>CM057475.1:64602833-69402833 GCA_030035585.1 Dugong dugon
ACTGGGCTAGATGATTATACATTCATGTAACTCTCTCTCAGAGCTAAGGAGGTCATCAAGGGACACCACAGATAGGAAGACCATGTTTTGACCAAGGTTATGAGATTGGATGGAATTTGATAGTTATTTCTTTTTGAGTGTACTTAAATTTAACATCCACATCAAATTATCAACACAGCCAACATGAAAAATGTCGATTTAAGAGTGGCCTATAAACAAACCTTAGTCCCCTTGGACTTTCTAGTAGAATTCAATGACTGATTATCACGTTTTATAAAATTAGAAGTTTATTTGCTGTTTAAGACATAGGAATTTCTTGCAGACTACAAAACCAAGACTGGCAGAAGGAATGGTGGAGGGCTATGATGGAGGTAAAGATAGATGTGGCGCAGCCTCTGCTCAGACAGAAGTCATTGTGCTAATTAACTTTCTTGCATGAGTTTTAAAGGAGAGTGAGAAATGAGAAGACAGGCACAAAGCATTTTTCCTGCCCTATCTTTTTATGAAAGCAATGTGGGAGCCATGCATTCCAGTGAGCAACATGTTGCTTCTGCATTTCTTGCTTCCCTGCTAACCCTCAGCCTAGTCATGCCTAGTCAAACAACAGCTCTGTGTTATGATTGTGATGTAAATTTATGATACACATCCTTTTTTTATAGTAGCAGTAGAAGAATAGTATCTTTCAAGAGGAAAACCTTTTAGTAGTTACTGGTTTCTTCTTCTGACAGACTGTGAAAAATAAGGAGGAAAAGACATAGAAGAGCTAGTATAACTTTTGAAACAGCACAGAAGAGAGAAATGGTTTCCAAATATTGGTCTGAGAACTAACTCTAGACCACAACAGTTTTCACCAGTCCATGACAAAATGAGAAAATAAGTTGAATGTAGTGACTTTCTTCTAAAGCAAATTTTACGAACTTAAAAGACTACTTTTTTTCTAAGATGATGTTTATCCTATTTTGGAAAATTAAAAGAAAGGGTAGTTTTATGATATGATAGAAATAGTAGGTAGCAGTTACATCTATTTTTTTCTTTACCTGGAAAAATAACAAAATTGGCAACCTTATTTTGAGTTCTCTGAAATGTTTTTGGAAATTTCACTTATCCACAAAATCTAGAACTTTTGCCTGCTATACTGAATTGGAGAAAGAGAAAAAAAACCCACATCTGCTACTGTCTTTAATCAGCTGTGTGACTTTGAGAAATCACTTAACCTCTCTGCATATGTTCTTTTATTTGCAAAATGGAAACCTAACTCCAGATTCTGTCCACCCCATAAGGTTGTTGTGAAGTAAAATAAGATCATATATATTCAAGTGTTTAGAAAGTAAAAAATGCTGTAGAACTCATCATTTTTATCAGTTACCATCAGCAAAAGTGGTTATCTTTCAAAATTATTGGTAAAAGACTTTTTAAAATCTATAAACCTTTCTATTCATTAACTTGATGACTGTTATTGACAAATATCATAAGAGCTTGATTGCATATTATTTTAACTGATCACTAATGTCTTCCTAGCAAATAGTGAAACTCATCTCTTAAAATTCTTGAGTTACTTTTGAACTTTTTAATAGTTATTTTGTCAAATATGAGGCAGTTATTGTCCCTTCAAGAAAATGTACTTAGTAGAGAGACAAATGTCCAGAATGCCTTTGGTCTGAGAAAAAGTACATGATTATTTCTAAGTGCCATTTACACCCTGCTGTGCATCGAGTTTAATACCAATCAGATTTCTTCCATGAACTCCTTCCTATTTGAGAACATTCATAAAGTTATATATTAATCGAACAGTTCCAGTTAATAAAGAAAGGACAAAGGGAAGAGTATATGACATTAAACTGAAGAGCTGAAGCTAGTACATTCCAGTCTTAAGACTGACACATCAAGGAGGACAATTAGACTCTTTAACAGAATTTCCTTGGGAGCAATCATCAAAGACCAAACACTGCTGTTTGCATGAGCCATTGGCTTGATCTAGCATGGCGTTTCTTACAAGTTCTTGTCCTGGAATCTGAGAATAAAAAGTGACTCTTCCTTTTTTCAGTTACTGCTGATAGATATGACTTTTAGCTATGGAGATGCCCATTTTGTTTGAGTTCAGAGACTTAATACTTAAAACTCTGGGTTATCTGCCCTTTAACCTGAAATTATTATTCCTTTTTCTCTGAAGTAAATGTCCCAGAATTACAATACAAATAGGAACAAAAATAATGGAAGCCATATGATTAGTAAAGAAATAAAGCTACGAAAGAAATTATACAAGGCCAGAAACCATGGGGGTTATTTCTCAATATGTAAAGAGGTAGTTTAAGACACCTGTGACTATTCCACGAGATTCTCTCAATGGGCCCAGTGTGCCTTGTGGTACATCTCTGGGACCCTAAGAGAGTGTGTCTACAGCCAGCAGCCTTCTGTCTTTGAATAGTGATCTGTACCATTTTCTAACCTTGTTCCTGCCATCCCTGCTGTTAGTACTCACCTCAGGCCACCTTGCCCTGACTCCCATTTGGTTATTGATCTCTGTACACAGGGTTCTATACTTCTACCAGCCATATGCTCAGCTGCCATAAGGAAGAGGTGCTCCATCCTTCACCCAGAGCCCCACAGGTTCCCCACCAGGGGCTAGTGCTTGAACATATGTAGAAATAATATGATGTTTATTGACCATCTAATATAGACCAGGCACTACTCTGAGTACTTCACATTCATTACCCCTTTTAGTCCTCACCACAGTCCTCTGTAGTGCTTATTCTTTTCTCAGTTTATTGATAAGAAAACAAAGTACAGAGAAACCAAGTGATTTACTCATGCTCACAAAGCTAGGAACTAGTCCAGCCAGACCATCTGGTTTCATTCTCTTAGTCAATAGACCATGCTGAAATATGAATGGTTTCACCTACCTAAACTTTTGAAAGTGATCTGGTGTGGTCAAAATATGTCATGTTCTCACATGAAATAATTTCCCTTTCAATAATTTATTCAAAAGCTAACTTTTGGAGTCTATGTGCCATGAGCTGTGCTGGAGGCTGAGGCTACAGCAGTAAATAAGACCACCAGGGCCCCACATTTGGGGCAGGTAGATAGTATGAGACAGATTTTTTAAAAATTAATCAACAAGTGAGCGAGGTAATTTTAGATAGGGGTAAAATGAAACAGGATATAAAAGAATAGCTAATGGTGGTTACATTAGACTGACTAGTCAGAAAAGACCCTTCAGAGGCAGTGCTTTGTAAACTGAGTCCTGAATGCTACAAAGATGTCATCAATAAGGAAATCTGAGGCAGATGATTCCAGGAAGAGAGAAGAACAAGCACAAGGACTCTGAAATAAGAAGGTGTCTGGAATGTTCAAGAATCAGAAAAAAAAGTCCAGTATGGCCAGAGTGGAGTGAGCAAGGGGACAGTGGTGCAAGATCAGGTGAGAGTCAAGTAGGAAGCTGATTGTGTGGGGCCAGGGAGTCTGGATTTTATTCTAAATAGGGTGCAGTGTCATTGGAGGACTTTCAGCAGACAGGTGGCCTGAATTGTGGAGAAAGGGATTGTGGGGTGAAGGAGGGAGACATGTTAGGAAGTTTACTACAGTAATCCAAGATTTGGCCCTTTTACCAATTGAATTACTGCTGGAGGAGTTTGATGATAAAGATGCAGCAGAAATTATAAGCCATTTTAAAAAGCACTCAGGAGCAAGGAGCTTGAAATTAATCATTGATTCCCTTAAAAATTGGCATGAGTTCTCAAAGACTCTTCCTTAAGGATAGCCCCAAAACAGATGGGAACCAGTCAGTTCTTGTGTCTGGTGGGGCTTTACACACAGACAGTGGCTAGCGCACTGGACCAGCCGGAAGTGGATGCTTTAAGTATAAATCCTGGCTGAGAAGTAAGTTTGTGATATTTTATCTGAAGTAGATGATAATGATACCTATTTCCCAGAGTTGATGAGAGGCGTAAGTAAGATAATGCATATAGAAGGGTTTTGCAAATTGCCTCACAGAAGTATGGTATTTTTTTCTTTAGTCGTCTTTACTTCAATTAGGCTCAGAGTATGGACACACATTGTCATTTTGGTTAATTTTGTATCATTCTAAAGAGGGAATGGTTCATTCCTTGCTACCCAAAGTGGGATTCAGAACCAACAACATTGGCATCCTCTGAGAGCTTGTTAGAAATGCAAAATCTCAGGCCCCACCTCAGATCCACTGAGTCAGAATCTGTGTTTTTACAAGATCGGCTGTGATTTGTGTCCACTTTCCATGTTAGCATTTAGTCTGTGTTTATTTGAACTGGATAAGTCATTTCATCGAATCTCATATACCTGCGTGCACATATGTACATGTGTGCAAAAGTTCAGGCAGGCAGCTATATATAGTTATCACCTATACTCCCTTTGAAATAATAAATCTGGTTGTGCCTGTTAACCTTAATGTTTGTGGTGTTGGATATGAGGGTGATCTTATTTAGGAACAGTAATAATTATTTACAGTCCCTTAGTTAGGAAAATATGAGTAGACATTACTCAGCAACTAGAACAGTTAGTAACCTATCCAGTAACCCAAAAGGGATTTATTGTACCATTTTATTTTTGCCAAAGGAGCCCTCGTGGTGCAGCAGTTAAGCGCTTGGCTGCTAACCGAGGGGCAGAAGTTTGAACCTACCAGCCACTCCATGGGAGAAAGATGTGGCAGTCTACTTCTGTAAAGATTTCAGCCTTGGAAACCCTATGGGGTAGTTCTACTCTGTCCTCTACGGTCGCTGTTAGTCAGAATCGACTGTATGGAAATGAGTTTATTTTTTTGTCAACACACATTTTATCCCTACATGTAACACTACTTACATACTTTAAAAGGTGTATTTATTGCACTTTCCTTTATATGTTGTTTCATTAGGGAAATGCAAAGATGGACTTTCTGAGTAAGAATAATACCAATGTTGCGTTTGAACAAGTTCTTCATGTAAAAGAAAATACTTACATTTTTATTGTGGACTTGATATGGGAGATTCTTTCCATTTTTGTTTGAGGGTTTCCTAGGGAATCTTGTTTTTTCAATGAAAATTAATTTTTTTTTAAAAATAATAAATAGTGATTTTGAACAATTTCAATATCTTAATACTTCTTTTATAGTTATCTAATTTTAAGCTACGTATATTCCCCATATTGAAATATACTCCTACTGGCCTGTTTTACATGAGTTGTTCAGATTATTTTTGCTTTTTTATGGTTACCTTATCAAAAGTTTTATTCATTTGACCTAATAAAGTTAGTGAGAGAAACATGTGGAGTATATATTTTTTTTTCCTTCTGGAAAACAGGTAATTCTTAGATTATAACATTTGCATGAGAGTGGGGCAATTTATGTATACCACTGTTTCTTTTTCTAATTTGTCCTTCTCTTTTTTAAGAGTTCTTACAGAAAAAGCAATCAATAATGGTAGCAGCTTGCATTTTTAAAAATCAAACAAAATATGTTTCATGTTTGAAACTTTCTAAAGAATCTGAACAAATGAATTTAAAATTTGACGTGCCTGCCTTTATATCTGTAATTATCTCAAAGTCTTGTCTGAACTACTAATGGAGTCTTCCGAGCCTTTCAAGGGATTGCGTGGAGATTGTGGGGTATAAGAAAGAGCACAATGCTACAACTTTATCACATTCTACTTTTTGGCTTTTGATGCTGTCTTTCAGCTCACCTTATTGTTATTATTAGTTTAATCAACCCAGTAATGAACCCATTTAAAAATTATAGTCAGTTTTGGAAGGATCTGTTGAGACAAAAGCTTTATCCTACTGAAAGCCAGTCGTTTTCTTTTCAGGAGTTTTTCCTGTATGTCTGCTGATGTGGTGTTTCCTTCTCCTCCTCTTACTCCCCCCTCCTCTTCATCATAATGTTTTCTTCCTCTCCTTCCTCCTTCTCTCCGCTTTTATCTCCTCATCATGAAATATTTTGAGTATCTACTCTGCTTGGTAGGGTATAATAATTTGATTCAAAAATACAAATCCTGGAATGTTTTAATTTATAATCTGTAGAAAAACACGTAAAACAATGCACAATAAGAGAAACCCACAGATACAGTTGTTTTTGAAGTTGTCGATTAGCTTGGAACTGAGCTAAGATCTCCTACAGAAAAGATGAAAGTTTTTCCCCCATATTTACTGATAAGTCAGCTAAGAGAGTCCTGAGAAAATAAACCCAGAAAGTAGTAACTATGTGTTCCTTGCCCTTAGAGCTACCATCAGTTGGTAGAAGAGTAAAATTTTGATTTTGTACTATTAGTCAGAGTGGTATGATAATATGTGAGAGAAGAAGGTAAATACAGGTATCCCAACTTATCAATTTATTTGAGTTACAGCAAACCACGCTTATGACAGTCTTCTTTTTTTTTTTTTTAACATCTTGTCATTAGTAATATGTACTACATACAGTGTTGCAGCATGTAATTTGCTGATATTATTTTCATTCCACCCCTCAAAGACACGTAAAGATCAGATTTATAAAGATAGTGATAATAAAAGGCAATAATAATGAAAAAAAAATCAGGTATTTGACTTACTTTAGAACCAACTTACAATGAAGTTGTTGGAACGGAACCCCATCATAAGTTGGGGACTACCTGCATGGTATTTCACTTAGTAAGCTTTCATTGAGCCCTACTGGCAAGTGCTACAAGGATGCAGAGCTAGAAAAGACAAGGAAGACATCACAGTCCCGGGTTGTGTGAGTAGAGAATGCTGTGTTTACAAACACTGATTCAGATTATTAGCTTCAGTAATTTTGGTTAAGCACAGATTGGAATTCAGAAAGGCCATGTCCCAATTATTGCAGTAACGACAAATTAACACTTTGTTTTTCTACAACAGGGGAACAGAAAATAGGATTAGACAATTGGGTTAATATTAACTACTGATTTTATCCAACCATATATATTTTAGAGAAAACGTTTTCCTGTAGAAGTATTAAATCTTTAAACGGAAAAAGTTTTCTCTAGGAAAAGTTTCTCTATTCATTATTTTGGGTGGTGGAATGTGTATGTATATTTTCAGAATCTCAAGGATATCTCCTCTTGAATAGGCTTTTATTTTTTAAATGCTGAGAAGAATTACTGGGCTATGTCCATTGAGTGTTTTTAAGTCTGCCAAGTTGCAAAATAATCAAATTTAGTACAGTTGTCACTTTGTAATTACAACCCTATTAAAGTCTTACATCTCAAAAAGCTGTGGTACTGTAAGGAAAAGAACAGAGGAGGTTGTCATTGGGGTATAGTTCTTACAGAATATTTTCAAGTTGCTCTTAAATTTACTTTGTAATGGTCTGCGAGATATTAGTAAGCTCCATGGGGGGTAAAAAAAGGATATAATTTAAACCCTGTTTGGAGAACTGTCTCCTTAGGTGGTCCAAGTGAATTCATAGGGTTCATTTTTAATCCATTAAAAAGTATTATACTCATTTTTAGAAGTGTCTTACCCCATAATGCCTGTTACTTTTCCCATTGGTTTCTAAGGTACACGTGAAGCCATTCTTACGCTGTTACATCTCTGTGAGTTGAGAAAAAGAATGATGACCAAAGCAGATCGCTAAAATGCCAATTTCCTTTCAGATATTACACTGAAGGACAGTTAAGCTTATGACCTTCTTGGGCTGTACTTATATAACTTTCCTCGGGACTTTTTTTTTCTTAAATCAGGTTTATTTTTCCCTTTGAGTCTGGCTTCCAGTGCCCAGAAGTTTTCTTTTCAGCAGTGTTTATGTATTTAACAGAATTTTCTGAGGTGGGTGCTACAGAATTTTCACAGCATGGGTTCGTATTGGACTAAGACTTTGTGTATGACTTGTATCAAGTGGAAAACCTGACGGGCATAAGCTTTAAAAATGGCTTTTTTTGTGTGTGCTCTGCATTTGAAGCTTTAGTCTGTATTTCCTGTTGGGCTACAGTGTTTTCCATCGTTGCCACAAGAGAACAAAGCTAACATTAAAAAATAATTTTTTTATTGAAGACTATGTTTTTCCAAGTAAAGTCATTATCAAAGGGACTGTCGTGGTGGGTCATCATTCATGGATGGTGCTGTGTTACCCTTTTACATCTTGAGATATAAACTCTTAAGTCATAGTTAAATAAATACCTATTTGTTTAGAGAGAAGAAGAAACCACCCTAGTGCCAAACAAGAAAAAAGCTTTTTGAAGACTGTCCATTTAGGAAGAAAAATAAAGCATGATGTTGGGTAATCCTACCATTACCCTCCATTATCCCCCATTGCTGATCTCATCAAAATCAATTGCCTAAGGTCCTGGTCTACAGTAAAAGATTGGTGTTTATGTCCACATGAAATAAACTTTAAAATGGGGCTTCTTTTTTAAAAAAAGAAAATTTCCATTTTCAAAGTTATTTGCAGTCTCATAGCATTTAAATAGAGCACAGTAGAACCTTAACATTTATTCAACAAACATTTATTGGGTCCTAAGAAATTAGAATTTGGGCTCATTAGACCTGGTCTTGGCTAAAGTTAATCTCTGCTGTACCAATGAAAATATTACCTTAAATTAATATTATTAGCAAGTTTGTGCTTGGGAGTAGGGTGGGGAAGATATTCAGTCGACTTAAACAGGAAAGTAGTTTTTATGTAATTTATTAACGAACAGACTCTGGCACAATCCTACCCAAAAAAAAAAAACCAAACCCGTTGCTGTCGAGTCCATTACTACTCATAGCAACCCTATAGGATGAAGTAGAACTGCCCCATAGGGTTAACAAGACTGTAAATCTTTACAGAAGCACACTGCCACATCTTTCTCCCACGAAGCGGCTGGTGGGTTCAAACTACAGACCTTTGGATAGAAGCTGAGCGCTTTTACTACTGTGCCACCAGGGCACTTGGAATATAAAATTCCTTTAATAGGGTAGAACATATTGACAGAATTATCTATTGGGGAAATAAATAGCTGTAAATTCCTGTAATAAATGTAATTAATGTTTCTGAAGCAGAAGTTTTTAAAGAGGAAGTAATTAAGTCTCGTTTTGTCAGGGAAAGTCTCAGAAGAGATAGGGCTTATGGCTTAAGTGAAGGGGACGCAAGAAGTGGCTAGACCATGAGCAAAGGCAGGCTTTGGGGCAAATACATGGCTTATGAGAACTTCTATAGTATGTCTTGGGGCCGTATCTAAGGTTCATCTCAGTTATTAGGTATGCTTGAAAGTGACAGCTTTCATTTTTAAAACATTTTTTCTCAAAATTTTTATTATTTCAGAGTCATCTTCCCAATTAACCTATCCATTTTAATAATCAGATTTGTAATTTTTTTTATTTAATACATTGTGGAGCTATTTAATGCTTCAAATCATAAACCTTGGTAATTTTTAACCTTGTATTATGTGGTGAAAATAATAATGATAATATTAGCAATAATATTGTATAGTATTCTGTTTTAAAATCTTCCAACTATTTTTACATCTGTTACCTCATTGTATCAGCCAATAAATTAACTTATCTGAAATGAAAATTATTTGTTCAGATTGAGTAGACTGATCCCTCGAATACATCCCCAAATGCGCTCTATTTTCACCAGCCAGAATGGATACTAAGTTTTATTTGGTTTCATGAAAAAATCAGTACTTTTTGTATCCCTTTTCTGGATCAGCATATTTCTGAGTTATCTATAATGTCGGATGCTCTGTGCAGAGCTGTTGTTGATTAGGGCCTGTTATTTAAAAAACAAAAACAAAAAACCTTCTGTCATAAGAACGCTGCACAAATTTAAAGGATGCACCAATTTTTCTCACTAGTGTTAGTTTGTTAGCGTCAGACTTATACAAAGTCATCTAAATTTTTCATGTAGGCAAGTTAAAGAGATTGACTGGAGTGACTTTGTTAATATAAAAAGAGACTTTTTTTCCTTAAACACTGTGACTCTAAAAGGTAAGCATGAAGATGGCCCGCATATCTTATTGCCTCAGTGATATTGCCTGCCAGCTGTGAGTTTTCTTACTACAATGATTCCTTCATTTTTATTGCTGTGTGCAAGGTACAGTGTTTCATTTTTCTTCCTACTTTGACTTCCTGTAGAATGCACACCCCATATAGTTCTTTAAATTCGTACTGTTGTGAGAACAAGTAAGTCTTTCTCTTCTCTCCTTTGTTAACTGTAAACCTTGTGGAGCAACAGTTCTTTCGTGCCCTCCGTAAGTTGCTGGACTCTGCTCAAATTAAACACTGTCAGATTATCAGCAGGTTACAAAGGGGGAGTGTAGCTTTCTCTTTGGCAATTTTTGTAACATCGTCTTGATCTGGAAAGTGCTAACGAATTCAAATGCACTAATTGTCTCAGATTCACCCCTGTAAATCGAGACCCAATGTCTAGCACAAAATGTAGGGAGAACACATGTACGATTTTGCTCTTCCTTGAGGATTAAAAAAAAAAAAAAGTTATGCATGTAAAATGCATAGGAGTTATTTTTTAATCCAAGCACCAAGTCAGATCACCTGTCTTTCACCTGCAGTGAAGCAAAATGGAATGTGCGTGGAACTTTGTAACCAGACAGACCCTGGTTCAGATCTTGGTCCTGCCACTTAATAACTGCGGGATGTTGGGCAAATTCCTTAACCTTTCTAAGATTGGCTTCCTAATCTATAAAAATCCTTGCAGTTGTTCTATGTGGAGGGTTGTTGTGAGAATTAAATGAGGTAAACTGTATAAAACACCCAACACAGTCCTAAGTTCTTCACAGGTGCTCAGTAAATGTTAGTTTCCATTTGTACTAATTTGCATAGTAATACTAGCTGTTATAATAAATACACCCTCCAAAATTCAGTGGCTTGATGCAATGACATTTATTTCTCACTCTTAGAATAAACCAAAAAACCAAACCCATTGCCATCAAGTCGATTCTGACTCATAGGGACCTGTAGTCCAGTGCAAATGTTCCAGCAGACAGCCTTCCATGCAGTAATTCGGAAGCCCAGGTTTCTTCCACTTTGTGGCTTTCCCGTCTGCTGAGGCTTTGGAGTCCTGTGCGTTTAGCTAGCAGCTAGGCAAAGAGAAAATGGAGAGGGCACACCACTTTTCAAGTTCCATAGGCAGGATTCTGCATTCATTCCATTGTCAAGAACTGGTTCAATGGCACCACCTAGATACAAAGGGACTAGGAAATGTAGTCCCACCTGAGTGACCACTTTCCAGTCAGAACTTTATACTACGTAAAGGAGAGAGCAAATATTGGTGGGCCCTTTATCTACTTCTGACATACTGTTTATTCCTTGCCTACCTTACTGCCTAAAACCAAATCAAACCAAACCAGTTGCCATCAAGGTGATTCTGACTCATGGCAACCCCATGTGTGTCAGAGTAGAACTGCACTCCGTAGGGTTTTCATGGCTGTGACCTTTTGGAAGCAAATCACCAGAGCTTTCTTCCAAGGCATCACTGGGGTGGTTCAAACCTCCAACCTTTCGGTTAACAGCCAAGTGCTTAACCAGTTGCGCCACCCAGGGACTCCATACTTGCATTGTCTCGTAAGCGATTAATTAAAACCCTAGCTGTTAACAGTATAATGAGGAGAAATGAAGGAGTAGATGGCTTACAGATCAGGTTAGTGGTTGTAGTCTTCCAGAATTTGTAACAAAGAAACTTTCTCTTTTATCTGTATTCTGTTAATAGACACATTAAGGAGTCAATATCATTTGCATTAGTTTTCTACCATTTATCTCTATTCACTTCTCAAATTTATATTCCTTAGATTTGTAACAAAAATAATCCTGCTGCATGCATTTTCATCTAAGTGTTAACAATAGATACAAGTCAGCAAATTTATGTGTACCATTTCCAAAGCATGTGTTAAAAGTTACATTGCAAACTGTCACAGCCAACAGGAACCTTCAGTGACACATGGTGACTGAATGTAATGTGATGTCCTGGATGAGATCCTGGAAAAGAAAAAGGACATTACATAAAAACTAAGGAAATCTAAACAAAATATGAAGTTTAGTTAATACTGATGTAGCAATATTGGTTCATTAGTTGCGACAAATGTGCTTGACTAACATAAGATGCTAATAAAAGATGAAACTGGGTATGGGGCACATGAGAACTTTGTACTGTTGTCATACATAATTTCTCTATAAATCTGAAACTGATCTCAAAAAGTTTATTTAAACAAAAAGTGCATTGCAATCACAGTAGTCTTCATATTTATGGAGTACTCATAGTGTGATATTGTCATGTGCTGCAAGCTGGCCTCTTCTTTTTAACTTTATATTACCACTGTAGATAATTGACCTTTCCAGTAATTAATAGGTGGTTGTTGTCATTGGTTGCCGTCAAGTCAATTCTGACTCAGGACACGTGCCTATTTAAAAGCGTTTTGTCCAGGTTTTGGCACTAGTAAATGCTCCAGTAATATTTGCTTCTTTTTTCTTTCCTCTTCCTCCCTCAGTGCGTCTTATAATCCTGAAAAAAAAAAAAAAAATGAACTTTATTTGGCTGTAGAAAGGATCAATCTAATAAATGACTCAATTTTCTAACTCTGGGAAATATTAGATATATATGGGGACATGGTTCCAGCATTTATGTGGCCCATCCCCATGTGCCGTCTTTAAGATGTGTAAGAGTGTGTAGGCCATTTTTAGTTATTAGAAGAATGATAGTCAATAATTATTTCATTTTTTAGTCTGGAAAAATACAACAGACTCTATGATAGAAATGGTGACTTAAGAATAATGGGTGATAGATAATTTTTTTCATTTCTCTTCTGAATTTCCTAAAATGTTACTATTTAATTTTGCAATTTAAAATAACTTTCTTTATATTTAAAAGAGCCTAAAATACATTTTTGAAAAATTATTTCAGGTCATAATTTATAAAATACGTGCGTACACACACATGCACACACACAACAATGCATAAATACATATACAGAGAGAGACATTCCATATCACTAAAAGGAAAAATGTTGTAAAACATAACTTTCAATTATTTTTTGTTTCTCCTTATTTAACTGCCAAATCATATGTCAGTAGGATTTACATGTAAAGATCAATGTCTCTGAAAGTTCTACAGTAACAGATTTTAATAATTCTGCATTTTTTAAACCTCCTTGGTTTATTTTTTGGATTATCCGAGCATCATAATGGCAATTTCCTGATTTCTTCCAACACAGTTGTACCCATTTCTGCAATATTTATGTATGAAAGGAAGTAGAAGTTCAAATCCAGATTTGTTGACCCTTGAGATCTTATATTGACCTTAGTAGGTATTAACTTTTTAGATCAATAAGAGCTGTTATTGACCTCAAAGAAAAGTCAATACCTGCTTGTTAATTTGCAGCTTGAAAATGGTACACATTTTGTTCTTCATTATTACCCTTCTTATTTCAACCTTTGAAAATATGTCTTTACTATTTCTACCCAGAGATCATCATGTCAAAACATTTTAGTTTTGGTGTTTAAGGAGATAATCATTGGACAAGGTGGTCATTCATGAGTGGTTCATTTTAGTTTCTTGGAAAATCGTAACTGAGTTTCATGCTGCCCAAGAAAGTGAGATATCCTTAATTGTATTTTATTTAACATAGTTACTGACATTTGAGAAACAGTGTAAAACAACCTATAGCTCATGGCAGGAATATTCTGTCATGTTGTTATGAGAAATGAGAGGAAAGGTAATTGGAAACAAGTGGTCTGAAAAGGGATTAATATAGTTCTGCTTTTCCATGTATAAATGAAAGAGATCAGTGCAGCCGAATGTTCAGCATATGCTTTTTATGTGAATAAACACTGAAAGGTTTTAGGTAAGGACTTCTTGTATAGGTTTAAATTTTAAAAGACTATGCTTCTAAAGTTTTATTAAGTGCTTAAGTTTTAAGAATTGGTGGAGAAGTAGCTTGCCACATCGTAGTTGTTTTGTGTATTAATATAGAAATGTCAAGTTTTGCATAACTTGAAATGTCTCAGAATTGTCTATTGCTGAAATTCGAATGTTAGAACAATACTTCTGCACATATATGACTCTGATATTTCAACTCTAAAAACCTCATAAATGATTCAGTATCACCTTTGCCTTGTTATGAGGTAACTTTAAAAGGGACAGAGTAGTTTTAGTCTGGTTTAGGGAGTGGCGGTGATTCAGCCCAACCATAAACCAGTAATCCCTTAGTCCTCTGATGATCATTAATCTTTTTTTAGATATATGGTTATTTTGGTGAAGAATTTTAGTTTTCATGAGGATTCTTTTTAATTTAGCACCATCGCAAAAATGAAGGTATTTCATTTGTAAGCATCATAATTAGTTTGTATCCTACCCTAATTTGTAGTATTAGGTAATTGTCATGGAGTCCTCATTATTAGAGGAGAAAAAAGTTTCTTTTTTCAAGAGATAAATAGTTTCTAGGAAATAAATGACAGAGGCCAAACAGCCTGTAGAAATAGGCCTTCTACCATTGATTTACTCTTCCAAAGTTTGCATGGCATCTGTATATTTAAAATGAAAATTTTTAGAGCTAGAATGAGCTAGATTAACTTTGTCATTTAACACAGAAAACTGAACCTTGGTGTCTAGTTCCTATTTATTGTTACTAGTTTTAATTTTTTACTTAAAAATGTAAACTATTTTTGACCATTACTGATATAATATTAAGAGCTTAAAATGAAATACCTACCTTTACTAGCCCCATGTTTTTACTTTAAATATTTGCTTTCTTATCTTACGGAAGAAAAGCTTTCCCCAGGGACACTTTATCACTAGAAGAATCTTATTTTCATACATGTTCCTAATAGCCTATTTTACTTCGTCTTCTAGGATACAAAGTTTTGACAATTAAAATATGTCAACATTGCAATGTAATAAAATTGACATATTTGAGGTCTTACTATCCCAGAAATGAAAAGTGCCATTAGGGTCATAGCTTGGAGTATGTATCTTTGCATGTTTCCTACTTCCTGTGCTAGGAGATTAGTGGAAAATAAGCTCTGTAAATTAAATTTTATTGCAAAATTATCTTCCGATGTTCAGCAGTGAAGATAATATTAAGAGATAAGGCTGGAGTGGATTTTGTATAAAGCAATTACAGCATGAAGACTACAATCTGAATGAAAAATACTGCTCAGGATTTCCTATAATCTCTAGAAAACTTCATTTTGGAAAGTGTTTAAAATTGCCTCATTTTATATAGGTGATTATATACTTAAGTTTTTGCAATTTGAATAATGGCCATTTATATATGGTGGGAGGCACATGTGTGTGTAGTTATACTTGGACAATTGTTACTTTAAGAAGTGTCTCCACTACTGGAACTCTTTCTTTAAACTTGCTCTGTCTCTCTTTAGTTAACTGTATGTGAAAGGTAAGATCAAAATGTCCACTGTGTATTTCACTCTCACCCTGGCACATATGAAGAGGGACTTCTATTCCAGGTGTCCATCATGTAGTTGAAGAAGCATCTGGTGCTTTACTAACTTTATTTGTATCTATCTCAACTCTTGAGTTTGGTTTTTGCATAGCAATTGCAAACTGTTAAGAACAGAAACATTGTTCTTGAATTACATTGCAGCATAGTTTGGTTGAAAGAGCCTCTTTTAAATAGACTCTGAGAAACCTTTATGTATCTATATATATATCTGTAGACATATAAACATAATATGTAGACATATAATATGCACCCAAACTCCAGTTCCTGTATGTTTCCTGGCCTTGTATTTTCCTTCTTCTTTCCCACTGATCAGTCAGGAAGCTTAGGTGGGTGTCTAGGATGAGCATGTAGTGTCACAGGGTACCAGAATGGTAGGGACAGGATAATCACAGTGTATGGCTGTTTCAGCATTGGGGATCCATCCCAAGGAACTGAAAATCCAACTGCATTATACAGCAGACATCCTTAAAGGGGTATATTTGTTTCAGAATGTGCAGAGGGTCCTTTTATCCTTTAATTAAAAAAAAAAAAAAGAAAAAACCTTCTCTATAATAAACAGTAACTTAAAAGAAAAACCCTAATATTTCAGAAGTAGTTACTTTTTACTTTGTCACAGAGAGCTTGGAAAATAAAGCTTATTGATTCAATGTACATAAATGCTTATGGACTTATTATATAATGATTACTTTAGGCAGTTCATTCAGCTAAATTGACTATAATGCCATCATGAATGAAGACTGTGGACGTTTATCAAAATGAAAATCACTCATTAAGACTATATCTGAACCAGTTTAGAGAAGTAGAGCCTGAGACCTGGCCCTTGAGGCTTTGGCTAGTAAAAGTTCACTCTGTGCTGGGCATATACCAGCTCCACAGGCCCCAACTTTATTAGCGTGGAGATAAGCTGATTAGGTCTTGTCAATCAAAGGTGCCCATATCTCAGTTGAGAGACACACACTCTCTCTCAATTTTTCTTTAAGCATTGAAGCAGGCGACAAAGAGAGAGATGTGTGGTATGCATCTCTACGGTTGTCACCATGCAGGGTGCAAGGGTCCTGTGATGAAGTGATGACTGTATTAAAGAGGACATCAATTTGTTTTAAAGTGTTTTGATTTTTTATGGTGGCATTAAGAGAGAGAACATTGTGGTTGCAGCTTTACTAGAAAGCAAAGAGTTCTAGAAGAAGAAAAACAGTGTTTCTTTGAAGCCTACTAGGGCTTTGAATCTTGCTGTGCCAATGGGCGCTTAAGTGCTCCCGTAACTGGCAAGCTCAGATCCACCATCAGCTTAGGTACTACCCTCCTCTCCAAATTATTCATTTAGAGGAATATGGGGAAAAAAATGTTAAATTGACCTAAACAATATTAATGTTTATTGACCATGAGCTTTTATTTTTTTAAGTGACTGAAGAATTTTAGATGAAAATATAACACGCATTGGTTATACTGATGTACACTGATTCAATTATAAAGAATAGAGATACTTCTAAATATTCCCCAAATACAGATTGGCAACATGGCTCTATTTAATTGTTCTACAAACAGTAATGAATGCCTTGTCTTATTTATCTGAAAGATAAACCTGACTTATAAATATAGGCTGTCAAAGCATAATTCTGTAGGGCTTCAGCTTGAGACCTCATCATCTAGTCAGTATTGAGAAAAAGGTAGAGCAATGGTGTAGAGGGAAAACCTGGCCTTTTGTTCTTCACATCTGAAGTTTGCTTACTGCAGGCCTCCTTCTCACATCAAATGCAACAACAGAAAGGAGCCCGTCCTCTTCTCCTCTCACCCTGCCCCCCCCCCCCCCACAAGTGCTGCCGCCCTGCGCAGCCATGCTTCCGCAGTGGCTTATCTCCTTATCAGCTATTCTCCCCTTCACTCCATCCATTCTCCACTGACCAGTCAGGCAGCCCTTAGGAAAGACGGGTGCTCGCTTCAATAAAATGTTAATTCTGTCCACACAAATCCACACCAGTCCTTCTAGATGTTGCTTGTCACAGAACAGAAAGGCATTTGTGTTCCCCTGAGTTGGAGAATATCTTTATTGGGGTTCCTATGAGAAAAACAAAAATGTTGGGAAATGAGAACAAGTTTCTTATAGCGCTGATTAGCCAGAGTGGACACACTGATAAATAGGTGTGTATGCTGCAAGTGTATGTGAACGCTCTTACAGATAGATACCTAGAAGCAGGCTTCCTGCTTTTAGGACATAAAACCAAAAACCAAACCCACTGCCGTTGAGTCAATTCTGACTCCTAGTGACCCTGTAGGACGGAGTAGAACAACCCTATAGAGTTTCCAAGGCTATAATCTTTATGGAAGCAAATCGCCACAGATTTCTCCCACAGAGCAGCTGGTGGGTTCGAACCATGACCTTTTGGTTAGCAGCTGAGTGCTTAACCACTGCACCACCTTTTTATAGGCTCCTTTTTTAGGACATAGGAGATAGTAAAAGCCGGTTTGTCACTTGGAGTTCACTGCTGGCCCAGACAGGGGTGATTGCAATGATGATTGATCGGTATAGTGTATGAACTTGAAGTGCCTTCTGAATCATTAGAAATAGTAGGGCCAGTGATGCTTACTAACAGGTACACTTTAACATACAGAGATTTTATAGTCAGGGTTCTTTGCTGTAAGACACATTTTATTACTAGATTTATTTTAAGAGTGATAAGGTCTTGGTTAATATCCAACTTTCTAGAAATACCTTTTAAAAAAATATTGATGCATTCACATGTTGAACATGTGTATCTCTATTCTGTGTAAGGAACATGGCTGAGCTCTTTCTCATTTTTAGATTTCTAGCTTACTGTTACTTCTTTGAGAAGACTCTCCTGACCACTCTATCAAAAAGCAGGTTTCTGCTCACATCTTACCAGTCCCTTCCTTCATAGCACTGATTGCTACTACGGATTGTGTTGTCCACTACTCGTTTTTTGCTTGTCTTCTCCAGAAGGATGTAAGCTCCCCGAGGGGGCATTTTATTGAGTGATTGAAAGAAATGGGCAGCTGTATTCTTTTACTACAAAGAAAATTACTTATTTCAAAAAAGTTTCCCGCTAACCTTTAGCATGACAATGATTATAGCCATTTCCCAGACCACTTTTGTGGAGATATGGTGTGGCTTTGTAAAGAATTTATTGTTATCTATCTCCCATTATATTGAAATTCTTAACACATTTAAGTAGTTCTCTTGAAAATAATTTTTTTTTTTTTTTAAAGAATATTACATTTTACTCAGCAAAGAATAGAATACCTAAGCTAGTCCACCAGGCAGCTGGTGTATACTTGTTAATAAGCTGTCAGTGGTGAAGATTTTAAGCCAATCATGAGTCTGGACTCCTTTTTTAGTTCAGTGCATGCCTTAGCTGTTGAGCTTTGTTTCTTCTCCACGATTTACCAATTGTAACTTCATACGTTTACTTTTGTAATTGTTTTTAGGCTATAAAATTAATAGTAAATATTATATTGCAGTACAATAACATTGCCGTATCCTGAGTTTGGGTATAGTGTTTGTTTCACTGACATCCTGAATCAAGGAGCCTGGGGGAAAGTGGTTGCACTGAGGCTTTGCTTATAGTGGCTTTGTCATTGTGTGAACCTCAGTTTTCTGCTTTATTATGTGATAAGTAAAGCACATAACCATTTCTTGTTTGCTGTTTATAAGGATGCAACAAATACTTGAATTATTCAACCTTAAATTATAATCATCTTCTGTTGATATCAGTGATTTTGGAAAACTGGTTACTTTTTTTTTTCACTTTGGAAGCTTAACTCAAATGGGAATGAGGTATTTTGACGTGATTCTCTGATCACTGATAACTGCAAGTTCTACTAGAATAATATAGGAACCTGCACACCAAAAGAAATCATACTTAGAATCAGCATGAAAAAAAGTCTTTAAAGGAAGAAGTTAAGGAGACCCTAGGAAAATATGAAGGAATGCTACAAACCAAAGACTGCTACTACTGGCCTTTATTTCCCCCTCAGAAATATTTTTTCATCAATAAAGAAATACTTTTCTAAGTTGGTTTATCAACCGCATTAAAAAAAAAATCTATCGTCAAAAGTCTCTTTTTAATGTACCAAGATTTAGCAATGCCACTAGACATTCTTAGCCCATGAGACACTATTTTCTTATTTCATGAAGTAGGAGTAGTGTTCTGAGTCATTTGATGAACTTTTCTTAAACAAACAAAAAAAAAATTTAACAGCTAATGTCAAATGCTTATTTTTCTGCTTCTCAAATGACCTTTCAAGTAGTTCAAGTAGTTGTCATACAGAATGTTCCTGAGTTGCAGCTGGTTTATTGGGAGTAAACAGGCATAACTTATGACACTGGCGGTTTATCGTATCATCGTTAAACTACGAAAATTCAGTAGCAATGATGTTTTACTATTTAAAAACAATCCATGTTTTTTCATATTCTTCCTTTGAGCACTAGTATCTGTACAAGAATTATAGGACCATGATCTTCTGCTGTTTCTGTTTACCTTGCAATTCTACTTGACAAGGGTTTATTCCTGAAGTACAGAGTGTGAGTATATTTAAGGATAATTGAGTCAGTATTACTTCAATTTGATTTTGGTTTAGGGTATTATAGGTAACTTCCAGAAATGGAAGGTATTAGAAAGCAGTTTTATCTTTAATATATGTGTATGTGTGTGTGTGTGTGTGCATGCACATGCACATAGGCATGTATATGTAACTATATAAAATAGATTTTATTTTATAAAACATCTAAGTGTCTCTTGATTCAGATAGTTTTATCATAGCAATCACATGTTGTGGGGAGTTCTTTTGTACCATTAATAATAACTAAAACACAATCATCTTTTTAAGGCCGAGAAAGAGAAGAGAGAAGAGCTAGAATTCGAAAAAGGGAGGGGAAAATCTGTTCCTGTTCCTTCCCTGAGGCTGAACTGTTTATCACTCTATCCTCATTAGATAAAAGTGAATTTTATAATAAAATTTTCCCTAATCGTGCACTGTCACTGGAGGTGTCTTATCGCTGAGAGGAAAATGACACCGATCCTATCGGAAAACAGAAACGATGTCACCATGTTCCCAATCACAGCTCCTCAGCCCCCATATCTACCTTCTCCACAAACACCAAGCAGTGCTTTTTCATGAGAACATCAAAACCCAGCAAAGTCATTAAAATTGCACCCGCGTAGAGTTGCAGGGATCAGCCACGCTAGCGCAAAATGGGATGTGGGAAAACAGACTCTCTAAATGTGCTAATTCCATTGTCACGTGTTTACGGCTTAATTTTAATCAGTTAAAAAAGCCACACATTGCAATAAATTGGCATTATCTTCTGTGACACCAGAAGACACAGTTGGTTCAAGGATTTAGAGGGTCACTGGCAACAGTATATAGTATTACAGACAAAGTATTTTTACGCTTGAACTACGGTAGCTAAGGTACAATCCCCAGTTAAGACTGCAAACAAAGACTATATAACCCACATAGTACTAAGTTCAACTTGCAGACCACCTTCATCCTCGGTGGACTTTGTATGTAAAACAAAGAATTTTGAGAATTTTTTAAAAGAGTAATTCATTCATCATATAGAAAATTTTAAAGTAGGCTTTCAGTTCTGTAGCCTTATTGCATATTTGGCAGTAGAGCAAATGGTCTTTCCATAGGTCCTCTCAGTAGACTTGTTTTCCAGGTCTGATGTTTCATTGACTGTGTTTACATTGACCATTCGATTTGCGAGCCTAAACAAAGATACATTAACACGCTTGAGGAAATGCAAACAGAAATAGTGCCATTGACAATTGCTGAAGGCCAACAATGAAAGACTGTCTCTAATGGTCTTAATTTATTAACGTCAAATTAGCACTGATATATTTTTACACAATTATGTTGGGATATTACTGAAATAGAAATAGACACTGCTGGAAAATTTAATTTAAATTTGTTTTATGGAGTTATTCTTAGGATGTACATATGTCTGTTTCAAAGGAGAATGATCCCTTGGACAAGGACTGGCTATTCTGCATGATAATATCTGTGAGTAGCTTTTTTTCGGGGTGGGGGAAAAAGATTCACTTTTCAGAGCAAAGTACATTGTATCATTTCAGTTTTCAAATTTGATATTTTAGCTTTGTGAATTGTCAATATATTTACAATATGATTTTCAAACAGACATTAGACATCATCAAGTTTGTTTTAAAAACCTAAGATGATTAAAATATCTACTAAAATGTTGATTATTGTAAAACCTCTGTGGTTCATAAAATAACAGTGAGTGGAAAAATCCCAATTTTGTTCTGAAAATACTTTTTTTTTAATTGACAAGTCTGACCTTGAGGGAGAAAAAAATAAATGCATCCACAACTTTAACGAAATGAAAAGAGCTCTAGGAATTAAATCATTTGGCAGTGACTGAAAAAAGAAGCATTTGAGTGGCTTTTGTTTTAGTTTTGCTCAACAGTTTGTTGATTTCTTTATACCAAAAGCAATCGAAAGAAAAGACGAAGTTAGAGTGAACCAAACAGGAATAATTTTTCAGCGCATTGTGCTTGTCTTCACCGTGAGTTTAGTTTTCTGTAGTCAGTGTTAAATTGATCAGACCTCTGCTGTCTGACTGAAGTACTTTTTTTTATCTCATATTGTGAAGTTAAAACAGTTACATTGTAGCATCACTAGAACAGTTTTTCTGATTTCATTGCTTTGCGACAGAGGCTGTCTCAGTGTTTGCAGTTCTTCCATGTTTAAACAGCTTGAGTAAATTTAGAAGGTCAATCTTTAGAAAAAATAATTTTATATTTATATATATATATATATATATATATATAAGAGAAGACGACTGAGTACAAATTTTGAACACAGTTCTTTTCTCTGTTAGGATTAGCAGCCAGCTCTGCATGAAGGGAGAAAAGTTGGGTGTATATGGAAAGGACTTCCATGTATTATGGCTCCTGGCTTTTTAAAGGAGCCACTCACAAAAAAATAAGAAGAAAGTTAATTGTGTGCCATGGGATCCTGGCTTTTGCAGCACATCTGAAAAATGGCTTCATTGATATTTGCTCAGACTTTATTAGTAGCTATGGGTCTTTGTCAATGATTTTTTTTTTCTCTTTTTTTTTTTTTTCTTTGAGGAGATAGGCTAGTTTAAATTTTCAAATATATACACATATGTATATATTTACCTCATTGCATATTAATATTTTAATAGTGGTTGTGGGAGATGATAGTTATGTGCTGCCTTGAAGTGATACTGCTCTCCCTCTCCGTTTAACTGGAGACCCATAGTGTGTGTTGATTGAAGATGATTGACGGAAGGTATGTATTTATCAAGTTCATACATGAGGTAGCAGAACAGGTTTTATTTAGCCTTCCTGTCACCTGTACCATGAGACAGTGGGCCTTTGTTTCATTAGTTTAATGCAAATAAATGTTAAATTGAAATAATATTTCTGATATAAAATTTGTAGTATATGTATTTGATGTCTTTTCAGGGAAACACTATCTTAAAGAGATTGCAGACCACAGTATCATATCTTAACCTGACAGAAAACAACTATTGAAAATATTAACTCAGCCACCAAACACCGGGCTTCTTTAGGTTTTTGACTATGGAGGAAATAGAAAATTTTCGAACTTATTCAGAGGCTACATAAAAGCAATTAAAAACTATAATACTTCATGTTTAATAAAAATGCCTTTTTTTCTATATGTTTTATTTATATTTACTCTCAATTTAAATAGTTTCACAAATAGCAGTGAAAGTCATGGTACATAGAAGCTAAATTTTTTATGTGTACCTCTGATCATTTTTCAAAACCATATTATATTTTTTACAACCTTATTTACAACTTAAGGGCTGACTAGTTTGCATCTCCGTTTAGGCTGTATTATACTTTTCTACACATAGGCTGCGCCATTGAGCCGCTAGTCAAAGAAATGTTTCTTGTGCTGTAGAGCGTGCATTAGATGGAATTGAAGAGGACTGGCTATCAGCTTTTCAGTTTTTTGTTATTATAACTAACATGGCAAAAAAGATCATATTTTGATATACCTAAGTAACATTTTTGTATCTTTTAAGAAATTTTGTAATAATTTTAAGTTCAGTGTTTTTTAAAAACACAATTATTCTTTCAAGTGGATATTTGAGTTTTTATTTATTATTTCCCACAGATATTAGAAAATGTATTAGAAAAACATATTTCTAGAAGAAATAGAAATTATAACAAACATGTAAAGTTATTTTAGTATTTTTATATGACTGAAAATTATTTAAAATTTATTTTAATTAAAAAGGCAGTAATACTTTATTTAAAATATCTTTAAAGTATCTAATTAAAATAAGTATGTGCTTGGAAATTTAACATAAACTTGTAACTGTTTAACTTCCATAACCGTTAAAGAAGTTTATGAAGTCAAAGTGAATATTGTTTCTTACCTAATAGAAGGTATGAAATTGTTCAATAAATCTAAGTAAGAACTGCTTGGCTATTAAGAGTACCCACTGTATTTTGATCTTTTATTTGCACTAATATTGGGAATAGTTTATATATAAAAATCTATAGTAATATTCCTATTGTATTTTTACCCTTTGATTCCAGAATATGTAAAGTAATAGACTTAAAAAAACATTTACAACTACATTACATTTCGGCATACGTCTTTCTTAACTTTATATGTTGGAAAATAATTTTTTATAAGTAATGAAATACTTCTGTTAAATATTTGAGAAAACTAAACTTTATGTGTTGGTTCAAATGTCATTCTTTGATCTTTGCATTTTGTAGCTCTGCAGATTCTGAGAACAAAGTGTTCTGGGACTATTTTTTGCCTAAATACATTTTATGTAAATCACTGTTTTCTTATTTACTAATTAGAGTGATTTGTTGAATCACCTCAACGGCATATAACAACATTGGAAAGAACAAGGTATTTCTGTCTACTAAAAATAGAGAAGATTCTGACTGAAAATTTAAATCATAGTCTTTACAATTAAACCATGGCAAAACTTCCTAGAGTATTAGTGTTGTTTGGAAATGTGGTTCCTGCTTGGATTTCTAGCATGCAATGCCTTGCATGCTCCTACTCATAAAGACCACCACATGAACACCCTGTCGCTTCCTATGTGACTCTTCAGAGAAAAGTTTATAGAAAATACGCTAATCAGCCAGTTATGTGTTTAGGTCTTCCTCAATGCTTATTCTGAGGCTAACTTGTTCTTTCTGCGAATTTGGATATAATATCAATTTTTTAAAGGAAAGTCTTACTTGGAACTAATAAAAATCTCTTCTCTATATTACAGCATGTTTATGTAGAACACCATTTTACAGCCTATGATATTCACTTCAGATGCTATACTTTATAAAATGTGATTTGTTAGGAGTATAATTCTTAGCATTTTATGAATTCATGTAAGTGAATGGTGGCTCTATTTTTCATTACAAAGAATAATATGTTGTAAGATTTATTATTGCTTACATTTATATCATCTTAATTCTATTAAGAAAAATAAATCTTGTATCAAATACTCACATTAAAATTAACTGAACGATTTGAAATTTAGAGCATTGAGGCTAATATGTATTTTTTGCTTAGTATATTTTATGCAATCACTTTTTTTTCTGATAGTGATTAATGGTTTCAAAGAGTCAACAGTATGATAGGGGGAAGATGATTCTTCTTGAAACTTAAACTGGGGGTTGGGAATCTGCCAGATTGGGTAATTACTTATAGGTTATTACTTGTAGAATACCTCTATGGCATGATTTGGGATGCATAGTAAGTACAGTACTTGGTAAGTGCTCTATCAGTGACCTGTCCAAATCCAATTGGTTATAAAGGGTCACCACTGATTTGTAGCACAGTTATTCCCAACCTTATGGTAGAACATGTCTATCACTGAACTCAGATTACCTGGACCATTTAATTGAAGAGGAGTACTAAGAAGAAGTGCAGAATTTGGGCACATATCTATGTAGGCAAAACTAGATTGATCTTTGTTTATGTTACTGCAGCTTGGTAAGAGGACAAGATGAGTTTTCACTATTTGGCAGTTATATCACTTATAATAAAAGCTATGTAATATATCGAAAATTCATTTTGCGGCCCAACATGCTATTTCATAGCTATTTCAGAGCAGCTGAAACTGAGGTATCAGGAGAAATATGCTATATATATATGTTAAAGATACTGTGGACAAAGAAAAAAAAAATGTCTGGTGTCAAATATAAGCACCAAATTACAAGTCCGCAGAGGAATTACACACACCAAGAGATGATGGAGCTGCTTTTCATCACACAGTAGCTCTGTGTAGCTGTGTTTCAGGTGTGGAGCCACGAGAATTATGTATTAAATGATAGTAAATGATTCTTCTTTGAAAGATTGGAGAGTTTTCAATAAGACCTCAATCTTATCCTACAGTATTCATCCAACAGCTAAAAATTACCAGGTTCTCCCTAGAGATTTGTTTAAATAGTCATCTTTTATTTACTGATATTGTTTATTCAATTTAAGGATTATCAAGGCTCCATGCTTTTCCTCCTGCTTCCTGTAATTCTCGTTCGGCCATCTCTTCGACTTTGTGCTTCTTTACCACAGAGCAGGCCCACTCAAGAGGTGAAACTTAAATAAGTTAACTATATGACTTCTAGAAACTCTAAAAATAGATTTGTTGAGAAGGGAAACAACCACTTGTTGAGTACCTTCTATGATCCAGGCATACACGTCATTTGGTCTAATTGCCTTAGAAGGTAAGTTCCATTGTTTCCACTTCACAAATAAGAATGTTGACGTTCAGAGAGATTAAGTAATCTGTCCAAATTAAGGGCCATCTGAAGTCAAATCCTTTACTTTTAAAATGTTTAATTATCTCAGTTGACTTCCAGTATAGAAAACAAAATAGAAAGTTAAATCGGAACATCTCTTGAATTAGTGCTTTGAAGACAGAGGTTGACTTTTTGCCCTCTCCATGGAGCCAACTCCTAAAGCAGTGTTATCTATCATGCTGCTGGCAGATATCTGTACGCTGGTAAGAATGAGAAAAGACTGGCACGAAGGGCATCCAGGGAAGACTTTGGAAAGTGATGATGTGATGTTGCTAAGAGCATGCTACTGAAAGTGGCATGCATCAGAACCACCTAGGCATTTACTAAAAGCACAGTTCCCTGTCCCCCACTGTAATTTACCACATCACGAAGGCTGAAAGTGTGGCCTAGGTGTCTTCGCTCTTAAGAAGTTACTTCAGGTGCTTCAGATGCACGCTAAATTCTTAGGGTTATTGCTTTCAGGTATGGAGCTAATGGAACCTGGGAGAACATATACTTTGAAACATCACATGCCTATCTGCAAATTCTGTTTTTCTCTAGAGGGAGGTCTTTTCTGTGCAAAGTGCCCAGATAAACCATTAAGTACCACCCGTCCTCTTCATTGTGGTGCTCGCTCACACTCATCAACATAATTAAAGGGATTTCGTCTTTAAGGGCCTACTGTGTGGTATTTCATACAATTTTATGGCTTTTGTTTGTCCTTTTTCAAATCTAACATGAAATGTTGCCTTGAACAGGACCATATTAAAGTATAAAATTATCTTTTGTGAAAAATGAAATCAGGGCATACATCTGGGAATCCAGCAGACTCTGAACTGGGTATGTGCTTTTTTTTTTTTTTAAGTTTAGAAACTGACAGCTGCCTGAAGGTTGCATACTTAAGGTCAGTCAGTTTCCTTGTTTCCTGAATTTCCCTCTGTGGCAAAGAAAGGCAAAGTTTCCTATGGGAGGAAAAAAACCAAAAAAGAAAAGAAAGAAAAGAAAACCTAATATTGGCATTCTAATAGTAAAGGAGTGACAAGGATTGAGCCTGGAATTTGTAATCTCTTGGACATTGGAGGAGCCCTGGTGGTGCCGTGGTTAAGAGCTCAGCTGTTAACCAAAAGACTGGCCATTTGAATCCACCAGTCACTCCTTGAAAACCCTATGGGGCAGTTCTACTCTGTCCTGTAGGGTCACTATGAGTTGGAACCAACTCAACAGCAACGGGTCTGGTTTTTTTTTTGGTTGGACATTGGAACATCCTAATATTCAGTCGGATAAGTTAATATAAAATTATTTCAGATTAAAAGTTCAGTGAATGTGGCCCATATTTTGCAAAATTAGCAAAAAAACCTTCTTAAGTGAAGGAAAACAGTATTTATGTAAAGGACAACACGGTGAAGCGTTGTCCGTGTAACCTCCTCATTATCTCTGGACAGGACATTTCTCTGCGGAGGCTAATAAACCAGCTACATTTTTATATTCATGTTCTCAACAATTTCTGGAGTAAATAATGGAAGTCAGCACATAGTGTCTTATCTGAAGTTATCGTCTATCTCAGAATTTTTTCATGCTCCTCTTTCCTACTTTAATGCTGAAAGAATTGAGGTAAAAAAAGTTAACTAGCGTAAGTTAGTTTCCTCAAATAATAATAGACTAATCCTAACAGTAGTAGTAAATATTTATTGAGCAGTTACTGTGTGCCAGGCACCCTGTTAAAGAGATTCCATAGATTATTACTTTTAATCCTGAAACAACTCTGTGAAGTACTAATATTATCCTTTCTTTACAGATGAGAAAACCAGTAACCAATACATATTTACTGGGCATCTTCTGTGTACTGAGTACTATACTGTGCTATTCCCTATGTTATCTTAATTAATCTTCATAAAATTCTATTTGTGGTGTATTGGTATCATCTTTATTTCACACATGAGGTAACTGAAGTTGAGAAACCAAGTGGTTTATTCAAAAATGCCTTAACTGGTAGATGGTAGAGATTCTAGGCCACTTAATTCCTCATTCTACTTTGTGTTTGCCCTAAGCTGCATTTAAAATATTTTCCCATCTTTTTAATTCTTTCCATGTTTAAACTCCAGACAAAAGACTAGTAATATCCCATGTATCCAGAAATCCATTTTAAGGAAACTTGTTCCTCTATAAAAGACAACACTAAACTTGGAAATATGTCTTGGGATGCTGAAAAAAAATTCTGATCCCACAGCAAAAGCATGCATTATAAGATAGTGAAGGGCTGGGGCATGTGCTTTAGAGTTAGATATCAGCTGAAATTTTACAATTTTAGTGGCATCTGTGACTTTGGGAAAAGTAATTAGTCTCTGTGCCTCTGTTTCATCCCCAGTAAAATGAAGATATTGATAGCATTGTTGTATACCCAATAAGTTCTCAATGAAAGACATTAGTGGTGGTAGATGTTGTTGAAGTTATTCCGACATTTAAATACTTACAAAGGTTTATGTTTACATCATAAGGTGTTTGCTTATTTTATTTCTCAGCAGAAGGTTTAAATAAGAGAGAAAAAGGGGGATAGACACCATGAAATAAGAGAATCACCATTAAAGAGAGTCATAAAACTGTCATTAAACAATCAGATAATGGCTGTTTATAATAATGACTTTAAGTCAGTGAAAAAAAATTGAAATGTTTTCTATCCTTTGTTTAAGAAGCCAATGAAGTATATTTCAGTAGTGTATATTAGAAGATTTTCATTAATTAATCGTGTAAATTTTATTGCTTGAAGTTGAATCAGCTTTAATTATCTGGAAAGTTCTCTTTCCTGAAACATCCCATTTCACTACAATACTAGATAAAGGAGTTGTTGCCCAACCCTTATAAGGGGTGACAGACTCAAATGCTACAAGGTCCACACAAGTAATGTAGTGAGTTGTGGGAATTGTAACTGAACTTAAGGGGACATGCCCTGTCTAAAAATATTTGGTGTTTAAAAAAATCCTGCTGGCCAAACAAATGTGATTGGCATCAGTGTTCAGTCGATAGTTCATGGCCTCTGGACTGAATTGCATTGTGACCCTCAATGCTTACTACCTATGTGGATTTTTACCTTGTGCTCTATCTTCCCCATTACCTGAAATAGACTGATTACCTTGGAAGTCAACATTAAGCCTTAGGCCTCTTTATTCTCCCCTTTTCCTGCCTCGTGCCTTGTACTATTGAGTACAGTGGTCCTACAACTCTTGTTAATGATACAGTGTATGTTTATTTGGGGGAAAAAAGAAATCTAACATTATCCATGAAATAGTTTCATTATTATACATAAAAAAGCAATGAAATTTGCATTCGTGGTAAAAATACACAATACTCAAGAAATGAAAAGGAGTTTCACTGACCTACTACCTATCCTACTTGCCTGGGAGGCAGTGTACTGTAGTGGACAGACCATGGAATCGAAGAGACCAAATTTTAATTCCAATTCCACGATTTACTAGCTATGTGGCTTTCGGAAAATTATCATCCTCATCACCCTCCTACTTCTTTTCTCCAGTAGTCATACCCATACTTTCTAGCAAGCTCGGTAATGCATTTAAAAAGTATGGTAGTTGTAATGTATCCAAGATCTAGTTCTGAGAGGACTCTTCAGAGCAGTAAGTTTGTCATATAGCCTAAAGAAGTTTAGTAATTCTTATTGCAAGAATCCCCCTCACCCTACCTTGTGTTTGTTTGTTCAAGCTAATTTCAGATGGGTTTCTGTTACCTGAAAATGAAATAGAACTATAGAACTAATACCAGACTAATAACATTGGTTTTGCTGAGGGATGTTTTGTGTTTTAACAGTGTTCCCCAAAAGCTTTAAGATACGATTAAATAATTGTTAACATGTTCAGTTCTTTTTCTGAATGTAACCTGTCATTCTCATAAATCTCTGCCAGTTTCTGGTGAATGTTAGTTTTCACTCCATTTTTTCTGAGTTTCTTAAACTACAGTACTCACTGAATACTCTAAATCTGTGCTTCCTAGATTTTTAAATTTCAAAATAAGTAAGCTTTAAAAAATAAAATCAATAAATTTGAGGACTGGCACATGATCACTAGCTTTTTATTATTCCAAGTAGGCAGATAAAAAGGGGACAGGGAAAAATGCCATCTACTAATCCTATCATTTTATAAAGGAAACAATGTTTTAATGTCCCAAATTGGGCATTTGTATCTCAGAATAAGTGATAGTCCTTTAATACAAATATATTTAACTTTTGGAAACCAAACCCTTTGCCATTCAGTTGATTCCTACTCATAGCAACTCTATAGGACAGAGTAGAACTGTTCCCGCAGAGTTTCCAAGGCTGTAATCTTTATGGAAGCAGACTGCCACATCTTTCTCCCGTGGAGCTGCTGGTGGGTTTGAACTGCTGACCTTTAGGTTAGAAGCCAAGTGCTTAACCACTAAGCCACCAGGACTCCTAATTTTAGGAAAAGCTTACTTTATAGTCCTTATTTTTTAAATTTAGACCAGCACTAATCTGTAGACCATAGTTTGGGAGCCACTACTCTACAGTGATGGTAGTCTTATTTATTTATTCATTCAGTCATCCATTCCTCTATTCCTCCATTCAACCAACATTTGTTAAATACCCAGCTTCAGAATAAAATGAAACTGGGTTTTGGAATCAAATAGACCTGAGTTCAAATCCCAGCGTTCTTCGTCACAAGCTGTGTAACTTTGGGCAAGTCACATAACCTTTCTGCACTTTCTTTCTCATCTACAAAATTAGCTCAATAAAATTTGTTTGGATGCTTCTTGTATAAAGCTTCAATCACATACTAAGTGGTAGATGGAATCTATCAAGTAACAAGTAGGTATGTGAAGGAGCATACAATCTAATGGGCAAGACAGAGAACTAAATCAGTGATTACAGCGTAGAGGGATGCATTGGGTCAGGGAAGACGTCCATGTCCTCGTCCAATTACATGAATTCCCAGATGTACAAAGGGAAATGTTAGATGAATTTGACTTTGATGGTACTATACTTTATCATTCAGTTGTTTGAATGGTGGTCCCCAATATTGATCTGATTTTTGCATGTTCTCCTTGAAATGATTTAGCTGAACCATTTCATTTTGACAGATGAAATAAATGAGGCCCTGATGTGTTAAGTGACTTGCCGTGTTTACATAGCCAGTTAGTGGCAGAGGAAGATCTAGATTCCAGATCACTTTTGTGCTTTGCTTCACTAGCATATAATTTCCATGACCACAGTGGCCTTGTATGGTTTGTTCTCCACAATCTCTCTCTTTGGTGCTAATAACCAAAAATCCATTGTCATTGATTTGATGATTCCAACTCATAGCGACCCTATAGGCCAGAGTAGAACTGCCCCATTGAGTTCCCAAAGAGCAGCTGGTGGATTTGAACCACCGACCTTTTTTTGGTTGGCAGCTGAGCTCTTAACCGCTGCCCCACCAGGGCTAATAATAGGCACTAAATAAATATCTGGTGAGTGAATGATTGATTTCTCACTTGAGATTTCACAACCTAAAAATCTTTTTGCTTTTTCTCACCTAATGATGTCTTTCCCCTAGTACTGAAAGATGATGGAAGTTAGGTTATGTTTCTGTAGCTTATTTTCTGTTTCTGATTTACAGATGTACAGATCTAATTTATGGATCTTTTCACTATAATCTTTGTAGATGTTTTCATAAAGGTACAAATCAAGATTTTCTTATGTATATTTAAATATCACTGATATTTATCCTCTTTTTTGGAAGTGTGGATTTTGGCAACAGCCAGAGTTACCACAGTTTTCTGCCTCCTTCGGTAAATGTTTGTTCATGTCCATTGTGTATTTTCAAGAATGTTTAGTTCGTCTTAGTCCCTGCTGTGTATGCTCTCTAGGGAAGCATGTTGGCTTTGTTTTATAGTCCAGCTGAATTAATACTACCTTCATTTAAATTAGTAATTTTATTAAGTAGTTACAGAACTAAATTACCTTTTATTTTATGAAATCAATTAATGTTTAACATGTAGCTTGAAGGATGGCACTCTGTTATTTCTTCCTGTTGTTATTTATGGCAGAACATTCATAAAGTCATTTCATTGGCTTATTTATTTTCTAAGCAGCACTGGAGCCATTTAAGCCATTTTGCCTGATAGACTTCATATTTTTTATGAAGATATTATTAAATTAAATTAAAAAATATTTAATATTATTGCATTATTTTGGATGAAGTCTTCTTGAAGAGAGTAGTTTACAATTACCCATATACTGTGCAGAATTTAAACCTCTCAAGATTTCCTTGATGATTTTCCTCTGTTCATTCTGTATGTTTATCTTGTGCCCATCCCCATCCTGCATTTTCTAAAAAGGACAGAAATACTCATTCTATTTATTAATGGTTCTTGCCTACATATGTTCTAAACACATACTTACCAGATCATTTCTGAGTACCTAATAGGCACTGGGCACTCTGCTAATGTGCAGGTGACACCCGTATTTCATAGCCTCTGAGCTGAGTCACTCTCAAAATACAAACTTTGAAATTTGGAATATTTAACAAATATTTCTAAGTGGAAATTGAAATTACATTTAAAATACCTCTGGGAATAAAAATTGAGCTATCAAGAGGCGTTATTCCACGGTAGAGTGGTGGAGCATTGATTATAGGGAACTGCCCCTGTCATCTGTAGTGGTAGAATTTTAATAATGCATTACCTTCATAATCAGAAGAAAATTAAAACTAAGATATTTTCTTATACCTACATCAATAAGTATTTCTTCAGCATATATCTGCATGCATAATATGTACAGGACACTGGACTACATGTGTCAGAGCAGTGTTTGTCAAAATTTCTTGGTCATGGCCAGCAGTAAGAAATATACTTTACATCATAATTCATATTACACACAGACACCTAACTGAAATGAATATTTTATAAGACAATATTTACCCTTTCTAAATATGGGTAATATATGCTCTTATTTTCTAATCTTGTTCTTTATTAAAAGAAATGCCAGTCTTGATTCCTAAATTGATTTTATAATCCATCTACAAGGTCACAATCCATAGTTCGTGTTAGAGATGCACAGATAAACACAATTTAGCCCCTAACTTACAACTTGTATATTCTAACAGGGAACGTAAGACATGTAGACAAAGAACTGTACTGAGAGGCAATATGTTGTAAATGCTGTAAGGGACCTTCATTTGCTGATGTGCACTACTCAAAATGAGAAGAAACAGCTGCAAAACTCCATTAGTTATCAGAACATGGAATGTACGAAGTATGAATTGGGGAAAATTGAAAGTTGTCAAAAATTAAATGGATTGCTTGAAGATTGATATCCTAGGCATTAGTGAGCTGAAATGAACTGGTATTGGCCATTTTAAACTAGAGTCATATGGTCGAATATTCCAGGCATGGCAAATTGAAGAGGAATGGCATTGCATTCATTGTCAAAAAGAACATTTCGAGATCTATCATAAAGTACTGTCAGTGAAAGGATAATATATATATGCCTATAAGGGAGACCAGTTAATATGACTATTATTCAAATTTATGCACAAATCACTAATGCCAAAGATGAAGAAATTGAAGACTTTTACCAACTTCTGCAGTCTGAAATTGATCGAACATACAATCTAGATGCATTTAACTACTGGTGATTGAAATGTGAAAGTCAGAAACAAAGAAGGCGGCTCAGTAGTTGGAAAATGTGGCCTTGGTGATAGAAATGACCCCGGAGAACAAATGATAGAATTTTGCAAAGCCAATGACTTATTCATTGGGAATACCTTTTTTTCAGCAACATAAATGGAGACTTTACTTGTGGACCTCACCAGATGGAATACACAGGAATCAAATTGGCTACATCTGTGGAAAGAGATGGTGGAAAAGCTCAATATCATCCGTCAGAACAAGGTCAGGGGCCTACTGCAGAACAGACCATCAGTTGCTCATATGCAGTTTCAAATTGAAGCTGGAGAAAATTAGAACAAGTCACAAGAGCCAAAGAACAACCTTGAGTATATCCCACCTGAATTTAGAGAACATTTCAAGAATGAATTTGACTCATTGAACACTTACGACTGAAGACGAGTTGTGAGATGACATCAATGACATCATACATGCAGAATGCAAAAGGTCATTAAAAAGACAGGAAAGAAAAAAAAGACCAAAATGGATGTCAAAAGAGACACTGAAACTTGCTGTATGCAGCTAAAGTGAATGGAAGAAATGATGAAGTAAAAGAGATGAACAGAAGATTTCAAAGGGAAGTGCGAGAAGAGAAACTAAAGTATTATAATGAAATGTGCAAAGACCTGGAGTTAGAAAACCAAAAGAGAAGAACACATTCTGCATTTCTCAAGTTGAAGAAACTGAAGGAAAAATTCAGCCTCGAGTTGCAACATTAAAGGACTGTATAGCCAAAATATTGAACGATGCAGGAAGCATCAAAAGAAGGTAGAAGGAATACACAGAGTCACTGTACCAAAAAGAATTGGTTGACATTCAGCCGTTTCAGGAGGTAGCATATGATCAAGAACCAATTGTATTGGAGGAAGAAGTTCAACGTGCACTGAAGGCATTGGTGAAAAACGAAGCTGCACAAGGGAGAATGAAGAGAACAGGATACAAGGAAAAGATTAGTCCGAAGGACTAATGGTCCACAGCTACCAAGGCCTCCACCGGACTGAGTCCAGTACAGCTAGATGGTGCCCGGCTACCACCACTGACCGCTCTGACCAGGATCACAACAGAGGGTTCTGGACAGAGCTGGAGAAGGATGTAGAACATAATTCTAACTCACACAAAAAAGACCAGATTTACTGGCCTAAGGGAGACTGGAGAAACCCCGAGAGTATGGCCCTGAGACACCCTTTTAGCTCAGTGGTGAAGTTATCTCCGAGGTTCACCGTTCAGCCTGGGAATGGACAGCCCCGTAAAACCAAATGGGAGTAATGAGGTACAGGAGTCCAGTGACAAGGGCCAGAAGGCAGAAGGGTACAAGGAAGCTGGTGATAGGGAACCCAAGGTTGAGTAAGGATATTGTTGATGTGTTGTGAGATTGTTACCATTGTCATAGGGCAACATGTGTAGTAACTGTTAAATGAGAAACTATTTTGTTCTGTTAGCCTTCATCTTAAGTGAGAATAACAGCACAATTGGAAGAGCGTAGTCAATGTCACTGAACTGTGCATGTAGAAATTTTTGAAATGGTGTATCTTTGGCTATGTGTATTTTCACCAAAAAAAAAGTTGAGAAGTTAGAGGGTTGCCATGTCGTGGCATGTTAACCAATGTCATAAAACAATATGTGTACTACTGTTTCATGAGAAACTATTTGTTCTGTAAGCCTTCATCTGAAGTACAATTTAAAAAAAAAAAAAAAGCTGCAGGAATTGATGTAATACCAATTGAGATGTTTCAGCAAAGAGATGCAGTGCTGGAACCACTCACTTGTGTGTGCCAGGAAGTTTGGAAGACAGCTCCCTGGCCAATCAAATGGAAGAGATCAGTATACATGCTCATTCCAAAGAAAGGTGATCCAATGGAATGTGGAAATTATCAAACAATATCATTAATATCACACACAGGTAAAATTTTGCTGAAGATAATTAAAAAATGGTTGCAGCAGTACATTGACAGGGAACTGCTAGAAATTCAAGCCGGATTCAGAAGAGGACATGGAACAAGAGATATCATTGTTGATGTCGGATGGATCTTGGCTGAAAGCAGAAAATACCAGAAAGATGTTTACCTGTGATTTTATTGACCATGCAACAGCATTCAACTGTGTGGACTGTAACAAATTATGGATAACATTGCGAAGAATGAGAATTCCAGAACACTTAGTTGTGCTCATGCAGAACCTGTACATAGATCAAGAGACAGTCGTTCAAACAGAACAAGGGGATAGTGGGTAGTTTAAAGTCAGGAAAGGTGTGCGTCTGGGTTGATGCAGGTTTTTAGTGTTAAAAAGTAAAGATGTCATTTTGAGGACTAAGCTGTGCCTGACCCAAGCCATGGTATTTTCAGTCACCTCATATGCATGTGAAAGCTGGACAATGAATAAGGAAGACTGAAGAAGAATTATTGCATCTGACTTATCGTGTTGGTGAAGGACATTGAATATGGACTGCCGGAAGAACAAACAAATCTGTTTTGGAAGAAGTACAGCCAGATTGCTCCTTAGAAGCAAGGATGGCAAGACCTCGTTTCGCTTACTTTGGACATGTTATCAGAGGGACCAGTCCCTGGAGAAGGACATCATGCTTGGTAGAAGATCAGTGAAAAAGAGGAAGACCCCTTAAAAGATGGATTGACACAGTGGCTGCAACAATGGGCTCCAACTTAGCAGTGATTGTGAGGATGGCTCAGGACCAGACAGAGTTCCCTTCTGTTTTACACAGGATTGCTATGAGTTGGAACCGACTTGAGTTCAAGTTTTCCTCACTTTCAGAAAGCAAGGCCTTGTCATCTGTGTATTATCACCATCACAGGTTGTTAATTAGTCTTCCTCCAATCCTGATGCCGAATTCTTCTTCATGTAGTTCAGCTTCTCGAATTATTTGCTCAGTATACAGATTGAATAAGTATGATGAAAGGATACAACACTGACACACACCTTTCCTGATAAATCAATGCTGTTAATAGTTATGGAAAATCAGAAGGAGGAATACATTTTGGGGGAAAGATAGTGAGTTTTAGATATCAACAAGGTGTTCAGATGATCATCATTAGGCAGGCACTCAGAAGACTGGGACTGAAGCCTAGGAGTGAGGCTATGGCTGATATACAGACATAGCTCATCCTCAGAGGAACGATAATTTAAACCAGCATATTCCAAGCTCCACTCATTTGAGCGCCACATGTGAGGTTTTTTTTTTTTTTGGTCATATTTGAGCAATACTTATACTCTTATTTAGTATTTTAAAATATATTTTAAATTAACTCACTTTTTTTTAACATAGCCCCATTCTAAACAACAATATATGTGAAATCTTTAACTTAAATAATCATTACATATGTAATTGTATCATATGATTATAAGATGCACATCTTTTCACAGTTTAACATTGTCAAGTAGGGTGTTTTACAGTTCATGACTGGAGTCCCTGGGTGGTATAAGCGGTTAAGCACTCAAATACTAACTGATAGGTTAGTGGTGCAAACCCACCCAGAGACGGCTTGGAAGACAGGCCTGGTGATCTGCTTCTGAAAGGTCACAGCCTTGAAAACCCTATGGAGCAGTTCTACTCTGCACACGTGAGGTCATCATGAGTCAGAATTGACTCAACACCAACTAACAACTACCACACAGTTGATAACTTCTTAAAAATGCTGTGGCCAGGCAGTAGTAGTGACGTACCTATCATCTGCATACTTGCAAACTTGGTTGTTATTCCTGGTGGTGTGAGTGAAAGACTGCAGCCCCTCAACATTTCGGTTAACAAACCATCTAAAGAACTTAAGAGAAAAAAAATATGGGTCATAATTATTATCTGAAAACCTTTCCTTCTGGTACAATCAAGAAAGCGTTAACATGGAAGCTTGCAAAATGAGTGTCAGTGACTTGGAAGAGAACCCCAGAGAAAGCGATTGAGCACACTTATGAAATGCTGAATCCCTATTGTTCTGGATGCACAGAGGACATTGATGGCTGTGAGTGGAAAAGCGATTCAAAAGAGTTGGACATTGATTGGGAGAAAATTTTATCAAAACCTTAAGGCATTTATTTTGCTTATATTTCCTTCTTTATGTATGCATAAGAGTGATGCATAAGAAGATCTCTGAGTCTCAAAGAGCTCTTTGAGTTTAACGTATGCTTATAAATAAGTATAAAATGAAAAATTTAAGTGATGAGAAAGCACTGTGTCATAATTTAATTGGTAGGCTTTTTCTCTGTAGTATATTTTTTTTAAATGGTGCCAATGGATGGTGTCTAAGGTTAGATCAAACAAAGTATCCAAATAAAAATATGTCAGTTCCAATGGAACAAATAAGATTACCAAGAGAATCTTTACAGAGAAGAAAAGAGCCTTAGAACCGTGAGGAAAGTCTGCTCATGTAGGAGAAAGAAGAGTCAGAGAAAATAGCTGAAGAGGTTTAGCAGGTGACTCTGGGCAGTGCAGTATCATGGAAGCCAAAGAAGGAAAGATATTTCAAGAAAGAGAAGTTAAAATAATCAAATACTGCAGAAGAGTTAGGATTCAAACGGCTCTTCTGTGATGGCGTTGAAGAATAGGAGAGCTTGAGTAGTGGGAAAGTTGATTTTAGACTTCTCTTTTTAAGAAAAAGTGACTAGGAAAGAAGAGAAGTGGTTCTTGAAAAGGATCAGAATTAATATTTTTTCAGTTCAAGCTAGAGAGCACCAAGCTTGATTGGGGGCCTAGAGGTAGGAACTAGTAAGAGAGGTAATAATGCTGGCATGAAGGAGAGTAATTGATCATTTCAGGAAGATGTGCAAAGGGATGGAATCAACAGTGCAGGTTGAAGATGTAACCTTAGAAAGAAGGAATACTTCCTCAGAAGAAGGGATAAAAGAAGAGGAAGATAGTATGAATTTTGAATAATGTTGAAATAGAGGTAACTTTGAGAGGATCACCATGATTTCAAATAGGGAACCACAGTATTCTCTGAAGCTGACTGGTTAGGTCAAGGGCTTAGAAAAAGGGTGTAAAATCTTTACAACAGTTGCTGTAGGAAATGTCAAGGAGATTCAGCATGACTGGGTCAAAAATTGCTGAACCACTGCAACAGCCCAGCTGAGGTTAGGGAGCAGGAATTTGTAGTGGGCTCAATAGCATGGTTTCACAGTTCTTCTCAGGATTGCTTGGGAGGCCAGGAGTAGCAGCCAAGAAAGCAAACAGTGGAGAGTCATTGCCTGTTGACAATTGGCAGAGTAGGGATGACAGGAGAACAAAGAGGGAGTGATTCAAGGGTAGTAGTGAGTGCAAAGTTGAAATGGTTATCTACAGGTGGTAGGCCAAATGGGAGGCAATGGAAGACCAAAGCAGGGTGATGGACAGGAAGAGAAGTGGGGCCTTGGGTGATTGACATGCATAGTGTGCACAGAGAACTGGGAGGGAAGAAGAGGAATGTGGGGATCCAGGTGGCTGAATGGAGATTTTGAGAATTCCAAGAGATTTTTTAAATGAAAGACTTAGGAACAACTATGTCCTAGAATTATAAACTTATATGTCGTCTTTGATGGCAGTATACAGCCTGGTGGTTAATAGCAATAGATTTGGATTTGAATCCAAGCCCCACTAGTGTTTATGTATCGTGTGACCACGCTGGACATAAGACCTCCTCCCAGCATCCACCTTGCTTTTAGTTTCTAGGAAGAGTGACTCTGTATGGACTGCACCAATAGGCTCCCTTGCACTTTGGGTTCCAATTAGGTTCACCCAGTGGGGAGGACTGGCAGGAAATGGGAGACAGGGAAGAGAGTGAGGTCAAGGTATTGACTCCCCTGGCTCCCTTCCTGCTGGGTTGCAGGGGGTTGGTTGCATCCTCTTCTCTACCCAGCCCTCTCTTTCAGAGTCCTGGGAACAGCTCCCTCCCGGCCTTTCTTCAAGCCTGGGGGTAGTAATCTGCCCCACTGTTAGTTGCCCCAGGCTAAGGCCCAGGCCTTGTGGTTTCCCACACCTTTTAAACTAGTCTCTTTATTAAAGTCTCCTAACATTATCCAATTTTAGTATGTGGCCTGTTTTTTCATTGAGACTGAGTGATGTAATCACCTGGGGAAAATTACTTAGGCTCTCAGCCTCATTTTTCTAATCTGCAAGACTGAGATAATAATCGTACCTACCTCATAGGTTTGGTAGAAGCATTTAAGTGTGATCATGTAAAATTCTTACACGGTGCAGGGCATATAATAAGCTCTTGATAAATGGTGATGGTGATGTAGTAAAGACTCTGGCATTCCATTTATGCCTGTAGAGATCTGTAGATCAGGGGTTAAATGTTTATATTAGCAAGTAGCACTTCCTAATATATCCTCATCAGTGGCAGAATTGAAGGAGTGAATTAGAGAGGGAGAAGCTCTAGCCACCTCTATAATTTTTTCCAACAGCACCTTAGGTTAATGGTTGTTGTTGTTAATTGTCATAGAGTTGATTCTGACTCGTGGCAACCCCATGCGTGCAGAGTAGAGCTACTCCATGGAGTTTTCAAGGCTGAACCTTTTGGAAGCAGATCACCAGGCCTGTCTTCTGAGGCTCCTCTGGATGGGTTCAAACCACCAACCTTTTGGCTAGTATCAAACGCTTAACTCCTTGGTTGATGGTATCACAACTTAATTTGTGGAAAGAAACAGCCAAATATGCAAGATGCTCCAAACTAGCATTGGAGTATCTTTAATATACAATCTAAGTAAAAGTGGTGTGCTTGGTATGCAAATATAGCTTCACGACAACTTCCCTAAGAACTAGATGGTGTCCGGCTACCACCAATGACCTCCCTGACAGAGAACACAACAGACAGTCCCTGATGGAGCAGTAGAAAGATGGGGTGCAGAACTCAAATTCTGTTAAGAAGATCAGACTTAATGGTCTGACTGAGACTGGAGGAACCCCAGAAAGCATGGCCCCTGGATTCTCTATCAGCCCAGAACTAAAACAGTTTCCGAGGCCAACTCTTCAGACAGGGATTGGACTGGACTGTGAGACATAAAGTGATACCCGTGAGGAGTGTGCCTTTTAGCTCAAGTATATAGAAGAGACCAAAGGGGCAGCTTCTGTCCGGAGGGGAGATGGGAATGCAGAGTGGGTTAGGAGCTGGTTGAATGGACGTGGGGAATCAGGGGTGGAAAGGAAGAGTGTGCTGTTGCAGAATGGGGTGAGCAATTAGGGTCACATAAGAATGTATGTATAAAATTTTGTATGGGAGACTAACTTGAAACGTAAACTTCATTTAAACTACAACAATAAAAATAAATAAATAAAATTTTAAAAATAGAGACAACTTCCCTGACCCGCCTCCTTGACACACCTCTCCTTGACACACCTCTCCTTGACACACCTCTCCTTGACACACCTTTCCAACTGCCTCTAATAAATGTGTAAATTGTGGAACCATCACTGGCCCTCTTGACTGTGGAGAGCCTTCGCTGCTCCTCATGATTATATAGCTAACTGAAACTTTTGAAGTCATGGCTATGCCTTTTAAGTGGTACAAAAGTAGTGTTTTTTAAAACTTGGTCCAAAAACCACTTTGGTAGGGGGGGAAATCTCAAAAGCCTTTACCTTCTTTCACTTCTTATGACTTAAGTCTTGATGAAGAAGCAACAAGGCAATGCTTCAACTTTGTTAAATGTTTTAAATTATTAATCCATAATAGTAATGCCAAGAGTCCCTGGGTTGTACAAACGATTAACTTGCTAGGCTGCTAACCAAAAGGTTGGAAGTTCAAGTCTACCCAGAGGTACCTCAGAAGAAAGGCCTGGCAGTCTACCTTCAAAAACTCAGCTATTGAAAACCTTATGGAGCACAATTCTACTCTGACATACATGGCTTGCCATGAGTCAAGAGTCAACTCGACAGTAACTGGTAATAGTAATGCTAATACTTAATTAGCACCTTTAATTTGGAACATATTTTGAGTCACTTTTCAACAGTGTAGACATTGTCATATTGTAAACATGAATCCTCTGTGAGGCCAGCCACCTGGAGACCACCCTCGTGGACCAGACTGTGAAGGACTCTGGTGAGTGTATCTTATCAGTAATAACCCTCCAGGAAAATAAGGCCCTCTAAACCTCCATAATTAAGCCACTCAAGTTTCGCACTGACCATGATGTCAGGAAGGAAGGCACTTTTGTTGATACCTGTTCCTTGTTCACTCCTGGTGCAGCACTTCTGTAAACTCTTTGCAAATTGTGTAAGTGGTTTCATGTTTCATATCCTGTGTGCGCGTAGGCATCTTACAGAAATGAAGGACGGAAAGGGGAACCATAAAAAGGGTAAGCAGTCATCGAGAGTAGGGTTCTCATGGCTCAGCTAATGCTTTATGATTCTCATGTGCTTTTTGGCTCTGGGTACTGAGAATAACAGCTTAGGTTTTGTGTGGCTTTACTCACCTAGATGCTATACATAGTCTTAAGCCTGGAATAACAACTTCCGTTTGGTAATGTCTTGTTTTTCACTCTCTCAGGTCCCGAAGTTTGATTTAAAACTCTCGACTCTGGAGGCCATTTCTCCACTGGGGTATACTTATGTGTATATCCGCTTTATCAGGAATGTGGTTGCATTCAGGTCTGTTGTCCTAACTGCCTTTGTTGGTAGCTGCATTCCATGCAGTTCAGTCTTTCAGTCCTGTGTATTTACTAACCATTGATGCCTTGTGGTATTCACACACAGATTATGTAAAATAAAAAGAAAATACATTATTAAGGCTGTGGGTGCTGTGAATGGATTATTACAATTTGCCTATCATGGTAATGGCACCTGTTAGAGGTGTGATACAAAAGGCGGTGACAGGCAGCGTAATTTAGTAATTGTGGCCATTGTACTACATGGCTGGTCAGTTCACCAGGCAAGTACAAAGGAGGCAGTGTTATAGCAGAGCAGGGGTGGGTATGCTTAATAGAGAGAGCTAGTTGTGTACTGAAAGAGACTTTTGGTGGAGGGCTAACTCCCAGGGGGCAGCTTAGAATGAGTTGAAAAGAATGAACAAAAGTACAAAAATGGTACAGGTTTTCCTATTTCAGCTCTTAAAGTGACAGACGAGTTATGTTGGCGCACATTGCCAGCACTTTCTCCAACTGCCAAAATAGCTTTCTTTCCCAAATACTCAGTCAAATTTGCCTTGTCATGTGGCAGCCACATATAATGTAGTCTTTTTCTTCTCTTATATGTCAAACATACTGTGTCAAAGTTCATATTCAACCAACATAGGGGCAAATGCACCAAAGTTTGAGAAAACCTTTTGTTTACAAGTCTACAAAAGTATTTGAAGAGCTCATAAGTAAACACAGCTTCAGAAAGGATATAAAGTTTTACAGTGAAGCCTGTGAGAGCTGGAACTTACTGGAATTTCCTTGTGTTTCTGGGTCTCATAAGTTTTCCACCTTTGACAGGATGCAGTCTTACCACTTTTCTGTCGCTCTCTGTTAGTGGAAAATATCTGAGCTTTTCTTCTCTGACAGGTTTCCACCTTACATAGGTTCTGATTTTCACAAGTTTTACTGTATATCCTTTTCCTTTGTTAATTCTCCTGCTCTCCTTTGTATTACTTTACTGTTGTGAGTGGTTTAGCTACCAATCTGAAAATTCTAGCATTCTACCGGTCGCTGTAATTAAGGCTGAACTTTGGCATCAGGATGAGTAACAGAAATTAGTATTAATTATTTATGAAGCATATTTTCTCCTGCCCCGTCTCCTTAAGGACTCGTGAAGCCAAGCCATTTCTCAGAACACTGCCGAGAAATACTTGAGAGAGGAATGAGTGTGAGCACAATAACAAAGACCAAACCTGCTGAGATGACTTTTGTATCCCAAAATGATATGTCTTGGGTTCACTGCTGGAAGGATGCCAGATTGACCACTGTGCATCACACTCCTGTGATGTCTGCTTTGCCCAGAAAGTGTAGGCGTGTGCCGTCTGTCAGAAACAACAACTTTCTCCACCTGTCTCTTGCTTGAGTTTTCTGCCTCAACTCAAATAGGGACTGACGACAACTTGAACTTTTCAGGTTGGATATTGAATACTTCTTATACACCATGCACTGTACTAGGCTCTTTATAAACATTTCCTTGTTTAATCTTTGCACCAACCCTTGGAGTATGTTTTTGTTCGGTGTCATTGAGTCGGCTCTGACTTACACTGACCCTATAGGACACAGTAGACCTGCCCCATAGGGTTTCCAAGAAGCAGCTGGTGGATTTGAACTGCTGACCTTTTGGATAGCAGCCGAGCTCTTAACCACTGCATCACCAGGGCTCCCTTTGGAGTATAGGTAGAATTATTACCCCCATTGAACAGATGAGAAAACAGAGGCTCAGGGAGGTTTGATAGCCTTCTTATATTCAGTGAATTGGGATGATATATTCACATTCTCTCTATAAATATAAATATATATGTACATATGTGAGATATATGTGATACATATGTATATATATACACATATACAGAGAGAGGTAGCATACCGAATAGTATATTTAATTGTATAATGCTTTACTGTGTTTTTGAACAAAATAACCGTGATATATTTATAATGATATTTGACAGGGTTTTGAAAAGATTTGTGAAAATTAATCATGCCTTGATTCCAGAATCTTATTGTGGAATAGAGTATCTGCGTTTTGCCCCACAAATCATTTTAATAGCAAAGACTGTGTCTTAGTTATCTAGTGCTGCTGTAACAGAAATACCACAAGGGGCTGGCTTTAACTAAAAGAGTTTTATTTTCTCACAGTTTAGGAGGCTAGAAGTTTGAATTCAGGGTGCCAGCTCCAGAGGGAGGCTTTCTCTCTCTGCTGGCTCTGGAGGAAGGTCCTTGTCTCTTCAGTTTCTGCTCCTGGGCAATGTTCATGTGGCTTGGCATCTCTCTTCTCCCATCTCTCCTCTGCTCACTTGTTTAATCTCTTTTATATCTCAAAAGAGATTGACTCAAGATATACCACATACTAATCCTGTCTCATTAACATAACAGAGAACCCATTCCCAAATGGGATTATAGCCACAGGCATAGAGATTAGGATTTAGAACACATATTATGGAGGGATGTAATTCAATCCATAACAGATTGCATGAACCAGGTCCTTTATTACGTGTGAGTCAACTTATGTAGAATATGTAATGCTACTGGGAGCCAGCCCAGTTTTAATACAGGGCCACACAGAAGAAAATTTATGCCACAAAATGTCGATTCACATCTATTAACCTGTGTAAATAGTGTTGCAGACAGCACTAGACGCGTTGCGTGTATGGGCAAGGTGTACCACTGTTCTGAATCACCTCGGCAGGACTTTGGCCATCGGCCTGCTGAAATGGGTGTGCCAGTTCGGAGAGTGCCAACTGAATAGATGCAGTTGTGTGATATTTTAAACATGATTTTGTACTTTTGCTGTGCAAAACAGCCATGACAGCTTATTACTTTTCATTGCACCCGTTTTGACATCTGAACATTCTTAACTGAAAATAATGTCATTTTCATGAAAGAACTTTCTGTGCAATAAAGTTAGCATTTATAGTCATCCTAACATGTAATGATTTGATAAACTTGGATATTCTTATCAGGTTCCTTGTTCTGCTTCCCAGAAATTATTCCAAGGCTTACAGAGTAACTATGGGGAAAGCTATAGGGGTATTATTTTGGCATAAAGTTGTACAAAGAAACAACAAAAAGATCATGGATTTTTTTTGTTTTCATTTTTAATGTGTCACACGCTTCCTCCACCCCTTTCCATCATAATGTCAGTTACTATGGAAAGAATTAGCATATTGACAAACTGCATATAAACAGTATTCCACGACTCTCATGTAGTACTCAAGCAGAAAAAGTGTTGGTTTTTTCGAACAGACTGAAGCTGAATTCAGAGATTCGCTAGCCTTCGGATTGCAGTTACTTCTGATAAAACCACCTGGGTTTCCTCAGAGGCTGAGGCCAAGGATGTGGCAGTAAACCTGTGTGCTCATCAGACTGTTGGAGTCAAGGCCTCTGTTTGTATACAGTGTATAAATGGTAATATGGATAAACACTGCCCTCTCAAACTGCATAATTATGTCGATTGCTTAAAACACCCAGAAATTTACCAAAATATCACAGGAAAGCTATTTCTAACAGGACTCTACTCTTAATGGCTAAGTGGCAGCCACTGGGTTTTTTTTTTTTTTTTTTTTTTTTTCCTTTCTTCTAAATTATGTGTTCTTGTTTCAAGCATTTAGATGATGCAAAACAGATTTTGTGGCGACCTTCTTTTTTTGCAGCCAAAAAAGCATTCAGGGAAGCTCTGTGCTCCTCCTAAGTTGCTGTTTATTCTGGACCTTTTGTGTTAGGGCATAAACTCATTTAATTTTAAATTGAGAAACAACCTACTTCAAGTTGTTTTTTAGAACTGTGAATAATGCCGATAAAATATCTAATTATAATGGGAACTGGAAGTTTTTTAATGATTAACTAAGTATGAATAAGAATAAATGAGTATTCTAGATGCAAAAAATGATGACTTTTGCTTTATTATTTCCCTGCAGTGCTCTGAATAAAGTATGTCTTTTCCAGCAGACATGTACCAGTTCTTTAGCTGGATAAAATTAAGGACAATTTTGTGACTGCGTTTTACCTATAATCTCAAAAACAAGTAATTTTTCCAGTTTTTTTTTCAACATTAACTTCCTTATCTCTCTCTGTCCCTCCTTTCATCCGCTTCTTTTCTCTGCACCTCTCCTCCTCTAGCCAATCTCCTTAGGAGCAGTTGTGGTTAACAAAGTCGGAAGTCAAAGCAGTTACTCTCATAGCCATGGTAAAAAAGACCAAAGTAAACAAATTCACAATTTCTCATTTCCAACATCTCCATTCTGCACATCCTGTTATTATGGCACTTAGTTTTAGCATAGCCACTGGTGATTTAGTTGTCTAAAACTGGCCAGTGGTTTTTAGTAGCAAACATGTGTTATTCTTTCATGGCCCTTGAAATTTAAACTCAGAAATTCCACGTTCATAAACATAGCTTGTTTTAGTAATATCCATTTATATATGTAAGTTCACCTTCTCATTTGTTATTCTCTGACTTTTTTAGGCATTAGATTTAGGATTGGAGTAGCATTTCATATGTTTCAGTGGGCCCTGAGGCAATCTATGGAATACATATTCCTTTAGCCCTGGTGACGCAGTGGTCATGCACTCGGTTGCTAACCAAAAGGTCAATGGTTCGAACCCACCGGCTGGCCCGCAGGAGAAAGATGTGGCAGTCTGCGTCCATAAAGATTATAGCCCTGGAAACTCTGTGGGCAGCTCTACTCTGTCCTATAGGGTCGCTATGAGTCAGAATCGACTCGATGGCAACAGATTTAAGATACCAATTGTTACAAGAATGCTTCAATTAAATAAATTTGTAATAAATTTTTATTTTTCTATTTATAGTGTTTTCAAAAGCATATTCAACTTCCCTTAGCTCTATAAATGTTCTGAATGAAAGCTATTTTCCAAAGACTCGTTTAACAAATTTAACATTTGCCACGTACATACCATTGCAGTAGTCACGTGGAAACCTTAGAAGAGTATAATATGTGCTCTCTGTCTCTCAGGAGCTCAAACAACACACAGGATGGAGACTGGCATAGAGAATAAATACGAGTGTGACTAAGGGAGAGGAATTGGAAAGAATACTGAGGGAAAAGGACCTAGGTCTGACTGTTGTATGTTAATGAAGAGAGGAAAAAAAGAGAAAGATAATAAGTTTTGATGATGGAGAGCAAGTCAAGTGGTTATGTGAAACTGAATTGCCAAAATTTGATATGAAAAGATACCTTCGCAGAAATTGTTGAAAACTTGCGACTATTTGTTACACTTCTTAGAGAACTAAATGTAATAAGCACATCCTCTAGGCCTATTCCCATAATTCGGATGGATTCATTACTAAGTGTACGATACCACCATGAGAGTTAGACTCCAAGGGGTATAACCAGAATTGTAAAAATGTATTACAAAAAAGGCAGTAGAGTTTTTTAAAGGATTGTTTTCCCCCTCAATGTTAAGGAAGAAAATGCCTGTTAGACTTCCATTCCTCTCCCCCTCCCTCCAAATTCCTGAACTGTTTTCAGTGCTTCTGATGCCTTCTTCACATTCTCTATGCATTGTTTTAATCAGGAGAAGGATTTTATTTTTTTTTTACCCTTAACTTGTGCTTTGTTGGTTTTAGTAAAATAAGGTTTAAAAGCCACTCCTTTCCCATTGAAATGAAATTAAAAACCATTGCTGCTGTGATGTCACGAAAGAAAAATGAGGTGGATTTAGATGGGAAAACATGTAAAGAAAACTTTATGGGGCTTTTAAAAGCGCTTGTGTAGTGTCTTCCAGCTTGAACTAAGCTGCGATTGTGTGTTCACCTTCTCTACCTGGAACTTAGCTTTAGGAAAATAACAGGTAGACAAGCAACAGAAATATATATGGAAATGTAAGTGGCCTGGGGCAAAAAGCAATAACTAAAGTTTGTTTTTCTAAAAATAATTGTAATTGTGAGCCCTATCATTATGATTTTTTTTTTCCTTTTTAAAAAATTCAACTGAGAATGACTAATTCTAAACCAAACCTGTACTAAAGACAGTAAATATGATAAATTTCAGGGTTCACTTCAGGATAGTACGTTCATAGGAAGCACTACTTGTTGAATGTTTGGTCATTCAGTGAAAGACTGAGAATATTATGTTGTAACACATTTGAAAATTAGGTTTCTCTATTCAGTTTGGAGCTACCATACATTTTATTTTGAAATGAATGATAATACTCTCTTACACACTTGAGAGTATAAAGAAGGAAGAGGCTATGTTTCAGTCCAAATGGTTTAAAGGCAGGCTCTTTCTAGCGTCTTCCTTAGAACTGCAGATAGCAACTGGTGGGGAGTAGTAATGCATGAAAGCTAGTTTTATTAGCTTTGCAAGTCCATATCCCTCACAAAGGCATCAGTTGTGTAGGCCTTGAACGCATTATGATGCATATGCAACACCTTCTCTTAATGGCAGCGTTAACTCCTATGCACGTCACCACTGTGTCAAGAGCTTGTTTAATCTCGTTGCTCCTGTATTCCAGGCTCTGCCCAGCTTTCTTACCCCTCCTGACACCTCCACTCACTCAGGAAGCACAGTCCCTGGCAGTGATGGAGGAATTTAGTTCAGTCAAAAGCACCTGTACAGTGTCCTATGGCCATTTTCCCCATGTATTCCAACCTTTTACTCTCCCGTCTTTTCTCTTTTTCAAAGTTTATAATGAAGCTTCAAGTGTTGGAGATCTTGGCTTCTAAGACAACTGTGTTGTTTGGTTTAATGTGCCTGAGGACCAGTTTGTCTTCATAAAACCAAAACCTCTTTCCTCTTAATAAATGAAAATGGAGAAAAAAAAAAAAGAGGGGAAATGCACAGCAGAGAATAGCATCTGGCATATCTACAAAATAATAGTAAGGATAACAGCTAACATTTGCCAAGCACTCATTACGTGTCGACTGTTATAAGTGCTTTGCGTGTATCAAGTCCTCACAACAGCCCTATGAAGTAGGTACATTATCGAGGAGGCCACAGCGAGTTTGGTAATTTGCCGATGGTGATGCTACTAGAAAATGGTAGAACAGGAATTTAAACCAACGCTCTGATGCCAGAATCTGTTCTTAAACACAGAATTTTACCACACACAAGTATTAAGTCAGAAGAGAGAAAATTTTACGTTCAGAAAGCCTGAGTCTATTTCATGAGAATTGCAACATGCATTTCCTTAAAGATGATGATTTATATTTTTCTTCCTTTTTATAGATTTAATGTGTAGAGGGCTTGAAGGGCCAAACTTTAATCTTAGGGTGCTATTTAAGTGCAGATTTCTAGTTTTCATGACACAGTATTTTTGTACTCAGAATATGAACTCAGTAACTGAACGTAACTTACTTTTCCATTCTGATGTTTTTACCCTAATCTCTATTAGGGATATTTTGGTCCCTAGCCATGTTTCCTGATATTTAACAAAAGATAAAATTTGGTAGGAACTCAGAAATTTGCATACGGGTAAGCTGATATTTGGAAATTTTTTTATTGTTCAGAGATGATAATAGAAATACATATTTAGTAAATCAGAGAATGTTATAAAGAGAAAAGTAGAACATTGATTGCTTGTATATTTAGTATATCTATGTATCTGTATATACGTGTGTGATACCCATATGGATGTGGATATATATATCCAAATCCTGGAGTGGTGCAAATGGTAACACCCTTGGCTGCTAACCAAAAGGTTGGAGGTTCAAGTCCACCAGAGGCACCTCAGAAGAAAGGCCTGGTGATCTACTGCCAAAAAATCATCCACGGAAAATCCTCTGGAGCACAGTTTTACTCTGACACACGTGAGGTCACCATGAGTTGGAGATGACTCAATGGCAACTGCTATGCCCAGGATAATAATTAGAGTACAATAAGAATGATAATCTCTAGGTTGCAATGTTTTAATTTTCTTTTTTTAAATCTTTTTGTATTTTCTGAAAAAAATTTCCAGTAGACATGCATTAATTCTTTTTTGTTTTGCTTTGTTTTAAGCAGTAACTGCCCATTTCCCCCTCCCCCTGCTCCTGGTAACAACTACTTTACTTTGGTCTGTCTGTATGCATTCGCCTGCTCTAGATACTTTGTATAAGTGGATCATACATGTTTGTCCTTTTGTGCCTGATTCATTTTACTCAGCGTAAGATTTTCAGGGTTCATCCATTTCATAGCATGTATTTCAACTTTATTTCTCTTTATGAATGAAGACTATTCCATTGTATTATATACCACATTTTGTTTATCCATTCATCTGTTGATGGACACTTGGGTTGTTTCCACCTTTTGGGATAGAATCTTGGCTCTACCACTTATTCGTACCTTTGGGAAATTATTTGACCTTTCTGGGTCTGTGTTTCTTCATCTGTAAAACATTGAAAATAAAACCTGCCCTGTGAGGGTTGAATGAGATGACATGTAAAGTACTGAGCATAGGGACTGGCAGATGATAAGTACTCAAAAAGTGTGATTTCCTCTAGTTCCTTTCTTCAGAGTAACGTTATCAGATGAGTCCTTCAAGATCCAAGACCACTTCTCAGTCAGTTTTCCTCCTGTAAATTCTGACATCTTGATTTTGGGCTGTCTCCAGCTTAACCCCTTCCTCTCTTGGCCTCTATAATTGTTTGAAGTGTATGGTTGCATTTTTGTTTATGCAACTAGTTTATGTACCATTTATTGAAAGACCTCTCCTTTCCTTCTGAATCATTGTTTTCCTTGTGTTTAGTCTTCAAATGCACCCTTCTATTCTCTTTAGCCTTTGACATTTCTGTGAAGCATTTTGTGATGTGCATCTAGAACACTATGTAAAAATAAACTGTGTTGTGTTATTTAAATATTTAGAAGCCTTTGTAGCCTTGCAGGCTATTTTTAAAATGACCTTTAAAACCATTTGCAAAGAAGACAAAAGTAATGGGGGGAAAGCATAACCTTTTAATGTCTCCTTCATTAGCTGTGTTCTTCCCTTGGCTGTATTGCTTTGCTTTGATAGCTTATAATGTAGCGTACATCAAAGACCCAAATAATGGAGAGCAATGGGGAACAATTTTTAAAAGCTGATTTTGTATTATTGGTGCCACCATTAGGTGTCAGATGGAAAAGATCCTTTTCTTTTAAATATCCTGAACTCATGATTGATTTTCTATGTATTGTAGACCCCCTTGGTAATGCTGGTGTGTAAAGAAAGGCCTGGTATATATTCACATGTGAATTGAGCTTATCTCAGACTTTGCTTTTGGGAAGCAATTTCATTTCTAAGAGGAGGGATTCAGTCTACATTGTATCTGATTCAGTAATACCAAGAAGCCCCATTGCAGTAAGATTCTGCTCTTGTCCTTCTTTCATTCAATCCGTTTCTTCGAAACATATCAGTCCGTATTTGTGTTCTGATGCTCTGGAGCCAGAGCTGGAGCCACCCTTCTAAAAACTTCCCTGGGACACAAGGATGAGAGGCACAGGAGGCCAGAGCCACTGTGGAAAGCCAAGATTTGAATGCTCAAAAGGCTAGAAACGAGAAGTAGCTAGCAGAATAGGATTGGAGATCTGTGAGGATTGGAGATCTATGAGGTAGGAAATGAGCCTCAAGGAGAAGGTGAGGTCTGACTGGGCCCATGAAAGCAGGGAGCTAGAACGTGTTCCCTGTGATGGTGAGTGGGTACAGGCAGATTGGACTGACTTGCTTTTATTTACTTTACAATAGGGCCAGTGCTTAGGGGAGATCCTCTTGCATCTTATAGTGTAGCTAGGGCATGTATATGTGAGAAGTTAAGTATTAGGACAAAGCAGTATATGATGAATGCCAAGTGACTGGACAGACTGAAGGAGAAGACTTTTGTGGAGGAGCCTTGGACACCAGGGACTTTGTTCTATGCTTAAAAGAATAATAATATCCCAGCACAGAGCCTGGCACATAGAGGGCAACTCAGTGAATGTTTTTTCAATAAATTGTGCTATGTACTTTGAATGTATTATCTATGAGGTAGGTAATATTATTATCACCATTGTTTTAGTTGTCTAGTGCTGCTTTAATAGAAATACCACCAGTGAATGGGTTTAACAAACACATTTATCCTTTCACAGTCTAGGAGGCTAGAAGTCCAAATTCAGAGTGCCAGCTCCAGGGGAAGGCTTTCTCTTTGGCTTGGCTCTGGGGAAGGTCCTTGTCATCAGTCTTCCCTGGTCTAGGAGCTTCTCAGTGCAGGGACCCCTGGCGCTTCTTTCTTGGTGGAATGAGGTCCCGATCTCTCTGTTTCTCTCTCCTTTTATCTCTTGTAAGATAAAAGGTGAAACAGACCATACCCCAGGAAAACTCCCTTTATATTGGATCAGGGCTGTGACATGAGTAAGGGTAATGTGAGTAAGATTAGGATTTACAAAACACAGGAAATTACAGCAGATCACAACATGGAGCACAACCACAGAATACTGGGAATCATAACTTAGCCAAGTTGACACATTTTAGGGGGACACAATTCAGTCCATAACTACCGTCTTACAGAATCATAAACTAAGGTTTAGAGAAATTAAGAATCTTGCCAGAGGTCACACGGTTGATGTGTGATGACTCAGGTTTTAAATCCTGTTGCCTTAGAGTTGATTCCAACTCATAGCGACCCTATAGGACAGAGTAGAACTGCCTCATAGAGTTTCCAAGGAGCGACTCGTAGGTTCGAACTACCGACCTTTTGATTAGCAGCAGAACTCTTAACCACTGTGCCACCAGGGCACAGTCTGACTACAGAACCCTGGTTATTAACCACCACAATCGCAGAATATTTCCAAGAAATGAAACATTTAAAAACAGTATGTGGTCGGTACGATAATATTCCTCCCCCCCCGAAAAAAAAAATCCATGTTCTAATTCCTGAAACCTGTGACTGTGTTACCTTACATGGCAAAAGAAACTTTGCAGATGTGACTGAGTTAAGGATATGGAAATGGAAAGATTCTCTGGGTGGGCCACGGCCACATATGACCACAAAGGTCCCCATAACTGAGAGTCAGGGGTGTCAGCGTTAGAGAGGATGTGACAACAGGAGGAGAGGTCAGAGAGACAGCGAGGGATTTGAAGATGCTATGCTGCTAACTTTGAAGATGGAGGAAGGGGCCCTGAGCCAAGGAATGTGGGCAGGCTTTAGAAACTGGAAAAGGTAAGAAAACAGATTCTCCCCTAGAACCTCCAGAAGGAGTGCAGCCCTGCCAACACGTTGATTTTCACCCAGTAAGTCCCATTCTGGACTTCTGACCTCTAGAACTCTTAAGAGAGTAAATTTGTGTTGTTTTAAGCACTAACTTTGTGGTAATTTGTTACAGCAGCCATAAGAAACTAATATACAATGTTTCAGAAATATTAACCAAGCAGTGAAATAGAGAATGAATCAATACAGAGATACTGAAGGCAAGGAGACCAGCAAGGAGGCTGTTGTAGCCACCCACCCCTCAGGTGGCCCGGAACTGCATTCTTTCTTCAGCTCTTATTTCCTTCCTCACACTGATTTTTGTCTTTGGGGTTGGCCAGTCATACTTGGGATAGGCAAATTTCCACTCATTTTTTTTTCTTAGTATGTTAACAGCCTCACTTGAAAATAATCTTTGAGGAATTGTAGGTTGGGCAGGATTAGCTAATTTTATTACTAAGGGAGAAAAAGATGATTCCTTTTGTCTCCCAGAATCTTCCTTTGATCACATGTATGTGTTACATATATTGAATAGGTACCTACACTGGGCTGGTTTTTACATTGTGTCTACAGGACAAAGCTGGTCGAGATAATATAAAACACACTCTTATTATTTTAAGGATTCTGTGTGGGGTTAGGGGCAAGGGATAAAGAAAAAGGAGGCTGCATAGTGAAGAAGTATCCCTTTCAGTTAGACATGGAAAAACTTGACTGCATTTTGGAATTTCCAGAGGAAATCACAGACATAATGTCTAACATACAGTGACAGAGGTGATGTCTAAATTAAACATTCATGTTCCTTCACATGACTATTTGGTGAAATATTCATGCTAGAATATACTTTATTCTTTTTTATGATTAAAGTTTGCCCAAAGTATGCAAGCTTATTTATGCCCCTGGGATTGGGGTCACTGTTGATATGATAGGCAGCAGATTAAAGTAACTTTATTTTTTAAGTTCAGTATACTTTAATAGGTTGTAAGTGGGCTTAAAAGTATACTAGTAAATTTTAACCTTATAGTCTCCAAAGCATGTATTGTATAAGTAGATTGCAAGTATTTTCCAATAAGTCTCACCTTTATATCTCCGGCTTTAGACTTACATCTTGCTGTTTAATCATCATTTCCGATTGGATGCTAATTGTCAGCTCAAGTTTAACATATCTAGAACAAAACTCTTGCTTTCCCCACTATCCTGCTTGTCTTACAGGGCCCTCCATGTCTGTTGATGGTACCACCTTCCACTTAGTTGCTCAAACCAAAATCTAGGAGCCATCTTGGATTTCTCCCTTTATCTCATGCACCACATCCAATCCATCTGCAAATGCAAGAGGCACCACCTTCAAAGGACATTCCAAATCTGACCACATTTGTCCACCCCAGTTACCACTCTGACCCAAGCCACCAGAACCTGTACCCGGGACTGCTGTAGGAGCCTCCTAATTGGTCTCACTTCTTCTTCTAGTGCTTCCAATATAGTTTTTTTTTTTTTTTCCATCCTTATTAACAGTCAGAGTGATGCCTTTAAAACATAAATCAGATCAAGTCATCCCCTGATCAGCTGTCCAGTGACTTCCTGTCATACTGAGGATGAAGTCCAAAGTCTTCACTGTGGTCCACAAGGCCTCGTGCTATCTGGCCATTCAATTCATCCTTCCAACTATAATTCCTACCACTCTTCTTTCCCACAAGCACATTTTTACCTCAGGTTCTTGGTATTTCCTATTTCCAGAAGCTCTCTCAGATATTCACATGACTCATACTCACTTCATTTAAGTGTGGGCTCCTCAGAAGCTTTGTCCTGACCACCCTATCTAAAACAGTATCTCCTTCACTCTCCCTTGCCCTTGCATCTATCACTTTCTGACAGTATAGACTCTGTATTTATATTTATTTGGTTATTGTCTTTTTTCCCCTTTTGGGATATAAAGTCCATGAGGTCAGATCTGGTATGTTCTCTGGTATGTCTCTGGCTCCTAGAACAGTGCCTACAAAAGGTGAATGCTCAAAAAATCCTGAATGAATCAAAAATAAATTATTATAAATGTTTAAAATTAATGCTTTGTATGAATTACATTATGATAGTTATTTACAGTCACCCATCTAGAATACAAGTATGTATTTGCAAATATTTCATCTGTTGTGTGCAATTCCTTATGCTAAGGTTTCTGAATATGAATAAAGTGCAATACCTTGCTTGCCCTCAAGGCATTTACAGTCTAATAAAGGACATGCATTTCAATAAGTGGACTGACAGGTATTATTTGTAGTAGGCTCTGAGTACAGGGATTCAAAGAGGGAAACATTCATATCCTGTTGCTAGGATTAAGGAAACCTTCTTGAAGGGTGAAGTTTGGCTTGGGTTTTAGACCATGAGTAGAATTTAGATATATGGAGCCTAAGGAAAAGGCATTCTGGGTGAAGGGAACTGCTCACACAAAGATACAGAGGCAGGAAAGTCCAAGGTGCTTTTCCAAAGGAAAATATTGACCAAAGAGAAACTAGAGTCAATAATACCTCAATGAAAGTAAATATTGATATTCAGTAAAAACCAGTCAGCGTGTCTACAATGCACAAACAGTTTTGCTAATATATAGAAGGTTCTGGGCTAAAATTCTGACTCAAAAATTATTTACTATATTCTTCTCTATTTAAACATCTGTCTATAGGGAAACATATTGGTCTTATTTATGTGGTGCCAACCAGGTGTTCCATGCTTTGTCAGTTCTCTCTCTTTTTATTTACTGTTTCTCTGGTATTTGGTCATTTTTGTTAGTTGTTTCATGCTTCATCCTAGGAGTTAAGTCTGTCCTGTTTGTGTTTATAAACATGATTGACCAGCATAACCCTTGACCTTTAAGCTGATGAGCAATAAAAGTTCTCCATTTATAGGTAGGGAGGTGGCGGGTCAGGGAAACTAGATTAATAGAAATGGAGCTACCAGAACAGAAATAATGAGAATGTTGACACATTGTGAAAAACGTAACCAATGTCATTAAACAAGTTGTATAGAAATTGTTAAATGGGAATCTAATTTGCTTTGTAAACTTTCACTGAAAACACAATAAAATATTATATATTTTTAAAAATTCTCCCTTTATTCCGTCATGAAGTGGGTTCCCTGCATTAATTGCTGTTAGTAAAGCAAGAAAATGCAAGTGGCATATACTGTAAGATATCACGCTTAGTTCGTGCAGATAGTCCACATTTTATCCCTTTTTAGGAATAATTTTTCTCAAGGGCTTTGGGAATTTGAGTGAATAAACATATCAGAAATTGGACCTAGATTTTGTTAGAGTATGAATGATCCCAACTAGTGCACTTGGGTGGCCTGGCACTGTTCACATACAGATAAAGTCAGTACATTTCCATCCGTCCTTAAGAAAACATGTGGATGGAATCTGGGCAACATTCTGAGTGCTGGGGCTAAAGGCCATTAAGAATGAGAATTGCTAGAAAATGTAGGCATTAGTTCCTCACATGACAGTCGCACTAAGTAAAAGTGAGCACTTTTTAATATGAGCATTTCTAAAGTTAACATGAACAATGGAATGTCAAAGGTGAACATTTAATTCTAACACATTCTTTTCTTAATTAATTATAGAGTATAGTAATTATAGAGGAACTAGGTCTTAGTCACCCTTTGACCTCAGCCTTGCCCAGTGCCCAGTACTTAATGTTCATTGAGCAAATTAAAAAAAAAAAAAAAATTTTTTTTTCCTCAAATCTTTTGTTTAGGCAGGTCTACAAAAGCGAAGGGGCATACCCTAGAAATTGCTGAATATGAGCAATTTACGTGCCAAAATTTGGCCAAATTCAGCTAACGCAACGCAGAGCCTAAAAAATAATAACTCGAAAAATTAAGGAAGATGGCAAGTTTAAAGCTTTCTTGCAGATTGACCCTTAATTTTGAAATGTTTATCTCTCATTTTAAAACCTTTTAAACCCTAAGATAGTTTTGATAACAAATTCTGAAGTGCCTCAAGTAAATGTGAAACTCTAATTGATTGTTTTTAATATAAAAATATTAGGGCTAATGGATTTATAAGACATTCTGGTGGGCTTATGATTAAGAGTCTTTACTATCAGGCAGCCTTTAGGGAACAGCTACTAGCATATGTTTATAAGGGCAGCATATGTTGAGAATTTGTGGTCAGAAAGTCAAACAGTAAAACAGCAGAGTTCAAGCTAGTTCACATCAATAGTATGTTAATTTTATAAGCATTTATTTTGTTGATTGTTCATAGTAGACTAAGCTTTAGAGAAACACCTTTATGGGAACATCAAATATCAATTTTTTAAAAAATCATTTGGTCACACAGAACTCCTTGGTAATATTGTCCAAGCAGCCCACTAAGCAAATGTGCTGCTTTTTAAAAAAAAAAAAAAAAAAAAAAACTTTTATGTGATTGAGATGTTCTTTATGTCAACTAAATGGTTATTTGGGGGTAGGGGGACTTATTATTAATAGTATTTTATTTTTAATACATAACATAGGCTGTGGAGATTCATGCAATAGGTTCTCTTCAGGCTTGTACTCATTAATTATGATGTATTTTTGCCTAAGTTGTATTACCATGCTCACTGTGTAACTCAGCTGGACAGGGCGGGAGGGAATGACTTGTTTAAACTGATTTGGACCCTGTGGCGTTTAATTGCAAGCATAGATACAACAGGCTAAACCCAAATGAATTTGGACACTGATTAACTTGGAGCTTGTTGACAATGTAATGAGATTAAGAGCCTGTTCCATAATATCACAAAGACTTTGAGTAATACTTGTCCCACAAAAGTCTTCTGGTCCTCCTTAGGAGGGGCTGCCGTTGGCCATTGATGTACAGCAGAGGTGTTTTATTTTTTATTTTTTTGTTTTATTTCCAATAGCATTCATTGCCTTTTTCTGAGTATGAAAAGTCATTACTTTCTTTTCTTTTGTTTTTAACCATTTCAGTAATGTTTATGTGTTTCTTAGTTGTTAGGAATTTTCCCATTCACATTTTCTCCCCATAGGAACTAAATATTGTTTTATTTCAAACTGACTTCTGTACACTTTGGATCCCAAAATATGTCCTACAAATTTCCAAAATCCCTTCCCCTTATATAGATGCTCACAGCTTTCATAGGCTGTCAAAAAGGGCATTTTATATCTTCAAACCGGTTCAGTATTTAGCCAACAAGAATAGCCCTTTCATGACCAAATTATTTTATGTTTGTAAGTTTTTGATGATATAATGGTTTTCCAGTAATGGAATGCATGCTGAATCGTTGAGTTGTTCCAAATTTTTGTTAGGTAAGGTGGATTTTGATAAATATTATGTGGGACACATACCGTATTTTCACACAGGTAATGCACCTTCTACGTTTGTTTGCCAACATACCCTCTCCCTACAAGGGATCTTTGGAAGTGCCACTATGCCAACTTTTTTACAAGTTGCTGTTAAAAATATTAGCATAGCATACTTATGAAAGTACCTCATGGGGGGAGGGCACAGTTGACAGAAAAAGTAGAAGATGCACATTATTTGCATAAAAATATGGTATGCCTCAGTGGAGACTGTTGATAGGATAGGTGGGATGAGACATGAAGAAAATCATGTTATCTTAGCAATTTTATTGTGTGAAACTTTTGAAAACGTGGGGTAATGCATAAAGGCACCCTTCAACAGCTGCACATATTTGTGGTTCCAGTCCCCTTTTTCTTAGAGCTGCATTCTCTGCATCACCTTCTTGATCCCTTGGCAGGTAAATGGTTGCCAACCTGTTGGAGGCATACATCATTTGGTACCCTGCTTACTTCTGGCTTGTTCTTCACAAGAAAGGAAGGTCTCCCTCTTCTTGTGATCTCCTGGCCTACAGTAAGCTGCCTAATTAGAACAAGCCTGAAGGAAAGTTGGTCACATCTGCTCCTCTTGTTACAGTTCCACGTTGTAAAACTGTTTACAGTGCCAAGGTCAATAAGGAATACAACAGTCAGTGCTAGCATTTGAGAGAGCACCTTCCGATTGCATACCTTTTGTGCCTCTGGTCAAAGCAGCCCACCCCTCCATAATGGTGTTGTATTTTGCAACTGCTCTTGGGCAAGGGATTACTGAGGAAGAACTTTGTTCTTTCTTGTGACAATAGTGATGTCCTTTGGGTTGTGGAATGTGGACAGAACTGTCACAGATTATTGTCCTGCCGCTTTACTGCCCACACACATACTTCCGTACAAAACAGAAAATCTCCCCGCTGAAATTTATCTTTCCTTCTTGTCATTTATGGTAGCCACTTTCTATTTGCTCACATTGTGCCTACAGCATACAGCCCCCTGAAGTTCATGTTTTTATCAAGCAATAGGAGGAAAGGAATTGTTGAAGGCAATGAACCTATGAGAATGGTTGTATGACTGACATAGTCCAGGTACAACACTCTCACCTAGGGAGAGCGATAAGTCAGTGTCAGTGCCTTTTTTTCCAGAATAGATATCAAACTGACTTACAAAGCCAGTTTGTGAGTCAGCCAAGCACCAAATTTTGTACCTATGCTTGATGGGCTTCATTGGCATGTATTGTTTTATTGATGAACAGCCCTTGAATGCCACTGTGCTTTCATCAACTGCCATGACACCTGATGGCACATACTCTTCTTTTAGGCTGCTGTTGAGAACAGTGGTAATTGGACGCAATTTATGAAGCTGATTGTAGCCAGGTTCTCCTTTCTGCACAGCTTTTGATTGTCATTGCAGTGTATGGTCTCGGTCAGTTTCTTGAATCTTGTTTTAGTCATAAGTTCTGCCACAGAAGTAACACCCAAGAGGGGGTCACTGGACCAATAATGTCTGAGTTACAGCAAGATGTGTATACCCCTAAGTACATGTACAGCGATGAATGTCTTTATTTCTTCTGCAGTTGTGGGCTGCCAGTGTTTATTTGGCATTCTAATCTCCTGCCCTCTATATCGGCTTGTGCACCCCTGGGTCGCATACAGATTTCGTTTGGTGCTTTATAATTGCCAAAGCCTCTTCCGTAAATACAGACAAAAATGATCTACTTCTGTATCTTCATGGATCATGTCCAGGTAAACTTTGGCACGTTGGTGAAGCGAGTTTGTTCTGTTTTCAAAGTAGTAAGACATCCTTGGACCATTCACCCTCATCTTCTTTCCTGTCATCATGGGCATCATCATTTGATTCACCTCTTTCTTCTGCAGCGTCGACTATTTCTTCATCCTCTAATACCACGTCAGTGTCGTTGTTACCACGAAACTGAGCTTTAGATTTCACAACAAAGATAAGCACCTCTGAGGCATCTTTGTCACACTCCTCCTCAGAATCATCCTCATTCTCAGGCAGAAAAAAGAAAATAATCTAGAATTTCTTCATCTGTCAAAGAGCTCAGTTCTGAAAAAGAACAGTTTTCCAGAAAAAAGTAACTCCAGGTTCTGTAAAACAAGGCTAATACCAATATCATACCTCCAACTAATATGAGAATACACACGGGGCGACATTGCGTAATACCAGCCTCCTGAAGGAAGAAAAGGACCAAAAGGAATTGCTGTCACGGGGAAATGACTACTACAATGAACTACTTTTTATCGTGAAAGAACTACTTACAGCTCATAAACCAGAAGAGGTCCTCGAGGATTGCAAGGAACATACATACAGTACGTCTAGGACACTACAACTCAGGCTTCTAATATATTGCACTGTATTATAAATTACCATATTTTTACCCAAAGAACGCACCCCTTCTACACTTGTTTGCTAGCTGCTCCCTTCCTCCCCCGTGAGGTATTTTCGTAAGCACCGCTATGCCAAAACCTTTTCTCATGTTGCTGTAAAAACACATTAGCATAGTGCGCTTACAAAAATACCTTTTGCGGGGGGAGAGAGGTTGGCAGAAAAAACCATAGATTGTGTGTGTTCTTTGCGTAAAAATATAGTATTCACTTGAAAAATAATTCATCACGAAAAACACACCTTCTAAATAACATAGAGGAAAACGTACGTGTACTTACAAGGCTTCTCTCCCTGTACAAAACCCAAAAGAGACAAAAGTTTTACACATTCACATCTCCAGGATGCACCAACTTGTACCTGGATACACAGTGGTTTGGTGCCAATGACCATTTCCTCACTTATACACAGTTACACATGTCCCTGCCAGGAGGCATTATGGACTATTACTGGGACACTAGCATCCCAAGAAGCCAGAGAAGCAAAAAATGTTACTGGGTCTCACCCGTCCCAGGGGTCATGAAAGGGATAGCTTCCTGGTCTCCGCGCATTTACCACTTCATCCACCTCCCTCACTCAGACATACAGGGCCTGGCTTTTTGTCTGGTGAGCAGTGTTGTTGGCATTTGATAGCACCTAATAAAAATTTGAAGTCCTGGTGGCTTAGTGGTTAAGAACTTGGCTGCTAGCCAAAAGATCAGCAGTTCAAATCTACCAGCAGCTCCTTGGAAACCCTATGGGGCAGTTCTACTCTGTCACATTAGGTCGCTATGAGTCAGAATTGACTCGATGGTACCCAACAGCAACAAAACCCTCATGAGCTCGTCCTCAATTTTTTTTTTTTTTTTTTTTTAGTTCAGTCCTTTTGCCTTACAGTTTCTTTTTAGCATGTCTCTATTGCTACATGTGCTGTCACTTTGGAGTTGGGGCTCTCAGTAGCAGATCCAGGTACTTAAGAAATAAACTCCTTTATTTGGTCTGAGGGTTAACCAAGGGTTCCAGGATGAGAGTGAGCCAGTCTAGAGCATGGTTGCAGAGGCCAGACCCTATAATCTATTCATTTATTTTCACCACATGTGCTCAGGGGCCTGTCTGCCTGGGTTTCAGTCCCAGCATTGCCTCCAACAACTAGCTGTGTCAGCTTCAGTAAGTTACCCAACCTCTTTAGGCCTCATTTTCCTTTTCTGTTAAATGTGGCTCTTAACAACATCTAAATGTGTTTTATTAGTGACTGATGACTAAGTGAGGGAGGGAAAAGAGCCAGAGGGGAGACTTTTCTGTTTCTTTTTTGAATTTTGTCCTACATGCTATTACCTATTTAAAAAAATAATTTCTAAAGTAAATTTATGATCCTGTTTAAGGGAATTCTGTCATAACAACAGCAGCTGCCTCTTATTAAACACCACGACTATGTCAACTACTTTACATATATTATTTCTGATCTTCACAACAACCCAACAGGTAGGTGTTATTATTCTCATTTTGTAGATAAGAAAATTAAGTCACAGAGAGGTTGAGGAGCTTACCCAAGATCAAAACTGGCAGCAGGTGAGGCACAATTTGAGACCAGGTGTACTTCCCCAACTTAACAATTGTAATTTTTTGTTGTATTGTACCTCCTCTAGACTATAAGCTCCATGAGGGCAGACTCTGTCTCTGTCTTATTCATCACCGTGTCCCCTCTGCCTAGCACAGTGTCTGGCCCATTACAAGGACTTAGTAAATATTTTCTGAATGAATAAGTATTCCACTGCACCACTTGTATTAGTGATCTATTGCTGTATAACATACTATCCCAAAACTTAGTGTCTTGAAAAAACAAGCATAACAGTTTCTGTAGGTCAGGGATTCCTGAGTGGCATAGCTGGATGGTTCTGACTCAGTGGCTCTCAGGAGGTTATAACCAACTGTTAGTTGGGGCTGCAGTCATCATAAAGATTGATGGTGCTGGAAAATCTGCTTTCAAGTTTCCCAGATGGCTGGAAGCCTCAATTTCTCATCACATAGGCCTCTTCATAGGTGACTCCATAGGTGAGTCTCCTCAGGACATGGCAACTGGCTTCCCCCAGAGCAAGTGATCCCAGAGAGAGTGAAGGTGAGAACAAGCAAGACAGAAGCTGTAGCATCTTTTATAACTGAATCTTGGAGTCGACATGTCATTATCTCTGCTGTATTCTATTGGTTATGTAGACCAACCTTGATACAGTGTGGGAGAAGACTACACAAGGGTGTATAAACCAGGAGGTGGGGATTGTTGAGGGCCATCTTGGAGGCTGGTTATCATTGCATTATACTGTAAATCCTTCTTGTAATTCAGATAATAACCCCATAATTTATTTCTTTTGAAAATTTCTACTTTTACCCCTTCTAGAAATTCTTAAAGAAGCCATCATTTCAATAGAATTAGACAAGACTTCTGTATTATTTACAATAGTTATATATGTTTGTGTGTATATATATATATATGAGTGTATATATGTTTGTGTGTGTGCATATATAATACATATATAAAAGGAGTCCCTGGGTGGTGCAAACAGTTAAGCATTTGGCTACTAACCAAAAGGTTGGCAGTTTGAATCCACCCAGAGACACGTTGAAGAAAGACATGGCAGTCTACTTCCAAAAGATCACAGCCATTGAAAACTCTACGAAGCGCAGTTCTACTTTCAAACATACAGGGTCACCATGAGTTGGAATCGACTCCATGGCAGCTGGTTGGTTTGTTTTAAGTATATATATACGTATGTATGTATGTATGTATATATACATATGTATATATACTTTTTTTAAACCAACTATTGAATTTTTTTAAGGAAAGTATACCTGGTCCTCTAGATTTGAGCAGTAAAGCACCATGTATATAAATAGAGCACTTCTGGGGTTCTTGAGGAAGCACTGGAAATGATTTGCCAAGGAAAAATGATACACAAGGGCTCCAGGCCACTTGGACCATAGTTTTTAAGTTTGTAGGTATTAGTTTTTTGCTATATTTAGGTCACTGAAATAACTACTTAAACCATATGTAGACTCACTGGCAAATATGTTGAAACAGTGGCATAATTATTTATTTCACGAAGGGGAAATAGGCCTTTTATATAATGACCTTACAATAAGTGGCATTTTTATATGTGGAAATATAAGTGTCTGTCATTTTCTTGTTATTCTGAGGTCAGAGCCTACCACAGAGATTTTATTATTTGAAAATTATCCTATTCACTGGAATCTCAGCATTTAAAATAATGATTTTCTTGAGATGTGGCATTCTGATGTGCTATGTCTGACCATTTTTGGTCAGGAAAATAAAATCTTCAATACCTCTTGTTTCTTATGCGACTCATTCTGTGTTGCTGGAAATTGATGTTAAATGATCAGGATGCATTTTCACTCTTTTAGCATTTTAATTAGCATTTGTCAGGTGGTGTAGCTATTATGAAACTTAGCAGCTTTTGCAGTTGCTGTAGGGTCGCTATGAGTTGGAATTGACTCGACAGCAGCAGGTTATACCCTTAGTCCTAGTGGCACAGTGGTTAAGAGCTTGGCTGCTAACCAAAAGGTCAGCAGTTCAAATCCACCAGATGCTCCTTCTAAATCCCATGGGGGCAGTTCTACTCTGTCCTATAGGGTTGCTATGAGTCAGAATCTACTCGATGGCAACGGGTTTGTTTGTTTTATACCCTTTGTCAAATATTTGTACTGCTTAAAATCACTTAATTAGGGTAGCTAGTAAAAATGGGGTTGGAAGTAAATATCTACAGAAAGAATTCTCATCTGAAAATTTTTTTGGTGAGATATATGGATATGGTAAAGATTTAGTGGATCTTATTTCATTTATGTAATGTCAGTAAATTTTAAGAAGTTCCCCTTATACTATACTGCTTAATCCTAATTTTTTAAAAACCTGGGTATATGCTTTGGGGACGAATTACGTGATGAGATATGTTTCTGTTCTTTGAAAGAGGGTTCATTAAAATAAGAACTTATGCTAAGAAAAGGGAGCAATCAATATTGAACAAACACTGAAAATTATTATATTAATGAAGGTGGTCTCAGCTTTGGAATAAGATCATTAGACATATTAAAAAACTTCTTTTGTAGGTAGCTAAAAATAGCATCATAAAATAATTATATTTGTGGTAATGATGAAAACAACTCCAAAATAATTTAAGAGTATGAACTCTGTGAGGAGAAGGACCATATCTTATTAATTTTTTTGATCCCCTTCCTGAATCCAGTACTTTGAGTACCGTGGACAGACAATAATGCTGACTAGATAGATGAATAATATGGTAGCTGAATAATATGGTCAATTTTAATAATTTAATACATGACTTTATTTTGCATAAAAGCCATGTTTCTCATTTTAAAAAACACACTAATTCTTAAAGTCTTTCTTCTGAATCATGTTGTCATCACAAAAGCATTTTAAGCATTTATCCAGTATACAACCCTCCCCACTGTATCATCCTCCCTCAATAAAATTTAGGAGCCCTGGTGGTATAGTGGAACCCTAGAGGTACAATGGTTACGAGATCGGCCACTAGCCAAAAGTTCAGCAGTTCAAATCCACCAGCTGCTCCTTGTAAACCCTATGGGACAGTTCTACTCTGTCCTATAGGGTCGCTGTGAGTCAGAATTGACTCCACAACAACAGGTTTTGTTTTTTTTTTGGTGGTACAGTGGTTAAGCTCTCAGCTGCTAATCAAAAGGTCGGCGGTTCAAACTCACCAGCTGCTCCTTGGAAGAAAGAAGAGGCGGTCTGCTTTCATGAAGATTAAATAAAATTTTAAAAAGGAAATCACATCCTTGAGTGAAATGCACTGGGTTTTGTTTGGCAGATTCCCTGACGCCTAACAGAGCAGTGGTCCCAAATCACCTGGAATGGGCTTTCCTTGTACAGATCACTCTACCCTAAATGAGACTCTGAATCTCACTTGTAAAAGGATGGGGAAGTTAAACTTTATTATCTCAGGTCATGAAAAATGATGGTTTGTTCCTAGATATTTTAAAAGACTAAACTCCAGCTTTTAAGTAAAATATTTGCAGAAAAATTGTGGTAAACAAATAGGAAAAGAAAAAAAAAAGATAACCCTTCACATAGATACTGAATTCACAAAAATGAATAGACTAATTGAGCCCTAGACCAAATGCTTATCATATACATGTAGCATCAATTTTAAATGAGGTGCATTTAACTGGTCTTGTTATGCATTTAAATAATCTCCAATGTTTCAGGGGAATCACAGAAAGTGCATATGCTTCTAGTCATTTCATTTTTTCAAGATAGTCTGCATAGGACAGCACTGTGGCCAAGCCTGTAGAAAACATAGGCAAACCCAATAGCATCTCTAAGAGCTTCAAAAGGACCAATTATTAGCTGTTGCTTTTCTAGGAAGAAGCCCCCCAAATCAATAGTCTCTTGAGCCTCTTAGTCACATTCTCTTTTCAGAGACATCTCCCAAACCAAAACAGTGGGGAATGTAGCATGAAGTCAAAGACTCCTCCATTTGGAAAAGATCTCTGAAGTCATCCGGTCTAATTTTTATCCCCACCCAAATTTCTTTTAAATAATTAACTTAACATTACAACCTAATGAATAAAATAATTTTGACCAAAAGGAAACATTAAATTTTTGTTTACACGTCTTTTGTTTTTCTTTGATAACTTATTACCCAGCAGTTTTGACAAAATGTCTTTAAGTTTTTTTTTTCCCCCCTTTCTAAATTTTAGGATGGATCTAGACTATCTGGGCTGTCCAATATAAAAATGAAATGAAAACTTCTGTCAGTTATTGCTAGGATGATTACTGTTGCTTTCTTAATATGGTTTAATATGGTTGACTCCGAACTACCTCCTACATTTCTTTATGCTAACTGTAAAGAAACCTAGAACAGTTTTAATCCCAACCATTTGTAACCAGAGCTGTCCCAGCATGGTGACATTGACAAATACGGATCTTCAACAAGAAACGATAGTGGAGTAATGTTACCTGGCTTTGGCTGAAGTCCGGTGGTTCTAGGAATGACTTACAGTAAGATGTCTTCTCTTGTCAAACATAGGTAGAATGGAATAAAATGTGTATTTGCTGAGCTTTATTGTCTACACTCTAAATTGCTGTTGCGCTTCATTGTTTTCCTTGCCATGCTATTGAGCAAGTAACTTGTTAAAGAATTAGAAGTTCTGATTGGCTGCCCATGCTTACAGTATGTAAATTCCTTAAAAGCTCCCTACTAATTTAGCAACCTGTTCTGGTCATTTGTATAAAATCTACTTGTGTGTGACCTTTCTCAATGCTTATTCTAAGAATGTATGAGAATGTATGGAAAGACTTCAAGCTACTCAGAGGTAATCAGGATGATATCATTAGACAGTGTTTTGTTTTTAAAGTCAGTACATTAAATTGACATCTTTGGTATATAAAAGGCAAATCTAGAAAGCAAAAAAAAATTGAGTTATGCTTATTTTTCAGTCTGACGAAATGATCCTCTGGTAAAGCCTATTTGTAGAGAAGGTAATTCTTAAAGAACTATTTTTATTTGGGTACAAATCTATAGATTCTAACTCTTGTAAAAAAAATTTTAAGTCATTTTATCTCAAGTTTGAAAACTGAGGTATCAGGATTTCCATGTGACCATAAATGTGTCTACTTTCATATTCTATTATCAGATAGCTTTTTCAGCTTTATAGTTGTCCCTGGAGAAAAGCCTAGAAAGGTAAACTTGGTTTTAGTTAGAAACTGAGACAGCAGAGTTTTCAGTCTAAGTTAAACTGTGCTCTTCAAAAAATAAATTTGGTTTTTAATACTTAAGAGCCAGAGATTTCTTCCTCCCTTCCACTGGTTATTCTAAATTGGCAAACATCTTTTTAAAGGAGCTTTTCTGTGGAATAAGCTATAAAGTATGGGTTTCATATGTATGATTTTCAGGTACCTAAAACATGTATGTAAGATTTACAATCAAGTACTTTTTTATGTTGACAGTAGGGATAAATAAAGCAAATAGTATGTTTATTCCCCCATGTCTGAATGCTTAGTCAATCCACTATTTTTGCCATTTATTTTGTATCTAGCCTGAATATTTCATAAATGTAGGAAACAGATTGTTTTCTTCTTTCTGTTTTGTATATTATGTCTGTATTTAAAACTGATGATAATTTTTGTTAGTAGTAATGCGTATTCAACAAGGCACGTAAATATTATGGTTTCTTTCTATTAAAGCACATATTCAGTATACATATTCAGTTATTACGGAAGTCTTTTCACTATGGAGAACTGAAGAAAATGCTTTAATAATGAGATGTAGCGTAGTCTTGTGGTTGTTGGGGGGAAAAAGTTGATCTTTTTTAAAAAATTACAACTGTGTTTTCTTTACAAATGTTGAAAATTTCCTTTTGCATTTGTGTTTTCGCACCTTGCTTCCTAGATTTTTATGCTATTGTTGGAATGTAAGAAGGATACGTTTTGTTGTCTTTCCCCCTGACTTCTTATGTTGGTATGGCTATCCTTACAAATTTTTTTCCGTAAATTCCATGAACACTTAGATACTTCCTGTGCCGTATTTCTCATGCCTTCCACCTTCTTGCATATCTATGGAGCTCATTTTCTCTCCCTCTCTTTTTGTTCTGTTCTCCTCCTGCCTTTTTCTCTTTTTGTCTCCCCTCTTTTGTAGACTCTTCGCTGTCTAACTTTAAATTGATTAGAATGCATTAATTTTTAAATAAGTGTCACATATCCTTAACTGAGCACTAGAAGGTTGAGAAGGCTTCATGGTGTAGACTCTGATTCAAAACTAAGTGAGAAGAATTTTAAAAACAAGGGCTGCCCTTCATTAGCCCTCATGCTATCTCCTGACAGGCTCCGTGCACTTATGTTGCCATGCCAGGCCAGGGCAAGCCCCGCTGCCATGCACCATTTACCCTCTGTCAGCAGCCTCAGTCGGCACTTGGGCAATACTGTACATGCGAGTCTGTCACGCGTCAGCCTCAATTAGGCTCATATTGCTATGCTTGGGAAACGCAACAGCCTCCTGTTAACCATTGTTTGTTGTTGTTCCTTTTTTTCCTTTCATTTTTTTCATTCAGCTCTCTCCAGAAGCCCAAGTTTCATTTGGTGACAGCATATTCGTGGTTTATTTATTTATTTTTAGCTTTTTACAGAGATAAATGGCTGTTAGAGGAAGTAACTCATGTATGTTCCGGTAAGTTGGTTTTACTCATGGAAATGTGCTTATGGATTCCTGAGTTTGTTTAAAGGAGGGAATTGTGAGCAACCCTCGGTGATATTTTGTACCTGTGCCAAGCTTGGTTCTGAGTTTTGTGAAGCAGATATCCTTTAGGCCTTTTTTAGAGTACGAGAGCATTAGGCACCCGCTTTATCAAATGTTGAAATATTCCTCTTCTTTCTTCACAACCTATTGTTTACTCACACTCTTGTCATCTAAGGTGGTAGTGGTTTTCCATTTTTAAGATTAGAATGAAACCTTACTACACTTGAAGGAAAAACAAAAGTGTAGACAGCAGCAGTTATATTTGGTTCACTATTTTGTGGTTTACCATAAGTTTATGAGAAAAACAAAAAGACCACCCATGGCTTCATCATGCCAGGTGGTTGGCTGACCAAGTTAGTCTCTTATGAGAAATGATCTTTAATAGGGCATTCTCAAAAAAAATAAAAGAAGAAGAATCTTTGAAGGATTTTTTTTTTTTTTTCCCCTTCTGTGGAACACCCAAAAGAGCTCCTGTGTGCTTTAATGGACAGGTAGTCATTGAATAGTTAAACATCTTGAAGGATTTTATGGAGATCTTATGGGGCTGGTCAGTTTGTAAAGTCAGATTAACCCAAGAGGCTGTTGTCAGATGTTGGTAACAAGGTGCAGTTTGAGGAAATCACAATGGTGTAAATCCTGGGAGCTCTGTGGCAGCAGGAGGGGGTCTCAGTGAATGGAAAGGAAGGTCAGTTTTGCACATGAGAATGGGGTCAAAAAAGTCTATGGGTAATTTTTTCTTTTTTTCATAAGCACATGACCAGCATGGGTAAGTAGATTTTAAGTAGAATCACATTGGTGGATTAATCTAAGGGAACAGTTGGAGTATATAGATAATGGGATTCACGTTTCTAAAATATGAGGCAAGCAGATATGGTTGAAATTATTAACTGAAAAGCTTAGAAATCTATAATTTTCCAGAGTTGATATTGGCAATCGGTTAAGAATTTCCAATAAAACTATGTAGCTGTCCATGATATTGGCCTTCTGGAAGATAGATATTAACATTAAATGTGAAGTTATTGAACATCTTAAATTGAAAAAAACTTGTTTGCAAATTCAGCTGTCACAGTAGTTTAGCAGGGGAAAAGTTTTTCCGAGCTACTATAGATTGAGAGACTTCCTTTTGGAGAACACGTAGCAGTAGAAACGCTATATAAATTAATTTTTAGGAGTATTTCAGGACCCAGGTCCTGATGGATATTATCAAAAACAGTCTTCTCTTTAATACTTCCTAGAGAACACACCCTTTTTTATTTGAATGAGTCACACATCAGTGACTTTTTAGTTTGTTCTCTTATCTAGCAAATATTTTTGAGCCCTTATTATGTGGCAAACGTTTGTGAGGTACAGGTGAATCTCTGGTGAACAAAGCAGACACTCCTGCCCCTCATGGAATTTATAGCCTAGTGGTAGAAATGGCCATTAAAATATATACATTTTAAACCATATTAGGTGGGTTGACAAAAGTCTCAAGTTCTATTAAAGTGTGTAACAGAGGATCTTGATCTAGTCTGGGGGGCAGGGAAACTTTCCTAAATAAGCGACATTTGATATGTGATCTGAAAGATGAGTAAGAGTTAAGTAGGGAAGGGGGATGGGAAAAGGTAGAAGATGGGAATAGCCCACTAGGCAGAAAAAGAGCCTGATACTAAGGCCCTGAGGCAAAAAGGAGCATGACACACCAAGGACCTGAAAGACAGTGTGGCTAGAGCACAGAGAGCGAGGTAGAACATGGTGGGAATGAGCCTGGAGGCAGAGATGGGAACTAGATCACAGTTAGCCTCTTCATGGGCCATGTCAGGGTTTTGCCCTTTATCTTAACAGTATATGTTTTCTCATCTGTAAAATGAGAGGACTAAACATCAAAGTTCCCAACCTAAGAGGTTATTGGAAATGAGTGATAATATTTTTCATTGTCTCAATTACCTGCTTTTAGCAAGTAGAGGCCAGGTATGTGAAATGTCTTACAGCATTTGCAACAGCCCCACAGACAAAGAATTATCTTGCTCAAAGTACCAATACTGCCTTCACTGGGAAACACTGTGCTAAATAACTACTTGGACCCCCACTCACTCTAACAGTCTATTATTCTGTAAATAAAAGTAAAATGCAGACCTTTAGAAAACAATAAAATGAATAGTAGTGGTTTTATCTAATACTCAAACCTTAGAACTTCTGTAAATGAAAGCTACATTAGTTGAGATAGAAGAGGTTTCCCAACCCATAATAAACACACATTAGGTAAGTCAGATTGAGATTCAGAGACTACATTTGATTAAGTTAGAACATATTCTTTGATGCTTTGAAGGGTTTCCAAGAAAATAAGGGGACTCCCCAACGGTGTAAGGGGAAAACATGAGCTGAAATCAGAATAGAGAGCAGTGAGTTATAAATGAAGAACAAAGCAGGAGACATCCTGGGACCAAATGCAAGCACCAGCACTGCAGTTGAGAATCTAAGCTGCTGTAGTGCACACACACTTTAATACACACAAACACACATAAAACGGGCTAGCTGACCTTGAAACTCTTCCATTTAGCCAGAACACTTGGAGAGGGTGAGAGTAGTCCTGAGTAAGTCATACCCACTGGCTTCCAGCAAAAGTAAACAACAAAAATTTTTTTTCTTTTTGGAATAAAGATTTCCTAAATTAGGCTCTATGGATTCCCATAAATCAAGTTCAACCTAATATGAGCTTATAATAAAAAATTTACCAAACACACACACAAAAAAAAATTATCATACCTCAGAGTCATCTCAAATAGTAAACAACACATTTTGACTTTCTGAGGTCTTCAAATATTAGAATTATCAATATAGAATACAAAATAACAATATATAAAGTATTTATAGAAAATAAAGATGGAATTTTAAAAGGATCAAGCAATATGAGATTTAAAATGACCAGAAAGTTTTGGAAAAGACCCATATAGAACTTTTTGAAATTAAAAACTGTATGGATGGGTTTAAAAGCAGACTAGACAAAGCTTATGAGACAATTAGTGAACTGGAAAATATATCTGAAGAAATTATGCAGAATTCAGCACAGAGAGAAAATGAGATGGAGACTGTGAGAGAGATGCCAAGACGTGTAGAACCAAATGAGAAGACCTAAAAAGCATCAAATCAGAGTCCCAGAAGGAAAAATTAGAAAAAAGAAAATAGGAGCAATATTTGAAAAAGTAATAGCTGAGAATTTTACAACTCTGATGAAAGACAAATCCACAGATACCAAACATATACCAAGCAAGATAAATAAAAAGAATTTCACATCTAGACACATTATAATGAAACTGCAGAACACCAAAGCCAATGAAATGTAAAAGCAGCCAGAGACAAAGACACATCACCTATACATAAATGACAGATTGAAAGTAGGCACCTCAACAACGAGAATTGAAGTCAGAGGACAGTAGAATAGTGTCTTTCAATAACAAGGGCAAACTAACAATTTTAGATAAACAAAAACTTAGAGTTTACCAGAAAGAAGGAAAATGACCCCAGAAAGAAGATCAAAGATGCAAGAGAGAAAGGTAACAAAAAATTGTTAAATCTAAATGTGAATCCAAACAAGTATTATAAGATTTACATTTACAATTCAGATTTTAAAATAATAACAACAATGTATAATGGGGGTAGGAAGCATTAATTAAAAAAAAGAACTAAAATCTTGTTATTTTACCTTGTTATTGAAAATCAGGAGGTACCTTGTCGTTTCCAGAAAAGAATAAAGATACTCATTATCTTTAGACTTTGTTATAGTTGCATGGTAAAATTTCAAGTGTAACCTTTGAAACAATGAAAATAGAATTGTCTGATAAAGGGACTAATACTTATGATTCCACTTACATGAAATATCTAGAACAGGAAATGCTAGAGACAAAAGTTTATCAGTGGTCACCAGAGGGTGGGGGAGGAGAGAATGGGGAGTTATTGCCTAAGGGGTACTAGGTTTCTGTTTGGAGTGGTAAAAATGGGTTTTCGTTTTTACTTTTTTTTTTTTTGAAATAGTGGTGATGCTTGCAGAGCTTGGTAAATGTGATTAATGTCAGTTGTACTTTTAAGACTGGTTGAAACAACAGATTTGTGAGATATATAATATATATACTTTACTCCAGTTTTAAAATATGTAGAGAGAGAGAGAATTGTCTGGATTCAAAAATACAGTATGCAAACACTGATTGCATTTCTATATAACATTAAAAAAATTAAAAAACAAAGGTATCATTTACAATTATAAAACATAAGGTAACTGGGGATGAATATAACAAAAGATGTACAAGACCTAAGTCTTCTAATTATTAGGTAGGATTTTGAACAAATTAGTCTCTCTGAACCTCAGTTTCTCATCTGTAAAGTGACAACAATATTAGTAGAACTGACCCATAAAGTTTCCAAGGAACAGCTGGTGGATTGGAACTACTGACCTTTTGGTTCGCAGCCATAGCTCTTAACCACTGCGCCACCAGGGCTCTGACAATAATAGTAGTACTTACTTAATAGAATAGTTGTAAAAATTAAATGAGATAATCCCTAAACTGCATTTAATATTGTCCCTGGCTCACAATAAAAACTCCCAATAAATATTAGCTTCTATTATCATCATCATCAGTGGTATCAGGCACCAAGCTAAAAGCTATGGGAGAAGCAATGGCCCCAGCATTCAAGTATCTTATTAGACTTTAATAGGATAAGGCAATCAACAAACGCTATCATATGATATATAATAACTGTCAAAAAGTGCTATCAACAAACTGTTAGAAAAGAGAGAGAATTTTTAGCCTAGGGAAGGGAGGATGAATCCTCAGAAGAGGCTTTATGGAGTAAATGATTTCTGAACTGGACCTTAAAATATTGTAAAGTTAGAATATGCATACTCTGGGTAGGGAGGGCATTGAGGTCGAAAGCATGGTATACATTCTTGAGTCTACCTTGACTCAGAATATTAAGGAATCCAAGGTGAACAGCAGGGAGATGGGAAAGCATGATGAGTAATTGGGAGGTAGCTCACCTTGGCTGAATAGAGGAGGTGAGGTTGGAAGGATAGTTTAGAGAAAATACAATGGAAATTACAAAAATGGGTTTTGTTAGCACAGCCCATTGTGACACTGAACCAAGTATTAATTAGCTGTCGGATAACAAGAAAATGTCTTTGAGAATCACTAAGGAAAGATAAATACATCCTCTGGAATAATGCCTGGCAGTTAGTAAATACATTTTGTTTTTAAGAACTGATAAATACAATGCAATGGTTTCAGAAAGTTGTCATTTTTGTAATATCATGTTAAACTGAACTAGATTTTTTTTTTTTTCCAATTGACTTCCATGATTGACAGGATAAATTCAGGTGTGGTCTGTGCCAATCTATTGCATCTGAAGTAAATTGTTCTTCGGAGAGAAGCAGAGGAGGGGGCTTACTGGGACTAAATATGTGGAAATAGGACCGTCATGTTAATGATGACAGTTCCTCTAACACAAGTACCTGTGCGAGCAACTGCGGGGGTCTCAGAGTGATGGACATAACGTGGCCGCTGAGCTCAAGGATCTTAGGTCTCATTGTAGGAACTGCACTCACTGACTCCACATCAGCTCTTCTTCGAACCACTCGCTGCCTCCACCTTGGAGGCCCGCACATTCCAGGCCTGGCCTGGTGCTTTCTTGATGTTGTTTCTGTAATATATGGAGACTACGTTTGTTTCTTATTTTCAAACCATACCTAATTTTTACAGAGCTTTCTCTTTAATGCTTTGCCCAGATGCACATAATCATCATTCAGCTCATGACTAGACACAGCTGGGGGAAGAATGTCTGCTGGATGAGACTTTAATTAACTTCCTTCCTTATGAATAAGGCTTTGGATAAAATGTGCAAGGATCTTTTACCTTTTTTCTTGACAATGGAAGTGGTTTGCTTGCCAGCTAGTGAGTAGTGGGATGGAGTAGGGTCGGGGGAAGATGGAAGTTAGAGGTGAAAGAGAAGGAAACACCACTTGGGAACAGACATAATTAGAAGGACCTGCCACAAAGGAAATGTGGACATCCAGGTGGTGGGGGCGGGTCTCGACCCCCTGGGTTGTATTTCTAGTTTTGAAACTGTTCGACAACAATCTGGAAGTATTCCCAGGACTTGAGAAACACTCTACTAAAGTCATTCTGGCACTGGTGTGGAAATCTTTGTGATAGGTAGAAGCACACAGTGTTATTAGGCCTGGTAAGTAACTGCCAATAATATTAACAATGCACGTTGTTCCTTTCACTCAATTATTACTGGACTTATAAGACTTTAACATTGTATACCTAAGAGTTTCTCAAATGTATAAACACATTTGGCCTCAGATCCCCTTCTTCTTATTAACATCTCACAAAACAAGGTTGGAAAAATGTTGGATTAAGGTGCACTTCATGAATAGTTTTTATATTTGTTTCTCATTGTCCCCGCAACATCCCCATTAGTTAGGCATTGTTGTCCCCATTTTTCAGTTGAGAAAGCTAAAGGTTAAATAACTTTCCCAAGATTATAGACTAAGGAAAGAGCCAACATTTGAACCAAGTTCTCCGAACTTGTGAATCATTTTACCACATTGTACTACCTCTTAGATTTATGTGTGTCATTTCACTGAGCATCAGTATATCCCATCCTATCCGGCTCTGGACTATATTCTTGTGTCTCTTTGTATATGCTTCTGCCTTGGCTGTTTCAGTTATGTCTATAACCCTAAATCCTTAACTGTCCACTGTACAACACCTTTCATGACCCACACTCTCCCACATGGAACTACCCACTCCTGAGTCCCTGGTAGCACTATAGTGCTGGTTTTTGCACATTTGTCTCCATTTTCTAGGCTGTATGCTTCTTAAATCCAAGGTATATGTAGTAGGCACAGCATCTAACACTGTTCTTGGCCCATAGTGATGCTTAGGGCTTGTTTGCAGAATGAGTGCACAAATGAGGGTATCTCCCAGGTATGGGAGTCGAGAGACCTGGGTGCTTTTTCTACTATGCTGGCTAATTGTGCTGTAGTCTCAGCTTGCTAAGAAACACTTAAGGTGATAATTTCTGTTAAAATGTACATAATCATACATCTGGTAGATCAACATATAGTTGTCCTATCAAAAACCTGAGCATAAAAATGTACCAACAGCATGCAGTAAGTTAATCAATATACCTAAAAACCAGACTGGAGACAGAGCCTGTACTCCCAAAAGGGACCTGAGAATAGAGTTGTTTTTCAAGGTTTCAGCATTAATTGGCATTAGGCACACCCAGGTGGAGCAAGAACTGCCCTTGTTTTTGAGTTTCCTCTGCCTTTTACTTACTTATCCAGTTTTTAGCTTTGGCTTTGCTAGGTTTTAATGCAAACCAAGAGTGTTATTTTTATGTATGAAATTTCGTTTTTATAGAACAAAAAACACCTTAAAAAAAAGAAGAGGAGTAATGAAATTAGGTTCAAGGATCAGGACTGTAAACAGTCACATACATATTTCCTTGTAATGGGTTGAGGGAAAATCATGAAATAAGTGCAGCCTGGCCATGTTTTAAAAGAAAATACGATTTGGAAATATAAATTAATAAATGCCTATGTTTTCGATTTTTACACAGTCAATTTGTTCATGTAATCTTCTTTGTTATTTTAAGCATTTGAAGCACACCTCTTTCAAATATCTTCAAATTTTTTGCCCAGATAGCTGTAGCTGTCTAATGTCAGTTAAAAAATATAAATTTAAAAATCTAAAGTACAGGTTAGGAGGCTAATAGAAAGTTTTAGGTATGTAAATAAGAATAGGTTCTAACTTAAGTTTTCAAAATTCCAATTATGGTCATTCAAGTGCATTTAGGGTTTGTTATTTCTGGAGTTAATAAGCAATTTCACAATGTACCATATATCACTTTTAAAGACATGATAAATTGTCCCTAATGGTATTGTGTGTATAAACTAGAGCTGTTTCTGCCTTGTATTTAATTCTCAGGATTGGGTGGTACACCTGAAAAGGCTTGGATTTTAATGGGGCCTTTTTAGCACTTTTGCACCTCGTATGTTCCGGATTATGTTTGATTGATGACTTTAAATGTGCTGGCATGGGAGATATGTAGATCTTAATGCTCTTAAACCATTTGTTTTCCAATCTCTGTAAAAGGCCCCTCTGTTTTGGAGTAACACTTTATCCTTCTTAAGTAAACAGAAATAGGTTTCTGGGATTTTGCTTTTTTAGCATTGTAAATCCAGCAGGAAAGAGACAGGCTAAAGGCTTTTAAGAGAAGGCTAAAAACACCAAGTTCCCATTTTATTAGAATAGTTTGAAAAAGTCAGGGTAGGTGGAGGTGTGTGTGTAGATATATTTTTTCTTTCTTCTAAACAGTATTAAAATAACTTTCATTTTTTTGCCCGAACTGTCTCAGTCTTTTCTTTCCTTTGGACCACTTGATACCTCAGCCGTTATACTCAGCCTGCTGGCCGGGAGCTCTCTTTGGATTCCATCGTTGTCTTAAACAGCTACAGGGTTGGCTACTGTGTGGCAAAGGGAATGTTCTCCCCAGCAATCTTAGAACAAGAGATTGGGGCTATAAATTGAGTTGTGCTTCCCAAAAGGCACTAGTTCTTAGTACCCAAGCCTGGAAGTGTTTTATAATCCCGTCCTGTAGGACTTCTCTGACTTGGACAAAATCTCCAGTGCTCCAGGAGGGGCTAGAAAAAACTTCTACCGAGGGTTCCCAGTTTCTGACTAACAATCTAGGCACTGTTGCGGGGAGGTTGGCGGGGGGAATTGCTTCTGCTGAAAGAACAGATTGTTTTAAGATTTTAAGAACTGATTATAAACAAGTGAGGGAAGAGAGAACTGTGCTGGTCGGAGGCCGACTTTGCTGCCAAGCAGGAACCTTCTGCTGCAGCAGAGCCATTTGCACAAAACTTCAGCCTCGGCTTCCGGTTGTACGTTGTCTTTCCAGAGAAGAGACCAGCATGGTACTGACAAACACATTTTCACTTCCATCTAAGATGTGAACTTAGGGGCTCGAGAGTTGAAAGACTAGTGCATTTACCATATCTAGAATATGTTGCTAATTAGCAGTCGCTGTCCTTATGATCTTTTCCTTTGTCGTCCTCTTGAAGAATCCCATTTCTTTCCTCTCCATCATCAGCAACGCTAAATGGAGTATGGATTATTCTGGCAGCAGGGCAGTTTGAGCCCCCTGATTAGTCTAGGATGAAATGTGAAGGGGAAAAAAAAATGTATGAAATGAGCCATTGTGTCTCTTATTCTCAAGATGTTATTTTGAAATCTTGGTGAATGGTGATGTATTTGCGGGTGATTAGTTTTACCGAGAGACTTCCAAGTATTTCTGGTAAGGGTTTTTTTTTGGGGGGATACTTTGTCATTTTTATTTATTTATTTTAACAGTTTTTATTAGGATAAATGCTTGTAAGTGAAGTACGAATATGATAGCAGCAAAGGTAAAAATCCCAGACACAATCTTAGGGTACTAAAAAATGATTCAGAGCCTCGTAGCCTTTTATAACCAGTTTGTTGTTTTGTTGTTGTTAAGTCTGTGTCAGCAGTTTGATATCTTTTTCATCAGGTTATCCCAAAATTATTTTTTACTTAAACTCCTGAAATTGTTCATTGGAATGGATATTCTAAAATAAAATAATGGCTAAAAGCGTATGTTTGTCTTGGGTGTATTAATAACCTTTGTATATATGCCTGGAGCCCTGGTGGTGCAGTGGTGACAACCTACAGGGAGCTACAGCTGCTAACCAAAAGGTTGGAAGTTCAAATCCACCAGCCGCTCCCTGGAAACCCTGCGGGGCTGTTCTGCTCTGTCCTATAGGGTTGCTATGAGTCGGAATCGACTCAACGGCAGCGGGTTTGGTTTTGGTTTATATGCCTATATTTGTTTACATGCATGTGCATGTGTGTGTGAGCGTAAAAGACTGTTGAAAGCACATCAACAGTCATTACGTGTGGAAGCACCATTATCAGAAGTATCGTGTGTAATGAAAGGAAAAGCTTGTATGTGTTTGTGTTAGAAAAATAGATTGATAAAGCTGGAAAGGATCTTGCCATCTGGTTGAACTCTGTCAGCTTACAGACGAGAAAACTGAGTCCTAGTGAAGGACATACATGTGGTCAAAGGAGCTAGAACCAAAGTTTTCCAACTAGTAGTCCACTACTCTTATCGTGCATTCTGAATGTACTGTCTTTGTTTTCAGATGCAGTGCATTTGCCATCCTCCGTGTAAACAGATGAAGGCATAATGTAATAAATGCAATAACATTTAATACTCACATAAATGGAATCATAAAGCCTGCATCATAACTTTTCACTTCCCAAGTATTTTGTTCTATTCAGACTGTAATAGTATTTTACCACTTGAGAATTCATTGCAAATGCAGCTGGCTAAAATACTCATCTACTAATAGCCAATTAATTAAATTTATCTAATGTTTATTACCCACAACTGCCTGGCAGATAATAGGCCCTCATTAAATATGTGTTAATGCAATCTTCCCTCTTTCAGCTCTACCTCAGACCAGTTTATCAAATGGTGAGCTGTGAGACGCCTTGGGTGATTTTTTTTTTAAATGTAAGTTCCTACCCCCAACCCTATTCAGAATCCCTGGTGATAGGCCTTGAGGTTGTATATTTTTACCAAATTATGCGGGTGATTCTGTTTGCACTAAAGTTTGAGAACCACTACCTAAAGTAATGAGATTGAAATCATAATTGATTAAAATATCTACAGTTGATCAGCTCAGTTGAGAAATTAGAGATACCTAAATGTAATAACTAGACATGTTTTTTAAAGCAACTATGCAGTTCTGCAAACTCTAGTTCTTATATGATCAGTGTTTTATTGTATGTTTTAATTATAACTGAATTCATTCTTCCTGCAAATTATTGAAACAAGGTAGAAGAATACAAAGAAAAAAGTAAAAGTGTTCCTCTTTCCTCCCTCCCAAGGATAGCCTTTCCATCTCTCCCACTCCTACTTCCCAAGTATAATTATTAACATTTGATGCTTTGAGATTTTTTCCTACAAATATGTTTTATATACATATATATTATATATATGTAAGTATGTATTTATTTGTATAAATATAGATTTTAAAAAAACTTGTTGCAGTTTAATTGATTCTGACTCATGACAACCCAATATTTTACAGAGTAGAACTCAGCTCCATAGGATTTTCTTGGCTGTAATCTTTATGGAAGCAGATAGCCAGGCCTTTTTTCCGTGGTGCCTCTGGGTGGGTTCAACCCACCAACCTTTCAATTAGCAGCTGAGCACAAACCATTTGCACCACCCAGAGACCTATAAATATATATATATGTGTGTGTGTATATATATGCATATATATGTATGTATGTATATATATTCATATTCATTTATTAATCTAACAAATCTTTAAGCATCTACTGTGTACCGGGCATTTACTATATTTATCGCAAATAACACACCCATATAAATAACATGCCCACACATATAATGCCAGAAATGATGAAATTAAGTAAAACAATTCTTGCATGATGTGCCTATGCATATACCACATATATCTCCTGACATTTCAAGAAGTGAATTTTGGCCTCTTTCACCCATCCTCCCATATTACAGGTAAACCATATTTTTCTGTTTATTTTCTTCTGTTCTGTTCATTTTCTTTAATCTCCTGCTTATCTGTATAAAAACAGTCTGAAAATCTGACTTTTGATCATAATTGTATAATAAAGGTATAAGCCATGTTCTAGAAGTCATGGATCGAGTTTGGTAGTTCCCCAGTAATCGGAAAATAACCAATCGAAATTGTGTGTTTGTTTCAATTAATTTACGTTGAGAATACTTACCTTAAGTAGACTTTCCATGTGGTCAGAAATAGAAACTGAAGTCAGCAACATATTAAAAAAAAAAAATTGGCATAGCATGCTTATGAAAATAATGTGCAGATTATGGGGTTGCACAGTTGGCAAAAATATATAGCATACATGATATTTGCTAAAGGTACGGTAACTGGGGTAACAGCAGTGACCAAACAGACATCACATGGTCCTCATTCTCAGGGAACCTACATTCTAATAGGGACACAGACAGTAAATCAATAAAAATGTAATATAAAGTATGGTAATGATATATGCTTGTAAAGAAAAATAAAGCAAGATAAAGGGGAGAATTCTAGGCATTCTACTTTAGATATGGTGGTCAGGGCAAGCCTCTCTGAGATAACATTTAAGCAGACACCAGAATGAAGTGAGAGAATGAGCCCTGTGCATATCTTGGAGAAGAGGGACCCAAACTCTTTCTAGAATATGTGGGTAAAAACACACTTTTTTCTTTTGACAACATAAAGTTATATGTAGTGAAACAGAACGCCGACAGTGCTGTATTGTTTACCTGGCTTCCTCCCCTACAGTGCTGTATTGAAAAATCATTTCCTTTGCTGTGCTCCCCAGCTCAGCTTTGCATTTGAATCCTGCTTTTGCTTGGAGGTTATATGTAAACCCCGTTGGGCCTGTGTAGTATGATAAGAATGTTGCTGACGTAACTTTTATGAACTCCCTACTTGTAAACCCCTTTAAAAGTAAACTTACCTGCCCACCCTTGGCAAGCAGTCTTGGCAGTAGTAGTTCTGACTGACTCCATTTCCTTGTACAACAAAATAAATGTACCTTTCTTGTTCTCCCACCTCAGGCTCTTGTTTATTGGCCAATACGAGTCATGCCGAGTAAGAACCTGGGGTTTCCACCTGGTAACAGTACTGTCCTGTGTCTTGCTTTTTCCATTCAACAGTGATTCGTGGGGTATACTTTCAACATCAGTATATATGGATTGACATCATTCTTTTTTAGTGACTGCTTAGTATTCCATAATATGTCTCTGTCATAATTTCACCATTCCCATGTTGATGGACATTCATGTTCTTTACTTTTTACCTTTACAAATAATACTGCAAAGAAATCCTATGGATCATAATCTTGATATTTAGGTATTATAGAAATAATATTATAGTTGTATTGCAAAGTGAGATTAAGTATTTGAATCATATCAGTCAAATACAGAGTTACTGTTCAATACTAAAGGAATCAGACCATGGGGTACAAAAGTGTATAGTATTCATTTTACATGTAGAGGTAAGATTCACTTAATTGTATTTTTAAATTTTAAATTGAGTCATCAAAGAATCCTAAATCATATCTTTATTATAAAATACCACATTTTTACTGTTTTCCATCTTTTAAAAGTTATTCAACCAACTGTCCCATCAGCTTTTCATTCACAGGGTTAGGTTCAGTTTGGGTTGTTTTATTTTCATCATGTCGGTTGGGATGTCCATTTACTCTGCAGATGCTACCCTTATGTTGTTCTTTGATCTAAAAGTACTTGATCCAAACTATATTTTGTCTTTTAAATGTAGTATTTTCCTATTTAAAACATTTTTTTCTTAATTATGAAAATACAGATAAAACTATAATCCTGCCAACTAGAGATCAACATTATTAGCCTTTTGGTGTATATCCTTCCAGGTTTTTTCCCATGCGTACGTGTGTACCTATATTTAGAGTATAACTTTTTTTTCTTTAGACTGAAGTTTTCATTTTGAGTTACCCAACTCCATTGACTTTCTTTGGTATATCTGACTATCTCATAATCCACACTGAGAATAGACCCATTAACTCTCTCAATTCGCTTTCTATTGCTAGTTACTCACTTTGTCATGAACTCACTTCATCCACGTTGTTGATTGAACAGACAGCTGCCTTGCAGATTGTTTTCAAGTGAATGGCTTCAGGGGTGACAGATGATGTCACTGCAACACTCAGGGCCCCTGGAACTTACCCAGTGGCTTCTATCATGGCAGCAGACTGAGCTTGCCTCAGGACAGCTGTCCAACCCTACACATGGGTGGTCTTTGAACCCATGATTCACGTTCTTCCTCAGGGCCAGGGTCCAGAAAGTTCTCTTATCCAGCTCCTGCTTGTTACTAGACCCCTGAAGGAAATTGCTTTGGATTTTCACAGAGAAAAAGATTTTCTTCCCGCACTATTTCTCATATCCCCTCATTCTTCCCATTCCCTGTTTCACTACCACAAAGCTCTTAGGAGGAGAGGTGGCTTTTAACTGGAGGCTCATTCATGTTTTCCCCCATGTTGGAGTTGAGAAGAAACAGAATCTTTGAAAAATAGGAGCTAACCCACCTTCTCTCCAGTCAGGCTTCAGTGAAGAAGGAGCTTTTTGTCTTTGGGCTCCTGCACGGCCCATGATGGAACAGTGTAAAACACTCTGATTTGGGAATGAATATTTAATGCAGGAATTCTCGTTTGAAAATAAGTCTCAATAGCAGCAGTTTAGCACTTAAGATTTTTAACAGTTTTCAAGAATGATTTAAGTAGCACTGAATTAAGCTTGCCAAGTTCCAAGTGACTGCAGTTAGTAATTTTGCTTATTCTTTTCTCCTGGGTAATTCGCCAGTTTAGGGGTTTAGATGCCACTAAATCTCTTGGCCTTCAGTGTGCTTCATCCTCTTATGAACCAAAGCTCCTGAACATGCTATATATAATTTGTATGTCTTTCTATGTAGTACAGTGTACAATTACATGACTGGTGGATTTTTTTTAAAAGAAGATGATTTTTTCAATATTTTTTATAAAACACTGTTTATGAGGTGAGAGGGATGATAGTGTATTAAAGAAATACGTTAATTGTGCCTAAAGTTGTTTGTTTTTTCTTGAAATGCCCACGTAGTTCCCAACTGATCAAAAAATGAAGGTTCTAGTGAGGCTTTCTTCTGACATACTTGATTATGTAGGGATTCCCTTGTAGAGATATTTGTTATGCATATGCATAATATATTCTGCCCAGTACTCCCACTTTCTGATCTGCACAGCACAACAGAGCATCTCACGGAGTCACAGAACAAAGAAAATCTTCACTCTGAGATTCTTTCCTGGAGCCAAATATGTCCTCAGCTTTAGAAAGGAAACCCCTAGCCTGGATTGGGTCACCTCTCTGCCTTCTGAAGGGAATATTAGGCACCACTGTTCTCCTCCCTTAGACTTCAGTTGATTTCCAATTATAGAATTGAGTTTTTTTCTAGACATTTTACCTACATCATTGCAGTTAAATCCCACAATGATTTTGTGTTGCAGGTATTCCACTCCATGTTTCACGTGAGGAAATTGAACCTCAGAGAATTTGAATAACTTGCTATAACTGTATAGCTATTCAGTACTGGAGTCAGGATTTGAACCTCTCTTCATCCAGCTCCAATGCTCTGCCATCTCTGCTCTGTACAACACAGACTCTGGTTTGTCTTAGCTAATGGATAGAAGCCATTCTACCCCATTCAAGTTAGCTGAATCTTCTTTTTCAGCCTGTAATCAGTCCCCACAATATTCTGTTCACCATAAGTTTATTGCATCCACTTTCTTATGCAATAGCCAGAAGATGAAAAGTAATAAAATAATATTTGCAGCAATACGAGAAAATGTAAGGAAAAGATCACACTGCTATGTTACTCTGTAGTACATTGGGGAACTCAAATTGTTAAGAACATAACCTAGAGAAATGAACATTCACTTTTTAAACCTTATTTTTATTAATTTTTTTAATGAGGTGAAATTTCCATAATGTAAAATTAACCATTTTAAACTGAACAATTCAGTGGCATTTAGTACATTCACAATGTTGTGCAACCACCACTTCCACCTAGTTCCAAAACATTTCATCACCCTAAAAGAAAACTCTGTACCCATTAAGCAGTTATTCCTCACTTCACACTCTCCCTAGTCCTTGACAACGGCCAATCTGCTTTCCATTCTATGGTTATTTCATATAAATGGAATCATACAATATGTGACCTTTGATTCTGGCTTCTTTCACTTGGCATGTTTTTGAGGGTCATCGCGCTGTAGCATGTTATCGGTACTTCGTTCATCTTTATGACTGAAAATGTTGATTTTGAAGTGAAGGTTCTAGGCCTAGTCCTGCTACTAACTTACTGAGAACTTGACACAAGTCTCTGAGTTTCTCGGAACCTTAATTTGTTCATCTATAAGACAAAGGGGGTTGTATACCCTATGGAATGTGAGTTCTGCAGAAAGCTCTAAGATAAAAGGCCTTCCTGCTCCAACAAGTGTGGGAAACATTTTGCATGCTTTGTCTCCCTTGTGAAGACTCAGAATGCTTCATGGACAGAAGATTCTAAAACCTGATTTACTTTCTTTACCCCAGCATTTCTCAGCCTGTGACTACAGAACTCTTTTATTTTGCCTGTTATACACCCTGTGGAACATAGTCCAATATTCCAAGATACTGTAATCTATGAACCCCTCATTGATGAAACCACACAATATACAACTTGGCTAGCCAGGTCCACATAGATCTTTTCTATAGGTTGGTGGCTGCACTGGTGGTGGTATTCTTCCCTAGGAGAAACTTTGTATCTTTGTTGGGGCATTCTGGTTGTCCCAGCCATAAGGGTCAAGGATAATAAGCATCTGGCTCATACTGACCCTATAGGACAGAGTAGAATTGCCCCATAGGGTTTCCAAGGAGCAGCTAGCAGATTCGAACTGCCAACCTTTTGGTTGGCAGCCAAGCTCTTAACCACTGCGCTACCAGGGCTCCAAGATGAAAAAGGGGACATTGAAAAATATTTGCTATAAAAAAAGGGGTCTGATGGGTTGGATCTGATGGGGGTGGGAGCATCGTCCAGAGCATACAGTAGGTCATGGAGAAATTATCTGCCTGCTACCAGTAAAGTCAGCTCTGACTCATGGCAGCCCATGTATGTCAGAGTAGAACTGTGCTCCACAGAGTTTTCTATGGCTGATTTTTCAGAAGTAAGTAGCCAGGCCTTTCCTCCAAGATGCCTCTGGGTAGACTCAATCCACCAACCTTTTGGTTAGCAGCAGAGCATGTTAAACGTTTGCATCACCCAGGGAGAATTATAGAGCATACGTAGTAATAATGAGAAGATTAGCTAACATTTATTGAGCCCTCCCTGTATGCCAGGCACTGTGCTAAACTCTATAAATAATCTGCTTTAAGCCTCGCCACAAGCCTCTGAGGAAACCTCTGTGAATTGTCCCTGTTTTACAGATGAGAGAGCTGCTTTCCTCATCCAAGCATGCAGGGAAAGGTGTGGTTTCTATAATTTTCATCCACCTTATGTCAGTATGTGAGTATGAAGTAGGACCCTGCACGCCATGCTAAGAAAGTAGAACTAATCTTATAGTATTGAAAAGAGACTGCCGGTAAAAAGAAAGGATTGGAACAACACAACAGGACCCCTGAAGAGCCCAGAAGGAAGTCAGGAAGAGATTGGAGGGAAACAGTGGTGAGGAAAAGAATATTACTCCATAAAGTAATACCTCACATCCAGAGAAGACTGGAATTATTTAGATGTGTCATATGAGAGAATCATCCTGATTCTTTAACCAAAGTTTTTTAAATGCCTAAACTTGTTCCTGGGTTTTTTATCTTTGTTCCAGCTCCCGATTCTTTTCAGATTTCATTTGCATAAGAGCTTGCACTGAACAATTTAATCAGTTAATTTATTTGAATAGCGTTATCAAGTTGGTTGTAGGCCAGAAAACAAAACAAACAAACAAAAAATACCAGGACCTACCCTGGAATCAGTTAACAAAAGAAAAAGAGAATCGCGGTTAACTGAAAATTAGGAAATAAGGGCACTTTAGACTCGGTAGATATCCAGATACCTTTTTTTCCTAGCGATGGGGATGAGGCTTTCTTTCCTTTTAGTGGGAGGCATATATGCAAGATTCAAAAATAAAAAATAAAAAACCAAACCAATTGCCATCAAGTCGATTTGCAACCCTGTAGGACAGAGTAGAACTGCCCTAGGGTCTCCAAGGCTGTAAATCTTTGCAGAAGCAAACTGCCACATCTGTCTCCCACAGAGCAGCTGGTGGGTTCAAACACCCCACCTTTTTTTTTATTTTTTTTTTTATTGTACTTCAGGTGAAGGCTTACAGAACAAATAGTTTCTCATGAAACAGTAGTACACATATTGTTTTATGACATTGGTTAACATGCCACAACATGGCAACTCTCTAACTTCTCAACCTTTTTTTTGGTGAAAATACACTTAGCCAAAGATACACCATTTCAAAAATTTCTACATGCACAGTTCAGTGACATTGACTACGTACGCTCTTCCAATTGTGCTGCTATTCTCACTTAAGATGAAGGCTTACAGAACAAAATAGTTTCTCATTTAACAGTCACTACACATGTTGCCCTATGACAATGGTAACAATCTCACAACGCATCAACAATATCCTTACTCAACCTTGGGTTCCCTATCACCAGCTTCCTTGTCCCCTTCTGCCTTCTGGCCCTTGTCACAGGAGTACTGTACCTCATTAGTCCCATTTGGTTTTACGGGGCTGTCCACTCCCAGGCTGAACGGTGAACCTCGGAGATAACTTCACCACTTAGCTAAAAGGGTGTCTGGGGGCCATACCCTCGGGGTTTCTCCAGTCTCCTTTAGGCCACTAAATCTGGTCTCTTTTTTTTTTTTTTTTTTTTTTGTGAGTTAGAATTATGTTCTACATCCTTCGCCAGCTCTGTCCAGAACCCTCTGTTGTGATCCTGGTCAGAGCAGTCAGTGGTGGTAGCCGGGCACCATCTAGCTGTACTGGACTCAGTCCGGTGGAGGCCTTGGTAGCTTCAAACAGCCCACCTTTTGATGGCAGCCAAGTGCTCAACCACTGTGCCACTAGGGCTCCTTATGCAAGGTTAGCCACTTTAAAAATGTAGTTTCATCCTTACTTTTCTTATTCACTCTTTATTTTCTGCTTAGTCTTTACTCCATAAGAAATGTACTTGCATAAGAAATTGACTTTGTGGAGTAGTGTGACATTTTTCTTGCCCATGGCAAGACCACATGGGTTCAAGACTAAGAAACTCAGCTGGTACTACAGAGATCCCATGGGTGACTCATCTCTTTCGAGATCCTGATTGTCCATTTTTTGGTTGATGTTTCCAGCAGCAGTGTGTGTTGCCCTGAAGGCACTCTGTCATATGGTGTTGACTGCAGTCTGCTGTGCTGTTTAATTCTTGCTTTGGATTGTGCCTGGAGTTCAAGTCACTTGGCAGTACAGATGGTTTCTTTCTCCAGAGTTTATCAACATCACACCATTTCCTCCCAGTAACTACACACACATAAACACACTCACACACGTACATACACACCAGAAAACTAGGCACAAGTTTCGTGTTTTCTCCTCTTTAAAAACTAAATGGGATCTGTCTGACTTTCTGGAGAATCTGCTACTTTTTCAGATTTATGTTCCTGTGACCAGGTAGCTCGGCAAGCTGTTTGTCTTAATCACTCAACTTCTCCATTAGACAGGCTGTTTAAAAACCTTCTATGTAATTATCTTTTTTGACTCTCACTCTTCCACATTCTTTTCTTTATTGTAAACTTTCTTTTGACTTTTTTATATGCCCGTCATGTTCCAAAAGGCATTTAAGTCTTCTTACAGTGTTTTGTCTGCTTTTAATTAAGTTTGCCATCAAGTCACAGCCTGTGCCCACTGCCTCCCTCGCAGTCTGATTGCTTGTTTCTCTGGAGGGTAAACCCCCAAAATCGAATGGTCAGGATTCGCTCTGTCTGTTCCTTGCACTTTAAAAGGGGCAAGGCAGGGAAGCAGAGGAGAGGCTGGTTCTATGACCTTCTGAAGGGCATTTGCCAAAGTTGCCACTGCCTTATCATCTATAACTGCAAGGCTTATAACGCTGCAGTTGAAGTACCTTTGTTCATAATATGAGCCAGGCACTGTGCAAATCACATTGGGAGAATAAAAGATGGCATAGTTCCTGCTTTCAAGCAGCTTGCACTCTAGTAGAGGGTTTGAGGAGAATGAGATCTCTTTTGACAAAGGTGAATGCAGAAGGATGGGGGAGCGTCTCATTAACCCCATCGAGAGCAGAGAGTATGCTTTGTTCTTTGACATATTACTACAAGGTACAGTAGACGTAAATTAAATACTAGAGAACAATTCTTCTCTCCCAAAATAAAGGTAAAAACAAACAACCATAACAAAAGAAAACCAACCAACAAAAAAATATCTGATTTACTGTCATGGAATTGGGGGTTGGTCATAAACCAGAGGAAACAGTTCAAATTTATTTATCAGTAGGCTGGTCTAGTCTTCTAGAGTCGAGAGTCCTCTATGAACTCACTACATCTCAGAATAGCCTTAACCAGACAAATATGTTTAATTTGACTTAAACATTGGCCTGAAAGACTTTTTGAACTGTCCCAGTAGAAGCATTACAAATTGTTTATGCCTAACTTTTACTTGGTTTGGTTTTCTTTTTCTAAAAGTGAAACGATTTGGAGACTCACAAGATTTTATAGGTGCCATCTATTTTGGAATGCTATTTACTTTTATGATGTTTATTCTTCACCCACTGAAGGGTGTGAACATTATGGGCTTCACTGCATGACTACCTAAAACTATTTTTACAGTGTACTTTATATGTAGTGTCAGTTTCTTCGATGCTTCTTTTAAGGTTCTCTTTTTGGATGTCATTGGAAATCACAATTAGGAATGTTATGTAAAAGTTTCTCCATTTCTTTAGTATTTCACTCTTAAGGAAGGAGGATATTAAAAAAGTAAAGTAAAATTATCAATAAGTAATGGCATCTTTATTTCTGTGCTGTATATTTCATAAAAGTAGATAATATAATTGACCTGAGAGATCTAATTGAATGCATTTAAATCTGAATGTGAGGATGAAGGAGTAAAATGGTAATATTAGAGAGCTGCCTTGCACACAGTTGCTTTTTGGTGCTGTAAGAATGGTTTACTAGACACACAATGCTTTGGAATTAATCAGATATGCAAGCATGGGGTGGGGGGACCCCCTTACAGTCTCTACATAAGTGTATCAAAGATGGGATTTGTTTGAATTACCCTATAGCCTCCATTGTTAAAATCAGAGTTAGGTTCTTTGTTTAGTGAAGCATTAGAGGCAATCCTTGAAATTGCCGAGAAGGGCTGGTTGCTGGCAGAGAGTTCTCAGTGTATTATGCTGTTTACCTAAGGGTTATATTCAAGAAGCTCTCTGAACAGCTGGGCTGTTTATTGAAAATGCCTCATAGTAACTTGTAGCCTAGGCTGATCGATATTGGTGCAAAGCTTTACATGGGAGGAAGCTATTTAAACATTGAGAGCCCCAGGGATAAAAGAGAATGAAAAAATAATGCTGGACAAATATGCTGAAATGTTCAAAAGAAGAAAGAAGTGTCTTGTTTTGGTACAGAGGGAAAATTCCTAAACAAACAACCTAGAAAAATTAGAAGTTTATCTTATAATAGTATAAAACTATTTCATTCATTTATCCTAGAATAACACCGGAAGTATTTCATTAACTTAGAACAATACCCTAACTATTTAGAGGGAAGAAGGAAAGACTAATTGTCAAGAATTCAAAAGACCAATTTTATTTTTATTATTTTGAAAGTAGACCGTTACATAACATCGCATAAAACACTTCTTAGTAATAACATAAAGAATTCTCTTGCTCTGAAATATTTAACTTTATTGTAAGGAGTTTGAGCTTCCCATATCTTAAACCTTTCTCTTTCTCAAGATCATTGGAAAATCACAGTACCAACTTGATTCAACACCCAAATGTAGGCAGAGAATTCCCATTTATTATTTCTACTACTGAGATCTGTGGTAGTGATATTCACATTTCCTTCTGACTTAAAACCCTATTGCTGGCAAGGCAATTCCAACTCATAGTGACCCTGTAGCAAAACAGACTTCTTAAAAATTTACTTCATTAAACTGCTTTTATTAATGAAATAAATAAAAACTGTACTAGAGATAGATCTTATCTCCTAAAAACATTTGGTGAAATTATGACAGTAAGGCACAAATATCAGCATTTAAAAGCCTGTTTCTTTCTACAAAATGGGAGAACATACTCCAGAAAGGGGAGGGCAGGGGACTGCACTCAATTTATCAAAGTGGAAACCTGTGCTGAGAAATCCTGCATTGTTTCATCCAGGATTTCCTATTTTTACTGCGCAGATGAGCAACAGACAGAAAGTTCAGAAACACAAAGGCAATCAATATGAAAACTGTGAAAGCCTCTTAATTAATCAACTAACACAAACTCTCCAAGTAAGAGGATTTTACAAGCATTTCAGTTAAGGCTTTCCCTTTTTATTACCAAATTTCATTGACAATTAAAAATACTTAATCAAAGTTGACATGATTATAAACAGCAAAATATTATTTAAGTACTGATCTTTTAGGCTTGTAGGAGACTTTGATTTTCTGATGTTTATTCTTGTGATGGATCACTTAGACAATTACTGATCGGATAGTTATTTTATAACAATGATATTTTGAAATTTTCAAAATAGGTAGGTCTTTGAACGTGTTTGTATTTCCCTCCACATGTTAACATCATCACTTAGGTATACTCACACCTAGAAGCTTCACGATTGATTCTTTATCAAATTTAACAGTAATGCATATGCAAAGAGCAACTTATTCATTACAGTGTTTAAGAACTGACATTCTGTGATGGCTTTTGATTAAAGAGCCCTAGAACAGTCTGAAAACACTAATATCCAACTTACTTAGATTCTAAAGGCCTGACAACAGTTCTGTTTACCTATGAATTGATATTGGAATATAAGAAAGTCATTGGCATTGTGAAGATATTTACACTTAATATGGGAGTTTTTGTAAAGAACAAAAGTCAGCTTAGTCTAATATTTTGTTTTTATTTTTAAAGGAAAGATTTATTTGAAATCCTCATTGTCTCTCAGCTGTTAGGCTAAAATTTAACAAGATTCCAGTAACTACACATATTCCCGGTATGGCTTATGCTAGTTTTCTGCTTTGAAGACTAAAAAATAGACCAGGAGACAAAGTATCATTTCCTGATTATGTTCCTTTCTTATGATAGTTGAAAACTAATTTAACTCCTTTGTGCAACTTTCTTCACCTGGAAATTGGGAATAATCCTTGCTTTCCACCTTTCTGTTGGGGACTTTGAAAAATAATGATCCAAGGGCCGTATTGAGTTAAAAAGATAGAATTATATTTCTTTACCCAAAGAATTAAACTCATAGAATATTAGAATATCTCTTAGTTTTTATTTTTAAATGCTCATTGAAAAACAGCATATTAAAATCATAAAATTTTGTATTTGAATTGCAGAAATCTTACAGAAAAGCTAAAGATGTCATAGTAGGTGCCTTTAATAGCAAATGTCTATCAATGCCATTGAAATATTAAAATATTATCTACATGTAAAGTATAAAATCCTAGTGTTTTAGGAATGAAACATGGGGTTTTAAAGAAATCAGCAGAAACTGTCAAATTTACAGGGAATGATAACAGTCATTCTTTGAATCTGACTGAAATGTTATTTTGCCCATAGCTTGCCCCATCCTCACACCACCTCTAATGGAGAACGAGTGGACCAGCTCCTTTGGGGATCAGGCCTTGCAGAGCCTGGAGGCGGGTTGAGAGTAGCTTAGCATTCCAGAAAAAAAAATAATAACCACTAGCTTCTGTAGATAAATATTTAAGTGGGTCAGGTTGTTCCACTTTGTAAGTGATTTGTTTGCCTTTATTAGTAACTGAAATGATACAGGCACATAATGTGTTAAGGGCTCCAGTGTTGAGTCCCAGTAGAAAAATATAGCTAAAGGATTTTAATACTGGCCCATCATTTGGCAACTATTGAATTAGGCAATTGTTTTTTTACTTAAAGTATTCTTTTGTGTATAAGAGAGTAGTATCCCTGAGGGTGATCTGAATGCAAAATACAGGGCTCAGTCCAGAGTCATTTATTACCTGTGCTCCAGGTTTGGCATCCAAATGACTCGCTGTGAAGGTACAAGCCTCAGTGTCTAGCCAAATATGGGCAATGAGACGTATTCTGATTGGCTGTTTATGTATTGACTTCAAAATAACAGTAAATATTGCTTTGTTGTCTTGTGACTGTTACAGAAAACACAATAGCTTTTTCTCAAGGTAAGCATTTTAAAGGGGGGGGGGCGGTGAGGGGAGACAGCAGAAGTTAGAGTTTGCTCCTGTTGGAAAAAGCAATATCTGAGCAGACTTGTAGAGCTGTCAGTTGGGCACTTCAGGCTTTCTCTCTGATCATGCAGTTCGAAAGCGTTTGCAACGCTCCTTCTAGTCCTCCTGTAGGCTCCGGTGCCCCCATCCATCCCACATTACCTCCCTACTACCCCACCCCTCAAACATACCAAGCCTGCTGTTGGGTAAGAGAAAAACCAGAATTAACTGCTTTCCTTATTTTCCCAGCTCAAAAAGGTTGAGGACCCCCATGAGGGCACACGAGCTCAAAAACTAGGGGATTTGGAGAGACCAGGTGTGACCTGCATAACTGTTTTGACTCAGCAGGAGAGATGACCTTAGCAAGGAATGGAAGTGGCAGTTTTGATAGTGTGCACACAATCCCAGGCAGAAATTTCCCGATACCAATTGGTCAGGGTCCCAACCTCAATGCCAAAGCCTCTCTTGGAAAAAGTCTCCCTTAAATGATCTTCTTCTTTATCCACCACCTTTAGTGTTCTTGTCCCCTCCAGCTACTCTTTCCCCGTTCCCTAACTATCCATTTTCAGTGGTAGCACGAGATAAGCCAGACTTCCAGTTGTATTTTATATGCTGCCCAAAGTGGTTACTTTTACAAACCACATTTGGCCCTATGTCAATCCATTGTATACACCACGTAGAGTTTTCGGTCTGCAGGCCAACTCCCACACTTGCACCACTTTGAACACAAATGGGCAACAAGAAGACAGGAATTGTATTAGCTTTTGTGAATGACCAGAACCAGGGAGCCATCCAGCAGAAACTGATAACTCAGTGTTAACACGGAGAGCTTCTCAAATAACTAAAACCACTCTCTGAGTACAGGTTAACATGGATTGCATTTAAAATGTAATAAACGGCAGTATTCATAAACTTATATGTGTCTTGTGACTTTTATGTCAGCAGGGTTTCTGTAGGCCTCTATTTATATCAAATAAACTTCAAATATTCCAGAACGTAGACCACATCCGGCCTCATTTTTGAAGTGTCCCTCTAGGAACATTTCTAAAATAGTAGATTGTTCCAATTTTTTTTCCTAATGAGAAAAATCCATGTGTTCTATGATTATTAATAATAATGGCTTCAAATAAATTATTGACTGATTGCAATGGAATGTACTTCCTAGCAGCTGAGGGGCTCCTTGGGAAAGAATTCTGATCCCCACTGCAAAATATCTGAGCTGTGCTCCTCTGCCCTCCTTTCTCCTTCAGTTCCATCAGTCGTCAGCCATCTCAGGCAGAGTTGCTGAAGGATCTACAGGGGAAAGGTGAAACAAATGTGAAGGACTCGTGGCTCTAGATTCTAGTAACAACATCTAATATAATATTTGAAAGGAGTTGATGATTCTTATATTTTTTGGCTTACTAATTTTGCAAGATTCTAAAAAATTTTATTCAACAGAATTCAGTATATTGGCACTCACACGCTCATAAACATACGTGTGTGTGTGTAGATAGATAGAAGTAGATGAAGACCTTGATGCCAAATGACTACTGTTTATGAGCTTTTGTGTGGGGAAGGTGAATAAGATGTATTCCTTGTCATTGGGAAGTTGCTTAGAGCCTTGTAGAGAGACGAGCATGAGCATGCTCAGTCATTCCTGAGTAGACATTACCGAATGTGTATTTCCACGGGATGCATGGTACTAGGAGCTCTACTAGGCTCTGAGCATAGAGTGAAGAACAAAGACAGAGTCTTGGGGTATGTACCATAATAGTGCTACAGACAATGAGTTGATCTGAGTCGGGAGGAGGGAGAAACATTGCCAGCCAGGTTGATCATGAAAGACTTCCAGGCAGTGGTGACATTGGAATTGTGTTTAGATGCATTTCCCTTATGATTAATTCTCTGAGCATGTTTTCTATTTCAATTACATTAAATTTGGAGAACTGTAACTCAGTGATCATTCATCATTTTTTGAATATCTTGTGATTTCAAAAGTAAATCTTTAAAACTCCAGCTTTACTTAAAGTAATCCAAGTCCATTTACTATGATTTAAAGTATTCATAAAGCAAGGTGATTATGACTTTTGAGACCATTGTACAAAGCCCTGAAGTGTTATTATACATAGACCTCTCTCCTTTGTTATATCTTGTAAGTCTGTTAGGTTAAAAAAAAAAAATCTATTCTTTCATGCTATTCCTGTTCTATCATAGACATTTGAAAAATAGAATTGTATGTGCCACAACCTAAAGGGAGAATCATTGAGGAATTCTCTTTTTTTTATTGCATGTACTACCAAAGACTTAGAAAATCAAGAGAAAAACAGGCAGAAATGCTTCATTTATTAGTGTACACACCTCCATTCTCCTAAAGTTGCATTGCTAGCTGAATTAGGAAAGTGCTGTAAACATTGCATCACTGTTGACATTGAACATTGCATAGCTGGAAAGAAAGGAATGTATGTGCTTTTTCCATTTGCTATTTCAATAGTCTGAGTCGCAGTGGCAAATGAAAATACAATTGAATCTCAAGTGAATGGCCAGAAACACGGTGTATTTTATGAAATATGGCAGCATAATGAATAGGGGGTAAAAAAAAAAAAAAAAAAAAAAAAAGCCCTGGCTTTCAAGTCCTGATGGTTGTGATGTGATTGAATCCTAGCACATTCTGTTTGATGTCTGGGCTTTGCTATTCAGATGCACTGCGAAGTATGTGCATCCCCTCTCTGCAAAGTGCACCTGGCAACCCAGCACGGAGGTAGGTAGTTTGTTTTTCCTGCACCTGCAAGAAATGTATATATTCAGAGTAGAATTTAAGTAGGGGTATTTTAATTCTCCTAATTGTGATCAGTTCCTCACACAGGGAAAACTATCCGTCAGGTACAAAAGAAACTGCTTAGGATTTGAAGGAATTTGACAATTTTGTTGTAGTTCCTAGCCTGGCAGGTGGTAATAATGCCTATGCCAGCACTGTCAAAATATGAAAATTAAAGTGACGATGGGTTTTAATGAAATCCATTTGACAAATATAATTAAGGTGTTTTAATATGAAGTCCTGTAATAAAGACTACCGGTGGACTCCCTGAGGTCCTGACTAATTGTGTAGATTGCTTTTAAGCTTTGAATAGTTTTATTGGATAATGAACTGTTAAGAAGTGTTAGATCTTTCTTAAGCAGAATTTGGTTTGAAAAAGAAGAGGAGAGACAGGCCTGAGGTGTGGCATTTTAAACATAATTAGAAGAGAGATTTAAGTTAACATCTTTGATCTTGCTGTCAGTTTTTGATTAGAGCTGTAAATGCTTTAATCAAGTGTAGTGTAGTCATTACATTTCTAACTGTTTTTTAAACTGCGAAATTACTGAGACATTGACATCAATTTTAACACATTCTGAAAATCTGCAGCGAATTGGGTTTCTCTGCTGAGTGTTTGCATCGGACTATCAGATTATACTGATTTACCAACCTTAAACACAATAGCAAAATTACAGCGTGGTGAGGAATAGTTTATTTAGTCTCACTCCTAGTGGGACGCAGCAACAGAATAATACAATTACTTGATATTAGTTATGCTTTCTAGCAATGTGTTTGCAAGTTGCAAGCACCCATCATATTCTATGTCATTAAAATGTGTAGCTGAGGAAGTAACCTCAAACTGTTCGATCAAGTAGACTTTGTCATCTAAAATGTTTTTAACTTTTCCTTTTCAAAGAACTGTTGTTTGTCTAATAGCTCACTATGAGCGCCTGATGCCGTATTTGGTTTTGTATTCCTATACCTGGTACATAGTGAGCACTCACTAAATGTTTATTGCATGAATGAGTAGCCAGTTTTCAATAGCTGAATATGAACTGTTGGAATTCTTTTCCCAGAATTAAATGAGATCATAAATAAGTGAACTGTAAGGCAAACTTACATGTCCTCTCCCTTCTGCCACCTGTCCTAGCCCAGTTACTCATTATAGGGTCTAGATAGGCATATATTTTGTACTTCTGACTAGTTTCAGGTAGCTAAAGTGATGAGTTAGACCAGTGCTGGATGGGACTCTGCCTAGTGGAAATCTGCCTTCCTAGTATTTAACCCAAGATGGCAGGAAGTGATGGGGCTATTTTAAGGAGCCATGCCCCAGGGCAATTCATGGTCTCTAATAACAAGGAGTCCACACAAATTACATGGCCTTGAACTTCCTGTTCCTCTATTATGTATTACATAGGACATAAAATGAGGAGTTGGGAGCTTGGATTGTAATCCAAGCTCTGCCTGATATGCCATTTAGAAAAATCACTTTTCTTCAGATGATCTAATCCTACCCCTGAATGGAATAAACAACTTCTAAATCCTTCCCAACTCTAGTATTCTATTGATCAATGTCTAGCTCTCTAAATAAGTCTCTTTACCAGCTTCACCCTTTTAGCCTTCCTTGCTTTTAATGTCTTCTCCTTTTTACTTTTTTTATATTCCTACTTTTCTCTCTTAACTTTTCTGGCATCTATTTACTCATTTATCCATCAATCCAGAAAGCATGTATTAAGCATCTTCTATATGTTAGGCATTATATTAAAAAGAAATAACACCAAATTGCAATATTGTGCTCTTTTGGTTACCTAACGCCAGTATATTGCTGAGGGGAGAAGGGTGTGGATGGCCAGGAGAGAATACGATCTTAACATCTACTTTGATTTATATGCCACTGGATAGATAGATACATTTTGAAAGTAGCGATAGCCGGACCAGATGCCTTTCAAAGTTTCCACCTACATATTTTGCTAGAAATAAGACCTTTCTTTTGAATGATTCAACTAATCATTCTATTGTTTTAAATACTTATTGTTTATTATTAGTTTCATGTCAATATTATGTCCATTAAGAATTGGCCAACATTCAGCTATTTCAGGAGGTAGCATATGATCAAGAACTGATAGTACTAAGGGAAGAAGTCCAAGCTGCACTGAAGGCATTGGCAAAAAACAAGGGTCCAGGAATTGACGGAATACCAACTGAGATGTTTGAACAAACTGATGCAGTGTTGGAGGTGCTTATTCATCTATGCTAAGAAATTTGGAAAACAGCTACCTGGCCAACTGACTGAAAGAGATTCATGTTTGTGCCCATTCCAAAGAAAGGTGATCCAACAGAATGCAGAAATTATCGAACAATATAATTAATATCACATGCAAGTAAAATTTTGCTGCAGATCATTCAAAAGCGGTTGTAGCAGTACATCAACAGCAAACTGCCAGAAATTCAAGCTTAATTCAGAAGAGGACATAGAATGGATGGATCTTGGCCAGAAGCAGAGAATACCAGAAATATATTTTTCTGTGTTTTGTTGTCTATGCAAAGGCATTTGACTGTGTGGATCATAACAAATTATGGATAACATTGCAAACAATGGAAATTCCAGAACACTTAATTGTGCTCATGTGGAACCTCTACATAGACCAAGAGGCAGTTATTTGAACAGAACAATGGGATGCTGTGTGGTTTAAAACCAGGAAAGGTGTGCATCAGAGTTGTATCCTTTCACCATACTTACTCAGTCTGTACGCTGAGCAAATAATCTGAGAAGCTGAACTATATGAAGAAGAACGTGACATCAGGATTGGAAGAAGAATCATTAACAACCTGTGATATGCAGATGACACAACCTTGCTTGCTGAAAGAGAAGAGAATTCACTTACTGATGAAGATCAACGAGTACAGCCTTCAGTATGGATTACACCTCAGCATAAAGAAAACAAAAATCCTTACAAGTGGACCAGTAAGAAACATCATAATAAATGGAAAAAAGATTGAAGTTGTCAAAGATTTCACTTTACTTGGGTCCACAATCAACACCCATGGAAGCAGCAGTCAAGAAATCAAATGATGTATTGCATTGGGCCAATGTGCTACAAAAGACCTCTTAAAGTGTTAAAAAAACAAAGATGCCGCTTTGAGGACTAAGATGTGCCTGACCCAAGCCATTGTAGTTTCAGTCACCTCATATGCATGCTAAAGCTGGACAATGGATAAGGAAGACGAAAGAAGAATTGATGTCTTTGAGTTATGGTGTTGGTGAAGAATATTAAATATACCATTGCCAGAAGAATGAACAAATCTGGCTTGGAAGAAATACAGCCAGAATGCTGCTTAGAAGCCAGGATGGTGAGATGAAGTCTACTTTGGACACCTTATCAGAAGGGACCAGTCCCTGGAGAAGGACATCATGCTTGTAGAGTAGAGAGTCAGCAAAAGAGAGGAAGGCCCTCAACGAGATGGATTGACACAGTGGCTGCAAACATGACAACGATTATGAGGATGGCACAGGACCAGGCAGTGTTTCATTCTGTTTTACCTGGGGTCACTATGAGTTGGAATCGACTCAACAGCAGCTAACAAGTAAAACATTATGTCCATCCTGAAACTATGATGAAAAAATTTACAAGTCAGTGTTCCATAGGTCCTTATCTTTGTCTTCGAAGATTTGAAAAGAAATGAGTGGTACAGAAGAATATTAGTCAAAGTTATGTTGTCAGTTGACACTCTGATTTTAAATTACATAAGAAGATATTCATAAAGTTGCGAGACAGATGAGTATGAGCGGGGAGTCAAGAAGCCTGGGTGGAAGTCAGGAAATGTGGATTCTTGGAAACCTGTAAGCATAATGAAGACATTTGTGGAGAGTACCGTATTTCCATGTCAGTTGATAAAATATATTTGGTACTTTCCTCAGCTTACCCCTTGCATGATGTTTTATACTTCTTGTGATTGTGGTTTTTTTTATATCGCCGTACTCACTAAGTGTGAGCTGCGAGATGTTGGGACCATGTTTTATTCTTCTTTATTTATCTTTACAATGCCTGCCACACAGTTGGCTCTCAATAATATTTATTGAATTGAGTTCTAATCTTACCTTTGACACAAACTTTGTCTCTGCAGGCAAATTGTTTACTTTCTTGGATAGTTAATTTTCATCAGGATTTCTGAGAAAAAAATGAATGGAGAATCCATGGGATGAATGAAAGTGGCTGCAAAACTTTTCTTTTACTTCCATATCGTAAACTACTTACCACTCCAGCCCATGCTCAAATGAAAGAAAGATTTTCCAACAGGACCATGGCAATTTTCTCTGTCAGAATATTTGTTCTGTGCTTTGAGATCATGATGAAAACCTGTAGAGTGGGGAGAGATTGTTCAGGTATGATCCCTTCTGAATCCATAGATATAATCAGAATCAGTCTGCTTATAAAATCATCAACATGCTGTTTCCCACTGTACTAGGTGTCCTTTTGAAGTCTCTCATACGAAGCTCTGACCTCATTTCTCAAGATGTATCCACATTTTCTAAAAGGGAAATTTTGGCAAATATAAGACAGCCTCAACATGCAAAATGTTTTTGAATGTTTCTTTTCATTTAACACTTAAGGACATCCATAAGGAGAAATATGGCATGCGTACTATATAGTGTTAACTGGCGTTTCATTAAAGTTGTTGACTAAAAGTGGGTTTTCCCGGTAGTTTACATATAGATTTGTTTATCATCAGTGCAGAATTTACAGGATTTTACATAGATATTTTTCCTAAATTAATTCCTGTATTACCCTTTGTACCTGCTTTGTTTTTTTGTTTTATTGAGGCTGCATTGTTTTCAAAGGGAACATTGAGATAACCTATGTAGAAATTACACATCAATTACACCTCTAGACTGATTTGGTAGCTTCTTATGAAAAAGCTAAAAAGATTCCATTGGAATCTATGAGAGTAAAAATAAGAAAAATGAAAATCAGCTCAAGCTATATTCATTCTCATTCCATCTTGCTCTCTCTCTTGCTTCACTAAGGAAAGAAAGTTAACGGTTTGTGCCAAAGTCTAACTCCATGAAACTAGAGAATTTTTGAAACTTGTCAGAAGATGCTATTTATTATATGCAATGGCAATCCTAGGACATGGCATACTTCTTTGTTACTGATGGTTTTATCGTCAGGTTTCTGGAAACCATTCTGGTACTGAGCTCAGTGCAGCAGACTCTAAAATGCATATCACTATCAATTTTAGGGTAAACCAACATTGGCATTCAGGAGAACATTGAAGACAGTTCAAAAAGAGATGTATTTTCCTGTGATACTGAAGAATCAAGAATAATTTTGAATTCATTTTGCCTTATTCTGTCTCACTTTTTAAAGATTTATTCTTGTTATTCTTTTGGTAAAAGCCTTAAACGTTCTCCCTACTCAGCAGTCTCTTTTTTGCCTCCATTACCGTGAGCCTCCAACTTTGTAATACAGTTTTTAAAATACGGCATTTTGCTTTCAAACAAGAGTTCAGTAGAAGATAAAAATCTCTAAATAGTTTACCTAATCAACAATTCCTATGTCTGGATGAAATGTGTAATGGGGTTGGGTTTGTCAGTAGGTATAATTTATACCTATTAAATAATTTGTTTAATCATTCTTTAAGACTTGGGGGCTTCTGGTTTTACTCACTGTATATAACAATTATTTTATTTTTATTTGGATATTTGTGTATTCTTTTTTAATGTTCTGTCATTTTTCCTGCACCTGAAGAGGAGAATGGGATTTGCCAGTGATAAATGGGGAAGTTGACTAGCTAACTAATAAAGATTTGTCTTAATCAAGTATGATTTGTCAGAACAGGAGCGCACTGGGGTCAGGGCGCGCACAATGAATTATACAGCATTCACAGGAGGAAAGGACCCGGCAAGAGACCTCATAAATATGCTGCCATTACCCACTGCTAATTCGTATTCAAAGAGTGCTCTGCACAGCCAGTCTCTAGGTTGCTGAGCTGTTCACCAGCTTCCTGAGCTTTCTGTTTGTGTGAAAAAAAGAAATTTTCATTCTGTTTTGGCATCATCTGTGTCCTCAAGGTGTATCATTCCCCAAAACTGAACCGGTACCATAATTTGAAGCGTCGTTTATTACATTACATCAAATTCCCGTAAAGATTGCAGCTTGGAAACCCTATGGGGCAGTTCTGCTCTGTCAGCACATAGCAGCAACAAACTACGGAGTCCCTGGGTGGCGCAAACTGTTAAGTACTCGACTACTAGCCTAAAGGTTGGCAGTTCAAACCTACCCAGAGGCACCTGGGAAAGCAGGCCTGGTGATCTGCTTCCAAAAGATCACAGCCTTGGAAACCTATGGGGCAGTTCTACTCTGCACACTTGGGGTCACCATGAGTAGGAACTGTCTCAAAGACAACTAACAATAACAATGGGCTTGGCAACATGCTGGGCACAGTGGGGAAGATACAGATGTATAAGACATATCCTCTGCTAGAAGAAGTTTCTAATGCTTTCTTATGATCCCCTTAAAGCATGTCTCTGTAAATTCATATATGGCTGCAACAGGAATAACGGTTTGACTTCACATTAAATATTTCATCTCAGTGGAGAATTCCCAAATTAAAGATGGCTCTTAACTATTTTCTCAAGTTTGACTTACATTAAATACATTAAGGATATTTTCTTATATTCACGGTAAGCTTGACTTTCTATCCTATGAGTCATAGTCTTCTCATTTGTTTATATGACTGATTTGCTTTAGATAGGTTAAATAAGCCCTTTTCCCAGTCTTTATTTTATAAATTACTTCTCTGATTTGAAGAGGTCATTGTTTTTCCTCTTCATACTGAACATAATTTTAAGGATTTCTCTGCTGCTGAGCCAACATTCAAGACCAGCTAATCTCTTGTGTTCAGCTATAGTTGGGACAATGTCCTCCTCTGCTCTGAAAGTCAGCGTTTTGAGAGTTTTCTTTTCAGCTTAAGTGAACTATTAGATGGTTTTTAGATGAGATTTGAATTATGAAAAAATAGTTTCCATAATCTCAATGTCCAAGTCGGGTAGAAAAGATACTGGCATCACTGTCTTAATGGAATAACCACTCTAGTAGTTGATGATCCCAGTCCCTTTTTGATGAAACAGTTGGCCACATTAAAATAATATTAGTAGTAATGATAATAAAAATGCTTGAGAGTATGTTTTTGGTTTATCAAGGAATATAAATGGACTTTGGACACCAAGTTGCTTTCCACTTCCGAAAATGGTCCCTCCAAGCAAGAAAAGGTTGAAATTTAAAAGTTGGGAAATTTCACTTTCTCTATCCCTCCCTCATCCAAGGAAAATTTTTATTTGGTATATTTCCTGAAACTTCCCCCAGAACACTGACCACAGCGAAGAACAGAAAAGGAGCACAGTCCTCTGACTGATCTCTTACCACTTAGAACTTGCCCATGGCTGGCAACAGGATGTTTACGGTGGAACATAGTAGAATGTTAAGGATTCTGGGGTGATGGGGCATTTCTTTGTTACAGGTGAAAAAAATAAATAAACCAACTCTGTGAATCAAAGAAAATGTGAAGGAACTTGGGATTATCGTTGAGCCATTGCTTAGAACAATGTCTGAACTTCAATGTAGACAAACTGTCAGTAAAATCAAAGCCTGCCACCCCCTGTGAGTGACTCCATGAAGAAATTCGCAATGTGGTGCAGATAGATTGGCAATGAAAACAGACCAGAGCAGTAATTTGGTCCTGAGAAACGAGTAGTCTTTACATCGGCAGTTACTGAGTGTGTCAGAAAAAACAAAAAGCACAAACTACTGGAAAGGGAATGAGGGTTAAGAAAGGTAAGAAAACATGGCCGTCTGGGCCTGGGAGGTGGACCATGATGTGTGAGGTTCCTGGACCTTAGAAAACTCCACTTTGCTACTCTTTCTTTCAGTAGAATGGAATTCATTTTTTAATTTTTTTCATTTTCCCTTCTACTCTGGTCCCATATTTGATTATGACATTCTACAAGTCATAAAATGTCTACCTTCCGTTTTTGTTATGTATCTGCCCAAATTGTTCCAAATTTCTAGGACAGAATGCCTGGGATATCGGACATTTGGGCCCTGGTGAAAACACAGTGTAGGCTAGTGGCCAAAGCCAAGGGCTTTGGGATCAATTAGATGTATGTTTTGTGTACTGTACTGGCCAAACTTGGACAAATTAATTAACCTCTCTGAGCCTCAGATTCTTCATCTTTAAAATAGAGTTTATAATAATCTGCTTCATATGGTAGTTGTGAAGATTAAATGCAGTGTCTTGTCAAGTATTTACCGTAGTGGCTGGCATACAATCAAGCACTCAATAAATAGTAGCCAAAAATAAAAACCTTTCCTGGAGGGAAAGATTAATTGTGGCATTTTACACACAGCATGTAAGCAATAAACTTTTGTTGGATACATACTGAATGAATGAAGTCATTTTTTTTTTTCATGTTCCAGTGTGAAAGCCTGTGTGCCTTTTTCCCCCTAAAAAAGTCCCATCCCAACTTGTCAATATTCTTACATGGAAGTCTGGTAAAAGACTCAATTTTAGTGGTTCCCTAATAGAGCCTATTGAGATGTAATTAAAAATTCTTCTTAGAATTACACTAATAAGTTCAATATACAGTCTTGCTGATGAAGTCTAATAAATTCTCTATTGTGTTGAGAGACAATAGTGGCTTTGTTTCTTTCTGTATTTCAGAAACTCCCAATGTCATAGTGCTTGCAAACAATAGTAAACTACTTCTTTTAGGCATTTTACTAAAAGGAGTCTCTAAGTGTGTCTAAGTGCATATTTGGTTATATACTGTCCTTCTAAGGTCAAACTGATATTACGGTTTACAAGACAGAATAATTGTTTACCACCCCTCACCTCACATTGACCAGCAGTTGCCATCTGATGAGCTTGATTATCAAAATCCATATTTAGCCTTTTGTTTAATGTCATCAGAAGGATAACATGAATGTTAGGAAATCTTTAATTCCTTCATATCTTTTACTTATTTCTTTATTTTTGGAAGATAATCATTGTTGAGCTCAGTTTGGATCTCTTTTATCCTCTAAATATCTCAAGTTTAGAAATAATATTAAGGTCACATCAATTTAAAACGTTGCCAGAATATACCATGAAGTCATCCATCCTTTTTTTTTTTTTTTTTTTTTTAAGTTTTGCTTTTCTTTTCATTTGTTCACTAATTCCCCTGTCTCGAGTTTCAGTAATAGAGTTAGTCAGGAATAAGATGTCTCCATCTTCTTGACTGCATCAGGATACCGTATAAATTCTTCCTCGTAGATTTTAGGTTCTTCTGTACATTGCTCTGGCTTTCTTTTGTTCATTGATTGATCTGTGCCCTACCCACTTCCACAAAAAAGGATTTGATGTGGCTTGTAATAAAAGATTGGAGTCCCAGCCCCATAAAACCAAATGGGACTAATGAGGTACAGCAGTCCAGGGACAAGGGCCAGAAGGCAGAAGGGGACAAGGAAGCTGGTGATAGGGAACCCAAGGTTGAGTAAGGATAGTGTTGATGTGTTGTAGGTTGTTAACCATTGTCATAGGGCAACATGTGTCCTAACTGTTAAATGAGAAACTATTTTGTTCTGTAAGCCTTCATCTAAAGTGAGAATGGCAGCACAACTGGAAGAGCGTAGTCGATGTCACTGAACTGTGCATGTAGAAATTTTTGAAATGGTGTATCTTTGGCTATGTATATTTTCACCAAAAAAAAAGGTCGAGAAGGGAGAGGATTGACATGTTGTGGGGTTGTTAACCAGTGTCATAAAACAATATGTGTACTACTGTTTCATGAGGAAAACTATTTGTTCTGTAAGCCTTCACCCGAAGTACAGTTAAAAAAAAAAGATTGGAGTCCAGGTGGCACAGCAGTTAAGAGCTGGGCTGCAAACTGAAAAGTCAGCAGTACGAATCCACCACCTGCTCTTTGGAAACTGTATGGGGCAGTTCTACTCTGTCCTGTAGGGTCACTATGAGTCAGAATCGACTCAACGGCAATGGATTTTTGGTTTTTATAATAAAAGGTCAGGTATATGAAGGGCAAAAAATAATAATAATAAACTAGGATAAAAAATGGAAGCCAAGAAATAAAGGAGACTTAGGAGGGTAGGGCTGGGGGAGAACTGTATGAAGAAATCCTAGAGAAATGTTTTAACAGTTAAGGAGTAAACTCACCCAGAGCTTCCTAGGATTCAGGCCAAAGAACAAAATATGTTGAGGTTACATGTCTAGCACAATACAAAATATATTCTCAAAAAAATTTTTTAGAAGGGGAGGAGGTGTGTTTTTTTGTATTTGAAAAAGACAAATTTAAGAAGTGATAAATCCTATTCTTGACATCAGCTTTACAAAACACTTCTTATTTCAAAAAATTTCAAGTAAATCTTGTGAGCAGCAAGGGCCTCGGGTTAAAGGGGTAAAGTTGTATGTTGGGACCAGATAACATAGGACTAGAGAATGTAGAGGAACGGATGCCAATAGTTCTTAATAAGGAGTTAGCATGACTTTTGGAAATTTTTAAGAATACACCTACTTCGCACTTACCAACTATCTCGTTATCCAATATTTTGTATTTATGACAATGGTTAAAATCTATCCGACTGTTCTGCACATTAATGATGTACCTCTGGCAGTAACAAACACCGAGGTGCGAGGCGAGAGTAAAGCTAGCTGTGATGGTTAAGGTTATATGTCAGCTTGGCTGGGCCATAATTTTCAGTGACTTGGCAGTTATATAATGACATAATTTGTAAGTTATGTTATGATGTAGTTATTCTCCATTTTTTGATCTGATGTGGTCATCCTCCATTTTCACATAAGTCCGATTTTCACATAATGACCTGGTCTTTGGAACCTAACCATGTCAATAAGTGAGGAGTGGGTATATATATGTTTGGACCCTGTGTCCAGAGATTCTAATTTAGAGTAGCCTAGAATGAGGTCTATACAGCTCTGTTTATTAGAAGTTTCATAAACGATTCTGATGCGTACTGCCAGATGAGAACCTGTTCCATAGACTGTCCCCTTCAAATTTTAGTCATCTCACTCAGACTTTTGAAGGAAATAAATGGCAGACAATTCAAGAATGAGAGCACTAGCTGAAAGCTGAAAAGTGGCTGTTCTATATTGTCAATTGAAAGAAGACCCCAATGCTATAGAGCAAGGATAGCAAGTAGGTCTTATCCCCGTGCCAACTCTGATCCATTGAAGTTGATTGCCTGGAGTGTTTGAGGAGAGGGTTTGTTGTGAGGCCATGTTCAGGGGCACTGTGACTGATAAGTAATATCTACCAGGTTTTTGGTATTAAGGAGTGGTGGTGTGTATGCCATATTTGTTTAACCTTGCTCTCAGAATGAGATGTGAATAAATAGTAGAAGTGACGTTTTGTTGGAAAATTTTAAAAACAGATTTTTTTTGTCCCTGTGAATTTTTATTTCTAAACTTTAATCATTTTTCTCATTTCTAAGCCATCTTTAGTGCCACTCTTCTCAGTTTTTTAATTCTCCCCTCTAAATCTCCAACATGATTTCTTGCCATGTGTTTCTTGAGTGTTGATCATGCTTTATGCTAAAACATTTATCAGCAGCTTAAATGTTCAGGGCCTGTTGTCTGCCTGTACCCATTGCCTTAAGTTTCTTCAGACTTAATAACATTCTTTTTTCCATTTATCCACTATATCCATGCTCCCTCCCCCTCTTTTAACCTGGGTGTCTACTTTCCATCTGCTCAGAGGGGCTTAAGATATGAAAAATATTATATAAAACCTAACATTTTAATTTTTAAAACAATGTAAACATTTGTCTAAACTTTAAGTTGGGGTATAAATTCATTTTTTCAGTGAAGTAAATGAAGACAGTAACTTCTTCTAGGTAAGTTTTGAACTTAAACCAGTTCTTTCTGCTTCGACCCCCTGCTGAGAATTTGTATTTCTACCCTGGCGATCTTGTTAAAAATCTAGGTTTTGATTCAGTGTATCTGTGGTAGAAATGCAAATGGGATCTTGTTTAAATGTAGACTCTGATTCAGTGTATTTGGGTAGAAATGCAACTTCTCACCAGGGGTCAAACTGGAATGAACTGGTTCAAAGCCCTGGTTTTAAATATTTTGTGTAAATTAAAAATAACCAGGGGTAGATTATCCAATAGGCAAGGTAAACATGGTGCTTACTTTGATTACCAGGTCATCTGTAGTAAGCAGTTTTTCACCGCATCAAAGATTCTGATTCTAGGTACGGCTGGCATCTGTCTCTCTCCCAACCCTACAACATCTTCCTACTGAATCAAAGCCTCTTTTCAAATGTACAGCCCCTGACAGGGGCAGATGACCCAGCAAGCAAGGTAAGCATGGGCTTACCTTGCTTATTATACAATCCACCCCTGAAAATAGCTCTGCAGCCCCCAGTCTCACACAATATACAGCAGATTAAATCAAAGACTTAAATATGAGAGCTAAAACTATAAAACTCTTAGAAGAAAACATAGGAGTAAATCTTAATGACCTTGGTTTTAGCAATGTATTCTTAGGTATGACATCAAAAACACAAGTAACCAGAGAAAGAAGATAGATAAATTAGACTTCATCAAAATTTAAAACTCTTGCACATCAAAGGACACTACCAAGAAAGTAAAGAAACAGCCTGCAGAATATGAGAAAATATATACAAATCACATGTCTAATAAGAATTTTGTGTCCAGAATATAAAAAGAACACTTGCAACTAACAACAAAAAGACAAACGACCCAATTTAAAAATGGGCAAAGAACTTAAATAGACATTTCTCCAAAGAAGATATGCAAATGGCCAACAAACACATGAAAAGATGCTAACATCATTACTCATTAGGGAAATTCAGATCAAATCCACAATAAGATACCACTTCAAACCCACTAGGGAAAAAAAAAAAACTAAAACAAAGGAAAATAATGTGTTGGCAAGGATGTGAAGAAATTGGAACACTCACATATTAGTGGTGGGAATGTAAAATGATGCAGCCATTGTAGAAAACAGTTGAACGGTACCTCAAAAAGCTTACCATGGAATTACCATGTGATCCAGCAATTTCACTCCTAGGTATATACCCAAAGAATTGAAAACAGATATTCAAACAAATATACACAAAGGCTTATAGCAGCACTATTCCCAATAGCCAAAAGGTGGAAACAACCTAAATATCCATCACTAGATGTATGCATAAACAAAATATGGTATATTCATATAATGAAGTATCATTCAGCCTTGTAAAGGAATCAAGTACTGACACATGCCACAATGTGGATGAGCGTCAAAAATATTATGCTAAGTGAGAGAAGGCAGACACAAAATGTCATTGTGTAGTTCTATTTATATGAAATATCCAGAACGGGCAAATCCACATAGAGACAGAAAGCAGGTTAGTGGTTTCCAGGGGCTGGAGGAAGAGAGGAATGGGGAGTGACTGTTTATTGGCCACAGGGTCTCCTTTGTGGGTGATGAAAATGTTTTAAAACTAGGTAAAGGTGATGATTGCACAACATTGTGAACATACTAAATGCTACTGAACTGTGCACTTTAAAATGGTTAATTTTATGTTACGTGAAGATTACCTCAATTAAAAACAATTAAAAATAGCTCTGTGGCATACTTGCAGAGTGATACATACAGTTCATGTTTTCTTAGTTTCCTAGTGCTGCCATAACAAAAAATACCACAAGTGGGTGGCTTTAAAGAACAAAAATGTATTTTTTCACAGTTTTGGAGGCTAGAAGCCCAAGTCAGGTCATCGGCTCTAAGGGGCCTCAGGAGTTCCTCGGCATTCGTTGGAGTTCCTTAGTGTCTTCCCTCCTCCTGTGTGTGTCTGTGTCTATTCTGCTCTCTATAAGACACTTCTAAGTGATTAGATTTAGAATTCACCCTACTCCAGTGTGACCTCATTAACGTAACAAAAGAAAAGCTCTGTTTCCAAATAGAGTCATATTTACTGGTACAAGGGTTAAGACTTTCACATTTCTTTGGGGAGAACACAATTCAATCTATAAAAAATGTGGTCTTAGTAATGTTTAGTAGTTAAACCCAAAGATTACAAACTATGTGTGTCTATTACTTTTGCATTTACATGCTGACATGCATCTAGTACCACATACCGGAATCAAAAGGAAAGGAGTAATTCTACTCTCAAACCTTCAAGCCATCTTTATCTTTTAGCTTCAATTCAAACTAAGAATAAAATTAAGACCAGAAAAAGAATATCAAGAAAAGGAAGGTGACTACCAAAACCAAACCCACTGCCTTTGAGTCGATTCCTACTCACAGCAACCTGATAGGACAAAGAAGAATTGCCCCATAGCATTTCCCAGGATATAATCTTTATGGAAGCAGACTACCACATCCTTCTCCTATGGAGTGGCTGGTGGAATCGAACTGCCAACCTTTGGGTTAGCAGCTGAGCACTTAACCATTGTACCACCAGGGGTCCTTAACATGACTGCAGAGGCCAGAAATTCTAGTTATCATGTTGTAATCACATATGATGGTTGAGATTTTATGACTGTATCTGTCCCTTGTTTCTATTCCAACACAGTGAGTGAAGTGTTCTATTAGGCTCTGATTATGGGCCTCAAGCCAAGTAAATCTGTTTTGTTCCGTGTCTGTCTGTGTGTGGGTATGTGTGCATGCGGGTGCATTTGATGGTTTGAATATCACCACCAGACTGCCTGCTTTTCACAGCAACAATGATTGAGTATATTAAATGTCCCATCTCACCAGACTCATTTGTTAAGAACAACAGATTCACTTGCCGTTATGAATAGAGTGGAATAAGGGATCAGTGGGACATGCATTTTGCAATTCATCAAGATATGGGAATCAGCACCTCATTTTTTTTAAAACAAAAATATACTGTAGTCAAAAGGTTTGTAAAAGAGACACAATCTTTCTAGTACATTTTTACTATTTATCTAATTTGCAGAGAACAGAAAGTTGTGTCAGTTGACCCTAAAATCACAGAATCTTTGTCTGCACAGTGGCTGTAATTCTATTGGAATGATGGTGTTCAGGGAATATGAAGGCTGTGTCCTGTCCCACTCTTGCCCAAGTTATTTCAAAGGCCTTTCTTAGGCACTGATGTTTTAAATATGTACTAAAGTATTAGAATGCCTTGTCACCTGCACTGTAATGATTTTGGACAGCTCTTTAAATTCAGTGTTTTTATACTGGAAAGATCACTGACCTAAGAGTCTGGAGACTTTAGGCCATGTTTGCAGCTCTGTCAGTAATTAGCAGCATGACCTGGGTGATTGCCATCCCTAGCTCTGCTCCTGGCCTCCCAGTTTCCTTATCTGTGCAATAACTTCTTTTTTTCATTCATTCATTTTTTTTCCCATACAAAAATTTATACACGCATTGTTATGTGACTCTAATTGATCTCCCCATACTGTCACAGCACACTTCTCCTTTCCACCCCTGATTCCCCATGTCAATTCAACCAGCTCCTAACCCTCTCTGTCTTCCCATCTCACCTCTGAACAGAAGCTGCCCGGTTAGTCTCATGTATCTTGGGCTAAGAGGCACACTCCTCACAAGTATCACTATATGTCCCACAGTCCAGTCCAACCCCTGTCTGAAGAGTTGGCCTCAGAAATTGTTTTAGTTCTGGGCTGTTAGAGAATCCAGGGGCCATGCTTTCCGGGGTTCCTCCAATCTCAGACCACTGACTCTGATCTTCATACTAGAATTTGAGTTCTGCACCCCACCTTTCTCCTGCTCCATCCAGGACTCTCTGTTGTGTTCCCTATCAGGGCGGTCATTGGTGGTAGCCGGGCACTGTCTAGTTCTTCTGGTCTCAGGCTGATGAAGTCTCTGGTTTATGTGACCCTTTCTGTCTCCTGGGCTAATAATTTCCTTGTGTCTTTCGTGTTCTTCATTCTCCTTTACTCCAGGTGATTGGGACCAATTGATACGTCTTAGATGGCCGCTTGCAAGCTTTTAAGACCCCAGATGCCACTTACCAAAGTAGGATGCAGAACATTATATTAATAAGCTTTGCTATGCCAGTTGACCTACATGTCCCCTGAAAGCATGGTCCCCAGACCCCTACCCCTGCTACTCTGTCCCTCAAAGTGTTTAACTGTATTCAAGATACTTCTTAGCTTTGGTTTAGTCCAGTTGTACTGACCTCCCCTATAGTGTGTGCTGTCCTTCCCTTCACCTAAGATAATTCTTATCTACTATCTAGTTAGTAAATAACCCTCACCCTCCCTCCCCAACCTTGTAACCATCAAAGAATGTTTTCTTCTGTGTTCAAACCTTTTCTTGAGTTCTTATAATAGAGGTCTTATACAATATTTGTCCTTCTATGACTGACTGAATTCACTCACCATAATAACCTACAGCTTCCTCCATGTTATAAGATGTTTCACGGCTTCATCGTTGTCCTTTATCGTTGCGTAGTATTCCACTATGTGGATATATCATCATTTGTTTATCCATTCGTCAGTTGATGGGCACCTAGGTTGTTTCCATCTTTTTGCTATTGTGAACAGTGCTGCAATGAACATGGATGTGTATATATCTATTCGTGTGACGGCTCTTATTTCTCTAGGATATATTCCAAGGAGCGGGATAGCTGGATTCTATGGTACTTGTATTACTAGCTTTTTAAGAAAGTGCCAAATCACTTTCCAAAGTGGTTGTACCATTTTGCATTCCCACCAACAGTGTATAGGTGTTCCAGTCTCTCCACAACCTCTCCAGCATTTATTATATTGTGTTTTTTGGATTCATGCTAGCATTGTTGGGGTGAGATGATATCTCATTGTAGTTTTAATCTGCAGTTCTCTAACGGCTAATGATCGTGAGCATTTCTTCATGTGTCTGTTAGTCTCCTGAATATCTTCTTTGGTGAAGTGCTTGTTCATATCCTTTGCCCATTTTTTCATTGGGTTATTTGTCGTTTTGTTGTTGAGATTTTGCAGTATCTTCTGGATTTTAGAGATTACATGCTGATCGGATTTGTTGTAGCCAAAAATTTTTTCCCAGTCTGTAGGTTGTCTTTTCACTCTTTTGGTGAAGTCTTTTGATGAGCATAAGTGCTTGATTTTTAGGAGCTCCCATTTATCAGTCTCTTCTCTGGTGCTTGTGCATTGTTACTTATGGTTCGTATTGTGTTTATGCCATGTATTAGGGCTCCTAACATTGTCCCTATTTTTTCTTCCATGATTTTTGTCATTTTTTATTTTATATTTAAGTCTTTGATCCATTTTGAGTTAGTTTGTATGCATGGTGTGGGGTATGGGTCTCGTTTCAGTTTTTTGCAGATGAATATCCAGTTACGCCAGCACCATTTGTTAAAGAGACTGTCTTTTCCCCAGTTAACGGACTTCGGGCCTTTGTCAAATATCAGCTGCTCACAGGTGGGTGAATTTATGTCTGGATTCTCAGTTCTGTTCCATTGGTCTATGTATCTGTTGTTGTACCAGTACCAGGCTGTTTTGACTACCGTGGCAGTATAATAGGTTATCAAGTCAGGTAGTGTGAGGCCTCCCACTTTGTTCTTCTTCTTGAGTAGTGCTTTACTTATTCGGGGCCTCTTCCCTTTCCATAAGAAGTTGGTGATTTGTTTCTCCATCTCATTAAAAAATGCCGGCGGAATTTGGATCATGATTGCATTGTATCGGTACATCGCTTTGGGTAGAATTGACATTTTCACAATGTTCAGTCTACCTATCCATGAGCAAGGAATGTTTTTCCACTTATGCAGGTCTCTTTTGGTTTCTTGCAGTCGTATCTTATAGTTTTCATTGTACAGATCTTTTACGTCTCTGGTTAGATTTATTCCTAAGTAATTTATCTTCTTGAGGGCTACTGTAAATGGTATTGATTTGGTGATTTCCTCTTTGAGGTTCTCTTCGTTGGTGTAAAGGAATCCAACTGGTTTTTGTATGTTTACCTTGTATCCTGAAACTTTGCTGAAATCTTCTATTAGTTCCAGTAGTTTTCTTGTGGATTCTTTGGGGTTTTCTGTGTATAAGATCATATCATCTGCAAATAGAGATACTTTGACTTCTTCCCTACCAATTTGGATGCCCTTTATTTCTTTTTCTAGCCTAATTGCTCTGGCTAGGATCTCCAGCACAATGTTGAGTAAGAGAGGTGATAAAGGGCATCCTTGTCTGGTTCCCATTCTCAAGGGGAATGCTTTCAAAGTCTCTCCATTTAGGATGGTGTTGGCTGTTGGCTTTATATAAATGCCCTTAGTTATATTGAGGAATTTCCCTTCGATTCCTTTTTTGTTGAGAGTTTTTATCATGAATGGGTGTTGGACTTTGTCAGATGCCTTTTCTGCATCGATTGATAAGATTATGTGATTCTTGTGTTTTGTCTTATTTGTGTGATGGATTACATTGATTGTTTTTCTAATGTTGAACCATCCCTGCCTACCTGGTATAAATCCCACTTGATCATGGTGAATAATTTTTTTGAGATGTTGCTGAATTCTATTGGCTAGAATTTAGTTGAAGATTTTTGCGTCCATGTTCATGAGGGATATTGGTCTGCAATTTTCTTTTTTTGTGGTGTCCTTACCTGGTTTTGGTATCAGGGTTATGCTGGCTTCATAGAATGAAATTGGGAGTATTCCTTCCTTTTCTGTGCTCTGAAATACCTTTAGTAGTAGTGGTGTTAACTCTTCTCTGAAAGTTTGGTAGAATTCTCCAGTGAAGCCATCCAGGCCAGGGATTTTTTTTGTTGGGAGTCTTTTAATTACCTTTTAAATCTCTTCTTTTGTTATGAGTATATTTAGTTGTTCTACCTCTCTGTTTGTGTTAGTTTAGGTAGATAGTGGGTTTCTAGGAATTTGTCCATTTCCTCTAGGTTTTCAAATTTGTTAGAGTACAGTTTTTCGTAGTATTCTGTTATGATTCTTCTAAGTTCAGTTGGTTCTGTTGTGATATCATCCATCTCATTTCTTATATGAGTTATCTGCTTCCTCTCCTGTTTTTCTTCTGTCAGTTTGGCCAGTGTTTTATCGATTTTGTTGATCTTTTCAAAGAACCAGCTTTTGGTCTTGTTAACTCTTTCAGTTGTTTTTCTATTCTCTATTTCATTTAATTCTGCTCTAATTCTTATTATTTCCTTTCTTCTGGTGCCTGAGGGCATGTTTTGCTGCTCTCTTCCTACTTGTTCCAGTTGTAGGGTTAATGTTTTGATTATGGCCCTTTCTTCTTTTTGGATGTATGCATTTATTGCTATAAACTGACCTCTGAGCACAGCTTTTGCTGTGTCCCAAAGGTTCTGGTAGGATGTGTTTTCATTCTCGTTTGATTCTGTGAATTTCTTTATTCCATCCTTAATTTCTTCTATAACCCAGTAGTTTTTGAGCAAGGTGTTGTTCAGTTTCTATGTGTTTGATTTTTTTTCCTTGCTTTTTCTGTTGTTGATTTCTAGTTTTATGGCTTTATGGTCAGAAAAGATGCTTTGTAGTATTTCCATACTTCGGATTTTGTTAAGGCTTGCTTTATGGCCTAATGTATGGTCTCTTCTGGAGAATGTTCCATGTGAGTTGGAAAAGAATGTATATCTGGCCGCTGTTGGGTGGAGTGTTCAGTATATGTCCAGGAGATCAGGTTAGTTGATTGTAACATTTAGCTCTTCTGTGTCTTTGTTGAGCTTGTTTTTGGATGTTCTGTCCTTCTCTGAAAGTGGTGTGTTGAAGTCTCCTACTACTATTGTGGAGCTGTCTCTCTCTCTTTTCAGTACTGTTAGAGTTTGTTTTATGTGGTTTGGAGCCCTGTCGTTGGATGCGTAAATATTTATTATATTTATGTCCTCCTGGTGTATTGACCCTTTAATCATTATATAGTGTCCTTCCTCATCCTTTGTGGTGGATTTTACTTTAAAGTCTATTTTGTCAGAGATTAATATTGCCACTCCAGCTCTTTTTTGAGTGCTGTTTGCTTGATATATTTTTTTCTGTCCTTTGAGCTTTAGTTTGTTTGTGTCTTTAAGTCTAAGGTGTGTCTCTTATAGGATTGTGTTTTTTTATCCAATCTGCCGCTCTCTGTCTCTTTATTGGTGCATTTAGTCCATTTACATTCAGCGTAATTATTGATAGGTATGAGTTTAGTGCTGTCATCTTGATGTCTTTTTTTGTGTGTTGTTCACAGTTTCTTTGTTCCACTTAATTGTCTGTGCTGAGTCGTTTTTCTTTCTGTATTTTCTTTTCATCTTTTTCATTGCTGTTGGTTTTGTGTTTGCTGAGTCTTTATATTTTTCTGGTTTTTTATTTTGACTTGTAGGCACTGTTAGTTTCCTTTGTGGTTACCTTAATATTTACCACTATTTTTCTAAGTTTATACCAGTCTTTTATTTCTTTATATCGCCTTGACTTCCTCTCCATGTGAAAAATCTATATCTACATTTTTTAAGTCCCTCTTTTTTTGTTTCAATGTTGTCATCTTTTACATATTGACATCTGTTTGTTCGGTGTTTTAGCTTTGATTTAATTTTGTGACTTCTCTATCTGGATTGATATCTGGTTGCTCTGTCCTGTGTTCTAGTCTTGGGCTGTTATCTGATGTTACTGATTTTCTAACCGGAGGACTCCCTTTAGTATTTCTTGTAATTTTGGTTTGGTTTTTGCAAATTCCCTAATCTTCTGTTTATCTGGAAATACCCTAATTTTGCCATCATATTTGAGAGACAGTTTTGCTGGATATATCATTCTTGGCTTGCAGTTTTTTTTCCTTCAAGGCTTTATATATGTCATCCCCTTGCCTTCTTGCCCTCATGGTTTCTGCTGAGTAGTCCAAGCTTAGTCTTATTGCCTTTCCTTTGTAGATGACTTTTCGTTTATCCCTAGCCGCTCTTAAAATTCTCTCTTTATCTTTCGTTTTGGCAAGTTTGATTATATTATGTCTTGGTAGCTTTCTTTTGGGATCTACCTTACATGGGGTTCAATGAGCATCTTGGATAGATATCTTTCACAGTATCAGGGAAGTTTTCTGCCAACAAATCTTCAACAATTCTCTCTGTATTTTCTGTTATCTGCCCCACCCCCCACCCCCGTTCTGGTGTTCCAGTCACTCGTAGGTTATTCCTCTTGATAGAGTCCCACATAATTCTTAGGGTTTCTTCATTTTCTTAAATCCTTTTATCTGAGTTTTCCTCAAATAAATTGGTGTCAAGTGCTTTATCTTCAGTTTCACTAATTCTGACTTCCATTGCCTCAATTCTGCTCCTATGACTTTCTGTTGAGTTGTCTAATTCTGAAATTTTATTGTTAATCTTCTGAATTTCTGATTGCTGTCTCTCTATGGATTCTTGCAGCCTGTTAAATTTGTCATTATACTCTTCTCTATTTAATTTCCTCTGTTGCGTGTTCTGCGTTTTGCTTAATTTCCTTCCTAATATTTTGAAGAGCTCTGTATATTAATCTTTTGTATCCTGTCTCTGGTAATTCCAAGAAATTTTCCTCCTCTGGAAAATTTCTAGATTCTTTATTTTGGGGGCTTGCTTAAGGCATCATGGATTGCCTCTTTTTGAGATTTGATATTGACTGTTGTCTCTGAGCCATCCATAAGTTATTACATTTATTTATTTATGTTTGTTTACCGTGTCCTATCTTCTTGTTTTGTTTTGATATGCCCAAATAGGCTGCTTGTATGAGTTAGTTTGATTACTGGCACCTTTGAAGCTCTAATGTCCTGTCACCAGGTGGTTAGATCTGTTACTAGGTATGTGAGCTCAGGAGTCCACCTACTCCTCCTGTATGGATTCAGCTCAGGTGCCCAGGTAGATAGCCACGAAGTGTGTGGTGTAGGTTCTCACTTACAGTCCTAGACAGGCTTGGGTGATTGGTGTAGGCACAGGCATCTGGCTGCAGCAAGGGGATACACTCTGAGCAAGGCAGGGGGCTGACATCCACCCCCAGGTATCTAGCAGGAAGGCGTGTGTGTCCCTGTACCCTAGAGCGTGTAAGTGGGTGGGTTTTGCAGCTGGACTATGAGCAGGTAATGCTGTTTGCTGTAACGGCTGGGGGGCACCTCTTATTCATGGGCCCCTATCGTAGATGGCGTGGGTGGAGCCACCAGTCCTTAGGCCCTTGATGTGGGTAGGTGAAGACCCTGCTTAATGGGCAGAGCATTGTCAAATGTCAAGAACCTGCCACTTTCCAGCTGAAACAGTTGAAGTTAGAGTTCCAGTATATACCCTGTTGTACTGTAGTAATGAGGACCTACACTGTTGAGATGGGCCCACACACGTCTATGCAGGGGGAAAGGCACTCAAAGTCCATGGATCCCCTATGCCTGTGCCTAGGCTAAGGAGCTGTGCCTACCCTGGGTTCCTGGCTGAGGGGAGCCGGCAGTTTATTTTTTCCCCTATTTGTTAATTGTTCACTCTCCAAGGCAGGGAGAATGGCTCCAGCTATGTGATGGATCCTACTTCCAGTTCAAGGGACTCAGCCGTTGCTGAAGCCAGTCCAGGACCCAGTACAGAGCAGGGAGCAGGGAGGTAATTGGAAGAGATGTTTTTCCCTAAGGTGGATGTTTTTGATCCGCGTGGTAAGCCGTACGAAAGTATTTAACTTTCGCCGATGAGGGCAGTTTCTCACTGGTTCTGGGTGACCGTGCAGACTCTCTGGCACTGGGTCTCTCCTCTTGTGGAAAACGTGTCTCCCAAGCATGGCTGCTTGCCTGCCTCACCGCTCACCCCTTAGCTTCTCAGGTCTGAAGGGCTCAGGCTCTCCCCAGGTCAGATATGGCAACTCCTAGCTGCTTCTGAACCATCTCTCCCTCCACCTGCCACTCAGTCCGGTTCCTCAACTCTGCGTTTGATTTTCAGGGCTCCCAGATTGCCACATATAATCAAACAGCTTGTTTTTCCAGGTCTTTGTTGTAAGAGGGTCCACCGGAAGTGTCTGACTACTCCACCACCTTGGCCCCACCTCTGTGCAGTAACTTTTAAGGCCCACATTTGTTCTAAAAATCTGTGATTTTATTTTTATAAACTTTAAAATGACCACATTTTCAAGTTCAGTGGTTCCCATGAACAAAAATTTCCAGAGCACCTGCAGAGTCAGGCACTGTCTCTTAAAATGCTGCATATCCTAAGAGGTATAAGAAATCACCCCATCTTTAGTTTACAATTGAATAGGGAAGGAAGAATGTATAATCAAGGAGTCACTCACTCAGGTGCCTACAACAGCCAAGACTGAGTGAAGCAGGCTAGATGGGAAGGTGGTAAACTGGATAGAACCTGGCCCTTCTAAACAGAGTTCCAGCCAGTGTTTACCATGTGGGAATGAGGACTCAGTGTTGCCAGATATTCCAAATTTCAAAAGAAGTGGAAAATCCAGCTTTTTAAAGTGAAATCTCCTGTTTAAAAAAAAAAAAAAAAAGTGCTGCCAACGAGTTCAAAAATGTTTAGTATAGTGTTTCATAAAAACCAAACATGTCTGCTAGCCATATAACTCCCAAAGTCTACCCAATAGAACAGTGACTTCTGAATGAACAGGTAATTAGAATGTGATACATACACTGGTAGAAATCTGTGCAAATTTCAAAAAGAGTATAGATGGTGATTAACTCTGCCCATACTGATTTCTGGAAAGGCTTTCTAATTACTTTCTAGTCATTTGTCAATAGTTCACAACACTGTTTGTGTTTTTTAGAGTGAGTAATGCACTCAGCCTGGCCATCTGGATGACTCTGAGCACATCTCACTAGTCTGTTAAGTAAATACGTGTTTGGTAAATTCCACAACTGAGTCTTTGGAATGTGTTTTGACAGTTTTTGCCCATCTGGGTTTCCTGCTGCTTTATCTCCTTGCTTTGAGATTCTTTACTGAATTGTGGAAAGGGGACGTCCTTCCTGCCCACACTGGTCTTGTTTCATAGAATAGAACAGATTCATTCTCATTTTTGAATGGAGCTGTAATGAACATGGTTCCTTTTGTTTAACAACCTCAGTTTACATAGTACCTGCTCATTCCAGAGCATCATTACTGGTAGCACAGCTTCACTGACTGATGTTGGAGGGCTCTGGGAATAGTGTTTGTTATTTATTTGCAGCAAACCAGGTAACTAAGGGGAGGTTCTGCTACTATGATTTTGATGAAAGTAGCACTGATGATTTTTAATTGCTTAATGATAGATTTGATCATCTTAAAGCAAAATAGAATGCCTGCTCAGCTGCTCAGGGAGTCATGTTAAGTCATAATTACTTTGGGAAAAAAAAAAAAACCTAGATCCTGCATATTCTTTTGCCCTCTTTCTCCTAAGAAAGCTTAAGTTTAAATTCAGTTTATATGAATGTATAATTTCCTGTAGTAATGCCATCATCAAAGTGCTTGTAAATATTTTATTATAGATAGTAAATGCAAATGTCCTCAGGGGCCAAACAGGCAACTAACTGTATGAAGCTGTCCAGTATTGGGGACTTTGGCAAACTAGAGAGTATGTGACCTAAGAGCGTTTATGTTTCATTTTGTTGGGTTTTTTTTTTTTTCTTTTTTATTTATTTGTTTTTAACAGTATCCTGTGGGCCTGGGGATGGGAGTATATCTGTAGGCCTGATTTGGCCTTTGGGTTCTGATTTGCTTAAATGCAGTAGAAAAAAAAGAGGCATTAAGCTTTGAGAATCATTGAGTTCTGATGTTTTAGAGCTGAGGAGCACTAGAGATCATCCATTCCGAAACTGTCATTTTATGTTTAAGGAAACTAAAGCCTGAAGAAGGGAAGTGTTTTCCCTAAATTAAATCCCAAGTGAATATTTGTTTCTTATAAGGGGGTCTTAAAGATAAGGCGAACTTTGAAAATCATTGTAGAGATGATTCTATATCTGCACTCTCAGTAAGTAGCCAATAGCCACATGTGGCTGTTGATAACTTGAAATGGTGATTAGTGCTACTGAGGAACTGAATTTTTTTTTAATTAATTTAAATTTAAATAGCCCCATGTGGCCATTGGGTACTATATTGGACAGAGAAGCTCTAGGAATTAAAATTTTTACCCTTAACTTATAGTCTACCTTGAATAAATGGTATGCTGCTTCACATATAGGGCCCCTGGATGGCACCAGTGGTTAAGCACTTGACTACTAGCTGGAAGGTTGGTAGTGTGAACCCACCCAGAGGTGCCTGGGAAGACGGCCCTGATGATCTGCTTCCAAAAGGTCACAGCCTTGCAAACCCAATGGAGTAGTTAATACTCTGCACACATGGGGCTACCATGAGTCAGAATCAACTCAACGGCAACTAACAAGATTTCACATATAACTTAAAACCATTTAGTAGTGTACTTCTGTTTACCTCCCCCCTCTATCCTTTGTGCTATAGTTGTCATAATTTACTTCTACATATACTGTTATTGTGCTTGCTTTAAACAGCAGATTATTTTTAAGGAATGTAAGAAAAGAGAAAAATATATATTTTTATATTTATCCAGAGATTTACCATCTCTGATGCTTGTTATTCTTTCTTGTAGATCCAAGTGTCTATCTACTTTCATTTTCTTTCAGCCTGAAGAATTTACTTTAACCTTTTTTATAGCTCCGGTTGACTGGCTACTAATTCTCTCAACTCTCATTTACCTAAAAAATATTTTTATTTCGTCTTTGTTTTTGTAACATGTTTTCATTGGATATGGAATTCTAGATGATAGTTTTTTTTTTTTTTTCTTTCACCACTTTGGGATGTTGTTCATTGTCTTCTGGCTTGCATTGCTTCTGATGGGAAGTTAGCCATCATTCTTATTATTGTTCGCCTGTGTCTTTTTTCCCCTTGGCTGCTTTTAAGTTTTCTTAATTTATCTTTAGTTTTGATAAATTTGACTATAATAGGACTAGGTGTGGATTTCTTTATATTTATCTCGCTCAGAGTGTGTCGAGCTTCTTTGATTAGTGGGTTGATACTTTCTTTTATCACATTTGGAAATGTTTTGACTGTTAATTTCTTCAAATATTTTTTTCCATCCCATTCTTTGTCTCAAGGAATCTCTTTTTCTGGGAATAATTACATGTATGTAAAACTACTTGTTATCTCACGGATTATTGATACTATGTTCATTTTTTTCCCTAAATTTTTTCTGTCCTTTAGTTTAAATAATTTTTATTAGCCTATCTTCAAGTTCAATGATCCTTTCTTTTACAGTGAAGGATCTACTATTTGGTCCATTCAGTGAATTGATTTCAGATATTGTTTTTTGTTTTTGTTTTTTTTTTTTTTTTCATTCTAGAATTCTCATTTAGTTCCTTTTTAGGGTTTCCATTTCTTTCCTGAAATACCTTATCTATTCACCCATTACAGTCACCTTTCCCTGTAAATCCTTTAAAAGTGATATTTATTTTAAGGTGTTTATCTGCTGACGCCAACAGATGACCTAGCCTATTTCCATAAACTGTATTTTTTCTTGATTATGAGTCTGATTTTCCTGCTTCTTTGCATGTCTTGTCATTTATTGTAGTATTCTAGACATTGCATTAAAAAAGAACAATGGAATCTGAAATACAACATTTTGATTGTTTTCCTCTGGAAGCTGTTTCTTCTATCTGGTATTTAGGATAAGGGACTGATCAGATTCCTCCAAAAGTTAACTTAATCTGGTGCTGGGCTGCATCACTAATTGGATTGAATTTACCTATGATTAACTCCCCTAAATCAGAGTTATTGCTGCCTTTTTGCTCTTAACAGTATTTGATCTGGGAGTGGGTTGACCTGCAGTTTCAGCTATTTTGGTTCACCTTGGATTCAACTCTGACAGAGTCTTGGAATACAAACACCACAGAGATGTGTGGAAATATATGATTTCTCTTTTCTTAGCAGCCCCTCCTCCACTTTTGCTTTCTTGACAAAATTTGGGGGTTTGGCAGAATTATCAGACTGAGCAATTTGTTTTTGTTTTTAGAGCTCATCTAGATTCTATATGTCCTTCAAGCCCACATTGTCATATAATATTAGACTGATTTGTCTTTGTACTTAAAAGTCTATTTATGGTACACCTACACTCAGACCAGACATTTGTCCTAGGTATTCAGGCTTCCCCTGCTCTTTGCTCACTGGTGAAGTGCTTGTTTCTCTCTAGAATTCATGAGAGCTTCTTTGCATCCACTGGACTTTTCCAGAAAAATATAATAATTATTTTGCCTGGGTTTTCCTTTTTCCATAGCAGTGTTCTTTTGCATCTTCTTCTATCCTAACTGGAAGCAGAAGTTCCTCACATGTGTTGAATTGGTGAAAGTAATGTCTTCTCCATTTCCCTGCTTTTCCAAGTCCTAGGAATTCAAAAGACTCTTTATGCTTGGATAACATCAGTACTGAGAAGAACCTACTCACTCATGTCATGATACCAGAGTCAGTACCAAAGAAGGTGTGATAAATGCCAGAGAATGCCTGACCGAATCCTCAGTGAGCAGCTGTCTCCTGGAAAAGCTGAATGTGACCCCTCTGCCTCCTGAAGCAACGAATTTTTACCTTTATTTAATTCATTGGTCAGAAGTTCCCAAGCCATGTGCAAAATTCAGTATTCCAAATTGTTAGGAGATATTACTTTGCATTTCTCATGTGTCCTGTTGGTGTTATATAACACACATGAAAACACATGCTTCCAAAATAGCACTTTTACATTACTGCTATTTACCCCTGCGCTTCACAGAAGTTCACATATTCATACATTATCTGGATAAATGTGAATGCCTTATATCCATTACTAAATTGCTGATGAAATTTTGAATGCCAGAAGATAACCTTCCGTTTTTTAGTTCTTTAAAGAAGACTCAACTGACTGTTGTCACTTTTTAAAATAATTTTTGAAATCCACATCTTTAATAAAGTTTGTAAAAACAAAGTTAAATTTGTGCTGAAGAATAATCAGCATTTTCTGATGAGTGTACAAGTGCATTGTTTATAGCATCATGGCTAAAATTTTGTTTTTAATATTTTTAATTTATTCAGTGAGACATTTTATGGTGAATTAGATTGGAGGCCTCTGCTCTTTCAGGCAAGTTTATATTTATATTGTGATGTGAGTTTTGTAGTTCTGTCTTCTTATAGAAAATATTTTAATCTGCTTATCTCCAAGGTATAGTTTCAATAATTTAAAAAAAGAGGTTCATTCATATTACTCTTATTTTCTAAGGAATTGGGAGAAATGATTCTTTCAGTGATACCGTGTCTTATGTTTTGGAATGCTAGGCCAGTCCTTCAGGAAGTATCTTGCTAGATTTGTAATTCTTTGATTCCTTCTCAGTTCCTTACGGCGCAGGAAAGTGTTGAATGCCTATTTTGTATATCCCCAAAAGATTGAAAAGTAGAGGAAATGTTAGGGAAAACCCCTTCTGCAAGTGTGTGCCCTTATAAAAAGGGCTATGGATCAAGGATATGATTGATTCTGGGTAATTGTGAAAACAAAAGCCCATTTTGTAAGTTTGAGTGCTGTACTCTCAAGATGATTCCCAGAGACCCTGTGGAAAGGAGAGAAATAGTGCCGGAAGGAACTCTTCCTTCCAGGAATCCATTTATCATGCTCATACTGACATGAAGAATTCCAGGATACAGCATCCATTCTGATTTTCTTTTATGATTCCCATTGTTTCTTAATCTCAAGAAGATCCTCTTGGTCAACAAGTGTAGTATTTATAAAATTTATGGCTTATCAGATTATTTCAGTAAAGACAGTCTGACTATTCTTTTTCTAAAGCCCTATGTAAGTTTGAAGAACTGAAAATTCGAGACTCAGTATATCACATTTGCCATTGGTTTAGCATGTGTTTGTTCTTTATTAGTGTTTTTGGTGCTTGCTTGCATCTTAAGGTAAATTATTCAAGAAAAATAAACTAATAATATTACTAATTTTTAATGAAATAGTCCCTATTGTCTAATACTATTCTGACCAAGTATACATTGCATGCTATTTTTTTTTTTTTTTAATCCCCTCTAATTTGTCATCTTTTGTTTGGGTTTGATTGAAGGGGCACATAATGAAAAAAAGTACGTAACTTTTTTTGCATGCGTTTTTTTTTTCATTCTATAAAGATTAGCATTTCTAATATATTTGGCCTGGAATTTTCTTTGTTGGGGTATTAAAACTGAAAAGCAGCAAGTTAGAATTGAAATAAGAATTCTATTTCCAAGAAATGCATGGTATTTCTATTTTAAGACCAGGATGTGTGCACTCTTGCCAGTATTTCTTCTCTTGCCAGATGGGGTTAGTTCTTGAGGCTGAGATATTCTCTGGGAGGCAAGGAGATTCAAGAAGTCGCTTATGACTTCTGAACAGGCCCAAGCTCTGTGCCCATTGTCCCATCAGATTCTTCAGTATCAGACTACAGATCCTTTTGGAGTAGAGATTTTCCTCCTGGTGAACCAATAGGATCACGGATCTGTTATCCGTATTCCGATGTGCTTTGAGAATAGGAATAGGTCAACAAACCTTTCATATACTCGGTTTTCACTCTGTGTCCTTTTTTCATTGCTTCATTCCTTTCACAGATACTTATTGGGAACAGTATGCTGGTGACAGATACAACCTATTTCCTATTCTTTCACATAGTTGTACTCTCAACATTGGATATGATAGTACTGTCAATCATGATGAGAGAAAATATCATATAAATACTATTTTTGCTGACATAATTACAGGAGTGATGGTGTTCATGGATATTAGAGATTTTAACGAAAAAAGTGAATTAGAATTGCTACATTATGATATGTTGATTAAAGAAATTCAAGATGTAACAGTAGTGGTACCTAATAGTGTGACAAAATCAAACATGGTAGTTGTTATGCAAATAAAGCGGAAAAAAAAAGTTAAACTTCAATTATTTCCTCCTCCATTATCGGTATCATCTGCCCCTTTTACGATGCCTCCACTGAGAACCACATACCTTATCCGATTTTATCTCAAGGGTATACTGTGTGGAGTTAATGATAAATGCTAAAGTAAATCTAAGAGAAAGTATTATACTGGGAAACAAGTTTCAGTGTTCGTATAGGTGTCAAAAAGTGTATTTATTTTAGTGTATTTAGCATTGTTTATTATTTGGATTTTTCTACCATGAAAGGAGTATACAGTACATTTTCTGATTTACTGTAAAATGAAAATTCTGCTGTAACATTTACTCTTTAACGGCTGACATTTCACTACTACTATGGAAGTTCTCTCAGTGCAAGGACTTGATCTGGTTTACTGCCATATCCCCAGCATTTGTACCTGACATAGAGTAGGGACTCAATAATTATTTGTTGAATGCATTGATCCGTGTGTCCTAAACAATGGCATACATTTGTTTGGTACAGACAGCTTTCAAAACATTTTTACTTAGGTTTTCTCATTTGATTGTAACGACAGTTTTATGAGGCAGGTAGGACAGATATTTTATCCTATTTTACAGATGAAGAAAATTGTAGTTCAACACAGACCTAGCATATGACACTATCAAGGTTATAATTGTTCACTGTTTTATATCAATCATCATCATTCAATACATGCTTATCATTGTTATTATGGGCCAGTTACTGTGCTAAACATTTTAACTAAGTTATCTTATTTAACCCTTACAACATTTTAGAAATGAAGAAACTGAGGCACCATAAAGTTCAGAAACTTATGCAAGGCCATATAGCTAGTAAGTGTCAAAACTGAGATCTAGGCTCAGGCAGTGAGCTCAGAGCCTAAGCTCTCAGTATGGTGTAAGCACTGCTCTACGATTTTTAGGATGTCCTTTTAAAAAGTTTGTCAGTGTGCATATGTGAGCCAAATAACTACCACGACAATTTCTTAATGACTTTACTAAATTCTTTGTTATTACAGTAGATGCTTGTTGGATTTTTCTGTAAGTTTATAAGCCAGATATAATTGTAGTTAGAGGTTATGGGTAAAAATACAATATAAGAAGGGGAATAAAGATATAAAATAAGGTAGTCAGGCAGAATACCAGGATTGCAAGAGAGGCAGATTGATATTCTCCTATTACAGGATAAGGCACCTCCCAGGTGATGGAGAATGAGTCTGAAAATAAATTTATCCAGGGCAGCTGAATATTTGTCAGATCAGGACATATACCTACTGTCTTATAAAAGGGCCTGCAGTCAAAGGAAAGCCTGAGCGATGGCCAACCAAATGGGATGATCATGGCAGGGGAAACCTCACTGGAAGTCAGCAGGATGACTTTTTAATCCTAGTATAAGTGTTTGGAGGAGTCCCTGGGGGGCAGAAACAGTTAAGCACTCAACTCTTGTTGTTGGGTGCCCTCGAGTCAATTCTGACTCATAGTGACCCCATGTGACAGAATAGAACTTCCCTGTAGGTTTTTCTTGGCCGTAATCTTTATGGAAGCAGATCACCAGATCTTTGTCCCGCAGAGCTGCTGGGTGGGTTTGAACCACCAACCTTTTGTTTAGCAGCCAAGCGCTTAACTGTTGCACCACCAGGGCTCCTTAACACTTGACTACTAGCCAAAAAGTTGACAGTTCAAACCCATCCAGAGGTGCCTCAGAAGACAGGCTTGACAATCTGCTTTCAAAAAGCCAAGTCTTGAAAGCCTCATAAGCACAGTTCTACTCGGCAACACATGGGAGCTTCATGGGTTGAAATCAACTTGACAGCAACCAACAACAACATAAGTGTTTGGAAATTCTGGGGTGAAAACACTGTCTTCAGCTTGAGCTTGTAACTGCTTGTTAAGGGGTGCATCTCACCCTGACTCAAGTATCCACCGTTGCTGACAACATGCTACACAAGCACTAGCCTCTAAGACAACAATAGTCTAGAGACAGTTCCACTACCAATAAGCTATAGTAGTCGCGAGTATGAAGAGGGAATACATTAAAATCCTTTTTTTTTTTCCTAAATGGAGATTGACTTTCGTATGCCCAAAGGTGCCATAATGAAGTAGAGATGGTACAGTAGAGTCGTTAACATTATTTATAATCTGTAAAAAAAACAAAGACTAAGAAACTCCTTGATGATAAGCAATGGAAGCACCTTTGGACATACGATGGGCTCTCCTCCATCTTTGCTGATAATTTGCTGGGGGTGGCCTTGGGTAAATCATATCACCTCTTAATCTAAATCTTTATTGCCATAATGGCCATGTCCTATACACCAAATTATAAATCACACCTGCACCCATTGTTTTTTGATACTTCTGAAGATTATTCTCACATGCAACAAATTTGCCTTTCCTTATTCAAATTTGTTTTTCCTTAGAGCAAATTGGCCAGGAGATGTTGGAAAACCTCAGTCATGACAGAGAAAAGATACAGCGAGCTCGTGAAAGAGTAAGTTGAAGTGATACACTCTTTTCAAAGCTTCAGTAAGTGATTAGACATAAAATAAAGGGTCTTTGGGACGTGAATGGACTCCTGGGTGGTGCAGACAGTTAACCACTTGACTACTAACCTAAATATTGGTGGTTCAGACCCACCCACCTTGGAAGAAAGGCCTGGCAATCTCCTTCCAGAAGGTCACAGCCTTTGAAAACCCTATGGAACACAGTTCTACTCTGCACACATGGAGTTACCATGAGTCAGAATCCACTCAGTGGCAACTGGTGGCGGTGATGGGACATGAATGCCCAAAAACCAAACCCGTTGCTGTTGAGTCGACTCCCACTCGTAGCAACCCTATAGGACAAGGTAGAACTGCCCCTTAGGGTTTCCGAGGTGTAAATGTTTACGGAAGCAGACTACCACCTTTTTCTCCCACGGAGTGGCTGGTGGGTTTGAACCACTGACCTTTCAGTTAGCAGCTGAGCACTTAACCACTGCACCACCAGGGCTCCTGGACATGAATAGTCAGTAACAATTACATAGTATAAGTATGTACCAAAATGAGTAGGGTAGAAGAGGTATGTAGAGTCTGGAGAGGGAAAAAGAAAGAGTACCGGATGGAGAAAAAAGAAGCTGACTGTTTATAGCCCTACCCTGGAGTGTCCCCAGGAGGATATTTTATTTAGCTCTATCGCTTCAAAGTTTGTGGAGGGAGATTTTTTAGTATGCCATTTTAGAGCAAAAGCTGTGAAAATATTGATGTTTCCTTCTGTTTATTTCATTTCTGTTTATATTCTTAGGAACTTGCACATTCATAAATTGGAGATTAACTACCAGATGTATATTAAACTTGGTCAGCCTTTGAGATGTCTGCTTTTATATCCAGTTCAAGTGTCCAGTTTAAATATCCTGGGGTTATCTATCACATGTAATTTTCTGAATATGAGAATGTTCAGAGTTTGTATAGGTGTCAAAATAGATTTATTTCAGTATATTTATGCACTTTCGTTATTTGAATTTTCTATAATGAAAGAAAATTTGTCCTTGCCAGAGCTCTTTAAAAATAATTGAATTACATGAAGATTCATTTTATTTTGTTCTGATGCCATTTCTCTCCTCCTAGCTTCGGGAAACAGATGCTAACTTGGGGAAAAGCTCCAGGATTCTGACAGGGATGTTGCGAAGGTAAGAGTAAGGTAGGGACCTGTCTTCTCTCTTTTTTTTTTTTAAACTATGTTTTTCAATCTAATTGCAACTGGGCGTTTTACAGGCTTCTGCACTTAGAGCTTTTGCACTAAGACCTTCTGCACTTAGTAGCCTGTGTCAAGACCCTTTTGAAATGACAGAGCACTGATATTAACTCTTGTTTGGAAAGGACACATACTGAGTAAATCAGATTAGAGAGAAGGTTTGAGCTAGGGGGGTTACCTCAAGCTATGAAAAAATTAGGGTTAGACATGGAGTATTTTTTCATGGCCTGAGGAAGTCCCCATGGCAGGAGCAGGCTGGGTTTATTTTCTGTTTCCATAGCCTCCTTCTTGGAGAGCCCATGTGGACCTGCCATTTTCAGGAGCACAGTTGCTGTTAGCTTTGCTCTCTTTCCTTGTTTTTATCTTCTTTTTAAAGAGATGGTGTTTGCAGAAATGCATCCATTTTATACCTGCTTAAATAAGATTTTGAAAACCTAAATATTTTCTGAATCAAATTCACACATGCTAGAAAACAAATGTTCATGTTTTACATGTGTAACCAACCTTTGATTGTGGAAAATATTCCGGAGGGTATGAGAGAATAAGAGAATGAGTGTGGCTAATAGTCTATACTCTGTATTTTTTATTGTTCTGAAAATCGGAGCCATTTTTTACTTAAGTGTATTCAACATGGAATTATTTTACATCCAGAATCTACCAAGTACAAGTATTTTCTAGCATGACCTTCAAATTAGAGCTGTGGGTAGGAAAGTGAGTGAAGACTATTGGGAATGGCCTCTAGAATAGCTTAATTGGAATTTTCAGGAAAACCTTGTTTACAGTTGATACTATAGAACCAACTATTTTAAAGTAACTGAAGTCTTCTCTGATCTATGGATGATAATTTGCTCAAAGTGTCAGTTTGCTGTGTTAGAGATCTATTGTGTAATAACCAACCAAATGTACAGTCCGTTAGTCTTCAGGGCTGATGTGCTTTCTCTATCAGCCTGATCAACCTCAAGTCTAAAGTTCTCAGGACACTCCTCCAGCCCAGACTGACCTAATTCCACATTGCCCCTTCACTTCCTGGATGCATAGTCCCAACTCAGAACCATAAACGACCAAATTCTCTGATTAAGAGCTATATATAAATGACATAAGAAAAACTCAAATCCACGGAGAAGGGAAGTGGCAACGGAAAGGAATGCTTCAGTGCCTATAGACAATAAAAAAGAAAAAAAGGGACAAAACCTCTTGCTTCCCTAGGAGGGCCCCTGCGATGTGAGCTGTAACAAATATTCTGCGTATGTCTCTATTTTGTCAAATCTCATTAAAGAGTTCTCCTGCTTTATGTCATTTGTGCTGTCCAGAAATCATTCATCATTTTTAGCGTAAACAAAAAAATCATGCAGTTATTTAAATAATATCATATTAATGTTAAAGTTCAGCTGTCATTTAATGGTATGGCTTAATCAGATGTAGCATTTAGGAAAAATAGTTTATTCAGGCTCTACGTGACTTCCAGGTTGGCAGATTCAAGTAAGGATTTATGGGTTTCTAAACGAATGTATTTCTCTCCATGTTTCTGCTTGATGTACCTCACCCTTTTGTGCAGGACACTGCAGACAGTTACTTCAGCAAATAAAGCATCTTCTCATATTGTGTTTGAATAAATTTGCAAGTCATTTGGAGAGGGTGAAGCACAAACAACTTCTGCAACCTTTGACTGGGCTTTCTGTAGAGAAATCATACTAACACGATTATTTCATAAACCTACAGAAGAAAATTACTCTGGTGAAATCTACTTGGGTTCTCTTTGTAGGCAAGCTCGGTCAGTCACTGACGGATCTCCTTTTGGGATGTGTCTAGAGTAGGAACAGAAATAAAAATCCCCCGATAGACATCACCTTGCTAAGTCTGAGCCAAGGAAACTCTTAAGTCCATCTGTGAATACATGCGGCATTGTTTTTCACTAGGCACAGCTGGGGCCTCGGTAGCCGCCAAGGTATTGAGGTACTTTTAATCAATGCCGTTACCTAAACGGGCTTTTTGGAACCCAGGGCAGATGGTGGTTTTGTTTTAGTTTCTAATTACCATCCCACATGATATACATTTTATTTTGGGCTCAGGAAAAGGCAAAAACATTTTACCAACCTCCTTACTTCATTATTTTTGGTTATTCCCTGGAAAAGCAGTCTTCAGAGAAATAGAACCAGGCTTTATTTACCAAAGTCTTTTATTAAATGCTCCAGTTTTGCTTCCTCTGTTAAATCCCTCTCTCTCACATGGCATTCTCTTCCAGCTATGGTGAGGTTTTACTTCAGAAAACCAAGCCACGTTCTTTTACTCTTGTTCTTAACAAAGCTGCGTAGTTGTGTCGTGTGTCAACGGGTGCTTCTGATTTAAGAAGGGTTGTAATATTGAACCATGTGCCCATCTGTCACCTTCAAAAATGTGTAAAAGAAGTAAATGTCCTTTTTTTTATAGTGTAACCATTTACCTGCGTACAACGTAAACTTATTATTGTCTAACGGAAAATTTTGTGCAACTGATAATTTGATAAATAGCTAACTACTCTAAAATGTCCCAAACCAAGGAAATATTTTATTTAAAAGAAAGGTTACTGATTGTTTTTAATTTTTTAAACCTAGATTGTTAAATGTGTAAAATGAATGGCATGAGCGTTTTATTACTTGTAGTGAGTGATTCATTGTGAAGACAGGTGAAACCAGTGTTCCATTGGTATCATATTCTGTACATATGTCCCCTTGGTCATCTCCAAGACTGAACAAAAGCAAGTGGGGACAGAAAGAAGAGTAATCATCAAAACTTAAGTTTATAAAATCCCAAACCAAACCAAACCCATTGCCGTCAAGTTGATTCTGATGCACATAAAATCCAGCAGCCACTAAATGATCATCTACCACTCATGCTCTTTAATCTTTGTATTAACTTCAAATAAGGTAAAACTCTCTTTCCTCCTTCCTTTTTCTTGCTTTTTTATTTCTCTCCATCTCTCCTTTCCTCCCTCCCTTCCTTCCTCCCTTTCTTCCACTTATTCATTTCCTCGGTATATATTAAAAAAAAGAAAAAACCAAACCCATTGCTGTCGAGTTGACTCCGACTCATAGTTACCCTATAGGACAGGGTAGAACTGCCCCATAGAGTTTCCAAGGAGTGCCTGGTGGACTGGAACTGCCAACCTTTGGTTAGCAGCCATAGCTCTTAACCACTACGCCACCAGGGTTTCCACGATGTATGTTAGTATCTGTTTAATGCCTGTATACCAGGTCTTCTTGGGGTTCCTCAAGTGAATCGATTCGATCTTTGCCTTCAGAGTGCTTCATTCTCCCAGAGTGAGAACATGGCATATAAGGTACTGTGGGAATTCACCAAATTATCTGATTCTGAAGGAAACCGTTAAAGATTCTGTAACTCCCAACTAATTGTGTTGATCATTAAAAAGGCCACCAGGAAAACAAATAAGCCAATAGAAAATATGATTTAAAAAGCTATAAAACAGAAGTGATTTAAAAAATGAGAGAAATAAAGATGGTTTATCAAACCATAATACAAACAAATTTTGAAAGGACTAAAATTTGGAGAAGGTACTGAGACTTATCTAGCTTAGTGAGACAGCAACCGTTTTAACAACACCAAAAATCTTCTTCATGTAACTGCACTACTATATTCCCAAAAGAAACAAAATAAAGGAGAAAATTGGTCCCTTCAAAACTGTAATAGGAAAACCTGACATCAGAATACAGATACTGATTTTCTGGAAAGTAATTTTTCTTCTGTCTTGACATAAGATGGAGAGCTACCAAGGGACGAACTGTTCATTTCCTGGCCCTATAGACAAGAGATTTAAATAAAGTCCTAGTCAGATAATAATGAAAATGGCCATGAAACAAATGACCATTCATGTGGTAACTAGGGCTGAAGAAATAGATTTTTCATTGACTTTCATAAAATTTGATTATTATAATTGGTTGTCTTAAAGTGTCACAGATACACTGAGAGACCTAAATGTAACTCTTTATATATATGCATATGTCTCTGTGTGTGTGTGTTTTACTATGCATTTGACTGGGAAGACTTATTGAATCAAACAGTGCCGGCAATCAATGAAAATTAAAAAATGCAGTTTTTCAAGATTCTTAATCAGGAGACAAAGGAAATGATTCTATTTCTTTTTACCTCTAAAGAGTTAACAATTTCATCAGAAATAGTATATTTGTTTCTAAAATGTATCTGGGCTCTTCCTCAGGACTGTGGTAAAGTTATGCTTTGAGAGCTCCATTGACATAAATTTGGAGGAAATGTTACATCTATATGTCGGCCCATTTGCTGTATGTACATGTTGGCAAAATACTTACAAAGAGAAATGATGTATATAACATTTGAAAGAAAAAAAAATTTTTTTAGGTGAGATCTCAGTATCAAATAAGTCCCTTTTCCCCACACTACTAATATTTGCCCCATTTCCATAGATTAAAAAAAAAAAAAATGAGTGTTTAAATAAGTGGATTTTGTTTATTCTTGCAGTATGAAGTACCTTCTTTAGCATGTAGCTGCTGAGAGGTCTTTTGTAATTAATCTATAATATAAAAGAAGCAGAGAGGATTAAATGCAGTTGACCCAGCTAGCACTATTCTTAGTCATAAAATACTATTTAATCCTTGTATTTTTGTTGGAGCTACTTCTGACTCAAGCTGGGGAGTTATTACTACCTGTCATTGCTATCACATTTTACATTTTAAAGATGGTTGTTGCTTTGGTAGAATGATGGGTAAAGCATCTGAAAAACTTAAATGTACTGTCAGAATGATTCCTAAGAGTATACCAAACAAAACCAAACCCTTTCCATCGAGTCAATTCCAACTCATAGCAATCCTATAGGATAGGGTGGAACTGCCCCGTAGGCTTTCCAAGGCTGTAATGAAGCAGACTGCCACATCTTTCTCTTGTGGAGCAGCTGGTGGGTTTGAACCACTGACCTTTCAGTTAGCAGCCAAGTGATTCAACCACTGCACCACCAGGGCTCCTTTCTTAAGGGTAACCAAAACCCAAACCAAGCCCATTGCCATCGAGTCAATTCTGACTCACAGCGACCCTATAGGTCAGAGTAGAACTGCCCAATAGGGTTTCCAAGGAGCGCCTGGATTCAAACTGCTACCTTTTGGTTAGCAGCTGTAGCTCTTAACCACTGCACCACTGGGGCTCCCTTAAGGGTAGGTATACCAGAAATACCAATGTGAGATGTGTAAGCTCTACAGAAATGTAATTTTTTAAATAAACAGGATTTCCTTTAAAGAATTATGGCATGAGCAAATGTTTTTGAAGTTTCTTTAAAAATTCATTTTTTTTTCTCATTTTGCCCAGGAAACATTTTGTTACATTTTAATTCTTATTACAATGACTGAAAATTCAGCAGTAGAGTTTTTCAGACTTGTGAGAAAAATGTCCTTGAGGATTAGTCTCGATTTTTATGCAGTGAAAAGTATCTTCTCTCACAGTCTTAGTTTTATATTTTTGCTCTTCTCTGTTTATCTCATTCTTCTTTTTGGCTTGTTTTACTAATGATGTTCAGTAGGAACATGGCCCCTGACCTGAAATTAGTGTAGCGAAATCTCAACCTCTAAGATATTCCTCAGCTTTTAATCGAGTGTTTATTCTTTCAGAATAAAATGGTTGAATTTGCTAAAGATTCTTGAGACTTAACAGATTTAGGATTTGAGCTAGAGTAACGCTCTGCAGAGGAGTTTATTTAAGTCTTGGTCCTTTTTGTTTGTGAGTAAATTTATCGCTATACACTTGACTCGTTGCCTTTGTCCTATGACCTCTTCAGGACTGACACGGGTGATGATTTTACTAAATAGTAGCTTTGGATTTCCGTGTATATGTTTCTCTTTATTAACATTCTCGTGCCTTTAGATATAGAATTCTGGTCTGGTATGAGATACTTGAATTTAGCATCTAAAGTTATGTATCAATGATAACCATACCAGCTGTACTGATTAAGCCCTAGACCTTAAGTAACATGCTTGATCTGATTTAATCCTTAACAGCTCTCTGAAGGAAGCATCAGTATCCTCATTTTACATATGGGATAACTATGTTTAATGAAGTTAAGTAAACTATGTGGAATCACATAATAGAAAGGAGCAGAATTAGGATATAAACTGAACATGTTCTTTGGAACGCAATACACAGAAGCTTCCCAGATGCCAGTCTATAGGTCAGGGCCAGTTTTTACTAGCTAATGATGAAATGAGAAGAGTAAGGACAAATTGGTGAGCTTTTCATTATACTAATTGTTATCATTATATGGTCTTTGTGTTATAATTCCATTTCTTCTGTGAAATAATTGTGCTAGTAAACAGTTTCCTGAAAACAGCCAATTGTTATGGCAATTGGAAACATAAATACTTGGAAATGCTAAACGCTGGCAATCACATGTCAGTCTTCCCACCTCTCCCCACCCCTTACATTTTACTGGTCTGGAAAAGCCAGATTTTTCAGAACCTTATACTACACTTAACTATGTTCTTTAATAACAAAGAAACTGCTACTTATCCACTCACAGATAACCTCCTAGATAGCAAGCACTGTCCTAGGCGTGTGGTATAGTTTGTTATTTAATAGTCATGACAGCCTTATAAGGCAGATATTATTCCTCCCACATGAAGAAGTGAAGGAGCTGTTGTTAAATACTACCCAGCTATATATAAGCAGCCTGATGCCAGAACCTCTTGTTTTTCCCACTCTGCTGGACCTTTCTTCTGTGGAGGATCAGTATCCTCACAGATAGTCAGATGACCATTCTGGATGGGCAGACAATTGTTCTTCAAACAACGAGCAAACCCTATCAGGTCCCACTATTTAGGATGGGCCAGAAGGCCCTCTGTTTGATCTGTGTGCACACACAAGCTGCTGTGTACCAAAGGAGTCCTAAGTGAGTGTATTTTTAAGGTGTCTTTTAGAATTGTTTTATTTTTAAGTGCAGACTGGGTAGCATTAACTAGAACTAACAAAAAAAAAAAAAAAAAAAAAAAGCAGTATGTGGCAGAAGGATTTATTATCTCCCTTACCTCCAGGGTTTAACAAGATTCTTTGTTAGGAAATCTCATTTTTATATCTTAGTTATCTAGTTCTGCTGTAACAGAAATACCACAAGTGGATGGCTTTAACAAATTTATTTTCTTACAGTTTAGGAGGCTAGAAGTTTGAATTCAGGGTGCTGGCTCCAGGGGAAGGCTTTCTCTCTCTCTTGGCTCTAGAAGAAGGTCCTTGTCTCTTCTGAGCTTCTTCTCCTGGGCAATCTTCTTGTGCTTGGTGTCTCTCTCCCCCTGTCTCTACTTTGCTTGTTTAGTCTCTTTCATCTCAAAAGAGATTGACTCAGGATAAACCCTACACTAATCCTGCCTCATTAACATAGCAAAGACAACCCATTCCCAAATGGGATTATAACCACAAGCATAGAGGTTAGAATTTACAACGTATGTTTTGGGGGAACATAATTCAATCCACAACAATATCTAACTCTGTATCACCTGGTGGCTTATCCTCTTCGGAGAAAACAGTCCTTGGTTTTGTTTAATTATTCAGAATTTCTGCATATGCATCAAGAGGCATATACCCTAGTGGATAAGAGGTAGGTTCTGGAGCTACACTGGCTCTGCCACTTTGTAGCAATTAATCTTTGGCAAGAACCTCGAGTCTCTGTGCCTCAGTTTCCTTATCTGTAAAATAGAGATGACAGTAGTCCCTACCTCATAAATTTGTATGAGAGTTAAATGAGTCAGTACAGGTAAAGCACACACAACAGTACCTGGGACGTAATAAGGGTCCAGTAAATGTAGAAATATTGAATATCATCATCATCATCATCGTGATTATAAAAAGCCTTGGAGCGAAGACCAGGATTAAAATGTTAATTAATAATTATTTTAGGTTGATTGATTTTAAATTGATGTTTTTAAATTTTCTTTTTCCACTCCCAGATTTCCTCAGTAATTTTTATATAGTTAAGAATTAATAATAATAAAATCCCATCACCCTCTCCTTACATTCCTGTCTCTAATGGTGCCCCATTCTCCCTCCCAAATCTGTGACCCCCACTCAGCAGTGCTTCCTGAACTGCCACATCTATTCATCCTTAGAGCCAGGAATCCTCTAGATTCAGACTTTTTCTCTCATTCAGACTCTTCAGGGAAAGGAGGCTCTTAGTTGGTCTCTGTGCCTCTTTTTTCCTCCTTTTGTTCTTCTAAACATTATTGGCCAATTTATGTTCCAAAGTACAAAACTAGTACTGTTTCCCCTCTACTTAGAAACCTCCCATGGTTCCCCATCCTCCTTAGTCCAGTCTCCAAGGCCTCCCAATGAATCTCCTAGCCTTGTTTGCTGCTACTCCCTTCATATAGACACTATGTCTTTACTAAATGTAACTACTGCCTATCTCCAAAACTAGCCTTAACTCTTCACTAATTCTGTACCTTTCCTTTTTCTGTTACCTCTGCCTGGAATGCCTCATCCCAAATTGGATTTTATACATCTCCCCACAATACTGTGCCACCAGCTGAAATAAATAGAGGAGAAAATTGGAGTGAAAGAAAAAGAAAACAAAGCCAGGGAATCACTTTAGTACCCTCAAATAGGGACTTTCAACAAACTCCTATACAGATACAGAAACCAAAAATACCAAACCCATTGATACATAAACAGGTTGAAAATTTCCAAACTGAAATCAAAGCAAGAAACACAATCATATGACCCACAGTGCTTATAAAATAAAAATAACCTTTAATTCAGGTTAAGCATAGCCTTTCTTGCCACTGAGATGGACCCTTGATAAAATGGCCCCTGGAGAATGAGTTTTCCATTTAACTGGCTCTCTTCATGATCTGCAGGTCAAACCTCTTTTCTCTTGATTATAAGCTGCTTGTGGTCAGGCGCCTTGTGTTAGCACAATGCCATGTTACCACGGTATAGGTCTGGTCACTGGATGATTTTTAGAAGGAGAGCCAAGAATAGTTTCAAAGTTACTTATCTAAGTTCACATGGGTATAATTAAGCTGAAACATTGTGGATTTTTATGTATTACACTTCGGCTATGTTTAAACGTGTTCATTCAAAGACAAAATAAGTAACTTGATAATAATAGAGTATTTGTGTCCATTATTTAATCACAATAGAAAGCCATCTTATGTTTTTTCTAGACTGTGAGCTACGATTTGACCTAATTCGTGAATTACCTTTCTTTTATGATTTTCCTTTTTCCCTTAGGATAAATGTCATTCTTTAATGCGATGTAGAATATGAAGGGTGCACTTTACCTTCACCATCAATGCCCTCTTTGAATGCAGCCTTGAGCTGTTAACTGAAAGCAGGGAACCCTAGGCCTTCCTTATAAACAAATAATGGAGCCCTCAGCACCCCTCTGTAAATGGCTATTTATTAACATGTACCATCACCAAACAACATTTTACAATTCCAGGCCCCCACACCATTACACCACTGTCTGCTCCATTGTAAGTTGAGGGAAGCCTTTGGCCATCTGTTTCATTGAATGCTCGAGGCAGTGAACAGTATCTGAACTTTATAAACCGAGTGTCAGGGCTTCCCCCTTCACAAATCTCCCCCTTCTTCCTCTGCTGTTACCGCCGCCGCCACCACCACCACCACTGCCACCATCACCACCATATTTTTTTGTATGACCGCTCACATTGTAAATTAGCGTATTGACACATCAATTCTCAATTTTAAAAGGCTCACTGTGTTATAAGATGGGACAAAGCAAGCTCAGTAACAGTTCATGCACAGTGCAGGTGGTCGAGCTAGCTGCTACCCGGATCAAAAGTCAAACAACTGTGAATCTTCTTTTGAAAGTTCAGTTAGGGAGACAAGGCGAGGCTTATCTGCACAAACAAGAAAGAGTTATAGATATACATCACAAATGCATGAGGACAAAAAGGGGTTTCATAATCTTGCAGGGTAAGAAAACCTTCTAATGCGGACAATTCTGAGGGCATCTCTGAAATATGTGGCTCGTTTTTTTCTGTAAAATTAAGTCTTTTATTATGTGACAATTGACAATTATTACTTATGCTTTGTTGCTATCCCTAAAGCAGCTAAGAATTTTTTAAGCCACCTGTAGGACAGGAAATGGTTCCTCTTCATGGTTCCATTTTATTTTTCAGCAGCATTTAAGGACAGACTCCTATTTATACCACACAAGCAGTTTTGTATGTTGTAAACAAAGTAAGTGACTGGGAACTGTGCTTTCCCAGAAATGTTTTCCAGGGAGGCCATAATAAGAAACAACTGTGTATATCTTGAGAGTTTATTATCTAGGTATTGAGAAAGAATTCCTTGCTTTTCTGGAAAAAAGCTCTGTTTTTAGGAAAATATATCCAATATCCACAAGTCAAATTAAAATATTCTTTAAACTGTGAATGTTGGCCACCTTGCTAGTAGTAATTGTGGTTGTTTTCATTTTTTGTTTTAAATCGCCTCTAAGATTTTTTCACAAGATAGAAGCTGAAATAATAGAGGTGTAATCATTTCTAAAAACATTTTACAACCCCAATATAGTTTTTAGGAAGGCTAGTGTTTTCTTTTGCAATGTTATATGAAGAACTTTGGAACTAAAGTATGTATGTCAATGAGGAAAATGCCAGTATAGTAAATTCTACCACAGTTTTTAAAACAGGGTTGAAAAGTCTGGGCATTATGAATGAACAGCACCCTAGTTTCCTATACAGTCATAGTTCGCATGGGAGAGAGCCATGCTATTGTAGTCTTCTGATGACTTAGTTATTTAAAGTTGCGGGGGGGGATAGTAACCTTTTTAATTCCCAAATCAGTTAAAGGTATCTGAATCTCTCCCTAACTGCGTTCATGAAACCACACTCTCTATCTCAAGCCATACGTGTGGTCCCTATCCTGGACTTGGCTTCAAGGAATTTCTGAACTCCTGGAGTTATCTGAAATTTTTTTGTGTATAGGTATGGATAAGCATCTTTCTGGGAATTTTCCATTAAATGTCCATAAAATTTTCAAAAGAGTGCGTGACCAACCACCAAAAAGTTGACAGATAAGACACTAACATAGAACTGTGTACAACTTCGAAGCTAAATACTCTGATACTCTGGATCATTTGAAATGTGTAAGCCTACCAAAAAAAACATGTATTTTGAATTTGTCCACAAAGGCCAACCAGAAACTGAGAATGCAGGGATGCCGTCCCTGGGAAGTCAGACCATTTATCAAAAATTAGTCCCTAAGGAGAATCATAACAATTCTAGTTTACATAGGGCTTTGTAAGGCACATTCACATACATGATTTCATTTAATGTAATCTTAAGAGCTCTGTGAACTGGGAGTGTCGTTTTTATCCTATATTATAGATAACTGAGACATGCAGAACTTGAACCTTGCCCAAGGTCATTCCACCAGGATAAGGCAAAACTTGGACCAATACCCTAGTTTTAGCCGCAGAAAGTGTCCGTAGCAGTATCTTAGCAGTGATAGCATCAGCAGTATCTTCTTCAGCAGCAGATGTTCAATGTTTACCTGTAAAAGGGAATACATTAGGCATTGGGTATTCAAAAAACTCAAAACTGTACTCAACAGATAGCTTAAAATCCAATATGGGAGCCTGAGCTTACCCATTTTAAGAAGTGACCATATATAATAACTCATGCTGAGTGGTAAGTGAGAGGTGAATGTTGTAGAAGATGAGAGGAAGAAGGACTCCCTCGTGGTCAGGTTAATCGTCATAGAGGCAATGGCAGGTGACCAGGCCTAAAAGTTACTGCCCAGTTTTTAACCGACATATGGAGTATGTTGTTTCCCTTTTTATGTCAGCTCCAAGGCGAAAGTTCCCAGAAGCAGAATTTGATTCCTGGGAGTTGGTGTTGGAAAGATCTATTTGGATACAACTGTTGAGTGTACATGAGAAGTTAGCAAAAATTTGTAACCCCATCTGCTCGTACAGTAAATATGATACCAGAACTTCAGTTTTACCTTTGCAATAGTTTCTAATTGTAAACAATTATGAAAAACCTTTTCACACAGTGTGGCCCAATTTTAGGTAGCTATTGAGAGTATTTATGTACTTGGCTAAAATTCCATATTTATAAAACTTTATAGCCTTTGAAATTATACTACCTATTGACTATACAAACCCCTATATGATTCGTGAATGGATACAAAGAACATGTATTATTTTGTTGTGGCGTATTATTTAATTGATGAGTGTATCATTTAAAAATACTTAATTTTTTCATGTGTTCCAGATAATTCTTTTTCATCAGATGGGCTTATAGAAATTTAATTAGTAGAAAACTTGCCCCACCAATAAAGAAATGCATTCATTTTCAATTCTGTATGCATTATCTGAAGTCATAACCTTTTAGGTCTTTTAATCTGTTTGTTCAAGGCCAAGCTATTTATTTATATGGATAATTTTTTAAAGCTTCTGTATAATGAAAAAAGAACATTTTATTTATTCACTGAGGTTTGTATATGCTTGAAATTGCATAGATAAAGTATTTTCAAGCTCATGGATCTGGAGGAGATAAAAGGTCTCTTATAAGTCTTTATGTAAGCTTTTCATGGCTAGAATTTTTTAAATAAAACATCATTTCATACTATTATAATTGGAGTTCAATGTGGGCATCTCTTTTTCCTTTCCTGAATTAGATGTTAAATTATGTGTGTTTGAGATCATTTTTATTGCATATTTCCTCTAGGTTTTAATAGTCTTCATGTTGGAGAAATTAATTTACCAGTCCTCGTTTTTAGTATTGATCAACTATTTAATATAACTATGAGTGGGAAAGCTAGAAGTCAGGTTTAAGAGACAAAGAGTCAACAGTATAACCTGATTTTGCAAAACATGGGTGTAAATACAAAATATTATTTTCTTCCCTTTCCTGAAGAACTGCTCAGCCTGGTAGACTGTGAGGAGAAGGGGCATTTTTGAACTCTGGGGCAACTGGACGCAGACCAGATTCTGGATGAACATTAGCTGCTGTTACCTCTGCCATGTCAGGGCCAAGAAACAGCTTTCCCTGGCTGGAGCATTCCCAAGCTATCACCGCCATTAGACAGGTGGGGAATAAATATTGTAGAATGATGGGACATTTGAAGAGCAAGCTCCTGATCCCCAGGACCCAATTTGGACAGGCTTCAATTGGAGCAAACAGGTGTTCCTGGGAGAAACTGTCCTCAGATGGCTGGGGGGTGTGTCATTCTTTCACACACATAAAAAAGGCCCCTTTCCTCTGCCCCCAGAAAAATTAGAATTAACTACATCTTTTTCTTTTGAAATGGAAAAAGAGAAATAAAAACATGGCATCAGATTTTGGCTCCAGCTGGATTTCCACGGAGCACGCAATCTATGATAAATGTTGAGAATTCTTGAATCGAAGCATCTGTGTGGTTTTCAACATTGGAGATGCTGCGAAAGCTGGATGAACGCAAAGAATCTTTTTACCAAAGGATGTACCTATAAGATAAAATAAACTTGCCTTCTATTATTCATTTGTTCATTTACCAGATATTTCTTGAGCACTTGCTATTTTCTGAACACTTTGCTAAGTGCTGGGGACAGAGTGTAAGATAGAAAAAGGGGGCTTAGCTTGCCCTGAAGGGACTTAGGTGATATTGTACTAATGAATAGTAATTGGTAGGGATGTGAATGTGAGCCTGAGAAGTCTGAGATTTTAGATAGACAGTGGTTGTTGGTATCAGAAAGATTTTTTTTTTCCTGTAATGACAGCAAATTGAAGATAGGACTAACATGTTTTGTTTGTGAGGATTCTTTTTTTTATTGTTTGTTTGTTTTTCATTTTATTGTGGTAAAAAATATATGTAACAAAAAAGTTTGCCATTTTAACCGCGTTTAAGTATTCAATTCAGCGAAATTAATTACTTTCACCATGTTATACTACCATCAACCATTATTCATGTCCAAAAGTTTTTCATTACCCTAAACTCAATACCCCCTCAGTAATAACTCCCACTCCCTCCACCGCTTAGTCTCTGGTAACCACTGTTAACATTTACCTCTATGCATTTGCCTCTTCTATATATTTCATATAAGTGGCATCATAAAATATGTGTTGTTTGTGAGGAACCTATAGATATTGAGCTATTGTCTGTTGGCATTTAGTGTTTCAGAGTAGCAGAAAGCACTGGACTTCTGACCAAAAAAGTCATCGGTTCAAAACCACCAGCAACTCCACAGGAGAAAGATGTGGCAGTCTGCTTCCATAGAGATTTACAGACATGGTAACCCTATGAGATTGCTATGAGTTGGAATCGACTCAACTGCAGTGGGTTTGGGTTTGAGTTTTAGTAGTGATCTGAAGGAGTCCTGGTGGCGCAGTGGTTAAACGCTTGGCTGCTAACCAAAAGTCAGCAGTTCAAATCCACCAGCCACTCCTTGGAAACTCTATGGGGCAGTTCTACTCTGTCCTACAGGGTCGCACTATGAGTCAGAATCCACTCAATGGCAATGAGTTTTTCAGTGGGTCGTGGTGTGTTTGCTAGTTTAGCTTGTTTTTTAATCTTTGCAATTAAACAGTCTTGCCAGGAAAAATTAATGAGTCTCTCACTCATTTTGCATGGATCACAAGAACTTTAAATCTGCAAATTCAGGTCTTCCCTCCACCTTTCAGGAGTTTTCTTTAATCGTGCCTTAGATTACTTCTATTCCAAATTTTCTGGTTTCTTTCTCAGGAACGTCTATGATACTTACATAGGCTTCTATTTTATATCTTCCATATTTATTGTGTTTTTCATCATTTTCATCTCTTCTTTTTCTTATTTCAACTTTATCTCCAATATCATTGGTTCTACTTTTTGTATGCTGTACTCTTTACAGTTAATTATGTGTTTTAATTCTGCTGTTGCATTACTCGTTTCCCTGAAATCTTTTCTTTATTTCACTCATCCCTTCTTCTCTTACTCTTATCTTTTTTTAAATCTCACAGATTCTCACTTACAGTTCTTTCTGCTCTTCAGTTTATAAAGGCTCTACTTTCTTAATGTTTTATTGAGGATGCCAAACGATTTTCAAAACATTTTTTTTCTTTAGTACCTAAGTTTCAGAATTTTGTTTGTCTTCTGAATCTTTAGGATGTTGTTTCTGTTCCCTTATTATGGTATCTTCTTATGGTGTCTTTCTCCATAGCCCTCACTATGAAGCAGAATTGACTTGACAGCATACAGCAACAACACTGTTTTGAGGAGTAGTCTCTGGGTGGTACACATGGTTGCATACTCGACTACTAGCCAAAAGGTTGGCAGTTTGAACTCACCCAGAGGCACCTGAGAAGGTAGGCCTGGTGATCTGCTTCCAAAAGGTCACAGCCTTGAAAACCCTGTGGATTAATTCTGTTCTACACATGTAGGGTCACCATGAATCAGAATTGACTTGATAGCAACTAAGTACAACAACAATGTTTTGAAGTTTTTGTTTAGTTTGGTTACTTTTCAAAACCTTTTCTTGGATCCACACATGAATGGCAGCTTTATATGCTCAACTCTATGCCAATTCTCTTGTTGCTGGTGATTTTCACCTAGACTATTTTGTAGGAATGAGATGGGACTTCTTCTTTTCCCCACTTCCTGACTCTACCGTGAAAAATGCCCATCCCTTGTGTGCATGACTGTCATCTCCTTTCCATCTTTACTGCCCACCACATGGACACAGACACGCTTATGAAGACTACACTTCCCAGGATGCAATGCTTCACATATCTTCCCTATCACTGCCCAACTTTGATAGATTGATGTTTCTGGGAACACTAGTTTCTTTCTTACTGGATTTTAAAAAAGAAACAAGGTGGAGAGTGTGGGAAAAAGAAATGAACATAGCATTCCCTATGCCTCGTAAGTTGCAGCGTCCACACATAAGAGAGGCAGCGTCCTCATTTCTGGTTGTCGTAGACCTCACATTTTTGATCTAGTGGCAGACTTTGTGGAAGGTGGACAATGAAAATGGGTAATTAATTCTACAAACACATGCAGGGCACTTTTCTGGGTACATAGGGATAGAGGCTAACTCTTGCCTTCAAGAAACTCACCTTCTAATCAGAGAAAGAAGGAGTCCAGAAGAAATGCTAACTCAGATGGGTGGTGATCAGAAATCGCAGTGCACAGTTGCCCAGCGTTCAATGATTACTGCAGCTTGGAGGAATCAGGGTGGGTTTCATTGAATATATGGCATGGATTTACCCAGGCAGAGTTAGAGGGATTCCAGTCTGAGGGCACAGCAAGAGCAAAGTCAGGAAGGTAGCATCTTGCAAGGCAGACATGGGCAGATAATTTGATAGATGCTTTGTCTTCAACTCAGTGATTTTGCCTCTCATTTTCAGATGTTTCTGTTTTAGCAGTAGAGTGCAAGCCACTTCACAACACGTGTTTACAAAGCTTGGCTGACTGCTAGTGGCCTTTCAATATAGGTTTCATTTTCTCTCACCATCATTAGTCTTTAGTGAGCATCTGCTATATAATCTGGGCAGAGTGAACCTTATTAAAGGCCAAATTATTTTATAGTTTTTATGTAGCCTATTGATGTGTCTCTTTGCAATTTCTTATATCCTCTTTAATATCACTGATTCCACGGTGTTTTCCTAAGGATTCTGAAAAGGTATTGCAAGCACAAGTGGCTATGTATTTATATATGTAGAATAAACCTCCACCAATAGGTGAGAAGGAACCCTGGTGGCACAATTGTTAAGCACTCAGCTACTAACCGAAACGTTAGCGGTTCAAACCCACACAGTGACTCCACAGGAAAAAGTCCTGGCGTCTACTCCCATAAAGATTACAGCCTGGGAAACCGTATGGAGCAGCTCTGCTGGGCCACATGGGGTTGCTGTGAGTTGGAATCGACTAGATGGCATTCAACAACAACAACAAAAGGCGAGATTTTTTAGTAGCACTGTGCCATCAATAATACCTTCCTGTGCCAATGCCCCAAATGTCTCACATTAGTGCTTTTTCGCTTGATCATTAGGCTTTGCTCCCTCTTCAGATCTGTGGGGGCACCACAGTAATCTGCTCCCTCAGCTCTGCTGCGTGTGATGTAATCAGGTTCTTAGCGGAGAACAGATTGGTCTGGAGATAGAGGGGAGCTAGATCCTGAAGGCTCTGAGGAGGCCACAGGTGGGAGATCTGGGTGGGCTGGAGCCACATTCACAACATTGCCCGATACTGGCCTGGGCATGCTGCTACCATTTCTTTCTTTCTTTTTTTTTAAGCAACATTTTTGCTTTAATAAGACTTGAAATTTTTAACCCAGTTTTGCTTTCCGGAAAAATGTATTAACCATGTGTCTTGTCAAGACAATCACTTTTTTAGATTTTTGAGAATAAAAGTCATCTCCAGGCACTGGAGTTCTTTCTAGGTGCACATCTGCCTTGTTAATCAAGTTCTCTGGCTTTTGTTCTTTCCATTTGCACATGGAGATGCTTAACAGCCAGTTTTAGGAGTGGCTGTCTTCCTCAGCGCGACTGAAAAGTTGACAAAATACTTCAGTGTACCTGGCATGGTTCTGCAAAATACCTTGGTGTTTCAAATCCATGAGAAGAAGGAAGGGTGAGCACAGTCAACACAGATATTGATGGGTGACATGTAGGCACACGTCCTGGCCACGGATCAAGTGCACGTGACTGCTTTTTCTTCTGGTTTTTCTGTATTGCACAAATAGTATTGTAAAAGCAGAAGAAAACAGCATTTTTATAAAGAAAAGAAAAATCACTCATAACACCACAAATCCAACACATCTACTATTGTTTCTTTTTTTTTTTTTAGACTTTATTTGTATGTTGACATTTTTCTTATGTGATTTTAATTCTAGTGTAAACACAATTTTAGGTTCTGCCTTTTTAATTTTTAACTTAACATTATAACTGCTCTGTTAAAGGGTTTGATATCATAGTTAACTGTCTTTGTTTTATCAAGCAATTATGACATTTATGGAGCTTCAGGAAGAGCCAACAGCATGTGGTTGGCATCCATTTGTTTTTCAGAAAATTTAAGGACTACCTCTAGCATGTTCCAGAACTCTTACAGCTTAATATTTAAGAGTACTGTGAGTTTTCAGTGGAGCCCTGGTGGCACAGTGGTTAAGAGCTTGGCTGCTAACCAAAAGGTCATCAGTTCAAATCCACCAGCCATTCCTTGGAAACCCTAGGAGGCAGTTCTACTCTGTCCTGTAGGGTTTCTATGAGTTGGAATTGACTTGACGGCAACAGGTTTTTGGCTGAGTTTTGAAAGTTGGGTACTGAGATTTATTTGTACCCTTCTATACTAAAGGGGCTATGAGTCAGAATCGACTTGATGGCAACGGGTTTATACTACCTGCAAGAAGCCCTGGTGGTGCAATGGTTAAGAGCTCAGCTGCTAACCAAAAGGTTGGCAGTTCAAATCCACCCAGTGGCTCCATGAGGGAAAGACTGTGCAATCTGCTCCCGTAAGATTACAGCCTAGGAAACCCTATGGAACAATTCTACTCTGTCACATGGAGTCACTATGACAAAATTGACTCAGCAGCACCTAATAATAACATATTGCCTGCATAGTTCACTTACATTACATATGTTAACTTTAAGGTGTTTGATGATAATATTGATTACAAAGTTTATGTATAAGCAAAGCAGGCAAATCACCTGTGTGGTGGCGATAATTATGGTAGGTTCCAGATACAGCTCCCTTTTTGTAAAGTCCTCTTTTACTGACTTAAAAATGATAACTGAACTTGGGTTAAGACTTTATGCATTGTCTTTGTCAAATGTCAGTAACTTGGTAATTTAACCAAATGTTGATCATTAACAAGTGGTCATGTGTTCAACCAGGTAAAGTTTGTCGGCATCTTGTGCAGAGCACTGAGGGACAGGCTCTGAGCAAAGAAGTTGAGAGGAGGGCTGAAGGGAAGGGTGATTTTGGAGGTGGCTCAGAAGAATGAGATCTGGGTGGGGTGCCGTGGGAGGAGGTGCTGGACAGCCAGGGGGCAGCATGGGAGCATTTTGCATCTGAGGAAGGAGGAGCGAGAACTGGAAGAGGAAGCTAACTGCAAGCTTGACGATTTTCCCGGAGCCCAGCCCTGGGGAGGATGATGGGTGACACTCTGGTCATATTTCGTATTTCCTCAGGGGCAGCGGAAAGCGAATCTCTGCTGAGACCAGAGGTTGAAAACTAGAAGTTCGTGGGCCATAAGTGGCCTGCGGATTTTTTTTTTAAATCTGCACAGTTTTGTTTTTTTTTTTTTTTAATTAAGGTATTATTTACACAATAAAATTCACCCACTTTAAGGGTACAGTTTGATGAATGTTAGTAGTTGTATACAACTGTGTACCTACCACCACACATCAAGAGACAGAGCAGTTCCCTCCCTCTAGAAAGTTGCCTCCAGACCCTTTGTTCTTGACTCCTTGCCCCTAACCCAGTAAACTAGTTTTGCCTTTTCTAAAATTTTGTATACGTGAAGCTATACAATATGTTGTCTTTTGTGTATGACTTTTTCCACTTAGCACAGAATTTTTTAAATTTCATCCCTGTTGTTGCAGCTATTAATATCGCATTCCTCTTCATTGTTGAGTAATATTCCATTGCATCGATACGCCACAGTTTATCCATTTACCAGTTGATGAGCATGTAGGTTGCTTCGAGTTTGGGGCTATTGTAAACAGTGCTGCTATGAACACAGGTGTACCTATCTCTTTGTGGACATAGGTTTTTATTCCTTTTGGGTAAAATACAAAGTGCCTGAACCATTTGGGAGTGCCATAGCAATGCAGGAGAGTTCCAGTTGCTCTGCATGGTTATTCTGAAAACATTCAAAACAGCTGCCAACAATTAAAAACCCTTTATTGGGGCACATGGTCTCCAGCTCACCCCGGTTCCTATTTGACCCATGTTGCTCATTTATATTGTTTACCTGTCACCTGTAGGTTTGTGATCTCTCCCTTAGACAGTCACGTGGTATGTGTCAGGGCATCACGGTTAAGAACAGGGTCTATAGAGGCAGGCAGATCTGCGTTGAAATCTCAGTCTTGTCACTTACAGCTTATCACTTTGGGTAAATTACTACTTCTCTCAGCATCATTTCTTCATCTGTAAAATGCTAAGGATACTTTGTTGAACGGTTTGTTATAAAAATGAAATAATACAAAGCATGTGAAGCACTTAGTACAGGGCCAGGTCCATAGAAAATGTGCAGTAGATGATACCTATTGGTGACGCAGTAGTTAAGCATTTGGCTGCTAACCAAGAGGTGAGCAGTTCAAGTCCATCAGCCGTTCCTTGGAAACCCTATGGGGCAGCTCTACTCTGTCCTGTAGGGTCGCTGTGAGTCGGAATCTACTCCATGGCAACAAGTATTAGTATCATGGTACTAAAAAAACAAACAAACAAACCCCTTGCTGTCGAGTCGATTCCGACTCATAGCAACCCTAAAGGACAGAGTAGAACTGCCCCATAGGGTTTCCAAGGAGTACCTGATAGATTCGAGCTGCCAACCTTTTGGTTAGCAGTCATAGCTCTTAACCAGCAGGGTTTCCAGTATCATGATATAGTCCAGTAATTCTCAATTGTGTGTGTGTAGATATTCGTGCATCAGTTACCTGTACAAATTGCTTAAAACATAGATAGTTGGGCCCCTACCCCGGGTCTAAGGCGCCCTAGTGGTGCAGTGGTTAAAGCACTCAAATGCTAACTGAAAGGTTGGTGGTTCAAACCCACCAACCACTCCTCAGGAGAAAGATGTGGCAGTCTGCTTCTGTAAAGACTTTCAGCCTTGGAAACTATGGGGCAGTTCTACTCCGTCCTATAGGGTCACTATAGTCAGAACCGAGTCAATGGCACTGGGAATGGGATTGAACCCAAGTCTCCTACTGGAATCAGAATCTCCTATATTGGACCTGAGCATGTGCATTTTGTTCTAAGTTCCACAAATGACCGTGATGAGCATCTCTGATCAACAACCAGTGGCAGACTAGGAAAATGAGAACAAGGAGCCCTGTATGTTATACTCAGTTCTACCACCAACTAGCACTGTGACCTTGGGCAAATCACTTAACCTCTCTGAGGAAGCTAGTTTGCCGAGCTCCAAATCTAACAAATTTGGTCTTTCACGATTATTAGGTTCTTTCTGGTAGACGGTGGCCACAGTTGGAGACAGACAAGTTGGAGGTGGCTGAGGGCTATACCTCCTTCCCAGGTAGTATGTCAGAATGAAGGCAGATCTCAGCCTGAATTCTGCCACACATAGAAACATGTGTTAGCAAACAGGTATAAAAACAGCCATACAACTTGTCATGTAGGCCCAATGAAGTCCCTGTCCTCTGTCCTCAAGGGAAGGTACATTGACAACAACTTGCATGAAAGATTCACTGGTGGCAGATGTGAGAATATTCTAGACATAGGAGTCGACTATCCTTCTATTCAGAGTCAGGAGATAAAATCCCACTTTGAGTGGATGGACAAAGGACTAAGTCAGAATCCTAAGCCAACGACACCATTCCAGGGAAAGTAGGCAGTTGGAGTTACTAGATTCCGATACCCTCCCCATGCAGGCTGTGAGAGGACTGATGACAATATTGTTAGCCAGTCCACATATCTTCAGTGCCATTTCTAATGTACATGATGCTAATTAATAATTATCCATTATGCTAATTAATAGTGATTAATTAATAAGATAAAGAGAGCTGCTGCGCTTACAGTAGCCACCACTGGAGTGTGGCTTTTCATTAGTCTTTTAAATGTTAACTGAACACCCCTGGAGTGTGTATGCCCAGTTAGGCTACTTCGGTTATGAACTCATCACCGTAAGGTGTGCATTAAAACTACTTAATGCCAAACTCTTCGGAAATATTTTAAGTTAATTACAGACAATATAATGGATGATTTCTATGGTTCATTCAAACCTAAGATCCAACATTTCTACATATGAAGGGTCCTAATAAATGTAGAGTTGATCTTCATTGTTAGTGGATTTTGTATTTGCAGATTTACCCACCGCTAACATTTGTTTCAAATCCCAAAATTAATACGTGAAGTGCTTTCGCAGTCATTCTTGGATGTGAGCAGAGCGACGGAAAATATGAGTCACCTGTCACACATGTTTCCACCTGAGGTTAGACAAGGCGATGCTCTGCTTTCTTCTTTCAGCTCCTATCCTATAAACAAGTGTCCTTCTCACAGTCTATTTAATGCCATGGTTTTTTTTTTTTTTGGGGGGGGGGGGTATTTTTTTGCATTTTTGTGGTTTTCCTTGATGAGTTGCTGCTTCAAATGGCCCCAAGAGTAGTGCTGAAGTGCCGTCTAGTGTTCTAAGGGCAAGAATGCTGTGATGTGCTTATGGAGAAAGTACGTATGTTAGATAAGCTTTGTTCAGGCATGAGTTACAGTGCTGTTGGCTGAGAGTTCGATGTTGGTGAATCAACAATATATATTAAATAAGATATCTTTAACAAGAAACACATACAAAACAAGTTTATGTATTAATCAGCTGATGAAAATGTTTGACCAGAGGTTCTCAGGAACCTGACTTTGTATGTCCCCTGGAGCAATGGTTAAGTATACATTCATTCAGTGTTTGCAGGGACTTTATAGAACATACCAAAAAAAAACAAAGAAATTGCCATTGAGTCAATCCCAACTCATTATAGAACATAATTACAACAGATAAAGAGAAATAACTGTACTTGTTTTTCAGCATAACTTCTCTTTGTCTTCCAAGTCTCCCTTTCCAGGAAACCTCCTCTGAACCCCCCAGGCCATTTTAGTGCCCTCCCCCTCCCCATGCTCTCATAGAAGTACATGCCTCTTTCATGGCTACCTATTCCAGGCCCAAGAATATACACTGAGGATTCCAACCATTGTAAAATGACATCCCTTTTCATTTACCCACACTGACATTATTTCCCCAAAAGTGTTAATGAATATTTAAAATAAAATAAGAAGTAGTCATCTATGTGCTATCTAAAATCAGTTCTTGTACCTCCAGCAGTCTGCTCACACCATATGGGAACCATTGCTGGGTTACCCTGGTTGGTTCCTTGCCTGTCTCCCCACTAGATGCTCAGTCCCTGGGGGGCAGGAACTGGTCTTCATTTCTGTATCACCATGTCAGGTAGGCTGGTGGCTGGTGCGTGAGATGCATTCAGTAAATGTCTGATGAATGAGTATCCCCCTGACTATCACAAGTGAAATACCATTAGCAAATAGAAATGTGTTGTCTCACTTTGATTCCCAACTGCTGATAAACTCTTTGAGTGCTCAAGCATGGAATCAAAATAATTACCAGAACATGTATAAGTGAAGTGATGCCGATTTTTCTACGTGTTAAAACTTTTGTTAAATGACAGAACTGCGATTCATTTAATCCGCTTAATGTTAAGGAGAGAAACAGTTAAATGATTTAAAATTCTAAATAATTTTCTTAAATAAAAATTTACCTGCCCTAAAGCCCAAGGCACCTTCACAGTGTAAAATATAAAGAAGTTGTAAGAGGGAGTTACCAAGTAGAAAATGGTAATTGAAAGAAGTCTTGATCAAATGATCATCTCAGTTTTCCCAAGGAGGTGCAGAGTGAAGTCTAAGGCCATGGTTGCTCTTTCCTGAATACTGACTGGCCCCCAAGCCAATAGGTATGAGAGGCCCAGAGGATGCCTCTGGCCCATGAGCCTTCCATCTGTGCAGGGTCTCCACTGGGATCACGTATGATCATTATTTCCCCAAAAGTATTGATGAATATTTAAAATAAAAAGTAATCATCTACGTGCCCAGCTGCGAACTAGGCATTCCTGATCCCAAACTTAAAATACTTTATCTGTTTTAATGTGGACCCGCTCCCTCCTGTCTCCCCGCCCCCAGTTCAGTGTTCACTAGTTGCCTGATTTCTTTTGTCACACCTGATAGCTTCTAAGCTCCTTGAGGGCAAGGACTGAAACGTATTCTGCTTTAGATCCCCAGTGCCTTGTTAGTTCCTGGAACAGGAATGGACGTAGGAAATATTTGAATACATTAGCAAACTAACAAACAGGTAAGCTACAACTTTGACTTATATAAACCTTGCTGACTTAACTCCTTGCATTTTAGCAAAGATCTGGAAACACATTTAGGAGAAAACTTTCTAATGTCTGGAAGCATGCCTATAGATGACAGTTAGTCTTGCTATTTTGGGTAATTTTTTTATTCCCAACCTCCTTTAAACAAAGTTTGATAAGTCAGTCTTTTTAAAAAAAAAAATCAATTTATTCAACCCGAGTTAGTCTCTGAAAGCAAAATGTTCCAAAGTAAATCAGTTGAGTAAAAGTTATAAATCCATCTTTCAGTTGGGTTATATAGGACATGTAACACATGAAATTTTTTGAGGTTCATCTATTGATTTCCAAAAATGAAAAGGTGGAACTTAAAGAAATATTTATTTTAACATAGTTCCTACTTAAATGTACCTGCATGATATTTAGTGTTATCATTTCAGATAGAAGCATTTGGCTTTAAATACATAAAGCAGTTAAAAAGGTCAGTACTTCTAATTTTGCGGTTGATGATGTTAATTCTACAGGGATTCGTAAGAAATGTATTGAGTAGGAGAAAAAGGACATAAGTATTTAGATACATAAAAAGCATTTAATTTTCTTAAGCCTTTAAAAGACATTTTTTTAAATGCTTAAGGTAAAAAAGATAAAAAGCCTTGTTACTTTCTTTGCTTTTGTTTTGGTTTTTTCTATAATTGCTGAAGTTGTTTTATTCAGAAAAAAACGAAGCGATGGCAACCTCAGGAAGCAGGTGCCTAGTCAATCTGAGATGATGTGAAAGTTCTCTAGCTTACTTTAAACACCACGCCAGTTAAACCAGACCCGTTGCTGTCAAGTTGAATCTGACTCTTAGTGATCCTATAAGACAGAGTAGAACTGCCCGGACAGAGCAGACTGCCACGTCTTTCTCCCACAGAGTGGCTGGTGGGTTTCAACCACCAACCTTTCAGTTAGCAGTCAAGCACTTTAACCACTGCACCACCAAGACTCCTTTACTTTAAACACCCGCATTTGCAAATATGATGCCAGTTTCTTGTAAATAGTTCCTTCTTACACCATTTGGAATCTTTGGTGGGCAGGTTCCCACAAAGGCACAGAGCTTGGCAGGGGGAAGGCCCAATGAGGGTCCATGTGTGTGCACTGGGCAAGCGCTGCCTGCAGCCAGCTCCATACCCAATGGCCTGGAGTGAAATGCCCATGGTTGTGAAGTTCGGAAAACTTACTCCCTCAGGAGTCCTTTACTCCACATGTGACCCAGCCACTTAGGTTGATAATGTTCATTTCAAATAGACAGCAGAAGAGGCTAAAATGATGTTTCTGATTGTTTCTGCTGCCCTCCGAAAAGTTTGATGATTGAAAATGCAAATGGTCATGCAAGATTTATTACCATATACCTAGAGAGTAATGCGTACAATCTCTTCCCTCTGCATGCCCAAAATGTGTTTTGTTTACTGAGTGTACCATGGCTAGAGACGAATGATTATATGTATTCAAATGGGCACATCTAGGGAAATTCAGAAGTATTATCTCAAGGTCTGTATCACCATTCAGGGCTGTTTTATCTTGTTTTATGTTTTTGGTGCTATGTTCAAGTGCTTGTTTGACCAAAGACAGGAGCTCTTCAATTAGCTTGACCTGACTAATAGTTTCCACTGGTTCTGAGGACTCAAAAGCATACTCTGTTCTTCATAGTTTGTTTGTTTGTTTTTCCCCTCCAGCCAGCAGAATTTCCAGGAGGTTTTATAATTTTTGTAGCACAGCCGTTGTTCCTGAGCCTGATTTACATGCATTTTGAGACCAAACTCAGTAAAACAGCTTCAGATTCCAATAAGTATTTAGTATTGACAGAGAATAAATTTTCTGCATTTGTTTGTGTACTACTGAAAGTGAAATGTCTCAATTTCGAAGAAGCAAGGGATTGCTAAAATGAATTCACTCGTCATCGGCATCCATTTGTTTTGTTCGAAAGTAAACCACTAGACCTGTACCGACATCCCTTTCCCCCAGGAAAGCCCGCGTGCAGCTTTCCTCCATTGTTTTCTTGGTCAAATTGTATTTTCTTAGTTTTTTCTTAATTTGAGCTGAGTCTCCAAGAAGCAAAAAGTCATCATCATCCCTTTGTTCAGTGTTCACTCTGGAATTTGTTTAAGCAAAGAGTCAGGTCAGGGCAGTCAGAAACCGTGCTTTTCCTGCTGAGGAGTTGTATTTTCTTGAGTATGTGCCGAACCACACGAACAAATCATTAAGTGACACAAGTGAATGGGAAGAGGGAAGTATTCAAAATTCCGTGACCTCTGCTACAAGGGGGGCTGACAGAAGACACCAACTTTAATTGTTTCTCTCTTGCCTGTTTTTGTTCAAATAAAAAAAAAATTTTGTGATCTTGAGGCAAAGGTGATTGGGAAAGCAGTATTTTGATTTGAATGAATCTATCGATCTTTCTTTATTCAGAATGATCAAAATATTTCCCTAGACACGATCAGGTAATATTTCTACACTAATCATTCTGGTTTAGCAGAAAGAGCCACCTAATTAGTACTGCATGGGAAATAGAATTTAAGTACAAAGTTGCACATCCTTTGCCTTTCTTCTGTTCTTGGTATTTAGAAAAAGAATATTTGTTTTTTTGTCTGTTTGTTTGTTTTTAAATAATATTTTATTGTGTTTTTGGTGAAGGTTTTACACAGCGGTTTAGGTTCCCATTCAACAGTTTCTACGCAAGTTGTTCAGGACATTGGTTTTTATATCCTCTCCCAACAAAGAAATGAATGAATGGGCTTCAATAAATTTACTGGTTTATTTTGTTTATAGCTTTCTTTTATAATAAGAAAATAAAATAACTACTCAGAATCTTTTCTTCTGTATTACCATATGTATATTTGTTTTGAACCCTTTCCTCAGCCTACAGAAAGGCATCAATAGCGTATTCTGATTTGCATCTTCTGTCATTCTTTTTTAAGTAACATTCAGGATTGTGTATTTACATTTTAAACTAAAAACATTTACTTTGGAATGGAAGCTTCCAGCAGCAATGTAGATTCATAAGCTAAAATACTTAGTAAATAATGTTAGGGAAACTTATAACATCCAGTCTCTGTCACATTTTACTATCAATAAGAACTACCAGAATCCCTGTTCTCTAGGGCAGTGTTATACATATTTAAAAATTGAGAAGAAAAAGCAGAATTCTAGCTGTGGCACGGCACCCTGGCTTCAGTAGTCACCACAGAGTTGGTGACTATGTGGCTTATCAAACCTTGAGATTTGTATAAGATGCCACATCTTCCAAACACCGTATATTTTAGTCTCCGCACCCTGAGTGTGGTCTGCCCCTCGTCTCTGATTGTCACCTTCCTGCATGTGAAGCTTTAGCCCAGTTTTTGCTTACCCTGGCAGAAGACCACTCTGCTTACTGAAAACTATAGATTTAAATTCTTCTTGATGAAACCAATGTGGGAAAAAAGAATCCTAGCTTCAGGATTTTTTTTGGTTGTTTGTTTTTGTTTTTAAGTTTAATAATTTATTGTGTTAAGTTAGGACAACACAGAGCTATTGCTTAGCAACACTGGATTAGGCAGAAAATAATTTAAGCTCCCAAATGAGAAACATTTGTAATCGAATCTGCTCTAACACTTGCTTTACCACATGGCTTAACACCCTTGTGCTCACACATGGTTAAACACATGTTTGAACCGATGTTTTAACACCCGTCTCACACATCTTTATGCTCTTTCTTCACATATGCTTAAACACATGCTTTGACACCCCTTGCGCACTGATTGTTGAACACAGGCGGGGTATTGCCTTGCGTCTCATTTTCCAGCGGTTCGTCAGCTAATAACATTAAGCGACAGACTGGTGCCGAGTAAAGTCCCAGCTCCTTCTGGCTGGACGACATCCATACTTGTGTCTCTTCAGTTGGTCTGGAGATGAGCACCACCATGACCCTTTGTTTCCCCCACACCTGGGTGGTAGCAGTTCTCAGGTGTTTGATCAGACAGCTGTGTCTTGTCACAAAGGTTTTCCACCCCAGTTGGTCCTCTTGTATTATCCCAAACTGCCAAGTTCTAAAGTTTTACTCATGGCCAGATGTACAATTATGTTTTCTTTCTTCTTCTTAAATTTTCCTCGGTGATTTCAGTGCAGTTGAAAATATGTATACCAGAATGGGATTATTTATGTTGCAGAAATCTGAACACAAATGGAAAAATTTAGCTTAGCCTTTCATGAGACTGATTGTTTGGAATCTTCCCCTTTTTTTTTTTTTTTTTTTTACATGGCATCTTCCATTACTTTAGGCAAGGTGACTGTCTCCCGTTCACTCTGACTGCATAGACCTGCCAGATTCACAAAAGCTTGGCTCTTCTCCCTAAGGTTATAGAACTAAGTGTATCATAGCAGTTTAGAGTGTTGGCTTTTGAGAGAGACTGCTTGGTTTTGAGTTCAGACTTAGGTTTCATTGTCTGTAAAATGAGAATAATCATAGTACCTATCTTATTGCGTAGTGGTAAGGATTAAATAACATAATACTTATAAAGCACTTGACACAGTGCTGGCACATGGTAAATGCTCAAAAAATAGTAGCTCTTCATTCAAGTAGAATAAAATGCCAACAATAAACTTGAACACTGCTTTAGAGTTTATAAAATGTGTTCTATCGATATCTTTTTTTATCTCTATCAAAACACAAGGAGGTAAAACATTGTCCCCATTTTATAGACAGGCAAACTAAGATCCGTATATCTTAAGAACTCTACCCAAAATTGGATAGCTAGTTGGCACAATGGTTAAGTGCTAGACTACTAGCTGAAAGGTTGGTGGTTCAAACCCACCCAGAGGTGCCTCGGAAGACAGGGCTGCCAATCTGCTTCCAAAACGTCACAGTCTTGGAAACTCGATGGAGCAGTTGTATGCTACATTCATGGGGTCACCATGAATGTGAATCGACTCAGTAGCAACCAACAACATCAACAACAAGAAGTAGGCAGTGAGATTGAATGTTGAATGCTAGTCCTCTGACATCTAGGTCAGTGTTTTTTCTACCATGTTACAAGGCTAAGGTGCTGTAAGACGCACAAGAAAGAATTAGAAATAGTTCCTCCCATCAAAAAGTTTGCAGAGGAGGAAAGACACTTACAAATAAAAACTAACTCATTTGTTGAGCACTATGAGCCAGACCCTGTACTAAAACCCATTCCCATCAAGTTGATTTCGACTCATAGCAACCCTATAGGGCAGAAGAGAACGGCCCCATAGGCTTTCCAAGGAGCAGCTGGTGGATTTGAACTGCCAATCTTTTGGTTAGAAGCCGAGCTCTTAACCACTGCACCACCAGGGCTCCAGACCCTACACTAGGCACTTTATAATAAATCATCTCTCTTAATCTTCACAACCACCCATTTGACAGATGAGGAAGCTGAGGCCTATCAAGCATAATAAACTTGCCCCAAGTGAAAGGAACAAATAAGTAGCAGAGCTAGGATTTTAACTCAAGCCTGACTCTAAACAAAACCCATGCTTTTAGCCTTTGCTCAGATTAGCTTCCAATCAACTACAATAAATGTGTTTAATAGACAAGCCACAGCCCTTGTATAAGTCAATTTTGGATGAAGTATACTCTTTCCCTAATCATTCCTGGTTATGCTACTTTGAGATTTTCTTTTTTCAATGTTAGCATTATAAAGTAGATAAACATATGAAGAAATGAAAGTTATGGATATTATATGAAAATATATGTAAGTTAAATCCACATTTAATCTACACCACCACCTTGGTAAAATTCAGGGCCATAACATGTGCCATCTTGGCTACATCCTCAGGGAAATTTTATTTTACAAGTAACTTGTGTTCATAATTACCTGAATGTTAGAATCATTTATATTCTGTGGCTCTGAGGCCCCAAAGAATGTTAATAGATGCCAAATTAAATTATTTGAAAATAAATTCCATTTCATTGACTAGACCCTAAAAGGTCAGTGTCGAGGAGACTTTATAAAGAATGATATCCTTGAGTTACGTGAGTCGGGAAGGACATTCTTCATAATTGTACATGAATAACTCTATCTTCATAGCTTGTTTTAAAGATAACTTAAAGGTGACTGGAATCCTTGAACTAACTTTCCATGTTAAATTGGTTTGGACCCAGTTACACAGACTAACAATCAGACCGTTTAAACACGGAACAAGATCAGCCAGGAATAGCAACACTTGGATGCCTGACTTGTAGATGTAAGCAGGACTTAGTGATTACTTCCAATGGCTGGAAGATCCCAGAGGGACTTTGGGGGGCTCTTCATTCTGTGTTGCCCTGCACACAGAATTGCTAGTATAAATACTGGCAACATCAAAATACAGGTGCAGACTTGGAATAAAGACTCACTTTGGTTCTTTGCATTTTAACTAAATTTCACTATGTTGAGGTTCAAGATCAAGTAGTTGCATTTTAATGTAGCATTTGCCAGATTTCCAAACCTCTAAGCACAAAATCCTCAGCCTTCATTTCTTCCCTTGCCTGGAAATCTGGGTAGCACTGAGCCAAAAGGAGAAGTTATGAAGTGAGATTATACTTGATTAGGAACAAAAAAAGTCCTACATCCAGAAATGCAGATGTGCGCAGCAGTCCTCGGGGAATGTTGGTATTTGATCTCTAAGTCTTAAAGGTTCATGTTCCCAAGGTTAAGAGATGCAGAGAGCCAACTTTTATTTGTAACTAATGCTGAAATGACTCTGGAGATTCTAGAAGTATTATGTTACAAATCACTCAGCTTTGGATATCCTACAGCTAGTGAGTTATAAAGAGAGAGAGAGAGAGAGAGAGAAAGGAGTAATAAGTGAAGAACATTATTCATAAACTTAATTTATACTGTTGTACATGATTGTGAATATACTGTATGAGATACGGTTTTCATTTCAGTTAGAAAAGGAAAGGGGAACATATCAAGTCCACTAGTCAAGACCTCAACTAAAAGAACCCAGAAAGCAAGGGCCTCCTGGAATGGGGGAGTTTGGGTGGGGACGGGTAGTGTAGCAGTGCAATTTGGACTGCAATATATTCCTCCTTTTCTAATAACAAACTTCATGACCTGAGCAAGGCTTATTTATTGAGCAAGGCTTCCATTTTGGTAAAAGCTAAAACCTAGGTAATCACAAAATAATATCCTTCAACAAACATGATGCTTATGGCCATCGATGAAAAGGATACAGTTAGTAGATATTTTCACCTCCAGGGGAACTTTAATGGCACCAAATCCAGTATTAAAATCAAGAATAGTTAGAGGCATTAATATGTCACACAGCTGCTTTTTTTTAAACTGTAATAAACTGCATTCCATAACAGATATTTAGGTACTCCCTGGTTTTGACTAATTGGGCTTCCTTTTTGGCTAGATTCTTCTTAATTTAAAATAAATAGTGATCTTGATTCTATGGGCAAAATATTGAACGACACAGGAAGCATTAAAAAAAGACGGAAGATTAAAAAGCTAGAAATAGAAGTACCATAACGATCCAGCAGTCCCTCTCCTTAGACTATATCCTAGAGAAATAAGAGCCATCAGACAAATATATGCACACCCATGTTCATTGCAGCGTTGTTCACAACAGCAAAAAGATGGAAACAACCTAACTGCCCATCAAGGGACGAATGAATAAACAAATTATGGTATAGTCACACAATGGAATACTATGCAACGATAAAGAACAACAATCAATCTCTGAAACATCTCATAACGTGGATGAATCTGTAAGGCATTATGCTGAGTGAAATTAGTCTCAAAAGGACAAATATTGTATGAGACCACTATTAAAGAACTCAAGAAATGGTTTAAACACAGAAGAAAACATTCTTTGATGGTTACAAGGGTGGGGAGGGAGGGAGCGGGGTATTCACTAACTAAATAGTGCATAATAATTATCTTAGGTGAGGGGAGGGACAACACACAATGCAGGGGAAGTCAGCACAACTGGACTAAACCAAAAGCTAAGAAGTTTCCTGAATACAGCCAAACACTTCAAGGGACATCTAGGTCAATTGGCATAATAAAGTTTATTAAGAAAATGGTCTGCATCCTATTTTGATGAGTGGCATCTAGGGTCTTAAAAAGTAGCGAGCAGCCATCTAAGATACATCAATTGGTCCCATCCCGCTTGGAGCAAAGAAGAATGAAGAACACCAAAGACACAGGGAAAATATTAGCCCAAGAGACAGAAAGGCCCACATAAACCAGAGACTCCATCAGCCTGAGACCAGAAGAAGTGGATGGTGCCCGGCTACGACCAATGACTGCCCTGACAGGGAACACAATAGAGAGTCCCTGATGGAGCAGGAGAAAAGTGGGGTGCACAACTCAAATTCTAGTAAAAAGACCAGACTAATGGTTTGAGACTGGAGGGACCCCAGAAGACATTTCCCCCGGACTCTCTATTAGCCCAGAACTGAAACCATTTCCGAAGGCAACTCTTCAGACAAAGATTAGACTGGACTATGGGACATAAAATGATACTTGTGAAGAGTGTGCTTCTTAGCTCAAGTAGATACATGAGACTAAATGGACAGCTTCTGTCTGGAGGTGAGATGAGAAGGCAGAGAGGGTCAGGAGCTGGTTGAATGGACACAGGAAATCCAGGGTGGAAAGGAGGAGTGTGCTGTCACGTTATAGGGAGAGCAGCTAGGGTCACATAGCAATGTACGTATAAATTTTTGTATGAGAAACTGACTTCAACTGTAAAGTTTCACTTAAAGCACAATATAAATAAATAAAAAGCTCTGCATCTAGGCAACTGGGCTAAAGACAATTTGTCAAGCACTTTGAACAATCTCTGCCACACTTTTAGTGCCCAATAAATAAGTGCTTAATAAAAAAAAGAAGAAGAAAGACGGAAGGAATACACAGAGTCACTGTACCAAAAAGAATTGATCAACATTCAGCCATTTCAGGAGGTAGCATATGATCAAGAACTGATGGTACTAAAGGAAGAGGCCCAAGCTGCACCGAAGGCATTGGCGAAAAACAAGCCCCCAGGGATTGATGGAATACCAATTGAGATGTTTCAGCAAACGTATGCAGCACTCTAGGTGCTCCCTCGTCTATGCCAAGAAGTTTGGAAGACAGCTACCTGGCCGGCGGACTGGAAGAGATCCATATTTGTGCCCATTCCAAAGAAAGGTGATCCAACAGATTGTGGTAATTATCAAACAATGTCATTAATATCATACACAAGTAAAATTTAGCTGAAGATGATTCAAAAGCAGATGCAGTAGTACATCAACAGGGAATGGCCAGAAATTCAAGCCAGATTCAGAAAAGGATGTGGAATGAGGGGTATCATTGCTGATGTCAGATGGATCTTGGCTGATAGCAGAGAATACTAGAAAGATGTTTACCTGTGTTTTATTGACTATGTAAAGGCATTTGACTATGTGAATCATAACAAATTATGGACAACATTGCAAAGAATGGAAATTCCAGAACACTTACTTTTGCTTATGCAGAACCTGTACGTTTAGACCAAGAGACAGTCATTCAAGCAGAACAAAAGGATACTGCATGATTTCAAATCAGGAAAAGTGTACGTCTGTGTTGTATCCTTTCACCATACTTTTTCAATCTGTATGCTGAACAAATAATCCAAGAAGCTGGACTATATGAAGAAGAATGCAGCATCAGGATTGGAGGAAGACTCATTAACAACCTGCAATATGCAGATGACACAAGCTTGCTTGCTGAAAGGGAAGAGGACTTGAAGCACTTACTGACGAAGATGAAAGACCACAGCCTTCAGTATGGATTACACCTCAACATAAAGAAAAATCCTCACAACTGGACCAATTAGCAACTTCGTGATACGTGGAGAAAAGACTGAAGTTGTGAAGGATTTCATTTTATTTGGATCCACAATCAACGCCCATGGAAGCAGCAGTCAAGAAATCAAACAACGTACTGCATTGGGCAAATCTGCTGCAAAACCAAAAAACCAAACCCACTGCCATCAAGTCGATTGCAACTCATAGTAATCCTGTGAGTAGAACAGAGTAGAACTGCCCCATAGGGTTTCCAAGAAGCAGCTGGTGGACTCGAACTGCCGACCTTTTGGTTAGCGGTGGAACTCTTAACCACTGCACCACCAGGGCTCGTTTTAAAGTCTTTAAAGTGTTGAAAAGCAAAGATGTCGCCTTGAGGGCTAAGGTGCGCCTGACCCAAGCCATGGTGTTTTCAATCGCCTCATATGCATGTGAAAGCTGGACAATGAATAAGGAAGGCCAAAGAAGAATTGACGCCTTTGGATTATGGTATTGGCGAAGAATATTGAATTTATCACGGACTGCCAGAAGAACGAACAATTCTGTCTTGGAAGAAGTACAGCGAGTATGCTTCTTAGAAGCGTGGATGGCGAAACTTAGTCTCACATACTTTGGACGTGTTATCAGGAGGGATCAGTCCCTGAAGAAGGACGTCATGCCTGGTAAAGTAGAGGGTCATCGAAAAAGAGGAAGACCCTCAACAAGATGGATTGACACCATGGCTGCAACAATAGGCTCAAACATAGCAACAATTTTGAGGATGGCTCAGGACTAGGCAGTGTTTCGTTCTGTTGTACACAGGGTCGGTATGAGTCGGAACTGACTCAACGGCACCTAACAACATCAACAAGTGTTCTGAATCTTCTTTTTTGTTTAATCAGTGGCTTTAATTCCAACAACAAAGGAAAGATGGATAGATGTGTTTCTTGGTTACAGGAGTAAGCTATTATAGGCAAAATTAAACCTTTTACGTTTTTCGCCAGTAATGTCTGGTAGTGGATGTGTTTATTTTCATTTTGAGGTTAATCTGCCCTTGATATGAAATGTTTTTTAAGAATGAAACCCATTAAATCATCACGTTGGGAAGAGGTTTTAAAGTGATCAGAATGAATAAGTTTAAGTGTCTTGCAGAAATTTGGAATATAATGCATAACATGTAATTAATATTATATAATTGTAAATGTATGAAATATTTTAAGTAGGTAATCTATAAGTAAAATATAAGAAAATGAAATTATCCCATATAGATCATTTGTATCACACTAGTAAATTCAAATTCAGGTTGTGGCATTTGAACATTTGCTCCTTCACTCATTCTCACTAATGATATTTTTCAGATCTTAGATTTTGATAGATGCACTGTGGAGTGTAGGAAATAATCATTATTTAGGTAGCTGAAAAATAGCTCGCCAAAATTGATAATGAAAGTTAGTCAAGATGTTCTGTCAAAATCCTTTCCAATTACTGTTGAGGTCTTGAAGGGCCAGACTTAGCTTTTTATTAATATGTTAGGTTTATTAAGTGTTTTTTGATATATGCATAGTGCGACTGACTAACACATCGCATGATAGTGCATAATTATGGTGCTTTTAATTTGTTATACCCCAGTCTGTTCTTTGGTCTTATTTAAAATTCAGAATTACTTCATAGTTTCATAACTAATAACTCATTAGGAAGCCGTGCCACGTACTTGAGGTTACCTCTAAGACCATCCATATTTAACAGTAAACTAGAGAATTTCCTGACTACTTGACTGTCATTGACCAGTTTAAATATTTGAAGTTGTGGTCTGACCCTTTGTCTAACCACTTATAGAAAATGAAATAAAGGTTGTGTACACAACGGGGAAAAGCAGGGTTCTTTCAAATAGTCTTTTCTAAACGCAGAAAACTGGTTGTGCTGTCAGAAATCAAATACTTAGGTAATACTTATATAGATTACACCATGCTGACAATGTATTATTTTTTAAAATAGAGGACCCGATTTCTTCTTCTTCTTTTCTGTTATTTTTAATCGTGTCAGGGGAATTTAAGCAGGTCATTCTACAGTGATCAAATTCAGGTTCACTGTTAATCATCATAATAATTTTACATCCTATCTTTTGAGTTATATCCCAAAAGATAGCTTTTTTATTTGTTACTGTCTTTCCTTCCAGTTGATGAGAAATCAAGGCTATTGTTTTTAATGCCTTGGTTTATCCAGATAAATGAACATAGTTAAAAATTAAAATGGTTCAACCCCTTGTTTATTGAGATGTTTGTACCTATATTATTTAGACCCATATCACTCACTATCTAATAGACAGTTGAATAATGTTAAGATTATACCAGCATAATACTATGGCCTATCATAACATTTATTCAGCATCTACTACATGTTAGAAATGGTGCTAGGTTCTGTAGGGAAACAAAGAAGGGGGGTGGTATTGAGGATACCTCATATGTGATAACAAGATAATTAGGGTATATTTTTGGATGTTGTATTGGTCAGCGTTCTTAGGTTCAGAGGGTGGAATTGACTCTAGCTAAATTAAGCAGGAAGAGATTTTTAGCGTAGCTTATAAAATCTTTGGGAAAGCCAGTGAAGCTTTTTTGGATGTCAAGCAGTCATGAATAACAGCCTCAGGAGAAGAGGCCAATTAACTGTTCCATGGTGCCCATGACAGTAGGAACTAGACTCCAGAACCTCTGCCAGAGCTTCCCCGGAAGACCAAAGGTAACCATGCCCCTCCCCCACCCCCACACTGACAGAAGGGCGCATTTTCTTATGTGCAGCTGCTACACACAGCTCCCATCCACTTTCCAACTCACACAAGCATCTGTCTGGCAGAACATGGACCACATCTGGAACCTGGTTGCGAGGGAATCTTGGGAATGTAGTTCTTAGCTTTCTAGCCATTGCAGTCAAAGAAAACTTCTTAAAAGGAATCAAAATCTGTTGAATGAGCCAATCAATGCACAGTAACCTCCAAGGATGCTGTAAAGTAGCAATTCTCAAATTATGTTCCAAGGAACCCTAGAATTTTGCCCACCCGTCTAAAGGTTGCCAAGGAGGAGGAAGACACCAAACAGGCAGGGCTTCATCTAGAGCAGCTCCAGGTTAATCAGGTCATCTTCTGTTGAGAAAATCTGTAATCATTTGAACAAAGTTTTTTCCTCCTCTTTTGTCTTTTTTTTTAAGTTTCAAAACTACCGTTAATAACCTGGAGTTTATATTCCTCAATCTTCTATCTACTACTGTCACGTTAGGTAGGGTATCAGAAATATAATCTAGCACATGTAAAACTTGTTCTCTAACAAGCTTTTCAATAGAACATCACTACTTTCTTAGCCAATAGTTGAAGTACAAATTATACTTATCTCTGACACGCATCTTTGGGGAAAGTGCTACTAACGTCCCAGTCATATTAGAGTTTTTAATGTGAAGTCACCACCTCCTGAGAACATGCCTTTGAGTTGTTTCAGAGCCTTTCCAACGTCTTCTCAGAAAACCTCAGCAGTGGCGGGCAACCCAGTCATCATAGCCCTAGGGATAAAGGAACTGGACACATTTAATTACTCTTCAGCTACTTTATTTCATTTGACTTCAAAAACAAAATTAGCAGTAGCAGAAGACAGTAATTCCATGGGGTTAAGTTAATCAATGTGTGCTAATTAAATAACTGATGTGCCTATGCCATTAATGCCTGTTTCAGATGGTGGAGAGCTCTTAGTAAGTCTTACCTACTTCAGTCTCTGTACTTTCAATATTTTGCCACTCAGACTAAATTAAAGAGAAACAGTCTCTCAATTAAGTGGGAGAGAGGCAAAGCTATTACCTGCATATACACTGGTCTTCATGAAAAGATTTTGGTTGGGGGCTTTTCTCCTGTAGTTCCTCTACAGCGTCTCCTACCGTACCACATACAGACTTTTCCACTGTGAATCATAACTACTTAGAACTTATGTGCAGGACTTTAAACCAGTTCAGTCATAACTGATGAAGCAAAATCGAAACAGACCCGAATGTTTAAAATTTGGATGATCCAGAATGGTACCTGGAACGGGAAAAGTTACACGTCAGAGCCCTGGAATGGGAGACTTGGAAGAGGCTTAGTGAGCCCTTTCAAGAGTCTGGTGCATGAGACTGGATTATTGGCAGAACTGTGGAGAGCGACACACATTCAAAGCCGCGCAGTTGCCATTTTTGAGCAGGGCACTGTTGTTTCTGTCTCTGCTTAAAATCTGAGGGGCAAGAGATTTGGTTGCTATGCAACGCTTATGCTTCCCTTGTTTTCTAAGAGGGAGATTAAGCTTCCAGCAGGGTTTCGACCCGTAATTTTTCCAGGTGCGTTTCACCCAAATTTTGAAAATTTGGTTCTATTCTGGTTTTGGTTCCTCGGCCATGACGGAACCAGGAAGAACCAGTTTGAAGCCCTCTTTATATGCAGTAAGAAACCTGGACTTTTGCTACCAGTTGACTATTTCTCCATCTTTCCTGGGTTTTCAGGATGCCCTACTCTCACGCCTACCTGTAATGCAACATCAAAACCCAAACCTGCTCAGTCACCCAAGAGACAGACCAGCGGCCCAACCACATTTCTGTAACACAGTAGAAACTTCCTTTATGGAGTCTTCCCACAAGGCTGTCTTTGTCTTGTTGCTCCCACTTTCTAACATAGGCTTCTGAGTATTTTATTTTTGTTATATTGATGGTGATTTTCCTATACAAAAAAAAAAAAAAGGTAAGTTTATTGAACTGTTTGTAATACAAAAGAATCTAAATATTCTTAAAATGTTAATTCCGTGTTTATTTTTTAATATCTTGAAAATTTAGAAAGGTGTAAAGAACAAACTAAAACTTCCATTAAGCCTCATCACCCACTGAACCATTATTAACAATTTACTGTATATTCTTCCCTCTTTTTCTGTGCATATTTTGCATACAAATAATTGAATTTTATATTGGCATTTTAAGTTTTAGAAACCTGTCTTTGATTTACTGTTACTTTGAATAGAATTTTATCTAGTTATTGTCCTAAATTGGTAGCTGATTTATTTTAACATAAAGAGCGTAGAATCTGCAGGAATTGTTTATTTGAGATTAACTTATAAACTATAAAAGTCTGTTTGGTTAACGTAATTGCCTTTTAGATTTCTTCAACTTTCAGCTGTAAGACATCAAACCAGAATTAGCAGCTCCAGTCCTGGTTGCACTTTATTAAAGTGTATAGCCAACTTTTTCACCCTTGTTTCTAGGGAAGTTTATTTAGGTAAAAGGTTGATAACATTCTTCACCCCCAAATAAAATAGCTTTTTTCTTTTCTTTTTGGTTGGACAGTTCTATCCTGATAGCATTCAAGAAGTTAAACATGAAAAGTTGTTGTTTCTCTTTCTTATAAATGTTCCCATCCTTCCACCATGTTAGTCAGATTTTTAAAATGTATTCTCACATGCAGAATAGGATAATTCTGTAATGTATATAGAGTATTAGTATTGCTGTGGGTTTATTGAAATACAGAATAATCCTGAAACATTTGCATTTTGGAAAGACCGGGCATCCACAGTGCACTAATGTTCAGTATCCATAGTATATACACAGGTGTGTGTGTGTGTGTGTGTGTGTGTGTATAAATAGAGTAACAGGTCTATATTAACAAGTTACATTGATTACAAGAGCTAATGTAAGCTTGGGAATATTTGTGTGAATACTTCAGGTTTTTCAAATAAGGCTGTGTGTATTCCTTACATAGAGCACGGTTTTCCTAAAAGTGGTGATGTGGGAGCACTCATCTCTAATGTTTTATACCATGCCAGCTACATCTTTGACAAGATTTTTTGCTTTAGTCATTCTTCTTACTAGAGACATTTCTAAAAGGATGTGTTCTGCATGCTAATTGAAGCGTTAAGCAGTAGTTTTGACAGATAAGAGTCACCAAATATTCAAAGTAAGAATTGAGAAAATTTAAGCATGACGAAGCATATGTCCAACATTTATGCCATTCAGCAGTCTAGCTTTTGATGACCAAATACATCAGTAAATGCTACTCATATTTATACAGAAATGGAATCATAATGAACATGCATCCATTTTGTAGACTTTCCCATGTAGCAGTTTACTGTGAACATTTCTCCTTGGCATTAAATATTCTCCTGAAAGAAGAGTTTCTCTCACAGGAATGCAAAAGGCAGCTCTTAGTTTATGGGTAGAAATCCATAGCTAGTACGTTTATGCTGCCCCCTTGGTTGAACTTGGTTGAGCTTGTTGGACCTCACATTTTTGTAGATGAGGTTCTTAGGGCTAACCCTGGGGAGTGGGCTGCTGAGAGGGGGGTGTCTTCATTCCCTTCCTTACTTCCACCATATTTCTAATCGACATCCTTCTCTCCTGTATGTCTTCTCCTTAGTCTTACTCACCTTTCTTTTTCCAAATTATTCTCTGCCTTCATTTTCTTTTAGTCACCATTTCTTCCCAGTATCTGGCTCTTTTTTTTGTGCCTCCTCTTTTTTCAGTGTCTGATTCACTGACAAACATCTCAGGAAAGGGACAAAAAGTTGAAGCTCTTATTTTTATAGGTAGAGTTTAAGGATGAAGATTTTTGACCTAGTTCTCAGTGCCCCCTTCATTCTCTTTCTAGACTGTCTTCAGACAGAAATACTCTCTTGGTGCCTTGGGCAGGCCTCTGCTCTCCTTCAGCTCCCTCTGCAATATGGTCTTTGCCTCCCTTCCCAGCCACTTTGTTCCCTCTTGATCTGCATTCTGGCCAGACTGAACTCCTCCCTCCCTCTTCCTCAGACATGCTTCTTGCTGTTATATTGCTCACGCTCTTCTTCATGCCTGGATATTTACTTCCCATCTCCCCCATCAAAATCCTACCCATCTTTCAACACCATGTCTCCATGCAGCATCCTTACGGGAAGATGAGATGCCACTTTCTAGATCCCTCCAGCATAATGGCTCCGCATGGCTTTGATTTTCTGCTCCCATTGGATGTATCCAGAATGCCTTGTATTTTAGTTAGTTCAGTACTTGTTGCATTCGCCCCACTACATGGTAAGCTACTTGATAGCAAAGAATACATCTCTCAGTTGCTTGCATATAGAAGGTGCTTGATAAACATTGGCCCGTGAGAATTTTGGAGATTTGAAACCATTAATTCACCCCCAGTTAATGTCATTACATTTTATTCATTTAGTGCTATTGTCGAGTAAGTTTGGAAATTGTAGGTGGTGTATATAAAAGCGTGGAATGACCTATCTTGGTTATATTTTTAAGCAATGCGCAGGGAGAGGCCAATTCTAAGTTTGGGGTTTACTCTGGGCTCATTCTGTTGCCTGTTGATTTTTTTTTTCAAACCAGTAATGTAACTTGGAGAGCCTTGAGTCATTTGCCTCATCTCTGATTCCTAGAGTCTTCCTCAGCTTTGTTAGTCTGTATTATTGTTCTTGTGTGTGTGTGCATGGAGGACGTTGACTTTTGGAATAATATTACATTGCAAATCAAATTCTGCCTCAAAAGAACTTTTATTCCACAATTGTCTGCATTTTTGAACAGGTTACAAAATGTCACAATTCAGTAGGGCCAATTATTAGATTTTCATTTAATGGGCAGTTTTAATATTCTCCTAGAATCTGAATAGTAATAGCATGTTAAACTACCGCATTCCTTTTAAAGACTCACACCCAGTTCTCTCTTTGAGCACACCTAGTTATATTTTTGGGTATCATTTAAATTCAGGCACCCAATCTGTAGAAAAATCAATGAGTTAATGAATAGCCTCATTTTTGAAACTTTTCAAATATTTTGTCCTAATTATAAGGCATATCTAGTGACAATATGATGAAATCCCAAGTCATCAGATGGTGCAGAATAGCCCTTTCCAAGGAGTAATTGAGAGCACTTTAAGTTAAACAAATGTACTGTTTTTAGGACCAGATCATGGCTATGCTTACTGTGAGAAAAACTTTCTGTTCTTACGGTTTGGGGGTCATGCCAGTGTAGGTCAATATTCTTGCGTTTTTTTCCTCCATAATTTTGTTTATTTGGCATGTTGTTGTTAGCCTATTAAATGAAAAGTGTTTCTGCTACTAATAATAATCACCCCTGACATCTGTATAGCAAATTCTTATTGGTAAATCACTGCCACATACACTCTCCCCAGGCTTGGTGAGCTTCACTGTCGCTCCCTGGCTGTATACAGTGAGTGAATGGCAGAGCCAAGACTGGAACCAGAGCTGTCCAAGCCCAAGACCTTTTCACACATTCCCAGAGTAAACCACCTCAAATCCTGTGGGGGAAGAGATGGGGAATAAACCAACAAAGTGATTCCTGTTGGAGTCATTTATTTTGTACCATGTTGGGACAACAACAGAAAACAGAGGCTACAGTTTGGGAGAAACCCACGGAGTAGGAATCATCTCAGTCTTTCCTGCAATCCAGTGTGTGATTTTCTATTGGGTCCTTGTCCCTCTTTCTCCTAGTAGATCCTCTGTCAATTCTCCAGGTGAAGACACCCGACCCATTCCTAGTCTCTTACTCGGGGAAGTAGGAATCATTTACAGACTACTTGATTCATCCTCACAACTGCCTAAGGTAGATATCTCAAGCCCCTTGCTACTCCTTCAGTATTTGAGTGAGTGACCTAATTTGGAATTACACCTAGATCTCTTGGTTCCCAGTCTGGTGTTCTGTTCGTTACCTACACAGTGCTCTGTCTTCTTCTGTTATCATCCTGCCAGGGCGTCTTTGTGCTCCTCTCTTCCTCCCTCCCAGCCAGGAAGTTGTTGGTGTCACATTATATTGAGCTGGCCAGACAGTAAGCTAAAATTTATTCTTTTATTGAACCAGGACAGAAGGTGGAGGCCTCACAGCCCTACACAATGTAGTTTCCATAAAGGCTTGTGATTGCAGAGTTACAGAAATCAAAGTCTAGCCCTGTATATGTTCATCTTCTTAACGATATTTTTCTCTGTGAGATGCACAATAAGACTCAACTGTATGTGAAGCAGCTAAATGATCTTATCCAGAGAGGAAGAAAGGAAAAAGAACAGATTAAGGGTGGGATGGGATGCAGCAAGCAGCTTGGGAAGCTAAGTAGAGGAGCTTTCCCTTCCTAAAGAAGGTGTGCCTACCTGCAGCAGATGTCCTGTTAAGGAAAATCATGTATTAGGACAGAATTGCCTACCTTGGTTTTCCACTTGCATTTCACTTCCCACGGCTCCCTCCCACAGATGTGAACAGATTTGCTTCTGTTGCTAATGGAGACTGGTGCAGGTTCAAGGGATTGTGATTACATAACATTCCATTGTGCTATATGCAGATTTAATGGATTCAGACTGTCAGAATGTACTTTCCTGTTGTTTTTAAATTTGGGGTGGCAGGTGTTGAGCACCTTTAAAATTAAGTGGAGCAAAAGCTGCTGGTGATGTGGAGAGGCCTCTAAAACCAGCCCCAGATGTGAGGGACACATCCTGCTGACTTTCTGTCTCCTCATTCCAGGTGCTGTCTCTAGTTCATGATATCAGACCTCAATTCTAGCTTTTGGAACCCCCTTTCTGTGCTTCTGTGTCTACTTGAGACTGCTGGAATGCCTCCCACTGCCTATCCTGTTCTGGACCTCATAGATTTGAGGCTGGGCCCATGGTCCACCTGGACGGTCCCTCGCTCCCTCCCTAGTCTCTGTCTCTCCCTGGCCACTGTGTTATACTCACTGGGGCAATAGAGTACTAAACAAAAAACGAAAAAACCGACCTGTTGCCATCGAGTCGATTTAAAAAACTATTATTATTATTTACTTTCCCCTTTTAGGAATTTAAAAACCAGGGCTTCCTTTCTGTTTCAGAACTGAAGAACCTTGCATATAATTTCTTAATCATCATTATTGCCATAATTGTTGTCATCATCTTAACTGCTATTTATTTTTAAGAGCACTTACTGTGTGCAAAGAACTTGCTAGGTGCTATATAATCATTATCTCATTCAGCTTCATTTTACTCCCAGAGCAAACCTACAAGGGAGCCATTATTATTTTCCTTTACAGATGAGGCAACTGGGGCTTAGCAAAGTTCAGTAACTTGCTCAAAGTCACAACCTTCAAGTCTCAGAGCCAGGATTGCAACCCTCAAGCCGATCTGGTTTAAGAGCACAGCTCTCCTGGTCTGGCACCCAATACCAGCTGAGCTGTCACCCTGCAGTCAGCCTCCAAGGGACATAAGTAACTGTGTGCAATCAAAATGAAAAGTCTGTTTAAAATCAGACTATACTTCTATTATTATGTTTCATTTAGATTATCAGTGATGCTTTTAGTCAATAACTTAAGAATCCTATTTTTAAAAAAATATTTGAGGAACATATTCACCAGCTCCTCTCAGTACAGATAGTGGGGAAATGCTGCAGTTGTCCTGAGCAACCCATGCATATGTGCCAAGGTTGACATCTGAAGTAATTTCCTTGTGGCACGTGAAGATTACTGTGCCAAGACCCTAAGCAAAATAGCAAAGGTTTCTTTGGTGCTCTCTGACACGTCTCTTCACGCCCAACTCCTTCCCCTGGTGTGTCCGCTCTTCCCCAGCACTTTTGGTTACCTTCCGGTGCTTAATGTCTTCCCACTCTAACCTCCATCCAGGCTGCCCTCTCTCAGAAATGTGTTCACCAATGAGAACTCTCAGCCCAGGAGAGACATGAATCTCCACTCCTGGGAAAGCAGACTATGGAAGGGAAACCACACTAAGACTTAGTCTTGGGGCATCACTGAGTTTTACAAGAGGAGTGGAAATGGGGACAGGCAATGTTATGAGCTCTCTAGCCCCTTTACCTCTGCTTAGGAAGTCCACACTGTTTGCAATGCTGTGTTGGATCTTTGCCCACATCACCCCTACATTACTCTATGGCTTTCCCCTGCTTTATTTTTCTTCGTAGCATGTATCACAACCTGGAATTATAGTATATACTTATTAGTTTATTGTTTATCTCCCCCTATAGAGTGTCAGCTCCATGAGAGCAAAGACTTTGTTTTTCTCGCTGCTGTACCCCAAGCACCTGCAAGAAGGCTTGGCACATTGTAAATGCTTAATGAATAATTATCTAATGAAAAGATCAACCACATGTCATACCTTTTCTGAGCCGGACAATTTTTACTTTAGCTCTCTCCCCTCCCCCCCAAAGAACAAATTTCAGTAGCCATCAGACCCATGATTTTACTGATACTATTGTTTAGGATGAGGTGAATTTTTTCTTTAAAAGGTCAACTTAAAATTGATTAAAGAAAACAAATACTAATTCAGGAGGTGCTCAGGTATAGTAAATCAGGAAGATGGTACTTGAGTGTCTGGAGTTTAGAAAACAGTGATCTAACAAAATCCACCATTATTCTACTGGATAACCTTGTGAGTAAAAAACAAAAATAAAAAGTAGTAATCTAACAGTTCATCTTGAAATAATCATGAGCCAACCTTTTCAATCTCACACAATGTGCATTGTCTTGATAATTCTAGAATTATCTTTGGCTTTGGGAGTTGTAAGTAATGTGAATAAAGTTAAAACTAAAACTTATTCACATTTGGATCCAAATATTTCCTCTTTTAAGCTGTACCTATAACTTTTCAAAACAGGGTTAAACCACATGCTTATATTTTCTTTTTTTTTTTTTTTTTTTTGTATATTTAAACCCAATAATACCTGATGATTTGACATACAGTGAAGGGGCAGGCTCAAGAATATTCAGGAACAAAGTGTACCATATTAACTAAATTCACCCAAATCTTACAAAAATCAACAACCACAAATTATTGAATCTTAATGTATCCCAAATCTTCCCCCAAAAAGGAAGGAAGATAACACTAATGAATATTCTAGACACTACAGAGTGGGAGTTGGGGAGAAAATAATCCAAAATAAGCCAAACTAGCCTAACTATCATTAACATCGGTTTTAAAACACTGATATTTGTTGCCATTGAGGCAGGGGGTGTGACGGGGGAGAAGAATTAGGTAGCTAGTAAACAGGGTAGGAGGAAAACTTACTTGCATAGTAAATTTTCAAACTTTGGAATTTTGAAGCATATGAATGTATTAACCTATTTAAAGAAAATTTTTTAACTTAAAAAAAAAGATTGGTTTTAAATTTTTTTAAATAAAGTTTTATGATATAATTTGTTTTTGTTTTTGTTGTACCAGATTTGAGGTATCCTCTTCCTTAAAACCTATGTAAATTAAGTTATAAAAGTGAGGCAAGTTTCTTTGGGAGGCTTCTCATTTGGGGGATTAGGGCAGGTGGATGGATGAGGGACAAGGAATAATGGAGGTGGAACTTTCTCCTTAATAAAAATATTGCTGTCCGTATATCAAAATAAAAAAGACGCCTTGTGCACTCCATCTAGAACGCTAGTCAGCGAGCCTGTGTACTTCCTTTTCCCTGCCTGCCAGATATTTGTTCCTGGCTGGAAGGCATTTTATGATATTTATTTGATGACACACACCTGCTGGGTAGATGAAAGGCAACTGGTCCTGAGGATGACCTACTTCAAGGGCACGGTAAGCTTCTGAGGACTCTGGCAGGTTCTCCTTAAATCATTTGAGTGCATCTTGATATCACCTGTTGAACATATCTAAGACTAGTGCATTTGTAGACTCGTTGAAGAAAGAGTTGCTAACCCCAGGGAAGAGATTTTAGAGTCAGTAAATACTTTGTAAGTATACTGAGACTGGGAAGACACACTGCCTTCCCAACCCACTCTGAGGGTATAAAGTGCTGTTCTCAGCGCTCGGGACGTGAATCAGCCCAGGAACCTGCCACCATGATGTGGCCCATCTAGGAGAGAGGATCTAATAGGGATATAAGTACGGTCCAGAGTAGAAGGCATGGAGGTCAGGGTAGGGGATGAGGGAAAGTGCCATGGAAGAAATTCTGATGAAGAGTTCTCTTGGGAGTTTACAGGATGGAGGGAGAATTCCAATTGCAATCAGGGAAGGGCAAGGGATATTTGAAATGCATGGAGACAATGTCACCAAATTTGTCCTTTGATGCAGCTTGTCTTTACATGTTCCTTTCTAGTCCACAAACTGTTATATGAACAACAGTTATAACGACAAGGCAAATCTTAGGTGGTAAAGATACAAATATAAATAATTTAAATCAGATTTCCCAATATATACAGTCTAGTGTTAAAACATACATAAACAAAAAATTTATTATAAACTCAAATATACTATATGACAATAGATATACACAAGGAGTTCATAACCCTATTGGCTTCCTGGAATTGGTGATGCCTGGCCTAACTTTTGATGAGTAATTGTGAGTTAGCAGGGAAGGCAGAACAGGGACATGGAGGCATTAAACAATATGGTATGCTCAGGAGCTACAAACTGTTGTTTTTACTGGAGCTAAAAAGGCAAGGTGGGAACCAGTGGGTGTGCCAGTAGGTGCCTTAGAGGGGCTGTAGCTTCCCCACTCATAAGCCTCTCACCACCAGCATGCTACTTAACCCCAGCAAACACAGAGTCAAAGTAAGAGTCCTGTGTCTGCTGTGTACATGCAGCTTCATTACAAGCTCCCTAGCACACCTTGCTGCCTTAAGCCCCTCTGTGAAAAATCTGGAGATTCTACGGCGGGGACATTGACCCACAACTGAGGAGTTAAAAGCTCTAAATCATGACTGAATTGGGGCATCACCTATTGATTTACAAGGACTCTTTATCCATCACTGTTATCTGTGCATCTAGAGGTTGTGGTTTGAAAGAGTTGGTCCCAAATGCTGTGCTGTATACTGTCTGCATTATCTGAGTTCATTTCAAATCTCCTTTTCCTCCTCTTCCGGTTATCTACTGCTGTGTAACAATTCACCCCCAAAATGTAGTAGCTTAAAACAGTAGTCTGTACTGCTCACAGTTTGTGTGGGTCAGGAATTCCAGAGCAGCTTGGCTGGATGTTCTGGCTCATGGTCTCTCATGAAGTTTCCGGTAGATGGAGACTAGAGCTAGAACAGTCAGGATCTGGGGATAGCTGGTGACTGGCTAGATATAAGGAGCCCTGGTGGTGCAGTGGTTAAGTGCTCAGCTGCTAGCCAAAAGGTTGGCAGTTCAAACCTACCCAACTGCTCTGCAGGAAAAAGACCTGGCAATCTGCTCCTATAAAGATTATAGCCTGGAAAACCCTATGGGGCAGTTTTACTCTGTCACATAGGGTCACTATAAGTCGGAATCAACTTGACGGCAACGGGTTTGGTTTTTGTTTTTTGGGATGGATATATTTTTGTCTCTCTCTCTCTCTCTCCCCTTCTCCTGTCTTCCTCCGCCCCTCTCCTTCTTCTCCTCCTTTTCCTCTCTGTCTCTGTCTCTCTCTCCATTAGTCTCAAGGCCTTTCCAAGTGGTCTCTCCACATGAGCTTCCTGGGGCTTCCTCACAGCATGAGCCTTGGGCTTGGCAGCTCAGGGCACCAAAGGTGAGTGTTCTGAGAAAGACTGGCAGAAGCTACATAGACTTTTCTAACCCAGCCTAGGCAGTTACACAGTGTAACCTCTGCTGCATGAAGGCAGTCACAAGGACCCGCCGGGGTCCAGGGGGATAGGGCACAGGCTCCACTTTTCAATGCAGGGGTGGCAAAGTTGTAGAAGATCATATGTATGGGAAATATTGTTGCAGCCATTTTTGGGAAATATAATCCATAACACTCATTTCCTTCCAGTTACATATTCCTTTAAATTACCTAAATACGAGTTTGCTCATTAAGGTGTTACCACAACCTTCCTTGCTGTCTTCCCACACCAAAATCCAAGGCTTCAGTGTGTGCACACACTCACAAAATTCTGTTGTCTGAGTGAAACTCAGTCATCCAAGTGTGTGCTGTTTCCCTCAAGATGACAACAGTTTATAAGCATATATTCTGTTGCCTCATCTTCAAGGAAGCTGTGCTTTGGTAAACCAAAGCCAAACCAATTCTGACTCATAGCGAGCCTATAGGACAGAGTAGAACTGCCCTACAGGGTTTCCAAGGCTACAATCTTTACGGAAGCAAACTGCCACATTTTTCTCCCACAGAGCGGCTAGTGGGTTCAAACCACCAACCTTTGGGTTAGCAGCTGAGGGCTTCACCACTGCACCACAGTACTTGTACTTTGATAGGCATTGTTAAAGCTAGATGGTGCTCACATCTGTCACTGAGGGGACCTTCTTGTCTAACTGCTGTAACTACACCAAGCATGCTAGAGAGACACAAGAGTGAACAATTTCAAATCTTCCATTTTATTTGTCTTGGTAGATTGATGGTGATCTCATAAAAAGACTGGTCAGCAGCCTTTGGTGGAGTACTGGGTGTTTCAGGGAGTAAAAAACGGAACAAGAAAGGCCCAAACCTTGGGCTCAAAAAAAGTTTAAAAACTGAAAGCATTAGCATGTTCTTCATAGAAAATCTTCTAATTTAAACTATTGATGTAAATTTGCATTTTTGGTAAGTACTATTGCAAGTGTGCTATCTTTAACGAGGGCTTTAATTCCATTTTTTTACACATACATAGTGAACTGAAATTGAGTTCTTCAAATATTTTTTGTTAAAAATCTGTGATACATAAGCACTGGATTGGAAGGATTGTTTCCCCTTTGGGTAACCTAGAAAACAGTATAACTCTATTTTAAAATCCCCTCCAGTTCAAGAGTTATCCAAGCAAATAGTGTTGACCAAGGTGTTGAATGCACCGCTAATAATGATGCTACCCTTTCATAAAGCTAAGTAATCAGGAATAATGCTGTAAATAAGAAGACCAGCGCTTATTTACTCTGTTTGGTATTGTTAGTACTAATAATGCATTTCAACACAATGGAATTGCTAGATAATGCTTTTGTGACTTTTATGCAGGTTATTGTTATTTAAATGAACAGTTGTCTGCACTGTAATGAAGAAATGCATGCTTTTCCCAACTCAGTTATCAACCAGGATTCTAGGAAAATGAGAATTTGTGTCTGCCTTCACTCACAGAGCAAACTGGAGGTCACTGTTTTCAATATGAACCTTTTTTTTTTTTTTTTTCCGCTTTTCAACAGGGAATAATTAGGAGCTGCTGCTTCTGAAATTACCTGTATTCACTATAGAGAAGGAAAGACTTTTATCTTCCGTGATGAAATACATTTTCTCATTCAAACTTTGTCATTCTCTCTTTAAATGACATTTTACACCCCCGAGTCAATCCTAGGTAGTAAAATAAAAGAAATATATTTTGTGTGCCGCAATAGCCTTGTTTATTCAATTTTACTTCCTTAAATTTCAACTCCTCCTTGAAAAATGATCCAAATGCAAAAATGGATTTAAAGCAATTGAACATATAAAGCAATTATCCACACAAAATGCTGTTATACAAACACACGTGTTCTTTGTACTTTGATTTAAATTGAATTGATCCTTGATCCTTATAATTTAACGATAATGTGTTTCTGTTGAGTTTTTTTTAACAACTTTGTTGAGATATAATTCACAAGGCATACAATTCACCCATTTAAAATGTACAATTTGACATTTTGTAGTATAATTCTGCGGGTTGTGTAACCATCATCACGATCAATTTTAGAACGTTTTCATCACCCAAAAAAGAAAGCTGGTACCCATTAGCAGTCATTCCTCGTTTTCATCTAGCCCTACCCCTGCTCCCCCCAGCCCTAGGCGACCACTAATCTACTTTCTGCCTCTATAGATTTGCCTAGTCTGGACATTTCATATATATGGAATCATATAATATGTGGTCTTTTGGCTTCTTTCACTTAGCATAATGTTTTCAAGGTTTATCCGTAATGTGACATTCCTTCTTTTTTTTTTTGGTTGAATAACATTCCATTGTATGGATATACCACGTTTTGTTTTTCTGTTCATCAGTTGATGGACATTTATGCTGTTTCCACCTTTTGGCTATTATGAATAATGCTGCTAGGAACATTCATGTTCAAATTTTTGTGTGGACACATGTTTTCATTTCTCAGAATTACATACGTGGGAGTGGAATTGCTGGGTCATATGGAGCCCTGGTGGCACAGTGCTTTAGAGCTCAGCTGTTAAACAAAAAGTTGGCAATTCGAATCCACCACCTACTCCTTGGAAACCAACGGAGTGGGGCAATTCTAACAGTGTCCTATAAGGTCGCTATGAGTTGGAATCGTCTCAGTGGCAGTGGGTTGGTTTGGTTTTTTTGGGTTATCGTAACTATGTTCAACCTTTTGAAGAACTGCCAAACTGTTTTCCAAAGTGGCTGCGCTATTTTACATTCCCACCAATAATGTATGAAGGTGCCAGTTTCTCTACATCCTTGTCAATGCTTACAATTGTCTTTTTTATTATAGCCTATATCCTAGTGAGTGTGAGGAAGTATCTAATTGTGGTTTTGATTTGCATTTCCCTGATCGCTAATGATGTTGAACATCTTTTCATATGCTTATTGGCCATTTGTGTATCTTCTTTGGCGAAATGTCTCTTTCTGTTGAGTTTTTAAAATTTTTTTACCTTATTTTTTAAAGGATCAGAACTAAGTTAGAAACAAATGTTGTATCATCCTAAAGGGAGTACTATTGAAACACATTTACAAACTGAAGACGTTTTTTTTCAATGGCAGTGCTTTTTGTGATGTAACTGAGTTGTTTTCAGGAAGCAATTTACTTCTGAAGCTTTTTTTCAGTTTGGTTAGAGATATGGATTTTGGTGGTCCCAAAGTCATATCTAGAAAAAGGCTTAAAGATCAACTTGCCCAACTATCTCGTTTTACCGATTAGGAAACTGGGGACCTACGAAGGCAACTAACAACAATAAGAGGATCACACAGAGAATTAATAATAGAGTTGGAACTCTTTCCAGGTGGAGTTCAGGTAGTTGAGATTCTGTTTTAATTAGAGGGAATAAAATACACTTTTTAGAAGAGTTCTTCATAATTAAAAGAAAAAATTAATGGTGAAAATGCTTTGAAGTCAATAAAGATTTAATGTTAAGTACTTAACACATAGGGATCCCTGGTGGCATAGTGGTTAAAGTGCTTGGCTGCTAACCAAAAGGTTTGCAGTTCGAACTCACCTACCGCTCCAAAGGAGAAAGATGTGGCAGTCTGTTTCCATAAAGATTTACAGCCTTGGAAACCCTGTGGGGCAGTTCTACTCTGTCCTATAGGGCTGCTATGAGTCAGAATTGTCTCAAAGGCAGCACATAGGATTTTACTTAACACATATTCATAGTAGCACCTCTCAGATTGCTATCATTATTCTTTCCTTTTATGTAAGGGGAAACTAAGGTTAGCTTACTTGCTCAGTGTCACCCACGTGGTAAATGACAGATTCTAACCTAGACCTTCTGACTCCAAGTCCAGTGTCCCGTTTGATTCATCTGGGCTGTCAGATGACTAAAAGACAGCATCAGCACATGGTCATCTAGGCCATCTTGCATGACTTGTATTTCTGCTTCACTAGATCACTGAGACAGAGAACTGATAGATGGCATTCAAGAGCACTCATTTACCAACATCAGTATGGTGAATGACTAGCACCAATATACCTATCTTCAGAGGAAAAACATATGTTCCAGTTGACAGAAGAATTGTTCAGGTATAAGAATATAGTACTTTAAAATATAGCTACTAATATGAAAAGCACTAGACATACATTTTTAATTTGATATTTACAATTATACAAGGTAAATTTTTCATCTTTGTTTTTATGTGTTTTTACATTGGTGATGAAACTAAGGCCTATGAGGGTTTGGTTGCTACAATCATAAAGTCTGAGGCAGAGCTACATCTCAAATCCAAGTCTCTTGGCTCCTGTGTAGGCCTGTGTTTCTTCCAGTGTACTATGCTCTGCCTCAGTGATGTGCTGAAGGACACTCATTTGAAAGAAGAGGAGATTTTATACCATTATTTCAGACAACAACAGAGCTGTGAACAAGTAAAAGTTACAGGGAGGATAATTTTGAGCCCATATGAAGAAGACTTGATCTGCCCAACAATGAAATGTGTTGTTATTGCACTACTGTTCAAGTTAGGACTGGATGACCATCTGGGAGGATGTTCTAGGAGGGATTTCTGCACTGGGGTGTGTGTGTGTGCGCCTGTGTGTGTGTCTGTGTGTGTGTTAGTGGTGTGGAGAGATTGGATGGCATTTAAGGTCCATTCCAACTATGAGATTGTGTCTCTCTGTTCTTAGTTAAGAGAGTAAGGCTTAATAGTCCTCTGTATCCATATTGAGGCAGAAGACTTTAGCACCAATAAACTCTCGCTCTGCATAGTTAGGAGCCCTGGAGGTGCAGTGGTTAAAAGCTGCGGCTGCTAACCAAAATGTCAAATCCACCAGCCGCTCCTTGGAAACCGTGTGCAGCAGTTCTACTCTGTCCTTTCGGGTCGCTATGAGTCAGAATCAAATCGCCAGTGGTGGGTTTGGTTTTTGGTTTTCTGCATAGTTAAAGGTGTGGGATTTTCTGCTTAGTGGAAAGTAATCATATTCATCAACCTGAATTACTGGTTACTCAGCAGTTGGAACAGCAGTTCCCAGCTATGTTAACAGATGCTCTGCACAACAAGGGTTTCCTATCCAACTAAATTTGAATCTGAGCCCTTAGTATGTCAGTGTCCTTTGTGACTCTCCAAGAGGGAGAAAAAATATGCAACAATTTCAATTTTTTTTTTTTTGCAAAGCACTTTTAGAGGCACAACTATCAGTCTAACCCAGTAGTTTTCTGTCCTGGTTGCACATGAGAATCACCTGGGGAACTTTTTAAAAATGCAGATACCCAAGCCCCCTCTGCCCCCCCCCCCCCGCCCCAGACCAATTAAATTGGCGTCTGTAGGGGTGGCACCCATCCTCAATATTTTTTAACAGTTCTCCAGGTGCCCTTAACTGAAACCAAGGTTAAGAGCTGCTAGCCTATTCTGTCTAGTTTGAGCAAGAACTCAGGCCTAATCTGCATATTTGCTTTTTAATTCTGGTGGCCGTTTAGAATTTGGATCATCATTTCAGAGCCAGTGCTGTTAAGCACACTAAGAGATAGCATCTCATAATGGTTCACTCTGCCGCTCTTGAACTGAACTGCCTGGCTTCATCCACCTACCAGCTTTGTGACTTCGGGCAAGTTGTTTTAATCTCTCTGTGTGTCAGAGTCTTTGTAAAGGGAGATAATAATAGTACTTAAAAGGTAAGAACTCTACATATTACGGCGCTAGAATTATCATCGTCACGGTTGTCATCAGTGTTGCTTTGTTGTGGGTGGTAGCAGTAGCAGCAATAGTCCTCCCAGGGTTTATGAGCTAAGTACCTACTGAGAAAACAGTCCAGTCCATACAGGGCCTCAAACAGGACCTGATCTTACTTGAAAACTAAGGATCCTTTTCTACAACGTGAGCAGCATGCTTCCTTAGATTCAGAACTTCCCAGTGAAGTGAAATGTTTGCATCATGTTTCCTACAAGAAGCTGAGGCTTGAACCAGGTAACCTCCTGGAGTTTCATTCAGCTCTTAACTCTGTTAAGAACGGCCCATAGCTCCGTAAACCAAGGGCCTGGACTAAATGTTATGCTGGGCTTTATGTTTAATAACTGCCAGAGGTGTACACTTGAATCTTCAGGACAATCTCAAGTTCAAATGGCCACCCTGCTAAATGACTAGAGCTGTGGTTCAGAAAGCAAGGTTCCTACAGAAGAGGAAGCAGTGCCTCCATATGCCAGTGTCCTGGGCTAATTGTGCAAAAAGTAAACAGAATTTGAATATGTGGGATAGCCTGCCAGGAAGATTAAAGAGCACAATCAGGCATAGTTCCTATTTCATTTTCTGTCGATGAAGGAATAATTTGAGGTAGCTCTAGTTACTGAGAGCATGGTACCAAGAGTCCTTGATTCTCTGGGATTCAGGGCAAGTACGGACGTTACCGGTTCTTTAGCACACAGATTCCATCAAGACAGCCTCTAACTGCAATTGGAAATCGGTGAAATATTCCTAGGAAGAGCTCAGAGAATTGGGAAGCTAAATATCATTGTCTCAAGAACACATATGAGAAACTTTTTCTTTTCCTTTTTCTCCTACAGGCACTTTGTGGTTCACCATTGCAGACACTGCATATCTTTGTATCCCATGCAGTCCCCATGTTAATAGTTGTTTGCTAGTTGTGGTCATTTAATTGAAAAGAGCTAGCAGGGAGTTATCACAGGACTCAATAGGTCAATTCTATATTCAGTATGGTATTATTGCCTTTGAACAAATGCTTTCCAAACCCAAATTTATTTCAGCTCTTTAAATGCGTTAATAACCTGGGAGAAGATGGACACCGGGCTGAAGCAAAGAGGTGTGTGGCCTTTCACTGTGCCAGTTGTGCATCATTCTGAGGCTTGCTTTCCTTTGCTTATTTCTGGCTGTGCATGATAGAATTATAGAATTCCAGATGGCATTGTTCTGTCAGTACTGGTTTTGGATTTGCTTTGGGAATGAGGTTAAAGAGGACAGTAGATGAAGGCTGAGATTCTCTTGCTCACCTCTCCTGGAGTAGATCCTGGAAGCCTCTATTTCCTCCCACCAGTCAGAGAGCTGCCCCAAACTCTCTTGGTGTCTGTGGACTCAGCACAAACTGCTCTTTCCCCATGAGCTCCCACATACCTAGTAACCCCCCACTACAGACAGCAATGAGATTGAACCTCCCTCCTGCCATCTGTGCTTGCCCTCCCTCAGACCCCAATGCTGGGGCAAGTACAGGCATGAATTCAGATATTCAGCAGATAAGGGCTGTGTTTTTCATCAGCTTGCCTATCTTCTAGCTTGCTTTGTGTACAGATCTCCTCCTCTTTCAAACCTTCTATAACAGATATTTTAATACATACACACACAAAATAAAATTGTGCAGTGCATCTCTGAGTCCCCATCACCAAGCTCCAAGAGTAACCAATATTTAGCCATTCTTGTTTTATCTCCCCCACCTTTTTTTCTTTTCTCTTTTGCTGGATTTTTTTAAATTAAAGCAAATACCAGATATCTGATTAACCTGTAAATAATTCAGTATGTATCCCTGGCATATCTGAACTTTTTCAAAAACCTAACCACAGTACCCTCATCACACCTAACAAAATTAATAATAATTTCATAATATCAAATACCCTGTCTAGGTTCAGTTGTCCCAAATTGTTTTTGAAATTGTTGACCATTGGGTAATTTAAATCAGTATCCAAACAAGGTGCACCCATTGCATTTGGTCAACAAATCCTTAATTGTCTTTTCATCAATTACAGCTCCCCCTCCTGGTGTTATTACACTTATTTGTTGAAGACACCAGATCAATGTCCTATAAAAATGCCCACATTATGTATTTGATGGATTGCATCTTCATAGTATTGTCTTACATGTTCTTCTATCCTCCACACTTCCTATAAATCCATAGTCGGGTCCAAACACTCAATGAGGTTCACATTTATACATATCAGGAGGCACATAATGTCTGTTTGTATCACTTTTATTAATGTCAAGATTTTATTGATTAGTGGTTTCAAGTATGATCAGCCTGATTCATCCATTACGAACTTCTTTATGAACCTATTAACCAGTAGTTTTAGCAACCACTGATGATCACTAGCTGGGTACATTAAGGATTACAAAATGGTGATTTTCAATGCTATCATTCTTTCTGCATTTATTAGTTATTATTCCTATATAGAACTTATCATCATCAACTATTGGTTACTCTGAAATACAGTTCATACAAGAAAGGCAGCATAAATGCCGCTTCCCCTTTATTTACCAGTTTTCAGAAATTCCATTGCACTAGCAACCTCCACAAATGACTAATAAATTGCATTTGTTTTCGAATATCATTATCAACACTCAGATTTTTACATATTTCACGTGTTTTAGTCATTATTCTTTTTGATGTTCAAATTATCCCATCTTTGACCATTGGGGGTACCTTCAAGTTGTGGCTTGTCACCTTTTAACATGATTCCACTAGTCTTTTCTGGCAGGATGAGGTGCCCCAGACACCTGCTTCAAACTAGGAATCGGCTATTTCTACAAGGAATCCTGGTTCCTTTCCATGGGAAATAGTATGTAAAGACCACAGTCTGGATACTAGGGGTGCACTCCTTCTTTAATGGTTTTGTAATGCTCCTTTATGTTTGGATGATAACCTCATCCTCCTTGAGATCGCATTATTCCTACCCCCTATGGTTGCTATGAGTCTGAACTGACTCGACAGCAACAGGAATGGCCCTCTAAGGAGCCCTGGTGGCACAATGGTGAAGCACTTGTGTATAACCAAAGGTCAGCAGTTCAAACCCACCAGCAGCTCCACCAGAGAAAAGACCTGTCTATCTGCTTCTGTGAAGATTACAGCCTAGGAAACCTTATGGGGCAGGTCTGCTCTTCCCCATAGGGTCGCTATGAGATCGACTGACTCAACAGCACACAACATGGACCTCTAGTTCCACCTGGGTACTCCCACCCCACGTATAATAACCAGTGTTCATGGTGATTCCGTACCTTTCCTCCAGCCAAATTCTACCTCCTCTCTCAACCTTTAATCCTCCCCTTCAAAGTCAGATGCCCTGTTCATCTCTGGGCTTCTGAGACATGACGTGGGGAACATTTCCATAATGCTGAAGAATAGTGCTGCCCTTTTTTTCACCGACTGTTTTTAGTTACTCATTTGTCAGCTTGTCATACTTGGGTGGCTTGCATGATGCTGGAAGCTATGCCTCCGATATTTCAAATACCAGGAGGGTCACCTATGGTCGACAGGTTTCAGTGGAGTTTCCAGACTAAGACAAACTAGGAAGAAGGACCTGGCGGTCTACTTGTGAAAAATTGACCAGTGAAAACCTTATGAATAGCAGCAGAACACTGTCTGATATAGTGCCGGAAGATGAGCCCTTCAGGTTGGAAGGCACTCAAAATACGCCTGGGGAAGAGATGCCTTCTCAAAGTAGAGTCAACCTTAATGACATGGATAGAGTAAAGCTTTCAGGACCTTCATTTGCTGATGTGGCAGAACTCAAAATGAGAAGAAACAGCTGCAAACATCCGTTAGTAATTGGGACGTAGAATGTACGAAGTATAAATCTAGGAGAACTGGAAGTTGTCAAAAATGAAACGAACCCTTGAAGATAAATATCCTAGGCATTAGTGAGATGAAATGGACTGGTATTGGCCATTTTGAATCAGACGATCATATGGTCTGCTGTGCTGGGAATGACAGATTAAAGAGGAATGGCATGACATTCATTGTCAAAAAGAACATTTCAAGATCTATCCTGAAGTACAACACTGTCAGTGACAGGATAATATCCATACGCCTACAAGGAAGACCAGTTAATACGACTATTATTCAGATTTACACACCAACTGATAGTGCCAAAGATTAATAAATTGAAGATTTTTACCAATTTATGCAGTCTGAAATTGATCAAACATGCAATCAACATGCATTGATAATTATTGGTGATTGGAACGCAGAAGTTGGAAACAAAGAAGGATAGGTAGTTGGAAAATACGGCCTTGGTGATAGAAATAACACCGGAGACCGCATGATAGAATTTTGCAAGACCAACAACCTATTCATTGGAAATACCTTTTTTCAATGACATAAGCAGTGACTATTGGGCATTTGGAGGAGCTCTGGTGGTGCAGTGGTTGAGGACTCGGCTGCTAGCCAAAAGGTTGGCAGTTCAAATCCACCAGGCACTCCTTGGAAACCCTATGGGGCAGTTCAACTCTGTCCTACAGGGTCACTATGAGTCGGACTCGACACCATTGCAGTGGGTTTGGTTTTGTGGTTTATACATGTGGACCTCTCCAGATGGAATACACAGGAATCAAATTGACTACATCTGTGGAAGGAGACAACGGAGAAGCTCAGTATCATCAGTAAGAACCAGACCTGGGGCCAACTACAAAACAGACCACCGTTTGCTCACTTGCAAGCTCAGGTTGAAGCTGAAGAAAATTAAAACAGGTCCACGAGAGCCAAAGAACAACCTTGAGTACATCCCACCTGAATTTAGAGACCATCTCAAGAACAGATTTGATGCATTGAACACTAATGACCAAAGACCAAATGAGTTGTGGGATGACATCAAGGACATCACCCGTGAAGAAAGCAAAAGGTCATTAAAAAGATAGGAAAGAAAGAAAAAAACAAAATGGATGTCAGAAGAGACTCTGAAATTTGCTCTTAAACGTAGAGTAGCTAAAGCAACTGGAAGAAATGATGTAGTAAAAGAGCTGAACAGAAGATTTCAAAGGGCAGCTTGAGAAGACAAGTAAAGTATTATAATGAAATGTGCAAAGACCTGGAGTTAGAAAACCAAAAGGGAAGAGCACACTCAGCATTTTTCAAGCTGAAAGAACTGAAGAAAAAATTCAAGCCTCGAGTTGCAATATTAAAGGAGTCTATGGACAAAATATTAAATGACATATGAAGCATCAAAAGAAGATGGAAGGAATACTAAGAGTGACTGTACCAAAAAGAATTGGTCAACATTCAACCATTTCAGGACATAGCATATGATCAAGAACCAATGGTATTGAAGGAAGAAGTCCAAGCTGCACTGAAGGCGTTGGTGAAAAACAAGGCTCCAGAAATTGACAGAATACCAACTGAGATGTTTCAGCAAATGGATGCAACACTGGAAGAGCTCACTTGTCTATACCAAGACAGCTACCTGGCCAACCGAATGGAAGAGATCCATATTTGTGCTTATTCCAAAGAAAGGTGATCCAACAGAATGTGGCAATTATCAAACAATATCATTAATATCACATGCAAGTAAAATTTTGCTGCACTATGCAGATGATACAACCTTGATTGCTGAAAGGGAAGAGGACTTGAAGAACTTACTGATGAAGATCAAAGACTACACCTCAACATAAAACAATCCTCACAACTGGACCAGTAAGCAAGATCATAATAAACAGAGAAAAGATTGAAGTTGTCAAGGATTTCATTTTACTTGAATCTACAATCAGTGCCCAGGGAAGCAGCAGTCAGGAAATCGAACAACACATTGCATTGTACAAATCTGCTGCAAAAGGCCTCTTTAAAGTGTTAAAAAACAAAGATGTCACTTTGAGGACTAAGGTGCGCTTGACCCAAGCCATGGTGTTTTCAGTCACCTCGTGTGCATGCAAAAGCTGAACAGTGAATAAGGAAGACCAAAGAAGAATTGATGCCTTTGAATTATGGTGCTGGTGAAGAATATTGAATATACTCTGGGCTGCCAGAAGAAGGAACAAATCTATCTTAGAAGAAGTACAGCCAGAGTGCTCCTCAGAAGCAAGGATGGTAAGACTTCGTCGTACATACTTTGGACATGTTATCAGGAGGGACCAGTCTTTGGAGAAGGACATCATGCTTGGTAAAGTAGAAGGTCATTGAAAAAGGAAGACCCTCAGTGAGATGGATTGACACAATGGCTGCAACAGTGGGCTCAAACATTGCAACGATTATGAGGATGGCACAGCACCGGCCAGTGTTTCATTCTGTTGTACGTAGGGTCACTGTGAGTTAGAACCAACTAGATGGCACTTGACAACAACAACATTTTTAGGGTTTTTTTTTTTTTTTTGGTATGTTTATTTATTTGTTTGTTTTATTTCTTGAAGAGAGTTAACCTCCTGTAGCTATACAAAGCTCTGGCGAGCGAATTCAGTCAGTTTCTTAACCCAGAATAACAGTGCTTGAAAGCACCATGGAAACGCTAAGTCCAGTCACCAAATCTGAGGAAGCTTCCTAAAACCAACTGTCTCTGCAGATTGTGTGTTTTCCTAGAAAGCATGGGTGGTTGCATGTTGACATTTTTAACTGGAGTTGCCAAGTTATGAAAAAGTCTTTAGGAGTTAGTTCATCTGAACCATTTTTAGGCCACATACGTATTTGGACATCTGAGGAAAATCATGGACTGTCTCTTGAGGAAAGTATGCATGCACGTAGAATCCTATAAGCAATTTCATGGGTTTCAAGGACCTCTTAGGACCTAAAACTATCTTGGAGAGTTTAATTTGTCTTCACAAATTGAGTCCTGATTTGCATTGGTTGTTGAAGGCAGCAAGATTTGGAGGTGGAGTAGGTAGGGGTCTGGACAAGAAGGCACACAGCTGGAACCAGGGTGCTAGTTTTAAATCTCTCAAGTGAACATTACTTATTCTCTGGTCTTATCCCCAGGTCTGGTCACTACTATTCCTTGTGTCAGTTCACAAACTATTTGCTACCAGTCTATGATATTTTAAGTACAGAAGTTGAGAGTGTTTCAAAGTGCTGATAGCAATTTGACATTGTCACAACATCCAAGCACACGATGAGTGGACTTGTCTCATTGGACAGGCTATAGACCTTTTAGGTGCGGTCAAGCTCATCTGGTCAGTTGCATATGGCAAGAGCTGCTTACTAGCCATCCGAACAGGACTGCTTGTCAGTTCTCAACAGATTGGAAATTAAAAACAAAAACTCATCTTTCGCCTTAGACGGTCTGAGAAGCAAGAGCAGTGAAACCCTTTCACAACATACCACTATGTTGTTTTAGTCCCCTTCCTCTGTTATATAAAGCCTTCCTAGAGCAAGGCACATAGTGGGCATTCGGTGAATCTTTGAAGACAGATGCCCTAGTGACACCCTTTGGAAAAAATTCTGATAATTACTAAGAAGTAGAAGTTGTTTACATGAAGAAAAAATATGAAAGGAAACACACTACAGTCATTAACTTCACTGAATGTTCTCATAGAACATGAAGTAAGTAGAGGAATATTAAGCAGCTGGTCCTCACTGTGGAAGTTGTAAGGCTTTCTGGATGGTTTGTGTTTCAGTGCACACATTGTGTGAATTAGCAAGTCATAGTAAGAAATGTAGGTCCCTGGATAGTGCAAATGATTTGTGCTTGACTACTAACCTAAAGGTTGGTGGTTTGAACCCACCCAGCAGTGCCACAGAAGAAAGGCCTGGAGCTCTGCTTCCATAAAGATTACAGCCAGGAAAACTCTATGGAGCAATTCTACTCTGTAACACATGGGGTCGCCATGAGTCAGAATCAACCAGATAGCAATAGGTAGTAAGAAATGTGATCCATCCTCAGGGCAGAAAAGTTAGAGTGGTCCCAAATATAATGATCCTAATAGTGAAAAGGAAAAAACAAAACATTTTTTTAAATCTTCAGAGTAAGATTTTGTAATGAAAAGAAAAGAAGATAGGATAGTCTATTCTCTGCCCAGTTTTTCCCTTCTCCTACCCCTCCCCTCTTGGACGTCGATTCTCATCCCTTTTGTGTCTTCCCTGAGAATCCAGGATTAGTAGAATCCAGCTCTTTGAAGTAATCTAAAATCTTGTTTTTAAAAACTGGGCTTGTGACAAGTCACCTTTAGAAATCAGTAGTAGAGGGTGTATGTGTTGCAGAGTGACAAGTGGTTTATATTTATTGACAACTATTGAATGAACTAAAATTTTAGAAAATAATTTCACTTTCTAACATCCCTTCTGAATGTCACAGCTATTTGTTCTGTCTCATGGAAAAAAGAATAAAAATTGTCCTGCTTGCCAAGCACAGGATACTAAAGAGGATAAAGAGTTTATCTACAGTACGTGGTCCCAAAAAATGCACAATAGCTCAAGTCTGATAGGACCTTTGTCTCCACAAATAAAAAGACTGATAACCCTACGTGTCACCACCACATTTTTTAAGCACGTGCACCACAAAGGTTCAACTTAATGGCTATTTTCAAGTACAAACAAATTTCCTAAAATGGGACAAAAGAAATAGAATAACACTATTTTGTGTATGTAGAGAGGGGGAGAACTTAGGGTAAGTAGGAGCTCCAGTTACCCCTAGTATTCTCCAAATTGTTTCCCATTGGAACATTTGCCGCACTAATGCCCTACATCCTACATGGGAGCTTTATAGGTATTGTCATTAACATGATTATGGTTAGTATTTATGAACACTTATATGTACCAAGCATGGGGCTGAGTGCTTTGTATTAGTGGATTTTTAAAAATATTCACAATAACCCTGAGAGATTTTTATTATTATTATTCCATTTTATAAGTAAGAAAACTTACTTGACTCATGTTCTTCCTAAATGGCCGAGCTCATCTGGGAACCAGGTCTGTCTAACCTCTCAGCCTTAACAATCATGCTGCCCTTTGGGTTTTGTTTGTTTGTTTTTGCTTTTGTTTTTGTTTTTCTTAAAAGTTTAAAAAGAGGGGCATCCTTTCTCCATAACTAGAAAGGTTCCAAACAACCTTTTACCCAAGAACTCACATAAGCCACGACAGGGAGTAGAAACTGGCCACAACACAATCATTGGAAGGTAATAATTAATGAGAAAGGTGTCACTTAAAGAGGTCAGTGACACGAAGCGTATGTTTCTCTTGGATTAACATTTCTAACACTCTTTAAATAATGTGTTGATATCAGCAAAAAGAATGCAAACAGACCTGAATAGTTTAAACCTTTGGGAAGAAAAATATGAAAATAAAGCTGTTTTCATATCTCAAAACAACTTCTAACCTTTTACAACTTCTAACCTTTCTTTTTCTATGATAATAATTGTGATAATTGCCATTTATTGTGGGCCCGTTTCGTGCTAAGCAATGTGCTTATCTTCAGTTATCACAACAATCCCAAAAGCTAGAAATTGTTGTCTCAGTTTTACAAGTGAAGAAACTAAGATTCGGTGAGGTTAAGAAGTTATATCTTTGTGTAGAATCATAGAAAGACTTTCCCTTTGTAGAACTGAGCACCTTCAAAATACGAAAGTATTTATTATTCCATTTTATAAGTAAGGAAACAACTTACTCAGCTCATATTCTTCCTAAGTGGCTGAGCTGATCTGGGAACCTCTCAGCCTTAGCAATAAAAATACAGAAGTATTTTGAAGTAACAAGAAAAACAGCATAAATTGATATGCACTCCCAAGGGATCTATACAAAAATACCCTCTGACAAGTCACAGCAATGAAGGAAAAGCATCTCCCATGCTACTGTGATTGTCATTGATAGGCAAGTGCAGCAGTTACAATAGAGTCAGGTCAGCCCTCCATTTTAAAATGAGTTGCTCTTGGGCTGGGTATCCGTGGTGTGGCCTATGAAGTGCTGTCTACTCAGACATAGAGAAGGGCACTTGTGCCTCTTCGGGGCTGTGGTGGTGCTCTCGGGTCATTTCTGTATGTGATTCCGGAGAACTCCACCTACCTTCTTTGTGTGAAGCAAACTTGGAACTCCACAGGAGCTGCAGAGCCAAGGGCAGGGCATACTGACCTCAAATCCAGCAGCCCTGGCATCAGAACTTCTCTCCGCAGCAGTGTCACCTGGACCTGGGTCCCATTGATGATAAAAGAGGGCATATTTCTCATCAAGACGGGACAAAAATGGTGCTGGTCATTTCTACACGTTCCACTGAATTCCTTAGAAGAACACAAACTATCTTGGTCACTTTAAAGGTGGAAATCGGCTCATTAAGGGAGAGAGATTAAAGACACCAGTAAACCATAGCTTTTCTTAATTCTGTAACCCACACTTCTGCATCCTTAAGGACTTTGCTAGAACTTGGGTTTTCCATTTCTACCTGTTCTAAGAACATATATCCTGGAGTTTATTGCTAATTCCTGCTTTCAGCCCAATTCATAAAGCAGAGAGTCACTTTATGGCTTGTGCCTGTCAGTCTGAAAGGTACCTTTAAACAGGTTCCTTTAAATTCATTTAGAGTGAGGATTGGTGTGGAGCCAGTGAGCCTAAGGGCCACTTCGGCCAGTTCACTAACACAGAACTCATTTAACTGGTGGCCTGTTGACACTGGCGGTTCTTTCTTGTCCGTCTCTAAGAGCGAGCGTTTCTCCTAGCTTTTTATTACAGCTTGTACCGTTCTTCCTTCTTTTTCCTTCTTTCTTCATCTCTTCGCTGTTTTCCTTGTTCTTTCTTCTTTTTCCTTTCTTCATCTCTTCACCTTGTTTTATTCTCTCCTCTTTTCTCTCTCTCTCCCTTTCCACTTTTCTCAAGATTTTACTCAACCACAGTATGTCAATAAATCTAGTAAGTGGCTGTGAAAAGACTAATTCTAATTGCAGCAATGGCAGCAGAGCCTCAACTTAGAAAAACAGACATAAGTCATCAACAACTTGAGAAGTGATACTAGAAATAGGGGATTTGCTGTGAGATATATTTCACAGTAAAAATTCTGCTATAAAGAAGAATCTTTTTATTTTTTTCCCTTGATTTGTCTGAATAATTTATACTCAGTGTCAAGAAATTATATGTAATTAGTCTGGGTAATGTATACTTTCCATTTGATTATATACATTAACGTGGTTAAGGAACACAGTTTTTCACTAGTAAATATCTGCCTTCTTTGTCCCATTCTGGGTCTGTAATAACTTTGTTATCAAGTGTAGGACTCATTCAGAACAGAAGGCAACAAAAGTTTGAATGCTTTAATGAAGGTGAGTTGACTGGTGTTGGTGAATCTGGGAGATAACTTGAAGTTAACTATGTATTGGGGGTGGGGCAAAACCTGGAAGATTTACATCAAATCTGTTAAAACCATCAAGTAATTTTACATGATTTCCCATCATAAAATTGCATCAAATAATGTAGGCAATCATGTAGGGACATGTTTAAGGAAAAAGTTATTCCAAAATGTTTATGACTTCCCCAATATTTTTAATATTGCATAGAATAAAGTAAAATTTTTGACATTTCCATTTTTAATTACTGACTTCTATTTGTTTTTTGACATTTCCATTTCTAATTAATGGCTTCTATTTGCTTTTGTACATTGCTTCTATATGTTTACTACTACATATTTTATAGCAGTTTTTTCTTTTTTCCAAGTAGAGGATAGATTTCATCCTTTATCTTTGCAGGTAGGAGATCCAAGACATTTTTATGTAAATGCATTAATTAATTGGTGGCCTTCATTTGAAACATAAAAGAAAGTAATTCCTTTTTTAAGAGGCATTAACTGTTTTTTAAAGCCGTAAACAATTCTTTACTCAAGCACCTTGTCATACAGTTAGAAATTATTTGACAGCAGTAATCATAATAAAATTCATTACTCCTTACCAAATCACCTTTTTTCAAGGTGATTAAAAGAATCCCATTCACTAGAAGACTGTGCAGCAACTTCCGTCGTAAAACTTCACTTTTTTTTTTTTGGAGGAACCTTAATGGTGCATATTGACCAAGCTTTTCAGCAGATGACATCACAAGTTAAATTACATATGCAGCCTTTGTGAGACGGCATCTAGCTACAAAGGTGTGCTGGATTCAAGGAAAGGCAGCTACATCTGCCCTTCTATTTTTTTTATTGTTGTAGTTTAAATGAAGTTTACACTTCAAGTTAGTCTCCCATACAAAAATTTATACATACATTGTTATATGACCCTAATTGCTCTCCTGATACTGTGACAGCACACTCCTCTTTTCCACCCCTGATTCCCCATGACCATTCAACCACTTCTAACCCTCTCTGCTTTCCTGTCTCACCTCCAGACAGAAGCTGCCCATTTAGTCTCTTGTATCTACTTGAGCTAAGAGGCACACTCCTCACAAGTATCACTTTGTGTCCCAGAGTCCAGTCCCAATCCCTGTCTGAAGAGTTGGACTTGGAAATGGTTTTGGTTCTGGGCTGATAGAGAATCCAGGGGCCATGCTTTCCGAGGTTCCTCCGGTCTCAGTCAGACCATTAGGTCTGGTCTTCTTATTAGAATTTGAGTTCTGCACCCCACCTTTCTCCTGCTCCATCAGGGACTCTCTATTGTATTCCCTGTCAGGGCGGTCATTGGTGGTAGCCAGGCACCATCTAGTTCTTCTGGTCTCAAGCTGATGAAGTCTCTGGTTTATGTGGCCCTTTCTGTCTCTTGGGCTAATACTTTCCTTGTGTCTTCGATGTTCTTCATTCTCCTTTAGTCCAGGTGGTTGGGACCAATTGATGCATCTTAGAAGGCCGCTTGCTAGCTTTTAAGACCTCAGATGCCATTCACCAAAGTAGGATGCAGAACATTTTCTTAATAAGCTTTGTTATGCCAGTTGACCTAGATGTCCCCTGAAAGCATGGTCCCCAGACCCCTACTCCTACTACTTTGTCCCTCAAAGTGTTTGATTGTATACAGGAAACTTCTTAGCTTTGCTTCAGTCCAGTTGTGCTGACTTCCCCTGTAGTGTGTTCTGTCCTTCCCTTCACCTAAGATAATTCTTATCTACTAACTAGTTAGTAAATAACCCTCACCCTCCCTCCCCACCTTCGTAACCATCAAAGAATATTTTCTTCTGTGTTCAAACCTTTTCTTGAGTTTTTATAATAGTGATCTTATACAGCATTTCTCCTTCTGTGACTGACTAAATTCACTCAGCATAATGACCTCCAGTTTCCTCCATGTTATGTTTCACGGCTTCATCATTGTTCTTTGTCGTTGCATAGTATTCCAGTGTGTGGATATACCATCATTTGTTTATCCATTCGTCAGTTGATGGGCACCTAGGTTGTTTCCATCTTTTTGCTATTGTGAACGGTGCTGTAGTGAACATGGGTGTGCATATATCTATTCGTATGATGGCTCTTATTTCTCTAGGATATATTCCATGGAGTGGGATAGCTAGATTCTATGGTACTTCTATGACTAGGTTTTTAAGGAAGCGCCAAATCGATTTCCAAAGTGGTTGTATCATTTTACATTCCCACCAACAGTGTATAAGTGTTCTAGTCTCTCCACAACTCTCCCGCATTTATTATTTTGTGTTTTTTAGATTAATGCTAGCCTTGTTGGGGTGAGATGATATCTCAGTGTAGTTTTGATCTGCATTTCTCTAACGGCTAATGATCGTGAGCATTTCTTCATGTGTCTGTTAGCCACCTGAATATCTCCTTTGGCGAAGTGTCTGTTCATATCCTTTGTCCATTTTTTAATTGGGTTATTTGTCTTTTTGTTGTTGAGGTTTTGCAGTATCTTGTAGATTTTAGAGATTAGACGCTGATCAGATTTGTCATAGCCAAAAATTTTTTCCCAGTCTCTAGGTTGTCTTTTTACTCTTTTAGTGAAGTCTTTTGATGGGCATAAATGTTTGATTTTTAGGAGCTCCCATTTATCTAGTCTCTTTTCTGGTGCTTGTGCATTGCTACTTACGGTTTGTATTCTGTTTATGCCATGTATTAGGGCTGCTAGTGTTGTCCCTATTTTCTCTTCCATGATCTTTATCATTTTCGATTTTATATTTAAGTCTTTGATCCATTTTGAGTTAGTTTTTGTATATGGTGTGAGGTATGGGTCTTGTTTCAGTTTTTTGCAGATGGATATCCAGTTATGCCAGCACCATTTGTTAAAGAGACTGTCTTTTCCCCAATTAACGGACTTTGGGCCTTTGTCAAACATCAGCGGCTTATAAGTGGATGAGTTTATGTCTGGATTCTCAATTCTGTTCCATTGGTCTATGTATCTATTGTTGTACCGCTACCAGGCTGTTTTGACTACCGTGGTGGTATAATAGGTTCTAAAGTCAGGTAGTGGGAGGCCTCCCACTTTGTTCTTCTTGAGTAATGCTTTACTTATTCAGGGCCTCTTCTCTTTCCTGTGAAGTTGGTGATTTGTTTTTCCATCTTATTAAAAAATGCCAGTGGAATTTGGATCGGGATTGCATTGTATCTGTAGATCGCTTTGGGCAGAATTGACATTTTCACAATGTTGAGTCTACCTGTCTATGAGCAAGGAATGTTTTTCCACTTATGCAGGTCTCTTTTGGTTTCTTGCAGTCGTGTCTTGTAGTTTTCATTGTGTAGGTCTTTTACGTCTCTGGTTAGATTTATTCCTAAGTATTTCATCTTCTTGGGAGCTATGGTAAATGGTACTGATTTGATGATTTTCTCTTCAAGGTTGTCTTTGTTAGTATAAAGGAGTCCAACAGATATTTGTATGTTTATCTTGTATCCTGAAACTTTGCCGAATCTATTAGTTACAGTAGTTTTCTTGTGGATTCTTTGGGGTTTTCTGTGTATAAGATCATATCATCTGCAAATAGAGATACTTTGACTTCTTCCCTACCAATTTGGATGCCCTTTATTTCTTTTTCTAGCCTAATTGCTCTGGCTAGGGCCTCCAGCACAATGTTGAGTAAGAGTGGTGATAAAGGGCATCCTTGTCTGGTTCCCATTCTCAAGGGGAATGCTTTCACAGTCTCTCCATTTAGGATGATGTTGGCTGTTGGCTTTGTATGAATGCCCTTAGTTATATTGAGGAATTTCCCTTCGATTCCTGTTTTGTTGAGAGTTTTTATCATGAATGGGTGTTGGACTTTGTCAAATGCATTTTCTGCATCAATTGATAAGATCATGTGATTCTTGTGTTTTGTTTTATCTATGTGATGGATTACATTGATTGTTTTTCTAATGTTGAACCATCCCTGCCTACCTGGTATAAATCCCACTTGATCATGGTGAATTATTTTTTTGAGATGTTGCTGAATTCTATTGGCTAGAATTTAGTTGAAGATTTTTGCGTCCATGTTCATGAGGGATATTGGTCTGTAATTTTCTTTTTTTGTGGTGTCTTTACCTGGTTTTGGTATCAGGGTTATGCTGGCTTCATAGAATGAGTTTGGGAGTATTCCATCCTTTTCTATGCTCTGAAATACCTTTAGTAGTAGTGGTGTTAACTCTTCTCTGAAAGTTTGGTAGAATTCTCCAGTGAAGCCATCCGGACCAGGGTTTTTTTTGTTGTTGTTGTTGGGAGTTTTTTAATTACCTTTCAATCTCTCCTTTTTTATGGGTTTATTTAGTTGTTCTCCCTCTGTTTTTGTTAGTTTAGGTAGGTAGTGAATTTCTAGAAATTTGTCCATTTCCTCTAAGTTTTCAAATTTATTAGAGTACAGTTTTTCATAGGATTCTGTTATCTGGCCTCCTCTTTGAGAGACCTTAAGCCTCTCTGCCTGCCAGCCCTATGATTTATGCAAATCAGAAAGCTTGGCTGGCTCCACTTCCTGGCTGGACCAGCATAATCCACTTCCTTGGGGTTCGTGTGACCATGCAAATTTGAGGACTCCTGAATAGTCCCAGAGGGGCTGTGCCTCTCATTATTCCTGCCCCATTCTCTGCGCAGGGCAAGCATTCAGACTATGAATGGACAAGGGTTTAATTACTCACCACATCTGTCAGATCAGATTCAACTTGAGAATGAAGAGATTCCCAGACAAGCCCGTTCGTTTCTTTGCAATGTTTTTCATGGCCGAGGTCATCCCGTTCTGTCTTCCAGGGAATATTTTCCACTGTCTGTTTCATGACCCTCCTGGAAAACAGGGACTCCAGTTTTTGGAGCTCCCTGACTGCGCCTTTTCACACTGTGTGTGGTCTTTACAAATGTTAATTAATCTTCCTGGTGATGCACTGAGCATCAGGGAGCCCTTTATTCCCCCAGGGTTACGAATGACCAATATGAATGCCAGAAAGTTTTCCTTGCTGTTTCCTGACCCACATGCTCCTGTGTGTGCTTTACTTCTTTTCCCCCTCCTCTAGCATGTCTCCCACATGATAGATTGACTACCAGGTCAGCCAGAGTTGGACATAGAAAAGGTAGATGGTCCCCAAGTAGAGAATACGTTGTTAGTTGCTGTCAAGTCAGCCCTGTCCCATGGCAGCACCACATACAACAGAATGAAATGTTGCCTGGTTCTGTGCCATCTTCACGATCACTGGTTTGCTTGAGTCCATTTTTGCAGCTATTTTGTATTTTGAGTACCTTCCAACCTAGAGGGCTTATCTTCCCAGCAGTATATCAGACAGTATTCTACTGTGATCCATAGGGTTTTCATCGGCTGATTTTTGGCAGTAGATTGCCAGGCCTTTCTTCCTAGTCTGTGTTAGTCTGGAAGCTCTTCTGAAACCTGTCCACTGTGGGTGACCTTGCTGATATTTGAAATACTGGTGACATAGCTTCCAGCATCATAGCAACGTGTAAGCCACCGCAGTACGACAAACTGACAGACAAGTGGCCTACAAGGAATAACAATGTTCTTGCCAAGTAAACATTCCCAAGGCTGTGAGCCCATGCCTTCCAAAGAAAAGGTGCGTAATAACAAGTGGAAAGTGGTGTGTCTACTGGGAAGCAGACCATTTGCTCAGTGAATGGGCACTAGCCTGCCTTCCCTATGTTTCTTCCTGTGTTGGTATCATTTGGGTTTTAGAGGAGGTTTTTGATATGTATAACTTTGAAATATACCCCATGGGGTGCCGTAGTGTTTTGTTGTTGTTGCTTTTTTATGTAAAATTCACATAACATAAAATTAACCATTTTAAAGTGAACAATTCAGTAGGATTTAATACATTCACAATGTTGTGCAATCATCACCTCTATCTAGCCTGCCTTTGCTCCAAAAGGAAACCCTGTACCAATTAAGCAGTTACTCCCTGTTGTGGACTGAGTTATGTCCCCAGAAAATGTGTGTTGTCAATCCTAACCCCTATGCCTGTGGTTATAATCCCATTTGGGTATGAGTTGTCTTTGTTACGTTAACGAGGGAGGATTAGTGTAAGGCAAATCTTGAGTCAATCTCTTACAAGATATAAAAAGAGAAGATTAGGACTAGTGACCACAGCAGAGATAGGGAAGAGAGATGCCAGGACACATGAAGATTGCCTAGGAACAGAAACTCAAAAGAGACAAGGACCTTTCTCCAGAGCCAACAGAGAGAGAAAGCCTTCCCCAAGAGTCGGCACTCTGAATTTGGACTTCTAGCCTCCTAAACTGTGAGAAAATAAAATTCAGTTTGTTAAAGCCACCCACTTGTGGTATTTCTGTTATAGCAGCACTAGATAACTAAGACAGTTTTCTCACCTCTCCCTATCCCGTGACAACCACTAATCCACTTTTTTGTCTCTAGGGATTAACCCATTCAGGATATTTCGTATAAATGGCATCATACAATATGTGGCCTTTGTGACTGGCTTTTTTCATTTAGCATTAATGTTTCAAGGTTTGCCTTAGTATTTTTATTATGGCATTCTCTGGTGTGTATGTGTGCGTGTGTGTGTGTATCATCCTTATCCCTTCAAAGTTACCCCATTCATAGGTCTTCTGTCTTGGATAATGTCATGACCATCTATGAACACCTGAGTCAGCTTTGACGCTCTTCTTCTCTCGCTTCCCTTGTTCAGTTGTTCTTTAGGTTCTGTTGATTCCACATGTGAAATATGAAAGTCCTATTTCTTTATTTTTTAATTGAACTTTATGAAGGTTTACAGAACAAACTAGCTTCTCATTGAACAGTTAGTACACATAATGTTTTATGATATTGGTTAACAGTCCCCCAACATGTCAACACTCTCCCTTCTCGACCTTGGGTTCCCTATTGCCAGCTTTCCTGTTCCCTCCTGCCTTCTAGTCCTTGCCCCTGGGCTGGTGTGCCCCTTTAGTCTCGTGTTGTTTTACAGGCCTGTCTAATCTTTGGCTGAAGGGTGAACCTCAGGAATGACTTCATTACTGAGCTAAAAGGGTATCCGGGGGCCATACTCCCGGGATTTCTCCAGTCTCTGTCAGACCAGTAAGTCTTGTCTTTTTTTGAGTTAGAATTTTGTTCTGCATTTTTCTCCAGCTCTGTCCAGGATCCTGTATTGTGATCCCTGTCAGAGCAGTCAGTGGTGATAGCCAGTCATCATCTATTTGTACTGGACTCAGTCTGGTGGAGGCCGTGGTAGTTGTAGTCCATTAGTCCTTCGGACTAATCTTTCCCTTGTGTCTTTAGTTTTCTTCATTCTCCCTTGCTCCCGAAGGGGTGAGACCAGTAGAGTATCTTAGATGGCGGCCCACAGGCTTTTAAGACCCCAGACGCTACTCACCAAGGTAGAATGCAGAACATTTTCTTTATAAACTATGTTATGTCAATTGAGCTAGATGTTCACCAAGACCATGATCCCCACAGCCCTCAGCCCAGCAGTTCGGTCCCTCAGGGAGTTTGGATGTGTCTATGGAGCTTCCATGACCTTGCCTTGTACAGGTTGTGCTGGCTTCCCCAGTATTGTGTACTGTCTTACCCTTCACCAAAGTTACCGCTTATCTGTTGTCTATTTAGTGTTTTTCCATCCCCACCCTTCCCCTCCCTCGTAACCATCAAAGATTGTTTCTTTTTGTGTGTAAACCTTATCATGAATTTTTATAGTAGTGGTCTCATACAATATTTGTCCTTTTGTGATTGACTTATTTCACTCAGCATAATGCCCTCCAGATTCATCCATGATGTGAGATGCTTCACAGATTCATCATTGTTCTTTATCGTTGCGTAGTACTCCATTGTGTGTATGTACCATAGTTTGTTTATCCATTCATCTGTTGATGGACACCTAGGTTGTTTCCATCCTTTTGCTATTGTGAACAATGCTGCAGTGAACATGGGTGTGCATATGTCTGTACATGTGACAGCTCTTGTTTCTCTAGGATATATTCCTAGGAGTGGGATTGCTAGTTCATATGGTATTTCTATTTCTAGCTTTCTAAGGAAGTGCCATATCATTTTCCAAAATGATTGTATCATTTTGCCTTCCCACCAGCAGTGCATAAGAGTTCCAGTCTCCCTGCAGCCTCTCCAGCATTTGTTATTTTCTGTTGTTTTGATTCATGCCAGTAATGCCAGGGTGAGATGGTATCTCATTGTGGTTTTGATTCGCATTTCTCTAATGGCTAGTGATCATGAGCATTTCCTCATATGTCTGTTAGCCTCTTCAGTGTCTTCTTTGGTGAAGTGTCTGTTCATTTCCTTTGTGAAATATGAAAATCCTATTTCTTACGTTCTTACTGCCCCTTCCACTTCTTGGACACTCTTCATTCCCTCTCTGGACAGTTGCGGATGTCTGCCCCTGGGCTAGCCTCCTCACTGGCCCAGGTGGTGTTTCTCAAGCACAGATGCATATGATCATAAAACCGCCCTGCTCAGACCTCTTCAGTGGTTCCTCACCACCTTCAGAACAGGGTCCAGGCTCCTTACCTTGCCTTTCCAGACTTTTCCTCAGCTCCCTCTGCCCTTGTTCCCCTCCCTCAGCAGACACTTTACCTGATTCAGGCACATTAGAGCGCTCAGGGTCTCTGACAGACAGTGCACACTTGCTCTTTTACACCTCCAGGTGTCCTCTTTCCTCTCCTTAGGATGTCGCTCCTCCCACTCTACCCGCGGGAATCCAGTCCTTCTTCAGGGTCCTTTGCAGTATCACCTTCCCACCTTGCTGATCCACAAGTCAGAACGAATTCCTCCTTTCTTTGTAATCCCGTGACGTTGTTATTTATCAGAGTATTTACCACAGTCTTTAATAAGGGTTCTCTGTAAATCTCTCCCCCTTCGCCACTAAACCCTGAGCTTCTTTTTTTTTTTTTGAGCTTCATGAGGGCAGAAATCTTATCTGACTCATTTTACTCTCTCCGGCACCAACCACTGTGTAGGTCCTCAATAAATATTTTGTTGAATGATTTGAATTTTCTTCTCCTATGAAAAAAGTATGGACATCTCAGCAGCCTTGAGTCATGGAGGGAACTAGTCTGAAGCAAAGTCACAAGGTCTAACATTTAAAATAGTAATCATTATGATTTTCTATTGAATTTAAAGTTGCCCACAGTGGCTTACCAGTTTCAAGTAGCAGAAAATGCAACTTTGCTTTTTATTTTCCTCAGATTATGTTCTTCATTACTAATCTCAAGAGTTTTGTATATGGTTGCCAGAAATCTTCTTTTGGACAAATTGCATGGGAGGCATTTTGAGATAGCGTGATAGAGCTGATTGAATTTAGGTCAAGTGCAGTACATTTGTATCACTCAAAACAAAAATACAGATTTAGGACTACTCAAAAATGTATCCGTTTAATTTATTCAAACCTTCCAAATCTACCTGTCTTTAAGAACAATCAATTGAATTCTTTTTAAATTAAAGACTAAGTAAATAGTGCAAATAAAACTATTTTGTTTGCTGCGAAGTAGTTGAAAATCTGCAGCTAATTACAAATTGGCAAGCTCAGCACCTGCAAATAGCTGAAACACTCTGCTGATGCATTGTTTACAGCTGGGTTCAAAACTGGTTTTCCTCACACCAGTCATCCACAAGTTATTAATCAATACTTTGCCAAGTTCTATACCTCACCTTCAAAAAATTGTAATAAACATTTAATTTTCAATATGGGCTTCATAAACAAAGCTGTTAAAAACTAGAGGGGGAGGTTGAACTGGTTAGAACACGCGAAGCCTGTTCTTTGGTTTATGGGAATTCGCTTTCATTTAAATACCCTGTTCTTTTTCAACTACTCAGAAATCCTGCAACGTAGTTGAAATTTTCTTCTGTCAGTCTGGTCATTGAGTCCTCCGTGGCACTGCATTGATATATTACACGACCTTCTTTAATTGCAATTCTAGAGAAATGCAACATATTCATGGACCCCAGAGAGACAGGAATCAACGAATTTGATTTGGTGTTGCTACAAGCAGGTAAAGAAGAATTTACAAGTGACTGTATTCTGAGTAGTGAAGCTAATATGTATATTAGAGATGGAGTTTGAGAGGTATGGAAGGGTCAGATAATATGTATGTATATGATTTGTGGAGCCCTGGTGGCACAGTGGTTAAGAGCTATAGCTGCTAACCAAAAGATCGGCAGCTCATATCGACCAGCTGCTCCTTGGAAGCCCTAGGGGCATTTCTGCTCTGTCCTATCGGGTCATTAGAAGTCAAAATCGACTCGACAGCAACGGGTGGTAGTAGTATGTAATATGCGTATAATCTGATATGTATAGAATCTGACCCTTTCGTACCTCTCAGACTCCATCTGGTACTGTCTTTCTCTCGCATGCTCATCTTCACTGTTTCTAATACTCTGTGTTCACTCTCACTTAGGGGCTTTGCCCTTGCTATTATATTTTTCTGGAATGTTCTTCCTCTAGATCTTCACTTGGCTAGCTCCTTTTCCTTTAGATTCCAGTTCGTCACTCCTCAAAAGGGTTTTTCCTGTTTACCTTACTAAGTATCTCTATTCATTTATTTACTTGATTAGTGCAGGCCTCCACTAGATTGTAAACCACGTGAGTGCAGAAATCTTGTTTATCTTGTTCAGTACTCCAACCTTGAAAATAGTGCCCAGTGCATCGTTAAGTTCTCAATAAATAAACAAATATTGAATGGCTAGATGGATGAATATCGATGGCTTAGATAAAGGGATGAAAGAAGGAATAAAGTTATGTTGATTGAGACAAGCCGCAGAATTAAGACAAAAATTGAATGCTAGGAAGGACACAACTCAAAATGTGACTTCTTTGATATGAAGCCAAAGCCTGTTCTTTAAGTTCCAGGATTGGAGACATCTGTACCAACTGGGGTACATTCAGAGGAAAGAGATGGTGAGAGGTACTACATAATGAGCTCTCTCCAATTTTCAAAAGGGTTGTTCTGTGAAAGAGTGATTATACCTCTCCTCTGTGGCTCCAAAGGCTTGTCTCAAGACCAAACCAAAAACCAAACCCATTGCCATCGAGATGATTCCGACTCCTCACAGTGACCTTATAGGACAGAGTAGAACTGCCCAGTACCAGAAATTACTGGAACACACACTGTGGCTTAATATGAAGGAGCTTTCTCACCTATAGAGCTGCCCTGAGTGGAAAATGAGTAGTGAGATGATGTCGGTGGAGTTATTTATACATATAACAGGTGAATACTTGGCAAGGATGCTATCAAAGAGGATACAGGCATCACATGTGCTGTGGTTCTAGATGACGCGCCTGGCCCCTTCCCACCCTGGGCTCTATGCTTCCATAATGATCAAGGGAGAAACCTGCTAACTGGTTAACAATTATTTTAAAGAGGAGAAATTCCAATTAGATGATTATTCATTTTGTCCCATAAGGAGATAGCTTGTTAAAAAATGATAACGATGAACTGAAAGAAAATGTTCCAGCAAAATAATAAGGCTGAATTTTGGAAGTCTCTTCCCCATCTTCTGTTCCCTGGGATGCATTCGACAGGGGTAGGCAATGTTTAAGGTACGTTGTGAGCAAGGAGCCTGCGTTCCCAGGGGGTGGCAGGACAGCATGGAAGGTCTTAATCCAGCTCTGTGATCTTAGGGCAAAGCCTCTACATGTGAAATGCAGTGGTACCTCAGAAGTAGAACAAGAGCGTTCCATCGTGTGAAGATGACTATCAAGGTCACTGAGACCTACAGTGATCTGGCAAATTAAAGCTGTCTGTGGCTGCCTTGTCTTTCAGGACATACTTCTGGAGACCAGAAAAAATTATAAATTGATGATTTTCTGTTGCTGAGTCATTTTTCTTGCAGTTCTTTCTGCTTTTCCTATTTGTTTTTGGTTTGATACTTGAGTCAGCTAGTGCCTTCCAGGGGGTACAAGGGAGGGAGCTGAAGATGGAGATGTGTTCCCTGCAGTCTTGGTGTGCCCTCCTATAGGTCCACAAATGTCCACAGTGTTCTGTCTGGTTAACAGATTTTGGGTTATTTACTGAGCCACATTCTAATTCTTTTCCTTGTCAGTTATTGGGACGAGTGAAATACTGAGAATGAAGTGTGAGATGGCCTTGTTTCTAGTTAGTCTGATTCATTGTCTTACTGGGGAGGCCTCAGTTGTACATGTGAAGTGGATGATCACCGGCAAGGCTCCCCTCATGTTCTCTAAGTCTGTGCGACCCTTCATCTAGCTAGAGCCCGCTCATCTTGCAAGGCCCAGCTTAAATGTTGTCTTCTCTTTGAAGCTCTCCCAGCCCTCGGGCAGGGTAACCATCCTTTCTTGTGCTTCCTCTCTCTCCTCTCTACTGTGTTTATCAGCTTAGGTTATAGATTATTCTGTATAGACGTGGCTCTTCTCCAAGGCTATGATATGCTAGAGGGCAGTGGTTGTGTTTTCTTTTTCTTTATATCTTCAGCATTCAGCATAGTTCTTGGCACATACTAGGTACTCGATGAATGCCTGGTTAATTGGAAAAAATTACTAGACACCTGAAATATTAAACGAATTAATATTTTGTGGGTGGAGAAACATCAAGACACATGAAGTTCAATGTGAAACTAATCTTCTCTCCCAAGTACCACCTCCTTAAACGGTGACAGTTTCTTCCTCTCACGAGATACCTGGACCTTCATGGTTATTTCTTACAACGTTGTTGAGTTTACAAGATGAACGAACTGTGTTTACCTGGGACTCAGGGATGTCCTTATTAATAAGCTTTCAGTAGAGTCTGGGAGTCAAATTCTGGCATTGTAGACGATGGGGAAAGCGTAGAGAAAGAGCCTTCATAGATAAGAAATGTTTTATCAACTGGTCCCTGAGTCTGAAGGAATTAAGCAGTGACCCAGCCGACTGATCCAACAATGAGGCCTCAACACGTTCCAAGTCCTGAGCTCGCTCTGGATGGGTCCCAGATTCCCAAAGATGCATGTAGCCCCTCAGGGTCAGAGGCCACCGTGCTGCAAATCAGACAAGGCAGGTGGAATGTCACACAGCTGCATCCCTGGTGGCATTTCCCAGTGCCTCCCTATCCTACAGTGGTCATGCTATTTCTGCCACCTTGTCATACTTGACTCAAGGGCTGTGTATGTGGAGAGACTGTCCCCAGTCGTCCTTTCTCAAGACAAGCTCTCTTCATATTCTCTGGCCGTATCAAACTCCTTGTTTCCAAAATTGCTGATCAGCTGCTTGGACAGTTGAACTGAACTCCTCCTCTCTAGATTCTTCTAGCTGAAAGTTAAGAGAAAAACAATTGAACTTGGTGAGGATGTCCCTCTTCCCCACTTTCCCTAGTCAGCCATGACTTAGAGAGATCAGGCTGTTGAATTTTGCCAGCTGCGCTTTGCACTGATGGTGGTTATTCTGCCATCTCTGCTTAAAACCCAGCTTAAAGAAACATATGGCCCCAGATTCTTGAATGCTACTGATATGGCGCTTTTCCATGTTAAGCGACTTAACAGATGAAACATGCTTTCTGAACCTCTTTTCATTTACCGTCAAAATAACAAGTAATGTCTTGTCTGTAAACAGAGACGCTATTTTTACTCAGCTATTCAACGAAGAATGTGCCATTGTCTTTGCTGCAGATTTTTATTTTATCTGTAAATTGTGCGTGCTGCATGCTATGGAATACTGAAAAGCCATACACCCCGGCTTGTTAGTTGACACACAGTATGTGTGATTACAAATTGTTTGAATAACAGTGGACTATTGAACTGCCATCCAGATGTGTGTGGAGTTAACTGTGGGAATGTCCACAAAGGAGGATTATCTCTCTTGTTGCTGGGCCCAAGCCCCCCAGAAAGTGGAAATATAAACTGTGGAAGCTACTCAAATAGAACAGTAGCTGCAAACGGATCTTTCAGAAGGAAAACATTTTTTTTTTAATTATACATTGCAGTTAACACTGAGTTTTGTTCTCCTAAAGTAAATCTTATCAACCAAAGTGCCAAACAAACAAAGAAAAGTTCATGCTTTGAATGCCCTGTGGGAGTGTCTTAGTCATTTTATGTTTTTAAATATCTAGAAATTCAGAACATTATAGATTCAAGGTTAGACTTGAAAATCCCCAAGCCTCTGAGCTGTCTCACTGTGCACTTTGTGGCATCTCCTACCCCTCCTCCTGTCCTGTCTGATGGACCTGACAATGCAGCCATGCAGTGGCTGGCGTTCACAGTGCTGGCCATCAGAAAACAGTGCAGAAATCCCCGTGAGCGTTTGCTTCAAAAGGCGTTTGAATCAAAGTGAGATACCACTTCCTACCCACTAGGATGGCTAAAATAAAAAAAAGGCAGACAAAATAACAATTGTTGGCGAGGATGTGGGGAAATCGGAACCCTCATACACTGCTTGTGAGAATATAAAATTGTGCAGCCACTTCGGAAAACAGCGACTTTGACAGTTTCTTGAAATGTTAAACATGGCGTTAACCATGTTGTTGTTGTTCCACTCCTAGGTGTATGCCCAGGAGAAATGAAAACGTACATACACACAAAAACTTGAACACGAATGTTCATAGGAACGTTGTAGTCCAAAGTGGAAACAACCCAAAAGTCCATCAACTGATGAATGGATATATAAAATGTAGTGAATTATTCAGCCATAAAAAAGAATGAAGTACTGATACATAATGAACTTTAAAAACATTATGCTAGGTAAGAGGCCAGCCATGAAAGACCACATATTGTATGATTCCATTTATATGAAATGTCCAGAATAGGCAAATCTATAGAGAAAGAAAGTAGATTACTGTTTTTCTAGGGCTAGAGGAAGGAACTTGGGTGGCGCATTAGTTAAGCACTCAGCTACTAACCAAAAGTTCAGTGATTCGAACCCACCAGTCGCTCCGCAGGAGAAAGACGTGGCATGGTCTGCTTCTCTAAAGATTTACAGCCTTGGAAACCCTATGGAGCAGTTCTGCTCTGTCCTGTAGGGTCACTGTGAGTCAGCATCAACTCAGCAGCAATAGGTAAAGCTAGAGGAGTTGAGGGGAAATGAGGAATGACTGCTAATGGGTGAAAAGTTTCTTTTTAGAATGATGAAAATGTTCTAAAACTGATTGTTGTGATGATGGTACAACGTGGTGAATATACTAAAAACCATTAAATTGTACACTTTAAAGGGATGGATTGCATGGTGTGTGAGTTATAGATCAATAAGGCAGAATGAAGACATTTTCCAGTAAATTTTTAAAGGATATTTGAAGGTGATTTTTCAAAAATCATACCTAAAATTAGAATATTTTAAAAAATCAAATACTGTGAACTTTTTTGGCAGCACGAAAAAGAACGGGAAGTGGTTTTAAATTTAATAGCTTATATCCTTTTTTTTTTTTTCCTGGAATGAAAGATCTGTTACTTGTTCAACAGTTTCAACGATTTCTATCTCTAGTTGGAATCTACAACAGTAAGTTGGCACTCAGCCACCAAATACCTAGATTTACTTTTGTGCGATAAAAATCCCTTTAGCAATGCATATTGAAACATATCATTTTGAACCTATTTTAAATTCTGTAGCGAGCAAGTCAAAAAAAGATTTCAATCATGAAACATCAGCCAAGTCAGGGGAAACGAAGAAACAGATAGGAAATCCTCTCTGGATTCTGTTCACACTCCACTTTCTATAGTTTAATCTAAAGAAAAATGTGGAATTTCCTGTGGAGTGATTAATAGGCAAGTTGGTGACATACAGGAACCCTGAGCTTGACCTTGCAGGTAAAGGCTAACTGGTATGTTAAGTTGATTACACAATTTCCTCTAAATAAGTTGACAAGTGGTTTGCACAGTTGCCTTGACTTTTGCCCTTATAAATGCACACTTATAAATGACTTGCTTTTTCAGCTAAAGTGATCCTTATTTTAGATGTGACATGTTTTAAGTAAACAGGCTGATGGGAAACCCCAGCTTCCTAACCTTCATAGCCAGGTCAGGATATTGCAGTTACAGAGCAATAGTTTGGCGAGCCTGGAACTGGGCAGCTTTGAGATGTGACTGTAGTCTTAGGACATAAGAAACCTAAAACTATTTTCCTTCCTCTAGTATTATCAAGCAACTAGTGGATTTGAGATGTTTTCCACAAATGGCTTGAAATAATCCAGGAATTGTTTTGTTAGCTGCCGTTAAGTTGGCTCCCAGCTCATGCACGGCGACACCGTGCACAACAGAACGAAATACTGCCCAGTCCTGCGCCATCCCCATGAAATTAGTTGTGGATTGCACTCTTGTGCCTCATGGGGTTTTCACTGGCTGATTTTTGGAAGTAGATTGCTAGGCCTTTCTTCCTAGTGTGTCTTAGTCTGAAAGCTCCACCGAAACCTATTCAGCATCATAGATAGCAACACGCGAGCCTCCACTTACATGAGTGGTGGCTGCGCATGAGGAGCATTAGCCAGGAATCGAACCCAGATCTCCCACATGGAAGGCAAGAATTCTACCAGTGAATGATGGCAGTAAATAACTGCAAATTCTGGTGTTTTGTGTACATCTCCTTTCAGAATGTCAAGTTTATAAGAAAATACAGCCTTTGGTCTTCTTTCAAAAATATGATGGAAAGAGATTTCTAGTCAGCATTTCTCTCCTGTGATCATTTTCACAGGAAAAAAATATAGTTCTTTTATAGTCCAGAGAATATAGTTTATTGAGATATTTCTCTTTTATGGATGTACTACAGTACTTCCTTCTATTTAAGGGGAAAGTTACAAAAAGCTATTATAAATGACCAGGAAATGTGGTTTCAGATGATGATAAATCAAAATACTGTTTAGAAAAAAAAACTGTTTATTTGTAGATTTATAAATCAAGCATCTCCATTAAACCTAATATAGCCTGATTTGATAAGTGAAAAGAGCTTTCCTAACATTGTTGGTTTAGCTGGGATCTATTTGTGTGCATCCCTTCCTGAATGAGTTAAACATTTGGAAAATGAATTGGTTTTTATTTGTATATACAAAGATAATACCATATATGCTTTCCAGGTCTAGAATATGACAAGCCTTGAGTTCATCTGGAAAACAGAACATTATTAGAACTCAGAGGTTAAATTTACCATCCCACCATCAAAATAAAGTCTGTGAACTCCTCCGAAACAAGGTGCAGACCCATTGTAAATCCTCTCCATTCATGGTAACTCTTACATAAGATGAAACTCATCAGCCTGAAAATGTTTACTACTTTCCAGAGATGACTCAGTTAGTCATCTTTTTATTTATTTCATTATTTCACTCGGTAGTCCATCGGCACTCGTAGCAAAAGGATTGCCTTCTGCTTTCTGGCTGGCTGTGCACTTGGGCAAGGACTAGAGCTAATCTGTCCAGCAATGTGGCTTCTCATTGCACATTATTGATACTCAGTAACCCTTAACTATTAACAACAACATCCTGGACTCATGTTTCTGATAGATTTCACTTCCTCCCCAGCTGGCCAGCTGTGTTAGACCTACGCATGAGCCGGGGGAGATTTTTCACACCCAGCCCTCACTGCTTGTAGAAGGCTATGGTTTCCTGAGGTTTGGATTTAAACTCCATATTGAAAACCCAAGTTCCATGAAATTCCCGCCACAATGGAACAGTGAAAGGAGTTTCATTGCTTCTCAATTTTATCTGTCTAGAGAGTACATTCTTTTAAAAAAAAAAAAAAAAGTACTTCTCCGACATACATTTTAATGAAGTATTTCCAAAATTAAAAATATGGAACATAATATACTGAACACTCTTTTTCTCAGCACAAGCTTAAGAACTAATATTTTACAAATACAAACAAAGCCACCACTCAACCTCAGGAGAGAATTTTAAGACCAATTCTACAGCACCTTGAAGAAATCCAGATGGTATATCGTGACCTGCCCTATGAGAGGAAAGAGAGTTGATGTGCTAATGGAGGGACAGCATGTTTTTCCTTTGTTCATTCAAATTTTTAATATTCAAGTATATTAACCATAAGTAATTACCCATGTTCAGTTGGTTTTGACTACAAAAATGGCAGTTTCCTATAATTCAGCCTCATAGTAGGGAAACGTATGTCCCGTGTACATTACAGAGGAAACCAAATTCAACCTTGTAGCTTCCGTTTTCTAGACAATTAGCTTAGCCCCATTCTCAGCCCCTTCTAGTTCAACCTGCACTGTCTTGCCAGAACTCACTCATACTCTCCACAGATAGATAGATAAATCTGACTAAAGTTAAATGTCCCTCAAAAGTATGTATGGCCCCTTCCCACTGGATAAAGAAAATGTAGATATAATATGAAATTGAAAGATATTTCATTACAGAAACGTTAGAGTTTGATTATGGGGTGCTGCCCCAGAATCTGCTGGGGTTGACATGGAACATATGGTATGTGCACCACATTCCCTTCGTAAAGTCCAGAAAGATCTCAATTCCAGAACACATCTGAACCCAAGATTTGGGGCTAGGATTGTGAAGCTTTTAGGGTGCTTGGCTCACAGAGCCCTGGTATGCAGTAGTTAAGAGACTGGCTGGTAACCAAAACGTTGGCAGTTCAAATCCACCAGCTGCTCCTTAGAAACCCTGTAGGGCAGGTCTACTCTGTCCTGTTGGGTCATCGTAAGTTGGAATCGACTTGATGGCAGTGGATTTTTTTTTCGGGGGGGTGGTCTCACAAGTTTGTGGCAAAGGTTAGGTGAGGTAATGTGTGTAAGCACAGAATACAATGTGTCCCCTGTTATTGTTTTTATTAATACCTCACTAACCTTGACTTCTGGCAACCCAGCCCCTTCATGATCTTCCCGGCCTCCATGTCTTACATGCTGTTGACTCTCTTCTCTGCCTAACAATGCTCCTTAGGCCAAAGCTTCAGCTTCTGAGAGCCTTTCCTTCAGAGCCTCCCATGGCTCGCCCCAGTCAGTGTCCAGTTGAACTATAGCACTTTCAGCATTGTCCCATAACTCTCCCTCAGTCCCCTCCTCTACTGAACCAAGAGCCCCTTGGGGATGAGAACTTCGTCAGAGTCATTCACTGTTGAGCTCTTACTGCAACCCATTACTGAGAGATTTTAAAGCTTCTTTTAGCCTCATAGCACGTATTAGTAATGTCATGTAAATTTTTAAGATAGTTGTCAAAGAAAAACATCTTTTTTTTTTCCTGTATTTTTAATATGCGAACAGTAGGATTTGAAAGCTTTTTCTCCCCAGACTAGCTTCTGGCTCCAGACATTTTTTCTCTACCATCCACATACCTCCAAAAGCTGGATGCTCTAAGATGTGTTGTCATGACAGTGTGGCTCTGTACCACACCTTCATGTCCCAGCACTAGATGAGTTGGCCTTTCCCAGACCAGGGCAGCTAGAAGTAATTTAACCAAACATAGAAACAGCTTTGAACCATGTAAACATACCTCATTACATCCAAAGTAAAGTATCCCTAACTCAAATTCCCCCTAACTGGGTCTCAAAAATGCCCACAGCCATTCCAGTGCTACCCAACACAAGGCAAATTGGAGCAGAAAGTACAAAGTAATCCTAATGGATTGCATTTAATATATCTTATTTTTACAAATTTTACAAAAACAAGTGATCAAGTGAACACATTGCTAGGGCCTCTCCCAGGGCTTTGGAAGGAGCCCAGACAAGTGAGGGACTCTGAGGCTATAAGGGAGTTGAGACACTGTATTCAATTTCTAGGAAACCTGCCTTTGGTTTTCTACGAAGGGTTTTAGAAACTCGTTCAGTGTCACTTAGGTAGCAAGTGACAGAGATGGAATTTGAACCCAGGCTTTAGAGACCAAGCTCTTAACTATTATTATATTAATTTGTATCTTATTTCACAAAACTATTCTCTTCTTTATCCCAGCTTTTATTAAAAAAAAACCAAACCCATTGCCCATCGAATCAATTTAGACTCACAGTGACCCTATAGGACAGAGTAGAACTGCCCCGTAGGGTTTCCAAGGAGCAGCTGGTGGATTCGAACTGCTGACCTTTTTGGTTAGCAACCAAACTCTTAACCACTGTGCCACCGGGGCTCCAGTTCATCCCAGCTTAGTGTTCAGCATGTAGCCATTGATCAACATTTGCTACATGAAAAGTCGGCATCAAAATCTCAAAGGATATTTGCTGGGTCTCTGAGCACCCTTGGACCAACTTCCCTTAAGACTCTGGAATTTAGCTTCTATTTGAAATAAATTTTATCATGATATGGAATTTCAGAGTTCTCCAGATAACACTGTACTAAACAAAACTGACTGCCTCCCCTCTACCCATATTCTGGAAATCATGTCGTTCCTCATCCAGCTAAATATAGTACAGTCCTCTGAGGTTCATACTGGCGTCCCTTAACAGCTACAGTTCGGAAATGGTGGGGCACGCCTAAGTAGAAGAGGACAGCCAGCAAGGCCCTGCTTTCAGTGCCCTGACACCTGCAGAAGAAAGGCTTTCTCTCTGATAAACCCAGGCTTGTACACATGGGCGGAACTCTCTCTCACAGAACAAGTGTGTTTGCCAAAACAGGGAGTGAAGTATCTTGCAAGTCCACTTGTTCCAGAAGAAAGACAGGATAAGGGAAGTGGCAGAAGCAGTGATAGGAAAGGAGTTTTTCACACTAACAAGCGTGAACTGATAAGCTTGACCTGGAAGGCAAATGTTGAGGGTCCTAAGTACACCTCTCAGGCCAAAATTAACTGAGAACATTTGATTTGGCTTTCCATTTTATAATGGAGAAAATTCCTTGGGAGAAAGAAAACTCAACATTTACTGCTATCATGACTGATGGATTTGACTTCTTATCTGCTAGATTTTCCTACCAAATAAGTCAACAGAATCCCTTTCTGATATGCCCAAAATATAAAGTCCCGTGATAAAAAATATATTAATAATAGTTTTGTCCTTACTGTGCTCTCTGTACTGAGTGTGTTTACATTGCTTATCTCATTTCATCCTTACAAGAACCCCATGAGGTTGTTTCAATTTCAAATGAAGAAAATGAGGCTCAGTGAGATTCAGTTATCGACCTAGCCCAGTCCCACAGCCAACAAGTGAGGGAGCCCAGATTTGAACCAAGCAGCCAGACTTAAAGGCTGCATTCTTATCCACTGTGTTCTAGACAGAAAGGTCCACCTGCATTCTGTTCCTGTCTCCCTGCTCTCGACTCCACCTTGCCTTCCCGAACTGTTCCCAGAAAAGGGGACATACAATAAGACATTCTCCAAATGTCCCTCTGTAATAGCTGAAAAGCAAACGAGGGCTACTTTGATCATCTGCCACAAGCACCCTTACCACCTATCATAGTTTTTTTTCTTTTAGGGTGCCTAGAATAAAACAAGGAGCCCTGGTGGCACAGCGGTTAGCACTTGGCTGCTAACTGAAAGGTTGGTGATTCGAACCAACCCAGCGGCCCTGTGTGAGAAAAGACCTGGCTATGTCCTCCCATAAAGATTACAGCCTAGAAAACCCTATAGGGCAGGCAGTTCTACTCTGTCACATGGGGTCTCTATGAGTCAAAATCGACTCATCGGCACCTAACAACAACAGAATCAAACAAGTAAGAATATTGGTAGGCGGGCAAAATAAGTATTTACAGATCCCTGCAAGACTTGGAAACCCTGGTGGTGTAGTGGTTAAGAACTACGGCTGCTAACCAAAATGTCGGCAGTTCGAACCCACCAGGTACTCCTTGGAAACCCTATGGGGCAGTTCTACTCTGTCTTTTGGGTCACTGTGAGTCCTTAGTGTATTCTTGATTCATCTTCACCCCTGCTTAGAGACCCAGGTTTTACGAAAGAAAGCCCTCAAAAAGGAGTGAGGGGGTGTTGACTTCCTCCTTTCTGGCAAACTCAGACTACTGCTACGTTTCTGAGGTCGTGGTGTTGTTTCCTTGGTGGCTGAAGCAGGGTTCCCCTGTGTATTACACATTTATACCTAAAAAGGCCAAAGTTTTTAAAACGCTCCCAGCGGTGGCATCCATATTGACATGGCCCAGCTGGAGGGTACAGTGGCAATCCAATGCCCAGACTAAGAGTCCTGGGGGAGACAACTGGACTGAGGCTCATAGATATGTTAGAGAGGAAGTGATGTGCCCAGGTGACAAGAGGGTCTCAAGAGGGAACCTTGTGCTCCAACCCATCATTTCATAGATGGAGAAACTGAGGCTCAGAGAGAGGAAGTGGCCTGTTGAAGGTCACTCAGGATTCCTGATAAGACACTCCTTTCCCCATCGGCTGCTAACTTGACCACCTTCAGGGCAACATCCACCCAGGGCGACAGGTAACTTCCGTGGCACATTCTAAATATTCACGTCAGTTTAGTCATACAGTCAACTGACTCAGGTATCATTTAAGAATTGTACTGAGAGGACTGTACCTGTTCTCTCAGGTGAGTAGATTCTCAGTGTATAGAGGGAAAAGAGCTCTTTATAAACTCTACTTTATTCCTACAGTTGGTGATTCATCCACATACATATTATCATGTTACCTAAGCCAACCGTGATTTCTTCAGACTTCTATTCCACAGCAGAGATACTTGGAGTTTGCCCAACAAGTTCTTTATCACTTGTTCTGGAAGCAAGACGTGCCCTGGCTGACTATACACATGTACAAATGTTTCACATTCACAGGTGACACCCGTGATTCTTTTTCTTTGCGGCACCTTGTTTAACTCAATATACTTGGAAAGAGTTGGGGAAAATCAGCTATTGTTCATGTCAATCTATCTTTGTCAATAGAATTTTTTTTATAAAAACACTTGTATATGTTTTAAATATATTCTTATCAAAACCTTGGAGCTACAGATTTAGCTCATTCAAATTACGGAAAATGTCCACTGTATAATCCAATTGCTAAAACCAGTCCTCCTTGTCAGACAAAACAGCCAAAGTAGGCTCATTTTCTGACAGAACAAGTCTGACTTCATTTTTCCCATTTAAATAAATGTGTTAGTACGTGTCCCTGGGACAACCATGTCACTTCTGAATTCTAATTCTAAAGTAGGTGGTAGCTAGTAGGGAGGGCTTAGATAGATGTATAGAGCCTCAAGCCTCTCTGCAAATTTGTCACATGGGTGAAGGAAGGTGCTGCCGTCATCAGTACTTCGTATGACACTCACTCTGCTTTGTTCTCCTGAGACTTTCTCTCAGGAAAAATGCAGCCTTTGAAAGTAGGTTAGGGAATGGAAAAGGCGAAGTCATTAAATTTCCAATAGACAAAAATTGTCATCACTTGCACTACCTGTCTCTACAGTGTATCTGAATTCAGACCGTCCCAGCACTGGGTGAACAGCAGGCTTCACCCTTGGCAAAAATAAATGTAAGACAGAGAGAGACGCACAGCTCTAGCTTGGATTTGTGGTCCTTGATTAAAGGAGAAGCTACCTACAGCCACTGTTCATATTGTCCCTTTATTTGGCACTATGGAGATTTTAAGGAGCCCTGGTGGCACAATGATTAAACGTTCAGCAGCTAACCAAAAGGTCATTGGTTTGAACCCACCAGCTGCAACTCAGGAGAAAGATGTGACAATCTGCTTCCTTAAAGATTACAGTGTTGGAAACCCTACGGGGCAGTTCTACTCTGTCTTATAGAGTTGTTATGATTCAGAATTGACTCAGAGGCAATGGGTATGGTTTGTTGTTGTTTTGTTTTATTTTTTAAATGGAGGTTTTAAGGAGCCCTGGTGGTGCAATGGTTAAGTGCTCAGTTGCTAATCAAACGGTTAGGGATTCAGACCTATCCAGCAGCTCCATGGAAGAAAGACCTGCCAATCTGCTTCCTTAAAGATTACAACCAAGAAAATCCTATGGGACAGTTCTACTCTGTCACATGGAGTCACTGTGAGTCAAAAATTGACTCGATGGCACCCAACAACATGGAGGCTTTACACCCAGGGGCAAAGCAACTTAGTAAAGTAGGAGAAGACAGTGAGAAAAGGGAGAGAACAAGACCTGGCTCGGTGCCCGGATTACATGCATGCTTTCAGAAGATTCGTTCTGGCAAATAATATATATGGAAGTTAGGAATCTGGAAACTGGATCTCTTAAACTTAGCTATACCCCAGTTTGAAGACTTCAAGAAAAATCCATGCAGGTGTTGATGAGGGAGCATGTGCCAGGATGTTCATTGCAACAGTGTAATAGTAGACATTTTGGAAGCAACATAAATGTTCTTCAGTATGAGAAGAGTCAGTGCAATCGAACGTTATACAGCAGTTAAAATAAATGGATCACAGACATACACACACATCTTGAAACTGTTTAGTCAAAAGATAATCTGCAAAATGCTATCTGCAGAATATTATATTAAAAAAATAGTACATATGTATATAAATACATAAATATGTACTAAAGGTAACTAAAACCAAAACTATCCCCTGAAGTCTTCTCTGAAGCAAAAAAAATAGCTTATTTTAATTAGTAAAGTTTGTCTGCTTTGAGCATTGTGCTCTTTTAAAGAATTATCTCTGTGAGATAAAATTGACAACGGCAACTCGAAAGGTTGGATGGAAAGCTTAGGGGGCAGTGAGTTTCAGATAATGGTGGTGGAGTTATGTGGAAAAGCAGGGTGGGAATGGTAGCCCAACTTGTAGAATGTAACCAGTGCCACTGAATTGTACATGTAGATATTGGTGAAATGATGTATCTTTGGCTGTAAATACTTTCACCATAATACAAAAAATTTTTAAATAATAATAATTAAAAAATATATAGTAAAAGTATAAAAACATGGGTGGAAGCAGACCTCTTAACTTTAAGCTAGTGGTTTCCAAAGAGATGAATGAGGAGGAGGGTATCAACTGTATTTGTAAGATGTTGCCTTTCCAAAAGAGCAGCTCAGCCTTCCATGCTATTAAGTTGATGGAGAATTTTGTATTATTGTATTTTTAGATGAAACAAAGAGACTGATTTTTAAATATGTGCTCAATGGAAGAAAGAGCTTTAGGGTTTCAATTTAAGCTTTTGTTGGAGAATAAGTGAGCCGCACCTTTCACTTAGGACAGCCTGCAGCCCAACTGGAAGTCTGAGAGAATTTCATCTCAGCAGGAGCTGAGTCTAGTTAGAGGAGGTGTTGCTTATCCTGAAGATTCTGCAAAGTCACCCCTGATTTTTTTTTAAATGAAATTTGACAAAGTATGTACATGAAGGCTCCCGTAGAATGGTCTTAATTTGTGCTTAGGAATGCATAATTTTATCAGGGTGTCTGTAATTAGATATTGTGCAATAGAATAAAAAAGCAAATACTGCTTGTTCCATGGCAACAATGGCCTTTAGTACCTCACTGTCTTTGAGATAACGCAGGTTTCCACAGACACGTGTCTTGCTTGGGATTTTTAAAATAGACATCCAAGGAGAAAACGAAAGTTTCCCAGTTGGTTTTCCCCCATTTTTGAGAGTGTGTGTATGAACATGTGTTTTGTTCTTTTCTTTTTATTTTGCCTCTTAGATTCAGGTTGTTTTTCTCTTTCTTTATCTGTCTGACTGTAAATGTGGATATTGAGCGTTTAGTAGTCCTAGAGAATAATGTCCATGCTTAAGCTGGTCTTTGGTGTAAAGAGCTTTTGTTTTGAGTATAGAGAAAAGAATTAAGATTGTGATCACTTCCTGAGCAAGGACAGAAGACAGGTTTGCAGGGAATGTGGTCTCTGTTCTATAGAGGAAGCACTAACATGCCAGGACATGTATTAGAAAGCAAGCTTATGGAGGGCATGGAGCACACCCCCGCCATCTCTGTGACCCCAGCATCCAGCATTGTCTGGCACACAGTAAGTGCTCAATAATTAACTCCTCACTGGTCAGCTAGTCAGACTGAGGAAGACAGCGATGTTCAGTAATTTCTAAGAAAAGTCCCTGCAAGCTGTACCTTTGCTTCTAGACCAGAGGTCAGATGCCTATGGGCACCAGGTAGGCAATGTAATTGTGGGGTGCAGGGCTGGCCAGATGTTACCTAACAGGAAATTATGTGTCCTGGGATCAACCAAAGTGTGCATGTCCTATCTAAAACTATTCAAGTTTTTTTAAAATATCAGCCTAGCCAAACAATACAACACTGCATTCCTGCCTAATCTGTGAAGAAAGTTAATTCCAGTACTGTGGAGTTTCCAGAGGTAGATGGCCAAACCCCAAACAGGTCAAGGATCATTCCTACCAAGTACAGTTTTAAGCAGCTAACTATCCAGGGGCATTGCTCTGCAGTCCACTAAGTAGTAAGACTTTGGGCCAGGCCAACTCTGTGTCGGGTCAGCCCTGGAAGCACCATGTTCTCTTTTTCCCGTAAGAATTGTTATTTGGTTGAAATCTATTCATGATGCTCATCAAGGGCAGCCTAGAAAGGGAAAAGAAGAGCCAGCAACGTAGCCTGCACCTTAAGGAGAAGGGTTGATGGAAGGCAGCAAGAGTGGCCCAAGGGTTTGTGGTCTGGTGATACCTGTGTGACCTCCAAATCCTCATTTTAAACACCAACTGGTTGACCACTGCCTTCTGTCCAACCTGCTTTCTCCCTGGGATGATCTGGAGCCTGATTAACTGCATCACCAAAATAAAGCCTGATTGCTTGTACGTAAACATTTTAGTAGAGATGTTCTTGACCACAGATTTTTGCTTTAAGAACTTTTAGCCCAGTTGCTTCCTATTGGAACACATGTCCTCAAACTCTTGTAGATGTTTTGCTGAAAGATACACCTAGGCTGAATTCTGGGAGCTACTTCTTTGGTCTTATTCATTTCATTAATTGCATTTAAGAGTATGACTGAAAATGTTAGGGCAAAGTCTTTTGCAATTTTATTAGCATTAAGCAATTTTATATGTGGCAGTAAGTTATACAGCTTGAGAGAAAATTAAAAACATTTTAAGAGGTGAAGAGAGATACTGTTACATAGTGAGAGGGACAGAGAAGTAAACATTAATTATCCCTGTGAATGCTGTAAATGTTTTTGTAGAAGCAGAGAAATCATCCCATACCTTGGACTTTTAAAGCATTCTCCTCTAAATAACTCAAGGGCAGTTAGAGTTGTTGTTTTATTTATCATCATATGGTCCCTGAGAGGTAGGGAGGAGCAATTGTAAAAAAACAAACTATTCACCCTGCTGAGTGAGCATCATGAGGGGGAGTATTTTAGATCTTATTTAAAATCTTATACATTTCTTCTAAAATTTAGTCTCATCAGAGGCAGCTAGGGTCACTTTTGTAAATATGAACACTAAAAGGGCTAAAACTGTTCATCTCTCCATTGAAAAGAAGTAGAATAAGAATCTGGAACTCCCAAATGCCATACTATAGATTCTGCATTTTAGAATGATGCACAAAGCAAGCCACAGGAAGGGATGCATTTACTACCACATAGGTAAGGAGTTGTCTGTAACTACTCTTATCGGCTGTATAGTCACTTCAAGGTATTTAAACCCTTGACTGTAGCAGCCCATACTGTCTTTGCTCAACAATGAGTTTTCATGATGGTAGAGTAGGAAAAGTTCAGGCAGCATTTTCTAATGGCTACAACTTACGCAGTCTTATCCAACAAGTACCAGGAGGGTGACAACAAATGTTCAGATACATCTCTTTAGCAACTAAGGGGTTCTTGTAACTCAGGATTTAGAGAGAACAGCAGGTTTCTCCTCTCAGATTGAGAAGAATCAAAGTCACGGAAATTACTATACATTGTTGGGTGCCGTCAAGTCAGTTCCAATTCATAGCCACCCTATAGAACAGAGTAGACCTGCCCAATAGGGTTTCCAAGGAGTGGCTGGTAGATTCAAACTGCCAACCTTTTGGTTAGTAGCCATAGCTCTTAACCATTGCACCACCAGGGCTCCAATTTACTGTACACAGGTAACATAAATACCTGTCAACCGAAAACAGGTATAGAGAAACCATGGTAATATGCAGTTACGAATAGGTTGCAGGTATTCATTTCCAGTTCCTCCTATTAAGCTGTCCTGATGCTCCATGGTGAGGAGCTCCTGGGGCTGAGTCCAGCCTGGCTCTGACCAGAGCCGCCTCCTTTGTTGTTATACTGATTCCATTTTGTCCTCCACTCCTCCTCTGTGTCTCTTCTTGGTTCATGCTTTTTTAATTACACTATTGACTACTATAAAGCAGAGCTGATATCTAATTACAGAGGAGACTCAGTCTCACCAGCTGCAGTTGCTGAAAGAATAACTAGCAGATTTCACCTACTGCATTTCTCTTGCTTTAATGCTTTCTGACCTTTGTACTATTTGAAAAATCTTTGAAAGCACTGAAAGTATGTTTCTCCTTCAGTAGGAATATGCTTTGGAATATGCCTGATAAAAATGCCTATTCTCTGCTGCTATGGCAGCTGAGGTTTTGTAAGGCCCACTTGCTTTAGATATGTGAAGAATAACTTTCAGACTAAATATCTCCTCCATCTTAAAAGCCTGTGAGCAGCCATCTAAGGTACTCCACTGGTCTCACCCCATCAGGAGCAAGGGAGAATGAAGAAAACAAGATACAAGGGAAAGATTAGTCCAAAGGACTAATAGACCACAACTACCACGGCCTCCACCAGACTGAGTCCAGTACAACTAGACAGTGCCCAACTACCATCACTTACTGCTCTGACAGGGATCACAACAGAGGGTCCCAGACAGAGCTGGAGAAAAATGTAGAACAAGATTCTAACTCACAAAAAAAGACCAGACTTACTGGCCTGACAGAAACCCCGAGAGTATGGCCCCTAGACACCCTTTTAGCTCAGTAATGAAGTCACTCCCGAGATTCACCGTTCAGCCAAAGATTAGACAGCCCCATAAAACAAAACAAGATTAATGGGGCACAACAGTCCAGGGACAAGAACTAGAAGCCAGGAGGGGACAGGAAAGCTGGTAATAGGGAACCCAAGGTCGAGAAGGGACAGTATTAACATGTCGTGGGGTTGTTAACCATTGTCATAAAACAATATGTGTATAGACTGTTCAATGAGAAACTATTTGTTCTGTAAACCTTCATCTAAAGTACAATAAATAAATAAATAAATAAGAAAGAAATAACTCAGAAAAAAATAAATATCTCCTCCATTTACTTAGACAAGTGAGCAATGGGATTGTTTTCTGTATCAGGCTATCCAGCTACAGCGTCAGCATGTTGAGGGGGTTGGGGAGGAATACTATAGTGCCTGGTTGGTGTTCTGCTATTTTAACTCCTTAAAATCCATGTCATGTGGGTTAGGGTGGCTTGACCATCTCCTCTAGCTTCATTTTGATCCTTCCGTTCACTTACATGGACTTTATTTTCCTAATTACATTTGTTTTTTGTTTTTGTTTTTTGTATAACAGAGATCTATAGTTAGTGGACTCTGAAACTATATTTTACAATTAGTAAGTTACGTGGCCTAAAAAAGATTTTTTTCCTGATGTGTACATGTATTCTACATAAAATTTCAACAAAGGTAAAAACTAAATCAGATTTAGTTATACAGAAGAAAATCACGTTTTTAAAAGGATGCCAAAACCAACCACTGCCGTTGAGTCCATTCCAACTCATAGCGACCCCATACGGTTCCCAAGGCTGTAAATCTCTAAGGAAGCAGACCGCCACATCTTTCTCCGAGGAGCCGCGGGTAGTTTTGAACCCCTGACCTTTCCGTTAGCAGTCGATCGCTTTAACCACTGTGCCACCAGGGATCAGATTATATGAAATAGACATTGCCCTACCAAGATGGTGACATAGGGCCATTCTGTCTAAAACATACAGAGTGCCTTATAGTATTATCAGCTGTTAGACTTAACGACTTACTTTTGCAAAAAGAATTCTTTTGCCGGATTTATATACATGAGAGAAATAACCAAGAGGCTTCACTCTTTTGAATAGAAAACATAATAATAAAACCCTTAATCCCATAACAAGAAAGAACAGATGTCCCCCAAGTCACTTTCATCAGCTCTGGAAGGAGAATGAGGTTGTTTGGTTGGTTGGTTGTTTTAGAATTACTGTTTCCAGAATAGTAGACAGTATGCAAATCCTAGAAAGAGTTTATTCTGTATTAAGAAGTCAGCAGTTTACTTCCAGAGTAATTGTTTGCTCTTGAGACAAAGCTATCATTACTGTATCTGATAGTTTTATAGCATGCCATGCACTGTTTGCAAAGAATTTTTTCCATCATTTTTTTTTTTCACAGGCCATTCCATTATGCAATTCGGTGATGAAAATTAGCTATTTTCTCCTGGTATGGGAAAGAGTCTGTGCAAGGGCACAAATAGACTTTTTTTTTCATATTTATGTTCTGCCGACTTCCACCCAGAGTTGAAGTAGCCCAGAGCGGAGTAGGATTATTCTCGGTGAATATATTTATATGAAAAGAATTTGGTATTTCTTTCTCTCATGGATGGGAAAGCCTCAGTTTCAGCGTATATTCATGACTTCGTGGGGCTTGTAAAAGAGAGAAAAAACCCTCCCAGGAAGAAACCCTTTAGAACAGAGTGAATCAAACCAAGAGAGAATTTTAATGAGTCCTTCCCAGGGACAAGTCTAAAACATAAGGACACTGTATACTCAACACAGGTGGGAGACAGGGAGACATCCAACACACGTACACCTTCCTGCGATTTGATGTAGCCCCTGTAATTACATAAATGTGTAAGCTGGACCGCCAGAGAAAATGGGGCTAATGTTCTGTTTGGGGCATTGCACTTCTGTGTAGACGAAGAAATGTTGGAAAAATGTTAGGCCAAAAGCAAGGATGTAGACATTCCTTAAGAAAGGGGAGTGGAGGGACGAAAGTACTGTTTACTTCTCAGGAAGTTATGAAATCTCATATGTAAAACACAGTCATATTTTCGTTATTACTTGATTTACCACCCCAGGAACTGAGTCCAAGCCAGCTGTGATTCTCAAGCCGTCTTGCTCATCAAAATCCCCCTCTTTTGATTCAGATTCCCTTCCGCCATTGCTTGCTTTTGCCTGGCCAATTGTCCCTAAGTCGATTCTCTGTAGAATTCCAGAATGTGCCTGTTTGGTGCTCTCAAGAAGGTTCTTTTTAATAGCTTATTTTGTATTTACAAAAGTTAAAGTTCAGTGTAGATATTTGGGGAAATTCTGAGAAGTACAAAGAAAAAATACATGGCACAATGATTCTATCACCTGTACATTGCCCCACTGTTAACCCTTTAGTGCTATAAAGTTGTTATTATTTCTTAAGCATTCAAACTAATCCTGAAGTACCAGGAGCAGAAGAAATCACTGGGAGAAGAGGACCTGAGGTATCCAGACCTCCTCCTTGGGGGCAGAGGCCATGTCTTCTCTGCCTTGGTGCTCTGGCTGCTGGCCAGTGCCCAGCACTCAGGGACACACCATGTGTACACAGTCCAATAAAAACCAAAACCTGTTACCTTCAAATTGATTCTGACTCATAGCAACCTCATGTGTTGCACAGTAGTACTGCACTTCATAGGGTTTTCATGACTGTGACCTTTAGGAAGCAGATCACCAGGCCTTTCTTCCGAGGTGCTTCTAGGTGGATTCAAACCACCAACCTTTTGGCTAGCAGCCAGGCACTTAACTGTTTGTACCACCCAGGGACTGTATGCAGGATCCACAGCCTGGGGTTTTCAGAGGCGGAAGAAGGCAACAATTTAAAATAGGTCTGTCGTTGTTAGCTGCTATCAGGTTGGCCCCGACTCATGACAGCCCCATTCACAACAGAACAAAACACTGCCTGGTCCTGCATGATCTCCATAATTGGTTGTGGATCAGACCATTGGGATTCATAGGGTTTTTATTGACTGATTTTCGGAAGTAGTTGCCAGGCCTTTCTTCCTAGTCCATCTTAGTCTAAATCTATTCAGCATTATAGCAACATCCAAGCCTCCACTGCCAGACAGGTGGTAGCTTGTGCATGAGGTGATGTCTTAGTTATCTAGTGCTTCTATAAAAGAAATACCACAGTGGATGGCTTTAACAAAGAGAAGTTTATTCTCTCACAATCTAAGAGGGTAGAAGTCCGAACTCAAGGTGCCAGCTCCAGGGGAAGGCTTTCTCTTTCTGTTGGCTCTGGGGAAAGGTCCTTGTCATCAGTCTTCCCCAGTCAAGGAGCTTCTCAGCACAGGGATCCTGGATCCAAAGGACATCCTATTCTTGTGGCTCTTGTTTCTTGGTGGTATGAGGTCCCCATGTCTCTCTCCTCGCTTCTCTCTTTTATATCTCAAAAGAGACTGGCTAAAGACACAACCTAATCTTGTAGATTGAGTCCTGACTCATTAACATAACTGCCTGTAATCCTGCCTCATTAACATTATAGAGATAGGATTTACAACACATAGGAAAATCACATCAGATGACAAAATGGTGGACAACCATACAATACTGGGAATCATGGCCTAGCCAAGTTGACATATCTTTTGAGGAGACACAATTCAATCCATGAGAAGTGCATTGACTGGGAATTGAACCCAGGTCTCCTGCATGAAAGGCGAGAATTCTACCACTGAACCACCACTGCCCTCATAGAATAAGTCTAGGAGAGAGGAAATGTGTTAATAATTTTTCTCAAATATGAACAGTAGGGTTTGAACCACCAACATTTCAGTTAGCAGCCGACCACTTAACCATTGTGCCACCAGGGCTCCTTGAATTACAGGATATGTTTCTCAATTGTGACCGTTTTCTGAAATTGTCTAGAAATGTCAACAATGTGTTTATAAGATGATTTAGGGACAGGAAATTGAAGAGAAGGTAAGATGTTTGCAAGACTCCGCTCAGAAGATGAATTTACTTACTATTCTTTGGCAAGTCTTTAGCACCCATGGCGGAAAGATGCCTCCTTGGGAGAGTCAGGCTCCCAGCAGATGAACAGAGCCCCGTGCTGTGTCAGGAGGGGCCAGGGTCCTCCACGGCTGGGGCCACACTGTCCACCTGGAGTATTCAGCTTGAGACGGAGTGAAGTTTGAGGAAGGGTAATGGAGGGGTAGGAATGTTTGGTATCCAGGCCCTTATAACCCACCAGGGCCTGAGCATCGACCAAATGTCCCTGCCGAGTAGCGCCCATAAACAGATTACAGAACCACCATTCGTTAATCCCAAAACAGTTTTCTGTCATTTAATTAGAAAATTCATCTTATTTTGCCTCCAGGCCCTGTACTCTTATTGCATTTGCACATATCTCAAAATGTTTCAAGAACTGACCAGATAACATTAATGGATATATTAGATAGGCAAACGCTTTTAAACAAAAAATAATAAACATACTTGTGTATATGTATTAAAAAAAAAAAAAGTTAATTCAGTCTGGAGCCAAACAGGTAATTTTCCCTTCAGCATTTTTTCAGTCAGCAAGACAGGTTGGCCTAGGAGCGCAGTCAGCCTGTCTGCAGAGTCTGGCCTGACTCGCATACCAGGGTCAGATTTTCTTCAGGAACAGACAGCGAGATGATCTGATTGGCTCGGGGCCAGAGCATGCTCACAAGGGCTGCTTTGATGAAATGTTTCTTGGTAAGTACTGTACCAAAAGCAGCCTGCCACCCTCCTTTCAAAGATACCCATTTAGAGTAATTCCCAGAAGGGGGGGGGGGGGCGGGAATAGCGAGAGAAAGAGAGAGGGAGAGGAGGAGAGAGAGAGAGAGAGAGAGCCGAACGACGGGATTACCGAAAGAATAATTACGCTCCCTGGTGTAGAGAAAGGGGGAAAAGTTATTACAAGTAAACTGCTGGATGTTGAAGTAGCTGGCTGGCAACTCTGCAAGAACATAAGGAATGTGCAATTAAGCTCATTAAAACATCATCATTATGCTTATCAATCTTTTTCCAAAAGGGGTGGAGTGGAGCAGTGTGTTAAGGCATGACTGCTTTGGCAGATAAAGATCCGGGGCTACCTAGTTGCTTCTCTCAGCAAACAAAATAAGCTATTCAGCTCCACACAGCATTTGCAGTGAGGTGGGCTGACTCCAGTCAGCACTGGAGTCATGCCTGCACGCTGGGAGAGGCATTTAGAAGGCTGGCTCCTTTCAGCTGGCATCCTTCCTTTAGATATGCTCCGCATCAGTCAGGCAAGTCTTTAGAAAGCACCTACAATATGCCCAACTCTGGTGGTGAGGGAAATGCAGAAATATGACTTAGGATCTGAGCCCTGCTCTCTAGGCGCCGTTAGCTTAGTTGAGAAGAGGAGAACATAGGCATTCATTCATTCATGCATGCATCCAACAAATATTTATTTTGAGTCAGCCATGTAGAGGTGCTCTGCTTGGTGTTGTGGGTGCAGGATGACTAAGGAGGACACGGCTTTAGCCCTCACCATCTGACGGGGAGTCAGTCAAGCCACAGCCTCAGTGCTGAGTGTGACATTGCCGCGTGATGGGCACTGAGAGGGAAAAGGTCAAGATCGGGGCATTGAGAGTACTGGGTAAGAGTGACTACTGGAAACAAAATTTGCTCATATCCCATATTAGATTTTAAACTCTTTGAAGAAAAGCACGTATCTCTCTTTTGCTGTGATTTTGCTTTGCTGCTATTATTTTTAATGACATCTTTAGAAGCACCTCAGCAGAAAGACTTGGCAGTCTGCTTTCGAAAGGTCATGTCCATTGAAAACCCTTCGGAACACAGTTCTACTCTGACACACATGGGGTGTCCGTGAGTCAAAAGCAACTCAGCAGCAACTGGTTTGGGTTTTTTTGTTTTTTTAATATGAAGATAATGCATGTTTATTGATGAAAATTAACAACACAAAGAAAAATTTAAAAAGAAAATAAAAATCACCTGTACTCTGACCACCCAATGATGCCCACTCTAATAGTTGGCTATTTTTTCTCCCAATCTTTTGTTTTTATTTTTGTTTTTTTTGAAAAATCGTATAAATAGAATTATCTTCTACTTTTTCCACTCAGCATATTGTGAGCATTTTCCATATCATTAAATATTCTTCAAACCATTGTTTAGAACGTGCAAAATTTAACAGATCCTCAACGGCTGGACATCTTGTTTGTCTGCAGTTTTTCACCGTTATAAATAACACCACTCTTAGCATCTTTGTATGTAAGTACGAATCGTCACTTGTTTCATATCCTTACAGTTATTAGCAAGTAGCATTTATTGAACAACTACCTGTATAATGGAAACCCTGGTGGCATAGTGGGTAAGTGCTAAGGCTGCTAAACGAAATGTCAGCAGTTCAAATCCATCAGGTGCTCCTTGGAAACTCTATGAGGCAGAAAAGCTTTATAACACAAGGCAGAGGATAATTGTGGGGTCCACACTGGAGCTGAATCAGTCTGGAGAATAGGGGTTCACCATGGAGTGAACAAGAAGGCATCCTACAGGAGGTAGAACTGGGCTGTCCAGCTTCCTAGAGTCCCGTATTGCTGTGGATCATCTTGAAACTCCCAGCTTGTACTTTCTCCTGAGCATCTATAAGGAGCACCTCTTTTTCTCTGCCAGCTCAAGCTTGGGGGCCTCCATCACCCACATCTACAATGCATGTTAAGCTCTTGTTCAGTGATTAAAAAGACAAATTCCTGGACCCCATCCCAGACCTGTTCAGTCAGAACCTGTGGGACAAAGTCTAGGAATCTGCATTTTTAAAAATACTGTAATGTGGTTCCAGTGCAGGTGGTCTAAGACTCAATGATGCAGGAGGAAACACTGGCAGCTGCTGGGATGCTAGGCAGCACAGCAGTTAAGAGCAAGGGCTCCGGGGGCAGAAAGACCCTGTGGGTTCAGACCTTGACCCTGCCACCCCCACTGAGTGGCCATTGAAAAGTCACTTTGGTTAACAAACCTGTTTGCTCAACCTGTAAAGGAAGATAGTACTAGAACATCTTTCCAAGATCAGTTGTGAGGATTAAAGACGGTGCTTAGCCCAGCCCACAACCACTTCTCAACAAAATTTTTGGTGGTTATTATTATTGTTTATAAATAGCATTTCCCTTTAGAACCTGAGCAAGTGTTCTTCCTTATGCCTTTTATCCTGGCTGGAGCTGAGCTTACCAGTCCAACCCTGTTTGGTAAAACAGGCCTCAGAAATCAGCCACCCTGCAAGTCTCCTACTGTGATACGTCTCATGCCTTCAGCTGGTGCCCGCTCTGCCTCCCAAGCCCTGCTGGCTACCCTCTGCTGGCATGTGATTGGTAGCAGTGCATCCTTGGTTGGGAGCCAAGTTTTAAGCTAAGGTAGGAGGGAAAGATAAGCCAGAGGAAGTGCTGATGTGAAGAGGTGTGACTGGAGAAATACCAGTACCCTCCAAGACTGGAGGGAGCCAGCTTGAACTTTAATTCCTGGTTTGATCAAGGTAGTGTAAAAATGGACCCCAAAGGTCTTTAGATGGAAAACTAGGTTTTAGATTTCACATATTAGCTATAGTTAAAGCCAAATGTTCATTCCACTCAAATTGTGTGGGTGCATAACTTTCCTCCCACTGCTGAAGTATCGTGTTCTTAGCTGCTAATAAACTTAATAAAATCCATTTCTTATTTCCCCCAGTGTATTAAGTATGTTCACATGCACTGCTGAACCAACGCTCAGTGACACTGTGTTAGAAAGTATTTTTGTTGGAAACAGACAACAGACACAGTTCAGCTGCAAAACACTTTTCAAAGAGGCTTCTTTTCTCCAGTCTCAGGCCTGCAAAGAGCCGTTTGAATTCAGGGAATCCTCCCAGCCAACCATAAAACCTACACAAAGTATGAAGGAATTTTGTTTTATTGGTTCAAGAAGCAGATTCAAAGGAACTGCATGCTTTTCTACACCCACGGCTGCTCCCACCTGTCCTCAGGCCCCCCCTAACCTCCCATTGTCACTGATGGCCGATTTCCTCACTGTCCCCCTACTCTGAGTCGGCCTGGATCAGACCACGTTGGGTGCATTTCCAGGTCTAACCCCAGGTATTCTTAAAGCTCTTGGTGATTAAATGCAAACGCTGAAGTCAAGCAAAACAAACAAGAATGCCCTTCGGAGAAGTGATGGGGCATCTTGGGCTGTGGAGAGCAGCAGGAGGGATACCAGAGCCATCTACGCTCAGCTTGGAAAGAGTCAGAAATAAAGAGGGAGGATAAGGAGGATGTAAACACTAAAATGATGCATAAGTCCACAGGAAGGAAGAGACTCTAGGGAGGTGGCAATAGATGTGTGAATGATTTCAGACTATACTAAAATTTTGTCTATTCATTTGATCTATTATAAATCTAAAATTGTATCTGTTCTGAAATGTTAAAATGTGGTGTTGAGATTCATCACGATGTCTATGTTTGTGGGATGTTAAGTATCAGTATGTGTGGATTGGGCTAGAGGCAGGGATGAGATTTTATTTTAAGAAAAACCAAAGAGTTGGAAAACAATCCAGACATTTGTTGATCCACATGAAGTGCACATTTGATTTAAGAATGCAGAAATAGGACACAGTTCCCTTCCTCATCCATCCTGCTCTAGTGTTGTGATAATTGAATCAATTTCACATGTGAGCATTAACGTTTGGGTTTTTTTGTTTGCTTGTTTAATATAAAAAAAAAGGTAAAGTCATTCCCCTTTTGTGCTTTCTTCTGTGTCTAATCTGCTCTTTTTATAACTCAGAAGTGACTGGGTTTAGGACATGCCTTATACCAGTATAGCCTCATTAGCATAACAAAGTCTTATTTCAAGCAGTATTATATGCACAGGTATAGGAGTTAGGATTCCAACACATGTTTGGGGTGGGGGGAGAGGGGGACACACAATTAAATCCATAATAGTGACCTATTTACATTTGCACATCTCTATATTCAACTAAAAAAATCCTTGTTTTTTCAAGTATACATGTAACATTTACCAAGACTAACCATATCCTGAACCAGAAAACAGGCTTCAGTAGATTTTAAATAATTAAAAAAAAAAGAAAATCAGCCTCTTGATCAGACTTATGCATACTGTGACTAACTACGTGTCTTGAAGAATCAGCTGCTTTTTAGCAGAGCGATCTCGAGATCTTTGCTCTTCCGTAAGCCGAAAAACTAGAAAATGACAATGCCATACCGGTGTTTGCTGAAGTGCTCACCCTTGGATTGTGTGGGGCTTATCGCCTAGTTTAATCGGCATGGCCCTCTTAAATAGAGCTGTCTTAAAAACACAGATGTGCCAGTAAGATTTGTTTTAATTTAGGTCTAACAGCTTTAGGATTACCCCTCGAGACTATATCGTCAGGCTTTTGTACACACAAGGAGCTTACACAAAACTCCCATTATAGTGGCAGCTTGGTGGGGGAAGCCTTGTTTGGTTGATTGAGTTATGATTGTATAGGGAACAAATAAGGCTTTCTTTCCTTAAGCATAACGGTTATGTCTTACTGTCACTAATAATGCCACGTTTTCTTTTAAAAAAATATTTACACAGCCTGATGTTATTCTTAATGTCACTGCAATATGTTACCTCTGGGTTGAAATCCAGTTTTAATCCCCTAAGCTAGAAAAATGAGTTCGATTCTACACAACTGAGTTTCCAAACTGTTGCTGCTGTTGCTGTATTTACTACCAGTGCTGGTGTTGGTGGGTCTCTGTGTATACATATATAGTGTGTGTATGTGTGTGTATATATATATACAGTGAAACCTGTGAGAGCTGGAACTCAAAGGCACTGCCTTGTTTTTCTGAGTCCTTACAAGTCTCCCACCTTCGACAGGGTAATAGTCCTACCACTTCTGTCACTCGTTGTAATGGAAAATATTTGAGTTTTCCTTCTCTCACAGGTTTCCACATTACACAGCTTCCAGCTTTTGTAGGTTTTACTCTCTACACACACACAATATATATACACATATAGTTCATATATATATGTAAACTACATTAATTAAATGTATATAACCATCTATATCTGTATATCTATACACATGTAACAATTTAGGTCATCCTGTAAGAAACTATCTTACTTTGTTTTCTTGGTATCTCCCCAGTGATCTCAGTAAACTCTTACAATGAGCTGATTTACTGCAGTCCTGGACAGTATTAAACTTTCTCCTGTCTTCCTCCTCGAAGAAGTTAAATGGCTGTTGTTTGACATTTGTTACACTGGGTACATTAAGGTTTTATTTACTAGATTTTATTTAAAGTCTCTTGTAAATAAAATGGATCAGAAAATTTCAGTGCTGGGTGGGTTGTGTGATTTCAGCCAAGGAGATGCCACGGGTCCTATTTCATACAGCTTCGAGGGCTGCAGGCACATTCTTTGGAGTCACACTCACGGGGGATGTGAGAGCCTATCATTCTGCAGCCAGAGTTCCAGATGCAGCTCTACAGCTGCAAGGTATAAATGGTGGGGGCCAAGACAGAACAAAAAGTGAAATCAGCAGTGAAGATGAACAAAACTCGGCTGAGATTTACTGTTTCCTAAAATGGGATGCACATAGCAACCCAGAAACAGGAAAACAAAGAGTGGGTTTCTCCTCATTGGGGCAGGAGCCCCGGTTATGGCCTCTTCAAGTGAATTTGAAATGGCTTTGGCCCCATATAGGCAGTAAATGCTTTCTGAATTTTCCCAATCTGTCTTTAAACATAGGTTCTGCGAGTATATTTGGGCAGGAGATTTGCACTAGGATATTATAACTTCAATGGGACTAATTTTAATCAGCTAATTTGGCCTTTAAAAAGGACTGCAGGTCATTGTAATTATGCGAGGATATGCAATCATGAGCTTGCAATATACCAATTTCTCTTTAATATCTTCCTGGAATGGAGTTGTTGAATATGAGGCTGTACTGTTGCCTGAAATGAATGTTTTCTGTTGAAAATGTGGTTTATTTTCACCCCCAGTTCCTCCCTGGGATTGGTTTAAGTGCCGGGCGGTTCCCTTTGGGTTTCAGGACCGTATCTCGCACCCATGCTGTGGATCAAGACGTTTAGATCTCGCTGATCCAGCTCATCACAACCAGAAGATCTGGGACAACACTAGTTGGGAAAAACAGAAAGGAAGAGTCAAAGCTGGAGGAAGTTTTTGCATGACCTCAGCCCCTGCCCTTAGGCACTGTAACCTCTGTACCCAGACGGCCCCTGCCACCTGGCATCGGGCTCCGAAAGCCTTTAGCAGTGCCACTTTGGTCAGTAGAGAATGAATGACTGAGCATGTGGCCTTTTGGTAGACTAAAAATGTACCCACTAGCCTTTTACAAGCCTCGTGTCTAAGCATAATTTTACACGCCCTGTGTGCGCTGAGGTAATGAGATTGAATTAAGTTCTTCCTTCTTTTTCTGCCTGTTTGTGCTAAGAGTACGTTGCCCTGCTTGTGACTTTGAAAAGTGAATTTAATGGTCTGGTGGCAGGCAGGACACATGAGTTATGAAACCTTATAGCCCTGCGTTTGGGAGTTTTGTGCATTATATTGATACATGTTCTCTTTATTTTATGCCTAAACCTTAGATCCATATAGCTCTCAGGTGTTGTTTTATTAAAACATGCTACAAGGTCACTGAGTTTCTAACTGTGACCTCCAGCCTCAGTCTTTGCAGGACTTACTACCAGGTGACACCAAGAACATGGGATGAGCTGGGTGGCAGTCAGACGCCAGTGTATTGGCCTGCCTAGCCATCACCAGATCTCAATGGGCTTATCCATTTGACTCACCCCCACAGCACTTTCCCTGGAAAACAGGATACCAAGGCTTTGTATGGTGTCAGGGAGAGAAAAAGAGAGAGGTGGAAGGAGAGATTTCACTTAGTTGCAATTCTGTCAGCCGGCGACAGCGTCTCTAGCATCCCTAGGAGTTATCTAGAGGTTCCTGATAGACTGCCCCACAACCGGCCACATTGGGGTGGCCACTCACTCTCCATAAATGTGGCACCCTCTGAAATTCTTAGTTAAGGTTAGGAATTTTTCCTCTTCTGTGCCAGGAATTCTTGGATGTGGTTTGCATGCATGCTATCAGTCACCAGCTACTTAATACCAATCGGTGCCTGTAGCGCTTGATGTGTGGGTCATTGTAGCTAGCTGCAGGCAGTTCTGGATTGGCTGTGGGAAAGGAGAGGACTTGGGGCATGGTTAATCCAAAACAGTGAATAATGCAAAGGAGCCCTACTTTGAGAATTACAGTAAGTTGGGTTGCTTTCTTCACCACCATCCGCACAAGTGGTTACTTTCCTAGTTATATTTTGCTTAAGCTCAACTTGGTTTTTTTAATGTTATGTTTTAATTTTTATCTTATATAGAGTAATGTCTTGGAAAAAATTAGAACATTATGGAAAATTGTGAAGAAAATAAAGAGCACTTACAATTACACCATGAATAACCTTTTGCTGAATATATATCTAGGCATTTTTGTCTGGATATATATATAGATAGATATAAACTCTTAAGTTTGAGCTTTTTCCATTTTACTGAACATTGTGATCGTTGTTCCACATCAGTTGCTACATCTCAACGTCACCATTTTTGTCAGCTGCATGGCGTTCAGAGTTATGAATGCACCGCAGTTTGCTTATACCAGTCTCTACTGATGAGCATTTACAAAATTGTAGTTAATAGCAGAGTTACAGAGTATACCCTTGTACATACCTATACCTGTGAACACTTGTACTAATATATCCTTAGAGTTAATGACTGAGGGTGGCATTGCTGGGTCATTTCACATTTTGAAAATGATGCCAAACTGTACTCCCAAAGAGCTGCATAAGCCACATTCCCACCATCACAATTACACTCATGCCCTTTCTGGGTATTATAATTCCTTTTAATCTTTGCTAACCTGGTAAGTGGAGGGGTCGGGGAAAATAGCAATACATTGTTTTACCTGTTTCTTTGTTTAATAGTTGAGCACGCTAAAATATTTGCCACTTCTGTTTCTTGTTTTGTAAATTATCTGCTTATACCTTTTTTTTTTTAACTCTTTAATCGCATGGAACTTTATCCAAGAACTTAAAATGATAGGTATCAAGATGATGTCACTCGTAATATACATGGAAAGTGCACATGAAATGCATGTTGAGTGAAAAAGCAGAAACAAAATGGGACATGTATGCACACATACAGGAAGACTGGGAAGAAACACATAAAGAAGGAAAAGCTGTTACATTTCCCCAAGCATACTATAAAGCCATTTTACTTTTAAAATTTTAAAAAATGAATGTGGCCTAAAAAATTATATATCCCTGGTGGCGCAAACAGTCTAGCGCTGGGTCCAATAGGAGTCTTGAAAGAAATGCCTAGTGATCTGCTTCCAAAAGGTCACAGCTGTGAAAACCCTATGGCGCACAGTTCTACTTCAGGTGGGTTTGAACTGCCAACCTCCTGTCCAGTACATACTTATATCTTTAACCCATTTTTTTTCTCTTAAAGTATATGTCCTTTTAAATGTTATATTTGCTTATTTTTAATTTAATGAAAAGTATTTATTGCACACCTATTATATGCTAAGCACTATTTGGTTCTGGGGAAATAGTGGTGAGCAAAAAGGTCATAGTTCCTGCCCTCAGGAAATGTATAGGAGGAAACAGATATTAATCATATAATCACACAGACTTAATTGTGTAATTGTGATGCAGGCCCTGAAGGAGAGAGCTTCCTGGTACAATAAACCCATTGCTGTCCAGTCGATTCTACCTCAAAGCAACCCAGTGTGTTACTGAGTAGAACTGCTCTGTAGTGTTTTATTGGCTGTAATCTTTACAGAAGCATACTGCCAGGCCTTTCTTCTGTGGCACTGCTGGGTGGGTTTGAACCACCAACCTTTAAGTTGGTGGTCTAGAGCAAACCATTTGTGTCTCCCAGGGAACTTCCTGTTGCAATAGGACCATGTAACAGGCAAGTGGTTCTCAAACTTTTGGAGTCATCGGAATCCCCTAGCGGGCTTGTTAAAACACAGATTGCCCCCACCCCAGAGTTTCTGATTCAGTAGGTCTAGGGTGGGGCCCAATAATTTGCATTTCAAGCAAGTCCCCTGGTGATGCTGATGCGCTAGTCCGGAGACCACTCATTGGGAACCTCTGGTCTAGAGATTTCACCTTGACAGGGAGGCCAAGGCAGGTTTCCTGAGGAAGTGATGCTTGAGCTGAGGTATGAAGGCATTTCCAAGATGCTCCTGTCAGAGAACAGAGCCTGTACACGAGCCACGTGGTGGGAGGGAACATGCACAGGGCCGGAAGTCAGGCCAGTGTGTCTGCAGAGGAGAGAGAAGCAGGAGAGTAGGATGAGGTGAGGCAGAACTGGTAGCTAGGGCCAGACCATGTAGATGTAGTAGAACATGTTGAAGAATATTAAAAAATTTTTGACAAAGTTAAGCATAAGAGGAAGGCTTTGGCAATAAGGAAGGTACTTTATAGAAAGAAACAAAAATTGAAGTTAAAAATTGACTATAAGCAGCGCACCAAGTATGTAAACTCTACATAAATAATGAAAAGCTCACTCAATGGAGATAGAAATAAGAAATCATTATTACAAAAGTACGTTAAATTTCTGTTTATAAATCTTGCTAAATTCTACTCAAACCTGATTTATAAACTTAGGTTCAAATATATTAGGTTTAATAGTTGTAAGAGAGAGGCTGTTTCCACAAACAGTTGGTATCTGATTCTTACCTGCTGGTTGCTCCAGGCAACCTCACCAGAAGAGGAAACCATGGCATTCAAATTAATGGTCAGTAGGAAAATAAGGAACCAGATGCCCACTGGAAAGAACAATTAGTGCCCTTCAAAGGGGAAAGAAAAATACTTGCTTCTGATTAACAGAAAGTGGTCAGAGGATCCTGTAATCTATAGGACTGGAACCTCTTATTTGATTCCAGCCACAGGACAAGAGGAAAGGGTGAATTTTAGCAACGGTGCTGGAAAACATGTCCTAGATGGCTTCTTCATAAGCCTTTTCCTTAGGTAGCTGAGGAAAAAGGAAACTTAAGATAGCGTAAGTATTCTAAGTATTGATAAGTATTTTAAGAAGCTGTGAGAATGGCTTAGTGTCAGGTAAAGTGGATAAGAGATGGAAGCCAAGGATTTCTTTCTTTGAAGTCAGGAAAGGAAAACATGGAACAGGACAAGATCCATACCAGTTTAGTGAGAAGGGTATAGCAATAGGGCACTCGGGTGTTAGTTCTTTAAATCTTGCTCTATCTATATTACGTACCCTTCAAAACAAAGCTAATTTCTTAGGCATATAAATTTTACTCTTTAAAACAGAAATGATCAGGGATGCAGATTTCCCATCAGTTGCCCAATCTGTGGTTTAAACCTTACTTTTCAAACCATTTTGTAATAATAATAATAGTAACTAATATTTAATGAGTGCTTATTATATGTCAAGCCCTATGCTAAGCTCTTTTTATGTGTTACCACATTTTAATTCTCACAACAACCTTTGGGGAGGTACTTTTATCATCTTTTACAGATAGTAAAACTGAAGTTCCAAAATTTTAATAACTTGCCCAAAGTCATACAGCTAGTAAGTGGGGATTCTGGGATTTCAAACCAGGTAGTCTGACTTCACAATTGTGAGGATGGAGCAGGATCAGGCAGTGTTTCCTTCTCTTGTACATAGAGTCACTGTGAGTCGGAACTGACTTGACGGCACCTAACTACAACAACAGTCTGACCCCAGACCATTTGGTTGTCTGCATCCCCATGTCCATTGTTTACCTGGGGGCAGCAAACCCTAACTGCGGGCTTAGTACCAAAAAGTAAGTAAGTGCCCATTCAGTGCTGAGTATATAGTAAAGGCGCCCTGGTGGCGCAGTGATTAAAAGCCCAGCTGCTAACCAAAAGCTTGGCAGTTCGAATTCACCAGCTGCTCCTTGGAAACCCTATAGGGTAGTTTTACTCTGTCCTATAGGGTCGCTTTGAGTTGGAATTGACTTGATGGCAATGGATTTGGTTTTTTATATAGTAAAAGCTATCAGATTATAAACATATGTAGAGAAACCATTCCTGTGTGTTGTACAAAATATATTTGTCCTATTCCTGGAAGCAAGGAAGCGTCAAGTAGTGGCAAAAATGTGGAGCATGATGAGACAGTGAGAGGAAATAGCCCCTAATGTTAAATGTATTTGAAGGTATTCAACTACAGCTAGCTTTCTTCCTTCCTTCCTCCCGCCTTCCTTTCCTCTCTTCCTCCATTCCTTCCATTCTCTCTGCATTCTCCCAGTTATCTTAGCTACAATGAAAAAATAACAATTTAAAAAAATGTTTGAAGATCAATAGGGCATTTAACCAACTTATTTTAAACAGTCTCCACACAAGGCGTAGTAAGGAGCTGTAGAGAATGTTCTGGGCACTCAGCCCCTTCCCAGGAGTAGTCTTATCAAGCATCTTGTTTGGCACTCTTGGTTCTCTTTTTGCTGAATCTTTCAAAGGGATAAGTGAATAGGGCAGCCGCAGTGTCTGGTAGGATGAGGATGTGGTGTCTTTTGGGTCCTAATCTACCCCAGAATCTCAGATAAAACACATCGCCATGCTTTGTGCCATGTGCAGTGGGGGGCACGGAGAAGCAACCCCACATTACCTCCCCCTTGCGTCCTGATTTCTGTCCAGGGACTTCCGTGCCCGGGTCTTCTCTCCCATCCCAACCCCATGCAACAGGTGACCACCAGGACAACGCCAGGCCACCCTCAGTCCCTCTCTTTCCCTAACCCACATAGTCCACATCCTATTTTGACCCACAGTGACTTACAGCTCCATGCGGATAGTTGAAAACAGAATGAAGTGATTTACATAATTAAAACAAATTGCTTGACTAGTGTGAAGATCCATTGTTGTGCTATAATGGAATGATTTAGATGCTTTGTGAGACACAAGGCTGGGGAAAAGAGGCTCCGCTACCCTGGAAATGTAATTACTGCTTGACAAAGCCCTTGCAGGAGAAACTTAGGGTGGTCAGAGCAGGACATGACAGTTGTCTCAAGAAGAAAGTGTAAGACCAACATAGAAAATTCTTAACTTCTCCAGTTGGTCTTCTCAACTTTAAGCATATGATGCAATTCCTGGAGCAACTGCTGAAGTCCAAGGAAGCATTTGGGATTCCCCCACTGACCGTCCACCAGTTTACCCGTACATTTTGTGGGGGGGTTGTTTGTTTGTGGCATGTTTCCACCCCCAACCTCTATCTGTTCTGGTTCTCTGATGCCACAGAGAAAGCATCTTTTAAAAACCACATTAAGAAGGAGCTCTGGTGGCACAACAGTTAAGAGCTTGGCTGCTAACCAGAAGGTTGTTGGTTCAAACCCACCCAGCAGCTCTGTGGGAGAAAGACCTGGTGATTTGCTTCCATAAAGATTATAGCCTAGGAAACTCTATGGAGCCATTCTGTTCTGTCACATGGGGTCACTATGAGTTAGAAATTGACTCCTGATAACATGTTCAAAGTATGCGAGACGAAGTCTCGCCATCCTTGCTTCTAAGGAGCATTCTGGCTGGACTTCTTCCAAGATAGATTTGTTCATTCTTCTGGCAGTCCATGATATATTCAACATTCTTCACCAGCACCATAATTCAAAGGCATCCCTTCTTCTTCGGTCTTCCTTGTTCACTGTCCAGCTTTCAAACGCATATGAGGCGATTGAAAACACCATGGCTTGGGTCAGGCACACCTTAGTCCTCAAAGTGACATCTTGCTTTTTAACACTTTAAAGAGGCCTTTTGCAGCAAATCTGTACAATGCAATGCATTGTTTGATATCTTGACTGCTGCTTCCATGGACATTGATTGTGGATCCAAGTAAAATGAAATGCTTGACAACTTCAGTCTTTTCTCCATTTATCATGATGTTGCTTATTGGTCCAGTTGTGAGGATTTTTGTTTTCTTTATGTTGAGGTGTAATCCACACTGAAGGCTGTAGTGTTCCATCTTCATCAGTAAATGCTTCAAGTCCTCTTCACTTTCAGCAAGCGAGGTTGTGTCATCTCATATTGCAGGTTGTTGATGAGTCTTCCTCCAATCCTGATGCCACGTTCTTCTTCATATAGTCCAGCTTCTCGGATTATTTGATGAGCATACAGATTAAATAAATATAGTGAAACGATACAACCCTGATGCATACTTTTTCTCTTTTTAAACCACATGGTATTCCCTCATTCCCCTTATACTTGTTTCAAATAAGTTTTTTTTTTTTTTAAATCACATCAGGAAGTTAATTCTGGACTTATTAAATCTGACAGTCATTTCTTTAAAGAAAACTGGGAGGGCCAGAAAAGGGAAATAATATGCACACTCCAAATAATTTTTGTGTGAAGTAGGGGAAGCTGATACTTGCAATTAATTATCTCCACAAATGGGATGAAAATCCACATCACCACCACAGTCCTGCTGGCTTGAGAACCAAGAACACAGGCCTCACCAGGCCCCCGCCAGCAAGGTTTGGCTATCTTAGGAGCCTCATCTTAGGTTATCAGAACTCGAAAGTAAGTCCTTGTGTGTGGAAGGACTCTGAACTTCCTCTGATAAAGTCTAGGCTGGCTTTGTTATTTAATTTGTAGGGTCTGTTTGTCTCCTGTTCTCTTAGAGAAGAAAATGAGTTGACTTGGAGTCCAGGTCCATCTGGATTGTTAGATGAGACCATGGAATTCCCCATCATGAAGTCTTTAATGAGCTAGACTTGCCAGCAGCTTCCTCATGTGTTACTGGACTTAGCCCTGGGCCTGCCCTTCTCCATGAGCTGGAAGTCCTGGACAAGGTGGACCTACCAGGTGTCTCCCTGCCAAGTGTCTCCTTTAGGTTCTGCTTCTGAGTGTGACATTAGCTTGAGGGCCAGGGTGTTGTTCTCAAGGGCTTTTCTTGCCACTTGACATGGACACTAATCCATGTATCCTATCGCTCTGCACTGTGTTTGGAAAGGTATGTGGCAAGGGCCAGGTGGAACACTACAAAGCTTAGAACATAGCCTGGGAGAGGTAGGAACCTGGGAGAGAATCCAGGTCAGGGTGGCATATTCAGATGCGCATGGGAACCAGCGACGTACCACTGGTGATTCAAGCAAGTCAGGAAGTATGAGGAAAATGGAGAGTGAATGCCCTGTTGAAGAGGCTTCTCGAATCCATTTCATTGTTGCCATGTGGAGTATAGATAGGCCTGCTGGGATGAGATCTTCCAAGTTTTCCAGAATGCCAGAAATCTAGATGAAAAATCTCCCCACTTGTAAATGTTGACAAGATTTTTTTTTTTAAATTTAAAAACTCAACAGGCCAAACCAACACATCTGCAGGTGGGATCTGGCACCGGGCTGTCAGTTGGCGACCTCTGGTCCAAACCATCCCGCTCATGTTATGCATTTGACAGTTCTATTCCACAGACAGTTATTGGACTCCTGCAGGGTGCTGGCACCCAGAGAGGGCAAGTGACTGGCCTAAGATCACACAGCAAGTTAATGCCAGAGGTAGGCACATTACATAAAAGTGTTAAACTCGTATAGTGACTTTTCTGATTGGCTATGAAAATGAGAATTTGGCTAAAAGATGCAGCCTTGTAAACAGAAGAAATTAATTCCAAATGTTTTTAAAAGAAAATTATTTTCCGTAGTTAAATTCCATAACATCCTACTTCTGCCACATGTTTTGTAGAAATGCCTCCTTAAAACTTGCTGACTGTGTTTCTTCCCAACCACAAACTAATTTTCAGAAACCAATAGGTTTAAATACGGGGTTCAAAGTGTCACCTACTACAGCCAAAAAGGAATTAAACCAAACCTGTTGCCGTCAAGTCGATTCTGACTCATAGCAACCCTATATGACAGAGTAGAACTGCCTCATAGGGTTTCCAAGGAGCAGATGGTGGATTTGAACTGCTGGCCTTTTGATTAGCAGTCATAGCTATTAACCACTGCACCACCAGGGCTCCCCTACTACAGCAGCAGGTGGGAAAAATGCCACCTCCCTCATTTTTCAATGATTTTTTAAAATGAACAGGATAAATAGCACTTCTCTGTAAGGAAGTTTCTAGCTTTTCTCCGAAGAGGTCTCTGGCTCTCCCAGGGGGCATTTTGGTGGGTTTAGAATGGCGGGGCCTTTGGGATTCTCCAGCACCCAACAGGAATCAGAGGCTTCTGCACATGCACACGCGGGCCTCCTCCCCAGCACAGCATCACACATAGCTAAGATTCGCACATGCCCAGACCCTGGAGTCAGGTAGACTTGGGTTCAAGTCCAAGCACTACCACTTATGAGCTGTGTCACCTTGGACTGGTTACCTAAAGTCGCTCAGTTTCCTCATCTTTAAATGGAGATGATAACGGTACCTATCCCAGGGAGCAGTTGTAAGAATAAAATAACTTTGGTACAACTCTTAACATAAACCTTGGCATGCAATACAGATGCAGAAATTGGCAGTTCTCATTACCAGCCCTTCTTCTCTCTTCTCTCAAGGGATGGATGGAGAAAGCACTTCGGACACTCCCAGCCAAGTCAGGCCTACTGTCAGAACTGGGGAGAGGAGTATGGGGCGGGATTTGTCCTTTATGTAGCAAAGCAGCTGGGTTCAAGAAGCTCATAAAGCATAGCTTTTTTTGTTTGTTTGTTTGTTTTTATTTTCTGGTAACAACTTTATTGAGATATAATTCACATACCATATAGTTCATCCATTTAAAATATATAATGTTTTTAGTATATTCACAGAGTTGTGCAACCATCACTGTAATCAATTTAAGAAACTTCTCATCCTCTTAAAAGGAAACCCCATACCTTTCAGCTGTCATCCCCCCATTCCCCCATTCCTCTAGCCCTGAGCAACCACTAAACTACTTTCTTTGTAGATTTGCCCATTCTGGACATTTATGTAAATGGAATCATATAATATGTGGTATTTTGTGACTGGCTTCTTTCACTTAGCTTAATGTTTACAAGGTTCATCCGTGGTGTAACATGTATCAGTACGCCATTCCTTTTTATGGCCGAATGGATATACCACATTTTGTTTATCCATTCTATATTTAATAGATGTTAGGGTTATTTCTACCTTTCGGCTATTATGAATAATGCTGCTATGAAAGTTTACAAGTTTTTGTGTGGATATATATTTTCTTTTTGGGGGGGAAGGGGTTCTATACCTAGAAAAAAGAGCCCTGGTGGTGCAGTGGTTGAAAGTAGGGTATAATAGAGAGAATTGGCCTTGTCTTCTAAAGTCTAAGAGCTGACTCGTGGCCACCCTTGTGACCTTTGGCAAGTTGCTTAACCTTTCTGAGACTTAGTTTTCTCATTTCTAAAGTAGAACAATAATACCAAGCTCCCAATATTATTGGCTAGATTAAAGGAGGCAGTCCCAGGTGTGAGGAAGCTCATAGTACCTGGTATCTAGTTGCCATACAAAACATGAGTGCTCACTCTCATCGAGCTAGAAGCTAAATATGTGTCTGATGCTTCAGATCACAGAGGCCACAATCCTGGAATCCCGCACAATAGCAGACTCCAGAGCATAAACCTGCCCCATAAACTAACCTGTGCACGCCCCATCCCTTCCCACCCGCCACCCCCAAGCATTAACCACGGGGAGTTACCATGACTCAGGTGCCAAGTAGAAGCTGCCATCTCAGTGTTGTAAACGGTGCCCTGGTGCCTGGAAAGAGACAGATGTTTGGAATGAAAACTTGTCGCAGTGGGACTTAGTGACTTAATGACTGCCAAAGAAGCCTCAATGTAGAGAAGATAGGACCTAGAGGCATCTTCAGACTGTGACTGGGCCTGAAGATTTTTCCAGTAGTGCCCTGACTTTAAGACTTGGTGTGGTTGCCAGGATCTAACATCTTACCTGGGTGGGGGGGCAGCAGAGTTAGTAGATGTGCAGACACTGAGGAGTAAGAATTCCTGTGCAAATCACGATGAGGCATGATAACCCATGAGTAGCCCTTGGCATAAATCAGAATATTAGAGCTGAGACAAAAGGTCCTCAAGGAGTCTTCTATCCAACTCCCTCCTTTGGCAAAAGAAGACAGCTAAGGCTCAGAGACACTGAGCAACTTGACCAAGGAGAGGCAGTGAGTAACAGCAGAGCTAGGCACCTAATATACAGGCCATTTGGCCCTGACATCTTAGAACCTGGAACTGAAACCTTTCAACGGGAGACTGGTGGAGAAAGCGTCAAGAAGGGGCTGAGTGTTCCAGTCAGGAGCTGAGCCCACCAGAGGAGTTGCCTGGGAGCTATTTTACTGGGGAGAGGGAAACTGAAACAGGTTGAGGAGGAGACACGAAGGGGAGAAGAAGCTCCTTCTACTTGTCTGTCGAGGGCTGCCCTCACAGATATATTCTATCTTAGCTGAAACTTCAGGAGTGCCAGAAAGAGGTGGCAGGAAATCTGAAACCCAGGCCCAGCTCTGCTACTGACTGTCCTGGGGCTCCCACAGACCACCACTTCCCCCTCTGAACCTTGATCTTCTCAAGTCTTTTGAGATAGGAGTAGAGTCAGTGACCTCTCATACTGTGGTTCTGACCAATCTCTAACTGTAAGGCCAAGTAGAGGATGGGTTGTAAATTAATCTGAGGATGAACAACTTTATATAAACATATTTAGAAATAGTGGAAGCTGCTGGCACATAGTTAAGAGCTTGGCTGCTAACCAAAAGGTTGGCAGTTCAAATCCACCAGCCACTCCTTGGAAACCCTGTGAAGCAGTTCTCTGTTTGTAGGGTCGCTATGAATTGGGATCAACTCAAGGACAATGGGTTAGGTTTGGTTTATTTAGAAATAAGTTTGGGATAATGATTTTAAGTTCTGGCTTTGTTGTTTTGTTTTTTTGGTTTTTTTTTTGTAGATGCGTCTTTGCTGGTAACACATTTGACCTGATTAGTGAAAAGTACACGAGCCTAATGTACAATATTAGGAGATAATTGCAATGGATGAAAGCCTCTTGAGTCAATTAGCTCTTATTACCTAGAAACCATTTCTAAGAGGCAATAAATTATTGGGACAACACAATGAGCTGTCCCACAATAAAATGGGCTTCATGAGTGTGCGTGTAGAAGCCCCCTCCCACAGGCCTATCCCATTAAGGGGTGCGTGTTTGAGAGAATTGCTGAGCCCTGTTGTATTCACAGAAGTGTGTTAGCACCCAACAGGGCCGGTATATCCCAGGCTAGACCAGAGCCATGAAATAAGCTTTCCACACCTGGGAACAATGGCTGTCTCAGTGCCTTGTACCTAATAGATTCTCACTGAACATTGGTCAACTGGCTGATTATACTGAGGCCAGGTCTTCTGATTCTGTTTATTAAAGACCATTTCTAGTACCCTTGCATTTAAAAACTGGAATCACATAGCATTTAGAAAGACTTCTTTTTGTTGAGCTTCAGGTTCTATACTAGCATGGGCAGAATTGGAACCAAAGAAAGTTTTGTACAGTAGAACTGTACAAAGCCGGAAACTGTGTAAGGCGAAAACCTGTCAGAGAAGGAAAACTCATATTTTCCACTAACAGAGAAAAGTGGTAGGCTGCACCCTGTCAAAGGCAGAGACCCTGAAAAACAAGGCAGTCTCGTCAAGTTCTGGCTCTCACAGGTTTTACTGTATAAGGATTCCAGAAGGTACTATTGCAGTTGCAAATAAGCTCAAAAGAGCCCATCGATCTCTTACATTTGTTTTCAATCTGTGGAAGAAGATTCTTCTGTCCCGGAGCTGGCCCAAGCTTAGTTCAGTGTGTCTTCAGGCAGTGGGAACCTGGGGCTCTTCCCACTGAATCTACAGATCGTTTGCTTACTAAATAAGGAAAATACCCTAGAATTCTTTTGCAATGATCTGCAATGATCTGGCATTTACTTGCACTAACCTTTTAGTGTTTCTAGCACCTAAAGCATTTTTCCTCCATTGCTGCATTACAAGCAGGATTCAAATTCCTACCAGCAGGAAAAAAAAACAAATCCTGGAGCACAACAATGTTAATGATCAACGTTTTATTTTTATCATGTTGGCTACTTCAGCCACAGCTGAAAGAATTATCAAGGCAAACTGCACTCGTCCCAATAAGCTGGAAATAATAGGCTGACCAGAACTAGTGCTAAGAAGGCAAATTTATATGTTGAGTAATTGAAAATATAATAAAGAAGGAAACATGTTGCCATAGAACGTAGGTCTCTCTCTTGTGTGTGTGTGTCCAGATTTGTGGGGGCTTTTTATATCACCAGATAATTTTGTGATAGTCTATCCATGACTTGTTCAGTGATGATAAATGTGCAATCTGATCTATGAGAAGAATAAACAGCTCCTTGTTAATTAATTTATACAGCTGTCAGTGCAGCTTTCTCTGTCTTCGTACTCAAAGTGTTTCCCTGCCATAGATTTTCTTGCTGTTCCTGGCAAACCTCCAGTGAGAGCCTGGGATTTATTAGGCTGACTTGGTGCAAAGTCTATTGATTGTGGCCCCAAGGGTAATAACTAAATAGAGCCGGAGCAACAAGTCAATAACACCATTGTTGCTGCAGCCTGCATTCACTCGGGGAGTGAGATTGTTTTACAGCAGCCGAGGGTAATCATGGGCAGATCAGTGTGTTCAACACGCGCTGCTCCGTGTTAATGCTGAGGACTATTTGAAAGCTTTCAGCAGGACCGCTGGAGAATCGGGGTGGGGTACTGGGATTATGAACCCTGTGAACTCCTTCATTATAGCTTAAAGGTTTCAACTTTAGTTTTTAACATCTGCTGCAACCTCGGGAAGCTCAGAAGCAGGGCTGGTGCAAGGGAGTTCAGAAATGGGCTCTGGACCTCAGCACCAGGCAGTTTGTTCTGGTCTGAGTCCCGGAAGTTGATGATTCTGAGCAGAGAGATTGTCTCCCAGCTGCTGTCAGTCATCTGTCCATCTATCCATCCATCAGCCATCCATGTGTGTGAGGTGCTAGCCAGTGGCACCATCTCCGGCCCCTCAGACCCCTGAATATGTTCGCCAGTAACCATCTAAAGAGAAGCTGTTGGAACCTACATGGAGGAAGTCATGTAATTTTAATTCTCTCACTTCCAAATCTTAAGTTGCACTTACTTAATTTTAAAAACCATTTTCTTAAGTCTTGCTTATAAAGAGAAACTAAGACAATCACATCTTTCAAAGCTCTTCTTTCTAACTGTTGGAAGTTCAAGACTCTGACATTCACATACTTGATGACTGGTGTTTTAGTTACTGAAAGTAAATCCAAAATCCAGGTCGTTGCCTGTCTTTCTTTCGTCTTTGACGAGTCCTAGCCATGCCTCATGGTAGAAACCTATTTCCGTGCATGGAAGACCAATAAATAATGAGACAGGTTCCCGGGTTTGGCTAGTGCTAACCAGTCTCCCAGCCTTCCACACTCATCCTGAATGGTGCTTGAATCTCTGAGGTGGGGATGGATTGCTTAGGTCCACCCGGGGAAAGCTCCAGGTCTGTGGCCCACCATTCAGGTACCGAACCAACCACTGACAAATAAATGACTTCTCTTCAGGTGGGAGGGTGGAGACAGCCAGGGGGTAGCCCTTTTTTATACAGAAAGTTTGTCCTTTGAGTCTTTGACATAGAGCATTATGGGAAAAAGTCAATCTATGGGGTGTAAAGTGAAAAACAAGACTTCACCAAAAGGATTCTATTTTGAGTGTAAACTCTGCGTGGTAGAGCTCCCTTCCCCACTAGTCCTTGGTGATTATCTTATTTCAACTCCATGCCTGGCATTCATTAGTCAAAGACAAAAGTCACCTGTAGGGAGTGAGACTAGCCGGTCTGGGGCCAGGGTCACGAGAGCGCTGGGATCCGACCCAGGGCTCTTCAGACCTCAGTTTTCTGGGGTATTTGTCCTCTGCCCCCTTCCCAAGGAAGTGCTGACATTGAGTTGGATTCTGCTTGTATTGTCATTTAACAGTCACAGAGGAAAATAGAAAGTTGTAACGACAGCAAGTCCCATAATACCCTGTGAAGCTCACATTACTCTGGAAAAGTGGCCTTTTAAATATATGACTTGGAGTTACCAGTCACCTGGATGAGCACCACCTCATTTTTAACTTAATACCAAGCCCATCATTTTCATGTTGAATGAAGAGCAGTAGAATGGCTTCAGGAAGGGCAGGCTCCTCAGAGCAGTTGTTTAGATTCTACTTCTGAGGCCATTAACCCTTATTACCACCACCCCCCATTCATCCTCCCGATAAGAGACCATTTAAAAAAAAAGTTGTTCTCTAGTCTATTCTGACTCCTGGCGACCCCACATGTTTCAGAGTAGAACTGCGCTCCATAGGGTTTTCAATGGCTGTCGCCTTTTGGAAGTAGATCGCCAGGCCTTTTTTCCGAGGTGCCTCTGGGTGCATTTGAACAGCTGACCTTTAGGTTAGTAGCTGAGCACTGAACCATTTATGCCACCCAGGGACTCCCAATAAGAGATCATAGTCATTGTGAATTGTGCGCAGTTGTGGCCACATGAACTAATTACTCACAAATAACCACAATCCCTTGCGTGACACAATCTAGACTAAATCCAAATCTTTACAGAATGCTTCATATATATATATAGAATGTTTTATTTCAAAGGAATTTAATTAATTCTCTTACAGGGTTAAGAGTTGTTCATATTCACTCCTGTTTTACTAAAAAATCCCTAGCAAATCTGTGGCAAAAGATTAAACTTGGGAGGGTTTTAAAAAAATTTGTTTGCAGTATGATTTCCTCTCACTGTAATGAAAGGTTCTGAAGCATAGAGCAATTCCATCAGGTACCAATCCTTCAGGAATCTTTTTTTTTTTTTTGAGAGCTTAGTCAGTACTAACATAGAACATATGAGCCAAGGTGAGCCGCTTCCTGCCTCCACTGGGAGACATAAGTAGCTTTCTCGTCAGACCTTTTTTGTCTGAATGAAGAAATTCCTGTCCAATCTGCTTAGGTTCAGCTCTATGATCTAAGCCGTTTTTGACATATCAAGATGACCTAAGAGTTGATAAGCTTTGGCACAGGAAAGAAATATGCAAGAAAAGTTCGGGAGCTTTGTGACACACTTCCTAACAGAAAAAATTAATAATAATCTAAGTTGATTTGTTAGATACTTTCAGACTCTCAAAGAAGATGTTTTTGTTTGGGTGGCTGTGGAAACCTCACGTTTGCTTGATCACAGCTTGAAAAGGGAAAGGAGAAAAGACACCAAAGAACACAGCCATTTGCTCTTTTGGATGATATTAGCCGTATCTCATCTTGAGATTTCCAAGACTGGAGCCAGGTATTTTCAGCATTACGCACTCTTATGAGTGTCAGAGGTAGTCCAAATCATCTCAGATGGCACAAACAAGGGGATAAACAGCTGAAAATAATAGCTTTGTGTATTTACTAGATGCTGAGAAGTCAAAGGAGGTGGCGTGTAAGTTCGTAAAACAGTGGCTGCTGGATTTAACTTTTTAAGAGGAGACTAGATTTTGACACAGACAAACATGGCAGTAGTATTACGTTTGTGAAATGACCGGTGATATTTCTAACTGCCACATGTAAAACAAGTCTATTGTGAGTACGTGTACATAAGAGAGAGTTTCCTCTTTTTTGCCTTATGAGTCAGGTTGTTCCAAACTTGTATATACTCATGAGGCCAATGGGATAGGAGTTGGACTTGTTTTCAGCTGTTTCAGATCATCTGAACTTGAATTTAGAGCATGTTCATCCAGTTTCCAAAAAAAATGACCATCTAGGAAAAATTTTTTAAATGACCTGTTGATTTTCTTTCACAATCAAATGTGCTCCAGCAGCTACAGCCAGCATACATTTTTCATCACTTGGATAGTTTTTTGTTTGTTTCCTGCATTGTATGCATTGCAGTAATGTGAAAACAGGGGTCTGAAGGATTACTCACATAAACAGGTAGGAGTAGAGAGAGAAAAAATCATACTTTATATTACATGGAAGCCCTCACACTCTGTACAGCCACGTTCCTCATTTGCAGTGTTCTGTTTTTGCTGAGAACACCCCTGTTTCTTAGATTTCTCATAGACAATTTTTCTGTTACAAGCAATTTATCGCTTAGTCAGTTCTGAGTTGTCAGTGTTAATTATTTAGTTATAAACTTATTTGTACACTTGAAATTTTAAGAATCGAGGATTTGGGTAGCAGCATGATCTCAGTGGGAAAGGAAGTAAGCGATTCATTTGTAGTTTGCAAGACCTAATTGTTTTCTGCTTTGAATTTTTTGTTGATACCAAACCCAGTTATTTTCTGCTTTGAATTTTTTGTTGGTACTGTGTGTTTTCATTAATGGAAGCATGCTGAATCATTCAGTGTTGTTCAATTTTTGATAGGTAGTATGAATTTTTTTTCTTGCCCCCTCCCACAAGCCTACCCTTAGTCCAGAGGAACATAAGCTGTCCCACTAATTCTACTCCCAGAGTACCCGCCCAAATCCACTGGGACATATGTCTCCCCCAAAAAATTTTCAAAATTTCTCTTTTTCCTACCAAAAGGGTACACACCTCATACAACACCCTGTAGAAATAGTAATCTGTGTCACATGCCCATTTTTTCAGTTTCAAATAGTCATAAAGGCACCTGCCTTGTGGCAGCATGCACTGTCAGTGAGAAAGCAGCTTCCGAATGAATCAGAGAGGCAGAAAATGTTAGTTGGCGACCATATATCCCACCAATCATGAAAAGGTTAAATGTATGCACATTATTTCAGAGTAAAACTTCTTAAACCTTGGAAAGCAAAGTTCAGAAGTCCATTTTTCTCACTTGCCTTCATTGAGAAGGCATTTCCATGAGAGATTTTTTTCTACGTTGTTAGGTGCTGTCAATTTTGACTCACAGCGACCCCATGAGACAGAGTAGAACTACCCATATAGGGTTTTCTAGGCTGTAATCTTTACGCCAGGTCTTTCTTCCACGGAGCCAATGGGTGAGTTTGAACTGCTAACCTTTCATTTAGCAGCCAAGCACTTAACCTTTGTACCACTGGGGCTCCTTGAAGTTTTCTGTAATAGCCAACACTTACCAAGTGCTGCCCCATTGCAAGGTATTGGACTAAAAGGTCGAGGTGCTATCTCATTTTATCCTCAAATGAACCTTATCAAATAGGTATTGTTCCTCCTGTTTTATTGATTAACAAAACCAAACCTTGCTGTCCTCCTCCTGGCTCTCTGCTCTCCAGGCACACTGCCTTCTCACGGTTCCACCAGCAAGCCACTCCAGATAACAGACCTTTGCACATGCTGGAATCTTTCTCCACTCCCACCTGTCTTTTTGCCTTACTTATTTAACCGAGTTCATCCTTCACATCTTAACTCAACATCATCCCCACCTTAGGGAAGTTTTCCATGGCCCCTGGACAAGCTCAGTCCTATGGTCACCACGGTGGTACAGCCATAAAGCTAGGAGGCATGCAGGCAGCTCCAGATCCTGGCACCTTCAGGGACCCATCTTAGTCTCAGAGCCTAGCCACACTCTTCCCAGGCAGTCCCCAGCCAATGACTGTGTGCAGTGGGGGTCCTAGGCTCTAGCCATTTCTGCCCAATGTGGAACTCTCCTAATGGGTCCTCTTTGCTCCAGAACTCCTTTTGGGTTGTCCAGGACTTTGTCAGATCTGCATCACAGTCTGAAGACTCTCCCTGCTCCATCCTGCTTCCTCCGCCTTTTATCTTTCACCGGTATTACCCCCAATAAGGAGTCCCTGGGTGGTGCAGACGGTTAATGCACTTGGCTGCTGATCAAAAGATTAGTGGTTTGAGTCCATCCAGAGGCACTCAGAAGAAAGGCCTGCTGATCTGCTTCCCAAAAATCAGCCATTGAAAACCCTATGGAGCACACTTCTACTCTGACACACATGGGGTCACCATGAGTCAGAATCGACTCATCAACAACTGGGACTGGTGCCCCCCTCCCCCAATAAACCTCTTGCACTGCCAGCTCCATTTCAACGTCCTGGAAACTCAACTGACTCAAGCCCCCTCTTCTAGCCTTCCATAGGATCATATCTGTTTCTTTTCTAGCACTTACCGTGGTTTGAAATTGTACTTTTTGTGAGTGTGATTATTTTATTAAAGATGTAACCTCCATGAGGACAGGGACAGGTCTGATTTTGCTAATCACTGCATCCACAGACCCAGGTGCCTTGCCTTTTAACTGGAGGTAGAGAGACTTGTGCTTGGGACTGGAGCCAGGTCAGTTCCCATAGCCCTGCTCTGGTGTTTGCTTGACCGGTGTGTCCAGGACCACTTCTCCAGCTGTAGCAAGTTGAGCTCTGAGACTGTAAAAGTAGCCTTGATGATGGAAACCTGAAACCTAGAGCTGACTTGGAGAGTACATGGGAACAGGACATTGAGATGAAGCTTGAATCAGGCCAGCCTGTGTTAAGGCCCTCTGGCTTCTTTTTCCTATGTGGAAGTACGTGCCCTTTCTCCTTGAGGGGAAGATAGGACTTTAGCATTTCTAAGGCCTTCTGAGTGAAAACATCTGTATCTGATTTTTCCTGTCGTAGAGTATTAGCAGAAGTCCTGCTAAGGAACGGCATGTAGTTGACAAGACTCTCATCAGAAGGTGTCACTGCCATCAGCTGGAATTACAGAGGGGCTGTCAGAGCTGGTGCCCTAGCCAGATGCCAGTCCAGGTAATTGCATCTGGTCTACCTAAATTCCCTTTGGACTTCTCATCGGACACAGTATTCTTCATCTCTGCCCTGAACTGCTAGGGAGTGTTTTCTAAGAGCCTTTCAGCTGCTGCCATAGTTCATTCCCAAAATGGATGCAATCCTAGAGGACCACTTGTCGGGGGGTGTTGTCAGGGGCATTCTTGCTTTGGATGGGGGCTGGTCTGGCTAGGTGGCCCCAAAGGCCCCTTCGCCTTCCAATTCTGATTCTGTAACTCAGTGATCGTCACTTGCAAAATATAGTGTTCATGGGATAGCTAAAAGCCTCGTAAATGAAAATACTGCCAGGTAGAAAGCATCGAACTTAGTAGGAAAGATGTTTAAATACATACATAACAACAACAGCAAAAAAATGTGGTTGCAAATCAGGATGTCCCTGGGACCCAGAAACAGTCACGGTCATATCTTCTTTCTCGAGTTTGATTTTGAAGCCATAATTGAGTAAAGACAAAAACATATATATGTTGAATGAAGGGCATGTAATCTTTGGGATAATTCTGATGTAATTAACACAGCCAACCTGCATTAAGGCCAATGTGCAGTGAGTGGAATTTTCCAACATTGATTAAGCTGGACTCGAAGAGAATCGAGTCTTTGTCTGAAAGCTGCCAAATGAAAACAACTTTGAGATATTTAAATTCAGGCTGGAAATTGGTTGGAGTAAGGGATATTTAAACCACAGCTGTTCACAGGGCTGAAAACATATGAGCATATGTGTGTGCTTGCATACACACATACACACACACACACTCTGCTTCCTCTGAAAACAAGTTAGCCAAAGGTGTACATTCCTTCTAAGTTCTCATGATCAACAGATGTAAATGTTCACGGTGTTCAGATGAATTATGGACCCTAATGAGATTTCAATACTGAGCAAACAATAAAAATTTATGCATTGCATAGTTGCTGTGGCCTTTGGCTCCGTGGCTAGTGTTCCACCCTTTCAACAGCTTCAGTAATATAATATCCAGCTGGCTTTGGAGGTAAGGAAAATTCGAGGGGTGAATTGAAATTGTGAGAAATAATTGATGGATTACCTTGTCAGAGTAATGCATGGCCTTGGCATAAATTACCGTGGACACCTTAACCCTTAAGCAGGTGGTGACAAAGGCCAGCAGGGCTAGGTGCGGAGCTGCTTCCAGCATGTGCTCCCTGCTCTCCTGGTCCCCGGAGTCCGTGTTGTCCAGGCCCTCCTGAACAAATGCCAAACAAGCACATTCCTGTCCTCGTCCAGCGAGCGAGTAGGACAGCCGAAGGGCTGCACTTTTCCTGAGAACTGTCATCTGTGTCAGAGCAAAAAGAACCAAACAAAAGGCAGACCGACCTTGAAATAAAATGGGGTGAAGACGGGGGAGGGGATGAATGATACCTTTTAAAGCAATACGTTTAAACACAATTGTGGACACAAGCACACTAATCCTTTTTCTCATCTCTCTCTCTCTCTCTCTTTTATTTTTAAATCAATTCAGACCTTGAACTGAATGGTTATCTGCCTTGTACTTAATAATGTTCAACTCTTAACATGTGATTAATAGCAGATTCCCAGTGTGTACGTGTCAGAGCCCACATCTGTAGCAAATCTGCCGGTATGTTTTGTACGCTAGCTTTACTTGGGAGTCATAAAGTAATTCCTGTTTTGTGGATGAGAATAAACCTATTATGCACTAATATAGCTACACCCAATGTCTGCTCTTTGGGGAAAAGAAGTTGCCTATATGATAGGGCGGCTCAAATTTCAGTGTTCCGAGTGCTTTTCAGTGTGGCCTGTAACAGTGAGAAACAAGTCTTGCCCATTTCTTGGTTTTATTATGATAACGGAAATATATTTGCAGCATGTTGGCAAACTCGTGTGGCGTAAACAGTGGTCTTAATTGTAAGTTCTAAGGTTTTAATGCTAAATCGGGCGATAAGTCAATGTTTCAGTTTGGCACAGTCAACCACATGCTCTCCAAAAATAGCCTTTGACACTTTTTAAAGCAAGTCAGTGGTGTGCTTAGGCTATTCACAAAAGACTTCGTTCTTGTCTACAAATGGCGAACCTCCCCTTTCTCCTGAGAGGGCCCAGCTTAAGTGAGGTTTGAGAAAAATAGACGCTTCCTCTGTTTGAAGGCATTTCTCCAACTCTTACTGTAGTCAAATGAAAAGATTCTGGAGTATACAGGGAAAGCTTGCCTGTGAAAGGTTATCTTCATTTTCATTTAACACACCCTCCCACCGATTTTTTTTTAAGGTCCTTCGTAAGTATTTCTGCATAGCTTAAAACATAGATTCCACCCTGGAGAGATCGCAGGGCTGTTCATGTTACACTCTGAAGCCATGTGTTTTCAGATTGTGGCAAAGCCCAAGATGTAGGCAGATCCCTTGGCCCCTATTGGCTTTGGATTTTAGTCTTTTCATTGTTCTCTGCTGTAAACTTATACGGAAAAAGACCTCCCCACTCCTGAATGTAAGCACGGCCAGCAGTGTTTTCCCACAGATGTCAGAGGTATAGGAAGAAGGGGCAGAGAGGGGTCCATGAGTGCTGTAGATAAGAAGGGGGGTTGACTGGGGTCCCCCAAGTGCCTTCCCAGAGGCAGCCACTTCCCTAGGAGGCTTTGTCAGCAGAATGGTTGTGGAGGCTGATGCAGAGAAGCCCCTCCCCGACAAAGCAGCTCTGGAGCTTGTTTATAAGGCCCCATGTCAAAACCAAATAAGGGGATGATTGCCTAAATCATAACACCAGCACTTCACTTCTGTAGTGGACACTATGTACTAATCACGCCACATGGTTTTTCTCGCTTAATCCTACTCAGTCTATGACATATTGTTCTTATCCCCCATTTCACAGAAGAGGTACCTGAGGCCCAGAGAGGTAAGAAACTTCTCCAAGATGTCACAGTGGCTTGTTCATGGAGCCCTGATGTCGCAGTGGTTAAGATCTGTGGTTGCTAACCAAAAGGTCAGCAGTTCAAATCCACCAGCTGCTCCTTGGAAACCCTATGGGGCAGTTCTGCTCTGTCCTATAGGGTCCCTATGAGTCAGAATCGACTCAACAGCAACTGGTTTAGTCTTTTTGGTGTTTATAGTCTGTCTCGAATCTCAACCCCAGCCCCAAGCAACCACTGATCTGCTTTTTAGAAATTTCATGGCAGTGGAATCACACAATATGTAATCTTTTGTGTCTGGCTTTTTTTTTTTTTTTTTTTTTTTGGTTAGCATAGTGTTTTCAAGGTTTGTCCACATTGCAGCACGTATCAGTAGTTCATTCATATGTATTGCTGAATGGTCATTCCTTGTATCCGTGTATGCATATACAGGCAGTCCCCGGATTAAAAAGGAGATCCATTCCTAAGTCTGTCTTTAAGTCAAATTTGTAGGTAAGTCAGAATAGGTACATACGGTTCTCATTTAGTGTCAGTCAAATGTTTGTCTTAGTATATAGAATATATTTTACCTTTCTATGCATGTAAAACACTTAAAATAACACTTCCAAACTGCACAATGTTTTCATGAGAGTCGAAAAGTAGTGCATGCTTTCATTATTATGAACCATTGTATGTATTTAACTCAATTTTTAATATAATAGGCTTTATGGCAGTCCGTTCTTAAGTATGCTGCATTGTCCGTAAGTCGGCTGTTCATAACCTGGGGACTGCCTGTACCACATTTTGTTTATCCATTCACCAGTTGATGGTTACTTGGATTGTTTCCAGTTTCTGACTGTTATGAATATGCCGCGGTGAACATTTGAATACAAGTTTTATGGGCAGACATATATTTTCATTTCTCTTGGGTAGATAAATAAGAGTGAAATTATTGGGTTATATGGTGGGTAAAATGTTTAACTTTTTAAAACACTGCCAAACTGTTTTCCAAAGTGGCTGTACCATTTTATATTCCCACCAGCAATGCATGAGGACTCTGTGTTCTTGGTGTTGTCAGTCTTTTTTATTATAGCCATTTAGTAGGTGTGTTATACTATCTCATGGTTTTAATTTGCATTTTCCTAATGACTAATGAGGTTTATCATTTTTCATTTGTGTATTTGGAACCCAGTTCTACTCTGACACATATGGGGTCGCCATGAGTTAGAATCAACTCAAGGGCAACTAACAACAACAACAGTGTCAGTCATTTGTATATAGTCTTTGGTGAAATGCCTATTCAGATCTTCTTTAACTTTATAATTTTCTGATTGGGTTATTTGTTGTCTTAGTATTGAGATATTTTATGTTTCAAGATACGAAGTTTTGTCAGCTAAGCAAACGATTTTCAAATAGTTTTCCCTGGTCAGTGGCTTGTCTTTGCATTGTCTTAGTGGTGAACTTTGAAAAGAAAAACTTTTAATTTTGATGAAGTCCAGTTTATCTGCTGTTAGTGTCTTATCTAAGAAATATTTGTCTATCCCAATGTCACGAAGATTTCTTTCAGTTTTCTTCTAGAGGATTTATAGTTTTTACTCTTATATTTAGGTCTATGCTCCATTTTGAGTTCATTTGTACATACAATGTGAGGTAAGAGTTTGAGTTAACTTTTTTTTTAATATGGGTATTCAGTTCTCCCAGCACTGTTGAATTCCCTTGGACCCTTTGTCAAAAATCATTTGACCATAAAAGTAAAGGTTTATTTCTGGAATTTCTATTTTGTTCCATTTATCTATAAAGTCTTTATTACTGTAGCTGTACAGTAAGTTTTAAAATCAGGTAGCATAAGCCCTCCAACTTTGTTTTTTGTTTTTTGTTTTTTTTTTAATTGTTTTGGCCATTCTAGTTCTTTCCATTTCCATATTCAGTTCAATTTTAGGATCAGTTTTTCAGTTTCTACAAAAAATTGGGCTAGGGTTTTGATATGAATTGTCAACCTAAAAATATTGAATCTTCCAATCCATGAACATGGAATTACTCTCCATTTATTTAGGTCTTCTTTAGTTTCTCTGTATTTTGTAGATTTCAGTGTACAGCTCTTTCACTTCTTTTGTTAAAGTGATTCGTAAATTTTTTATTCTTTTTGATGGTAATGTGAATAAAATTGTTTTCTTAATTTTATATTCAGACTGTTCATTGCTAGTATATAGAAATACAATGATTTTTGTATATTGATCTTGTATCCTGTGATTTGTGTCGATACCTTGGAATTTTCTACATACAGGATCACGTCATCTGTTAATAAAGACAGTTTTACTTCTTTCTTTCCTATCTGAATGCCTTTTATTTCTTCTTAATGCCTAACTTCATTGACTAGAAATCCAGAACAGTATTGAACAGGAGTGGCAAGAGCAGATATCCTTGCCTCCTTCCCATGCCTAAAAAAAACCAAACCAAACCCATTGCCGTCGAGTCAATTCCAACGCATAGCGACCCTACAGGACGGAGTAGAACTGCCCTATGGAGTTTCCATGGACTGGCTGGTGGATTTAAATGCTGACTTTTGGTTAGCAACCTGAGTTCTTAACCACTGTGTCATCAGGGCTCCTACCCATGCTTAGGGGGAAAGTATTCAGTCTTTCACCATTAACTATGATGTTAGCTGTAGGTTTTTCGTAGATGCGCTATCAGGTTGAGGAAGTTCCTTATTTTCCAAGTTTATTCAGAGTTTTTATCAGGAATAGGTGTTAGATTTTGTCAAATGCTTTTTATGTGTCTAATGAGATGATCATGTGGTTTTCGTCCTTTATTATCTTAATGTGGTATATTACATTGATTGGTGTTCAGATGTTAAACCAATCTTGCATTTCTAGGATAAACCCCACTTGATCATGGTGTTTAATCCTTTAAATGTGTTACTGGATTTGGTTTGATAATCTTTTGTAAAGAATTTTGGTGTCTATGTTCATGGAGGCTATTTCTTATGATTTTGTTTAGCTTTTGTGTCATGGTACTGGCCTCATGAATAAATTGGGAAATATTCTCTCCTCTTTTATTTCCTGAAAGAGTTTTTATAGGATTGGTATTATATCTTCTTTAAATATGTGATAGAATACATTAGTTAAGCCATCTGGTCTGGACTTTTCTTTACTGGAAGATTTTTAATGAGTAATGCAATTTATTTACTTATTATAAGTACTCAGTTTCTATTTCTCCTTGAGTCAAGTTTGCTAATTTGTGTATTTCTAGGAATTTGTGGATTTCACCTAACTTGTCTAGTTTGTTGACATACAGTTGGTCAAAATATTCCTTTATAATCCTTGTAATTTTTGTTAAATCAGCAATGATATCCCCTCTTTCATTCCTAATGTTAGTAATTTGTATGATCTTCCTTTCTCTCTTAGTCATTCTTACTAAAAGATTATGAATTTTGTTGATCATTTCAAAGAGCCAACTTTGGTTTTATCGATTTTCAATCGTTTCTTATTTCCTATTTCATTGATTTTCACCCTAATCTTTATTATTTTCTTTTCTGCTTGTTTCAGGCTTGATTTGCTCTTGTTCAGTTTCTTGATATGAAAGCTTAGATTATTGATTTGAGATCTTTCTTTGTTTCCAAATTAGGCATTTAAACTATAACTTTCCCTCTAAGCAGTTTTAGCTGCGTCCCATACATATTGCTAGCTGTATTTTCATTCATTTCAAAATATTTTCTAATTTTCATTGTGATTTCTTTGATTCATGGTTTCTTTCCAAACCAAAAAAAAAAAGAAACCCATCACCACTGAGTCAATTTTGACTGGTAGCAAGTAGAACCACCCCATAGAGTTTCCAAGGCTCTAATCTTTACAGAAGCAGACTGCCACATCTTTCTCCCATGGAGTGGCTGGTGGGCTCAAACCACCAACCTTTCAGTCAGCAGCCAAGCAGTTCACCACTAGGGCTCCTTTCATCAAGTGTAATGTTCAGTAAATGTTGATTAGGACAAGTTGGTTGATAATCTTGAAATCTCCTATATCCTTCTTATCCTTCTACAGCCTTGCTGAGTTGGATGCTGAAATTTCCAGGTATAGTTATTGAATTTTCTATTTCTCCTTTCATCTCTTTGTTTTTGGAACTCAGGTATATATGTGTTTATAATTTCCATCTCTTCTTGATGTATTGACCTTTTTATATTTATGAAACGTCCCTGTTTGTCTCTAGGAATATTTCTTTTCATAAAGTTTATTTTGTTTGATATTAATATAGACACTCCAGCTCTCATGGTCATTATTTGCATGGTATATATTTTTCATCCTTTTACTTCCAACCTATATAAGCCTTTGAATTTAAGTTGTGTCTTTTGTATATATCATAAAATTGGAGCTTTTTATACAGTCTATCTCTGCCAATTGATTGACATGTTTAGTCCATTAACATTTAATGTGATTTTCTTTATCATATGGATTAATCTCTGCCATGTTGTAATTTGTTTTCTGTATGCCTGGTGTGTTTTTTATTCCTATTTCTCTTTTTCTGCCTTCTTTTGTTAAACAGTATTTATATATGTATGTATGTATCTATCTATAGCTGTATGTGTTATAAGCCCAACAATATAGAATTCTTATGTTTTATGCAATCTTATGTTTTTTAAAGAAATTAAGAGAATAAAACAGAATGTATATATTTATACATTCTTTTATATTTACCTACATAATTACCATCTCTGATGTTCTTCATTTCTTCCTGTAGATTTGAGTTATCATCTGGTATCATATTCTTTTAACCTGAAAGACTTCATTTTGTTTTTCTTGTAAGGCAAATCTGCTAACCATAAATGCTCCCAGTCTTTGTTTGCCTGGAAATGTCTTTATTTCACCTTCCATTTTGAAGGATACTTTTTCTGGATATAGATTTCTTGGTCAACAGGTTTTTCCCTTTGAGCACTTTGAATATGCCATTCCATTGTCTTCTCCTGCCATTCTTCTGATGAGAAGTCTGCCATTTTGTTGTTCTCTTGTACGTAATGAATTATTTCTCTTGCTGCTTTCAGCCATTATTTCTTTAAATACATCTTTTCTGCCACTTTCTCTTTCCCTTCCCCTTCTGGGACTCCTATTGCACATATATTGTTATGTTTGATGTTGTCCCACAGGTCACTGAGGCACTGTTCATTTTTCTTTAATCTTTTTTTTTTTTTCATATTGGATCATTTCTTTTGCCCAATCTACAAGTCAGTAATTATTTCCTCTTCATTTCAGTTATTATAATTTTCATTTTAGCTCTTTTTTATAGTTTCAGTTTATTGAGATTACCTATTTTTTGTGTTGCTGTTATCATAATTTCTTTTAAATTTTTAAGCATCATTTCCTTTAATTCTTTGGACATATTCATAATAGCTAGTTTGAAGTCCTTGCTAAATCCAACATCTGAGCCCTCTCAGTTTCTATTGACTTCTTTTTTTCTGTGAATTAGGGTTACATTTTTTGTTTTTCTTTCCTTGTATGTCTCACAATTTTTTGTTGGAAATTAGACATTTTAGATAATGTAATAACACTGGATTCTGATTTTTTTTTTTAAAAAGTGGCTTGCCTAAATGTAATCTACAGAATCTATTTCCTCACAGTCTGCTCAGTTTTGGTTTTTTTTTTTTTTTTATTCCTATTTTTATTTTATGAATCTGGTACCTTCCTTGGAGTTGACCCTGTTTGTGCATAGCGTAGTAGTCAGCGAATGATTGGGCAGAAGTTAAGCTCAAAAATTTCAAATCCATAAGGCTTCCATCTTTTGCTAAGTGGTCTATGTGTGGGTTGAGGGGCACATTCAAAGTTCAGCCAGTTTTAAGTCAGTTTTGGCTTTGCGTTTTCTCTAGGCTCTCTCAGGTCTCCTCAGCACATGCACGTACCTTCCCAGTCAACCAAGGATGTGTGGAGAACTTATCTAGCACTTCTCTGGCTCTCTCATTTCCAGGATCTCCTGTTATATTTCTGGTTGGTCTGTTGTTCACGCCAACCAAAACTGCAACCTCAGGTTAGTAGAGCTGGAGGATTTTCCCCATTCATTGCCCTACCAAGTCTGCTACTTTTACTGAAAACACCTCCAGGATGAGTTTTGCCTTCTGCTCAAAATCAAGTCAGCCTCCTCTGGCAGCCCCACCCTGGTAAAACTGCATTCTGGCCAACTGAGCCAGAGGGTGAGATGGGGCTGTTCTTACCCAAAGTTCTGCCAGCTTTCTATGAATAAACACTTCTCAATTTGTTTTTTGCCTTTAGTCATTATCCAGAGCCCTGAAATGGTTGTTTTGACAATCGTCTAGTTTTATACTTGTTTTGGGAGAAGTGAATTTGCCAGTCTCTTCACTCATAGCTAGAAGTCTCCTGGTACAAGGACTTTTGCTAGTCAGTAGAAAGTGTTCGTTTAGGACGCAATTGGAACGAAAGACCTCATCCTTGACTCCTTGTGGATTTTGGTGTTTTATTTCCCAAAATTCCAAACCTCCTTTCTCAAAGAACTTTCTGTGCCTGAGGTTCCCTGAGGTGGGTAGTGACCAGCTCCAAGAGTTTTCATTCCACTCATTCCACCCACTGAGGTTTTGATTGCAGAGGTCCTAGTTGTATGTGCTTACATCAGCTTCAGATCCAGGAAAGCTCTTTGCCCATTAACTGACCCAAAGGCAACAGGTGGGACCTGTTTTTGGAGGAACTGTTGAAGAAAAATGCCCTGGTCATCAGCTTGTTTTACTTTCATTTATCTCTGTCATCTAGGGATACAATATAGATAGTATCAGGCCCAACAAAATATTATTTTGATATTATTTTCAGTTTTTTATCTAGACAGGGAAGACTAAGCATTGGGTATCAGAAACACCTACCACCAGAAAATAAGAAAGATGGACTCAGTGGAAGGCTAGAGGGAGGTAACACTGCTTGTTCGCTTTCTTTCTATATATTCTTCTTTTTTTAAAAAAGAAAAAGGTTTAAACCCCGCCACCCACTCATCAGGTGATTGGAGACTGTAGTTGTAAAAATGTGCTGCAGGCAGAAGTTCTGAAAAATCCCAGAAAGTGTTGAAAACATCTCTAAACAAGGTATTTTTCTCCTGCACCTTTCTTGCTAAAGGTCCCCATTGCTGCCAAGAAAACTAGTGAGAATGTTAGCTGCCAAATAAAAAATTTATAACAGTGTTTGGCAAAGGACTTTCTAGCTGCTTGTTTTATACATTTCCGCAAGGCACTTGAATGCAGCCTCTTTTTTCCTTGTTCACCCCTTCCCCAACTTTGGGCACGTATGTCTTACTGATCCCTGTTCTGGGTCTGTTCTCGAATAAAAGAGCAAACTCCTATAAAGTAGGATTAAACAGAATAATTTTTTCCCCTTCAGTAACCTCTGAAAATGTGAGGGAAATGTTTTCATATATGATGTGTTGCATAGAAAGGGAAAGAGATGCTGGGTTTGCCTGTTTAGAATAGACATATTTATAAGAAAAACTGAACAAGAGCCTTTCAATTATCAACTGTAGACTCCTAGAGGCAGAAGAAATCTTAGAAATCCTCCAGTCCTTGCACACCCCGCCACGCAACACTTTGCAGATAAGGAAATGGAGGTCCAGCCGAAGGTCCCACAGCAAAACAGCCATCCACCTGGGGCTAGAGCCTTGCTCTCCTCTCAGTTCCAGCCTCTCCCCCCTCATTACTTTTGTTTGTTGGGGTTTCCCCCACACACATCTATGGCATGTTCTATAAGCATTAGAATTCTAGGCTATTTCTTGAGTTGATTCTGACTCATAGCAACCCTAAAGGACAGAGTAGTACTGCCCCCATAGGGTTTCCAAGGCTGTAAATCTTTACCGAAGCAGATTGCCACATCTTTCTCCCATGGAGCAGCTGGTGGGTTTGAACCACCAACTTTCTGGTTAGCAGCCAAACACATAACCACTGCGCCACCAGGGCTCCTTGCTGTTCTACATAATGAACATTAAAACACTTCTGTCTTTAAAACTCTTTTCAAAAATCTCATGCATTAAAAACCAGGTGAAGGAGGACAGTGATACTACTGAAAGGGGTTGCCTGTCCATATCAGTTCAGCCTCTGGCCATGTCATTGAATGTTCACATGAGCCTTTAAAAAGTGGAAGGGGCGCTGGATTTAGCAAAAAAAAAGTTTTGTTTTTTTTTTTAAACTGACATCGAATGTTGACAATAATAATTACAGAGGCTGGTGAACACCCTGAAATATTTTGCCTGCCTGTCTGAGAAAGCCAAATTATCTGTCTCAGTCTTTTCAAAACAGCTATCAGATTATGCTTTCAGTTGTTAATTAGTGCTGTTCAGCCCATATTTCATTGGTCTAACTTACCCAGAAGCCTGTGCTGCACCCTTACTCCTTGCCTTGCTTGTGTCTGTGGAGGCATCATTGTCGCACACTCTGTGATACCGAGCACAGCGTTGGGCTGCGACAGCATTTTGCTTCAACTGTGTTAAGGAAGCCAGGGTTATCTGATATAAAGTACTGTGGACAGACCAGGAGTAAGCGGATTATTTCAGACAGCATTAGGAGGTAACCGGAGGAAGATTAGCTCAACAGAGGCAGGTATCATAAGCAAATTAGAAAACCTCCCCAATTAGTACAAGAAGCCCAGATTTATGCTATTTGTGATCTTCTGCTGAAAGGCAAAGTGTCGATGTTACAGGCTCTACTCTTGATTTAAGTTGAAATGTTGGCATTTCCTATCAGCACATGTTAGTATCTGAGGCTGTGTACTGGCCTAATAAATGAAGTAAGTCCCTATTCCCCTCAGCTGCTAAATATTCCCCAGTCCAGGTTCTATACGTTGGCCAATGTTTTGGTTGGCCCTGGAATAATCTCTAGGGCATATTATAACATTTCTATAGTAGGAATATTCGACATGACTCCAATGTCCCAGACTTTAATCTCTCTTTTGTTTGTTTGTCTTTCGGAACATGTATCATGCTGAAGTCATAAAAAACGGCGTGTGCAGAATGCCAGATGCTACAAATGCAATTAGATACTTAAAAATAGCCTCCTTGGTGGCACTGCTTGAAATCTAAACGGGACCTTGTTTTTATAAACAGGGTGACACTTCTCTGCTAAGCTGCTGATGGTGGGCTCTGATAGGAGGCACAGGTTCACTTCTGGGGCAACCTTGCAAATGGTCAGGTCGTTCTAGAAATCAGACCAGACGCTGTTGTCGTACCAACATCATTGCCAGGCATATATATATATATATATATATATTTCTCTCTCTCTCTCTCTCTCTCTCTCTCTCTCTCTCTCTCTCTCTCTCTCTCTCTCTCTCTCTCTCTCTCTCTCTCTCTCTCTCTCTCTCTCTCTCTCTCTCTCTCTAAGTGCACTGCGTACCTTCACCTCTGATGGTTTGCAGTCAGGTTGTCCATGGAAAAAACCCTCAACAGACTGAGCCCCACTTCTGTAAAGGAGATGGGCTATCTACACTCCTCGTTTTAAGATCTGAAATGCATTCCGAGTGAGCATTTGTTTCACCAGAATTCAAACAACCAAAAGTTCAGAATCTATTTTACAATCTTATCCAAGGAAAACAGTGATGTCTGTGTATATGTAAATAGTGGAAGGGATTTGTTCTGATTATAAAAATAGTGTATGTTCACTTCAAAAATAAATTTGGAAAATAAAGTGAATCATAGAAGATTTTTTAAAAGCACCCTAATCTCAACACCTAGACGTGATCATTAGTTGCATTTCAATGTATAGCTTTCCAATTTTTGTTTTAAACTTGTATCGGTTTTTTTTTTTTTTTTTTCCCGATATGGGATCATAGTGTATGTACTATTTGGGACCTATGCTTTTTACCTAGTATACTATGGACAAAAAAATTGATGTTCTTCATGAAGACTACTTCATGAAGATCCTGTTACACCTTCTGAATCATCAAGTTTGTTCAATGTAGTTTTAATATTAATTCTATTTTAATCTGTTTTTTCTTTGAAAGTTATCAGTGCCCAAATGGCAGTTGTGGCAACTCTTAGCTCACCAGTATAATATGAAATATTATCACATCACCATATTTCATTGGGCAGAACTTTGCATTTTTTTCGGGTTTCACATCATGATCTAGAACTATGAAGGTAGAAAAGATCAGATGTCATTTTCCCCAGCTTTACTCGTAAATGCAAAGTGCCTCATCTGGTATTACAGCATTTAGAGCTAGAGCTAAAATGCAAGACAGAACCCATGCCAGCTATCGCCCCTCTCCCACAGCACATGGACTTTGAAATCGGACCTGATTGTAAATACCAACTTTGCCACTGACTAGCCAGGTGATCTTGGGCAAGTTAACCTCCCAAAGCGTCAGTTTCCTGCTCTATAAAATGGGAATAGTGATATTTTTATCATAGATTTATTATGAGGATAAAAGAAAAGAATTTGTGTGTAGTACGTAAGATAGCATAAGACCCACAATAAAATAAAATTTATCATTTTTCCCCACACATTTCCTCTTACTTTCTCATAATATTGTAAATAAATTAATCATTGTATTTCCTTTTCCAATTTATTCAATTCTTAGTTTAGTATTATTTTCAATAATAATTATTATATATAATAATAAACATTAATTCAAGAAAATGTAGAAAAATATGAAGATAGAAAGGAAAAACCATCCACCACTCAAATACGAGCACTGTTTTTCCTTCCAGTCTTTTTTTTCTGTGCAAAGACTTGCCATTTGTTTTTAGGCATGTCAGCTAGTGTCTTGAACTAATGAAATACTGTTGGTACTTAAGGCAGGTGCTTCAGAGAATTTGTTCTGCAGCCACCACTTTCTGCACTTGCTTCCTGTTATAAAAGAGATGGCCTTTGTGATCGCACTTCCATTGGCAGGAAGCCAGATAGGGTCAGATGGGTGATCATGGGGGATGGGGGTGAGCTATCGAAATGTACTGAGGAGTTCCAAGTCCACTAATTCTGTGGCCTATATATCTCTAAAGGAGCCCTGGTGGCTCAGTGGTTAAGCACTCAGCTGCTAACCAAAAGGTTGATGATTTGATCTCACCCAGTGGCTACTTGGGAGAAAGACCTGGCAATCTGCTTCCAGAAAGATCACAACCAAGAAAACCTTATGGGACGGTTCTCCTTTGTCGCATGGGGTCGCTATGAGTCAAAATCGACTCGACGGCACCTAAAAGGAGCAGTTTGTGTATAACCCAGTCCACCCATTCACAAAACTAGCTTCTCTAGCAATAAAAGAAAGGTCTAGACAAGACTTCAGCAGAGGCCACTGTCTACCAGACCTGGAGTCAGCTTTGTTGTGAGCTAGTACATAGGCAACTCCTTGGAAGAATCACTACACTCAAATGTCTTCAAGCCTGAGGAAGAAAAGCTCTTCCTGGACCCTTAAAAGGTGTTCTGTTCAGGCTGAAAAGAAAACTCCTACAGCCTAGTACCTCCTGTCAGCTAATGTGATAGTTCTCTATCAAGTAAACCATTAGTGAATACATTGATCCTTTTCTGTTTCGTCCTTGTTTGCGGTTCTGCCTTGGCTATTCCCAGGATTTCTCTGAACCAGTTGGGCAAAATTGATTTTTATTAGTTCCACTGGCCTTGTGGAAAATTATGTCATGAACTGGTTTTTATAGAAAGACTCAAAGCACAGCACAGGGTAAAAAATAAGCCTATAGCAGTCAAAACTGTTGTCTGAAATGTCTTCAGACTGGAAGGCTGAATTTATTGCACAAAACAAGTACTGCGAGGCGGAGGTGTGCAGTCCTGCTCATTATCACTGGAAAGGGGAACCAAAAAGCCGAGTAAAAAATTAAATTTTAATAATGTCAGTGATATTTTCTAAATCTTTCCTGACAGAAAGATTCTCATTATTTTTATCTGTCTCCGAGTAGGTTCTTTTAGTGCCATCTCAGAAATGGCCTCGGCTATGATTGTTTCCCAGGCTTGAAAGCATCTGAAAAACCAAATATATACAGAGGGAAATATGCTTTAGATTGTTCAAGGGGTGCCGCGACCGTGGTAACATATCGGCTAGCAGATCTGCAGCCGGCATTTGCTAGAAGCGCCTTCAGCTTTCACAAAAGACATCCGTGTTGTTAAGACAATCACTGTAAATCCCCCGAACAAAGGGGGCCCATGGCCCACTGCCATTGGCTGCAGGAGGAACCCAAGGGCCCACAAGTCCCAAACTGGGGTTCACTCTGGAAATCACCCCACACTGCCATGAAAGCAGAGTCAAGGCAAAATGGAAATATCCTGTTGTTTTGGTAAGCACGAAAACTTGCATTCCAAGTATCACACTGTATACAGTTGTTTGGGGATAGGAGAAAACATAAACCAGAATCATTAAAGTAGCCAACCGCGATGATAAAAACTCTTCTCGCTTCCTTAGCTCTTTAGTGCCTGTGTATAAGCCTGCCCTGTTCCCAAAAGGATTTATAGCAATTGACCTAAATATATACAAAATATATACTAAGATTTTACGTATGTCAAATGAAGGCCAGGAGTGAGGTTAGCAGGCGAAATGCGGACTAGCCTGTCCATTTGCGAGAGGTGGGCCACGAATGGATGTGTAGGCTCTCTAGCAGCCATCTTGAAGAAGGAGATGGTTTCAGGTCAATGAGTCAGTATCCACACAGCTCTTTGCCCTACCCGGACGAGAGAGAACTTTCCATGGCAGCTCACCGCACCGGCACACACTGTGCGGCATAATCAACAACATGCTCAAGAGCATCCTTACAGGAAACACTGCGAGGTCCACAGGGCTGTCTCTTACTGTCCCTCTGTGTCAGCTGGTGGCGTGGCACCAAGCACAACAAGGAGGGCGTCTGTGACTGGACAATGTCCCCTGCAGGTGTGGCTCTCGGCTGCTCCACCGCTCCTGGGCTGACTCTAGAGTCTCCAGGAGGAAGCGTGGACCCTAAAGTGTTAGGCTGATCAGGCAACACTGTTTCTCTCGGCTGGACTTTTGACAAGTCTTCTGTGGGAGATAGTTTGAGGTTGTCCCTCCGGCAAGGACCTGGAGTAGAGCCACCTTTCTTGGTAATTAGGTGCAGTCCTGTTGTTTAGTAGCCAGTTACCCGTTGCTGTGGAGTCAATGCCAGCTCACAGCAACCTGACGTGTGTCAGAGTAGGACTGTGCTCCATAGGGTTTTCAATGGCTGGCTTTTTGGAAAGTAGGTCACCAGGCCTTTCTTCTGAGATGCCTCTGAGTGGACTTGATCCTCCAACCTTTCGGTTAGTCTCTGAGCACGTTAACCATTTATACCACCCAGCGATTTCAGTAGCGAGTTAGGTCGGGAACCGGGGAACTGCAGCCACGTGGCCCAGTCCTGACCAGGGCTGTGCATTCCGTAACTTTCCAGAGAGGGCACAAGCTGGTTTTGGCTTCTGTTGACCCCTCCCTGACCTTCAACCTGTGGTTAGGAATCAGTTATGGGCTAAGCTGGCTACACTCCGCGTAGACCCTGGTTATTGATGCTCCCACAGAGGCCGCACTTCTGATGTCTAGAGCTCTAGGTCAGGAGGGCTGGGCTTTTGACATCTCCCAGGGAATCTCCAGGAGGGAAAGGCAGGGATGCACTCACCCTCCCCCCTTCATTTGTTCCTTAGTAACTAGTCAGAGGTTGCAGACGAAAGACCCACAGGCCACGTCTGCCCCACAGATGTGCTTTGTTTGGCCACTCGGTGTTTTTGGAAACTCTGACTTAGTTGCCAGTATTTAAAACTTGGGAGATATCACACACAGAAAGAGCAAGCTCTCTGGCTTCCCTTGACAAGTCAGAAGAGCTGGCAGCGTGGAGCCCGCTTTCTCTGCTGCTGGAGTCAGGAGCAGCCACTCGATGTAGCAAAGGGGCAAGCACCCAGCCCCCTCTCCCTTCCACACCTGCAGCCCCTTGCTCTCCCACCTGGCAGGACTTCCTTCCTGGGTTAGAGAAAAGAAGAATCGGAATTCTCAGGCCAGCAGGTGACTCGGCTTCCCTTTCACAAACCTGGGGACCCTGCTGTCTGATAGCTCCCCACCCACCCTCCTCCCACCTGAAGAACGATGAGTCAACCCTTCCGCTTGTCCTTCATAAGCCTTCACAGGAGGTTCTGGACCTGGGTTCACCTGCTCAGCAATGATCCCTGCTGCTTTGAGATGTGTAAAAGATTGTGAAGAAGATGTCAGAAGTTTGAGCAGATAGTGCATACTTTACTGGGAGTCTCATTCACTGTCCAACCAAGAAAACAGAACTGGCTCTGACCATTGAAAACCGAGGCAATTTCATGCAGGAAACCAGTTACAGGTGATGGAAGAGCTAGGCGGCAACAGGGTCAAATGAAGCAGCCCAGGGATTAGCAACTTCAGGAAGCCCCTCCACCCTGGGCCGGGGGTGCAGAGGGAGGAACGGTGTTCCTAGAGCCCAGTTCCAGGGTCACCTGATGGAGCTGGACACAGGGAGGTCTGTCTGTTAAGATCCACGGAGGAGACGAGCTGCTGGGAGACACAGCCCATGGCAGAGAAGAGGGGTTAAGAGTACCCTGGGTTCTCTCTCCCTTCCGCCCCGAGTGCCCTGCAGTGCCTCCTATTACTGACAGCAGCCAGAAGCCTAGAAAACACAGCCTGGGGTGGGGGTGAGAGTAGAGTCCAGACTATGATGCAGAGCAAAGCAGTGAAAGGACAAGACAAGGATATGAGGAGCAACAACCCAGGACTGGCACCATGGAGATGAGAGCTAAGACGGTCTCCATTCAGCTGGCCTCAGAACCAAATCTGGATGAGACAGGGAAATGGAGTTCTGATGTCAGGATCTAAAAAACCAAAAAACAAATCTGTTGCCATCGAGTCGATTCCCACTCAGTGACCCTGTAGGACAGGGTAGAACTGCCCCATAGGGTTTCCAAGGAGCACCTGGTGGATTCAAACTGCCAGCCTTTTGGTTAGCAGCTGTAGCACTTAACCAGCATTTTCTAGGATCTAGAAGACATAACCAAATCCCTCAACAGCAAACAGAGATGAGGGTGGCTGATCAACCACTGCCAAAAATTTTTCCCCCTGACATCAGGAAAGAAGAAAGGTATAATCCATGACTATTAGGAGATAAGTATCTAGTGTCAGATCTTGCAGGGAGACGATGTTATAGCCTATCACAAAAACCAAGGCTTCCTGTCTTACCTCTATGACTTCAACCAGCCATGTTCCAGAAGAATCTTGGCATCTTGGCTGTCAAGGACTGTACCCAGGAAACTTAACAGAGGAAAAGGGCCGCCTCTGCCTTCCTGGGGAACTCAGCAGCAGCCGAAGGTGAGGCTTCCGGCAAGTGACTCAGCCTGGACCAGAGAAGCTTTGCTAATCAGGACCAACACTTGGGCATGCCCACCAGTCGTGGGTATTTACATAGAAGGGGCCACAACACCTAAAGAGAGGTGCTACTTACTTCTAGGCATGGGGGACAGTCACATAGGAAGGAGTTTTAGGAACTGTTGTGGAGAGATTGGTAAGCAATAGTTGATGTGGTTGTTAGTTGTGGTCAAGTTGATTCTGATTCAAGGCCACCCCATGTATGTGGAGTAGAATTGCTCCATAAGGTTTTCAAGGCTGTGACCTTTTGGAAGCAGATCACCAGGCCTGTCTTCCAAGGCTCCTCTGGGTGGGTTCGAACCTCCAACCTTCCAGCTAGTAGTAGTGGAATGATATTAAAACCAGTTGCCATCTAACTTGAAGAATGTAATCCTCTACTTTACCAAGTATGATGTCCTTCTCCAGGGACTGATCCCACCTGATAACATGTCCAAAATATGTAAGACAAAGTCTCATCATCCTCGCTTCTAAGGAGCATTCTGGCTGTACTTCTTCCAAGACAGATTTGTTCGTTCTTCTGGCAGTCCATGGTATATTAAGTATTCTTCACCAGCACCATAATTCAAAGGCATCAATTCTTCTTCGTTCTTCCTTATTCATTGTCCAGCTTTTGCATGCGTATGAGGCTATTGGAAACACCATGGCTTGGGTCAAGCACACTTTAGACTTCAAGTTGACATCATTGCCTTTTAACACTTTGAAGAGATCTTTTGCAGCAGATTTGCCCAATGCAATGTGTCGCTTGGTTTCTTGACTGCTGCTTCCATGGATGTTGATTGTGGACTCGAGTAAAATGAAATCCTCGACAACTTCAATCTTTTCTCTGTTTATCATGATGTTGCTTATTGGTCCAGTTGTGAGTATTTTTGTTTTCATTATAATGAAGTGTAATCCATACTGAAGGCTGTGATCTTTGATCTTCATCAGTAAGTGCTTCAAGTCCTCTTCACTTTTAGCAAGCAAGGTTGTGTCTGCATAACGCAGGTTGTTAATGAGTCTTCCTCCAATCCTGATGCCCCATTCTTCTTCATATAGTCCAGCTTCTCAGATTATTTGTTAAGCATACAGATTGAATAAGTACGGTGAAAGGATACAACCCTGATGCACACCTTTCCTGACTTTAAACCACACAGTATCCCCCTTGTTCTGTTCAAACAACTGCCTCTTGGTCTATGTACAGGATCCTCATGAGCACAATTAAGTGTTCTGGAATTCCCGATCTTCTCAGTGTTATCCAAAATTTGTTATGATCCATAGTCAATAAAACACAGGTAAATATCTTTCTGATATTCTCTGCTTTCAGCCAGGATCCATCTGACATCAGCAGTGATATCCTTCGTTCCACATCCTCTTCAGAATCTGGCTTGAATTTCTGGCAGTTCCCTGTTGATGTACTGCTGCAACTATTTTTTAATGATCTTCAGCAAAATTTTACTTGCATGTGATATTAATGATATTGTTCGATAATTTCCACACATTCTGTTGGATCATCCTTCTTTGGAATAGGCACAAATGCGGATCTCTTTCAGTCAGTTGGCCAGGTAGCTGTCTTCCAAATTTTTTGGCATAGACAAGTGGGCACTTCCAAAACTGCAACCGTTTGTTGAAACACCTCAGTTAGTATTCCATCAATTCCTGGAGCCTTGTTTTTCACCAGTGTCTTCAGTGCAGCTTGGACTTCTTCCTTCAATACCATCGGTTCTTGATCGTACGCTACCTCCTGAAATGATTGTAACATCAACCAATTCTTTTTAGTACAGTGACTCTGTATTCCTTCCATCTTCTTTTGATGCTTCCTGCATCATTCAGTGTTTTGCCCATAGAATCCTTCACTGTTGCAGCTTGAGGCTTGCATTGTTTCTTCTGTTCTTTCAGCTTGAGAAATGCTGAGCGTGTTCTTTTGGTTTTCTAACTCCAGGTCTTTGCACATTTCATTATAATACTTTGGTTTGTCTTCCCAAGCTGCCCTTTGAAATCTTCCATTCAGCTCTTTTACTTCATCGTTCTTCCTTTCACTTTACCAGATGTTCAAGGGCAAGTTTCAGAGTCTCTTCTGACATCCATTTTGGTCTTTTCTTTCTTTCCTCTATTCTTATGACCTCTTGCTTTCTTCATGTATGACGTCCTTGATGTCATTCCACAACTCGTCTGGTCTTTGGTCATTAGTGTTCAACGCATCAAATCTATTCTTTAGATAGTCTCTGAATTCAGGTGGGAGGTATTCAAGGTCATACTTTGGCACTTGTGGACTTGTTCTAATTTTCTTCAGCTTCAGCTTGAACATGCATATGAGCAATTGATAGTCTGTTCCACAGTCTGCTGCAGCCTTGTTCTGAGTGATTATATGAAGCATTTCCATCATCTCTTTCCACAGATGTAGTCAATTTGATTCCTGTGTACTCCATCTGGTAAGGTCCATGTGTATAGTCGCCGTTTATGTTGTTGAAAAAGGTATTTGCAATGAAGAAGTCTGGTCTTCAGAAGAACCAGATGGTGTCTGGCTACCACCAATGACCGCCCTGACAGGGAACACAACAGAGAGTCCCTGTTGGAGCAGGAGAAAAGTGGGGTGCAGAACTCAAATTCTAGTGAAAAGACCAGACCTAATGGTCTGACTGAGACTGGAGGAACCCCAGAGAGCATGGCCCGTGGACCTAGCACTAAAACCATTCCCGAAGCCAACTCTTCAGTCAAAGATTAGACTGGACTATGGGACATAAAATGATACTCGTGAAGAGTGTGCCTCTTAGCTCAAGTAGATACACGAGACTAAATGGGCAGCTCCTGTCTGGAGACAAAATGAGAAGGCAGAGAGGGTCAGGAGCTGGTTGAATGGACATGGGAAATCAGGGGTGGAAAGGAGGAATGTGTTATCACAGTATAGGGAGAGCAGTTCGGGTCACATAGCAATTATATGAGAGCCTAACTTTAATTGTAAACTTTCACTTAAAGTACAATAAAATGAAATTTAAAAAAAAACAAATATAGGTCCTGTCACCAAGAAATTAAAATCTAGAGGCCAGAACCATTTAAAAAAAAAAAGTCTGGTCTTGCAAAATTTTATCATCCTATCTCCAGCATCATGTCTATCACCAAGGCCATATTTTCCAACTACCAATCCTTCTTCTTTGTTTCCAACTTTCACATTCCAGTCACCATAAGTATCAATGCATCCTGATTGCATGTTCAGTCAATTTCAGACTGCAGAAGTTGGTAAAAATTTTCAGTTTCTTCATCTTTGGCCTTAGTAGTTGGTGCATACATTTGAATAACAGTTGTATTAACTTCCTTGTAGGCGTATGGATATTATCCTGTCACTGACAGTGATGTACTTCAGGTTAGATCTTGAAATGCTCTTTTTGACAGTGAATGCAACGTCATTCCTCTTCAATTTGTCATTCCCAGCATAGTAGACCATATGATTGTCCGATTTCATTTTAGAGAATTAGAATTGGGTTGGTCTCAGTGAGAAGTAGGGGCCGTTGATAGTTTTTGAGTTGTGTTCCTTGATTTCCGTTGAATGATCCCTAGTAGCATTAGACATTTTTGAGTTGCTGTTATGGGTGGATGCTGCAGCAGCACTGGCCAGTCGGATGAGAATGGATGTTACAGTGAAACAGGAACAGGCCTGGGGAGTCAGAAGACCTGGCAGTGCCCTTGAGTGATTGACCTTGGGCACGTGCCCTTACCTCTCAAGGCCTCAGTATCCTCAGCTCTAAAATAAACTAGGTCAGGGAAACCTTTTCCAACTCTAGCAGTTTGCAAGCCTGTGAGGGATTAAGTATACCTTGCATTCCTAGAGCATCTGTTATTTAATTCTCTTCAAGTTCCTTCCAAGCCCTTTGATTGAAGCGAGCTGCCTTGATCTTATCTGAAAGCCTGTGGCCAGCCAAGCCTCTCTCCAGGCCCCCTGCCATCACCAAGTCCATATTTAAGAATGGCAGAGGCTGTGGTGCGCAGGCTGAAATTTGATGTACACATTTGGCCACGTAGAGTGCAATGTAACTACACATCATTGATCAAAACCCATCGGACTTATCAGTGGGCTCTGACAGGTACTTGTTGGCTGCCTTCCCAGGCTGGGAAGGTATCCCCAAGCCAACCAATGAGAAACTCTCCTTTTCCCTTTTGATGTTGATGTTACCACCTCGGAGAGAAAGCTGGGACCTGCTGGGGAGACTGTCAGTGAGGCGCAGGTAGATACCTCTCTGTGGAAAGGAGAAGCCTGGCTAGCCTGGGGAGGCAGCAGCTTCCTGGCTTTCCTGCCTCCACCTTCCCCGCCAGCCACTGGAAGTTTCCCAGGTGGCTCCCCCAGCCTCTGACAACCTTTCCTGAACTGCCATTTCCTTTCCCAGAATGTTCTGCTGACTGCATGTGTGCCCTGGGCTTTACCTCTTCAAAGTGGGACATGGCTTTAATTAGTTAATCCTTTTCTCCCTAGGGTGGCTGGTGAGTTGGCTGATTGTGTTTGGGCAGAAACTGAAACCCCAAGTGTCATGGAGTGACTTGCTGCAGGTCACCGGGCAAATCCAGTATTGTGGACACACAACAAATTGTCACACTGCTGGTAGTCCTTTAAGTGAGGTCCTTGTTGTCAGCCTTCTGTAATGGATGGCTCATTGTGACCCCGTAAGCTCCCAGAGGGCAGGGACTCTGTGTTTTCCTTTTTCTTTGGAGGCACGTGGCCGGGCCTGCCATACCCATCCACACTGCCTGTGCGCAGTCCAAGGACCTCCCCAGTCTTCCAGCTGATGGCTGTTAGACAAGGGCAGGCAAACCCCAGACAGCAGGCCAAAACCAGCCCGCTGCCTGTTTCTATACAATCTGTGAGCTAAGAATGGCTCCTACATTTTTAAACGGTTGGGAAAAAAAAAATTCAGAAGAAGAAGAATATTTGTTGACACATGAAAATTATATGAAATTCAAAGTCCAGGGTCGATAAATAAAGTTTTATTGGAACACAGCCATCCCCATTCATTTACATCTTGTCTATGGCTACTTTTTTGCTATAAGGGCAAAGTCCACAAAGCCTGAAATATTTACTGTCTGGTCCTTTACAGAAAAAGTTTGCTGACCCCTGTTAAACCAAGAGAATCTCTGGCTAGCACAAACACTGGAGCTGCTAACCGAAAGGGCGACTGGAGTCTACCCCCAAGGTGCCTCGGAAGAAAGGCCAGGCAATCTCCAAAAATCAGCCATTGAAAACCCTATGGAGCACAGTTCTACTCTGACACACATAGGGTCACCACGAGTGAGACTTGATGGCAACTGGTTTAGTTTTGGTTTTTTGGTTAAACTAAGTAGAAGTTTGGAATGAGGCAAAACTAATCTATTCCTCAATGGGGATCTGAACTAGCTATGCCCGTGCTCTGGTACTGGCTCTTGGCTCCCCACGGTTCCTGACTGGAGAGCTTAGCATCTCCACCTATCAAAACTTAACTCTCCTGTCTCCCATCCCCTCAGGGCTCTTGGATGACTGGCTACACCTAAACCCATGTTAGCAAATGTGGACTATTAATGGCTGATGATGGCTTACTAGGCTGGCCCCAAAATAACATCTGGTTTTCTCCCCATTTCAAATGGCTTATCCCAGACGTATGAGTTGTGGGGTGAGTCTTATGTGACACGGCTTTGGGCAAGGTTCCTGCTCTGCTCCTGAATGGTAATTTTCATCCTGAGATGAAAGAATCAACAGGTCCTGAAGATTGTGATGCAAAGCTTCCGGGGAACCAGGTGGGGGCCAGCCTATCATTGAAGGAAGACTCTGTCTAGATCCACAGTAAATGTGAGAGGCAGAGACGGGGACGAGGTGAGGACATGGAGTACAGTCATTACAAAGCCCAAGAGAAGACCTTTAAGTGCATCTTCTGGACTGGATCTGAGAACTGATAATAGTTGAAAATGAGAGAAGTTCCAACCCAACTTATTCAACCCAAAAGGAAATGTTTTGATCTTATAACTGGGTAGCTCAAAGTGTAACTCTTCGGGTTTCAAGCACACAACAGGATCCAGGGTTTCAAATGATGTCAGCTGAACGTGGGTTTGTGTTTGTTTGTTTTCCTTCATCTCTTGGCTCTCTGTTCCTCTGTGTTGGCCTCCTGTGGGCAGATGCCCCTCCTGCATGGTGGTAGCAATGGTCCCCAGCAGCTCTCGACTTCCATTGCCATTGCAGCCAATCCCAGTAAAGACAGTACCTGTTTCTTGATTTTCCAGCAAAAATCCCAGGTGTCGCTATCTGGCTTGGGTCGCATGCCAATTTCTGAACAAGTAGTTGTGCAAGGGATTGTTGTTGTTAGTTGTTGTTCAGTCAGCTCTGATTCATGGCGACCTTATGAATAACAATGAAACACTGCCTGGTCCTTGCCATCTTCCAGCACTATATTGGACAGTATTCTGTTGTGGTCCATAAGGTTTTCACTGGCTAATTTTTGGAAGTAGATTTACCAGGTCTTCCCTCCTCGTCTGGAAGCTCTGCTGAAAGCCGTCCACCATGGTTATGCTGCTGGTATTTGAAATACTGGCGGCATAACTTCCATCATCATAGCAAAACACAAGGGATCTAAAGCTGTCATTGCTTGGGCCTGCCTGGGTCATATATCCACCCTTGGAATCCGAGAGTGAGGCCAGCCCCACCTGAATTCCTGGGGTGGAGCTGGAGGTTCCTCCAGAGAGATGCAGGACATAAAAGGCCCTGCCTGGGAATTATCAGGTGGCATGATAACCACATGGCTCTAGCTCAGAAACAGCCATGTGCCCAGCTTTGAAAATAATGCTTCAAATTGGAGTTAGCATTCAAGACTGATGACAATTAACTATTTTCCCCTGCTCCTGTTTTCATGTCGTTCTAGTGAATTCTAACATTGGATTGGATTTAAAACTTGGAGAGCCTTTCCTCTGACCTTTGTTTTGGGAAGTACCTAGAGAGAAGCAGGTATAAGCTCCTTTGCCTCAGAGTTTATCCTATGCCTAGGTGGTTGCTAATTGTCCTGCCAATTATTACTGTTCTATCAGACCTCAAATGGTGGGCATCATTATTCAGGCTGGTCGGCCAGGCAGGAGGGCATGTACAAGACATCTCACTGAACCTGTAGAGTGTCGTGCACTCTCCAGCTAATGAATGTCAAAGGGTTTGGACACTGCTGGCATCCTTAATGGGAGAGTGGCTAATAGCTGACTCCTAAAGCTGTGCTTGTCTATAAGCAGCTCTTAGTGCTACCTGGACCTTCAGGGGAGCATCTGTAGGTAGATGTTCTCATTTTCTTCTTCGTTCATTTGGCAAACATTTTCTGGGGGGATGTCCATGCCTGGCTCTGTGGTGGGCACTACAGATACAAAAGACAAAGGAGATTCACACCCAGAAGCTCCACTGTTTGCTGGAGAATCCTGCACAGATACAGAAACTCATAAAACCATGTGGTGAGTATAGTGGTGAAAGAGATACGCAGCGAAATGTAGGGGGAGAAAGGGGACAAGGTCAGAGAATTCTTCTTGGAAAAGACAGGAAAGTATGCTGTAGATCAAGGACTTGGTTTTGGAACCTGGATGAATCACCCTGAAAGGGCTTTTAGTAACAAATAACTAGAAGACTGAACGTAAACTGGCTTGAAAAATAAACAAGTTGTTTTCTTGCATAACTACAAGTGCAAAGGAAGGGTGGCCTGATCTAGAGGTTCACCATGTCTTCAGAGCTGAGGTTCCATTCCTCTGTCATTCTCCCAACTCTGCTTCCTTCCATTGGTCAGCTTCTTTCTTAGGCTGGCTTCCCTCATGGGAACAAAATGGCTGCAGCAGATCCAGGGCTTACGTCTATACACCACCCTGTCCAGATGGCCCAGCACTCCAGGCAAAGGTTCAGATCTGTTGAACTCACATAAGTCACATTCCTGCTCCTGGTCCAGTCACTGTGGCCAGGGATGTGGAATGCTCTGGCTGTCTTAGCCTAGGTCACAGCTCTACCCCCGTAGCTAGAAGTAGCATCAGATATTTAGGGCGGAGAAATAAATGTGGCCAATGTATGTCTGCTATACACGGGCAGCAGAGTGCTTAGCTGGACTTGCAGAAGCATCATGTGTGATATCGTCATTCATTAACACACAGTGGCACTGGTTCCAGCTGGAAGAAGCTCCTGATTCTTCAGTGATAGGTGTTACAATTAACATGACAGAAAAGAATCGCAGCTTTTAGAAACCAGGAGGCAAAAACCTTATCCTTACAGAAAGGAAAGAAAACGTATCAGCCCTGACCATACATTGGCTTCTGGGCTACGTTAAACAGACCTCATTTGACCTGGCCAGATACCTCCTTTAAATCTCATTGACTTAAGAAAAGTTCATTGTGAGTCCAGATGAGTCTCCAGGGCAATCATCCTCCATGGGATGACTCAGGGGTCCAGGCAGTGGGAGTCCACGCCATCCTGTAACTGCACTCTGGAACATATTGTTGGTGTTGCTGTTGACTGCCTGCAGGTTGGCCCCTGACTCATGGTGACCCCATGCACAATGGAATGAAACATTGCCCATTCTTGAGCCATCCCCATAATCAGTTTAGACTGGACCATTGTGCTTCATAGGCTCTTTATTGACTGATTTTCAGGAGTAGATCACCAGGCCTTTCTTCCCAGTCTGTCTTCGTCTGGAAGCTCCACTGAAACCTGTTCAGCATTTTAGTGACATGCAGGCCTCCAATGACAGATAGATAAGGTGCATGAGGTGCATTGGCTGGGAAATGAACCTGGGTCTCCCACATGGAAGGTGAGAGAATTCTACCACTGAGCCACCAATGCACCCCCTCTGGAACATGTTGTTGTGTGCTATCAAATAGCAGGGAAGGAGAGTCAAGCACTGGCAGTTAAATGCCTCCGTCTGGAAGTGACTCCCAGCACTTTTGCTCACATTTCATTGGCCGAAGTAAGTTACATGGCCATGCCTGTCACCAAGGGACAGGTCAGTGCAGCCTGTGCCCGGAAGGATTGGAGAACCCCGGTGGCTCCTGCCGCAGTGGAATTCCTGGGCTCCTGGAGCCGGAGCAGAGAATTGTGTCAGGTGCCACGCCTGCCTCCTTTGCTTTAACCAGTCTTCTCTGATTCCGGCTGCCACACGCAGGAGCTTGTTTCCAGAGGGGGAGGAGACCGGCAATGGAAAGATTAGCTACTCCCTGGGTTCCACACAGGGATCAGTATTTTCAATAGTACTTTGTGAGTTCAGCCTTAAAGTAAATGGTTAATTCATCTTGTATCAACAGCACTGTGATTCATAATGTAAACTTGGAGAATCCTTGATGTTGCGGGCCCACATTCCTTTTAATTTGGCTCTGCATTCTTTTAAAGCCACAGTGTGCTCACTTAATAGAATGCAGCATGCAGATGCACAAGTTTTTGCCTGGAGGCGCTTTAGCCCGGCTGTTTCAGTGGATGTCTTCTTTCAAGTGTATATTCTTTCTTAAATTATTTACTGGATAAACACACTTTGCATTTTCAAAAGGGAGATTGAGACCGCTTGCTGCATCTCTAGTTGAATGTAAAGCCCCCCCTTCCCCAAAGTGAGAAGGTAGTTTTTTTCAGTTCCTCCAAAGTTCTTTCTGGGTCTCACTAACTGGGGAACCCCTCTTCCTGGCTCGTTACTCTGATTCTTTCCAAACTCTGCTTTCCTTTCTGCTTTGCCTATAGCTATACCCGCTGGCGGCCGTGGCTGTGACTGTCCTCTAGGCTTCCTCACAGATGGGGCTCACCAATGCCAGCCTTTGTTGCCCCTGCAAACTGGCTCAGTCCTGTCCACTCAAAGGCCCCAACAGCTCACTTTCCTGGTCATTAAACCAAACCAAACCAGACCCCTCGCTTACGAGTCAATTCAGATTCATGGCAACCCAGTGTTTGTTACAGAGTAGAAACACTCCATACGGTTTTCTTGGCTGTAATCTTTACTGTAAAGTAGAGGGTCAACAAAAAAGAGGAAGGCCCCCAATGACATGGATTGACACACTGGCTGCAACAGTGGGCTCAAACATAGCAACGATTGTGAGGATGGCGCAGGACTGGGCAACGTTTCGTTCTATTATACATAAAGTCGCTATGACTTGGAGCCTACCTGATGGCACCTAACAGCAACAACAGTATTTGTGGGATCAGACCGCCAGGCTTTTCTTCTGTGGCACTGCTTGGTGGGTTCAAACCACTCACTTTTAGGTTAGTAGTTAAGTGCAAACTGTTTTCGCCACCCAGGGACCTATTCCTGGTCCTTAGAGGGGCTGCCCATCACCTTTGATGTTCAAAGCTGGGTTGATGCCCTGACCAGAGTCAAGCTCACTTCCAACCCGTCTGTTCCAACTCATTTTTGCCCCTCAATATCCTTCAGCTCAAATATCTGCCAGCCTTTCATTTTGAAAAGGAGTCCCTAGGCAGTGCAAACGGTTAACGCACTCAACTGATAATAGAAAGGTTAGAAGTTCTAGTCCACCCAGAGGCTCCTTGGAAGAAAGTCCTGGTGATCTACTTCCAAAAAGTCAGCCATTGAAAACCCAATGCAGTACAGTTCTACTCTGACACACACAGCCGACTCAACACCAACTGGCTTGGCTTCTGGTTTGAAAGCAAATGCCCTCTTCTTCGGACTTCCACCCCCAGCATGCTTCGTTTCCACAGGGACCTTTACTTTCCTAGCTTCAGGCAGAAGACCCAGTAGTGCTATGAGGAGATACCCCGGATAGGAAGTTCCATCTCTGGGGCTGTACTTGACCTTTTCAATTCAGGCTTTCTACGCAGACTCCCGGAGATTTTCCTGCAAATTAAATTTGCACAGATTTCTCGGCTCTCCTATCTTGTATGGAATGATTATCCGTTACCCGGGCTGCGTTCTTTTGTTATCATCCCTTGGACAATTATCTTCTGAGTGCCTGTGTGCCAGGCATGTACTGAGGCTCTAGAGGTGAATTCCACATCGTCCACACAGGTAAGTCCACAGCAGCCGGAGAGGGGGCTGTGAGGGGAAGCCAGCCAGGCTCCATGCACACACAAAGGAGGGAATGGAAAGTTGGTCTTTCAGAACCCCTGAGAGACAGCGACGAGGTAGAGCCGTTTGGGGATCAGGTGTGTGCTGAGTGAATTAAACACGTGAGCTGTTAGCGAAGAACGTGGGGTACAGCCCACTCTTCTTTGGCTTGAAATGAGGGAAGCCCAAGTAGGAAGGCCTGGAAGAGCTGAGGATTTGATTCTAGTGTGTTCCTTTTTCTAACCATGCCTCAGATTAGACAAGTAACACCCACAGTTACTCTTTTGTAAATTAGCATCATGGATGCCCGGGGGCCCTCAACCCACAAATAAAATGATTGTCAACCAAGCCGTACAAGAGACAAGTTACTGTATATTACTTAAGACAGAATTTTAAAGAGTTTTCATGCTTTTAATCTGTTTCACTGCTGAGTTTCAATTTTGCTGATTTCCTTTGCAAGTCTGATGAGGGGACAGTGGTAAGTAGAGATTTTGACAGGGGCTTGGGCAAGCCAGATGTGTAGGGACTGTTGGGAAGACTTCTGCCCTTTCCAGAGAAAAGGGGGGAAAAATCTGTGTGGGTTTTAAATTCAGCCAACAAGTAGCACCGATCAGTGTTCGTAATTAGCTTTACTTTAATAAGCCATGACGGTCTATTTGTATGTATTTTGGGGACAGAGAATCTTCCTACCTTGGGAGTAAATATGGCCTGTTAAATCGGAATTAGCTGTCATCACGGAAGAATTAATGTTGGGGCACAGCCTTTCTAGTGGGGAAGGGAAAAAATAAACGAGACAGATCTTAGCCGAGCCTCCGTGATAAATGAGGACGAAGCAGACCATTCGTCTCCTGCAGCAGAGTGGACACAGGCACTGACGCAGTTTTGCGGAAGACGTGTCAGCAAATGTGATCATTTTGTAACCTGTCAGGAGGAGAGGGAGCTAGTCCTTTTAGGGTGCCACAAGGGAGTGGGTTTGTCTGAGGTGACAGCTCCCATCCATCCATTTAGGTTTGCGGAGGTGGGGTGAGGGGTCAGAGTGGGAGCTGAGAATGTGGAGGAACTTGACTGAAACTATAATCTGATGCCATCATCCTTCCAAGAAATAAACTCATATGGAAGCTAGAGGAGGTGGTGAAGACGCTGCAGAGATTTATTTGTGAAGATACAAAGTAGCCAGCGATTCCACTGCTAGGGGTATACTCAAAGACTTGAAAGCAGGGACTCAAACAGATACTTGTATACTAATGTTCATTGCAACACTATTCAATAGCCAAAAGGTGGAAGCAGCCCATGTCTGTCTCAACAGATGAATGGATAGACAAAAGGGGGTATATCCATACAATACAATATTACTCAGGCATAAAGAGAAATGAAGTTCTGATACATGCTACAACAGGATGCTTAGTGAAATATGTCAGACACAAAAGGGCAAATATCGTTTGATCTTACTTATCTGAAATACCTGGAATAGGCAAATGCGCAGAGACCAAAGTTTATTAGGGGCTACCAGGGGCGGGTGAGAGAGGGAAAGAGGGAGTTATTGTTTAAGGGGTACTGACTTTCTATTAACCAAAAAATCAGACCCATTGCTATCGAGTCGATTCCGACTCATAGCAACCCTGTAGGACAGAGTAGAACTGCCCCGTGGAGTTTCCAAGAAGTGGCTGGTAGATTCAAACCGCTGACCTTTTGGTTAGCAGCCAGGCTTTTAACCACTGTGCCACCAGGGCTCCGAGTTTCTGTTAAGGGTGATGAAAAATTTGGAAACAGATAGTGTTGATGGTCACACAGCATGGTGAATGTGATTAACGTCACTGAATCGTGCACATAAAAACGAAATGGAAAGTATTTTGTTATGTAAATTTTACCACAATAAAATGAAAAAATACGAAGTAGGAAGGTGAAGTCTTTGTTAAACTGGGGGTCTGGCTTAAACCCACCTTGCTCTTCCCTCTGGAAGACCCCTGTCCAGTGGTCTGTGCCTCCAGTAAGGCAGCAGGCCTTTTCCTGCTTGATAGAGGATGGTTGGATTGGGTTTTAACTGGGCGGAGAGCCGCCTAGGCTGCCAGCCACTCGCTCTGTTTCCGTGTGGTTCTGTGAGAGCGAGCGTGGGCGAGGCTGTTTGACCCGGGTTCTCTTTGAAAGTCTCAACAAAGCATTTTGATGTTCGGCCTCTTTTCTCAGAACGAGGTAACAGATTATGAAACAGCTTCAGGAGAAGCGCTCTGCAGGCATCTGAGATACCTGTCTCCGTTCTGGTTCTCCTTCTGTGTTCTCGGGACCCCACCAGCTTTCAGCAGAGCCAGAACCCAGGGGGTTAGGAGCCCTAGAGGGGCAGCACCTGGGGTACTTATTATTATTTCTCATTTCCATCTTTTTGCCATGGAGCAGATGTAACGTTTCCTCGTGACGTAACCCAGGGTGAGCCAGCAGTGACATATGATGGTTTTACAGCCTAAACTGCAAGTTTGACACTTGCTTCTTAATCCTGTCCTTTTCTTCCTCGGTCTCGCTTTTACTTCTCCCTGGGTATTTTTTGTACAGGTAAGTACCTTACTGACGTGTTTCCTTAGCGTCTCTCACTTTAACAGGAAACGCTGCAAAAAATGAGCCTTGTCTCACTTTTTAAATGAAAAAGAGAAGCTCGCATGGGGCCCTTGGTCACTTAAGAGACTACATGGTACTCAGAGCCCAGAAAGCCATTTGATTCACTCAGCTTTGTGGTAACCATTTCCCCGAGTGCAGTGTGACAATCACCATGGAGTCGTTCGTTTCCTTTCCTTGTGTGTCTTTGGAGAACCAAAAAGCTGCCTATACACGCACACACACACATAAGCATGCACACACACGCACACACACACAAAAAGCCAGGCTCCTCACCCCACCTGTGCTGCTGTTGTTTGATTAGCCAGCTTGGTCTTGGATGGCCTTTGGCAGATGTCCTCCAGTCTATCTGTGTGATTTGTTTTTTCTTTCCCTTTGCTCTCTCCTAGAATCATCCAGAACCGTATTCTGCTCATCATCCTGGCAATCATCGTGGTCATCACCATCCTGATGGCGATTATTCTTTATGTCAAAAGACACTGATGTATCTGCTGTTCCTTGGTAAACAGCAACAACGGCTTGTTCTGAGTAATTAAGACAAAATGGTCACATGAATCATTCTTTTGCACTGACAGGCCCTGTGACCCCTCCCTCCCTCACCACTATGTGTGCAGCCGAAGCACAAAGAGTGTAAAAATATTTTCTATCCCTGTTTGCATGTGGGTTGATTTCCTCTTCCAGGCTTGTCTTCACCCAGATTTGCTCTTTGTAGGGGAAGGTGAATGTTTATTTGCCTGTTGGTCATTTCATCGACTGACCAAAAGAGCCCCTGTGACATTCTTCCTTGCCCTGTGGACGTGTCAGGGGTCACAGTTTGGGAGAGGGCGCTATGAATCAGTCATGGAGCTTCCGATGGTTGTGCTCCGTGGCTGGCTGTTTGTCACACACCTCTTGTCACCGACTTGCCCTTCTGTAATGTCCAAGGATACAAGTGCAGAGAAATCCAGGGTCTGGAGCCAGTGAACTGCTCCAGCAGATGGGCCAGCTTCCTACCCAAGCATAATGAAGAGCCCGCCTGCCTGAGTGGTTTCATTGTAAAGGTGGGTATTTAATGTCAGTTGTGCAGGAAATTTCCCTATTTTTCTATTGCCTCATATTTTTATTTTTTACCCAAGAATGTTTTTGCTGAGTCCACCTGATGTCCACTTTTCACAACTTTGATTACCAGCTACAAGAAATATTCCCTTTCCTTCCAAAAATTCCATACTCCCTAGAATTTGCTGGCAAAGTGAGCCTTGGCACGGTATTTAATTGTGACCTCGTCTTCCCCGACCTGTGTAAGCATCTCTGTATCCTTCAGGTTTTAATATTTGCACTGCCAAAAGCAGCCCTCATACGTGCAAAAGGTCTGACAAGGGTCTCTCCACATCCATTCCAGTATGTAAAGAGAACATGAATATTTCAGTAAGAGCAAGAACATGACTCTGTCGGTGTGAAATTTCAAATGTGATTATAAATATAGTAAAGTCCTATAGGATGATCCACTAGAAATAAACTTCACAGAACATGTTCACTAACCTCCTTTCAAAGATTAAGGGATTGCTGAGTGTTCAAAAAAAAAAAGGATGGCTTGGTTTTCGTTTTTGTTTTTTTTTAAACTGACAAATATTAGCAAAGCCTTCCTGAATTTAATGTGTATTCAAACTTCTAACATGCTCTGTGATTTTCTTTCATTTCTCTTTGTCTGTGAGTAACGGGAATTGTGTTCAAAATGAGTTCGCTTGTAATCAAGCTTAAAGTTGCCCAAGATGAGGTCATTTTTCCCCTACTTGTAAAGCAAAAAGTGTTTTTCTTAAGACTTCTGAGGCAGTTCCAGGGTCCATGATGTCTTTCGAGTCTAATTGGAAGCTTTGGATGCTTGAAAAGCAAACCTATCCTCTTCATACAAAATGCTAACCACCTGTGCCCACGGACCACGGTTGCCCGGATGCAGCGCTTGATGTTTTTCCCAGCTCAGAAGAGAACCGTTATGGCTTAGCGAGGAAATGCAGAATGCCAAAAGCCACCAGAGAAATCGAACTTACCGAAACAGGCCAGGGCCTGCATGTGTTCCAATAAATCATTTAGTATTGTGTAAATAAAGCTGCAGTCTGACTTCGGAGGACAGTGTGGGATTTTGGCAGAGGGAAGTAGGACAACAGAGGAGTGGGAGGCTGGGCTAATTTTCCTATCAGCTGAAGGGATCCATCTCTGCAAGAATCTTTTATTCCGATACTGGAATTCTATACCGCTAAAAACATTGAAGAAATCATTAGAGTAAAAAAAAAAACCTCCTCCTCATTCTGAAACACTAATTGTGAAGAATTATACCCACTCCTCTGATGGCGTCCTTCGAAACTGTTGATCTTAGCTAACGTGTATAACTAGTTATCGAGCCACTCCTGGCACCTCCATGCCTTCTACCTCTCAGCAGACTCTTCCTAAGGCCACCCAGCAAGCAAGGTTGACCCCCTAATCTAAACTTGCTGGCTCCTAAACATTTATCTGAAACTTTGGCTCATGTTGAAGTAGATAAAATGAGAGAGAGAAATGCAGTGCTCACCTCTCAGTGGCTTTTTTTTTTTTCCTCCCAGTTCTATCTCTTTATCTCAGCTCTTGCCTGTGATTTTGCCCCAATTTAACTTCTGCCCAAGGACACCTTGGGAGTGGAAAGAAGATGATCAGGTAACCCTTGGCCTAACAGCTCCATCAAACCCACCTGCAGAGGGACCATCTCATAGACCAGGGTAGTAAGTGCTTTGTGAGGAAGTGAGTCAGAAGGTGCCCTAAACATCTCCCCCGACCCTCCTGGATGCTGGAGGAGAGGAACCCCAAGGAAGACAAAGTACTCTTTCTCCTTCCCTGCCCCACTGGGGAATAAGAAAGTCTACAAATTCGAAGCAGGTCTTAGATCTGTGAAAGGTTCTAGGTACTTAATAGGTAGACGTCAATTGATGAATGTTTCTAAAGTTGGGAGCCTATGTTAAAAATGAAGTTTGATGGGGGTAGGGAGGATGAAGATGAAGATGAGGAGGAGGAGAAGGAAACTCTTGCCATGTAAAACTCACGCCGCCACCTAAGCAGTTTCCCTGGCAGAGTAAATAAAGCAGATGCTACCCTGCTTCAGAATCGAAAGCAATTTAATTAAAGTCTCTTAAGTTGTAAAGAGTTTTAAATGCTCCACGTTGAAGGCGAAGGCCTACAAATGCAGTGAGATTGACGTCAGCCAGTAGGCCTGGGCTGGGAGGCCATTTGCTATTCTGTTTAAGGCAGGCTGGATTGAAGAAATCTTATTTTGGAACCAGCTTGGTGGGGGGTTTGCTTTGCTACTGCTTCTGAGCCCTGAGCTTCAAAGGCTGAAATTAATGGTGAACAAAATTGTGCGGCTCTGGCCATCCCATGCGGGGCAAGCCCATGGAGGGTTATCATTAAGTAAAGAAATAAAGAGGGGGGAAAAAGCCTGCCTGTTCCAAAAATCTCATCAGATAATGACCTCAGTGATTGGGTTTTCCTTACCAAACAGCATCCAGAGATTATCTGCCCTGTAGAAGGAGGGAGGGGGAAAAAAAGGCAAAAAAAAAGCAACTGTCTTTCTCTCCGTCTCTCTCTCTCTCTTTTTTGCACATCTTTTCTTTAAAACTGTCAGATCATTTCAGTATTTCAAATCCGAGGAAAACAGCCTGCCTGCTGCTGTATTTGAAGTTGTAATGGTGTCAAAAAGTCACGACTGACTGACAGCCGTCAGTCCCAGAGGAGCTCATTAAATCATAAAAACTTGACAAGGAAATAATTGCGCATCGCCAGCAACTTGGCGCCTGTTTAGACGTTTTTATTTTCTTTCATTATTAGTCCCCACCATTACGTTCATTAACAAATTGCATTAAACAACTGTTAAGGGCTAATGATTTGTTTATCGCTTTTTTTATTATTATTATTTAAACATTAGCTGTGTCATGTGGTACCCCAGCAGCCTCTTGCCATCATCTGACTGAATATTTTTCCACTCCGAGCTCTGGGTACTGTTGGAATATGAAATAGATTATTCATTACTCTCCTCTTTGCCACTGATTTGGTTTCATGTAGCGTCTTCCACAGAGAAAGATGAAAACTTGTCAAAAATAGGTTATATCTTATTCGAAGGGGCAACAATAGCAGCAGGTAGAGGCACACTTTAATATTTAATTAAGGTTGATGTTAACCCCTTTAAATGACTTTAGCTGTAAGTTATATTCAAATGCAGAAGAGAAAAATAATTGTTCTTAATTTGCAAGCTATTCAGCAGGCATTCTTCATGGAGTTAGCTGGAAATTTGGAGCAGAATTTTTAAATAATGAAATTTCCCAGCATAAATATTTATAGCAGTTTGTCGACATAGTTGAGAATTAGCTACTTTTGCCCACATCCAAGCAATGATTTCCTCATCACTTTGGTTTGAACTGCTAGCCTAGCAGGACACTCGGTGCTTGGAAGTGGAGGTAGCTTTCCTGGGAGGACGAGGCCAGAGCCAAGGACTGTTGGTTGGTTGTGGCTGGGGCTGGTTTCAGAGGAATTGCTGTGAGTCCCCAGTCCTGGCTCACTTGCCTCTCCCCCTTTGCCTGAGTGTGTGGTTGGAGGACTGTGGTCTGGAGGGAGAGTAAGCAGGGACAACTTAAAGGAAAAGTCTTGTGGGTCCAGTTGGCTTGTGCATGGGGGTGTGAGGGAGGGCATCTGGGAGCCTCTTTGCAGTCAGTTGAAGCTGATTGCACACAGTTAACAGGCAACAGCAGTGGCACTTTGCTGGCCTTGACCTTCCACCTGCTTTCATCTCTTTGATTTGCCATTGGTGAATTGATCTGCTTTTCTGCGGGCTGTGCGCTTGAGGGGCCTGAAAGGAAACAGCTCCATCATATCATCCTAGACCAGAAGTTGATGCAGTTCTCCATGTCTTAACTGCTGGCTGCAGCTGGTTGCCCGGTCCGATTCTATGAGTTTACTGAACGATGGAAATCACCCTTAGAGGCCTGCTTCATTGGCATTTCAGGGCTCGGGCATTCTGTTCACTCTCAGGGAACCGGAAATGCCTTTCTCCCAGTCTCTTTGTATTCCCACCTTTGCACCCCCAGAGGGACCAGACCTCTTACGCAGTGACACTATGGGCGTGAAGGGAAAAGATGGTACATGCCCTGTGCTCAATGCAGCGTCCTTCAGCACCACCCACCCAAGGACAGATGGTCCTACAGGAGTGGTGGCATGGGAGAGGCCAGCCCATAGGTATGAGCCAGGTGCGGCCTGGTCTCGAGCCTCACTCTGTGCCCTCATTGACCACTGTCAGTGATAATGGAGATGGCAGATGCTCCTGGGTCTGGAGGGTCTCAAGTCTTCATTTCAACCCACTCCAGACCAGTCACATGACTACCACAGCTCAGCAGAAGATGTGCTCAGAGTCCCCAGTCCAGTTCCCAGAGACCTAGGTTAAGGGTGCTGCCTCACCCTATGCTAAACTAAATCTAAACTAGACCCCAGGAAGCTTCTGTGGTTTACATGATGTCATGGATTGAATTGTGTCCCCCAAAAGTATCTGTCAACTTGGCTAGGCCATGATTCCCAGTATTGTGTGATTGTCCGCCATTTTGTCATCTGATGTGATTTTCCTATGTGTTGTAAATCCTGTCTCTATGATATGAATGAGATGGGATTAGCAGCAGTTATGTTAATGAGGTAGGACTCAATCTACAAGATTAGATTGTGTCTTAAACCAATCTCTTTTGAAATACAAAAGAGAGAAGCAAGCAGAGAGACATGGGGACCTCATATGACCAAGAAGGCAGCACCAGGAGCAGAGCGCATCCTTTGGACCTAGGGTTCCTGCACGAAGAAGCTCCTAGACCAAGGGAAGATTGATGACAAGGACCTTCCTCCAGTGCTGACAGAGAAAGCTGTCCCCTGGAGCTGGCACCCTAAATTTGGACTTCTAGCCTCCTAGACTGTGAGAGAATAAATTCTCTTTGTTGAAGCCATCCACTTGTGGTATTTCTGTTATAGCAGTACTAGATGACTAAGACACATGGCTTACTTTGACTATGGCTCAATGGGCTCAGACCAGTGATATCTGCCAGGTGAGTCTTAGATAAGATGCCAACCTTTTCTAAATGGGGCATGTGACTTGGATGAGGACAGTTCAGAGAAGTTCTTGGAGCCACAGGCACTGCATCCAAAAAGGGTGATGTTGAAGGGTACCCAAGATCAGCCAGGCCCAGGCAGAGGAAGAATGTGTGTGATTAGAACCAAAGCTGGATACAAGGTCTTGAAATTGGTAATTGAGTCAGGGTCAGTGTCCCCTCCTGATGGGGAGGTAGGAAGACACAGGGAGCACCAAGAGAGGCTGTCTACCGCTGTTGGGATTCCAGATCAGTAATAAGGTAAACACTTCAGAGCCAGTTTACCAGAGGCAAAGTAGGGAAAAACCAAGATGGTAGAGGAAAACCAAGATGTGAAGGATAAACCAATATGGAAGGCAAAACTAAGATGGCAGAGGAAAACCAAGATGGCAGGACAAAACCAAGACGGCAGGACAAATGAGTTGGTAATGTGTAAAGAGATAAGGAAAAGATGGGGTGCAGTTGAAGGATGGAGGGACTCCGCAGCACCAAGGGGCAGGAGGTGGTTAGCAGGGCCCTTTCCAGGGAGTAGCCAAGAGGGAGGAATACAGGCAAGTACGCCCCACTTTGTACCATCCTGGACCCATCAGCAGGCAGCCAAAGAAGGGGAAAGACAGCATGCATCTCTCATGGGACCCTGCCCAAATCACAGACAACCCCTGTTGCCTTGCCAGCATGCTGTAGGAAAAGCACTTCCTCATCCTGACTCGCCTGGTTACTCATGCTACATAAATAATGAAGGCATCACAGAGAAGGGGAGAAGTGCCAAGAAGCAGAGCTCTGAACTGTGATTCCGTGAACTTGTGCACCCCTCCTTTCCTTCATCCAAACAAGGCCCTTTGGCGTGAATAATAGCTCAGCAGCTCCGAAGCCCATATTGATCGGCTGCATACGCAGCCCCGCTGAGAGCTGCCTGGACTTTTCCTGGGGGCAGGCCGGGTACCATTCCTGCAGCCCGCCTCTGCCTCCCCACCTCCCCCAGCCTCCCTCAGGTGTGTTCAGGAGGGGACAGGACCAGGGGGAACCAAGGCCCTTCTCCAGCTCAGCTCAACATTTTTGTTTTTAACTTATTTTGCCAGGAAAAGTACCCAAGTTGGAGAGAAATGTTTTTGCATGTGGAAGCCCCACAGAGTTGAGAATGAACTTCTCCTCGGTTCCAGCTTCTCTCTAGAAGGCTCTGCCAGGGGCTCAGGCCACAGAGGCACCCTCAGCCAACACCAGGGCTTCGAACCAGGACGACCGGTTCAGTTATGGCCAACAAAGTGAAACCAGAAGAGACCCGATTTTTTTTTTAATTTGAGTGATCTGGAACCATAACCAGAATGGGAAAAATTACAGGTCAAAGCCCTGGAAGGGAGGACTCAGAAGCAGCGTAGTGAGCCCTTTCAGAAGCCTGATGCATGAGATTGGATTGTTACCAGGACTGACGAGCGCAACACACACTTGAAGTGGCACTGTCGGCCGCCATCTTGGAGTGGGGCACGGCTGTTTCCAACTCTGCACAAAATCCGGCTGGCAAGAGATTTGGTTGCTATGCAATGCTTACGCTGCTCTTGTTTTCTAAGAGGGAGATAAAACTTCTAGCAGGGCTCCAACCCGTAATTTTTCCCATTCCAGTTATGGTTCTGATTCAGCCAAATTTTTTTTTTTTTAATTTGAGTCTGTTTTGGTGTCACTTCCTTGGCCATGATTGAACCAGGAATAATCAGTTCAAAGCCCTGGCCAGCACTTACTGAGGTCCTACTGTGTGTCAGCTTTACGCTCAGCACTTTGACTACTGTATTTTCCTGTTAATTTTCCCTGTCCTACCCCATCAGAAGAGAGAAGAGCCCAGAATGTGGTTAGAATCCATCACCTCCTTGGAGCAAAGATGTTAAATTCAATGGAGAACCATCAGCCATAGGCTAGCAAACCAGCTGGGACAGAAGCCCTGCGAGTCCCTCTCTATGAGACTCCAGCCGGACTGTCCCCTTCCCCCAGTTTGCAAGTTTTCCAAACGCAGGAAGTGGCCAAGGCCCTGGCCCTTTGAGGGATATACAATTGCGAGGTCAGCCAGGCCCCTGCACAGTGACACCCCATGGGCAGGTAGATGCCTGAAAGCCTATCTTTAAAGATTGACTCCTTTGGTTTCCAACCTTGAACCCTAGGAAAATGCAGCTCTCTAAGCAGTTTCAGTTCCATCAGTCACTGATACCTCTGCGTGATTTTGGATTAGGGGCAGATTTTGGATTTAGAGGCGGTGAGGCAGGTAAAGAGAGGAGAGATCTGCCACCAGTGGGAGTGAGCGGTTAGTGGTCTTTGCAAGCAGTGGAGGGGGCCTTGGTTCCCTGGAGACCAGCTCCCTGGAGGGATATCAGCTGCACCATTAGGTAACAGATGGATTACCTGGGACACAGCCTGGCCCTTGAAGCCTGCAGCCTGACCAGGTTCTTCTAAGGACTGTTCTCTGGCCCAGGGCTACACTCAAGCAAACATGAGCAGTCTAAGGATAGTCTTGGCCAAGGAGAGGCCACTGGTGAGGGTCCCTGGTCCTTCCGATGGGAGTGCCCTTGGCTGGGAAGGATGGAGAGAAAGCAGGAAGACAGAGGTGGAGTTAGAACCCTGGGCTCCAGTACATTGTTGCCCTTGGTGAGCTCCTCTAGCCTTACCTCACCCTTTGGCATTTAGGGAAGGGCCCAAATGGATTCTTTACACCCTGAGCAGATCCTCCCAACACGACCCCACCCAGGGATCTTGGCATGGGAAGGCATCGTGACCCTCAGTGCCTCTCTCTGTTCTATTCTTGTCTCCGCTTATTCATCCAAGCCCACCCCTCTGGAGTCCTGGGCTGCATTTCTAAGAGAGAGATGACAGAGTGGGGAGAATTAGATGGCTTCAGTGAGCTCGTTAGTGTCCCGACTGGGCTTCTAAATAATTAGACCTTTCCCTGTTTCAAGCAGAAAAGGTGTCATCAGGTTTGTTTATCTCTTCAATAAATACTTACTGAGCATCTGCTATGTGCCAGGGCCTGAGGACAATTGGTGAAGAAGATCGATAAGAAAACAGGTGAGATCCTCTCACAGCACTGGGGCTGGTGGTCAAAGCAGCATTCATTCCTAGTGTCCTGACTGGCCAGCTAATCCCAGGGAGTCGAAATCTCATTGAGATGGCCTTGCCTCTCTGCCACCCTCCACCTGCCTTCTGACATCAGTGAATTACTGGGCAAAGCTGTTTCCAAAGAGACAGTTCCATGTGTCCATGCCTCCTTGCAATTAACATGACAACATTTGCAAAAGAGCCCTAATGGAGGTGGCACTTGCCTGCAGGTGAGTGGCCCCACCAGCTCCTACCACACGTCCAGGATCCACCTAGGAGAGGCCAAGGACAGAAAGGAGGACCATTTAGACCAAGGCTGGCTTGGAGAATTTTTTTTCTTCCTTTTTTCTTTTTTTTTGTTCTGCTTATTAAATGATAAAGGCTTGACTTGGCGGGCAATCAGAAACCCAAAATATCATAAAAGGGAAAAAAGTTGCCGCGTGGCTAAGAGGTACACCACGGGAGCATCGCGGGGCTTGCCTGCAAGGTGAACTGCTAAGCACTGAGCGGCAAGCAGGGAGGAAATGAGCAGCAGACGTTTTCAAAGGCTCCACTCTCTTTCTCCTCCTCTCTCCATCCCCATGCGGAAAGGGGAAAAGAGAAGCAGAATCTAGGTTTGGGCGAGTGGCTGGTTTGGGGCCCCCACCCCTAGACAGTGGAGAAACTTTGATGTCTGGGTGCATGGGACTGAGGATGGGAGGAGCTGGGCATCCCAGCCAATGCGTGGTCCAGGCCTCTCTGAACTCCTTTGTGAAGGAGATGAAACCTTCAGAGCCAAGGAGAGCAGGGTTTTGAAATGAGCAAACGTGAGGTCGCATCCCTTGAGCTCCATTCTGGCCTCCTTGGTGTCAGAGAGTGTTGGCAAAAGCCAGCCAGGCGGAGGCACTCAGATTCCCGGAACCCAGGAGCTGTGCAGGCTTTTGGGGTCATTTTGGCCAGGCTGCTCTGTTTCAGACGGGGAAATAGGGCTCAGAGAGGTGACGAGACTGCTCGAAGTCACTCAGCAAATTGGTGGTGGGGCCAGAGGTGGACTCCAAGTCTGCACCTCCTGTGTGGCGTCTTGCCTCTGCATGAGGAGGCAAACTTTAAACAGCATGGTACCTTGGGATGTGCACGGTGGCAGCAGTCTGTGGCACAATGGTTGTAATACTGTTGGAGGTAGCCCATCTGCTGTTGGTTGGGGTGGTGAGCCCAAGGAAGGAAGACATGCCTGGCTCAGCTTCCCAACTCCTGGCCACAGCATGTTGGTCCAGCAGTGAGCAGGAGAGGGAACCCAGCAGCCAGACTCGAGTGTGCCTGTGTGTGCCCAAGTCACGCGGGAGGGTCTAGGAGCCTATGAAGGTCTGAACTTGCCCTACACTGGCCCCGCGATCATCCCTTCGCCTGAGGAAGTGTTCCATCAGCCACTCCATGCCTGGGGGGACCCTCTATTCCTCCTGCCAACCTTCTTGAGTCTGGCTTGTCTTTCTGGCCAGTTCCAGGCACCCTCCAAGGAGGAGCCACTAAATACAAATTGTCTAACTTTGGTGATTGCACATTCATGTTAAATATCCTAATACTTGCAGTTAAAACTGGTATTGCACAATATAAAGATGAACGGTAAAATCCATGCAAATGATTTAAGTGTCTAACTATTCTTTACTTAGGATGACATTATCTAGCAAATTAAAAACACCGTGGCAAGTGGAGAAAGAGGGGGAAGAAAGGAAAAAGCATTGTTCCTTGCTTTTTGAACAAGAGGCTCCACATTTGCATTTTGCAGTGGGTCCCACAAATTATGGAGCTGATCTGCTTGGATGAGGATGAGTCCTTGTCCCTCTTGATCTTCCATTCTCCCATCAAGAAACCAGACCTTTAACATTGTGCTTGCCTCTCCCTTGCTCACAGACACCTTATGAAGATACACTTGGATAAAATCCATGAAAGCAACTTAGAAACCAACATGCGGGTACCAATCCATGGCCTTGGAGCCATAAATCTTTCTGAAATGGGAACTGAGACTGGCATCCAGAGAAACTTCTGCCTCCCTCATGTGGGTTTAACCCCCAATGTCAAGTCTATCTCTTACCCAAGTAGTCTCCCTTGGTATTATGTTCTAGAGCTGAAACACTGTCTTAAAGCCCCTATGGATACAGAGTAGAGGCACAAGAACCCAGAGAGATTTTATTTGGAATCCAAGCAAATTGTGACATGGAAAGGCTTCACGCAGCTCAAGAGCTGTGTGTGCCAAGACCAGTCCTTGATATCTGCAGCCATCCATTTTATTTCCCAGTGAGGCTCCGGGTTTCAGAACTCAGTACAAAGGCACCAGCACCCGGGAGGGTAGCTGCCAAGCAGGTTAGAGTGAGAGATCTCATCCTCTTTAAATCATGAAAATCGAATTCTGCTTACACTTCCAAGAGGCTGGACCATTTCAGAATTGTTTCCAAAGCTAACATCATGGAGGTTTCAACAGCAGCCTTCAATCGGCCTGCCTGACATTTGGGGCCTCAACTGCCCAAGGATCAAATGGGTCCAAAGTAGCAACTGTCATAGTCTGTAAAAGCCTTAGCACTGTATGATAACATTTGTAGAAATGAGCGAATGAGTGAATACATTTATATTGAGTTGCCTCCAATGGAGTCCAAATATTAAATTGTGTACCCAATAGTTGATTTCAGAAGAGAATAAAAATTAGGTGACCCCATTTGGTTTCTAGCCACAACAATGGACTCAGACATACCAACAATGATGAAGATGGCGCAGGACCAGGCAACATTTCGTTCTGTTCTATGTAAGGTCACTGTGAGATAGAACCAACTCAAGGGCAACCACATTTGGTTTCTGCATCTTCTCCCTGGATAGTAAAGACTTTCCGTATCATTTTAAAGTTTGGGTGTTTTCTTAATGCGTTTGTTTGTTTGTAGCTTATGTCATTTGATTTCATTTCAAGTGAAGTCTTCTGGCTCTGGCTCAACTTTCTCCAGACAGTTCATTATGCTTGAGAGCTGCTGCAGAGTGGGATTAGAACCCATGTAGTACATACTCTGGTTAAATTGAGATCTGCTAATTAATCGCTCTTCTCTGTGCACCAGCGTTAGCGCTCCTTCCCCGAGGAATTGCAATTTCATGGTTCCTAATGATGGTGCGATTACATTATCTGGATCACTTAGGCTGTGGGTGTCAGGAGCAGTGCTCGGAGCCTGTCTCAGGGGTGGGGAGAAATCACTCCTCGAACCAAGAGGGTGGGGGAAGTTTGAATGCCTGTTACTAATTTTCATTAATGTGCTGCTGTGTCTTCTTCTCATTTAACCATGAGTTTCAAGTTCCAATTTCTCCCAGATCCAATGCTTTCTTCCCCAGAGCCTCACATTGTTTTTCCTGATAGTCACAGGGTTATTGTTTGTAAAAAAATCTGCTTATTTGCTGTATTCCACAAAGTAATTTATTTCCAGTATTTACTTTCATTAGACTTCTTGGAAATGTGATTCTACATATCGTTAGTACAAGTAACACAGTTTGATTATTTCCTCAACTAACCTGTATTATTTGTTGAGTTAAATAAAATATCTAATTCCAAAGTGTGCTATTTCCGATCATTTGCATTTGAATTATTTATCTTCCATTCCCTTTCTAACCTAAAGGGGAGTTTTAAATCTTTAGTACTGTGCTCTACTGCCATTTTTGTACTGTGGATATAGACAGTTATTTTTTTTAAATGATGAAACTTGGAAGGATCGTGTTAAAGGTTATGTTTGAATACAGGTGTGGTTTTGCTTTCTTTAATTGCCCTGGGAGATGGTGTCACAGAGCAATCACAGACTGGTTTTGAGTTCTGGTTACTCACTGATACTAGCTCTGTGAGCTTGGACAACCTACTAATCTTATTGAGCCTAGTTTCCTTGACCATAAAATAGGGGAAATATCATCCGCCCCAAGGATTGATGTGAAGATCAATTAGGTAACACATGGACAGCACCACCAGGCATTGCCACCTTCATGGTGAACAAATATTACTTGGGGCGGGTGTGTGTGTGTGTGTGTGTGTGTGTGTGTGTGTGTGTGTGTGTTGGTGTTTTGAGGTTTTTTTTTTTTCTTTACAGATTTCTCGTGATTATAGGCTTAAAATACCTCAAGAATGCCTTTGGTTAAATAAAAGGAAGGTATTCATTTATTCAGCCATTTACAAATTATTCCTTTTTTAAGAAGTTTGTAATTGTTTAACACTTAATGTCAGATATGGTGCCAGGGATCAGGAAAACAGCACGGAACCACAAAACCAAGTCCCTGCCTTTCCCAGAGCTTACAGCAAACCCTGCGTGACCTGAAGGCTGCCCTTTGCCATCCCCATCTCTCACCCCTGCTCCCCCGTCTCTGTCTCATGCCAGCTCTGTAGTTCCCCTAAGCTGTCGTAACAAAATGCCACAGACTGAGTGGCTTTAAGAACCACAGTTGATTTAGTTCCTTAAGGAATCCACCACCATGGAAGGGAACCAACAGATTCTGCAGTGTGGAGCTATAAATAAGAACTACCTGTGAATAAAAATGGTGCCTGGTGTCTCCAACTTACTGTCATGTAAAAGGAAGTACAGAAGTAATGATAGCTCTCCTGTGCTCTCCCAGTAATACTGGTGGATCTTAGTCCATTTCTCTCCATCTCTGCTACCCACTCTCCGAGTTACCATCACGTCTCACCTGGGCCACTGTCCTAGCCTCCAAGCTGGTCTTTCTATTTCTACTTGTGCCTTCCTCTAATTTATTCTCCTTGCAATAGCCAAAGTGACTATTTTAAAATGAAAATCAGGTCATAGAACTTTCTTGTTCAAAACTCTTCAGCTTTGCATAGTTTTTCTAATCAGTTTCCTATGGCCCGCCAGGCAAACCCTGCGTGACCTGAAGGCTGCCCTTTGCCATCCCCATCTCTCACCCCTGCTCACCCGTCTCTGTCTCATGCCAGCTCTGTAGTTCCCCTAAGGTGTCGTAACAAAATGCCACAGACTGAGTGGCTTTAAGAACCACAGTTGATTTAGTTCTGGAGGCTAGAAGTACAAACCAACATGTCAGCCAGGCTATGTTCTCTCCTTGTCTCTTCCCGCTTCTGGTAGCCCCAGGTGTTTCTTGGAATTCCTTGGCTTGTAGAAGCATCTTCGCAGGTGGTCTTCCCTCTGTATGTCTATGTCTGTTCTCTTTTATAAGGACATCACTCGGATTGGATTAGAACCCACCCTACTCCAGTATGATCTCGTGGTAACTGATAATATCTTCAAAGGCTTTATTTCCAAACAAGGTCCGATCCAGAGGTACTAGGGGTTAGGACCTCAATATATTTTTTGGGGGGACACGATTCAATCCATAACAAACTCTCATCTTTTTTCTCTTCCTCTATTTCCCACGTCAGAGTCTTCTCCTATGCTGCTTCCTCTGCCTACAATGTTCTCCTCTCCCTGGCTAATGCCTGCCCATCCTCTAAGTCTCAGCTTATATGACACAGTCAGGGGTGGATTATCCAACAGGCCAGGTAAGCACCAGATCATCTGTAGTAAAAAATTTCACATTTTTTCACTACATCAAAGATTCTGCTTCTAGGTATGGCTGGCATCCATCTCTCTACCAACCTGCAGCACCTTCCTACAGAGTCAAACCTCTTTTCAAATTTACAGTCCCTGACAGGGACAGATGACGCAGTGAGCAAGGTAAGCACAGGTTTGCTTGTGCGTACTTTCTCATCTGTAGTGAACAATTTCACATGAGATGTGGTGAAAAACAGATGAAATTGTTCACTACAGATGAGTAAGTACTTACAAGTAAGCCCATGCTTACCTTGCTTCCTGGGTAATCCACCCCTGGACACCATCAGAGAGATCTTTGCCAAACCGTTGCCTCAATCCCAAGAAAATCCACCTGATCCTTTCTCAACCTACCCTTTTTCTTGTCACAATACATAATCACATATGTATTTCTGTGTTTCTTTTTTAATATCATTCTCCCTCAGTAAATTGTATACTTTATGAAGGCAAGCACAAGGTCTACCTTATTTCTGTATTTTGTGCCAGGATTAAGCACAGGGCTTGGCACATAGTGGCCCCTCAGTAGATTGTTGTTAGGTGCCATCGAGTCAATTTTTGACTCATAGTAACCCCACATGATAAAGTAGAACTGCCCCATAGGGCTTTCTTGGCTGTAATCTTTATGGAAGCAGACAGTCAGGTCTTTCTCCTGCAGAGCCATTGGGTGGGGTCTAACCACCAACCTTTCTGTTAGCAGCCAAGTGCTTAACTGTTGCTGTTGAACAAATGAATGAATGGATGACAACCTATTATCATTCCAGTCAGCCTGCTCAGTGAAAATTTCACAACCAGGAAGCTCCCATCCAAACTTATCATTTGCTCCCATCCAAAGGTAGAAGCACCATGCACTGTGCAGAAGGGAACACACTCGGACCCATCTTCCTCCTGGACAAGAAGTAGGGTGGCAAGAAGTGCTGAGCCCCCATGGGCCACACCTGTACAAGAGCTTCCAGTACAGCAGGTGCTTCTCAACTGCTTGTGGACAGACCACCTGCCTTGGATGAGATAGTTTGCTCAAGGAGTCTATTTTTACTTGTTTAATTTAGTCGCAAAGACACTCCCCCTTCTTAAGAGGGAGCTGAGCAGCTTCACAAGGCTCACCTCATTGGGATGCACAACGCAATGAATTTGTACCCCCCAAGCCTCCAGTGCTGAATTTTCAAAACCTACAGTACACTAAACGTGAAACTTTTGTTCAAATTTCAAGGATTTTGATAGCCCAAGTGAATAGACACTGACTATTGATTTTTCCCTTACAATGACTCTTGGATAACCTATTTTCTCATTTATTTTTAAAGACAGCTCATGAGATTTCATAGCAATTCTGCCCAACCTCCTAATATCAAAATCCCCCCTTGACCCTGAAAATTGTAATTCTGCTATAGATCACAGCTGTTGAATATTACCTTTTACTAAGCTGGTTAAATAAAATATGTCCAACTCACTAGATCCCACAAGCTGTGGCCTGCAGTCCTAATGATCCAGGGGCTGAGATTTCCACCGCTGCATGCTCAGCAGCCCAGCACTCTCGCTGGCCAACACCAAAGTGTGGGAATCGAGAATATCAGCTCAGGTTTGGAATTGAAGGAGGAGAGAAAAGGGAGAGCTTGGCTGGTCTTCAATAATTTTCTTGTAAAAGTTTTACAAGGGAGACGTAGGCTGTTTGATGTGTTCTAGACAATCAAATGCCCACCAAGCCTGAGGCCAAGTGGCGGGGGTTTTCTCTCAAGTGGAAGAGGGGTGTATTTGATGCAGGGCAGTTTCAAAACCCCCAAAGCCTTTCCACACTGGTAGGTCAGATGTCCCTCTCGAGGAAGGGGGCAATCCAACATGTAAAAAGTGAAAAGGACCACCAGCTGGTGAAGTCTTTTGTTGCCACTTGCCCGCCCAGGGCCCTTGTGTTGAGCTGATGAGTGGCCAGGTGGAATTTGGGCCGAGGGGGCTGTGCCCACCTGAGCCCCATCAGTCCCTCACCTGCACTCCAGCCACGTTAGCCAAAGGGCCCCACCAGTCTCTGCCCACCACGCTGCCAAGAGGCACGTTCATGTCGGCTGACTTATTCTCAGAAGAATGAAGGACAGTACTGACCCAAACTGGTTCCAGGGGAGTTTTGAATATTTCAGAGCCAATGCTTAGATTGAAAGTTATAACCTCTGGCTGTTAGATTATCCTCTTCCCATTCCTGGGAAGTCCCCATGTCCAATATGGCAATGTTTCCCTGAGAATCTCATTCATTACAGGTGGGCAGAATCGGAACAGGCTCTGACTCAGCAGAAATGAGGCTTCTCTGGGCAGTGACCATGGAAGCCCATTTGAAATGCAAGAGGGTGAGTGGCTCCACCGTGGGCCTTTGGACTCAGCTTTGCAGCTCCACACTCCCCTGCCCTGGTCCAGCTGCGACCCCGCTGGACCCACTGCCTCTCCTCCCCATGGAACACATGTGACATCTGCTGACATCAGCACCAGGTGAGTCTGTATGAGCAGGAAATTGCCCATGAAAAATACTAAGTAGCAGCAAGCCCCTACGCCCACCCCCCAGGTGGGGTCAGTAGGTCAAAAGAGCTAAGGTATTTGCTGTCCTTTAAGCACGCTAAGTCCCAGGGATGACAAGCATGTGGCAGGAGGCCACCCTCTTCCTTCCCAGGCTCCTGGTCAAATCAGCTGCCGTGGAACCGACTCCGACTCATAGCCACCCGTGTGTTGCAGAGGAGAGGTGTTCTCCATAGTGTCTTTTCAAAACCAGATCACCAGGCCTTTCTGGATGAAGCACCTCTGGGTGAGTTCGAACTGCCAACCTTTCAGTTAGTAGTCACCCAGGGACTCTCATACGCTCCTGGCAGACATTGCTAATTGATCTTGGCTCCCTTTTGTCCTCTGAATCCTCTTCCATCCAGCATTCCCTGCAGCCTCTACTTATCAGGAAGAGCTGATTTGGGGGATGTCGTGGATTTACCAGCCAGCCTTCCATGCCTCCACATCCCGCAACCTGTGCATGCCACTTCCTCTGTGTTGAGGGTCCTCACACTCCCTCTCCTGGGGGCCTGCTTCTGCTCCTTCCAAGCCCCACCCAAGTCCCTATTTCCCAGAAGGGTTTTGCTGACCACCACTCCCCCACACCCCAATCTTGCCCACCACCACAGAACTGGGTAGAGGAATGTATATGAGGCTAAGAGTGTGGAGATCTCTAATTCGGCCCCAGCTTTCCCTCTAAACTAGCTGGATAATCTTGGAAAAATCACTTCCTTTCTTTATGCCTCTGTCTCCCCAAGAGTAATCTAATGATTAAGAAGCCCTGTTGGTGCAACGTGTTAAGCCCTCGGCTGTTAACTGATAGGTTGGCAATTCAAACCCAGCCAGCAGCTCCACGGGAGAAAGGACATAGTGATCTGCTCCTGTAAAGATGACAGCCTAGAAAACGCTAAGGGGCAGTTCTACTCTGTCACATGGGGTCAGTATGAGTCAAAATAGATTTGACATCACCCAACAACAACTAGTTAATGATTAAGGCTATATGATCTCTAGGGTGAATCTCAACTCCTTCATTTTGTGATGCAAATTCCTTTGCAACTATCCCACTCCTCTGAATCATTTAACATGGCCCTTTGTCATTATTTACTTTCTCCACCCATGTGAGCTTCTGGAGGGCAGGAATCATGACTGAAGCCAAATTGTATTTCTCCTGATGCATCAAAGTTCTGGAGCAGAGTACTCGGTGTCTACTGGCTGCGTGTTTCATCCCCATCACGTTGATGTTGCGCTCCCAAGGCAGGACCATCTCTAGACAAATGCAATGACACCAAGCATTGTTCCAAAAGTATCACCTTCATCTTCTCTTCCACAGGACTTTTAAACCACTGCTGGGAGCTCAGGACACCGAGCCAATGAGAGATAAGGGAGATGGTGTGGCGTGATGGCCAAGGTTCAGGCACTGGAGCCACATTGCTTGGGTTTAAAGTCCAGCTGCACCACTTACTAGCTGTGTGAGCTCAGGCAAGTCAATCTTCCTACACCCTAATATCCTTCCCTGCAAGTTAGGAATGGTAAGGTTACCTTTGGTCAGGGTGGTGGTGTAAGGACTGAATGAGAGAGCCCATGTGGAACACTTAGCGCTGAATTTGGACAGTAATAAGTGTTCCATAAATGGAAGCAGAGTTGGCACAGAGGCAACCACCTAGGACTGGGTACGCCGGCAGACGTCTGGTCTTTTTCATGATTCCATTACCCACATGGAGGAGGGGGCTTGTTCTCTCAGTGCAGGTGCATCGTGTGCCTGCTCTGTGCCAGCCACTGGGCCAGGAGCACAAAGGGGAATGAAGAATCCTTGGCCTGAAGGAGGAATTTTGAGCATCAGGGGTAATAACTAGATGAGGCCAGACAAGGAGGTCCAAATCTGACAGTCAGAATGGTTACCCCCAAGATGGACGTTCCGACACCACCCTCAACCCCTGACCAACTTGTAGTTGCCTCCCTGCAAAAGACACTCCCTTGGGGCAAGGACGGTGCCCAGTGAAGCAGACCCTCCTGTCCATTGGGCAGTGCCACCCGCCTCTGGGGAGAAAGTGAGCTTTGGGGCCATCAATTTTATCTCTTGTTACCACCTCTCCGTTCTCTTCCATTGCTCCCTCTTGATCTTCCCCTCTCTGCTGACAACAAGATATGGTTGGCATTTCACTGGCGATTTAAAACCAGGAGAGCTTCTCCCTCCCTTCGGGATTGAAGCTCTCTCCCTGGCTCTGTTGAGGCTTCTCGAAGCTGGGTGTTTGGTGAGTGCCAGGAGGCCATCTCCCAAAACCGGAAGGGCCTGCATTGTTGAACCAAAATAGCAAATGTGCAACATGAGTCTCTTCAGGGGCCCTCAGCAGGCTGGCAGCTTCCGGTGGGTACTCGGCACAGGCCAGCCTGTAGAAGCCCTTGCTGCTGCTTGGGAGAGCCCTTCTCTGCACGTGACTGTTTGTCTCTTACCTAGATTCCTTCATCAGGCTGAAAATGGACTTTATCCTTCGCAAAACAAAACAAAAAAAATGCATTTCTGGGTCAAATAATCCCAAGCTTACACTCATGGTCCATGAACTTCCTGACTGATTTAAATCTTCCCATCTGGGGCTTGTTGCCCCCAAGTCCCCCAGGACAAACAGGAGCCCCAAACCCCAAAGGACCCGTTTCCCGTGGATGGCAGCCTCACTCCCTCCCACCCATGAGGCTAGAATGCAGGGTTCCAGAATGTTGCTCCTCTTCTCGGGGGGCACCCAACCGATTATTTGTCAGCTTCCAAAATGTTTTCATCTCTGGGAGAAACAATGCACAAAAAGGTAATTCTGAGAGCGGAATTAAGAGGCTTGTTAGACATGGGCCTTGGGTGAGGGTAGGTGGCCTAGCTGGGGGGCCTTTGAGGAGGCATGCTGGGATTTTTTTAAGCCAGTCGTCTCCCCTGCAGTCCCTGCTTAATGAAGCTGTTGTGCAAACCCCATGGAGGGCCCACATGCTCCAAAGTAGTAGCAAGTGTCCCATTACTGTAAATGGCCTTTTATTTTTAAACTAATGCTATATTTGGAAAGCAGTAATCCTGGGGAAATGATACTGGGACTAATGGGGAACATATTACCTTTCATGTGTTTTTTTTTTTTTTTTTTCATGTTTAAGGTTTCTTTGTTATTATCTGAGTAGCAAGGCTCTGCACATACTCTTGGGCAAAAAATCAAAATAAGCCTTAAAGCAATAATATTTTAATAAGCTTCAAATGTCCTCAATGAGATAAAAGTATTATATGGTGTTTTGATATTGGGCTTTAGTTAAAACCTCATTAAACAAAGAAAATTTCTCAGATGTATTGGGCAGGGGGCAGTGATGTATTTTTAAATTCAGGTGGAGAAGAAGTTCCAGTTTAGGTCAATTATGCTAATTAAATGCCCCAAACGACTGAAATCGCCAGCAAATGGACTTTATTATTTGTTGCTTTCACTGTTTCCCAGTGATCAAAACCAGCAGCTAAGGACACTTGAGCCTCAAAAGGACGCTTAGGCATCGATCACAGCCCTTGGGTGGTGGAGCTAAGCTTTCGTCTGCATTGTCCTCACCTGTTCTCTTCTTGGGTGAGGCTTCTGACAGTGAGGCTGCTGGCCACCTCCCTGAAATTCAGATTAACTTCTTCATTGAGTGCCTGGTCCTATTCCCAGTCCCAACTGGGAAGTGCTGAGGGGCCCAGGTTCTGAAATGAAACCCAGTCTTTGATTTCTTCACCCATAGCCAGGGACCAACCCAGCATCATGGGCTCTGTAGAACTGAAGGGTGGAGCCCTGTAATCTTCCATCTGGGTTTATAAAATGAGGAAACTGAGGCTCAGAGAGGGGAAGCAATCTGCCCAAGGGACACAGCAAGCTAATTGCAGAGCCAAGAATAGAACACCAGTGTCCTGACTCCCAGGCCCCACGTGCTCGCCTCTCCAACATTGTAAAATAGAACTTCAGCTTTTCTTTCTTCTCCCCAGCCCAGCTGCCATCAAGTCAATGCCAACTCATGGCAACCCCATGTGTGTCAGAGCAGAACTGTGCTCCATAGGGTTTTCAGTTGCTGATTTTTCAGAAGTAGATCACCAGGCCTTTCTACCGAGACACCTCTGAGTCAACTTGAACCTCCGGCCTTTCAGTCAGCAGCTGAGCACATTAACTGTTTCCCCCACTCAGGGACTCCCTTCCCTCCCCCAGCTTTCTGTTGCAACTGCAGGTCAAATCTTGTTGGGTGGTATCAACCCAAAACAAGGAGACTTCAGGACTGCAATCAGGCCACGTGCTGGGAGCCTCCCACACAGTGGGCAGCTTTTGCTGAAACTACCCACCTTCTCCCCGGAAGACGGTTCTCTGAGTCACTGCCCAGCTCACCCCAAAGAGAGGGGCCACAGCAGTGGCTGCAGTCAGAGCCGGAGGAGGGTTCTGCTCGGGGTGCCCGTCCCCCCTTGAGCACCATCTCAGGGAAAGCATGAAGAGCAGCCACTGACGGAGGGAGTCAAAGACTCACTCGCTTCTTCGTTGCAAAGATAGTTACGGAGCACCTACCACAAACCGGACCCTGAGGACCCAGCAGCAAACAGGCAGGCAAGTTCCCTGGCCTCGTGGACTTACAGCTCAAGAGGGGAGCCGGAGAATCCACCAATGGCTGAAACCTCGGCCATTTCAGATCATGAGAGGTGCACTGAAGGCAATCAAGGGCTGTGGAATCCGCCCTGTGCAGGGCCAGCAGCTTAAGCCGGAGGAGGCACTGCTCGAACTGAGTCCTGAGGTGCCAAGGAGCCAGGAAAGGCATCCCAGGCAGAGGGAACAGCAAGGCACAGGCCCTAAGATAGGGAGGAGCCTGTCACTGTGAAAGGGCCAGGAGAGGTGCCCACAGGTGGGAGCAGAGCAAGCGAGCCCAGTGGGAAAAGTAGGGATGGAGTGCAGGCAGGGCTGGATCAGGCAGGCTTGTGGGCTGAGGAAGGAGACTGGATTTTATTCTCAGACAAAGGGGAAGTAGTACTGGAAGGCTTTAAGCTGGAGAGTGTAGCCATCTGATTTATGCCTTTAAGGGTCACTGGCTGGTGTGTGGGGAAGGATTAAAGAGGGACAATGGTGGACTCAGTGCTGTTGGGGACGACCCCAATGTTCCCTCTGCATTAGTGATTCTGAGAGAAAGAGCATGGCTGTTGGTAGGCAGGCCCAGAAGTCTTTCTTTCTCACCCAACCTGCATCCCTCATCCCACCCCTTTCTTAATCTCCCTGTTCCTTACCCCCTCATCTCCACCCCAATCCCCCATCCCTTACCTCCACCCCATTTCCTCATCCCTCACCCCATGTCACCCCAATCCCCCCATTCCTCACCCCATGCCATCCCAATCCCTCCCACTCCCGCCCCTCCTAATTTGCAGCACCCCGAGACAAAGCAAAGCTACTTCCTCCCTCAGGAAAACCCTTAACCATCCTGCCACTGGGGGTATTTCATCATCTTATCTAGAGGGTAATATGTGGGGAGGGGGATGTCAGCGAGAGATAGCTTGGTGTGGGATCAGGCAGGACTGACTTCATATATGCATTCCATCTGAGGGACTTCGGTCAGACATGTGACTTGACTTCTCTGAACCTCAGTTTCCACATCTGTAAAATAGGCCACTGAGTGTGAAAAGCTCCCAGTGCCTACCTAGCACTTAATAGGTGCTTAGCAAATTCTCTCCCTCCCTCTCTACAAGAGCTTCCAACTGGTTTGGGTTTTTCTTTTTGGTTCCTCTGCTGAGAATTTGCATTTCTAAACAAATACCCAGGAAGTTATACATAAGAATCATCTGGGGATATTGTCAAAATATGGATTCTGATTCAATATATCTGGGGTGGAAATGCAAATTCTCAGCAGGGAACTTGTTAGAAATGCAACTTCTCAGCAGGGGTTTGAACCAGAATGAAATGAGCCAATTCAAAGCCCTGCTTTCTACCCACTCAGAGTCCCACCAGGGCAGCTGCCCACTGCCTGCCCATCAGAGTCCAAACCATTAGCGGTCAGGCAGGCCCAGGTGCCCCAAGAATTAGCTGGCTCTCAGAACACCTGGACCTCAGGATGAGCATGAGCCTGAGGTAATTTTATATCTCTGCGCGTAGGGGAGGATATGTTTTTGGGAAGGAGTCTAGAATAGCAGAAAGAGAATGGGTTTTGCCTGGGTTCAAATCCCATCCCCACACTAGCTGTGTGGCCTTGGGTAACAGCTGTCGTATATGTAAAGTGAAGATTAAAGTTGCTCATGTGAGTTAGATGCTTAGCATGACACCTGGCACCTAGGAAATGTGCCATAAATAGAAGCTAGCAGCCAGTAATGGTGGTGACAAGAGATGTGTGTCCACCTCAGCCAGCACCAAACTGAGTTACTACACGTTCAGAAGAGGTGTAGGCATATCCTCCTGGGCTGACCGGTGTCTGTAGCTCCTCGGGGCTTTACTGGGGATAGGAAAGACAAACTGAGAGAATCTGGGGCCTGCAGCTGTGGCCATCTCCCCACCCAGCCCCCACCTTGGTGGAAGCAAGGTCCATCTTCCCAAGGGATGAGAGGGTGTGTGACACTCTACTACAAGGTGTAGTTCACAAAGATGTTAGTGCATCTCCCCCAGGTAAGAGGGCTAGACTGTTGTTCTGGAAAATAATCGAATTGCTCTTTCACACTGAGGAGAAAGGCTGGAAAGACTCAGTCTGTATATTCTAATAGGAGGCAAAGACCAAGTCAGAGAACCCCCATTACAGGGGACTTGCAGGCACTTGGGTAAAAAAAAAAAAGTAGTGTTAGATTGAGTGAAGATGGGCTTCTGAAGCTACACCACCAAGATGGTGCCCGCGATGGGCATGGGTCATGTGGCTGCCCAGCATCAGAGCCCACTAGAGGACCCCCTAGCTGACAGGGCTCGGGGAAAGTTGGCATCTAGTCTCTCCGGATGCACCAGGAAATGGTGAATCTGGAGCTGGCATCTCAAAATAGAATCCGTCCTGGCGGGGCCATAGCAGCCACATGCATTTTCAGAGGCAGCAGTGCCAGGAGGGGTGCAGCACTCAGGGGCCAGCCAGGGGTGGGGGGCACAGCCTGATAGCAGCACCCAGGGTTGGGCAGCGTTCCCGAGCATCCACTGTCTAGGACATCCTTTCTGAGCGTAGTTCTCCTGCCTTCCTGGTAATTTTGTCACTCCCCAACAGCCTTCCAACAAATTCCTTCTCTGCTAAATCAGCCAGAGTCTGTTTCCATGGCTTGCCACCAAGAATCCGATCTGATGCAGACCAGTGGGGGCAAGGGGGTGATGACAATATGAAAGTGGCTCAGCTGATGTTCATTTCAGGACATGGTTTCTAACAATTGGTTACAGAACCAAGGATTTCTTTAAGATGAGTTGCCTGTTAACAGACTGGGAAGTGATAGGGTTTCCATAGTAGCGTTAGGATTAGAGCAATGTGGTTTTCATATTCTTTGGCTGTCAGGAGACCTGCCCCAAGCTACTCTTCCCTCCCCCTGCAGACTAGAGAACTCATGTCCCATCGCTCCACTCACCTGGGCTTCCCTTTACCCGGGTGTTACCATCTCCCAGCAAGATTAGTCTGCCTGCTATGGGATCTATCTCAGCTCGGTTATGTCTTGCTTGCAAACTCACATGAATCCCTTTATTTGAGACACTGGGGTCTGAATTAGTTTCTAGAGCTGCTGTAGCAAAGTACCATAAGCTAGGTGGCTTCAAACAACACGTTTATTCTCTAGAAGTCTGACTTCAGGGTGTCGGTAGGGCCATGTTCTCTTTGAAGACTATAGGGGAAGATCCTTCCTTGTCTCTTGCAGCTCTGGTAGCCCCACGTGTTCCTGGGCTTGAGGGCGCATCACTCCAGAGTCTGCCTCCATCTTCACATGGCCGTCTTCCCTCCTGTGTCTGTCTCTGTGTGTCTTCTCTTCTTATATGGGCACAACTCACATTGGATTAGGGCTCTCCCTACTCCAGTCTGACCTCGTGTTAACTAATCATATCTGCAAAGGCGCTAAGTCCAAATAAGGTCATACTCACAGGTACTGGGGGTTAGGACTTAAACATATCTTCTTTTCTTTTCTTTTTTCTTTTTATTGTGCTTTAGGTGAAAGTTTACAGCTCAAGTTAATTTCTCATTCAAAAGTTTATACACATACTGTTTTGTGACATCGGTTGCAGACGCACAATGTGACGACATGCTCCCCCTTTCCACCCCAGGTTCCCCGTGTCCATTCGTTCAGTTCCTATCCCTTCCTGCCTTCTCATCTTGCTTTTGGACAGGAGCTGCCCATTTGGCCTCGTATATTTGATTGAACTAAGAAGCATGTTATCAACATATCTTTTTGAGGGACACAATTCAACCCATGCCTAAAGCAAGTCCAAGGAGCAAGAACTGGACCAATTCAGCTGGTCAGGCTTCAAGCCACAGCTCTGGGACCAACTGCCAGAGTAACTATCCTCTCTAGGCCTCAGTTTTTCCCATCAGTGAAATGAAAAGAACCAACTTGTTTATTTACAAATGTCTTTCTGGCTCCAAATTCTATGATGCCATTATTCTGATTCTTTGGAACCCTCTCTCCAATTGTTTCTTCTTCTGCACTCTGTGTGGGTGGACCACAGAAGTAACATCGAAAACAGGAAGGCTCAACTTAGTGAGAATCCACCTTTTCTGTTTCGGAAGGTGGGGAATATCCCTCTTGCAGCCAAGTTTGGTTCCCTGTTCTCAGGTGTTAACATTATTGTAGCCATCAGAGGTTGTCAGAAAAGCAGAAGCCACTCTAGGGATTCCTAGTAGGAAGGGCTCTAATACAGGGAATTGGAGAACTTACACAATTGTTGGAAGGAGTGGGGAGCAGCTGCTAGAGGCAGGTGACTTACAGGAGCTCACCCAGAAGCTGCAAAGGACCTGGCAATCTCAGCAGCTGCTGCTGCCACATCCTCAGCAGCCTGACACACCAGAGCATGCGATTCTCAAGGGTATGACTTTTGCCCATGCATCTGGCCAGAGCATGACAGGGCTTCTCCTTCTCCTCCACCTTTCAAATCTCACAGGACTGCCTCTCACTGGCACACTCTTAACTTGGAGCAGGACAGGGAAAAGAAATTTGGGAAAAGTGCAGTTCCAGGCTTCTTTGAGGTGGAGACTGTAGATGCGGTGGCAATGATGCCAGGTGCAGTGATGCCTGGTGACAACAATCAGCACAGCCACAAACCAAGAAGAGCAAATACAGATTTCCATTTAAGGGCCAGTTCACTATTAATTGATAACAGCTGCTGGGGGCACCGTGTTGAAAATAATTTTGAGATTGTATCTAGGCTCAGCAGGAAAAGATGCTACAATTGATTAGTAATGCCTTCCATGGGTGTAGAAGTAGAGTGGGGATTCAGATGCAACAACTTTGTGCTCCTGGTCGTACAAATGGTTAAGCATTCCGCTGCTAACTGAAAGGTTGGCAGTTCAAACCTACCCATTGGCTCTGTGGGAAAAAGACCTGGAAATCTGCTCCTGTAAAGATTACAGCCAAAAAAACCCTATGGGGCAGTTCTACTATGTCACATGGGGTCACTGTGAGTCAGAAGCAACTCGACAGCACCCAACAACAACTCTAAACTAGTGACTAGAAGGCTCTCTAAAGTCACTGCTATTTGCATTCCTTCCTTCTTTCCCTGAGTCCAGTGTATAAGTTGTAGGAAACCCTGGTGGCGTAGTGGTTAAGAGCTATGGCTACTCACCAAAAGATCGGCAGTTCACACATAATCCAGAGACTCCATCAGCCTGAGACCAGAAGAACTAGATGGTGCCTGGTCACTACCACCATGTCTGCCCTTACAGGGAACATAGGAGGAGAGTCTCTGACAGAGCAGGAGAAAAGTGGGGGTACAGAACTCAAATTCTAGTAAAAAGACTAGACTTAATGGTCTGAGACTGGAGGGACCCCAGAAGACATGGCCCCCAGACTCTCTGTTAGCCCAAAACTAAAACCATTCCTGAAGCCAACTCTTCAGACAAAGACTAGACTGGACTCTGGGACATAGAACGATACTTGTGAAGAGTGCGCTTCTTAGCTCAAGTAGATACATGAGACTAAACGGACAGCTCCTGTCCAGAGGCGAGATGAGAAGGCAGAGAGGGACAGGAGCTGGTTGAATGGACATGGGAAATACAAGGTGGAAAGGAGGAGTGTGCTGTTGCATGATAGGGAGAGCAACCAGGATCACATAACAATGTGTGTATAAATTTTTGTATGAGAAACTGACTTGAAGTATAAATTTTCACTTAAAGCACAATTTAAAAAAAAAAAAATTTTTTTTAAAAGAGGTCAGCAGTTGAAATCCACCAGGTGCTCCTTGGAAATCCTATGGGGCAGTTCTACTCTGTCCTACAGGGTCGCTGTGAGTCAGAATCAATTCTATGGCAATGGGTTTGGTTTTTTGGTTTTACTGTATATATTGTAGCCAAGCATGTGAGGACTTATTCCTGTAAGCCTTGAGCTCCAGAGGGGCCCCAGAATTGGAGCAGCTGGTGAGGAGCAGGGAAGGAAACTATGGAGTCTCCAGCCTCATTGTACCATGCTCTTCACCACAACCTGCTCAGTCACGTTCCTGAGTTCATCTTGTGGTCAACTCTTTCATTCTCCCACCCTCCCTCACCCCTACCTCCACCTCACTTCACTTCAAGTTTCTAGGTTCTTCTCTGCCAGGCCGTTACCACATGATCTTGGAGAAACCTTCCAACCCCTCCCCAGTGAATTACTTCCCCTCTCTGTACCTCAGTTTCCTCATCAGCAGATTCAGGAGTTGGATTAGACTTGTGGTTTGCAGACCATGTTAAGGTGCTGAGGTGCTCAGGAAGAGGGGGGTTAGAGGAACACCAAGTGCTCTTAGAAGCACCTCTTTTAAGTGTTTTAGATACTGTACTTTTGCTTCAAATTTTATTTATTGTTAACTTCTATGTGTACTATTTTAAATTTTTATTTGAATAAAAGGAGTCTGCTGCTTAAAAAATAAATACATGAGAATCCCTGGACATCCTCCCTGTGGTAATATTCTCTAATGCTCCATTTCTTCACCTCTGAAAACACCGGCCCTTTCTTTACTTCCCTTCCTTGTCTGTGTTCTTCATCCCCCCTCTTCCGAAGAAATGAGTTACATAGTCTTAATCTTAACTCTGAAACGTGAGTTGATGAAGCCTAGTTCTTGTCATTGTGAAATGCTATTAGGTCATGTAAAAGAGTAGGAAAAATAAAGCCAATGTGTAGTTTTTTTCCTTATTTTCCAAAAGTCTTGTAGTATTGTTTTTACAATTGAAAAACACATTAAACCATAGAAAATTTAAGAGTTTAGAGTCAAAAGGTATTCTCGCTTTGCCCTCACCGTACTGTGCAGCACAAATTTTTGAGAAACGGGAACGTGGTGCTTTAAAAAAATTTTTTTTAATGGCACCACAATGACTGTGTGTTTTTTTTTATTGTTATTTTTTAAGGCAGGAAGAAGCATTCAAACAGACTTTTCTGCTCAAAATGTACTTGGAGTTCCATCTCGGGGAATAAAAACTCTTTCGTTCCTCTTCTGCAGAGTTTGACATAGTTCCCATTAATACGAGTTCTAGAAGAGTCTGAGTCAGCCATAAAATATGTCTATTCAGTAAAACAAGATCATTTTCGTTAGGCCCTGTCCGAGAGAAGGGGCAGAGTCTGAGAGCCCTGGGAGGGGGTGTTTGAGGTACAGTGGGTAGAGGCCGCCATTCTACCCCTGCTCTGCGGGGTCCTCCTAGGAAATGGGGCTTGGCTTGAGGAGGAAGTAGCTGAAACCCCCATCCACCCACCTGCGGCCCCTGCCCGGTGGAAGGTCAGGGACTAAAAGGGTCAGTATCAGCCTAACCTCCGTACCCTGACTGTGGCCCTGCCAGTGAGGTTCTCAGTCCTGGCCCTTCAAGAAAAGGCCCCGCCTGCCAGGGACAGAGCATGTGCAGACCTCACCTGCTGGTGGTTGAAACCCTGAAAGGCGGAGCCTTTTCCCATTGGCTGGTCCACATGAGGACAGGTAGCTGGAGAGGGCGGGATTTGTGGCCCGCAGAAGCCTCTTGCCTCACCTATTGTCTGATTCCTGTATTCCCCTGACCCTCCAGGGAACTTGCCTAAACTTCCCCACTGCTTCGCTGTGGAGAAGTGCTTTCAGAATTAAAGTGTGTTCCTGAGCCCCACTCCCCAGGAGGCGCAAGGACTCACAGAGAGGTGGGGGCCCCCTTTCTGAGAGTTGGTGGAGACCGGCGCTCTGGGTTCAGGACCCTGAGGGCCTGGACGGAGGCGGTGCCTCAGGGGAAGAGTGATGTCGGAGCCATTTCACTTAGTACCAGCCCCAGGTTCAACCTAGAATGGAGCGGGCACAAGTGGACAACCTCTGTGTGAAAGGAGAAGAAGACCCGAGTGGGAGCCTGGAATGATGGGAACTCACGTCACAGCAGGAGAGTTTACTCCCTCAAAATAGGCAAAACATCTCCCATGCTGTTTTCTGTTTCCTTTGGGGGCCCTTCCCCAGGTACTGGGACTTGAATCCTATTATCAGAGCTTTTGTCTTCTGTTGCATCCCGTTCTGAAGCACAGTTCCCCGGAAAGGGCTGCAGTGATTCACGTCTTACGGAAACAAGACACCTCACACAGCCTGGGAGGTGATAGCTTGGGGCGTATGCACAAGCCAGAGGGGAGGGTGGGCACCGGCACCTACTATTAATACTAAAACAACACTGTCCAGTAGAACTTTCTGTTTTGATGTCTGGTAGAACTAATCACTGTTGTGCAATACTGTGTGGCAATTGAGCACTTGCAAAGTGGCTAGTGTGACTGAGGAACTGGATTTTTTTAGTTTAAGTTTAAATAGCCACATTTGCTAGTGGCTACCGTATTGGACAGTGCCATTCTAGAAAATCTAATTTAGAAGAGACCCTAGAAATTCTTTGGTTCAGGGACTCTCGCCAGGCAGTATGTCTTACTGGCCTGAGTCTCTCTGGGAGGTATAGTTTGCAAAAGCCTATGCCTTATAGTTTTATCTTTGAAAAACAAAAAAGCCCTGGTTTTTCGTAGTCCAAATATTCAGGGAGGATTAGAGTTTTGTGTTTATCAAAAGTAGCAAAAACTTGGCAACAGAGTCCCACCTTTTCAGGTGACAGGCTGAGCCCCAGAGAGAGGCAGTGACTGTCCCAGTCTCACAGCCACACTGATTTCTCTGGGGTGGCCTGCCCTCATCCCAACAGCCCTGGGAAAGTGGGGTCTTTTAGGTAATGGGGTCCCAGCTGCAACCCTGGCTTCTTCATGTCACAGCGACCTTGATACATGGAAATATGTGAGTAATGATGGTAACGATATTTGTTCTGAGTCCCCACCCAGCATTGTTCCTGAGTCTTAGAGTCTTACCCCCAGTCTTCTCAGGTTTCCACAGGCCGCAGGTGGCTCACAACCTTCCCTGGCGGCCTTCCTGGCTTTTTCAAGGCTGAGACAGCCATCCTACCTTTATAATACTGTGACAGACAGAAAAATGACCTCCCCCTAAAATGTCTACATCCTAATCCCCCAAACCTGTGAATATGTTACCTTGTATGGTAAAAGAGACTTTGCAGATATAGCTAAATTAAGGGTTTTGAGATGAGGAGATTATCCTGGATTACCTGGGTGGGCCAAATGTAACCAGAAAACTCCTTAAAGAGGGAGGCAGGAGGGTCAGAGTCAGTAGTAGGAGATGTGACCATGGAAGCAAGAGGTTGGAGTGATGCATGGGAGGGACCATGAGCCAAGGAATACAGGCGGCCTTTAGAGGCTGAAAAAATGAAGGAAAAAATTCTCCCCTGAAGCCTCCAGAAGGAATGCAGCTCTTCCAGCACCTTCTGATCTCCAGATCTGTAAGACAGTAAATCTGTGTTGTATTAAGCAACTAAGTTTGTGGTGATCTGAAATACCATAGCAGCAATATTGCTGAACAGCAGTGATGGGAAACTAATACAGCTACAATACCAAACGCTGGCTGCTACTGTCACCAGGATCCACACAATTGTGGGAAATGGATGACAGCACCTTATTTCCTCCAAATCAGCCTTTTGTCTTCTGTTTTATGGTTTCCTCTGGCTGAGGGGACTCTCCTTCCTCAGGCTTTTGGCTGTCATGGTGGAATCCCCCTTCTGTGGTTGGAGCAGCCTCTGTCTCCCTGGTCTTCCAGAGGGTTGACCATCACCCTTGATCTCTCTTTTGCCGTTATCCCTAGAGGCCTCAGGCTATTCAAGGAGACCAGATTTCCTAGGAGCCGTCTTAATACCCCAGAGTCCTCTTTAACACCTGTTTCCCATCCTCTGCTTTGTCATTTCTCCCCTCCATCCCCTTGAAAGTCCAACAAACAAAGCCAGAAACTAAAGCAAGAATAGGAATCAAATTCCTGTTTCCAATCAGGAAGCAGCAGCAAGGAGGGTCCTCTGGTGCTGGGGACAACACGAGCCACTGGATCCGTCCACCTGTTCCTGTCCCTGAGGTCTGAGCAGGCCCCAGAGGCTACATTCTGAAGCAGCCCTACTTGGCTACCAAGAAAGAGGACCAGGCCCCAGGCCCCATATAGATGTCCTCAAGGAACATTCTTCCCAATTCTCCTGAGAATATTCCTTACCAGAACCATATTTACCATCCACCAGACTAGGGTCTAGCATGTTTGAATGAGGTGACTTAGTTCTCCCCCTTACAAATCCCAGGTTTTTATGTACATTCGTTTATTCATTCTACCATTAAATATTTCCTGAGAATCTCCTGGATGCCAGACACTCTGCCTAATTGCTAGAGAAACAGATGTCTCCCCACTGAGGCAACAGACATATGAGTAAAGAATCCATGTTGGATGTTCCAGCAGACAGCAGGTGAAGCAGAAGAACTGCACAGCTGAACCCAGTCCAAGTTGCTGAATCATGAGGAATAACCAACTGTTATTGTTTTAGACAACTAAGTTTTGAGGCAGTTTTTTACACAGCAACAGATAATTAAAACATTCCCAAACACAGCCCCTACGTGGGAATGGAGGACTTGACTTTCTCTTTTAACAGGTACTTCCTGACTTCTTGGCCCAGCTCTCCTAATCCTTTCCCTGTCAGCCACCTGTAACTGGCGCTATGTGAGCACCTGCTCAACCAGTTTTTTGTGTGGATAAGTGTAATTAATTAGCCATTGTGAGCCCCAGACAAGGGCTGCCATTGATCTTGAGCCTTCTCCTTTGGTGAGGAGCCGTTGGAGCTGGAGCCATTAAGGGATGGTCAAAGATGACTCTGGGGCAATAGCAGGCACAGAGCCCCACCTCCTGCTGTCAGTTACAGGAGATGCTCTGATGACACAGTTGCCAGGATGACAGCTCTACTCATCTAAAAAATCTGCAGGCCAAAGGATCTTTTCATGCCCCCTATGCTCCAAAGAGCAGAATATACCAGGATTGCAAACTGTGGATGAAGCAGGGAAAATGGAAGGAAGTGATGCCTCTGTGTTATCAGATTTCTCCCACATGAAAATGACAGCTCTTTGAGGGCAGAGACAAAACTCATTCCTCTTGGATAAATGGTGTGAAGGAACTTAAACTTTTCTTTTCTTTAATTATTGTACTTTAGGTGAAAGTTTACAGAACAAAGTAGCTTCTCGTTAAACAGTTAGTACATATATTGTTTTATGACATTGGTTAACAACCTCATGACATGTCAGTATTCTCACTTCTCGACCTGGGTCCCTTTTACCAGCTGTCGTGTCCCCTCCTGCCTTCTAGTCCTTGTCCCTGGGCTGGTGTGCCCCTTTAGTCTCGGTTTGTCCTATGGGCATGTCTAATCTCTGGCTAAAAGGTGAATCTCAGGAGTGACTTCGTTACTGAGCTAAAAGGGTGTCTGGGGGCCATACTCTCGGGGTTTCTCTAGTCTTTGTCAGGCCAGTAAGTCTGGTCTTTTCTTGTGAGTTAGCATTTTGTTCTACATTTTTCTCCAGCTCTGTCTGGGACCCTCTGTTGTGATCCCTGTCAGAGCAGTCAGTGGTGGTAGCCAGGCACCACCTAGTTGTACCGGACTCAGTCCGGTGGAGGCCGTGGTAGTTGGAGTCTATTGGTCCTTTGGACTAATCTATCCCCTGTGTGTTTAGTTTTCTTCATTTTCCCTTGCTCCTGAAGGGGTGAGACCAGTGGAGTATCTTAGGTGGCTGCTCACAGGCTTTTAAGACCCCAGACACTACTCACCAAAGTAGAATGTAGAACATTTTCTTTATAAACTATGTTATGCCAGTTGAGCTAGATGTTCCCTGAGACCATGGTCCCCCTGCCCTCAGCCCAGTAATTCAGTCCCTGAGGGAGTTTGGATTTGTCCATGGAGCTTCCATGACCTGACCCTGAACAAGTTGTGCTGGCTTCTTCAGTACTGTGTACTGTCTTACCCTTCACCAAAGTTACCACTTATCTATTGTCTGTTTAGTGTTTTTCCCCACCCCCATCCCTCCCCTCCCTCGTAACCATCAAAGATTATCTCTTTTTGTGTATAAACCTTTTCATGAGTGTTTATACTAGTGGTCTCATACAGTGTTTGTCCTTTTTGATTGACTTATTTCACTCAACATAATGCCTTCCGGATTCATCCCAGTTGTGAGATGCTTCGCAGATTCATCATTGTTCTTATCGTTGCGTAGTCTTCCATTGTGTGTATGCACCATAGTATGTTTATCCATTCATCTGTTGATGGGCATCTAGGTTGTTTCCATCTTTTTGCTGTTGTGAACAATGCTACAATGAACATGGGCGTGCATATGTTTATTTGTGTGACGGCTCTTATTTCTCTAGGATATATTCCTAGGAGTGGGATTGTTGGATCATGTGGTATTTCTATTTCTAGCTTTCTAAGGAAGTGCCATAGAGTTTTCCAAAACGGTTGTACCATTTTGCATTCCTGCCACCAGTGCATAAGAGTCCCAATTTCCCTGCAGCCTCTCCAACGTTTGTTATTTCCTGTTTTTTTTTTATTTGTGCCAGTAATGCCAGGGTGAGGTGGTATCTCATTGTGGTTTTGATTTGCATTTCTCTAATGGCTAGTGATCGCAAGCATTTCCTCATGTGTCTCTTGCAGATTGAATGTCTTCTTTGGTGAAGTGTCTGTTTATTTCCTTTGCCCATTTTTTAACTGGATTATTTGTCATTTTGTTGTAGAGGTGTTGGATTTTCCTGTAGGTTTTAGAGATTAGAACTTCGCCGGATTTGTAATAGCCAAAAATTTTTTCCCAGCTGCAGGTTCCCTTTTTACTCTTTTGGTGAAGTCTTTTGTTGAGTATCAGTGTTTAATTTTTGGAAGATGTCAGTTATCTAGCTTATCTTCTGGAGTTTGTACATTCGTAGTTATGGTTTGTATCATGTTAATGCCATGTATTAGGGTCTCTAGCATTGATCCTATTTTTTCTTCTATGATTTTTATAGTTTTTTGTTTTAAAAGTAGGTTTTTGATCCATTTTCAATTAGTTTTTGGTGTGTGGTGTGAGGTATGGGTCTTGTTTCATTTTTTTTGCAGGTGGACATCCAATTTTGCCAGCACCATTTGTTAAAAAGACTGTCTTTTCCCCATTTAATGGACTTTGGGCCTTTGTCGAAGATCAGATAACCATATGTGGATGGATTTACATCGGGTTCTAGATTCTGTTCCATTGGTCAATGTTTCTGTTGTTGTACCAGTACCAGGCTGTTTTGACTACCGTAGCTGTATAGTAGGTTCTGAAGTCAGGTAGTGCGAGTCCTCCTACTTTATTCTTCTTCTTCAATAATGCTTTACTTATCCAGGGCCTCTTCTCTTTCCATATAAAGTTAATAATTGTTTTTTTCCATCTCTTTAAAGAATATTGTTGGTATTTGGATTGGGATTGCATTGTATTCATAGGTTGCTTTGGGTAAAATTGTCATTTTTACAATGTTGAGTCTACCTATCCATGAGCATGGTATGTGTTTCCATTTATGTAGATCTCTTTTGGTTTCTTGCCGTAGTGTTTTATAGTTTTCTTTGCATAGGTCTTTTACATCCCTAGTTAGATTATTCCTAAGTATTTTATTTTTTAGGGGCTATTATAAATGGTATTGTTTTCCTGATTTCCTTTTAATTGTTTTCTTTATTGGTGGATAGGAATCCAACTGATTTTTGTATATTTGTCTTGTATCGTGCTACTCTGCTGAATTATTAGTTCCAGTAGTTTTCTCGTGGAGTCTTTTGGGTCTTCTATATATACTATCATATCATCTGCAAATAGGGACAGTTTTACTTCTTCATTACCAATTTGGGTGCCCTTTATTTCTTTTTCTTGCCTTATTGCTCTAGCTAGGACTTCCAGCACAAGGACATCCTTGTCTTGTTCCTGTTCTCAAGAGGAACGTTTTCAGCCTCTCTCCATTAAGAATGATGTTGGCTGTTGGTTTTGTATAGATGCCCTTTATTATGTTGATAAATTTCCCTTCTATACCTATTTTACTGAGAGTTTTTATCAGAAATGGGTGTTAAACTTTGTCTAATGCATTTTCTGTATCTATTGAGATGATCATGTGATTCTTTTCTTCTATTATGTGGTGGATTACACTGATTGATTTCCTAATGTTGAACCATCCTTGCATACCTGGTATGAATCCTACTTGGTCATAGTGTATTATTTTTTTGATATAATGTGGAATTCTCTTGGCTAGAATTTTGTTGAGAATTTTTGCCTCTATATTCATGACAGATATTGGTCTGTTATTATCTTTTTTTGTGGCATCTTTGCCTGGTTTTGGTATCAGGGTTATGTTGGCTTCATAGAATGAATTTGAAAGTATCCCTTCCTTTTCTATGTTCTGAAATACTTTGAGTAGTACTGGTGTAAGCTCTTCTCTGAACATTTGGTAGAATTCTCCAGTGAAGCCATCTGGGCCAGGGCTTTTTTTGTTGTTGGGAGGTTTTTTTTTTTTTTTATTACCTTTTCAATCTCTTCTCTTCTTATGGGTCTGTTCAGATTTTCAACATCAATTTGTGATAGTTTGAGTAGGTAGTGTGTTTTTCGAAATTAGTCCATTTCCTCTAGATTTTCAAATTTGTTGGAGTATAGTTTTTCATAATACTGTTATGATCCTTTTTATTTCAGTTGGGTCTGTTGTAATGTCCCCCATTGCATTTCTTATTTGGGTTATTTGCATCCTCTCCTGTTTTTCTTTTTTTTGTTTTAAATTTCTTCCTGTATAAAAATTTATACATACACTGTTATGTGACTCTAATTGCTCTCCCCATACTGTGACAGCACACTCCTCCTTTCCACACCTGATTCCCCATGTCCATTCAAACAGCTCCTAACCCTCTCCATCTTCCCATCTCACCTCCGGAAAGAAGCTGCCCATTTAGACTCTTGTATCTACTCGAGCTGAGAGGCACACTCCTCATGAGTATCACTTTATATCCCACAGTCAAGTCCAATCCCTGTCAGAAGAGTTGGCCTCAGAAATTGTTTTAGTGCTGGGCTGATAGAGAATCCAGGGGCCACAATTTCTGGGGTTCCTCCAGTCTCAGTCAGACCATTAAGTCTGGTCTTCTTACTAGAATTTGAGTTCTGCACCCCACCTTTCTCCTGCTCCATCATGGACTCTCTGTTGTGTTCCCTGTCAGGGCAGTCATTGGTGGTAACCAGGCACCATCTAGTTCTTCTGGTCTCAGGCTGATGGAGTCTCTGGTTTATGTGGCCCTTTCTGTCTCTTGGACTAATACTTTCCTTGTGTCTTTGATGTTCTTCATTCTCCTTTAGTCCAGGTGGTTGGGACCAATTGATGCATCTTAGATGGCCACTTGCTAGCTTTTAAGACCCCAGATGCCACTCACTGAAGTAGGATGCAGAACATTTTCTTAATAAGCTTTGTTATGCCAAATGACGTACATGTTCCCTGAAAGCATGGCCCCCAGACCCCTACTCCTGCTACTCTGTCCCTCAAAGTGTTTGATTGTATTCAAGAAACTTCTTATCTTTGGTTTAGTCCAGTTGTGCTGACCTCCCCTGTAGTGTGTGCTGTCCTTCCCTTCACCTAAGATAATTCTTATCTACTATCTAGTTAGTAAATAACCCTCACCCTCCCTTCCCACCCTCGTAACCATCAAAGAATGTTTTCTTCTGTGTTTAAACCTTTTCTTGAGTTCTTATAAAAATGGTCTTATACAATATTTGTCCTTCTGTGACTGACTAAATTCACTTAGCATAATGCCCTCTAGATTCCTCCATGTTATAAGATGTTTCATGACTTCATAGTTATTCTTTATTGTTGCGTAGCATTACACTGTGTGGATATACCATAATTTGTTTATCTGTTCATCCATTGATGGGCACCTAGGTTGTTTCCATCTTTTTGCTATTGTGAACAGTGCTGCAGTGAACATAGGTGTGCATATATCTATTCATGTGATGGCTGTTATTCCTCTAGGATATATTCCAAGGTTCTCTCCTATTTTTCTTTTGTCAGTTTGGCTAGTGGTTTGTCAATTTTGTTGATCCTTTCAAAGAACCAACTTTTGGTTTTATTGATTCTTTCTATTGTCTTTCAATTCTCTATTTCATTTATTTCTTCTCTGATCTTTATTATTTCCTTTCTTCTGGTGGCTGTAGGCTTCTTTTGCTGTTCTCTTTCTATTTGTTTGAGTTGTATAGCTAATGTTTCGATTTTGTCCCTTCTTTTTCGATGTGTGCATGTATTGCTATAAATTGACCTCTGAGCACTGCCTTTGCTGTGTCCCAAAGGTTTTGGTATGAAGAGTTTTCATTCTTATTTGATTCTAGGAATTTTTTGATTCTATCTTTGATTTCTTCTATTACCCAGTGGTTTTTAAGCAGAGTGTTATTTAGTTTCCATGTAACTGATTTTTTTTCCTTGCTCTTCCCCTTGTTAATTTCTACTTTGATGGCATTGTGATTAGAGAAAATACTTCATATTATCTCAATGTTCTGGACTTTGTTGAGTGTTGCTTTGTGGCCTAAGATGTGGTCTGTTCTGGAGAATGTTCCATTTGCATTGTAAAAGAATGTGTACTTTGCAGCTGTTGGGTACAGTGTTCTATATATGTCTATGAGGTCAAGTTGACTGACTGTGACCTTTAGGTCTTCTGTATCTTTGTTGAGTTTCTTTCTGGATGATCTGTCCTTTATCGAGAGTGGTGTGTTTAAGTCTCCTACTATTATAGTCGAACTGTTGATTTCTCTTTTCAGCGCTGTTAAAGTTTGTTTTATGTATTTGGGAGCCCTGTCATTGGGTGCATAGATATTTGTTATGGTTATGTCTTCATAATGAATTGGTCCTTTAATTGTGATATAGTGCCATTCTTTGTCTTTTATGGTGGATTTTGTTTTAAAGTCTATTTTATCTGAGATTAGTATTGCCACTTCTGAGCTTTTTTGTAGCTGTTTGCTTGATATAAGTTTTTCCATCCTTTGATTTTTAATAAAATCATGTCTTTGTTTCTAAGGTGTGTCTCTTGTAGGCAGCATATTGATGGATGCTGTTTCTTTTTATCCATTCTGTCACTCTCTGTCTCTTTATGGGTGCATTTAGGCCATTTACATTCAGTGTAATTATTGATACGTGTGAGTTTATTGTTGTCATTTTGTAGTGCTTTTTTTGTGGTGCTGATGATTTCTTTATTCCTCTTTCTATCCTGTGCTGAATTCCTTTTGTTTGTGGATTTTTTTTTCATTTCTTTTGTTTTTGTAAATTTTGTTTTTACTGAGACTTTATGTTTTTCTTCTTTATTTTGATGAGTAGGTTTGTTAACTTTCTTTGTAGTTACCTTGAAATTTACCTGTATCTTCCTAGGTTTGAACCAGTCTGTTATTACTTGGTATTGCCTTGCCTTCCTCTCCATTAGTAAGTTCTATACCTACACCATTTATTCCCTCTTTTATTGTTCTGAAGTTGTTGTCATTTGCAGATTAACCTCTCTGATTCCCTGTTGTAAATCTTTTGGTTTTGAATAGTCCTTGAGAGTTCATTTCCTAGGTTGGTATCTGGCTGGTGTGATCTTGCATCCTAGATTCAGGTTGTCATCTAATGTTGTTTGTGCTCAAACCAAAGGACTCCTTTTAATAATTCTTGTAAGTTTGGTTTGGTTTTTACATATTCTCTTAATTTTTGTTTATCTGGAAATGTCCTAATTTCACCATCATATTTGAATGCAAGTTTTGCAGGATATGTTATTCTTGGCTGAAAATTTTTTTCTTTCAAGGTTTTATATATGTCATCCTATTGCCTTCTTGCCTGGATGGTTTCTGCCGAGTAATCAGAGCTTAGTCTTATTGTTTCCCGTCTGTGTGTGACTTTTCATTTTTCTCAAGCTGCTTTCAGGATTCTTTCTTTGTCTTTGGTTTTAGTGAGTGTGATTATGATACACCTTGTTAATTTTCTTTGCACTCTATCCTATATGGGGTTTTTTAAGCTTCTTGGATGGTCAGCTTTTCATCTTTCATGATATTAGGGAAGTTTTCTGTCAGCAGTTCTTCAGTGATCCTCTCTGTGTTTTCTGTTTTCTCCCCCAGTTCTGGAACTATGATCACTCACAAATTTTTGCTTTTGATTGTATCCCACATAATTCTCAGGGTTTCTTCATTTTTCTTTGTTCTTTTTTCTGATTTTTCCTCAAAGTTGTATCCAAGTGTTTATCTTCAGTTTTGCTGATCCTGTCTTACATTGTTTCAAGCCTGTTCCTCAGCCCTTCTATGACAGTGTCTATTTCTGAAATCTTATCATTTATCTTTTGGATTTCTAATTGTTGTTTTTGAATGATTTATAGTTGTGAATTTATTTTGGCTTTTTTTTTTTTCCCATATTATTTTCCTGAATTCTTCCTTCTTTTTTTTTTTTTTTTTTGTCTGTATTTTCCATGAATTTGTCTGCTTTTTCCATGAATATGTCTATTTTTTCCTTATTTTTGTCTGCTTTTTGCTTCAACTCTTGGATAGCTCTGAATATTAGAGATTTGAATTCTCTATCGGGTAGTTCTATTGCCTCTTCTTCTACTGGAAGGTCATCCAGTGTTTTATTTTGGACACCTGCTGTAGCCATGCTGTCCTGTTTTTTTATGTTTTGATACTGTCTCCTGTCTTCTGGACAATCAGTAGTTATTTTCTTCATTTATTGATTGTAGATTTGTTTGTCTCATTCTGCTTTTCTTTTTTATTTGGTTATGTCTGAGCAGGTGGGCTGAGTGTTCTTTGTTGTTTGCTCATCTGTGGACATGATATTTTTCACCTCGTTGTTCAATGGGCAGGGCCAGTCACTCAGCTATGGTGCTGCAGGGCAGGTCCACCTGAAGGGGAGGGCTGGGATGAGTTGTTTGTTGGCATGTACTGGGGCTGACAAGGTGATCAGGGGTAGGGGTCAGTGCAGGGCAGGTTCTGGTAGGCTGTGCCTGTGCTGCTTGGGAGTGCAATGTTCAGCACACAGTGCAGACAGGCAGGAGGGAGGCGGAGGGGGATGTGTGGAGCTAGGTTGGGTATGGAAAAGAAGAGAGAGAGGAGAGAGAAACAGGAGCCAAAAAAAAGTGCTGAGGGAGACTGCTATCGGAGTGGAGAGAGAGAAGAAACTAAGAAATGAAGGAAAACAAAATTAAAAAATTAAAAATTTTTAAATGCCCCCTGGGATCCCACTGGCATGGCAGTCCAGGGTAGTGGCTCCCAAGCTGCACAGTTCAGCACTGGTGGAAGGGGTGGAGATGATACACAGTGCCAGGTATTCAAGAGACAAGAAAAGAAGGTAAGTGGAAAGAGTCAAGCAACCAAGACATGAAGAAAAAAGAAAGAGAAAACAAACAAACAAAAAAAGCCCCCAGGGATCCCACAAATATCATGGTGTGGACCAGGGGAGCTGTTCCCCAGCTGAGCGACACTTCACAGCCTGTCAAGAGGAATCAAAGATGGCACAGGGAGTCAGGTGTTCAAGAGAAAGGAGGGGGAAGAAGTGAGAGGCAGGGAAGAAACCAAAAGAGGCCGAGAAAAGCAACACCAAAAACAAAGAAATGGCAGTGAAGAAGCCAGCCGGAGTGGGTGGGATGAATCTGCACAGCACGGAAATGGCGCTTCCCATGCTTCAGTCATGCCCCGCTGGGAAATGGTGGATGGGCTCTCTGGAAAGCAGTGAATTGGCCCTACTGGAAGCTGGGAATCGGCCTGCCAGGAAGCATCAAATCGGCCCTCCGGGAAGCCAGGAATCAGTCCACTGGGAAGCCAGGAATCGGCCCGCTGAGAAGCAGCGAATTGGCCCACCAGGAAGCAGCAAAAGCTGAGCAGGGGGAGGCAGGGTAGGGGGTGGGAAAGTGTGTCTCGATGGTTACCAAGTGCTCTGTCTCCTCCTGGGAGCTCCATGAATCTGCTTTCCCGTACTCCCTGTCTGCTGCTCTCTGACAGGAGTCTAAGATAGTGGATCCATGCTGCATTAGCTGATAGGCGACCTCCACTCTAACTCTGCTCTCTGTTGTCTGTCAATTTCTTATTCCATTTGGTGCTTGGTTGAGTTCTTTATCTCTTCATTTGATGGTTAGGGTTCCAGGATTGACATTTGTCTCTGTTTTACTTAATTTTTCGGGTCTTTGCTGTGGAGGGATGACAGGGTGCTTCTGTCTATAGTGCCATCTTGGCTCCATCAGGAACTTAAAATTTTCACCAGTCTCTTCCCTGACTGCAAACAAGCACAGCAAGTCGTCTTGGAGCAGGAGTTACAGTTCAGGAAAGGATCACTTGAGGGGCACGTGTAAGTCAAGTAGACACCCACTGCCTCACAGGAAAGGAGAACAGAACTTGCATGGTCCCTCAAAAGCTGCCCATCCACATGCCTCTTGGTATGCAAAACTGTTTGCTGGGAAGGAAACAAATCTGCACAAGAACCAAAGAACCTCCTGAGAGAAAAGACCTTGGCCCTAACCCTGTCCCCTTCCCTTTTGAAGACCATCGTTTATGGGACCTCTCTGATGTATCTGGAGAAGGTCCCAGATAAAATTAATGGTCAATGAGTACAGAAAAGGACACCAAGACCCTAGAAGAAGTCAACATGAGGGGAGATACAGTTTGGGCCCATGACCCTGCTCAGACCCTGGAGAGAAGAAAGACTTCAAGAGGGACTTCCAATGTGTAGGAGTTTCATGACAAATAATTGAGAAACAAAAAGACAAAAAATGTGACCATGTTAATACCACAAGCTGGAGAAGTGGGTCATGGCATTTACAGGAAATCACACATTTACCGTTAATAAGATCAGCCAGGCTATTACCTTGTTCAACAAATAATTCAGTTATTCTATTCAGCAAGTATTTCTTGAGGCTTGCAGATCCCCACTAGGAAGGGAAATCAGAGAAGCAAGAAAGTGATTGTGGTGTCATGTGATAAGTACAGAGACAGAAGTATACACAGAGCCCAGAGACAGAAGTATACACACAGCCCAGACAAGAAGGGAGTAACAATTTCTGGGGGTGTTCAGAAAGGCTGTCAGGAGGAGGCGACCAACAAGATGGGTTTTGAAGGGCAGATGGCAGTCTATTAACCACAGCAGAGGAGTGGGGTGTCATCTGTAATGGTTGACAGCCTATGGTTTGATGGTGGGTCTACCTGGTTTAAAGATAGAACAACAAAGCCAATTTGTCCATTCAGTTCCCAAGAGGCAGATATGTTGGTCTGATGGTGGGTGAAGGTGAGCTCTTGGAGTCATCTTCAGTTCTGGAGGTGATAACACCCACTGGGGCACTGGCATGGAGAAACCTTAGAAGTCACAAGTGTTGGTGGAATCAGTCAGTCACAAAGGTGGTGTTTTTCTCTGAGTCTTTGTACGTGGTGTAGAAAGATAGAAGGAACCAACTGGGAACGAATAGCACATCCAAAGCTGCTCATCAGCAACTCATAAGACCAGAGGTAGGGACAGTGCAGCTCAGGGCCCCTTCCACCTGCTGGAGAAGTTTCTATATTGTCTTCATACATGGGCATCATCGCTCATCAAGCCTCTCTCACATCTCAGTCGAAGTCCTGAGGCAGGAGTACCAGTGTTGAGATCCCCCTTGTGGAGATGACCTCTCTGGGAAGCTGGTGTCCATGGCAACCCCTTTCCTTCCTCAACAGCATAAGGGTGTCGACCGGCACAGGCCTTAAGTGGTGGCTCAAGTCTCCTTGTCTCAGGTTGGTCCCTCCTTAGCAAACCTACCTTTTGACCGTGAGGGCTGTGTCTAGGTATCCATTAAAGGGGTTAGCCCTGAAGTTGGTATCAGCCCTTGACAAAGAACTAATGTCATTCTTGTCACTTTAATGTCCGCTAAGAGGGACTGACAGAAACACAGAGCTAGGTGAACCATATTTGACTGATATCCTGTCAAATATTGCATGGGGTTGTGATCCACAACTTTTCCCACCTGCTGCTCCAGTCTGAGTTGCTGAATGCACAATGACATAATTACCATATTTTGTTCAGTTTTCCCTCCATTGGATCAGAGCCTATGAATGCGAAATGTGCCCACAGAAAGAGGAAACCCTGGCAAGATGGGTACGAGAGTGAGGGTGTCCCTTAGTTCTTCCCATGGGGAGAGCTGGGGAGGGAAAGGGTTGCCCGGAAGGCATCCCGGCCCTCGCCCCAGGAAGGTGCACATCCTGGAAACAAAGGAGGAAGGACTAAGGAGCGGGATTAAGATCACACAAACCTGCAGCCCTTAGAAACTGGCTTAATCCATTTTATAAAGAGTTGGGAGGGTTTTTCTCTCTGTGAATATAATACCTTGCACATCTGATCAGCTTTTTTCCCCAGAACATTTCAAAGCTCTCTGCAAATACAGGAGAGTCTCCTCAGATTAGAGGACGGCCTATTATTACCTGGCTTTGGAGACATCCCAGGTCAGCAGGGCACCTGGGGCCCTCTGAAATAAGACAATTCCCTACAACAAAAAGCCCGGTGTGATGTGGTTTGTCTAACTGGTGGTTTTCAAACTATGTGAGTCATGGGACCCTTAAAAGAAAACAAACCAAAAAAAAAAAAAAAGAAAAGAAAACCCAGCCTGTAGCTCAATTATTAATTCTGAACAAAGAGGAAGGCGCTCTTATGGTTAAAGCAAAGTAGGGGAGGAGAGGTAGCAAAGATGGGTCCACTGGGTACCCCCAACCACCCCCAGGACTCCCCAGACCATAGTTTGAAGACCACAATGGAGCTCACCATGCTTCCACCTCACAAATGAGGTCTATTTTCTGTGAGACTTAAATTTCTTCAGGGCACCTTAATTTCCCAAGTACTGCTTCCAAGGTCTGCTACCTAATTTTATTTCTATCATTTTGTGTTGTTTTGATAATGAGCCCCAACCCAATGATATGTTTCATGCAAGACCGGCTACATAATTTGTGCGCCCCAATGCAAAATGAAAACGCAGGGCCCCTTGTTCAAAAATGATTAAGAATTTCAAGACGGAGACAGAAATGCATTAAACCAAGGGCAGGGCCCTTCTGAGCCCGGGCTGTATGTGACTGTGCAGGTGGCATGCCCAGGAAGCTGGCCCTGGTTTCAGGCCCTACAATACTTGGATCTGCCCCTTTCCTCAACTTTCCAGAGAAATGCTAACAGATTCAAACACACCTCAACCTTCCCTTCTAGTGACCGGCAAACCTCCCAGGTACAGAGGCATGCTTCCCTGCACCCTCCACTTTCAAACAGAAGAATGGGCTTGAGGAGAATGACTTTGCATTTGCAAACAGAAACCACAGGAGGCAAAATAATCCATTGGATATCCAGGGATTTGGACTGGAGCAGCACTTGAGAGAAATTGTGGACCAATCCTAAAGTCTCCAGAGTATTTGACAAATTCCTTTCAGGGGGGCTCCTTGAGGACCCAGGCCTTAGGCTCTCCTTTCCTAGGTCCCTATGATATTAAACAAAAGACAAAGAAACCCATTGCTGTTGAGTTGATTACGACTCATGGCAGTCTCGTGTTACAGAGAAGAACTGCTCCATAAGGTTTTCTTGACCATAATCTTTACAGAAGCAAATCGCCAGGCTGGGGGGATTCAAACTGCCAACCTTCAGGTTAGTAGTCGAGTGCAAACAATTGAGCCACCCAGGGACCTTTCCCATGATATTACGTCATGATGATTACTGAAAATGTATCTATTGAATAAACACAGTCTCTGCTCCAAGCAGGCAAAGTCCTCATGGTTCTCTGAGTCTGCCATACCAAAGACCAAATCCATGGCCATTCAGTCAATTCCGATTCATAGTGACCCTATAGGACAGAGCAGAACTGCCCCACAGGGTTTCCGAGGAGCAGCTGGTGAAGTCGAACGGCTGACCTTTTGGTTAGCAGCCAATCTCTTAACCACTGTGCCACCAGGGCTCCAAGTCTGCCATACTCACTCCCAGCTGAAAACCTTCGTACGTTTCTTCTTCTGCCCAGAAAGTTCTTCCTACTCCCCACTTCAATCCAAGTTCTATTCACTTTTCCAACCCCTGCTGAAGTGCTACCTCCTTTCCCAAACAGTGGCCTGCCTTCTAGATGAAATGGGCTACCCTGAGTAGACTGAAACAGTGACCTTCCTGGGGATATTTGGGTTGAGGCTGGACAAGCATTTAGTGCGAATATCAGGCTGCATCTACCCAGGAAATAGAAACCATCTAAGTATTGAAAACACAATGAAAAACTGACTCATGGTCTCTCATCCCATATGTGTCATAGTAGAACTGTGCTCCATAAGGTTTTCTTTCTTCCTTTTTTATTTTGTTGTTGTTTCCACAGGATTTTCAATGACTGATTTTTCAGAAGTAGATTGCCAGGGCTTGCTTCCGAAGTGCCTCTGGGTAGACTCAAACCAAGTACATTAATGGGTTGTAACACCCAGGGACTCCGAAACAGGAATTGGTTCTGGAGGAGATAGAAGAGCTGAGAAACCAAACAGGGGGCATTGAGTCAATCTAGGGATGAGCAACATACGAAGCCATCAGTATCCCTAGACTGGAGGGATAGAGGGAGGGCCAGGCACCCTGAGTGAAGCTGGAACCACAGGGGAGTGTCCAGGAAGAGCTGGGACCACGGAAGTAACAAGATGCTGTGGAGCCACTGCCCAAGGCAGAACAGGATGGGGAGAAATGCCCTGTCCCCCTTCCTCGCATCGTCCACTCTCTGGTGCCACCTGGCCTAACCCAGCTGGGAGCCAGCCAACACAGGAGTCTGAGAGATGCAGCCAGCAGTGGCCAGCCCACTCCAAGCCAGAGCAGAGCAAGGGAAGGGCTCGGAGAGGATCCTAGTTCACTCAGTTCTGCGAAATGGGGATACTGTGGAAACAGGGCGGAAAGAGGCATTTGAACCAGATAAACTCTGGCAACCTTTCTAGTTCAGAGAGGAGTACTTGATAGTAACACTCTTTACTTTCCAAAAAGTTAAGATGATAAAGAGTTCCACAAGAGCCTTAGAAATGTTTCTTATGCTCAGCAAAATTAGAGGGAGACTCTTTTCATTGGCTATTTAATGTCCCACTAGATTAATTTCCTTTTATAACTTTGGAGAAATTTTGTATCTTCTGACTTACAGATTCACTTCCTTTTATGAGACAATGAAAATTATATAACCCATCATGTTTCCCTTTTTGCCTTAGCTGTCAGGAAGCTCTAAGCTAAATTTCAAACTTCCCAAGTACAGATTTTAATTACATACTATCCCCTTTCTGCATTTTTTTTTAATTCACAATTTCTACTTTAAATCTGTCATTGATTGAATGTTCTGTATGGTAAGACATCCCAAACACTTTTGAGTAGCAGATAAGATACACCCTTGCTTCTTTTTAAGATAATTCCAATGGTTCCTAAGTTTCTAGTCCTTGCCCACATTTGGCCCCTGTTTGTTCCCCTTTCCCCACAAAACTTCCTAGCGACTTGTCATTTTCCCACATTGAGAAAGCCACAGGCCCTCCCCACTTCTACATGGCACTCTCTTACTCTTAAATTGCCACTGTATCTCTTTCGCTTCCCCTTCCACTGCCTTCTTTGTTTATTTCCTCTCCAGCAGGGGCATGAACCCTTCCCAAGCAGTACCAGCATCACGGGGCCGCTAAAGAGGAAGCCGCAGATCCGGACACAGAAGTGAGGGCTCCCAGAGGTGGAGGGCTGGCGGGTTGGTATTACTGGCAGCCTTCATGGGCTTTGGGTCACACTGACCTGGTTTAAATTCCAGCTCTGCCACTCACCTGCTGTGACCAATGCACATCTGTTGTGCTTACCACCTCAGCGTTCCTTCCCTTTCTTCTGGTAACAGTGTCCCAGTTTTTCTCTGGAGACTACTCCTTCCTCACTGCATTCAGTCTGGATGGGACTGTCTTTCAAAGTGCCATGTCGTCCTCTCCCAAGATGTAGTCAGGTGACCTGGCCAAGCCCATAAGACTGTCTCCCCCAAGAAGGTAAATTTTGGATAGAGTGGCAAGTTAGAGCTCATTCATCTCACCTACAGTCTCCAGTCAGCAGGTCTACTAGTTCCTGCTACTGCCATCCCTAAAGCTGTCCATGGCCTTGTCAGGCCTACTTGGGTCTTTAAGAGTGAGTTTCTGTTGCTTGCGACCATCAGACCCCAACAGATACAGGGTCTGATCTTGGGCGAGTTACATAACCTCTTTGAGTCCTAGGTTCTACATCAATATATTGGTGACATGAGGACCTACCTCATGGGATTTGGGGTAATGTGCTTGGTCCATCATAGGAGTTTCACAAATACTGTGTCCCTCCCCTGCCCTACTGAACCAGTGACCTGCAAAAAGTGACAGAAACTGTCCCCGTTCCTCAGGTGGCCGGGGATAAACATCAATGGTCAAGTCTCTAGAGACCTCATGCTCTTCCTGCACACTCTCTGAGTTTCATGAAATTCCTTGACACCTCACAGAGGGTGATCAATGGGAGGTGAGCAGAGGTTCCTCATTCATGAGGAGTGAAGCCAGTAGCTTCTCCAACTGTGGCCATTTGCCCAAAGTCCTGACCCTGGCTCCTCCACAGCAGAGCTGCTATGCTCAGTGGATTGCTCTCTCCATAACATTGCAACCAATTCTGTTTTAGAAACATACGCAGAAAAAGATGTGGCTTTGAGGGGCCTCCTATTTCTCTTGATGACTCCATATTGGTGAGCACTGAAGATCATTAGACCCTCCAGAAAGACTCAGCAAGCACCCTGACCTTCAGGCCTCCCTTCTTCCCCACCTTGGTGGACAGTCTGGGCTGTCTCCCTGGACCCTTGGATTATACTAAGCTGGGTCTCCACAGAGCACATTCTCACTGAGAGTGGGAACTAAATAGTGATGTTCCTAAACCCACAGCGTCTCCATGGGGAACCCGTTGCCTCTTCCAAAGGGCTGGCTGGCCACAAAGTCTTCTAATAATAATAATTACTAGAGGTGTCATTGCTATTTATTTCTTCCTATCAGGTAGGAATTAAGTTCATTAGCCCTATGTTACAAATACAGAAACTTAGGCTTAGAGCAATTAAGAAACTTGACCAAGGTCATATAGCTATTGAGAGACAGAGCCAAAAATCTCACCCAGGTCTACCTGACTTTAAACCCTGTGCTCTTAACCACAATGCTATATTGTGTTTCTAATGGTTCTGGGATGAGACCCGCTATGACCCCCATTTAGAGTCAACAGATGGGCACTAGCCACCTGGAGATGATGGCGAGTAAAGAGAACTGACTTCCAGCCCTGATTCTGCAGTTCAGCAGCTAAGTGACCTTGGAAAGTCAGCTTTCCTCTCTGTTTCTCAATTCCCTCCTTTGTAAGGTGGGGGACACTATACTTAGTCTGCCTCTATGGATCAAATGAGATAATCTACAATATTCTGCATGCAGGTATCTTGAATATAAAGCTGGCATTGCCAATTCAGAGAAGACATGTATATGGAGTAAGAAAGGAGACACCAGCACTTAAGGGATAACAATTGGGAAGCCACAGAAAGGAGAAGTGCATTTTGGGGTCTAATGAAATGACTGGGAGAGAGAATGGTGATAGAATTCAGAGCTCCCCTCCTACCCCTTAAAGCTGACAAGCCTGGCAGCAATGGTCTTAGCTGGGATGATTTCTCCATGCCTACTTGAGGAAAAAGCCGCAGAGAATACTAGGTCAGTAACAGAAGGATGCCATGAGTTCTTTAGCTTGAGCTTGAAAATCTTCCTCCATTAACCTGGGAAGGCATTGGAGAAACTTGAGATGGGATGGCTAGCCCAGGCTTCAAACTTCCTACTCTGTCATTCTCTACAGACCCAGTGACCAAAGTGTTTTCTTTGCCCTGTTCTGGCAAGCTTTGTTGCTTCCCTTCACCCACCCCCACCTCCTCATTACAGAACAAAGGAATCTGACTGTTTCCCTCCAGTCCAGAGAGGGTTCTTAATTGGCTTTCCATTAAAGAGAAAATAGACTACTGTTTCCACCTCATTATTTATGAGCCTTTCTGGAAGTGCATTTCCATGCACTCTGGGATTACTCACACCCATTTTGCTTGGCCATATTTTATGATCTGTTTTATTTATTCAGGGCCTCTATTGGGTTACTCACATCTGAAACCAATTAGAAACCAAGAAATAGGAAAAACCAAATAAACACCTGGAGATGTCCAAACCCAAAGTCTTCCAGAAGCCTACTGCTGGCGGGACTGGCATGGCCATGCCAATAGTCTGTTGTTGTTAGGTGCTGTCGAGTTGGTTCCAATTCATAGTGACTTTATGTGCAACAGAACAAAACACTACCTGGTCCTATGCCATCCTCACAATCATTCGTATGTTTAAGCCCATTGTTGCAGCCACTGTGTCAATCCATCAAGTTGAGGGCCTTCTTCTTTTTCGCTGACCCTCTACTATACCAAGCATGATGTCGTTCTCCAGGGACTGGTCCCTCCTGATAACAAGTCTGGAGTACGTGAGACAAAGTCTCCCCATCCTTACTACCAAGGAGTACCTGGCTGTACTTCTCCCAAGACAGTTTTGTTTGTTCTTCTGGAAGTCTATGGTACATTCAGTGTTCTTCACCAACACCACAATTCAAAGGCATCTATTCTTCTTCGGTCTTCCTTATTCATTGTCCAACTTTCGCATGCATATGAGGCAATTAAAAATAACCATGGGTTGGGTCAGGCACATCTTAGCCCTAAAAGTGACATCTTTGCTTTTCAACATTTTAAAGAGATCTTTTGCAGCAGATATGGCCAGTACAATGTGTCATTTGTTTTCTTGATTGCTGCTTCCATGGGCATTGATTGTGGATTCAAGTAACATGAAATCCTCGACAACTTCAATCTTTTCTCTGTTTATCGTGATACAGTTTATTGATCCAGTTGTGAGGATTTTTGTTTTCTTTATGTTGAGGTGTAATCCATATTGAAGGCCAAAGTCTTTGATCTTCTTTAGTAAGTGCTTCGAGTGCCCTTTGGTTTCAGCGAGCAAGATTGTGTTATATGCATATCGCAGGTTGTTAATGAGTTTTCCTCCAATGCTGGTACCACATTTTTTTTCTTGTAGTCCAGCTTCTTGTGTTATTTACTCAGCGTAAAGATTGAGTAAGCATGGTGAAATGACAGAACCCTGACACACGTCTTTCCTGATTTTAAACCACACGGTATCCCTTGTTTTGTTTGAACAACTGCTTCTTGGTCTATGTTCAGGTTCCGCACAAGCACAATTAAGTGTTCCAGAAGTCCCTTATTTTGCTATGTTATCTATAATTTATTATGATCCACACAATTGAATGCTTTTGCATAGTCAATAAAACACAGGTAAACATCTTTCTGTTATTCTCTGCTTTTAGCCAAGATCCATCTGACATCAGCAATGATGTCCTCTTCTGAATCTGGCTTGAGTTTCTGGCAGTTCCCCGTCATGTACTGCTGCAACCATTTTTTAATTATCTTCAGCAAAATTTTACTTGCATGTGATATTGAAGATATTGTTCAATAATTTCCACATTCTATTGGGTCACCTTTCTTTGGAATGGGCACAAATATGGCTCTCTTCCAGTCTGTTGGCCAGATAGCTATATTCCAAATTTTTTGCCATAGACAAGTGGGTACCTCCAGCCCTGCATCTGTTTGTTGAAACATCTGTCAGTTTGTCATACTGTGATGGCTTGCATGTTGCTGTGATGCCGGAAGATATGCCCCTAGTATTTCAAATAACAGCAGGGTCACCCAAGGTGGACATGTTTCAGTGGCGCTTCCAGACTAAGACAAACTAGGAAGAAGGACCTGGTGGTCTACTTCTGAAAAAATTGACCAGTGAAAACCTTATGAATAGCAGTGGAACATTGTCTGATATAGTGCCAGAAGATGAGCCCTCAGGTCTGAAGGCACTCAAAATATGACTGGAGAAGAACTGCCTCCTCAAAGTAGAGTCAATCTTAATGACATGGATGAAATAAAGCTTTCAGGACCTTCCTCTGCTGATGTGGCATGACTCAAAATGAGAAAAAACAGCTGTAAACATCCTTAATAATTGGAATGTGGAATGTATGAAGTATGAATCTAGGAAAATTGGAAGTCATCAGAAATGAAATAGAAGTCATAAAGATCGATATCCTAGGCATTACTAAGCTGAAATGGACTGCTATTAGCCATTTTAAATCAGACAATCATATGGTCTACTATGCCAAAAATGACAAAATGAAGAGGAATGGTGTCACATTCATCATTAAAAAGAACATTTCAAGATCTATCCTAAAGTACAATGCTGTCAGTGATAATATCCTTATGCCTGCAAGGAAGATCAGTTAATACAACTGTTATTCAAATTTACACACCAACCACTAATGCCAAAGATGAAGAAACTGAAGATTTTTACCAACGTTTGCAGTCTAAAATTGATCAGATATGCAATCAAGATGCATTGATAATTACTGGTGGTTGGAATGCAAAAGTTAGAAACAAAGAAGGATCAGTAGCTGGAAAATATGGCCTTGGTGATAGAAACGACACCAGAGATTGCATGAAAGAATTTTGCAAGACCAACAACTTATTCATTGCAAATACCTTTTTTTCAACAAACTAAATGGCGACTATACATTTGACCCTTGCTGGATGGAATACACAGGAATCAAATTGACTACATCTGTTGAAAGAGACAATGGAGAAGCTCAGTATCATCAGTCAGAACAAGACCAGGGGCCGACTGTGGAACAGACCATCACTTGATCTTATGCAAGTTCAAGCTGAAGCTGAAGATTAAACCAAATCCATGAGAGCCGAAGTCTGATCTTGAGTATATCCCACCTGAATTTAGAGACCACCTTAAGAATAGATTTAACACATTGAACACTAATGACCAAAGACCAGACAAGTTGTGAGATGACATCAAGGATGTCATACATAAAGAAAGCAAAAGATCATTAAAGACAGGGAAGAAAGAAAAAGACCAAAATTGATGTCAGAAAAGACTCTCAAACTTGCTCTTGAACGTCAAGTAGCAAATGGAAGAAATGATAAAGTAAAAGAGCTGAACAGAATATTTCAAAGCGAAGCTCGAGAAGCCGAAATAAAGTATTGTAATGAAGTGTTCAAAGACCGGGAGTTAGAAAACCAAAAGGGAAGAACACACACAGCATTTCTCAAGCTGAAAGAACTGAAGAAAAATTCAAATCTCGAGTTGCAGTTTTGATGGATCCTATGAGCAAAATATTGGATGACGCTGGAAGCATCAAAAGAAGATGGAAAGAATACACAGTCACTGTACCAAAAAGAATTGGTCAATGTTCAGCCATTTCAGGAGGTAGCATATGATCAAGAACCGATGGTACTGAAGGAAGAAGTCTAAGCTGCACTGAAGGCATTGGTGAAAAACACGGCCAAAAGTCTAATCCATAGGAAATGGGGTTCTCCCTCTTGGAGACATCAGGTAACAAGGCCACACAAAATGGCAACCCTCAGATACAAAGACCTCCTGTTGACAGAGCTTGGGCTGAGATCACCTGGTTATTCAGTTCACCTGGAGTCTCCCTGTGCGTGGCAAGTGTATTGCTTATTTATTTTTGTATCCTCCTCGCTGGCTGACGCATGGTAGGAACTCAGTAACTCTTTGCTCAGTCTTGTTCTCATAACCTCCATAACTGCTGTGAGTGCACATGTGTGTACACACTATCACACAAGTTTGAAGAGACAGTGTGAAGAACTATCTCTTAGAATGTGGAAACGGTTTGCTTTTTATAAACACTGACTCCAGCTCTCTCCGAAAGAATTCCTAGGTGTATACATGCTCCTTCTCAATCTCAGAAAAGCAACTACCAGGCTTGGTTTTCCCAGAGACACCGTCTACAGCCTAGTGCTTATCAAGGTGGGGATTTGGGGCCCAGGGAGAGGAAGACAGGACCTCACATCTTTCTCTGTGGAGTCGGAAACCATTTCACACATCTGCAGAGGATTTGCTTTGGAGCCTGTGTCCATGGTCAAGCCACCCTGCATCTTGTTTTTTCATGTACAATGCAGACAGTCCATCCCTCTTTCATCTGCCTGTCCTCCCCATCGCCAATTTCAAATCCCACTGGAACTGGAGGCCTCGCTCTGCCTCACTTCTTGCTTCTACCCTGGAAAGTCAGTACATTGGTTGGCGGTCTCTGTCCCAAATCCAAATACCCCCTTTTTCCCATTAGGTTGAGCTGGGTGTGTGGACAACATGGAGAAGATAGGAGCAAAGGGGACCATCAGCAGCATTTGTTGAAGGCAGGCAAATAGGTATAAAATGCCAGTGCATTTCAGAACTTTGTAGAATTTCTTTTGGGAATAGAAGAAATAAGGTATGTCACACCCGTGACTTTTTTCCTTTCCAGGATATTTGTAATGTTTACTGTAACCTGATTTGATCCACACGCACATTAAGGGATGGGACTGGGCCCCTGGATTCTTAGGGATGACGCTGCTTACAGACATATCCCTTCCAATCCCTACCTTCCCTTAGTAATTCATATAAATCTTCTTTCCTTCCTTCATTCATTTGTTCATTAATTTAACAAAAATATGTTAGTGCCTCTATGTGCCAGGCACTGGCCACATATCAGATATGATGCTAAAGTCTTCTTCTACCGCTGAGATTTCATCTCGACCCTTCTCTTGGGAGAATACATTTCCCCACATTGAGCATAAGAACCGAAAAAGTCATCAACTCTTGAGACAGAAAAGGAGCTAGGAAACACTATCCTACTTGCCCATAAACCACTGTTTCTATACTTGAGGTCCATTCTCCTATCTCTTGGTCACAATCTGGTGAACGTGATGATGCCTTGCTGCAACTAGATGATACTTCTGAAATGAGAGGCGAAGTTACCCAATCTCCCTGTTTCCTTCTTTCTTCATCAGCGCATGGGGACTGATATTTGTGAGGATTTGGGGAGCCAATTGGCATGGACTTGGTGGAGATGAGCAAAAGAAGGCTGGGCACAACCAGAGACTAGATCCTGCTCAGTGGAAGGGTCAGTGTTTGGTGATGTCAAGGTCGACTGGGTGAAGCTGAATTGCTCTGCATGATAGAGAAGAATTTGGAGTTCCTAGGACCACTGGTCATCTAGGGAAGCCCAGACCCCTTCCTAGAAGAACATTTTTAAATGCACAAAACAAGATATATAACATGACAAAGGAATCCAATTCTATTAGAATACAGTTATCAAAATATTTTTTAAATTGTAATATAGTAATGTATGTGCCTCTTTATAAGCACATTTAAAATATGTTGTTGGTGTTAGTTGTCATTGAGTTGGCTCTGACCCATGGTGACCTTATGTGTAACAGAACAAAACGTTGCCCAGTCTGTGTCATATTCATGACCATTGGTATGTCTGAATCCACTTTTTGCAGCCATTGTGTAGTGTCTTTCAGCCTGGGGGGCTCATCTTCCAGCGCTGTATCGGACAATACTCTGTTGCGATTTGTAAGGTTTTTATTGGCTAATTTTGCAAAGTAAATCGCCAGGCCTTTCTTTAGGCAAGTCAAAGACTAATTTTATTTTTTAAAGACACATTTGTGTGAAAGCTGTTGTTTCTTAGCTTAATTGTGGCCAGCATGACCAGATTGACTTTGACAGGGAAGCACATGTGTCATGTTGGCTACTCAGTTGATTTTGTTTTTAAAATTTGGCTGCAAGTGTTGAAAGCCCTGATTCACAAAGATAAATTGTTGCAAATGTCCTTAGAGCTTCTGCAGCTTGCTTTACAAGGAATACCAGAATCCTCCCAGGTTTGTGGAGTTCAATTCCAGTTGTGGGAATACACAACTTCACCATTTGGTAACTGAACTTCTAGGCGCAGAGGTGCTCAAGAGTTGGCAAGTTATATCTCGTGAGCATCTAACCAACCAGTTGCCATCAAGTCAACTCTGACTCATAGCAACCCTGTGTGTGTCAGAGTAGAACTCTGCTCCATAGGGTTTTCAATGGCTGCTTTTTCAGAAGTAGATAGCCAGGCGTTTCTTCCAAGGAACCTCTAGGTGGATTCAAATTCCCAACCTTTCAGTTAGCAGCTCAGCTTGTTAACCATTTGCACCACCCAGGCACAGGAAAAGTGATATTCTGCAACCTAGGGACAGACGAATAACTACTGTAATACCAGAATAGAACATAAATGATATTTCAAGGATGTGCAATAAATGCAATGTGATATGAAAATATCTGGACTTCTCATGGTACAAAGTCACAGGTACAACCATACTATTGAGATTTCTTTTTCTACACTCATGAGAGAAGGAAATACTAAACTTCAGTTGGAGGCAACCAAAACTAAAGATGTCATTTTCTTCCCATTCGAGACCCCACAGAACATGTTGGAAGTCCATGGACCCCAAATTGAGAGCCTCTGATCTAGAGGGAGGAGGTCAGGAGTGAGGATAAAAGTCAACTAGCTAGCACAGAACTGGGAAATTTCAAACGCAGGGCAGCACGCAGAACAATCTCAACACAGAGAACACGGAAACGCCTTTAAACGAACAAAACATTCTTATCCCCACATTGGAACTGCAATGCTATCAACCCCTCTACTGCCCCTGAAATTATCAGTCAAATTTCCACTCGTGCGCCTAGAGTGCATGGAGTTTGTACTGGAAATCAAGGAAGGGACTCAATTTCATATCTGGGTCAACTCACAGGGATTGTAAATCCATCTATAAACTGAACCAATTCGATTGAAGCAGCCATCTGGGCACAGGAAAGGCCCACCTGGAAATTTGCAAATATTGAGGGAGGGCTTTGGTCATGCACAGTTTGATCTCATCTGGATGTCAGGGTCCGGTGACCCCAGCAGACACTGGGTGGCATCTAGAAAGCTCACAGGACTTTTTGCATGGCTGGGGGGCTGGGGAAAGTTGAGGAAGAGTCTGTACTGGTAACCCTTGCCTTCTCGTTTGCCACTGATGTCGTGGCAAGTAGCCCTTCCAAGGTGGCTCAGGCATCCAGAAGGGAGGTGAGGTCTGATTTGGTGTGTGGTGCTCTCGTCACTGTATCTAAGCATTTGGCCCTTTTAGAAATCTGAGCTTGATGCTGGCTCCTGGCAGTTGCCAAGTGAACTGAAGCAGCTCTAATGAGAAGCCGACAGACGAATCCCTTTCCCCAGGCCTTGCCTCTAGCAAGCCCGCCGCCGCTTCCCCACATTGTCTTCCCCCATGCTGGTTTGTAAGTTTTTCTCCTAATCTCAGCCTCAGTTCCTTTTTCCCATTCTTCTGAACGTTAAAGTCATGACCTTTGCCGTTTATGGGCCACCAGAGACCGAACTAAACGTGTTAGCTCAGAGTCCAAACAAGTAATAGCCGGCCAATTAAATTAATAATCCATATTGTTACAATGTTTAACCATGACTGTTTCCTCAGCGGTCTGTTTAAATCACAGCCAAGGCCTGACCTATTAAAATGAATAACTGGAATTATGAGAAACTCCATTTAATAAACACAGCGAGGAATGCAGTACAATTGGGCATGAAATATTTATTACCACTCGATGCAAGGAGCTGTTCAGGATTTTAAGATGGGATTAATGAATGTGTTTTAATTTCTGGTTTACAAGGTGGGTGGGGCTGAATTGGGGGGGAGACTTTTGGCAGATTTCTGGAAAACTCAGCTCACGTTATATTATCACGTTTTGCTGAGGCTGCTTGTTGACGTGCAGGTCTCCTCCTATCTCCTGTAAGAAGAGCAGGGAGGTGGGTGTCTGATCACAGTCCATCATGGGAGTTAGTACTTGCTCAGTAAAAGTTTATGAGATTGATGCATGGCTACATGGATGGATGCATGGGTGAATGGACAGACGAACAGATGGACTGATGATACATAAAACATTTTGGTATGTTAGTATCTATACTTCAGTGATACAGGGCACAGTGCTTGACACATTGTAATTGCTCAGTAGATGGTCGTTGTCAGTCTACTTAGGAGACTGAAGCCTGGTTATTTTACTAGAAAATCAATGCTCACATGTGGCAGGCCCTTGGGAATCCCAGAGCTGCCCCAGGGCCTGATTTCCACCAGGACTGGCCTGTTTATCTTTACATGCACTTGGCAGCCTGTTTTGGATTAATTGTTTTTGTTTTATTATTTTTGGCTTTTCTCAGAATGGATTGCTTCTTTCCCTGTTTTCCCAAAGCTCGACATCTTGCATTAGCCCCAATATGTCCCCATTTTCCCAGGTCTGACTATATTTCACTGGGTCTGTTTCCTTTTCCCAGACAATGTCAGCTCTGAACTTTTGATAATGGGTTTAGAAAATATGGTTGCTGTAATGATAAAACAAATCAAAACCCATTGCTGTCGAGTCAATTCTGACTCACAGAGACTCTGTAGGACAGAGTAGAACCGCCCCATAGGGTTTCAAGGCTGTAAATCTGTCTTGGAAGAAGTACAACCAGAATGCTCCTTAGAAGCCAGGATGGCAAGACTTTGTCTCACGTTCTTTGGACATGTTATCAAGAGGGACCAGTCCCTGGAGAAGGACATCATGCTTGGTAAAGCACAGGGTCAGAGAAAAAAAGGAAGACCCTCGAGATGGATTAACACAATGGCTGCAACAATGAGTTCAAACATTTCCATGATTATGAGGATGGCATAGGACCGGGCAGTGTTTCCTTCTGTTGTACATAGGGCCACTTGAGTTGGAACTGACTAGACGGCACCTAAACATAACAACAAATCTTTACGGAAGCAGACTGCCACATCTTTCTCTCGAAGAGCGGCTGGTGGGTTCAAACTGCCAACGTTTCAGTTAGCAGCCCGGTACTTAATCACTTTGCCACCAGGGCTCATTGCTATAATGACAGTCCTTAGCAAATTCTGGTAAGTGGGGTGATTATTGGGGATCTGTGGGCAGGATAACTGGGCCTTTTCTATAGGAGAATCTCAAAGGAGCAACTCCTGCCAGAACTCGCTTTCCAGAAAAAGGAGAGAGCAGCAGACCAAACCATAAGCTGACAGGACACGTTTGACATCATGAGGGCTGCGGGAGGAGGAGGTTGGGAAGGCACAGCCTTGGTTTCCCCTTTGAGAACCAGCAAGCATCTCCTGGAGACCATAAAAATGCCCCACAAGTCCAGTTACCACATCCCGAGTCCAAAATTAAAACATATGAATGAATGCCAGACAGGAAAAGGGCAATCTCATTCTGGGTGGATCTCTGAGAATCCTGAAACTGAAAACAGAAAAAGAGGTGTGAGCTCAGTAAAAGAGGGTGGATCCATTGTGGTTGGGATGATGTAGGGTTTTTCTTCTCTCCGTGAAGGAGAAGATGGTTCTAACCTTGTGGAAGATGGACGGGGTTTCCACTCAGAAGCCAAAAGAGGACCCAAAGACGAGCCTCGGAAGTGGCATACATAGCCAGAGGCCTCAGGGGATGTGAGACAGGAAGCTGGCCTGAACTGAGGCGACCTTCAAGAAAGAGGTTGGGCCTTCGAAGCGCTCTGTCTGCAATCTGCAGATCTAATGTGGTCAGTGTTACCGTACGCTACTTCCATCTCTTTAATCCTTGAAGATGCTTGTAGGTTGGTGGACAGCATGACCATGCTGGGATCTTGTGTTTTCCTGTATGTTGGAGGGGGCTTATGGTTTCTAGAGAGACCTCCAGGTTTCATGGTAGAAGCCTTTAGAATTAAAGAAGAAAACAAGGTTAGAATTTCTCTGGATCAGTATGTGTGTTATACAAATACGTGTATATGATATGTGTACATGGCATTTACATGCAGCTGTATAATCTACATACATGTATATATGAAATAGTTTCAAAATAACAATGTCAATACCAATACTAACAATATGATTTTAAAAGTACAAAATGACAGTGGAACGCTTGTCATATCAAAAAGTAAATACACTATAAAGATTTCTATGATTATTTCCAAAGGACATAAGACCAACCTGAAGTGACTCCCCACAGCCCAAGGTGGGGCCATTTGAGCATTAAAAATAATAATAACTGTATTGAACTGAAACACATCAAATAGGTTTAAATCCGTGAATCCATAATAATACTTCTTTTAAAAAACTCTCATAGGTAACTTTTGGAGGATTCTGTTACTCTAAAAATGGGCAAATAAAAAAGGATCGAGTATTTACATTCCTTTCTACCAGAAATATATTTCAGAATAACCAAATTCTTTTTTATAGAAGAACTCCAGCTAATGAGAATTCCAGATAATAAATGCAAAGGAATGACAGAATTTGAATATTTGCCCCTAGTAAAATAATGGATTCAGGCAAGGACTAGCAATGGTTGCTAAAAGCATTCAGTAAAAAGTTAATGGGAACTTCATAGTGAACAGATCAGGCGGACATCTCAGACCACTGATCAATCTTATAAGAAAAACAGTTAAATGTCACCTTGTGTAAAGTAATACAAAATATGCAGGACTATTTATGAAAGATTTTGCCAAAAAAAATCTAACTCAAATCTGGTCTTCGAGCTCTAATTACTAAATTACAGAAAGTACAGGGGACAGAGGAACACGTTAAACAACACTCTCACGATGCAGTCAGCACAGTCCAGATTGTGGAAAACTCTACAGGACAATGATCCAGTTTTTACAACAAATAAGGGTCAAGGGAAGAAAAAAAAAGAAAAAAACAAGGGAAGAGGAAACTGTAGATTATTAGAGATTTAAGACCAGATGCAAAATGTCATATATTGTATGATTCCTTTTATATGAAATATCTAGAATAGGCAAATCCATAGAAACAGAAAGTACAGTGGTGATTGCCAGGGGCTAGAGGGACAGTGAAACAGGGGGCGATTCCTTAAAGGATACAGGGGTGCTCTTCTGGGGTGATGAAAATGTTTGAAACTAGAGAGAGGTGGTGGTTGAACAACACCGTGAATGCAGTAAATGCCACTGAATTGTACACTTTAACGTGAGTTAATTGTGTGTTAGAAGAGCCCTAGTGGCGCAGTGGTTAAGGCACTCAGCTGCTAACCAAAGGTTAGATGTGGTGGTCTACTTCTGTAAAGATTAGTGCTGGAAACCCTGTGGGGCACTTCTACTCTGTCGTATAGAGTCACTATGAATTGGAATTGACTTGACGACAGTGGAAGAAAATAATTGTATGTTATGTGAATTTCACCTCAGTTTTAAAAAAGAGACATTACAATAACATATAAATGCATAGACCTTGTATGGCACCTGATTCAAATAAAACCAGGGATGTGTGTGTGTGTGTGTGTGTGTGTGTGTGTGTGTGTGTGTGTATGATAATCAGGGACATCAAAGCACTGACTGGATATTTTCTGGTATTAACAAATTATTGCTATTTTGAAGTTTAATAATATTTTGGCTATACTGTAACAAGAAAAAATCCTCGTATTTTTAAAGTATATACTGAGGTTTTACAGCTGATATGGTGTCTGGGTTAATAAAATAATTTTTTTTAAAATAATCTGATATGTTTGTGTATGTGAGGGAGGAGAAGTGGTGGATAGAAGTGAAGTAAGACTGACCATGTGTTGATAAACATTGAAGCTGAGTGATGGCTGCATAGGCGTTCTCTCTACTTTTGTATTTTTGAAGATTTCCATATTAGAGTTAATATATACGTGTGTGTGAAGTTAGCCAACCAACACTTTAAAAATATTTAGTCTCCCTATGATCAAAGAAATGCAAATTAAAATGACTAGATAATAATATTTCACCTATCAGATTGGCAAAGAATATGAAAATGTTAATACTCAATGTTGGCAAGTGTTAGGGTAACACACTCGTACGCATTCCTTGTTTACTTGATATCACTTTGGTATCACCTTCCTAGAAAGATCTTGGCAATATGCATAAAAAGCCTTAAATATGTGGGTACCCTTTGCCCCAGGAATTCTACTTCTTGTAATTTACCCAAAGGAAATATTCAAACAAGGGCACAAGATATCTTGCCAAGAATATTTAGTACAATATAGTTATAATAGTAAAAAAAAAAAATTACCTACCAATAAGGAAATGGTTTTAAAAGACTATGGTATATCCACATAATGGATACATAAAGAGATATTAAAAACTACGATGTAGATGTATATTTATTAGCATGGAAAGATGTGTCGTAGATATATTAATGAGTGAAAAATCAAGTTTCAAAGGCTGTATATAGTAAAATGCTTGTTTGTTTTATAAAATATGGAAAGAAATACTATTAACCATGATTGTTTCTTAATGGTGAGATTACTTTTATTTTTTTTTTTATTAACTTTATTTTTTCTTATTTTCTAAGTGTATTTTGAGTAGCTTTGGAATTCTGAGTAATGAATTCCTATATAATTAAAACAGCCTTTTGCCGATGGAAATGATATCTGGAATTTATTCCAGAATCATCTAGGGTTGGGCTAGAGATGAAACAAGTTTGTGAGTTGGCAGCTCTTGGAGCTGGGTAATGGGGTACATAGGGGTTCATTTTATTTTGCTGTCTACTTCTGCTTGAAATTTTTCATACTGAAGTTTCTTTTTTAAAAAAATAAGCAACCTTTGCCAGGAGAAAATATCTTGTCATCTTTGCTCCCTGCCCCTCCCTGAGTACTCACAGAGGTCGCGAAGGCCAGTGTGGTGCCTGGAGACACTACCACTCTCTGATATTTTGACTTCTAAAATGGCTCTCCTCTCCTGTGGCTAGAAAAGCATTGGGTTTGAACTGATTCTCCTCTGAAGGCTACCTACTTGTGACCTTTCTTACTACATGAGATAGCTGTCTGGGTCCAGGGATATGGACTGCAGCCAAGAGACCCAGCAGAGCTAATCAGCCCATGAAAGGAATCAAACCCATAGCCTTTGCTTCCTCAGCACTGGGCTGTAATCACATCTTCATTCCTGATTCCTGCGTCACCCTACCGAGCATGGCTGCCAGTGTTCTTCCTACATGGTGCCATTTCCATCTCCAAGGAAGGAAGCATGAAGAGGTTAGTGGATTTGGCATTCCCAGCCTTAAGATTGGCCCTTTGTACTTGTCCCTGCCTGATATTTTCTCACCCAGGAATATTGGCTATAAAAGTGCCTGAAACGCAGAAATCACTATGAATATTCATGAATTCATATTATGAATACGCCTTTAAAAGTGAATGGTTTTCTGGCTATCCTTCCTGGAAATTGAATTCTTCTCCCACACTCTGGGTCACTTGGAGATTGTCAATAGCAGCCGTCAGCAAATTATAGCTCATCAGCCAAATCTGGTCCACCACCTCTTTTTCTATGGCGCACAGGCCAAGAATGGTTTTTGCATTTTTAAATGGTGTAAAAACGGCTTGGGAGCAGTGTCTGACCTCCTCTAACTTCACGAGGAGAGAGGAGAATCAAGATCAACAGCCCTAAGCTGATTCCCATGAGGTGGAGGTCAGACATGCCTCCTCTTTCTGCCATCTTTACTAATTCTGACATGAACCGTCCCTCACACAACACTCTGTACTTCTCTGCTGGATTTAATAATTCATTGCAGTGGCCACACAGAACTCACAGACCATACTCAAAATTATGGATTTTATTAGGGAAGTAGCAGTTACAATTCTGGCTCAAGAACACTCAGGATACAGTTCTTCCACCAGGATAACCTCTCCCCAGCTGTGCACATAGGCACAACTCTCCCTGGCCCTCAGTGTCTATCCAAAGGCACTCAGCTTTGTCTCTCCATGGGCCTGGAAGCCCACTGCACAATCTTCTGCTGCCACGTCTCTCCTGCTGGTCTTTCCTTCTTTGGTGGTGGTGGGCTCCTCCCCTCTGCTCTGGAATTGGCTCTCTTTTAAGGCAAAACTGACCAATTCCCTTGGTAGGCCACAATCACCCTATCACACAATCACCTGGGTGGGAGTTAGACGATGATGGCTAGAAAGGCCACACACGAAACTAATTGATCGCACTGTAAATGGTTTTTAAAAAAATCAAAAGAATATTTCATGACACATAAAATAACATGAAACTCAAATTTCAGTGTCCATAAATAAAGTTTTATTGGAACACAGCCACACTTACTCATTTACATATTGTCTGTGATTGCTTTCACACTACAGTGGCAGAATTGAGTAGTTACAATAGAGACCGTATGGCATACACAGTCTAAAATGTTTACTAACTGGTGGCAATAAAAGAATAAAATATTTACTGTTGGACCCTTCTCAGAAAAAGTTTGCTGACCCCTTGACCATAGACTTGAGATTCTCCTAACGCCACTCTTGTGATTCCCTCTTGTTGTCTAATAGAGCTGAACTGCAATGCCACATACTGCCAGTAGGTGAGGCTGTCTACCATACCTCAGCCTGAAATCACTCAGACTTGAGGCATTGGGCTTTATAAAATTCATCCGTTCAACAAAAAATTTAATGAGTGCCAACTTTGTGCCATACATGTTTTTAAGTTCTGGATTTATTACAGTACACAAAACAAACAAAAACCCTCTGCTTTCTTGGAGCTGAGTTTCTGAAGGGAGATGGCCACAAATAAAATGAATAATAATACACAGCACGTTAAATGGTGATAAGTGCTATGGAGAAAAATAAAGCAAGGCATGGGATACAGAGGGTTTGGGAAGAGGAGAGTAGCAATTTTAAATAGATTTAGAAAAGACTTCCTTGATAAGGCAACATTTGAGTCAAAACTTGAAGGAAGTGAGAAAGCAAGTCATAAATATATCTAGAAGAAGAACATTCCAGGCACAAGGAACAGCAAGTACAAAGGTTCTGTTCAAGGAATATCAAGGCAATAAATAGTAGGAGTTAAAGTTGGGCAGGCAAAGAGAAGAGAACAGATTATATGGGGTTTTACAGGCCATACTGATGACTTGGCTTTTTTATTCAGAGTGAAATGAGAAACCAAAGGAGGGTAAGGACAGAGAAGTAACATAATCTGACATCCAATTCCTTAGTTAACATCTGTCCAAAATATTCTACAACTACTTTACATAAACTAGGCATACCTTCCCTTTTGTCTTGAGTTCAAAGGAAAGAGTCGAAATTTATGAGGACAAACATAAAAAGTGGAGTAATGGGGAAAAAAGAAAGTCAGTGAGTGTCTCAGTTATCCATTGCTGCATAACAAATCATCCCAAAACTTAGGGGTTTAAAAGAACAAGGATTTATTATTTGTCATGATTCTGTGAGTTGAATTGGATCAGCTAGGCTATTCTTCTGCTCCCTCTGTCACTGGCTGAGGTCATTCCTTCAGCTCAATTCCACTGGCAGCCGAACTGGGCTGGAAGGTCCAAGGCTTGAGCCACATATCTGGAACTTAATTTTTCCTCCATGTGGCCTCCTCGTGGCTAGTCAGGCTTCTTCACATCATGGTGGTCTCAGGGATTTCTCACATGAAGGCTAGCTTCAAGCGGGAAAGCAGAAGCTTCCAGAACTCTTAAAGGCTAGAAGGAGATCTGTCACAGCTTCACTTCTGTCACATCCTATTGGTCAAAGCAAGTCTCAAGGGCAGCCCAGATTCAAAAAGAGAGATTCTACCTAGTGATGGTTGCTTGCTGTGTTGAGCAGTGTGCACCTACTGGGAGAGAAGAAATTGATGGTGGCCATCTTTGGAGACTATCACAGTTGGCTAGAAATACTAATTCCCCCACCCCCTACCCCGCAGAACCATGAAACTCTTTCCTCTCCTCTTGAACAGTCTGTTTTTGTGATATTGATAAGTTTGATTGGTGGACTATAATTGATTAACTTTATATTATTGAATCAAGAGTTTCCCTAAGTCTTGAAAATCATTTTGACAAGGGCCCTACAACTATATAGCCCCAGCCAGTGTTTTTTTTTTTTTTTTTTTTTTTTCCTCCCTAGCTCTGTGTGGCTGAACCTTCCCTGACACCTCCATGTACCTGGACACTGCCATACTCAACAGGCAGCTGGTTTAATCTCGAAAATGAGATTCGTTGGGGAGAGGGACATTCTGCAGAATTGGAGAATGTGATGTAGCTCTTTCCCTAGAAGGAGCCAGAGCTGCCCAGACTGCCAGGTGTGCAACCCAGCCATGATGCTGTTCACCTTCCCAAAAGAAACAGAAGTGGAATGTTGTGCATTTACATCACCTCTGTGCTGTAAAAAAACAAAAAAACAAAAAAACTTTTTTTTTGAAATAACTTCAGATTTACAGAAGAGTTACAGAGACAGTACAGAGTGCTCCCATTTACCCTTCACCCAGCTTCCTCTAATGTTAATACCTTCCATTTATCCAAACTAAGACATTCACATTGGTATAGCACTACCAACTAAGCTACAGACTGCATTTAGATCTCCCCAGGTTTTCTACTGGTGTCCTTTTTCTGTTTCAGGATCCTATATTGCATTTAGTTGTCAGGTCTCCTTAGTCTCCTCCAATCTCTGACATTTCTGTCTTCCCTTGTCCTTCATGACTTTGACACTTTCGAAGAATTTTTAGCTGCTGTCAAGTTGGCCCATGACTCATGGCGAACGCATGCTCAGTGGAAGGAAATGCTGCCTGGTCCCATGCCATCCCCATGATCTGTTGTGAATTGGACTGTTGTGACCCATAGAGTTTCACTGACTGGTTTCCAGAGGTAGATATGCAGGCCTTTCTTCCTAGTCTGTCTTAGCCTGGCAGCTCCACTGAAAGCTGTTCAGCATCATAGCAATATGCAAGCCTCCACTGACAGATGGGTAGTGGCTACACATGAGGTGCATAGGCTGGGAATTGAATCCCAGTCTCCTGCATGGAAGGTGCAAATTCCACCACTGTGCCACCACAGCCCCCTTTGAAGAGTAGTGGTCAGGTATTTTGTAGAATGTCCCACAATTTGAGGTTGACTGATCAAACTGAGGTTGAGTTTTGGAAAGAATATTACAGAAGGTGATGTTTCCTTCTCATCATATCATATCACGGGGTACATGATGTCAGTGTGTCTTCTTACTGGCAATGCTAGCCTTGATTTTAACCTTAGCTAAGGTGGTGGTATTTGAGAGGTTTCTCCACTGTAACATTACTATTTGTGCCTTTCCATTCTCTATTCATTAGAAGCAAGTCACTAAATCCAGTCCATACTCAAGGGAAGAGGAATTGAGCTCCAACTCCCGCAGGTAGGAGCCTCTGGGCTTTCAAAAACCCATAGCACACTAGGGCAGGCTTGCCGGGAGCAGGGAGGGCCCTAAGTCTGCCCATGACTTGCTGGTGACCTTGGATGAGTCACACTGCCTCTCAGCCACGATTTCCCTCCCTCTTGTGAAATCTATGATGGCATCTCTGCCCCACAGCTGTCTCCCAGGAGCCAGAGGAGGTTTCAGCTGGTAATACTTTGAGCTGCTTGGAGCACAGAGAGCTCTGATGGGAGACAAAGGGTCCTTGTTAATAACAGCTGGGGTCCTATTCCTGATCTGTATACATTTCCCAATTCTGAGCCCATCAGTCACCACAGTAGGAGTGCTCCATTAAAGTGATGAGGCCATCACTATTTATATAAAATGATCTCATGTTATAAATGTGCTAAGAAGGCTTTCGTGTAGAAGGAAATACTGCAGGAAAACTGTTTTATAAAGTGAAGAATCACTTTGCAAAAATGGATGGTTGTTGTTAGTTGCCATTGAGTTGGCTCCAACTCATGGAGACCTCATGTAGAAGAGAATGGAATGCTGCCCTGTCCTGCACTATCCTCCTGATCACTGGTATGCTTGAGTCCATTGTTGCCTTCCAACCGAGGGGGCTTATCTTCCAGCTCTATATCAGACAATATTTACTTGTGATTCATAGGATTTTCATTGGTTAATTTTCTGAATTTCCTATGGAACTCCACTGAAACCTGTCCACCATGGTGACCCTGCTGGTATTTGAAATACCAATGGTATAGCTTCCAGCATCATAGCGACATGCAAGCCATCACATTACAAAAACCTGACAAACCCAAAACCAAACCCACTGCCGTCGAGTCAATTTCAACTCATAGCAACTCTGTAGGACAGAGTAGAACTGCTTGGGTTTCCAAACAGCAGTTGGTGGATTCAAACGGCCAATCTTTTGGTTAGTAGCCATATCTCTTAACCACTGTGCTACCAGTGCTCGGGTGGTGGACAAAATGGGTAACTACACTGAATTAGCCTTTTTTGTATAAAGTCAGCTTTTCACTTATTGAATTTGCTTAAACCAGAGGGCTATAGGAATTTCTTCCAGTCCAGAGGGCCCACTGTCTTTGTACAAATGCTTCTGAACAGACAAAATGTTTTCTATATTGATAGTGATGAATTACCTTACAATTGTCAATTACAGTAATTATCTGACTCCTTGGAGGTTGACTTTCCTGGTAGAGAATCCTGGCCAACCTGTGATTCTAACACTCGATACTAGCAGTAACTAAACCCCAGAAGAATTGCTATTTGGTGACTTTAGCTAAGACAATGCTTGATGAGTTATGTTTTTCTGGAGGTTGGTGTATCTGCTGGGATTGTATGTTTTCATCTATTCTTTGGAAATCATACCACTGCACCTGGGCCACCATGTCTGGACACACAAACTACGCTTTGCGCAACTCAACAGGCATCATCCACATAGACTGTGATGTGAATGGTGCTCCCGGGGGCTGAGCAGCATGGCAGCTCTGTCTCCCACCCAGCTGAGAGCTTTGATTCACTCAACCAATCACCAACCCAGGGTCTGGTCCTTTGATGAGCCTAGAGCAGGGCTAGGTGTACAGCATGAAGGCCATTTGGCCAAGAATTTGGGGTTATCTCCAAATTTAGCTCCACAGTCACAGGGGTATTCTGACAAGAAAGAAGACGTGCATCCTACATTTTCATCTGTGGCCATGACTGGACCACACAACCCAAGGTGATATGTAATAGCATCCTTTATAAACCTTCTGTCTTCAGAATGGCAAGATGATCTAGATTCTGTTGGGAAACGGGGGTTAAAAGTGATTCTTTATTAAATGCAATGAGTTAAAATGTATGAGAATTCTTAGTACTGTTTTAGCATTTCTTCATTTTTTTCAACATGCAAGGTGCCTCAAACAATGGAAGTGACGCAGAATCTCTCTCAACTTCAGAAATGCTCAGGCCAAGAAAACCAACTTTGCTACTCCAGTCTTCTCGCTCATCACAGCCAATTTTGCTTTATTCCCTCTGTCACTAAACACCTCCAATCCCTTGCCTCTACCATGTCCCCTATCTGGATGATTCTCTCTCTTTCTTCTCTGATTATTTAATTCTGTACTTTTCTTCAAGACTCAGTTCGGCCACATGGACCTTGGACGGCCTTTTTGACTGCCTTAGGCCCCCGCAGTGCATTCTCATTCAATACTCTAGAACTGCATCTTTGGAGGGGAAGACATACTACCTTCTCATCACGACACGCTTCTTTTACCGCGCCCTTTCTTGTTAAATGGACATGGATTTTTTTTTTTTTTTTTTTTGCCAGCCCAGCTTCTACCCCTCCTTCTTCTGGTAAAGGATCTGATTTTCCTTCAAGGAAAAATCTCTCCATACTCTCTTCTGCCTCCCAGCACCCTAGTCTGGAAGAGCATGTGTAACCCAGGCCAATCAGCACCTTACAGTCCCCTGATGAGATGTTTAATTCTGGATGTGTCAAGGATACAATATGATGATGGTCTACCTGAGCGAGAAGCCATGTCAGAAGAAAGAATGACAGACAGAGCTGAAACAGGATGATGGCAATGTTGGAGTCCCTGGATTCAGCTGTGCCTGAATTATCCCTTGGACTTTTCTCGTAATTAAGCCTATAAATTCCTCCGTTGCCTTAGCAAGTGTGGGTTTCTAACACTTGCAACGTAAAGTTCTTTGCAGACAGGGATCATGTCTTACCTTGACATTCCACTTATGCCAAGCACAGTACTCTCTCTCTTGCTCTCTGTGTGTGTCTCTCTCTGTGTGTATATATATAGTAAGAACTTCATAAATGGTTATTACTGATACAGGGGAAAATACACTAAACCAGCCAGTTCAAAGTGGGATAATTTTATGTTATGAAAACTAAACAAATCACAGTGGCTTTTCACTTCTCACCTAACACTACAAAGGTCAGCAAGGTAGCCCACAACCCTAGGGAGCTCCTCTGTGTTTTCCCACCCTCCACTCCTCCTCTGAATCATGGCTTCTCAATTGAGACCAAAAAAAATCCAAACCCAGTGCTGTCAAGTCGATTCCAACTTATAGCGACCCTGGCTCTAAATTCAGTCTGCCTGGATTCAAATCCATATTCTGCTGCTTATAAGCTTTATGGCCCTAGAGAAGGTATTTAATTATTCCAAGTTATAGCTTCTTCAACTGTAAAATGGAAAAAATCATAGTACCTACCTCTTGGGTTACCATGAAGTGTACTGTTGTTATTATAATTTTTAAAATTCCAACATTTCCTTCCATCTGAACCCTTCTGCCTTTTTCTGTAGACTCCTAGGCAGGACTTTAGGTCCCGGCCATGATGTGAGAGTTGGGAGAGAGTTGACCAGAGGAAGAGTAGGTGACATCCAAGTAATAGATAAGACCTCAGGTTCCTGTAACTGCAGCCAACCTCTGCCATGAACAAGGACATCCCATTATCCTCAGGCTTTATATCTTTTGTTCTCCTTTACAGCCGGGGGCTATAGCAGAAAGACCATGAACTCTGAAGTGAGACTGATGGTTTCGATTCCAGCTTTGGCACTTCCTAGCACTGTGAACTTCCTGAGCCTCAGCCTCCTCATGTGTAAAATGGGGATTACATTATCAACTTCAGTAAGGAAGTCACTTAGAATAGTTGGTTACCCATTAAAACCTATTGCCGTCAAGTCAATTCCGACTCATAGCAAACCTATAAGACAGAGGAGTAGAACTTCCCCATACAGTTTCCAAGGAGCGCCTGGTGGATTTGAACTGCCGAATAGTAGGTACCCATGTCATAATTCAACAATGATATTTTGAGCCTAGTCTGTGTTGTAGACGTTCTGATACATGACAGAGTGAACCGTACGCACGCTCACTGCACCGTCATGGACCTTAGACTAATGAGGAAGAAAGTTATCAGTCAACAAATTCTAGTAAAACATGGTGAGTAATTTGATAGGGAAAATATAAGGAACTAAAGAACTTATAATGGGAGGTTGAACCTAGGTTAGGCACATAGGAGATGAATAGCAGAGGAGAAGGAGCTAGACTCAAAAGGAGCAGAGAATGAAATAGAAAGAAAACGAGGAGAGCCATGATCGTCTCTCCAACATCCATTCTGCCCTTCTCCTACTGTGCAGCAACCTTGTGGTTTGGATGGGATTTCCCTCCTCCCCACTCCAGGGGCAATTTAAGCCACCATGTCATAGTAATTTGTTGAAGTAGCCCAGACATAAGCCAAAAAGCACATGGCACTAGCCTGGCCACAACAATTGGTTAAGGATGGCCCAATCAGAGCAAAAATAAAGATTCTAAAGATGCTCTATTTGCTATTGGCAGCCATCTTGTAACCATCAGAGAAACTAGACTGAGGACACAGTCGATACATCATAGAAGGGAAAGCTAAGAAAATTGCTGAGCCAGAGCCCCGATCAAACTGTACCTGAAGCGCACTTCCCGTAGGTCTCTTTTGACTGATACCTGAACCAATAAATCCTCTTTGTTGTTTAAGCCAGTTTGAACTGAGTTTTCTGTTATTTGCATAGAATTATTCTAATTAATACACATGGGAAGAGTATTTTGAAAAGTAGGGAGCAAGCACAACATACCCTATGATAGCAGCATGTCAAGCAAGACAAGGACAGAAAATGTCCACTGGATTTAACATGGAAGTCACTTGTGACCTTGGCGAGATCACTTTCAGTGGTGGGGGCGGTGTGGCAGGAAGAACTCTGTGCAGCTTCTACTGGACATCCAAGTGGTGCAGAGGACTCCTTCAGCCATGAATCCTTGACTGTGCTTTAAGGGACCTCAAGGAATCCCTAGTTTCTATTATCACAGAGAAATTGGATTTTCTAAGATTTTTAGCATTCTGTCCCCATATTCCATAAAAATATTCCCCCCAGGTCCTTTAACTCTTTGGACTCTGTGCTGTCCTATATGTTTAAGTATAGAAGGAACAGAACGTTAGTAAACTGTATAAGAAAATTCCGTAACAGCTTTTTGCCTTTTACATTTAACTGCCTCTTAATCTTTTTTCGGAGGGAGGAGGGGGTCACAGATCCTTTGGAGAATTCGATTAAAAAATATGAATCCTCTCTCTAGGAAAAATGATGCCCAAAATGCTTCACACATTTCAAGGCTTCATGACCCCTGTGAATGAGTGCAGTGGTGGTTCAGCAGTAAAATTCTCACCTTCCACATGGGAGACCTGGAGTCGATTCCCGGCCGATGCACCTCATGCTCAGTCACCACCCATCTGTCCGGGGGGCTCTCATGTTGCTATGATGCTAGTCAGGTTTCAGTGGAGCTTCTAGACTAAGATGAACTAGATGAAAGGCCTGATGATCTACTTTCAAACAATTAGCTAACGAAAACCCTATGGATCAGAACGGTCTGATCCGCAACCAATCATGGAGATGGAATAGGACGGGGCAGCACTCTTTTCAGTTCTGCTGTGTATGCGGATGCCATGAGTCAGGGTCCAACTCAGTGGCAGCTAACAACAGCAACAGTGATCCCTTTGAAGCTGATCTTGCAGATCTTGTGGGACACTGGCAAAGCTTTCCCATCATTTCCAAGCTGGTGAATTAAAGTTTCGTTAACTGGAGTCTTGTTCCAATGAATAAAGAATTTCAACGCACCAAACTAGCTCTCTCATCTTGCGAAGTAGCTCCTGGAACCCCAGCTTTGCCGTCCAGCCTCTGGGATTGATCAGGGAAGGGTCTATAGCTTTCTCATCCTGTCAAAATTCACTCACATCATCCTCTCTTCCTGGTTCCCCTCCCAATCTCTCCTTCCCCAAACGCTCTTCTTCCAGCCTTGGTCTTGGCAAAGTCTTTGGATTTAGGAGCTTTATGCTTATCACTCTCATTCATTCCTTTGTTCTGGGGATCCTACCTGGTTGGTGAGCCCCAGTTCTAGGACACCTGTCCTACTCAGCCCCCGGAAACCACACTCAGGGATCAGAAGGTGGTGAAGACACCTGAGTCCTAGATATGACCTTTACTATGGCCTCCATTTTTCTCATAATGGTGACCCGTCAGCGTGAAAGAATTCACTGCCCCAAAGTGCTGGTGTCACCCAGGCTCAGGAACTAGCTGGAGAAGTTGAAGCACTGTATGATCTGAGGCAGCTCTGGCTGGCTGGCCTGGAGCAAACTTTTTTGCCCTAATGGTACATACTTCCCATCTAAGCCAAGAAAGGGAGCTGAAGTGTTTTGACCTCCGTTAGCATGTATAATTATACCCTGATTGTTTGCATACCCGCCAGTCATCCCCACTAGCTCCTTGAGGGTGCAGCCGTGAATAATTCACCCTCCTGTACCACATTGCTTCTACAGATAGTAACATTAACAAGCAGGAGTGTGGACTGAGCTCTTTCTGCTTGGGAAGTGGACTGAAGCACTGTCTCCCTTTATCTCCATCACAACTCTATGTGAACCAGCTATCAGGAACCCCAGTGAAATGTTTAACTTTTCATTATAAAAGATTCAGACTTACAGAAAAGTTGCAAAATTAGTACAAAGAATCCCCATTTGTCCTTCACCTAGCCCTCCCCCAAATGTTAACATCTTGTATAATCACAATAAAATTACCAAAATCAGGAGATTAACATGATACATTAATTACTACCTAATCTACAAGCCTTATTCAAATTTCACCAATTATACCACTAATACACTTCTTCAGGTCCAGAATCCAATCCAGAGTCTCATGTTGCACTTAGTTGTCATGTCCCTTTGGTTTCCTTTTATCTGAGACAGTTCCCCATTCTCTCTTTGTCTTTTATGTCCTTAACACTTTTGAAAAGTAGTGGCCATTTATTTTGTAGAATACTCCTCCATTCAGATTTGTCTGATGTTCCTCAAGATTAAATTCAGGTTATGCATTTTTCGCACAAATACACAAAAGCAATGCTATGCCTTTTCAGTACATCAGATGGGCAGGTACACGATGTCACTATATCTCATTACTGGGAATGTCAACGCTGATCACTTGATAAAGGGAGTGTCTCCCTGGTGTCTCCACTGTAAAGTTACTATTTTTTATGGTGGTTCAGTGGTAGAATTCTCATCTTTCACGCAGGAAACCCAGGTTCGAGTTCCAGCCAATGGACCTCATGTGCAGCCTCCACCCATCTATCAGTGGAGCCTTGCCTGTTGCTGTGATGTTGCTCAGGTTTCAGTGGAGCTGCCAGACTAAGAGAGACTAGGAAGAAAGGCCCAGCAATCTACTTGCCAAAATCAGCCAGTGAAAACCCTGTGGATCACAACAGTCTAATCCATAACCGAACATGGGGATAGCGCAGGACTGGGCAGTATTTCCGTTGTGCATGGGGTCACCATGAGTCAAGCTGACTTGACAGCAGCTAACAACATCAATAATTAATAAGTATCTTATGGGGAAATATTTTGAGACTATACAAATACTCTGTTTCTCATCATACTTTTGCCCACTGATTTTAGCATCCAATGATGATACTTGCTTGAAACAATTGTTACAGTGGTTTACGCCAAGTACTGATTCTCTATTTCCATCATTCCTTCTATATTGATTGAGAATTCTACTGTAAGGGAGAGCGTTACTGCCTCCCTTATTTATTTATTTATTTACTCAATTTTTTTGTTTATACCTGCATGGACTCATAGAATCTTAACCTCATTTTTTAGGTGAGAAAATTGAGGCTGAGAGCTGTTGCATAAGATGTCCAAAGTCACACAGATAGGATGTGGGAGGACCAAGATTTAGTCCTGAGCCACCCAAATCCTTACCTGATACACTCTTCTTCCTGATAACACGAACTGTGTAACTTAGCATAGTTACCTCCTTGCTTTGATTACCAGGAAGTACAAATTTACAACCACCTGTAGTAATATTGCTGGTTCTTACAACATGCAAACCTTCCTCTGATACCCTTTTGTTATTGTATCCTGTTTCTCTCTTACTCCCGTGTCTTTACGCTATTTTATTAACCATATATGTATGTATTGTAAATCACCTTAAATCCTTTTTTGGGAGAAAACTGATAATAAATAAATATATCCCTGGAGCTAGAACATGGTAGGTGTTTTGTTATTGTTTGAAGTAAATCGGTTTGATTGCTTAAAGATTGTTTCCTAACAATAATGCCCATAGAGTGGTCTTTGAGACTTGTCCAAGTGGACAAATTTGCAAAATATGTTGAAACACACACTCGCCCTCTGTGCCTCCCAGGCCACAAATGAGGGTGTCCAGGCAGGGTTGACAGGAGATATAACTATGACAGGCCATATGCCAGGTGCTGAATGCCGACCGTTGATACGTGGAGGAAGGGAAAGTTTTAAAAGATGTCCCATGCGTATTTAGTATGGAACCACAAATGGCTTATTTGGGGGCATTGTTTGAAGGTTAAAGGGGCCGAGGGGGCAAGCAGTGAGGTCTCTGAGTCTGCAGGCATTCAAGCAGAGACCTCCGGAAGACCAAACACAAGGGCTATTATTGCAGGGGCATGCCAGTGTCACTTGGAAGATGTAGATGGCAGACTTTTGTGTTCTGTTTCCCAGGATCCATTTTTCCTTTTTCTGGGAAGAGTATCTACAGCTTCCTTTGGAAATCCATCCCTCTTCCACTCTCAGCCCCTGTGGTTAGAGTAGGCTAAGCTCATCCACAGCTCCAGGGGTTTGGGCTAGTAAGCCTGACCCATGCCCCAGCCATAATGACTGGCTCAGGGGTGGGCAGGTAATAAGACAGCCAGTTCCTGGGGCTTTCTGAGAGAAGTTCATCTCCTTCATGGAAGTTGATGGAAGAGATGCTTTCTCTTCCCCCAGTGGTGGGGTAAGAGGGTGTGAGGTTGAGAGCCATGGCAGCAATCTTGCAAACTTGAGGTGGCGTTCCCCTGAGAAGGAGACTAAACCAGAGGGACTGGAGGTAAGAAATGGAAATAGAGTCTGCGCTGTGGCTCTAGATTCATCAGAAGCCAGATTGTCCCCTGGACTGTTGTGTTTTCATTTTTGATTAAAACCATTTAGATAGTTTTCTATCATTTGCAACCAAGAGAATCATAAATGATAAAACTAGATAGACTAAAAGTTGGGTTTAGTTTCAGACTCCCTTGGGGTAGTTTAGTAAAAACACAAATGCTCAGAGATTCTGTATTTTTTATAACCACCACCACTGATTCGTCTGCACACCCAGGTCTGGGAACCACTAATCTATGCTCAAACACCTTGGACTGGCCACGAAGAAGTCTCAGGGTCACTTCTGCTCCTTCCGCTCCTCCTCCTCAGCCCGGTGAGAGACCCCCAGGGAGAAGCCCTGGCCACAGCACCCAAGCTTCAGTGCTTCCTATTTATATGTGAAATTGCTCCGGTTTCCCTAGTTAGTGGCAATGTGCCTGTTTGATGTTAATGAGTTTGTGAACCCAACAAAAACATGAAAGACTAGGCTCTTCCAAAGAGGGAAAAGAGAAAATAAAGTGCCATCCAAAATGGCACAGGGCTTGAAACCCACCTTGAATCTCCCCAGCCTCTTTCTCTCTTCCCGATGGGGACCCTTTCATCCAATGGAAGAAATCAAGATAAAATGCCATCCTGGTGAATATCCTGCAAAACCAAACCAATCTGATCTGTCTAGACAAAGAAAATGAGGAATTTGGCTGATCAAAGTGGGCACAGCTCCCCCTGAAACTCCTCCCACCCATTAGGCCTCCTGTAGACAAGAGACATGCATTTCTTACACATCAGGGACGCTCCCATACTCATTTTCAAATAGCCCCTTGCATCCTGGTGCAAATCTTAGCTGCCTCCTAATAACCCACTTTAGGACATGGATGTTCTGATCTGATATTATTAAATGGAAAGTGGCTGCTTTCTAATCTGGAGAGAGGCAGGGGCATTTGTAACAGCTGAAATCAAAGGCTTGGTCTCTTTCTGTTCCTAATTATCAATAGTGTTTTATAATCCTATTAATATTGATACACAGTATACTGAAGATCTGTTAAGGCGTAATGTATGTGGAAGATAATTAACAAGCTCCGAGTCAGATCAATCGCCTATCTGACAGCCAACGGTGTGTGGCTTATCTATTATACATATTCTAGGTATTGCTCAAAATGTTTTAAGTTTCCGTCCAATCCTTCCGATACAGTGCGAGGGGAAGGCATGAGCCGAAAGGTACTGTCCCCAGCCTATTGGAGCCTCCTCAGCCCCCGCAGGAATCACTCTCGCTTAAAAATCAAAGAGTCCCATTAACAGCCAAGATTTCCACACAGCTGAAAAACACACCTTCTCCTTGTAAAGTGCAGAAAAACAAAAGGTGAAATCTTGTAAGAAAAGAGATGATTAATAAAAGAAAAGTAACTTGCCTTTTGATTTCTGAGAGAAGGTAGCAAGCTGGATGTTTTAAATGGCGGAACTGATGTTTTCCTGCCGGCACTAATCCTTACCAGGGTGAGATGTTTGGTTGCAAGAAATGTAATTACTAATGCCAATTTGTGTGTGTGTTTGGATGGGTTCAAAACTTTAAAATCGCTCATTCAAGTACAATGTGTGTGTATGTGTATGTTGTGTATTTACATGTGCACATATGATTGTAAAGGCAGTAGATATTAGTGAAAGTTATTTTTTCTCTCTGTCAGTATCCCTTTGGAGATGACCCTTCCCCCATCCTATAGTAATACCATTCAGTCCATGGAGTTCAGATGGGGCTGACCCTATCCTTGCCCCAGGGATGGGCAAAGACCCAAATGCGGCCAATCAGAGCCCTTCTCACAGTTTATTTTTCAGGGTCGTTGGAAAAGATGGCATAATTTCCCATTGGGGGATAAGCAGGAAGGATATAAGCCTCACACTGCTAGAGGTCATTTTGCTACCAGGTGGAAGGAGCCTGCCTGAGAAGAAGCAATCCTAAGGCAAGCACAGCCAAGCGCTGGTGTGCCGAGGAGTCTCCGATAGGCTGGGGACAGCCATGCAGAGAATTGAATCCTGCTGATATCATTTGAACCCCTGGATCTAGCTATACCTGAAGCTCACACTCAGACTCCCAATTACCTGAATCAACTAACCAACCAGTTACCATTAAATTGACTCTGACTCATGGCAACCCTATGTGTGTCAGAGTAGAATTGTGCACCATAGGATTTTCAATAGCTAGTACCTGAGCCAACAATTAATTGCCTTTTCTGCTTAAGACAATATGAATTGGGCTTTTATCACCTAACTTAAGAAATTTCTAGCTAACTTAGGCAATTAAGAGAATATTTTTGGCCCCTCTTCTGTTTCTTTCCACAATGCAGATGAGAAAGCTAGGCAAGGCATCCAGGTTCAGGAGCTGGAAATAAGTATGAATCACAAAAAAAAAAAAAAGAAAAAAAAATAGGATGCAGCAGGTTAATCAAGACAACAGGGCTGTGATGAGGAAACTTTGACCTGATGCTGAGCCTTGCAGAATCTCCTAGCTCCTATTTGAAATATGATAGCGTTCATCACATTTAACTGGGGAGACTGTGAAATTCTACTTCAGAGCTTGCAGCCCCTATCAGAAGTAAGTTAGGGTCCCAGAGACCGCCCCTTACCCCAGTCAAGCAGAATCCTGGCCTGGGCTAGGGGAAGTCACCACCCCAATGGAATAGCTCCAGGAGCCTAAAAAGTCCATGGGACTTGAAATGGGTCATTGTGAGGACATTGAGTGATGTTGAGCTGCCCCGAACTGTGGCAGTAAGTTCATGGAGGACGACGGTGATGATCCAGTGAAGTCTTGTCTTATTTACGGGCTAGGTTCTAAGCTCAATGGATAAGGTCAAAGTCACGGATAGAATAGAGTGGGCCTCCTGCCAGCCTCTACAGGGCCCTGGGACAAACCAGAAAAAGTAAGCTGTTTGCGTAAATGAATTAAAAGGAAAAAAAAAGCTCCTCCTCTGGACAGAAGGAGGAGCTCTGGTGGCACAGTGGTTAGGCACTCAGCCGATACCGAGAGGTTGGTGGTTTAAACCCAGCAGCCTCTCCATGGGAGAAAGGTGTGGTAGTCTACTTCGTAAAGATTACAGTCTTGGAAACTCTATGGGGCAGTTCTACTCTGTCCTATAGAGTCTCAATGAATCAAAATCAACTCGATGGCAACGGGTTTGGTTTTTCTGGTCTAGGCAGAAGAACCTGCAACACAGAACAGGACTTGGAAAGAGGGGCCCAAGGAGGATTTTAATTCCCGGAGTCTAAACAGTCCTTGGGATTTATAATGGGTCATTGTCCTCTTTGCCAGCAACTTGTGCAGTATGCAAACTGCACAAAGGTATGTGGCAGCCCCAAGTAGAGACTCCCTAATCAGCCTTCCCCTACTGACCCCCATCCATCAGCTACTCTTCTTGCCCTCAAGCCAGTGACCCTCTAAATGCTCAGGATGAATAGATTGCTTTCTAATGCATCCACCCGCTTCTGCCTCCCTGACTGAGTTTAATGCTTACCACCACGTGTCCACCAGGTTTGTGCCCAAATCTTCTTATGTCACTGCATTGCAATTACCTAATTTAATTAAAAAGTATGGCAACCAATGAAACAGGAGTAAGGAAAGAGACCATTGTGGTTTCTGTGACAATTAAATTGAATGCTTTACAAAGATAAAGGCAATTTGCTTTAAAAAAAAAAAAAAAAAAGCTGTTAAAAGTACATAATTTTTAAAAGGTGATGGAAATGCTTTGTATCTCAATTATGATGATGGTTTCAGGGCTGTATAAAACTATGTAACTGTGACAGAATATTATCAACAACACCAACAAACTGGATAACCTAGATGAAATGGACAAATTCTTAGAAGCACACAATCCACCCAAACTGACTCAAGAGGAAACAGAAAGTCTCAACAGACCCACAACAAGTGAAGAGATTGTATCAGTGATCAAAAACTTCCCATCAAAAGAACGTCCTGGACTAGATGGATTCCATGGGGAATTCCACCAAATATTTAGAGAAGAATTGACACCAATACTGTTTAAATTCTTCCAAAAGATACAAAAGGAAGGAATATGCCCTAATTCATTCTATTAAGTAAACATAACCCTGATAACAAAACCAAAGATATCACAAAAAAAGAAAACTACAGGTCAATATCTCTTATGAATATAGATGTAAAAATCCTCAACAAAATACTAGTGTCAGAATCCAACAGCATATTAAAAGAGTCATACACCATGAGCAAGTGGTATTTATTCCAGGAACACAGGGATGGTTCAACATTATAAAATCAATCAACGTAATACACCACTTCAATAGAACAAGAAAAAGAACCACATGATCATCTCTGTGGATGCATAAAAAGCATTTGATAAAATCCAACACCCTTTCTTGATGAAAACCCTGAAGAAGGTTGGAATAGAAGGGAAATTCTACAGTATGATTCAGGGCATATATGAAAAGACACCAGTCAACATTATATTTAATGGAGAAAGACTAAGCGCTTTTTCCTTGAAATCAGGAACAAGACAAGGGCACCTGCTCTCACCACGTCTATTCAATATTGTATTAGAAGTTCTAGCCAGAGCAGTAAGACAAATAAATAAATAAAAAGTGTCTAGATTCAAAAAGAAGAAGTAAAATTATCTCTATTCATGGAGGATATGAGCATGTATATAGAAAATCCCAAACAGTCTACAAGAAAACTTCTAGAGCTAATAGAAGAATTTAGCAAAGTTGCAGGATAAAAGGTCAAGAAACAAATATCAGTTGGATTTCTATACGCCAGCAATGAGAAATCTAAAAGGGAAATTAGGGAAATAATTCCATCTATAACAGCATCTAAGAGAATAAAATACCTGAGAATAAATCTAACCAAGGATGTGAAGGACTTATACAATGAAAACTATAAAACACTGCTGAAAGAGATTAAAGAAGACTTAAATAAATGGAAAGATGTTCCATGTTCATGGATTGGAAGACTTAATATTGTTAAGATGTCAATACTATCCAAATCAGTCTATAAATTCAATTCAATCCCAATCAAAATTCCAACAACCTTCTTTACAAAAAATAGAAAAACCAATCCTTAATGATATATGGAATGGTAAGAGGCCCTGAATAGCTAAAGCAATGTTGAAAAAGCGGAACAAAGTAGGAGGACTCACACTTTCTGATTTTAAAACATACTATACAGTCTCGGTCGCTATCAGTTGGAATCAACTCAAGAACAATGGGTTTGGTATGGTTTTTTTATACAGCCACAGTAATCAAAACAGCCTGGAACTGGTATAAGAATAAGAACATAGATGAATGGGATAGAATTGAGAGTCCAGAAATAAACCCACACATCTATGGTCAGTTGATTTTTTACAAAGGTGCTAAGGCCCTTTGATGAGTAAACAAAGAATCTCTTCAATAAATGGTGCTGGGAAAATTGGATTTCCACATGCAGAAAAATGAAACAGGATCCATGCCTCACACCACACACAAAAACAAATTCAAAATGGATTAAGGACCTAAATGTACAAACTAAAACCATAAAATTCTTAGAAGAAAAAGCAAGGACAATGTTGCCAGGTCTAGCTTTGAACAATGGATTATCTAGTATAATAACAAAAGCATAAACAATAAAAGACAAAATAAATACATGGGACCTCATAAAAATTAAAAATTTTGTTCATCAAAAGATTTTACAAAAAAAGTGAAGACAAGCTACCAACTGGGAGAATATCTTCAGAAACCATATATCTGACAAGAACTTTATAACCAAAATATATGTAAAACTTCAACAACTTAACAACAAAAAGACAAATAACCCAATCATAAAATAGGCAAAGGACTTGAATAAACATTTCACCAAATAGGACATTCAAATGGCCACCAAATACATGAAAAGATGCTCAGAGTCATTTGCCATCAGAGAGATGCAAATCAAAATCACAATGAGATACCATTTCACTCCCACTTGGATGGCCAAGATAAACAAAAAAACAGAAAACAACAAACATTGGCGAGGATGTGGGGAAATTGGAACACTTACCCATTGCTGGTGGGAATGCAAAATGGTACAGCCATTGTGGAAAACAGTGTGATGGTTCTTCAAAAAACTAAAAATAGAACTACTATATGACCGAGCAATTCCACTCCTAGATATATACTCAAAAGACTTGAAAGCAGAGATTTAAACAGAGACTTGTACACCAATGTTCACTGCAATACTTTTCACAGTAGCCAAAGGTAGAAACAACCTAAATGCCCATCAAAGATGAATGGATAAACAAAATGTGGCACATGCAATGGAATACTACTCAGCCAGTAGGAGAAATGAAGTCTTGATACATGCTACAATATGGATGGAGGTAGAAGACATTATGCTGAACAAAATAATCCCATCACAAAAGGACATATATTGTATAACCTCACTTATATAAAAAGATAAGAAAAGGCAATGTATTATAAAGAACTAAGTTTATTAGTGGTTACCAGGTACAGGAGGGAGAAGGGAAGGGAGGGTTAACAGTGATGGAAATATCACATTAATTAAGGGTAGGGGTGCCCAGTCGATTATTCTAATTGCTGTTAATAAGTGGTAAACCTGTAAAAAGTTGAATTGGCAAAAGTTGTGTGATAGACATATTTACAACAACTACCAAAGAAAAAAAGAGTAGCTACTAAGCCTGCTTTTGGTACAACCAAAAACCTCACAGGATTTCATTCCTTGGTTTAGAGGTTTAGGGTCATGGTTTCATGGGATACCCCAGTTAACTGGCCTAATAGCGTGTTTAGTGTTTCTGTTCTACCTCCTAGTTCATTGCATAGTGCCTGGAGTCTTAAAAGCTTTCAAGCAGCCATCCAAGGCAAAATTGGTCTCTATTCATCTGGAGCAAAAGAGGAAGAAGGAGAGTCAGGAATAGGAGTAGAATATGGTATGTGTAGCTAGTTGCCTTCATGAACAACTGCCTCCTTTGCCATGAGACCAGAAGAACTGGATGGTGCCAAGCTACTATTACTGAACATTTTGATCAAAGATTCTGTAGAAGAATTCTGATCAAAAGGGGTAAAATGCAGAGCAGAAATTAAAATTCTCATGGATTTCAGACTTCCTGGAGCCATGAAGGTTGAATGAACCCCTGAAATGATTGCCCTGAGATAATATGTAAACCTTAAACCAAAAATATTCCCTAAAGTCTTAAGACCAAATGGTAGTTTAGCTTAACTAGTAAAAAGTGTCTGCCTTGAGCATTATGCTCTTTTAAGAACTGTCTATACGGGATCAGATTGATAACTGCAACTCAAAAGTTTAGATAGGAATCTTAGCGGGCCGTGAATTTATGTTAATGGAGGAGGAATAACTCAGAAAAAGAGGATGAGAACTGTTGCACAACTCATAGAGTGTAATCAATGTTCACTAAGTGAATGGTACCTGCAGAAAGAATTGAATTGGGGTATGGTTTGCTGTGTACATTCTCAACAACAACAAAATAAATTAGTTCTTTAAAAAAACTGTATGCAACTGTTAAATTCATTGAATTGTGCTCTTTAAGTAGATGTAGTTTATTACATGGAAATTATTCCCCCTTAAAACCGATAAGAAAACTATTACCTGCAAGTGAGACAATATAAGAGATTGGGGAAAATCATAAAAATCCTTAGAGACTCTTGCATTCTGATTGTTCTGCATGTGTCTTTAAGATCTCATTTCACTTTCAGAAAACCACAACTGGAAATTATAAATGATGTGTCAGTGGCTTTTGCAAGAAATAAGCTGGGACTTGGAATTGCAGACCCATGCCCAAAGAAAACCTTCATTCCAGATTGGAATACTGGCCAAGAAAATGTACATTTATAATGTTTAAATTTGTCAAAGAGTTTAGGGTATATGTTGTTGTTTGTTTTTAAGATGTCTCAGTTTAGCTGATTTTTTGTGATTAACTGCCAGCTTCTTCCCTAATCCCATCACACAGCAAGGCCTCCATAGTGTTCTATGTCACCCTGAAAATCCCTGAAGTCATCCTTAAAGTGTGCCTACTAGTAAATCTGTTGTTGTTGTGTGCCGTTGAGTTGATTCCAACTCATTGCGACCCAGTATGACAGAGTAGAACTGCCCCCGTAGGGTTTTCTAGGCTGTAATCTTTATGGGAGTAGATCACCAGCTCTTTCTCCTGCAGAGACACTGGGTGGATTCGAACCATCAGTCTGTAGGTCAGCAGCCAAACACTTAACAACCGTTGTACCACCAGGGCTCCTTCTAGTAAATTTTGCATGACCCATTTTTTCTCCTTTCCTCCTTTCCTTGGGAACAAGTTGCTGTTTCTTCAGTGGAGCTTGTGTATAAGGGCCATGCTGCAAAAAATTCTGGGTCCTGCCCTCAGTGGGTTGATATGCTTACACTCTGGGGGCCCTCAGGAGCACAGGCTCGTGCTGGGGAAGGGCAGGTGAATTGCCTATGCACTTTAAATTCCTCTCTCTCTCTCTCTCTGTATGCGTGTGTGTAGCTGAGTTCTTATAACTTAGATGTTTTTGTAATGGGAACCCACTACTTTTCCACTTACGTAGAAGCAGTTCATTCCTTATTACTTCCACCAACTCCTGAGCCACATGGTAGAGTGATAGAATCTCCCACTTAAAATTATAGAGCTACAGTGCGAATGTGGTTGATGAGATTCTCGTTCCCAGTTCTTCCCTCCCCCCTTGCTATAGAATTATAGTTCCTCTCCCATGGCTGCATAGGGGGCACACTACTTCTCTGCCCCTCAGCTTTGGGCCAGATCATTGATATGGCCGGTGCAGACATGACATGTTGTTAGCTGTCATTGAGTTGAACCCCAAGTCATGGTGGCCCTGTGCACAACGGAATGAAATGCTGCCCTGTCCTGCACCATCCCCATGATCAGTTGTGGATCAGACTGTTGTAATCCATAAGGTTTTCACTGGCTGATTTTCAGAAACAGATCACCTGGCCTTTCTTCCTAGTCTGTCTTAGCATGGAAGCTCTGCTGAAACCTGTCCAGGATCATAGCAACACTCAAGTCTTCACTGACAGACAGGAGGTGGCTATGCATGAAGTGCATTGGTTGGGAATGAAACTGGGTCTCACACATGAAAAGCAAAAATGCTACCATTGAACAGGCATGAGTAGACCCTAAATGTGTTTGTTCATTTGGCTTGCCATCTTTTGTTTCTGGCATATGCCATGAAAAGGACATGCCCCAAGTAGAGACTGGCCCAAGGAGGATAAAAGACATAGAGGGCAAACCTAGACCTAACACCCTCCCTGGAGTCAAGCCCAGCCAAACCATAGCCTGAAGCAGAGCTGCCTCAGCCCACACATATAACCATGAGCTAGAAAATGCTATGCATCTGTCATTGTAAGTCACTGAAATCCGGGGGCTGTTTATTACACAACATCTATGAGTAAAAACCTGACTGATACAGAGATGGATGTTAAAGAGTTTCTAGTCCAACCCACTGATTTTACAGATGAAATTATTTACTAACTCTGTGATATGGGGAAAACAGTTTCTGGTCTCAGTTTCTTCATCTGTAAAACGGAACTACAATACTTGTCATATTTAGCTCTGAGGGGTGTAATAATGGTAAAATGATAACTGTGAGAAAGTTTACCCAGTGCCTGATCTATACACTATCACAGTCATGCTGCTGTGACCCCTAAACCGTTGTTGGCTCCCCATTGCCCACGAAATAAAGTCTGCACTGCTCATTATGGCATCCAAGTCCCCACGTCATTTCCTGCCTGCCATAGCCAGTTTATTTCTCCCAGCATTCACACACCATATGTGCTGCCACTTGAAAAATTTGCTACTCCCCAAACTGCCCCAATCTTCCTTCTATCCATGCCTTTTCTCACACTGGTCCCTCCACTTGGAAAGCGTTTTCCTGCCATCTCACCTATTAGAAAACTTCCAAGTGTAACTCAAATATCACATCCTCCCAAAGGCTTCCTCAATCCCTTCAGCTAAAATGAAAACATATTTCCTTCCAAATACTCAGCATGCTTTTACTTGTAGTACAGTCATTGGGTGCAAGCCCATCACACCGCTGGGGAACAAACTTTCTGAGAGCAAACCATCATTTTTTGTATGTTTTCTTCTCCCATGGAAACCCACCTGTGAAGTACTACATATATGGTCAGTGGTTGCTGATAATGAAATATTTTACCCCAGCTCCAGGAAGCAAAGTTAACCTAGCACACTCTGGTGGTATATTTCTGTGATGCTCTAGCGTACTCCGCAGAATGTTACTGACACACAACGAATGATTATCCTCATAGCCGCCACTTATTGAGCACTTACTCCAGGGCAGATTCTGTACTAAGCACTTAAGTATTGTCTTATTTAAAGCTCCCAACAGCCCTCTGGTTATCTCTAAGATCCGCCTCATATAATTGCTGAAATGTGGTAAAGATTGCTATATGTTGACCCTTTCCTCCTGGGCACCTAGCCAGACCACAATTCCCAGATTCCCTTGCGGTTAGGTGTGGTCATGTGACTGAGTTCTGCCAATGGAATGCAGGAGGAAGTGCTGTGTGCCACTTCCAGGCCCCATTAAAAAAACTCATTGCTGTCAAGTCAATTCCAACTCATAGCAACCGTTTAGGAAAGAGTAGAATTGCCCCATAGGGTTTCCAATACTGGAATCTTTAAGGAAGCAAACTGCCACATCTTTCTCCCCTGGAGTGGCTGGTGGGTTCAAACTGCAGAGCTTTCAATTAGCAGCCAGGCGCTTTAATCACTGCACCACCAGGGCTCCTACTTCCAGGCCAGACCCTTAAAAACCTCCTCTGCAATTCTTCTGCCAGCAGCTGCGGAGGATCCAGCCAATCACCCTGAGGCCTAGAGGATGGTGGAGGCCACCTATTGAACACTGAGGTATTGGACTCTAATATGATTGCAGAATAAACTGCTATTTTATTAAGCCACTGAGATTTTAGGGTTCTTAGTTGTAGCTGTTACATGAGGAAACCGAGGCTCAGTTTAAGTGACTTTAAGTAAGACGTATAGTGAGTTAATGATAGAGGGCTGGGATTTTAACCAATACCCAGCTGTCTCTAATTCCTGTGAGTCTAACTACTATGCAATACTGCCTGTCTGCTAAGAAAAAAAGAAAACAAAACAAACTTCCTACTGGGGCAATATCAGGGTCTTCCAAACTATAACTCCCCATGGCTATGGAATATTGTACCAGCAGATTTCCTCACTGGGTGGTTTTGTGACATTATTGAATTGCTGCCTACTTTAGGAGTTTCTGGGTGGTGCAAATGGTTAAGCACTCAACTACTACCTGAAAGTTTAGCACTTTCAACTCACCCAGAGTCACCTTGGAAGAAAAGCCTGGCAATCTGCTTCTGAAAGGTCACAGCCTTGAAAACCCTGTGGAGTGCAGTTCTACTCTGACATACGTGGATCGCCATGAGTTAGAATTGACTTGGCAACTGGTTTGGTTTTGTAGTTTTACCTACTTTAAGGGAGAAGTAGAAGGGAAATGACATGTACTGAGTGCCCCCACAGGCGGGGCACTGTACATGCATGTGATCTCCTTGAGTCTTCACAATACCCTCTGAAAAGGTATCATTACCCACAGGCTCAGACAAACTAACTTGCTTAAGGTTCCACAGCCAGTGAGCAGCTACACTGGGATTCAAATCCATATCTATCTGATTCCAAATTTAGTACTTAATCTTTACATCACCATTTCATTCATTCATTCAGTATTTATGGGCCAGGCATTCTGCTGGTCTCTAGGGATCAGAGCCCAGACGAGGGTAAGGCAAGAAGGGTGCCTGTCATTTTTGTTGGGTGCCATTGGGTCAATTCCAACTCATAGCAAACCCATGTGACAGAGTAGAACTGCCCCATAGAGTTTCGTAGCCTGTAATCTTTACAGGACCAGATTGCCAGGTCTTTCTCCCTTGGAGCTGCTTGGTGGGTTTCAACTACCAAACTTTCGGTTAGCAAGGAGCTTAACCATTGAGCCACCTGCGCTCCTTGAAGAGCACCAGGTGTTACATTTAAGGAAGCCCCCACAGCTGCTGACCCGGCACCCCTACAACCATGAGAGTCAGGGCATCCTTAACTTTTGTGCCTTGGACACCTGGCTTGCCTCACCCTAGTCCTGTGGGGATAGAGTAGTGAGCGAAACCAGCCATGGACTCTGCCCTTGGGGAGCTTACAGCCTAGAGTAGAACAGAGACAAGCAAACAATATCCCAGTACTATTGCAAATAGCAAAATAGCAGAAGTTACTCTTGCAAACTTGGTACCATAAATCCACCCTCATTTTACTGTGCTCAGAGTCTGTGGTCAGGAATTTGGACAGACACTGAATGGATAGCTTGCCTCTGTTCCACCATATTTAGGGATTCAAGTAGAAGATTTGAAATGTAGGGGTGACTAGAACAGTGGGTTCTGGGGTTGTCTGAGGCTGCCTCACTCACATGTCTGGCATCTGGACTGAGATGAGTGGAAAGTCAGACTGAGCTGGGACTGTGTCAACTGGTGCACCGCATGTGGCCTCCCCAGGTAGCCTCCCCATGTGCCTTGGGCTTCTCACAGCCTGGTGACTGAACTCTGAGAGGAACATCCAGAAAGCAAGGGTTCCAAGACAGCCAGGCAGAGTCATGAGGCTTCATTTACGTCACACTCATTGGTCAAAGCTAGTGAGATCCAAGGGGAGAGCACAGAGCCCCACCCACCAATAGAAGGACCATCAAAGAATTATTGGCCATTGTTTAAAAACCACCACAACCAATAACATAAATGAGTGAATAACTCTATAGAAGAAAGAGGAATTACTCTATGAAAATGTGAAAGAGGATTCTTATTAGGGGGGCTGAATTGGTAACAGCAAGTATGCCTCATTCATTCATTCATTCAACCAAACTTATTGAGTGCCGACAAGGTACCAGGCCCTCAATTAAGGAACTGGAATAATAGATATGGCCACAGGGGAGGAATAGTTCTGCCCTTGCTTTTGTTTGGCTTGTAATTTGGCCACTCAGGTAGTGCTGACCCATTACATGAGTTGGTTCAAAAACATGTGTTTAAAATCATATCTTGAGCTCCACACGTGTGCTTACCCTGGGGAAGGAATTGAGGATGACTCAGAAGGTGTAGTTCTTGAACCTGGGGAAATTTTAGTCTGTTGCTGTTATATTATCATCACCATGATTATTATTATTAAGGAGTCCCTGGGTAGTGCAAATGGCTAACTTGCTCACTGCTAACTGAAAGGCTGGAGGTTCAAGTTCACCCAGAATCTCCTCAAAGGAAAGTCCTGGCAATCTATTTCCAACAAATCAACCACTGAAAATCCTACAGAGCACAGGTCTACTCTGACACATATAGGGTCGCCATGAGTCAGAGTTGACTTGATGGCAACTGGTTTGGATTTTTGGTATTATAATTATTAGGAATGCACTGCAATTGGTGTTACCTCGACACCCTTAACGATCCCTCACATCTGTGATGAGATTACAGATTCCGAAATTCTCTCACATTCTTTTTCTTACATGAAGCTCATCTCATGCCTACGGGGCAAGAGAGCAAGCAAGCATCCTCCACTCTCCCATTTTACGGATGAGGAAACTGAGCCCAGAGAGGTGAAGCCAAGGGTATGTCCAAAATCAAACAGTTAATGATGGTCCTGGACGACTGGCCTGTGCCTGAAGGGTTTTTCAAAATTCTCAAATACATTTTCTCCCAAACCCTTGACTTCTCTCTGCCATTCCACCAACCTTATTTCCCTCCAGGATCATCCACTTAGAAATAAATGGATACAGAGCACTTGTGAGCAGATTGCAAAGCACTTAGCATATGCTATGTCCTGTAATCTTCCCAACACTCTACCAGGGAGGTAGTAGCACCAGTGTCTCCACCTTACAGATGGGGGAAACAAGGCTGATGGCTGTAGAGTGATTTTTTCAAGGTCTCGCAGTGAGTAAGTGGTGGAAAGGAAACTCAAGCCCTGCAGTCTGACTTGAAACCAACTTGAGCATCGCTGCAAAGCCCATGGCCTCACCTCTTCCACCTCCACCTCCCTGGGTGGGAGCCTTGGTCCTCTGCTCCCCAAAGTGCTGGACTGAGGTGGGTACTCAGTGACCCATACTCTGTACTCTGCCCTTGGAACTTGCCTAGGATGGGGTGAATATGTACTGTCATTACCAGCTTGGTGGGGTGGGGGGCAGTAGGCCTGGCTGATGTTATTAATTATGCATGGTCCCAGGCTAAGGCCCTGTATAGGGGGGTATTGAAGGGAGAAGGTGCTCCTAACAGAAAGCGATAGTGCATCAGGTCACTTAACTCTTTCCCTGCTGCCTTTGCCCCCATGACAGGGTCTGTGCCTGGAGTTCTGTTTTGTGTGTCTCTTCCAGTGTTTGTGTTGGGCCAGCAATAGCTGGATTTCCGCTCCATGGTGTCTCAACATGTCGGCCCAGCCAGCAGGCCCCGGCTTCCCTTCGGTCCAGCCCTCATTAGTGCCCGCAGCCTGGATTTACACAGATGTAAAATCAGATCATTAGCACCTCATGGTTTGGCGAGGGGGTGTGGCCAAAAGGGAATTTAAGGACTGGGGAGGCCGTGAAGGGGGGGCACCCGACAAACTTTGAGCCCAACTTAATGTTTAACCTCTCTGACAATGGATTTGCAAGCCTTCCCATCTTTATCCCAGGCAGCTTCTTGGGTGAAAGAGTCGATAAATACAAGTAGATAACAGATGGGCCTGGGTGGGAAGAAATGGATTGCTAAATTATACATCAGATGCGAGGGTAGCGAGGCTGGGCCAATCTGAAGCAACTTTTCCAGAGAAAAGCTTTCAAAAGCTCCCAGTTCTCTCCCTAACCACACTTTACCTCCCTTTGTTTGGGAGGGGAAGCGCCTGAATGCCTCTTAACACAGTGATAAATTGGGGGGGGGGGGGGGGGAGGGGGGCGCGGTGTTGAAGGAAGGATAATTCCAGGAGGGGGCAGAGGGAATTTAAAGAGAAAGACAGAGGCGGGTGGCAAAACCACCATTTCGGTAAATAATTAACAACAAAAAAATGTTTCCTCAAAAAAAAAAAAGGGCCAGGCAGAACTTTCAACTTCTCTAATCTGAAAAGTCAAAAGTTTAACGGGGCGCCAGGAAGCCGGTGCCAAGGCCGGGCTCTGACAGAGCTCTGCTGGCCTTGCCTGCGCTGTCACTGCAGCTCCAGGCCAGCCCTTTCCTGGGAAGATGGTGGCATCCAGGTGACAGGGTGTGGAGGCCTTGAGCCTTCCCACAGAGGAGGCAGGGTCCTGTTGTCTCAGATGTTGAGAATTCCTCCCCAGGACTTCACAGAACAACCAAGACGAGTGTGTTCTCAAGTTAAGAGATCAGAAGCATCGGTTTTGGGGTCAAACCTGGGCTTGGTCATTACTTGCTGTGTAAACTTACACGAGTTACTTAAACTCTCTGAGCCAGTTTCCTGAGCTATAGAACGGAGGCAACAAAACTGCTTTCTCAGGGTTGTCAGGATTGTTGTTAGCTGCCCTAGAGGCAGCCCCCAACTCATGGTGACCCCATGCGCAGTGGGATCAGGCCTTTGTGATTGACAGGGTTTTCAATGGCTGATTTTCAGGAGTAGATCACCAGGCCTTTCTTCCTGGTCTGTCTGAGTCTGGAAGCTCCACTGAAACCTGTTCAGCATCATAGGAGCACACAAGCTTCCACTGACAGACAGGTGGTGACTGCTCATGAGGTGCACTGGCCAGGAATCAAGCCTGGGTCTCTCGCTTGGAAGACAAGAATTCTACCACTGAACCACCAATGCCCCCTGTGTCGCCAGGATTAAACACAATATATGTCAGGGGTCAGCCAACTATTGCGTGTGGACCAAATCTCAGTTCCACCTGTTTTTGTAAATTAAGTTTTATTGGAAAACAGCATACCCATTTATTTGCATATTGTCTACAGTTGCTTTTGTGCTACAACAGCAGAGTTGTTGCAACAGAGACCATGTGGCCCGCAAAACCTAAAATATCTCCTTGCTGACCCTTTACAGAAAGTTTGCCGGCCCCTGGAATATGTAAAAAGGAGCTCTGGTGGTGCAGTGGTTAAAGCAATCGACTGCTAACTGAAAGGTTGGTGGTCTGAAGCCACCAGTGGCTCTACGGGAGAAAGATGTGGCAGTCTGCTTCAGTAGAGATTTACAGCCTCGGAAACCCTATGGGTTCGCTATGAGTCAGAATGAATTTGACAGCAGCGGGTGTGTTTTGGGCTATGTAAAAGTTGCAGCCCGGTGCTTCAGAAAAGATCAATATGTAGCAGAGGTGGTGGGTAGTTTCTTTTACATCTTCCCAGGTGTTTAGGGTCCTGTTCTCTACTTTCAGAAGTGAGGGTCTTGCTTATTTCACTGTAGCCATAACCTCTTTCCTGTATTCACACTGTGTTGTTGCTGGGTGCCGTGGAGCAGGTTCTGACTCACAGTGATTCCGTGTGACAGAGTAGAACTGCCCCATAGGATTCTCTTGGTTGTAATCTTTACGGAAGCAGATCTCCAGGTCTTTCTCCTTTGGAGCTGCTGGGTGGGTTCAAACCACTAACAGGAGTGCTTAGTCTTAACCGTTTGTGCCACCAAACCATACCAAACCCATCGCCATTGAGTCAATTCCAACTCATAGCGACCCTACAGGACAGAGTAGAAGTGCCCCATGGGGTTTCCGAGGCTGTCATATTTACGAAAGCAGACTGCCACATCTTTCTCCTATAGATCGGCTGGTGGGTTTAAACCACCGACCTTTCGGTTAGCAGCCGAGTGCTTAACCACTGTGCCACCAGGGCTCCTTTGGGCTCCTTACTCACACTCTAAGTACTGGCAATTACACGGAGGACAGGGGCTTCTCCTTATACTGTGAAGCACATAGTAGGTGCTAATGACAACACCTCTCATTCACTTTGGGACCAGCCGGCCCTTAGAAGCCAACAAGTCATTTGACAGATGACAATGCTCGGACACAGCAGGAAGAAACCACTGAAGCAGGTGAGAACAGAACCAGCCCCAGATTCAGGCTGGCGATGGCCAAATCTTCTCGGGAGCTGTCATTGGCCTTGGCATGAGGGACGAAGTGAGCCCGACTCTTCTAGACCAGTAACCCTTGAACACAGGCTAGGCTGCCTTGTGGAAGGACAGTGCAGACCCCTCCCCCAAAGCAGCAGGATGCATTCACCAGGGGTGGATTATCCAATAAGCAAGGTAAGCATGGTGCTTACCAGATCATCTGTCGTGAATAAATGATGTAGTGAAACCCATGTGAAGTTGTTTACTACAGATTGGTAAGTAAGCACAAGTCAGCCCATGCTTATCTTGCTTACTGGGTCATCAACCCCTGTCAGGGATTGTAAATTTAAAAAGAGGCTTTGATTCTGTAGGAAGGTGCTGTGAGGTTGGGAGGGAGACAGATGCCAGGCATACCTAGAAGCAGGATCTTTGATGTGGTGAAAAATGTGAAATTGTTCACTACAGAAGATCTGGTAAGCAAGGTAAGCAATGTGCTTACCTTGCTTATTGGATAATCTGCCCCTGACATTCAGGGTCAGCTCTGGACACTTCACTCCTGCCTTCTTAAACCCAGCCCCAAGCGAAAGAATCCAGTAACTCCTTATGAAGTTCACTAAAGTAACATCTTGAGTTTGGCCGACTGAGAGAGACTTTCTCAAGAAACGTTTGTTGATTGATATACTTCCTTTCCAATTTGCCCTTTTCACTATGGCTATCATTGTCTCTGTTTTACGCATGAGGAAACTGAGGCTCATGCAGTTGAGACATGAAAAATGTTACTGTGGCTCTAACCCAGGATTTGGAGTTCCCAATCTCTCCTCTCCGGGACAACGCAACCACATTCAGCTGGAAGCCCTCAATGCGTTGTCACTGCCTGTCTTTCACCTTGGATTCCGTGACGAAATTATGATTCATCCTCTCACAGTGGAGCAACAGGAACTTGAAAAGTAGCTTCACAAGCCCCGCCCATAAATACCTCTGCACCGCTCTGGTGGCCTGCCTGGCCTCCTGCTGATCTGTCCCTGTAGGCGCTGTCGCTGTCTCTCGGAGAATTGCGAGGCAATGGGATAGCCTAGATACAGAGCCTCCTACTGGAGGCACTCCCAGGAGTTTACCCACCAGCTTCGAGCTTGCAAACTGTATCACCCAGAAGTACCAAGTCCCTGGATGTTGAACACTGGTTTCGTACCACATGTTGACTACCTACCATATGTTAGGCATTATGTTATGGACTTTACAGGTACCAATATAGCAGTTGTCAAAGCCTCCGAGACCCTTTCAGGGGGTCTGTAGGAGGTCAAAACTATCTTTATAATATTATTAAGACGTTATTTACTTTTTCCCCTCCCATTTTCTTTTAAGTATAAAATATAGTTTTCCAGAGTTTCCATGACACATGATGATATCATCACCCTGGTGGCCAATGGAATGTATTTTCTAGAATTTTTTAAGGTGAGGTCTTTGGGGGTCTTCAATAATTTCTAAGAGTGTAAAGAGGTTCTGAGATCAAAATGTTTGAGAACCACTGTATTACTATAATCTTTTTTTTTTTTTTTTTTTTTTTTTTTTACCCTTACAACAACTCTGTGTGGTAGGTACTATTATCCCTATTTTACAGATGAGGAAACTGAGGCTCAGAGGCAAAGTAACTTGCTCTCAGGCAAATAGGAAGCAGCTGAACTAGGTTTGGAAGCTGGTTCTGTCTAAGGTTGAGGACATGCTCTTTGTCTCAGCACATTGCTCTCTCCAGCTCTCATGTGAAGACACTCCTCTGAAGGTCGAGATCATGACTTGGGATTCTTGACGTGGTTTATTTGACTGGTTTCTTTCCTTCTGAGAATTTAGGAAGCACTTGGGGCCTGTTTTCTGCTCTTTCAAACAAGGGAAGCGGCCACTGGGGGGATTCCTGCTTTCCTTTCTGGCTGGACTTCCCCAGGGCCCAGAGCTCAAAGTGCCAACCTGCAAGGACAGGTGAGACAGGTAAGGACAATGACAGAGGGGGCCAGCTGGGATGGGGCAAGGAGGTCAAGAAATTCGCCACACCTGCCCATTGCTTTCCCTCAGATTTCACATTTCCCTTTTTTATTTAGACACAGAGTCTAGGCAGATTTCAATCCAGAGGCCTTGCCAAGAGGAAATTAAACAAAACAAAACCTTTGCGACATTGGAAGGCTGGCCCAGACTTCCCTTCCCTTAGTTCTCTGGCTGCTAATGGCTGTCCCCAATGGCCTACGCCAGGACTCCGCTTTGTTTGTGGTCTGAATAAGAGAGGAAAGCACCAGCTCATCTCTTAAACAAACAGCACCATTTAAAATGGGGACCAGTGACATCATTGGCTAAGGGGCCCTGAGAAACAGAGTCCTGGACTTTTGCTGGGGTTTTTTGTGTTTTTCATTTTGTTTTTGTTTTTTTGGATATGTTGTTATTCTGCACACTTCAAAGGAGGCTTGGGTGGCCCTGGGTAGGCCTGTATTCTTAGCTCATTTCCCTCCCATAGGGCTTTTGTGGACTTGCTCCTTGTGTTGGTTTTATTGTTCTTGCCCAAGGATTTGGGCTATAAAATAAAGAGATCATATTTTTAAAAGGAAACCAATGTGGCCAGAATGGAGATGCCCTGGGCACTAAATTTTACCGGCAAACACGTCATCACTGTGGCCCTTGGGATCTGCATCCTCTTCCTCAGCTAATGGTTGAGCCGCATCCACCAGGTCAAATCAGCCTGAAGCCTGGGAATTATCTTTGGCCCCCACTCTTTCTCACCTGCCCATCCATTCCATCTCCAAGGTCTGCAGATTCTGCCTCCTTAATTGGGCTTAAGTGTCTGGTGTCACAGAAAGAAAATGAGTTTTGGCATCAAACAGAACAGAGTATGAACCCCAGTTTGACTCCTTTCACTCTCAGCATGACCTTGGGCAAGTATGACCTTGGGCAAAAATGGCCTGTGTTGTCCCAGCTCACCTCCAAGTTCATCATGGTTCCTCGTACCTGCTGACAGACTCCCCGTCGAGTGCTCAGTTCTCTTTGATTTTCTCCTTGGTGCCAAGAGCTTGCTCAGCCCTGGAGCAGCACAGCCAGAAATGCCCTGGATTTAACACCTCCAGAGAAGGCATTTCCCGAAAAGAGACTGTAATTAGTGGGTAAATACCTCAGTGTCCTTATCCCTTGGGTGATGGGCTGACTCTGGGCACAGGATTCCTCAGAGGGTCCCCAGCAGGATTAAGTACCATTTGCCCACAGTAGTACTTCCTCATTACCAGTTACCATTGAGTGAATTCCAACTCATATCAGCTCCATGTATTTCAGAGTAGAACTACACTCCATAGGGTTTTCAATGGCTGTAATCTTTCTGAAGTAGGTCACTAGACCTTTCTTCTGAGCTTCTGGGTGGATTCGAACTGCCAACCTTTTTGTTAGTAGCTGAGCACTTAACCATTTGCATCTGCCAAGCCCTTTATTGGCTTTTCTCCCTTCCATGTCTCACTTCCTGGGATCATCTCCCAAACAAACGACTTGCTCCCAAGTCCTTGTCTCAGGGTCTGCTTTCAGGGGCGGGGCCCAAACTAATACAGCAGGTTACTTAACCTCCGTGAGCCCTAATTTTCTTAGTGGTAAAAGGGGCTGGCAATACCCCCCTTGCAGCATTGTTATTGACTAGTACTTTGCAATAATCCTCACAAGAGCAAAATCCAAAAGTGTATCTGCTGTTTCTCTGAGCCCGTGTCTACCGGTGCTCCACAGAACCGAGGTAGGTATTTCACAAAGTCTCATTACTTCACAATCACTGAGGGTTAATATTTAGCACTCACAGGCTAAATTTTGGAGAATCTGTGTTACACACTTACACCAATGTACTTAACGTTCTCATGTGGGCCTCTGTGACAAATGAAAATGGCTACCGTAGAAAAGAAGGGAAATGAGGTCTCTGGGTGAGAAGACAAATTCGGTATTCATTTGTCAGAAAGATATCTGGCTCTTTCACAAGTAGCATGGAAGGGCAGAGACAGTTTGAATCCTCGCCCATCACTTAATAGCTGTGTTAAGGTGGAACAATTTACTTATCTTGTTGAGCTTCTGTTTTCTGCCCTGTGGAACTGTTTTGAGAATTATAAATAGTATCTGTAAACCCTTAGAACAGAGGTGATTCTATCATTGTGGATACAGAAATGAATGATATGGTCTCTGCTGTCAAAGATCATAGACTCTCATTGGGATACAAGATCAGTCACAGGAATAGCAGAAGCAGGACATGACTGTATCCTTAGCCACCAACAATTACTGAGCCCCTACTATGTGCTAGACACTAGAATGGAAGCGTCTGTCCTGAGGTGACTTCCAGAGAATCCCCTCCACCACTGTCTTATAAGATTAGTTTCCTCTGACTTTTTTCCTGCCTTCCTCAGCAGTTAAGTGTTTGGCTGCTAACCAAAAGGTCAGCAGTTCCAATCCACCAGCCACTCCTTCGAAACCCTGTGGGACAGTTCTACTCTTTCCTATAGAGTCACTATGAGTAGGAATTGACTCAGCAGCAATGGCTCCATTCCTTTCCTGCCTTCCTTCTGGCTTCTTCCTCCCTCCTTTTCTCTTCTTACTCATATTCTTTCATCCCTTCCTCTCCAAATCTATTTTTTCCCCTCTTTCCTGCTAACACTATAGGCCTCCAACCAATAACATTACTTGGCCACTGGAAACCAGCAGGTTTAGGAGATCCTAAGCCCCTTACATCCCATCCTTCAGTGGAAATTGGGCGTTAAGCTTCCTCTACCTTCAGAGTACTTGAATTTAGGCAGATGAAAGAACATTATAACCATTAAATTTATCAACTCTCCCTGAGCTCCTAGTATATATAACGTACTCTACAAGCAGGGGTATGCTGGAACCAGCTCATACTGACTTGCAAGAAGAGTTGATTATTAAATTTTCAGGAAATTTGTAAGCAGTCAATGTTACATTGACAGCTTGAAGTTTGCCACGGTGGGAGTATTTACACTACGGAAATTGGCAAACACTGCAAATCAGGGAATTTTTTTCTCAGAAAGCCAGTTGTTAAACATTTACCAGTAGAAAAACCAAACCAAACCCACTGCTGTCGAGTCAATTCTGACTCATACTGACCCTATAGGACAGAGTAGTACTGCCCCATAGGGTTTCCAAGACTAAATCTTTATGGAAGTATACTGCCTCATCTTTCTCCTACGGAGCAGCTGGTGGGTTCAAACTGCCAACCTTTCGGTTAGCAGTCGAATACTTTAACTACTGCACCACGAGGGCTCCTTTTTACCAGCACACCATTGTCTAAACTGGAAGTAATGCAAGAGAGATGGCGTTGTGTACTAACAGGTCTGCCTTCAACGAGCTACATAGCAGGCTTCATGGTGATTACATAGAGGGTGTCGCTGATTTACAGTCAGGAGATAAAAGCTTAAGTTCCAGCCAAGTGACCCGGTGTGGGTCATTTTCCTTCTCTGTAACTCGGTTTCCTGTCTGTTAAATGGGGATTGCAGTAATACCACTTTACCTTTTTCCCTGGGTTGGTAGGAGACTCACCAGAAATGATACATAGGAAAGAAAATTCAATGTGATCTATACAGGGTTATTCTAATCTTCATACAAACATCTGGACCTTCATCCATTGCTGGTGGGAATGCCAGATGGTACCGCTGCTGTAGAAAACAGTTTAGCAGTTCCTCAAAAAGTTAAACATAGAACTAGCATCTGACTCCCCCGCCCCTCCCCCCCCCCAAAAAAAAAAAATCCCAAACCCATTGCTATCGGGTCAATTCTGACTCATAGTGACCCTATAGGACAGAGTAGAACTGCCCCTTAGGGTTTCTAAGGAGCGGCTGGTGGATTCAAACTGCCAAACTGACGACCTTTTGGTTAGCAGCCAAGCTCTTAACCACTGTGCCACCAGGGCTCCTCCATATGCCCCAGTAATCCCAATCCTGGGTATATACCCAAAAGAACTGAAAGCTGGAATGCAGACAGAAACTGGTACTTCGGTGTTTGTTGCAGCACTATTCACAATAGCCAAAAGGTGGAAACAACCCAAGTGACTATCAGTGGATGAATGGATAAACAAAATGTGATACACACAATGGAATATTATTCAACCATAAAGAGAAATGAAATCCTGATGCATGGTACAACATGAATGAATCTTGATAACATTGTGAAAGTTAGTCACCAAAGGACAACTATTGTATGATCCCACTTATATGAAATAGGCAAATGTATAGAGGCCAAAGTTTATTTGTGGTTACTAGGGGTGAAAGGGAAAGGGGAAGGGAGAATCTTTGCTTAGGGGCCACTGAGTTTCCAATCATGGTGGGAGCATAATTTGGAAACAGACAGTGGTGATGGTTGCACAACATGGCGAATGTAATCAACGTCACTGAATTGTGCATTTGGCAAGTGTTATTATATATTGTAACACAATAAAGCAATTTTTAAAAAATTTAAAAGTGTGATACCATCCTCTTGAGTGGAGTCTTTGGGTGGTGCAAATGGTTAACATGTTTGGCTGCTAACCAAAACATTGGCAGTTTGAGTCTACCCTGAGGCACCTTGGAAGAAAGGCCTGGTGATCTACTTCCGAGAAATCAACCACTGAAAACCTTATGGAACCATGAGGCAGAATCCACTCAAATGACAACTGGTTGCTTGGTCCTCTTGAGTGCTCCGAGAAATGATTTAACCACACACAGGACCTGCCTGATACTACAATCGGATACCAAGACAAACAATCGAGTTTTATCTCCTCTGGTTAGACTAGTGGCCCAGTCTGTTTCTTTGTACCACTCACAGAGTACAGCCGAGGACTGTAGGCTCAGGAGGTAAACAAATGATTACGGGAGAAGAGCTTGGGGGAGCCTGTGATGAGTACACCCATAAAATATGTACTCATGGGCGGGGGCAGAGAAAGTTCTCTCTTCTCTGATCTGTTGTAGAAGGCTGTGGGGTTTTGCAGCTATCTGAATGATTAAATGGATTGTCCTTGGTTGGTGAAGAGGGATGACTACTGCAAGCACACGACATGGTTTGGGATCTTTATAAAAGTGTTGATCTAAGGGGTGAAGCAAGCATACCTCAATTTTTTAATTATTTTATTTTTATTGTTGTTGTTGAAAGAGTACCTTACTTTACAGACTCCATGGGCCACTGGTCAAGCATTGTTAAGCTCAGCCAGTCAACTGATTGCCCCTCCCCCATTTTCTCCCAGCACCCAGCACTACCTCATATACCATCTCCACTACCCTCTCTCCCTCTGCCAAAGTCCAGGCCACAGCATTTACATTCGGAACCACCCAGTCTGCAGTCTAATTATAGGAAAGCATTTATGTCTTTTTCTCTAATTATTTAATAGCCTGTCTTCTCAACCAGATTGTAAAGTCCTCCAGGGCATGGGATATTGTCAACCGACTCTGTTTCTCCTGAGCTCTGGGTGCCCTGAGTGCTCAGTAAGTCCTAAGAGCTATCTCTGATTGAGTGCTTACCAGGGGCAAGACCACACTTGGATAAACTATCTGCAGAAACTCAGAAGGCAACCAGCCTGAATTTTCTTGGCTAGTTCCTTACAACGATCCAAAGGCAGGAGGTATAAGCTGGCCCTTTGTACAGCTAAGGAAACTGAGGCCTAGAGAGGTTAACCCACTTCCCCTAAAGCATAGAGTTCATAAGTGGCAACGCCAGAATTCAGACTTTGGTCTTTCTGAAAAGCTCATTTTCTTAACTACCATGCTACCAACCAACACTGAAGTAAAGCTGTGAATGTAATGAGTGAGTAGTACTATAGTGTTAAATAGCAATTTAGCAGATTGGGAAAGGGAGGCAGCAAGGGGTTAAGACAACCTGTCTGCATAGTTGCAGGCAGTATGTGCTTACCAGGAAGGTCTTGTGAGTTAGGTCTCTGTAGAGAGTATTAACTGTAAAGGGCTGCTGGGTCCAGAAAGTGGGGGCCTGGAATGTGCTGGAGTCTTGGATGATCAACTCTCAGGCAGGCTCCGGCAGCATTACTGCAGGGTGACATTGGTCTCCAATGGGTTCTTTGCGCCTTCCTGTTAGGTGGGCCTTTACATCCAGTATGATTTGGGGCGGTCCTCATTTCAGATCTTATTATTTCTTCCTTACCTTTGGAGAGCTGGGTTGTTTTGTTGTAGCTGTTGTTTCTCGCTTTCTCCTCTGCACTGCGTGACAGTGGCAGAGTGTTCCTGGTACAACCAGAGAGTACGTAGTGTGCTCCAAGGCCTGGGTATACATTGCCCTTCCAGGCCAGGCAGCCGCTGGAGAATACTAACGTGGTGGCAGCACTGGCAGCCCAGGGCCTCAGTGGAGCTGGGGGTGGGGGAGTTGGGGGTAGGGAAACTAGGGGTGGGGTAACTGGGGGTAAGAGACCTGGGTAGTCCTGGCCCAGTTGTTCAGGGCAGCCCCAGAGTTTCTGGGAACAGACAGGACACCAGGATTATGTGGGTGTGGTAAACCCTGAGTGGGGCCAGAGTTGAGATGAAAACCAAAGGGCTGTATATCAAGGTTGGACTTCTCACTCAGCCTAGGGCTATTCTAGGCTTCTCTTCCCTGTCAGAAACAGCCTAGAGGCCCAGGACCCATCTGGTGACTGAGGATGTCCCAGTCCTAACCTCCTCGTATCTCATGCTCTTCACACCCACCAAGCCTTCACTTACGGCTCAATTTCCGGTAGGAACACCGACCATTTCTTGATATTCCTGATGTGTCAGGCACTGTGCTAGGTGGGGTTCCTATGTACAGTTGCGGATAAAATACAGGACACCCAGTTAAATTTGAATTTCAGATAAGAAATGAATAGTATTTCAATATAAATATGTCCCAAATATTCCATTGTTGTTGTCGTGTGCCATTGAGTCGATTCTGACTCATAGCGACCCTATAAGACAGAGTAGAACTGCCCCATAGGGTTTTCTAGGCTGCAGTCTTTACAGGAGCAGATTGCCACATTTCTCCGGACTTTTCGGTTCACAGCCGAGCACTTTAACCATTGTGCCACCAACCTCCCCCCCAAAAAAAACCAAACTCGTTGTAGTCCAGCCCATTCTGCTCATAGTGACCCCATAGAACAGAGTAGAACTGCCTCGTAAGGTTTCCAAGGAGCAGCTGGTGGATTCAAACTGCCAACCTTTTGGTTAGCAGCCAAGCTTTTAACCACTGTGCCACCAGGGCTCCTTAAATATTGTGTGGGGGATACTTACACTAAAAACCATTCATTGTCCATCTGAAATTGAAATTTAACTGAGCATTCTGATTTTGTGTGCATGTGCTTTAGGTGAAAGTTTACAGAGCAAAGTAGTTTCTCACTCAACAATTCATACACAAATTGTTTTGTGACATTGGTTGCAGTCTCCGCAATGTCTCAACATTCTCCACGTCCCCGGGTTCCCTGTTTCCATCTGGCCATTTTTCCTGTCCCTTCCTGCTTTCTGATCTTTGCTTTTGGGCAGGAATTTCCCATTTGGTCTCATGTACTTGAGTGAACTAAGAAGCCTGTTCCTCATGCGTATTCTTGTTTTATAGACTTGTCTAATCTTTGGTCGAAGGGTGAACTTTGGTTGTGGACTTTGGTACTGGCTTCAGTTCTGAGTTAAAAGGGCGTCCGGGGGCCGTAGTCTCGGGGGTCCCGCCACTCTCTGTCAGACCAGTACGTCTGTGTTTTTTTTTTTTTTTTTTTGTAAGTTTGAATTTTGTTCTACGTTTTTCTCCTGCTCTGCCCGGGACCATCTATTGTGATTCCTGTCAGAGTGGCTGCTGGTGGTAGTCAGGCACCATCTAGTTCTTCTGGGCTCAGGCTGGTGGAGGCTGTGGTACTTGTGGTCCATTGTTCCCTTGGACTAATATTTCCCTTGTGCCTTCAGTTTTCTTCATTCTCCTTTGCTCTGGGCAGGATGGGACCAGTAGATGTATCTTAGATGGCCGCTCACAAGCTTTTAAGACCCCAGACACTGCTCACCAAAGTTGGATGTAGAACATTTTCTTCATGAACTATGTTATGTCAGTTGACCTAGATGACCCCCCCAATTTTTTTTAACTAAATCTGGCAACCCTATTCCTATGCTTTATCTCAGTTAATCTTCACAATAACTTTAACTGATAGTAACTATTAATAGTATAATTTTACAAAGGAGGAGACACAGTTATAGAGCTTACAAAGAGCAGAGACAGGATTTGAACCCAGGGCAGTCTAATTCCAAAGCCTATGCTACAAGCACAGTGTTGTACAGCCTCAGAGATAGTACATAATAGTAGTATCTGTCTCACTGAATAACTGGTGAGGGTTGACAGGCAGGGGCAGCAGGGGATCCAGGGCAAGGGCTCTTTGCCAACAGAACAAACATATTTCAGTATTTTAACAGCTTGCACAGCCATACTTGTGTGTTCTGGCAAACCTCAAACTTGTGTATCAAAGTGCTCAGCAAACAGACTCTCCATCTACTACAGAAAGAAAGGTTGAGGGATGGAGGTGTCTGAGCCTTGCTTGGTTGAATCTGCTGTAAAGTGCAGACCAGTGCGGTGATCACAACCTCTTGAAATTACACAGTTGGATGTGCATGGACCAGTTCTCGTGCCCCATCATAACAGATCCTTGCAGTCAACGTCTGATACAACATGGTTACCCTACACTATTGCTGTTTCCCACAAATCTAGAATAATGGCCCATGGAATCAACAGTCAAGAAATCAAATGACGTATTGTATTAGACAAATCTGTTGCAAAAGATCTCTTCAAAGTGTTGAAAAGCAAAGATGGCACTTTGAGGACTAAGGTTCACCTGACCCAAGCCATGATATTTTTCAATCGTCTCATATGCTGCGAAAGCTGGACAATGAATAAGGAAGACCAAAGAAGAATGGAGTGAGCAATTAGGGTCACATAACAATGTATGTATAAAATTTTGTACGGGAGACTAACTTGAAATGTAAACTTCATCTAACTACAACAATTAAAAAAAAAAAAAAAAAAAGGGAGACCGAAGAAGAATTAAGCACTTGAATTATGGTATTGGTGAAAAATATTGAATATACTGTCATGGACTGAATTGTGTCCCCCAAAAATATCTGTCAACTTGGCTGGGTCATGATTCCCAGTATTGTATGATTGTATAATCTGATGTGATTTCCTTATGTGTTGTAAACTCTATCACTATGATGAGGTTATAGTGATGAGGTCTACAAGGTTGGATAGTGTCTTAAGCCAATCTCTTCTGAGATATAAAAGAGAGACTCGAGCAGAGACACATGGGAATCTCACACCACCAAGAAAGAAGTGCTGGGAGCAGAGCACATCCTTTTGACCTGAGGTTCCTGTGCTGAGATGCTCCCAGACTAAGGGAAGACTGATGCACCACAAGGACCTTCCTCCAGAGCCAACAGAGAGAGAAAGCCTTCCCCTGGAGCTGATGCCTTGAATTTGGACTTGTAGCCTACTAGACTTTAAGAAAATAAATTTCTCTCTGTTAAAGCCATCCACTTGTGGTATTTCTGTTATAGCAGTGCTAGGTAACTAAGACAATACCATGGACTGTGCCAAAAGGATTAACAAATCTGTCTTGAAGAAGTATAGCCAGAATGCTCTTTAGAAGTGAGGACCACGAGACTTCGTCTCATGTACTTCGGACATGTTATCAGGAGGGACCAGTTCCTGGAGAAGGACATCATGTTTGGTAAGGTAGAAGGTCAGCAAAAAAGAGGAAGACCCTCGACAGGATGGATTCCCACAATAGCTGCGACAGCGGGCTCAAACATGACAATGATTGTGAGGATTGTGCAGGACCCGGCAGTGTTTTGTTCTGTTGTACATAGCGTGGCCATGAATCGGAACCGACTCGACGGCACCTAACAACAGCAACATGCTCCCTCAAAGGATCCCTAGTGGTGCAATGGTTAAGCACTCAGCTGCTAACTGAAATGTCAGTGGTTTGAACCTACCGGTGGCTCCATGGGAGACAAGACCTGGCAATTGGCTCCTGTAGAGATTACAGCCTAGAAAACCCTATGGGGCAGTTCTGCCCTATCCTATAGGGTCTCTATGAGTCGGAATCAACTTTGCCACACGCAACAACAACATGCTCCTCAAACAGAAAGGCTCTTAGAAAAAGCTGTAGACTGGACATCAGAGGGCTTAGATTCTAGTCCAGTTCTGTCCCTGTGAAATCTTGGGCAAGTAATTCCTTGCTTTTGGTTTGTAGAATGAGAGGCCTGGATGGTGTATTAGCCATGGGTATTTTGGTTGCAAATGAAAGGAAACCATCTCAAAACAGGCGTAAGCCACAAACTGGATTCATTTACTCACATAACAGAAAAATCCAGAGTGAAAGTTGACTTCAGATACAGCTGGATCCAGGGGCGCAAGCAAAGTTCCTATGATTTGGCCTCTTCACTCTTTCACTCTCAGGCATGCTCACCCCTTGTGGTGGCTCCAGAAACTCTAGCCTGACGTTATCCTTACAGTCAGCAATTCTATCAGGAATAGACCCTCTCTGTCCCAACAGTTCCAAAAAAAATTCTTATTGGACTGAGGAGAGTCACGTGTCCATCATAAAGGAATCACTAGGGCAAAGGATAGAAGATGCTCGTTGGCCAGGCCTGGGTCACAAGGCCACCCATCAGAGCCAGGGATAGGTCAACTCCATGAAACCCCATGGTCTAAGGGTGCAAGAGTGTTGGTTTCCTAAAGAAAAACCAGGGTGTTGTGAGCAAATGCAGAGCAAGAGATGCTGGGAAGGCAGGAATAGCAGACATCCACTACAGATGACTCTCAGGTCCCTTCCAGTTCTAACAGTCTGTGATTTTAGGGAATAAAATTTGCTGCTTTCTGTCCTTCTGTAGCTTACCAAGAGGAGCACGTAGGTGTGAATTTCTGAAGGTAGGGTTCCCTTTTTGCTCCTGACTGCTTCTGATTCCACCCATTTTATCACTATCGTGTGTCCCTTGGGCAGAGAGCATAATAGAGAGTTGACCTCATAAAAAGTCAGAAAGCCACTGTTCAGTGGGAGACATCCTGGGTCATCCTCCTGAAGAGTGGGTGTCCATGGAAACAACTCCCAAGCTGACCGTTACAAGCAGGGAGGGTTTCTCACCATCAGCAGCCACTGTCCTCTGGGCAGCCCCATTTTCACCCAGAAAGCAATAACATTTGGCTCTTCTCCCTTCCCACAAGCATTTACCCTGAGAATCCTCTAGTCCTTAAATCAAGCTCCAGGCTGATTTGTATGCTATAATGGTGACATGCACCGTCTGGTTATAACCAGATCCAAACACCAAATGGTGAACTTGTTTGAGAAAGTGCAGTTTTGTGGACAGTAATAGATGGGGAAATGTTAACAAAGGGCAGCCTGCTGAATGAAGGTTAAATACTTTAATACTTCTCAGCTAACCCAGAAACTTCCCTGAATTCTCATTAAAACCAAAAAAAAAATTCTCTGTAATCTGATGTTTTACCTCATTAAATGCTGCAATTTGAGAAGAAAGAAAAGAACTGAGTTGAAAATTGGCACCTGACTCAGGTCACTGAGCTGTTATTTTCTGTTTGGCTTGCCTGGTTCCCTTGTAGGGGAAGGCTTGGAAGAGTATTGGGGAGCTAGGCAGGATCTGAGGTTTCCTGTGGTTTCCCAGAAGCCTTTTCCTTTTTCAGTCCTAATTCACAAAGCCTCTTCCAGTCTCTTCCTCTTTAACTCTCCTCTGCGGCTCAGGACTGCTATACTCTGCCATTGCCTTTAGGGTATACGCCACCATGTTGAGTTTTGAATCTTGGCTGAAAGATGGAGAAATCCAGAAGCAGGAGACTCCTTTTGAAGCAGTTGGCTTCCTTTCTTTCTGTCCCTGCCTCATTTTCTCCTTTCCTTTCTGTATTTCTACCATCTTTTTCTTCTATATTTCAACTTTCTCCCCTTCTTCAGTGACAGCACTGAGATTTCTAATTAAAAAAAATGTAGACATGACAATCTGGTTGGATGGGAGATTGAAGCTGCACTTACATAGCAGTGTTCATAAGTCTAAGGAATCACTAGCTACCTACATCCAAAAATGGGCTGAGTTGATGGAGTGTGGGCAGTAGACTCACTCAGACCTGGAGCCACAACTGTTCTTCTTCCTCCCTTCCAAAGAACAAAGTGGCAGATGAGTTTGAGGTTATGCCCAAAACTGGGGGTCTAACAGAGTATACATATGTGGGAGGGAATTTTTTCGCCATTAGGTAAATAAAGTCCCACCTCCTAAGAATCCCAGTATTTGGAATCTCAAAGGTTAAATTCAAGTAACAGTGGCTTCCTTTTCTCAGAACTAGCCGGTTAAAAGGTGGATGACTCATTTGTTAGGGACAATTTGCCTTTATCTGATCTTTTTTTTCCTCATTAACATCACTTCCTCCTCTTTCCCATTTCTCAGAGGTGGCTGTGGGACATGGTGCCCTGAGCACAGCAGTTTACAGGGAAATTGTACACAGTCCCTTGGTTTGCTCTGGTGGTCACTTTATGAGACAAGGCCCAGCTCTCTTCTATGCTACCCTGGGTCTCCACACACCACCCGCCCCAACTCACACACTCTCAGGCTCTGTGTAGGAAATTCACCACTTTATGGCCTCACGTAAAAGTGCCATTCTGAATAAACACAAAAGCAGTCAAATGCTCTTGAGTTGTTGGCCTTAAATATCAGTCATGCTTCATCGCAGGCACACGGGACCTGTTCTTTGCATGATATCATCATATAAAGAGCGAGGGCCTTAGGGGCATGTAAATGAGGTGATAATGAGGAAAAAATGTTCTGCTCTGTGGGGACCTGGTCTTCACCATAACGTTCCAAGTGGATGTAATCTTACATGGACTCCCTGAGATACAGTATGAAGAGCTGGAAGGGAGTGAAATGGAGATGATATTGAGGTGAGTGTGTGAGAGTGTTTTGAATGTTGTTTCCTAATCTGCCTTTTATTGCTCTTGAAGACCTGCCCATAATCCAAGGCTTTTCTTTTTGTGCAGATCACCCAAGTCCTAGAGCAGTAACTCCAAGGAGCTTCCTTCTCTGCTCTCCAGAGCTCTTTATAGTCCCTTCCTCGGCAGGTATGCTGCCTTCCTTGCCATAATATGCTGCTATTACTTTCACTTTGTTTTCTAAGATGCCCTTTGTTACTCTTGAAGACCTGCCATTATTTCAAAACCTTTTCTCTTTATGTGAGCCACTATGGAGCAATAGGGTGGGGGAGCTTCCTACTTTGCCATACAGATGGTCTTTATTCTCCCTTCCTCCTTCTTTCTTTTCAGACACTTGCAATAACCATGTAGTTGGGAGAGTTCTTTGAAATGGGAAGTAACAAACTCTATCCTCTGCTGGGTGATTTCACCTCCTTGGGGGAAAAAAGATTGTAGAGAATCCAAGGTGGCATCGTTACTGCTGTTGCGTCAGGACAGTATATGAGTAAAATCACTCACTCATTTGTTTATTCATTTGTTCATTTGTAACCTAAATGTCCCCCATGGGGGCGTGAGAGGTCTCATTTATAGTTATGTCAAAAATTATGTTTGCTCTGAAACTTTGCCCATTTTACTAACAGGATTCCAGAGTCTTTTTTAGTGATTCTTCTATTCTAACAATTCCAGAGAGTTCTCAGTCATGTTCATGGGTCAGTCCTCATCTTTGCTCCCCGCTGCCATTGCAAGTTACAATCAATTGCCGCAATCAATTCTCTGTCCATCCATCCATTCATCCATCTGTCCACTCCTCCATTCAACGAACGTTTATTGAGCACTTAACTATGAGCTAGGTACTGAACCAAGTGACTAGCTAAGCTCAGTGGTAAAGCTGGATATCTGCCCTCTGGGAGGATGCAGTCTTATGAAGAACAGAGACAAAAAGGTAGACAGGTAAGTAGGACACAGTGTAAGGTTCAGAGCAGAGTGCAGTAGGGGTACATAGAAGGGGAGGCTGGCTGGAGTTAGGGACTCAGCCTGAGGACACACTATTAAAACCGAGACTTGAAGGATAAGAAGAAAGAGTAGGGAGGGGAGAGGGATAATTTTCAGAAAGAAAAATATAAGTGTGCCTGCTACTCTCCTGAGCGAAAACCTTCATCTTGCTGAACCCTAAGCTTGTTAAGTAAGGATGAATTTTCATGTAGAATGAGCATGGGTTTGGAGACAAACAGACCTTCTAGACTTAGGGCAATTTGCTTAACGTTTTCTGGGCCTCAGTTGCCTCATCTATAAAATGGGCAAGATTATAATATCGACACTGCAGTGTTGTTGGAAGGATTAGATGTGTTGTAAGCAAAGCCCCTAGCATGCACGAGAGGCCTTCACAAATTGTGAATCTTCGCATTACGAAAACCACAAGCTCTGAACGAGAACTTTATGAAGATATGTATCAGTGGTTTTTAAGGGTGGGGTGGGGGCAGGGTGGAGAATCTCCAGGGAAGCTTTTTTTTTAAAAAAAAAAGTAAGGACAAATAAACAAACATGCCCAGGCTCCATCCCAGGAGATTCTGAGTCACTAGGTCTGGGGCAGATCTCTAGCATCTGGATTGTTCTAAAAGCTGCACAGGTGATTTTGATGTTAGCCGTGGCCGTGAATGGCTGCTTACCCTGCAAAAACCAAGGGCCTATTTTCATGCCTATAGCTGCCACTTGAAGTACATTATATTGCAAACATGAAAACCACAACTGAGAACACAGTAACCATGATTTAAAGGAGCTATTAAACAGGGTTGGCACAGTGTGCTGATGGCCAGTACCCATCCTCCCTGGGTAATTGAGAAGGGACTTAGGAATCAGTGAAAGCGCAATTGCAGAATTTCTCAGGCTCTTAGAAATGTCATCTGTAAAAATATCCAGGGGCATATATTCATTCTGGCTTGAGTCAGAGAGGAATGTAGCTGTCATATTTCTCTTGACTGACCACCACAACCCTTTGGAAAATTGATCTAGTAAATTTGTAACTCATATCGTACGGCAGCTTTAAACTTTCTAGAGTTTGTGATTGTTTGCTGAAAATAGACATCTGGTTGTCGAATTTCCAACATAACAGTAAAGAAGAATTCAGGTAGGCGTTTGCCTAGGAAAAGTCTCAATCTTTCAATCCACAGTCTGAAATTTCAGTTGTTCAGGGTGGAATTTTTAAGGGGATGTTCCAGAATGTTCCCTGAATGGAGGGTGTCCTGGCTGTCTCTCTCTTATTCACTCCCTCCCCGTAAGACAGTACAATGAAATACCGCTGAAGTTTGCATTTGCCTAGAGCTTGAGGACAGTCACTACCTGTGAATGACTGGGAAAATCTCAGGAATAAGCAAGTTTTGATCTTCAGAGGTAGCCTTGTTGCTCTATCTCCAGAAATAAGAGGAGACGAAATATTCTTCATTTGGCCTGAATCAGTCCAGAAAGGAAAAAGCTTAATATTCAACTCTCTCCAAATATGGTCAAAGGAACATCTGCCTTAAAATCACCTGAAGAGCTCATTAAACATGCAGATTCCTGGGCTCCATCCCAACCTTAAACCAGTTGATTGGAGTTGATCCGACTCAGGATAACTCCATGTGTGTCAGAGTAGAACTGTGCTCACCAGAAGTAGCTCACCAGGCCTTTTTCTGAGGCACCTCTGGATGGACTCGAACATCCAACCGCTCAGTTAGCAGCTGAGCACATTTACTGTTTTCACCACCCAGGGACTCCATCTCAGCTTTACTGAATTTAAATTTCAGGTGGTTCTGATAGTTATAGTCACTTTATGAGAAAGTAGAAAAGTTTTTTTAATACACTCTTGTTTTGCCACAAAGAATTATATTTCTGCATTTAGATTAAGAAAAAAAATGAACAAGTTAAAAGAGTATGACAACTGGAGACGCCCGTGTTTGCTCCTTGCTCCTTGGCTAATTCCCAGAAAGAAATTCCTTGCACTTTTTTGGATTTCAGTTTCCCTTTCCATAGGTGGGACTAATAAGTACAGTGAAACCTGTGAGAGGCGGAACTCGATGTGTCTGCCCTGTTTTTCCAGGTCTCGCAAGTTTTCCACCTTTGCCAGGGTGCAGTCTTACTACTTTTCTATTGCTTTTTACTAGTGGAAAATATCTGAGTCTTCCTTCTCTGACGGTTTCCATCTTACACAGCTTCCAGCTTTCACAAGTTTTACTGTATAGTAATTAAAATAGAGTTTCCAAGGAGCAGCTGGTGGATTTGTACTGCCGACATTTATGTTAGCAGCCAAATGCTTAACTACTACGACCAAGGAATAGGAACAGAATTAAAATAGGAGTTATAATTCCTGTCCGCCTTACCTTAGAGAGAGCCCTGGTGGTACAGTGGTTAAGAGCACAGCTGCTAACCAAAAGGTCAGACATTCGAATCCACCAGCTGCTCCTTGGAAACCCTATGGGGACAGTTCTACTCTGTCCTATAGTGCCGCTGTGAGTCGGATCCACTCAAAGGCAACAGGTTTAGTTTTTGGTTTTATCTTAAAGATCAAATGAGAAAATGTGTATGAAAATGCTTTGAAAACTAAAAGCGCCCAGCTCTATCATGACAGTCATTTTATACATGAAGGATCTGTAGTTCGAGATTCACAGCTAACATTTTATCCTGGCCAAGTGCTAACCAATCTTCTTATTTTTATTCAAAGGGAAGAAGATGTTTCTATACACAATGAGCCATCTAGCACTAAGCATAAATAAGATGGTTCAGATGTTGCAAAGAAGCAGCTAGGGATCATTATCCAGAAGTGCATAATTCACATCCAGAGCAGCTACTAAGAGCGAGCAACTTAATACGTTCCCCAAAGCCCATTATGTTACCCACATCCAGAAAGCCGCTTAAGCCAGAGCTTTCTCAAACCAAAGCAATGTCCACTATCTTTGACTGCTTGCCTGATGAGAACTTTTTTCCCCCCGTTCCTGGCAAATAAATATCTGGCTGTAGAACAAGCCAGCGTGATGCATTTTATGACAAATCCTTCCTAATATTCTAATCTCTCAGGCCCCAGACACGAGTCTTAAAGAGAGGTGGAAAGACTTCGTCTAAAATTTAGTTAATATATAAGAGCCCTCTATTACCCCCCTTAATGATCCACATGTGGCTTCAGTCTAAGAAAGCAGGCAGGCTTTCTCCTTCACAAGCTGTACCCCTTAACATTTTTCAAAGTCTGCAAGGAGAGTGGTGGAGATAATGTAATGCATTAAATAATCCTGTGTACAGATGTTCACGTTCTGTCACCTGAGATCTCTTCAGTGCTGTTCTCTGGCATAATCCTATAGGTGCCTGCCCACTGTTCACTTTGAATAGATCTGTTTCCAGGCCTAGGGGAGATAGCCATTGATGTCAGAACTCTTAAAAGCCCCTACCTAGGTGGAGCCCTGGTGGAGCAGTGGTTAAGAGCTCAGGCTGCTAACCAAAAAAGGTCAGAGTTCGAATCCACTGGCGGCTCCTTGGAAACTGTATGAGGCAGTTCTACTCTGTCCTATAGGATTGCTATGAGTCAGAATCCACTCATCGGCAATGGGTTTTAGACAAAAGGGTTGTCCCTGAGTGACACAAATGGTTAAGTGTAAAGCTACAAACCACAAGGTTGGCTGTTCAAATCCATCCAGAGGCACCTTGGAAGAAAAGCCCGGTGATACACTTCTGAAAGATCACAGCCATTGAAAACTTTATGGAGTGCAGTTCTACTCTGAAACACGTGGGGTCTCCATGAGTTGAAATGGACTCAACGACAATTGGTTTAGGTGATGCAAACAGTTAATGTGCTCAACTGCGAGCTGAAAGGTTGGAGGTTCAAGTCCAACCAGAGGCACCTCAGAAGAAAGGCCTAGTGATCTGCTTCTGAAAATCAGTCATTGAAAACCCTATGGAACACAGGTCTACTCTGACACACATGGGGACGCCATGAGTTGGAGTTGACTCCATGGCAACTGGTTAGCACCAGTAGGAAATGAGGAAATGCTGGTGGAGAGGAAAACGGACAAGAAGAGGAAAGGAGATCCATGGCTTAGCTGCTTTGGAGAATGAAATGATTTCCTGGACTGAAAAGAGGCCTCGCATTCACTTTGCTCATCCACCCAGGCATTCATTCATTTCATTCATTTATTCAACACTGTTTATAGGCACTGTCATAGGCACAGGGGACTCTAGGTCCTTCTTAGCTGGTGAAAGGAGCTTAGCACACTGCTGCAGCCTGGGTTTGTAGCCACAGCAGTTACAAGTTGGGGAAGTTTTCTTCTTGCTTTGTTTGAGAGACCAAAGGACTATAGGACAAACTGTGCTAAAGCAAATGGGGAAAAAAATCCAGTTCCACCTGGCTCCTCCTTGAACAGGCTCCCACTCCTTTCTGGGGCAGGTGGGGCAGTGAGAGCCCCTAACCACTGGCTTGGAAAGGAAAACCCTGAAGTCATTCAATCCAGCTCTCTGAGCTGCATTCTACAGGGATCTAGAGGGTGCCTTCCAGGGAGTTAACCCTTTCTTTCACAAGTACCAGATGCAAGACCTTCAAGGCACTGAGAGGACACACTCACTATGTGAACTTGAAAAAGATGAAGATGGTGATGATGATGATAATTGTGATGATGGTGATGGTGATGATGGTGGTTACTCTGTGGCACACTATGCAGCTTTACTATGTGGCAGACACTCTGCTATGTGCTTTACACCTGTTATTTCATTGGATCCTCACAGTAGCAGTGTGAGGTAGGTACATTTATTTATTACCCTCATTTTACAGATGTAGAAACTGAGGATCAGAAAAGTTAAGAATCTTGTGCAAAGTCCCACTACTAGGAGGTGGTACAGCTGGGCCAGTATCTCTTCATCTTCTTGCTCTGTTTCTTTGGTTCTCAAGCATTACAGTCGGCCCTCTGCATCCACAGTTTCTGCATCAGCAGATTCAACCAACTGTGGATCAAAAATATTCAGAAAAAAAGAAAATTCCGAAAAGCAAAACTTGAATTTGCTGCGCGCTTAGCATTATGATGAATCCACGTGAATGAAATGATGTGTAGGCATACCCTGCTGTAGCCACCCACCATTTCACAGATCCTCAGTCTCTCTCCAGCACTGATTGGAGCATTATTTGCCTTGTGTCTTGTCATTATTCCCTAAACAATACAGTAAAACAACTATTTACATAGCATTTACATTGTATCAGATATTATAAGTAATCTATAGATGATTTAAAGTATATAGGAGAATGTGCATAGGTTATATGCAAATACTGTGCCATTTTATGTAAGGGACTTGAGCATTTTGGAACCAATCCCCCATAGATGCTGAAGGACGACCTGTATAAACCAAAATGTACTTGCTTGTACTGAAAACATCTCATGTAGCTCATCCTCTATGGTCTCCTGTGTCAGATTGTCTGAGTGTTTTTTGCATGGCACACATGATCCCTTTGGTTTGATTAGACTTCTTGGTCCTGGAAGTCCTCTGGTTATAGTTACTACCTGATGAAGGGAGCACAGTATGAGTATGGGGGTTTTTCTGGCCGGTCTTGAGGCCACCCAAGACCAGCTACTTCTTCAGCCCTGAAGACCCAGGACTAAAGATCCCAGCAGGGTAAGCACAGGCAGTGAGTGACATGGATGAAAGAACAGATAAGAACAAAAGAGGAGGCACAAAAGACATGTATGAAAGCCAAGGAGAAACAGAGGTGGTCCTGAGGGCCAGCACTGCTGTCTTCTAAAATTCTTCAGTGGTAACCAAGTGTTGCTTTTCCAGAACAGGGGTCCAGCTCTGGGAGATGCCTTCAGAGCCAAGTCTGGTGAACAAGGTTGGGGACTGAGTGGAGTAATGCCTCTGTATGTCCAAAAATAAACAAAAAGCAAACACGATGACAACTGATGAGTTTTTAGGGAGTTGTGGAACATGGCAGCAACTCTGGAATGAATGTCGTACTTCCTTTGAAAGGATACAGTGTCTACCTCGATGTTTACACAGGAGTATCTTTATTAACAAATCTGACACTTATTTTGCTGGCAAATCTGCGATTTGGGTAGGGTTTGGTGGGGGCAGCTCATTCCTACTCTACTTTGCATCAGCTGCAGTGGCTCAAAGGCTGGGGCTGGAATCCCCCGGAGGCTTGTTGACTCACAAGTCTTGAGGTTGATGCTCTTTGTCAGCTGAGTCTTCAGCTGGGCTTTGTCCATGTGGCTGCTTGGCTTCCTCACAGCATGGTGAGGACCAGGTGGAAGTGCTATCGCCTTTTTAGATTTAGCCTTGAAAGTCATATGGCCCACCTAGATTCAGGGGAAGGAAACATGGACCCCACCTCTGGATGGAGGAGTATCAGTGTCACATTGTTAGAAAAGCTGTGGGGACTGACATGTTGACACAGCCATCTTTGGAAAATTCAGTCTGCCACACATCTGCTTCCTCATGCCACCGGTTCTTTGCGTATTCTGTTTCCTCTACCTGAACACCTTTTCCCCTCTTCCTAGGTAAGGACTAATCATCCCTCATACCTCAGCTGAGTCATCATTTCTTCAGGAAGCCTTCTCTGAGCTCCCTGACCAGGATACTTCCCCCTAGTTTATGTTTTCATACTCTTCCTTAAAGCTTATCATAGTTACATTTCAAATATATGTGTGTATGCATATAAATACATGCCTATAATTTTATATATGTGCGTGGTATGTGTGTGTACACATATAGATCAATGTCTGTCTCTTAAGTAGATGGTAAGCCCCATAAAAAGAGGAACTATAAGGTTTGCTTGATTTGTTTGCTACTCTGTCTTCAGTGCCTAATACAGGAACTGGGACACAGTAGGTGTCCATGTGTTTGTTGCATTAAAAAAAAACGCATGGATGCCCAAGGTTGAATTTTGAAGCCCTTGGAGCCCTGGTGGTACAGTGGTTAAGAGCTCAGCTGCTAACCAAAAGGTCGGCAGTTTGAATCCACCATCTGCTCCTTGGAAACCCTATGGGGCAGTTCCACTCTGTCCTATAGGGTCGCTATGAGTCGGAATTGACTCAATGGCAGCGGGCTTTTGGTTTCTGTTGGGATGTTATATTCTGCTGGCTGTGTTATCCCTGGGGCAGGATGCTTAAACCCATTCAAGAAAGGGGATTCAGAAAAAATGTTTCTGAGCTTCATGGTGGAGTAGTAGCTGACCTCAGCTTTGGGGGACACATCAGTGCTAATCTCTATAGAATTAATCTCTCTGGCCTAGTCCCCATAGACCTGATTACAAATGCTAATGAGTTTGTTTCATTTGTCTACAGATTAGCCCAGGTAGGTCCAGTCACCCAAAAGGAGTTAGGGGAGAGCTGGAATACTGGGGAAAAAACACAAGACTGATGAATAGTTTCCAGATGGGAGCCAGCCCTGGCTCCAGCTCCCTTGCCAGTCAGAGGCAGCAGAGACCTCTAACCTGTTCTGACTTTGCACCAGGATTAACAAAACATGCTCTGCTAGGGTGCATGTAGGTTCTTCCACCAGTTAAAGACGTTCAGGTTCAGGAACCTTAAGCACTAATTATGCAGGAGGGAAATGAAGTAGAATCTGTAGTGGGGATGAGAAAGGTTTCCAGGAGGGGCATAAAAAAAAAAAAAAGCTTAATAATTGGTTTTGCTGTGAAATTAAAGCTCTATGACACATATGTCCACAGTCTGCAGACAATTTACAACCCCTCTGCAGGAAGTGACAGAGAAGAAACCAGTGGGGTGAGACATGGTGCAGGGTAGAAACAGGGCTCCTCCGAACTTACTCCAAGGGGAAACCTGGGAGCCTAGGCCTCCTAATGACCATGTTCTTGTTCTCATCCATGCTCGGACTCTGGCTTCTGAGGGGCCAAGAGCACTGCAGCCTTATCCCATCCACACCAGGAAAATCTGTGTACCCTAGAAAGGAGAGTGGCCAAAAACTATCAACTAATACCTGAGGTGTTGAGTAGAGGTTCTTAACCTTGTTTGTGCATGTGTGTATACATGCACACACACATGCTCATGCCATGGACCCCTCTGGCCATCTGTATGGGCTATGAACCCCTTTCTCAGGGTCTGTATTTTAAATTTATACAATTGATTGCAGGCTTCTACTACTGATTGAGATGGAATAATAACGATCAGATTTACCCTTGTGCCTGAAACAACTAAAAATCCAGACAGAATATATGAAATAATGGTTTTCAAAACATTGACTATCAAGCAACAAAGGACAGTGATCCCCAAGAGATGGGAAACAAACAAGGTGAGCCCTATGATATTGCCCTAGCTTATTCCCTAGAGAGTTCTAAACTGCAGCACAAGAATGGGGAGCTCTGGCGTCTTCCTGAGTTGAGAAGAAGCTGGGAGATTGGGGAAGTGAAGGTGGCTAGAGTTTGCAGAGTAGGTACCAAAGAAGAGAGAGACGCGCAAAGAAAGAATTATAGAGATCCAGAGACGGTTTCCTGGAGTCTTCAGCTGAGTACTGATCAACACATGTGTGAGAAAACTACTTAAAGCAAGGAAAGAACCATCTGAAAGGATGAGAGGCAACAATTCTTGGTGCTTACACAGGGTCAGGACTAGTTTCTGTGCCCATTAGCCACAGTGGGAAACCTCATAATCCACAGGGCATCAGGTAGAGTATTCAGAATGGTTTTGTCTCAGCAGTTGGGAAAACTTAGTCATAAACTAAATACTGCTCTGGATCCACCTAACAAGGCTTAAAAGTAAGACAAAAAAAATCAAACTGATTCTAAATAACTTAACCATGTCCCAGAACAAAACTCCAGAGTATTTAGAGTATTTATAAAAATCTAAAACTATCCAGTCTCAGAAAGGTAAAATACACAATAAAAAATTAGCAGACATCCAAAGAACTGGAAAAATACAACACATATATTTTAAAACCAATCAATTGGAACTGACTCAGAACTGATACAGATGGTAGATAGTAGGTAAGGGCATTAAAACAGTTATATTCAAGAAGCTAGAGGACAAATTAAGCATGTTAAGAGACATCCAAGATATATTTTTTAAAAAGCCTCTAATAAAAAAATCTAGAGATGAAAACTATAATCTCTGAGACGAAAAAATACACTGGATGGGATTAACAGCAGATTATACACTGCAAAAGAAAATATTAGTGGACTTGCACACACAGCAATAGAAACTACCCAAAATGAAACACAAAGAGAAAAAAAAAAACTTTAAAAAATAAATAAGGCATCATTGAGCTGTGGGACAACTTTAAGTAGCCCAAAGTATGTGTAATTGGAGTCCCCGAAGGATAAAATATTTTAAGAAATAATGATCAGAATCTTTTCAAATTTGATGAAAAATATAAACAAAGATCCAAGAAGCTCAACAAGACCCAGGCATAAGAAATATTTATAAAAGTACACCAAAACCCATTGTCGTTGAATTGATTCCGACTTACAGCGACCCTATAGGACAGAGTAGAACTGCCCCATAGGGTTTCCAAGGACTAGCTGGTGGATTCAAACTGCCGACCTTTTGGTTAGCAACAAGCTCTTAACAACTGTGCCACCAGGGCTCCAAAATTACACCAAGGTACATCTTAATATAAGTGCCTTAAAAAAAACAAGTGATAAAGAGAAATTTTACAAGCAGACAAAGAAAGAAGAGACATTATGTACATACAAATAAAGATAAGGATGATAATAGAATTCTTGTTGGAAACAATACAAGTCAGAAGGAGTAGAACAAGATTTTCAAAATATTAAAAGAAAAAAAATCTGGCAACTTAGAATTCTATACTGCTATGATTAAGTGTGTGTGTCAACTTGTCTGGGCCATGATTCTCAGTGGTTTGGCAGTTATGATGTAGTCTGGCAGTCATATAATGATGTAATCACCTCCACGATGAGATCTGATATCATGTGATCACCTCCATGATGGGATCTGCTGTGAGTAGCCAATCAGTTGAAAGGGAGTTTCCTTGGGAGTGTTGCCTGCATCCAATATAGGTGGACTTTCTGGCGAGGCTTGCTGGCTTTTGCTCACTCTGGATCCTGCAGCTGGCTCCTGCTCATATGACCTCTGGTTCTTGGGACTTGACCTAGCAGCTTGCCTGCCAGTCTGGGGTTCACCAGCCCCTGCAGCTACGTGAGTTGGGAGAAGCTTCCAGCTTGACCTATGGACTTGGGACTTTCCAGACTCTATAACCGCATGAGCCATTTTCTTGATATAAATCTATCTATATGCTTTACTGGTTTTGCTTCTCTAGAGAACCCAGCCTAAGACATACACTCAGCAAAAATATATTTCAAAAATGAAATTGAAGTAAGGAATTTTCAGACATATAAAATTTGAAAGAAAAGAATAGAGAGTTCAGAAATAGACTCACACATGTATGATCAATTAATTTTCCAGAAAAATGCAATGGCATTTAGTGGAGAAAGAATAGTGTTTTCAACAAACGGTACTGGAACAATTGGATAACTGTATGCAAAAAAAAGAAAGAAAAAACGGAGAACTTAGATTAATATCTTGCACCAAATACGAAATTTAAAAGGTATCATTGACCTAAATGTAATACCTAAAACTACAGAACTTCTAAAATAAAACATAGGAGAATATCTTTGTGACCTTTTGTTGGACAAAGATTTTTAAATCTGAAATCAAAAATCAATCCATAAAAGAAAAAAAATTAATTGACTGAACTTCATCACAATAAAGAACTTGCTCTGCAAAAAACACTTTAAAAAATGAAAGGAAAAGCCACACATTGGGAGAAAATGTTTGCAAATCACCTATCTGATAAATGACTTGCATCCAGAGTATATAAAAATTCATAATAAGAAAACACACAATCCAGTAGAAAATTAACAACAGAGAAGATACATGAATTATAACTAATTACATGAAAAGAAGCTCAGCATCATTAGTCATTAGAGAAATGCAAATCAAACCCACAGTAAGATGCCACCTGACACTCATTAGAATGTCTGCAATTAAAAAGACTGACTACACCAAGTGTTGTGAAGGATGTGCGGCAACTGGAACCTTCTTACACTGCTTGTGGGAATGTCAGTGCTACAACCACTTTGGAGAAAAGTTTGACAGTTTCTTAAATAGTTAAACACATACCTACTATTTGACCTAGACATTCCACTCCTAATTATTTACCAAAGAGAAATGAAAGCATATGTCTACACAAAGACTTGTACACTAAGGTTCAATGTAGCCTATTTGTAATAGCTAGCAACCGGAAACAACTCAAATGTCTGTTTATCAATAGGCAAGTGGATAAATAAATTGTGGTTTCTACACATAATATAATACTATTCAAGAAAAAAAGGAACTATTGACACACACAGAAATATGAATGAATCTCAATTATATGGAGTGAAAGAAATCAGATTAAAAAAAAAGAGTTCATACTGCATGATTCTATTTATATAAAGTTCTAGAAAATGCAACTAATCTATAGTGGCAGAAATCACATCAGTAGTTTCCCAGGTTTTGGGGCCCCAGGGACTCCTGAAGAGGGGCAGAAAGAAAGGATTACAAATGGGCATGAAGAAACTTTTGTGGGTGATGGATGTGTTCACTAACTTTATTCTGATGATGATTTTATGGGTGTATACTTATGTCAAACTTATCAAATTGAAAATTTTAAATATAAGCAGTTTATTGTATGTCATTTATACGTCAGTAATAATATTTTAAAAAATTAAAAACACATAGACTTACAAAGGAGGCCAATTATATTAAAACACAGCCATCAAAATATTAAAAACACAAATCTGAAATATAACTAGATAAGTACTTCTTTATTAAACAAGGCTAATAACTACTGTAATTAGAATTAATGATGAATGTAAAAGAAGTTTCCAGGGTTGCACAACCACTGTAATGTGACATGAAAATACCAGTGCTTTCCGGTAGTGTTAAAGTCACAGTTACTGCTAAAACTACTGCAATTTGTTGCCCATATTTATAATAGAAGGAAATTCTAAATTTCCGTTACAGTTTAGTAAAAATAAAAATGTCCAGGTTAGGAAGCCTGGGGAGCCTTTAGGATCAACCTGTGGAAAGAGACTCAGTTCAGCGTACAAAAATGGTGCCCACCTGTTTTCCCTTCTTCTCTTCAGCGGGTTGGACTTTCCCAGGTTTATAAAAGAAATACAGGCCTGGAGTCCTGGAAACAGTCAGTATGCTTCTTCAGGAGGATGAACGGGTGTGCACACACCACCCCCTTGACCTACTCTCCAGAGGAGGCCTGAGGCAGGCCTCCTAACAGCCACTCTGAAGCATCAACCAGGAAACGTTTCTTTAATAAAGGCCAAACCCAACTGCTTTCAGGGAAAGCAAGGTTGATTCCACCAGGCAGGCACTTTATCTTGTGGAAGTTAGATAGAACACAGTTAGCTACAGCGTGGAGTTACTAGGGACACTTGGCTCAGGTGTGGAGAGTAGAACAGTCTCCATAGGTTCTAGCATCTTCTAGGGGTCATGGCCACAGGAGGTTGGCCCTTCTGAGCTGGCTTGGTTTTTTTTGTTTGTTTTTGCCTCTAAAAGGATCAGGTCTTTCCTGTTGAGTTCCCAGTGGGAGCTGCCAACTTTAGAGTATAGATTACAGTCAACTTAGCTGGCTTCCCCCTAACACTGTCATTAGGAACCCTAAAACCAAACCAAACCCATTGCCGTCGAGTTGAATCTGACTCAGAGAGACTCTGTAGGACATAGCACAACTGCGCCATAGGGTTTCCAAAGCTGTAATCTTTATGGAAGCAAACTGCCACATCTTTTTGCCAAGGAGCGGCTGGTGGGTTTGAATTGCCAACCTTTCAGTTAGCAGCCAACTGTCTAACCACCTTTTAAGTGCCTGTATTTGGCCTGTAACAAGGATTGAACTATATCTCCAACCTGTTCTCTGTCAGTCAGCCCTGGAGGTCCACCTCCCACTAGCCTGTGGTCCTCTTCCAGGCTGCTCTTGTTTGCTCCAAGAGCACACTTTGAGCTTGCACCATCAGCTGCTCTCCTTACAAGGCTCAGTAAAGGTCCCTTTGCTGCCTGTAACCTGGTGGTCATAGAAGCTTTCCTCCCTGTCCCACCCCCACATCAAAAACAAACATCAGTGCTGTCAAAGATTCTTGGTACACTGCCATGTTTAAAGTTTTCTCAGAAAAATCACTCTCAGCCTTCTTCAGTGGATTTTTAAAATCTGTAAGAACCCACATTTGCATTTTAATTCTGTGGCTTTGACCCCCTCCTGGAGTCTCCAGTCCATTTAAGAAAGGGCTATCTGCCCTCTGGGGACAGAATCTCTGGCTAAGCCAATGGGGATCTTGGGCCCTAGGTACCCCTCTGGTTCTTTGCTAGAGGGGTTGGGAAATAGCTGGTACAGAGAACCGGACTATAATTATGTCAGCACAGTTAAGGAGTAAGACCCCTTCTCCCACAATATCTAAAACCCATCTTTGCAGAAGTTGCAATGGGCCCGGCTGGGGCAACAGTCGTCTGGGCCAATGCTGGAAACTAAGGTGTAAGAACACCAGGGGCAGGAAGAACCAGATAATGAGCCCTAATCCTGGAAAAGGGTCTTGGGCCCACCAAGAAATCAAGATTACATGACACATCCAAAGAACAAGAGCCTGTCTGGGCCAACAGGTGGGATCAGGAACAGCAAAGGGGGTTCTGGGGTGATTACTAGGATCAGAGCTGAAGATCCTTCAAGAGCCCAAGATTCAAGGGTGATGGTTAGGCTTGTTTAAGGGTCTAGGTTCTGGACCAGCACCAAAAGTCCCCTGAAGACAGAACACTGGAAATTGAGGTTGAGGTGGTTGTTCCTTTACAAACTCATACTACCTTTCCCGGTATGCAGTGGTTAAAGTGATGGAGTGCTAGCCAAAAGGTCAGTGGTCTGAAACCACCAGTGGCTTCAAGGGAGAAAGATGTGGCAGTCTGCTTCATAGAGATTTACAGCCTTGGAAACCCTATGGGGTTACTATGAGTCGGAATTGACTCGAAGGCAGTGGTTTTTTTACCCAGGCCTAAGGAATTGGTAGCTGGGTGTTACTTATGGGATTGAAGAGCTAGCAAGGGTGGCAAAGCAGAAATGGTACAATCAAATCAGGTGCCATAAAAGTCATTCAGAATTTATTTATTGTTCTGTTGCCTACATTTTAGTTGATCTGGGGATTTTTGAGCAACTCCGCATGACTGGGCAACATGTCTTTCCCACTAGTGACTTGGCTAGAATGTAGGCTCTTGGGCACAGGGACTTGCAACTCATAAGTGGTCCAGATCCCAGCCTCTCCCATTGAATCTTCAATTAGAGTTTGCCCCAAAGGAGTAACACTTGTGAGCGTGCTCTCCATTTTCCTGCCCAGACTCAGGAGGTCAGGTCTCAAGACTCAGCCTTTAGAAGGAAATCTGATGTGGACCTTGCTCCTAAAAAGAACCACAGGAGACATTGTGGGTGGTGGCAGGAACCACACATGGATCTGGGTAAACCACACAGAACAAGATGCTAGACTGGGAGATCCGTGAGAATGACAACCATGCCCAGTTCAAGGGTCAAAGTCTTACCCTCCAGACAATGCCTCGGCACGTGTGAAGACGCATGGAAATTCTTTATCGGATTGAATGGAACTATCTAATGACGCTATTAGTGTATATGAACATGGATTCTATAGAATCCTGAAGCTGGAAGATAACTTAAAAATTAATAGGGACGCATACATCACTGACAAAAAACAAGTCCAGATGGACTGTAGACCTGAATATGAAAGATAAAACAAAAATGCTACTAGAAGGTAATGTAGGAGAATATTTTTATGACCTTGGGATAGGCAAAGATTTCTTAAGCCACACACGCAAAAAAAACAATAGCCATAAAGTTTACCAAATTAAAAACTTCTGTTCATCCAAATATACCATCATGAGGGTGAAAAGGCCAGCCACAGAGAGGGAAATGATACTTGCAAAACCCCTGTCTGACAAAGAACTCCTATGTCCCCGGTGGCAAATAGCCCTTTCTTAAATAAATTGGAGACTCCAGGAGGGGGTCAAAGCAACAGAATTAAAATGTAAATGTAGGTTCTTACTTATTTTAAAAGTGTAAGGAAGGTGAAATACCTTATTCAAAGCAACCCAGCTGGTGAGTAGCATTTGATAGTCTCTTTGAGTTGGAATTAACTCTAAGGCAATGTTTTTTTATCTCTCATTCTAGGAGCCTTGGTGGTACAATGATTAAGAGCTTTGCTGCTAACTGAAAGGTTGGTAGTTCAAACTCACCCAGAGGCTCCACGGAAGAAATACCTGGCGATCAACTTCTGTAAAGATTACATCTAAGAAAGCGCTATGGGGCAATTCAATGGGGCAGCAGTTCTACTCTGCTACAGGGTGGACTATGAGTTGGAATTGAATTGACTAGACAGCATATAACAACAACCCCTCATTCTAGAGCCCATGTAGTTTACCTTCACACTTTACTGCTTGCCTATTACAGAATGTCTTTTAAATTGTAAGAGACTCAACAAACATAAGGTTTGACTTCTCATTATTTAAAAAACAAAAAACAGTTGCATCAAGTCAATTCCAGTTCGTGGTAACCCCATGTATGCAGAATAGCACTGCTCCATAGGGTTTTCAAGGCTGTGACCTTTCAAAAGCACATTGCCAGGCCTTTCTTCTGAGGTGTCTCTGGGTGGGTTTCAATTGCCAAGGTTTTGCTTAGTAGTCATGCACTTAACTATTTGTGCCACCCAGGCACTCCTTATGATTATTCAGTGCAGGTAATTTTAATATAAGTCTAGAGATTATTTGCAAAAATTTAAGCATGAGTGCATTTTCCTAAAGAGAGAAACTAAACACACCTGTGGTTTCCCAAAGGGGTCTCTGATGAAAAAAAACAAACCAAACCAGTTTCTGTTGAGTTGATTCTTACTCATGGCAACCGCATGTGTGTCAGAACAGAACCGTGCTGCACAGGGTTTTCAATGGCTGATTTTTCAGAAGTAGATCACCAGGCCCTTCTTCTGAGGAGCTTCTGGGTGGACTCAAAAGAGCCAGCCTTTCATTTAGTAGCCAAGTGCTTAGCCATTTGCATAGGGGCCCTGGTGGCACAGTGGTTAAGAGCTTGGCTGCTAACCAAAAGGTTGGCAGTTCGAAACCACCAACCACTCCTTGGAAACTCTATTGGGGCAGTTCTACTCTGTCCTATAGAGTCACTATGAGTGGGAATCGACTTGATGGCAACGGGTTTAACCACTGCACCGCTAGGCAACCTGGGTCTCTGACACCTTCCCCTATAAAGCAGAAGGGTAAGAAGAGCCTCTGGTCTAAAGGAGAAAATCCAGCCAAGAGAAGCCAGTAGTAGCCTCACCTGGACCAAGCCCCTGAAGTTCTGTGCCCTAGGCTTTTCCTCCCTCTCTTCTTCTTTTTTTAACCTGAGACCAACCACTTTTCCTGGAAGCCACCTCTTAGTTGCTCCCATTTGAAAGCAGAGGCCAGTGGTGGGAGGGTGACAGGCCTTCTTCCCTGGGGAGCTGTGCTCTCCCTTAATTAGTGTTTGCAAAGGGCTGGGTATTATTAAATTACTAGACAATTGGGATGAAGCCTTGGGGGCCTTTGAACGTTGTCGACTGGATGGGAGGGACTTGCCTGGAAGGACAGAGAGAGGAGGATGGTTGGGGGAACTCTTATGGTGGGGCTGCCCCCACCCCCACCCCCTCACCCCAGGACAGCACCACAAAGATCCTTAAGGACTTTTGCTCAACGGCCTGGCTTGCCCTTGGTGCTGAAGTGCCACCAGTACAGATGGATTTGTTTTGAGTTTAGGTACTGCTCCTTTTTATAGGCAGCTACTTTTGAGACGAGTAACAAGGAGCAACAGAATAACAGTGATAAGAGCTAGGATTTTCTGAGCCTTCCCGAGGTGCCCCGACTGTGCTAAATGTTTTACTTCTGATCCCCATCTGCTCTGCAACAAGCCTGCAGGCCAACCGAGGGAGGTGAGGAAGGCTTGAAAGCCTCTGTAAGCATTCCACTGAATCCTCATAACAACACTCAGTGGTAGCTATGATGTCCCTATTTTATAGATGGAGAAATCGTCAGAATGATTTACAGATGGGCCTACAGTTACACATCCATCCATGGCAGAGTCAAGATTTGAACCCTTCGGGTGAGGCCCCAATGCCCTCTGGTGCAGTGTGTATGTTCTCAACAGGCAGTAGGGTAACACAGTTTGAAACAAACTCCCCAGGGGATTCTGCTACAGCCCCTGGTTGGCTGGGGGAGAGAGGGGATGGTGGCTTCTCCTGCCTGTCAGAGAACTGGCTTACTAAAGTAAATGAATTCATCATATTTCTTCCAGTAGTTTTTGACTGGGGGCAAGTTTGTTCCCATGGAACATTTGGCAGTTTTCTGAAGACTCTTTTTTTTTTTTTTGTCACTGGCAGTTAGTGGGTAGAGGCCAGGGATGCCGCTCAACATCCCACAATGCACAGGACAAATCCCACAACAAAGGATTATTCTGTCCAAATATCAGTAGTGCTGAGGTTGAGAAACCCCAGTGTAGTGTAAGGGGCATTGTTTTGGGGTGGGGAGTGAGAAGTAGGATAAGTTGAGGAAAGAACCCTGGGCATCCCAGAAGAAGCTTAAGTGGGAGGACGAATGGATGGGCCTTGAAGACAAACGTTACCTACTTCACAATGTATCTGAGGGCTGGGTATGAGTTCTAGTTTAAAGGAATTTACATTTTTTGCCAAGATCCTCTTTATACCCCAAGAAAGTTACAGAAGAAACCATGTTGTGGGGTTGATCCAGGAGCCAGTAGCAAAATAAAAGAACTGCGCTGAGTCAGAAAACTTGAATTCCAGTCCTGAAGTGGCCTTCTTCCAGCGATGTGACTCTGGGCCAACAGAATCTCTTTGGGCCTCAGTTTCCTTATCTGCAAAATGCGGATAATTGTATTTGCCCTCTCTACCTCACAAGGCTGTAAGAAGGATAACGCATGAGAAAGGAGTTTGCACAAGGACAGGGGATGCTGGTGCTGTGAAACCTACATGCAGGTCTCTGAGCACATTTTGGGCGGGTGGGTAGGGAGAGAGGGGCCATTTTTTTGTTTTTAAATTAAATGAGTGAAGTAGAATCTTGTGTCATCCTGTGCTTTGAAACTCATGTATGAGAGTAAATTTGATAAACAGAGGGTTAGAAATATACATTAGGTGTAAAGTAAACAACAGCTGCTTTGCAATCTCTCCAACTTGAGTGGGGAGGTATGGATAGGAGAAAAGGAGGAGGGAAAGTGAAAGCATTTATTTCTCAATATAAAAAGAGCATTATCTTCCTTTCTGGTTATGCAAACAACACACGCCCAGTTGTAAGGAAAAAAAAAGAAAAATCAGATAATGTAGAAAAGTATAAAAATGAAAGTAAAAATTACCCAAAATTCTATTACCTAAAAAAAAAGTGTTGTTGATAGTTTGAAGGACATTCTTCCAAATATTTTTCATGCACAATTACACTTTTTTTTTTTTTTAAAGGACTACAGTACATACTGTTTTGTAACCAGCAACAATATATGATGAACAGTCAGGAAGATCACATCAGAAAGATGCCTCTTCTACAGAGGCATGTGTGAGGTTCCTTCAAAGAAGAAAAGGCTGAAAGACACCAGTATCAGAGCTTTCCGTAGGAAATGCCTCATCTGGCTTCCAGCAGCGTTATCACCTGTGCTGGTGGGGGTGGGGTGGCTGGATGGCAGGGTTAGGAGGGTCTACAGGCACATAGACATTATCGTGGCTCATAAGGTACAAGGGAGAGGGGGGCGTGGGTGGGGCCAAAAGGTCTCTGCTGGCTCCTCCCTGCCCAGGACTTGGGTTTCTACAGGAACGGGGCCTTTTGAGGGGTGAGAGCAAGGAAACTGCCTCCCTGCGCTGTGAACAGACCCTCAGGATGCTCAGGAGGATCAGCACCTGGCAACACAGGCAGAGAGAAAGACCACGTTTCCATGGGAGGGAGTTGCTGGGACGGGCCCTTGTTCTTCTTATGGGGTTTTGGGGTCATTATAACCTCTCACTCTCAGCATCCTGAACCTTTAAGAAATAACGATTAATGCTTTCCCTCCTGCTCTAGGTATTTACAGTGTGCCCTCAGGCTACCAAGAACTAGAGTTTGCTCAAGATGACAACCAGCCTGAATCCTCTCTCGTGTTGCCGAACCGTGTGCTCCAGGCTGTTGTCTATACTGTGCTCCAAACTCACTCTGGACTCCGGGACTCATTCATTTAACCTTCCCCTTCCTCCCAAGTGTGCGTTTCACAAGAAACATAATCCATGAATATCATTAGAATATACAGAAACAGTTGGGGTTTTTGCAAGGGAGGTGGGAGGGGAGTTGACTCAGCCTCAGTCTTAAGTGAGTTGATCAGCAGAGATTTAGTCCTTTCTCAAGACAGGCAATGGGGGGAGGAGGCTGAGGTGGATCGCAAGGGGGACCAGCCCTGGATCTGAGAGTCTCCATGGATCCTTCAGGTCCTCCATCCCATGATGCATGCACTTGGCTGGAAGCAGGTGTGTCAGCCTACACCTAGATAAATTACAAGCAGAACAATGGCATTGTCTTCTCCTGAAATTTCACCTGCTCTGTCCCTCGAACAGACATAAACCACCTTGCTGCCTGACACACTGTCACTGCTTCAACTTAAAGTGCCCACCATGCTTTGGTGCAAGGCGCTTTGGTATCCACGACATTTCTGAACAGAACAGTGGGCTTGAGTGGACAAGGATGTTCTGTAATAAAGGACAGAATCAGTGAAGCTATTTAAAAAAGAAAAAGAAAAAAAAAAACCTTAGGCATTTTAATATGTTAAATACATACCCAATTATTAATTCTAAAGACTTCTACAAATCAACCTCAATGAAACTTTTTTCACCTTTTTCCTGCCTTTTTTCTCCTTCTCAGAAATACTTAGACCTACCCTATGGCAAAGACTATCAGGAAGTCTCTGCCCTGTATATCAGGGTAGCACAAATAATTCAGCATAAAGCAGCCTGGTTTCTGTAGCCTGGCATTAGGATAAGTATATCTTAAGAAAGTTCTTATGCAGACTTGGCTTCAGGCAATAAAACGTCATAGACGTATAACTGTAGCAAGCGAAATTTCTAGGGAGCAAATTAGGCTGAAAACATCTTCTAGAGACAGCTAGAAAGGAATTGTACACCACCCCAAAATAAAGCAAGTTATGCAGTAAATGTTTCATTTATTGGCCTTCTTCCAATACTATTAGGGTTAAAAGACATCTTGTCAATACGAAAGCTATATTTATGGAGGACTGATGCCTTTCCAAAAGCTGCTGCTGTCACAAATGCCTATAGTGGTAGTGATCAGCTTCTGAAGGCAGGTGATGAAACTCTGTACAAATGCATACATCTACCCCATTAACCCTTGGATCATCAGGCATTATTGTCGCTTTATTACCCAGACCCGTTATTAGCAGAAGCAAGGTGATCAAGCCAGGCACTTCAGAAAAATGCCAGAACAGAACAGTGTTTCTTGGGGTTTTAAGAGGAGGGTGGAAGCCTTCTTAAATCTCTTGACAGAACCATTGGAAAAGGGGCCTGGGTGGGTGGAGGGGAGGATGCCTGTGAAGTGGAGTCCTTTGTGCCTACCCCTCCTGCTAAGATTGAAAATTCTTGGGCGTCCAATTTTTCAATATTCCTATGTTGTCTGATGGAGCCTCTTTCTCAAGGTCCAAATAAGGAACCATCACCCATGAAGAACAAAAAGCAAACAGAAAATCTCACAGTGGAATGGGGACTTTGGCTTCTAAACATTTCCCCATTTTATAGCTTCCTTATGCTTTCAGATTCTTTTTCTTTTTGGCTCTCCTCAATCAGCATACTCCCCGCATAGATAAGTCCCACAGTATGGGTAACAGATCATCCATCTTGAAACCAGGGTCTTTAAAGAAAAATCAGACAGGAACACATACAAACACACGAACAGATCACTGTCAAGGGTAATTTAGCGGAATCTTACCACGCAATCGAGGGTGCTGAATACGGTTGTCAATACGTATTCCCTACTTCTGGTGAGTGTGAGCAGACTATACTTGCTTTTCGTAAATTCCAGAACCAAGCTTCCAAAGTAGTTTGGCCTCTTTGCTGGTGTGCCGGTGAACCTCTTAGCATAGCTGGGGTAAAACTGTGGACTCCATGAGTATTAAAAAGGACCTAAGAAAATAGTCCGTCTATCCATGTCACCTGCCAGGTGAGACAGGTCTAAGGGCCCACAGGAAATAAGGACTATGGCCAGTCTACTTTCATAGTCCCCATCAGGTACAGTCCCTTATTTCAGTGGGTACCTCACACTCACCATAACTCTGCTATTAGGCACCAGTGTCTGAAAGGTCATTTATATAAGATTATACTTTCCTTAAGGAGTCCTGGTGGTGCGATGGTTAAGCACTGACTTCTAACCGAAAGGTCAATGGTTCAAACCCACTCGCCGCTCTGCGGGAGAAGATGTGGCAGTGTGCTTCCATAAAGCTTATAGCCTAGGAAACTCAATGGGGCAGTTCTACTCTGCTGGGACAAAGTAGAACAGCTCCATAGGGTTTCCAAGGAGAGGCTAGAGGATTCAAACTGCCGACCTTTTGGTTAGCAGCTGAGCTCTTACCCACTGTGCCACCAAGGCTCCGTAGGGTTGACAGAAGTTGGAATTGACTCGACAGCCATGGGTTTGGGTTTTCTGGGGTAACTTCCTTTTCACACTTACTAATAGGGATGGATGGGAAACCCCGGGGGCATAGTGGTTAAGAGCTACGGCTGCTAACCAAAAGGTTGGCAGTTCAAATCCACCAGGCGCTCCTTGGAAACTCTATGGGGCAGTTCTACTCTGTCTTGTAGGGTTGCTATGAGTCGGAATTGACTCGACAGCAATGGGTTCGGGGTTAACAGGGACAGATATGGAAGTAACCCTGGGAGAGGTAACTAACTATTCACTTAAGATTTAAGGCAAAATGCAGATTACTAATATCAACATGGTGTCCCTCAGTGGCACAAACGGTTATGTGTTCGGCTGCTAACTGAAAGGTCGGCGGTTTGAATGTACTCAGAGGCACCTTGGAAGCAAGGCCTGACGATCAAAAAGTCAGTCATTGAAAATCCTGTGGAGCACAGTTCTACTCTGACACACACGGGGTTGCCATGAGTCAGAATTGACTTGATGGCAACTGGTTAGGGTTTTTTTGGGTAATATCAACATATGTCTCAGAGGGGTTAACAGAGGGAAGGCTCTGAAGTGGAACAGAGAACCAAGAGGTGAAGAAGCAGAAGGCAATGGACAAGGAGGAGAGGGTGAGAGAAGAAGAGGCTGAGCAATAGTCTACTTACTGTTTCAGGACCTGGACTGGCCCCAGGAATGAGCTCCAAGAGGACAGGTCACAGCTTCTGCCCTATCCTGCCCATACCCCCTGCCCCCAACATGGTCACTGTGGCAAAATCCTTTGGCTCAAGCCTAAGTCAGAACTGGTCCAGTTTCCTTCTGGTGCTTTTAGAATCCTGCTATTTGGGCAGAACTCTTGGCCCAATAAACCAGGAGTCATTAGTCTTTAGATAGAGAATTTACCTCAACACCTGGACACAAGCCACCTGTTGCTGAAAATTTCACACCAAATCTATAAATTACATGTCTACATTGTGGGCCATCCTGACTTTGTTCTGAATATTGTATTACTTTGCTTCTTGCCAACTGCAGTTCCCCCCTCCCCCTTATCCAGGCATCACCTGAGGCCTTTCCAGAGACTCAGGGGTTATTGACCCTCTGAGAGCTTGCTGGTCTCCCCAAGCCTTTTTATGGCACTGAAGCTATGAAATTAAATGTGGCACATGTGCTAGCATGGAATAACTTTTAATTGCTTAATTAAATCAGAGATTTAAAGAAGGAAAGATTCAAAAGAGTTCCCTTTGAGAAAAAGAAGGATATGCCAAAATGGATGAAGTTATTAATCATCAGAAGAAAGGCCTTCGGTATTTACGTATGATAAAAATGCAGGCCAGGATGTTAAAAACAGTAAGTACACGCTCTAAAATTTCAATTCAGTATGTTTATGGCCTTTTATTCTACAGGTAGTCCTATAAAGGACATAGAAGACCTCATTATCCAACTTAGTTCAGATCAGGGTTAGAATTAAAAGAATACAAAACAAAACCTACCACTGCACAGGACAAAGAAATTGCCATAAAATTGAGTTACTATAGATGGGTGCCAGCTTAAATAAATAAGCCCTTAAAATGGGCCTTAGGAAAGTCTATGCTGTATATAGACAGACTTAGGAACACCAAGCATACAGGTGACAATTAGCAAGCTATGCTCATTTTGCTAAATGTGTACATCTAAAAGCAACCGAGCCATAAGACCTAAAAAAGGAAGTTGTTAAATCCATTTGTACATGGACTTAACGGTGAAGTATTTCATTCTTCATGTTTTTACTTGGTGTCTTGAAATAATCCCCTGTCTCCACACTCCCTCTTAGACACTGTGCCAGCCTTATTTATTTATGAAGTCTGAAGGTTAGTCCTACCTGCTGAGACTAATTAGCCCTGTGCTTTGTATACTATGCAATCCGGTCTGATTAAATGTACACGTTTGTTTTACTTCTTTTCAGGCTCCTTCTCCCTCCACTTCTGATTTTCTGATTAATGTTAAAGTTGGGAGTTAGTGACTCTCCTCTGCTCCCCCAGCCCATCTTGACTTTGCCTGCATCTTACTCTTTAGTGTGCAAATGTGGTTGTGATTTTTTTCCAGTGCACGGGATTTGCTGGCCTTGTCAATCTCAGTATCATTATTTTTAGTAGTCTTCTTTCTGGGATCTTAGCCTATAAAACAATTTTGCTGAAACCCCAAACTCTCTAAATATTACCTGGTAAATTTGCTTTCTTTTGGAAAACTTAGGTGCTGGTGAGCCAGCTGAAGGGCAGGTGAGCTTTTTTAGGGAAGGGTGGGATAATGTAGTACATCATGGACTTCTGATCAACACTGCCCCTGGAAGGCAATTTGGTAATTCCAATTGGTAGATTTTTTTCTGGTTCTTTTTCTCCCCTTTTCATGTTGTAGTTTCCAATTGACTTTGCATTGAAGATTTGCAAGAAAATGAATCTTCTTGCTCAGGCATCCAGAAACACTGTGTTTTGGGAGCCAGGCCCTTTCTCCTTTAACTGAATTCTGTTCCCCATTTTGTAGCAAATCAGTGTGCTCCCAGGGTGAATGCCTACAAAACAGTACCTGCCTCAAACCCCAGGTTTTCCATCCTCCCGAGGTCTTCCAGCATGGGTTCGGTTAGCAAGTTCCTGCCACAGCCTTCCACATCTTGGTTCTTTGCTCAAGTCTCTCAGGGATTTCATCTCAGACCCCACTGAAGCCAGGGGTTGGTGAACTTTCAGTTTTATTTTCCCTGGTGGTGTTAACGGCCAAACTTTTTCACCTCAAAAGTCAGAGAGGACTTTGAATCCCAGTTCACTTCTTACTACCTCCAACGTCAGTTTTTAAAACGACAACAGGCATACAAAAAACAACACTCTACATTTAAAACAGTCGTGTGTATTTTTTTTTCCCTTAAGGATATTTTTAATGGCAAACACGACAGTATTCGTTTTTTGGATGAAAAGTCAGCTCCGCCTATTTACTCCAGTGGGACTTAACATTTAATCAAATGATTCACCATTAGTAAACAAAAAGGGGAAAAACCTCGTGGGTTAATAGTTCCTTTCACTGTGGATGACCAGGAACTTTGGTCAGCCCCTCCACTTCCCCAAGCTCTCTGAAAGTGCAGGGTTGATTTTTCTTTTTGACCACTTCTGTTACCTCCCGCCCAAGGGTGGCTGATTTCCCTGCTGGATTAACCACTAAGCAGCCCCCGTCCCCACATCTCTCCCTCCTTTCCCCTTTACTTAGACTTATTTCTAATATTTCCAAAGTGCACTTTTTCTGGGCCTCTCCCCATCCCCGCCCCCCAAGTGGGCTTTCCTTCCGCCTAGCTCGGCTCGGATTCCTGACTCGGTCGCCACCCCTTCCCTCCTCTCCCACCCCGCATTGTCTTTCTGAAACCGCCCCTCTCCCGGAGCTAGTCCCTCTACCATGGCCCCGACTCCAGGCCTCGCCCCCTGCACACTCCTCCCTCCGCTCTGCCCCCCTCCTCCCCGCCCCTCTCCCTCCTCCCTCTCCGGCGCCCGAAAGGATCATTGTTAGCCGCCCCCGCCCCGCCCACCCCGGCTGTTTATTTATGCACACGTCACCGGGCCGGCCCCGCCCCCCAGCATCTCATTAAGGCGAGTGTGTTCCTCTCGCCCTGTCAATAATCTCCGCTCCCAGACTACTCCGTTTCTCCGGATTTCGATCCCCCTTTTTCTATCTGTCAATCAGCGCCGCCTTTGAACTGAAAAGCTCTCAGTCTAACTTCAACTCACTCAAATCCGAGCGGCACGAGCTCCTCCTGTATCTTCGGCTTCCCCCCCCCTTTGCTCTTTATATCTGACTTCTTGTTGTTGTTGGTGTGTGTTTTTTTTTACCCCCTTTTTTATTTATTATTTTTTTGCACATTGATCGGATCCTTGGGAACGAGAGAAAAAAGAAACTCAAACTCACGCGTGCAGAAGATCTCCCCCCCTTCCCCTCCCCTCCTCCCTCTTTTCCCCTCCCCAGGAGAAAAAGACCCCAAAGCAGAAAAAAAGTTAACCTTGGACTCGTCTTTTTCTTGCAGTTTTTTTTGGGGGGGGGCAAAACTTTTTTGGGGGTGATTTTTTTTTTTTTTTGGCTTTTCTTCCTCCTTCATTTTTCTTCCAAAATTGCTGCTGGTGGGTGAAAAAAAAAATGCCGCAGCTGAACGGCGGTGGAGGAGATGACCTAGGCGCCAACGACGAACTGATTTCCTTCAAAGACGAGGGCGAGCAGGAGGAGAAGAGCTCCGAAAACTCCTCGGCAGAGAGGGATTTAGCTGATGTCAAGTCGTCTCTAGTCAATGAATCAGAAACGAATCAAAACAGCTCCTCCGATTCCGAGGTAGGAGAAGCCCCTCGGGCTGGTGGGGTTTGCTCTCCTCCCCGGGCTTGCCAAAGAGTGCTGCGAGGGGAGAAGCCGGGGCCGGGGGCAGCGGCGGGGCGCCCGGGCCGGGCGGGCGCGGGGCGCGCGGTGCCTCCATTGCACAAACTCTAACCCTGTTTTTCTCTCCCCGCACCCCCACCCCGGGGGTGCTTCTCCCCTGCGCCCCCCTCGCCGTGGTGTTTGCCCCTCGCCTCCCCACCTCCACCCCTCCGGGAAGGCGGAAAGACGGCCTCCGCCGCGCTCCGAAAGTTTCCGAGACAAATCTCGGGAAAGTTTGGAAGAAGGTGAGTACGCCCCCCGCGCCCTGCGGCCGCCCGGAGCTGCCTCCGGGCCGGCCGCCCCGCGCGTCTCGGCCCCGCTCGGCCCCGCCGTGCGCCGGCCCTGCCCGGGCGCCGGGCCCACGCGCCACTTTCTAAAAAGTTTCTCCTTGCTCTCTCTCTCTCCGGCTCCGCGCGGCCGCCGCCGTCCCCTCGCCGCCCCGCCATGTTAGCGGCCAAGAGGCAAGATGGAGGGCTCTTTAAGGGGCCACCGTATCCCGGCTACCCCTTCATCATGATCCCCGACCTGACGAGCCCCTACCTCCCCAACGGATCACTCTCGCCCACCGCCCGAACCGTAAGTGCTGCGCCCGGCCCCCGCCGCCCGCCCCGCATGCGGCCCCGGCCCTGCCCCTCCCCCTCCCCTCCCCGCTCCTACCCCCTCCCCTCCCCTCCCCCGCTCGTGGCTCAGGCTGCCCGAAACTCTCCAAACTTTTCTGCCTTTTGTGGACTGGATTTGTTTGCACTTCGCCATGTTCTTGCTTTCAGTTTGCTGCCTCGTGATGTTGGGGAGCCCTTTCTTTCCAAGCAGGGGTTTGTTGCGGGGGGAGACAAATCAGAACTTTTTTTGCACTCTGATCCCCCTCTCCCCCCTTGCTGGTGGTGGTTGTTTCTTCACCCTGGGAAGACGACTGTGTAGCTCTTTCTTCTCTCCCTCTCACTCTTCCTTCCCTTTTCTGTGGCGTCTTGGGCTTTCCCCGGTTAACCCCTTGGCTGCCGCTGCCGGGGACCGAGGGATGGGGCTGCGCCCGCTGCGCGGGGTGGACAGTGGCTTTGCTCCAGGCGGTGGACTGGAGAACTCGCGAGCGCGCGGAGTCCGGGGCCCTGGGAGAGCGCCTTGGCTCTCTCTGTCGGGCGGTTATTTGTTTATCCTTAACTAGTTGGGATCGCTAGCTCTCAGCCCTCCTCCTCCCCATTCCCTGGAAGGTCACACTTCCCAGACTGGTCCCACAGCAAACTTGGCGGCTCTGGGCTGCCGTTCTTTGGGCCACAACGCAGGCCGCGAGCGCCTTGGGCGCCGTGGCGGGCTCGGCTGCCTGGCGCGCTGGTTGCGGGCGCTCCTGGGCCGCGCGGGGCGCCGGGGCAATGCGGAGTGGGAAGCCCCAGTGTTGGTGTGTGTGCGGCCGAGATGGCCTCCGAGGGGAGGGGTGTAGATGGATTTCTAGAGAATTTTGGTGTCTTGTGGTGTATAGCGGGGTCTGCGCTCACCAGCTTCAGAGAAGGCCCTCCGTGGGCCTGGGGGGCCAGAGCCGGATGTGCGGGCCCAAGAGAGTGCAGGTAGTGAGGGAGGCCAGGGGCGCTTCTGCTTCAAGGAAGTGGTCTGTTGAATGCCGGCCACCCAACTTTGGAGGCCCAGGGCGGCGTAGGTTGCCAGGCTTGGGGTGGGGGCGCTTCCTTGCAGCTTGCGTCCCGTGCCCACCCCTGGCATTTGTTATTAGATTCAACCCCTCCTCCCACCTGCATCTGCACCCTGCCCTCACCCTGAACCCCCTCCCCCCATCCCACTCTCCTCTAGAAAACCTGGATTATGAATCTAAACGCCAGACGCATTTGTGCCCGGCTTTTCGGAATTGTCATTTTGCAGCTTCGCTGGTTTGGTCCCCCTACCCCTTATTTACACATATTACTTTTGTTTTTTCTTTCTCGGTAACTCGAGATAGCAATTTGAAATAATGCACTCACTGTTCAGCAGCCGTGAACTCGGTGCTAATGGCCGAGGACTTGCCGGACGGGAGTCGATCCGATCTACAAGTGTTTTTCAGCATTAAAATATTAACTATCAGGTTCGACTTGTTTTTTGGGCCCTGGCAAAATGGCAAGGGCGTGCTGGGCCGGTAATTTTTTATAGCTAGGAAAGAGAAATGATTATTTACCCCCCTCCTTTGCGCCCTGGCTCCTGCATGCTTGGGAAGCTGGGAGAACGTTCCAGCCGTACCTTCTTCTGCAGGGCAAGCTCCTTCAGGCTGCAGGGGCCGGGTTGTGGGGCTGCAGCTGTAGAGGAAGGACAGCCCAGTTTGTATTTTCCTTGGGAGCTTGTGGGCACCTTAGACCGGGAGCTTTCCACTCAGAATCGTAGGGGATGTGTACCAACAAACCCAACCAAGCAACATTCCAAAGTAACCCTAAGAATTTCTTCCTCTCCTCTCCTACCCCCTACAATGGAAGTCTCGCCGGTATTATTTTAAAATCCACTTAACCGTCTGAAGAGCCATCTGTATACTGAGCCTTGATGGCGGGCTTGCTGGCTTGCCTGACTGTCTTCAAAATCCTTGTCTGTGACCACTTGCAGTCTTGCCATACCATCTCTTAAAACTTGAGCAGTTGCGTTCTGCCGTAATTAGGCAACAGGGAAATTGTAAAAGGCAAGTAAATGATTTCCGGGTGCGAAAAGGAAGACTCCCAACGGCTCGCTCCCCTCTGTGGGCATTATAGGAATACAGGGCGTCTAGTTATTTTAAATGTGGATGTAACGGGTGGTTACATTGCACTGTGACATCAGATGGGAGTCTGAGAACACATTTCTAAACTCAGCAGTTTTGGTATTTGCATGTTAAACATCAACAGACATCTTTGTGCGCACTGCCCCTTCCTCCTTCCTTTCTGTTACCTGGGTTCGATGATGTACTCCAAAATTAAAGTTATTTATTTAGGCCAGTAAGCAGAACAGTGGAAATGAGGGCGAGAGCTGTGGTGTGTCACTTCTGACGTCTTCGATCAGAGAACTAGCTTGCAATTCCAGATTCCATACAGCTGCCGAAGGAATCTGTAGGCAAGATAGCGGTCCTTCCGAGCTCATCCGAAATTCTTAGTGCTTTGTAGAGTGTGCTTTTGAGGGCAAGGTGGAAAGACATAAATTAGCAGTATGCTTCATTCTCTTCCCGTTCCGTCTTTTTGGTGGTGGTTTTTTGCTACATTTTCTGTGATTTAGGAGTATACCTGTAAGCAGCAGCTTCCTTTAAACAAACCCTTTGGAACCCTGATTTCTGCTCTTCTATTTAAGAATGTAAAGAATTAAGGAGTACTTGTTAAATCTGCTTATGATGAATAATAACATTATTTCAACAGTAATGCTTTAATTGGTGAAGACGGTATAAAGCTTGATAGTAATAATTTTATTTTAAAACGACAAATAGTTACGCATAACATTAATTTAGTCTTTTAAGAAGACAGATTCGAATACAAAAATGCATTGAGGAGAGGTCTTGTTAAGTAGATGGGAAGGGATAGAACTGCAGATTTTGGAATTTTGGTAAATATTTGCGTGCTGAAGATAAGAATACTATTACCATATTAAAGTTGATAGGAAAAAGTAGTTTTATATTTCTTTTTCCCGCCTGCCAAACCAGAAATAGGAATATGGGGATCAAAATTCCAGTTAAGTTTGGAATTTCTTTTTAAGAAGACTTCATTATTAGAGCTCTTGCATTTTCTTTTATCCAAAGTTATTTGCTTTCCAACTGAGCTATTTGCTACTAGGTTGCACAAATAAATAAGCAGCATCTTGAATTAATTTTTGAACTTGGAATCCAGCATTTAAAGGAAACCAAGAGGGGCCTATTCATTGGGGTTTTATTAAGCCTGGCAACTTCTCTTTTCTGGCTTGTGAAAAATGGATGTTTTCTCCTGACTCAAGCAACATAATCCTTTCTAATACAAAAGATTTAGACCTTGGAGTGTGAAGGGTTAACGGTGGTCCTTCCCTGTTGTCCTCCCACCCCCCACCTTCACCCCTGATTGTTTTGACAACACTTTTCAAAGTGTGACATTCCAAGTCCCTACATAACAATATAATATTACTGTAATTACACAGGTCATTACATTTTAAATAGAGAACAATAAAATGCTTATCGCCCTGAAAAAGAACAGGTGTTCTTGCCCTTCTTTGGTATTTATGCTAATTGTTTTTCATCTCCTTCAGAAATATTTATGGCGAGTAAGTTTAGAGTTCAATCTCAACGCAACAGTATTAATTCCGTGCTAATCTTTATAGGTTGGGGTTTAATGTCTGCAGTATGGATTATGGGCTCAACATTCACCCAATAAGTCATGTTTTAATGATTATAAATTTAATATGCCAGCGCCTTGCAGTTGGTTGACGTTAAAGCTTTCTGAAACCCTAGAAACAAACTCTTTTCGCAGCTGGGAGCCTAAATGCTTATCTGGAAGAAGTGTTTTTGGAAACTTTTGACTTTTCAAGGGAAGTAGCTTTGACTGATGCCCCCTATCTCTGATGGCAAAAAGATTCGGAGGAAAGCAATCCCGGTTCTTGCTAGGAGTTTTTCCACCTTGATTTTAATTTTACTGATATGGATTTCATTGAGAGTCACTGCTGGAAGTTGGTCAGCTTTCTGTTTCTTAGCAAGCTGAGAAAAAGTTACAGGAAGGTTTCCGGGGGCTTGCAGAACAAGAATGCTGTTCTGTTAGCAGCTCAGGATAACTGCAGTCATGCACGTCATTAAAAAAATATTTGCTTTAGAAAACTAGCATTTTAATAGTTGCACCAGAGGCTGCGCTTTTAAAGATTACAGTAGAAATCTTTCCAGGGCTTGAATGCCTCCTCACATCCCACGAGGTGCCTGTGTGCACGCAAGAAGTGCATAGATTTCTCGGGTGAGAAATTCCGGTGTAACTTCTCTTACACACGCGCGGTGGGTAAACTAGAAGGTATCTAAGAGGATTTTACATTTTGTCAGATGTTTCACAACGGGGGCCCCCTGAATCACATTAAAAATGCACTGAAGAGAAGGGACAGCTGCAAATTTTTGTGTGGACGGGTGTTTCTGGACCATGACTAAAACTCCGAGGACCTTTTCCCCAGCTGTCTGGAAGTTATGTGGAAGTTAGTTTATTGGCAGTTAAGTATGAGACAACCTGGATTTAGCAAATACTCTCCCCTGCACAGGAAGTAGATGACATTATATGGGGGGAAGGGAAGAGACTTCAGGCACGGAGTGATTTACTTTTTTTTTTTTTTTTTTTTTTTAAACCATGGAGTTGCCAAATAAGCACTTTCCAAGGAAGTAGGTGTAAGCTTTTTAGTCTTGGTAAGTGGAATTAGATAATATCTGTAACCACATTAATAACTGTTTTGAGGTGTCACGTTTGAGAAGTTTTGAAAAGAAGGGGTGAATCAAATTCTTAAGGCTTTTGTTTCTGAAGGGGTGTGTGATGTGGGCGACTGAGTTTCTTCTGGGAGTGAATATCGGCAAACGTGTAAGTCAGTCTTCAACTCAGACTTAAAATTGAGCACATTTGTGAAGGAAATGGTTAATTTTACAACCAAAGGCAAACTTGCACCTCGACAGGTCTGCTGAAAGAAATGTGCCCCAGCTCTTTGCTGGCAAGCGCCACCGGGTCATAAATCCACAGGCTTTATTTACAGCCCATAACACTTATGAATGTTAAGATATTTGACGCCACATTGGCCTTATAATATTCAAGGTCCGCAGACACTGGCAGTAGCTCAAATTTCTCTCACTAATTATAAGCAGTGAGATGGGGCGGGGGTGGGGGGTGGGGGGACAGCCCTCGCCAATGCTGCCCTCCCCCCTTCTCTGAACCCTGCCATGGCAGTCTGAGCTTACTGAGACAGACACCCCTTCCTTTGGCAGCTGACTAGTACTTTTCCTCTAGGCTATTGTTATACACATTTATAAAGAGCACTTTCAGGGCTGGAAATTCAGTGGGGGGCTTTGCACAAATGCCTTTTCAAAAGCAACGTTGTTTTAGGTGTTTGCATCTTTCTCCCTCTCTTCTGTGCCCCTTTTTTAGTTTTTTCTTTTCTTTTCCTTCCGCCCTCCCTTCTTTCCTTTTTTCTTTTTTTGAGGCTACATTGCCTATATTGTGCATATTTCCCCGAATACTTAAAGAAACCTGATATGGGAGACTGCTCTTTATATGATGTTCCACTGAGCTGGAAGGGAAAATATACACATCACATAGTGCACTAGTTAACTTGAGGGTTTTAAAAAAAGTAAGTGAGGTGGAGTGAGGAGAACTGATTAAAAGAATTTAATAGACAAGAAAAAAATGCAGATTTACATTGGGGATGGGGAGGAGGATCATTTGGGGGAAGTGTATTGACATCTTGGGGAGGAAGCACAGCAAAGGAGCCAGAGGAGGCAGAATAAATGTTTGACTAACAAAGATTAGAATAGCATGAGAAAATAGGACAAAGATTTGGGCTTGGAGGAATAGCTCAATTGAAATTGGGGCTTGGAAGTTTCTTGTGAGGGTTGGGAGTGCCACGGGGGGCAGCTGTTAAAGACTCTACAGCTTTGCTCAGTAAAGACTATTTTCAATCCATCACCCAATGTGCTCTAGCAAAAGATATATTCTGTACCAGTTATTATGTAAGCATATGAGGGTAGAGGGTCGGGAGGGGTCGGTATCTGTGATCCAGATCCTTATGTGTGAGAAGCCAATTGTCCTGCTGGTTTTATTTTAAAAAAGTGGGCTGTTAGTGTCTGTGTGTGTGTGTATGTGTGTGTGTGTGTGTGTGTGTGTGTGAGAGAGAGAGAGAATGAGAGAGAGAGAGAGAGACAAACTGACCACCCGCTAAAGGGGGAGTGGGATCCAGAGGCATCTGTCTGTGGGTAATGGCTGAGCAGTCCAGGGGAGGAAGCCGATGGCCCTGTCGTTTCTGGCTGGATCTTCCCTCTATCCACCCCAAACTTAAAACCGAGGCCCAAAGGTTTTATTTTCTAATTAATGGAATGCAGAAACTTACTAGCCCTCTGGGACAGATTTGAATCCCTTAACAGCTCATTACAAAGATGGGGCTGTGGGATCTTTGAGCGGGTTATCAGCCGTGGTGTTCTTCCATTTTCCCAGGATAGGCTTTTTTCTTCCTTAGGCACATCTGATTTCGGGCTGGTAATTCAGCCCGTCATATTTTATTCTTTTAGTCATGAAGTAGCCCCAAACAGTTCGGTCTGCAGGGGAAGGAGTAGGCGTTGCAGGATCAGCGCTGAAGGAGTTAAAATCGCTCGCTGAAGTTTGGCATCATGAAAATAGATTTGAGGCCTGGTAGGCATTAGCAGGGCACAGCACATTTAGAGAGCTTAATTAGTACGAACTGTAATTGTTCATGGTCTGCCAGAAGAAGTAATGTTCAGGAAAAGTGGAGTCCTTCTCTTCCAGTCTTCAGTTTGAAACCGATAAATCACTTGCATATTTGTGTAGTGATTCAAATGGAGCTAAGACCTCTCCCATCCCAACATGTGGTAAATTGTAAAGTCAATGAATTGCAGATGTAGGCTACAGTGAGATTCTCTAACAAAATGCAGAATGAATGGGAAAGAGTGATGCTATAAATATTTACTGAGAAGATAACTAGATTCCTGCGTGCTGGACCAATTATGATGTACTAAATATATTAGTAAAATGCTGAAAAAATTGCGAGAATTGTGTGGGTCTTTGGGTGGGTTGGTTTGTTTTGGAAAGTGAAATAAAAGGCACTATGTTATTGTCCTGTCAGTTTTATTAAGCCTGAATCACAATGGCATACCCAGGGAAGGACACAAAAAACCCACATTAATGCAAATTAATTCGTTATGAGTTGCACTGTGGTGACTGCTAAGTGGAGTTATAATGGGGCATCATTTTAAGAGTGTTAGTGTAGCAACTTTTAATGAATAATGCTGTGTTAGGAACATGTCCCAGCGCTTGAGCCCGTGTGTTTTCATATGCTGGAAATGTGTTTTGTACAAGAGCAGGGGACTTGATGCACTTAATTTTCCCCCCAACAGTTTTAAGAACTTTACCATTGAATGTTTTGATGTTTAAAGAAAAGCATCTAGTTTTTCTCAAAAATCAACCAAGAAATGCCTATTGCCATAACCAAGTTCGACTTCCCTTTTTTTTTTGCATGAGCGATTGCAGCACAGTGGAGAAACAATGAGTGTAGCATCCCCCTGTAGACCTGTAGATACCGCTTTCTCGAAGCGATTTTTTTCCCGTTTTTTTCTTCTTAGAGGATTTTGGTCTCAGGCAATGTTGCAAGTCAATACTTCTTTCCCCAAACGTGAGTAGGTGGATGTGTATGGAAGCTGTAAAAGTTAATGATCGTTCTCTGACTCATAGCTGATGGTTTAAGGTTGAGGAAAAGGGGGAAAAAATGAGGGTAAATAGATATTTGATGGAACATTGAGACAGTAGGAACGATCGTTCTTATGTTCAAAGGCAAGCATTTTATTGCAGCAGAATTTCTGAAGGAGAATGCCAGGAACTGAAAAGGGCATGCCTTTGTTGTTGTTTTAGGATGGTACAAATACTCAGTGTTTAGATCTTTGCAGGAATGCTTAAACTCACATACCTACTAGTCAATGCTGGTTTTGCTTTTCCCTGTGGAAGTTAGAGGCGCCCCCCCTGGCACTTTTTAAAAGGGCAAGCAATAACCCGAAAGTGTTGGTCAAAAGTTTATTTTCCATTAAATGTAGGAGACATCCAACATAGAACTGGGAGGCTGTGTTCATAATGGTCTGGTTGCTATCTTAACTCTGAAAAATGACCGATGGCCTAAGAAAAAGTCTTAGCTATACTAAAAAGTATTCCGTCTCTTTAAGCTAATGACATGGAAATTAGACTTCATGGTGGGGGAGAGAAAGGTGGACCAAAAACCTCTTAGAAATGGATCTGTAGTTTTTTATAAAAGAGAAAGCCAGGTGATTGATAAAACTGAAAATAAAGCAAGTGCTCCACCTCTTTCCAATTTAATGGAATGAACAGGCATAAAAAATTAATCTCCATCATGTTGGACGTTAACTTAGTGCTGGAAAAACCAACATAGGATTTCAGTTTTTTTAGTCGCCTTTAAGGATGAGAGTTCTGTGGTTGAAGAAAGCCATTTCCCCTTCCATCTCTAGAATATCGCCGATGTCTTGGATCTGAAACATGCAGTTCAGAGCCAGATTAGAAATACAAGGGGAGAAATGAAGATATGATAATAATAAAGGAAGTGGTTCATCATAAAATACTGGTTTGTAAGTTGCTGGAGAACTGTGCCAAGTTTTCCCTGGGTACTTGTATTTTATCTTTGTCTTAAAAAGCTAAACTATAGCCCAGCCAGGCCTTGGTGGTGTTCTTGCCTCAGGACAAGGTGGGGAGGGTCATTTGGGGGTGTTAGAATGGGTGGGTGGGCTCCACCATTGTAAGCTGGCAAGCCAGGAGGGGTTGAGAGTATATGGGAAGGAATGACAATTGGTGACTCTGCAGGATACCTCGGGGAGGGAGGCGCCAAGTTGAAGGCATATTGCCCGCCTTGGTTGTAATTACCAGAGCTGCTGGGTCAGGAAGTGACATGGGTACTTCAGGTTCCCAGAGCAGGGCAGTGCAAGAAGGTGAGGTGTGTGGAAACCTGGTTCATAAACTCAGACCTCATAGAGCTGTCTTGCGTCTTGTTTGTGGGTCCCTTAACCTCCCCTCATCTTCCAAAAAGCAAAGGGCCAACCGTCCCTTGTTCTCTCTTTCCTTATAGCTTTTTAGAGAGGTATAAATGAGCGTTCCAATTTTGAGTGCCAAGTTTTTACTGGGTACTTGTATTTTTATCTTTGTCTTAAAAAGCTAGACTTTAGCGGACAAGGCATCTTTGTGTTTTATGGGGAAGGAAAAAGCAGTTGAAGTGTGTGTTTTAGAAAAAGCGTATTTGGGAAAAGAAGGGATGGAAACCCAAAGGAGAAACAAGAAAATTTTAAGTCCTCATTGCTGTAGCTGGGGGAAGTTTGGCTTGGAAGGCTAACGCAAATAGTTACTGGCTGGGAGTAAAGATCTAACTTGAGACTCAGAAGGGGCTTCTTGTGCTGCCCTGTGCATTTGTGAGCTAGTTCAGGTTTTTCTGTGGTGTTAGACACCCAAGGAGGGCAGTTAGTTACACTGCTTGGGGGGTGTTAGAATGAAGTGTGTGTGTGTTGGTTAAATTAACTTTGTCTTGTGTGTTGATTTCTCTGATAGATTCGTAAGGAACTTGCAGCTGCATTTTCACTGTTCTAATTGCAGCCTTCTCTCCGGGGTTGTGTTGTTGTTTAGGTGGTGATGAACACAAGGATTAAGAATGGAACCGGACAAGTGAAAATTGAATTTAGATTAGCCATAGTTTCATTAATTTATTCATAGGACTGTGATTATATGAAAATTTTTTTTTTAAACCACGACATATACTTAGTTATCATGGGTCCATTCAATTTTAATTGACAATATAAGATTCCTGTGGTTACCCTGAGTGCAGATAGCCTAGGGCTCTGCAGGGTTTGTGGGAAGAAAAGCTTGGACAAGTTTCCATTAAGCTCTGAATCAAGCAATTGGAAAAGAGGAGAATAAAACAGGCTGAAAGGAGGGCCAAGTTGTTAGTGTTGCCTTCTCTGCACAGAAGGCGAACTCTCCCCAGACAAGAGCTGCTCTCCAGCCAAGAATTCCAAACTTGTGGAGAAACCTGTCCGGAGCACAGAAGTTGTTTTAACACAACGCAGAATTGTCCCAGTAATTAGTGCCATCTCCGCTTACTGACTGGCAGTTTTCACAAAAAAGACAGGCGGACAAAGGGTTCAAATTCATTTTTCTGTTTTCAGCAATTCACTTTAGATGAACTGCTTTTGAGTGTGTGGGGGGGCTTTGTGTGGGTGGGTGGAGGGGAGGATATCTTAAATTGCTCATCATTAATTTTTTGTTGCTGTTTTAGGGGAGTGGTTTATTACTCTGCTTTGACAGGTATAGGGATTTTTTTTGCCCACCTTTATTGTTCCTCCTTTTAACCTTTACTAATATTTTGTTTGGGGGCTGGCAGATTCAAACACACAGTATATATGTGTATATATATATATTTATATGCATGCGGTGTTTTTGTTTATTTGGAACAGATAAAAATCTCAGAACCCACTGTATCCTAAAATGGATATTTATAGCCTTTTTCCACGAGCAGGATGGATTTAGACTAAAGTTTTATTTGATTATTACTGTGGTGAGTTTATTTTGAGTTAGTTCAAAAATTCTTCTGTGGGTTTTTTTTTTTTTTTTTTTTTTTTTTTTGGAATATTGTGAATTGAATGATTTTTCTTGCAGGGACCAAGATACAAATTAAATTAGTTGGGTCTAAAATTCACTTGCAGCCTAAATTATGCTTTGTTAGTAATTCAGAAGTGCTAGAGTAACAATAACAGGATTAACAGTAATAATAGTAGTCATAGTTTGTGACAGTAATACAGATCCCTGTTTGGAAATGCAACTGATTTGCCGATTGCCATGGGGGGGATGGGCAGTGATTTCACAACTGTTCATCAGCTGTTTGTATATGGTAAATTCAAATGCATTGTTAGATATTGAGCTCCTTTAGTGATTATTGTATTGTTTGCCAAATAAATTGCCCGGTGGTATTTCTTTTCCCAATTGATAGGATCCCAAGATTAACAAGATTATTCAGGAAAACGAGATTCTGGTGAGGAGGAGTCGTGGCCTGCCTTTCTATTTTGGGATACCTGCTTCTTTGCTGGGTGGTCCGTGGAGCTTCAGAGGTGAAGGGCCAGGAGGGACTTCAAGCTTGTGCAGTGCAGGGTTAGAGTAGAGCAGTGACATATAGCATGAAGGGCCATTAGCCAGTCAAAACTCGGTGGTTCCTTGGCAGTTGTTGGCCCTGGTGGTGCAGTGGTTAAGACTCAGCTCCTAACCAGAAGCTCAGCGGTTTGAAGCCACCAGCTGCTCTGTGGGAGAAAGGTATGGCAGTCTGCTTCCGTAAAGATTACAGCCTTGGAAATCCTGTGGGGCAGTTCTACTCTGTCCTATGGCATCGCTATGAGTCGGAGTTGACTCGATGGCAATTTTTTTTTTTTTCTTGGATTACTAGAGTGCAGCCTGCAAGACCTCCTGGGATGGGCAGCACAGTCATCTTGAAGGAATGTATAAGGCATGGTGCGGTCCCTGAATTCTGTGCGAGACATTTGTTTTCCCAGAAATAGAATTGTGTTTGAGGGCCTGGGCCTGAGCGTTAGAAACGCGGGGGCTTGTACTGTTGCAGTCTTGTGGCATCTCATGTTTCCTCTCCCAGCCCTTCCTCTCTCTTGCCTACATGTTGCAATTCTGACGACCCTCTGCAACTCAGTTAATTCTTCTTCAGCATCCTGCTCGCACCCTGGCTTCCTTTATGTCTTAAGGGGCATCCATCTTTCTTTTTCTTGTCATTGAGTCACTCGGGCCACCCCCCTCCCTTTTTGCTTATTGAATAGGTGCTTTTTTTTTGTTGTTGTTAACTTTATATTAGATGATTATGATCATCTTATCCATAGCAACAAATGAAAATACACAGGTCTTGATTGAATGCCAAGGTTGCAGCTCAGTCTAGGAAGGTTTGTCTGCTATTCATAAACCGCTTAAGATGTTGCCTTGTAGTTTGTGACATAAGCAGAACGCTTTGATTTGGTTTCTTTCTACAGCTCCATTTTCAGGCCGGGAGCACGCATTACTCTGCGTACAAAACGATCGAACACCAGATTGCAATTCAGGTAGGAAATTTAAGAGTTCCTGAAGCTTGAATTGTCACTATGGAGGTCTCTTGTGCCTTTTCTTGTTCGCCTCTCCCCCCAGCCTAGATGATGATGGGGTGATGATGGTGATGGTGGTGGTTGAGCCTTTGGGGAAGGTGGGAAGCAAAGGAGAAACAGGAGTGGAAGAAATGCTGCTAAAATGAAGAAAGATATGGACAGAAGGAGAAGCTTGTGTTGATTGTTAACAGTTTCTTGATCAGGCATAAGGGGCAAACAGACCCCAGCTTGGCTACTGTGTGGCTTAGGAAGAAATCTTGAATTGGGAGCAAAACTGGGTATCAAGCTCCCGAGTGAGTGGGAAGAATTGAGGGGGTTGGGAGAGGAGGCTCTGTGACAGCCAGAGTTGTTTGTTGTGGGTCATATTCATGCGGTGCTAAGAATATCACCTAAAAAAAAGTTTGTGGTAAAATATATGTAATGTAATATTTGCCATTTTAACCATTTTTAACTGTACAGTTCTTGACATTCATTACGTTAACAATGTTGTACAGTCGTCACCACTATATTCTAAAACTTTTCCATCACCCCAAACAGAAACTTTGTACCCATCAGCAATAATTCTCTATTCTCCTCTCCCCCATGGTAACCTCTAATCTACTTTCTGTCTCTATGATTTTGCCTATTTTACATATTTCACATAAGTGGAATCGTATGGTATGTGACCTTTTGTGACTGACTTCTTTCACTCAGCATAATGTTTTCAAGGTTGGTCCATGTCGTAGCATGTACCAGAACTTCCTTTCCTTTTACAGCTGAATAATATTCCACTGTATGGATATACCATGTTTTGTTTACCCATTCATCTGTGGATGGACACTTGGGTTGTTTCTACCCTTTAGCTCTTGTGAATAGTGCTGCTCTGAACATTGGTGTACAGCTAAGAATATCATTTTTGACCTGATTGTCCTGATATGTTGATTTCTGGGACCTGTTGATATATGACGCTTGCAGTGCTAGAAGGGAAAGGCGACAGATCCTAGCTCCTGATGAGTGTCCTATTTCCTGCACACGTAGTACTTCCATTCTTTTAAATCCAAAGGCTAAACAAATCATGGACTAATATAGACTCAGAGCTGAACTGATGCCAACAGAATGCAGTAGTGGAGAGAGAGAGTAGACTAATATGATTTTCTTGTCTGCCTGGCTTTGGAAGGATGGAAGGACCTTGTGGTGTAACTCATGGTACCCAAACTTGAGTGATCTGCTTTAACCCCTCAAAGGGAGGCTTTTCAAACCTTTTGCTGTGATGTTACAAAGTCTGGCTCTAGATTCTTCTTATTTGTAAGTTGATGTGGGTTTGTTAGATCATTTAGGTTACTCCCTTGCCCCCTTTCTTCTCCTGTGGTGATCCCTTGCAGACAACTGTGTAGGCGTGTGGCTTTGTGGAGCTATAGTCACATTGCATCTTTGTAGCTCTGCCAGTTCAAATCTGCATCTTTCTCTATAAGACCTTCAAATAGCCATTTGCCCCAGGTAAATTGTGAGTTATCTCACCCTTGACAACTATGAGTCAGCAAACATTTTTATTTGGTGGATCCCTAGTATCTGTACTGATTTCAAGGCTACCATAACTTATTTTAAAAAATATTTAGATTATGTCTGCAGTTTGGCTGCTGATCTTGTGTGTGTGTATTCTAGGGGAAAGGGTGACTGTTGACTCTACCCCTCCACTCTCAAATATTTTCAAGACTGGTGTGTCTTTAACTAGGTGCTGTTGGCATTGTTCCTCCTTTTGATTAAGGGCATAGTAAGTCCTGCGCCCAGCAAATGGTTTAGACCTCAGGGCTTGGTTAGAGAACAAGCCCAGACCCTAAATCTTGATGAGTGAGTGGATGGATGAACAGACAATGTCCTGAGGCCTACTACATCTCTGGGAGTGCTGGAAAATCCTGTTGCTTGGGGTGTGGGAATTGTTGAGGTTGAATAGCTTAGCGATCCCTATCTTGGTGTAGAAAGGCTGGCTGGGGCCACATAGCTGGGAGACCAGCCGAGACCAGACCAGCTGTTGTATCTTTACACCCGTTGCTGAAGTGCCCCTTGTTAGGTTGAGCAGTTTGTCTTTCTCCAAACCACCTGGCACGGTGCAGGCCATGTGAAGCTCTTTCTCAGGAGGAAGATGGAGTAAATTACAGAGCTCATTGTTTGGAGGACTGAAACCATTACTATTCTTCCATGAACAGGTAGTATTGTTCTCCCGCTTCTATTTGCTAAGGCTTGATGCCCATGTGGGCAAACAGAGGGACATTTTATTAGAGCCCCAACACCGGCATGCTTTCAGTGTTCCTGCCCCCCAGTCCCTGCTAGGCCAGAACGAGGCCAAGCCAAATGCCATCTAGCTGTAATTTTAGTTTGATTGTTAAAGGATAAGTGGCGAAAACCAAACCAAAACAAAAGAAGCAAAGGGGAAATCTCAGACAAAACAAAATTGTTCCCAAAGCTCAGCTGCTACGTGGGGTTAGAGGGAAAGGCGGCACTGCTTTGGTTCAGAGTTGCTTTGTGTGCTGTTGAGTTGATCCCGACTCATAGCTGACCCCATATGACAGTAGAAATGGCCCGTAGTCTTTCCTAGGTTGTAATCTTTATGGGAGTCGATCGCCAGGTCTTTCTCCTGGTGAAACTGGTGGGTTCAAACTGCTGACCTTTCAGTTAGCAGCCGAGTGCGTTAACCGTTGTGCCACCAGGGCACCTTAGTGACAGACATTTCCCCTTACCCCCATCCTCCAACTTAAGGCTTAAAGGGAAAGTGATTGTCAGGGCAGAATTTCCCTCCTGGAAACTTAAAACTGTTTAATAAATACTGTATTTCACTGTGAGCTGGGCTTGTTGCTCTTCTGAGTTATATTCTAAAATAACCTCGAGTAGTATGACACCATGTGTCACATGAGATTCATACCCCTTTCCTTTCCGTCCCTCCTGTAGTCACAGTACTCAGCCAAGTTCACGTTTATATGAATGGCCTCTGAGTGAATCTATAGACATGTCATGTTCTTACAAAAGGTTTGGACATAGTATCAATTGCTATGTGGGGATCTTCCCTTCTTTCGATAGTCTCTTCGTTTCTTCTCAGTTTTGAAAAGACAAGACTAGCATAAATGGAGTCCTTGATGGAGCAGGAGAAAAGTGGGGTGCAGAACTCAAATTCTATAAAAAGACCAGACTCAGTGGTCTGACTGAGACTGTAGGAACCCCAGAAAGCATGACCCCTGGACTCTCTGTCAACCCAGAGCTAAAACCATTCCCGAGGCCAACTCTTCAGACAAAGATTAGACTGGACTGTGGGACATAAAATGATACTCATGAAGAGTGTGTCTCTTAGCTCAAGTAGATACGTGAGACTAAATGGGCAACTCCTGTCCAGAGGTGAGATGAGAAGGCAGGGAGGGTCAGGAGCTGGTTGAATGGACACAGGAAATCAGGGGTGGAAAGGAGGAGTGTGCTGTCACAGTACAGAGAGAGCAATTAGGGTCACGTAACAATGTATGTATAAATTTTTGCACGAGAGACTAACTTGAATTGTAAACTTTCACTTAAAGTATAACAATAAAATGAAAAAACATTAAAAAAAAAAAAAGGGTGGCATAAATGGCCAAATTCTCCCTAAATGGGTAACAGAAATATAACTAGAATCAAAATAAAAAGGAATTTCTTTTTAAAGACATACTTAACTCCTGATTTTTCAGAAAGCTTTATTTAAGTATGATATAAATACAGCAAAGTACCTAAATCTTTAGCAGAGAGCTGGATGAATTTTTACATACGTGTACACCCATGAAACCATCATTCAAATCAATATACAGAACAGAATTGGAACATGTCTTTTGTAAAGGGCCAGCTAGTAAATATTTTAGGCTTTGTGGACCATACAGTCTCCATCACTGCTACTCAACTCTGCCATTACAGTGCAAAAACAGCCAAAGATGATAAGAGAAAGAGTAGGTGTGGTTGTGTTCCAATAAAACTTTATTTACAAAGACAGTGGCAGGTGTTGGCTCTGAAGTTGTAGTTTGCGGACCCCTGATATAGAATATTACCAGTCTCCAGAAGTCTCTCTTGTTCCTCTCCTCAGTCATCCCCTTACCCCCAACCAAAATTCTGACCTCTATCACCATGAATTAGTTTTGCCTTTTTTTAGCTTCATATAAATGGAGTCCTACAGAATGTACTCTTCTGTGTCCAACCTCACTCAGCATTATATCTGTGAGTTTCATCCGTGTTACTGTGTGTAGCAATAGCTTGTTCTTTTTCATTGATATGTAGTAGTCCATGTATGACTGTGCCACAAGGCATTTATCCATTTTATCATTGTTGGGCATTTGGGTTGCTTCCAATTGTTTGGTATTATACCAAAACAAAAACAAAAACAAAAAACCCAAAAATTCTAATAGCATTCTCACACACGTCTTTTCAGCAATATACGTGTGCATTTCTCTTGTTTATGTAGCGGACGTAGACTTGCGGAGGCATAGGATAAACCAGAAATCAAACCCGTTGCTGTCGAGTCGATTCCAACTCATAGCAACCCCATAGGACAGAGTAGAACTGCTCCATAGGGTTTCCAGGGAGCGGCTGGTGGATTAGAACTGCGGACCTTTTGGTTAGCAGCTGAGCTCTTAACCACCGCACCACAAGGGCTGCAGGCATAGGGTAGTATGTGTATTTAGCTTTGCATTGAACTTTTGAGAGAGACTTGGATACTGGATTTCAAGTGTTTGTCTTTGAAATGTGTTAGCTTAGTTGTTGTTAGGTATGTGACTGATAAGTTTGAGGGGAGCAGTACAATTATGAAGGTGTGATCAGAGGCCAGGAAGCTTCAGTGCAGTGGTTTGGCGTCTGGCCCCAGCTCCTAGGATCTCCTCCCGCCTTCTCCATTAACCTTGGAAGAGGCTATGCAGGCCGAATTCAGAGAGGTGGGTCCATATTGCAGATGTGAAGAAGCAGCTCTGCCTCCCTGGGATGCCCACAGGTGGTCATAGATAAATGTTTAGGCATCTCTGATACCTCCCTGAAGAGAGGGAGCTCTTCCAACACTCCTACCCTCATTATTCCAACCCCAAGAGCAGTGTGGTAATTGAGGTCAAGACCCACAGAAGATGTTTCCCTTGGTTTTCAGAAGGGCTCCTTCAGAACCAATTACGCCTTTGTTTTAAGAGTATTTTGGCCAAAGGTTGATGTTTTAACACCAAGTCAGATGTGCTTTAGGAAAAAGCTCCACATGCAGCAAAAACAAACTGTGTAGACCTTTCTTGGGTTGTGTTTTTTTTTTTTTTTTTGGCGTGAAGTTGTTTGTGTGTGTGTGCACGCACTTGAGCGTGTGTGTAAAGACAACTAGGAGAGGATCCAGAAGAAATGGACCATTTTGTTTACACAGCTGAGCTGTGGAGACTGCAGTGAGTGTTGCTTTTCCTTTTGTCCTAATACTTACAAGTTCCCATCTCAGCTTTACCAGTGCATAATCCACCTGCTTGGTCTTAGGACTCACCTGCCATGATTCAGTTAGGCCACGAGGACCCTCCTCCAAGGCCTGGATGCTTTCTGGAGCCAGGGAGAGGAGAGTAGAAACTGGAGAGCTTCTTTGCCCCATATGGTCCCTTTTTCCTGGATTTGAACTTGATGTTTAGCCTTGTCTGAGTCTTACATTGTTAAGATTCCTGAGGTGCCATGGCTTGGAGTCCATCTATGGCCGGAGAGTAATGTCAGTAGGTTCTGCCAGAATTTAAGAATGAGATGGCAGTGTTTGCGAGGGGTCCTGGCTTTCCCCCAGTTCACATTTCTGATGGTAGTCTCTTGTGTCCTTGGCTTATCCTTGCACCACTGGCTTTTTGGTTTTTGTCAGGATTTGGTATCTCGTTTGAGAAGTGGATCTGGGCTAAGTGGGTGAACTCCCAGAGAGACGTTCACAAGTGGATTTTCTGCATTTTCCTTTGGAGTTGTTGGTGCAGTCAATTCCTTATGCCTTTCATTTTCCTTTGGTCTCACTGTTAGTTCTGGCTGTGAGAAAGAAATGAAGTGTGTGTGTGGTAAATATCACTTTACTAGAGGTGTTTGACAAAGCCTATGGATGCCAGGTAACTCATTTGAGGGGTTCATTCACTTGCTAAGGTGGTGTGTTTTAGCATGAGTAAGTATATCTCAGAGTACCCATTCATTGATTCAAAAAATATTTATTGTGCATCTGCTATGTGCTAGGCACTGTTCCAGGCCCCTGGGGAATGCATCATTGAACAAGACAGGCAAAAATGTCTTGCTGTCACGGAGCAAGTGATGTTTTAAATACTGACTTACAAACTACCCCATTTCCTTGATCTGAGTCAGTAGGTTTGGGTACAGCCCAGGAGTTTGCATTTTTAACCAGGACTGTGATACTGTTTTTTGAGAATTGCAGCCCTAGAGTTTTCTGACGGACTAAGAAACCAGACTCCTCTTCTGTCCTGATGAACTTTTGAGGCTTTTGCTTCTCCATGGTTATGTGAAGACAGCCAGATGCTTCTACATGGCTCAAGAAAAGGCATTTTTTAAAATTGTTTAAGAAAGAGTAGCTTAGACAATAATGTGCTTGATCATCAGGTCAGAGGCAGTAACACCTATTGATAATAATAGCAGCTTATACTTATTGAATTCTTCTGATACATTGGGGCCAGTGTTAAGTGCTGTACTTGAATTATTTCATTGATTCCTCTTAACAACACGGAAGGAAACCTAAAAGGTGTAGTTATTGTTATTATCACCATTATCCCCATTTTATAAATAAGGAAACCAAGATTTAGATACCTGAGATATTTTGCCCAAGGTCAAGTAATTGGGATTAAAACCCAGGCAGTCTGGCTGGAGAGAGACTATACCACACAGCTTTATGCTGCCAACTGTCTGTCCAAAATGGTGCCCCAAAGGTGGAGGACGGGGGGTCTGGTGGTTTTTCCCATGCAGTGGCTACATGCAGCTCTCTGGGCTGTATAAATAGGAATCAACTGGGGAGCTGCTCAAACATTCAGATTCCTGGTTCTAGTCCTTGGAGATTCCGACTGTAGGTCAGCTGTTCACAAACTCTGAGCATGCAATGCCTGAATGGTTTGGTAAGTCATAAGACTGCAGGCCCCACCCCCGGAGTGTCTGGTTCAGTAGGTCTGGGGCAGGGCCTGAGAATTTGCACTTTCAGCAAGCTTTCTGGTGATGCTGGTGCCCCTTCTTTGGGGACCGCTCTTTGAGAACCATTGGGCCAGGGCCGTGGTCCCTAGCTCTGGCTCCACATCAGCATTATCTGGCTAGCATTTAAAGCATCTTATGCTCAGGCTCTGCCCTGGACCAGCTAGACCAGAGTCTCTGGGAGTACGATCTGGCATTCCTGTTTTTAAGATGTTTTCTAGGTGATTTTTTAGTTTTTATTTTATTGTGCTTTTAAAAAAATACGTAAAACAAAACATTTGCCACTTCACCCATTTTTACGTGTACAGTTCAGTGACATTAATTACAATCACCGAGTTGTGCAACCATTACCACTCTGTTTCCATATTTTTCCATCACCGTAGCAGAAACTCAGTGCAGTGCCCCTAAATCTAGGGGATTTTCAGGAGAAGCACTGATCTAGGGAATCCTGCAGTCTGCACCCACTCCCGTACTCTGGGGGTGACTGTGATGCCCATAGTCTTGTTGGAGAACAGCTATTGGGAAGCCTATCTTTTGTTTATTTTTGCTTGACTCAGAATTCTAAAGGATGGCTTGAGTCTCTTCAAATGGTAGGAGTCTCTATTTTGAGAGCAGTTGATTAGCAGGTAATCAATGACCATCACTGTCCCCTGAGTGGGTGCCAGTGAGAGAAGTTGGGAATCGGGTTTCATATTCTCCAGGCTATAGACACCCAGAAGGTATAAGGGACTGGTAGTCCAGTGCTTCTCAGACTTTCATGTCACATTCAAGTGTAGATTCCAGTGCAGCAGGTCCCGGGTGGGGCCTGAGATTGTGCATTTCTGACAAGCTCCCAAGCCATGCCGAAGCTGCTGGTCCCCAGACCACCCTTGGAGGAGTAGTAGCGAAGATCTGGTCCTTTTTGATAGGTAAGGGAACTGAGGGGCAAAGAAATGGATTGTTTTGTCCAAGGTCCCACAATTTGGTAGAAACAGAGTCAAGACTGGAATAGAGGTGTTTAGCTCAGCTTTGTTTCTGTCTTTCAAATAGAAGTTAGTGTCTTGTCAAAGCCAGTAGCAGTTGCATTGCATTGGCCAGATGAAGCAATCTAGTTTTACTGTTTTTACTTATATCATTTTTAAACATATCTGTTGTATTTACATCCTTGTCTTTGTATGAGTTGAGATATTTGTATCTGTTTATTCTCAATCATATTAAGGTGCTGGGGCACTGGTCTGCGTGGTTGCAGAGGGCTGGTAAGGATTCAGAGAATGTCTGGTGGTTCTTGACTTGAACAAGCAGAAGAATGAAAACAGTGGTTCTATCCGTCGTATGTGTGCCCCTTTTGGCCACAGCCAGTGGGCATAGAGGTCTGATGTTTGACGACCGGCTGATTGTATTTTCTTAGCATAACTTATAGGTTCTAATTTTTAATATTTACTTTTTATATTTATAAAGTCAGAGGGAATCATGGCGCTGTTTAGCTGAGCACAGAAATTTCTAAATGGGTTGTGGCTGACATTTGCAGGCTTATCAGGCTCAGCACTTAATTTGTTTCTAGAGCCTGATTTGGTTGCGTGGTACCAAATCCTGATCAAACAGATAAGTGGCTGCAATTTTTCTTTTTAAACCGTTTACCTTGGAATCACAGCATATTCTTCAGTTAAACAGAAATGGCAGCAGACTGTTACTCCTGAGGGTTCCACAGAAACCACTGGGTGGGTTTCAGTGTGTTGAATACTTAATGACTAAAACAGTGAAACTTTATATACATGTATATAACCTGTTGCCATCGAGTCGATTCTGACTCATAGCGACCCTGTAGGACAGAGTAGAACTGTGCCTTAGGGTTTCCAAGAAGCGGCTGGTGGATTCAAACTGCCAACCTTTTGGTTAGCAGCTGAGCTCTTTAACCACCACACCACTAGGCCTCCGCATATATGTATATGTGTATGCGCATATATATATAGTTTAAAAGTAGGTACATGTGCTATCTTACTGTCTGTAACATACACTATAAAAAGAATCATTAGAATCAAACATTTGTGAACTCTTTGGAGCATCTTCAACAAAACCCCAGATTTATCCGGAGAAACCCTTGGTTACACCAAATATCTACACACTGAGGTCCCTGCTAGAAATTGGCATGTCTTTGCTGTTCCTTAGTAGTGGGGCTGAGATAGGATGGCTTAGTGCCGGGTTTCTTAACCTTGACACTATTGACATTTTGGGCTAGATAATCCTTTGTTGTGGGGGACTGTCCTGTGCATTGTAGGATATTTAGCAGCATCCCTAGCCTCTACTCTCGAGATAACTGCTAGCATTCAGCCCACAATGTGACAACCAAAATGTCTGCAGACATTGCCAGATGTTCCCTGGGGATCAAAATAACCCCTGGTTGAGAATCGCTGACCTAGTATATCAGTTTAAAGCTTGTGCCATACTATAGGACAGAGTAGAACTGCCCCATAGGGTTTCCAAGGAATGGCTGGTGGATTCAAACTGCTGACCTTTTGGTTAGCAGCCGAGCTCTTAACCACTGAGTCATCAGCGCTGCATTGGTGTTATGGTAGCATTGTTATTTGTTGCCATCAAGTTGATTCTGACTCATGGCGACCCCATGTGTGCAGAGTAGAACTGCTCCATAGGGTTTTCAAGGCTGTGACCTTTTTGGAAGCAGATCGCCAGGCCTGTCTTCCTAGATGCCTCTGGATGGGTTCCAGCCGCTAACCTTCTGGCAAGTAGTTGAGCTTTTAACCAATTGCACCATGCCATTACTTTTGTATCTTAAAGGAAGAGATATAAAAGGTACAAGAGGAGGTTTCTGGAGTCAGATAAACTTGGATTTGAATTCTAGTTCTGCCAAGCTTCAGTTTCCTATTCTGTGAAATGGGGATAATGGCAGTTATTGTTGTATGTTGTTGAGTCACTTCTAACCCATAGCCACCCTATAGGGCAGAGTAAGGTTTCCTAGGCTGTGGTCTGTAAGGGAGCAGATTGTCAGGTCTTTTCCCCCATGGAACTGCTGGTGGATTTGAACTGCTGACCTTTTGGTTGGCAGCCAAGCACTTAACCATTGTGCCACCAGGGTGCCTTATAATGGCAGTACTACTTCCAAAAGGTTTTTGGGGGAAATAAGTGAGATAAAGTATATAATGAGTTGGCAGTGCAATGGCATATAGAATGGCACTTGATAAATACAAGCTGTTATTTTTACCACTGAGAGCTATGTGAAGTTGTTGTTTGCAGATACAGAATATGCCTTATCCTGAAATGCATTGTGTATTTTTTATTCCCTGTCAGAAATATCACACATGATAAATTTGATAACCTGGACTATCTTTGGTAGGTAACAAAGATTTATGACTCCTCTTGGTTGCCATTTGCATTTCTCTTATGTCATTTAAAAATTCTGCCTAGTCCTTGTACATTTGACTAGAATATAAAGCCTTCTGAAGACTGCGATTGTGTCTTATTAATCTTTATATCTTTTATAGTACCATGCAGTCATGCCTGGAACATAGTAGGTGTACAATGACAGTGAGTGTGACTATGTTTAAATGCATACTGTGGGCATAATGGGTGAGAATACACAAGTGTGACTGGGGTGGGTGTGTATTAGCGGTATGGCCAACGATGGATGCATTTTGAATTTTCTAACAACAGCCGCTTTCTTAACATGAGGCAAGGAATAATTTTTTTTTTATGCATCCAAATAAATTACGATGGACTCGACCCATTTGGTAGCTTGATGGTCTTTCCCGGGTATCTCAAATTTTGTTGTAGACCTAGACTTCATCTTACCTTCAGTGTGTGGATTTGCACAGTGTCTCATGACTGTGGCATAGCCCCTAGAATGGGTAACTGTGGTTGGACTGGTTTGTATTTATCTGATTGTCTTCTAATTTTCAAAGGGCTTAGAGGTTAGTTGGCCTTTTAAAACAATATTAGCATTTTCTTTTTTTTAAATGACGAGTAGCGTTACCCATTGGATCATAACATTTTCCCAGACTGACAGTTGTCATTCATTCCTGCAGAGGGACTTAAAAAAAAACTAATGTTTTCTTCTTCATGGATGGATGAGCCTGCATAAACAAATTTGATTCCTTTCTATTCCCAAGCCCTGTGTGCCTCCCTGCATTTAGAGGTTGAGATGAAGCACCAGAATAAATTGCTTTGGTTGGAAATCGGAAATTGTCCAAGGCTTGAAATTGGATGTGTATGTGGTAGTATCTCATCCTAAAGGGACTAGAAGATTCTTTTCGCAAGGGCTTTGGTGGAGGCTGCCCTGTAGAGAAGACAGTCTTGTGTCAATAGTTTTTAAGTTGATTCAGTAAGCATTGTTGATGATTGAAATTGAAGAATTGTGAACACAATTCATCTTGAGGAACAGAGAGCGCCGGGTGTGAGCGAGGCTGCTGGGAACAGACATTGACATACGGGCCGTCATCAAACTAATTGTTGTTTGAATTACCTGTTATGATCCGATGACAAATCTGCCTTGCTCCTGCCACTGGAGCAGAAAATGTAGCTTGAATTGGCGTGATGTTAGCAAGTGTAAACTGTACTTCAACAAGATGGATAAACCCAATTATGGGGCAGACCTGTAGAGAGAAAATCCATTTAAATCTCGTAATGTTAAGCAGAGCTGTGTTTAATTCATTTGGACCAATTTGGGAATGATGTATGAGTGTGGGTGAACATTAGTCAAAGGGGGGACCACTTGGGGGAATGGGATGCGCTGATGCTACAGGCCACTCTGGGGAGGCAGCTGGGGTGTCGTCCCAGCAGCCTGCACTAATGGCGGGGAAAGGCAGAAATGACAAAACGATGTACTAACTGCTGTGGGGGGAGCAGTGCTGTGTAAATGAACCAATAAAGAAAACTGAAGCAGAAATGGGAGGAGGTATTTTTCCTAAATGCTATTGACAGTCTAAAATATGAAGGAAATTTGAGGTTCCTTGTCTATATTGCCAGCCCCTGATAACCCTTATGGGCTTTTCCAAGCCTTATAACAGGAGGTCTAGCAAAAGCTCTTTCTAGAAAGCTTAATGATGATTTGAAAGAGAGACAGAGAGAAAGAGAAAGGAAAGCTACATTTAAATTGATATCTTATGGCATTTGATTCTCTACTGGAAAGCAGTTAAGAAGGAAATTATAATTCTGAAATATATGTGTTACGCATCTTTGGAAGACAGGAAGGTCTTGCCTGTTTAAAAATTCCTTTTTTAAGTAGCTACTGAGTGGTGACCGTGCTTAGCACATAGTAGATGCTCAGTGGCTCTGATTAGGTGAATGAAAACATTGCTTTCAGGGCTAAATATTGATGTTTCCCACACCTCAGGCTTGTTGGGATACATGAAGGCCTAGTGTCTCACTGACCCATGGGTCACTTTCCCTAGTTGTATGGTTTTAATTTTTAGTTTTGCTTTGGTAGTGTTGTAGGGTTGGTTTTGTCAAGAATGCTCTTAGAAGATTCTACTTTCCTTTTATTTTGGGAGGGACTGATAAAATGCCCCCTACCCTCCACCCATTGCCATTGAGTCAACTCTGACTCATGAAAACCCCATGTGTGTCCCAGTAGAACCGTGTTTCATAGGGTTTTCAATGGCTGCTATTGTGGAAGTAGATTGCCAGGCCTTTCCTCCTAGGTGTTTCTGGGTGGACTTGAACCTCTAACCTTTGGGTTAGCAGCCAAGTGCTTTAACTGTCTGCACCACCCAGGGACTCTTAACTCCCCTACCCCGACCCCCTGGTGAGTTAGTGAGTTGTTAATGTTTAGTTTTTCCCTTTTGCTCTAGGGGTTTTCTTCTTTATCTGCTGCTTTTTCTTTTTTGTGTAGACTGGAGTTGGAGACTTTGCTTGTTGAAATGAAAATTTGAAAGCCTGGAGGGCCTAAGGAGCTTGGCAATGGACCTCCAAGGAATTCAGGGCAGCGTACTCTTGCCCTGCAGCTCCTAAATCTAACCATTGGGAGTGCTGGATGGAAATGAGGTTAAAGTCCTAAGATTCTTCTATCTTTTTTTGGTAATTGGGGTACAGGTCACTGTATCGGGGTCACGCTATACATTTAAGTGTCCAGCCCGGGCAAATCTTTTGTCCCAGAGGCAAATTTGGTGGCATTTTACTGACTTGTTTTCTCCGAGTATTAACTCAGTTGAGGAACTCATCAGAGAACAACAGCAACAAAAATGAAGACCTCATTATAAATTTCAACACTTTGAATGCTGAGAATCTGGATACTCCAATCTGGTTACCAGTAGAATCTAGGCAAAATATTCTCTCTGAGAGGATTTAAACTACTTCACCACCAAACCACCCCCTATCCTGGTACATTTAGCCCTCATTTTGACCTGCCCAATGATAGACCTCCAAATCGTTAAAGAAAAAGTAACTCATGTAATTAAGTGAACTTGGAAGAAACATATTGAGATGTGCTTCTGAGGCTGAAGACCTTTGCCCTGGAAGCAGCAGCGTCCCTTGCATTCCGTGACTTTTATGGGGACTCTGTCTGGTTTGGCTCCAACGCAGTTGTCAGATTTATATTCCTGAAGGGTGGGGTGTAGACAGTGTGAATTGGACCGGCAGTGAATAAGGGGATTTCTGGAGAACAGGCCTTAAATGAGAAGAAAACATCCACTTCGTGGGTTAGTACGGCTTGTGCGTATTTGGGGAGAAGTCTTTTCAGGGCCGTTTTGGGTTTTTTTTTTTCCTGCTTTACTGGCTGCTTTTTGGTGTTATTGCAAAGCTGAAAGCTTGCAGTAATGTGTGCAAGGAGGAATTTTTGTCTTTTTGATTAGATCCTAAGATCTAAATATCTAGCAAAAGACCTAGGTATACTTAAACATCCACCACCCATAGCGCTGATCACTTATCAGAAGTCAGATTCTTAATGAGGCAATATCAATTCTTTAGCTTAACAATGAATTATTTTCTGTAGAGTTTTTTTGAAAAAATTAGCTTCCCTGTGGTTTAAAGTTCTAGATAAGGGTTTTATTGATATATGGGATTCAGGAGTGGCTCGGGAGTCCCAGAGCTCCGAACTTGATTCTTATCCTTAAAATCAGAACAAACCCTCCCTTGCTTCCCTCCTCCTCATCTTCGGTCACTCAGCTTTTATTCTGGAATCCAGTAGCATTTATTTCTTAATAATTCTTGAAGCAAGTCAAGTGTTTCCCTGTTAATTAAAAAAAAAAAAAAAAAAAAAAACCTCACCCAATGTGTGAAGGCATTTTTCTCAAAAGAGAACTTAAAGGAAGGTTCAAAAAATGCCCCTAAGCTGAGGACCTGTTTACCAAGCCAGCAGATTGTTTTGTGGACCCTATTTTGTTTTTGCTTTTTTAAACTTGTCACTGTTGCCACATTTTCATAATGGTGAGGAGTGCACATGAAGAATGTTTCCCCACAGAAACCCAGACTTTGAAGCTATTTGTGTCTGAGGAATTGGCACTCGGGGCTTGAATTCTCGAGCGAGGAAAAGGCTTAAAAAATGTGGCAGGCTTTCCTTGGAAGAGAATCCTTTGTTTCCTCTCCAAAAAGCTGGTTTTTGTTGGGGTGACTTTCTAGTTGGGTAAATTTGCTAGTTTGTCTCCTGAAAATAAATCCTGTCTCACACTCCACAAGCTTGTTCCCTCTGACATGATTTTGTCATTTTCGGATAGTTTTGAGAAGAGCGCCAGGATGGTTGTTTTTCAGATTGGGTCGGGTGCCCCCGCCACCCCTGACTGTTTATTTAGCAGTAATAAGTTGCCAGTCGTTTGGTGTTTGCAGCCTCCACCCTCGTTGGAATTTTTGGCCAAGATTGCCATCTCTAACCACCTTGGTTTGCATAGCAGTAGAGGAGGGTGATGGTGACTTAAATGTGACAGGAGCCAGTGATCTGGCACGTAAGGAAGTACACACACAAAACCACATGCCACATGCAAAGCAGCAATGGTTTTGATTTCGGCCTCCATGGTTCTGTTACCGTTTCTTTCCTGCGTGAGAATGGATTTTTATCTTTTGGTCTGACTTCTAGTTCAGTTCATGGTTTGTGGTTTCCATTTGCCATCGCAGCCCATGAACTTGGCTGCTTGGGAACCAGAGGGACCCTGGGCTTCTGGCCGGGCGAAGTCTGGGGACCAGGAGTCCCAGGATGGCATTCCACCGGAAGGTTGACGTTGAAAATCCTGTGTGGGGCCTGGGCTCCCTGGCGACCTGCTGCAGGGCCATTGTTCCTGTCCTGGATACTCTGCTGTCACGTTCCCCCCACCTGGGGTTTCTTCTCTCTCTTTCTGTGTTACTTATGTAATACCTCTGAGGACTATTTTGGAAACATCTAGACCAACTTGTGATTGATCTGCGTGTTCTGTGTATCTCCCCTGATTCTCTCGGTTTCCTCTCATCTCCTTCGGCAGGGAATATTTTTTCCTCATTAACTAGTTTCCAGGTCAAAATTTCCCCACAAAGTATAACATTTCTTTATCCGAGTAATTGATTTCTACCACTTTTTATTTTTAAGCACAAAACTGAAAACTTAAAGTTGGGAAAATTGCTTAATTATTCTGTGCCTCAATTTCCTCATCTGATGGATTTAGTAGCAGGACTTGCCTCGTAGGGTTATTGTGAGAATAAGTGAGAGGGGCTTAGCTCAACAGTGCCTCACACATAAGGAAGGTTAAAACCCTGTAAACCTGTTGTCATCAAGTTGATTCCGACTCATGGCGACCCCCATGTGCTACAGAGTAGAACTGCTCTGTGGGGTTTTCTTGGCTGTAACCTTTACTGAAGCAGATCACCAGGCTTTTCTCCTGCCGTGCCACTTGGTGGGTTTGAACTGCCAACCTTTAGGTTAGCAGTTGATTGCGAACAGCTTGTGCCACCCGGAGACCTTAAGAAAGGTTAAGGGGTGTTATTGCTATGAACAAGAGGGTGGCCAACTTGTCCTGGTTTTAGCACGGAAAGTCTTGTGTCCCAGGAAACCCCTTAGCCCTAGGCAAACTGGGACAGTCGGTCACCCTGTCAACCCCTGTTGTCACTAAAACCATTTGCCAAGGTTACATCTTGGTGATGTATTGCACATCTTTTCATACTTTTCTTTATCCTCCTTGCTCCCCACCTCACAGAATGATCCCATCTTGAGTTATTTCTCCTGCAGGAGGAGTGCCAAGTCAGGAGGCCAGAATACCTTTTGAAGAGAGTTAGGGTGAAAGAAAGAGTCTGTGTTGTGACATAATTTATCTCCCCGTGGAGGGAAAACAACAAAACCTATAGGGAAGTCTGGACTTAGAATTATTCAGCTTCTGATGGGCATGAAATTAGTGACAGCAAGCCAGGAATTTGTGGCCTTTGGTTGTAATGTCTGCTCTCTTCTTTGGTCGAATTTCTATTGCTTAGGACTTCATTAAAAAAAAAAAAAAAAAAAAAAAAAAAATGTAAAAGGCATCCTTTTGGGGCTGTGAAAGACAGAGGTCTGGCTCCTGGCTTGCAAGTCTAGTAACGCTTATATCTTCATGAGGGAGTGTTCTTGGGCCGCTCAGTTCAGGCTATTGTTTGACTGAGTTTGTAATAAGCGTGTAACAGCCCCCTCCTTCTCTAATTTGCCTCCAGGACGAGCCGTGCTAGTTGGTTACTAGGGGTGAGGGACCGTTGGCTGTGTTGCCCCAGCCTTGGGAACTTGTGATTGGAAGTTAACCGCTCCTGGCCCTGGGTGCCCAGCACCTTAGGAAGGATACGCTGGCATCCCTGCTGTTGAATCTGTGCCCACAACACAGGTCAGCTTGCTGGAATTTTCCTGTGTAGCTCTCTTGGGCAAGAAATTGGCTAGAGGACAGCGAACCCAGGCATGCTCACGCACAAACTTGGATAATGGCAATGCAGTAAGGAGCTTGTCTGGAATGATTTATTCTGAGTATTGGTTAAGAAATGACATTGATTCTCTCAATTGACTTGAAGGCAGCTATTCTTTCTTTAACACCTCCTGGCTCTGGAATGTGCAGTTCAAAGCATCCTCCTTTGCAGAAGGCTGAAAACACAGCACTTTAAGATTTGCCCGTTTCTATTGCTGTCTTCCTCTAGCTTTTCAGAGGCCAAAATGAAAAGAGAAGGAGCGAGATAGGAGAATCCAGAAGGCAGTCTTAGTCAGTAGACTTTCTCACTCCCCGTTTTTATGGCTTGGGGAGGTGTAAAACAATAAATTAGTATGATTACACCTAGCCTCCTCCTTCTTTCCCCTTTAAAAAAGGGACTTGTATTTCATCAGGCTTTGTTAATCAGAAAGCTATAGTATTTTTTGGCATTGGACAGACCTTTGTAGCTGCTCAGTGGCCTGAGGCTGCGGAAGTTGCTTCTCTTTTTCTCCCCTCCTCCACTAGGGTTTGTCCCAGGCATCCTGGCTGATGGCGTGGCTGTTAGCAATGAACTTTACCTTATTAATTGGTTAGTTCCTCTAAGTGATGATTTATTCCATATGTATCAGAAATGTCTTAATTTACTTAGTCTAATTCTCTCCCCTCCTAACCCCTCCAAAATAAAAAAAAAAATTAACACCAGCAACAGACCATTTCCCCAGGCAGCACTTGGTGATCCCAGACATCTTTCTCTGGGGAGAACTTTGTCTTTGTACAGGGCAGTGGGGAAGAATTAATTAAGCGACAGGATGAAGCTTAATAATTGGAGGCCTAGGAGCTCTGAATACTCTGTGTTATCTTGGCTGTAGACAGCGTATTCTGTGGGTCTCGGTTTGCTCATCTGTGAAATGCCTCCACAAGACGTTATGCAGTGTTAAGACAGATGAGAAACCCATAGAAGTGCTGCTTTATCTGTAGTGAAAAGTTTTTGCTGGGAAAGGAGGCATTCTGTTAGGAAGTACTGGGCTCTCAAGTCAGCTCTGCCTGTTTATTGCACTGGGGACCTTGGCTGGTTACTTAACCTCTGTGAGCCTCTGTTTTATCTATAAAATGGCGATAAAACTGATCTTAGAGGATTAAATGGGATACTAATGGAGAGCCCTAGCACAATGGCGGGCGCTTAGTAAAGAGCAGGAGTGGTTACTTTTATTTATAGGGGAATGATATCTGTAATCTTGGTGAGCTCTAACTCTTGGCTGGGGTTGTTGTTAGTTGCCATTGAGTTGGTGTTGACTCATGGTGATCCCATGCACATTTGGCATGAAGCCCTGCCAAGTCCCGTGTCATCCTCATGATCGGTAGCAGATCATACCTTTGTGACCTATAGGGTTTTCACTGACTGACTTTTGGAAGTAGATCTTCCAGGCCTTTCTTCCTGGTCTGTCATTCATAACAAAACTCAAGCCTCCACTGACAAACAGGGTGGTGGCTGTGCATGAGGTGCTTTGACCAGGAATCGAACCCAAGTCTCCCGCATGGAAGGTGAGAATTCAGCCACTGAACCACCACTGCCCCTACTTTGGCTGAGATACGTTTGATCCATTTTGCTACTAGTGAAGGCAAGTGGACAGATAATGTAGTTGATTCCCAGTGTGTCTTTTCCATCTTTTCTGGATAAGTTTCTTCTACTTCTCAGAAGCAATAATTGATGGACTGTATTCTGCTTGTCAAATGGATATTGAAATAGGGCTTTGAAATATACTTTAAGATCATTCCAAAAGTATGAAACAAATTCATTTGCTACTCAGGTTTTAACTCATATTTTAGCAACCCTCTTCCCCATCACATATGAAAGCACATACATTGATTTCTTTCCTTTTCTTTCTTTTTTTCTTGTATTACTACAAGGATCAGTTTCTTCTGGCCTAATTCCAGAAACAACATGCCTGTCTTTTTTCATCATTGAGGAAAAACAGTCTGAAGGCACCATAATTCCTTAAATTGGATTTCAATTCTTGATCCCCTTATGTTCGGTAAACAGAGTGTTATATGAAACATCATTGTTTAGAAGCAGGAGGCTGGCAGCGTTGCTGTTTTCAGAAGGAAAGGCACTGCTGAAGCTTCCTGGGGTGAGGGGGTGTGGGTGGGGTCCCCTAGAGATGAATGCCCACCTGAACTTGGGATGGAGGCATTAAGCCCTTTCGGAAACTGCTCATGAATGTTGGAAGGATTGGCTGTGAGTGAGCATGGTTTGGCTTGGGGAAAAGCCTGTAGTTTGTGTGTGTGTTTTCTTGTTAACTCTATTAGTACCATGGGCAGCCATCACTTGAAAGCTTGGAATTCCTACATTCAAATCAAAGGCACCCAGGAGCAAAGATAAAAAAACGGGAAAGTGTGATCTTCAAAGGTGAGGGAATGAAAAAGTAGTGGTGAATATTTCCTGGGTAATTCTGCCCACCCCTCCCCTTTTAAGAAATGCGGAGCGCATCAGCCGCTTCCTCTTACTTGGTGGTTCTGTGGGCACTCAGGCTCCGGTCAAGCTGGCGGCTGTTTATGGAGCAAAAGACAGATGACTTGCAGAAAGCAAAATGGAAATGTCTTGGGCTGGTTCCGAGCTTGGTTGGGGATGAGTCAGTCGATGTTTCTTGGTTTCTCTCTTCCTCTCTCGCCTTTCCTCCTTTCTTTGAGCTGGTTTCACTCTGAGAGTACAGGCTTGGCACCCACTTACCCAAGAAATGATTAGTTCCTAAAAGAAGCAGTAAGTTGATTGCTTACAGAGATGATGTAAGCTTTGCTCTGGGGTACATCAACTTGGATTTCTCATGCTTTATCTTATAAAGCCTAAATTAACAGCTGGTTTGGTTTGAGTTCTCCGGGATCTGACTAAGGGATTAGAGTCCATTCTCAAGTGAGTCAATCTAGTTTAATTTATTTCAGGTCTATCAAAAAAGATCAATCAAAGCTCTTTTGAAAGTAAAGCTATAATCAGTCTGCACACTTAGAAGTCACTGCCGTTGCACTTGGTGTTTCTCTGTGGTAGAAGAACGCTTGGGTTGTGGTTAAGAGGATGTATTAGAGCACTGTCTGTCTTCCTCCCTTTCTTGCGACCTCCACACCTCCCCAGGAAGGTTTTGGGAAGGTGTTCTATTCAGGAAATCTGCTCAGGTGGGTGCTGTACCGACCACTCCCACCCACTCTTCTTGGTGATATTGGATCTCTGGTTTGGAAATTTCTAGTTTGGTATAATTTAATACCTGGACCCATATAGGTCCAGCCTGTTTCATATCACTGGGCTTTTTTGCTCCTGGGCTTTTGCTTGCAGAGATTCGTGGCAAAAAACATGCTTTAAATTATTTGTCCAAAATGTCTGCAATGAGGAATTACTCATGTAGTTTGCAAGGCTTAAGGTGAGGCATCCTCCACAGTAGTTGATCTTTTGTGAGCACTGAAAGCTGCAACTTGGGGTGCTCATTTCTTTTGTGTTTCAATCTAAAACATCATTATTGAGCATCTACTAGTGGCTAAGAACTATTTTAGGTTTACAGGATGTACCAAGAGAAATATCAAGAATTACAAAGAGGTTAAGAGCTTGGCTCTGCTGTCAGGCAGACCCATGTTTGAATCTTGGCTCTCTACTTCGTATGACCTTGAACAAGAACTTCTCTAAACCTCATTTTCCTTGCCTGTAAAACAGGCATGTTGGGCCAAGGAATGCTGTTTTTCTTTCTTCCGTTTGACTGAATGAAAATAATATGGGTAGCTCTTTACCTTTCTATTAAGGGTCCCTTTTGGAGATAGGCCAGTAGGCCACTCACCCTTCTATTACTCTTAACTTGCTCTTGGTCCAGCAGATTTTATTCTTAGCCCTATCACTAATGTAAATGTGAGTCTAGCCTCAGTTTTTCCACCTGTGAAATGGGTCTGGCACTATGCCATTGAGTGTAGGTAGGCGAGGATCATTGAGAGTTACATGTTTTTACTGCTTTGAAATCCAAGTTAATATGAATTATATAGTCAGATGAAGACATTTCTATAGGGGAAAGTGTGAAGGGAGAAGAAATGCCTCTTTTTAAGGGAATGGCAAGCTCACATTTTTGTGGTTCTGTTGTGTGTGGGGACTTACGTTTTGTTTATTCAGCAATCCCTTCCCCAGAAATAACCTTTAATATTAATAACAAAAAGAAAAAAGGATAATTATTGAACTCTTACTATGTTCCAGTTTCTAGAATATTCCATGTATTATTAATGCTTGTAGCTACTTTATACATCATCCCTGTTGTACAGATGAGAAAACTGAATCTCAAAAAAAGTTAAGGAACTTGCCCAAGGATGCATAGCTAGTAAGTAGCCACACTGGGATTTGAATCTGGGCCTTTGTCTTATGCCAGAGCCCTGCCATGCTATATGGTTACTACATTCACCTGGAAAGGGGGAGACTGTTGTTGGTAATGTGTTTGAGCTTCTCTTTAAAAATTTGAATGTGGCCTTTCAAGGTGGGTTAGAATCCTCTTGCAAATCAAATGAGTGAGTGGACGTGAGTGCCTGTCTCTCCCTCTGCAATGAAAGTTGCTTCTCTTTTTCCTACCTGTTCGCATTAGTGTGGTCCAGTATAGGTCTGGGTCTGGACTCCTGTAATCTCTCTCACACTAGAGTGGATGAGGCCTGGCACGTGAACCTGTGGGCACCTTACTTACCAGGCTGTGTGCTCTTGACGTTGGTGAGGATTCAGCATCCTCAGGTCTGGCTCTCCTTAGCAATCCCTCCTTCCTGCCACTGCCTTGGAGTTATTCCTTTAAAAATGATAGGCAAAGCACTTTATAAAGTCGCATGCTGGGTTTTCTGCTGTGTCCTAGAAACTGTCTTAATTCGTTTTCCCCTTATTCTTACTTGAATAGAAAGAAAAAAAAATTGAGAGTCAATGCCAATAATTGTGGCATGTAATGTAATTGGAAGTGTTTCATTGACATGCTCATGAGAGTTTTCGGCTTCATCTTTGGGCTTGAATGTGGCACTAGACTTGCCTTGAGTGTCTTGCGCAAGCCTTTGATGCAGGTAGACCATGTTATAAATAGGCGCGTTGCTATGGTGAGGATGGCGGGCCTTCCTTGCTGTGGGTAACCTTTTCTACCTCCTCGGACACTGTTTTAAAACACAGCAGCGCAATAGCATTTTGTGTAATTTGGATCAGGGCAGGGTAGACAGTTTTACATTGAGATCTACGGTTTTTTCTGATACGACGTTCTGGGGGCGTTTCTTTCTGCTCACCTAGCACTATGGAATATTTCACATGTTGGGCTTTCACATTATTTATTTAGAAATATATTTTTTAATGGCTGGGGTGGGGGGATGGTGGTGGGCAGAAGGCTAGGCTTTCTTCTCTTTCTCCTCCTTCCTTCCCTGCACAATTCTGAGAATTTGTTGGCTTTGATGCCAGGCAGCTCATACAGTGAAATGAAAGTTCAGGTTGGCATGATGCAGAAATGATTATTCCTGGTAGTGTGTTCCCATTACTGTTAATGATAGAAAGACAATTGCTTGCCTCTCAAGGCTCCTGCACGAGGTTAACAGACAGTTATTTCTCCATGGAACTGGACGCACAACAATGGAGACTAGAATGCTTTATTAGTAAATGTCCTTTTGCAAGTCCTCAGGGTAACTCAGATTAGATGTATATTTATTTTTCTCCCCTGTTGCTTGAACGGTAACTTTTAATTACATTCATTAAATATTTAGCAGTTCGGGTTTGTAAAATTTATTGTTCCTACCTCTCCCCAGCCATGCATCCTCATCCTCAAAATTCTTGGGCAGATGTACAATCTCAGGATTCTAAAGGATGCTAGAAATGAAAAGTTAGCTACTTACAGTTCTCACATTCTAAGCTTGTTTCTCACCTTTAAAATGGGAATAATTTACCTTAGAGGCCTTGGTTGCACAGTGGTTAAGGGTTCAGCTGCTAACCAAAAGGTCAGCAGTTTGAATCCACCAGCCGCTCCTTGGAAACCCTATGGGTCAGTTCTACTCTGTCCTATAGGTCGCTATGAGTTGGAATCGACCTGATGGCAGTGGGAATGTTACCTGACTCATCTTAGTGGGTAGTTTTGAGCATCAAAATGGGCAAAGTTTGATGGAAGATCTCTGGGGAAAAAAATGCTGCCAGGGGCAAATTTGTCTGTTGATTAGTTGAAGTCTGAATCTTAAATTTTTATAGCTCAAAGCTGCCTCTCTTTGTAACCTCCCATGATGGAGGGAGAGTACTGTGGCCTTCCTCATGAATCCTCAGGTTCTGGATTCCTTCTTGCCAGGTGGAGAGTACATGCCAAGTTGGGGATCCTAGAGCGGCAGTCATGTGGCTTCTCTTAGCACCTCCTGGGACTCAGTTTCCCTTTCTGTGGGATGCTACCAAGTTCCTGCTAGTGGTACACAGTGTATACATGGTGTACTTGCTATAGGTACACATCCTGCATATGGTGTGTGATGGGCTTCAGGCTCCTGAGTGATTCAGAAAGCGGAGACCCCCACAGGCTGAGACACACCATGGGGTGAGTCTCCCCCTGACAAGGCGGGCCAGACTTAGACTGTGCTCTGTCTGTGAGGTGGTCCCGTCACACAGCTAGGGCTATGTTCGTCTGGAGCAGAGACGGTGCAGGCTGCCATGTCTCTGGGAAGAAGACCTCTTGTCTACCATTCAGCTGGAGCTGCCCTTTCCTCCCTTGTACTTTTTGGGGAGGGGGCTTTGGAAGGAGAAGGACATGCTGTGCTCGCTCAGCCTCCAGCTCTCTGCCTCCTGGCTCCGTACAACTGAGCCTATGGATTCTGTCTCTGATTCCCAGGAAACCGCGCAGTGATGGTGGCGGGAGCCGCACAATAGAGGTGGTTGTCAGGGCTGCTGAAGGATGAACTGCTGTGAGGTGCGCATTGTGCCGGAAGCCGGGCTGCATATAGACCTCATGATGGTTGGCTTATGTATTTATTTAGAAGTATTTCTAGAGGGTAACCTCATTGGCTAAAAAATGTGTTTGAACAAGAGCCCTGTTGTTCGTTCCCAGCCCTGTTGCACTGGCAGGGAAGCAGACTCAGGCAGCCTGTCAGCCTGACCTTGGACTTGGAAAGCAGTGAGGCCTTTTGGGGTGGGAGCGTGACTGGTCCAGGGCCTGACTCCCTCCAGGACACCCCCTGCCAAAGCTCTGCCCGTCCGTCCCCTCAGGCAGTGGGATTGGGCAACCTGGAGAGCAGAAAGTGCACATCTGTGGCATAGATTCCATTCCACACACCACCCTCGCCTCCTCTCCCCAGCCCTGGGCGGGAAACATGCCCTCCAGGAGACAACCATGCCCGACAATGAGGCCTTTGTTGGAGCTGGAGGTGAGAATCTGTGGGCGTTGGGATTCCTGGGTTCGAGTTCCAGCTGACTGCCAATTGCCTGAGCGCTGGGCTAACATTTCTGGAATCAAAAGAACTGCTGCCTGCCCAGCAAGGCCTAAGGGAGCAAGAGGCTGCTGGGTGCTAAGATTGCATTATCTTTGCAAAGTGCTTTGAGCTCCTGGTAGGAGAGAGAGATAGTCCTAGGACATGGGAGATGGTTGGAATATCTTGAGTTTGAGTGTTATGCTTTTGTTTCAGCCCCTGGCAGCCTCTGCTGAAGGCTCTAAGTCTCTGAGTTTGTCCTTCTCTGAGATTCTGAAATAAAGTACTAGTTATATATTTCTTAGTGTAGTATTTCTCATACTTCCCTGATCATGTAAAAATCTAAAAATCTGGATTTACTATATATCCCTTCCCCACCCATCTAGTGAATCAGAATCTTCAGGGGCAGGGCCTGAGAATGTATCTTCATTAATGAGCTCATAAAAATGCTTTCATAGGGCTTGTACTGTCTGCTGCTTCTGCCCTGCATCTGGCTTCTGTGCCTAGATTGTAAAGTTCTGGAGTGCACACCTGGACATGCAGTCGCCTGTACCAGTAAGTCCACCCACCGAGCAGCTAGCACATGGTGTTGGCATATTGAGACTACTCAACAGGAGAGGGCATGGGCAAAAAGAATGCCTTTTTGCTTTTCAAGCTGAGTAAAACCTCAGTTTCTTTTTTTTTTAAATAACAGCTCTTTCGAGATATTCTCATACCATAAAACTCACCCTTTTAAAGTATATAATTAGCCCTGATGGCACAGTGGTTAAGTGCTTGACTGCTAACCTAAAGGTTTGTGGTTTGAACCCACCAGCGATATCATGGGAGAAAGGTGTGGCAGTCTGCTTTGGTAAAGATTACAGCCTTGGAAACCCTATGGGGCAGTACTGCTCTGTCCTATAGGGTTGTAATGAGTTGGAATCGACTCGACAGCAATGGGTTTGGTTTTTTTGGTTTAGTATATTTGCAGAGTTGTGCAACCATCAACACTATCTAATCCCAGAACATTTTTATCACCCCAAAAAGAAATCCTGTACTCACTAGCAGTTGTTCCCCATTTTCCAATCTCCCCAGCCCTAGGCCACCACTATGGATTTGCCATTTTATATAAATGGAATCATAAACATATGGCCTTTTGTGTCTAGCTTCTTTCACTTAGCATTATATTTTCGAGGTTCATCCATGTTGTTGCATGTATCAGTACTTCATTCCTTTTTATGGCCGAAGAATATTTCATTGTATGGATAGACTACATTTTGTTGATCTATACATTAATTTTTGGTTATTATAAATAATGCTTCTGTGAACATCCAAGTATGAGTTTTTGTGAGACACGTGTTTTCATTTCTCTTGGGTTTGTAGCTAGGAGTAGAATTGCTAGATCATGTGGTAACTCTATGTTTAACATTTTGAGGAACTGCCAAACTTTTAAAACCTTGATTTCTGTGATGCCCCAGTTGTGTTGGGCAAGAAAGCAAAATGGAACTTCTGTTTGCCAGAGACAATATAAAGATTGCCCATAAAAACAATGCGGTCATGTTTTAAAGATTCCTCCCCTCCCCGTTATCCTAGTTGGATGGACACCCTTAACCCAGTGGTTCTTGACCCTGGCTGCACAATACCATCACCTGGGGTGTTTCTACAAAATAAAAGCCTCGCCTGCAGTTCAGTTAAATCAGAATCTCTAATTGCTATAAGTTTCAGCCTGATTTTTCACAAATCAGTGTCACTTATTTTCCTTTGTCCCCATGGGTGAGAAGGAAAGGCCTAGGATAGATGGGGTTGGTCCTGTGGACCAGACGGAATCTTGGAGTACCCCAAACATTCTCTTATGGAGAACCCTGGGCTGCTTTGTGTGTGTAAATGGGAACCCGGCACTTAGGCAGTAAGTGAAAGGAGCTTGTGAGAAGTTAGACTTGCGGCTGACATACAGGAGAAGAATCTCCTAACATATGCAGTGCTTGGCCTTGATTTTTCTTCAGGCTGTACCATGTTACTACCACAGGGGCAGTTGCTCAGTTGTTGGTCCCCTGACAGTGACTGGAGTTTGATTGTTGTTTTGTTGGTATTTTCTGCCTCAGCAGCAGAGATGTGATCGACTGCCCGCTCTCTCCTGACAGAAGTTGTCCTCATTCGTGACACTCTTGGATGCCAGCATGGCAGGAAACAGGAGTGACTGGGAGTGGAGAGACCTGGGCCTGTGCTGCCTCTTGTTAAGTTACCCGTGTGACCTTGGGCAAGTCACCACATGCCAGGTGGCTCAGTTTCTCTCTATAGAATGAAGAAATGATCTAGAAGGACTGTCATCTGTGGTTCAACATTGTCTTCTTCTAAGCCAACCACTACCTAGTGTCTTGGTTAAAGCAGCATAAACATTCCCTCCCTCAGAGACGGCCTCCTCACACCCTAGGAGCTGGGATTTTTTTCCTCCTTCTGTTTAATAAATTATATTCAAGTTGAAATAATAATGGCTGTATTTATTGAGAACGGTGTGCCCAGCAGGGGCTAAGGACTTTATATTCATTATCTCATTTTCACCTCATAGCAATCCTGTGTGGTAGGCATGAATTTACAGAGATTCTTATTTCATAGGCAAGGAAGTAGCCCCCAGAGAAGCAGCCTGGCCAGTAAGGGGTACAGCCTCCGGATCCCACAGCTTGAACAGCAGTATTGCCCCCAGTGAGAGAATTAGCAAGTAGAAGAATTCAGTGCTTTAAAACAATGACACTTGGGAAGATGGTGCCCCTCTTGGGTATGGCACCCAAAATTATTATGGCCCTGTGTAGTTTCCCAGGGCTGTTCTGACAAAGTACTACAAATTGGGTGGCATAAAATGATAGAAATGTATTCTCTCAGAGTTCTGGAGGCTAGAAGTCAGAAATCAGGGTTTTGGCAGTGTTGATTCTTTCTGAGGGCTCTAAGGGAAGAACCGTTCTGAGCCTCTCTCCTAGTTTCTGGTGACAGCTGGCAGTCCTTGGCATTCCTTGGCTTGTAGCTGTATCACTCCAATCTCTGCCTCCTTCTTCACATGGCTGTCTTCCTTCTGTCTCTGTCTGTCTCTCTGACTCTTCTCTTCTTATAAGGACACCAGTCATGTTAGATTAGGGCCACCTTACTCTACCAGGAGTCCCTGGGTGGTGCAGATGGCTAACACAAACCATTTTCAGCTGTTAACAGAAAGGTTGGAGGTTTGAGGCTACCCAGAGGTGCCTCGGAAGAAAGGCCTGGCTGTCTACTTCTGGGGAAAAAAAAAAAACAAAGTCATTGAAGATCCTGTGGAGCACAGTTCTACTCTGACACACATGGGGTTGCCATGAGTTGGAGTCAGCTTGATGGCAGCTGGTTTTTCTATTCCAGTATGACCTCATGTTAACTAACGAATGACATCTACAGGGATCCTATTTCCAAATAAGGTTACTTTTACAGGAACTAGGGGTTAGGACTCGAGTATAACTTTTTGAGGGACATAATTTAACCCTTAACAGACCTCACGTCAGGGGTATTATCTGATTTTAGTGACATGCAAGGAGATCCTGCGATGGGGAGGTTTGCACCTAAAACCTAGAAAAGGGATATGTGGTGGTCTGTGTGCCTAAGACGTAACTCAGGAGGCAGCTTTAAGTAGACACCCAGCATGGCAGACCATTGAAAGATACCCCAGGATCCAAAAGGTTGCTGTCATTGTTCACTGCCTCCCAAGACCAGGGCTTCTTACCTGTGGCCTTTAGCATTTAGCTTTGGCCATATAAGCCAGGAGCATAATCTGTGGTGAGAACCTTGGTGGAGGCCGCCATGCTTGTTAGTGATCTTTATCTTGGAAGGCCAGTAGGTCATGATCGCCTAGCCTCTCCGTCCTGAACTGGCTTCTGGCAAGCAGCTAGGATTCCAGCCAGTAATCAGCAAATGTGAAGCCACTGGGCTGGTATGATGTGTTTAGCATGCCAAACCAGAGCTTTCTAGATGAAAGAAACTAGAGACCATTTTATTCGAACTTCTTGTTTCTCAGATCAGGAAACTGAGACCAAGGGAGGTAGAGGTCCTAACTCCTTAGAGGCTGAGCTGGGACTAGAGTCCAGGGCACTAGAGGTGGAAACTTCTGCACAGATCTGGGGGGCTTTGCAAGGGTGCTCTCTCTTCTGAGGCCACAGGGAGAGCCTCTGTTCCTCAGAGGTCTTAGAATTTAGCTTGGGAAAAGGTAAAACAGAAGGTGAGGTTCTTGCTCTGCCATGATAGTGGATGGTGGTGGGGAGGTAGTGAAGGAACTGAGCTGAATTCCAAGTGGTGCTTCAGCAAGACTCTTGCTCAAATGTCCTTTTACCCCAGAAAGTCATGAAGGAATGGGTTTCTGAAGTAGATCTTGAAGGTTTGCTGTGGATTTTGTGGTTAAATTAAATGGTTAATTTCCAGCCTATTATGTGGAGATGACATATCCTTGGCTACTAGAAGTCTTTAAGAATCTATGGCTCAAGTACCACGGCTTGTAGAATACTTCTCAACCCAGAGCAAATCTAAATCTGATGGGGGTAGGTTGATTTATATGGGCCACAGGGACATTAGTGTTTGAAAAAGCAGATGGAAAAACTACTCTTGTCTTGATTTGATTCATGATACTTTGTTTTGAAATTTTAAATAACGTTAAAGGAGGACTTGAGAGATTTTCTGTTCATCCAGAGGGCGATGGATGGAAGCTTGAGAAACACCAGGCTCGAGGAATTCACTGTGAGATAGTGAAATACTGGCGGTGACATCTGTTGATAGTGACTTCTCTGTCACCCAGATGTCAAAAAGAGTCAAGAGGCTTGTGGGCCTCACTGGGAGGAGAGCTGTGGAGCTGCTGCCTTTTGGTGGAAGAGTTGACACCCCTCTCCCCCAGGTCCTGGTATATGTATTTAAAAATGGAAAAAGTGAACTGGAGAGAGGAGTGGCTATCAAATGGTTATATCCGTGTCAGTGTCTCCCTGCTGTCATCAGGGATGTTCATCCTGTCCTCTAGGAATTTCCGTTCTCAGGACTGGGATCAAACTGGACAAGATTCTATATTGGTTTGTTTTCCGTTGAGTGTAGTGTGTCATGTTGAGACCTCATGAATTCTAGTACTCCTCTTGAAGGTAAGGAGTACCGTCTTTGGTCGAACAGCTTTATCATCAACCTTGTATGGTAATCTCATGATGCCTGACATGCTTCCGCCTATAACTTTATTCTAATTTCCAGTGCATTACAGCCCCCTGTGGAGGAGATGGAGCCCTGGTGGTGCAGTAGTTAAGAGCTTGGCCGCTAACCAAAAGGTCAGCAGTTCAAATCCACCAGCTGCTCCTTGGAAACCCTACGGGGCAGTTCTACTCTGTCCTGTAGGGTGGTTTTGAGTTGGAATCAACTCGATGGCAGTGGGTTTGGTTTCAGATTTCTATGAAGGAGATAGGAGCCCGGGTGATGCAATGTTAAGCACTTGGCTGCTAAATGAAAGGTTGGTAGTTCAAACCCACCCAGTGGCTCCGTGGGAGAAAGACCTGGCAATCTGCTTCCATAAAGATTATAATCCGTATGACCTGTTGCAGTCAAGTGGATTCCAGCTCATAGCAACCCTCCTTATAGGACAGAGTAGAACTGCCCCATAGGGTTTCCAAGGAGCGGCTGGTGAATTTGAACTGCTGACCTTTTGGTTAGCAGCCAAGCTCTTAACCACTGTGCCACCAGAGCTCTGTAAAGATTACAGCCTAGAAAACCCTATGGGGCAGTTCTCCCCTATCACATGGGGTCACTATGAGTTGGAATTGACTCAACCGTACCTAACAGCAAGAACATGGAGGAGATGGTTAATCAATTTCCTTGACAGTTTTGGGAAGAAAAAAAAAAAAAAAATCTAAAAACGAAGTATTTTGATTATATTCCTGATTTACTACAGAAGATGCAGGGAAATCGGGTAGGGGATGGCGTGATGGGGAGAGGAGTCTTTGGTAGTGGGAATAGCCCTGCCCTAAGAGACTAGAAAAGGAGCCCTGGTGGAGCAGTGGTTAAGTGCTAGGCTTATGTGGATGGTTGCCACCAGCTGCTCCATGGAAGAAAGAAGTAGTGGTCTGCTTCTGTAAAGATCACAGCCTTGGAAACCCTATGGGGCAGTTCTACTCTGTCCTGTAGGGTTGCTATGAGTCGAGATGGACCTGACAGCAGTGGCATTTTAAGAGACTAGAGCCGTGGCTCTGTTTCTTGTTTACTGCCTTTCTGGTTGTACAAAAACTGGGATCTCCCTTCTGGGCCTCAGTTTCTCTATCTGTAAATTAAGTCAGTTGGACTAAAGCAAACATTCCCTTCTATTTCACATATGACTCCCTTTTAAATGGTGAAAATTTCATGGACTCTTCCCACCTCTAACCTTAAAATGACTGTCATTTATTGAGTAGGTACCCTGCTAAGCGCTTTTTTGGTATTATACGATTTAATTACAGGGCAAGGCACACTCACTCATTTTCCAGATGAGGAAATGCAGGCGCAGGGACGCTAAGCAACTTGTTCAAAGTCACACAGCTTGAAAGTGGTTTGAAAGGGGCTTTGGACTCAGGACTGTTCGATGTAGAAGCCTGATGAGCGCTTAACTCTGCTACATTTCCTCTCAAATAAAAATTTCTACTTTATGTGTTTGGTGACTGGGGCCAGTACACAGTGACCAGAAGCTCTGATGATTCAGTCACGGTTTTGCGTGAATGTAGTTTTCTTAGTCATAACAACATCTACATCAAATTAAGACACAGTGTTCAGCAGTGGAAGAAGCTGTCTTTCTGTTTTCTTTAGACTATTTTTTAGAGCAGCTTTGGGTTGACAGAAAAATTGTGCAGAAAATATAGAGGATTCCCATATACTGTCTCTCCCCTGCAGCATATATGTATTTTTTCTATTATTAACAGCTTGCATTGGTGTGGTATATTTGTTGCAATTGATGGACCAATACTGATACAGTATCATTAACTAAAGCTCATAGTTTATGGTTATTCTTCGTGTTATATGGGTTTGGACAAATGTCTCATGTCATGTGTCCACCATGGCAGTATCATGTTGAATAGTTTCACTGCTGTAAAGATGCCTTTGCTCCACCTATTCATCTCTCCCTCTTGTCTTCCCTCCCTCCCTCTCTTGTTTGAGAGGCTATTTTTCTGTGTCCACTGTCAGTGTTAGCTTATGGATGGATTCTGTGTCACTTGTAGTAACTCTTTGACCCCCCCCCCCCTCAGGAGAACTCTCAAAGCTAACACCTAGCTTTTCCCACTTGCCTGGGGCTTTCCAGTCAGTGCTGTTCTTTGCTACAAGGGCGACCTTGTCTGTCCAGGCCTGTGTAACAGACCCTGTGTTCCGTGTGGCTGAGCGGGCAGCCTTTCTGAGTGGGCTCGGTATCTTAGTGTCTTGGAAGCCCCAGCCCTGTCTGGTGGGAGAGGCCTGGAAGTGCCTTGGAAAGCACTAGGCACTAGGCCTGAATAAGTCTGCATGCTGCCGACGTCTTTGTGGTGAGGTTTACCAGCCCCTGTTATTATATAGTAGTACCTTGTCTTAGCTTGGTGCCTTTCTTCTGGGAAGCTCCAGGCGTTCTGCAGATGTCATCTCTGTTTGCTTTCTGGGAGGATGGGAGGAAGCAGCATGGGAGATGAGATAGATGCTCATTGAGGGCCTGAATACAGATGAACGGGGTTGTTGGTTAATTACTCTCATCGTACTGGTAAAAACTTGTTAGGTGCCGTCGAGTTGATTTCGACTCATAGTGACCCCATGTGACAGAACTGCACCAGAGGAGTTTTCTAGGCAGTAATCCTTACGTGAGCCGATTGCCAGGTCTTTCTCCCATGGAGCCGCTGGGTAGGTTTGAACCACCAGTCTTTCAGTTAGCAGCCGAGGTCTTAACCATTGTGCTACCAGGGCTCCTTGATAAAAAGTTGAATACACGGAAATTTCAATTATTTGACGCATCAGTAAGGCATATGTAGCAAATGGTTCTGGTTTTAAGGATTTCTCTTTTTAGAACTTACTGCTACTTAATGACTGTCTGTTGTAGACGTCAAGAACTGTGGGAATCCTTGGAAACCCCAAGTAACTTGTATTTTGGGTTGCTTCTGCTTTGTCTGTATATGCTTGTCTATATTGTGTTAGGAGTCCCTGGGTGGTTCAGATGGTTAGCATACTAGTCTGCTAACCAAAAGGTCGGAGGTTCGAATCCACCCAGAGGCACCTGGGAAGAAAGGCTTAGTGATGTACTTTCGAAAATTCAACCACTGAAAACCGTATGGAGTACAGTTTTACTCTGACACACGTGGGGTGTCCATGAGTTGGAGTTGTCTTTTGACGGCAACTGGTTTGATTTTGGATATTTTGTTAGAATTAGAAAGACATATACGCTGGATTCAGGAGAAGCTGGCCTGGGATTTAATCTTGGTTGTCTTGATTTACCTCCTGGGGCCTGTTTTCTCATCCACAAAATGAAGTGGGAAGTGGATTATCATCCCACATGTCTTGTAGAAAGTTAGCTTTGAGAATTTCCTCCAGAAGTTCTGTGGTTAAATAATTTTAGTGGGCTCTGCATAAGCAGTCACCTCTTGGAGAATTCTGCTGCTCACCAGCATATTGAAAGGTCTGAGAAGTCCTCCAGTTAAAGACAATCTAGACAGCTCTTTGTAGAACTGAATAATGCACTTTGGGGAATGTGAGATTAGATGATGTTTGAGCATCCTTCCAGCCCTAAGATGTGTGTTACTCCATGTTTTCTTTTCTCCTTCTGTGACGGGTCACCATCTTGGGAAGGCAGGCTGTCATAGCGTTAGAGGCTTGGATTACATCATTAGCACTTTTCTGACTCACTACCCAGGCTGTAGGGCCACCAAGCTCTGGAGGGGAGAAACATTGAGACCCATCTGGACTGGGGCTTGAGATCATTGGAGAAGAGAAGAACAAAATTGTATGATCGGAGGAAATGGGCGATAATCTGGCCATTCTCTTCTTTGTAAAGATGAGGAAGCTTTAGGCCCAGTGAGGTAAAGTGACTTGCCTAAAATCCAGAGTTAGCCAGTGGCTCAGATTTGACGAATGGCTCAGAGCAAGACATCAGAGCTATTTAATCTGCCAAATGGTGTTAGGATGATGGCTTTCCCGGACAGTGTAAGCAATGACGTTTGCTTTGGATGGCCTTTGGCAGTGCTGCTATTGTCCTATCACTGGCAAACACCTTTTAGGCCTGGAGGGGAGGGTGAGGAATAATAATTCTGCTAGAAGGCTCTGTGTACATGACTACATCACATGGGTACACGGACCCTGCCCACGTGATGGCTGCACTGCCTTGGGTTAGACAGACACTTTTAATTTTTCTCTTTCTGGAGGTATTTGATGTGGGTGGGTCATGTATGTATCTCCTACTGCCAAAGTCCCTCTCTGTTCTCCACCCTCCACTCCCTGGCCACCCAGTGAGCCAGTCAGCCATAGTCTCTAAGAATTTCACTGCTTCTTTAACTCTGTGCAAGCTGGGTTTTGACAAACGTGATTAACTGGGCATTTCTGGAGGGCTCAGGAGGAACACAGAGCTCCAGAGGGCAGGCCAGGAGTCAGGAATGTTTTCTGCAACTTGTGCTGACAGCAGGCGCCTCTTCCTCAGGCCGCCCTGGGCCAGGGAATGCGCCCGGTTGCAGGGCAGGAGAGCCTACCCCTGCTTTGAGCTCTCTCCTACGTCTTCCGATGGCTCCTAAGAAAGTGGGGCCTGAAACTTTTATCATCACTGCTAAGGTGAAAGACTTTAATTTGGCTGTGCTGGTCCAACAAAGACTATTTTATTTATGTGTTTCCAAGTGCTTAAAAATTCTTTTAGGGCACATCGGTGGGGAGTTAATAGAAACTTTGAAATAAGAAAAATGCCTGTAGGGTAAGTAGCACCCCAGCCAGCCAGCTCCGAGCTCTGTGCTGGCAGCTGGTAGCTCCGTGAGCAGAGCAGCGGCGCGCTGGACCCAGGCAGGTTGCTGAGTCTCTGAGTGTCTGCTCTGACTCCTGGTTTTTTCAATGATTACGTGGTGGGTTGTTTTTCTCCCCGCTTCTTTTGGTGCAGAGGGGGGACAACTATCAACTTTTCCCTGGGCGTGTTAGCTTCTGAAAGCGTTCTCTAACCTTTTTGGTGTGCTCCACAAAGCAAGCTTAGAGGTGGCAGGGATGTATAGAGATGACTTGTGTTCCTCTGTGAACTAAATCACCCTGGAAGATCCCAGTTGTTGTCAAGAAGAGAGTTTTTATTGTTTTCTGAGTGTTGAGTTAAAATTAAACAGAAGAGATGTGAATCTAATCCAGGGCTCACTAAGATAGTCTTGTTGGTTTGTTTCTTTTTCCCGAAAGTAATTTCCTGACGAATTAAAAACCTGTTGGAACCTGATACACCGCATTGTTTCCATTTATCAGCCTAGGCGGGAGGTGCTTTGGGGTCTGAGTCCAGCTGCTTCTAGCTATAAGACTTGAGGCAACTCCCTTCATCTCTCTGGGCCTCAGTTTCTTCATCTGTAAAGGGGCATGCTGATAGCTACCACGAGGATGATGGTGCAGATTAACAGAAGTGCCCACCTCACATCACAGTTCAGGACATATTCCACCCCCACCGCTCCTGTTCTTGTAGGCTATGACTTACAAAATCTGTCAGTTGTATTCAGCATTGTATGAGGCCTGGGACATTGTCAAGGTATGTGACCCAGCTCCAGATGTTTTCAGTATAGTTAACTGGTCATTGAGTACTTATTTCATGCCAGGTGAGCTGAGATACCAAGTAAGCTGGCTGTGGGCCGTGGGCTTCTATATTGTTGCTTGGTGCTGCTGGGTCCAAACCGTTCAGTGGTTTTCAAATGGAGATGGTCTTGCTCCCCAGTGACATTTTCAATTGTCACTCCTGGAGGAGAGGGATGTTTCTCCCATGTAGTGGACACAGGCCAAGGATGCTGCTGCTACACATCCTGCAGTCACAGGACAGCTCCCCATAGCAAAGAATTACCCGGCCCCAAATGTCAATAGTGTCGTGGTTGAGAAACCCTGGTTGAGGGTTTGAGGTGTGTGTGTGTGTGTGTGTGTGTGTGTGTGTGTGTGTGTGTGTGGTTCTTGATCTACTTCTGGGGAAGGAAACTCACATGTGCTGCCCCTGTGGTCGCTGTGGGGGATGCCTGTGTCCTAACTACTGGTGTTGGCTGATGGGAACATCAAGGTCCAAGCAGGCCCGTGAACATCCCTTAGAATCGACAGGGGAAAGCATTTAATCTAATTTACTTAGTGATTCTATTAAATTGTCTTTCTGTTTTGAGACTTTCTATTTGAAAAATACAGTAAAACACAAAAGAAAAGAAAATCACATTATCCCTCACTCTTTCTTGGAAGAGGGGGCATATTGAAGAAGTCACTGTTCCTCCTCACACTTCTGCTTTTAACAGTTTGATGTGTCTGTAAACTTTGCTCATCTATAAATTTCATTTTAGAGCCTGTATTCTTATGTGGTCTTATAAGTATAGAAAGCAATTAATTTTTGGACTCTTCAAACCACCAGAGACTTATGTAATAACCAGAGGCAGCTCTGATTATGTATGGGCAAAGCATTTGGGAACAGTGTCTCCATTGTGTAACATACAAAACAAGCTTTTCTTCAAAATTGGACATGCAAGTCTGCCTTCTCCAATGAAGGGCCCCCCCCTTGCCTCCCACCTTTGAGCAAACATTATTTATTGTGGCTGATGTGTGATCGAGTCTTGATTTGGGGCCTCTTTTTGATGCTCTTTCTTTGTGGGATCTCACTCATGTGCCCCTGGAGACCCTTTGGCTGCCAGAATCTTTGTTTCCCAACCACCCATGTGGTGCCAGTAGTGTCTGCTTTGTGGCGAGCTGTCCCCAGAGCCTCAGCATGGCTTAGGATGGTCTCCCAGATATGACTTGAGCCCCTCTTGGAGAAATAATGCCTGCCCTCTATTCCTCCTCCTCTCCACTCTCTGACTCCCTTTTCCACCCTGGACCATTTTTAGCCTGGTTTCTTACAAATGACCACATATTTTATGAACAAGCAGGGGAGGGGGAAAAGGAACTCATCTATCAAGATAACCTACTTTGTGCAAGCCACTGAGCCTAGTAATTGTCCCATCTCCAACCCTCTGAGGTCAGTAGGTGGGATTCTCATGAAACAAATCAGGCTTCTGTTAGGGAACTTTCCCTGAGGTTTTACAGGCAGCAAGAGTCAAAGCTAGGATTTGAGCTTCAGTTTGTTTGGCTCAAAATGTCCCCCCTGAGCTGGTGGTGGGTTACCCAGACTTTTTGATGGCTCCGCACTTGTGGAGCTTAGAATGCTTCTGGAGAGGCCATACACATCTACAGGTAGTGTGGGTCATGGACGAGTGCCTTCTCTGTGAGAACAGGAGACTGTCCGCTGGCAGAGGCATTTTAGGTACTCTTGGGCTGAAGAAAAATCAAGCTAAGCTTAGCCTTAGTGAACCATTGGGATGTCACAGGTGAAGAAGCAGGCTTGCATTGCCCAAGGTCAACCAGTCAGTTTGCCCTTCATGAATGAGAAGAGATTCTTCCAGTCCCTTGAAGAGAGGGTGGACTTTTGATGTGTTGGTCTGTTGGAGGAGAAGTGCTAGGGAGTGGAGGAGGCTTTGGGATGGGGTGCTGCTTGGGGCAGGAAGTACTGTATGAGCCAAGGTAGGACAGTGAAGCAGTTGAGTCAAGGAGGAGCAGGATGGATTTGAGGCCAAGGGATGTTTTGGAGTCTGTACAGACCCCAGACCTGTTACGTCAGTGTTTTAGGAAGCCATGCTGGACTTGCAGATGGGTGTGGAAATTAGAGTTTAAACTCAATCATTAACCAAGCCTTCCCCTAGAGAACATGTGGCAAATGGACAATGGTATTTTAAGGTCCTTGGACTATTCAGAGAGAGAGAGGAATAGCGTCCAGGTGTGTAACAAATTCAAGATGGCAACTGGCTGCAGTGAATAAGCATTCTCCTTTCAAAAATTCTCCTTTTGTAGGAAGGCTTCTATGCCTGGAACTGAGATAGCATTTTCTTCCTCCCAGCTGTGACTCACAATGTATCTGCAAACCATCAACTGTAAATTTCACGCACGGCATCAAAGTATGCTTTTGGGGATGGGTGTTTGCATAGTTCCATTTTGTAAACCTTCTCTGATCCTCAGGAATGAGTAGTCTTGCTATGTAGATCTCCACAGCCATGGTAGTTCAGGAGAAGGAAGAGGGGCTTCGTTTTATGACTCTAGGTCTTAGAGACATTTCCTGGCACCTGGCAAGTATCAGATCAAAGATAAATGATTGAGTGAATAAGCTTCTTAGTGCTCAAGATGGTGTTGAACATGGCCTGACCTGCCGTTTGATGATTTTGACGGTGCCTTGTGAATGAGCGAGCAGTAGGGTCCTTCCGCTGTCCAGTAGCATGGTCCTGAGTCGCGGTCATGTCCTGGGAGAAGGTTGGCTGTCCGGGGGGACGGGTCTGGGGTCTGCCTGTGCCACTAGCTGGCGGGTGACTGGGAAAGAGATACTTCATTTCCCTTGGGCTTTAGTTTCCTCCTGGTAGAAAGGAATGTTAGGGGGCAGTGGTGGTTCAGTGGTAGCATTCTCACATTCCATGGACCTGGGTTTGATTCCTGACCCATATACCTCGTGCACAGCCACAATCTGTCAGTAGAGCCTTGTGTGTTGCTATGACGCTAAATGGGTTTCAGCGAAACTTCCAGGCTAAGACAAGGAAAAGCCTGGCGATCTACTTCCGAAAAACCAGCCAATGAAAACCCTGTGGTTGAACTGTCTGAATTCTAAGTCCTTTTCTGCTCTGGGGTTTATCTTAGTGTGATCCTCTAGGCCCAGCTCTGGCTTTTGGGAACGTTTGCACCCTCTGATGACGCTCTCGCAGTGGCGTGGTTCCTAAAGTGCCCTGACCTGCTTGACTCAAGAATGATTTTGCGGTTCTTAAATTCTTTTCTTCCCTCCCACTGCCCCCCCCCCCCCCCGTCGTTTTGCTCCGTGGTTTGCGAATGAATTGCCTCTCCTTGTACTCAGGGGGTGCGATTACTCCAGAGGTGATCTGCCAAGGAATAGGGGAGTGGGGGTGAGGAAGAGGAGGTCATCCTCCAGTGTTTGTCCTTGTTGTCTTCCCTGAGTGCTTGTCTGGAATCAGAAGGAGCGAAAAGAAAACCCACCCTTGGCGGTTTGTGTGTGACCCTGTAGTTAAAAGCATCTAAGTTGATGGATCTGGCAGTTCTTCTCTGTCAAACATGTTTTGTTTTGACCGCCTGGGCCACGGTGTCATTGTCTAAATGTGGAACATAGCTGTTACATGTTCTGGGAAATAAAAACCAAGACTGGTGCTGGGGGCACACAGAGGCAGGAGAAGAAGGAGCTGGTAGGAAACATTTCAAAGGGATAGGGGAGGGGAGAAAAACGCCATTAGTATCCCAGAGGAAGGGCTTGTTAGATTTGGAGAGAGTGAGGATGAATTTGGCCCTAAGGGTCTCTGATTCCTTTTGGAGACTTTTCTTGTAAAAAATAAAATGGAACTTGGGAGTTGCGGCAGCTTGGGAAGCAGTACATTCTGTTTGTAATGAAAGTCGTCCCACAAGAATTTCTCTGTTTTAATCCCGTTAGCCAAATTTTTGTTTCTAAAAGGGGAAAGGGGCTAGAGATAGGCTTGTTTATTTTCTCAGTCAAAACCTCAGTTTTTATATTTCAGCCCATTGCCCTGGGTCAGAACAAGCTAAGCCCAGAGGGTTGGTTCCCCGTGGTATCCTGGAGGCTGCCTCTTCCAGACTTCTCCACAGGGTGCTAGTGATGTAATGTTTTTGTTTCCTTTTCTCCCCGCTCCCTTTTATTTGTTGAGGTATAACTTACAACAGAGTACACAGACCTCAAGTTTCCAGCTCTGTGATATGACGTATGTCTACACCTGGGCAACCACAGCCCAGATTGAGATAAAGGACATTTCCCAGCATTCCTGAGGCTCTCTTGTGCCCCTGCCCAGACACCCCCTCTCAGATAGAACCCCAGTTCTGATTTCTATAACTGTAGATTAGTTTTCTCTTTTTGAACTCATATACATGGATCCACCAGTGTTTTAATTTTGTGTCCCACTCAAAAACCAGTCTGTTGGAATCTTTGGAGGTTTCTTTATAAAAATGTGTTGTATATGTGTCAAAGAATTGTAGGTGGAAAAGCCCAGGATACACCTTTGCCTTGGACACCCACGTCCGTTATGCCCCCTGCAAGCCTTGGTAGTGGCCTCTTCCCACCTGTCTGGCCACATTGGCCCTTTTTAGTGCTTCCAGCCACTTCCTCCTTCCCGCTAACAAGCCAGGCTCCTGCACGCTTAACCTGCTTTCTTCCTTTTCATCCATCCAGTGTCATAGCCTTAGAGAAGCCATCCCTGACTCCAGTCTAGGGTGGCTTCTGTGTTTTGCACCCTCTTAAAACTACATTCAAGGAGGCCTGGTGGTGCAATGGTTAAACACGCAGCTGCTAACTGAAAGGTCGGTGGTTCGAACCCACCAGCTGCTCCGTGGGAGAAAAGCTCTGGTGATCTGCTCCCATAAAGATTACAGCCTAGGAAGCCCTATGGGGCAGTTCTGCTCTGTCCTGTAGGGTCATTATGAGTTAGAATTGACTCAATGGCACACAACCACAAGAAACAACAACAAAACTACATCCCTCTCCTTCCGTGCTTGTATCAAGATTTGTAACGGTACATTACTGGGTGTGATGATTTGATTAACATGTGCTTTCTGTCTAGGTGGAGAGCAAGGGCCCAGATTCTCCCTGGCCACCAAGCTGGGGTCTGTTCCATAGCAGATGCCCAGTTTGAGTTTGTGGAATTACTGGAGAGTGGGTATACTGTGAAGGAGAAAGGCTGAAGGACTTTGTCTCTTCTGGGGGTGTGTCTAGGGGCTGGGAGCAGAATGATGCCTGTCAAGGTGGGTTCATTCCTGGAGGTTTGTGCATTTCCAGGTAGTAAGTGTGAATTTCAAGGACACAGGCTACAGTGTCCCAGGTGTTGCTGTCATGGGTGACCTCATTCCTTTTCCAGCCGTATTCCCCGCTCTCCTTACCCGCCCCGGCCTCTCTGGAGCAGACTCCCTCTCTGGCTGGCTCTCTTTTGGCCAGGATTTTAACATATATCACAGGCTGGTAGGCTAAGAGCTTGGGACTTCCCCTCACCACACTCAAAGCCTTTGATCTTTTGCTTTGGAGGTAACATCAAAAGGATGGCTGAGGAAGACAGCCAGGCTGTGAAGTTCAACGTTCAAGTTAATAGCTTGACTGAACGTTGTGCTGCATCACGGCAGCATCTCCGAGGCTGAAGTAAACATAGCGATTCTGCTGCCCTTTCCTGGAAATGGAGCCTAATATTGTGAAAGGGCTTCATTTACATTTGGGATGAATCGGGCTATAGCGAGAGCTTCCTTTTTTCCTGGGAAGTGGGAAAATGTGCAGGAGAAGGTGTGTTGAGGGGACTAGGGGAGATGAGCCCAGAGAGAGGATCTGTGGAGATGGGAGCCCCATATGATCAGCACCCTAGACTTTCTCTTTCCTGTGATTGTGGGGTTTGCTCTCCGAGAGCCTGCCTTACAGCTTGGAGTGTCTGCACCACAGAATGTTCCTGATTTAGCTGGGTGTTTCTGACTTCTGATGGAATTCAAAGAAGGTGGGCAGGCAGGCAGCTTGATTAAGACCTCAGGGAAGTTGTGCGCGGCCCAAACATTGATAGGGCAAGAGGGTGGCAGGCCTGAGATCTGGAGAGGCAGTGGCATCGGAAGCAGACATGAAAGCAGTGCATCCTTTTGTCCCTCTTTGCAGACAGTTGTTGGTTGTTGTTTAGGTGAAAATTTACGGAACACACCTTTTTGTTTTTTAACCCAAATCTGTGTTTGAGTCGCTGAGGAAGACAGCCAGGCTGTGAAGTTCAGCATTCAAGTTAGTAGCTCGAACCCTTTCAGCCCCTCTCAGCCTCCTATGGTGTAGAAGTCCTTGGGTGGCTCAAACTGTTAAGCACTTTACTACTAGCAGAAGGGGTGGTGGACTGAACCCACCCAGAGGCACCTCGGAAGACAAGCCTGGCAATCTGCGTTCAAAAGGTCACAGCCTTAAAAACCCTATGGAGCAGTTCTACTCTGCACACATGGGGTTGCCATGATTTGGAGTCGACTCAATGGCCACTAATGGTAACTATAGCTGCATGGCATGCAGTTCGCTTCAGGGGACAGTTAGAGTTCTTAGGCCGGTCACCTTCCCCCCACCTGCTTGGGTGCCTTTTTGGTGTGTGTCCAGAGCCTCCTTGGAAATCTATTCCCTTCGAGTTTGTTGTGTCCACAGATGTCAGCTTGGACACTCAAGTCCATTATGCCCCCTGCAAGCCCTGGTGGTGGCCCCCCACCTCTCCGGCCACACTGGCCCTTTTTAGTACCCTCAGCCATCTGTTCCTTCCAGTCACCAAGCCAGGCCTCCTCTGCATGTGCAATTCCCACAGCTTTAACCTGCTTTCTTCCTTTTTGTCCTTTCAGCTCTACAACCCTGGGGAAGCTGTCCAGACCCCAGCCTAGGGTGGCTTCCGTGTTTTGCACCCTCTTAAAGCTGCATTCCTTCCCTCCCACATTCTTATCTTGGTTGTAACTGTACATTACTTGGCGTGGTGATTTGATCAACATGCTCTTTCTCTCTCTCTTGCGTCTCACTCCACTTCAGCATGAGCTGCCCACTCCCCTCTCACTCCTTCCTGCCCCTTTTAGGAAGGCCTTTAAACCCACTGAGAGTAGCACTATATGGCCAGAAATCCTGTTGAATTTCTTTAGTGTGGTTTCCCATGCTTCCCTCATCCCATGCCACCATCACGATCTTTGGCATGGCTGTATACTACCTGTACTATTATTTACCTGATACATTCAGAATTTGATTTCAGCTCAACCTCATCGCAAACCATAACATCTACAAAATTATAGGTTTGATGTGCTAGTTATTTTTTTCTAATACACATAAATATAATCCCATAACTACTAAAGTAACACCATGTACCACCTAGAAGCATCCCTGCTAGCATCACAATTTTGGAAACTACTTCAAGAAAGAGTTCCCTTTCTGCTCTCTCCTTCGGGGACTCTTGCACGTTTGGGCTTCTGTTGACCTTTGGCTCTCTCTTGTTCTTCTTTCCACCCCAGAGGCCAGCTGACCTCTAGGACAGCTGAATTCCTGCTCAAGCCATGAGTGGACTTAACATTCTGTACATGGAGTGGTCTGAGGCTTCTAGAAACCTTCTAGCTTTATGGAGACTAGCATTCTTTCTGAGCGCTGGTGGTGTAGTGATTAAGAGCTCAGCCGCTAACCAAAGGTTGGCGGTTCAGATCCACCAGCTGCTCCTCGGAAACCCTATGGGGCAGTTCTACTCTGTCCTATAGGGTTGCTATGAATCGGAATTGACTTAACAGCAATGGGTTTTAGAATTCATTCTGGATCATATGGGTCCTCTGTGGTTTTTCATGCTGCCCCAGTAAATCTGGATCTTCATCCTTGGGCTGGTCACCATTTTTTGAGCTGGATGGTGAAGCTGGTCTGGAGCTGCCTGCATTCTCGCTGGGTTGAGTCACCTTCTGAAGAGTCTTAACAAATCCCTGCCACCTCTTGATCAGAGTGGTTGGCATGAGTCTCCCATGATTCTAGTGTTTCAGCCCTTGAGACTCTCAACTGCATTCATTATACATGTCTGTTTGGTACCTTGTTGAAAAGGCATCTCTCACCACCGAAAGGTGAGGACTTCTGGAATTTCTTGGATCATACAAGATACTATACTGCAGGAAGGGGTCCCCAAAGCCCCATAGTCATATCACGGGGTGTTGAGGCAATGCCCCAGCTCAGAGAACTGTGACTGCATGTCCTAACCCCTCAAGTCCTAGGCCCAGACTGACTTACCTGAGAGTGCCTTTTTTTTTTTTTTTTTTTTTGCCCAAGCTTAAAGCTGTAAAGGGCCATTGTCAGATTTGTTTAGCCTCTCAATTCATGCTCCTCGGAGGACGGTAAATTGAATATAGCATTCCTGGACAGAGCCTTTCATACATTTAAGAAAACCCTTAGAGTCTCCCCAGGGGGAGAGGCGAGGGAGAGATGAAAGGCTTCCCAGACCTGCTCTGTTGCGTGCACTGTTCTTTTAGGCAAATTGGGGAGCCTATGAAAGACGCCGCACAAGTCCATTTACCTTTCCACTTGGGAATCTTAATTCTTTGATTGGTCTTCTTTAACTGTTCAGCTTGGTGTCACCCTTGTGCCCCTGGGGGCTCCGTGTTCATTCTTTCCCCTTCTGGTTGGACCAGAATGTACACTGAGGATTGAAGAGTGGGATTTTGGGAGGCTTTGAGAACTTTGAGTTTGCTGATGATGTCCTCTAGATGCTGGTAAGGGTCTTCTTGGAGCTGAGTGAGAGTGTCTGGGGCAGGGCAACCAGGTGAGGGGACATGGGAGCAGGTCATTTTCAGAAGTAGATGACCAGGCCTTTTTAAGTGATTCCTGTGTGCAGCAAAGCTTGAGGACTGTTGTATTAGGATAATTGTTGGTGACAATAGCACCTACCTCTGGATGCCTCTTACCTCTAGTGTGTTAGGATAGTGGTCCCTAAACTCAGCTGCACATTAGAATCACCTGGAGAGCTATGAAGAATTCCAAAGCCCAAGGCCCACTGAAAAGGGTGGGGGATGGTGGTACAGGCATCAGTATTTTTAAAGATCCCTCCCTAAGTGATTCTAGGAGCCTGGGTGACACAGATGGTTTATGCTTGACTACTAGCCTAAAGGTCGACAGTTTGAACGCACCCAGCAGTGCTGCAGAAGAAAGGCCTGCTTGCTGATCATCTTCCGTAAAGATTGTTGTTAGTTGATCATTGAGTCGATTCCAATTCATGGCGAGCCCATGTGTACAGAGTAGAACTGCTCTATAGAGTTTTCAAGGCTGTGACCTTTAAGAAGCAGATTAACAGACTTGTCTTCTGACGCGCCTTTGGATGGGTTTGAACCACCGGCCTTTCGGCTCGTAGTTGAGCACTTAACCATTTGTGCCACCCAGGGACTGTCTGTAAAGATTACAGCCAAGAAAACCCCATAGAGCAGTTCTACTCTGTAACACACATGGGGTCACCACGAGTTGGAATCTACTACTCCATGACGATGGGTTTGGTTGTTTTGAAAAAGTGATTCCGGTGTGCCACAAACCTTAGGGACTGTTGCATTAGGATAACAAGATCTGAGTCATTTGCATTCTAAGTCACTTTGTTGTTGTTAGCGGCCCTGGAGTTGCCTCTAATTCATGGCAACCCCATATACAACAGAAGGAGAATTTGCCCAGTCCTCTGCCATCTTACCAGATAACATTCTGTTGTAATCCATAGGATTTCATTGACTAATTTTCGGAAGCTCATCACCAGGCCTTTCTTCCTAGTCTGTCTTAGTCTGGAAGCTCCATGAAACCTGTCCACCATGGGCGACTCTGCTGGTATTTGAAGTACGGATGGGATAGCTTCCAGCATCATAGCAACACGCAAGCCACCACAGTATGACAAACTGAAGATACGTGGTGGTCTGAGTCATTTAAACAAACAAAAAAACCCAGTCCATTACAGGTGAGTCGATTCCAACTCAGAGTGACCCTATAGGACAGAGTAGAAGTGCCCCTGTAGGGTTTCCAAGGCTGTAATCTTTACGGAAGCAGACTGCCACATCTTTCTCCCGTGGAGTGGCTGGTGGTTTTGAACCACCAACCTTTTTGGTTGTCAGTTGAGCACTTAACCACTGTACCACTAGGGTTCTTTAAGGGCACAGGGGGAGCAAGGAATTGGTGGGCCTGGAATGCTGGGTACCTGAAGTACCTGAATGCTTAATCCTTGACAGATGAGTAGTAATTTTCTCACATAGAGATTAGGGGAGGCATTCCAGGTAGAGGAAACTGCCTGAGCAAAGGCACGGAGGCACGGAGTTTCCAGAAAGGTAGGGTGACTGGGCCGGCTGCACAAAAGGAAGCAAGAGATACAGGGGGTGCTGGATGGTTCTGAAGTTAGAAAGGCAGTTTGGGTTCTGTTGTGAAGGGCCTTGAATGCTCTGTGCCAAAGAGGCCTCAGATTCTAAAGTGCACTGGAATCCTCTGGAGCTCTTGTTAAAATACGGATTCTGATTCAGTAGGCCCAGGGTGGGGCCTGAGAGTCTGCATTTCTCCTGAGCTCCTGGGTGCTGCTGCTGCTGTTGCACTTTGAGTGTGAGCCTTTCCGTCAGTGGTCTCCAAATTTTCTTGCACCCTGCAATCACCTGGGAAACTTAAAACCCTAGTGCTTCAGGTCATATCCCATTCCCATTAAGACAGACAGCCTGGAGTGGGGTGGGGTGGGAGCTGGGCATCGGTGTTTTTTAAAAGATACCCAGATAATTCCATTGTGCAGCCGCATTTGAGAAATGTTGCTTTAGGGCATCGGATGCTCCTTACTGAATTTTCACCAGGACTGACTATGTGCATAAAACAGAGAAGACAGATGGGAGTGGGTTTAGGAGACCATTGCAATAGTTCTTGTATTTCATTAATTAAATTAGCAAGACTTGTTGAGTGCCTATGGTGGGCCACATGCTGTTTTAGCAGTTAGGAATATGGCTTCGGCTGCAATCCCGGGGATCTAAACTAGTGTGAAGCAGCGGGAAAGGAAGGTAGGCTTTCTGAGAAGAGAAGTAGCTTAGGCATACTTGGGGACTTTTGAATTTCTGGTATTTTAGATCAGGAGGCAAAATCAGAATTTCCTTTTGATGAGAGGCATGCTGTGCATTTAGCATCAAGCAACAGAGGTCCCACTGACTTGCTGTCTCCTGGTCCTTTAAAAGCACCTGCTTGGCTAAACTGTTCCTTTCTGCAGATTCCTCTGCTAGGAAATATTTCCTTTGCTTATTTTGGGATTTCCTTAAGTGTTTGAAGTGTTTATGCTTACCGAAACATTTTTTTCTTGAAATAACACTCGTATATAATTCACATTTTTAATTAATTTGGACTACTTTGTGAGAGGAACCCTGGTGGCGCAGTGGTTAAGAGCTCAGCCACTAGCCGAAAGATTGGCAGTTCGAATCCACCAGCTGCTCCTTGGAAACCCTAAGGGGCAGTTCTGGTCTGTCCTATAGTGTCGCTATGAGTCGGAATTGACTCGATGGCAACAAGTTTGGTTTATTCTCAAAAGTACCTTGGCTCAGATGATAAGTTGTTTGATCACCCCTAGTTATTATCAGGAGTCCCTGGGGGTGCAAACAGTTAAACACTTGACTATCAACCCAAAGGTTGGCAGTTTGAACCACCCATTGGTGCTGCAGAAGAAGGGTCTGATGATCTACTTCTGTAATGATTACAGCCAAGAAAACCCTGTGGAGCTCAGTTCTACTGTGTGACACATGGGGTTGCCATGAGTTGGAATCAACTTGATGGCAACCTTTTTTTTTAAAAGTTATTACCAAGGAGTCCCTGTGTGGTGCAGATGGTTTAATGAGCTCAGTTGCTAACTGAAAGGTTGGAGGTTCATGTTCACTCAGAGGTGCCTTGGAAGAAAAACCTGGCTATTATTTGGGGAAGAAATCAGCCATTGCAAATCCTGTGGAGTGCAGTTCTACTCTGATATACGTGGGATCACCATGAATCAGAATTGAAGTGACTGCAACTGGAGTTACTATCGGAGATGGCTGCTGCTAGTAACTTTTACATCACTTTGAGGTAACAGCTGAGTCGTCGTAAGAGCCAGAGAGAAAGCTCTGGGCCGTTTCTGCCCATCATTCCGTGCCTGCTTCCCCTCTGCCATTGTGAGTGGCATCGCCCCTGGGAGGGCTTGAAATCCTTGGACGGTAGAAGTTCTGAAATGTTTGCACATCTAGGCTGTGAGAGTCCCTTTCCCCTGATGTCTCCGGAGGATTCTGTGAGGAATAATTTGTTAATGTTTGCAAAGCACTTTGAAATCCTCAGGTGAAAGGTACCCGGAAGCACAAAGTATTATTGTTTATTATCAGTCGGGACCAAAATGGAAAAGTGCTTGGTGCTGGGAAGGGACTCATGCCTTGTGCTAGCCTCTCTCCTTCTGCCGGTCTGTCTACCCGATGGGCTTGCTTTATTAAAAAAAAAACAGAATTGAAAAACTGTGAGCGAGTTGCGGCCAGCGATGCACCCACCAAGTGCCTAAGATTGTGGCTAGGTGACCTGAAAGAAACACAGATACGCTGTGGTTCTAGAGCAGGAATTTTAACCCCGGCATGACTGGAGCAGCTGTTCCTGTGGGGCCTGAGGTAAGGCAGGGTCTTACAGTCTGTCCTGCTTGCCGGTGGGAATAGACACAATCATGCCAAACGAGACTGTGCTTTGTGTATTTCATTTTTAATTGAAATTTCATTTGATCTAGGGAGATTAATATCTAAGAAATCTGCTTCTGGGAATCTAAATGTAGTTGTGTCAAGAGCATAAAAGCAAAAAACAAAAAAAAAACCAAACCCTTGCCATGTACTCAATTCTGACTCACATGTGTTAGAGTAGAACTGGACTTCGTAAGGTTTTCAGTGGCCCTAATCTTACAGAAGCGGGCCCTGGTAACTCAACAGTAAAGTGCTCTGCTGCTAACTAACATGTTGGTGGTTCGAATCTACCCAGTGGCTCCAAGGGACAAAGACCTTGGCAATCTGCTCCTGTAAAGATCACAACCAAGAAAACCCTATAGGGTAACAACAAAATCTTTTTTTTTTTTTTTTTTTTTTTTTTAAAAATATACCCTTTCTCCATATACATCAATTCTTTTTTTTTTTTTTTTTTTACGGTGCTTTAGATGAAGGTTTACAGAGCAAATTAGTTTCTCATTAAACAATTAATACACTTTTTTTTGTGTGACATTGATCGCCAACCCTGCGACATGTCAACACTCTTCCCTTCTCGATCTTGGGTTCCCCGTTTCCATTCATCCAGCCCTCCTGCCCCCTCCTGCCTTCTCCTTGCCCCTGGGCTGGTGTGCCCATTTAGTCTCCTGTACATGGTTGAGCTACATGTATTGCTTTTTTTTAATGGGTCTGTCTAATCTTTGGCTGAAGGATGAACCTCAGGAGTGACTTCAGTACTGAGTTAAAAGGGTGTTTGGGGGCCATCCTCTTGGGGTTTCTCCAGTCTCTGTCAGACAAGTAAGTCTCAACTTTTTTTTTTTTTTTGTAAGTTTGAATTTTTTCTACATTTTTCTCTAGTGCTGTCCAGGATCCTCTATTGTGATCCCTATCAGAGCAGTCGGTGGTTGGTAGCTGGGCACCATCTAGTTCTGCTGGACTCAGTCTGGTGGAGGCTGTGGTAGTTGTGGTCCATTAGTCCTTTGGCCTAATCTTGCCTTTGTGTCTTTGGTTTTCTTCATTCTTCTTTGCTCCAGATGGGGTAGGACCAGTGGAGTATCTTAGATGGCCACTCACAAGCCTCTAAGACCTCAGACGTTACTCACCAAAGTAAGATGTAGAACATTTTCTTTATAAACTGTGTTATACCAGTTGAGCCAGATGTCCCCTGAGACCATGGTCCCAGCCCTCAGCCCAGTAATTCGGTCCCTCAGGGAGTTTGGATGTGTCTGTGAAGCATCCATGACCTTGCCTTGGTCAGGTTGTGCTGACTTCCCCAGTATCTTGTACTGTCTTACTCTTCACCAGAGTTACCACTTATCTATTGTATAGTTAATGTTTTCCCCTTCCTACCCCTCCTCTCCCTTGTAACCATCGAAAATTGTTTCTTTCTCGACAACAAAATCTTATGGAAGTTGATTGCCAGGTCTTTTTTCTGCTGTGCTGCTGGGTGGATTTTAACTATGAACCTTTTGGTTAGTAGTCAGTACAAACCATTTGCACTACCAGGGACCTTGTCAAGAGAACCAAACCAAAAAACCAAACCCATTGCTGTTGAGTCAGTTCTGACTCATAGTGATAGAACAGAGTAGAACTGCCCCATAGGGTTTCCAAGGAGCAGCTGGTGGATTTGAACTGCCAAACTTTTGGTTAGCAGCCAAGCTCCTAACCACTGGGATTGGAAATTATCCTTGGCTGTGGTAGAGTGTTCCAGATTGATTCATGTAGGCCTCACGTGTGTGTCAATATTTCATTTCTTTATAAAATTTTGGCATGCCCAGGCAGGGGATAGAGTAGCAAGCCGGAAGTGGGGAGCTCTCTGGCTCTTTCCCCTTCCTTCACCCTATCTGACTTAGACCTGAGTTTCTCAGCTGCCAGGTGGTTACGTTATCTGCCTTGGGAGAGGGTGTGCTGGAGTTGGGGGCAAGAGAAGAAAATCACTGGGGCAGTCCTTTTTGACATGAAAGAATCTACTTATCAGCAGGATCATCTGCCGCCTCCCCCCCCCCCCCCCAACCCCAGCTAACCTGAAATGGTAGCATTCTTAACACCCTCTGCCCACTCAGTCACCTCCAACACTGGAGTCAACGGGTGCCTCCCACTGCTGCTGCCTGGCTATTCCGAAACAGTGCTGGTGCCTCTTTGCCCCGAGGCCACTTCTGGAGGCTTATCTCTAGCTTGCAAAGAGCCCCCGGCAAGCAGAGCTGGGGATTTCTGTACCAGCAGCGCCCCCTCCCCAACATATTACCTTCTACTCTTTGTCTCTTATAAAAGTGCAACAGCCAGTAATACTCAAATCCTAGTTGCGAGGAAGCCAAAGTTTGATATATGTCTACTAGACCTGAAACCTTTCTCGCGGTAACCCTGGGTTTAGTTTCTAAGACTCTCCTAAACCATGAGGCATCCAGTTCCCACAGATTAGTAATATCTGGGGTAGGGCAAAAGACTTTTCTGAATGATTTCTTCCCTGAGCCAGGAGTGACCGCATGAATGAGGGACCTGGTGCGGTAGGTAGAAGCAGGCATTATCCCAGTTTACCCATGAGGAAGCAGAGAAATTACCCAGGGTTGGAGCAGGAACGAAGCATCTGTGTTCCTGATTCCTCTGCGAGTATACTTTTCAGCTGCCCACACCGCCTCCCTTTTGAGCTTCACTGCAGTAATGGGAATGCCTTTAAATGAAAAATCTGGGGAGAAAGAACCCTGGTTGTTTTGGGTGGTCCTTGCTGGGGAGGAGGAGGGGCAGGGGGCCCTTTTGGATGCGGTTCATTGGACTTGAGCAGAGGGGAAGGCTTGGGCACCTGGACAACCCTCCGCAGTCACTGCAGACTCTCTCTATCCCATTTAGTGCCATCCTGCTTGGGGGGGCTTTGCCTCACAGAGGGGATCTCCTAAAGAAGAATTGTCTTTGGGGAGTCGAAGCATTCCATTCTGGTAGCCTTATTTCTCAGGCATAGGGTAGGGGGACTCACTTTTACTCCCATGCTAGCCCTATTAATTGGGACTCATTTGCTTTTCCCAGCAGCTGCGCAAATGAAGTTATGTTTATACTTATTTTACACATGGAAAAAGTGAGGCTGAGAGAGGTCTCTAAAATGCATCCTCTTTGCAAACCAAAGCATTTAGCGTGAAGAGGGCTAGAGACAGCTGGGGAAGGTAACTTCTGGGCTCTCAGCACAGAGTTAGGGAGCACCCACCAAGGAGCAGGCCTAGTGCTGGGCGGTGGAGAAAATGCTGGTCGCTGTGAAACGTCCTGTGATTTATTTTGGTCCCTCCCTCCCCCCCAGTCCATCTCTCCTCACTGTGGATGAAACATACTTTTATACTATTGGGTTGTTGTGTGGATGACATGAGATATGTAAAACATTTGACCCAGTGCCTGGCACATTTACAACAAATAAAACCCATTGCCGTTGAGTTGATTCTGACTAGTAGTAACCCCATGTGTAAGAGTAGAACTGTCACATAGGGTTTTCTTAGCTGTAATCTTTATGGAAGCAGATCACCAGGCCTTTCTTCTGAGGTGCCACTGGGTGGGTTCAGACTACCAGCCTTTAGGTTTGCGCAAATGTTTGCGCCACCCTCGGACCTGCCTGGCACATCCAAAAAAAACCAAACCACTTACCATTGAGTTGATTCTGACTTACAGCAATCCTATAGGATGGAGCAGAACTGCTCCATAGGGTTTCCAAGGCTGTAATCTTTAAGGAAACAGACTGCCACATCTTTCTCTTGTGGATCAGGCTTGGTAGGTTCAAACCACCAAGCTCTCAGTTAGCAGCTGAGTGCTTAACCACTGCATCACCAGGGCTCTTTTAAGATATGGAAAGAAATTAAATTGCCAGTCTGCGGGTGTTGCCCTGTTGTTCTCTGCTGCATTCTGCTCATCCTTTAGGCTTGGAGAATCCTGGGATGCTCAGTGACGGGTGTCCTTAGGCCTGTGTCATGCTGGTAATGGGGTGGGTGGAAGATCTGGCTGGATAGAGACGAGCGCCCCCTGCAGGCTTTATCCTGAGTCCTTGTGCTGATGCCTACTTTTGGGGCCTCCTCACTCTTGCTGGGCAGGCTGCCATGTGTCTGTTTCATTTAGAGTCTATTTCCTGTGCACCTAGTATGTGCTCGGCATGGTGCTAGGAGCTGTAGATAAAACTGAGCAGGACATGGCCAGCGAGGCAGCCGTGAGGATCAGGAAGTGGAATCAAGTTGTTACGGGCGTGATGGTGGAAATCTGAGCGGTGTAGCGGGGGCACAAGAGGGAAGGGCCAGTATGAGTGGTTTATGGGGCCAGTGGGACACAGCATGTAAAATCACCACCATCCTGGCAAGCTGAGGCGGTAGAAGCACTGTGGTGGGTAGCAAACACCTCTCCGATGGAATCACCTTTGAGAAAGTCCTCACAAGGGACCCGGGGAAACCAAGTCTCCGTGTAGGACTGTTTCCTTGTTAGGAAGGCTCACTAGTGGCTTTGGAGGCGTGTGAGTCCGTTTGGGGACTTTTGACAGGTAAAGCACCCTTCTGACAAGTATGGACAACGTTAGTCCTCCCGCCCTGGGCAGGGGGAGGAGGTGGAGGGGTACTGGAGGGGTGCAAAAGGAAGCTGTGCGGCATGCTTGCATTGCCAGGCAGGAAAGAAGACCAAGACTACTCGTCACTGGGTACAGAGTCCATGGAGTCCAGACACCAGGAAGGCAGTGGCGGGTGGGGGTGGTGAGAAGTAGAGAGTGTGTCCCTGACTCCCTGGCCTCTTGGATTCTGGGGCTTCACCCCAGCACACATAGTTGACCCCTTGATTTTTTGCAGCCCACTTGAAATGTCAACAAGCACGGTAACCCCTTCACCTTTTGTTTCCTACAAAGTTACGGCTGTCTGATAGTTTACTAAAAAATTTTGATTTTCTTTAAAAATTTTGCGTTTGGATTAAGATAATGTGTTAGAAAGTAGAAAGAACTATGAATAGTCCATCATGCCACCACCTAGAGAAAAGCATTGTTAGAGGTGGTTGATTTTTCTTTATCTCGTTTAAACTGGTAACTAGACGAGTATTTAGGCTGTATTGATTTTTCAGGTGTGTGCAGTCACATGGGCAGCCTACATTTTTTTTCATGTGGATTTCAGCCAGGCTCAACACCTGCCCCCTGATGGAAAGTAAACCATTGCTTATTTGTCCAGGAGTTTAATTGTAGATGACATCGAGGGAGGCAGGTTTACGGGATGTTAAAGACTTGACAACCCAGGACCCCTCTGCTGGCTTCTTTGTTGTGACGTTTGAGCTAGTGGCGGGCTGAAATGTCACCTTTGCCCTTCTTTAAAAGCAGGAATAATAGGTGGTGAGTGGATGGATGCCTCTTAAAATACTGGGAAGTGCTGTGGCCCTAGGGTGAGCTATTTAGAAATTAGTATGTGTATTATGTTGTCTTAATTAATAAATCTTCTGGCCTTCAAGGTGCTGAGGTCAGTGAGGGCAACGATGCTGTCTTACTGCCCACCTTAGGGTCCCTGGCACCCAGAACATGCCTGGTGTGGGGGCTTGGGAATGAGTCTTTGATTGGGGGGGTGGAGAGGGGGCTGGAAGGCAGCTGTGGTGGCCTCTGTGCTAATGGTTAAGGTAGGTGAGGAGGAGGTGGGCTCCATCTTGGAAGCATACAGAGGGCCCCCCCCACCATGTGTTCCTCTTTCCTTGCCTGGAAATACAAGCATTTTGGCACCCCTCCCATCTCCTTCATACCCCTTCACCACCCCAGGTTTGTATTAACCTGTTGGGAGTAAGCTTTACTGAGACAAAGCAAATAACAGGTTCCCAATGGCAATGAGGCAACTGGGTGCAGAGATGGGCTACATTCTTATAATAATAATATTAACAACTAATGTTTTTTACTAATATTTTACAGCTTAAATACTTCTCAAACCCACATTACCTCATTTAGTTCAAACCATAGTCCTCAGAAAGAGATATTACTATTATCTTTATTTCATAGATTTATTAACCAGGGCTCATCTGGGGAGATGGTTGGCAGTATGGGGGATAGAGGGAAGGAACCAGTGTTGAATGAATCTGAGGCTCTGTCAGAAGCTGCCAAGGAGCTAGACAGGGTCTCCTGGAATCTTAGTATCTGTTTTATGAGTGGGTGAGGCGAGTTACCTTACAAAGCAGATAACTGAGGGACAGGGTGACGCAATTCCTGCCCACTAGCACACTGCAAGCTGGGGGAGAGCTGGAATTTTTCACCTGACTTTAAGGCCCTGTGATCTTTCCCTAGTACCCAGCATAATGCCCGGCAAAGAGCCGGCATCAATAAATATTTGTCGAGTGTTAAATGAGGCTTAAAGAGACCATTCATGCTTGGCACAGGGGCCACAGCAGGGAGAGAGACAAACATGTTTCGTGCCCTCGTAACCTTCACTTCCAAATCCTGTGACCTTGGACTGGTTGCCTAGGCTGTCCCAGCTCAGTTTCCTGAAATCTGAAAAATGGGTAAAGGACTTAGCTGAGGCCCCCTTCCTACAGTAAGATCTCAAATATTATTTTTATTGTTTTCTTTTTATTCTGCCTACCACACTTGCCCTTTTTATTTCCGCCCCTTAGAAAATAAATTTCTGATGACAAACTGCATTGTTGGATGGTAACAACCAAAAAATGCATTCCTGATATTATTGTCAAAGTCATCAAATGTAACAAACTATCAATTTTAACAATAGCAGCAGTCATAAGAGCTGATGTTTCTTGAATACTTCTTGCATGTTAGGTACTACTTTTCCACTACGCTGGTAACTACAATCACAGTTTGGCAGTAGCTCTGATGAAAGAGCTGTTTGTTATCCCCATTTTACAGAAGAGGACGTTGAGGCTCAGAGAGGTTAAATAACCTTCCCGATGTCTTTCAGGAAATAGGTGGTGGTCTGGGATTCAAACACCAGAATTGGTCTAACTACCCACTCTTTAAACCACATTTAAAACTTAACTACCCACGTATGTTTCTCCTGGGCATTATCATATCTTTCTTGGCTCATTTAGAGCCTGGACTTTTGCTTTATACATTCTCAGTGCAGGAGGAAATCCACACCAGTCTTTGGACTGACCCAGGGGCCAGCAGTGCTCCCTAAACAGGGTGCCAAATTGCTGAACCTTGTTTTTCTGCCTTACACTGGTAAGCCAGGGGCACCAGGGAGTTCTTTGAATTTCCATTTCCCAGCTGTCTCCCCTTTCTTTAGGCAATGTTCTGAACAAGTTTTAAATCTTATTGACTTCTCTGAAGAAAGACAGAGGAGAAAAAAAAAAAAAAAAAAAAAAAAAAGAGAAAGAAAATCAAGATATGGCCCGGGAGAACAGTGGCAGGTTTTATTCTAGTTTCGTTTTTCTTTTTAATTTTTATGTTGTGCATATTGCAAAACCTTTTTGGATGATGAATTCATGTGGTTTCTTGGTAGCCCTGGAACAGTTGCCACTGGTTTAACCCAAAATGCACTGTAAACCCCTGTTCTGTGGGCTAGATTGTGCCTCCACGGGTCTTCCTCTGCCTTGTGTGTCTGCTGGTTGCAGAGTGTGAAAGGCAAGTATCAGAGTGCTGCTGGGCTTGCCAGCACTTAAGAGATCTCAGTTTGAGGGCTAGTTGGAGGGAAGAGATGCGATGGCTTAGAATACTAGGCCTGTAGCTGTGCTTCCATATACCTGGGAAGAGACCGGTTGTAGTAACAGACAAATTCCACTTAACCATTAGGGAAGGGTTAAGTGATGGGGCATGGGAAGGAGGGATGATCGATACAGGTGAACTAGAAATGCTTTTGGTCACTGATTTATCTACCCGAAGTGTTCATTTCCCATGTAACTATGGTATAAGACACGTTTGGGGATTTGCTTTTTGGATGATTTAGAATCTTTGCAGTATCTCAGGGGGTTTTCTTATGATACCGATTATGTTAATAACAACATAATAGCTAGCTAATAATATAATAGCCAGCATTTATTAAGCACTTACCATATGCCAGGCACCATGCCAAGCATTTAATCCTTACGAGAACTCCGAGAGATGGCTGTTACGTTGATATCCCCATTTTACAGATGGGGAAACCAATGCCTAGAGATACGAGCTAATTTGCTTTTGGGTGTGCTTTGTTCTTCTCTTTTAAAAATTCCAACTCTTTGGTGTCAGCACTTGACACGTATGAGACACTCAGTTACTTGTTGGATGGGTGGCGTTACGGAGCTGGGTTCCAACCCAGGGGCGAGCTGCCTGGATTCTCACCTGGGACTTGATCTGAACCTGGACAGTACCAAGGACACTGATTTTGCTGCTTTTAATCCCCACAGGAGTAGGTCTGATTAACCCAGTTGGGGTCAGTGGTCCAAAGAAAAAGGAGCAAGGGGACATTGTGGAGGCAAGAACAGGGCTCCTGGGGTAGTTCCTGGGCATGGTGGCATTATTAAAGGCATAGCATGAACGGTTGCTCAACAGAATATGCTGAGTTAGCATTTTCTCCCTCCCTGTTGGTAGCAGTGTGCGATTCACTTTGTGCCCACGTGTCTGTGGAGTGAGCTGGCTGAACTCCAGAAGACCTTTCGGTCGGGATGGCTGTGTCCTCACCTGTACCTGAGCAGGGACTCGGCTTCATGTATCATTTTATACAGCAGTGAGACCTCATTAAATTGGCTTCCCCTCATTCAGGACTTTGGGAAACTTTAGACAGCTGAAGTTGAATTCTCAAGCCAAAGCCCTTTTCCAAGGAACATAAGAAGACGAGGGGTATATTTAAAATACCTCTAACGACGATTCTTACTTTCCCATTGCAGGGAGACAGTAATTGCCGGTCATTATCCACGGGTCTGTTAATCAGGCACCGACCTGGGCAGCCTCTCTGTTGACTTACTGCTTTTTCTTACACGAAGTACCACCACCACCAGTTGCCATCTGGTCGATTCCGACTCGATTCCATGTCTCAGAGCAGAACTGTGCTCCACAGGGTTTTCAGTGGCTGATTTTTCAGAAGTAGATTGCCAGGCCTTTCTTGTGAGGTGCCTCTGGCCTCAAACTTCTAACCTTTCGGTTAGAAGCTGAGCACGTTAACCACCCAGGGACTCCGGCATGAAGGACACATTTCAGTTTTCTTCATTTTCACTCCTTGAAATGAGATGGCTTGCTCCATGAATGTAAGCGCCATTGGCCTCCTATCTTGTATGTCACTGGGCCAGGTATGTCGTGGATATGTTTATGTACTTCCTATGAGGAAAGTAGTATTATCTACGCTAAGGAGTGCTGGTGGTGCAGTTAAAACGCTCAGCTGCTAACTGAAAGTTCAGCGATTTGAACCCGCCAGCCACTCTGTGGGAGAGAGATGTGGCAGTCTCTTCTGTAAAGGTTTACAGCCTTGGAGGGTCCCGGACAGAACTGGAGAAAAATATAGAACAAAATTCAAACACAAACACCCACACACACACACACACACTCCCCACACACTCCCCACACACACCCACACACACACCCACACCCACACACACACACACACACACACACACACACACCCACACCCACACCCACACCCACACACCCACACACACCCACACACCCACCCACACACACACACACACACACACACACACACACACACACACACCCAGATTTACTGGTCTGACAGAGACTGGAGAAACCCTGTGGGTATGCCCCTGGACACCCATTTAACTCAGTACTGAAGTCACTCCTGAGGTTTACCCTTCAGCCATAGATTAGACAGGCCCATAAAACAGACAATAACACATGTAGCTCAGCCATATATACAAGACTAAATGAGCACAGCAGCCCAGGGGCAAGGATGAGAAGACCGGAGGGGCCAGGAAAGCTGGAAGAATGGAAATGGGGAACCCAAGGTCAAAAAGGGGAAAGAGTGTTGACATGTTGTGGGGTTGGCAACCAGTGTCACAAAACAAAAGGTGTATTAATTGCTTAATGAGAAACTAATTTGTTCTGTAAACCTTCATCTAAACCACAGTTTAAAAAAAAAAGATTTACACCCGCAGAAATCCCATGGGGCAGTTCTACTCTGTCCTGTAGGGTCACTTTGAGTCGGAATTGACTCAACAGCAGTGGGTTTTATTATTATTCTCAACTTAAAATGAGGACCCAATGAGGACCCAGAGGCACACAGGGGCAAAGCCATTTGTCCAAACAGAGCTACCAGTCCTCCAATTGTGGATTTGAATCCAGGCATTCTAGCTCTAGACCCTGTGCTGTTAACCACCTTGGTCTGAATTAGTGAGGTTTTAAGTTTATTTTTCATCAGCCAGCTTCTTCCTGAACCTCCTGTAAGCAGACTCCACAATCGGAAGATTAGGTAACCACTGCTGTCCTTGGGATTAATTCAGGCTGGAAGATGGGGGCATGGAGCTAGGGCAGATGGGTAAGGAGAGGGGACTCAGTTTCCTACCTTTCACTCCCAGTCCTCTCCTCGTTTCAAGCCCTCTTTGGACAGAATCATTCCACCTCCTTTCGGGTGAGCCTTCTCGCCGCGTCTTTCCACTGCTGTTGAAAACTGAGACCTGAGAGTCCCTCTCCCAAATCTTTGGGGGTCTGGACGTGGAGGTGGTTAGGTCCCGTGGTCAGGGCTGGTTGGGATTATAAATAAACTGAAGTCTGGGAAGTTTTCCTGCTATTAATAGTGCAGACCTTTTGGGGAGGGAATAACCAAACTCGATACCGTTGGATTTATTTTGCCTGTCCAGATGACGTACTGATGAGCTAAGTGGTTAGCTTCGGGTTGTTATTGCTCCTTCCCAAGCCAAGTTCTTTTAAAGACTAAAACCACGAAAGTAGAGAACAAGTTGGTTCAGAGAGGCAACGTGGCCCCAGCGAGAGAAGGGAGGGTGGTCAGTTGAGGCCTAGAAATGAGAAAATTAAGGCAGTGCTTGCTTCACGATGAGTAGTGTAGACTAATTCCATTTCTTCAACTGGTTGTTCCAATTTTCTTTTTTTGGAAACAAGACTTCAGTTTGGTCTCTGGATTTTTGTTGGGGGCACTTCCGTTTCTTCAATGACTGTGGTTATTTCAGAAAGCCTCTCTCTAAGCCTACGATGTGACTGAGAGAGCATGCTCTGGACCATTCTCTCTCCTGGGAGAAAGTACATACTTAAAATAACGCCAAGATCCTTATCGCCTCCAATCACCCACTGTGAGTATAACATCCATTGTTCTGCTCTTTGCTTCTTAGCATATACTGGCCAGTCTGTGTATACAATTACAACAAAACAGCCGTCTATGTCTAAAGTGTCCGGAATATCCCAGCGTTTTGGGGGAGACTTTGCAAGTGGACAAACTGTATTTCCTTCCCCAAATGAGGTTATTGTTCTCAAAATACCTCCTGATAGTAGAGTAAAGGAAACCCCAAGCTGGTTTTAGGGGCATAGTTTCTCCTGCCTGCAGCCTGCTGTCTTGCCTCTTCTTTCCAGATCTTCCTCCCTCTCCCACCCCCAAACACCATGCTACCCCTTGGGCGTTCTGCCCCTCTGTGACGGTCAGCAGTTTGCACAGTGAGGCTTTGTTGCAACCTGCGACCCATCCTCACTCTTGACTTTGCCGTCCCCCTCCAAGCACGAAGTCCCTCTGGAATGTTCGGAAAGAATTCGGGGTGTGGACTTCCTTGAGTGACTAGGATTAGGGCCGTGGAGTCTGCAGTCAGACGAGAAGTGTGTGGGCAAAGGGAACTATTGTGTGAAGCTTCTCTGGACAGAAAGCCTGCCTTCATCTTTACTGTGCCCAATGGACAATTGAGACATTCAGCTTATGCCTGAAAGGAAAGTGGGCCGGGATGGTCTAGCAGACCTCCCAGACGAAGGCTTGTAGGAGAAGCAAATAGAGACAAGGATTACCAACGGGGCAAACAACTGGGGCCGAGTCCTGGGAGAGAATGTTTATTTCCTTGCTCTCTAGGAGGGATTTGGAAAGAGCCATAATCCTGGGTAAGGAGTAATTTGTTACAGCAAGATGATACTTGAGTGGCAGGCCACTTCTGGCTGAGGCAGCAAGACTGTGTACACGGGGACGAGGGGCCTCCAGAAGGTCAGCTGCACGTAAATCTTTAGCCTGGCCGGGGGGCTGGTTCCTCCCCAAGCAAAATGAACCAGATGCACCCATGACCTTTCGGCTTCCTGGGTGTAGCTTTACGAAGCATCTCCACATGCTTGTCACAGCGAGAATTTGACAATAAAAATTCGGACAGGGAGACCTCACTCGAGCCACCAGCCTCTTTCAAATATGAAGGGGGGGTGGGGGAAGCAAAAGAAAATGCTGCCCGGTTTTCACGGTTTCAGTTGGAGGTGGAGAACATGAGCCAGTGTCTGTTTTGCCTTTGGTTCCTCCGCAGACAGACGAAAGCAACTTAATTCATTGTTCTCTGATTGCCAAGCCTTTCGTTGTTGTTGTCTTTTGTCATTGTGGGGTGGGGCGGGAGGAGTATAGAATGAGGAGGAGAACCTAATCAGAAACCCCAAGCCTGGAGTACCCCCAGCCATGGAGAAAGGACGGAATTTTTGAAGTTCTTGATTTTGGTATCTGCTGCAATCTGATGATTCATGCATTAAAAATCACCCTCCCAGGTCACCAGGACCGGTTGCTCTTTGACTTCATGCCTCTCAAAGGTCATCTAATGGCTGCATCTCTAACAGTTTGCATAGTAGGCCTGTACTTTCTGACTTTTAAGTCCTCTGTGCAGTTGGAGGAAGAAACAGCAGATCTGAACTCTCTTGGACCTTGTGTAAGTCTTTTCCTTGGCTCCGTTTATACGGTTTATGCTTTGACATCAAATAAATGGTGAGGAAGTCAGATGGGGGACTTGGGGGAGGTAAATGATTTCATGCCTATTTTTTAGATGGAGAAACTGAGGTACAGAGAGATGGTGACCTATTTGAGGTCACAGGAACGTGGCAACTGGATGTTAGGAGTCAGGTTTCTGAGCTGTCTATGGTTCTGTTGACTCTACTGCTTTGCTCTATTCATTTTTAGGCATATATCTTGAAACAGTTCTTACACACGTCCGCTTCTCTCTCCCATGTTTCTCCGTCAGCACTTTTAATCCAGGCTGCACACGCTGTTACCGTCTTTTATGAAGTCTTGGAGTTTCCTGCCCTTGTAACTGTCCCTTCCCATGATCCAACACTAACCAAAATCACGTTTGGAAATTGCTTGTTTCCCAAAAGACAGGGCTGGCTTTGGAGGGCGTGTTTTTCTAAGAGAGGGTGCACATGTTTTTCTGTTCATTCTTTAGGCATTACTGGTGGAGTGTGTATGTGAATATGCGTGAATGTGTGATCTTGTCCCCTTTTTTTCTTCTCTGTCTCTTAAATGAATGTGATGCCCATCAAGCAACTTGGTGCATTGTTGTTCCAGAATGTTCTAGATCTAGCTGAGCTCTTAGTGACACCCGCAGTCACCCTCTGTGCTGTTCCGTGTCTTCCAGCCTATTCTCCTGCTTTGCAGATACCTATATCCCCCTTGGCATGTTGTAGAGAGACAGGTGGTAACCAAAACTTTCCAATTAACTGGACTGGACTTGGGCTTTTTAAAAGAAGCCGTAATAAAAAAGGTGGCGACTGCAAGGTTAATTTTGAAATGAAAGATTGTAAACGTTTTTCTGCCTAAAGGTTGATTGTCCCTGGTTTGTATCTGAGCGTGAGGTTCGATAGCTGCATGGAGGCGTTCATTATTTGTTAGTTACCAGCTGGGACGCCTTGAGGAAGGAGCTTGCGCTGCTCTGTCTGGAGTCTAGAGATTCGGAGACCTGTTTGAGCAAGCTCCTTTCAAGATTTTTCAGTGGCTTCCTGCCTTCTGACCCCTGGCTCAGGGACTTGGATATTTAGGGTAGAGCTGATACTTGTTTGGAATCCAAGTCCCTTTGGGGGGGACTCAAGTTTAGGGCTGTCTGAAGACTTAGAGATGGCTAGTTGTGGACTAAGGAGCCCTGGTGGCACGATGGTTAAGCGCTTGGCTGCTAATCGAAAGGTCAGTGGTTTGAACCCACCCAGTGGATCTGTGGGAGAAAAGACCTGGCAATCTGCTCCCATAAAGGTTGCAGCCTAGGAAACCCTATGGGGGCAGTTCTGCTGTGTCACCTGGTGCTGCTGTGAGTCAGAATAGACTTAACAACACACAACAACAGCAGTTCTGGGCTGCTTTTGGTCATGATGGAGTGAGATTCTGCATATCTAAGGCTCCACCAGCCCCCCCCCCCCCCATGTAGAGGGCTGTACTCTTTCTTCAGCCCCCATGCCCCCTCTTGCCCCTCCCCTGGAGATTTCTCTCCTGCCTTGTGCTTGGATAAGTTCTGCCCATTGCCCTTTCACCTATAGTGAATGGAAAGACTCAGTATAGGGTGTGGGTGAAACACTTTTGGCCTGAAAATATCGCAGCCTTGAATTCTGGTTTGGAATCCCTAGTAACTATATGACTTACATCACCTGATTTCTCTGTGCCTCAGTTTCTTCTCCTTTAAAATGGTTTGGAGATTATTTGCTTTATCGACTATTTTTTACACAAATAACACACACCTTCTACGTTTGTTTGCCAACCACACCCTTCCCCGTGAGATATTTCTATAAGTGCTGCTATGCCATTTTTTTTTTTTTTTACATGTTGCTGTAAAAAATTATCATAGCACTCTTAAGAAAATAATCACAGGGGGAGGGTGTGGCTGGCAAAGAAACAGAAGGCACGCGTTATTTGTGTAAAAATACAGTACCTTAAAAAAGAATATAATGACAATCGATTTAGAGATTTGAAAGCACTTTTGAGAAAATCAGATGGAATTTGCAAATATGTGGCATCATTCTCATTGACACACCCTAGCACTTAATCGTGAAAGAAGCCCTTATAGTGCAGGGTTAAGTGCTTGGCTGATAACTGAAAGACTGGAGGTTCAGACCCACCAGCCACTTCTTGGGAGAAAGACCTGACAATCTGCTTCTGTAAAGATTTCAGCCTTGGAAGCCCTACGGGGCAGTCTGCTCTGCCCTACAGGGTTGCTGTGAGTTGGAATCGACTCGATGGCATGGGCTTGGGGCCTCACTTCCAGATATTTTGATTTAGCAGATCTAGAGTGGACCAAGAGCTAAGTGTCCCTGTACACGCCAGCTAGGTTTGGGAACTGCAGGACCATGTCACTGTTATTAATCAAGCCCGTATTTACAGTGTTTCTACTTATTTCCTTTGTGCCAGTTCCTGTACCAGTAGCTTATTGACCCACTGACTGGGTCTTAGATGACTTTTCTAGGCCTCAGAACATCTAGCCCACAGCGGACACAGAGCACATGCTTGGTGAATGCTGCAGGAATTCACATGTTAGAGTAGAAAGGGATTTTTAGATCATGCTTTCCAGTTTCCTGTTACGAACTTAGGCCCAGAGTGGGGAAGGGTCTTGTCCACTGAAGAGATCAGGAGATTTGTCCAGTTGGTGGCAGAGCTGGGCCTAGAAATAGGTTTCCAGACTTTTCCTTGCCACCGTACTGTTCCCAGGAGCACAGAGTCATAATTTTAAGAGTGACTCTGTTTGGGGACAGCCTAAGGAGGCCATCTGGGTATGAGAGGAAGGGCCCAGAGAAATTCTATCCAGGCTGTGCTTCGGTGAGCTGCTGTACCATAGCCTCCCTGCAAACCCACTGACCTGGCAAATGCAAAAATAGCTGAGGGGCCGGGCTGTTGAATGGTTGATGGGGTAAAGCAAACAGTGAATCCCAGGCTTTGGTTATTGGATTCTTTTCTTGGTATTTGCTTGTTTTGTTTTGTTTTCCCCTTACAACCAGTGGCCTCAGTAGAAAAATCCCCTTGGAGGAAAATAATTTTTTACCTAGCTACCTGGAGGGAGAGATGATAGATACTAGAGAAGGATTGTTGATTACCTTGGGGATGTTGTAAGACACTCCCTTAACCATACACTTTGAGATGAGACACCAACCCCTGATCGGCCTTCAGGCAAGGGTGCCTAGAAGTTGATAGAAAACCTGGGAAGATAGAGGGGAGAAATCAGGGGAGTTAGGGAATGCTGGTGAAGGTATGTGGTGGTTTCTAGGCCTGTGTGCTTGACTGTGGACTGGCCCTGTGATCACAGGCAAGCCATGTCTTAAGCTGTTGCCTGTAGTTTCCTCCTTGGTAAAATCTTAACAACTTTCTGCCCATCTATTTCACAGGGTTATTGTGACCATAGTTGCAAACTATAAAAAAACCTGTTGCCATTGAGTTAATTCTGACTTATGGTGACCCTGTGTGTGTCAGAGTAGAACTGTGCTACACATGATTTTCAATGGATACTTTTTCAGAAGTAGATCGCCAGGCCTTTTCTTTTTGAAGCACCTCTGGGTGGATTCGAACCTCCAACCTTTAAATTAGCAGCTGAACGAGTTAACCATTTGCACCATCCAGGGACTCTATGAACTCTAAATTACTCTGTAAATGTTAAGTGATACTATAAGGATCCTTTCGAATGTTATGATCTGGAAGAAAAAGGTTAACCATAGAGATTTCGTTTAAAAATCTTGTAACGGCTGACATACAGAAATAGGGGACCTAGGCTATTAAAAATATTGTTTTATACAGTGCCAAGGTGTTTCTCCCTCTCCTCAACCCACTTTCCTTTTATGTTGGGAAATGGGACAGTGATTTTAAGGGAAATATTTCTGGGTCACTACTTTGTTGGGTTTCATTAAAACAAACAAACAATAAAAGACAGCCCTAACATCTTACTGAATGTTTTCTATGGTGTTATTTGTCTCTAAGATTGGCGTATACCTAGCCTTCTGAGGTCCATAATTTTCTTTTCCCAGGTGACAGTAGTATATACTAATGTATGCTGAAATCTAACGACTAGAAGTCACACATTCCTGGATTTCTTTTTCAATGCAACCATGCTTTATAGGCGAAATGGAAACTCTCTTACGTTCTCTATGGATTTTTCAAAAGAAGCAATTCCTAGTATATGCTTTAGCCTAGGACAAAGCAGCCTAATCTCCTATACCTTCTGCATCTGCAGGAAAATCCGTCCAACAGATTTTGAAATAAAGTAACTTTTGAAATCACTTCACAGAGTTTGAGCGTAGGCATATTTGATCAATGCTAACTTTTGGAAAACTGTTGGTACCTGTATAATTTACTATTAAATTGTCACAACTAATTATACTTTAACCATTCTGGGTAAATTCGGATTTCTCTACCTGCAAGGTAATTACTTATTTTTTAAAAAAATGGGCTGAATTTTCCATCTTCTATTTCTGAGAAAAGAAGTAAATTCAGAAAGAGCGATCAAACCTCCCCTTTAACAGACTTGTGTGTATGGGATGTGTATCTTATAAGTGTGTCTCAGAAAGATGAGCTCCTGGAGAAACGTGTGTCTGCTGCCGGGTTTGGTACTGTGTTTATTTTCTCAGTTACTGAATTTTTTCTGGTATTTTCCTGTTGTAATGAGTGGCTTCTGGCGGCCTTTCGCTTTGTACTCAATGATGTGAAAATCATAATCATGCTTCTTCCCCTTCTATGTCGCACATTTGTATTAGAATCAGGATGAATGGCCCATGATGAGGCTACCTGGGGAGGGTGTGAACAAGCCTCCATGAAGGGGAGGAAGAATTAATGAGTTTGGTCATGATGGGCCCCCTGGTTTGAGTTGTTTAGGCAGAAGATTATCTTTCCATTTTATTGTTTTTGTTTGTTTGCTAATGTGAAAAGACTTAAAAGTTGCACTTCGGTAAACTAAGACCATGATGTCCCTGGACGCGTATACCAGGCAGGCGAGCAAGGCTTCAAAAATTTTGAAATCAGCCCTTTCCTGATTGATAGACCTCCTATAGGGCATGGTTTTCCAGAAGAGACCAGTTTCTTCTCATTAACAGTCTGTACAGGCACCGTGGTTCCCCTCTTCCCACCTGAACTTTTCTCCCTGCCTTGTGCCCTGGCTGATGTTATCCATTGGTGGTGGCAGAGTTGGCAGGACCGTGGACATCATTCCAGCTTTGTTGTACATGAAAGGGCCCATGTTGAAAAGCTCTGGAGGGAAGAGCTTCAGTACCTAAAAAGTTGACCCCATAACGTCACCCATAACCTGTGGTGTTTCTGCCTGGCGCTCTTTTGTGGTGATTTGATGACTTGGGAGACATTGCCAGTGTCTCCTGGGAAGTGGGTGAGAACTTCTGAACACGTGAACCTTTTCCAGTCAGAATTGCTCAGGGGTTTTTAAAACTTCCAATTTGGAAAGGAGGGAGTAGTTATTTCGGTGAGATTGCGGTCTAGTGGTTAAACCTTGTGACTGGGGGTTACGGCCAGAGGACTCAGATTCTTTTCCAGGCTCTTCCCCCAAAACTCAAGTCTGCCAGTGACGATTCCTTCCAAAATATTGCTCTTGGGCCACCAAACATGCTTTCCTATGTGATCTTGGCTGTCTGGACGTAGGGCCTGGCGAAGGGAGGTATCCTGACTGACATGATTTTGCAGGCCTTTTTTATACGTTCATTCATTCCCTAACCCAAGGAATGGCAAACTATGACCCACAGGCCAAAGCTATCCCCACATCCTGTTTTCGTACGGACTGTGAGCTAAGAATGTATGCTGAAATCTAACAACTAACTATCTTTGAATGGTTGAAAAAAAAAATCAAAAGAAGACTAATATTTCCTGATAAGTGAAAATGATAAATGAAATTCCAATTTCAGTGTCCATCAATAAAGTTTTATTGGAACGCAGCCATACATTCGTTTTTGTGTTGCCTGTGGCTGCTTTCCTGTTACAGGCAGAGTTGAGGAGTTGTGACAGAGACAGAGACAGTGTGGTTCTGAAAGCCTAAGGTATTTACCCCCTGGTGCTTTGCAGAAGAAGTTTGCCAACCCTAGCCCTGAGTAAATAAAGGGATGAGCTGCGCTTGCCCTGTTCATCTGTTGAACAGAGTGAATGAAAGGAAGTGCCTTGAAGCTGCTCTGGTGTTTTATCAAGATGTGGAGTTTCCTGGCAGCTTCATCATCATCACCGTCAGCCTTTGAGTTCTCCTGTTTGCTTAATTTGTACAGAGTCCTCGGAAACAGCCCTAGGTGGCAGGTTCTCTCTGACCAGTCCATTGTTGCCACCCCTGCCACTAATGCTGGATTCACAAGGATGAAGATGGCTTTTGGGGAGCAGGTCCTATCATTCTGACTTGAATAGGTGCCAATTACTGCGGCAACGAAGGAGCCCTGGTAGCACAGTGGTGAAAGTGCTCTCCTGCTAATCAAAAGGTCAGCGGTTTCAACCCACCAGCTGCTCCATGGGAGAAAGATGTGGCGCTCTTCCATAAAAGATTCCAGCCTTGGGAAACCTATGGGGCAGTTCTACTCTGTCCTGTAGGGTCGCTATGAGTTGGAATTGACTCAGGGGCAATGAGTTTGGTTTTGGTTTTTTTGGCTGCAGAAGCTGGATCCTTAGAGGCCTCCTGATTTGGAAGACCCTCCCACGTCCCTTTCTTTTCCCCTTTTTATGGGGAGAGGTGGAGGAGGAGAAATTAGAGATGTTTACCTTTTTCTTCTTGCTGACAATTTAACAGGCTTTTAAAAACTCCTTTGATTCCTTTCAGGCCATTGGGGTTGCATATATTTTAGGACTTTGCCCAGTGGTCCAAAGCTTAACTTAAGCTCCCAGAGACATATCATAAAATATGATTTGGGGGAAAACCCTAATGGACCATGATCAGAACATTATTATTAAACAAAGGATGAAATGCCTAAGCCAAGATGGCCTTATTTTTGGAGCAGACTCCATTTCAACAGTTTTCAAGGCAGGAATTCCCACAGCCCCATTTGATTGCAGTTTGTTGAAAAGCTTAATGTTTTTGTAGGCAATTCATAATTTCCACGTGCAGCAGCCGGAGAAGAAGAGAGCTGGAGCCCAGTGTTGTTTTTATAGTGGGATGGTGGGAACTCCCCCCACCCCCACCCCCAAAAAGAAAAAGGATGTAAAACCAAAGTTGAACGTTTGGGAAAATTTGGCATGGTATTCCAGCCCTTTTGTAAATCTGAGATTCCCATTCTTCCTGCTCTTCCTTTAGGACCCAGCAGAGTAGAATTTTCTGCCGCTTAATGTCTCCCGGAAGGAAAAGATTTCCCTCTAGGCTGTAATAGTACCTAATTTCGTTTTTCTTCCCTATATTTATTTATTTTCCCGATTAATAAGGACCCATTGCAGGAGATGAAGGAACTTGGGAAACCCATCACTTTTGGAGGAGGTTAATCATTTCCTTTTAAAAATCCTGACATAGTATTTCCCCCCCAAAAGAACCTTCTCAGCCAGAATGCCAGTTAAGATCCAAGGTACATGGCGTGGATGTGTGGGGATCCTGCCTCTATGGCATCAAGTTGCGTTGGCAAGGAGAGGTTGGGACAGTCACTGAGAAGTCCCTGCAGGTCAACAGGACAGGGCTGTCTTCCGCCGTCATCTGGATTCGGTTAGCCCTCTCTGGGCAGTGGGGCTGAGTCTCATTTCCTTCAACCAGTAATGTTATATAGGCAGTGATCCTGGGCTGCCCTAACATAATTGAAAATTATGTGTATTGCAGGCTTGGAGCACTTAAATGTAGGCTCATAAAAATATGTGGTGCAGGTAGCCTGCAGAGATTGGGTATGGCACACAATGAAGCTTTTATGTAAAGAATTATAAGTCTCCATGTTAATATTGCATTATGGGAATGACAGTTCTTGGGTGGGGCCGGTCCTCGGGGTAGGCCTGTCACCCTGAAACCTAAATTTCCTAATTCTGTGGAGCTGGTGTTAGGAGGCAGTCAAATCAGGTTAGCAGATGGCCAAAGATAAAAATGGGTCCATTAACTGGACACTCCCCACCCCACACCGAGGGTGGAGTGAGGTGTAGATGTTCAGCCACTCAGCTGGGCACTTTCATTCTCAGTTTGCAGGGGATAGAGAGGTGAGTGTTGGTGGGTGTCCGTTTTGGTTCGCCTCTAGGAAGTGACTCTATTGAGTGGTTTTGCCAGTGCAGCCCATATATTTATGTGGCATGTGAGACAGGGAAGAAGTCAGGGTGAGACAGGGAAGAATAGATTCCCATTGTCCTCTTGATTGTGTTACAGGGCTGAGGGAGACCTTGGAAACATTTGCTTCAGTGGTTCTGAACCTGGGATGATATGCCCCCAAAGAAGGTGTTTGGAAATGGCTTAGTTCCAAGGATGACTGGGAGGTTTCTGCTGGTATTTACTGTCTAGGGGCCTAGAATCCTAGAAGTCCTTCAGTGCTTGGGACAGCCCTTCACCCCACCCCCATCAGAGACAGGCCACCTCCTTCCACTTATTGATGAAACACTAGAGATCCAGGGAGGCCAAGGGATTTGCTGCAAGGTATAGGATACCTGGGAGCGGGGCGGATGGGGAGGCACCAACAGAGCCAGCACTAGTAACCAGGTTTCCTCACTGGAGGAGGCTTCTAGGTAAAAGTTTTGAAGTTGTAGAAGGTACTTACTTGTTCCTACCTTGTATACATCTGTTTTTGTTGTTTTGTGCCATTGAATCAATTCCGATTCATAGTGACCCCATGTAGAGTAGAACTGCCCCATAGGGTTTCCTAGACTGTAATCTTTTTTTTTTGTTTGTTTGTTTTTTTATAATTCATTTTTGTTGTTGTTGAGAATGTATACAGAAGAACATAGTAATTCAACAGTTTCTGCATGTACAATTCAGTGACATTGATGACATTCTTTGAGTTGTGCAGCCCTTCTCACCCTTGTTTTCTGAGTTGTTTCTCTCCCATTTACATAAACTCACTGCTCCTTAAGTTTCCTATCAAATCTTTTCAAGTTGCTGTTGTCCGTTTTATCCCATATAGATAGATCTTAAAAGAGTGTAATGCTCAAAGCTGACATTCTGTACTAGCTAAGCTAAACTATTGTTTGGTTTTAGGAAGACTTCAGGGGATGTTTTTGGTTTAAGGTTTAAAGATTGTCTCAGGGCAGTAGTTTTTGGGATTCATCCAGCCTCCATGGCTCCATAAAGTCTGGATTCCATGAGAATTTGAAATTTTTTTCTGCACTTCCCCCTTTTGATCAGGATTCTTGTATAGAATCTTTGCTCAAAATGTTCATTAGTGGTACTAGGCTGTAATCTTTATGAGAGCAGATCACCAAGTCTTTTCTCCCACCAAGTCTTTTCTCCAGCAGAGCAGCTGATGGGTTTGAACCGTCAACCTTTCAGTTAGCACACTGGCACTTAACCATTGTGCCATCTATGTTGGAAAAATATCTAGGTGTATTGGTAGGTAGTTTGTGAGCAAGGGTCTTCCAGCTTTAGCTGTGAGTGAGTTTGGTTTTATTTTGCTGGAAGAGTCATATCTTTGAGGAATCCAGTGGATGGGCTTGTGGATGGCTTTGGTCTTTTCCATCTCACATGGGGAGCTCAAACTATTTTCTTCTTTCTGGAATGCCCTTTGCAGTCCTTTTCCTTTCTATTGACATCTTATATATCAAGGCCTACCCTGTCTGTGCAAGCCTTCCCAAGTCCCTTTTCCTCAGAAATACTATATTCTTTCTTGGCATCCCTGGGCACAGCATATCTCTCAGAGCCTCACAGCTTCACTGTTTCGGTCTTGAGGTGTGTGTGTGTGTGTGTGTGTGTGTGTGTGTGTGTGTGCGTGTGCATGCGTGTGCGCGTGTGCGCGTGTGTGCGTGTGCGTGTGCGTGTGTGTGTGTGTGTGTGTGCGCGCGCGCGCACGTTGGCTCCCTCACTGGTGTATAAGCTCCCTGAGGGCAGACATCTTTGTATCTGCATAATGCTTAGCAAGAAAGTGGTGCACAAAGCAAGGTTTAATCGATGTTCATTGAGTAAAATTTCCTGTAGAATTAATATTAAAACTAGCCATTTATTTTGCTTTGGGTCTTTAAAGAGATCAAACAGGCTTCTTATGTAACTTGCAAGCATTAGCCGATGCCTTAAGACACTTGGCCTTTGCAGGTACAAAGAGTTGTATTCATGTTCTTGTTAAAACCTTACAATTGTGTCCAAGTTTTGTGTGATTGTCTGAAGATTTCCTGTAAAACTGGTGGTAATGTCACCAACCAAAATCACATGCCTGGGAGTAGCCAGTATATGTGTTAAATATCTCTGTGACTGGGAAGCCATTTTATCTCAGTTTTCCTATCTGTAAAATGGGGAGTCAGGTCAGTTGAGTGTTCAGGTCCCTCTAAAAGCTGATGTATCATTTTTGACGAAAGTTGTTCTCTTTCTCTTGTGCCCATGCCTTCATTTTCTACCCCAGAGAAGGATGGGGATAGGCTTAGACCTCTATTTTTATCCCTGGAGTAAACCTGTGCATATTTACAAATTTTTCTGGTGCGTAGAGGTTTGGAAGATGAGTGTATAAATTGCCTTGTATCCTGTTTGTGTGTCTTTTACTGAAAAATATTCTCGTCTTATAGGCTTTTGGATAAGATGAGAAATTCTGTCCTCACTTCACTAAAGTAGCCTCTACTGGGTAAAGGAAGGTTGCCCACATGTACTCAGCCTTCTTTAAAGTGAAGCATGATGACATTTATAAAAAAAGGAAGGTCAACAAGTTGCTGAAAGAGCAGATTCAGAAAGATGGTCTCCTAGGACACTGCTAGCTTGAGATTCCTTTTTGCTTTCTTCTTAGGAATGGTTTGTGTTCCCTCCCTTCTTTTTCCTGTCCCCTCACCACTGCCCCCTCTAGACAAGGTAGTATTAATGAAATCATTTTATGTGAATCTACTCTCTAGTTTGAATGCAAAGATTATTGATGTTCTAGACATGTGCACATGGAACATGAACTATAAGGAAGAACCTGTTGACATTGCTTGATTTTGTTGGTTTGTTTTGTTATTACTTGTATACTTTCAAGTCACTCAGTCTCTGACACACATAAGTTATCTCTTGTTCTAGCTGTTTTGCATTTTTTTCCTAAATTCATTGTTTTTGCTTTTCATTTTTGTTTCCTCCATCCAGTATCTCCAGATGAAATGGCCACTGCTTGATGTTCAAGCAGGAAGCCTCCAGAGTAGACAAGCCCTCAAGGACGCCCGGTCTCCATCCCCGGCACACATCGTTGTAAGTAACCTCACAAAGACAATTGCTTCTTTTATTGGGGGGAGATGAAGAAAAAGCTCTTTTGATGATAACAGGTCTTGTTTGTCAGTCTGTGTTTCCTTAAAAAATTGTTTTTGGAATGTTGTTTGGATATGGTTTATATCTATAAGGTACTCTTTCTGCTTTTGGACTTTAGATATCGTAATCTACCCTAAAATTGTCTAAACCTTCCCTTCTCCCTTTTCTCCATGTGTTGAATCTAGTCTTATGGAGCCCAGTTAATGGGACACAGTCACCATGGTTTGGGGGAGACTAGAAATGGTATCAGAGCAATTTAAAAAACAAAACAAAACACAAAACCTTCCCTGAAAAAGCCATTGGGGGGGAGGGAAGGTTGAGGAGGAGGGAATCAGAAAACTCAAAAAGGAGGCCCTGGATTTGAAGCTTACAATGCCAACCCCTCCCCACAATTTATCATAATATTTGTTGGAAAATAACATTCTGCACTAACATTACAGTTTTTTTTGGAGCGGGTCAGCTCTGGGCTGATTCATTCTAAACCTAGAGTAGAAATAAACCTAGAAAGGCTTACATTAAATTTAATCTGTATATCCATGGCTTTGAAAGTGTGTGGGTTTGATATAGGAAACATTTGTTTTTAGTAGTAAGAGACTGCAACATAAAGTGTGTGTCTACATATATTTTTAATGTACTTTCTTAGGATTTTGTGGGCTCTGAAATTGAAATTTATAAATTAACCTCTTGAGAAGATAGCACAGCCTTATTAGAATATTCCTGTCTATATGTTTATATCATGAGCTGGACTTCATACTTTAGAAATAATTAACAGGAAATATTTTTTATAATGAATTCCACAGGTAGAATTATGCAAAACATGAAACAATTCATTTATTTTTTATTTAAGTATCACGAAAAATGTTATCAGTAATATATTTTGCCTCTGTTTTCCATGTTATATTTAAAGACTGCAAGATAATTTTCTTAAGTAGAAAAATGTTAAGACACATTGTATCAAATTTCAGGCTAACTCCCTCATTCTTCAGCTGGCTATAATTGAGTATACATTATTTAATGAACTATGCCTCTGTTATATGAATACTCAGTTTATATATGTATGTATACACATGTATATAAATATATGAAAGTCTGTGTGTGTATGTATATATATGTGTGTATATATATATATAATATATATGTATATGTATATTACAAAATAGTTTATTTCCATAAAAGCACATTTTGAGCTGTCATTTGTAAGAATGTCTTATTTTCTTATGGTGTGAGGCAAGTAGAAAGAAGGTTGACATTTGCCAGAAACATCCTCCTTCTTCCAGGTCCACAATAAATGGATGCTCCTAATTAGACATGCTGATATAATGTCATGATTTCTGGATTGGAAGTGACCTCTTATTATCTAGGCCCAACTTGCTCTCAGAAAAGGAAACTGAGGCCCAGAGATGCCAAGTGAATTGCCCAATGTCACACGCTGAGTTAGTGGCTAGAGCGAGGACTGTATCCAATTGTCCACTCCCTTTCCAGGGCCTTGTGGTATATTCTCTTCTAAGAGTGTTTAAAGTAACTTTCTATGGCTGATTGTGCTTTGCTTACTATGAATTGGGGCATCATCAGGGACAGTGACTTAGGCGTGAAGCAATTGCAGGGCCAGGGTTCTGGTGAAGATTTCTCTTAGAAAAGTCTATGTCATGTTAAAAATGTTTTTAACACTATACAAAGATGAAAAGAGTGCGGTAGTTGTATAGTTCTCTTAGAAGGTAACACGAGGTGGCCTCTCTGTTTTCCTTTTCCTACCTCCCTGTATTTCCAAATGTGGTGCAGGCTTTGAAATTCATTTCTCTGCTTTTGGGAATGCTTGGCGAGGCCTTTTTTAGCTATGATCTCATGAGGGGGCCCTTTCTCTCTTTGAGTGTGGAGAGAAGATGTAAATTCGAAGTGCTTCAGAGTGGACAACCCCTCATGGGTGTGGCATGGAGCTCCATGGGCCCCATGCTGATGAGCTTTACCCCCATGGAAGAGTAGGAGTTTGTCCATTCAGAGAGAGGTAATAATTGCCACCTCCCCTTAAGCCCCACCTACACACACGGACACACAAATCCCCATAAGAACAGTTTCCACAGTTTAGGTACTAAGGACCTGATTTTCATGTGTAGAAATTAACAATCTGGAGAGATGGTAACCGATTTTTTCCCAGAGCCAATGTCGATTTTGGCCAGGGGAGTAGTGAGGGGACTTCAGTTTTCCTTTTTCCTCTGCTCTTTAACAGAAGGCATGTTTACCATAGCAACCACTTTGGAGCACACACCACCTTTTTGATGGAGACCCTTGTCCAAAGGAGCCACAGCTGGCTACTGTAATGCGATCTTTTGTGCTTGCTACCTTGCTCTTGGGAACCTGGGGAGTGGCCATTGCAGAGAGGTTGTGGGCTGGTGGGGGGGAGGGCAGGCTAGGGAGCTGGGGACAGGAGAAAAGTCATAAGCTCTGCAAAAAGGAACCCAATTTGTGAAATGCTGAATGCTTGTGGCAGCCGAGTGGTGACTTTGGTTTAGATGAGTCAGCCTTGTGATTGTGCATTTCTGCAATCTCTACTTGACATCAAGGGCTGAGAGGTAGGACACTCTAGGGAGGAGTAGTTAGTAGAAGGAGATGGGAAAGTAGGGTGGAAGGAAGACCTGTGAACCTTGACCTCTTCATTCACCTGGCCATGTATATTTTTTGGGCAGAGGATTCATGCATTTGGGGCTACAAATTTCTCATTACCTTTTCAGTTGTCGTAGAATAATGTGTCTACTGAAACCAACTTGGCGGCTACAGTGTGTCTGTATTTATAAAGGAAGCATTCTGAATTATGGCTGATATATCATTTGGGTCTTTGTACAGTTCAACATTGGCCAGAAGGGTCTGGTTCATGTCCAGGTTCGCTGATGAATGGCTAACTTTCAGCAGACGCTGGAGCTCTTTCCCACATTTTGTTTTTCATGCTCTTAAATAAAACATTGTCACATCACACAGTTTCATCAGATGTGTTTCAAAATAATTGTCTAAAGATTGCTTCCTAATTTCTCTGAAATTTGGATTTATTGTAACTTTTGGGTCAAGCTATTTCATAATTATTTCCAAGGTTTAACTTTGAAAATAGAGAAGTTTTCAGAGTTTGTTAGTAGTCATTAGAGGTTATAACTATTACAGGTGGCTAAGAAAATAACTTTCTCTAATACCCATTTGGGGCAGAATCTTAATATGGAAATTTATACCATTTTGTTGGAATATTTTAATCTATTTGGATTTTTGTTTTCATCTGATATATGGGTTACCACATTATAAAATATTGATGTGTAGGATAAGTGTTCTTAACAAGTGAAGTAAAATTTATCAAATATTTAAATTAAAAAATAAGCCCCACAAATTTTAGTTCCTGTAACTGATACAGCATCTTGTTTGTTATAATCCAGCTGCTCCTGAACTGTGTTCAGAGGAGAGAGGAAATTATTCCCCAGGGATATGGTGTCTTGATTGGCTTGCCCCAAATTGGGAATTTACGTAATGGATCCGTCTTTTCTTCCCCTCCCTCCTTCCCTCTCCCCATACCAGCTGCAGTCAAGTTGATTCTAACTCATGGTGACCCCATATGTGTCAAAGTAGAACTGTACTCCATAGAGTTTACAGAGGCTGCTTTTCTGGAAGTAGATCTCCAGGCCTTTCTTCTGAGGCCCTCTGGGTAGCCTTGAAACTCTAACCTTCTGGTTAGCATCGGAGCACATTAACTGTTTGTACCACCCAGGGACTCCCTCTCTCCTCATACGACTCCCCTTGCCCCACCCCATAAATTCATTGGCTTCTTAGAGTCTCAGAGACACAGACTCTGTGGCCCAATCTCCTCCCTTCTCCCCAGTCTTCCCCCAATCCCATCTTCTAATTCAAGTAACTAGCTCATTTTTCTTTCTAGTGTTTTTAAATTTATATGTTTAATTCTTGGCTCCTTTTATCCTCTTACAAACAACTGCCAAGCAGCCAAGCGGTGCTGCGTGGTGGTGTTTGAGTTCATCTCGGCTGCCCTGCCTCTGCAGCGGGCCCAGTAAGCTGTGGGGTTAGCAGCCACTCCCTGGATACCACCCCTGGTGCCTTTGCTAGACAAAGACTTTCATTTAACTTCCTTTGTACCCAGCAAAAAACAATTCGGTACCAAAAATGGCAATATTTTGGTATAGTATGTATCTTAGAAAACAGCAAAGAGCTTCAAAAGTTCCTGCAGTTTTATCTTGGGGGTTTCCTTTTGAAGTAGACACAGAATTTTACCTTGGGGTGGATTTGTAGTGCTACTTGGTCTTGTGTATTTTGTTGTGTAATGAGCATCAAGGTGTGGGATGAGAAAGCAACCCTGAATCCCAAGGAACAAAGCCCGCCAGACAGTGGTGGTGTACCTTTTTTTTTTTTTTTGTTATTGCTTAAATGCTGAAAGAGTGGAAAACTCTTAGGAAATGTAGCGCGATGGGTAGAACTTCAGACGAGGCCTGTGCTGCTGGCACTGAGCATTTTCAAGTAAGCACAGAGGGCATGATGAGCCTTTGCTTTTTTGTTTCTGAAGAGTTTTGGGAGAACCTACTCATAATTAATAACCAACAACTACTTTGAGAGCCTTCTCTTCATTAATAAGCGCGTAAGCCTCTTTTGAGGGGTTATTTGGCCTGGGTGGTATTTTCCTCTTCTCCAGTGGAGGTTTGCTGGCACTTAGTGTGTGCAAGGAGACTCTGTCTAGATGTTGAGGCCTAGCAGAACCTTCAGAGCCCCTACCCATGTGGGTGGCTCTGTACTATGAGCCATGAAGAAGGAGTGCAGGGCCTGTGAAGGTGTAACCAGGGAGTCCTGATTTCGACTGAGAAGTTGATGGGGAGCACAGTTGTCCCCCCCAAGACAACCCTGTGAGAAAATGGCACTGACAGTGAGATTTGAAGGACCACTTGGAATTTGCCAGTTGACGGTATGGGAGAGGAGGTGGGGTGTAAGAAAATTCCAGGCAAAAGTAAAACCATGTAGTGTCATGAGGGCACGGAGGAAGTGGCCTGGGCTAGGACCGTGCTAAGGATCTGGAATACAACCCTAACCACCTCGGAAGATCACTGAGGACTTTGGCTGTTACCGTAAGGTCAGTTACGTTAAGCTGCTGGCAGTGGGGATGGTGAAAGTGAACAGATGTGAGGAATCGTTTGAAGGGAGCATCATCAGAACTTGCTGATGGATTAGATGCTGGCATTGAGGAAGCAAGAAGAGTCCAGGGTAGGTGGATGTTGGTACCGTTTACTGAATGGAGAATATCGGAGGAGGAGGAGCAGATTTGGGGTGGAAGAGATGTCCTGTTAGAGAGATGAAGATACCAGGTTTATAGCCTCCCAGACAATCTGGCATGAAATGGAGAAGAATTCAAACTTTTAATTGGCTCCGTAAGAGTGATGTCGATTATCTTACATTTCTGTTTACTTAGAATGTATTTAGGGATGGAATTCTCCCTTTTCTTCCCCAAAACTTAGATAAGTCACTTTAATTGGTCTTTCTCTTGGTGTTGTTTTTCCCGTGGATTCAATCATTGATTCATTCACTGATTCTGCAAACATTTAGCAACTGCTTACAACGTGGGAAGAAGTGTTCTAGATAACGAGAGAAAGTGGACTTCAAGGATGAGTGATAATAACAATAGCAAGTAAGTCTTTAGTGCTTCTTCTGTGCTAGGCATTGTTCTGGGTGCTTTCGAGATGTCAACTTGTTGAACCTCACAATAACCCCATGCGGTAGGCACTTTTATCACCCCCATTTTACAGAGGAGGAACTAGGCACAGGGAAGTTAAGTGTTTACTGAAGGTTCCAAGTGTGAGAGTCAGGATGTGAAAGAAGACAGACTGACTCCAGAGCGCCCATCCTCTTAGTGCCACTGCAAAGGCGACTGGGAAAGGAAGAACAAGTTAATGGGTACTTTAGGCACAAGTGATTCCAGGGGGAGCACCAGGAGCCCCTCCAGCTTCACTGGAGTAGGCCATGACATTGGCTAGGGATTTGATTTCTCGGTATAAATGTTATTGACACATTGCGGGAAGGGCAAGCATACTCTACTAGGCCTAGCAAATTTGGGGCGGTGTGAGGTTGTGAACGTGTACTGATTTCCTGAAAGCTTTCTCTCTTGGCTATCTCCACCCTCTCTTTTATCCCTTTATGTGTGACTCGGCCAGAGTTTGTAGAATACTTGGCATGTGCTTCCTAGTGGCTGCTGAGTCAGAGCTTTCCCATTTTACAGCGTGGGTATATATTTTGTCTAAGGATATAGAAGAAGCCCATGGGCACTGTAAAAATATGAACGTTTTCATAAGGAAAGCTGCGAGTACCCCTGGGATCAGTAGTATTTTGAAGGGAGCGAGTGGTTGTAAATGGGCCAAAATGGAGTCAAAAGTCCAAAGCTTCTTTCTCTCCTTCCAGAAACTAAACTACCCTATGGTGAGGAATTCTGAAGTTCTTGAGGTTTGGGTTCACAGTTTGGCAACTGACCACCACAGTAATAGAAAATATTCGATTAAGGATTGTGTAACCACAGTTTTATCCTCTTCAGATTAGAATCACAGAAAGTCACAACCTTTAAATTACATGTCATCTCACTGGGTGCTCTCTCTTCTGAGGCTGGATCCTTGTTAGGTAGTTGTGCATTGTCTAAGCTGCTCTTGAACCCTTCCAAACATGAGAGGTCTGTCTCCTGATGTAGACCACTTCCTTTTGGTACAATCTGAGCTCTTAATAGCGTTCTGCCTTTATATTGAGTTGAAGTCTTTCCCCTGAAATGCTCGCTCGTTATTTGAGTTTTACTGTTTCATTCTGCTCATATTTCAAATTACACGTCTTGAATATTTGAAACTAGATATTATCTATTCCCACACCTCCAAGTCTTCTCTTCAAAATTACCTTTCCTCAGTTGAAATTCAGATCTGTAGTGATTGATATCTTATTTAAGAATAAGACTTGCTAATGGTTTGATAAACAGCCAACCTCTAAAGTAAGTGAAATTAACTTTTGTATGTAGCTTTCCTCATTCATAAAATTCATGTTTATTTGTAGACAGTTTTTAAAAAGAGACCGTAATTTCCCCGCTCAGAGATTACATTATGAATAATTTGATATATTTCCTTCTGGACTTTTTCCTCTAATCATTTATATTTGTTTTTAATGCACTTGACTTTGTAGTATATTTCCAGCCTTGTATTCATTTAAAATGAAAATCACTGTAGTTAATAAGCACTTTCCCATGTCATTAAAATTCTTAAGAATCTTTAATGACCACATAAATCAGTCCATAATGTGAGTCGATCCCAATTTACTTAATCAATGCCATATAATTGGTCCTTGAGATGTTCTTCTTTTGTTTCTGCTGTTCTAAATAATACTGTAATGAACATCTTTGTGCATAGATCTTTGTCCTTTCTCCTTCCTATTACTTACTCTGTTAGGATAGATTCCTAGGAATAAAGATAAACAGGGAACAAAGTTGTTTTTAGTTTCCTGGAAAGGTGTCAGTTTTTACAATTATCAGCAGTGTGTAAGAGTTAGACACAACATGATTGGAATGATTTTAATGTCTCTGGGGAATGGAGTAAAAGAGAAAGTTCAGGCTTCCCTAAGAGATCTGCCCTTATTCCTCCTTGCTCCACAAAAGAGACCCAGCCCATCCAAGTCAACCTCCCCAAGGCCTTTGACCTTCAAAACAAACAAAAGTATGTTTTTTAAATGTTTAAGAGGTTAAAAAACAAAACATATTTATTTTAATTTTATTGTTGCTGAGAATATAAACAACAGAACATTCACCAATGCAACAGTTTCTACATGTACAATTCAGTGACATTGATTACATTCTCCAAGTTGTGCAACCCTTCTCACCCTCCTTTTCCAAGCTGGTTAATAGGTTTTTAAAATCAGCGGATATTATGACTATTTTATGGGCTTATGTATATTCATTTTACATAATTCACAGCATAATTCTCATATACTTCAGGTGCACCTTAGCCCCCTGCGTATAATCAGTACATTTAGGGCTACTTTAGAGCTCTTGGAGTGTACTTATATCTGTATGTAATTGTAGAGATTTTTTAGTTACAGTATCTCTATTTTAATAACACATTGTTGGGCAAAGAGATGGTTTGATGCTGTGTATGACCTTGGTCAGGAAATATGGCCCTAGATTGTATTTCTGGGAAAACGTACCTATTTTGAAGATCTGCCATGTGTTGTTGCTATGTCGCACTGTAAATGCAGGGAAGGCTGGCAGCCTCAAATCAGCTTTGAGCCATTTCTCAGTGCTGTGTCCTGTGTTGGGGGAAGAGTCTGTGGCAGCTGTAGGCTAACATTTCCTGATATTGTCTCACCGAGTGCTAATAAGTTTACTGGGAAAAGAGGATTCACTCCTAAAATAGGTTTAGGGAGACTCTGGTTATACAAACAGAGTACATCAGTTTCTTCAGTGCAGGACCTTGGCTCAGCTGGGTGCTTCAGGCTTTTCCTGGAGAAGTACTTCCTAGAGCTTACTTGTTGGCAGAAGTCTTCTCAGCATCTCAGGGACAAGACTAGAACATACTTTGGAAAGTTGCCTTAGTTTCAGCACCTGCTCCATTTACCAAGCGTGGGAGCCTGTTTTACATTAACATGGATCTACTTAGAGCAAAGCTCATGGTTTTGACTATGTTTATCTTTCCAGTAAATAAAACAAAAGTGTTCATTTGGCACCCATTCTGTCCCGCTTGTCATGTCTTGTCCTGCTGATTAACTCTATGTAGGGGGTTTGTGTCCCCAACCAGATTGTAAGTACCTTGAAACCACGGAGCCCAACAGTTTATTTCTTGGCATATGGCTTTCTCCCTTCCTACTGCGGTGCCTTGTTAATGTAGCAGAAAACCAATTTCTGGTGAGGGACTGGAGTTGATTTCGTTTGGAATGAATGTGAATTCATCATGACCATAGATGTTCAGAATCTTCTCGGTTAACACAGAACTTGTACATGTCTCTATTTTCTACCTGATGCAGTAGCATGTTTTGGGAAAACATAATTTTGGGTTGTAACTGTAGCATGATCTGCCAGGAACTTGATATTCCACCCTTATTCATTCCACCTCACAGCAGAGTGTGTCTAATCACCACAGCCATGTTTATCTGGAATGTGGTTCACACAGAAGTTCCAGAAGGTCAGCCTGTAGGGCTTCCATCTCTCTCCAATCTTAGTTTAAACTCGATGATTCCTTAGGAAACCTGGGATGAGGTGATGACTGAACTCTTTAAGAAGGTGCCAAACGGGAAATCCAGGACTTGATTATTTATTACGGAATATGGGTATATTTCAACAGTGATGTTGTAGGATATATGGAGTTACTTCATGGTTGGCTTGTTAATGGCTCATGGGTCAGATTTTCATCTCTTTTAGTAGATTAATTTTAAAAACCCAAACCAAACCCATTGCTGTCGAGTGGATTCTGACTCATAGCAACTCTATAGGACACAGTACAACTGCCCCGTAAAGTTTCCAGGGAGCGCCTGGTGGATTCAAACAGCTGACCTTTTGGTTAGCAGACGTAGTTCTTGGATTTCAGAATTGTCCTTTGGAATGTATCGGGAACTCAGAAGGGAGGGACCCTATAGGATGTGTGTGTGCATATTTTTTTTTTTTTTTTTTTAAGACTGGCTAGAAAAGTTTATCGTTATGTCTATTTTGCACATAAAAAAAACAGTTGCTGATGATTTTGACTTATGGTGACCCTATGTGTATTAAAGTAGAACTGTGCTCTGTAGGGTTTTTCAGTGGCTGATTTTTTTTTGGAAGTAGATCACCAGGCCTTTCTTCTGAGGTACCTGTGGGTAGACTTGAACTGACAACCTTTTGGTTGGACTTGAACCGTCAACCTTTAACTGTTAACTGTTTGCACCACCCAGGTACTCCGTATTTCGCACATAAGGATGTGAAAATCCAGTGAGTTAGGTGAATTTCCAGGGTTCCACAGTCAGGAATTGGTCACATTCACATGATTATCCAGGTGCTTGCTCCAGTCCCAAGCTCTGTCCTGACTGTCAGACTTATCTTCCTTTTGGATGTCAAATAGACATGGGGGAAGTTAGCATGTCGGAAATGAAACTCTTTTCCACCTCCCTCCCCACTACCAAACCTGTTACTCCCAGTGTTCTACATCTCAGTAAAGATCAGGAACATTTACCAGTTTCTTGGGCCCAAGACCATGGAATTCATCCCTGATTCCTCTTTTTCTCTTCCATCCCACATTCAATAATCCATCGACCTGTTCTGTCAGCTCGTAACCCATTACTGTTGAGTTGATTCTGACTCATGGCGACCTTTTGTGTTTCAGAATGGAACTGTGCTCCCTAGAGTTTTCAGTGGCTGTAATCTTTTGGAAGTAGATCACCAGGCCTTTCTTCTGTGGCACCTCAGGGTAGGTTTGAATCTACAACCTTTCAGTTAGTAGCTGAGCCACCCAGGACCTACGTCAGCTTCTAGCCCATCAGCTTATTGTGCAGAATATACGTGGGATCTGATCACTTTTCCCCACCTCCGCCATTACCTCTGGGTTTCAGTTGACCATCATCTCTTCACTGGTCTCTGGCTGCCCTCCTTTGTAACTGGTCTCTTTCTCCCACCCTTGGCCCCTACATTCATTCCCACACTTGAGATGGCCTTTTGAAACCTAAGACAGTTTATATCACACACCTCTACTGAGAATCTTGAGGATAGCTTTTGTCTTTTGAACAAGGGGCCCAGAGCAGCTATGAACAAGCACTTTGCCCTGTCACCTGGTTGGAGAGGGGACTTTGGGATTCAGAGTCTCAGAGTGGTAAGCATTAGGACAGGCACTGGCCAAACTTAGAGTTCTGTGTTGGCTGGAGGAGAGGACCAAATGGTGATAGTAACCCATGGTGGCTGAGAAAGCCCCAACTCATCAAACCCTTGCTAGCGCAGCAGGATGTGGCAGATGTCTTCACTGGCTCCTGAGTGGGACTCGGTGCCTCTAGACTGTGCTGCATCTGTGCCCCACCCTTCTCTGAAAGTGTGTGTCTGTTCAGCCGTAGCCTGCCTGTAATGCGAGGCTTCTGAAGAACTCTGGACGGCATGATGCAATCTGTTTTCCAGCCAGAGCCTGCATAGCGGGTGGATCTGGGCAGTGATTAAGTGCATCACTTAGACTGTTTAATAGGCTTGTATGAGATGGGGTCACGATGTGTCCAGGCTCACTGGGGCAAAGTTCTCTTGTCCTTCCCATTCCCAGGGCACAGGCTGCCTGCTTCTTCCACAGAGACACGATCTAAGTTGCCCAGGTGCCAAGGTGAAGCAATAGCAAGTGTTTCAAATGGCCGAGGAGGGAAAACTCACAGCCCATGTCTTAGGGCTTGTCCATCTCATGGTCCCTGGACACCAGGTGGGATCTGGTGGCCCTGTTAACAAGACTGGCCATTGTATCCCACCTGGAACGCTTCCCCTTTCAATGGCTCCTGAAGTTGGGCCAGACTCAGGGTCACACGTGAGAGTCTAAGAGAAGTGTGTTTCTCTGGCTCTTTCAAATTCAAGGGAGAGTTTGAGTTGACGGGTGGAGAAGAAAATAAAATCTAAAAAAAGCATCTCAGTAGCAGAAGAGCAACAAGGCTGGGCAGAAGGCTCTTGGGCAAACCTTTGGGATGATTCAGTTGAAACTCAGGAAAAAACAGTTCTTTAGAATGATGTGGCAGCCCCTTTCAGCCACAGCCCATAAATGAAGGAATGTCTGAAACCCAGAATTGCAGTGACAAAAGAAAGACATTGTCAGGTGCCCAAGAAGTACATTTGACTATTAGAAGCCATTTCTACTTTTAGAATATAGCCAAGCATCTTCCATTCTTCGTCAACCCCCTTCCCATTTGACTTCCCCAAAGCACTCGACTGGTGTACCCTGTATTGTGCTTTCTACTTTAATTAAGAAGTTGTTTTCCGGTATTGAGGATAACACCTATATGCTTACCTTAGTATAAGAAATCAAACGTTAACAGTGGAGTAGCATTCTAAAGATCACGTCTCTGTACCATCTTTTTTCTTATGACAACATCTCCTCTCCCCCTTATCGTTGGGAGGCTGCCCTCTTTATTCCACTTTCTTCTTGTAGACATGTGACCCAGGTTGATCATAAGTTCTTATAGTGATTGGTCAAGGGACAGTCATGTTTTTTTTTTTGAGCCTTGGGAGACAGGGTCTAAATCTATGGCTTCTTGCAACTACATTCTCTCTTATGCACATGCACACACACACGCACACACAGAGGAATGGAGGACACTCATTTGGAGAGGATTAAGATGGTTGTGAGGAGGGGGGAGTACCTTGATGACACCATTTAATTCTCTGTAGTCAGTCTCCAATACTGGACTGTCCAGATAGAAGTCAGTAGCTTAAGCTACTTTAAGATGAGCTTCTGTCACTTGCAACCAAAGGAGTTCTAACTGGTACAGTTTCCTTAGGTTTATAATCAAAGAGGCATTGTCTCTTCTTTTGGATTTTTAATTCTTATGCGTTAAAAATGCTGGAGCAAGAATTGATTCTTCAACAGTGTAAGTAGGGACTATGTGAGCAGAACACACTGGCCATCTCTAAGGGCAGGTAGATTTGTGCTGGTCTGAGAGTTGCTTTCAGAGAGAGACATGGTGTACACAGTCTCCCACACAGCCATTTCTAGAGAGAGGCTTGTGTGAAAAAAGGAATTTCCATGATTCGCTGTTGTGGTCATGGGGAATTTGGACAATGAACTTTAGGTATTTTCATGAGATTCTTGTTTTCATATTTTTTAGTTTCTGGCTACTATTTAGCATACTCATCTTTGCCCTAAAGCGCTTATTTTTCTTCCCTTAGACAGCTGAACAACAAGCAGGTTATAAATAGTACTGAGTTCTGCCCTTTTGGTTGAAAAATGTGATAACCTCAGATGATAACCTGCGTAAATAAGGAGGCATCACTGTAACCTCCATGGTCTCCTTTATTTACTAATACTTACTTGGATTATTTTGGAAGCACTACTTTCTTATGGATAATTGGTGATAAACTGAGTGTATAGATGTTTTGTCTCATTGATTGTTGCAACTTTTCCTTCTGATAAATGTTCTGTTTTCTTTTAAAACAGCACACAAACCATGAAAAAGTCCTGCAGCTCCAAAAGGCTAAAACTCTTGGCCTGAGGACTCAGCAGAGTGTAGTGTTTGTAACTAGACTCTAGGCCGGGTAGTGTCTGCTCTGAGTAGCATGTTGAGAGATTCTGAGGCTTCTCTATATGTCAGAACTCTGAGGGAAAGATGCATTGATGGATTGATATCTGCCAAGGTGAAGGAGGAAGAGAGTAAAGGACGGCAGGCGGTGACAGCTGACATTTCTGCTTTGGTTTATCAACCTTTTTTGGCCATGTCGGAAATTGAGCCCCATACCGGACTTAATCAGATCCTGGTGAAATGTTCGTTAAGGGGTTATGATGGACAAAATTCTTACCAACTCACCATTTAAAAACTTGTTCCAGACGAAGCGATGGAAAAGAGGAGCATTTTTCATGGTTTTCATTAAACCAGGAATGAGGACGTGGCCAAGAAAATGAACCTGGGATTAAGGGCGAGACTGTGGCTTTGCAGTCTTGCTTTATTCCACCTTGCTTCTCCCACTGCCCATGTCTCCTTGCTCACCCTGTTTGAAGTGTCTTGTAGGACATGGCCTGAGGGCCAAGTGTGACGTTCTCCACTTTTGGTGTGTCATATCTGTGAATATTTGCAGTGTGCACAGTCATATTTCTGACATTTACTAAAAACTTGACTTCAGGAGTGATCTTCAAATTTTTCCTTTCCTCCCACTTTACAAAAAAAAAGTTGCATTAAAAATAGTTAAGATGTGTCCAAAGAGGGTGGTAATTTTAATGTTATACAAACTTTGAATTTGGAAAAGTAGGCTTAAAAAAAAAATTTTTTTTTTTAAATAAACAATTCCGTATTTGTCCAGTTTGGTGTTTCTTTGGTGCATGCCTGTAATGACTGTTGTCCTGATTTATAGCTCTTACCACACTATGCCTCAGAGTGAATTTGAAAACTCAAGCCCAGCCCTCATGCCAACAATCTCATGGTTAAGTTTCAGAACTTGATTGGAAAAATATAACATATTGAGAGGCAATAAGGACGTACGGTGAGCTAGCGTGTGCTTGGCGAAGAGTCGAGCACTGGACGTCTGTGTGGAATAAGAGAGTGGGCAGAGAGGACGTTTGTCCAGAAAGGGAGTGAGGGCCATTGGCATGGAGACATGGGCTGGGGGATCCAGGCGTGGCCAGCACCGCATACAGAGGCCAGCAGGGTTGGCTTTGGATAAGGGTTCTGATGCCTAGAAGCCTATGTGAATTTTCTCCAAAACTTGAATTGGCAAAGTGGAATCCACTGGATGTGGAACAGGGGCACAGGGATTGTTGGAATCCTTTTGGGCGCAGGCGTGTGATACCAGTGGTCTTAACAGAAGCTAAAGGAAAGGGCTTGAGGAACTTTCTACCACGCACTGTCCGGCGTCTCGATCCCAACAGGATTGCACATTACAGACCGGTACTCTGTTTTCTCTCATGCTAGCCCCCCTGTTCCTGATGTTTCTTTTAGTATTAGACTTAGTCCCGGGACTTGCACGTTTAAAGGAAACTCTGAGGTCTCTTGGTGCAGGGTTCTCAGAGTTGGATGGTTCAGAAACTGATGCATTGAGAAATGGAGAGACCTTGGCAATACTGGGTGTTTATAGATACCACACCGTTAAGTAATTTACATGATTGTCGCATTTAATCCTCAACAGCCTTAGGAGTTAGCTACTGTTATTATTCCAGTCGGAGGACAGTGATGGCTCAGTAGTAGAATTCTTGCCTTCCATGTGGAACACCCGGTTTGATTCCTGGCTGGGGTATCTCTTGCTCAGCCACCACCCTTCTGTCAGCAGAGGAGTCCTTGTTGCTATGACGCTGAACAGGTTTCCATGGAACTTGCAGACTAAGACAAACCGGGGAGAAGGATCTGGCTATCTACTTCTGAAAATCAGCCAGTGAAAACCCTATGCATCACAGTGATCCTATTAGAAATCAACTGTGGGGATAGCGCAGGACCAGTAGTGTTTTGTTCCGTTGTGCTTGGAGTCCCCATGAGTTAGGGACCGACTAGACAGCCACTAAACAACACTGCCCGATTTTACAGATGAGGAAATAGAGGCATAGAGGTGGAATGCTGTGCTTAAGGTCACACAGCTGGTAAGTCGCAGGCTGGAATTTGAACCCAGCGAGTCTGACTCTGGGCCCACACCCACTGCCTCGATCAGGAACACGTAGGGGTGGCAGGGTCCCAGATACCAGACCAGGCTGGTGCTGGGCAGGCCACCTCAGGAACCTCTGAGGCCTGTCATTCCTTGTGATGCTCTTAGTTCCCGTTGAGGAAATGAGGCTTTGTGGGTTTCCAGGAGGAAAAACTATGAACTCATGGCCGAAGAAAAGTACCATCAGTATGCACCTTGCTTGCAAACTTGTGGGTGAGTTACACATCTTTCTGCTAAGTTACATTGGATGGAGGGCTTTTGTGAATTATTTTTCTCGGATTATCAACCATTAAAAACAAAAAAACAAAAAACTCGTTGCCGTTGAGTTGATTCTGACTCATAGCGACCCTATAGGCAGAGTAGAACTGCCCCATAGGTTCTCCAAGGAGTGGCTGGTGGATTCAGACTGCTGATCTTTTGGTTAGCAGCTGAGCTTTTAACCACTGTGCCACCAGGGTTCCATCAACCATTTAGTGCTATGACTATTAAGTCTCTAATTGATCTTTTGTGTAAGTTTGGAGTTTTAGGTATTGGGGTTTCCCAAGGGTGGTTGGCAGATCCCCTTAGGGTGTTTTTCTCCTAGGCAGCTTTGGTGAGAGAGGTTTGAGGTGGGATCATGTTGAACATTGATTGTTCAGATATTCAGAATATCTAACTGTTCTATTTACTCTCTAAGGCAGCTGAGATGGATTCTTCTCCAGCTCTTTTAAAAATTAAAAAATGTGGAAAGGTACAAAGGATAATACAACCAGTGCTCATGAACCTGCCACCTAAAATAACAATTAGTCATCTTCCCCCTAATTTAAATGAACAAAACGAAACCCGTATTCCCCTCACTAGTTCATGACTTTTTCTCCCAAGAGATTACTACTGTCATGATTTTGGTGGCTGAGCAGTCCCAAGTTCTCTCTCTCTCTCTCTCTCTCTCTCTCTCTCTCTCTCACTCACACACACACACACACACACACACACACACACACACACACACACACACACACACACACACACACACACACACACACACACACACACACACACACACACACACACACACACACACACACCAAGGAGAGCCTAGTGGTGCAACAGTTAAGCACTTGGCAGCTAATTGAAAGGTTGACAGTTTAGACCCACCCAGTGGCTCCATGGAAGAAAGACCTGGTGATCTGCTTCTGTAGAGAATACAGCCTAGGAAATCGTATGGGGTAGTTCTACTCTGTCATGTGGGGTCGCTATGAGTTGGAATCAACTGCGCTGAAAACAACTATTATGTGGCAGTATATGTTGCTGTCGTTAGGTACTGTCGGTCTCGGGTCTTAGTGACCCCACACACAACAAAACGAAACACTGCCTGGTCCTGCGCCATCCTCACAATCGTTGTTATGGTTGTATCAATATATGCTATGTTATAATTAAGGTTAGTAGTTTTAAATTTTAGGTAGATGGTTTTCATGTTTCGTGTGATATTCTACAGCTTGATTTTCTTATTCAACATTGTGTTTGAATTTTACCCTAGTTTATGCATTGAAGCTCATTCAACTCGTTTTAACTGCTATGTAGTATTCTATTGTCTGGATATACTACAGTGTTTCCATTTCTACACTGATGGTTATTTGGAGTGTGTCTAGTTTTTTAAGATTACAGACTGTGCTGTAGTCACTATCTTTGGATACATCTGTGCGGGCACATGTGCGAAAGCATATTTATAAGAGTTTCTCTAGGGTGCGTGCTGTGTAGAGGAATAGCTGGGACATGGGTTTTTTGATTTTCAACCTTAATTGATGTGGTGTATTGCCAAGCTCTCCAGAGTGATTGGATCAGTTAGTACTTGCACCACCAGTATATAAACACTTTCCCCACAATCTCACCAACACTTGATCTTGTCAGACTTTAAATTTTTGACCATCTTATGAGTATGCAGTAGCATTTTAACAGGTACTAATTTGTATTTCTTTGATGACTGTTGAGGTTGAGCATCTTGTCATATGTTTATGTCTCTTCTGTGGCTTGCCTGGTTTAATACTTTGCCCATTTTAAAGAATTGGATCATTTTCCCTTATTGATTTGTAGGCACTCTTTATATAAATTAGAAACTCGATTATACGTGTTAGAAGTACTTTCTCCCAGCCTGTGACTTCTTCTTAAACTTTGTTTAGACGGGTTATTTAATAAAGAGGTTTAAATTTTAAGGCACTCAAATTCGTCAGTCTTTTTCTCTATGCTTTCATTTTGTACCTAGGTTAAGTAGTTCCAAATTCTGCCTGGAGTTGGTGCGAGAACTCTGATTTTGATCAGGCATCTGATATCTAATAGCCACATCTAAGGAAATTACTTTCTTTGGTAGGAATTTAAGCCAGGGGATTGATTTTTAAACTAGGATTTCAATGTGATTTAAAACAACTTGGAGCCAGATGCGGAAACCATGGACTGGATCCATATCTGGAAAATTTGGAAGTGCAAGGTGATAAGTAACTCAAGGTGACGTAGTGAAGGTACTGGGTGCCTGGCTCTTGAACAGAAGCTTTCTATATATTTTATCTCATGAATCTTCCTAATAGTCTCTATGAAATAGACGATTTTACCCCCATTTTAGAGATAAGAAGACCAAAGCTTAAATAATTTATGAGGCAAGCAGCAGAGCCAAGATTCAAATTCAGTTCCTTCTGACCGCAAAGCTTGTGTGCTTAATACTACACCCTGTTGCCTTCTTCAGAGTTACTTGGAATTTGGTGAAACTCAAACAAATTTTAAACGCTATTTTTAATTTGAACCTAATTGGGAAGAAAGAGGGACGATGGTTGAGGACAGAAAGAAGGGGAAGGACTTGGAATTCAATAATAGAAACTAAAAACCCATCACTAAGAGGACAGTTTAGAAGGAATCATTGTATTTTTCATGTCACTTAAATGTTAAAAGGCCAAATAATTGCATCATGCAAGTCTAATGCTGAGTAATCACTCCTCCCCCATCTTATGGTAGGGGAGAAAGAAGTCTGGGAAGCTGCCTTTGCGTAAGGAATTACATTCCAGGGGACTCCGAGGATTTAGGTAACCACAAAAGCTGTTTATTTCGAGTACATGGAGATTTCTGCCACTTTGATCCCTAATCCATAGCATAATTAATAAATGAAATGTGCTATAGCACAGGTTTTTTTTTTACGAAGTATACTTTTAAAATGGCTTTTGGTCTGACATAACTCATTTGCCACTTGGAAAAGCACCATCACATCGGGATGGGCAGGCCACGGGGGAGGATGCCTGGTGGGCAGTTCAGGGCTGTTTCCTGAGGCACAGCCCCTGCCTTGGGCCTCTGCAGGCTGCCCCTTCCAAACATCTCCTGGACTTTGTGTCCTCTAGGACATATGAGAAAACGGGAGACCAGGATGGAAAAGGCCCTCATAACCAGTGAAGATCTTTTTAAATTGCCTTTGCCCTTTTATGCCAGTTGAGGAAATTTGCTGTGAGTAACCAGTAAATCCAAACCCTTGCTGACGGGTCATTTCTGACCTATGGCAACCCTGTGTGTCAGAGTAGACCTGGGGGCGTAGGATTTTCAATAGCTTTACAGAAGTAGATGGCCAGGCCTTTCTTTCGCAGCACCTCTGGGTGGATTCGAGCCACCAACCTTTTGGTTAGTAGTCAGGCAAACCATTTGCACCACGCAGGGACTGGGCTGGGACTAAAAGTTATCTGGCCTAAGTATGCCTGAAGACCACAGACCCTCATAACCAGTGAAGATCTTGTTATTTGTCTTTGCCCCTTTATGTCAGTGGAGATAAGTTGCTGTGAGTAGGTGGTGATAACTAGAGTGACTCCTGGTTGCCTAAACGGAAAAGCCAAACAACCACTTGGGTTTTCACCCTTACTTCCTTCCTCCCTCTGTCTCTCCCTCCCACCCTCCCAAAAAATATTCAGCTATTACCCATCCAGGCAGGGATGGATTATCCAATAAGCAAAGTACACACGGTCTTTATTGTGCTTACTTACTAATTGGTAGTGCTGGTGAAGTGGTGCACTACAGATTAGTAGGTAAACACAATGAAGCCTCTGTGTACCTTGCTTACTGTATGCTGGTGCATACTGTGTTTACTGGTTTATGTGCCCCTGCAGTGAGGAGACAGTCTAGAATATACCATGCCCAAGAACGAACACATTCTTGCTTTCATGGAGCTACTATTCTATTTGGGGGTGAAAGGCATAGAGAACCAAGACCATTAAATAGATAAATAATATGAAAAACAGATAAATTAATAAATAATAGTAATAAAAATGTTTTGAATAGGTTTTACATGTCAGATCCTACATACATTATTCTACATATATTACTTTAATCCTTGCCCCCATTTGGAGTGTAGATACTTTTATTACCATTTTAAAGATAAACTGAAGCAGGAGAAAGGAAGTGTCTTTTTCACAGCTGGAAAGCCAGACTTCGCAGTGTTTAGTTAGTGGACGATCCCTTATTCACTGGGCTCTCCTATCAGCTGAAAGAGAACAAGGTAATTTTCAGAGATCCCTAGGGGCTATGGAGAAGACAAGTGTGGCGAAATGGAAACCCTATTGGGTGGTTCTACTCCGTCATATAGGGTTGCTGTGAGTTGGAATCAACTCCTTGGCACACAACAATAGCCACATAGAGAAGATAAATGAGCCCTGATGGCGCAATGATTAAGCACTTGGCTGCTAATGGAAAGGTCGGTGGTTCAAACCCCTCCAGCAGCTCTGTGGGAGAAAGACCTGGTGATCTGCTCCTGTAAAGATTACAACCTAGGAAACCCCATGGGGCAGTTCTACTTTGTAACACATGGGGTCACTATGAGTCAAAATTGACTCGATAGCATACAACAGCAACAACATGGAGAAGATAAGCAGGACGATGGGACAGAGAAGGACCATGGAATGGAGGCTGTTTTAGATGGTGTAGTCAGCCTACCTCCCCAACCCGAGATGGTGTCTGAGCTGAAATCTGAATTGTGAGAGGTGCCAGGGCTGTGAAGCTCACTGGAAGCATGCATCTAGAAAAAAATGGAAGTTTCTGGCAGGAAGGAGTTAATGACTCACATGTGCAGTACACTGGTTCATTAGGGACTTAAAAGGGGAAGAACATGGTGGCCGTAAATGTTACAGTCTTACCTTTGGCCCTAGGGATTCTGTCTTTCAACCTTGGATCAGTAATAACTTGTGCCTGCCCAACAGGGCTTCCTTTTAGGAAATGGAAGAGAATGGCTTGTTACATTCAAATATGCCATAAAAGTATCACCATTTATTTCAGTGTCTGATGACTGAGTCTGGGGAGGCTGAGGGCGCTTTGAAAGGGACTAAAGAGGCCGTTTGGAGTTGAGATGAAAAGGGAGTGGGGAATCCTTAATTCTAAACAAAGAGTCGGCAATGGGAAGATAGCCAAATGCTTGTTTGGAGAGGGTGCTAGGGAAAAGAAAGGTGTAGATGGTTAGTTGGAAAATGTGGTTTTATACAGTTTTTGGTAGGTAGGGTCCCTGAGAATTGAGGGCAGTATGGACTTCGATTGATGGTACTGTGGGCCAGCCAGTAGCCCCAGTTCCTTCCCATCTCCTTCCCTCCGTTAGGTGTCTGCTTGTGGAAAGAGGGAGCTGTGTCTCCAATTGGAACAACCAAGGGGATTAAAGGGAGTTGGAGCCATATGGCTCTCAAGTTCTCAAGAGTCCTGTTCCTTTTTGTAAAAGTTCCAGATTTTGGGTCTGAGACTATGTGGGGGGTGTGTGTGTGTGTTATACCTTAATACAGAGAGGTGGGCTTGGGAAAGAGACCTCCAGGCTCAGAGTGACAGGGTTTGATATAAAGCAGCAGGAGAGCATTGCTGCCTTTATTCCCCCGTAAATCCGTGCACAATGCCATATGCTGTTGAATTCCATAGCTGCTACATAGGGTGTGATTTAGTTAATGCGGACTCTGCAAACAGGAAATGGTGCTAACCGCTGTATATGTTTTTCATGGAGATAAAGTGTCAGGAACAGGGCACAAAACATATGACTGTTGCAGCCTCTCACCCCAGAAAAAGGGTGTGTCAGAGAGGATGGAAAGAAGGGATTAGGATGGGGAGGGTGCTTTGGGCAAGTAACTCCTACAGTCAGGCAGTAGCTTTGGTTGGGAGGAAAAGATTGATGTACCGTTTTTTTTTGTTGTTGTTGTTTGTTTTTGTTTTTGAACCTGAAGTTGGGGTTTTTCGGATGTACCTGTGGAGTTTTAAATATTTCCAGAGCATTGGAGTTTGAACGTTGGGTCACCGTAGGCATCTGTGCACACATACAGTTTCAAGAGGAATATTTTCAAGACTCCATAAAAACATGAGGCTTTCAAGGCTGGGCAACTTGTTCAGGTTCTCCTCCCCCCCCACCCCCACCCTTTTTGGCAAAATCAGACAAACATTGGTATTCAAAAATATTTTGTTACTTTTCTTGGCAAAAGTGTTCCAAGAAGGAATTGCAACACAGCCTCAGAGTTAGGAGGCAACTTTCTGGGGAACAGGCGGGGGTGGGGAGGGTTGGAGTTTGAATCAAAAACAGACACTGAAGCTTTAATAAAATAAATGAAGCGGAGCCCTTTCAGCTCACAGCGGACTGTATTGGTGCAGGTCAGGCTTTAACGTGCCTAGTGGAAATTGACAGGCTGAGAACTGGGACATAAACAAAAATGTCAGTCCCTGGGAGTCTTGTTCACTGGACAATGTCTCAATTGTTTCCTTGGTTCTCAAGGCAGCAGGGGAGAGTGGAATATTAACTGTTTACTGCCCAAAGCTGGCTGAAAAATTGCTTAGAGAAGGAAAACCCCACAGATACACAGAAAATCACTTTTTTATTTGGAAACTATTAGACTGTGATAGTGGTAAGGAAAGAGAGACAGTTGTTTTCTCTTTAATAATCTGTCATTCAACTCCATATTCCTGGGTATATATAATTTTTTTTCGGGGGTGAGGGGGTGAAGAGCAGGGTATTTCTTCTTAAATCTGAATGTTAACCTTACATGTTGTCAGGTTTTAAGATTGTTGGCATGTAGGTTACTCGCTCACAGTGGATATGACAGTGGGTTAGGGAAGGAAGTGTGATTTCTGATAACATTTAAAATTTTAGTTTTCAGCTAATATCCTGTTTAGTGTTTGGGCCTCTTAAAAAATGCCCCCATGGAATAAAAAATCAAGTGGCTGGAATTTTAAAACATATAGGGTATTCTACTACTCATAAACAAATACACTTAGTGTTAAAGGAAGGGGAAAAAGTAACTGTGTCTTAAGAGAGAGAATTGTTACAAAAGAGATCCAAAAGTCTATTCACTCTTGAAGTTAGTTGATGAGAGAAACAAAACAGCAAAGCCTGGTGTATCAGTCTTTATCTGGGCAAAGTTCAAAACTCAACTGGTAATTATGTCCTTAGAAGCTTTGAAAGGAGACCAAGCTTCCTTCTTCGGCACAGAATGCACCTGGATTGTTTGTTAGATAAACTTGTTTTAATAAATAGAGGTCAGGGGAAAGGTTCCCGTTTGTGAAAGACTCGACTTCTGGCTCCCTGATAAATGGTTGTCTTCTTTTGGGGAACTTTAAGCTTTCTCTCTCCCTTTTAATTTTTAAGCAAGAGGCTTGTAGCTACTAAAGTCAGCCTTGGCTCCTGCTTCCTGTCAGACAGGAAATCACTTCCTTAGCGCAAATTACAAGCTATGGCAAAACTCCCATGCCAAGCCGAAAAGAGCATGTTTTTCCCAAAGGACTGGGTTTCTAGATGCAGAAGCATAAATTGGTATGTTGTGTGATTAGAAAATGCCCCAAATACGTAGGGAAGAGTATTGTTGCAAAGAGGATATGTTCTGTGGCCAAGGCAGTAACAGGAACGACTCAGTGTTGCTGTTCTGGTAAATGCACGAGGCGGTTCTGGCTCTGTCCTGTGAGAAGATGGATCGGCAGCCTTCTGATAGGGAACATTGGCACTCTCAAAGGTATATCAGTTCCTGTCTAGGCGAGATCTCACATTGTTTATTCCAGCTGCCAGTTTGCCATACTGTGGTGGCTTGCATGTTGCTATGATGCTAGAAGCTATGCCAGTGGTATTTCAAATACCAGCAGGGTCACCCACGGTGGACAGCTTTCAGAGGAGCTTCCCAACTTCCTTCCCAGGAAGAAAGGCCTGGTGATCAACTTGTGAAAATTAGCCACTGAAAACCCTACGGGTCACAACAGAATATTGTCCTATATAGTGCTGGAAGATAAACCACCACTAGGTTTGAAGGCACTTCAGATACACAGTGGCCGCAACAATGGACTTGAGCATACTGAGGATCAGGAAGATGGCGCAGGACTGGGTAATGTTTCCTTTGGTTGTATGTGGGGTTGCCATGAATGGGAACTGACTCTGGCAACCAACAACAGCAACACTTGAACAATCCATTATTCAAGGCTCTAATTGTTGCCTCCCTCCACTTTTCCTTTGCCTTCCTCCCCTTCCCCCACCCCATCAGCCCAGTCAAGTCCATAGCCCCATGGCTTCTTTCAGGAAAAAGTTGAGTGACTTTTAGGAGACAGCCAGACAAGCTGGCTGCTGGCTGGCGTAGCCCCGTTGCTCCCAGTTGCTGGAGTGGGGACTTGTGCTTTGGTTATTTCACAAAGAGCTCCCTGATTACAGCAGTTCTGTCTGCCCCTCAGGGGTAGAGTGTGTGTTGAGGCCCAGAGTCTGTGTGGAGACCTGCTCATTCTTCTCTGGGAATGCTCTGCTGATGAACTACTGCTTTCTTTACTCGTTTCCTTACTTTAAGGGAAAGGCATAAATGCAGTTTGGTTTCTAAGATGCCAGCTCTGCAAACAAGAAGGATTCACTTCTACAATGACTTGTAAAACTTTGATCTCCGGTTTCCCCCTTATGTCTAGATATTCATGAGTGTATTTATTAATTGTGCAGGTATTAGTAGGAAAGTGTCCCAGTTGTAAGGTTTCTTGTGTTCTTAGTTGGACAAGACTTTGGAGGAAAGGGGAGGCTTTGTCACCTAGGAAATTTGCTCTTCCATTGAGATGAAAGGTCCATGAATTAAGTGCTCCCCCCCCCCCCCCCCGCCATTGATTCTCTCCTGGAACTAACCGTATAGTTCATGATCGTGACAAAGGGAATTCCCTGTTCGTTAGCCAGCGTACGCACTAGCAGGTTAAGAGTTAAAAGTTGGCAATACCTGCCCTCTTGAGAGTCAGTATTCTCAGCCTCTTCCTTCTTAAGAGCTGGAAGATGTTTCTAAAAGAATCCTTTGGTGACTTAGACTTTAGGAGAGCTTTAGAGGCATGACATGAAGAAATAAGAGGAAAGGGGCAAACATTGTCATTCTACACCTGTTTATTTTATTATTAACAATAGGCAAGGAGGTTTCTCTTAATAAACATTTGCTTGGGCGGTGGGATGGGATGGAGAGCAAAAGTTTAAATTTACATCATGGCTGAAGTAGTTTAGATGTTGTGTTCGTTCCCTAGGACCTCCATAACAAAATACCACAAATAGGGTGGCTTTAAAGGACAGAGATTTGTCGTCACACAGTTCTGGAGGCTGAAAGTCCAAATCTGGGTATCGACCATATTGATTCCTTCTGAGGGCTCTGAGAGAGAAACTATTTCATGCCTTTCTCTTAGCTTCTGGTGGCTCCTGGCATTCCTTGGCTTGTTGATACATCTTCACATGCCTCTCTTTCCTCCTTGTGTCTGTCTCTTCTCTTTTACAAGGACATCAGTTATATAGGATTAAGACCCACCCACTCTATTCCAGTATGAGCTCATGTTAACTGATAACATCTTGAAAGACTCTCTTTCCAAATAAGGTCATGTTTAACAGGTACTAAGGGTTAGGACTTCAACATATCTTTTTGGGGGGAATACAGTTCAATCTGTAACAGACATATCGTTCAGTAGACACTTCAGTACTTCTTATAGAAATTAGTTCTGTGAAGGTGACACATAAGTAAACTACTCAATCAGTCCCTCATGGCTCCTTCCAAGGCTGGGCCCTGGAGCTATCTTTTGGAGGTCCTCCTCAAACCCCATTCTCATTGCCTAACCCTCTACTCTCACTCTTGCCACATCTTCTTGAAATTGCCTCCCCCTCCCCGCTTTCTACCACAGCCGCCAAACTGGAAGCTCCTTGATGCTGGATTATTTTTATCTTCTCTTTCTATTCCCAAGTGCTCACAAAAATACATATATATGTTAAGCTACAAGAAAATGGACCACATCACAGTTCTCTACCAGTCTTAGCCTGAGTGTGACCCATTAGGAATGTAAGTTACCACTTTCCTAATGTGTAGGGATTTCTTTTGCTGCTTTGGTCATATTTCTTTCTCATGTGGTTCTTTTATGGCCATAGTGCATTTTTCCCTTTTTGTCCCTGCCTCCTTTTTTGGGAGTTGAGTGGGGGGTGGGGGGCAAGAAAGGGTATGAGCAGATAATGGTTAAGAGAAATTTTAGTCTTTCCAGGGCACGCTATTTAGTTTTTGCCATCTAGGTAAAAATCAACCCAATTAAGGTCCCATTAGGTGTTTGAATAGTGGCTAAAGTTGGATAAGTTGGGGAAGGAGTTGAACCAAGACCTGGAGGTCAAGGCCTTGTGGTCTATTACAATTCCCCTGGAGTCTCCGGCCCTGGGGACTCTCTGGGGTTTTAATAAACGAGTGGGGGTTTCATTTTGAGCTCTTTACTACCAAAGACTGAATAATAAATGGAGTGTGATGTTCTTGCCCTAAACATTAACAGCCACAAATGTAGAGCCAGAGAGAGGGTGTGTGTATGTGTTTATAGATATACATATATCATGAATAATTTGTTGGGACTATGCATAAACCTTCTCATTTTACATCTGGGAAAGCGAGGCAGTGAATGAACTCTGGACCTGGACACTTTGAATATAAATCCTTTCTCTGTGACTTTGCATAGTGCTTGCAGATAGGGCTGTGTATTTTTGTTGTAAAGTTAGAAGCTTCTGTCACCTCTCTGGGGGTGGCCTTCCTTAGCCCAGCCTGAAGAAATGGCTCTAAACTCATGAACCCCTCCTCCCCTCGTTGACTACATATGTCTTATATCCTTGGGGTAGTAGTATTTGGAGTATTTTGACCTGAGAGAGAAACCCTCTCTGACGATAGGCTAATGCTTGTGTTTACTAATAAACTTACCCTTTGACAGTCATTGGCTTCCAGGCCCCAAACCAAACTATTTGGCTGCTTTTATGTCAGGCCAAAAAACATACTCCTTGCTTCCTCCCAGTTTCTTAAACAATGAAGCAATGACATTTTACAGTGCTGCATTTTATTGGTGAGTGGATTGAGATGGCACTGAGACACGGCATTGCCCCTCGAGGGAGGGAGGGAGGAGAGAGGAGGAGATGGGGAGCCAGGGTGAACTAAGGGGGGAGTGTGAGCCCTGTGGATTAAAGGAACCGTGACACCGGATGTGACATTATTTTGATTTTGTTAACTGTAGCTGGAATTCTGCTACCTCAGAGTACTCTTCCTCCTCCCTCCCCTCCCTTGCTTCTCTTGACATTCCTCCGATGGTCACTTCTGAAGGTCTCCCAAGGAGACAGTGGCCGGGGAAAGAAACAGGAAGGAAAGGGGGCCAAGAAAAGAGCAACGAAAGAGGTTTTATTTAGAAGAAGGGAAATGTGCCAGCGGATTTAGTAAATATTAAACTGAAGGGCCGAGCAGAGAGATGAGAAGACAGAGCCATGGGAGGAGAAGACGGAATTGGGGTTGAGTGAGGAGGAGAGACAGAAAGGGAGTGTATGCATGTGCGTGCATACAAGCGGGTGTGTGGGTGCATGTGTATGCATGTGTGTGTGTGTGTGTATTATTGGATGGGGTGGATTATGTGCCATCAGGCAGATTCAGGGGGTTCCTGAAAGGCTGTCAGACCCCTGAAATAGGTGAGGCTGGGGAAGTCCTGGGGGAGAAGTTTATTGCCCTTTGGGGGTTGTTAAGGGCTGTGGAGCCTGGCTAAGCCTGTCCCTTCTCGATCTCATACTCCTGAAGAGCGATCATTCCATGTTTCCTTTGGCAAGTCCACCAGGCCTCCAATCAGAAACTGAGCTTTTCTTGCTTGAAACTTTCGTTCTTTGATCTAAGCTGACCCAAGCACCCTCACACCTGTGAGGGCTGGGCACCCTCTGTGGTGGGAGGGAGGAGCCCGGCCCAGCTGGCCCCCTCTGCCCCCTCGGAGGTACTTCCCAGCTGGTTCTCTGCTTTGCAGGAGGTTGGTGAACGTTTAAATGGGGGTCGGTTCACATCTGCTTTTATTTTTCCCCTTTTCTGCCGGCCAGACTGAAAACTTAATAAACTGTGTGAAACCCAAGTAAGCATGCATGTTAAAGAACATTAAATAAATTACGTAAGTATGCCTACCTGTAACACTTTTATAACGTAAATGCACGTGAGTTGTTTTGCCATAAATATGCACACGGACCAGGATTTATTCTAAAGCCCCCTTGTTTCAGCCCTGCTGCTGGGGAAGGTACTGCTGTTCCTCAGCTTTTCCCTTTTCTCCCTGGCACTCGCTGTATCCCGGCTTGGAAAATGTAATAACGATGCCATAAGTACTCTTGTGCAAAAGTTGTTTTTTTTTGTTTCAAAACATTGCCAGTTCATGGCACATAAAACTACCATGGATGTTTCAGCCAGTTTTCTTTTTCCCCAAATAAGGCAAGCATTAATGAAGTGACTGAGGGCCTGAGAAAATACCCTGTCATTCCTTAAAGTGAAATTTCGTCCCATCTCTAGGCAGGCCCACAGATCGCCAGCTGAAGTGCAAGTGTCTAGCCAGAACTTGTTGAATAACAGGCCTCGCGATACAGATTGTTTATTGCCATCGTTACCTCTCATGGCTGTTGATTAAAATACTGCTGTGGCCTTGGCATTTCCCCACGTGTGCATTCAGGGACCAGAAGGCTTTGCATAAGTGATGGCAAGATTATCCCATTCTACAGAAATGAAAGTAAAGGCTAACCAGGTTCCAGGCCCTGCATCTCATTGATTTATGAGCCCTGGGGTTGGGCCAGGCCAAGCTCCAGCTCCCAGACCAGCTACTAATTCTGGAATCCAATGCAGGACAGGGTGATTGGTGTGGCCTGTGTGAGCGTTGTTTACCAGGCCAGCAACCTCATGGCTTGGCCAAAGGCCTGTTTTGGACACGAGGGAAAGTAACCGCCTGTTTGTTGTTGTTAGATGCCATCCAGTTGATTTCGACTCATAGCAACACCATGTGACAGAGTGGAACTGCCTCATAGGGTTGTCTTGGCTGTAATCTTTTACAGGAGCAGATTGTCATGTCTTCTCTCGCAGAGCAGCCAGGTGGGTTCAAACCGCCAACCTTTCAGTTAGCAGCTGAGTGCTTAGAAGTATGAAATGTAACATCCAAATAGTCTTTGGAAACATTCTGGGTGAGGTCGAGGGCAGAGATGAGAAGGTCATTCATAGATTCGTTTCTTTAGATGGAGATGTCATCCCAAATACTCGTGGTATGAAAAGTAAAGGGCGCACATTTTTTTTTTTTTTTACCTTAAGGGTGCTATTTGGGATGACTCCCCTGCCCCCCCCAAAACAAACAAACAAACAAACAAACAAAAAACCAAAACAAACAAACAAAAAAACTAGTTGCCGTTATTGACCCCACATCTGCAGAGTAGAACTGCTCCTTTCAGAAGAAGGTCACCAGGCCTGTCTTCCCAGGTGTCTCTGGGTTCCAGCCTCCTACCTTTTGGTTAGTAGTGGAGGGCTTAACCATTTGTGCCACCCAGAGACTCCTTGCTATTTTGGGACAGTGCTGTCTTTTTGTCCAGTGTATTGGAGAAAGTACTTCCTGCCTCCAAGCTCACACAGAACTTGGCTCCCATGATCTGGCTTCTCCACTTCTGCTGTGTGATTTTGTGTTAATGGTCTAACAGCCTCAGTTTCTTCATCTGTAAAGAATGGGGATAGCTGTGGCTTTGGAAGGGGCAGGGCAGTGTAGCCTAGTGGCAAAGTGCCCTGGCTTTGGTGTTCACCTTGACTTGGCTGCCTTCTCACTGTGTCAGCTTGGGAAGCTGCTAACCTCACAGTTTCCTCTTTGGGGAAGTGAGGAAAGGGCTACCTACCTCCCTCATGGATTGTAGTTAGGATTAAGGGCTGTTGTAAGGATCAGGTGGTCCACATGGTTATAGAAATGCTTTCCAAACAGGGTATGTTGCATTGCTGAATGTTTGGGAGGGAGGGTGCTGTTCAGACTTAGAGTCCTTTGCAAATGATGAGTCTTTTGCATTGATATGTTGTTGGGTGCCCTTGAGTCGATTCTGACTCATGGCAACCCCATGTGATAGAGTAGAACTGTCCCATAGGATTTCTTTTTGGCTATAATCTTTATGGAGGCAGAGCCGTTGCCTAGGATCCATCCAACAGCCTTTTGACTGGCAGCCAGGCGCTTAACTGTTGTGCCACCAGGGTTCCTTTTGTATTGATATAAATGTATGCTAATTCTTATAGTTTGGTTTGTGTCAGTGCATGAAGGCAAGAAGCAGCCAGAAAAATGCATGATTGAAGGGGCATGAGAATTTCTGTTTGCCAACACCATGTTTTCTTAATTCTAAAATACTACAGGTTGTAATATGCCTTTAACGTAATAATCAGGGAGAAAAAATATTCTATTATGTTAAATTTAGCCACTTGTTGTTGTTAGGTGCCCTGGAGTTGGTTCCAACTCATAGTGACCCTATGTACAACAGAAATAAACACTGCACGGTCCTGCGCCGTCCTCACAATTGTTACGCTTGAGCCCATTGTTGTAGCCACAGTATCTGTCCGTCTCCTTGAGGGTCTTCCTCTTTTTCGATGACCCTCTGCTTGACCAAGCATGATGTCCTTCTCCAGGGACTAGTCTCTCCTGATAACATGCTCAAAGTACATGAGATGAAGTCTTGCCATTCTTGTTTCTAAGGAGCATTCTGGCTGTACTTCTTCCAAGACAGATTTGTTTGTTCTTCTGGCAGTCCATGGTGTATTCAGTATTCTTTGCCAACACCATAATTCAGAGGCATCAGTTCTTCAGTCTTCCTTATTCATTGTCCAGCTTTTGCATGCATATAAGGCAAGTGAAAACACCATGGCTTGGGGCAGGTGCACCTTAGTCCTCAGAGTGACATCTTTGCTTTTTAATACTTATATGCAAAGTCATAAATTTCAGAAATGCAAAATTGTAAAAACAACGTGAATCTTAAAATGGAGGAGATATTTCTGTGTGCGTCTATAAAGTAAGTAAAAGCTATGCTGTTTGGCACTGTAAAATTAAAAAAGATGCTTTGTGAGAAGCTTCCAAACCCACTTTGATCACAAATAGGTGTAGCATCCGCGTGGACTGAATTTCTAACCTGTGCTCGAAGAGTCAAAGCAAGCCAAGTCGTTAGGCATGATTGTGCCAGATATCAGCACTTAGAAGCTCATGCAGACCGATTTTGCAGGATTCTATTAATGAAGATTCTGCAGTTCACGTTTTCTTTATTTTTGACCATTGAAGAGAGTTGCTGATATTGATAGATGATGAGCCTGGGTTGCTGTGGAAAGCTTGCTTCTCTACGCACACCATCGTCAAAATTATGTTTGCATTCCAACCTCTCCTTAGCCCATCTCCCTATCGGGGGGGAGTTGGGCTGCAGCCTGAATGGGAACAATGAATACAGAGGCTTCATCAGAAGGCGATATTTGAGCATTTAATGTACTGCGTTCTTGTATATTGTTGGGAAGAATGGGCAGCGCACATTAACCTTCCTATAAGTGTGATGCATTTGAACAGACAGTTGAAGAACAGCCCAAAGAATATGCATTTCTGCTGTGAGCAATTTTGAATAAATCAACATAATAGCGCATGCTTATTAACATATTATGTGAATTGGACAATGATACATACTTGGAGGACCTTGAACCAAATCCACCAGCTAAGAGCCTTTAGGATGGGCTCCAGAAGGACCGGGGTTCTGGGCGTGGAGGTTGTCACACAAAGAAATGAACTGCAGACCACTGGCAGAAGAATTTCCTGGTAATACGCAGCCCTAAGTAAATTTTCAAATGCTTGGACTGCAGTACAGAATGGACTAATGTCAGATAAATTGGATCTGGACTTCTAAATGTAGGTCAGTTTGGGTTGGAAGTGATTTTATTATCCACAAACTTCTTTGTACCTCTTTTTCCCCCTAGAAATCCTCAGCCTGATTTCTCTCTGTTGCCAAGGCTCTCTTGTTAAGTTTCTGAGAAGCAGTATGTTTTTCTATTAGATTTCATGAGAAGTAGTGCTAGGCTTTTGGTATAGTTGTGTGTTTAGATCTCCCCCAAACTTTCAGTGTGTTGAAATTGAAATTCCAGGGCTGATAGGAATGAGTCCCAGGCTCACCCAGTAAGCCCGAGTCCTTGTCTCAGCCTGTCAGAAACTTGCTGTGTGATCTTGGGCAAGTGTTGGCATGTTACTTCACGGATAAAAAATTAACAACAAAACAGGGGTTACATATGATCTTTTTTTAATCCCTTATAGCTCGAAAACTTAGAGATTCAACGATCTTGTGTCTTCTGTGCTGTGACTATAAAATGGGGAAAAAAAAAATTAAGAGAGTCTTATAACCTTTGAGAACCTGAATAGCTCCTAAGTTATTCTTTTCTTTTTAAACTCTGGATACCCTTTAAAAATTTATTTAACTGGGTACATGTCTTCCTTCATGACATTTAATAATAACTTTATAGACTTTGGTTAAAGACTCTAGATCTTTTCAAACAGTTACTTTTTAAAGTATTAAGTGTCTTATTAAACCTGCCGAGGAGATACAGAGTTTAGGAGACCATTTATCACATGTGAAAACAGTCTAGACGTAACTGCTCCTTGAGAACGGGGCTAATGAAACTTACTCCAACTTCCTACTTTGCACAAAGTGCCCTGACTGGACAAAATGTAACAACTCTTTGTACAAAAAGGTTTTTTGGCCTCTTTGTGTACTTTTGCTCATGTTGAGCCAATCTGAGGACTTTTACTTAGCAATTTATTTAATTAAAGATTGGCCCACCTGAAAGGTGATTACCCGAAGGCCTTGTGAGCGATGCAGGATGTTGGGAATGGGCATGGGAGGTGGGCCTTTTGGGAACAAGGACACTCATTTCCGTTACTGCAAGCAATGAGGAGTTTATTGTTAGTTAGGTTATTATGAAAATAAAGAAAAAGACACTCTCTGCCAGGATGTCTAGCCCAGACAGAGACCTGGGAATAGCCACCCCTCCCCAACCCCCCTCCCCCCCCAAAAAAAAAAAAAAAAGAAAGAAAACTCACTCAAATACATTGCTGTCGAGTTGATCACGACTTATGGCGACCCCATCTGTTACAGAGTAGAACTGCTCCATAGGGTTTTCTTGGCTACGGTCTTTACTGAAGCAGATCTTCAGGCTTTTCTTCCTCAGCACCTCTGAGTGGATTCAAACCTCTAACCTTAAGGTTAGTAGTTGAGTGCAAACTGTTTGCACCATCCAGGGACACAGGAAAAGCCCAACAACTGGAATTCAAAAGCCAAACAGGTGCTGCTAATGTTGGCCTTTGGAAGCCTGGCAGTGGGGCACTGTTCTGGATCCAGGTGGTTGGGTTGACCAACGTTTCTCTTTCGTGCATACCGATGGTTTTGCCCAGCCCTTCCCTCTGTCTCCTTCCTCTCTTCTTGGTGTATCCTCTCGTAGCCCTTCTTACCTTGAGGGGAACCTTTTCTTTGCTTTGTCACTCACTCTCCAGCTCGGAGTTTCTGCTTCCTCCTAACTGTGACCGCTTATGCTCCACTTTGACCCTAACTACCCGGACCCGTCTGTACACCCCTTTACTTACCCTTTGGCTCCCAGTTTTCTCTAGTTCCCAAATTAAAAAAGAAGCACATGAAGTTGGCCCAGCTTACCCCGGTTTGGATGGGGCTTTTGTGCCATCGTTGTCCATCCTTGGACTAGCTGTCCTCGGGGAGGGTGCTGCCTCTGGTCCAGTTAGCAGGGAGAGGGACTGTCACATGGTCCAGACCGAGAAGCCAAGGGATGGCTGCCTCTGAGGGGCCCAGGATGGGATAGATCCCTTTAGGAGGGGATGATGGGTGCAGTGGGCACCATGAACTGGGTGTCTAGCCAGAGGAGTCAAGCATGTCTGTAGCACAAGCCTGCTTCTTTCTTGTTGTCTAAGTGAAAGAAACCTTTGATGACTGGGGCCATCAAACACTCACACCATCCAGACATTATTTAGGAATGGAGTTGGGAAGCATTTAAAGAAGTAGACCAATCTGATCTGCCTGTCGAAGGAATGTCTGTGTTTAGTGCGTTCCCGAGGGGACTGAGGACACTGTGCCATACCTCCTTTACCTGCTTCTAATGTCTGCTTGTTGAAGTTGAGATCTGCAAGGGCTGGCTAGTGACCCTAGTGAGATTCCCTTATGAAACCAGATACTACAGAGTGTTAGAAGGGACATTCTGGTGACTTTTTTTTAATTGGAGAGATCCTTTTGCTAATTCCTAACTCAAGGTCCTGAGCATGAATGAGGTTGGGGTGGGGGGGCGGTAGTTTCCTTGTCTTTTAACATTTACTTGCACAGTATAAAAGGCATGTGTTCCGTTACATCTTCTAATAGAACCATGATGGAGAGGGGCACGTGAGGAGGTGGGAAATGTTGTCACACACACACAGGCCTCAAGAAGCCCACGTTTAATCATTTTCGTGCTTATTTGGTAGAAGGGGCTTCTGCATTTGCAGCTGGCTTGTGTTAGGAGTACATATGACTATGGACTTGACTGTTTTGGAGATAATTTGTGAAACTCTTTAAGGGCCAGGTGAGGGCCTCACTGAATGTCCCCAAGTCCTATTTCCAGATAGAGGTATTTATTTAACAGGAGAGGTGGGGCAGGCAAGTGTAGTGGAAAGGGCCAGCCAAGGCTTTGGAGATAGACAGGCCAGCCAAGGTTTTTGGCCCATTCCTTATTACCTGTATGATTTGTAAAAAATTACTTAATCAGGAAGTTGCTCTACCTTCCTTTCTTTAAAATCTAAAAAAATCCCTGTAATGGAACTCCGTGGAGACAAGTGGCAGAAACCCAACCTGAATGAGGTTCAGCAGAAACGGGGAGTTCAGTTACACCCAAAACCAACTTTTGGGAATGGCAGAGGTGGAGCTTGCCTTGGGGCCTAAGGGGCCTGCCTCTGAGTAGCTCTCCTTGTCTTCATTCTCTCCTCCCTGGTGGTGCAGTAGGTAGAGCGAGTGACTGCTAACTGAAAGGTTGGTGGTTCGAAACTACCAGTGGCTCTATGGGAGAAAGATGTGGCGGCTTGCTTCCATAAAGATTTACAGGCTTGTTAACCCTGTGGGGTTGCTATGATGTGGGAAGGTCTGGAGGCTGGATCATGTCGTGGGCTTTTCTCCTCAGGTAGAGATGGTGGTACTCTTGCACCTCCTTCACTCAGAAAAAATTCTGGAGTAGGATTTTAATTGGCTGGGCTTGGATCAGGTACAACGTCTGGACCAATCAGTGTGGCCAGAAAGGAGGGACCATATAAGAAGTTGGCGGCTCCCATTTGGATCATGTGACTGGGTGGTGTTGGAGAGATCACCTGATTACTGGGGGAATGAGCATGAGTCAGCCTTTAAAATTTTTTTTTAAGATTTATTTTTGCATTAAATGAGTATGTAAAGCTCTTCCACCACGCGTCTGTCAGTGTATCATACTGTAGTGGCTTGCCCGTTGGCTGTGATGCTGGAAGCGATGCCACTGGTATTTCAAATACCAGCAGGTTCTTAGCACTTTACCTGGCACCAGCTTTTCAGTTAGCACCCTAGCACATTAACCATTTGCAGGAGTCCCTAGGTGGTGCAAATGGTTAATGCACTCAGCTACTAACCAAAAGGTTGGGAGTTCGAGTCCATCCAGAAGCCCCTCAAAAGAGAGGCCTGGTGATCTATGTCTGAAAAATCAGCCATTGAAAACCCTGTGGAAGACAGTTCTGCTCTGACACACATGGGGGTCGCCATGAGTCAGAGTCGACCTGATGGCAACTGGTTACACCAGGGGAGGTTGAAAGCTCCCTTGTTTTGCTGTGGCTAAAACAAGGAACCTTTTTTTTTTTAAATAATAATTTTATTGAGATATAATTCACATACCATACAATTCACCTATTTAAAGTGTACAATTGAATGGTTTTTAGTATGTTCACAGAGTTGGGCAACCATCACCACAATTAATTTTAGAATATTTTTATTAACTCCCCTAAAAATCCTATACCCATTTGCAGTTACTTCCCCCTTCTACTCCTGTAATTGATAATGTACTTCCTGTCTATATAGACTTGCCTGTCCTGGACATTTTATGCGGATGGAATTATATAATATGTGGTCTTTGGTGATTGGCTTCTCTTACCTAGCAAAGGAACTTAAAAAAAATATTTTTTTATTATGGTGAAATAGATACAACAAAAAGTTCGCCATCATAACCATTTCTTGGTGTACGATTCAGTGATGTCAATTACATTCACCATCACCACTACCCAGTTCCAAACGTTTTACATCACCCCAAACAGAAACTCAGCACCTGTTCAGCAGTAACTCTCATCCCTTTCTTCCCCCGCCTGCTAGTGACCACTCATAAACTTTGGTTTCTATGCATTTGCCTGTTCTAGATATTTCATGTAAGTGGGATCATAGAATATTTGTCCTCTGTGTCTGGCTTATTTCATTCAGTATGTTTTCACGGTTCATCCGTGTTATAGCACATATCAGCTTCATTTCTCTTTATGGCTGAATAATTCCATTGTTTGGATGTATTATGTTTTGTTGGTGTATGCATTCATCTGCTGATAGACACTTGGGTTGGTTTTACCTAAAGCACGGAACTTGGAAGGAAATTTGACCAGGTTGTGCCCACAGCCTTGGCTTTCTGGAATTCAGTGTCCTTTTGCTTCCCTCTCCTCTGTCTCCTTACCCTCATTTCTATAAGAAGTCAGAAGATAGAACCCCAAGTTGACTTGATGATTATGACTGAGACATGCTAGAATTAGTAATAGAATGTTGGGTGGGTTAGATCTGGACCCGGGATAGAAGGATTCCTCCTTTTTTATACCTGGTGACTCCGTCACTGGCAAGGAGAGAGTTAAATACTTCAAGAGGCTATTGGGCATTCACCTCCAAGGGGAATTCCTGCTCTGAGGGTACACTGGGGCAGGAGAAGCTTGAGTATTGTCTTTTGTGAGGTTGTAACAGACTCCCGTGGTGTGCGGTGTGTGGAAACAAGGTGTGCGTGCGCCCCTCTCCCCCTCCCCCCGCTTCCCTTGGTGCTGAAGGGACTCCAGGAGAGTTTCAGGAAACCTCTCCTTTTCTTTATCTCCCTCTCCTGCCCCCCGCCCCTTCTCCCCTGGTTCACACCCTAGAGAGAGGAATCTTTTTACCTTTTTGTTACGGGCCATGGCTGTAGGGAATGTTACCAGTGTTGGGACTGGGCATGCGACCAAACCTGGCTGGTGCCTGAGCTGAAACTGAAGCTGAGCACCAGTTGCAGGGCGGGCTGAGTGTAAGCAGGCTTCCGTGGCACTCCTTGGCCCATCCCATAGAGATAGTCCTCGCCAGCCTAGCACGGCAGACCCCTGACAGCGAGGATGGCAGGACACTGTCAGGCAGGTCACAGACGACTTTCACCCCCTATCAAAGGAGCGATTCCTCAGTCAGGGTTGTCTGGGTGCTCAGTGTGCCCCATTTTCAGTGACGCTCCTTGAGGAGAATGGCTGTCCAGACAGGTTACTGTTATTAGATGGGGGAGAGTGCTTTTCACATTGCTCACTTACACGACTTCAGAGTAAGGAGTCAGCACAAATGTTGGACGTGCTTAGAAAAATGGCAGTGGAACACGAGAAGGTTTTATGGGGAGTGAGGGCAAGTGACTTGGTGGGGTGTTCAGAGCTTGGGTCTTGCCTTCATCTTTGGCTGTCTGTTGTTTCTTACCTGCTTTTGGAGAAGAAAAGAAAAGCAGCAGTGTAGTTCCCTCTATACATTACAGTAACGATATGAGGGTTCCCACTGGGTCTGAGACCATTTCCGTTGTCTAGGTAAAAAGAAAGGTCGCTGTGTCGCCCAAGCAGTTTACACTCGATTGCTGATTATTGGTTTGGACCCACCCAGGTGCACCAAGGAAGAAAGGCCTGGCAGTCTGCTTCCATAAAGATTATAGCCACTAAAACCCTACGGAGCATTTCTACTTTGTAATACATGGGGATGCCATGAGTCGAAATCGACTTGATAGCTACATGTTTGGTTTAAGGTCCCCTGGGTATTGCAAACAGTTTGTGCTTGTCTGTTAACCAAAAGGTTGGCAGTTTGAACCCATCCAGCTGTGTAGTAGAAGAAAGGCCTGGCAATGTGCTGCTGTAAAAATTACAGACAAGAAAACGCTATAGATCTCTGTTCTACTCTCGTAACATACGGGATTGTCATGAGTTGGAAATGACTTGACAGCCACGGGTTTTTAGGTCAAAACATTGAAGGACCAGTGTTCTCTTGAGGTATCGTAATAATTTGTGTGTTAAGTGCTAAGTGGTGAACCTGGGCTCTGAGTTAGAGTAACTACACTGTTCATGTCCCTAGGGGTGGAAATGGCCCCTAGGATCCTGGCAGCCAGCCATGTTTCCATAGGGCAGAGCTAGGTGGCCCGGGTGTGTGAGATGCAGGGGCAAGGCTGGCAAGACACCTGCCTTATCTACCTGGGTGGGTCTTTGTTTTTCAAGCAAGTGTCTTTCCAGACTAGAACTTTGACAACCAGTGGAGTTCCCAGGCTGCCTTTCCACTGGAGTTCTACAGGGAAGGAACCATTTACTTATCACCTTGTTGACTGTCCACCCTGAAAGCCAAGGGTTTGATGACTACGGAAGTGTTTGGGGTCACATGAAGTACTTACCTCTTCCCTTTGGAGCTGCTTCCCACTCCCGTTTTCATTCTCACAAACCTTCCCACCTGCCAGCTGTGCCTGTGAGTCACCTAGCCAGACATCGAGGCCCTGAGGCCGGCTGCCCATCCCTGTGACCTGGACGGCTCCTGGCGGGAGTTATTGGCACCAGCGTCCAGAAAACAAACCACACCCTGGGAATGATGACATGTTAAAGCATTTCTCCTCTTGAGAAAAGAGGAACCAGGGTCTTACGCTGGGCTTGGGGTTTGTCTGTCCTGCATCTAATGCTACTGTTGACTCTTGTGTTCATCGCTGGTCAGCTGGCCTTGGCTGGTCAACAAGGAGCACTTACCAGACCCTTGGTGGTCTAGGGGGACGGTCGACAGATCAGTGAGTGTGGTGATGTTACCACCTCCTTTCCTCCTTGGGTACAAAGATCATCTTGGATCTCTTAGATTCTCCTACTCGCTTTATGCAGAACATCCTGGATTTATGAACTAGACTGGGTCTCTGTTTATTATTTTGTACTTAGGATTCTTTCTTTAAAATCAGAGATAAAAATATGATTGTTTTTGTTTTGCCGACTCACTACTACTAGCCTTCCTCACTCCACAAAGGGGGCCAGTGTGTGTGTTTCTGAGTCACTGGGATTATTGTAGATAGCCGACTTCTAAAGCTGTGTGATTTTAAGGAGACCTAAACACAACTGAAGGAGCTCTGATGACGCAATGGTTAAGTGCTTGGCTGCTCATCGGAAGGTTGGTGGTTTGAACCCACCCAACAACTCTGCAGGAGAAAGACCTGACAATCTGCTCCTGTAAAGATTATAGCCTAGAAAACTGTCTCTACAGGGCAGTTCTACTCTGTCACATGGGGTTGCTACCAGTCTAAATCGACTGGACAGCACCCAGCAACAACAAATACAATTAAGCCCTTTCCCCCCAGCCATTTTTGAACACATATATATATCGTTAGATGTAATCTCTATCACATCATGCATAGGTAAATGACAGCATTAGGGACATTTAAGAGAGCTGTGGGACATGTGGGATCTTGGCATGTTGCTGAAGACTACACAGGGATGTTTACACTGTCACTATATTTTGCTGGAATTCTCCATCTCTGTAGAGGACACCTGGGTGTATTCTCGTTTTGGATTCTAAGGGTTTTGTTGTTGTTGCTGCTGCTACAGTGATCTGGGTACCTTTCCAAGGAGGTTGCATCAATCCATGTCATAGGAAAATTCTCTGACTGGTTACCTTTAACCAGGGGACGATTTTCCTTGTGGGAGACATTTAGCAATGTCTAGAGATATTTTTGGTCATCACAATTGGGCAGGGGGTGCTACTGTCATCTAGTGGCATCCTGCAAGGTGCACAGGACAGCCCTCAGCCACAAAGAATGATCCAGCCCCAAATGTCAGGAGTGCCGAACTTGAGAAGCCCTGCTTTAACCTAGTGTTGTTTATTGAGCAGCTGTCCCTCCTGTATTTGTGTGTGTACTACCAGTTACTTTATTGACTTGAAAATATTTAATAGTTTACTAGGTTCTTCTTTAAAAAAAAAAAATCACACAAACACGATGATATAAAAGCTAGTAGCTTTTCATGCTGCGAAAAGGTGTGTGATGCAGAGAATAGCCCCGTGCAAGGTGCATTTTGTTTGCTGTGGTCCAGCAATGGGTTGAGATCCCACCTGGTTTGTAGAAGAGATAATGTGAAGTCATTACATTTGTGGTTTTCAAAATCTTAGTTTCCCACTCACCTAATAGGCTACATTTTTTTTTTTTTTTTAAAAGAGAAACACAAGTCTAATCGTCTTGCTTCTCCCAGAATACTAACGTGTATATGTGTGTGTTTTGAGGTATAGCCCCGAAATACTTTCTAGGAATCATGGTTTGCTTTCTAAAGTTGTTCCTGAAAGCAACCAGCGATTGACAGTACATCATAGATTTTGTGGCTCCTTCATGACATTTCTGGGGAAGTAAATGAAAGGTGTAAATTAAGAAAAGCAAGTGTTTGTGGCTCCCACTTTAACCTTCTGTTATGTTAAATGGCTTTATTGAAGAGGGCTGTCACTGCTCTTGAAAACTTGGGAAAATCCACAGCAAGCTGTGCCATTAGTTGCCTTTCTGGAGCATAGGATGTTTGATGTGAAAATTATATGGGCATATCTAATTGGGTGTATTTTCACCCCACCAGATATTAACTGCAGAGGTGACTCTTCCCCCTCCCCTGCTTTTTTAAGCTAAATTGTTTAATGTGAATTTCATGCCCTTAAGAATTGTGTTCTGCTAATCTGTGTGCCATTTGTCAGTGTTTTTGTTTAGTAGCATCTCTGTGTGGCCCAGCCATGTAAACTTTTAGACACTTGTTATTCCCTCCCTGATTTGGGGGATGATAAGGCCTATGAGCTCCTACCTCTTCCCCCGTAATTTACACTCTTCCATACCCTATGGAAAGCATGCCAGCTCATGGAAAGAAACCAAAAGCTCTCGGGCCCTCTGCTTCCTGTAAAATGGGAATAATAGTTCTTGCCCTGCCTGTTCCCCAGAGTTGTGTATTAATTTCCAATAAAATGTACTTGGAATTCTAGTACAGAGCAGTTAGAGGTGAGATAGTGACAATTATACCAATTTAAACTTCTGCATTATTTTTAATAACAGTTTTTTCACATATTGTATAGCACACTCATTTTATAGTGTACAATTCATTGATTTTTTAGTATCTTAACAGAGTTGTACAACCATCATCACGATCAACCTTAGAACATTTTCATCACCCAAAAAAGAAAACCCTTACCATTAGTGATCACTCTCCATTCTCTCCTCCCTCCAGCGCTAGGCAGCCACCCGTACTGTCTGTATCGATTCACCCATTCTGGACATTTCATGTAAATGGAATCATGGACTAGATGGCCTTGGTGTCTGGCTTGTTTCACTTAGCATCATGTTTTCAAGGCCCATTCATATTGAAGCATTTATGAATGGTTCATTCCTTTTTTCTGTTGCCAAATAATATTCCATTGTATTGATAGACCACACTGATTTATCCATTATTGTACGGATAGAATGTATTTCGTTTACCATTCATTAGTCAATGGTAAACTTTACAATTTAAAGAATATTCAGCTAGTCCATATTTGTTTTTTTTGGATACTTTTTTTTTTTTAATTGTACTTCAGGTAAAGGCTTACAGAACAAATAGTTTCTCATGAAACAGTAGTACACATGTTGTTTTATGACATTGGTTAACAACCCCACAACATATCAACCCTCTAACTTCTCAACCTTTATTATTTCAAAAATTTCTACACACGCAGTTCAGTGACATTGACTACGCTCCTCCAATTGTGCTGTTATTCTTATTTAAGATGAAGGCTTACAGAACAAAATAGTTTCTCATTTAACAGTTACTACACATGTTGCCCTATGACAATGGTAACAATCTCATGACACATCAACAATATCCTTACTCAACCTTGGGTTCCCTATCACCAGCTTCCTTGTACCCTTCTGCCTTCTGGCCCTTGTCACTGGACTCCTGTACCTCGTTAGTCTCATTTGGTTTTACGGGGCTGTCCACTCCCAGGCTGAACAGTGACCCTCGGAGATAACTTCACCACTGGGGCTAAAAGGGTGTCTCGGGCCATACTCTCGAGGTTTCTCCAGTCTCCTTTAGGCCAGTAAATCTGGTCTTTTTTTTGTGGGTTAGAATTATGCTCTACATCCTTCTCCAGCTCTGTCCAGAACCCTCTGTTGTGATCCTGGTCAGAGCAGTCAGTGGTGGTAGCCAGGCACCATCTAGCTGTACTGCATTCAGTCCGGTGGAGGCCTTGGTAGCTGTGGACAATTAGTCCTTTGGACTAATCTTTTCCTTGTATCCTGTTGTCTTCATTCTCCCTTGCTCCCGAAGGGATGAGACCAGTGGAGTATCTTAGATGGCTGCTCACAGGCTTTTAAGACCCCAGACACTACTCACCAAGGTAGAATATAGAACATTGTCTTTATAAGCTGTGTCATGCCAATTGAGCTAGATGTTCCCCGAGACCGTGGTCCCCAGAGCCCTCCGCCCAGCAATTCAGTCCCTCAGGGAGTTTGGATGTGTCTGTGGGGCTTCCATGACCTTTCCTTGTACAAGTTGTGCTACTTTCTCCTGTATTGTGTACTGTCTCACCCTTCACCCAAGATACCACTTAGCTGTTGTCTATTTAATATTCCCCCCCGCTGCCATTCCTGGTAACCAACAAAGATTGTTACATTTTGTGTGAGAACTTTTTCATGGGTTTTTACAATAGAGGTCTCATACAATATTGGTCCTTTTGTGATTGACTTATTTCACTCAGCATAATGTCCTCCAGTTTCATCCATGTTATGAGATGCTTCACAGATTCATTGTTCTTTCTCATCGCATAGTACTTCATTGTGTGTATGTACTATAGTTTGTTTATCCATTCATCTGCTGATGGGCATCTAGGTTGTTTCCATTGTTTTGCTATTGTGAACAATGCTGCCATGAACATAGGTGTGCATATGTCTATTCGAGTGATGACTCTTATTTCTCTAGGATATATTCCTAGGAGTGGGATTGCTGGATCGAACGGTATGTCTATTTCTAGCTTTCTGAGGAAGCACCATATCATTTTCCAAAATGGTTGTATCATTTTGCATTCCCACCAGCAGTGCATAAGTGTTCTGATCTCCCCGCAGGCCCTCCAACATTTGTTATTTCCAGTGTTATTGATTCGTGCCAGTAATGCCGGGGTGAGATGGTTATCTCATTGTGGTTTTAATTTGCATTTCTCTAATGGCTAGTGATCGCGAGCATTTCCTCATATGTCTGTTGGCCATTTGAATGTCTTCTTTGGTGAAGTGTCTGTTCATTTCCTTTGCCCATTTTTTAATAGGATTATTTGTCTTTTTGTGGTAGAGGTGTTGGATTTTCTTGTAGATTATGGAGATTCGACCTTTGTCTGACTTGTACTGTCCAAAAATTTTTTCCCAGTCTGTAGGTTCTCTTTTGACTCTTTTGGTGAAGTCTTTTGAAGAGTATAGGTGTTTGATTTTTAGAAGATCCCAGTTATCTAGCTTATCTATTGGGTTTTGTGCATTGATGGTTATGGTTCGTATCCTGTTAACGCCATGTATTAAGGCCTGAAGTGTTGGTCCTATTTTTTCTTCTATGAACTTTATAGTTTTAGGCTTTATATTCAGGTCTTTGATCCATTTTGAAGTAGTTTTTGTATACGGTGTGAGGTATGGGTCCTGTTTCATTTTTTCGCAGATGGATATCCAGTTTTGCCAGCACCATTTGTTAAAAAGACTATCTTTTTCCCATTTGATGGACTTTGGGCCCTTGTCGAAGATCAGGTGACCGTAGGTGGATGGATTTACATCTGGTTTCTCAATTCTGTTCCATTGGTCAATGTATCTGTTGTTGTACCAGTACCAGGCTGTTTTGACTCCTGTAGCTGTATAGTAGGTTCTGAAGTCAGGTAGTGTGAGTCCTCCAACTTTATTCTTCTTCTTCAGTAGTGCTTTACTTATTCGGGGCTTCTTCCCTTTCCATATAAAGTGAATGATTAGTTTTTCCATCTCTCTGAAGAATGTTGTTGGTATTTGGATCGGGATTGCGTTGTATTTGTAAATTGCTTTGGGTAGAATTGTCATTTTCACAATGTTGAGTCTGCCTATCCATGAGCATGGTATGTTTTTCCATTTATGTAGATCCCTTTTGGTTTCTTGCAGTAGTGTTTTGTAGTTTTCTTTGTATAGGTCTTTTGCATCCCTGGTCAGATTTATTCCTAAGTATTTTATCTTTTTAGGGGCTATTGAAAATGGTATTTTCCTGATTCCCTTTTCATCATTCTCCTTATTGGTGTATAGAAATCCAACTGATTTTTGAATGTTTATCTTGTATCCTGCTACTCTGCTGAATCTTTCTATTAGTTCCAGTAGATTTCTCGTGGAGTCTTTAGGGTTTTCTGTGTATAGTATCATATCATCTGCAAACAGGGACAGTTTAACTTCTTCATTACCAATTTGGATGCCCTTTATTTCTTTTTCTTGCCTTATTGCTCTAGCTAGAACTTCCAGCACAATGTTAAATAGGAGTGGTGATAAAGGACACCCTTGTCTTGTTCCTGTTTTCCATATTTGTTTTAATTTTCAAAATTATACCTTCCCCTTTATTGGAAGTTAAATGCTGTTATTGTAATTACTGTTATAGGGCAAAGATTTCCAAGTCTACTTATTTCAAAAAGTACATCCCTTAACAGACTCTACGTAGAACTAAACAGTGAAGAAAGATGACTTCAGACTTTATGGTCTCTCTGAAGCATTAACATCTTTTACTCTGTAAAACTAGTAACTATTTCTAGTAATTGTTTCTCTAGGTTGGCTGAGGAGAAAAATTATCTCCGTGACTCAAGTTTGGCCTTTTGGCTTTGTTGTTTTCTACTCTGGTAGTAATCCTTGAAGTTGTGGCAGTTAGCCAGATAGCAGTGTACAGATTATGATCAGATAAAGTGATTTCCAGCCTGGGGAGTCTTTCTGCTTTGTTTAATGTTTGGTTTGTTTGTTTGTTACTGTTCTTGTTGTTTTTACCTGTTTTAAGGGGACATTAGTGTTTCAGTGGTAGAAGTGCCGCCTTCCATATGGGAGACCTGGGTTTCGATTCCTGGCCAGTGCACCTTAAAGGCAGCCACCACCTGTCTGTCACTGGAGACGGGTGTCGTTATGATGCTGAACAGGTTTCAGCAGAGCTTCCAGACTAAGACTAGGAAGAAAGCCTGGTAGTCTACTTCTGAAAATCAGCCAGTCAAAACCCTAGGGACAACAATGGTCTCATCCTGTTGTACATGAGATCGCCATGAATCAGAGGCTGACTCCATGGCAGCTAACAACAACAGAGCATTCAGAAAGTCAGATATGTTTACATTCTGGAGATAGGAAAACTCACTTAGTCTAAATTTGTCCCACCGCCTGGGCCATGGTTGATATAGTGGAAGAGAGTTACTCTACTCAGGGCAGACCCAGCCTGGGTCAGCTGCTTTGTAATCAGTTCTGATCACTACTCTACAAGGCTGTTTGTGGTATTAATGTTTCTTGAGTACTTTGCTGAGATTATTATTATTGTTTTTTGTGAGGGGTGGGGAGACACTGCACATATTAGAGGTAGTCTCTGGAGAAGGATCTCATGCTTGATAAAGTAGAGGGTCAACGAAAAAGAGGAAGACAAGAAGGATTGACACAGTGGCTGCACCAATGGGATCAAACATAGCAATGATTATGAGGATGGCGCAGGACTGGGCAACATTTTGTTCTGTTGAATATAGGGTCGCTGTGAGTCTAAACCAACTCGATGGTGCCTAACAACAAGAAGATGATTGTAATTTAAGAAGCAGAAAACCCTCAACCATCTTTAAGAGAACCTCAAAATTTAGGAGTTAACATCAGAGCCGTCTAAATATGGGGACGTGGGAGCTGCAACTCAGGGGCCCACACTTTGGCGGGTAAACCCATTTATTTGCTGGTGGGAAGTAATGGGAGCAAGATGACATTGACCCTCCAGTTCATATGTGGACTGTCTCTTGATGCCTTCTCTACACATGAGTGCCTGTATGCACACTTGCCAAAAACACACAATGTAGGGATTTTTTTCTCTCACAGTTGCCTTTAATCATCACCATGGTGCAGGCAGGAGCCCACGTAGCTGTCTCAGACATATGCTCAATGAAAACAGTGATGACTGCCCATGTGGTCCGATTAGCATTAGCATGATTTCTCTGGGGGTAACACATTGGGAGGCAAGTGCCATTTTGGAACAAGGGATGTCTGTGGTTGGAGCTGGCAAGCTTTTCCCCAAATTCTAGCATACATTCCCATTCTGAACGAGATGATGTCTAGATTGGTACCACCTGTGGAAATCCATTGGTTTCAAATATTTATATCCTTCCAATGTGATTCCTCCTTTTATAAAATCGGGAGAGAACTTTTTAAAAAACCCTCTCAATTTAATAAGTTTCCATGCAATTGATTTCACATCTATCGCTCATCTCAGCCCAAATTGTTTGTTTTTATAAACACCCAAGATGGTTCAAATAACATTTTCTCATAAATTAGCCCCTCTTGGCACAATTATTCAGTTTTTGCACCATGGAAGACCCTCTGGAGTTTGATGGTGTCAGGAAACACATTAGGAGAAAATAGTATGCTATTACCTAATGTTACTAATTGGTTGGTAGAAATGAGAAAAGAGGGCATGTAATTGGGGCTCCCGTGGCTAATAAGATGTGAATTATGAAAATATTTCCAGGAGAAATTCCAGGGCTGTTCTCGAAACCTGTTATTTGCATTTTCAAATATTTGATCCCCATTGATAGGGGAGGAGGGTGCTGTTTATCAACACTGCTTTCTTTTTCAGACCAAAGCAATCTCAATTTCTCGAGTGGTAGCTAGATTCCCAGGTACACCCAGCCCCCTGTGATGTTTTTGTAACCTCTCAGTCCCATTTTTAGCTGCTCGTTGTCCTGTTATAGGTGATACATTGATTTTTAAAGAGAGGACTGCCTACTAGACATCACAAGTCCAAATCAGACACTATTCCCCCTCCTGGCCACTGGATTCTGGTCGGGTGCTGTTCATGGTGGACCGTGGTGGAAAATGAAGCAACATTCCTTTCCACAGGCTTGGCTGAGTAGAAGGAACTTTCCTTTAGCAAGACTCTCATTAGAAGAACAGCACATTTTATTAACTGGATTCACAAAGCTTCCTGCAGCCTGGGTTCTTGGACTCAAGCTTCTGTCGGAAGTTCTTGCATGGCAGTCATTGCTGGGTAAGGTAGATGGGCTTATTATATTTTATGCTTGAACATGTGAATCAACTACTGTTCCTCAGTAATTGACGAGCATTTCGCTTGTCTGAGGGGATTACACTGTTTCAGGACAGAGACTCTCAGTTCCACATGCAGATGGTGGATGTGGAAGTTACAGGGAGGAGCTTCACTTTTCTTTCCCCTGCTTGAGGTCGCATGGAAACCTCACTGCTGTCGAAGGAAACAGACTGGAAAGGCGTGTGGGCACTCAGAGTGTATGTGTGTCCCAGGAATCAGGCTTGTCTTAGAAAGGACTTCAGTTAGTGTTCCAACCAAGTCTGCTAGAAACTTAACTCATTTTTTGCATGCTGTGGCTTATGTCACAAATCTTCACATTATCACGTTTAATCCCCATAAAGCCTTGACCTTCACTTATAGAGTGAATTAGTGTTGATGTCAGTTAAAAAGTAAAAGCATCTCCTTTTTTGAAAGTTACCCAAATAAACTCTTCATACTTTATTCCAGACTCTTTAAAAATATATATATTTTGTGCTCATTTTACAGTTATTTATGATAACAAAATGAAAAAAAATGTTTTACTTACAACTTCTCAATGTTCAATAGGTAGTGTTTTTCCCTCACAGGAATAAAAACAAAAACAAAAGTTGACATTTGCAAAATTTCCCTTTAACTGGTAAGCATCTTCTGAAATGATGCTGCAGATTACCACTCATGATGCCTTATCCCTAAAATGTTTCTCCCCGACGATATAGAGCTTTTATCTAGAACAAGAAGTTATAAGAATAAGAAGCATTTGCAGCTTCTTCTCCTTAAATGTGACTTTACTATGTTAAATCTAGCCTGTTACTATATAATGGCCCTGTTCAGAAATTCAGGCACATTCTGCCTGTGCTTAGGGCACGTTGAGGGGCTAGCTCCCCTCGCCCTGCACTATTGTAGCCTGTTAGAGGTGGACGGGGCCTTAGAAGGCAGCCAGCATCCCCATTTGCCCCAGAAACTGAGCCCCAGAGGTAGAGGGCCACATAACAGCTAATTAGTAGGAGTGCTGAGGTTGAGGCGAGGTGACAAGTGTTTTGTAAACGATAAATATGGCCTAAACATTAGCACCTTTTGCATTCATTCCGTTTTGCCTTCAGTTGTATCCTTGTCTCTTTCTCACTAAGTTGAGTTCCTTGATGGCCAGGGTAGACTTTATTTCTATACCCCTTGAGCACAGGGGAAATACCTGAGTAGCGCACACGGTTAAGCACTTGGCTGCTCACTGAAAGGTTGGCGGTTCAAATTCACTCAGAGATGCCCTGGAAGAAAGGCCTGATGATTTACTCCCGAAAGATCATGTCCACTGAAAACATTGTGGAGTGCAGTTCTACTCTGACACAGACGGGGTCACCATGAGTTGGAATCAACTGGACAGCAACTGTTTTTTTTTTTTTTTTTGTTTGTTTTAAGTACAGAGATGGTGATTATGTATGTTTCACCTATTGTTAACTCTGAGCAGGATGGCTGGATTTGCGCGAGTAAGTTGCTGTAAGTGTGCCATTCTTGACTGTAGGACATTGTCCTCCATATTTGATGGTCCCTGCCTACCTACACAGGTACATCCAAATGTGCTCGTGTGTGTGTACACGTGCCCTCTGTGCACACTCTCACGCCTTGTCACTCACACCCACTCACATTTTCAAAAAATAATAACCCCCCCCCCCACCCCCAAAAAAAAAAAATGTTGCATACGTTTGCTATGTCAATGATGGTGTCCTGTTTTGGGGAAGAACCAGGATTGTCTCTAATGATAAAAAAGGTAGTCTATCTGGTACCCCGATTAGACGTTTTCTTTGGCATCTGCATTAATACAGCAACATATTTCAAATGTAATTCGTTCACATCAAAGTTACCTCACTTACAAACATGAGAATTATTGAAGGAGCTTAAAGCTAGATTGACATCACCTATGAAGACCTTGATTCTTGTTCCACGGTTATAGATGTGTTTGCGGGTTTTGTTGGTGTTGTTTTATTTATTTATTTATTTATTTTGTTGTTGTTGTTTGCGCACACACCTGCATGTATATGTGGGCGAATGATTAAGGGATGTAAGGATTTTACCCTCTCCACCAATTAAAAAAAAACTCATTTGTTATTTCTAGTATTTTGTTTCTTTAGTGAATGGCCTTTATCCATATCCTTCTCTAAGATGGATTTCTTATTCCTCCAAAGATGTTGTGTTTTCAAAATAAAATTCTTCCAGCATAGGACGCTGATTTCCTAGTTTTTGAAGTCTGAGTTTTAGTATCAGCCCTAATTTGGCCATGTCGTCTTGGGCAAGTTCCTTTGCATCTAGACCTTGGAATTAAATGAAAGTGCTAAAGAAATAATTAGATGAGTGATTTCTAAAACCTATTCCATTTTACATTCTGATTTCTTTTAGAGACCCGAAATTGCCCTTTCCCTCTTGCTATAGGCGAGAAAACCTTACAGAAAAGACACAACCAGAATTTTTTAAGTCTGAAGAATATTCCATACAAAACCTTTGTATCTGGAGGCTTCAGTCTTTTGAGGATTTTTTTAAAAATGTTTTTCAGCTTCTCTTTTATACTTGTGTGTGTTTGTTTTTCCTGGCTGGGCAGTTGGTACTTTCTAGCTCTTTTGGTTCCATTCTGTCATACTGAATTTTGACTGTTGTTTGGCTACCTAGTGAAGGGGCTGTAAGCTCGTAAAGAAACGAAGTAGTGGGATACACAAATGTTGCTCCAACTTTGTGGCTGGGACACCTGGACTCTCTTGATCCGTGTGGCCAGGTCCAGAACTTTTCAGCACACCATGTCCTCCGGTGCTAAGCCACCAATGAAAATCGAACTTATAGTTCCCTTATGCCTGCCCTCCCTTGACATTTTACAGCCTAAGAACTTCCCTTTCCCAGAAGAAACACACCTCTTGAAATCCTATTTGGAGCAAGCAACTTTGTCACAGATAGGCGGTGCTTCTGGAGAAAGTTGAAAGGCAGATTTTAGCACAGTTAAGAATATGTGGCCCCTACTTTCTGGATCTGCTGTGTTCTTGGATACCACATCTTAACATAGGACTAAGTAGCTTTGATGGAGGGTCCTCGAGGAGAAGGAGAACCCGTGTGACTATTCCAGCAGGTGTGTGGTTTCTGAAGTGGGGCCCACGTCTTTCCGGGAGACTGGCCACAAACCACATTCATCCTTATTTCAAAAAGTACTCAAACCTACTCTAATACATTGTCTTGTTATAACTCCTTACCATGTCAGGAGCATAAAACTCATGAGGCCTTCATTTATCTGTATCTCCAAATGGAGCCCTGGTGGTGCAGTGGTTAAAGTGCTTGGCTTCTAACCAAAAGGCCAGTGGTTGGAACCCACCAACCACTCTGTGGGAGAAAGATGTAGCAGTCTACTTTGGGAAGGTTGTTGTTGTTAGGTGCCATTGAGTCGGTTCTGACTCATAGAAACCCTATAGGACAGAGTAGGAGTGCCCCATAGGATTTCAAAGGATCGGCTGGTGGATTTGAAGTGCCGACCTTTTGGCTAGCAGCCAAGCTCTTAACCACTATGCCACCAGGGCTCCAAAAGAGTACAGCTGTGGAAACCCTATGGGGCAGTTCTACTCTGTCCTTATAGGGTCGCTATGAGTAGGAATTGACTCTATGGCAGTAGCTGGAGGGTATCTCCAGTTTTTTCTCATTATCACTTGATTCCTGGATGGACAGTTATTGAGACCAGTCTGACTAAGTAGACGAGACTGCTCCAGTTAGAATGCCTCTCTCAAACTCAAACTGGCATGAGCAGAGTGAGTTTATTGGTCCATTACTGCAAAGTCCAGAGGTTAGTAGGCACCAGGCATGGCTGAGTCCAGGGGCCCATGTACCAGGACACTCTCTCCAGCTCTTGTCTCTGGTGTCCTCCAGGTTGACTTCATTGTATAGAGGCAGGTTCAAGTCCAGAAGGAGCTTAACCTTCCCCACAGGCCTGAGACCTTGATTCAGCACAAGTGTCTGTGATACAGGACTGCAGTGTGTGAGTGGGCATGAAGGGAATAAACCTGTCTACCCCGGGCCTAAAACACATGGCTTTTGAGAGTCAGGGTGGTACCCCAAAAGAAATCCACAGTACTGTTAACCAAAAAAAAGCACAAATGGATGTTGAGCAGAAAAATCAGCAGATGTCTACTTTCTAATCTTTAGGATCCATTGAAGGGCTTTGTGTGTGTTAGGGGAGATGCAATTACCCTTCTTCTCATGCAGAAAAGGATTTTGTATTTGTGTGTACGTTCAGTTTGTAAGACATCTTATTGAACCCCAGATTTGAGGTGGCTTACGAAACAGTGTATTATGTAAAAGGTTAGAAGTGAATAGATAAGGAAATTAGAATAAAGTGAAAATTAGGGTAAGCCCATAGGATAAATGGAGATAAGATTAATCCTACAAATTCAAAACTGGTAGCCTCTAAAAGGTTGGTAGGAGTGGCCTGCAGATTTGGCTCTGAGTTTCCCAGCTGTGGAAGAATATTTCAATCTGTAAAGAGTCGTGTGTATGTGTGTGTGTGTAACATTTCCTCATAAGCCACAATCTCCTGTAGAAGCATAGGCCTCGAGAAAATAACTCAGGGAAGATAGCAACGATGATGTGGTCTGTGGTAACCTTAGATGCATTTGTTTCCCAAACTCCTTCTCTGGGAAACTTGCCTCTTGCTCTTAGCATTGTGTTAGGAAACAAAGAAAGCAAGCAGACAAGGATCAAACCCCTATATTGCTGAGTTCCTTCCAGAAACAATTGAAAGGTAAACCATGTCACCTTTGGTGGGAGACAGTGAGGCGAGTCACTGCTGTGACAAGGCAAAATAGGTTTACCTTAGCTAGAAAGTTGGGCTAATCTCTATATGGACGCCCACTTGCCTAATGACTCACACTTGTGTTTACAAATGAATTGATTGGGGTTGGGGGGGGGGTGGAATGCAGGGTGAGAGGCTCTGGTTCCTGGGGGGTCAAGCTCTGTGCTTCTGGCAGTGGTGGCTTTCCAAGTCCAGACTCAGGGTCAGCTGCAGCCAGCATGGAGTAGCGCCAGTTGGGCAGGGTGGTCTCCTCCCATATGGGGGCTCACTTTGCCCTTGCATGGTTTTAATGCACCTGGATAGACTTGAGATCCACAGAAGGACCAGGTACAATGGTAACCATGTAAATTGTTCTCTAAATGTGGCTGTCGTTTTATAGATCTATCCTTATTTTCATTGATTTCCTATTCCCAGCGTCCTCAATACCCACTATACTCAGGCTGATGTTTAGGGAATATCAGAAGATAGTGCGTATTGTGTTCAATCTCATATTCTTAATCCTGAATTCTGTTATTCAGGATTAAGATGGATGAAACAGTTGTTCATGGGATTTTTTTTCATACAATTTTTTTAAAAAAAGCTTGAGTAGAGAAGGTATATATACCCTTTATGATGAATTTAAAAGACACATTTTTCTTTTCTTTTCTTTTTTTTTTTTTTTACAGATAATTAGGATTGGTATTTCTTTGTGAAATAGCCCCTCTCTGACCCCAGTTTGTTCTTTACACTAAGTTTTCTACCCAGTTTAATAGAGCCTTAGTAAACAGGCAGATGAGTCTACACAGCAGCTGTCTACACAGTCGACCAAGACCTGTTCTGTATTCCCCTCTGCCATTTACTAGCTGTGTGACCTTGGGCATGCTCCTTAGCTTCTCTGAGGCAGTTTCCTCCTCTGTAAAATGGGCACAACAATACCTACCTCACAGGGTGGTTGTGAGGACTAGTGGGATAACATGCACAGCCCTGCCTGGGGCCCTGAATGACTAGGCAGTGAGTAAACTGTAGCCACTCTCGTGATAGGGCCCCTGTTAGGTTAAAATCCAATTCAGTACAGACTCCTTGAGCACCCAAGGAATTTGCTTGCCAGATCTTGTCAGGGGTCCAACAATGGAAATATAGTTGCTTATCTCAAAAAAGATTGTAGTCTGGCAGCGGAGTGGGGTGTTAAGGCAGATCCATGACAATTCTAGCATTGGGTGGAACCATACGTCATTGCCATTTGGTAGGTTAGACATATCAGCAGTTTTCATGGGGTTCAAACTCATAGAAGATTCAGTAAGGTAAGTTGAGAAAAAGAGAAAGAGAGAACGCTAGCTAGAGAGCTCTCTGGAGGCTCAGGGGAAGGGGCAGCTACATCTGTTGGGGAATGATGGGTAGGGGTGGGGAAATGGGAAGGGGCACAATAGGAAGGCAGTCAAGAGAGAGAGTGCACGGGAGGAGCCGTTTTTGAGATGTCTCCAGAGGAGACCTTGAGCTGGAAGGCAGGGCGGTGGAAGAGTTCTGGGTTCATGTTGGGAATCACAATCCTCATTTGGACCTTGTAGAGGAGAAGTGTGGGTTAAGGCAGAAAGTCAGGCTGGGGGCCATGTCTGCCTTGCTGACTGCGTCCCCCTCCCTCCCAAGCCTCACTCTGTTCCCCTTTCTTCCTGGCAGCAGTGTCCCCTCCCTTGCTGCACTCAGGGACATGGCTGTCAGCACTTCTACCCCCCCTCAGACTTCACTGTCAGCACTCAAGTCTTCAGGGACATGAAAAGGAACCACTCCTTACAAAAGGTTGGGGAGCCCTGGTGTATGGAGGTAGGTCTCGGAGCAGAATGACGGTATGAGACGAGCTAGCTCTGAAATGGAACCGCCCATCCAGAGTTTACCTCCAGTAGGGCAGGGCCCATCTGCCATGACCCCTCAGTTCTCCTTGGGTCAATGTGATAATGGGTGCCATGATGTCTGAGTGTACTGACCACTGATAGGGAAATCATATCCATAAAAATGCCAGTTTACTACGTGGGGGTGGAGGGTGGTGCTCGTGTGACTCAAGGTGGCTGGCTCCCAGGAGACAGAGGCCGCATGAGCCAGTATCTCATGTGGCTTCTGTGAGAATGATGAACAATGCGCTATCCCATTGAACTTGACCCCCCGGAAATACTTTCCTGGGACTCTTCACAGCTCCCAGTGGAAGAGATGTTATAACCTCAACTTCCCCTTTGTTATCAGTAATTTAGGACTGATAGATTTTCTTTTGAAATTCGGGGTGCTGAGAAATCCTCCCTTCTCTTCAGTGACGCCTACCCCAGGCGCTCACGGATGGCTTTTCTCGCAGATATTGCTCTCCAAGGACAGGAAGCATTGTTAATTTCCTTTAAATAATTCAATAGAATGTCAGTACTCCACACTGCTCAGTGCTGGGAAGTGACAGCTCTCTTCAAATTAGTAGTCCTGGAGAATAAAGAACATCTAGAACATGCTTTTATCTTCAGGAAAGCAAAAGTCAATGCAGATAGAACAATTTAAAGTAACTCTTTAGATGTAAACAGCAAATGATTTAGTACTAGTGGTAGCTTCCTTCCTTCCTTTCTTTTTTTTTTTTGAAGAAAAGCACCTATTTAGGAGCCAATAGTAAAGTCTCTGTGTTTTAAAAACATTTATTGAGTACCTATTATGTGTTAGGTGCTGAATGAACTTCATGTTAGGGCTACAGGTACAGGAAATATGGTTCTTATAACAGAGATGTAGAATAATATATAACATGTGTACATGTATTTTGCCATTGGAGAGTGAAAAGGTGGAATAAATCATCTTTAAAAGCTTTTTTTTTTTAAATTTAAGAAGTAGTAAATGGCTGTTTAAGAGAGCTTGAGCATGTAGAAAAATACATAGAAGCATATGTAAACACCATACCTTATCACCTATTAAAAATCTCTGAAAATTTGGGCACTTTCTTTCTAGTTGTTCACGTGCATGAACTTTATAAATGTTTTACAAAATTGGTCTTGTACCCTACAGTTTTGCATTTTCTTTCCACCTGATAATAATATCAAGGACACTTTTCTGCACTGTAGTGGGCCTTCATTCTGTTTAGTAACTTCATATGTAGGTGTCTTGTGGAAATCTTCTGGTCTAACCATTGCCCTTCAGCTAAATGTGAGTAAAACTGAGAGTGTGTATGGGTCTTTTGAACTTCTCTTTTCTCTGGCCTCTGACCCTGCCTGTACCTGGGTTACCTGGAGCTGAGAAGTCCCAGCTGGCCTCTATCTGAGAAAGTAGGGAGGCCCACCTTTTGTGCAGGAGCTGGGCCCTGATGAAAGCTTTGTGTCTCAGCGCCTTCCTGGTTTGGCTTTTAATAAACTTAGCTGGTGATTCTGACTATCAGTGATAAGACCATACCGGAACCTAGCTATTCCTCCACAAGGACCTGGCAAATGGTTACTCATTTATCTTTGGTCAGAGTTAGGAGGTTGATGAAGGAGAACCAGTCATCTGCTTTGAGTATGAGGAAAATGAAACAGAAAGACAAACTTCTTGCTTATAACCCAAGCTCCTCAGGAGCCGATTAGCTCCCTGGCACCAGTGACTGTCCTCATCACTTAGCGTTGTCCTCAGACAGGGAAACATCTCCTGGGGAGGGGCCGAGATGCCACATTTCCAGGATTGGGTCTCAATCTATAAATTGTGAACAAGCCAGACACACAGACACCACTTACAGGATGGGTGAACTTGGGCAAGTTACCCAACTGCTCAGTGCCTCAATTTCCCAATCAGTGAAGGGGGAGCACTCATGGGCTATTGTGAGCATCACATGAGTTTATGGAGCAGATGCTGTGTGAGAGAAACTCGGTACAGCAAAAGCACCAACAAAATTCTTGGCAAAGGACCGTGATTTAGAGCATGTCAGTGTGATGGGCCATTCATAGGTGTGATAGGCCAGCTGCCACTGTGGAAGTCCAGTTATGCAGCATATTTCTGGATAGGTTTTTAGGGGGTTAGTTAAATAACATTCACAGTACCTATGCTTCAAGAATTGCGGTGGTGCTTGAACATCCCTATCCACAGCACGAGTGTGCTAGAGATGATCTGATTAGCGTTAGAGAAGCCACAAGTAATAAGCAGTCAGAACTGGGTTTGAGTGCAACGTTAAGTCACCTCTTTTGAGCAAAGTGCTTCACTCCTCTGCCATGTCATTCCTTTATCTGTAAAAAGGGAATGGCAATGGAATACCTGGCCAGCCAGCCGCTTCCCTGGGTACTTACAAGGATCCCTTGAAATACTGATCCAAGAATATTTAACACAGTGCTTGCTATGGTCCAGGCACTGCTGTGAGCCATTTGCCTATAGTAATTCTTTAAAGCATCACAACAGCCCTTAGAAGGAAGTGCTGTGATTATCACTGTTTTACAGATAAGGCAACTGAGGCACAAGGAGATGAAGCAGTTTGCTTAAGATCACATAGTTGAGTGCTGGAGCTATAAAATTGCTGTTAATAAAACACCATGGGAATAGCCCATTGTTCACAGCCTTCCACCCCAACCATCTTCTGCTTGCTAATGGAGAAGGTGTTTGATCTTGTTGAACACCCAGCCTTCTCAGGAGCTGGGAGGAAACTTTGGATTCAGGACATCTAAAGTCCAATTTTGCTTTATAAGAATTACATTCGGGACCATCTGCTCCATCCCTTATTTACCTTTCTTTCTCTCCTTGCAGTTCAGCTCGGTTCTAAGCTTTAGGTCTCTCCTCGAGGGAATTTAGATTGGTAGAGTAGTTGAGTAAATATGACTAAGAAAGTCAATACCCCACCAGGGCAGAGTGAGTCACTTCTTTCTAGTTAGCTATTCACATCCATTTTAAAGCTAACCACACAAAGTCATCATTACATTGGGGCTATTAACATGCTTGATAGTGACAATAATAGGGTGGGACCCATGGCATAAATGCATTCAGATAAGAAGGAAGGTGTTTTTTCCTGTAATTGCTTAGTCAATACCATTTTCATGGAAGTACTTGCAAACAAACTTTGTTTTGAAGTTCCTTGTCTGAATCCTTCTCTTATTCCTTCTTTTCTTCCTCTTCAAGAGTTCTACACACTTTTTCTGATCCGGTGGCTGAGAACTAGCAAGATGGGGCCGCCTGTTCCTTCCGATTTTTTGGTTGACTGATCCTTTTGGTAGTGTTGAGCCTGTTTTGAAGTTGAGGCTTTTGCAGTTCTTTTTCATTTTAGGGAGTGTGTGTGTGTGTCTGTCTGTCCGTCCGTCTTCAGGAAGGGACATGCTATTGCTGCTACTTTCTCATTAACCTCTCAGCCTATAAATTTGTGGGAAAAAGAGACTTCTGCTAAATTTGCAAAGCTACTTACATAGACAGGGAGTTAACCATTTTGGTGGCAGGATATGAAACTTTTCTTAGGTTTGTTAGACCACATCCTATAAATCTGTGGCTTACATGTATGATTTCTAAAAAATCATGGCATCATGGCCAAAGTTTTCTTTTGGCTTGTTAGTCATTTGAAACAAATATAGATGTTACTTCATTTCCTGGATACTTTATTTTTTAGTACATGTTATATATGGAAAGTCTGGATTCATACAACAAAGTATATTAGTGGGCAATTATTTGCAGTGTAAAACCCTACATTCTAATTTTGGATTAGCAAGCATTCTGATACACTAGAATTTTTAAATTTGCTCCCCTCCCCCACCTATTAAACTAATAAAGTAGCCAGGGAGAAAATGCTAAAATACTGGCTTCCTAAAGGCAAAGTTAATATTTTGAGATACTTCCTTCCAGTCTTTACAAAATGTGTTTCAAACATTGTAGATGGGCTCATAGTGTATATGCAGTTGTTTCCTGCTTATTTTCCGACTCTCGATAGCAGAAACACTGCCATGCCACGAAGACTCTTCCTAAAACTTCTAATGGTCATCCATCCATTCTAGAAGAGGATGTCCCGTAAGGTGCTTAGCCATTGTCCCAGTGTAAGCTATTAGGCTGTTTGTAAAGTTGTGTGGCTATAGTACAGTTGCATCTCAGGTGGGAGAAGGTGTAAGTTGAAAATTGTGAAGACAAAATGACTCCGGAACATTCCATAATGTCCTCATATGTAAGTGACTCATGGCTTTGCTTGTACAGCCCTTGATAGTTCTTTGCAAGTGGACCAGCAAATTCACACCTCCACCCTCATGCTCATTGGCTGGGATGGCAACTAACCAAAAACCCGACTCATGGCAGCCCCATGTGTTACAGAGTAGAACTGCTCCATAGGATTTTCTTGGCTGTAATCTTTATGGAAGCAGACAGCCAGGCAGTGCCGCTGGGTGTGTTCAAACCACCAACTTTTAAATTAGTAGTTGAGCCCAGACCATTTGAACCACCTGCCCATATCATTTTGTTCTTTCTTTCTCTTATTCTCTATTGGCAAACCTTATCTGCTGAATTCTTTTAGGTTAAGTGGGCTCATGGAGTTCCCTAGCAGTTTCACTGCTACAGCATTGTAAGTGGACATCTTGATGCCTATGTCAGAAATTCTAATGCCCGATGGAGGTCATGTTCCCAGTGTATCGTGAACATGCTGTATTTCCACCCAGCTTATCAGAGCCCTGTGTGATAGAATCACAGTTCCCCGCTAGGACACAACTTGCACAGAGCTGGGCCACCAGTGAAGCATACCCAGAGGGAGGAGACCTTTTTGGGCCTTACTCTCCATGTCGTTTGCCATTCCTTGGACTGAAAAGAGATGTCATTGTGAACGTTGTTCTTTTCAGTTCTTACACTTCTCTCCCATCCTGTGAAGCTGGTATACCAAGTAGGAAGTCCTGGAGGCTTTCTCAGGAGTTCAGCCATATGGAAGTGGGAGCATCCAGGCCTCCAAGCCCCACCTGACATACGCCAGGACTCCCTGGCTGAGTTCACAGCTCTTATCTTGTTGGCTACCTCCCTTTCCCTGTTCTTTGTGAGTCATATATTTTCTTGGTGTCCCATGTGACAAAGGTCATTAATAGAGACAACTTGGGACTTTGATGTGTGACATGTTGTCATGCACACAATTTATTGTTTTGAATCCTCCCCTTTTATAATTCTGTGAGGGGACAGATTTTGTTTTTAAATGGGCTAAACTGTGTCATGGGAGATTATAGATTAACCTGAGAAGTTTTGTTTCTTATACCAGTTGCTATTTAGTTGATTCTGACTCATGGCAGCCCCATGTGTGTCAGAGCAGAACTGCGCTCTGTAGGGTTTTTAATGGCTGATTTTCGGAGGTAGATTGCCAGGTCTTTCTTTCAAGGCACCCCCGGGTGGACTTGAACCTCCAGCCTTTCCATTAACAGCGAAGTGCATTAACCATTTGCACCATCCAGGGATTCCTTTATTTCTTACACCAGTTGATCTGACTCATGGCAACCCCATAGAATCCTCAAAATCAAAATAAAATACTTGATCAGTACTTGAAGAGAGGGGGTGGAGGACTCATGTTTCAGCCCAGACTCCGCAACTTAATTTACTCATTTTTATTAAGGACAGTTATTTTTAGGAGAGCAAAGTGGACTGTCTTAGTGTTTATCCTTCCTTATCAGGACCAGTCTTATGTACCTTATTTGAAAGGTGTCTATCCATAACCTGCTGCTAGTTTGATATGAGATAATACTATGAGCTACGTCATCGTTCGTCCTTTATTCCACACCCTTCCAACCCTCTCCGTCACATCTCTGGAATTGTGTTTTAAGCCTCTCTGCAGTTAGATATGTTTAAAATTTTGTTTTGTTTAGGGGACTACGATGGTGGAAGTGGCATGTGGTCCCTGATGAGGCCAAGTTCAAGTTTTGGCCACCTTTTCCATGAACTGTTATTTTTCGATCATTGCCGGGCCTCCCCTCCTCCCTGGACTGAAAATGGGAAAGGAGGTTGCTTTTGTGCAGCCACATAATTTTTAATTTTCTTTTGGGAATGCACGTGCTTGTCTGTGTGCACACGCATGTCTGTGGCCCTGCCACCCCGAGCTGATCTATCTCCACAGTTGGTCATTGATGTGCCAGGAAAGAAAAACTCTTTTTCGTCAAGGTCTAAGTAAGAGGCATGTTTGCGCTCAGAGTGGAAGCTTCTGTTTAGGAAAAGCCAGTTCCTTCTCAGGGGGAAGGGTAAGGATAAAGAAGAAATAAAGACACCAGCAAAAGAGGAAGTGAGAGTCAGGGAGGTAAAGGCATTGTGGTGACTGAAGGACACAGTCGGCCCACTTGGTTTATTTCCCAACCCACTGGTCACTGGCTCTGACAAGCTCCACCTCCGCCCCTGTGTCTCGGCCCCATGCCCCAGCAGTGGCCTTCTTGCTGCTTAGGAAAACAGAACTGGCAGGAGATGATGTTGGATTAAGCATGATCTACAGGGCTGGGGTCGTGAAAGGTCATGGAGACGCTCAATCACTGCATGCTCTGCCCGGCCTTTGCCCGCTGGGTTTCTGACAGGGCTTATGTTTTGCCAGGAGCACAGCATGACAGGTGAGAAGTCCACTCTTCTGGGGAAATGACAAACCCCTCGACCAAAAAGTGTAAGAAACTCAGAATGATCCAGAGGGAGGTCCCATTTGGTGTTTGTTCACAGCTCTGTCTCTGACAACTTTCTTTCCTTTTCCCACATTTACAAGAACCCATGAGAAGGATGGGTGGGGGTGAGAGGGAAACGTGTCCGGGGAGGACCACTTATGGCATCTTTTACTGGCTTCAGAAATGGCATGTAGTACCTGAAGGAAAACCGAAACACAACCCGTTGCCGATCAAGGTAGTTCTGACTCGTGGTGACCCCATGTGTTACAAAGTAGAACTGCTCCATAGGGTTTTCTTGGCTATAACCTTTATGAAAGCAGATTGCTAGGACTTTCTTCTGTAGTACTGCTGGATGGGTTCGAACCTCCAACCTTTAGGTTAGTAGTCAAGTGCAAACCGTTTGTGCCACCTAGGGACCTCCTTGAAAGGAAAGTAGGGTCATTTCTGTGCCCCTTGCCATGTCTGCCAGCTGGGGACAAGCGTCTGGGCGTATGCTTACAGCTTTCTGGAGGCGCTGTTGTGACAGAGGGATATGATTGCTTTTAAAGGGAATGGGACTTTTGTTTCTCCTTGTCCCTGTCCTGCTTGGGGCCGCAAAACCTACTCCAACCTGGCTCCCTTCAGGGGGCAGTTTTGCTTGGTTGGGCCACCTACAACTGCATATTTTTAGGACTTGCACTCACTAGGTATGTTTGTGTCCTTGACTTTAGGTCTGGGGCCAGGGTTTCTTTTGCGAAGTAGATTTTTAAAGTATATTTTGAAATCTGTCATACATTAAAATAGACTTTTTGGTGTACAGTTCTGTGGGTTTTAATGTACGTGTAAATTCATGTGCCTGCCACCACCACCACCACCACCATCAGGACACAGAACAATTTCATCACCTGACAGACTCCCTTGGCTACCCTTAGTAGTCATAGGAGGTGTAGGTGTTATTATTATTTCCTCTGTTTGAAAGGTAGCATTGACTCGATCCATGTCTTTTACGCAGAGGCTGATTTTCCCTGGTTGATGATCAGATTCTCTGTTCCCCTCTTTCTCTAGGCCTTCTCCAGCAGAAGAGATTTAACCGTAGTCTTGATTTGTCTCACTTGTTAGGTGTTGACAAGTCTCTGCTGAATTTTCTGGTTTTTTATTCTGGGCTATTCTTGCCTGCACCCCAGAGTGCATGGTCTCTTTGTGAATTTAGGAGAATTCAAGCTAATTCTGGCCAAAGGAAAATATAATTAGTAAGGGAAATAGGTTATTGCAAATCATGTAGGCAGTGTGACTTTTGGAGTATTTGGTTTTGAATTGTTTATGTTATTCTTAGATGTCAAAACAGTTTATCAAGGGTTGGGCATAATGTCTAAAATGAAGATGGTGTTCTATCTGCTGATTTTGTTGACCCCACCTGGCTCTCCCAGACTGTCCTCGTGTGTCCCAGCACCTGCATGAAGCCAGCAGTTGAGAGACTGGAGCACTTGAATTGCCCCAACCCATCGTTGGTACCTTCCCATTTGGGCTCAGAAACAAGCTGCTATGTGCGTGTGGAGGCCGCTGCTGCCGTTTTACCGGCTGTGGTCCAGGGCCTTATGCTTCCTTAGGGAAAGGTGAAACTCAGGGAAATATGTGACTGGGTTCCTGTGTGTGTGCTTGTCCTCCTCTTGGGAAATGAGAGGTGACCTCGAAGGTCCCCAACTCAGAGTGTCACACTTGAGTGAGCAGTAGAGGATGCTTCTGCTGTGAATTTTGCTGGAAGGTAACAGCAATTGCACACATGTAAATTCTTGTGTAATCTAATTCCTGTCTTTGTAATTACTTGGACACTTGCCATTTCAGCCAATTGAGAAGTGGGAGCAGTGACCCAGTACAGAAAGCAAAAATTGGAGGGGAGGGAAGGGGAGGTGGCACCCACAAACAAAGTCATAGTTCTTCTGGCTTTACAGGCATCTAAAGTCACTTTAGAACCAGGAAAAAGAACTGTAACTGCCTTCTACAAGTAACCCAAGTTTCCTGTTTATGCGCGCGCGCGCGCGCGCGCGCGAGTGTGTGTGTGTGTGTGTGTGTGTGTGTGTGTGTGTGTGTGTGTATGTGTTTCTTTCCAGTTGAACAACTCTCATCTCTTGGAGAGTGTGGTAGAGTCAGGGTATCCATGATTTACCTGAAAGAGGGAGTTTACTGATAAGAAACTTACATTGTCTGGCAACACATTTCTGTAGAGGAATGTTCGGCAGGTGAGAGAAGAATGGTTTCCTTTTCAACACACACACGCACAGACACACACACGCACACACACACAGAGCATCCCAAGCTTGGGTACCTAAGCAGAAGAAGAACAAAACGGCTTACAAACGAGTTGCTTTTCTGCATCTTGATTGAACTGATCCGTGTGCTTTAAAAAGCCGGTGGTGGTATTATTTTCACAAGTGGACCAAGTGTCACCATGTGGCCTGGGTGTCTTAATTCTCTCCAACCTGCCTCCAGAAGAGCATGCAAAATAATTGGCTCCCCTCTGAAAGCGCTTGCTCTTTGCTTGATTGACACTGGAAACATGATATCATTTCTGCAAACACCCACATGAGAAGGGTTTTTTTTTTTCCTTATTTGGGTGACAGATTGCATGTTAGGGCACTAAAAGATGAAAGCACTAAATATTTGCTTTAGAAAAACACAGTGAAAGCGTCTCTCATCCTCCCAGCTGAAAACTGATGGGCTTAGAATTCCATTAACAGAAAACGACTGTCAGCAGCTAAACTTGTTGCCCCCTTCTGGGCATGATGAACAAGTAGGGTAGAAAGTGAATGCTGGACAGTGGAAGATTGTTCTGGGTTCTTTTCTCATGTTGTGTGAAGTAGGGGCCTTTCGTTGCAACAGAGGTCCAAGTTACTCAGAAGAAATTCTTCCCTCTTCCTCAGCGTTTACCTTTTCCTTCTGGATCTTTGATGGGACTCCTTTCTCAGTGGGCGTCCTTTCCATATAAAGGAGCTGTTTGTTATCCCCTCTTTGAGACTTAAAGTCCTAATTCTTGCAAGCCCTTTTTGGGAGGAAATCCTGCTAGAGCAGACAATGTAGTTTTGGTACTCGGTTATAGTTACTGGGAAGTCTGTTTAATACAATGGTTAAGACTCTGAGTTCGAACCCTGACTTTGTCACTGGCTAGCTCAGTGACCACGTGCAACATACTGAACCTGTTGAGGCCTAAGTTTTTCCATGTATAAAATGGGAAAATTATTGTACCTACCTTCATTGATGGGGATATTTGAATGAGTTAGTGTATATAAGGCAGGTGGTATACATGGAACCTGGCAAGCATCTGTCAACATTAGCTATTACTTGTTTACTGATTCTCAGTGGGTATAATGTTTTTTGGGGGCAGTGGTGGTTCAGTGGTAGACTTCTCACCTTCCATGCGGGAGACCCGTGTTCAATTCCCAGCCAGTGCACTTCATACACAGCCACTCTTCTGTCAGTGGAGGTTTGCATGTTGCTGTGATGCTGAATGGGTTTCAGTAGAGCTTCCAGACTAAGACAGACTAGGCCTGGTGGTTTACTTCTGAAAATCAGCCAGTGAAAACCATGTGGATCACAATGGCCCTGTCTGTAACCAATCAGAGGGGTGGTGCAGGACCAGGCAGCTTTTCGTTCTGTTGCGCACGAGGTTGCGATGAAATGGGGACCGACTCAGTGGCAGCTAACAAGAACAACAACATGATGTTTTTTAATTCATCAGTTTGGTTTGGAAGGAAAGAAACACAAACTCTATCCTGGTGGTGGTGTGATAGGGTTTAATATTAATAGTGCCCACCATTTATTAAAAATCTACTATCCTTCAGGTACTGGACTACGTTTTTCATAAATATCCTTGTTTCACCCTTAAAGTTACCCCTTAAGAGAAAAATTAATATTATTCCAGCTTTACCTATAAATAACCTAGTAGCTAACATTTATTGAGCACTTACTGTGTACCAGGCTTAGCTTTAAGTAGTTTTCATATACTAACTCATTTAATCCTCCCAATAGGTAAGAACTGTTTCCCCCATTTTAAAGAGAAGGAAACTGGTACAGGTTCTTTTTTTTTTTTTTTTTCTCCTTTTTTGCTTTTAAGTAACTTGTTCTTGGATCCACTGAGAGGAATTGTTGGACTGGGTCGGCCAGTGTTCTCAAAGCCAGGGTACCCACCTCCCTACGATATACCACCATCTGCTCCATAGCATCCGAGGCAAATGGGCCCAGCTTGGCTGGGTCACGTGTGAGGAACTCTGCACAGACCCAGAGATGCTCTAGATACTCTGGTTCATGATAGTTGGGAAGAAAAATCTTTATTACCGGAAGTTGTGGCTTCAGAGTCTCTGGGCAGTTGGCAGCCCAGACTTTTGTTTGGTTTTGTGTGTGTGGTTTTGTTTTTTAAATAATTAGAAACAGTTAGACTCTTGTTACCACACACAGTAAAAATTGCTTGGATCCTGCAAATTAAAAAAAAAAAAAATTAGGTCACTTGGTAGAATGATTGAAACGCAGCTTTTGCGGAGCTTTATGGGGCAAATCCATTTTGGAGGGTGAGCTTTGGGTGTGGAGAGTTAGGGATCCCTTGCTTTTTCACTTCTCCCTTTGCCTGAATTCGGAGTCAAGTCCTGTTCATGGTGGTTGCCAGGGATGGGGAGGGATTATGCACAAGATGGCTCTGGGAGGAAACCCACATTTTTTTGGACTTAGTAGTGGTATGTTTTTTGTGAGAGTGGGTGTGAGTCCTGAGAGCATGAGGCATATATTTGCACAGTGTGTGGTCCTTTCTGCTGCATTCCACGACCCATGATGTGGGCTACACGGGGAGGAGGAGATGAAGGGAGCTTCTCAGTCTAAACAGCTTCCATTGTATGGACTGCGTCCCTGAGGGAGGGGCAAGCCAGGCATCTTTTCCAGTTCCAAAGGGATAGGCCAGTCTCTTTGGGATTCTTGATTCCTCAAGACTGTGCTCTAATGATCAAAGCTGTGTCCCCAGTTTTGCTCAAGTAAAATTGGTACTCGTGCACCTATACCATTCCCCTCACTCTCAGCACCCTCCTCAGAATTAGGATGAGCCATGGTCTGAGTTGAATGTCTTCTGTCAAGTTGGCCATGCTATCCATTGGAGATCTCAAGTAACACCCTTCTTCTGCCCCCATCCCCACCAAAAACCTCCTCATGGTTCCATGACTATAGGTGGTCACATGGGCCAAGACATGCTTTCCCTGTCCTCGCGGGAGCTAGCAGCCGGTCTCTTAACCACTGTGCCACCAGGCCTCCTTTGTGAGAGAAGGAGCCTCAGTCATGCCGGTGGGGTGACTGTATGTGTGTCTCATTTTAAACCACGCTGCTTTTGACTTCTCCCTTCTGATGACGCCCAGGCAGCCTTCTCTTGACATCCTGATTTGTTTAAATTTATGGGTTCTTGGCAAGCAAATTTTTGATGCTATTCTTCTCATAGCCCGAGGCCAAGATCCCTTGTGGAGCAGTGCCTGAATTTAATCGATGTCATCTGGACACCAGGGAGGGATGTCTAGAAGAACTGGGGGAAAAGTCTTAGAACAGAGATTTTACCCCTGATGCTACTGTCTTCCGGCCTCTTATTTATCCATTTCTGGGCAATACAATCGGAGTAATTCTTTGGTGGTACCACAGAGGTGCGTACAGTACCCTATAATTTTCATACAAAGGATACAGTGTCCTACTGGACTTGTAGACAGCCTAAAACACATGTGCTAAGTTACCCATCTAACTTGATCTTTAATGTCTCAGCAGTATCGAGCTCTTACAAAGCCAAAAGACCCGTCCATATCTTTTGTGACATTGGGTGACACTCTGGGCACACTTGTTCTACTCTTCTGGCTATCTGGGGCTTGGTCCCCAGGCCAGGTTTAGAGGTAGACAAGATAGTACCAGCTCATTAGCTTGGCAGGTGAGGATTAAAGTGAGACTAGAAATTATGGAGTGAAGCAGGGGCACAAGTAAGTCTTTCAGACCCCGCTTACTCAGATATCAGACTTCTGGCTGATGCATCTCCCCACTCCCCCAATCTTGGCTGGGACAGAAAGTAGTGGGGGAGAAGATCATGGAAATAACTGTGACAAAAGCCCATTTACTTGACTTTGTGGGAAAGGCACATCGTCTCCTTTACCTGCTTCTGGATACAAATTATGAAAAAACCTGCAAGATAGGTCTTACAACTCCCAGGGTGATGCGACCTGACACCAACCTTAGGGGTAGCTCCAGTCAATGTAGCCAATGTGATTGAGCACTGGTGTGCCAGGCACTGTTCTGCTGGGGACAAGGGTATGAGCAAGACAGATTAAACCCCTGCCTTCAAGCTGGAGGTAATGACTTGAGACCCTAGGGAATTCTGCAGCCATTTGGTCACCCATGAAGGCCCCATCCACCTGAGGCCCTGTTGCTTTCTGAGGCATCTTCAGAGGAACTCGCCTCCAGAGCTCTGGACTGAGAACACCCTCCACGGTTGGATCCCTCCATCTTGGTGTGAATTCTCTTGGTAGTGGGGCTGCCAAGGTATTCTAGGTGATTTTTCATGGGCAAGAACTTCTGGTTTGGGGGAGATGTCATGGCTGGGGAGTCCCTGTTTGGTACAAACAGTTAACACACTCAGCTGCTAACTGAAAGGTTGGAAGGTTCAAGTCCACCCAGAGTTGCCTCAGATGAAAGGCCTGGCAATCTACTTCCAAAAAATCAGCCATGAAAACCCTATGGAGCACATTTCTGCTCCGACACACACGTGGGTTGCAATGAGTTAGAGTCTATTCGATGGCAGTTGGATGTTGGTACCACGGCTAGGATTCTGACCATAATCTAGATGCTGCCAGGCTCGTTTTTCTACTTCTTCACTCCTCACTTCTGTCTGGTGCCCAGGATCCTTTTGATCCCACTCTCTTTCACCTCCTCCGCCCCTTCCATTTGCCCATCCAGTGGGGTTTCTCACCACATTTCTGTTCTTACTCATTCAGTGTCAAGATTTTGCTCTGCCGCTCTTCCAACCACAGAGATCCAAGTTATGTACCTGCCTGCCAGATACATCCAGTCCAGGTTCCACGCAGGCTATATAGTCACTGAGCATTCCAGCTTCTGACAGACAGGGGGGAGAGCAAAATGATTTTAAAATCACTGTAGGCTGGAGCTGTTTAGAATAGGGCAAACAGCCCTCAGGGCTCTGAGAATTAATGGTTGTAATTAGGATGCTGATTTAGGAGGCAAAGTTTGTTGTCTTCACAATTTAAAAATAGATTATCTAGGGGAGTTAGCGAGGGCTGCCCTGTGGGTAAAGTGATGGTAGTGGTGGTGGTGGGGTTAATAAGGAGCCCTGGTGTCACAGTGGTTAAGCACTCAGCTCCTTACTGAGAGGTCGGTGGTTGGAACCGAACAGCCTCTCTGCCAAAGAAAAGACTTGGTGATCTTCCCCCATAAAGATTACAGCCTAGGAAACCCTATGGGGCAGTTTTCCTCTGTCCTGTAGGGTTGCTATGATTTGGAATAAACTGGACAGCCTACAACAACAACAAAGGGAGGTGATAGTAAATTGCATGTTGCCTAACAGATAGTAGGCACTAAGTAAGGTTATTGCACAAATGGGCTGAGGTACTCCCTTGGCCCTGGACTTCTGGTATAAGACAGGTAAAACAACTCAGGTCAGAGAAAAGGACCTAAGAGACCTGACCATACTAATATAAACAATTCCTTAAGCAAGTAGCCCCAATCTCAGAGTAATTTGTTCACTGTGATTGGGGTGGGTAGGTTGGTGGAGTCAATTATAGAATCATAGAATTGTGAAAGCTAAGTGGCCACTCACATCCACCTGCCCCCACCCAATCCTTTTCTCTTTATACCTGAGGAAACTGAGGCCTAGAGAGAGGAAGTGGCTGCCGTAAAGTCATATAGCCATGGAGCCAAGCAGCGGTAGAATCAGGACTAGGATCCAGACCTCTTTGTTTCTCTCTTTCCTCTCTATACTATTCCGGAAGAAGATTGATTTTGTGAACCATTTGTGTTAAGTGCCATTAATTTCCTGCCCTTACTGGATTAGTTTGTGTGTGAAATTCCACGTGTTCAGTGTGAATTCACATATTTTTCACTTGAAATCCCTATTTTCTCTGACGCCCTGGGTGCTGATGTAATGATCAGGAGGCTCGTGATGGTGATGAGGATGAATTTATAATCATCTCTGCCAAAGGTTAACTAGGAAGCAGTGAGCTGGAATTCACACATGAAGAATATCGGAAACTTTTCAAGCAATGCTTGTGATTTAGCATTATATAGAAAATCAGAGCTTGCCGTTCATAAGAATGCTGTCAGTGATGGACAGACAGCTAGACTTTGGCAGGACATTTGTCCTCTTGTATCCCCACCACCACCACCACCACTACCTTCTTACCCATACGACAGCTATTTTGGAATACTTTCACTGGGATCCTCTTACCGCATTGCTTCCTGGGCTTTTGTTAGACTCTCAAACATAGAAATGTGTGAAAATAATCCCTTGAAAACAAGTTGTACACCAACACAATGTGATAAAATTTAGGAAGTATCTAGATTAGGGATCACCAAGACTTGTAGGGAGTATTTAGATTAGGGATCACCAAGACTTGAGCTCAAAGCTCAAGTTGACCACAATTAGAATGAACCCAAGAATTCATTGGAGATTTTATAGTTTTTGCTAGGAGCTCTGTTCTGCCCCTTAGCGGTCCCATGTTCTGTAACTGGGAACCAGGCTGGTGCCCTGGGTAGAGTTCAACAAGTTTGTTTTGACTTCTAGCCCAAGAAGGGAGTGAAACTCTCATTACGTAATGTTAAACTGGGCCCGGAATGTCAGCTGGGCTAAGCCTGCCAAAGCTTGAAGAGTTGGTTAGGAATGGGCTGTGTTTAGTATGACTAATCCAACTTGGCTAGGTAAAGGAATAGACGGGTACCTCTGTGAGGAGGGAGGCATGAGTTGTGCCATTTCGAATCTTCACACTTTGTATAAACTCTGAAGGCCAAGGGGGGCAAAAAGAATTGAGTCTTATGGACCAACTAGTAAAATCTAATGCTATTGATAGATACCCAAGCCTTGCTGTAGAAATGTGTGGTCAAGACATCAAGGTACCACTTTAATTAGGGAAATAATACTTTTGGGTCATAGGAAATGATGTTTCTTAAAGTAACTTAACATTGGTCAAGTGTTGCTGACATGGTATTTAATAAATCAGTTATGCAAAGTAAACATTAGGTTTCTTAATAAAAATAGCAGTGAACACTAATAAAAATTTTAAGTAAAGAAAGAGGTGGACTACTTTTCTGATAAAGATTCCAGAGTATGACTTAAGGTCTGTCTACTGACCTTCTTGGTCTTCATTTGGGAGTGTTTTTTTTCTTTTTGCCCCCATGCATCCCCCCAAAGCTTCCTCTTATGGGACAAAAGAATCCCATTTTTATGCAGATGCCTTTGATTGAAGGTAAAAAAATAATCAGGAACCATGTTTGCACAATGATCCTTAAACACAACGTGGTCCCCACCCCCAGCAGAAAGAGTTTGCACGTTGGTGGCAATGGGGCACTCCAAGGCTCTGCCCCACCAGAGGTAAGTGGGGAATCGCTTTTGTGCCTTCCTTGATGAATGGATGTAAAGTGTTCACTGAACCTGGAAACACCTCCTTTTGTGCCCGGTGCTCTCCTAACACAGGCCGTTAAACTTCGGGCAATCGCTCATGGTGGGGAATTGAATGGAGCCATTGAGGGGGGGAGGGGCTCACACTGAAGCCATTGTGGGCATAGAGATGCCATTGTTTTCTGACTATTAAAAAAGGAGTAAGACTCCGGGGACCTCCGGGCATCAGTGTGACCACTGCACTCATGCTTTTTAAGGTTTGCCTTATCCCCAAGGAACTCCCAAACTGGAGAGGCTCAGTGAGGTCAGCTGGGGCCAACCTAGACAGGAAGCAAAGCAGAGCTCCCCCTGCAGGATAGACGTGGTATCCTCTTGAGAATTCGAGCCCTAGGCCTTTACTCCTCCGCACACCCAGGGTGCTTGGTTTCTTCCCGTGGTTGACATCCCAGCCATCATTTCTGCAGGGAGGTTGCTATTTTCTTCCAGGCATCAGAGTTAAAAATGTTTGTTAAAAATCACTCCTTCTACCTTAGGAGTAACAAACTCTCCCAATTCCTGGCCAGCTACTTTTTCATTTAACTTCCTTTTCACCATATGGTCTTTCAGAGGCACATCTGATCTTAATTATAGCATTCAGCCTTTGTTTATTTAAAAATCAGAAGACAGATAGGCTATTGAGGCTATATCTGTACTAATTGTGCCAACATACCTGCCAACTGTGCCCTAAGTTATTAAAGAGAACCGCTACAATTCCTCCCGACACAGTGTTTACGCATGCACGCGCGTGTACACACACACACACACACACACACACACACACACACACACACACACACACACACACACACACACACACACACACACACACACACACACACACACACACACACACACACACACACCACCTAACTCAATGTGTTGATCAGAGACAGGAGTAAATTTCTAGCTTTCAGGCCATCCACAGTGGCATTTCCCATCATGGCCCTCTGCCATGACATGAGGTATTCACTTGAGAGGAATTTAGCCATGGGCCAGGGAAGAGCAGGGGTCTGGGGTTAGAAGACCTGGGTTCAAATCCCAGCTCTGCCACTTACTGTGCTATCCTCAGGTTTACCATCTATAAAAATAGACAGTGTTATCAGCATCCCAGGAATGGTGTGGGATTTAAATGAGATGCTTAGGAAACACGAGAAGGTTAGAGAATCCTTGAAGAGGAACCACAGAGTGTTGAAGGAATATAAAATGAAGCCTCCCGTATGGCGTTTGTAAGCAAAAGGCTTAGATATATGGCATCCATTGTTTGTTTTCGAAACATAGTATGTTTATAGTTCCTTTGGCTCTTTTACCTGTCTCTCTGATAATTTTTGTATTTTAATTAAACGGTGGTTTATATCAGAATGTGTAATATTTTGTAGATCTCCGGAGCACTTTCCAAAAGTGACTCTTGCTGGAAGATTATAGCAGATCATTTTCATGTGTAGCAATTAGCTTTGCTCTGCTTACACTTTGAAAATACAGTTGGTGAAGCCGCTAAAGAGACAGTTTAAGAAAATGTCATAGAATTAGTTTTATCCTCATTTTAAAACAAGCAGTGGAATTCTGGGCTTCTTCCTCTGAATTTAAGACGATCTTCTGTTGGCGAAATCAGTTCTTATAGATCTCTATAATGTCTGTGTAAAGTATGCATCTTTAGAAATATAGTACTTTAGGTAATAATAAACTTCAAGTTGTACTGAGTTCTATACCATTTTCATTAGACCACCTCAGTCTGAACAGTTAAAAGAAAATCAATTTTAGGAACTGTATTTAAAGAATTTCTAATCCAGCATTTTTCTCTAAAATTTTAATTGTGAAGTTCTTGAGTGTCTCTTGGGGTGATTATTTTTTTAAAAAGACATCTCAATAGGAGTGTTTTAAATATAAATTTACAAATAAATTCCTGGTTGTGTATGTTAGGACACAGCGGTAACTATGTAATAAACACACATCTTTGGTAAAAGAAGCTGTTCTCTTTACGAGCTAGACTGCCCAAAAATTACAGCAAAGGACAAAGGAGATTCTAATTGCTGGAAAAGGAGATTCTAATGTCTAAAGCAGACATTTTAGCATTCCTGTCAGTCATTGGAGCTGTTATAGTGAATAAAAGCACTGGAATTAAGTATGGGAGTACCAGAAAGCCCACACTATTTATTGGGTTAAAGAGAAGAAATACAAGTTAGTATTGATTGGTATTCATGAACTCTTCTGGAGTGCTACTGATATTTCTGTCTCAGTCATAGATTAATTTGGCCAGTGGTATGGGTCAAGCAAAATAGCCAACAGCCCTGAGTTCAGGGTGGTGTGAAAAACACTGCATCTGACTGTTAACACCATGTTCCCCAAGCCTGTAATGTTCTCTGGCCTCCATTGCAAATAGCTGTTCATCTTTAGGTGATTTGACAGCATGATTTAGCATTTGGGATTCTTTTTTTTTTTAAATTGATTAAAAACTAATGCTTTTTCCCTAGCATATAAAGCAAGCTTCCCAATTAAATCTTTAAGGGGACAGAATAATTAAAGTGAGTTGAACATTGGGCTGGGTAGTCAAAGAACTGGCTTCTGTTTGAGGTTAGTTGACTTGGAGTAAATTATATACTATATACTATCCAGGTTCTCCAAGTGTGCATCTGTTAGCTCTTTGGCAGTTCTCAATAATTATCTCTCTCTCTCTAGCTTAGAAACTCTCTGAGGGCAGGGATTTTTCTTCATTTGGTTCAGTGATATATCCCTCATGCCTAGAATAGTGCCAGGCATGAAATAAGCATGAAATAGGCATTCAGAATTTACTGAATCAATGAACAAGTCTCTCAGTGAACTGACTTAAGGAAAGAATGCAGGGAAGATTCTGCTAGGATCTTGACAACAGTGGCGATAATTCTCATTTGCTGAAATTGCTAACCAGCTAATCTCGAATCAGTTCATCTAAATTATCTGAGCTTATTTGTTTTTCTGTCTATAAAATGGGGCTGTTGTCATGTCATGTGAAGACTGTATTTGGTTATGAGAAATAGTTGCTTCCAAACTCCCTTGAAGAGAGGTGCTAGACAAAAACAAGATGGTTTTGAAAAAATAACACTGCAGTCCAGACTACATTAAGATGCTTGGTTGCATTCAAAACCAGTTTCACTGTCTGCTCTAGGCAGGCGATTGCAACATGCTCCCCAGCTGCGCCTAATGTGTGTGCGCTCCAACTGCACGCTGTGGCGGGAACATTGGCAGGGCTTTCCCCAAGAGAGCCAGTGGGCGTTGCTATGGTGGAGGCATGACATAATTTAATTTTACTTTGTTATTTGCTGGATGTACCCATTGTATGTTAGTCTCTGGGTATGTTTACAAGGAGTTTAGGAAAGAGAGGCTGTCTTGTGTCTGTAAAGACAGGGCCGGGTGTGTTCACACACCCGTGCACACATACAGGCACACAAACCTCTACACCCCTACCCCTTCCTTTCTTTCCTGGCATCCAGGACCATCCTGGGCCAGGGGTGAAATCATCACTATCTAACAAGTGACTGGCAAGGCTCAGAAGGGCCTGCCTTTCTAAAGTCTCCTCCCCTTAGCCCTGTAATCCCCTGCAGTGACTTAGGTGGGTGTGCTCCTAATTTCTCAAAGAACACACACGTGTTGTAAAGGGCCCGGCAAGGCCCCACACTTACTTAGTAGACTTTCAATCAACTTGCTGGATTTGGGTGTCTTTTCCTGGCAGCGTTTCTAAGCTTCCTGTGAAAAGCAAAAGTTCAAAGTCCGCAAAAACATCATTTATTTATTCATGAAAACCAAGGAATTCAGAGCAGGATCATGCTGTCCTGTGACCTCCCCTCTGATGTCACAGAGGCACCTTGTCTTTCTCCAGAGGTGAGCAATAATGTGTTTTAAGCATATGAAGGAATAAAGGAAGGTGAGTTTGGCCAGTGTTTATATATCCCTCATCCCCCCCTCCCATGTAGAAGATGTTTCTCATAGTTTGCTTTTTGGTGGGTTTCTGTTTGTCATTGGTGTTTATAAAATTATTCCTTTTCCTGTCCTTCCAATTGACTTAAACTAATTTTGACTCTTGGTTCTAGCAGAGATGTAAAGTGTCTGAAAAGTAATTTCCCACCACATTCCTTTATTTCTGTCGTATCACTGCAGCAGTACTTAGCTAGGGGCCCCGCGGGCGATAGGAGGCTTTTGGTTCTATAACCGAAAGTCAACCCCAAACCATGGCCATCCAGGGCTGCCTTGTTAAGTCAGTGAAGTCCTGACAGCCTGCAGGTTGCTAAGCATACCTCCCCTGCTTTTCAAAGGAAGAGATGTACACTATTCATCTGGAATCAGCAAACAAGTGCAGAAATCCCCCAAAGCTTGCCATTTTGAAATATTTTAATTTTCAGATCAATGACTTTCTAAAGCAACTTGATGTGCTTATTTAATGTTTTTTTCAGTCCCTGGTTGTCTGGTCAGTGAAGACAGGACTCATGGGAAAGAGGCCTTCCTCACTCACATTGAGTGCCCGCCTTGGCTGGGCAGGGTGGCCAGGCCCATGAGCTCCTGCTAAGGGGCTCTGTGTGGCTGGCAAACTTGGCCTGGAAAAAGGAGGCACGAGAGCATTTTCTTCAGACAGCCTTTGCTCCCTGTAGAAATTGTGACCTTCCATTCTTGTTAGTCTTCAGATACACTTTTCCTAGTCCCAGAGAAGTATGTGCTTTCTCTTCCTCCCCACCAGCATTTAAAGAAATTAAAATTATTTTCCCTTTGTTCCCCACTGTCCAAATTTATGAAGCTGGAGGGAAATAAATGATTGACATTACGGGTATCTTAAATCCAAGAATTTATATCTACTTGAGTCTGCCAAGGATCTCTTTTTATTGTGTCAAAAAATTTATTTTCTAAAATGTTACATCAAAAAATCAGCCTTTTAAGAGACAGATGCAAAAGCCAGTCATGTAGCCTCGATTGTCCCACTTGGATTCCACTTTTTAGAACTGAGGATAACCATCAGCGTGGGTTTAATTTGACCATCAGTTGTTACAGGTCAGATACAGCCTCATGATTCTTAATACCTTACTAACGACCTCTCTAATCCTGTGAGTTTCCAGAAGGAAATCCTGATGAACAGTCCTGGAACTGCTTTGCCTGGTAACGTCTTACTTATTGACAGTTTTCCCAGCTGAGCTCGCCTGGTTAAAATGTTTGCTCTGGCACCATTGTTTTATTTATTTATTTATTGTCAGAAATGCTTATCAGTAAGTTGCAGGATTGGGGAAGAAAGATGGCATTTGTTTTGTTGCATTTTCCCAAGGAGTGTCTGCAAAGAGAGTTTTTCTTTCGTATCAGGTATATAATGGTCCTTGTCCTAAGACCATGCTACTGTTGTGATTTCTGTGTAGGAATTTTCTTTGACACTGGTGTGTAGTTCTGGAGACTCCAGTTGATATTATTTTGCATGATCAGAAGGCCTGACTTTTTGGTCCTTAGCAGAGAATCCCATCTCTTGACAACTGGGAGGCTCCCTTAGTGGAGGCAGTGGTGTGTGGTCTTGTGAGAAGTCAGAGCACTATCAGGTTTGTGTTTTCCTCTGGCATCGAGTTTTGTCATGTCTAATGATGACAATCCATCAGTCCCCACAGTTCAAAATGAAGATAAATTGAATTAATATATGTGAGTTAAATGACTCATTGATATAATTATACTGTGAGGATTTCTTTGGTGTAACCTAACACATTTAGTGGTGCTAATTGTAACGGCTTTGCTTGGGAGCATTTAATTTCATAAGCAAACAGAATAATTTATTAGTTCTCAAAAAGCTATTTCAAGGCATAGACTTAAGAGAGAAAGGATATGTGTTTAACTTGGTGCTGTCTTAATGTGCTTTGCCTTATCAAATTTGAAATCTGCTAAGAATTTTCTTTTCCAATCCTGTTTATATTGTCTCATAACCATCATGTGTGCAGTTCAATAGTTGTCAAAATAAAAGTGGGAAATAGGTGTCACCCAGTAAACTGTAATAAGTTATTGAGAATTGAAGAGCACTGAATAATAAAACAGTTCTAATTTCAGTTAATACTGTATTGGCGGCAGATATTACTGAACAAGGGTGATAATGCAGCTGAGGAAGAGCATTGGATGGCAGAATCGAAAGAACGGTAACAGGCAGATTAAATGCAAGACTCAATTCAAATATTTTTCGAAATGTAGGCATGCTGTGTAAACCCATTTTTTGCTGAAAAGCATGTTTTCTCTCATGTCAAAACGATCACAGGGATCCTTTTAGTATTCATTTAAATAGTTTTTAATTGGCTTCAGAGAGTTTAAAGTTCAGCAAGAAGGTGAGATCTAAGCTTACTAATTAGATCGAATGCAGTTTGACTTAAAGAGCAGACTTGATAATTAAAGAATTTCATACTAAATAATACGTTTTGAAAATACTCTTTTCACATCCTTGAGGTAAAACTGGTTTCCCTAAAAAAAAAATTTTTCCCCATTCTTTACTAATAAAAATTCCTCTTATCTAATGATTACACACCTCATGTCACCTGTTAGAAAGTGACAGTTTTTCCGAGCAAGCCTCTCATTTGTTTGTCATTTAGCCGACATCCTGCGCTCAGGTTCTTCTAAAAAAAAAATTTTTTTTTTTTTTCTCATCCAAATAGAATTTTGACTTGCACGGAACATTGTTATGATGAACACAAGTTGTTGTGTCTTTTTCCCCCCACCAAGTTGTTTGATGCTGTTGAAATGGAAGGCTGAAGTAGAAGGGGGCACTTAAGCAGTGAAGGGTTTTTCTTTGTAAATAATAGATCAAGAGCACTGGATCTGTATCTAATGGAGCTGTGTGCGGCCTCCGTTTCAAGGACAGCGCGCGGTTTAAAACACCACAACCACCGACCATCCCGTCCGCAAGCTGTGGTCAGTTTTGTGAGTGTGGGTATCTGTGTGTGTGTGTGTATACTTGCATCCTGTGTTTCCCTTCTACCTTCTCCCCTTTAGTGGTTTGTTTTAATGTCATTATTTCATAAACTTGCCCACATCCTCCCCCCCCCCCAAAAAAAAAATCCTCAAACAAATAAAAAGTATATATACCTCCTGTTACCCATCTTCTATAATTGTGGAATGATTTAAGGAAGTTTGATCCTGTTTTACGAAAACATCTGAGCCCATAACAACGGTGTGCTCTGCTAAGAAAACGCAGGTGGACGGAGCTGATAGGAATGCAAAAATTAGTTTGTCACCGCAGCAGAAAAATTGTATTGGTTTTGTTTGCAAGCATATATTACCTTGACAATTTGATAAACGTTTTAATTTGCCATTTTCTACCCCTTTCCCTTTCCCCTTTTGGAGCTTATAAATTTGTTCTTATATTTGTTGGTTTGAACCTGTATTTGAAAATCATGAGTTTAATACTTTTAGAATTGTGAGGCTATTTCGTACAGTTCTTAAAGCATAATGGGGCTTTGTTTCCCCTGAACTGGAATTAGTTATAGTTTACCACTTACAATCGAAATATTACATAATTACTATTTTCTCTTGTACTGCAGGATTGCAGACATGCACCGGTATCTTAAAATATTTATTCTCTGTCAAAAGTGAAGTTGAAAGTAGAAAAATCAACATTAGATGTTAAATGTCAAGGAGGAGTCTATGTAAATAAAATAGAAATAAAAGTACAGATTAAATCTGGAGACTTATTTGCTTATTTCCAAAATAGTTGTTTATAGGGTTATGAGGTAGTTACTCTAAATTTAAACAGTTCTTCGATAGTATCTTTTTTCTAGGCACATTCCATAAATTTGGGCCTATTTTTAAAAAGGGTTAAAAACCATTTCCTTATGAAATAGGTTTCTAGGTAATAGATTTTAAACCAAACATTTTTACATTTTTTATTAATACATGTTGGAAACTTATCCTCTGAACGCACTGTTTCCTTGAGATAAAATCATTGATCTTCTCAAATGTAAGTGTGAAGTTGATCCATTTTAGCCTTCTTGTCCATAAATCGTTGATTACTGGTTTTGAAGGAAAGCACAGTACGAGTGTGTTTTGAATTTTAGCTTTGAAATCATAGATGTACAATGCGTTCCTTGCAGTTGAATCACAAGCAGAGAGAACCCATTTGAAACAATTTTTAAAGCGTTCCTGTCAGGGTATTATTTAATGGGAATGATAAGTTTCAGATTTTTGGTTTTAGAAAGTTGAGGTTGGCTGTACTTCAAATCTACAATTTATTTAACTGCTTTGAAAGAATGGCTTTGCTTGTCTTCAGGGGGAAACAAATAACTTAGGGGACATCAGTTCATTCTTTTGCAGTCTTTCATCCCTAAGTACAACAAATTGTTTCTTTTATTAATGTACTTGTACTATGGCAGCACTTCTTAGGGGAAAATAATCAGGAAGATATGCTTTACTTCTGAGATCCTACAACCTGAGATATGTTCGCACGTTCCTTGAAGGGATTTTCTTCTTTTCTCCCCTCCAGTAAATACAGCTAACATAATAGAAATTACAGAGAAGGATACAATGAGATTTCTTTCCCTTCTCTCTCAGCATGTTTTGGTTGGCTAGGAGAAGGCAAGGGTATTGGAATATGATTATCCCTACTGAAGGAAAGAAAAAATGATATAATTTGTCATCTTACCAGTTCTCGGCATTCTGCACGGTGCCCGCGTTAGTCAGTGCCGGGAAAACAGCAGTCTGACAGCTAATAGATATCTCTGCCCTCAATTGTTTAGACATTTTTGTCTTTTGTGACATTGCAGAAAAGACAAGGAAGGGAATGGAAGCAGCTAAAAAATGTCAAAAGATCAAAAAATCAATGGGCCGCAGGAATGCGATCTGTTTATCAGGGTGTAGCTGCTCTTTCTGTTCCTCCAGAAGTCCGAGGCGGTGTCTGGGGCAGGCACCAAAGTCGCGTTGTCTCCCTCCCTGGGAGCTGTGATACCTCGCGGAAGGACACCTGGTAAAGCGGACACATTAGCTTGCTCGCACCACACCCCCTCCCTCCAGACATAAATAATAAAATAAATAAAAGCTTTTCTCGTAAGGCTTTAGATTTAAAAAAACGAAACAAAACAAGTTTTTGGTGTGCTGCGCCTTTGAGTCCCTTTTCAACCATTTTCAAATTTGTTGGGCTTTACCCAGCAGATGGATTATTGGATTTACTTCGTAGCATTTTAATTTTTTCAGGTCAGGGGAGAACACTTAACATTTTTATTATTTATTTGATTTTTGGAGGGAAAAGTCGATAAGAGTAAAATGGGTGATAATTAGGTGGAGGGCATCGGGTGGATGAGTAATTGTTTTGTTATGGCTTCGACAACTATTTGGACAAGACTAACTTATTTCTTGAGTTGGTCAGTGGGGGAGTTGAGGTTTTATTTGAAAACCTGTTTCTTAGAGAGGAGATGCAGGGTATGCCAATAGTAAGAAAACTTTCTTTTACTACAGAGATGTAGTGTTGGTTGCTTTCCATGAAAACTCTTGGCTTGACTTGGTTGCCTTCTCTTTTTCCTTTTCAAACTTCTCAACCAGCTGGTCGTCTGGGGGGGGGTGTGTGTGTGTGTGTGCACGCACCTCCACGTTTGCCTCGAACACAGTGACAGCCCCAGAAAATGCATGGGCCGTGCAAGGCAAGGCTGCAAGCTGTTGGGGAGATTTTTTCCAAGCCTTGTAGTTGCTGTTTGATAGCAAGTGTGGTCCAGGCTGCATATTTTATAAACTTTCTATTAAAGTTGTGGCATGTTATCATAAAACTCAATTGCGATACTTTGTGTTATGCTCTGGGACTGAGAGATAGACATAGGATTAAAAAAACAATTTCTAGGCATTTCTCGATGATAAATTTAATTTTCTTTGCTATTTGGAGGTCTTCTTTGAAAATGCAATTGTAATGAACGCATTCAGAACTGGAGAACAGATTTACCCTTGGCTTCAAATAGTCGACGTTATCAGGCGCTGTCATTCGTTCCTTCCTATTTTCGGGCTGCTAATTGATGTTTTTGATGTCAGCAAGAAAATTGAAGAAAATGTCATGTGTGAACCAGTGCGGAAGTTAATAAGATTGACTTCGTTGACAGAATTTACAATGAGAGCAGAGACCGCATAATGGGACCACTGCGAATTCGTGTGCTCTCTTTGGAGTCAAAATTGACACCTCATGCTAGGCCAGTGGTCGATAGGAGAGATGGAACATTTGGGAAGGTTCCTAATCTCATTTTTCTCCCCTTACCTTTTGGTCTCCGATGGTTGTTTTCACCAGCAGCTGTTTATCCAGGAGGCTGTTGCTTCAGACCACACCAGACCCTTAGTTCAGGCTCCCGGCGCCACCAACAATGCTTATTTTTTATGCTGTTTTGCGTTTGAAAGCAAAAGAGTCTTAAAAAGGTTAGATTAGGATGTGTCTTCAGGAAAGATATATCGGTCAGGGTAATTGCAGATGCTTGGGTTACGTGCAATAAAGCCGAAACGCAAATCCATCCCTGAATAAAGACTGTGTTGGCACTAAGATCAGTCCTTGAGCATAACAGGAGGCTGTAAGTTGCAAGCAAAACATTATAAACTTCTTGGCCACGTTTCTCCCCCAAAAGAAACGTTCTAGCAGTGTTGCCCCTTAAGTTCTTTTTTTTTTAAAAACGTTATCAAAGGTTTCAATATAATAGTTTAGTTTTCCAGTAACGTGGCAAAGTTTATTGGATTTGTGTGTATAATCATGGATTGGATTAGTTGAGTTTGGTTCAGTGCATCTGATTATTTTATGGCCTTTAGGGAAATGCGCTAAAACCCTAATATGTCCAGTACCCCCGAGCGGTCTCTTTTTGAAGGCACCGCACAAAATGTGGTCTCTACCAGCGGTCAGCCTCCAAGGATCTTCAGTGAGAGACATTATTCTTGGAATATCCAATTAATTCCATGGGCAGTGATCAGTTTGCGCTTCTTCCTCCTTTCTAGCCATTTGAAATGCTAACACAATGAATATTTTCTCATTGGTCTGTGTCCCTCGGCTAAGCTGTTGCCGCGGGCTGAGAATTTCATCGACTGATGAGACCAGAGGCTCCACCAATAAAAGGTTACAGTACGTGATTTGCATTTCAAGTGGGGTTTGGTTTCATGAACTTAAAAGTTCTTTAACTTTTATTTGACTTTTTCCTTTTGTTCAAAGTAGATTGAGGGGGGAGCATATTTGTGAGTGTTTAAAGTATGAAAATTACCAGGTACAGTAGGTCACAACGATATTTTGGACCATTCTCATGGAGGTATTGAAGGATGGCCTTTGTGTTTCTAGTATTTGTGGAGAGCAACCACATCAACTCTCTTAAGATCAGGTCTATGGGAAGCAAATTTTTAAATGTTGCGATTTAATGTTGAGTCCCTGTAGTATCCTTCAGTAGCTTGAGATTTTGGAAAATAATATTGTTAGAGTATCTTGCAGTACTAATAATCAGATAAAGCATTATTTGAAATGACTAGGAAGTCATTGAATAGGACATTTGGGAAAGGAAGGAAAGTTCTTTTCTTTGGAGTGGTTGGTAATCAGTCTTGTGTACCAAGAAAATAATACCTTCTAGGGGAGTATGAGAGGCAGAACATCTTCTGCTTTCAAGGGTAAGTTTGAGGCAGTTATGAAATATTGAGTTGCATCAAACACAAGAAAATGTACAACAACAACAACAAAAAGCTATTTGCACCACTTTCACCGGAGGATACTGATGGCAGATTAGATTTTAGTGGATTAGATTATAGCCTACAAAGCCCTAGTTCCAGAACTATTTCTTAACTAGACAAAGCTCCATGAAGTATGAGGCCAACAGCAGGTGCACACATCATTGAATTGGCTAAACGCTTGGCTCAGAAACACTCGCCTGGTGGGGCCATCATATCGCTTTCGTCTTCCTGAGTCTTCCCAACTTGGCTTTTATCAAGTCAGGATGCTCCTTGTTGATTTAAAGCCACAATAGATGTCTTCTGATCTAAGGACTATTGGTTGGCAAAAGTGGGGAGGGAGTATGGTACAATAAAGGCACCCCAATCCCTCCTCAAAATGAGGGGAAAAAGGGATTGGGGTAAAAGAAAGAGTTGGCCTTCAAACCACTGTAATCTTAGAGGAAGGGTAATATGATTGGAAACTTGACATATTTCAACTGAATGAAAAATCATGATACCTTTACCAGAATTGTTAGCAAAAGGGAACTGGCAGGTATAGGAATGGAGAGCGTTTCCTTCTTCTCCCCCTTCCGCCCTCTTCCACCCTTCCTTTCCTAGCTGTCTATGAGAGGAGCAAAGCAGGTGGCTCCCTGTGGCTGACTTTTCATGACAACATGCCATTAGAAATTGCCGTCCTGTTGATCAATCCTCTCGACATGACAGATTTGCCGCAAGGCCTGGCTCTTTGAGCGCCAGCACTGTGGCTTTTCCCTCCTTTTTTCCTGCACTAATTGGTGAAAGTTTTTTTACTGTGCTAGTGGCAGAGGAAATTCTTTTGAACGTTGTCACAATCAAGTGTTGACTTCTTTAGAATTGCAAGTAGGTTAAGTGAGTATCAACATTGGGGGGTGTATGGGAGGAGGGAAGACACTAACACAAAGTTACTACTACCTAAATTTTATTATTAGAGTAAAATTGGAAAACAAACTAATTGGGTTACAAAAAAAAAAAAAATGGAACGCAGACAAGTATTAACATTATGGTCCTTTTAAACTTGCATTAGATTTTGTCATTCTGGGAGGAGGGGGGGTGTCAACCCTCGCATTTGGAATGGGGGAAACACATGGTCGTATTGATGGAGGAAAATACATTCATTGGCAACTCCTTGTTTTCTTCCTATAATAAATGGATTTGGAACAGAAATAACAACTATTTCATAATTTAAATCAAAAGGGATACATAAAGCTTCTGTTAATACAAGCACATAGTACTCTGAACTACTGACATTCTTCTCCAAAATCAACACACAAAGAGTAATCTTTTGGCAAAGGATTTGTTCTCAGATAGTGATTCTTTACTGGAGTATCAAGATGCAATTCTGCTTAAATTCTGCTGTTCCGGTTACATGTAAGATTATTTTTTAAACCTAGAGTATTGTTTAAATGCAAACTTCTCAATGGAATAGAATTACTATGGTTTATCTTTCTTTTTAGAGAGAATGTGAAATTCCAAATGTTTTTAATATCAATGATTCAAAATATTTACTGAAGGAATTTTTAAAATTAATTTGTTTGAATATGTATTCTCTCATGATAAAAAATTAATAGATTAAAATTTTGTTCAGCCAGAATGAAGAGGGATAAACACGTATTTAAACTTTACATGTCACAGAATCTGTGTAGTACATTCTGCTTCTTGTGTATATACCATTTCAAATAATTCCTACTGGGGGGAGGAGGGGGGAGGAACAGAGTATGAAATTCTACAAATTTACAGTGGGTTTGTGGTAAATATTGAGAAGAAGTCTGCCACAAAAATAAGGATTTTTGTACTGACCTATGATATAAACATAGGAACCATATGTAAAAAGAGGCTACTTCTATCCAACACTAGATATTTAGTGGGAAGGAGAATTGTAGGAATAAAAGTTACTAAGATTATTAGCGGAAATTCTAGTAAATTATTTTTGCTTTAGGTATGAAATGGGAAGGTGAGAACAGATAATCAAGTGGGGTCCAGAATTACCTGGACGTGTGTTCCCTTAGCTTTACCAGTTGCTCCAATCGTTATGTTTAGCGGAGAGAAGTGCAGAAACCCCTATTGAAAGAAGCATCAATTCATATAATTAATTTTGCCATTGTAAAAATCATTTGTAAAATTTGCATTATTAACATTATCAAGTCACTAGTTGGTAAGACATCAGACACGACGAGCGGGAAGGGCAGCTTAGGGAGAACTGGGCTTTAAACCCTCAGTAGATCGGAGTTAGGATCAAAGGCGCTTGCTTTATGTGACTGTGCTAGACTTTGAAGTCATGACTGCACCTACAGCACTCATTTCATCAAGTTCACTGGTGTCTTAATAGCAGATCAATAAGTTTCAAAGTCGGAGAGTTAATTTGATACCAGTGCTGATGCGGTCGTGCTGGGGAAGCCGAGAGAGAGGCTGAGAAAGCTGCCTATTAACAGCTCCGGTACAGAGCACACAAAGATGCAGATGATGGCTGGGCATGGCCACAAAAAGTCGGGTTCTAGCCAGGAGTGGGAAGCGGTGGATTGCTAAAATAAGGGGTCCCTAATTTGGACATTTTAGGTTATTTGGAAACTAGTCTATGCTTGAAAAACCTTTAGTTGGATTCAGGTGTGAGTGTGTGCACGTATGTGCGAGTGGTGGATACATGGGTGACGGGGAAAACACGTGCACATCTTTTTCTAAAATAAAGGGGGAATCTGCATAAAGGACCATTGTAGATTTTATTGGATGATGTGGGAGAAAGGCACAAATTCTGTTTGATTTTTTGAAGGAAGCTTGGAAAAGCATGCTTACATCATGGGCCACGTTTTGTGTGTGTTTTTTCTTTTAAGTGGCATTGGGAATATCTTCATAAGTGAATAATGCCTAGGCAATAATAATTTGATGCAAAGCTATTTTGATCCACTTAAAAAAAAAAAAGCTATTCAGGAGAAGTCTTAGCCCTGAATTCCTTTTCTTCTTTGTAGCATAACTGATTAGTGTGCAAACAAATGGGATTCTCTATTACTTTATTGCCCTGTATATTCCTTTAAAAGATTTTGTTCCAAGTCTCCCCACTCTAAAAGTGATATACTTTCACGATACGTTCCAAAGATTTGTTGGACATTTAAAAAAAGAACAAAACAATAATTAAAAGTACCGGTAAATTCAAAGAAGAAAAGTTGGGCCAAGGTGGAATGTTTATATATATATTTGGGATTTTTCTTTGTTCCCAATGGTCTTATTGTTTGGGTCCTTCTTATGGGATAAGGATAAACATTATGAGGTGTATGGTAGAGATGAAATCAGTGGTTATTGCAAGAGTTAAAGATGCAAATCACGAGAAAGAAAGTAGAAACCTTTAAAAAAAAATTTTATAAGAACTTTGCCATCTGTATATACAGCACAGGCTTCCCATCATCAAAGGTCAGATTCACACCCTTTTTGAACAAAACTCTAATTTAGAATGTTCATCTAAGGGTTGATAATGGTCTTAGAAGGCCAGTGGGGTGGTCAGTGGGTGTTGTAGATTAGCTCAGTGGCCATTACAGCTTTACCTAGACCCCCACGATTCATTGGGTAGATTAACCATCACATCTGTCATTTTATCCCTTTTAGTTCTCCCCTTTTTACCACATTTAAAATACGAAAAGAGGGAGGTGGAAATACCGTCTCGAAGACAATTTACATGGAGCAAGCCAGTGATGCACGCTATGCCTAAAACATCTAAGAAATCGCCATATCTGTCAATGCGTGTATATATCATAATGTAGTTATGCATAATATAACTGCATGACATATAGATATAGATGTTGAAATGGTTTTGGTGAATTCAAATAAGTTGGTTATGCCAGGTAAGCTGCAAGTTTTTAAACTTAATTCCTTTTAATATATCTTTTGCCTATTTTGTAAGAAAGTTCTCTGTTTTAATAAGCTCGTAAGACGTTTTCTGCTCCTGGGCTGATTGCTCAGTTATTAAGCTTCTGTTAGTTTCATTTCTGACAAAACTTCCATTTCCACTTTGCGGCACCCTAAATTAGACAATCTTGGCCCCTAAGGCATGGAATAGTTGCGCTCTCTTTAATGGCGGTTCGGGGTCTGTGGCGTGTGTGTTTGTGTGAGTAGGCTTTCGTTGAGTTGTGTTGTTTCCTCTTTGATTACAGAAAGATGTCACTGTTAAAGGAACTTAAGAGTTTCTGTAAATGTAATGGCTCTTCCTGAATAAAGTGAGAGAGACAGTGCTTGGAATCTGGGGAATAGGGGTAGAAGGAGCTGAGTTGATGAAGGTGTTTCTTGTCAGATTTGTGTAGGAATTATTTACCGTGCTGTCTTTCCTGAGCCGCTACAGTAAAAGCAAAGGCATCGAAAATTATCCCAGATGGGACGAATGGCTCATTCTCTGTCCTTTTTTTAAAAAAGGAAAAGATTTCAGGAAAAAAAAGTCGCCTTTTTCTTTAGAACAGTATGAATAAAATCTGGACAGCTGTCGAAAAAGATATGCTGTCTGCATTTTTTTTTTTTAATTTCTAGCCGCCACCATAACTAAATAGCTTGAATAGTACATCTTCCCCCCCCCCTTCATACATAATGATCTCTACTTCATTAAAAGCGTATTAATCTGGTTCCCAGTCTCTTGGGAGACACCTTAAGATGATGATATTGTGGGTTTTTTTCCCCCCGAATTGTTTAAAAAAAAAAAAAAAATTCTACCAGATTTGGTCCCTGTCAGTCAGAAATAATTGTGTTCTTAATCTTGTCCCTGATGGATGACTTGGAGTTCAGCAACGGGCCGGCTCCAATGACAAATACAATATTAATATTCATTAACTGCTTTGACAATGCTAATTTTGATGCAGTAGTAAAGGGCCTTCCAAAGTTAGCGGCCAAAGCATCAGAGCTGCGCAAGGTGGCAAGATAATTTGTGCTGGTTTGCTGAGCTGAAGTCTTTTAAAGTCTATAGCAAAAAGCTAGGTACCACAAACAAAAAAGAGAAAGGGAAAAAAGTTCTGAAGCATTGGAAGGCAGGGCTGCGGAAATAATACGATCACAGTCCGCTAAAAAATTTGACACCTCTGATGCAGTTTCTTTGAGTGAAATTTCTACAAAGTTGCAACAAAAAAGCATAGCATGGTAAGTCAGCACATTCTTGATTTTGTTTAATCTTTTTGATCTTTTCAATTATCGCTATTTGAAGATCAATAGTCATTTTTTCCTACTATGCTTAGAAGACGCGCAGCGGTGGTTTAATATGGGTTAGGACCATTTGCTTTAAAGGAACACATCCACAAGTTTCCATGGTTATTTTTTTTTGTTAGTCATGAAAAATGTTTTACAGTAAATTTTTCTGAATTCTTTTACGTATTGGTATTTTTAATGGTCTATTTTGATTTTTGTATTTTCCCCAAAAGAGAATTCCTCAAGATAATTCAGCAATGGATGTTGTCAAGAATTTTGACGGTACTTTCAGCTGGCAAGAAAACTTAGGAGAAGTGGTCGTCTAACTTTATCTAAATTCAGCTAGCTTCCCCCCCTCCCCCCTTTCTCTGAATGGCATCAGACAGCTATTAAAGCTTAATTTCACTGGAGAACTGCAAAGCATTACTTTCACCAACTTAGGTGAACTTCTTTGGACTATTGAAATTGCCTTTATGTTTGCCAAGTCGGCAAACAGAATATCAGGCTTTGTTCTTTTGATTGAATGCCGGGTTGGAAAAAAAGAGTAAGAAAGCCCTGCCTTTTTTTTTTTTTTTTTGGGAGCCTCCCCCTCCCTTTTTGGGGGGTGGATTGTTGTGGGATCGGGGGAGATCCCAGTTATTGTGCTCTTCCCCGTCAAGCGACAGAATTCTGTGAATGGAACTGTGCGTGAGCATCTTCTCGGGCGGCGCTGCTCTTGTGTGCCTGCTCCCCTGGCTGTGGGTGCGTGGCGCGGCGGCCTGGGCAGCAGGGCGGGTGCTGCCCTCCAGTGGAGCCTGCGGCCGGCGCGGGCGCGGCGCGGCCATCGGGGTGCGGCAGCATGCCCGCGAGCCGGCGGCGGGAAGGAGAGCCCCGCAACCCGCTCTAGATGGTAAGCGGCCCCTCTCCGGCGCACGGCGAGCCCGGCTGCATCCCCGAGCATCCGCCCTGCCGCGTCCCTGCTTGCTTGTTCGATGCCGTTGCATGCTCCTTGTCCCAGCCTTCGTGATGTTCGCTGTCACTTTGCAATAACTTTAAGATTGATGCACTTTGACTGGTAAGATGCCCGATGGAGCAGATCTTTTTTCTTTCTTTTTTTTCCCCTCCCGCTTACAAAAACGAAAACAGAAAATGACAATACCTTTTTGTTCCGAACTTTAGCCTGTGACCATGGAAACATGCTTTATTATTATTTAACTCAGAAGTGAATATTTGGGGCGTTTCATTTCTTTTTGCCCACAAAGTTAAAGTCACAAATGCTCCACCCTCTGGCTCCCCCCTCCCCATCCCCAAATATTTCTGTAACGGGTCCATCCGCAGTTTCTACTTTTCAAATGTATATTCCTCCAAGATCTGTTTCTCCTTCCTCCCATCTCAGACCTTTTTATTTGAAACGACAAAACACAAACAAACAAACTTTGCTGATGCTGTGGATGGAGGACCCTGTGCTGTCAGCTGGCCCTGCTCCGTTCTTTAGATTAAAATTCCATGCTAAAAGGAGAGGGAAACTCTCTTTTGATTTGGGGAAGGTTTTTCTTTTTTTTAATCGTGTAGAACTTTGCAGCACTTGATCACCTTTTAATTTTTTATGGAAATGATCTGAGCATGGGCGTGCTTCTGACAAATTGGGGCATTCTGGGGACAGACTCCTGCACCTCGTGATGGGACAAGCAAATATCTGGAAGCAGTTTTCTTAGGAGGAATTCCCCACTCCGCACTGCCTTCGAGTAGATTCTGACTTACAGTGACCCTATAAGACAGAGCAGAACTGCCCTATAGGGTTTCCAAGGCTATAAATCTCTATGGAAGTAGACTGCCACGTCTTTCCCGCAGAGCAGTTGGTGGGCTTGAAACGCTGACCTTTCAGTTAGCAGCCCAGCGCTTCAACCGCTGTGCCACCAGGGCTCTTTAGGAGGAATCAGTTTGCAGAATTTCAAGAGATTTCCCTTTTTAAGGAGGAGGAGGAAGTCTGTCTGGAACGTGTTGGCTCATCTTGTTGTTTCCATCCTCCTTGTCTTTTGAGAACGCCAGAAAACACATTCCTCATGGAAGTTGCCCATCCTGTTTGCTGCACTTTATAAGTTATTGTCGCTGAGTGATTGAGAGCTGTCCATCAGCGAACAGAACTTGCCGTTTACTTAAGAAATTGCATGTGTGACAAAGGCAGCTTCGGAGTGTGGTGGTCCGCGTGAATAGAGGGAGGGAAGGCAATTAGGTGGCTGTGTGGTTGGGGCTCTTTACTTGTCAAACTGGAGGCTTGCTGCTTTTGTTACTGCCATGTAAAGGGAAATGGCAGGGTTTTGTTTTGGTATTAAGGGCCTCAAGATTGCAGCCTGACACTTAAGCAGGAAGGCCAGCTAAGTCCAGAAAGAGGGGCCGCAGAGAAGTATTTAAAAAAAGGAGAAGAAAATGAAGAATTCTTACTTTTTTGTTATCTTTAAGCCCTTCTTGCCTTTTTTTTTTTTTTAAGGAGGGGCAAGGGTGATTAACTTGTCCCATGTATTGACAGATTGCTTAAAGATGTTCGTCATGAAAACAGTCCTGTGGGTTTGAAGATATACAACCTGGCAATCAGTTTGGTAAATCGAAAACATCTCCTCTGTCTGTTAGGTGTCCTGCTGCCAGAAGAAATCAAATCTTTGCAACTGGTCTTGCTGGAAGCAAGGCAGGTCCAGGATCCCAAGAGGCAGGCAGCAGGATGATTTTTTTAAACCTATCTACAAATGCAAGTTGTTGGTTTGCTTGTGAAGAGGGCAGAATGATCTAACACTTATCACTTCAGGAGGGAGGGGACTGCAAAGGCGGGTGGAGTTTTGTTCTCTTCAACTTTCTTCTGTCTTTAACCCCTCCTTACACAGCACCTTCCCCTCCTTCCTGTAAAAGAGGAAGATTTCAGGCCTGTGTGATGTCTGAATCTCTGAACTCAAATTAAGTTAAACCCACACAAATGTACCCAGCCCTGGATCCTATGAGAGCCCCGGGAAAAGTAAGTCGGGTTGGTGGATTTAGCAAAGGCCTTTGCATTCTTGTGGCTCTTTTCTCTCTCTCTCTCCCTTTCCCCATCCCCTCCTTCCACCCCTCTTCTCTCTCTCATTCTGGAGAAAGCTCACCAAACTCTAAAGTCAAAAAGCCAGTTAGCATTCTAACTACTGGAATGCCAGGGAACATAGGAAGCTTCCGGACTTCTGCTTCCAGAAGAAATCTTGAAGGCACAGTCTTTTCCTCTGGAAGGAAAAGAGAGGGGTGTGTACGTGTGGCAGGCAAGGCCCTACAAAGTGTCACTTCCGTGTCACTGTGACAAGAAAATATACTTTCCTCCCCCTCCCCCTCTCCCATTGCAGCCCTCTCCCTAAGAAATTTGTTTTGAGGGATTTGACAATCTTGCAGATAAAGTGCCTGCCTTCTGCATTTGGTTGATCATTTTCCCTCATGGCTGACCGTAATTTCTTTGCTACTCTTAGCGGTAGCTCTGTCCCTGCTGCCCCAGGTAATGGGTGAGGGAGGGGGACTTCTCTTAGGTGCCCCGAGCTGGCTGGGGAAGATGAGTGTTCCCCCTTCCTTCAAGGATTCCATAATGGTAAAGATTAGATACTAGAAGCCGTTTTTTAAATTTAAAAATTTTTGAAATTTAACCTACAACCGGCTGATTTTCTGGGTGGATTTTTTTCTTCTTTGTCTTCTTGTGGGATGTGGGTACAAGGGGAAGAATTAGCCAAATAATCATAGGCAGTATGAGTGTGAACTTGGAGCATTTTGGACATACCAGGCCCAGTCTCTGGAGCCATCTTGAGCTTTTAAGATGCTTTTTTTCAGCTCTTTAAGTGAAAGATATGAAGGGAGGGGAAGCTGGGAGGAAAAAGAAAAGTGAGAAAAGCAATAAGGGAGGAGGAAAAAAAAAAAAAAAAAAGCTGGCCCAGTCCCATCTTGAAGGTACAGAGAAAGTTTTTTTTTTTTTTTTTTTGAGCTGGAGAGAAGGGAAACCAAAGGCTATTATGTACCTGAGGGATGCAATTTTAGTGGGAATGGAAGATTTGAGTGGGAAGGGAGGCCCGGTGGCCTCTGGGTTCTCTCTCTTCCAGCAGTTGGGCGGTTGCCACCTCAATTTGAATTGCTGGGTGAGTAGCGGGAGTGAGTGTGTGTGTGTGTGTGTGTGTGTGTGTGTGCACGCGCGTGCGCGCCCCTGTACTTATGGGCTTGACCATTGAACCTCTGTGCTTTTTTTTTTTTTTTTAAATTCAGATGGTGGGAAGGAGAAAATAAAAGCAGAATAAAGTGGTCAACTCAGACTATGCCCTTTCACTGTCTACTTTTCACAGCAGTTTTTTTTGGGGGGTGGGTGGGTGGGGAGTGATGGGAGCAAGAAAGGGTTAAAAAAGGATGGGGAGGAGAGAAAGCTTGACTTTCATCACAGTGTTCACAGTTATGTAGCAACTCAGACTCAGGTATCATTGAGCTGGAGTCTCAAAAGGGCTAGTGGGGTTGGGATTTCTTCGAACAGATAGTTTTGTTTTGTTTTTTTCCTTTGCCCACCAGGGTGGGCTCAGTTGGAAGAGAGGGAAAAATGACATTGCCTCATGGAGGAGCATGCTGTCGCAGCTAGAGGCATTTTTGAGCAATAAGGTTTTTACAGTAGCCAAGTTGTGTAAACTGTGTATTTTGGTTTCATATTTAATACTCACTTTCTGTTGCTCTATCTTTAGTTGTATTTATTTTCAATCTGCAAATTTAGATGCCGGCCTTTCAGGGCTACAGTCTTGCTTGTGGTGTTCGTGTTTTCTAAACTTAATATAAAATGTGTCTTGGAAACCCAAGCAGGAGACTGATGACAGCTTGTTGTACTGTTAATAATTAGGGAGAAGGCCCTTTTGTGATCCCAGTTTTGGGATTTGGGTACATTATACTCTGTTCAGCTGGTGTGTGGAATCTTTTGCCACAAGCTGGATATAGGGTTATTCTTTTAAATTTGTTAGGTAAATCCTTCATCACCTTTATTATTACTTTTACTGTTGAATGGCCAAACACAAACATTCGCAGTGGCCGGTCAGCTCTTAGATCCAAATTTCTGGAGAAAGGGGATGAAATACACTATGGCCTAAAAGTTATTATGTTTTCACAATCATGTATCAAATCCTATATGCCATATTAAAACACAAAGTGGTTGATAGTTCTGTAGTTGAGCGTGAAGGAACAACATACCGTATGTCTTGATTTTCCTTTCTGGTTGTGTGCAATTTTCTAGTTAAATCGATTGGGTAAACTTTCAAGAACTATGGGGAAGAGAGAGTGCAAGCTGGCACTGCAACTGTGTTAGTTGTGCTACCGCAAATTCCCCACCCTACAAAGTGTCCCCTCTAGAGGTTCCTAAAAGGTTCCAGACCTTTGTTTACTCAAGTTACTCGGGTTACTTAATAGCGGCCTTGCTGCTTTGGAGGCAGAAATCTCCATTCTTGATGTCCCTGTGAGAAGGGAGTTGCTTTTAAAGGGTAGATTCCCGACTCCAATGATACAGATATTATGATCTTTGTACTGTCACAACAGGCTGCCGCATCGGCATTTTCTGGAAGCAACAGAGCCTGCAACCTTGTATTCTTAGGGAAACCTCCCCTTTGTGGTTTGGGGTTGGTGTGTGTGTGGTGGTAGTGGTGGGGTGCTGGCTGAGCTGTGTAATGGAATTCTTTCCTTCTGCAATATTTTGGAATGTGATGAAATCCTGACATGCCCTCCGGATTAGATACTTCTGTACACATTGGAGGGTTACTTTTTTTGTTGGTTGGTTGGTTTTTGCTTTTTTTAATTGAACTTTCCTGGGTCTGGGTCATTGTCTTGTTCCCTTAAACTTCCAGCAAGACAGCTCACCCTCAGAAGCACCAGAACAGTGCTTTGCCCTGCTCATTCCAGCGGGATCCTGGACTTTCCTTGTGTGTCATTCACTGAGGCTGTAGACGCCACTTACAGGATGCCCGTGTTTGGGATACTAACGGCAAAATACAGCAGGACCCTGTGCTTTCGTCTTGGTACTTGTCTTCCTTTCAGCCTGTCTTGCCACATTCCTGCTCCATCCTAGGGTCTGGTCATTTGTGTCTGTTGGGCCACATGAAAAACTTTCATTCCGCTTAGTTTACCAGCTCTTTTCTAGAGAGAAAATTTACCTGGTTTCTAAAGGAAACAGCTGTATCTGGAGCATTTAACAGATTCCATTTAACATGCTTGATTTTTTTCAAATACAGACTAGATTCAGAAATTCAGCACAGGGTGGATAAGAAAAACAAAGGATGTTTTTATATAGTGATTCATTGTAAATAAATTAGAAAGGTAGTACCAGATTGTATCCACTACTTCTTCCTTGAATTCCCCAGGATGTAATAACCATTATATACTTAAAATTGATTCGAAATCAAAATTGGCGATTTCCTTTCCATTACATTTAGGAATCACTAGATTTTTGGGTGGTTGGGTTTGAGGGAGTGGTGGTCTGGAAATTATTATTTTTTTAAAGTTGTTTTAGTGTGAGCTTTTGGATGGCTTTGTTTAGAATAGGTTAGATTCATTCCTGACACTTTTGAAAAATCTGCTTTCTTACAACAGCTGTACCATCTTACCTAATTCCCAAACATTCCCTGCAAACTGGGACACTTAACAAGGTGGATTTCTCTAACGCTTATCATCTAAAACCCAAGTAGTAGAGAAATATCTTGCGGTGGGATGGAGGTAGCAAATTACTGGGAACGAATTTACTTAGGGGCCAAGTGGCAGTTTCTTCATCTCTGAGACCTGCAGGATTAGAACGGTCGGAGGACCCCTTTGCACCCCCTCACTCACTGCTGTCCTGGTTGAGACTTTTGTGATGCAGTGGCGTGCTGCTGGAGGCCAGCAGGAGGGAACCCCGGAAACTCACCAGTGAGGGGTGAGCCTAAACCCGTCAGGGGTGCTTTCTTTTTACTGGAAAATAAATGAGAACGAGTGGAAATAAATTATGTTTAATGAACTTAACTGGAAGTAATTGTTCAAGAGCCTGTGAAAGCTCCCGTTTGCTGGGCCGGGCCTTGGCTGCCGCCGTCACAAAGCCCAGCCGCTGGAGCTTGTCTCTCTTTTCCAGGTTTAAAGGTTCCCATTCGCGTGCCTGCTCCCCACCCTGTTCCTCCTCCTTTTTGGACATTAAGAAAAGGTCATTAAGAAGAGCTGAATGTGGCTCTCTAACTCTGTAAGACTTGGCAGTCTGTTTGGTGTGTTACCAGCTGGGTTGTTATGTTATAGAAAGGACAGGGAAAGAAAAATTTGTTTAAAAGACAAAGGGCTTAAGATGGTTCGAGTTAGTTGTATGGATATGCATGTGTGTGTGAGAATTTGGATGAAAACCGACTGCACATTTATCCTCTCTCTGCCTGCCCTGTTCAGTCATTTCCCTGTAAGAAGAATTTTAATGCCTGTGTGAGTACATGAGAAACTGTGAGTCGGCAGAATTTTGTAGACGGCAGGGAGCATCTTTCCTCTTTCTCTGCTTGCTGCCTAAATGGATTTGATTCCAGAGAGAGAGAGAGAAGTCAGCCATTGATCATTTACCAAATAAGTAGCCAGCACTCTCCTTGTCAGACTCTTAGGTTGTAGAAGGGAAACTTTGCAGCCTTGTGCAAACCCAAAAAACCTCGCTGCCGTCGAGTTGATTCTGACCCAGCAGCTCTACAGGACAGAGGAGAACTGCCCAGTAGGGTTTGCAAGGCTTCAGTCCTGATGGAAGCACACTGTCACACCTTTCTCTTGCGGAGTGGCTCGTGGATTTGAACCATGACCTTTTTGTTTGCAACTGAGCGCTTTAACCACCGTGCAACCAGGGCTCCTTGTGGCCTTGTGGGTCAGGGTAAATTCTGCAGAAGCCGGGGCCAGGTGATACAGGGCCCTCTGAGGGTGCAGGCCGGTCACGTCTCTTCCTGTATCTCACAGACAGACCTCCCCTGTCTTACCACTTCACTTCTCGAAGCGAAAGTGGAACCATGTAAAATTTCTTTTATTATTTTCAACAGGCCTTTATTTATTATTTTCAACAGGCAGAGCTGTAGCTATCAATGGAAGTCTTGCCCATGGAAACAATGTGCCATTAGCAGGGAACATGGCCCTAGACAGAAAGGAGCAACGTGAAACTATGAAACGGCCCTAGCCACCACGAGCAGATGGGTCCTGGGTGGCTGTTGGGTTTCCAATAGTTGTGAAGCGAGGGGCAGGGTAGAAGGTTCTGGAGAAGCCCATTTGGGCAAGGGTGGAAGTCTGCCTGCTACCCTTGCCCTGTCTATGTAAGAAGGTCGCAGGATGCCAAGGCAAAGATGTTCGTCAGTTGAGTTGGGATGGGGCTGTGCATGCAGACCTCCAGAATGGCTCTGTATAGGGACCCTTGTGATCACTGCAGAAGCTTGGAGAAGTAGATGCCAATTGTTGGGCTGTTGAGGCTGGAAGTTATCTTTCCTGACCATTCCACTACCCTGTGGTTCGTAGCCTGAAAAAAATCAGTTTTGTTGAGTCACCAAGGGGTTGTTGGTTAAATAAGAAACCACCCCTCCTTCATCCCTAACCCCTCCTCATCACCAACTTTCTATGGCTCCAGTGACGTGAAACATCTATTAATGTTTTACTAGTGGCCATTGGCCTTGCCACAGCCATTATAAACAGCATCTGGAAAATACATGGAGATGAGCTATATAAACCCCCTTTTAATGTCCGCTTTGAACGCATGGTGTTAGTCTCAGACCCTGGGAGGGCTGGTAATTTAAGACCACTGAAGACCGTCCACATCCATCCCAAGGAAGGGAGAAGGCTGACAAATGCTTCTCTGTGCTGCTTTTGTTTTATTGTGCTGGGCTTGTAAAGGCACTCTCTGGCCCCATTTTTCTCCTGCAGAAAGGGAGAGCAATAGGGGAGTATTGAAGAGGAAGGCTGGCGGAGAGGCCAAGGCGAGCAATGGCTCTATTTGTTTTCAGCATCTGTTGATTAATAGGTTGCGAGGTGAATGGCAAGCTTTCTTTCCCTTTAGGTTACCCGTAGTTATAGAATGTTGAGGGGTTAGGGTGAGAGGGGGGCTAGCAGAGGGGACTGATCTAGAAGTGCCTTAATCAGTCTTTCACTTGCCAAGTTCCAAATTGTGAGCAGAGTTTGGACGAGTGTATGGGCACCTGGCGAGGAGGGTAGTGTGGCCAAGTTGCAGAACACTGTGCTTAAGGGTTCTTGAGAGGTCAAAGGTCAGCCACAGCCCCCCACAGTCTAGTTCTGTGAATACTTTGGGTGGAAGGCTTTGCGCTTTGAGGGCTGTTAAAGGATCCTTTCTTTATAATTTAACTATTCAGCGCTCAAAACCCGTAGAACTTAATGAACGAAACAAGGAAAGGCCTTGCTTTAGGAAATAGCAGTTTCTCCAGGTCAGGGCATAAAGCCCTAACGATTTAAAGTCAGATGAGGGTTTTGGTTCCTTTTAAATAGGTATTATTGCTTCATTTGATGAATTCATTTCTTTGCTGACGTTTTCTTTAGTTTCTTGTTAGCGCGGAACGGACCACATACAGTGTGTTTTTATCATCAGAATCCTGCTGGGCCCTGATATTACGTGTGTGCATTTGAGAAGGAGAAACATCCCATTAAATGTTCTTTACTCTCCACCTCCCTTAACCAGCAAAATGCTATAAAAACCCCTGCTGATAATACGCTGTGCCCTATGGCAAGGGTGTCCCTGGCAGAAGCAGAGAGCTCTAGCTGCTCCTGAAGTTTTGGTCTGGAGAAGACAAGGCCCATTGTTCATTGAACCTAGTCAGGTTCTAGTGACTGCTAGGTATAAGGGCTTGAGGATTGATTCCCACTGAGTTGGGAAGCATCTGTATACAATTAGGAAGGTTGGCCCAGGCTCACCTCATCAGGACATATCTCACTGTATCAACACAATGATTAACTCCATCCTACCCTGAGCCTCCACAGACATCACTGGGTTTGCACGGACAGAATGGGGGAGTGGTGGAGCACCCCTGTGTGGAGCTTGGCAGGTGAGGCTTCAAGGCCTTAGGAACACCCCTTTGCCAGGGTGTGTGACCTGGGCCAGGTTTCTTTACCCACCACCTGGGAACTAAGAACAAAAGCCGACTTTTTCGGTGTGCCGTGAGGATTTAATGGAAGAAAGCCTGTCACACCCTCAACAACAGGCTGGTACAGGGTCAAGACTCCATTCAATGGGAACTGTGACCTGCATTGGAGTTGATTCTAGTGCTTCAGGTATCACAAGTGGTCAGTTATTGTCTCTCGGGCCCCACCCTCAGAGCATCTGGACAAGGGCGCCAGATGGCTGTGGGGGATGTGTCTCAGGTGCTGCCGATGGTGGTGAATGCAGATAACTGTGCCATAGTGCCTTGAAATGCTGTGGATTTTTGTGAATGCTTGCTGTTTTTGTGAAGCAAACATTCATAGTTTCTGTCATATTCTCGAAGAGTTAGTTATATGCCAATAACAGATTCTCCACGTTGCATACCACAACCACCACTACCACTGCCTTGAACAGTAGTTAGCTGTCACTGATGGTAATGATTTTGTACCTCCAGGTAGTTTTGAAGACATACTTAGCTAAAGTAGTTACCTGAAAGGCACTTGGTTTTATGCTGCAGTTGATGGCATTGAACACTGGACTCTTGGTTTCTAAAAACATAAAAGGGGAGGTGATACATACTGTAGACTGCTTACCCCATCAACACCTCCAGCCTAGATCGTTGCTTCCATTTAGAGTCCATGGATGCATTTCTGGAAGGTTGCCTGTGTTCCTGCCCTTTCTTTAAAAATGAAACTTAAGTACTTTTCACATTTGAATTTTCGTAGGGGTTGGCACAGTTTTGAGTACTATCCTTAAAGACCTCTTCAAAGATGTGAGAACTGTTCAAAGAGAAGGGGGAATTCTAAGGAACATTTTCTATTTGTATTGTTTTGTGTTTCATGCATATCAGCTCACCCAGATTCTGAAAGGACATTGGTCACCTTCAACTCTTCTTGTTTAATTGTCAACTCTTCTGTGGCATTCTTACTTATGAGCATAATAAAGTGATGGGTTTTCTCAAAAGAGATATTAAAATACATTTATTAATTTTTAAGAAGGGTGTGTGCCTGAGGAAGAGTGGTCACAAAACATCCCTACATTCTTGCCTCACGTCCCTAATGAACATCCTTACGTTTGAAATAATGAGTGAAGTCTGCCTGTGAGTTTTAATTAGAAGACACTAGAGGGGGTAGCTGGAGCCCTGGTGGCACAGTGATTAAGAGCTTGAGTGCTAACCAGAAGGTCACCAGTTCAAGTCCACCAGCCACTCCTTGGAAACTCTATGAGACAGTTCTACTCTGTCCTTATAGGGTCGCTGTGAGGTGGAATCAACTCAACAGCATTGGGTTGTTTTGTTGTACGGGGATAGCTAACTTCATCATTAGCATCCATTGCATTACATAGCTTAAAGCTTCTCTGTGTTGTGTGTTTAACTGTGTGCCAGGGACTGTGCTAAACACTTACATGCACAATCTCATTTAATTTCACAATGACCCTGTAAGGTTTGCAAAGATAGAAGTGGAGACTGGAGAGAGGCCACACTACTAGATGGCCAAGGTAGAATTTGGACCTGGGACTTCCTTGCTTTCAGAGTCCTCACTCTAGTCACTGTGTGCCATGCAGTGGGTTCTAAAGCCTCTTTTAAGGCCCTGTTGTAACTGAGATGATGGTTCTAAGGGTATTGGACTGGATGGTTTCTGAAGGGCCACTCAGTTCTGGTCTATGATTCCAAAACCCATTAAACCTGTTGCCCTTGAGTCAATTCCTGACTCATAGCGACCAAGTAGACTGCATTTAAAGAGCCTAGCCATTTATGCAAAAGAAGTCTGTGTGACTGGCTCCGAACTCTTCTTCTACTGCTTGTATTTGCAATTTGGTTGTTCTTACGCCGTTTACAATACTGTGTCCACCACTTTCAGAAGCTAGGCATTACAGGGGACACAAAGTTCTAGACGACTAGCCTTTGTCCATAAGGAGCTTAAGTATGGTGGGACCAAGACAAGTGCATATTCAATTTCATGCAAAGCATAACATGTTATATAAAGAAAATCCTCCAACCATAAAAGCAACCCAGTATAGGCAGGTTGGATGGAGCAGCAACTAGACCCTGGTTTCTGCAGGTATGACCACAATCCCGCTTGTTGCCTGGGAACCAGTCAACTTGGAGAGGTGTAGTTATGCTGTTTTACAGGGACCTGCCTGGCTGGCATGGAATCAAGATCAGAAAAGAGAACCATGTTCTAGTAGGGCCCCCACTTTTTCCCCTAAAGCCAGGCTGCCCCTAAAACTTCTCACCTCCAAAGCTACAGAACTTCATCTGAACAGGAAAAACTAGCTGGCCATGTTCAATCGTATAGGGTCTTCAGCAGCCAGAACAGGGTACAACTTCTGTTAGAATCACCTTCATAGATGTATCTAAGAGAAAGAGGGAGAATTAATTTTTAAATCCCACACCCAGTTAACATCATCATTGTCCACATGCTGTCTTTATCCTTCACCATACAAGCAGAGAAGGCAGTCCCCACCCCCATTTCCTATTTAGTCTTCCTTAGAAGACAACTATGGAATTTTGGTGTTGTACTGCAGACGGAACCATCTCATCCAGACAACTTCTCCGTAACAGTAAAGGTAACAACAGTAAACCACTAATCCTGTTATTAACCATGAATTACAGGTACTGTGCTAAGCCCTCTCTACGTATTCTCTGAAAGCTAAGACTTGACTCAGGATTAGAACTGAAGTCTCTGTGTTTGCCTGTATCCATGTGATTCTCTGGCCTAGGGGTTCTCCATCATGGCTGAGCAGAAGAGCCACCCACGGTGCTTAACGGGCAGACCCAAGATGCCCAGGGCTTGAGCCCAGACCTACTGAATGAAGTCCTTAGTGAGAGAGAGTTCCTAGGAGTAGGGACCAGGATCAGTACTTGTAACAAGCATGCCAAGAGATGCTTGACTCAGCCAGGGTTGAGAACTATAGGTTTCACTGCCTGTCATCCCTCCAACCCCATCACAGATTTTTACTCTTGCTTCCTTCCATTGCTTATGGCAAACCCCCTGCCCAGAAGATAGTCCTCCTTTTCTGAGCTATGTGTGGTTCTTCCCATTGGCCCCACTGTTTTTCCGCGTTTACTTTACACTGTTCAGGACTGGTTTTCGTTGTTTCATGTCAGAGGGTATGTATCTTCCTAACTAAATGGAAAGCTTCTGGAAGGCAGCAGTAATCCTATTCCCTTCTTCCTAATGGTCTCCACTCTGTCTGTGTCTGTCTCTCTCTCGCTTCACCGTAGCACACAGTGGGAACTTATTGTTAGTTACTTCTCAAGCAGCCCTAAACCCTGTTGTACTGTCCTTGCCGAGACCTGGACGGCTGCTGACTGAGGGGGTGTCACTGGTTTCCAAAGCTTCCTCTGTTTCGGTTGCTTTTAATTTAAATGCTGTGATTCCAAAAGGAGCCCTGGTGCCAACAGTTAAGTGCTCAGCTGCTAACCAAAAGGTTTGGTGGTTCAAATCTCCCAGCTACTCTACAGGAGAAAAGACCTGGCGGTCTGCTTCCGTAAAGATTACAGTCTTGGAAACACTACGGGACAGCTTTACTCTGTCATATAGGGTTGCTGTGAGTCAAGTCATAAAGATGACAGCCTAGAAAACGCGATGGGCAGTTCTACTTTGTCACATGGGGTCGCCATGAGTTGACAATCAACTCAGTGGCCCTTAACAGTGATTGCGAAATGGTAACTCACAGCAGGAGATACTTGTGAGCAACTAGCTAGTCTCTTTCTCTGAAAAGAGTCCAGTTGTTTATAGGAGCTGATCGACCAGGCTGTTGGCACTGTTGACTTCTTTTTCTGTAGTTTTTTTTTTTTTTCCTGGAACATCTAGTAAAGGCATATTTTCCTTTCCAAACATACCCATGAAAAAGTTAAAAGTACCTTTAGTGATGCCTTCCCTGCAATTAACCATGGTGAGAAATGCTCCTATTGTATTATACCCCTTCCTAGACCATTTAAAAAGGAAAAAAAGGACAAGAAGAAAAACTACAAAGAACTGCTCAGTGGTCCCTGAACCAGAGAGGCGCTAGTGGGCAGCACTAGAACCTTACCTCTTTTCTCTTAATGCAGTGCCTTTTCCTTGATGTTAATGCAAGTTGTGCCTTCCTAAAAGTAATAAAAGGAAATGAAGACACATTCTGAAATGAAACTTGACTCTAATCCATTCATCATCTAATACTAGCCTCTTTATCTTCCCTGGTACCTAATCTGGTTAAATGTCCCTGTTGTAGGATTTTAGTGAAAATCCTCTATTGGGAATAGGGTTTTTTGCAATTGGATTACTCTCAGTAAATGGCCCAGTAGTTGGCTTGTTTCGGCTTAATTTTTCCTTTGTGATCTTGCTGGGCTAAGTTACAGCACAGCCTAGTGGAGGAGAGGTGAGATGGGGTGGGGTCATGTGGGGGAAAGACAGGAGAATAATTTGGGAAGGCCTGGTCAGGGCAACTAGAAAAATCTTAAAACGCGCTCCTTTTTCTCTGCTTCTCTCTTCGTACCCACCCTTGTTGAACATAAAAATGCCTGTACTTTGCTTTCTAGAACGGCCTATTTCTAAAATGCGTACCTTTTATTAGCCCAATTCATCATCATCCAGTTAATTTATTAGTGGTCCCCCATGACTTCCTAATGAAATTCCTAATGAATCAGGCCTGCTGTAATCTGCATAAAATATGCAGGTGCTTGCCTGGCAGTTTAGAGCTTTCTGGTAAAGTTCACGCTCCCAACCACAGTGGGGCTTTTTATTCACGGTGTCTGTAATGGATTGTAGTATTCCTGTTATTTCTTAGGGGCAGGGGCTAGGAGCTGTGGGGTGGGGGTGGCTAAAGAGGTTGGCACGGACGGGTTTAGGCCCTACCAGGTTTCCTGTAAGTGAAGGTTTTCCTAGTCACCCCAGAACCCATGAAGCCTGCCCACCTCCTGGAGGTCCCACTGGTGGACCTGGGTAGGAGATCCCCCCACATGCAAGAACACAGTAGGCCTGGGAGATTAAAGTCACCTGCTTCTGACTTACCTGCAGATGGGAAAAGTGCAAACTCCTGGGCTCCCAGATGGGGTGGTGATGGAGAAGGTACTTTAAAAGCTAGGCTCAGTGGGGAGGTAAAAGCTGAAGCAAACCAACTGAGAGAGCTGGCTTACAACTGTCTGTTATTTTTAAATGGCTAGGGGTGGGGGGAGTTGAATGCAACTTCTCAAATCAAGGTGGGAGGTGTCGGAGGGAGCAACCAAGTGCTAGGAACTGGCTTGACGGTGGCTTTCAATGTTCTTCTTCCAACAGTCGAACAAAGTGCCGGTTGTGCAGCACCCTCACCATGTACACCCTCTCACGCCTCTTATTACGTACAGCAATGAACACTTCACCCCAGGAAACCCACCTCCACACTTACCAGCCGACGTAGACCCCAAAACAGGTAGGCCGTGTGCTTGGGGGCCAAGAGAGTACTGGTCTTGGGGCTCTCAGAGGACCTGCTGAGGCTTCCATGGGAAGCCCAGGGGTGGGGTGTGTGGGATTGGAGGGCAGAGAAGAGAGGGGCTCCTGTTCCTCTCCTGGGAGTGGAGAAGAATGCTCTGTGGGAGGCCAGAGCCTAGTGAGGGAGTAGATTCCCTCTCTATTGGGAAAAGTCCACTTGCAGCACTAGAGATCTGTTTAGAGTGCCCAGTACCCTTGACGGGACTCCCTTGGGAACCTCGCTATAAATCACTCAGTGTTTTCCAGGAGTGGCTCATAACTCCAACACCCTAAATCAGACTCAGAAGACGTAATAGTTCGAGAGGCTTCTCATGGGTTCCCTCTCAGCTTACTGGGCAGAAGAGCCCTGACATCCTGGCTCCCGGAGCCCTGGGTCCCTTGGCAGCAAAGGGACTCTAGTCACTTGATCGTGACTTGTTGGTGCCACCTCCAGAGGCCACATCTCTGGGTGCTATGTTCTCTTGCTGATTTATTTGTGTTCTCCCTCCCCTATAAGATGGTAGTTATTATCAAGCCCATTTTAAAGATGTGAAAACCAAAGCCCAGGAAGGTTTCATAATTTCATCATGGAACAACCAGTAGGATCTCCAGAGTTGCCACTTTATCCTCTAACTTTTGTACTTGTCCCTTATTTCCGTCCCACTTGTTCATCGACTGCTTTTTCCCCAAGGAAGAGAAAGAGAAAGGCAAAAGGTGATGTTACTTGTAGTGCCCCCTACAGCAAGATTTAAAGCAAGCAAACAGCCGCTGCTTGTGGTGGGGTGGTCTTGGGAGAACGGGTAAGGCTGGGGTGTGTCTTTTCAGCCCAGTGGAGAACTAGCTAGGGGTTCCTATTCCCAGCTAGTTAATTAAAAGGATGAATTTTAAATGGTGATTTGGTGTCACTTTGTCAGAGGGAATTGTTTGGTTCCAGGCTGAGATAGGCAGTCTCTTTAGGCAGCCTTTGCTCCCCCTGAATGAAGCCACACATTAGCTGGTTTTCACCAGCCTTGCCACCACTGAGCCCCCTTTGTGCTTGTGGGGACCAAGCCTTGCATTTGGACGGCTGGGGGAAGCCGGAGGAGGCTGCCAGCTCTGCGAGTGAATGGCAGCATCAACGTCTCATTTAAATAATGGTAGTACAGGGAATAGCTTTTAATGGTTATCGTAAAACATATGATTAACGTCTGTGGACTGTTTACTTTTCCTCTGCGAACATTCTTTCAAGTGTACGAATGGCTCGGTGTATGGTGCAAGCCCAGTTAATCTGTTTGGTTTTTGTAATAAGAGAGAAAGCGATGCCTGCATGAAAATGTCACCTAGGGAGACTTAATTTACAGATTAAAAACTTCCTGAATGAATTAAAAAAAAGAAACAGTTTTCATCTACGAACGTGCCCCTCAGTCCTTTCAATATTCTGGTTATTTCCATGGTATTGTTCATTTTGCTTCCCATTGTTCATTTTGCTTCCCACTTCAGCTGTGGGGATCATTTCCTCTCTGTCAAAATTGCTCCCAGCCTCTTGCCCTGTTAGAATGGATCACAAGATGTGCTCTGTGGAATTAGTTAAGTGCGCGGTGGCTTGTGCCTTCAGGCTTCACTCGTGTGCCTCCAGAAGATTCTTTGCCTCATGAAGAGAGGTGGTACCTAGTCTGCTGGGGTTAATTCACATGGGTGACTCTGTCTTCCAGCAAACTAGATTATTCTAGAATCAAGCATACCAAGCCTCCAACATCTCCCATCCCTTCAGTTCTGATTCTACCCTGGATAAAATGTCAAATGGTATTTGGTCACTTTCTCCTACAATTCATCTTCTGAGGTGAGGGAAAAGTCTTCCAAAGGAGTTAGCTTTTTTTTTTTTAAAAGGCAAGAGAAACCTTTCAAAAGATGCAACTCAAAAAGTATGTTAGAAATCAGAGGAGTAACTCTCAGGTAGGAAGTCATTAGAATTTAAAAGGGCGAATTGACAAATTAAGACGGCAAAGGGACTTGGTGTTAGCTGATAACCTACTATGTGTCAAGCACTTAACTTTTTTTTAATTCAAACCATCAATAGCAATCACATTGGCAGAAATACCTAAGATGGCATTTTCTGAGTCTGTCCAGTGCCACCACTGTATCAGTCCATCTAGAATGAGATAGTTTTTCAAACGAGAGTGCAGGAGAAACGAGCTGAAACTCACCAAGAAGTCTTATAATCATGAAAAGAACCTCGTGCTAGAATTATGGAAGAGATATCTCCCTTCAGCCTTCCCCTGTTCCCATCCCCAATGGTTTCTCTTCCCTTCTGTCTCCCCTTTGTACCTAAAATGCTTCTTCTTCTCTCAGGAATCCCACGGCCTCCGCACCCTCCAGATATATCGCCGTATTACCCACTATCGCCTGGCACCGTAGGACAAATCCCCCATCCGCTAGGATGGTTAGTACCACAGTAAGGAGTTCCATTTTTTAATTTCCTTTTCGTTTTCACATGGGCATGCTTATTATTTATTCTGTGCATGTATGTGTATGCTTTGGAAGACAGGGTTGGGGAGGGAGGGCAGTGGGAGGGCGTGGGGAAGATGCTAACGTGTCCTGTGGGAAAGCAGGCAAGTCAATAGCCATTCAGATGGATTATGTAGGAAAAAGCGTATTGATACTTAGCCTTTGGAACGCACTGTTCTCAGAGGCTCCTGGGTTTACTCCATGGACAAAGGTGCCTTGAAGATACTTTGGGAATTTCAGAAGATTCTGAGAGTTTATGTCCAATGGAACTGATCATTGTTCTGCTGCTGCTGTTTAGAGCCCAAGTCTAGAACACTTGGCGCCATTTTAGAGCCCAGACTGGAATCCTGTCATTGAGCAAGGCAGCTGAGTCATCCCTTTTAGGAGTTGCATATGTGGGGGTAGGGGAGCGGGAACAGGAGCAACCTAGTTTTGAAATCCAGGGGTGGGAGTGGGCACTATTTTCTCAGAACCCCACAAGCCCTAGCCCCATCCTGACCCTCACTCCAGGGTTGACAACAACAGTGGAAAAGTTTTGTCTATTGAGAAGCTCCATGTTATTTAACCAGCATCTCTGAAATTCTTTGCACTTTGAATGCTTTACCTAACTATGAGGGGTGGGGATGGGTTGACTCAAACCCTCACTTCAGTATGTGGGGACTTCCTGGTGTCTCAGCCCCAGTGCCTAGCAGTGTCGAGATAATTCAACTGCCTTTTTCAATTTGTCTTTTTGTCACCCAGTCTTCTTTTTAAAGTAATATCACCCATTAACTGTCCTTAGATAACTTTAAAAATGTGTGTTTTACAAACATAGTGGAAAGGCCTTTAATGTATAAGCACACAGTGTGTGTGTAATGTGTATTTTGTGATTGTGTGTTTTCTATATGTATTTTTCCATGTTTATCAGTGATCTCTGTTCTCTAAAAAAACACAGAATGATTTGTTGAATCCTGAGAGAAATAAAAAATCCTGGTAAAACCCTATAGTTTGAGTCTTGGGAACCATCATTTCATAGCCTTAAAGAATAAACTTTGGGAGTGATTCTCTTCCAGTTCTACCCTTATTTCTCTAGTGGAATAGATTCCATGCTTTAGGAAAAAAAAGAGACAAAAACAGCTTTCGCTATGTAGTAACAAGACGGAATACCAACCCTAGGGGTAGTTTTCTGTTTATTTTTTAACTCCTTATTTTTGTTTGGAAAGTAGGCATGAACATGAGCTTGTGACTCATTTCTTCTGAAACAGGATGGGCCATTTCTTGAACAGTTCTCAGTCGTCATTTGCCCCACTCAGCTGATGGGGAGATATTTGAAGGCTAGATAAAAAGGAATAGCCAACTCAGACAGCCCTCTGTCAGAAAAAGTTGTGTGTCTTTCATGAGGATGCTGTTTTGCATGTTGCTGTATTTTTTAATTATTGTAATGAGGTGTGATTGTCCATTGGTTACCCACAATTCTTCTTGGGGACTCTCCCCCCCGGTAACTCTTGTCAACACTTGTTAATTTGACAAAAGGCTACAAATTAAGCTCTGTTAATTTAATGTTTTCTCACCAAGATCTAAATACCGAAAGAGGCCCAAAGCGCAGCTGAAGTCCTTTGATTCACTGTACTTTATTTTGGTATAAATTTACATTCATTATTGTTTTCCTTTGGATGTGTAGCCCTCAATTAGTGTGATGGCTCCATTAAAGCAAGCGAGACTTCGCCTTTAATTATTACAACAAAACACCTAGTTTCAGCTTGGGGAGAGGGTCTCTATTGACATAAGCAGAGGTTATAAAATTTAATTAGCCATTCCTATCAGATTTATGGCATTCAAATTGTTCTGTGTTTCTTCCCTTTGATCCTTCCTGTACAATCCCCAAGATTTTTGTTCTAATCAAATGAGAATAAAGCTTACTGTGTGTAGACAACTTTTCCCTTTTCTTATTTTCCCCACTCCCATCCGTTTCTGCTCTCTCACTTTTTATCCCCCTCTTTGTAGGCAAGGTCAGCCTGTGTATCCAATCACGACAGGAGGATTCAGACACCCCTACCCAACAGCTCTGACCGTCAATGCTTCCATGTCCAGGTGAGTCCCAGAACTGAAGCCTTTAGCCAAGGCCATGGGTACCTTCTGGGGGAGGTTCTCTAGACCTCTACCAGTTCATCAGAGATTGCCACTACTCATGGTGTAAAATGGTGTAGCATTAGGCTTTACTCCTAGAATATACTGAAACATGGCCCTGGATTTCCAGGGTAGGTGGTGTGATGTCTTTTTAGGTCCAATTTTTGAGTCAATTTAAACTGAGCAATATTTTTATAAAAATTAAGGAGGCGAGAAGAAATAGACACGAGGAGGTTTTTTTTTTAAATCCAGTATAAATTTTACACTTAAAGAACATTTGGACTAGGGCTCAGTAGCCACATGTGGCTGGTGGCTACCACAATTGGCCTGTGTAGCTGTAAATCTTTTAAAAATTAAAAAACTCAAATCTTTTAAAAATTAAAAAATCTTTTGTTGTTAGAAAAGCAAGCGTGTATATACGTTCATATACGTTTATGTGTATATATAAATGTATATACATACATATACTCATATGTATATCTACATCTTTCTAATCCCCATATTCTCCATTTCCTATCTCTGATTAATTCTGGCTAATTTTTCAGGGACTGCTAGTTTATTTACAAACTGGTTGGCAGCAGTATGTTTAAGTAGTCACTAATTGTTCCTAATGATAGTTTTATTTTCTGTTCATCTGATTTTCAGTCAAGTTAATTAAATCGGTGGAGGTTTAGACTTTCCTGATGGGCTGAAGCAACTAATCCATTTTGATGATGGCACATAATTAAATTAGCATGCATTACATGGCAAAGATGCTGTCCCCGGCCTCCTCCCCCAATCTCTGTGGCCAACATGGGAAGCCCAAGACCAGAGGAAGGGTTGGGAAGACAGGCCATGGTGCCCTTGTCTTTCTTACAAAGAGTGATTTTGTGGGGGAGAGAGGGAGAATCATATTCATTAATAAAAACCATAACATATATAATATTTGCAGTTATTTTATCATGTAATCATAAAGATGTATTTCCCACGTATGCTAAATCATCTATATTTCAGAATCCACACTGGTATTGGTTAGGTGAGAAAAACACTTGTGTGTTCTCCCCTCAACTGCAAAGAGGAAGGTTACGTTCATTAAATAACATCATCACAACCTTGTAAGGCATGTAAATGAATAAGGAGTCTTCCAGGAGGAGAGTGGCATCTCAGCAACTTAGAGTCCACAGCGCATCCTCCCTGCATCCCAGCATCTGTCTCACGTATCCGCTTATTTTTTATGTTTGTATATTTGGTGGATCCCAGAGGTTAAAAGCAGTGAAGTAATTGCAAGATAGGGCCTGGGGTTAAGCTTATCAATTGAATTATCATTAGCAGACCAGTGAATGCTTTATAGGTGGGCAGGGGGGTGGAAGGGAGGAAGGGAATGGTGGGAGGAAAGGTGAGGGGCGCAAGGTGCAGGGGGAGGCAGCCGATTCCCCAGGTAGGCCTTATGAAAGGTAGCTAGTTATAAAGTGTATACAGCAAATTAAATACATTATTGGGGTAATGGGGCGACAGAAGTATAGGTCTATTATACTTATGGCAGTCATAGGAAATGTAGGCAGCTTGCCCTGTTCCAGAACACCCTTTGATATTCATTCTATTCAGCAGCAGGGCCAGGACTTCTCAGAATTAAGTGATGGGTCATTATACTTTAAACACCATGGAGAAGCCTAGATTGGCAATTAAACAGCTCTTGCTGACACTCACTTGTGCCACCCTGTGACCCCCTTTAGATTGAGATGTTGGAGCTCCGGGCCCTCAGCCTGCTAAATTGGTGCAAGACTCTTCTCCTGACGAGAGCGGGCTCTGAAATCTGCCGGCTTCAAAGGGAGTGAGATCATGTATAAACCATAATGTGGGTGCACCGTGGCTCACAAAAAATAAGGCAGGAAGAGATGAAATGTTACAAGTGCAAGGGGGAAAATGAGAGAATAATGACAAATCTAATGCAACTCAGAGCAGGATGGTTGCACGGGAAAATGCATCCTACTGCTCGTGCATAAAATCAAGGCCGGCAGATGACATCCAGTTAACAGAAACGTGTCAACAGTGAAGCAAAGTGAGCGTGAGTACGAGAGAAGCCCCTGAGACAGCCAGAAACAAAAATTAGTTGTCCTTAACAAGTTAAGGTTCATCATTATATTCTGGCTTGGAGCCATAAAAGCAGATGGGGGTATATAACAAGCTGCTTAGAATTTTTAGGGTGTTTATTGCATTTCATGGAATAGTTGTCTGCAGAAAGGAATTTCTTAAGCAAAGGTATGCATACAGTCCACACCCACCCACACCCACACCCACACCCACACCCACATTTACACCCACATTTACACCCACATCTACAGTGTATTTCTCTGCTGTACGTGTTTCAAATGTGTGAATACAAATGTTAGGTATATGAAGTTAGAAGTGTTGGGTCTTGGTGGCTGCACTTGAAATTATTCACCACCCCAAAATGTACTCAACCTGTGGTGTCTCTCCGTGGTATGTGGTGTACGCAAGCTCGCACACATACACACAGCGCTTTTGTCCGTCCTCCCCCCCCCCCCCCCCCCATGTCCGTACACATATTCTCATTCTGCAGGAAGGGAACATATGTATTTGAGGAATGTCAAGCCTTTAAAATTCACAGTAAAAGCTGCCACTCCACCCACCGCTTCACCCAAGGGCTTCCAAGAACACATGTTCTTAGCTTATGTTTCCTCCAAGGCCTTAGAGCAAAGGGAAGGAACGAGAGTAACCCAGGAGCCCTGGCACCTCCCAAGGGCTTCCTTTTCTTTTCTTTGTTGGGGTGGGGGAGGGAATGGGAGTTGTTTGTTTTCTCTCTCCTCACCCCCCTTTTTTGGACACTCTAAACAGACTTAGAGGATTCTTTATTTTTTTTTAAATGAAAACATGCTATTGCTACCAGAGTTTGAACATTGGCTTTGATTTTTTTTGTTGTTGTTTGTTTCTAAAAGATTATTAACATGACCGGAGTACTAAACATCACACCTAAAAACTCCTAATTTCTTATCAGTCAAATGTCATAGTTTGAACATTGGCTTTAATTTTAAATGCAAAGAAAGACACAAGAGGACCCCATGGAGATGTAATTTCCGAGTCAAGTATCCCGGGTCATGGTGCCCCCTTCAAAACTCTGCCTTCTTCATTGATCTTTTCTCTGTTGATCTCCGTAGATGTAGTTAGTACCTTAATGTTTCATCGTCTTCCAAATTAACACTTGTTACATTATGTCCACCTATGAAAAGAGCCCCATAAATCAATTCAGGATCCTTTTGAAATAACTGTTCAGATAAAAACTGTCAGTGGTACCTCTAGTTCCCATACACGGCCCTGTATAAGATCCAGCTGACTCAGCTGAAAATAAAGACCCTCCAGAATCCGCTCTCTATAAAGAGCGTATGGTTATTCCTGGGAAGGCATGCTGGGCTGATTTTGGTTGGGATTTGTTAAGAAAGCATTGCAAGTGTCGTGATCTGGATTCCCCTTCACCTGAGCAACTGCCGAGTCCACTCACTGGCATAACCTGGCCAGGCTAGAGCAGGAGGCTGCCATTGTCTTTTTTTTTTTTTTTTTTCCCAAGGTTTCTACCCACTGTGCCCCTCACCCTAATTTTCTCTGCAGAAGTATTAAGCTAGTTGAAGAGGGATGATTCTTCTAACCCCGTATAAATCATGGTGACTCCAAAGCATATCAGAAAACGTGAAAGCTGTTTGTCAAGTCCAGTCATCAATTTGCAGATGGGTAGAGAGTATCTTTTTTTATCCTGGCAAATTTCCAGGGCTGGGAAATGCCTGTTCAGGGCCGAAAATGGGTTTCAAAGAACTTTGCTAAAAATAACCAGCACTAGATTAGAAAACAAACTTTACTTTTCTTTGCTTACAATTTTCATAATCATTTAGAAGGCCTTTTAGTTCATAGACAATGTGTTATTAAGTAAAAATGATTCAGAGATCCTAGAATTGTTGAGCTGGAAAAGACATACAAATTGGAATTTATAAAGTTTCGTTTTTGCATGTATGAAAGTACTGCTTTCTTTGCTTCTTTCCATAATAGGATACAAACTTATTAAAAATGTTAGTCATTTAGGATGAGAACCAAAATGGAAATATTGGGGTTTTCCCCCATCTCTCTGCCTCACTCTTCAGTCCTGTCAAAACGGTAGGACCCAACAGCTAAAGAAAAATAAAAATTTTATTGCATCCATCATCACCAGAATGAGGCCTAATGAGGCGTGCCCAGCATTGTCAAAAATCTGTGTATACTTCAGCCACATTAATATTTTATTTAGCTGTCGATATGCAACAAAAGATTTCTCCTTTCATTCTGGAACTGATTAGGACTTAGGAAATTGTCTCCTTAGATGCCACTAATAATGGCTCAAAAAGAAAGGGGACGTGTGATTTCCAGCAGGTAGTCTAAGCATGCTTTTCCACCCAAGTACATCAGTTGAATTTGTCTTTTGCTAAAGATGTTAAAAATCGTAATGTCTCATGTCAGTAGCAATAATGAAAGGGGAAGATTAGCTTTAATGACATTATGAGAATCATTATGTTTAATTTATTGCTAATTAATGCTGACAGGTTTCATATGGCTTGGGCTGCTTTCATGTGAGTGTTACGTGCTGTATTTTTTTTTTTTAATTGTGTGTACACATCCCTCCCCATTCATTCATTTTTATTCTGACGATTTACACAGCTTTCTGTCTTCTAGGTTCCCACCCCATATGGTCCCACCACATCATACTCTACACACTACCGGCATTCCCCACCCGGCCATAGTCACACCAACAGTCAAACAGGAATCCTCCCAGAGTGACGTCGGCTCACTGCATAGCTCGTAAGTTTTGCTCTTCTTATCGCTTTCTTCTTCCCCAGAGGGTCCAGCAAGCCCCATAGAGCAGCTGTGGCTGCAGGGGCTGGCTCTTTACCTGAGGTTGACCCGGCTTGGTTTGAGTCCAGTAAACACCCAGCCCTTGTGGGATTCCTTACAAAGAGGGAAAAAATGGATCATGGCAGAGCTTCACTGATTGTGCCTACCGCAGGGTAGACCAGAACTCCCTTTTTTATGTACTTGGATGGACTAGGATTTGCAACTACTTCCCTGAACCCTCACCCCATAATGGAATGTCTGGTGTTTTTGTTTTGAAAGAACAAGAGACGCCTCTCAAGATGGAGAAGGCGACCATGTGCTTTCTCCTCTGGCTTGGGAAAATTGTATATTTGTGAAACTTGAGGAAGTGATTCCTCCACCCCCTCCCCAGGCTATTTTTGTTCCATTTTCCAGGGTGGAGAAGACCAAAAGTGGAAGCAGGCTTTTTATTCAAAACTGCTAGGTTTGGGTGTGAGGAGCCGGGTGAGGGCTCTCTGCCCGGGAGGAAGTTGGGCCACGTGACCCTTTACGGGGTTGTGTCTGTCTGTTTTGTCTCTATCCAGAAAGCATCAGGACTCCAAAAAGGAAGAAGAAAAGAAGAAGCCCCACATAAAGAAACCTCTTAACGCATTCATGTTGTATATGAAGGAAATGAGAGCAAAGGTCGTGGCCGAGTGCACGTTGAAAGAAAGTGCAGCCATCAACCAGATCCTGGGTCGGAGGGTAGGCTCACTGCAGTGGGAGAAGGGGAAAGCATGGGTGATGATGTCGCCTTGTGGGGTAGAAAGCATCCCTGTCTCCACTTGTTTGGAGAGCCCTTTCAGCCCCATTCTGACTCCTTCAGTGGCCTTCCTTGAGTCAGACCGGGAACTCTGCATTCTGATAACATTCAGAGCAACCACAACCAAAACCTTCCGTCACCCCTAGAGAGAGAGAGGAAATGATAGGATATTATGACAGTATAAATGACAAGTCAAGTTTTTGCCCAAACACTCCCGTTAATGCCCAAAAGCAAAAACCAGGCGCCATCAAGTCAATTCCGGCTCTAGGGAATGTGTGTCAGAGTAGAACTGTGCCCCATTGGGTTTTCATGGCTGTGACCTTTCAGAGGCAGATTGCCTAGCCTTTAATGCCAGAACCTGGCAAATTGCGAGGATCAGCAGACAACATTTCTGGATGGAATCGCCCAAAAAAGATATGCTTTTATTCACTCCCTGGCCATAGTGTGTTTGTGACATTTTTGCATGTCTGTCTCCCCCCTGTACCCCCCTAGTGGCATGCACTGTCCAGAGAAGAGCAAGCAAAGTACTACGAGCTAGCCCGGAAGGAACGACAACTCCATATGCAGCTCTACCCTGGCTGGTCTGCACGAGATAACTATGTAAGTGGGTCCCTTTCTCAGGACTAGTCTGTACAGGTGTATTATGTGTCATATGGACAAAGAGAATGGTAACTGCCGACTTGCATCAGGCGCTGAAACCATGTGGCCTGCCCAGTTCCAGGACCGTTAGCATCTCGCCCAAGCTCTGGACTGAAGGGTCTTGTCTTGGCCTCCAGCTTGGCTCCATTCAGCATTGCCATCATTCCTCAGGGAGGTCAGAGGAGGCTGGTGTTCCAGGTTCCAGCTCAGGACTGATGAGGTCAATTTGGGGCTGTCCACACCTCCTTGTCCACATCTTTGAGAGCTGTGGCTCCAGGATTTGCCCAGTGGGGCTCATGAGCACCAGCCCAGCTCTCTGTGCTCCCCATTGGTGGTGTGGCCTTACAGGGAAGACTAGTAGGTAGTGATAGAGAGAGTTAGATTCCTCAGAGGTCTTCCAGCAGGGTCTTCACCCTTAAGAGGGAAAAACAAAACAATCACCTTATGATACCGTAGCACAGTCCAAGTGGGGAAGCCTGTATTGTCCTAAAAGGGGCATATCCATTAAAGTAGCCAGTAGGAGTTGTTCTTTGGCAGGATGGATAGGCTATCAGGGCCCAGCCAGCGTAGGGCCTTGGTGTGTGTTATGTGATGTGTGTGTTCTATGCTTACTGTGTTGGCCGCCCCATTTGCCTAATTTCCTCTCCTGGTTTTCAAGAAACAACAATAGGATTACTGTTTTCACTAGTTGCTGTGGTTGTGACACTTGAGCTCCTTCTTCTCCCGTCAACTTGCTATCCTTTTTGGTTAGAGACCTCTGTGAGTTCCCACCATTGTCACCATTATCACTTATTCTGCATTTTGCACAGTAGCTCAGTTCTGGACTCTCTCTACTCTCTAGATGGATGAAATGCCTCTTATTTTGCCTGACAATTTATTGCCTGGCACTGGGTTTTATGAAGGGATTTTACCATTGTCTGAGTTATCTAGTGCTGCTATAACAGAAATGCCATAGGTGGATGTCTTTAACAAAGAGAAATTTATTCTCTCACAGTCTAGTAGGCTAGAAGTCCAAATTCAGGGCGCCAGCTCCCGGGGAAGGCATTCTCTCTCTGTTGGCTCTGGAGTAAGGTCCTTGTCATCAGTCTGCTGCTGGCACTACTTTCTTGGTGGTACGAGGTCTTTCTGTCTCTCTGCTCACTTCTGTCTTTTATATCTCAAAAGAGATTGACCCAAAACACAGCTAATCTTGTGGATTGAGTCTTGTCTCATTAACGTAACTGCCTGTAGTCTGGCCTCATTAACATCATAGAGGTAGGATTTACAACACATAGGAAAATCACATCAGGTGACAAAATGGTGGACAGTCACACAATACTGGGAGCCATGGCCTAGCCAGACTGACACACATTTTTGGAGGATACAATTCAATCCATAACAATCATCCACTCAGAGAAAACTCTCTTGTTTTAAGGTCAATCAGTGACCGTCTTCCCCCTTTTTTTGTGGTGTCACGGAGCCACGGGTGATTACTTTGGCATCCCATGCTCTTCTCACCTGGCCCTACTCTCGACATCATCTGTGCTGAAGCTCTCCATGTTCATGGGTTGGGGCCCATGAAATTATTAAACTGATTGTGAACTTACTGTGCACAGGTATTTTGGGTGTTCAGGGTGAAGTCAGATCTGTGTCTCACTCTCTCAGAACTTACCATTCATCAGAAGGTCACAAACATCTGCATGGACATGCAGGCCCTAACTGAAGATTACTTTCTGCTTGTTCTGACCAGCTTTTTCAAGTCTCCTTCCTTTGTATTCTCATACCTTAAAGCACATGCTTGCTGGTCTGCCCTTTGGGTATAAGTGAGGGAGCATGGAGAACAGAGACTGGTAGGCTCCACTCCCATGTCCTCGTCACTGCCCCCACCCATCTCCCTCTAGGTCCCACCACCCTCAGTTGCCAGTGTCAGTCTCTAGAGTGTACCCCTCCTGGGAGTTGAAACCAGAATCAGTGCTAGTACCTCCTGAAGTGAGTGTCCATGTCACCGGCGGGCAGACACAGGGTCTTAACTGCTTGGGACCTTTTCCATCTGTCCCCAGCATGTGTGCAGTAGGAAACCCTGTCTTCCAGTGTTGAAAGGAAGAGCATGAGAAAGTCAGTGCTTTCCCACAGGCTTGCTGCTCACCCTCACCTGGCCTCAAGGTGGAGCTTCCCAGCAGCAGGTAGGCTCTGCAACCCCTGCACACATAGCCATGCCATTTCCCTACAGCTGCTCTCCTGGTGTCTGGTTAGAAGTTCTTGGAGTTCATCTCTAGCTTCTACCTTCTACAGATCTAATCTTTGAGTCATCTAGAATGGTGTCCCAGAGAGGAGTCAAGCTATAGGTATCATATCCCCAGTAGGTAGATGGGGTCATAGCAGGGGCTTCATGTACAGCTGCACAGGCTGTGTACTGCACAACTCTAGGGTGTACCATTCACACTGTGGTCTGTGTGAATGCTGCCCCTGGACTTGTGCAAGATACAATCTTCATGAAAGTACAAGGCAGACTTTCTGATTGCGCTTGGCTTACCTGGGAGTCATTTTGACGTAATAATGCCTGAAGCTTTTTGTGACATGCTTTCTAGGTTTCAGAAGGCCAGTGAGGCAGTTGAAATGGTGTTCGCTGAGTTTTACACTGGGAAAATGTTTGGTATGACACGGGAACTCTTGATAAGACTTGAGAGAAAGCATAGAAGTGGATCTGGATTTAAGAGTAGAAAAACTTGTAAAAGGAAGTGCCGGATTCCTATTATGATGACTCATTACACATGGCTAGGAACGTGTGTGTGCTCTCTTTCTCCCCTTCTCTCTCCACCTCTCTCTCTCCTTCCTTCCTTCCCTATTCCAAGGAACAGTCTGTAGGGCAAGAATCAGAGAATTGAAGCTTTTATGGATTTGATTGTAGTAGGACCTTACTGGTATCTCTTTTTAACTGCCTTGACTTAGTAGTTTCTACAAATTGCCTTGATTATAAATTCCGAGAGGTTCTTCAAGAAAAGGTGTTCTGTGTTAACCTCATGCCTCTTTAATGTTAATGTTTTTCCAGCCATGTGGTGATGACACAGGCCTTTATATTGCTACCTTAGGAAAACAGGCTTGAGTAAAATAGTCACATTTGAGTTGTTAAACTTGGCACATTCTAGAACACAAGAAAAACATTTTGATACTATAGTGATACCCAGTCTCTCTGGCACTATTTTAGGACTGTTTTTTTCTAGCTCTTCCAGATTAGATAAAGGACATAAAATTTAGGCCACTTGTGTATCTAAGTTGGTTTTTGTTTTCCTTACCCTCGTATATTAGGCTGTTTCTTTGTTTCGATACGTTTAAAGAGGTAATGGAGGGGTTGCCTTCCTTGAGCCCATCTCCCTCTTCACTATATAGGTTGTTTAAGTTTCTTCATATCCCTTTCCTATTAAAACACAGCCCCTGTCCTCTAGAAGCCTTTAGTCTAAACGATAATTTCCTCAGTCACGAACATCTCAATTACATATCCTCAACTGACAGCTTCCCATGGGCAGAGGAACTTTCAACTGCCTTTCAGAATATATTGTAAGAGATTGAAAATGGGTGAACACTGTATTAAAGATAACTTTGAAGCCCTTGGATATATGAATGCTGACACCCCTTGAAGTTGAAACGTTTCTGTGCCCAGTTGAGTTTTGACTGCAGGCTCCTAAATAAATTGAAACTAGACTCTCCAGGCAGCTTCAACACAGCCAGGTGACACGTTGCTGCTGGCCTGGGGGAGGCACAAAGATGGGGTGCTAAAGGCTTTTGAGATGTGTGCCTCATCGGAAGGCACACAGACTCCTTTTTTTTAAATAAATTCATTGTGTGCCAAGGAATATAAAATGGTTCAAATAGAAGTACTGACCTGAAAGCCAAGGTAAATTTCCCAGGTGGTGCTGTCCCTGAGACCTGAGAGAAAAGAGATGCTTCTCTGAAGCAGTTGGCTCTCAGGCTCTCGGATGGAGCTACAACTGTGTGGCATCTCTGCCTTGAGGTTCTCCTTGTTGTTTGCTGCTGTCAAGTCAGCCTCTGACTTACAGCAACCCCCTGCACAGCGAACCATTGTGATCCACAGGGTTTTCACTGACTGATCTTCAGAAGTAGATGGCCAGGCCTTTCTTCCTAGTTTGTCTTGGCCTGGAAGCTGCGCTGAAACTTCTGCTACAACATCATAACAGCATGAAGCCTCCACTGACAGATGGGCGGTGGCTGCACTTGAGGTGCATTGGCTAAGAATTGAACCCGGATTTTCCACATGGAAGGCGAGACTTCTGCCTCTAAACCATGGAATGCTTCATGAGGTTCTCCTTAGAGGGCCTCAGGGATTCTCAAGGTTTTTTTTAACCTATCTTTGTCCTTTTGTCTTCCAGAATTGATGTTAGCATACCATGAGACTCTTTAGGCAAAGATAGTCTTATTTTAATATTCTGAAACAAATGGAAATGTAAAACATTCCTTTTGTTTGTGAGGCTAACTCTTATGGGTAGTGTTGGTGTCAGTGAGGCTGCCATATAGGAGGATCAGGTTGGAGATTGTGAATGACTCCATGCAGTTCATCACCCTTACTTAAAAATTGAGTTTCCTTAGCGGGTGAGACATTAAATATGTGGGCAGTGCAGCCTAGTAGTGAAGAGCACCGGCTGCGGAAGCAGGACTGCCCAAGTTCTCATCCTGGTCCCACCACCTGCTACTCTGTGGCCTCAGGAAAGTTATAGAACCCCTCTGTGCCTCATCTGTAATATTGAAGTAGTGATAATACCTGTTGAGTAGATTGCTGTGAAGATTAAATAAAGCAATCTGTGTAACACACATAGTATGTGCTCAATAAATTTTCGGGCTGCAGAAACTTTATCTCTTGTAAGGGGAACTGCCAGATTCGTATTTTGATGAAACGTGGGCATAAACACACACACACTCACACTCTTTCCTTCGCTGGGGCAGTCTTTGGGGCACGAATCACAGAGTTGCACCTTTATGGATTTGGTTTTGGTGGGACCTTGTTAGTATTTATTTAGGAGTTTCTATTTGGTCATTTATGTTGTTGGGTGCCGTTGAATCAATTCTGACTCGGCAATCCCATGTGATAGCGTAGAACTGCTCCATAGGGTTTTCTTATCTGTAATCTTTTTTTTTTTTTTTTTTTTAATTTTTTAATTTTTTATTGTACTTTAGATGAAAGTTTACAGAACAGAAGTTTCTCATTAAACAGTACAGATACTGTTTTATGACATTGGTTAACAACCCCACAACATGTCAACACTGTCCCTTCTCAACCTTGGGTTCCCTATTACCAGCTTTCCTGTCCCCTCCTGCCTTCTAGTCTTTGTCCCTGGACTGTTGTGCCCCATTAGTCTAGTTTTGTTTTATGGGGCTGTCTAATCTTTGGCCGAAAGGTGAATCTCAGGAGTGACTTCATTACTGAGCTAAAAGGGTATCTGGGGGCCATACTCTCGGGTTTCTCCAGTCTCTGTCAGACCAGTAAGTCTGGTCTTTTTCTGTGAGTTAGAATTTTGTTCTACATTTTTCTCCAGCTCTGTCTGGGACCCTCTGTTGTGATCCCTGTCAGAGCAGTCAGTAATGGTAGCCGGGCACCATCTAGTCATACTGGACTCAGCCTGGTGGAGACCATGGTAGTTGTGGTCCATTAGTCTTTTGGACAGATCTTTTCCTTGTATCTTGTTGTCTTCATTCTCCCTTGCCCCCAAAGGGGTGAGACCAATGGAGTATCTTAGATGGCTGCTCACAGGCTTTTAAGACCCTGGTTGCTACTCACCGTTGACTGTAATCTTTATGGGAACAGGTCTTTCTCCCGTGGAGCCACTGAGTGGATTTGAACTGCCAGCCTTTCTGTTAGCAGCTGCGTACTTGACCATTTGTGCCACCAGGGCTCCTTGGTCATTTATAAATGGTAGCTATTATGACTAGAAGTATTATCATAATCTTATATAAGGTAGGGGAAGATGGAGGGAATAGCCCCCTCTTTCTTGGATGCTCACCCAGCAGTTCTGAAAGAAGCGCAGGTGATTTCTGGTTCTGTTTTGCCTTTTTTTCCACCCATCTTTTAAAACCAAGACCCATGCTTCAGCATGAAGCGAAGTTCTGACTAAATCGGTCTTAATAAGTAAGAGATCTGTGCGGGGCAAGGCAGCTGTCTAAGCTTGAGTAGCCATCGGTGTTCATTTGCCCCCAGGCCAAGCAGCCCAGTGGCTGTGGGCTCTTGAGCTGCTGCCAACCCCTCCCTCAGTCTTCCTCCTCCAACCCCTCCCTCAGTCTTCCTCCTCCAGTTCTCCTCTACCCTTTTCTGAAGTAAAATGCCCTGGATCAGGTTCAAGGATGGACATAGGTAAGTGGGAAAAGAGCTCTTTTCTTTCCTACCTACCAATCCCTTCTCTTCTTCTAAGGAGTGGGTATCCAGTTCAGCAGCGTTTGAATCCCAGGGGTGGAAGTTTGAAAGCAGCAGGGGGAGCAGGTTCCAGTGGAGATAGTAGGGTCTCCCTCCTCCTGCCTTCTGCCAGGCGAGCCCAGGTGCCCTGCCTTCCCTCTGTTTCTTGAAATAACGCCCTGTGTTTTGTCTGTTCCTTCTAGGGGAAGAAGAAGAAGAGGAAAAGGGATAAGCAGCCGGGAGAGACCAATGGTAAGTTACAAGCATCCATCCACCCATAGGGAGGCAGGAGCGGTACCTGAGGACCACTTTTATGTTAGGCTTCTGTCTGGGGGCGGCAGGAGAAATCCAAGGCCAGGACATTGTGGGGAACCCATCTTAGCCAGCCTTTTTGTTTATGCATTTTAATTAATTGCTTCATGACTGCCCTTTTAAAGCTAGTAACATTCATTGTTGCATGAAAAGCACATTGTAATTCTAGTGGAATGTGTTTTTAAATAACTGCAGAGCCTGTAACTGGAGAGCCGTAGGCTTGCCTAGGCCGGGATTTATAGTCTGCTTATTTTGTATGCGTCTGAGTAGGGCCGAGGAGGGGGTCTAGGGGAGGAGCGTGTGAGTGTTTGATATTAACTGGGCTGTTCCTGAATGTTCTGATGCATGCCTTTACAGTGGTAAATTGCACCCATTTTAAATTAAGGAGGTTTGTCATTCTGTAGAAGAAATTAGAAATACTGCATAGGCAATCTCAGAGGTCCCTTGGAGAAGGCCAGGCTTTTACAAACAAACAAAAAATTTTGAAGGCTTTGTATAATTTGTTCTTTTTTTTCAGAACACAGCGAATGTTTCCTAAATCCTTGCCTTTCACTTCCTCCGATTACAGGTGCTAATGTCATTTTGAGTCATTAAAATAGTTGATAAACTGTTTTTTAATTTTTCTTGCCATTATAGTTTTATTAACATTTAGACACGTATGACATTTGAACATTCTTTAAAATGACCATCTACGTATGTTTCAGTAGAATTTTTTTCAGTTGCTTTTGTTGTTTTTTTTATTTTTTTTGAATTTAATTTAACTTTTGTTTTGTTTATTTATTTTTCCCGTAACAGTTGTTTAAGCAGTGACGACAGTGATTTAGAGTTGAACTAACTGTGCAAATTGAATATGCAGTATTTCTTTAAAAGAGACTGGTTAAAAAAAATAATGGAAGGAATTCAGTAATAAACCTCCTTAATCTAATGGCATTTTTCATCGCTCCCACTAAGTTTTCTCATGCAAGCATGCATCCGCAGTATGATTATTTTTTCCTTTGCTTTTTTTAATTTTCTTTTTTTTCTTCCTTTTGCTTTTCTGCTCATAATTTGCAATCCACTAGCATTTTACTGACTGTGCCTGCTTAAATGCTGCTATGAGCTTCCAACTAACTCTTAACAGCTCATTCACACAGCCTGTTCATACCTTTATCTGTTCCTCTCTTAGTATTAATGAAAATAGACAGGAAGAGAAGCAATGAACATTCCAAAAGCTGCAATATCCCAGTACCACAACCCTTTTCTTTCTTTATTTCTTCCTGTTTTGTTTCGTTTTGTTCTGTTTTTATTTGTAGTTTTTTTTTTTCCTTTTTGAAACTGTTATACTCTGAGAAGAAAAAAGCATGTTACAAACTTAATTCCCTCCTTCGCTTTATTTTCTTCTTTAAGAAAAAAAAAATTGAGGAGAAAAAAAAAAAGGAAGGCAAAACCAAAAAAGAGGAAAAATTTTAAGAGTTAGTTCTTCAGTATCTAACTTCCCTTTATCAGCTCAAACCAAATCTGAGAGACAGTCCTTAAAGAAGGGATACTGCAGCTTTATTTGCAACAGCTAATTTCATAAGTTGAATAAGAATGTGATTTTCTACCTTTTTTTTTTTTTTTTTTAATTAAAGAAAGTTTAAAAAAAAATCGAAAGTCAATATTTTGCCATTAGTAACCAGGTCATTGATTTATTCCCTTTTTTTATTTTTATTTTTTTCTTATTTGTATCTTTCTCTTTTTCCCTCCCTCTTTCCCTCCCCCATCTCTCCTCCTTTCTCTCTCTTCTCCCTTTCTCCCACTTCCTCTTCCTCTGCTCGCTTCTCTCTTGAACTCATTCAGACCTGAGCGCTCCTAAGAAATGCCGAGCGCGCTTTGGCCTTGATCAACAGAATAACTGGTGCGGCCCTTGCAGGTGTGTATAGATTTCCCAGATTCGCTGTGCTGGTTTGCAGCTGGTTTATTCGGTCCTTTCCCCCTTCTCTGCCCTGTTGCTTTGTAGCTGTGTGTGGATCGTAGGAGACACGAGGGAGTGGGGCACTGCCAAGTGTGCTGGGCTCTGTGAGGGATATGCTTGTTCTCCCTGCTGCTGCTAGCCAAAATGCCACTGTAAAACAGCCTCACTCGTACCTCCTCGGGTCAGCGACAGCAAACCCCAGCGCGCCCCCTCCCAGAGAATGTTGCCTGCCAACCCCCTTCCTCAGGACAGCCTAGGATGGGGCTCAGTGACGTCCACCGTAATCCTGGCCTAGGTAGAAGCAAAGAGCGTCACCTCTCCCTCTCCCTTTCTCTCTCTCTTTTAATTTGTTTTTCATTGTTGTTTTTTGGTTTTTGGTTGTTTTTCTTTTGTGTTTTATTGTTTTGTTTTTGTTGTTTTTTTGTTTTTTGTTTTTTTTTTTCCTTTTGACTCATGGAAGCCCTTTCATGTACTTGATAAGGGAAGATAATCAAGTAAAACCAAGGTGATGTAGCAGAAAAGTAAGCTGTAGCTAAGATGTCACTTCCAATTGAGCTCGACCCACCACTGTGTTGTATTTTTTGTGTTTACCTTATGCTAACAGATGCAAATACTCCAAAGAAGTGTCGGGCACTGTTCGGGCTTGACCGACAGACTTTATGGTGCAAACCGTGCAGGTATATTATCACTGTTAGGCCTTTGGGAAAATCAAAGCATTCTGTCCTTCTGGTACCTTAGTGTGACAATATATTTTGACCTCATCCCCATCTACTTCCCCACTGGCATCAATGACTAATAAATCCTCAGTCTTCAAAATTTCCTTGCTAATTTTATGCCATTTCCTCTCCCCACTTTCTCTTTCTCTCTCACCCCCCTGCTCTTAACAAATTACATGGCCCTGGTGGTAGACCTGAGACCAGAACCTTAACAAACAAGGATGGGCTTTGAGAACCAGAGTTCTGGAGCTGGCCCGGCCCCGTGAGTGCTTTGGCGGCGTATGTCCTGAGCAGATAGAGCCACCATAGCCAAAGATTTCAATGAGTTAACACTTGGCAGGCAGCGATGGCATTCCCATGCACTTGGAGTCAAAATGCTCGGAGACGTGCTCTGGGGCAGGCTTATTTCTTTTATTTGTTTTTTGGTTTTTGTTTTGCGTTTAAAAACCACCTGTCTGTGCTCAGAGGAGCTTGGCTAGCTGACATTGTTTTACAGTGCTGAAAAGAAGCGTGGCATTGAACGGCATGCACCAGCTAAAGGGCTGCAAGCAATGAGTCATGTAGCCGCCAACTGCAGCGTTGCTAGGCCTGCAGAATTTAACAAATATATATGGACATATATAGTATTGGTACCAAAAGGAATCAGAAAAGCCCAGAAGAGTCCACATTAAACAGCCATGTTCCACCTGCAGGTTTCCACCTAACTTGTAATCTCAGGGAAGGCTGTAGGTACTTCCTTCTTGGTGGAGGGGTGCCAACTAGTTCTTGTCTCATTTCCTTTCCTTTAATGACCACCTTTGGTTAAATTTGTTGTTTCTTTGTTCTGATACAAGCAGTCTTTGAATTTGGAATATTATGATGGTAGGTATCTCAACACCCCAAACACGCCCCCTGTTTGTAGTGCCTCCCTCGTCACGTTTTCCTCTCCTCCATGCCTTTACCATGTGCTCCGTGTTTAGACTCTAGATCAGATGTTCATCGCATCACGTGCATGCCCACAAGTCTCCTGTGTCTCTCTCCCCCTTCTCTGATGCCGGTACGAGAGATTGGTGAAGTGCCTCTGTTGACCAAGCGTTTAGGGTGAAGAATACCTAGGAGGAGTCTTCATTAATATGGGCTTACACAGAGGACTCTCTGCCTGTAGGGGGTGAGGGGAGGGGAGGGGCCTTAGTTGCACACCCAGCAGGAGAAGAATTTGTACCTGAGCAGCCAGTCTTGATGTGAGATGGCAGTGCTTACAGAAGGGACAAATGTCCTTTCAGTACAGCCCAAGTGGTCTCTCTCTATAACAGAATGGAGTTTGATGAATTTGATGAGAGATGTTGAATATTTAATGAGGACTAGCCAAGAAGGAAGGAGCCCTGGTGGCGCAATGGTTAAGCGCTCGGCTGCTAACTGAAAGGTTGGCCATTCGAACTCACCAGCTGCCCTGCAGGAGAAAGATGTGGTGGTAATCTGCTTCCGTAAAAATTTACAGCCTTGGAAACCCTATGGGGCAGTTCTCTCTCCTGTAGGGTCACTATGAGTTGGAACTGACTCGACAGCAACAGGTTTAGCCAAGGAAGACGGGAGTTCACTTAACCCTCTCTAGGCATTGAATTTGTTGTATCAGGATTTTATATATGCAAGTAGGAAGATAACTAGCTGCAGAGCCCTGTTCAGAGATGCGCAGCCATGGCAAATGATCACAGGTCCATGTAGAAGAGAGAGTTCTCACGAGTTGTAGACTTGTATGACAGATAGCACTGTGTGCACCTCATGATAAGGCTGGTCTGGGTGCCTGCTGTGTTTACGTTCATCGTGGGACGGGTGGTGGTTTATGAAGCCCTTTTTTGTTTCAGAAGCAGTTGCTGCAAGTGAGACTTGACTTTTTTTCCACCCCTTTCTAACGCTGACCAAGACAGACGTCCCTAAGACACAGCCCACATCTTATTTAAAGCCAGGGTGTGGTGTCTTCCTTCAGAGAACAGTGTTTTCTTGACATTAAAACAACAAAACAAAAAAACCTTTGTAGCTGCTGCTTCATGTTTTAGCAGTATGATTTTCTAAAGTGCGCTTTGGGGGCTAATTAATTATCCGTGGCAACTTTTCTGTTGTCACAGATGCCGAGAGACCTCTGGTTATAGGGGCCAGAGTCCAGCAGGCCCTCATTACCCATGGGTTTCTTTCCAGCATCCGCACCATTAGAACTTTCCCAGCAGCCATTCTGTTGGGCAGGTTTTTTTTTCTTATGCTAAAAGCATTAACGAGTGCATTTCTGCTGTCTTTTAAGGTGCACATTAAAGACAGAGTTCTCATGAGTTGTAAACGCTACAACAGACACCATTGTGTGCGCTCTTAAGGGTACACAATTCATGGTATCATTCCAGAACAGGATCAGGAAGAACTCCTAGTTTAATAATAAACTAAATACATTTACAAATACAGAAGAAGCTAAACGTCCATTTTTAAGAAGCCAACCCTCTGACTGGACATATGCAGCCCAGTTGCGGGGGGAGATTCCGAGTCGGAGTTTGTACAGCTAGTAACCTGTGCCTTCACTTCTCAACTTTTCCATTTAACTTTGCCATGTCTGGCTTGATGCTAAACCAATAGGACAAAAGGTGCTTTAAGAAAAAGGAAGGAAGAAAGAAAAGCAGTTGCAAGTCGAGGCATTTTCTGACTGGTCAAACGTGTTTGTGTTCCAGCTGCCTTTGCTAAGCCACCCATTAGCAGGACCATCGCTCTGTCATTCATAGTCTTCATGCCCGGGTTCCAAATGCCCCACTCATCCCCATGATATGGAAACTTCCATGTCATAAGGAGGGTGGGAGGGGTGAGGAGAACACTAGAACTGGTCCCAGCCGATCAGGGCTCCTAGCCTGCTACACAGGGTTTCTAATTTTATTTGACATTTGAAGACATTTTAACAAGATTCTGTTTTGAGCCCACCAAGTTGCTTTTCCCATCTTTTCACTCTGCCCTAATATAGCATGGAATGCTGCTTGATGTCATTCCCTTGTTTTCCCTGATTTTTTTTTTTTCCTTCTTTCTTTCTGCCTTTCCTTTCTTTTCTGCTCTTTCATTTTTTCTCCCCTGTTGCTTTCTTGGTTTGGCTAATGCCACCCTCCCCCCATCCCCTTCCTTCTCCCATTTTTAAATTGCATGGACATCTTAGTCTTTGAGCATGTTTTGATCTGCAGGCTAAGGTAGTTTAAAACTCAGAGGCTTAATTATTTATCTTGGATTCTGGGATTGGGGCAGAACCCACAGACTATTTCATTCTGTCTAGGGAAGTTAAAGGAGCCTCCTCACCAAATTGAGGATGAGAAGGGAGCTGTGGCATGGGCTGCACTCCCCGCAGATTCCCTTCTGACCCGGAGGAGACAGACCGACCCCGAGTGCACTGCACGATGGGTCTTAGCCTCTGGGAGGCAGGGAGGACTGAGCATGTTCCCCTCCACCCTTCCTCTCCTTCCCTACCTTCTGCCATCTTGCTGAGTCCACACCCCACGCAGTGAGGAGCATGATCAGAGCTCTGGGGCACAGACAGAGGAGGAACTCAATACCCCCCTTCCTTTCAAAGGCCAGTGACATTGACAGTGGTGGCCCTCAACCAGGCAGCATCTTGGTGGCTTTCCAGTGGCAGAAAGCTAGCCAGTGCTCATGCACTTAGTTTTAGATGGAGCATTACCAGCCATGGTTCTGACTACATTTCTAGGGCTCCTTAGATCAGCAAATCCCCTGTTATCTGCATTATTTTTATAACATCAGTGAGGTCACTGCCCAGGATCACCTTTCCCACCAATAATATCCCTTCAAACTGGGATTCATGGTAGAAGCTTCAAAGTCCCATGCTTAGTGTCTTTAGTGGATTTCCCCAACCTCATCCTTTGATGATAAGCAAGCAAGAGAGGCTCTACAATTTTCATTTCTATTTCTTCCGTAAGAGGGTAGTGGAGAAGGGGGAGATTCTGTTTTTTACAGTGCAAAAATTAGTCTTTCTGGTTTAAAAACGAATCCCGATCATCCAGCCCCCGGAAGGTCCATGCTGTGGTTCCCTGGAAGGTCTTCTTGGTCGTCACCTCTGTGACGGGTTTGTGCTGCACCCTTCACGTGCTGAGCCTGACTTCAGCCTCGGCAGATTGGCAATGCCAGGGCCCCGCTGAGGACTACACCCCTCCACCCCCATCCTCACCTTCTCTCCTTCCAACCTTCTCACTCTGGGGTGGGGGATGGGAAACCCCAAATCTTTTTAAAAAAAAAAAAAAAAAAAAACAAGTTTGAAACTTAATCCACAACCTGCAGGCCATACAACCAGTTATTCTTGTTCCTTTGGATCATTTTCTGTTTTTCTTATTCTTCCCCCAACCTTTGTTGATCCTCTTCTACCTGTTTTGGTGGTTTTGTTTTGGTTTGGTTTGTTTTATTTCATTTTGTTCTTTTAAGTTGTTTTAATTTTGTTTCCCCCCTCTTACCTGATTCTGACCTCTCTTGATTTGGTGTGGTTCTTAACAGACAAGCCCGAAAGCTCTCTGAGCACCGGCAGCCTCGAGGTGGTGGTGGTGGTGTGTTAAAAACCTTTAAGCCTCTTGCTAGCGCTGCCTTCAGCTATGTGGGCTCAACAGTCAACATTCTGAGCGTTTCGTATTGATACGAGGCATCTGGGGACGGAGCTCTGTCTTTCTCTTTTAGACATACACACGCAGGGGTTGAGGGTGGTAGTGGTCGGAAAGGGGGTGGGGGGGAGGTGTGGTGGGAAGGTTGACATTTCTAAGCCAAAAGAGAAATCACCTAGTTTTTCAGTTAATCTCAATTTGGACAAAGCCAATTCCTGGCAAGTAGGTGTCATGGTCCATAGGTGGTGTCCTTTCATCTGCCCACTTTGTGGGGTGGGTTTGTGGGTATTGGGGAAGGGGGGAGGTATAGGGAGTTCTGGACTCTCAAACATTTGGCTTTCTAGGGCAGGTTTAGGTGTGGGCAGCAGTTCAGTGAGCGAGCATCCTGGTGCGGCTGTAATGTTCTCTGGCCACCGGGCACGCCGTCTCCATGGGGCCTCGGCTAGGTGACCTCCACTTGGCTCTGAGCATTAGATGACTCTCTCCCTTGGCATCTTTACCCTTTATTCACAGATAACTCTCTTCCCCTGTTTTTAGGAGAAAAAAAAAGTGCGTTCGCTACATACAAGGTGAAGGCAGCTGCCTCAGCCCACCCTCTTCAGATGGAAGCTTACTAGACTCGCCTCCTCCCTCCCCTAACCTGCTAGGCTCCCCACCCCACGATGCCAAGTCACAGACTGAGCAGACCCAGCCTCTCTCGCTGTCCCTGAAGCCTGACCCCCTGGCCCAGCTGTCTATGATGCCTCCGCCACCCGCCCTCCTCCTCGGCGAGGCCGCCCACGGCAAGGCCCCCGCTCTCTGTCCCAACGGGGCCCTGGACCTGCCTCCTGTCTCTTTGCAGCCGCCCATCGCACCCTCCTCATCTCTTGCACAGCCGTCGACATCTTCCTTACATTCCCACACGGCGCTGGCCGGGACCCAACCCCAGCCGCTGTCCCTCGTCACTAAGTCTTTAGAGTAGCTTTAGCTTCGTGCGCCCTGGTTGGTTGGTTTAGTGTTTTGTCTGCCTTTTCTTTATTTCCTCCCCCTTTGAAAGATTCTGTTTTGTACCCTTTAATTTTGTGCCACGTGGCTACATTAGTTGATGTTTATCGAGTTCATTGGTCAATATTTGACCCATTCTTATTTCAATTTCTCCTTTTAAATATGTAGATGAGAGAAGAACCTCATGATTCTACCAAAATTTTTATCAACAGCTGTTTAAAGTCTTTGTAGCGTTTAAAAAATATATATATATACATAACTGTTATGTAGTTCGGATAGCTTAGTTTTAAAAGACTGATTAAAAAACAAAAAGAAAAAAAAAAGAAGCAATTTTGAAGCAGCCCTCCAGAAGGAGTTGGTTCTGTATTATTTGTATTAAATACGAGCTTGCGAACCAATCATTTTACATCTGGTTTTTAAACCACAAGGGCACGATGAATGCAGTGCCGTTACTTTTTTTTTTTTTTCCCTGTGTGAAACAACTTTTATTGTGATGTTACTTGTTATTGTTTAAATGTACAGAAACAAAGGGTTAAACTGTGTTAATATTACCTTGTTCTATGGTGGTGTTCTTTTGGGGGGAGGGGGATGCTACTCAACAATTAATGGAATCACAACGCTGTTGGACCAGTAGTATTTATTGCTTTAGAGATTGCTTGTTGTACCTGTATGTTGTCTCTTTTTAAATATGTTTTCTTTTTTCTTGAAACTGTAAAGTCTTTTTCCTCCTTAGCATAAACATCTTATATATAACGACTCATTTGTACAAGGTTTTTAAGTTTATGTATAAAATGTGTATATATATTTTTTTGTTTTCCCCCGTTTTTGTTTTTTTTTTTTTTTTTTTTGCTGTATGAAACCCAGATGCCGCCAAATGGACATTAATAGTTGCATTCAAGGATCAGTAGCATTAACAAAAGTTGCTTTGAAAGCCATTACATAAAATAAGACTTGAAAATCAGTGAGGGAATTTTAGCAATGCTGTTCTGAGAAACAGTGGGGACCATCCTGGGTTCCCCTTTGAACTCACAGTCAAACGCCCTGCGCCAATAGGACATGGACTGACCGTGTGCAAAACTTTATGTGCCAAAATTCTCAGTGACTTTAGCTTTCTCCCTCTTTTTGATGCTGTAATTTTTGTTCATCATGTTTTGCTGTGATGTTACATAGGTAGTTTTGTATGTAGTTTTAATGTCACCTATAACAAGATGTGCTTGGTAGCAGATTGTCCGGAAAGCATTTTAAATGAAGAGGTATAAACCCTTAAGGGCCAAAATTCTGTATATTAGATTACTCTTAAAGGAAAAACCAGCTGCCGCTTCTATGTACGCATATTACATACAAGTAGGTGGCGAACTTTAAAAAAAGAAAAAAAAACACACCTAGGCATGTTGATGTTGCAAAACGCTGTATAAAGCTGACACCTGTTCATTCAGTGCTATTGTAGTTGACCTGAATTGATTGTAGAACTGTCTCCAATTTTTCTCTGGTTTATTAAGATGCTAACTATAACATTTTTTGTGAATACTTGGAATGTTTCCTAACAGTTGTGATGTTACTGTTCCGTTTTATGCTCTTATTCCAATTTCATTTTTAATGGTTTGGAAGCCATTTTTGTAATGAATAAATGTTCACGCTGTACAGTATCTGTAGCATGCCGTTCTGGATTAATAAAAGCAACTTAGTATGTGCAGATACAGGCTGGTCACTTGTTTCTGTGATTTGGATTTTCTCTCTGGGGCAACTGGATTAACCTCATCAAGGGAAAGGTATTCCCAAACTGGGACTGGACCCCCATGGTTAGTGCATGGGTAATGGGTGGTGTGACTTAGAAGCCATAAAGTGGTCTTGAGCTCTTTGAAGAGGTTAAACCTCCACCCCATCCTTTATGCCCATATACCTGGTTTGTACAACATACCATTTGCAAATGAAGATTACCAACATAAAAGGGAATCATTGGTGTGTGTCTTTCCCCATATTATTCAACTATGTCATCACCAATAGTTTATTTCTGAAATCAAAGCACAGTTGTTGTTGTTGGCTGCCATTGAGTCAGCCCCTGACTCATGGTGACCTCAGGCACAGTGGAATGAAATGCTTCTGGGTCCTGTGCCATCCCCATGATTGGTTACTGATCAGACTGGTGGGATCCATAGGGTTTTCAGTGGCTGATTTTTGGAGGTAGATCACCAGCCCTTTCTTCCTAGTCCGTCTTAGTCTGGAAGCTCCACTGAAACCTGTTCATCATCATAGCAACAGGAAGCCTCCACTGGCGGACAGGTGGTGGCTGTCCATGAGGTGCATTGGCTGGGAATTGAACCTAGGTCTCCCACATGGAACGCGAGAATTCTACCACTGAACCACCATTGCCCTCTTATAGCACAGTTCCGGAGCGTAAAGCAGTCATTCTGTTACGTCCTACTGATCCCTCTCACAGTGTCAAGCAGAAAGGATTTAATTCTTAATGAAACTTAAGGAACTCCCTTGTCACCATTTATAAATCATTGATGTGAAAGTGCCCTCACTTCTAAGAGTTGCATGCAGAGAGAGATGCAAGTGGGTCAAATGGAAACCCTTCCCTAGTGGTGAGCAATTGTGCAAGAAGTCTTTTAGGAAATTGCAACAAGGGTGATTCACTTAGGTTTGTATAGAGGGGTCTTGCAGTCTGTGGGACCCAAGTTCTTTGGCTTTGCCCTGGTGAGAGTGTGAGTTCAGCTCCTTCACCAGTAAGGGCCAATGGCGATCTCCCCTAAGGTTTCCCTTTGAATTCATTTATCACGCTGACGGGACGGATGGATATATACATTGTTCCACTTATCTAGGACGTATGTACCTTAGCTTTTAGACTCATGGCAGGCCTTACAAAGGACTTGATTTTAATGAGCGCTGATGCCGTTTGTGTCAACAGTGTTCTTTTTCAGCCTTGAGTTGAGGACCTCAGAAACCAGGCTTTGCTCAAGCTAGTTTTTGTTCTATAAAATCTAGGCATTTTGTTTTTGCTTTGCTTTGCTTTTGCTTTGCTTTGTATTCCAGGCATGTTGAGAGGAGGACTGCCTCTAGTTGTCCTTCCCTAGTTGATTTTGCACATTGGGCCCAGAGTGACCTCAGAAAACACTCATTAAATAAGAACAATATCTGTTATTGGTGGCAGTGGGCCAGGCTGTTAACGTGCAGTTGCTCACCGAATCCTAACACTACCACCTAAGGTAGAGATTGTCCCTCCCCCACTGCCCTCTGATTTATTTATTTATTTTTAATGGATTTATAAACTTAGAGTTTAAGTGTCTTTTCCAAGGCCACACAGCTAGTAGTTGGCAGAACTGGGCTTTAAATTCAGATCTGACTCTAAATCCATGCTCTTAACACTTAAGTTATATTGCCTCGCCTTATATAAAACGGCCCTTCCTTTCCCAAACAGAAGCGAAGGGACAATCCTTTCAAAGGACTTTTGAACCCACCTCCTCACCCACCCCTCAGGCCCTGCACACTCACTCATTCACACAACCTCTGGCTGTTCTGAAGAGTTAGTTACCTGGAAGCATTTTTGCTCTTCAGCTTTCAAAGATGCAGTTTCCCTCCGCCCAGAAGATTCTATTCTGCTCCCAGGTCCCCACTTCCTGCCTGGGTCACTCCCCCTCATCTTTCTCATCTCAGCGGAGTCATCACTCTCCTGGCCCCTCAAAGGCCGGTTGTTTCCCTTCTGTGCACTCTGTCAGCACCTTGTCTGCCCTCCCCTTTACCCCACTTGTATCAACCAACATGTCAATGGATGTTGCTTACACATAGGCCACTCTCGACTAGAGCTTGGGGTTTTTAAAAGTAGTGTTTTGTGAGTACACTTGATGGGAGCTGTGAGCAAACTTATTCATTCATTCACCAGATGCTCGTTGAGCACTACTATGTACCAGGCACCTAGGCCTGGGTAAAGCCAGTTTGGTCTTCCTTGTTCCCGAGAGCTCAATCCTTCACCATCTTCCAGGATGGGTCTTGAAGTGAGGGGAACCACCAACATTCCTGAGGTCTGGACAAGCTGCTCGTCTGGAAAGGGGCTTTATACAAGGATGATACAAGGGAAACTGAAGCTTAAGAGTCAGATCTCCCAGCCTGGATGATAGCCTGCATCCTCCTTAGCCAGTGAGAACTGGAAAAGTCCTTATCACTTAGTGATGGGACCCCTTAGGGCAGAGTCCTGATGGTTGGGGAGGCAGAGCTGGGACCAGATCTGTTTTCTGACAATCTGTGCAGTCTACTTCCCCTGATTGCACATGATGTTGGGGCCAATCTGGGAACCAAAACAGGTTTTAAAAACAGCACTGTGTGAATTTGGGATATACAAACTTGAGATCTTGCATAATTGAACTAACATTGAGCATAGAAGCTTGCTTTGTTTTGTTTCACTTTTCTTTTTCTATATTTAGTTATTTTCTTTATTATTAATTTGTGTATAAAAGTTGTTTTCTGGGTACTCTCCACGTTAACAGTCTGTGGCTTCTAATCTTTTTCTTATCATTTTAAGAAATTTTCTATATCGTACCCCACCCAGTACTGTTACCAACGGAGCCACGTGGTGGTGTAAACTACCATTAGATTACTAGCTGAAAGATTGGCAGTTTGAACCTACCCAAAGACACCTCGGAAGAAAGCCCTGGTGATCTACTTTAAAAAGTCACAGCCTTGAGAAAGGTCATGGAAGCCCCATAGACACATCCAAACTCCCTGAGGGACTGAATTGTTGAGCGGAGGGCTGTGGGGACCATGGTCTCGGGGAACATCTAGCTCAATTGGCATGACACAGTTTATAAAGACAATGCTCTACATTCTACCTTGGTGAGTAGCGTCTGGGATCTTAAAAGCCTGTGAGTGGCCATCTAAGATACTCTACTGGTCTCATCCCTTCGGGAGCAAGGGAGAATGAAGAGAACAGGATACAAGGAAAAGATTAGTCCAAAGGACTAATTGTCCACAGCTACCAAGGCCTCCACCGGGTACCACCACTGACTGCTCTGACCAGGATCACAACAGAGGGTTCCGAACAGAGCTGGAGAAGGATATAGAGCATAATTCTAACTCACAAAAAAAAAGACCAGATTTACTGGCCTAAAGGAGACTGGAAAAACCTCGAGAGTATGGCCCCCAGACACCCTTTTAGCTCAGTGGTGAAGTTATCTCCGAGGTTCACCGTTCAGCCTGGGAGTGGACAGCCCCGTAAAACCAAATGGGACTAATGAGGTACAGGAGTCCAGGGACAAGGGCCAGAAGACAGATGGGGACAAGGAAGCTGGTGATAGGGAACCCAAGGTTGAGTAAGGATATTGTTGCTGTGTGGTGAGATTGTTAACCATTGTCATAGGGTACCATGTGTAGTAACCGTTAAATGAGAAACTATTTTGTTCTGTAAGCCTTCATCTTAAGTGAGAATAGCAGCACAATTGGAAGAGCATAGTCAATGTCACTGAACTGTGCATGTAGAAATTTTTGAAATGGTGTATCTTTGGCTATGTTTATTTTCACCAGAAAAAAAGGTTGAGAAGTTAGAGGGTTGACATGTCGTGGGGTTGTTAACCAGTGTCATAAAACAATATGTGTAGTACTGTTTCATGAGAAACTATTTGTTCTGTAAGCCTTCACCTGAAGTACAATAAAAAAAAAAAAATGTCACAGCCTTGAAAACCCAGTGGAGTACTCGTACTCTGCACACAGGGGGTCGCCATGAGTCAGAATTGACTGGACAACAACTAACAACAACTCTTACCAACAAGATTGAGGGAGGTCTAAGACATTTTTGGGGCCCTGGTGGCACAGTGGTTAAGAGCTCAGCTGGTAACCAAAAGGTCAGCAGTTCGAATCCACCAGCCACTCCTTGGAAACCCTTCGGGGCAGTTCTACTCTGTGCTTTAGGGTCGCTATGAGTCAGAATCGACTCAACATCAACGGGTTTGGTTTGGTTTTTAAGACATCTTTTTCTCCCAGTCAGTAAATATGAAGTTCTCAGCATTTCATGGTGGACAAGACTGCTCTGGGAGCCCTTGCACTTTGCTGAATGGAAACGAGAATGAGAATTCATACGTGGACTATATTTAGGTAGACGCCACCATTTCCCGGGCACAGGACTAGAGCCTTCTTAGAACACCTAATGAAGGCAGCAGACTGCCTCACAAAAATAGCTATTGTTTTGCTCTTCCTATATTTCAGATTAACATGATATTTCAACTTAAATAAGGTCTTCTGTATTAATCAGAGTAGGCTAGACTATAGTTCAATAATAAATAAACCCTAAAGTAGTAATGGCTTAACAGGAAAGATTTACTTTTTGGCCATCTCAGAGATGTCTTCCAGCCCCGTGGATGTGGGGAAGAGAGAGTAGAAGATCACCCAAACATTTCAGGGACCTGTATGTAACGTTCTGCCCATGTTTCATTGACTAGAACTCAGTTACAAGGCCAACCTAACTACAAAGGAGACTGAGAACTGTTGAGAAACACACAGATAGGAATGAGCACTAATAATGTATCCCACAACTTCCTTAAACCCAAACCAAACCAGTTGCCATTGAGTCGATTCCGACTCGTACCAACCATATAGGACAGAGTAGAACTGCCCCATAGGGTTTCCAAAGCTGTAATCTTTACAGAAGCAGACTGCCGTTCTTTCTTTTGGTGGATGCGAACCGCCAGCCTTTCAGTTAGCAGCCTAGTGCTTAACCATCGTACCACCAGGGCTCCTTACAGCTTCCCTAGTGTCTACACATTTTCTTTATCAGAGCACCCCTTTATTACCTTCATAGCACTTCTTCATTTCTATTACACACACATATTTGAAATTATGTATTTATTTGTTTTCCTATTCATTGGCTCCCCTTTTCTCTGGCGCAGGGTCTGGCTGACTACAGCCTGAAGGCCATATTAGACCGATGGCCTGTTTTTGTAGTGCTACGAGCTAGGGGCAATTTTACAAAGAGTTATTTAAAAAAAAAAATTGCAACAGAGACTGTATGTGACTTGTAATGCCTAAAATATGTACTGTCCAGCTTTTTACATAAGTTTGCCAACCCCTGGTCTAGAAGGTAAGCTTCTGGAGGGCAGAGATGATGTCTCTTGTTTCTCACTTGATCCACAGAACATAGAACAGAGTCTAATCTCTCATAGGTGCTCAATAAATATTTGTTAATGAGTAAAATAAATGTGTTTTTTAAAAGATGTCTCTTGATGAGCAAAGGTTTTTAATTTTAATCAAGTCCAATTTGTCAATCTTTTATGGTTAAAAAAATCTGTTGCCATTAGTTGATTCTGACTCACAGCAACCCTAGAGGACAGAGGGAACTGCCCGACAGGGTTGCCAGGATTCCCTGGTGGTGTAGTGGTTAAGTGCTACGCCTGCTAACCAAAACAGTTTGAATCCACCAGGGGCTCCTTGGAAACTCTATGTGGCAGTTCTACTCTATCCTGTAGGGTTGCTATGAGTTGGAATTGACTCGACAACAACAGGTTTGGTTTGGTTTATAGGGTTGCCAAGGCTGTAGTCTTTATGGAAGCAGACTGCTACGTCTATCTCCTGTAGAAAGGCTGGTGGGTTTGAACCACCTGCCTTTTGGTTAGCAGCCAAGCTTTTAACCAGTGAGCCGCCAGTGTTCCTTATTTTATGGTTAGTGCATTTAAATCCCATTTGAGAATTATTTTCCTACTCCATATTTATGAAAATATTCTCCTCTCCTTTTTTCTAGAAGCGTTGTTGCTTTCCCTTTTAGCATTTAGATCTAGGATCCATCTGGAGTTGATTTTTGTGTATGATATGATGTAAGGGGTCAAAGTTCACCTTTTGTTTATATGGATATCCAGTTGACCTAGCATAATTCAAGTCAGTATGATTGTGGATGTTTCTTGACACTCTATTCTGTTCCACTGAGCTATTTTTCTATCGTGGGGCCAATACCACACTGTTTTAATTACTGTACCTTTGTAATAAGTCTTGCTACCTTCAGCTGTGTTCTGCATCAAGATTATCATAGCTTTCTCTGCCCTTTCCATCTCCACATAAATTTTAGAATCAGCTTGTCAATTTCCATACACACATATGCAAACATATAACCTGCTGGACTTTTTATTGTGATCGTGATGAATCTGTTATTCAATTTGGGGACAATTGACACCTTCACAATATTGAGTATTCCAATCCTTGGACGTGTATATTCCACCATTGATTGATGTATTCCATAATTTCAACAATGTTTTATAGTTTTACGTGTAGAAGTTTTGAATTTCTTTCATTAAATTTATTCCTACGTATTTGATTTTTTTTATATATTATCATAAGTGGTATTTTTTAAATTTTTATTTTCTAATTGTTTGTTGTGTGTTTGTAGAAATACACTTGATTTTTGTATATTGACCTTGTATCCAAAAATCTTGTTAAATTCACTTTTTAATTCTAACAGATTACCTGTAGATTCTTTTGGATTTTCTACCACTCAGGGAGTCTTCTAACCTTTATACTACCCCGTATTTTTTTTTTTTTTTTTTTTTTTTTTGCTTTATTGCACTGGCAAGAGCCTCCGATAGAGTGTTGAATAGAAGTGGTGACACTGGACTTCTTTGTCTTTTTTCTGACCTCAGGGAAACAAGCTCACTGTTTCACGATTAAGTATGGTGTAAGCTGTAAGTTTATGTAGATGCAGGTTATCAAATTAAGAAAATTCCTTTCCAGTCATATTCTGCTGAGAATGTTTATCACAAACTCATTTAAAGAGTGGAAAGGCAAGCCACAACTTAAGTGATAATGTTTGCAGTATATGTATCTGACAAAGGACTTATATCCAGAAGTATAAAGACTTTTTCCAAACCAAAAGAAAAGGATAACTTAATCAATTAAAGATGAGCTCCCTCCGAAAAAAAATAAGAATATATACTAAAAAAAAAACAAGAATGACAAGCAGCAAAAAAAGGATATGCAAGTGGCATATGTTTAGTTTTAGCAGGTGATCATAAGACCTTCATTCATAATGGCCAAAAACTGCACACACCTGTCTATCAACAGTAGACTAGATAGATAAATAAACTGTAGTTCCCATCCAGTGCCTTCATATTCCTCTGGATTTTTTGCTTAGATTATGTAGGCTTCTCTTCACTCAAATGCTAAAGGTGATATTGGACAGGTGGAGGAAACAAGACCTTTAGGTTGTGCGTGTTGCCTGGAACAAGTAATAAACACCCTAGCTATGACAGCCATGTGGCTTACAGAGGAGCGATAACTATGGCTAAAAGTCATGAAACACATCTTTTGGAAAGTTTTTTAATACCCCCTTTTCACTTGATTTAAGGATCCCTGGTGGCGCAGTGGTTAACCACTTGGCTGCTAACCAAAAGGTCAGCGGTTCGAACCCACGAGCCGCTCCTCGGGAGAAAAATGTGGCAGTCTGCTTTCCTAAAGATTGCAGCCTTGGCAACCCTATGGCGCAGTTCAACTCTGTCCTGTAGGGTTGCTATGAGTCAGAATAGATTTGATGGCAACAGGGTTTCACTTGATTTATGGAATGATGAAGAATTCGGGTTGAGCAATGTTAACCTCCTCCGGATTCTAAAGGTAGTGGTGGTTGCTACTTAAAAAAAAAAAAAAAAGGGTTACTACTGCCAACCCCAATCCCCCATTCCTATTTAATGGGACCCAGTATGGAAGGAAATAAACAGTGAAAAATGTGAATGAAGTGGGGATTCTGGAATGGCCTCTAAGAATAGATAATGATAATGCAATAGATTAAATTCCTATTAGCTGTTCCAGGTAACACCCTGCTAGACATTACCCTAGTGTCTATGAGCAAGGTTGCAGGGGAGGGGGGCAGGGTGGAAATGGGAAGTCTTGGGTAAGGTAGTGACATTCAGGCTGGGTCTTGCTGTTGTCTGGGTGTGGAAGGAACTCACACAATTCTTGGGGCTCCTTGTTTAACCCCCCTACACCCTGGGGCATCAGAACTCCTAAGAGAGAGTTGTGGAGACATCTCAATTCTGTCCTGGACGGGAATTTTAGGAGAGAAAAGTCGGCAGTTCAGACCCACCAGCATGCTCTGCAGGAGAGAGATATGGCAGTCTGCTTCTATAAAGATTAAACGCCCCCATTGCTGTCAAGTCGATTCTAACTCATAGCGACCTTATAGGACGAAGTAGAACTGCCCCGTTGGCTTTCAAAGGCTGTAAATCTTTATGGAAGAAGACTGCCACATCTTTCTACTATGGAGCAGCTGGTTGGTTCAAACCACTGACCTTTCAGTTAGCAGCTGAGCGCTTAACCACTGCGCCACAGGGCTCCTTCCATAAAGATTTACAACCTTGGCAATCCTATGGGGCGGTTCTACTCTGTCCTGTACGGTTGCTATGAGTCACAATCGACTCGAAGTCAGTGGGTTTGGTTTTGGAGTTTTGTAAGCAAGACCTAGTCTGGCAGAGCTGGAAGGAGGGACCAGAGGAAACTGAGGCCCAGAGAAAGTGCCCCAGGACTCTTGCCTGAAGCCACACAGCTGGGTGCTGGCAGGGTCTAGACTAGAGGCCATGATTTCTAGCACCCTAGACCAGGGATCTTTCTAGTAATGGTCTGCTGCCTTGAATTCTCTACTGACTTGCTTTGATGTGGAGCATTTTAATTCCACGGCCAGCTCCAAGACTTGTTCCCCATCTTGGGTCAGTATCCAGGTTTGGGTGCTCCAGTGCAACGGAATACATGGACAAATATTGAATTGTATAGCTCCTGGAAGAGCATCAGCCACCTTTTAGTGTGCCAGACACCGTCCTAGGCTCTTGGGCATCTGGAGTGGCAGACGTTATCTCCTTTGTTCTTCACCTAAATCCTGCGATGTGAGTCTTCCTGTTTACAATGTCATGGGACGGAGCTGAGTAATGTGCATGATCCATCAGCTGAAAAGTGGCAGAGCTGGGATTAAAATGAGGCTATGAGTACGGCTCTGGTGGTGAAATGGTTAAGTGCTGGGCTGCTAACCAAAAAGTTGGCGGTTAGAACCTACCCAGCAGCTCTGCAGGAGAAAAGACTTGGTGATCTGCTCCAGTGAAGATTACAGCCTAGGAACCCTGTGGGGCAGTTATATTCTGTCACACGGGGTCACTATCAGTCGGAATTGACTTCACACACCTAACAACAACATGACTACAGGACAATTCTTTTCACCACCTGGTTGAGAAAGAATGTTAGGAGAAAATGAGTCCCAAAATTTCTGAGGCTTGGGAAAGCTGTCAGGATAGGCTGGACTAGGGCACTGGTCCCCTTGGGAAAAACAAGGCTGTTGTCTCAGGAACCGTACGTGCTGTGACTGGCAGACCCTAGTCCTTGGGTAGGGTGGTGTGTGGTGGCTAATTACTAAGTGGCCCTGCCCCACGGGTTGAGGGGCCCTGAACGCTTCTCTCCTTGGTTCCAGGAGCTGCCTCACCCTGCATCCCAGATGTGGTGGGCACTGGGCAAGATCAAAGTCCAACCTAGCCGTAGGCATAGCCCCAGATTGGCCGTCCCCTGAGGCAGGCGGGAGCGGATGTATAACCGTTGTGTGGATGGACTCTCTTATTCCCTGGACTGGGCATCTGGGAACTCCTGATGGCTGCTCGCTGAGGTGATTCAGGTACAACTCTCTCGGTACCTCAAGGAGGAGGTGCTGAGCATCTGAGGTGGAGGGCTTAGCCTTTGGAACGCTCCAAGGCTGTCTCTGTTTTCCTCAGGAAGGGGCTGGTCCCACCGCACCTCATCCTCCGCTGGGCCCTCCACCTTATATAATGGCACATTATACAACATTGCAAAGCAGGTGGTATTTTTAAAGACAGCAAGTGAGCATTTTTTTGGCCTAAATTTGGGAATGAAACAGATGGATTTTTAAGACTCTGGGCTTTTCCTATGAATAGTAACCGTTGTTCTCCTCTGCTTTAAACACCGGTTTCAAGACCACCTCCAGCAACCAATCAGCACTCTGTTATTTAATTATAACAAAATTCTTAGCTCTGTCTGCTGCTGCTCGGACAAGTGGGGGGCACTGGATCAATTTCTGGAGCCAGGCAGACTTGCCAACAACAATTTTCCTTTTCCCAGAGGGCCTCGGAGGCCAGGAGCAGGTTCCAAGTTCCTCCTCTCCTGCTTGCTCAGTGTGGGCTCCCTGACAGGGCGCTTGAAAAGGGTTATAGAGAGGCAGATAAATGCCGTTCTTGTTGCAGCCTTCCCTGACAGCGCCGACCCCCACGCCAGTGATCTCATTCCTGCCTCATTATGGTTGGTGCCAGATTTTTTCCATTAACAGGTAATTGAGTAGAAACTAAAATAAGCGAAGTTTGTTTCATCCCTTGGATTTTCTTGCCTGGGTTTGAAAGAAAAACACTTTAGCATCGTTAGTGGAGGAGTGTCCTTGAGAACGTATTTATGTTTCCCAAGTGATCTGCTGCTCGGTAGGTGTGATTAGCCCGTTCCTGGGCCTCTGTTGTCTTGTATTTATTCTTGAAGGGCTACATATTCAGAGAGAATGAGAACTGGCCTTCCAGCCTCTCACTGCCCAATACCCTGATTTAAGAGTGGGTGGTTAAACATGTTCTTGTTCGTAGTAGATAAGTGATCTCTCTCTCTCATACACACGCCTACCTGGAAAATCACCAGAAGCCTGTTGATCATACAGCTTCAGCGTGGGACCCACAGTGCCCGCTTTCAGGCCCAGCCTGACACGTGCCCTGCCCCCACCTCCTGTGCTCCAGGTAGATGGTGTCCCCCTCCTACCCACCCACCCCCACTTTATCTTTTTGCAGCTTTCTTTATATGTACCCTGGTCCCAGGTTCTCATTTCACAATTTACTTTTCCAGGAAATGATGTTGAATGAGTCCTGGTGTCTCCAGCCCTCCTGCTTCGCATCTCCCAGGGCTCGTTCTCAGCTGATCTGTTTCGGATTCATGAAGATCCCCCATCACTGCCCAGCCTCAAGCCCTCCACTGGAGGTCGGAGTGGCAGATGGTTGGTGATTGTGTGTGTGTGTGTGTGAGAGAGAGAAAGCGAGAGAAGAGACAGAGAAAGCATGTGTGCGTGTGTGAGATCACAAGTGAGAAGCAGAGACAGAGGATGAAGACAGAGAAAAGAGTGTGCATGAGAGCAAGAGATACTGTGTGTGTGTGTGTGTGTGTGTGTGTGTGTGTGTGTAGGAGAGGGGCCATGGTCTCTGTGCGTGGGAGTTTTCATTTCACCTGGACAACCAGAAAATCTTGTTTAGATCCTGAACGCCTTTGAGACTCTGGTAAGGGCTAATGACTGTCACCCCAAAGGAAATGTATATACTTGAATACAAACAACGTAGTGCATGTGTTTCCAGTAGTTTCGTGAGCCCCGAAGGCTCCCAGGATAAGAATCGCTACAGTAGATGTGTAGATCAAATGATTAATGTAATTAAAATAATTGTTTTTCACAGTGGTGCACTCCTCACACACCTGATATAAAAGTTTTTCTGAAGGTAAGAAGCCCCCAGAAATACGCTGGTCGCACCCAGCTCTCTGATGAGCATACTTAGCTCATATGATTGCATTAATTGGTGTTCAACCAATAACAATAGTCCCGTTGTTAGGTGCCGTCAAGTTGGTTCAGACTCATAGCGACCCTGTGTACACCGGAACAAAACACTGACCAACTCTGCGCCAACCTCACAATCGTTGCTATATAGTCACACCTAAAATGTTTAATAGTCATATTTATATAGTCATACCTAGTATTTATTCCATCTCTGCTTTGTGTAGTGCTCCATGCTTTTATAAGTGGTGTAGCTTTAGTCGGTAAGATCCATGCCTGCCTGGAGCTAGCATTCCAGTGGAGAGTGGGGACAGACAATGAATAAATCAACGATATAGGGCCGCTATGAGTCAGAATTGACTCGAGGGCAACGGGTTTCAGGGCCACTTGGGATTTCAGTAAGTGCTGTTGATGTTAGTTGCCATCTGGTTGATTCTGACTTATGGCGACCCCATGTATGGGGAATAGAACTGCTCCATAGGATTTTCAAGGCTGTGACCTTTCAGAAGCAGCTCTCCAGGCTTCTGGGTTCAAACCGCCAGCCTTTCGGCGCTTAACCGTAAGAGTTACAGGAAAATAAACACAGTGACATGCTGGGTAATGGCTGTAAGGGGTCAGGGAAGGCTCTCTAAGGAGACGCTATTTTAACTGAGGCCTGAAAGAGGAAGAGGAGTTCTTCTATGTCTGTCTCGAATTCGGTGCCCTAAAGCCAACACCCTCAAACCCTCACATTCCAGTACCTTCTACCACTGTTCACTGAGGCTCTCCTGCCACACACTGCACTAAGAGCTTTAGATGCTTCTCTGGCCTTGACAGCCTCCCAAAGCCCTGTTATTGTTGTTATTGTGTGCCATTGAGTCGATTTGGGCTCATAGCAACCCAATGTAACAGAGCAGAACTGCCCCATAGAGTTCCCTAGGCTGTAATCTTTATGGGAGCAGATTGCCATGTCTTTCAGTTAGCAGCTGAGTGCTTGACTATCACACCCTGGTACTGACACCATTGTACAGACGAGAACACTGAGGCCTAGAATGACCTGCCTGAGGCATGGGGGCAGTGGAACCAGAACTAGAGCTGAGCTTGCTCAGATTCCCAGGCCTGTGTTCTTCTTTTCAAAAATAGCTTTATTGAAGTATAATTTAGAAACTGTAAAACTCACTTGTTTTAAGTGCAAGACTCAATGATTTTTAGAAAATTTACAGGATTGTGCAACCATCACCACCATCCATTTTTAGAACATTTTCATCACCCCCAGAAGATCCCCTTTGCTCATTTGCAATGACTTGTTCCCATGCCCAGCCCTAGGCAACTGCTAATTTACTCTCTCTCTGTAAATTTCCCTTTTCTGGACGTTTTGTATACATGGACTCATACAATATATGGTCTTTTGTGCCTGACTTCTTTTACTTAGCACTGTGTTTCTGAACCTTTCTTTTATTATCACCCACCTCTCCTCAAGGAGAAAAGCTAAATTAAATTTAAACTCTCCCTAAAGAGAGAAATTAAATACTAAGGAGTGCTGTTTTGTTGAGTAGGGTTGAGCTTTGGAGGGCCACAGACTATTGTAAGATTTTTTTTTTCATTCCCCAAGAATCAGTTTTCCTAGCTGAGACATTGAGAATGCATGATGTGGCATAATATGTTTGAGGTCCATCCATGTTGTGGCCTGTATCAGTAATGCTTTCCTTTTTATTGCTGTATAGTATTCTGTTGCTTGAATGGACCGCAGTTGGTTTATCCATTCACTGGTTGATGAACATTTGGGTTGTTTCCACTTTTCACCTATCAAAGCTCATGCCCTTAAACACCACACTGAATCGCTCAGCTCAGCTTACCCCCATTTGAGGAAGAGCCCTGTTGCTGGAGGGGGGCTAACCCTCAGCACCTCAGAGTAGAGGTAGTAGTCACTAGGCTGTGTGGGTCTGTCACAGCAATTATCTGAAATGATATCTGCCCAATGTCTAGTAGATGACAATGGCCCAGTGTGTGTTAGTGGCCCTCCTCACCCCTTCATCCTTCCCATGGGGAAAGGTGTCCCCTTTGAGATCTGCCCTACGGTGTCCCGGCTCCAGCTTCAACTCCTGTCTCCATGGATTATGTAATGTCTGACGTTATTACTTTCTCTTTTTCTCTCTGGTGTTATTCAGGTCAAACTAAACATTGTTACCTAACAGGAATCTCAGGTATTTCTCTCCTCTTGGCATTTTTCTGCTGGCCTCAGAGGTTGACCCATGTCCAGAGGCCCAATTGATTTCATCTGTCACGGAGTAATGAGGCCTTCTCAGGAGTCAATGCTGGAGTAAGAAGAGCACTGGACAGAGAGTCCAGAGACCATGCTTCAGACCTAGCTGGGGCTTAGTGGCCTGGGCCAAACCCCAGAGACATTTTGAATTAGTTTCTACTTTCTGTAAAAGGCAACCTTGGCAGATGTGCCAGCCTCACAAAATTATAAAGAGCAAATGAGAAATGGACTTGGAAAGTGCCTTGTAGCTGATGAGGCCCTGAGGAGAAGAAGGATTGTGACATATCCCTGTTGTTGCGTGGGGCCTGCTCCTCAGTAATGCTCTCCTGCTTGGATTGTGTAGGGGGGACATATGTGTGTCCACAGAGAGAGACCCTGGGCAGCTCCTGGTCTCAGGCCCCAGCTGCTTCCTCTTGGCATCTGAAATCATTCAATGCAGATACTGGGCCCAGTGTGTTAGTCGTTAGTTGCCTTTGAGTTGGCTGTCATGCATGGTAACCCCATGTACAACAGAATAAAATGTTGCCCAATCTTGTACCATCTTCATGATCATTGATATGCTCAAGTCCATTGCTGCAGCACTGTGTAGTTCAAGTGCCTTCCAACCTAGGGGCTCATCTTCCAGCACTGTATCGGACAATATTCCGTTGTGATCTGTAAGGTTTTCCTTGGCTAATTTTCAGAAGTAGATGTCAGGGCTTTCTTGGTTGTCTGTCTTAGTCTGGAAACTCCACTGAAACCTGTCCACCATGGGTGACCCTGCTGATATTTGCTATAACTTCCAGCATCATAGCAATATGCAAGCCACCACAGTACAACAAATTGCCAGATGGTTGGTGGCAGTGTGTCAGGGGAGGAGGGAAATTCTAGAACTGTCCTGAATTCACCTCACTCTGAGGGGAGTGTGTCTTAAGCTGAGTTCTCTAGAGGAGCAGAACCAGTAAAGCATACATATAAATATATACAGAGAGAGAGGTTTATTTCAAGGAAATGGCTCATGCAATTGTGGAGGCTGGCAACTCCCAAATCTGTAGGTTGGGCAGCAGCTGGAGGCTTCTCCTGACTTACGTGGTTGTGGGAGCCGATGAACCCAAAATCTGCAGGTCAGATGGCAGGCTGCTGGCTCACGTCCCAAGAACCAGAGGTCAGAGTATGAGAGTGTGACAAGATGGATACAGGATTGAGAGAGAGAGAGAGAGACCTTTCCCAGAACATCCATATATATTGGATGTAGGCCACACTTCCAAGGAAATTCCCCTTTCAACTGACTGGCTGCTCACATGTGATGGTTAAGACTGTGCGTGTGTCAACTTGTGTGGGCCACGATTCTCCGTGTTTGTATGTGATCACCCCCATGATGGGATCTGCTATGAGTAGCCAATCAGTTGAAAGGGAATCTCCTTGGGCATGTAGCCTACATCTGAATGTAAGTGGGCGTCCTGGCTTCTGCCCTCTCTGGATCTTGCAGCTTCCTTCTGTTCATCTGACGTCAGTTTTTGGGACTTGAGCTAGCAGCTTACCTGCCAACTTGGGATTCATCGATCTTCGCAGCCTGTGAGCAAGAGTCTTGCTCTCTGACCTGCCGAACTTGGGTTCACCAGTCCCTGGGGCTACGTGAATCAGGAGAAGCCTCTGTCTTGATCCATGGACTTGGGACGTTCCAGCCTCTACAATCGCATGAGCTGTTTCCTTGATATAAATCTCTCTCTGTCTCTCTCTCTCTCTCTATATATATTTATATGCTTTACTGGTTTTGCTTCTCTAGAGAACCCAGCCTAAGACATCACATCAGATCACAAAATGGAAAATGATTACATAATATCTGCCAAACCACTAAGAATCATGGCCTAGCCAAGTGACACATAATATTAACCATCACAGAGTGTATGCAGTGTCTAAACTCCTAGGCTTGAGGGCTGAGGCGGTGCCCGATAAAGGTATGGGAGCAACCACTTACCACCCCTCCTGCATACTTTAGTTTTCACCCCCCTTCCTGGCAATTTTCCTGTTTTCTATTGAATAGACCTGGACAGAGGGGAGCTGCCTATTTTGCAACCTTAAAGGTTACCTTCCTGGGAGCCAACTGAGCGTAGGGGTTAAAAGGGAGAACTCTGGGGTTAGAAGGAGCCCAGCTGGCTCAGTGGTTAAAAGCTATGGCTATTAATCAAAAGGTTGGCAGTTCAAATCCACCAGCTGCTCCTTGGAAACGCTATGGGGCGGTTCTACTCTGTCTTTATAGGATCGCTATGAGTTGGAATCGACTCAGTGACAATGGATTTGTTTTGTTTTCTGGAGTCAGACTGCCTGAGCTTAAATCTCAGCTCTGCAGCTTCCTGGGTGAGTGGCTTTGGGCAAATTAATAAACTTCTCTAAGCCTCAGTTTGCTTAGCTATAAACTGGGACTATTATGTACCTACCTCAGGGAGGGATTGTGAGGCTCAGGTGAGATGAAAGTGCTCAGGTCCGTGTTTGACACTTACAGCCTGTTCCGTAAACATTAGCTGTTGTTGCTATAGCCTTGTGCTCTCTAGGGTAATAGAGGGAAAGACCTGGACCAAGGGCAGCCTTCTAAGAGGGAGAAGGCAGCTGCCTGCATGATGTGCTTTTAGAAGGCTACCAGACTCAAATTTGCATAATGCTCCCAAGCCTTCCCCACACTCCAATTCAAATGCAGATGCCCCCTAGAAGGGCTCACAGACTTCTCAGCTGAGGCCCAAAGTAACAGAGGCAGAGGGAGGGCACCGGTGGGCCCAGAGGGAGGAGAGGTCTTCAGAGCCAGGGTCTTGTCCCTTCTGGCCCCCATTCCTGTGCCCAGCATAGGCTTCAGCGCCAACTTTTCGCCTGGAATTATCCTTATTAGAGGCAGATGTTGGGCCAGATTGTTCATGAAAGGTCTTCAAGTTGGAACTGATTTTTTTTTTTCCAAATACATTTTCTTTTGAAGAGAGAGGGAAGAAAGATGGGTGAATGAATGTATATGTGTATGACTGGGTGGCCAAAGAGCTCAGAAGCACTCATACTTCCATGCAGTTTCTCCAGTGAAACTTGCCATTCCATCTTTTCTCCGTCAGACACAATGATGATGTTTCAGAGGGGAAGTGACTTGGCCCAGTGACCAAGGGTCTAGATCATACTGCCTCCTGACCAGTGTGCTGATAAATGTTTAACAACTAGCTCTTCAGGGGGCAAACCCTGACTTATAGCATTTACAAATTTCCATGGTGTAAATACTTCACCATGGCCAATTTTAAGCTATCACTGTGACATAGTACATGGAGTTTGGAAGAGTTGCTCAGAAGAACATCATTATACAATATTTCTACAACATAGATACATACATAACCTCCAGAGCATACAAAATAGTAAAATAATTAGGAAATGATGAGTTTTGAGTATGTATTACCTTTGTTGTTAATGTGATTTGGTTGATTGTAAGTTTATGTAACTTAAAAACTGGCTTGCAGAATTCCTGAAAATTTAACAATTAGCTCTTATGAGCCAGTATGAGCTGGATTCAGCATACTACTGCCCTCAACCCATGAGTCTATAGGAGCCATGGAGAGTCTTGTCTCTACAGTCTGTTTCATTTGGAACACATCCACATGGCAGGCCCAGCCAAGATGGCTGTCCTTGTTGCCAGTCCTTAGAATCCAGACGACGAATGCGAAGTAGCCATTCCACAAATGCATCCTTTGCTGTGCACCACCTCCCCCAATGAAGTTTGGTTTTGTCCTGCCTTAGTCTGGACTATTCACAAAGAGGATTCAAAGATACTCAATTTTCAGTTTTACTACTTGAGAAAATTCTAGCAACTCTCACAAAGGCGGGTTCATGTGAAAGGAAAAGTCCTCAGAGGAAAAAAAGGTCTCCCAAAGATATCAGAGTGGAGAATCGCACTTTCCCTCAGGGATACTGGAGAGAAGTTCCAGGGGACAAATCTATTCTCCTGACAGGAGAGCAGGGCATTGTGGGTAACCTCCTCCCAGAACAAGAAGCGAGGTCAGGGCCTAGGCCCCATGCAGGTTGGAGACCTGCCTTGCTCCTGCATGCGGTGTTGGGCCTGGCTGTAAGAGATGGCCAGCAGGTAGCCGAGCCTTTCAGTTGCCTCTCCCCCTATCTCACCCATGACTCCCCTGGGCTTCTGCTTGCTCCAGGGGAGCCCAATGGAGCATTATCCTGGAAGAAAGCCATCCTGGCTGAATGAGCAGCGTCTGCTTTCTGAAGGAGCCGCTCTGCTGCCCGAAGACTGCCTGACTCCTGGCCCTGGGCCATTGTGGAAGGACAAAGCTGACACACACAACAATCCCAAGACAATCTCCTCTCAACTCTTTCTTCTTTATTATTGTTATTATTACCTTTCAAACACTCAAGCACCTTGGGCTCGTTATCTCTGGTGAGGCCTTTGGCCAAAGTGTGTGGGGGCCACTTCTCCCTCTTTTGCACCCCCTCGCCCTCATAGGCCCAGTTTCACTGCTGTCTCTTTGACAAAATACATAAAACTGATACTGATCGGTTAACATACATGACATCTTTAAACTTTAATCCATTTTCCCTCTCTCTACACCGCGGGCCAGTCTCTGTAGAGGTGCCTATCCATTGTTCCCTGTCAAAGCCTTCTTGAGTGGGTTTCCCACTGAGTCACTTTTGTGTGAGTCAAATCAAGATTATAGGTAGCAGAGAAGAAAAAGCAGAGAAGAGAAGGTTAGCCCCTCATTTTAGACTTTAAGAAAAATCTGCCAGCAGGTTCCAGTCGGAGTGGGTAACGCACATGAAAGACCAAGTCCAAGCTGGGTCGCCCGTGTCACCAGAGGAGTTTTTCAGGGAGAAGGACACAAAACACGCATTGTCGTGGTGGCACACAGAGACATAAATTTAGGAACATGTTCGCCCTTCGCCTGAACATAGTTAGCTCTGATAATGAGGAACAATAAGCCGGAATGAAACCTCCCGGGCTGAGTGGAGAGAGCGTTGACACTTGCTCATTCTCCCACAAAAGTGGTTTCTCTCTTCTTCCTCCCCTTATCTGCCTCCCAGTGCCAAATGGCCTGTAGCCACTCACCATTGTCCTCCTGCACCTCTGCTTGGTGGAATGATGGAAAGCTCATGTGCCTCACAGAGGGACAGTGGCTCTTCCAAATTGGAGAAAAATCCTCGTTGGCCTCTCAAGTACCTTTGGGGAAAGCTCAATAGAGGATGTGACTTTCATAACAGACAAGGTATGTAGTTACCTCTTCTTGCTCTCAAGATGCAGTGGACAGTTGAGTTAGCAAGGTGACCTAGCATAACAGAAGGTCATAGGCTCTGCAGTTGGACTGCCTGGGGTCAATCCTGGCTCTACTGCTTTGAGTTGTGAGGTCTTGGGCAAGTTACCTCACTTCTTGTTGTTTGCTGCCGTTGAGTTGGCTCTGGCACATAGTGACCCCGTGCATAATGGATTGAAACGCTGCCCAGTCCTGTGCCATCCCCATAATTGGTCGCAGGTCGGAGTGCTGTGATCCAGTGAAGGGTTTTCATTGGCTGATTTTCAGAAGTGGATCGCCAGGGCTTTCTTCCTTATTTCTTAACATCTCACTTTTCTATAGTTAGGGTAGTACTACCTCTCAGACTTGATAGCAGGATTAAATGTCTGTAAATTGTGCAGCATGTAAGTGTTGACTCATTATTTTCACTGGAGGCATGAATCAATCCCCCCTGAGATAAAATGAAGCAATTGAGTTAGATGACGAAGATCTAAACCTGTAGGTTCTATGATTCTCCTTTAAACTTCCCCTTCAATCTTAGATGGGTGAGGTTATCTCCTTCTCATGGATAAGAAAACTGGGATCTAGAGAGAGTGAATAACGCAGCCGAGGAGACACGGCAAATAGTGAAGGATGACTCCTGGGCGTGGCTCTGCACCGTTTTCAAGCACAGTAGAAGCTGTAAAAGCCAGAACGTGTGTAAGGCAGAAACCTATCAGAGAAGGAACACTCAAATGTTTTCCACTAAAATGAGTGATAGAAAGTGGTAAGACTGCACCCTGTCAAAAGTGGAAAACTTGCGAGACCTGGAAAAACAAGGCAGTCTCGTCAAGTTCCGACTCTTACAGGTTTCACTGTATAACAGAGTCAGTGACCTGAGTAGTTAGGAGCATTTATTGCAAGAGAGATTGAAAGTAAAATTATTTGGAGGTCAAGAAACGAGTCGCCATCAAGGTGACTCCAACTCATGGGACCCCATGTGTGTTAGAGTAGAACTGTGCTCCATAGGGTTTTCAGTGGCTGATTTCTCCCAAGCAGATCTCTTTGGAGGCACCTCTGGGTGGACTCCTTGAACTGCCAACCTCTCAGTTAGCAGCCAAGTGTATTAACTGTTTGCACTACCCAAGGACTCCATTTAGAGATTAACCCTTAATTTAAAAAAAAAAAAAAAAAAAAAGCCTGCTCCCTAAAATCTACCATTCCCTAAATACCCTGGTGAAACCCTTGGTCAGTGAGGGCTCAGACCAGATGGTCCCAGGAGCAGATAGTTTTGTGGCACAGCATAGTGGTTAAGAAGCTGGGTTTGAACTTTGATTCTACCACTTCCTGGCTGGTTGCCTTAGGGCAAGTTATTTGATCTCCTTGAACCTCAGATTTTTATGCACATTTTTTAAAAATTAAGGTTTAATTTCTGTACAGTAAAATTCACACTTTTTAGTGTACAGTTCTGCAAGTTTTGGCAAACATATACACTGGAATAACCACCACCACCACAATCAAGATATATACAGAACATTTCCAACACTGCTCCCCAAAAATTCTCCTATGCCCTTTTATAGTCAATCTCCTCTACCTACCCACCGCTAACCCTCAAACCAGTGATCCGTCTTCTGTCCCTGTAGTTTTTCCTTTGCACAAATATCATCTAAATGTAATCATACAGTTTGTGGCCTTTTGCAAGTGTATTTGAGATTCTTTCATGCTTTTTATATACCAGTAGTTTGTTCCTTTTTATAGTCGAATAATATTCTATTGTATGGATGAACTGCAGTTTGTTTATCATTCCTCAGTTGATGTTTTGGGTTGTTTCATTCTTGATTTTGAGTAAAGCCACTATAAACATTTATACCTAGGTTTTTGTGTGGATTTAGCTTTCCATTTTACTTGGATCAATACCTAGGAGAGGGATTGCTGGGTCATATGGTTAGTGTATGTTTAATTTTATAAGAAACTGCCAAACTCTTTTCCACTTTGCATTTCCACCAGCAGTGTGTGAGAGTTACTGTTATTCCGCATCCCTGTCAGCACTTGATATTATCGGTTTTAAAAATTTTAGCCGTTCTAATAGGTGTATGAACCTTGGTTTTTAATCTCTAAAATGAAGACCATAATTGTGCCTACATGATATTCTTGTGCAAGTTAGTTGACATCACCTTATAAAGTGCTTAGCACAGTGCCTGGCATGTAAGGAGGGTTTGTTAAATGTGAGCTGCATTATTTATTATTCTGTCCAAGCCTGACATTCTTGCACATGATGGATATTGTACATTATGCTTCTCAAGACCCCTTTCCTTGCATGAAAACATTAGTCTCCATTTGTCCAGATTGCTGCAGGGCTCTGTGAAGAGACCATTTTTTGTCTCTGTTTTAAAACCTGGCTCTGTTTTGTCTCCCTGGCTTTTTGCAAAGGGACTAAGCAGCAACTGCTGGCACCAGGCCAGGCAAGGGAGCGCTGAGGCCAGGCTTCAGTGAGCAGGCCCTCTGAACGGGCCCTCCTGCCACCACTTGAAGTGTGGGGGTTTTCCTTGGACTGCTCTCACCCCTGCTGCTGGGCTTCCTTGCCTGTCTGCCCAGCCGGCACTGAGCTCCTAGCCAGTGGCACAGGGGTGCTGCGTACACAGCTCACTATTAAACATGGATTACAAAAAAAGGCAAAATGTATAAATGAATCAGTCTCTGGGGGATTTGGCCTTGGAGATCTCATGGAGGGAAACAACCGTACAAACGTTCGTTTCAAAGCACAGCTGAGCTATTGGCCTAATCACAGTGGCCACCATTGGAGGCTGGAGATGGTGACATTCATTCCCTTTTCCCAACTGCAGCCCCACAGAGCAGTGTTAATGTTCCAGGTAGCCCTGATATTCAGCAGCAGCCCAAGTTCCCAGGGCTTTGGGCAATCTGGCAGCAGACCCAAAGAATATGAGACCAAAGGCCTAAATAATCCAGACAGCCAACCTAAAGAAATATGGAGATGGGTCCTAAGACATCAAGTGGCAGGTCCAGGCATTAGGTATTGTGCCTAAATAATGCAAATGGCAGGCTTAAAAAAATGGATGGCAAACCTGAAGACACCAGGCAGTGGGCCTAAAGAAACCAGGAAGTGGGCTCAAAGAAGTCAAGTGGCAACAACAAGGAATACAGGTGACAGGTTCAAAGTAGAGTTGCATGGCACTGCTTATACGCTTCTTTTGTGCAAGTTAGGAAGCCGTTCCCTCTGGGCAAATGTGGCTCCATGGGTGCCCTGCTTTGGTGGGCAGAGCACCCGCAGTGGCTGGATACCCTTGGGCAGGACACATCATGGAAAGCTCATGTGGCAGCCCTGGGTCCAAGGCTCTTACATGGCCCTGCCACACCTCTGGGATTCTTTCCAAGTGGGTTTTCATGGCCATTGTGATAGATGAGCCCCACCAATGAATTATGCTTTGCATAAGCCTCCCTGTCATTGGGATAGTCTTCAGAGACCGCTGCCCCATTGTCTCTGGGAGAAGGAAGGCTCAACAAGAAGAGAGCTAGAGCACAGTGGGAACAGAGCAATGCCAAAGCTTGGACTTGGAGAGCCCTTGCCATTGGGAGGGAGAGGCTGAGCTGAAATCATGTTGGCACAGAGAGGGCTGTCAGCAAGAAATCACCATTTCCAGCCACTTCATTTGTCAGAGGAACTTGGACCCTCGGAGGGGCAAGGACCTGAGAAGAGCCACACAGTCATTTAGTGCCAGAATGCTGAAGGAGGCCGGGAGGGACTGCACTGTGGGGTTGGTCAGTGGGGTCAGTGTGGCACCATGGAGGGCAGCTAATCCAAGAGGCAGGGAAGTTCCTTTGCAGCTCAGAGGGACATGAGGTTGATCTAGGAAGTCCTGGGGGTAGGTAGAAGGGAAGAAAAGTCACAGAAGAAAGACAGCTTGAACCTTCCTTCCTTTGGCTCCAGGGACCCCATTCTCTTGGTTTTCCTTCTACCTCTCTAGCTGTTCCTTCTTGGTCTCTTTGCTGGCTTCTCTTTTGTAGACTCCCAATGTTGGAGTGTCCCAGAGCTCTGTCCCTGGCTCTCTTCTCTACCTACACATTCTCTCTCTCCTGGTAATCTCATTCAGATTCATAACTCTAAATGTCCCCAGATCTGCCCAGCCCTGATCTTTCCCCAGAACTCCAGTCTTGCATATCCAACTGTTAAGTGACACTTTCTTTTAGCTACCTAATAAACCTGTTGCCGGCAGTTGATTCCAACTCATAGCAACCCTGTAGGACAGAGTGGAACTGCCCCATAGGGTTTCCAAGGAGTGGCTGGTGAATTTGAACTGCTGACCTTTTGGTTAGCAGCCAAGCTCTTAACCACTGTGCCCCCAGGGCTCTAGATATCTAATAGCCTGGCCTAATAAATCTTTATCATTTGTCCCAAGCCTTCTCCACCTCCAGTCTCCCCCTCATAGTAAAGGGCACTCCTATCCACCCAGTTGCCTTGACTCCTGTTTCCCTCACTGTTCTCCCCCAAATCCAATCCATGAGCACTTTCTGTCAATTCTACTTTCTAAAAATGAGCAAGTCCAAACAGTTCTACCTTCCAACATGGATCCACTTCCCTCTATCATCACTGACTATCCTAGCTCAAGACAAGTCACCTTTTGCTTAGAGTAGCACAATAGCTCCCTATCTGGCCTCTCCATCCACTTCTGTTCTTCCCCTACCTCCTGCCTCTTAAATCTATTTTCTACATAGCAGTCAGGCTAATCTTTTCAAAACATTAATTATATCACACCACTCCCAGATTAAAGTTCCCCAGTGGACTTGTGTTGTGATTGACTAAAATAAAACCTCCTTATCGTGCTGCCCAAGGCCCCACACAAACTGGCCCCTTCCTACTTTGCCAGCCTTATCTTAAACATACTCCACTTTATCCATCGCATTCTGTTGTTCTGCTCTAAGCCCCCCACCTTAAAACCCTTACTCCAGCTGTCCCTCTCCTGGAATACTCTTCCCACTGGCATTCACAAGGCTGGGTCTTTTTTTTTTTTTTTTTTTCTCTTTTCATTTCCTCTCAATCACATCCATAGAGAGGCCCACCCCATATCCCCAGCCTAAAGTATTCACCCAGTCAACAAGCTCTATCACACCAGCCTATTTTAATTCTCCATGTAGCATTCATCCCTCTCTGATTTTATTCTCTTTGTCTGTTATTTCCTGTCCTTTCTGACTAGAATGCAAACTCGCTGAGAACAGAGAATATGTCTCTTTTTTTGTCCACTGTGTGTCCATCACTTAGCAGAGTACCTGGCCTATTGAAGGTGCTCAACAGATATTTGTTGCATGAGCGAAGAACTGAAGGAAAGAAGGATGGAAAGAATGAGTGAATGAGTGAACACTGGACTTATAGCTGAAGGACCCATCCTCTGGCTCTGTGTCCCAGAGAAATAGTTACCTGTTCATTCATTTAGTGCACATTCTCTGCGCCTCTACTCTAAGGAAGGCTGATAGGTAAGAAGTGGTCCCTGTCTTCAGAGAGCTCACAGTCCCAAGGAGAGATGGACAATCATGGAAGTGGTCCCTGTCTTCAGAGAGCTCACAGTCCCAAGGAGAGATGGACAATCATGGAGACAGGGCACTAGGAGAACTCAGAAGAGGGTTTGTCACTCATCCCAGGGAGGGGTTCTTAGAGGAGGCTACATCTAAATTGATCCCCCAAAGACAAGGAGGTGATGCACCAAGAGTGGTCCAGAAACGGGACACAGCAGGTCCAAAGGCCCTGAGGTGAGAGAGAGAAAGCATCGTCTATTTCAGGAATGGAGAGAAATTGTCAATGGCTGGAACCATAGAGCAGAAAGAAGGAAGAAAGAAGAGAGGGAGGGAGGAAAGGAAGGAAGAAGCGAGAAGGTAGTGCAGATGGAGAAAATTTGATCCTTATGTTCAGCAGCCTTCTGTTTAGAAACAGGGAGGAGGGAAGAAAGAGGTCCTGATTCTCTCCATGGCCTTCCCTTGTTCCGGTCCTCTGGCCCTGGCCTCCTGCACAGTCTGCTTCTAGATCTCCCCTGTGCCTGACGATAACAACTGAGGGCATGTCAGGGTGACCTCTGGTTCCTTTTATCCCCCGCCACCTGGACAACTAGGCTATTTAAACTCACTAGGCTCTTTGAGGAGGAGCCCTGGTGGTGCAGTGGTTAAGCACTCAGCTGCTAACTGAAAGGTCAGCTGTTTGAACCCACCAGCCACTCCACAGAAGAAAGATGTGGCCGTCTGCTCCTGTAAAGATTACAGCTTTGGAAACCCTATAGGGCAGTTTTGCTATGCCCTATAGAGGTACTGTGAGTCAGAATTGACTCGACAGCAACAGGTTTGGCTTTTTGCTTTAGTTTCTTTGAACCTCCATTACCACCTTCACTTACAGGTGAGGAAACCCAGTCCCAGGGCAGAGGGCCTTGTTGAAGCTGCAGAGCCAGGAAGAGAACTGGCTCTTCAGCCCTCGGCCAGGGTTCTCCATGTGGCCCACACTCTCTTCTCTCCTGAGATATGTCTCAGGCAGACTCTTCATCTCCAGGGGAGTGTGCTCTGGAGGGCCTGAAAACCCCAGCCCAGCACCCTCCAAGGGGCTCCCTGCCACATTCCCACTGCTCCAAAAACCTTCTACAAGCCATTGGTGTCACTGATGGCTCCAGGCCAAGCTGATGGCATCTGTTCTGATTTAAAGTATTTATCTTGAGAGTCAAGTGTAGTTGAGCTGCCTGTTTCTTGGCAGAGCTGGCTGGCAATGGACTTGGCCCGTGGTGGTGCCTGGCTCCAGGGGATGATGCTCGGGCTGTAGAGGAGACCCACAGAGAGTCCTATTTACATTGAGAGGATCTCTTAAGTCCTGGCTAAGGAGGCTGCCCATTCCTCCTGAGTGCTTCCTGGCGAGGGGTGTTCTATTTGTGATACACTCTCAAGGGATGTGAAATGAAGGGAGCCAGTGAGGGGCAGGGCCTGGTTCTACTTTGCCTCTTTCCAAATCATCATGTATCCTTGGGCCACTTTCTCTGCTTCTTTGGGTCTCACTACCTCATTCTCCACGTGGAGACAATGCTGCCTACTTCACAAAGTAACTGAGAGTTCCTGAGAGATGTCTGTAAAGTTGGAGAAATGCCAACTGCTAGCTAAAGGAAGTCCCTGGGTGGTGCAAATGAGCAATGTGCTGGGCTGCTAACTGAAAGGTTGGAGGCTTGGGTCCTTCCAGAGGTACCTTGGAAGAAAGGCCTGGCAATTTACTTTGGAAAAATCAGCCATTGAAAACCCTATGGAGCACAGTTCTACTCTGACATACACGGTGTTGCCGTAAGTCAGAGTCAATGGCAACTGATTTTAGCTAACCAGAGATGAGTTGCGGCACAGGGACAAATGGTTTGCAGAGAGTCTGGGTGTTCCATGGCCCTTGCCTCAGTGTCCTGAAGAGGCATGGACACACTGAAAGCTAGGTCAGCAAGAACACTGGGAAGCTATCACTGTCTTCAGCAATAACAACTCCAGGTGAGCCTTTAATATTAATAACAATTACACTGGCTAATGTTTGTTAGGGGCTGCAGGTGTCAGGCACGAAGCTTTGCAGGCACTCTCACATAATCAGCCCCAGGGGGTCAGTATATTATTCATGTGTTCCAAATAAGGAAATGGCTCTCAGAGAACTTGAGGAATAGAACCCATGCTTTTAAGTAGCAAACCTGGGATTTGAACTCAGGTCCTTCTGTCCAAAGCCCATATTCTTCATAACCAGTATCTAAAAAAGCAGATGTACAACCCTTATTGTACTTTATGGAACACATGATAAATGTTCACCAACCCAAGGGTCTACTATCAACAGGATGCCGTGTGCCAGAGGTGTGTGATGATGAAGGAAAGACAGGTGAGTGTCTTAGGCTGGGTTCTCTAGAGAAGCAAAACCAGTAAAGCGTATATATATATATATATATATATATATATATATATATAGAGAGAGAGAGAGAGAGAGAGAGAGAGAGAGAGAGAGATTTATATCAAGAGGCTGGAAAGTCACAAGTGCAAGGGTCAGGCTGGAGGCTTCTCCTGACTCATGTAGCTGCAGGGCTGACAAACCCAAGATCAGCAGATCAGATGTCAGGCCTCTGGCTCACAGGCTGCAGAGGTCAACATATCAGTAGGTAAGACAGCAGGCAGCTGGCTCAGAGACTGTGGAGGCTGACAAATCCCAAGACTGGCAGGTAGGCTGGTAGCTCAAGTCCTAAGAACTGGAGGTCAGATGCAAGTTTGAGAGTGAGAAAAAGCCTACAAGTTTTGCCAGAAAGTACACATATATTGGATGTAGGCCATACCCTCAAGGAAACTCCCTTTCAACTCATTGACTGCTCATAGCAGATCTCATCATGGAGGTGATTGCAATATATCAGATCTTATTATGGAGGTGATTACATCATTACATAACTGCCAAACCACTGAGAAACACGGCCCAGCCAAACTGACACACAACATTAACCATCACAGTGGGTAGTGGGCAAACTCATTCCAGCTCCTGGGTTGGGCTTGGTCTGTGAACTGGAAGCAGCTGCTGAAATTGGGAGGATTATTCCGATCTCATCTTGGACTTTTTTTTTTTTTTCTCTGTTAGACAGCAACTGACTTAACCTGGTTGAGAGTTTGGGCATTGAGTCAGAGATAGCTGCTGAATATTCAGATACGTATTCAGTACCTGGGTGACCCTGGGCAATTTACCTCATGTCTGTGCCTCAAGTTTCTCCTTTATAAAACAAGGATAATAAGCAGGACTATTGTAACAAGGTATAAAATAAACTAATGCATGGTCACAGACGATGACAGAAGGTGATGCTAAACTCAAAATGATGAATCCCTAACAAGGTTGCAGCAGTACATCCACAGGGAACCGCCAGAAATTCAAGCAGGATTCAGGAGAGCACGTGGAACAACGGATGTCGCTACTGATGTCAGATGGATCCTGGCTGAAAGCTGAGAATGCCAGAAAGATGTTTACCTGTGTTGTATTGACTATGCAAAGGCATCCGACTGTGTGGATCATGACAAATTATGGATAACATTGTGAAGAATGGGAATTCTAGAACACTTAATTGTACTCATGCAGAACCTGTGCATAAACCAAGAGGCAGTTGTTGAACAGAACAAGGGGATACTGTGTGGTTTAAGATCAAGAGAGGTGTGCATCAGGGTTGTATTCTTTCACTATACTTATTCAATCTGTATACTGAACAAATAATCCAAGAAGTTGGACTATAAGAAGAAGAACTTGGCATCAAGATTGGAGGAAGTCTCATTAACAACCTGCATTATACAGATGACACAACCTTGCTTGCTGACAGTGAAGAGGACTTGAAGCACTTACTGATGAAGATCAAAGACTACAGCCTTCAGCACGGGTTACACCTCAACATAAAGAAAACAAAAATCCTCACAACTGGACTGCTAAGCAACACCACGATAAATGGAGAAAATATTGAAGTTATTAAGGATTTAATTTTGCTTGAACACCCATGGAAGCAGCAGTCAAGAAATCAAACAACGTGTTGCATTGGGCAAATCTGCTGCAAAAGATCTCTTTAAAGTGTTAGAAAGCAAAGACGTCGCTTTAAGGACTAAAGTTTGCCTAACCCATGCCATGGTATTTTTGATCACCTCCTGTGCATGTGAAAGCTGGATAATGAATAAGGAAGATCAAAGAAGAATTGATGCCTTTGAATTATGGTCTTGGAGAAGAATATTGAATGTACTATGGGAGGAGCCCTGGTGGCTCAATGGTTAAGAGCTCGGCTGCTAACTAAAACATCGGCAAATCAGGTCCACCATCCACTTCTTGGAAATCCTATAGGGCACTTCTACTCTGTCCTATAGGATTGGTATGAGTTGGAATTGATTAGATGGCAATGGGTTTATCGACTGCCAGAAGAACAAACAAATCTCTCTTGGAAGAAGTACAGCCAGAATGCTCCTTAGAAAGGAGGATGGAGAGACTTTGTCTTTCATGCTTTGGACACGTTATCAGGAAAACTTTATCAACAATTGTGAGGATGGTACAGCACTGGACAGTGTTTTGTTCTGCTGTACATAGCGTCACTGTAAGTCGGAACTAACTCAACGGCACCTAACAATAAAAACATTAGTTTAACAGCACCCTACCACCTCCATCCTTGCAACACACATATGCCCACACAATTGATATGAGTCTCTAGTCAAAGCTTAAGATGAGTCCTCAATTTCTTTGGGATAGCCAGAGCCATGCTGTTTGCTGGTGTGTCTGAAATGGCTACTGAAGCATTGTGGGCAATATCCATGGTGCATCTGTATCAGCCTGCAATATGGTGGCACTATTAGGCTTCGCATATAGCTTCAGAAAACTGAGATAATTTTTATTTATTTGAAGCAGCCGTTTATTATCTAGGGTGTCATTGTTTGAATTATGTCCCCCCAAAAAATGTGTGTATTAATTTGGCTAGGCCATGATTCCTGGTACTGTATGATTTTCCTGTATGTTGTAAACCTGCCTCTATGATGTTAATGAGGGAGGATGGGTGGCAGTTGTGTTAGTAAGGCAGGACCTGATCTCCAAGACTGGATTGTGTCCTGAGGCAATCTCTTGAGATATAAAAGAAGTGAGCAGTGAGACAGGGGGACCTCATACCATCAAGAAAGCAGTGCCAGGAGCAGAGCATGTCCTTCGGACCTGGGGTCCCTGCACAAAGAAGCTCCCAGTCTGGGGGAACATTGATGAGAAGGCCAACAGAGAGGGAAAGCCTTCCCCTGGAGCTGACGCCCTGAGTTTGGACTTTTAGCCTACTTTGACTATGAGGAAATAAACTTCTCTTCATTAAAAACATCCACTTGTGGTACTTCTGTTGTAGCAGCACTAGATGAGTAAGACATAGGATGAGGATGGTTAAAAGGGACTCTAAGTTGCAGGGATGCTTTGAGAAAGGCCCACAAAATTTACTTTGAGTAGATGAAGACTCAAAGAAACAACTTTGAGATTACAGGTTGGAAACACGTAACATGAAGAAGAGATAGAAGTGTTTGTGTAGGGAGAAGACTTGAGGGGGCTGGGCCACTGACTTCAAACACCAGGGGGACCTTAAAGAAGACTTAAGTAAATGAATATATATAGAAGACAGAAGAAGAATTGAAGCATTCAAATTATGTTATTGGTGAAAAATATTGAACATACTGTGAAATGCCAGAAGAATGAACAAATCAGTCTTAGAAAAAATACAATCAGAATGCTCCTTAGAAGTGGGGATGGCAAGAATTTGACATGCTCACTTTGGACATGTCATCAGGAAAGACCAATCGCTAGAAAAGGACATCATGCTTGGTAAAGTAGAGGATCAACAAAAATGAGGTAAACTCTCAATGAGATGGATTGACACAATGGATTCCAACCTACCAACAATTATGAAGATGGCACAGGACCAGACAGTGTTTCATTTCATATGTATAGTCACCTTGAATGGAGCCTATGCGACAGCGATGGATAACATTAGTATATCTGGATTTATTTCTGACATTTACTTATGTTTTCATATTTCCTAACTTTCCTATTGTTTCTTTATTCTTTTTTTTTTTTTCTGCCTCTTTTTGGGTAGATCAGATTTTCCTTGTTCCATTTATTGTTTTTTCTATTGATTTGTAAATTGTATACGTTATTTGTGCTCGTCTAGATATCTAACTGTCCCTTCAACATTTTATCATGAAAAATTTCAAATATACAAAAAAATTGAAAGCATTTCACCACGAACCCCCCCATACGTTGTTGTTGTTAGGTGCCATCTAGTCCATTCCGACTCATAGTGACCCTATGTACAACAGAATGAAACACGGCCAGATCCTGCACCATCCTCACAATCATTGTTTGCTTGAGCCCATTGTTGCAGCCACTGTTTTCATTTCATCTTGTTGAGGGTCTTCCTCTTTTTTGCTGACCCTCTACCAAGTACGATGTCTTTCTCCAGGGAATGATCCCTCCTAATAATAAGTCCAAAATACGTGAGACGAAGTCTCGCCATCCTCACTTCTAAGGAGCATTCTGGCTGTACTTCTACCAAGATAGATCTGTTCGTTTTTCTGGCAGTCCGTGGTATATTTAATATTCTTCACCAACACCATAATTCAAAGGCATCAATTCTTTGGTTTTCCTTATTCACTGTCCAGCTTTCGCATGCATATGAGGCGGTTGAAAACACCATGGCTTGGGTCAGGTGCACCTTAGTCCTTAAAGTAACGTCTTTGCTTTTTTAAAGAGATCTTTTGTAGCAGATTTGCCCAGTGCAACGCGTCATTTGATTTGTTGACTGCTGCTTCCATGGGCATTGATTGTGGATCTAAGTAAAATGAAATCCTTTACAACTTCAATATTTTCTCCATTTATCATGATGTGGCTTACTGGTGAAGATTTTTGTTTTCCTTGTGTTGAGGTGTAACCCATACTGAAGGCTGTGGTCTTTGATCTTCATCAGTAAGTGCTTCACGTCCTCTTCACTGTCAGCAAGCAAGGTTGTGTCATGTGCGTATCGCAGGTTGTTAATGAGACTTCCTCCAGTCTTGATGCCACGTTCTTCATATAGTCCAACTTCTTGGATTATTTGCTCAGTATACAGATTGAATAAGTATGGTGAAAGAATACAACCCTGATGCACACCTCTCTTGATCTTAAACCACACAGTATCCCCTTGTTCTGTTCAACAACTGCCTCTTGGTTTATGCACAGGTTCTGCATGAGTACAATTAAGTGTTCTAGAATTCCCATTCTTCACAATGTTATCCATAATTTGTCATGATCCACGCAGTCGGATGCCTTTGCATAGTCAATAAAACACAGGTAAACATCTTTCTGGTATTCTCAGCTTTCAGCCAAGATCCTCTGACATCAGCAGTGCTACCCCTTGTTCCACATCCTCTTCTGAATCCTGCCTGAATTTCTGGCAGTTCCCTGTCTATACACCGCTACAGCCATTTTTGAATGATCTTCAGCAAAATTTTGCTTGAGTGTGATATTAATGATATTGTTTGATAATTTCCACATTCTGTTGGATTACCTTTCTTTGGAATGCGTACAAATCTGTATCTCTTCTAGTCGGTTGGCCAGGTGGTTGGCTTCCAAATGTCTTGGCTTAGATGAGTGATTGCTTCTAGCACTACATCCATTTGTTGAAGTGTCTCAATTGGCATTCTGTCAATTCCCTGAGCATCGTTTTTTGCCAGTGCCTTCAGTGCAGCTTGCACCTCTTCCTTTATATTCAGTAATTAGTATTTTGCTGCATCTGCTAAATCAATATCCATTTATCCATCCATCTAAATTTTTAATATATTTCACATAAATTGCAGAAATCTATATCCTTTACCCTTAAACATTTCAGCATGCGTGTCATTGACCATAGTTCAATATTTGTTTATACGGTGAGTGCCGGAACTTGGCAGGATTGTCTTGTTTTTCCAGGTATTGCAAGTTTTCCGCCTTTGACAGGGTTCAGTCTTACCACTTCTATATCGTTCTCTATTAGTGGAAAATATTTGAGTTTTCCTTCTCTGACAGGTTCCCACCTTACACAGGTTCTAGCTTTCTCAGGTTTTACTGTAGTTCTTTTAATGGTAAAATTTATATACATGCATACGTATCTCTGCTGAACCATATATTTGAGTAACTCAAATCCCTGTATAGATATAGAACATTTTCATTACCCCAAATTCTGCATGCTGTTTCCCAGTCAATTCCCACCCCTAACCCCCAATGCAATCGCTGTTCTTATTTTTTCACCAGAAATTAATATTTGCTTGTTCATCTTCATATAAAGGGAATCATACAGTAAGTGCTATTTTGTGTGGTACTTCTTTTAGTTAGCATAGTATTTTTGAGATTCATCCATGTTGGGTCTATCAGTGGTTCATTCTTTTAAATTGCTGAGTAGTGTTCCATTGTATAAATACACCAGTTTTTTTTTTTTTAAAGATCCTTTCTCTTGTTGATTATTACCTGGACTATCCAGCGTTTGGCTGTTGTAAAGAAAGCTGCCATGAATATTCTTGAACAAATCTTCTTGTGGACATATGCTTTAGTGCCTTTTTGGAAATACTTCAGAGTGAAATTGGTGGGTCATATGGAAGATGTTTGTTTGTGTTCGAAACTGTCAGAAAGTTTTCAAAAGTGATTTACCATTGTACACTTCCACCAACAGTGTATGAGAGTTCCCAATGCTCCACATTCTTGCCAACATTCAGTGTTCTCTTTTTTATTTCTACTGAAGCAAAATCAAATTTCATTTTCGTTTTACTCTTTGTTTTTTCTCATGTCTAAAATGTTGAGCATTTTCTCTGGGTGTATTAGGCATATTTATATATCTTTCTTTGCGGAATGTCTCTGTAGAAGTCCTTCATATATTCTGGATAACATACAAAGTGGATGCACCATTTTACACTTCCGTCAATGATATTGTAAGAGTTCTTGTTGCTCTGCATCATCATTGATATTTGGTATTGTGATGGTTAAGATTGTGGGTCAACTTGACTGTGCCATGATTCTCAGTGGTATGGCAGTTGCATGATGTTGTGATCACCCCCATGATGGGATCTACTGTGAGTAGCCAATCAGTTGAAAGGGAGTTTTCTTGGGTGTGTGGCCTTCATTGAATGTAAGGGGACATTCTGGCAATGCTCGTGCTTATGCTTGCCCTGGATCCTGCAGCTGGCTCTTGTTCATCTAACCTCCAGTTCTTGGGACTTGAGCTAGCAGCTTACCTGCAGTCTTGCCTGCTGATCTTGGGATTTGTTGATCTTCACAGCCTGTGAGCAACATCCCTGCTCTCTGACTTGCTGATCTTGGGTTCACCAGCTCGCTACGTGAATTAGGAGAAGCCTCCAGCCTGACCCACGGGCTTGGGACATTCCAGTCCCTACAACCTCGTGATGCATTTCCTTGATATAAATCTCTCTATATATATATTTACACACTGTACCGGTTTTGCTTCTCTAGAGAACCCAGCCTAAGACAGTTGTTGCCAGTCATTTTAATCTCAGCCATTCTGGGGGTTATGTAGTAGTATCTCATTGTGGTTTTAATTTGAATTTTCCTAATTATGTTAAATACTTTTTTAAATGTATTTATTGGCCATTCATATATCTTCCTTTGTGAAGTATCTGTTCAAATGTGTGTCCATTACTCAATCAGGACATGTATCTTTTGTTATTGAGTTAGAGGACTTCTTTTATATCCTGGATACCAGCCCTTTGTTAGATATGTTTTGCAAATGTTTTCTTCCAGTCTGTGGCTCACTTATTCATTTTCTTAATGGTGTCTTTGATGAACAAATGTTTTTAATGTTGATGAAGTTTAACTCATTGATTTTTTTTCTGTCCTAAGGAATTTTGCCTATCCCCAAAATGCAATCCCTCTCCTCCCCTAAAAAAATCTCCTATGTTTTCTTCTACAACTTTTATACTTTTAGCTTTTATGCTTATGTCTTCGATCTATTTCAGATTAATTTTTGTGCATGGTGTTAGGTAGTGGTTGATGTTCATTTTATTCCAAATGGATATCCAGTTGTTCCAGCACCACTTGTTAAAAGATTTTCCTTTCTCCCATTGAATTGCTTTGACATCTTTGTCAAAAATAAAATAATCATATATGATTCTGTTTCTGAGCACTTTTATTCAGTTTCATTGTTCTCTTTGTTTATCCTTTTGCTAGTCCTGCATTATCTTGATTAGTGTAACTTTAAAGGATGGCGCCGGACCGGGCAATGTTTCGTTCTGTTATACATATTGTTGTTACAAGTCAGAACCAACTCAATGGTAGCTAACAACAACAAAAAGTAAATATTAAAGTTAAATAGTGTAAGTCCTCCACTTTGCTCCTCTTTTTCAAGATTCCTTTGAATATTCCACGTCCTTTGCATTTCCATATATTTTTCAGGTTGTGCTAATTAATTTCTACCAAGAAAAGGCCGGTGAAATTATTATTGAGATTGTGTAGAAAATACAGAGCAATTTGGGAAGATTGACATCTTAACAATATTGAGTCTTTGATTTGTATATTTGATGGTATATCTGTTTATCTGTTTAGATCTTCAATTTATCTCAGCAATGTTTTGTATGTAGTTTTTAGTAAAGAAGACTTGCATGTGTTTTGTTATACTTATTCTTAAGAATTTTATGTTTTGTAAATGGAATCGTGTTGTTTAATTTCATTTTCCATTTGTTTTCTGGTAGCATGTAAAACTGCAATTAATTTTTGTATATTCATCTTGTATTTAGAAACTTGCTCAGTTAGTATTAGTTCAGGTAGTTTTTGTAGATTTCTTACTATTTTCTACATAATCACGTGACCTGTGAGTAGAGCCAGTTTTACTTTTTCCTTTCTGATTTCTATGCTTTTTATTTACTCTTTTTGTCTTGCACTAGCTAGGACGTACTGTACGAGGTTGAATAGAGGTACTGAGAATAGAAATCCTTGTCTTCGCTATTTTATCAATGAATATACATTCAATATTTTACTAATAAGAATGATGAGCTGTAGGTTTTGCATAGATACCTTTATCAGAGCAAGGAAATTTTCTTCTATTCCTAATTTGCTGAGGCTTTTTTTTTTTTTAAATCATGAACAAATGTTAAATTTTGTCAAATGCTTTTTCTGCATCTGTTGAGATGCACATACACTCACTTCTCACTTATCGACATGTTTAGGTTCCAGGACCAGGTCGTTATGTAAAAATTGGTGTTATGCAAGAGTTGAGGCCATGCCCCATCTTCAGCGCCAATGTCCGCCCACCCCACCCTGTCACTCACTGCCTGTTGGGCACCCCTGGCTATTCTCAGGATGTGTATTGCACAGCGGGCCACCCTTCCCTACCATGCCTTCTCCACCACCACAGAGCCCATGGGGGTTGGGGGGGGTGGTGGTCGGGGGTTGCCCGCTGCCCCTGGAGAAGCAGGGACCCACCATCACCTGGCCACACTCCAGGTCTCCACATGAACCCCCGCACCTCACCTCTCCACCCTCCTGCTCCAACAGCCCCAGAGATGGGTGGTTCCTGGGCCTATGGGCAGGTGAGGCCTGGCCGCCTGGACCTGGTGGAGGCTGCAGAGGTGGAGGAGAGTCCTCTTTGGAAGAAGAGACTTCTGGCCCCTGCCTGACTCCTGTGGCCTCAGCTCCTGCCACCCCCTCATGGTTTGGCTGCCCCTACCTCCTTCACACTGCCAGCCCACCCTGTGCTGGACAAGGGCTTGGCCCAGCTTCTCCGCCCTACACAGGTAATATGAATGGCCGGAGGCTTGCGCAGCCTCACTCCCTCTCACAAACCTTGCCTTCCTCCTCCCGCTCTCTCCTTGGCTCTTCCTTAATGCACAAAATAGTTGGATAGTAGATTTTTTACTATTGTTATAAATGCGAAATATCGTATAACAAGATAGTCGATAAGTGAGGAATAGGTGTATAGTTTATGTCCTTTTTCCTGTTAACATAATTTATTTTCAAATGTTAAAACAAACTTACGTTCCTGGGACAAACTCAGCTTGTATTTCCTTTTTATATATTGCAGGACTCAATTTGCTAATATTTTGTTAAGAATTTTTTTTTTTTTTTTTTTTGCATCTGTGTTCATGAGGAATATTGTTTTGGAATTGTGTTTTTTTCCTAATGTCTTTGTCAGTTTTAATATCAGGGTTATGCTGGCCTCATAAAATTAGTTGAGAAATGTTCCCTTTTCCTCTGTTGCCAGAAAAACTCTTTGTAATTTTGATGTTGTTTCTTTCTTAAATATTTGATAGAATATGCTAGTGAAAACATCTCAGCCTGAAGTTGTATATGTAAAAGGTTTTTGTTTTTATAGTAAATTCAATTTTTTAAATAGACATAGAAGTATTTAGGTTTTTCTATTTCATCTTGTGTCAGTTTTGGCAAGTTTTTTTATTAAAAAAATTTTCTATATCATCTAAGTTTTCAAAATTTTATTATGTAATTTTTTCATAATATTCTTTTATTATACTTTCAGTGTCTGTAGAATCTGTAGTGATATTCCCCTTTTTTATTCCTTACATTAAATCTTTGTGTTCTCTCTTTTTTTTCTTGCTCAGTCTAGCTAGATAGAATAGTAACTTTTTTGAGTTTTCACCGGATGAACTTTTGTTAATTTTCTCTGTTGTTTATCTATTGTCTATTTTATCGAATTCTACTCTTACATTTATTATTTCTTTCCACTTGCTTTGACTTTACTTTGCCTTCCTTTTTCTAGTATCTTAAAGTAGAACTTAGGCCACTGATTTTAGATCTATCTTCTTCTCTAATCTAAGCATTTAGTGCTATAAAATTTCCTGTAAGCACTGTGGTAGACTGAATAATGGCCACCAAAAAAAAGTCCACACCCTAATCCCCAGAACCTACGATGTCATCTTATATAACAAAAGGAATTTAGAAGATGTGATGGTTAAGTTAAGGATTTTGAGATAGGGAGAGTATCCTGGATTATCCAGGTGCGTCTCATGTAATCACAATGGTTTTTATAAAAGGATGTAGGAAGGGTCAGAGTCAGAGCTGGAGGCCTTGTGATGAGATTACAGTGATAAACTTTGAAGATGAAGGAAGGGGCCACAAGTCAAAGATTGTGGGCAGCCTCTAGAAGCTGAGAAAGGGAAGGAAACGAATTCTTTTCTCAGAGTCTCCAGAAGGAACCAGGCCTGCCAACACTTTGACTTTATGCCAGTGCAACTGATTTCAGACTCCAGAACTTTTAAGAGAATAAATCTGTGTTGTTTTAAGCCACCACGTTTGTGGTAATTTGTTACAACAGCAATGGGAAAGTATTACGGCACCACTTTAGTGGCATCCCACAAAATTGGATAGGTTGTAAATTCATTATCATTTAGCTCAAAGTATTTTCTAATTTTCGTTATAAATTTCCCCTGATCCATGAAGTTATTTAGAAATGTCTTATATAATTTCCAAATATTTGGGAATTTTTCTGCATATCTTCTGGCTCTTGATTTCTAATTCCATTATGATCAGAGGACATAACTGTGTGACTTCAATTCTTTCAATGTATTGTAACTTGGTTTAACACAGAGCGTACAGTCTATCTCGGTGAACATGCCATGTACCCTTTAAAATAATGTGTATTCTGCTGTTATGTTGGGTCTAGTGTTCTTTAAATGTAAATTAAATCAGTGTCGTTGACAGTGTTGTTCAGATAATTTATGTCTTACTGATTTCTTGTCTAGTTGTTCTGAGACTCGAATTGGCAAAGATCGGTATAGACTTCCAAGAAGAAAATTTCTGAATGCATAGTTGGTTTAAAACAAATGGTAAATGTTTTGTTATGTATAATTCACCACAATAAAAACAAAACACACACTTTAGCCAATGTCCTTTCTTATTTAGGGTCATCATATACTTTATACTTATGTGGCCTGGGATGGGTTTTGGCATAATTGGGCATAGCTGAGCATAGCTAGTGGGGACCCAAGGATTTGATTGTCACCTATTTCCTGCCCTGGCATCTCTTTGTTTCCCAAGACCTAAGAAACAATGGGGATGAAATGGATGCTACAGCGGAGTATTCCAAACTGTCTGCCCAAACAGCTTTATTTCTCTTCGCCCAGTTTCCCAGGGCATAGTGCTAGGCCTTGTTTCTGTGCTCACATATTCTGCTGGGACTGCAGACCCTTCGGAGTATGAAAAGCGCATCGGCAGTGTTAGGAGCGTGAAAAGCCATTCACCACATTGATGCTTCTCTCTTGTGATATGGTGTTTCCCCCAGGATGGCATCTAATTGCTACTTGAATGAACCCACCCACTGTCTTTACCTCAACAGCCTTGCCCAGTAGGCCATTGCAAACATTTATTATTCTCTGAGTGACAAAGCTCTTCCATCTGTCTCTTCTGAATTCGTTTTTTTTGAACTTCCACTTCTGCCCCTACTCCTGTCATTGAGGCAATATCAAAAGTAGCAACATGCATTGATACTATCCACTCTGCTAAAGATCTTGTGTACTTCAGTATTACCCCCTTTAATGTCTTTTTTGAAGTTGGAGAGATGGGGGATTCTTTTTTTTAACCTTTCAGTAACTTGTACAATTTTCTCAGGAAATCAGCATGAGAGATAATATTTGGTAATGTCCGACTCCCCTTCAACCAAACCTACCCTGCTCTGGAAAAACTGACAGAGAAACACATTTCCAGAAGGTTCTTTTTTGGAGACAAAATGGTTGTATGTTTTCCCTGACTATTTCTTGCTGTGCTCGGAGGAAAGGAAGAAAGATGTCGAGTGTGGATTTTGAGGGTTCAAAAAGGAGCTGAGGCAAGAGCAAGAGAGTCTTGAAAAGATAATGTTTCCACTTGATAAAGATAGCTACCATTTATATAATACAGTCACAATAGGCCAGGCCCTGAACAACAGCTTCTCCTAACCTCACAGCAACTCCACAAAGTAGGTCTTATTATTATCATTTTCTTTGTAAAGGTAAGGAATCTGAGGCCACACCAATTCACAGAGGGCATGATAATGGCAGCTACCACTCGTTGAGCATCTGCCTCACTCTCTTCATGTAGACCTCACTTAATCCTCACAACAACTCATGTGGTAGTAGCTAATGTTATCTGGGTCTGATACCCTATGCTTCCCATTTCCCTATCTGGTCCCCTGTCAAGAGGGTAATCCCCGACTTATGGTGTATTCCAGTTATGACAAACCACACTTAGAACTGTCTGGTTTTTCTTTCTTTTGTACATCTTATTGTTAGTCATATGCACTACATATAATGTTGCAGCATGAAATTTGCTGATGTCATCATATCTGTAAGTTCATATGTAATGTTTCCAACCCCTAAAGACAAATAAGGATTGGATTTATAAATATACTACTAATAAAAGGCAATAATGAAGACTAAAAAAAAAAAAAAAAAAGAGGTATTCAGTGTATATTGGAAGTGACTTACAATGGAGTTGTTGGAATGGAACCCTGTTGTAAGTTGGGGACTACCTGTATTAAGTTCTTTTATATGGACTTACTTCATTGCCTGGTTCCCATTGGCTACTTAAATCCTTCCCACTCTCTGTGAACTGATTTGCTGAGCAAAACCTTTCATCTCAGAGGGCCTTGCTGTCCACTGTCTCACCTACATCAGAGAGGTTGACCAGTTATCAATCCCATGCTCTAGATATTTCAAAGTCCCTTTCCAATGTTAATCATGGAGGATGCCTCCCATCTCAGGACAGGGCATATGACCCTTGCTGGTCAGTTAGAGTCCTCCTTCTCCCTTGCCTAAGTGATTAGTTCAGGGACGAGTGTATGACCCAAAATTAATCATGGTTCTCTCAGGAATTCTCTGAGCCAGAAGGAGGATGATCCCTTTCCCTTGGATTTCATAAGTTGGCTAATGTGAATATGGGCCAGGTAGTCACCACCTTCCTGCCACATAGAGAAAGGCTGTCCATAGATTGAAACTAACACAGAGATGAAATTCAAGGCAGAGCTGAAGGTAGAGAAAGAGACAAGGATTTAAAAGTATCTTTTAATCTTTTGGATCCAGCTATATCTAAAGACAGCTGCACCCCTAGATTTTCTTGTTATAACAACAAATAAATTTACCTTCTTACTTAAGCTAGTTTGAGTAGCCTTTCCATCACTTGCAACTGGTAAACTTGCTTTATTTAAACAAACAAAAAACACAAAAACCTACTTTTTTAGTCTTTGCCAATTTCCATGGTGTAAATACTCTCACTGTAGCAGATTTCAATCAGCCAAGGTTTAACAACTGGCTTGCAGAATTTCTGAACATTTAACAGTTGGCTCTTACCAGCCAGCCCCAGCACACCACAGCTTGCAACGTAAAGAGTCGCAGCTAATTTGCTTACCTTTGGGGCTATAGAGATGAGAGAAGTGGTATGGGACACTTGACTGTTCTCCCTCCTTCCTTCTGTATCCCAGAAAGTTCTCACACCTCTGCAGGTGTTCCTGGGTGGAAGGGGAGAAACGCTTGACAGCAGTAACCATGCACACTTTTTAATTCAAGAAATTAAAACTTCTATGATTGTATGACCTGGTGCACCTGACCCAAGCCAGGGTATTTTCAATTGCCTCATATGCATGTGAAAGCTGGACAATGAATAAGGAAGACCGAAGAAGAATTGACACATTTGAATTATGGTGTTGGTGAAGAATATTGAATATACCGTGGACTGCCAGAAGAATGATCAAATCTGCCTCGGAAGAAGTACAGCCAGAATGCTCTTTAGAAGGCAGGACGGAGAAACTTTGTCTCATGTACTTTGGACACGTTATCAGGAGGGACCAGTCCCTGGAGAAGGACGCCATGCTTGGTAAAGTAGAGGGTCAGTGAAAAAGAGGAAGATCCTCAACAGGATGGATTGACACAGTGGCTGCAACAATGGGCTCAAACATAGCAATGGCTGTGAGGATGGTGCAGGACAGGGCAGTGTTTCATTCTGTTGTACATAGATTCGTTACGAGTTGGAACCAACTTGACAGCACCTAACAACAACGATTATATTTTTCAAAGTGTGCTTTGTGGCTTCCTCTCTCCATCAGAATCACCAGATGATCCAGAGTCTGCTCACGAGTCTGCATTTGTAACTCGGTCCCCAGTTGATTGCTGCCCACTGGAATCTGAGCACTCCCCCTCCTGCTTGGTGCATGTGCTATGTGCTGAAGTAGGTTGAGGAGTTGCTCAGTCCTGCATGTAACTTGAACTTGGCACTGAAAGGAGCCTGAGATTTTTTTCTATAGCATAATGACCTCTATCATACTGAAGTCCAGGATCCCACAGGGAAAAGGATCAAGAGGGATATAAGGAGAATGTGAGCAGGTCCTGGAATCTTTCATAGGTTAACTAGTATCCTCTTTCCTCTCAACCTCCACCCTTAACTGCTACCTCTGTCTCCTTGTATTTTCCTCCTAGTTTGCCATTCTTTAACGTCTCGGAGCCTCAGTTTCCACATCTATGAAATGGAGATACAAATACTTAGCACATAGGGTGATGGGGAGGCAAGCATCTCACCCAGCACCCTGCAGGTGCTCAGTACATGTTAACAACAGCCTGTGCCGCCTTTTCCTTCCAAGGCTTTGCTTGGTATCTGGCTGTCGGCCTGTGTTGCTGTTAGAGACCCAACAGGCCTAAGAACTGGGATGGAAATCTTTTAAATCCATTTCCAGGTCTCCAGGAGATGCACTTTCTGTGTTGATATTTGTGAATTCTGTAGTTGATTTTTTTATAGCGACGTCATCTTATTGACCTATTTCCTGAGGCCATTTCCTCGGGTCCCACAGATGGGGAGGAAGGGGCACTGCTGCCGACAGATGGAGGGACTGGTCCGAGCTCCCTCTGCCCTAGCTGCAGCAGGATCCCACTTCCACCCTGGCCAGTGACTCGCCTGGTATTAATTGCGCCGCAATTATGCTGGGAAGCCCGAGTTTCCTCTTGATGTCTCCTGTCTGGTTTCCTTTTGACCTGCCCAGCTGTCTAATAGAGATGGCTTTTGCGATTTCTTAGTTAATGTGTGTGGTTCATTATTTCCAGCTCTGCTTTCGGTGGCTGGAGGTTTTTCCAACTCTGACTTGGAGACTTTCATGAGTTGTGTCTTCAGTCAGGCCTTGGTGCTTCCTGCATTGTCTGTGGGAAAAATTTCATTTGCAAATCAGAAGGAGTTCACAGAGCATGTGGCGGGGTTGCTTCACGAGATGGCGTTTTCATCTTCCATGCCTCTCTCCCCAGTCACCTCCACGTAGCTCAGTTGAGGAAGAAAAAGTCCCTCTCTCCCAAACCTCAACGTGAGCCACGTAGACAGAGCAGTAGGCATGAATTTGTTTGCTCCTTTGCCGTGCTAATTATCTGCATAGGGCTGCAGGATGAGGCGGTGTCTGTTCTCTCAGCATCTTGCCTCACGCTGGGTCATGCCACAGAGACCAAGACGTCTGGAGCCGTAGAAGCTTCTGATGTCAAATGTCTTTAGGAAATTTCAAAAATCAAACTAGCTCTCCTAAAACTTTCTATTCCCCTCAAAACTCAGCACAGCCTTGGATGGCTTAGAGAAGTTTCTGTGGATTACTTTTATCCTTTATGTGCCAGGGCTGAATACAGTACCGAGCTGTTCAGTAAACAATTCACCAAATCTACTCACCAGTTTTTGTTGAAAACCGAGCATCTTTAACTCTCTCCCTGGAATGAGAAGTCATTTAGATGGAGGGTAAAACCTCCATTATCTTGAAGTTTATTGTCATTATCCAGAAAGATAATTGGCCTACGTTAAAGAGAAAAAGAACGCCCTCAAGGAGTAAACACAAGGTTGGCTGTGGTGACCTGAAGACCCAAGGAGGAAAACCCCAGACACTGTGACACAAGAGGAACATCTGGCAATGGCTAGGAAAGGCCACACATTTCAACATGAGAGCCAGGACATACATACGAGAGGAGACAAAAGGGGCAAGAGTGAAGACAGCAGAGAGAACTGGAGAGTGGCAGCAATCAGAAGCAGTCATCGGGGCTGTTGGGAGAATAGATGTGACGATGAGGAGGGAAAGGGCAGAGTCTCAAACTGTGGAGGTAGGATTGCTGTGTGGTAGGGAAAACAGAAGTCCTTGTAAAACTCTGCAGCCCTTGAAGATGCTGATTTAAAACACCTAGACTCTGCTATGTAGCTGAAGGAGAATGTGCTAAACACTCAGAACCAGTAGTGCCTAGGAATATATGTGTACCATACTTAATGGGGGGCTGTGGTGGTGCAGTGGTTAAGCATTTGGCTGCTAACCAAAAAGTCGGTAGTTTGAATCCACAAACCACTCCTTGGAAACCCTTTGAGGCAGTTTTACTCTGTCCTATAGGGTCACTATGAATCGGAATTGGCTCAACAGCAGCGGGTTTGGTTTGGTTTGGCACTGTGCAGTGCATAACAAGAATAAACGTATCAGGCAACACTCATTTGACATTTACAACATGCCAGGCACTGTCACATGCATTAATTCTTTTATGCAAATCTCAGGGACCATACACAGAGGTCCTTGGCTGAGTCACTTGTCTAAGGTCACGTAGCTAATAAATGGTGGAGCATGCTAAAGTCCCTACTGTAACATCCTGCTCTTTTCTTATGTAGCACTTTTTATAATTGGGTTTTGGGGTATACTCAAAGGGTTAAACGCTCAGATATCCAGGAAATTCCTGAGATCTAGAAAAATCCATTCTCCAGTGCCGATGAATAGCTGAAGCTTTACTTTTGAGGACATGACCCCTGTCATGGATTGAATTATGCCCCCCCCAAAAATGTGTGTGTCAATTTGGCTGGGCCACGATACCCGATATTGTGTGATTTTCCTATATGTTGTAAATCCTGCCTCTATGATGTTAATGAGGAAGGATGAGTGGCAGTTGTGTTAGTGAGGCAAGACTCAGTCTACAAGATTGGATTGTGTCCTGAGGCAATCTCTTGAGATATAAAAGAGAGAAGTGAGCTGAGAGACAGGGGGACCACATATCACCAAGAAAACAGCGGCAGGAACAGAGCACATCCTTTGGACCTGGGGTCCCTGCGCAGAGAAGCTCCTAGTCAGGGGGGACACTGATGAGAAGGCCAACAGAGAGAGAAAGGCTTCCCCTGGAGCTGATGCCCTGAATTTGGACTTTTAGCCTACTTTACTGTGAGGAAATCAACTTCTCTTTGTTAAAGCCGTCCACTTGTGGTATTTCTGTTATAGCAGCACTAGATGACTAAGACAACCCCCTATCTTCAAGGAGCTAACATTAATTGGATAAGCACTAATAAAGACTATGCTATTGTTGTTAGTTGTCATCCTATCAGCTCTGACTCATGGTGACCCTATTTACAACAGAATGAAATATTGCCTGGTCCTGCACCATCTCCATGAGCTTTGAAATGTTTGAATCCATTGTTGCAGCCATTGTATAATGCCTTCCAACCTAGGGGACTCATCTTCCAGCACTATATTGGACAATATTCTGTTGTGATCCATAGCATTTTCATTGACTAATTTTTAGAAGTAGATTGCGAGGCCTTTCCTCCTAGTTTGTCTTAGTTTATATAGTAGCTTATTAATCATAATTATTGAGCACTTACTGCATGTTTGGCCCTGTTGGATGCTTTATTTCAATTGTCTTTAGTTTTCATAAAATGTTATGAGGTAAGTATCGAGTCAGGTAAGAAAGCAGTTGTGGATGGGTAGTCTCAGAGAATTTCCTTGAAGTGATAGGACTTAAGCAGGATTTGAAGGATGAATAGGACTTGGAAAGGGTGGACACACTTAGAGATTGATTCATGGTAACTCTTAAATCATCCTTCCATGTATCCATTCTCTTCAAAAGTAGGAAATTTATTCCATTTCCCCGAATGATTGATACCTAATTGGGTGATTTCCATCAGTCCTGCCGACATTCTTCAGGGGGTTGCATTTCTCTGGCTAGTGCAGAGAGAAAGAAATGATGAGGGTTAGGGAAATATTCTTGTTGGCAAGGCTTCAGGAGGCCAGAATAGAAAATCCTTGCAACTTGGGACTCTTTGAGTCTTCATAATTTTGGATTGAGGTCCAAGTCAATGACAACTCTTGGGAAAGCCTGGAACTAGAGTTCAGTGTGAGATTAGTGGTCTTGTTGGTCTCAGTCAATAATATTTGACACTTCTTAGCCCAGGACCCAGAAGGTGAAGGATTTGTGTAATGGCTATACATCTATTATTTAGTTTTTCAAGAATGAGGATGTTCTTTATTTCTAGGGACAAACACTCACTTGGAAGCCTTAAATACAGCCTTTGTATTCTGAAGTCAATACTGCCAAGTGTCTCTTGAACTTGCTAACAGAAAGAGACCAGAGGTGAACTGGAGCTGGCTTCCTCTTCAGCTCCAGTACTAATCTCCCTCTTCTTTTCTGAAGAAATAAAGGTCGTTTGAGCTACTTCTCTTTGAATTAGTTGTCTAGAAGAGGACATGTACCTAGATGTCTAGGATGACTGATATAGAAGTTCAGACTATGCAGTTACTGGCCCTTTAGCCCTAGAGCCTGAGCGTGGCCAATTCAAGTAGAAAATACTGATGAAGGCCCAGTTGTGTGCCTGGCACTGGATGAGGAGGTAAATGTGATGCATAGTCCTTACTTCAGGCAGCTTACAGTTGAAGGCTAGGGAAAAGAGATATACACAATAGCTCAAATATGAAGCAGAACTACATTGGGGTGTTCAATTGAAGAAATGGTTACATCCAACTGTGCAAGTTAATGTTTGGGGGATGGAGCATGCCATCAAGGAAGGCTTTGAGGAAAGAATAACATTTGAAATGATAATTAAGAAATGATAGGATTTCTTTTACTCACTGTTGTATGGATACTGATTACTTATGATACTTCTAAGGTCCCTAAGTAGTGTAGAGTTTACATTCAACCTAGCAGCACCTCAGAAGAAAGGCCTGGAGATCTGCTTCCGTAAAGATTACAGCTAAAAAAAACAAACCCTATGGAACAGTTCTACTCTGTAACACATGGGGTTGCCATGAGTTGAAATTGACTCAATGGCAATTTTTTTTTTTTGTAGTACTTTTAAATTATAAGAGCAATACGTGTTCATTATAGAAAATATTAAAAAGCACAGAGAAGAAAATTTAAAGTATTCAATCTTAGCACCCTGAGAGAAAACACAAATAACATTTTGGTATATTCCTTTCAGAATGTTCTCTATGTATGAATATATGTGTATAAATTCCACATACAAATATATATTTCACAAAATAGAGATTATACTGAGTGAATACTTTTGAGGTTTATTCACTTAACAGGATAATGGGTTTTCTCCTAGTATTAAATATTCTTCAGAATCATGACATATAAATTCACTGTATGCTTGACCAGTAACTTGTTTAACCACTCGCCAGTTAAATATTCAGGTTGTTTCCCTTTTTTCACAATTATAAATAATGTTTTGCTGAATCTTCTTATAATATGAATCAGCTAGAAAGGATTTTAGTATGCAGAGACTAGGGGTGAGGGTGAGGGTGGTAGTGGGAAAGGAGCATTCTAGGAACAGAAACCAATGTGAACAATGTGTGGAGGTGGGAAGGCATGGAAGAGCATGTGGAAAAGCAAGAAGAGCTCTTTGGTTGGTGGGTAGTTGCATTTAGGAGAGCAGTGGGCAATAAGGATAAAATGTAGGTTGAGGCAGGTGGCAGAGGACTGTGGCTGGCAGACTGCGAAGTATATACTTAATCGGGAGGCAGTGGGGAACCATTGACAGTTTTTGACAGGTTAGGGGCAGAACTGGTGCAGTGTTTATGATGATGAGTCTGAAAGTGTGTGTGGGTGGAGTGAAGGAAGGGAGAGGAAAAGCAACTGCAGACTTGAGATGTGGGTTAGGAGCCCTTGGTAGGAGTCAAGGCAAGAAGGGTTGAGTGCCTGAAGTAGGGCAAGGGCAATTAGAATGAAAAGGAGAGGATGGTTGAAAGCTTTAAATCTGTAACTCAGATTTGGATTTGGAATATGGTGTAGTGGAGACTGAGGCACCAATTGGTCTCTGATTTTGAGTCTTAATAACTGGGTGAATGAAGAAAGTATGAAGAAATTGAGGCTCAGAAAGGGTAATGACTTATCCAAATATGTGACCTAGTGAAAGGTGAAGCCAGGCTAGAAGTTCTGTCCTCCTGTGTCAGAAAACCCTTAATATGGTAGATGTGAGAGGTCTGGTGTCAGATGTTAGATGTGGCAAATTCTGGAACTTAAGACATGTTAATTGCTATTGAGTCAGTTCCGACTCATGGAATGTTAAGCATGGCGGATCCTAGAATGTTAGACATGACCAATGCTGGAATGTTAGACATGGGATCCTGGAATGTTAGACATGCAGATCCTGGCATGTTAGACATGGTAGATCCTGGAATATTGGACATGCAGATCCTAGAATATTAGACATGGGATTCTGGAATGTTGTTAGACATGCAGATGCTGGAATATTCGACATGGTAGATCCTGGAATGTTGAACATGTAGATCCTGGAGTGTTAGACATGACAGATCCTGGAATGTTAGGCATAGCAGATTCTGCAGTGTTAGGCATGGTGGATCCTGGAGACCATGCCTGAAAGCAGGCCATCCTGAGGTGAACTCCTGTCAGCTGTGTCTTTGGTTCTTGTTTGCTTGTTGGGATTGGTGGGCACTGCCCATTGGTTGGGTTACCAGGGCTAGAACTCAAACTTCTTACTTACTTCTTCAGATTTAGTTCTTCATTAGGCAGGGTTGAATGAGCGAAGTGGCAAAAGAAAAAAGAGGCAAAAAAAAAAGAGACCTGTTTGTCATTTCAAAGGGTGAGCCAGAGATTTGTCTCCTCACATGAAAAGCCCCCTTTGGATCTCCAGCCAGAGCCGGTCCCTGCTCCTTGGCAGCATCTACTCTCAAGGGATACTGGGTTGCTGGAGCACATGGGGCCGTCCTGGAAGGCGATAAATAATGCGTTCCACTGGGTGGACATCTTGTTATGCATGTATGCATAGTTCCTTTTATCTCACGTTTAAATTGTGTTCCCCCCTCCCCCCCATGATTGGTTTTGCCACATCAAACAGCTTTCGACAGCTTCAAAAATCAAGACTGGTGTATAATAATAAAAATAAGAAAAAGGAGAAGAAACAAAACCCCTCACCTGATGTCCCCAGCATTTCACTGCCGTTTTAAAAATTGAGAGTCATGCGTGGGATATTGGTGGCTAACAATCATGGAGATAAAAAAATGATTTTTGATCTCGAGGCCTAATATTATTCATATTTTTTTCATAGCCTCAAACAATGTCTTCAGATAATTCAGGTAAAGGCAAGCCAGAAACAAAACAACATCATAAAGGCATTATTATACACAGATACTTTCAGCTACGCTATACGTCTCGCAGTGTCTTTGAACCCTGTATGATGAGAGAACCATTTCACACTCCGGGGAATACTCTTGGAACTGTTTTTACTTCAACAGAGGGTAGTGAAACAAAATTCTTTGGCTTCAGATATGTGTTCAGTGCTCACTCCACAGAGCTCTACCCCTTCTGTGTTTACCATCCATCAGGACTGCATTTGGGAGGCCACGGAAGGGCGGTGACCTTTCCAGGTGCACTCCCACCTGTGGTGTGGGGTCCTTAACCTTGGGGCCTGGAGGTTTGGGTAAGCCCTCTGAGTGGGTGGGGGTTATGGGGCTGAGAATGAAAAGCCTTTCATCAAGAAGAATTTGGCAGTGGAGCCTTTCCCAGCCCTTGTTCCTCCCAAAATAACTCTGGCCAGCATCATCAAATTGGGTAAGGGCTGGGGACTAGAGTATGCTTCGAAAGGACAGAGGAAGCAGGGAAAGCGAGAGAACTGGCCTCTCGGGAAATCTCTCACTCCTTATTGAAACGATCTGTTCTCGGGCTTGGAAGTGCCAATAGTGTCTCAGCCTGGGAATGCACTTTCCTCTCCTCCCCACCTGTGTCCTACTGTCCACGTTCTTTACCTAGAGCTGGCCCTTCAGCTGAGCCCTGGTGGCACAGTGGTAAGAGCTCAGCTGCTAACCCAAAGGCTGGCTGTTCAAATCTACCAGCTGCTCCTTGGAAACCCTGTGGGGCAGTTCTGCTCTGTCCTATAGGGTCACTATCAGTCAGAATCTCAGCATATCGGCTCTGAGTTCAAGTCCTATGTTCTCCCAGTGGTCCAATCCTGTTGTGCATGAGGTCACCACAAGTCGGGGTCAACTCCACGGCAGCTAACAACAACAACAACAGCATTCTCGAGCTAGTCTTTCAGCTGCCAGGAACTTAGGGATTATTCCTATCCTCTCTTTCCACAACGCCGACAACTGTGACACTTGTTTGGTTACTGATCTGGCTGGTGGTAGTGGTATGCAGCCTGATCTTTAAGTAGATTGCCAGCTGCAGGCATTAACTCCACTACCTCTTCTCATTGTTCAGCCACATATAACATGACACCCAGTTAATGTTTGTGGATCACCGGATCATCCTTCCCATTCACCCCACAAAGAAAGCAAGGACAGAACTCATGAGTTCATTTAGGTAGAGCTGAAGATACGAAATAGATTCCAGGAGTTTCAACACACCTCAGTGTTGCAGGCATTTCTAGAAGGCTGAGGACTTAACAGGCTGTAATTTCTCTAGCCTTCAAGGTCAGCTCAATGCCACCTCTGCTGGGAAGCCTTCCCTCATACCCTGAACCAAAAGCAGTTGACTCTGCCTATGAGCTCCTAATGTGCGTGCCATTCATCAAGCACTTGACATGTGTACCAACAGGCAGCATCTTGTATCCCAGATTTGCTCACGAGTCTCCCTTTCCTTAGTAGCCACAGGAAGACAAGGGCTGAGTCTCACATGGCATGCACACATTCATCCTCCAATTATTCCTTGTGTGCCAGACATGGCTTTCTCACATGATACGCTCACAACAAGCATTTGTTGAATGAATTGACTTGATCTGCTTTAGTCTCTGAGAAGCCTGCTGGGGTTCTGTGAAAAGAGACAACTCTGTTTATCTAGAAAGTGTCCACAAACCCCTGGAAAAGCAAGAGAAACAATCACCATTTCCGTCCCAGCCTTTGCTCCCTGACTTGACTGCCCCCTTCTCCCCGCCACCATCCAGCAGGCATTTGGCATCTTCGGGGCTTTTCTTCCTGGGCAACATTTCCCTGCCCGAGACTTAATGTGCCTTGAGCTAGAACAATCCTTCATTGGGATCTAATTTCAGTCCTACAAAGGTTAATTTATCCTTTTCCAGGCTATGTACTCATTTAAACCAAAATTACCCAGCTACTAGCCTTCTTGATAGCAAATTACATCTAAGAAGAGCAAACTCCCAAGCTTCATGTATTGGTAATGGCTTTTCTTTCTCTATTTTCCCTTAGGGATAAAGTTGAATGGCGAAATTAGTCACATTAAGCTGGAAAAATAGTGAACAAAATACATATTTTATATTTTTAAAAAATATCCTTCTGCTACCAATTATGGTCTTTATTAGAAACAGGTATTTTCCCATTATGAGGCTTGTCTTTATGTTAAACAGAGCAAACCCAAATGAATAGTTACTTAAGAGGATCTTTTTAATACATACTCAAGTCCATTTTAACATCTAATAATAGTGACTGCCTCAAGTATTCAAATTTTAGCATAACCAGTAGGAAAACGGTTTGATGTTTTAATTATGTCCCTGAAATGCTGAATGGGTTATAAAAAGCAATTTGGAGAAAATTTTAAAAAAGGGAGTTTTTTTTTTTTTTTTTTTTTATTAGTGTTTCAGGGGAAAAGACATTTTCTATATCCCATTAAAAACCTTTCTGCAATGTGAAAACACTATCTGCTGATAAACTAGGCCAAATAAGCAAAGGATTTGCATCTGCTGTGAGTGTTCTCATTTGGGGAGAAAAATCTGGAAAACACAAAAAGAAGCTCTCAGAGGAACTGTATTCCAAGGAGGGGGAGCTATGGAAATTGAACATGCCTTGAAAGAAAGAAAAGCTTTTAATTACATTTAAAATTAGCCAGAACCTTGTACTTGTCCCAGGGAGATTCCTGGGAGGATTGGAAAGTTTCTGATGAATGGGCTGCCCCGGCCACAGCCACAGCTGATGTAATCACTTCAAAACTCCACCTGGAGGTCCGGTTGGGAGGAGGCTGTGGGGACTTTCTGGGGCTAGATTCTGCCGGCCCCAGGGTCATTCTTCTGGACAGGAATCAGAAAAGCTGTCCCTCAGGGGAGGGAAGAAATGAGAAGGGGAGACATTTCTAAGGAATGGAACCAGATGTACAAACTCCAGTGATGTGAATGGGGCTCAGCAGAGGGTGGGTGCATGAAAGGGGAAATCGAAGGCTAACTTTTGGGTTAACTCTTTCTTCTCTCAGTAGGTGAAGGTCTGGTCTGGTGGGGGACCCTCAGATGACAGTAAAGCCTTCTTTCCAATGGCCGGGGACACGGTACCATGAAGAACTTGGGGAAATCATTCTCCATGAGGAAAAATGGGCTCCTTCCCCCTGGGGTGGTGCAAATAGTTAACGCCATTGGCTGCTAACCAGGGGTTAGAGGTTTGAGTCCACCCATAGGCACCTCAGAAGCAAGACCTTGGGGTCTGCTTCTGAAAGATCTATGGATTGAGAACCCTATGGAGCACAGTTCTACTCTGACACATATGTGGTCGCCATGAGTTGGAATCCACTCAATGACAACTGGTTTATTCCATGTTGGCTTCCTCTGGAGGTTTAGGCAGGGCCCTCAACCTGGGCTGCACATGAGAATCCCCTGGAGAGCTTTTACAATCACGTTGGCCAATCTGCATTCCAGACCAATTAACTGAGGATCTCTGTGGGTGGAACCCAGGCATCAGAGTTTTTTAAAGCTCCCCAGATGATTCTAATATGCAGCCAGGTTTGAAAACCAGTGCCAGCTGTTTCAATCTTGAGAATCACTGGGGAGTATGGGCTTGTAAAATGCAGATTCTAGTTCAGTAGTTTTTGGGTACGGCCTGAGATTCTGCTTTTCTGAACAAGTTCCCAGGTGATGTCGATACTGCTGGTCATGGACCACACATTGAGGAGCAAGGCTTTGCAGAGTTTGTGCCATTTGTGTGCCTTATAACTGTGCCTTTTAGACTGAACAATGTATATTTTACTTTACGTGTTTTCTTTTCATCTTTTTCATTGTTGTTGATTTTGTGTTTGCTGAGTCTTTATATTTTTCTAGTTTTTTATTTTGACTTGTAGGATCGTTAGTTTCCTTGGTGGTTACCTTAATATTTACCCCTATTTTTCCACGTTCGTACCAGTCTTTTATTTCTTTACATTGCCTTGACTTCCTCTCCATATGAAAAATCTGTGTCTACATTTTTTAAGTCCCTCTGTTTTGTTTTAATGTTGTCATCTTTTACATATTGACACCTGTTTCCCTATTTTCAGTGTTTTAGCTTTGATTTACTTTTGTGACTTCCCTATCTGGGTTAATATCTGGTTGCTGTGTCCTGTGTTCTAGTCTTGGGTTGTTATCTGATGCTATTGATTTTCTAACTGGAGGACTCCCTTCAGTATTTCTTGTAATTTTGGTTTGGTTTTTGCAAAATCCCTGAACTTGTTTATCTGGAAATGCCCTAATTTCACCATCATATCTGAGAGACAGTTTTGCTGGATATATAATTCTTGGCTGGCAGTTTTTTTCCTTCAAGGTTTTATATATGTCATCCCATTGCCTTCTTGCCTGCATGGTTTCTGCTGAGTAGACGGAGCTTATTCTTATTGACTCTCCTATGTAGATGACTTTTTCTTTATCCCTAGCCACTCTTAAAATTCTCTCTTTATCTTTGGTTTTGGCAAATTTGATTATAATATGTCTTGGTGACTTTCTTTTGGGATCTACCTTATGTGGGGTTTGATGAGCATCTTGGATAGATATCTTGTCATCTTTCACGATATCAGGGAAGTTTTCTGCCAACAAATCTTCAACAATTCTCTCTGTATTTTCTGTTATCCCCCTCTGTTCTGGTACTCCAATCACTCGTAGGTTATTCCTCTTGATAGAGTCCCATATAATTCTTAGGGTTTCTTCATTTTTTTTAAAATCCTTTTATCTGATTTTTCCTCAAATAAGTTGACGTCAAGTGCTTTATCTTCAGTCTCACTAATTCTGACTTCCATTGCCTCCATTCTGCTCCTATGACTTTCAATTGAGTTGTCTAATTCTGATATTTTATCGTTAATCTTCTGAATTTCTGATTGCTATCTCTCTATGGATTCTTGCAACCTGTTAAATATGTCATTATGCTCTTCTGTAATCTTTTTAATTTCCTCTATTGCGTGTTCTGCATTTCGATTAATTTCCATCCTAATATCTTGAAGAGTTCTGTATATTAATCTTTTGTATTCTGCCTCTGCTAATTCCAAGAAATTTTCCTCCTCTGAGAAATTTCTAGATTCTTTATTTTGGGAGCTTGCTGAAGCCATCATGGATTGCCTCTTTATGTGATTTGATATTGACTCTTGTCTCCGAGCCATCAATAAGTTATTATATTTATTTATTTTATGTTTGCTTAGGGTGTCCTAGCTTCTTGTTTTGTTTTGATATGCCAAAATGGGCCACTCTTATGAGCTAGTTCGATTATTAGCACCTTTGAAGCTCTAGTGTCCCGTCACCAAGTGGTTAGATCTGTTACTAGGTATGGGAGCTCAGGAGTCCACCCACTCCTCCTCTATGGATTCAGCTCAGGTGTCCAGGTAGCTAGCCACCAAGTGTGTGGTACAGGCTCTCACCTACAGTGCTAGACAGGCATGGATGATTGGTGTAGGCACAGGCATCTGGCTGTAGCAGGGGGACACACTCTGAGCAAGGCAGGGGGCTGACGGCTGCCCCCGAGTGTCCAGGAGGAAGGCACGTCCCTGTTCCCTAGATTGCATAGGTGGGTGGGTTTTGTGGCTGGACCACGAGCACCCAGTGCTGTTGGCTGTAAGGACTGGGGGACACCTCTATTCATGGGCCCCTATCGCAGGTGGCTAGGTGGCATGGATGGAGCCACCAGTCTTCAGGCCCCTGATGTGGGTAGGTGAAGACCCTGCTTAATAGTCAGAGGAGAGTCAAATGTCACGAACCTACCACTTCACAGCTGAAACAGTTAAAGTTAGACTTCAGGTATATACCCTGTTGTACTACAGTAATGAGGGCCTACACTGTTGAAATGGGCCCACACAAGTCTATGCAGGGGGAAAGGCACTCAGTCCGTGGATCCCTTATGCCTGGGCCTAGGCAAAGAAGCTGTGCCTACCCTGAGTTCTTGGCTTAGGGGAGCTGGCAGTTTATTTTTTCCCCTCTCTGTTGATTTGTTCACTCTCCAAGGCTGGGAGAATGGCTTAGGGAGTGTGATGGATCCTATTCCCGGCCCAGGGGACTCAGCAACTGCTGAAGCCGGTCTGGGACCCAGTGCAGAGCAGGGAGTGGGGAGGTAAACGGGAGAGAGGTTTTTCCCTAAGGGTTGTGTTTTTGATCCGCGTGAGGCCTGATGCAAATACTTATCTTTCTGCAGTTGAGGGCTTCTTCTCACTGGTTCTGCGTGGCCTAGTAGACTCTCAGCAGCTGGGTCTCTCTCCGTGCGGAATACACCTCCCGAGTACCAATGTTTGCCTGCCTTACCGCTCACCCCTGAGCTGATTAGGCCTGAGGGGCTCAGGCTCTTGCCAGGTCAGATCTGGTACCTCCTTGCTGCTTCTGAACCATCTCTCCCTCCCCTGCCACTCAGTCCAGTTCCTCAACTTTGCCTTTGATGTTCAGGGCTCCCAGATTGTCATATACAATCAAATCACTTGTTTTTTTTCGGGTCTTTGTTGTAAGAGGGTCCCCTGAAAGCGTCTGACTACTCCGCCATCTTGGCCCTGCCCTCTGAGCAATGTATATTTTAAATGATTATGATCCTAAGTGGTTCTCTTCAGAAGAGGACCTTCCAGTTCAATGGTTTGTATTTCTAGTGCAGGTGGATCCTGATCCTAGGAGACATATTACTCCATTTAGCTAGACTGTTATGGGACCAAGTTCCCAGCTGGCTTATCATTGAGTACCAAGCACTGCTACCAGAGATGCCTTGGAAGAAAGGCCTGGCGATCTACTTCCGAAAAATCAGCCATTGGAAACACTACGGAGTATAGTTCTACTGTCACACACATGGGGTCCCCATGAATTGGAATCAACTCAATAGCAACTGGTTTTTTTACCTGTGTTGGCTGCCCCATTGGTTATACCTCTTACTGTTCAGATCTTACAGTATGTCTGTAGTGTCTTCTCTGAAGTATATTATTGTTGTGCTGTTATTACATTTCACAAAAGCAGGCTGGATTTGTTTCATTTACTTATCAACAAATGTTGACAAATCTCCTACTCTGTGCAGGCACTGCCCTGGGTACAGGGAAATGACTAGCTCTGTCTTGGGCTTCAAGGCAGTCAAAGTCCAGAGGGGCTTAGGCTTTGATAAACCAGAGAAGTGTTGCGGATGAGCTCAGCTTCATTTCTGGCTTGTCATGTCATCCTTATCTCTGCATAGAGGACTGAAATTCTAACTCTTTTAATACCCCTTAACATTTAGCTCTCGAACCATGTATATCCTAGAGATGTAGAAAGGAACCAACAATGTTGAGTTCCTGTCATGTGCCTGACCCTGGAAGAAATCTGTAGAATGCCTTCTCTTTTGTTTTGCTGCAGCCCTGCAAGGTGGGTGTTACTATGCCCATTTTACAGATAAAGAGGTATCAAGAGATTAAGTAGCTTCCTTTAAGTCATGTAGCTAGTAATTGGGAAGAGTCACTAATTTAAACCCTAGGTTTTGTTTGTTTTAATATTTTTGGTTAATGTATACACAGCAAAACAGGTTCCCATTCAACAGTTTCTACACATAATGTTCAGTGACATCGGTTACATTCTTCAGTGTTAACATTGTCACTTTCTGTTCTAATTGTTCTACTCTGATTAATTTAGTCTCCTGCCCCCCTAAACTTTTCATCTGTGCTTTAGAGTAACTGTTGTCCGCTGGGTCTCATATGGGTCATTTGTTTAAAGGATGCAGTGCTCAAGGGTGAAATTCTTTGCTTTTTGAGCTAATCTAACACCAAGGAGCCCTGGTGGCACAGTGGTTAAGGTGCTCGACTGCTAACCGTAAGGTCAGTGGTTTGAAACCACCAGCAGCTCTGCAGGAGAAAGATGTGGCAGTCTGCTTCCATAGAGATTTACAGCCTTGAAAACCCTATGGGGTCACTATGAGTCATAATCCACTTGACGGAAGTGAGTTTGGTTTGGGTTTGTCTTCCTGCAGAGACAGCTGAAGATTGAAAGAAGATAAATACTAGAAGGCATTTGAGAAATAACTATTGCAGCAATTATTGCAACCCTCCTTTTTTGCTAGTGAGGTAATGGAGATACATTCTCAATAAATATTTGCTGAATGAACGAACGAATGAATTAAAAAAAAAAAAAAACGAGAGTTAAAATTATCTACTCCTTCCTTTAAATAGAGTAATGTCTACTTCTTCTTAGATAGTCAGTCTGGTAAGCCTTCTAGATGATGAGAATCCCCACAGTAAATGACTTATTTAACTTTAATTATTATAATGTTAATTACAATCAATAATGCACCCAGCACTATACCTTCTGTGTGCCCAGCACAGTGCTAATCATTTTATATATACCATTTAGTTTAATCTTAACTGCAATCTTTACAGATAAAAAACAAATGAAGTTCAGAGAGGTTAAGTGACTCAGTGGCCCAGTTAATAAATGGCAGAGCGGAGATTCAAGCACAAGTCTTGGTCTCTGGAGCTCAAGCTCTTCTGACTATACCACGCTGTTCAAGGTGAAGCTTCCTTAGTTTCCCCTGTTTTGCTGTATATATGTTTACCAAAAATATTAAGGCAAACAAACAAACAAAACCTAGGGTTTGAATTAGTGACTCTTCCCAATTACTAGCTACATGATTTAAAGGAAGCTACTTAATCCCTTGATACCTCTTTATCTGTAAAATGGGCATAGTAACACCCGCCTTGCAGGGCTGCAGCAAAACAAAAGAGAAGGCATTCTACAGATTTCTTCCAGGGTCAGGCACATGACAGGAACTAAGGGGAAACTAAGACATTTAAACACTATAGCAGATGCTCTTGGGGCGTGTCTTAGTCATCTAGTGCTGCTATAACAGGAATACCACAAGTGGATGGCTTTAACAAAGAGAAATTTGTTCTCTCACCGTCTACTAGGCTACAAGTCCAAATTCAGGGCGTCAGCTCCAGGGGAAGGTTTTCTCTCTGTCAGCTCTGGAGGAAGGTCCTTGTCATCAATCTTCCCATGAACTAGGAGCTTCTCTGCACAGGAACCCAGGTCCAAAGGATGAGCTCTGATCCTGGGGCTGCTTTCTTGGTGGTATGAGGTCACCATGTCTCTCTGCTTGCTTCTCTCTTTTATCTCTTATAAGATAAAAGGTGACGCAGACCACACCCTAGGGAAATTCCCTTTATATTGGATCAGGGATGTGACCTGAATAAGGGTGTTACATCCCACCCTAATCCTCTTTAACATAACCTAATCGTGCCTCATTAACCACAGGCAGAGATTAGGATTTACAATGCATAGGAAAATTACATCAATCATAAAATGGAGGACAACCACACAATACTGGGAATCATGGTCTAACCAAGTTGACATATATTTTTGGGGGACACAATTCAATCCATGACAGAGCCTCGTACACATACACTTGGCAGTTGGCAAGGTCACATACAGACATTTCTCAAACACTCTGGATTTCCAGGCCTGAGGCCTTTTCTGGCCTCCTGACTGCTTGGCCAGATCATAAGGCAAGCCAGAAGTGCTGGAGAGGTAACGCTTCCAGAGGAATCCTCAACCAGTGAGGGAGGGGGATTGGTAGATAAATATTCCAGCTTCCTTGCCCCTCCAATAGACAGTTCAAAAGCAGTCTGTTGAGTGACTGAGCCCCAGTTGTCCACAGAAGTGGCCTGCGTGCACATTAACACTTCTCTGCTGCTTTTCCCAGGGCTTCTAACAGGTTTTGTCTGGTTTGAAACCCTTCTGAGAATTTGCATTTCTAACAAATTCCCAGGAAGTTATACATAAGAATCACTTGGCGATCTTGTTAAAATGTATATTCTGATTCGGTATATCTGGGGCAGAAATGCAAATCTCAGCAGGAAACTTGTTAGAAAAGCAAATTCTCAGCAGGGGTTTGAACCAGAATGAACCAGTTTGAAGCCCTGGCTTTTCCATAGGAGCCCTGGTAGTGCAGTAGCTAAGTGCTTGGCTGCTAATCGAAAGGTTGGTGGTACATACAAACCTACAAGGGGCTGCTCGGGAGAAAGATATGACAGTCTACTTCTGTAAAGATTACAGCCTTGGAAACTCTATGGGACAGTTCTACTCTGTCCTGTAGGGTGATTATGAGTCCGAATCAACTGGATGGCAATGGGGCGGGGGAGGTGGGTTGTTTTTCCTCCCTTCCTTGTCTCAGGTCCTTTCTTTCTCATTGTGCTTTCTTGGCTCATCTCTCAAATAAAATGCTTATACCCAGATCTTTGCTTTAGGGTCTACTGTTGGGAAAACCCAAATTAAGAAAGCCGCCACCTTCTCAAGACTCAGAAGTGAGGGAGCCGCACCGTGGTGATGGTGGCCTGAGTATCAAACAGTGATTACAACTGAGTATCTTCTGTAGTGGAAGAAAGCTTTCTCTTCTTCTCCCAAGGGAAAACTGAATGACAGAGTTAACATAAAGTTGGTCTCACCCCTCTGAAAGGGTAGATGGGTTTTCCAGGGTCACGTGACTTCTGCTGAAGCAGAAGATTTCCTGGAGGGTCTTAATATGCACATTTACCTGCATGCTGTGCTCCTGGAAGCAACTGTGTACCATGGATTCAGTGCCCAGGCAGGCAGGTGGGTGCCTGTACCTGCTGAAGTGCTCTTGAAGGCTCGGAGTGGGGAGTGGGATGCTTGGAATACTCATGTGTGACCCTGACTGTGCCCCCTCCAGAGCTGGAAGACAAAGCACTTTATGCTAACTGGAGGGATGGGAGCAGGGAGCAGCAGAACAAAGTTGAAAGAATAATAAAGAGTTCAAAGATCTGGGTTAAAATACTAGCTCTACCATTATTTTTTCATCAACTCATAGTTATGAAGTGCCTACTATGTGCAGGTTGGAGTGATATTCAAAACATTTCACCATCGTTATTTGAAAGCTGTGCCAGACTTTATCCTTTCTATTACTGGATTATGGGTGATCTGGATGGTCCAGGAGAGGGGCTACATGGACTGGGGTAACATGGGAGCACTTGGAAGGTTTGAGACTGAAGTTAGTCACTGACAGATACAGAAATATTTCAATACTTTTAACAACTGCCCTGGTCACATGGGTACAAAATGACTGAATATCTTTCTGCTGTCTGGCACGATGCTGGTGCTGGGAAAATAACAGTGAAGGCTAACAGACACCATCCTTATTGTCTAGGGAAAGAGACCATGTTCCTTTCATCACCCTGATGAGCATATGATTATAAACTGGGATAAATGTTCTAAAGAAAGAAGCTTTGCCATGAAACATAGGGGGTCTTACCCAGTATCAGAGGTCAGAAAAGCTTTCCCAAGGGAGGACTTAGGCCAATCCTGAAAGTTAATTAAGCAAGGAGTGGGAGAAGAATGTTCCAGAAAGAGGGCATAGCATTCATGAAAGCCCTCGGGTGGAAGGAACATGGTGTATTTGACAAATGGAGAGAAGGTCAGTGTGGCTTGAACAAGGAGAATGGGGGTGGAGAGGGTTTGAGGTGAGGCCAGGCAGGGCTTTGGCGATATCAGGATGTGGACTTTTATCTCTAGGGCCACTGATGAGTTTTAACAGGGAGAGCAACATGATTAAATTTGGTTTTGAAAAGATCACTCTATGCAGTTTTGAGAGTGATGGGGGAAGGAGATCAGAGTGGATGCTTGAAAACAGGAGTTTAAGCAAGACATAATGATAGCCTGTTCTAAGGTGATGGCAGAGGAAATGGGAGGTGCTAGATTGGAGAGAAATTGGATGGAGAGGAGATGCTGATGGCACATCTCAAGGTGTGTCCTTGGTTTCCAGCTCCTGCGTCTGGATGGAGATGTTGAGTGGTACCCTTCACTGGGATGGAGAATGCTGCAGTACAACTGATTCTGTGTCCTTGGGAAATTTCCTCCCCTCTCTGAGCCTCAGTTTCCTCATTTCTATAAAGAGGAACGGACTATGCGATCCCCCAAATCCGTTGTCCAGTTCCTCACTGCTGACACCACTGACAAGAACAACCTAGCCTGCAATCAAAGGCTATTGTCGTCTTCAAAGGGAACTCCTGAGATGTGGTTTCCAGTTCCTGGTTACCTAAAATATTAGAATATAAAAATCTTAAGTCTCCCTGTCCTGTCTCATGCCTAGAGGCAGACTTATTGAAAAGAGGATTTTTGGGTGATAGTCTTTAATTTTCCCCCCAGTAAACTCTACCTTCTGTTTGGGGAAAGGTGTGAAATTCCACAACTTGGCATGAACTGGTAATGTAACCTCGTGGGGCTGCTTGCCCTCCCTGATTCTCAGGGTTCTCCTTTGTAAAAGGAGGGGGTTGGGTCATATGGACCCGGATCCTTTCCTGTGCCAGCATTCTATGGTATTTCTTTCACCTTGTTATCCTGTAACAGTGCTCATTTGAGTGCTCTAGTGAGCTTGTAAATTTTTATGAAGGGTTGGGCTATCTTTACCTGGCAGGGTGGGAGAGCTCCCAGGATGCTTTGCCCTCAGGTATCAGAGATGTTATTAACAGGGCATTGGACAGGGACTTTAGATGCCTGGAGGTTTGTGCAAGAACATCTGCTCTAAGTCTTTGGAGAATTTCAGAAAGGGAGTTCAGCCCAGGCTGAATGTGAGGCGGAAGGCAGAGTCAGGGCTGGACTCCTGGACCCCAGGTGTCCTTTGTCATGACAAGGATGTTTTTACCAAAGCCTTGGTTCCCAGAAATATCTCAGAGGAAGACCCTAGGAAGGGCTTGTGCAGTGGCTCCCTTTTCATGTTATTTAGTGTACAAATCCATTAGCATTGCTTTTTCTTGAGCATCCAAGATGTTACAGCCTCTCACTCAAGCCATTCACACGGCATTTTAGCCTTTCTTTGGAAGGCAATTGTGTCTTCAGTCAAAGACCTCTTGACAAGAGAAAATAGGACCCGAGATGGAATAATGCAGCCGAGTGCTTGCTGTACACCTGCAGAATGTGACTCTCTGCGCCATTACTTCCCAAATTGTTGTGCTGAGAGATTTCTCTTGTTTACATCTCTTTATGCCCCAGCATTTAACCTTGGGGCTCTGAAGACTCTCTCCCCTCCTCTCATCTTCCCACAGCAATTATTTCCTTTGTGGCCTTCATTTTATGTAATTATGTTAGGGCAGTCATCATGCTAGCATTTACTTAGCTTCTTTGCAAGATGGGACTTCCCCCTCTAATTCCTTTTGCTCTGGGGACTTGCTTGCTGACTCTAATCTTTTGGACTTTCTTGAGAGGCTGCATCCCCAAAATGGAAGGGAAAAGGTATGTGCCTGAAAACCTAACAAACAAGAAGGAATTAAAAATGAAAATAGGTCCTAATCTTATCCCAGCGTGCCTATGTCAGTAAAAGTGGCCGAGGCATGTTAGAAAAAGTCACAGTTGCTGGCATGGCGATGATGCATTGGTGGTTCTCAGTGTAAGAAGGTAGTTTTTTTTTTTTTTTTTAAATTTTATTTTTATTTCTTTGTTTTCAACATTTCATTTTGGAGAATTTTAGAAAATATGCAAAAATAGATAGACTACTGGCGTGAATGGAAAATGGTGCAGCCACTTGGAAAACAGCTTGGCAATTCCTCAAATGGTTAAATATGAAGTTACTATATGATCCAGCAAATCCACTGCTAGGTATACACCCAAGAGAAATGAAAATATATATCCACACAGAATCTGTACATGAATGTTCATAGAAGCATTATTCATAACAGTTAAAAAGTAGAAACAACCCAAATGTCCATCAACTCATGAATGGATAGATAAAATGTGATGTATTTATACAATGGAATATTATTTAGCCATATAAAGAACCTGTGGTCCAGATACATGCTACAATATAGATGAACCTTGTACATTATGCTAAGTGAAAGAAGCTAATCACAAAGGACCACACGTTGTATGATCCCACTTATATGAAATACCTGAAATAGGCAGATTTATAGAGACAAAAAGTAGATTAGTGGTAGACTAGGTCTGTGGGTGAGGGTAGACGAAATAGGGGATTTATGTCTAAAGGATGCAGGGTTCCTTTTGGGAGTCATGAAACTATTCTAAAATTGATTGTAGTGATGGATACCCAACTCTGTCAATATACTAAAAGTCACTCAACTGTGTACTTTAAATGGGTGATTTGTATGGTAGATGAATTACAGCTCAATAAAGCTCATTAAAAAAATAGAATAGTATAGGGAAGGCCTATGTACCCATCTTCTGCTTCAACAATTATCAGTGTAGAGCCAGTCTTGTGCCATCCTGCATTTTTACCCTTTCCCTCCTAGACATCAATGTCATTCCGTCAATGAGTAGTTCAGTCTGTACCTCTAAAAGGTAAATATTCTTTTTTAAAATTCAGCCTCAAAACCATTATCACACATTATGATTTAAGCATTATTTTTAATATCATCAAATATCCAATGTTCACATTTCTACTTGTATTTTTTACAGTTGTTTCTTTGAATCAGGATCCAAATAATGTCTACACATGGCAAATGGCAGAAATTTTTTAAGTGTCTTTTAATCTATAGGTTCTCCATCTGCCTCGCTTTTTCCCCCCTTGAAATTTGTCTGTTTAAGAAATCAAGTCATTTGACTGGTGAAGTTTTCCAGTCTGGACTTTGCTGATTGCATCCCTGTGGTGTAATTTAACGTGTTCCTCTGTCTTCTGTGTTGCTTGTAAATCAATAGTTGATCAGATTCTCAGATGGTGTTGTATCCTTCCATCAGGGGGCACATGGTGTCTGATTGCCTCTCTTTTTGTGATTTTACCAGCTCTTGGTTATCAAGGCTTGGATTCATCCTTTCAGTAGGTATGGTAGGAATTTTTTTTTTTTGAAAAATGCACATGATTCCTTCCCACGTACTGACTGAAGCCACTTCTTTATCTTATTTCCCTGCGGTCATCAGAAACTCATCCCATCCTGAGACAGGGAGTTCTGCACTTCTGGGGAGCATCAGTATCACGTGGGGGCTTGTTAGAAATGGAGAATCTCAGGAGCCAGCCCAGACCCACTGAATCAGAATATGCATTTTAGCCAGACCCCCAGGAGATGCAGTGTACACTAAAGTTTGAGAATCAGTGCCCTAGAATGGTGCTTCTCAACCTTGGCTGCCTATTAGAATCACCTGGGGCAGACAGGTGGTTTTTTTTTTTTTTTTTTTTTTTTTTTTTTTTTTTTTTAAAAAAAAAAAAAAACCAATTGCCCAGGTGATACTCCAGTTAAATCAGAATCCTTGGAGTGGAATTCAGGCATCAGTGGCTTTTAAAGTTCCCCAGGTGATTCCAATGGGCAGCCAGGGTTGAGAAACACTGATCTAGGTGCTCAAAGTCTGGTGGGGTGGAAAGACTTGAGAGTAGATCACAGTGCTGGTGATAGCAGGTTCTGAAAGAACAGAGCCCAGGTGGGGCATATTAAACCATCAGTGGGGACCAAGTTTGTTGGGAGCTATGGGGATGCAGAGGCACTGTAGACAAGGTAAAGGACCCCTAGTGGCACGGTGGTTAAAGCAATCGACTGCTATCCAAAAGTTAGGCAGTTTGAGACCACCAGCAACTCCGCGGGAGAAAGATGTGGCCATCTGCTTCCATAGAGATTTACAGCCTTGGAAACCCTATGGGATCACTATGGGTCGGAGTTAACTTGATGGCAGTGGGTGTGGGTAGACAGGGTATGACCTTCGGTGAGTCATTCCCCACCTCTGTCCCTATCCACGTCTCCGGTGTCTTAATTTTCTTGTCTATTGAAAGAAGATTTCCATGGACAATGATAATGGTTGAACAACATGATGAACATAATTAACATCACTGAATTGTACATATGAAGAATGTTGAAGTGGCAAATGTTTTGCTCTCTCTCTGTCTCTATGTATCTCTCTCTCTATGTACCTACCTACCTACCTATCTATCTACCACAATTCAAAAAAAATGAATGCCATACAATTAGCTTTCGGCTATACATTGAATCATGGCAATCATATTGAAGTTGTCAAGGATTTCATTTTACTTGGATCCACAATCAATGCCCATGGAAGCAGCAGTCAAGAAATCAAAAGACACATGGCATTGGGCAAATCTGCTGCAAAAGATCTCTTTAAAGTGTTAAAAAGCAAAGATGTTGCTTTAAGGACTAAGGTGTGCCTGACCCAAGCCATGGTGTTTTCAGTCACCTCATATGCATGTGAAAGCTGGATAGTGAATAAGGAAAACCAAAGAAGAATTGATGCCTTTGAATTATGGTCTTGGCAAAGAATACTGACTATATCATGGACTGCCAGAAGAACAAACAAATCTGTCTTGAAAGAAGTACAGCCAGAATGCTCTTTAGAAGCAAGGATGGCGAGACTTCATCTCACGTACTTTGGACATGTTATCAGGAGGAACCAGTCCCTGGAGAAGGACATTATACTTGGTAGAGGGTCAGTGAAAAAGAGGAAGATCCTCAGTGAGATGGATTGACACAGTGGCTGCACTAATGGGCTCAAGCAAAAAATGATTGTGAGGATGGCGCAGGACCAGGCAGTGTTTCATTCTGTTGTACGTAGGAGCCAACTTGATGGCACCTAACAACATGGCAAGTGGACAATAAGTCATTGTTGAAAAAATAAATGATTGTTATCTGTTAGAAGATTTCCAAGGTGCCTTCCACCTCAAACCTTCTGAGCGGCCCATAGCATGGCTTAATGAAGGTTTGGTGAAGAAATGATTTAATGATGCTATACTATGTACAACAACAGATACTCTCGGAGTTCAGGAGCAGGGAGTCACTGGTCAGTAAAGACTCCATGGAGGAAGTAGGATTTTAGATAGGGCTCTGGCGCAGCCCTCCAACAGAGGAAGAAAACATCTGTTTCCTTTTGTTCCTGTTGGGGAATGGAGGCTACTTGGCCTCAGTGCCTCCAAGGAGTTGCATCAGTCCCAAACATCTCCCACCCCAGTTTATAATTAACACAGGTCCCTATTTCAGCACAGCTGTGCATCACTGGCAACAATTTTTAAAGAGCAGCAGGTAGGGGCTTCCCGCCATTATGAGGTTGCAGAAACAAGATTCCAGAGCTTTCCTTGGTTCCTTCATCCTGGTGCTCGAATGCCGAGCAGGCGCCTGGCTCCTTCAGTACCCTCTGCAAATTAAAGCCCTTCACTTCTTAAAACAGATGATGGTTCTAATAGCTGGAATAAAGGGCTAGAAATGGACTTAACTTCATCAAATGCTTCCATATCTAATCTTACCATCCAAGCTGCGAATTGTGAGCAACATGAAAGGGCTCCATTTGCAGGCTGATTTTCAACGTGTTTTTTTCTCCCCCAGTTTGGCTATCATGCCCTGCTGAGGAGCAGGATGGGGATGTGGTGAGTCCTTGGTGGCAAATGGCCCCGTTCCTGACATTTGGGGAGCCAGAGGGATTGGAAATGTCCCCCATTAGGTTTAGTTGTGTTTTTTTTTTTTTTTTTGGCTAGCTTCCCTGGGAAAGCTGTACTTTGGCAATAAGCTGAGGTGGGAGAAGACATTTTCTTTTATTGGAGGCCCAGCATCTGAAACGCCTTCTTACATTCATGGAATTCTCCACCCTATGAACTTGGAGGCGAGTAGAAGTGGGAAAGGACAGATTCCACTTTTCTAGTCCTCCTGGCCATACCACTCTGAACATGCCCAATCTTGTCTGATTTTGGAAGCTAAGCAGGGCCAAGCCTGGTTAGTACTTGGATGGGAGACCACCTAGGAATACTGAGTGCTGTGAGCTTCATCATACTGTGGTGGCTTGCGTGTTGCTGTGATGCTGGAAGCCATGCCACTGATATTTCAAATACTAGTGCATAGGTTTCAGCAGAGCTTCCAGATTGAGAAAGAATAGGAAGAAAGGCCTGGTGATCTACTTCTGAAAATTAGCTAATGAAAACCCTACAGATCACAACAGAATATTGACTGATACAGTGCTGGAAGATGAGCCCCGTAGGTTGGAAGGCACACAAAGTACACTAGTGGTTGCAACAATGGACTCACACATACCAATGATCATGAAGATGGCACAGGACCAGGCAACATTTCTTTCTGTTGTATATAGGGTGGCCGTAAGTGGGAGCCAACTCAGTGGCAATGAACAACAACAACAAAGGTCAGGCCCTGGGATGAGATCTAAGCCCTTAACCAGGTGGTGGGGGAAATTGTGAGAATGGAGGTCTTCTCAGTCATGATAATGCGGAAGCAAACAAAAATAATACTTGACAAAATATTATACGCTTAGAATCCTAAGACCTTCAACTGAGAGGAACTTTGAGTGTCTTTGAACCTAGATGCCCATGTGAGGCTTGGGTCTGCCAGGCCACAGCCCACCAAGTGGTTGTTGAGCTTGACCATGTTTGGTGACATAAGCCTCACTCTCTCCCTAGGCTACCGACCTCATCTTGGGGCAATTTGCATGGATTTTCTTCTTTCTCCTACTCTTCTGTGTTCATCCTCACTGTATAGCACTAACTTGGGTGTGTGTATGGGTCTGGGGGCTAGGTCCGTTTGGTGATGGGGGCTGGCCCAGGATGAATCTCACACTAGGTCCCTGTGCCCTGAAAAGCAATCCTCAATGTAGTGTGAGAATTAGCCACAGCTCGTGCTGCCAAGCTTAGAAGGGCTTCATGCTGCTAGGCATTGTTCTGGCCTTCCAAGTGGCCGCTGCCATGGTGCTCAGCCTCTGCTTCCCCCAGGGAAAAAGACCAGCCAGAGTGAGTCTGAAACAGAGAGGAGGGTGGCTGGAAATGACCTTGGACTGGAGACCCCCATAGGAAGTCATCAGCCCATCAAATCACCTTCCTCTTTGGCTCAGGCTTTGATCTCACCCAAAATCCAGGCCAAAGTGAGGCCTCGGGCATCCTTCCCAGAGAGCTGTAGCTGAAGCACCTTTGTCTGCACCCCCAGGCCTCTGGACAGCACTGCTTCCTCCTGGGTCCCTACACTCCTGCAGCGTGTCAGGGAGCTACCCGCTGGCACATGGGCTGAGCAATTAAGAAACTGCATTTTTCTCCTCCTCGCTTCCCTAATTGTTATTTTTGTCCCTGCTTTCAAACCATCCTTGGTTTTCATTTCATCTTGCCCCAGCCCGGTGTGCCCGGCAGAAAAAGCCAGCGTGCCCAGTGGGAGACAATTTTCCCAGCGTGTCCAGCGATAATTCCAACACGACTGCTTTGTACATATAATTATAAAACCAGGGGCCACCAAAGTGCACCTATAGAGCAGAATCTTGACTGTTCTTGGTTCTGTTTTAATTATTAAGCCTTAAAGCAAAAACTAGGTTTCAAAGAAAACTTTCTGTACAGTCCTCAATAGAGTTAAAGGAGGAACATTTTAAGCTGATGAGCTGACACTTGTAGAAGCAAATATATTAAATAAATCATGATTCGTTTTGGGGGCAAAGTCTGACTTACATCAACTCTGGAAAAAATGGATCTTAATGAGTGACAGTTGGGTGTTTTCTGTCACTTCCTGAGGTAATGGCCGCAAGCTGACATTGCTCAGTGGGTGTCTCATACTTCTGAACAAAAGTTTTTTGGAGTAAGATAGACAAGGTAGAAATCCCAAGGTGACTGGGAGGAATGTCTAATGAGTGGAAAGACATATTTACTGGCAGTCTGTATGTAAGCTGTGACAGTTGACAGGACTTGATTGTAACAAATATAGTTGATGAAGAAAAGGCTGACAGACGGAGAGAGGGGGCTTCAGTGAGGGGAGAGAGAGTCAAAAGCCCTTCCTTGGCTGAACCCTGTTAATGGTAAGTTGGATACAAAGCTCACGGTCATGAAAGGAAGCAGGGATCTTGAAGTGATGTCTAAACAGAGAAATGTGTTGAGTTTGCAGGAGGTGGTAATAGGTTCAGATTTGTTGACCTTTTTGCCCATAACTTTAGAGGCTGGTGTTTCTGGGAGCATCTAGGGCCAGAAGATGACCACAGCTCTGTGGACATTGGTCAATTCTAGGACGCTGGTGCCCAGTGTATCCATGTCTAGGATATGGGGAGGGCATGGGTCCTTAATTTATAGAGGCCTCACCTGGGCAGCTACCATGACCTAGAGCCACTGGGCTCTGACCATTGGCCCCAGTGGGCACCAGCGAGGTAGACAGAGGTGGGAGGGTGACTGAGCAATAAAACATTTCTATAACCTTCTGTTCTTGTGTGCCCCTTATGCCCTTCATTCTCCTGCGCCCACCCTCCTCTACTGGATTCCTCCTCTGTATCCCCCGCCACTCTCTCCCCAACACAAAAGGAGTGATTGGCCCCGAAAAGGCAGAGCTGACTGGCATATTAAATGATGACACTTTGTAACTGACTGGTCAGGGCTTCAACAATCGGCTTGCCAATGAGCTCTGCACTTCTTCCCCGAGGCAAATGTCACACTGAAACTAAACAGGATCTTTTTTCATCCTACATGCTGTTTTCTATGCCACATTTTATTTTATAGTTGAAAATAGGCTAACTCCTTAAAATGCACAGTCTGCTGCACTTTCATCGTGGGCTCATTTTGGAGGACAGGTTGGAAGGGGAAGGGTGGGGGGCAGAAAGAGTGTGTTGAGTGGTGATGAGGGTTTAGCCAACATCTTGACCTTGACCTTCTTTTTTTTGAATGAATAACTAATGAAGGTAAAAATTAGAAGTGTTTAAAGCTTGTGAGAGAAGTGAATAGAAGTGATTAGAGCAAAGGAGGCTAATGAGCCATGAATCTCATAAATCAAGATGGGATGTTGAAATTTTTCCCTGTGCCTCTTCATCATCACCTTGATTTGCCATAAACACCATCGTTCCTGCTTTGACTGACTTGGGCAAGTGTTCCTTAGCTCCATGCTGGTTTTATATCTGCTCTGTGATTTGGAAAACGGGTCTACTTCTGTTAATCCCTTTCAAATCTGAGTATTTCGATGACTTTGATATTGCCCCAATTAAATGGAAGATCCTTTTAGTAGGAGTTAGTCTTGGCTAACCTGACCCACTTTCTGTAGGTTGGTTCTTGCTAACTTGATTCATTGCTTTGGAATGAGAGCTTGGGTAGGACTTAACCAAATGAAGGAGTCCTTCACAGGCCACAGAAGGTGGCCTGACTCAGAATCGAGGGTACCCATCAACTTCTGGAGCTCCATGGGCTCCTTTGCCTGTCCTTTACTGCCCACACCAACCAAAGACTCCTGGAAGTGTCCCCTGCATGGCTTTGCCTATTGGAGTGGTAAAGGGATGGATACTATGACTCATTTAGAAGCTAGACTTTCTTATCAATGGGACAGCAATTTTTAGAATAAGATTTGGGGTGTGGAGGTTGGGGGACTGAGTAGAGAGGGTCTTGTAGCTCAAGAAAGGATGCATGTGATTTGAGATGAGGCAGATATTGGTTTTTGGGAGAGATGAGACACCATTGTTTCTCTCTTCTACCCTAGAGGCATTGGTGTATTACATATTTTTACTTTTTCTTAAAGTGAGCATTCTACTTTTTCTTTCTGAGCTTCAGCATCCTTCGTTGTACAATAAAGGCATTTGTCTAGATGACCTTGGAGGTCCCTTCCTCCTCAAAATCTTTTGTGACCCACCATAGCAGGAAGGTCAGTAATGAGAAAAAAGAACAGAAGAGGACAAGCTTTCCATTAAATAGACAGAGGTCATAATTGTATGTCTAGGGTCATCTACTGAAATCAATTAGTGGCATTCTTATGGCCAACTAATTAGCCTGGGGCTCCAAGGCAATGAAACTAGCCTCCAAAGAATGTAGGGATGAGCATCCAACAATATCCTTGGCCAGTGGCCACCCACCAAAGCATTGCCACTGCTGGTGGTGAGTGCCTGTCCTCGGAGACTCCTGGTGGAGAAGGATCTGAAGGGGAGTTACGGGGCTGTGGGTGGAAGCCTCCAGAAATGGACATAGACTTACTTTTCTGCTTCTTTTCTACAACATTGCCCCATGTAAGAAACCGAGGGGCTCTGGGAAAGTCTGTGCAGCTGCATTCTCCCTACCTGCTTTGACACCAGGAAAGAGAAGACTTTTTCTCAAGGCTTTTTTGACTCGGGGATTTTTCTCTTCTCTCCAAAATTGTTTTTCATATTGCAGATCCCCAGCCTACCCTTCCAAATCCATCACTCATCAGTGAGTGCTGGGGCAGAACAGCCCCAGGTAGAGAGTCGGGGGACAGGTTCTGGCCTCTCTGTGGCTGCTAATTAGCTGTGCAGGGGCGTCACGTAGCCTTACCGAGGCCTCAGCTTTCTCAAGTGTAAATGAGGGAGTTGGACAAAATCAGTAGTTTTTTACTTTTAATAGTGACTTTTCAAAAGTGACTCTTCTCCCCCAAATAAAACCCTCCCTAGTTGGAATCGACTCAATGGCAACGGGTTGGTTGGTAGAACTCATGTATATGCATGTTGCTATGATGCTGAACAGGTTTCAATTGAACTTCTAGACTAAGACGGACTAGGAAGAAAGGCTTGGTGATCTACTTCCGAAAATCAGCCAGTGAAAACCCTGTGGATCACAATGATTCAATCGTGTTGTACACGGGATCACCATGAGTTGAGGGCAGACTTGACAGGCAGCTAACAACAGCAGCAACATATATTAAACTAACTTGGAGTGTTCCAACCTTCTCAGCCTCCTTGGCCCCCAACAGCAGCTCCAAGGCATCCCTTCTGAGCCCGGGGACACCCCAGCTCACAGCATGTGGACAACACTCAAGGCCACGCCCATCCTAGCCCATCCCTCCAGCCACACTTGATTTCCCCTCTCTGTCTGCCTGAATTCATTCTGAGTAAAGGAGAAGATGGCCCATCTGATTAAATGCACAGGATCAGCAGGCAGAGTGTTTCCAGTGGGCTGAGAGATCCATAATGGGACAGACCATGGTGGAATGATTCCTCTCCTTGAAGCCTTAAGTTATTGGCTGAGAAAGGAACTGAATTTCTGCTTTAGTCCCAGATAAGCTCATTCTAGCAATTCTAATTGCATGAGGGTGTCCCCCACTCCTGATACGTGGAGAAGGGACCACACCTGCTTGGATTAACCCTTCACTCATCAGGCCTTTGTCTTTTCCAGTGAGTGGTGGTCAGAGAGGAGGGGCAAACCTCAGCAGTCTGTTCCTGAGGCCACTGATTTCCTAAAAACCCTCCATACAAGATCAACATACAAAAATCAGTTGGATTCCTATACACCCACAAGGAGAACTTTGAAAAGGAAATCAGGAAAACAATGCCATTTATAATAGCCCCTAAAAAGATAAAATACTTAGGAATAAATCTAACCAGGGACATAAAAGACTTATACAAAGAAAACTACAAAACACTATTGCAAGAAACCAAAAGAGACCTACATAAATGGAAAAACATACCATGCTCATGGATAGGAAGACTCAACATTGTGAAAATGTTAATCCTACCCAAAGCCATCTACAGATATAATGCAATCCCAATCTAAATATGACATTCAATCATTTAAGGAGGTAGCATATGATCAAGAACCAATGGTTCTGAAGGAAGAAGTCCAAGATGCACTGAAGGCATTGGTGAAAAGCAAGGCTCCAGGAATTGCTCACTTGTCTATGCCAAGAAATTTGGAAGACAGCTACCTGGCCAACTGACTGGAAGAGAGACATATTTATGCCTATTCCAAAGAAAAGTGATCCAACAGAATGCAGAAATTATCGAACAATGTCATTAATATCACACGCAAGTAAAATTTTGCTAAAGACTACTCAAAAATGGTTGCAGCAGAACATCAAGAGGGAACTGCCAGATATTCAAGCTGGATTCAGAAGAGGACATGGAACAAGGGATATCATTGCTGATGTCAGAGAATCTGCGCTGAAAGCAGAGAATACCAGAAAGATGTTTACCTGTGTTTTATTGACTATGCAAAGGCATTCGACTGTGTGGATCATAACAGATTATGGATAACACTGTGAAGAATGGGAATTCCATACACTTAATTGTGCTCATGAGGAACCTGTACATAGATCAAGAGACAGTCATTCAAACAGAGCAAGGAGATACTGCGTGGTTTAAAGTCAAAAAAGATGTGTGTCAGGGTTGTATCCTTTCACCATACTTATTCAGTCTGTATGCTGAGCAAATAATCTGAGAAGCTGGGCTATATGAAGAAGAACAGGGCATCAGGATTGGAGGAAGGCTCATTAACAACCTGCAACATGCACATGACACAACCTTGCTTGCCGAAAGTGAAGAGGATTTGAAACACTTACTGATGAAGATCAAAGACCACAGCCTTCAGTATGGATTACACCTCAACATAAAGAAAACAAAAATCCTCACAACTGGACCAATAAGCAACACCATGATAAACGGAGAAAAGGTTGAAGTTGTCAAGGATTTTGTTTTACTTGGATTCACAGTCAATGCCTATGGAAGCAGCAGTCAAGAAGTAGACAGAGCATTGCATTGGGCAAATCTGCAAAAGACCTCTTTAGAGTGTTGAAAGCAAAGATGTTACTCTAAGGACTAAGGTGCGACTGACCCAAGCTGTGGTGTTTTCAGTCGCCTTTTATGCATGTGAAAGCTGGACAATGAATAAGGAAGACCAAAGTAGAATTGACACCTTTGAGTTGTGGTGTTGGCAAAGAATATTGAATATACCATGGACTCCCAAAAGAATGAACAAAACTGTCTTGGAAGAAGTATAGCCAGAAGGCTCCTTAGAAGTGAGGATAGCGAGACTTCATCTCACATACTTTGGATGCGTTATCAGGAGGGACAGTCCCTGGAGAAGGACAGCAAAAAAGAGGAAGACTCTCAATAAGATGGATTGACACAGTGGCTGCAACAGTGGGCTCAAGCATAACAGTGATCATGAGGATGGTGCAGGACTGGGCAGTGTTGCATTCTCTTGTACATAAGGTTGCTATGAGTCAGAACAGACTCAATGGCACCTAACAACAATAGCAAATCCAAGGTGATCTATTCCGCACAGGGAGAGACCCAGCTTCTGAGAGTCTACACAGCCACTCAGAACCAGTGAGAAGCAGCCCTCATTAGAGAAAGATAAGTAATCATGTACAGCTTACTGTGCAGATCAAAAACACCCCATTTAGGGAAAACCTCTCCTATTTACCTCCCCGCTCCCTGCTCTGCATTGGGTTTCGGACCAGCTTCAGCAATTATTGGGTCCCCTGGGCCAAAAGTAGGATCCGTCACACACCCTGAGCCATTCTCCCTGCCTTGGAGAGTGAACAAATCAACAGAGAGGGGAAAAAATAAACTGCCAACTCCCCTAAGGCAGGAACCCAGTGTAGGCACAGCTCCTTTGCCTAGGCACAGGCATAAGGGATCCACAGACGTTGAGTGCCTTTCCCCCTGCGTAGACTTGTGTGGGCCCATTTCAACAGCGTAGGCCCTCATTACTGCAGTACAACGAAGTATATACCAGAACTCTAACTTCAACTGTCTCAGCTGTGAAGTGGCAGGTTCTTGACATTTGACACTGCTCTGCCCATTAAGCAGGGTCTTCACCTACCCACATCAGGGACCTGAGGACTGGTGACTCCACCCACGCCACCAGCCACCTGTGATAGGGGCCCATGAATAAGAGGTGCCCCCTAGTCCTTACAGCCAACAGCATTGGGTGCTCATAGTCTGGCTGCAAAACCCACCCACCTACGAGATCTAGGGAACAGGGACTTGCCTTCATCCTGGACACTTGTGAGCAGCCATCAGTCCACTGCCTTGCTCAGAGTGTGTCCCCCTGCTACAGCCATATGCCTGTCTAGGACTGTAAGTGAGAGCCTACAACACACACTTGGTGGCTATCTACCTGGGCACCTGAGCTGAATCCATACAGGAGGAGTGGGTGGACTCATGAGCTAGCATACCTAGTAACAGATCTAACCACCTGCTGACAGGAAGCTAGAGCTTCAAAGGTGCCAATAATCAAACTAGCTCATACAAGCAGCATATTTGGGCATATCAAAACAAAACAAGAAGCTAGGACACCCTAACCAAACATAAAATAAATATAATAACTTCTTGATGGCTCAGAGACAACAGACACTATCCAATCATATAAAGAGGCAATCTGTGATGGCTTCAGCAGGCTCCCAAAATAAACAATCTAGAAATTTCTCAGAGGAGGAAAATTTCTTGGAATTAGCAGAGGCAGAATACAAAAGATTAATATACAGAACTCTTCAAGATATTAGGATGGAAATTAATCGAAATGCAGAACACGCAATAGAGGAAATTAAAAAGATTACAGAAGAGCATAATGACATATTTAACAGGTTGCAAGAATCCATAGAGAGATAGCAATCAGAAATTCAGAAGATTAACAATAAAATATCAGAATTAGACAACTCAATTGAAAGTCATAGGAGCAGAATGGAGGCAATGGAAGTCAGAATTAGTGAGACTGAAGATAAAGCACTTGATGCCAACTCATTTGAGGAAAATTCAGATAAAAGGATTAAAAAATATGAAGAAACCCCAAGAATTACGTGGGACTCTATCAAGAGGAATAACCTACGAGTGATTGGAGTACCAGAACAGAGGGGTATAACAGAAAATACAGAGAGAATTGTTGAAGATTTGTTGGCAGAAAACTTCCCTGATATAGTGAAAGATGACAAGATATCTGTCCAAGGTGCTCATCAAACTCCACATAAGGTAGATCACAAAAGAAAGTCACCAACACATATTATAATCAAACTTGCCAAAACCAAAGATAAAGAGAGAATTTGAAGAGTGGCTAGGGATAAATGAAAAGTCGTCTACAAAGGAGAGTCAATAAGAATAAGCTCGGACTACTCGGCAGAAACCATGCAGTCAAGAAGGCAATGGGATGGCATATATAAAGCCTTGAAGGAAGAAAACTGCCAGCCAAGAATTATATATCCAGCACAACTGTCTCTCAAATATAATGGTGAAATTAGGGCATTTCCAGATAAACAGAAGTTTAGGGAATTTGCAAAAACCAAACAAAAATTATAAGAAATACTAAAAGGAGTCCTCCGGTTAGAAAATCAGTAACATCAGATAACAGCCGAAGACTAGAACACAGGACAGAACAACCAGGTATCGACCCAGATAGGGAAGTCACAAAAGTAAATCAAAGCTAAAACACCGAAAATAGGGAAACAGATGTCAATATGTAAAAGATGACAACATTAAAACAAAACAGAGGGACTTAAAAAATGTATATATAGATTTTTCATATGGAGAGGAAGTCAAGGTGATGTAAAGAAATAAAAGATTGGTATAAACTTAGAAGAATAGGGGTAAATATTAAGGTAACTACAAAGGAAACTAATGATCCTACAAGTCAAAATAAAAAACTAGAAAAATATAAAGACTCAGCAAACACAAAATCAACAACAATGAAAAAGATGAAAGGAAAATACATAAAAAACAACTCAGCACAGAAAATTAAGGGGAACAAAGAAACTGTGAAAAATACACACAGACATCAAAATGACAGCACTAAACTCATACCTATCAATAATTATGCTGAATGTAAATGGACTAAATGCACCAATAAAGAGACAGAGAGTGGCAGATTGGATTAAAAAACACAATCTGTCTATATGCTGCCTACAAGAGACACATCTTAGACTTAAAGACACAAAGTAAAACTCAAAGGATGGAAAAAAGTATATCAAGCAAACAACACTCAAAAAAGAGCAGGAGTGGCAATATTAATCTCCGACAAAATAGACTTTAAAGTAAAATCCACCACAAAGATAAAGAAGGACACTATGTAATGATTAAAAGGTCAATACACCAGGAGGACATAAATATACTAAATATTTACACACCCAAAGACAGGGCTCCAAAATACATAAAACAAACTCTAACAGCACTGAAAAGAGAGATAGACAGCTTCACAATAGTAGTAGGAGACTTCAACACACCACTTTCGGTGAAGGACAGAACATCCAGAAGGAAACTCAACAAAGACACGGAAGAGCTAAATGCTACAGTCAACCAACTTGATCTCATAGACATATAGTGAACACTCCACCCAACAGCGGCCAAGTGTACTTTCTTTTCCAACGCACATGGAACATTCTCCAGAATAGACCACATATTAGGCCATAAAGCAAGCCTTAACAAAATTCAAAGCAAAGCATCAAATATTACAAAGCATCTTTTCTGACCAAAAAGCCATAAAAGTAGAAATCAACAACAGAAAAAGCAAGGAAAAAAAATCAGGCACATGGAAACTGAACAACACCTTGCTCAAAAACTACTGGATTATAGAAGAAATTAAGGATGGAATAAAGAAATTCATAGAATCAAACAATAATGAAAACACATCCTACCAGAACCTTTGGGACACAGCAAAAGCAGTGCTCAGAGGTCAGTTTCTAGCAATAAATGCACATATCCAAAAAGAAGAAAAGGCCATAATCAAAACATTAACCCTAGAACTGGAACAAGTAGAAAGAGAGCAGCAAAAGAAGCCCTCAGGAGCCAGAAGAAAGGAAATAATAAGAATTAGAGCAGAATTAAATGAAATAGAGAATAGAAAAACAATTGAAAAGAGTTAACAAGACCAAAAGCTTGTTCTTTGAAGAGATCAATAAAATTGATAAACCATTGGCCAAACTGACAAAAGAAAAACAGGAGAGGAAGCAGATAACCTGTATAAGGAATGAGATGGGTGATATCACAACAGACCCAACTGAAATTAAAAGAATCATAACATACTATGAAAAATTGTACTCTAACAAATATGAAAACCTAGAGGAAATGGTCAAATTACTAGACACTCACTACCTATCTAAACTAACAAAAACAGAGGTAGAACAGCTAAATAAACCCATAACAAGAGAAGAGATTGAAAAGGTAATTAAAAAATTCCCAACAAAAAAAAACCCTGGTCCAGATGGCTTCACTGGAGAATTATACCAAACCTTCAGAGAAGAGTTAACACCACTACTACTAAAGGTATTTCAGAGCATAGAAAAGGGTGGAATACTCCCAAATTCATTCTGTGAAGCCAGCATAATTCTGATACTAAAACCAGGTAAAGACACCACAAAAAAAAAAAAAGAAAATTATGGACCAATATCCCTTATGAATATTGATGCAAAAATCCTCAACAAAGTTCTAGCCAACAGAATTCAGCAACATATCAAAATTCACCATGATCAAGTGGGATATATACCAGGTACGCAAGGATGGTTCAACATTAGAAAAACAATCAAAGTAATCCATCACATAAATAAAACAAAAGACAAGAACCACATGATCTTATCAATCGATGCAGAAAAGGCATTTGACAAAGTCCAACACCCATTCAGGATAAAAGCTCTCAACAAAATAGGAATAGAAGGGAAATTCATCAGTATAATTGAGTGCATTTATAGAAAGCCAACAGCCAACATCAATCTAAATAGAGAGACTTTGAAAGCATTCCCCTTGAGAATGGGAACCAGACAAGGATGCCCTTTATCACCACTCTTATTCAACATCGTGCTGGAGGTCCTAGCCTGAGCAATTAGGCTAGAAAAAGAAATAAAGGCATCCAAATTGGTAGAAAAGAAGTCAAAGTATCTCTGTTTGCAGATGATATGATCTTATACACAGGAAAATCCAAAGAATCCACAAGAAAACTACTGGAACTAATAGACAATTTCAGCAAAGTTTCAAGATATAAGCTAAACATACAAAAATCAGTTGAATTCCTTTACAGCAACAAAGAGAACTTCGAAGAGGAAATCACCAAATCAATATCATTTACAATAGCCCCCATTAAGATAAAATACATAGGAATAAATCTAACCAGAGAAGTAAAAGATCTATACAATGAAAACTACAAGACACTACTTCAAGAAAGCAAACGAGACTTGCGTAAGTGGACAAACATACCTTGCTCATGGATAGGTAGACTCATTGTGAAGATGTCAATTCTACCCAAAGCGTTCTACAGATATACTGCAATCCCGATCCAAATTCCACCGGCATTTTTTAATGAGATGGAGAAACAAATCCCAACTTCACATGGAAAGGGAAAAGGCCCTGAATAAGTAAAGCATTACTCAAGAAGAACAAGGTGGGAGGTCTCATACTACCTGATTTTAGAACCTATTATACCACCATGGTAGTCAAAACAGCTTGGTACTGGTAACACAATAGATACATAGACCAATGGAACAGAATTGAGAATCCAGATATAAATTCATCAACCTATGAGCAGCTGATATTTGACAAAGTCCCAGAGTCCATTAACTGGGGAAAAGACAGTCTCTTTAACAGATGGTGCTGGCCTAATTGGATATCCATCTGCAAAAAAAATGAAACAAGACCCATACCTCACAGCATGTACAAAAACTAACTCAAAATGGATCAAAGACTTAGATATAAAATCGAAAACGATAAAGATCATGGAAAAAAAAATAGGGATGCTAGGAGCCCTAACTCATGGCATAAACATAATACAAACTATAAGTAACAATGTACAAGCACCAGAAGAGAGACTAGATAAATGGGAGCTCCTAAATATCAAACACTTATGCTCATCAAAAGACTTCACTAAAGAGTAAAAAGACAGCCTACAGACTGGGAAAAAAATTTTGGCTATGACAAATCCGATCAGTGTCTAATCTCTAAAATCTACAAGATAATTCAAAACCTCAACAACAAAAAGACAAATAACCCAATTGAAAAATGGGCAAATGATATGAACAGGCACTTCGCCAAAGAAGATATTCAGGCGACTAACAGACACATGAAGAAATGCTCACGATCATTAGCCATTAGAGAAATGCAGATCAAAACTACAATGAGATATCATCTCACGCCAACAAGGCTAGCATTAATCCAAAATCACAAAATAATCCTGGAGAGGTTATGGAGAGAATTGAACACTTATATACTGTTGGTGGGAGTGTAAAATGGTACAGCCACTTTGGAAATCGATTTGGCACTTCCTTGAAAAGCTAGAAATGGAAGTACCATACGATCCAGCTATCCCGCTACTTGGAAAATATCCTAGAGAAATAAGAGCCATCACACAAATAGATATATGCACACCCATGTTCACTGCAGCACTGTTCACAATAGCAAAAAGATGGAACAAACCTAGGTGCCCATCAGCGGACGAATGGATAAACAAATTATGGTATATCCACACAGTGGAATACTACGCAACGATAAAGAACAAGGATGAAGCTGTGAAACATCTTATAACATGGAGGAAGCTGGAGGTCATTACGCTGAGTGAATTTAGTCAGTCACAGAAGGACAAGTATTTTATAGAACTCAAGAAAAGGTTTAAATACGGAGGAAAGCATTCTTTGATGGTTACGAGGGTGGGGAGGGAGGGTAAGGGTTATTTACTAACTAGATAGTAGATAAGAATTATCTTAGGTGAAGGGAAGGACAGCACACACTACAGGGGAAGTCAGCACAACTGGACTAAACCAAAGCTAAGAAGTTTCCTGAACACAATCAAACACTTTGAGGGACAGAGTAGCAGGGGTAGAGGTCTGGGGATCATGCTTTCAGGGGACATCTAGGTCAATCGGCATAACAAAGCTTATTAAGAAAATGTTCTACATCCTACTTTGGTGAGTGGCATCTGGGGTCTTAAAAACTTGCAAGCGACCATCTAAGATGCATCAATTGGTCCCAACCACCTGGAATAAAGGAGAATGAAGAACACCAAAGACACAAGGAAAGTATTAGTTCAAGAGACAGAAAGGACCACATAAACCAGAGACTCCATCAGCCTGAGACCAGAAGAACTAGACGGTGCCCGGCCACCACCAATGACCGCCCTGACAGGGAACACAACAGAGAGTCCCGGATGGAGCAGGAGAAAGGTGGGGTGCAGAACTCAAATTCTAGTAAGAAGACCAGATTTAATGGTCTGACTGAGACTGGAGGAACCCCAGAAATCATGGCCCCTGGATTCTCTATCAGCCCAGAACTAAAACCGTTTCCAAGTCCAACTCTTCAGATGGGGATTGGACTGGACTGTGGGACATAAATTGATACTCATGAGGAGTGTGCCTCTTAGCTCAAGTAGGTACAAGAGACTAAACGGGCAGCTTCTGTCTGGAGGTGAGATGGGAAGGCAGAGAGAGTTAGGAGCTGTTTGAATGGACATGGGGAATCAGGGGTGGAAAAGAGAAGTGTGCTGTCACAGTATGGGGAGAGCAATTAGAGTCACATAACAATGTATGTATAAATTTTGTATGGAAAAAATTTTTTAAAAAGTTAACAGTTCAAGTTAGTCTCTCCTACAAAAATTCAGGCATAGCTTGAGTGCTCTCTGTACATCGTCTCATCTAAAGCTCACAAGGGACCTATGAGATGGCTACCTGGTTTATCCCTTTTCCTGATTAGAAAAATGAACCACAGAGAGGTTAGGGAGCTTTCCTGAGATCACACAGCCAGGAGCAGAAGTAGATATGAAGCCAGGTAGTCTGATTGCAGAGTCTGCCCCCAACCACTACTTTCTACTTCTTTCTCCTTGTACATTATATCACTATATTTATGGAGATTTTGTTATGTGTCTAGCATTGTGCTGGGCACTGAAGCTACAAATGGTGAGCAAAAAATCAGATATGGTTTCTGCTCTTTTGAACTTATAGTCTAGAAGGGGAGATAGTAATCAAATATATGTAAACATAAATGTAGGGTTCCAACTGTGGACAGAGTTATGGAGGAGAGGAGCATGGTGGTACAGAAGCCTGTAATAGGGGGTTTGACCTAGTTGGGGAGGGGGTAGAGAGGGCTTCCCAGAGGAAGTGACAATTCAACTAAGACCCAAGGGATGAATAGGAGTTAAACAAGTAAAGGGTGGTGTCGGTGGTGGAGGCGGGGCATGTAGAGAGCATTCCATGCAGAGGGAACAGCATGTGCAAAGCCCCTTGGCAGGAGGGAGCATGAGAGGGTTTTCAGAGCTTGGTGGGAGACAGAACTGGCTAAATAATTTGTAGTGCCCAGTGCAAAATGGAAATGCACTGTTCAAAAATTATTAAGAATTTCAAGATGGCAAAAGCAGGGACTTTCTGGGTGTAGGACCCTGGGCAACGGCATAGGCTGCACACCGTGAAGCCAGCTGTGTGGTGAGAGAAGGCTGGGAGGTTGTCGGGGAGATCACAGAGCTTTCAAGGCCATGGTCAGGATTCTCAGTCTTTACATGAGAGCATCGTCAGCTGCAGGTGAGAGCATCGTCAACTGCAGGTGAGAACTGATCAGATGTTTCTAGAGGATCGCTCTGACTGCTAGGCAGAGAAGCTTTTGGAGGGGAATCAGGTGCAGGTGGATGAGATCACCTCTCCTCCAGTTGTCGGTGAGCTGATTCCAACTCCTGGTGACCCCATGTGTTATAGAGTAGAACTGTGCTCCATAGGTTTTTCTTGGCTGTAATCTTTATGGAAGCAGATTGCCAGGCCTTTCTTCCACAGTGCTGCTGGGTGGATTTGAACCACCCACCTGTAGGTTAGTAGATGAGTGCAAACCGTTTGCACCCCCCCAGGGACCCTGGATGACATCCTAGCCAGGAGGTAAAGAGCCTGGAGATAGTGGGGGGAGGGAGAGAATGAAAGCTAGGGCTCAGGCCAGCTTCTTCGCCTCCCAAGGCCTGGCCTGGTTTCTCCTCCGCGGGGAATATGGAGTGACGCCAAACCTCTTGATGACCAGAACGTGTGGGCAGACATCTGGGCTGTGGAACCTTTTTATGGTGGATTTGCACAGGCCACTCACAAAGGGCTGCGTTCATTTCCCACTGACCTTCCCGAAGGCTGGCAGATGAGCGTGACCCCCTCAAATCTCCAAAGCCAAAGGGGTAGGAGCAGGTTGTGTGTGGGAGTTTTTGAAGAGCTTTTGAAAAGGGGGACCCCAGAGCTGAGGACACTGCGGACTGAATCCCAAGCCTTTTGCCTTCGTGTTCGATTTCAGCACAAAACAGCTTCTCCTGTGCACATATCTGAGATGAAGTAAAACCAGCCAGAACCATCTCTTCTCTGAGCCACAGAGAACTTTTCTGAACACCAAAAGCAATGGCTTCCCCCCTCCTCACCTGGTGTGTTGTAGGCAGGCGGACATTTTACTGTAACAATTATAATAGCCCGGTGGGAAATTACCATCTGGCTATGCAACTGAATCCATGCGTGGATCCAGCTTCAAACGTAGGTATCAGGGGCAAATTAGCACTGACATCAAGTTTGGGATTGTATAAAAAGCGCCACGTTGGGAGAAGAGACGTGTGGTTGTTCCCACCTCTGAGGGTGAAGGTTAATACCGGGGGCCTTGGCTGCCTGCATCCGGGGCTCCCCTACAGCACGCAGCGCTCTCTTTAAAGTCTGCCGAGCACACTGAGGTTCACTGTATTGTCTGTTTTCACAGCGCACCATCAGAACACCCATTTTGTCATTCATTGACTGCAATTGAGAAGGACCGGCGGTGGGTCCCAGGATGACGGAGACCCGTCCTTCCTTTCCCAGTCTCCCTGCGCTTGGAGGTGGTCCCCACCTCACCCTAGGGGTCTCCAGGACTCAATGGTCACCGACCACTGGGTCTTTGGGACCCTTCTGTTTAGGTTAATTACCCAGACGACCAAGCGTCGCTGCCTCCCTCTTGGGCCTGGTTGGCAAACTTGACTAGACTCGAAATGAACCTCTCTGATTGTATCTGCAAAATTAGATGAGATTTGATAAAGTAAAGATGTACGCTTTGAAGTATTCCCTATGAACATAAGTGCTAAGAACACTTGAGTGAAGGCATTGGAGCAGTTTTGAAAGCAGCAGCACAGGAACATCAATGAGGGTTGCAGCTAAGGGCATGCCCAGGAGGCACGGCCCTAACTGCATCTATCCTGCAGGCAAGAAGCAATTGCTAAAGATTCCAGACTTCTCAAAGTTCAGAGTTCAGCGTGGAGAAACTTTGTTGGACTCGTGATAGGCTGGGCTCTGTGGTTTGCGTTCAGTTTTCAGAGGCTCTGAGAGTCCCGGCAGTGTTTCTGTGTCTGTGCCATGTCTCTGCACCACGGGGAACAAGGCTGCTTCTTTCTCTTTTGCTTCCATGCCGGGGTAGGAATTCAACCCTCCACTGCATTCCTGGGGTATGGTCCCTCCAGAGTGACAGGGCAGAACATCAGCAGGTGAAAAGTGTTTGTCTATCCAAATGAAAGGCGAGAGATGTGTGTTAAAACCCAGCTCTGTCACCATCTAGCTGTGTGACCTTGACGGAGTCTGTTAGTATGTTCGAGTCTTGGCTTCTTCATCTCTCCCATGTTCCACTACAGCCACCAGATAGCGAGTCGCTTCTGTGTGCCAACAATTTGTTGTTAGTTGCTGTCGAGTCGATTCCAACTCACAGTAACCACGTTTGTGCAGAGTAGAACTGCTCCATAGGGTTTTCAAGGCTGTAACCTTTTAGAAGCAGATCGCCAAACTTTTCTTCTGAGGCACCTCTGGGTAGGTTTGAGCTGCCAACCTTTTGCTTAGTATTCCAGCGTTTAACTATTTCCACCACCCAGGGATTCCTGCCAATAATAACCCATTGCCATCGATTCAATTCTGACTTATAGTGACCCTATAGGACCCAGTAGAACTTCCCCAGAGGGGTTCCAAGGCTGTAATCTTTCTGTCATATCTTTCTTCATGGAGTGGCTGGTGGTCTGAACTGCCGACTTTTGGTTAGCAGACAAGCCCATGAACCACTGCACCACTAGGGCTCTTGTGCCAATAATAAACCAAAAAACCAAACCCTTTGCCATCAAGTTGATCCCGACTCATAACCAGCCTATAGGACAGAGTAGAACTGCCCCATAGGGTTTCCAAGGAGCGGCTGGTGGATTCGAACAGCCAACCTTTGGGTTAGCAGCCAAGCTCTTTACTACTTCTCAGTTCAACTACACCTAAAAGCCAGGGAGTCCTTGGGTGGCATTAATGGTTAAGCTCTCAGCTACTAACAGGTTGGTAGTTTGAACTCACAGAGGTGCCTCAGAAGAAAGGCCTGGTGATCTGCTTCCAAAAGGCCACAGCCCTGACAACCCTATGGAGTGCAGTTCTATTGTAAAGCACAGAGGGTCACCATGAGTTGGAATTGACGCAAAGACAATTGGTCTGGTTTTGGTTTTTCTCTGGACCAGAGCCCATGCTGGTGCTGGGGAGGCAATATTAAACTAATCACCGTGTGTTCCCTCCAGGAGCTCCCAGAAGGCAAAGAAACCTGAACAAGTACGTTCCCGGGAAGTACTGAGTGTGGCAATGGGTGCATGTACACCGTGCTCTGAGAGAAGAGGGGAGGGAGCAATTCATTCTGCAGGGAATGGAGGAAGGGCAGCGAGGTGTGAGGAGAGGATTCCATGGGTAATGAACAAGAAAGCATTTTGCAATTTGTGGAGGGTTTTAAACCCTGATTTCAGGAAATATAAAACAGCATGCAATTTGGATGCTTTTCACTTCGCTTAGACAGGATTGATGGTAGCTTGGGAAATTATTTAGCTTCAAAAGAACAAAGGGATGCTGTGAGGGTTTGAATCCAATAATCAATGTGGCAGGGAAATTATTTATTAAAAAAAACTTAAATCATCACTCGAATAGACATATGCAGACCTATGTTCATGGCAGCGTTGTTCACAATAGCAAAACGATGGAAACAATGTAGATGCCCATCAACAGATGAATGGATAAACAAACTATGGTACATACACACAATGGAGTACTATGCAACCAGAAAGAACAACAATGAATCTGTGAACCATCTCATAACATGGATGAAACTGGAGGACATTATGCTGAGTGAAATAAGTCAATCACAAAAGGACAAATATTGTATGAGACCTCTATTGTAAAATCCCATGAAAAAGTTCACACACAAAATGTAACAATCTTTGTTGGTTACCAGGGATGGGAGGGGTGGGGGGAGATACTAAATAGATAATAGATAAGTGGTATCTTGGGTGAAGGGTGAGACAGTACACAATACAGGAGAAAGTAGCACAACTTGTACAAGGAAAGGTCATGGAAGCCCCATAGACACATCCAAACTCCCTAAGGGACTGAATTGCTGGGCGGAGGGCTCTGGGGACCATGGTCTCGGGGAACATCTAGCTCAACTGGCATGACACAGCTTATAAAGACAGTGCTCTACATTCTACGTTGGTGAGTAGTGTCTGGGGTCTTAAAAGCCAGTGAGCGGCCTTCTAAGATACTACACTGGTCTCATCCCTTCAGGAGCAAGGGAGAATGAAGAGAACAGGATACAAGGAAAAGATTAATCCGAAGGACTAATTGTCCACAGCTACCAAGGCCTCCACCGGACTGAATGCAGTACAGCTAGATGGTGCCTGGCTACCACCACTGACTGCTCTGACCGGGATCACAGCAGAGGGTTCTGGACAGAGCTGGAGAAGGATGTAGAGCATAATTCTAATCCACAAGAAAAGACCAGATTTACTGGCCTAAAGGAGACTGGAGAGTGTGGCCCCCAGACACCCTTTTAGCTCAGCGGTAAAGTTACCTCCAAGGTTCACTGTTTAGCCTGGGAGTGGACAGCCCCGTAAAACCAAATGAGACTAACGAGGTACAGGAGTCCAGTGACAAGGGCCAGAAAGCAGAAGGGACAAGGAAGCTGGTGACAGGGAACCCAAGGTTGAGTAAGGATATTGTTGATGTGTTGTGAGATTGTTAACCATTGTCATAGGGCAACATTTGTAGTAACTGTTAAATGAGAAACTATTTTGTTCTGTAAGCCTTCATCTTAAGTGAGAATAACAGCACAATTGGAAGAGCGTAGTCAATGTCACTGAACTGTGCATGCAGAAAGTTTTGAAATGGTGTATCTTTGGCTATGTGTATTTTCACCAAAAAAAAAAAAAAAAAAAAGCTGAGAAGTTAGAGGGTTGATATGTTGTGGGGTTGTTAACTAATGTTATAAAACAACATGTGTACTTCTGTTTCATGAGAAACTATTTATTCTGTAAGCCTTCACCAGAAGTACAATAAAATAAATAAATAAATAAATAAAAATTAAAGCTTGTGGGAGAGACCAGCAGGAGGGACCTCAGATTGAAATGCTGCTGTTTAGGTATCTTAGATACCTGGGATGGGGCCCACATGCCGTATCCCTGAGACCCTCACCTGTCTTAAGGTGAGATGGAAAGCCAGCTGTTGGCTCCTAGTTTGGGAAATCCAGGAAGGCCCAATAAGTACACTGTTTCCCCAGCACTATGTTGAATAAGAGTGGTTAGAGGGGGTAACCTTGCCTCGTTGCTGATCTTCTCCATAGAGTTCTGTCTTTCACCATTAAGGATGATGTTAGCTGTTGGTTTTTTGCAGATGCTTTCAGCAAATTGAGGACGTTTCCCTCTATTCCAAGTTTGTTGAGAAATTGTATCATGAATGGGTATTGGATTTTTTTTCAGATTTTTTTTCCCTGCATCAATAGATACGGTCATATGCCTTTTTTTTCTTTAGCCTGTTGATATAGTGGATTACATTAATGGATTTTCAAATGTTGAACCAGCCTTGCATACCTGAAATAAATCCTGCTTGGTTATGGTGTATAGCTCTTTTTGTACATTGCTGGATTCAATTGGCTAATTCTTTGCTGAGGATTTTGTGTGTCTGAGCTCATGAGAGATAATGGTTTGTACTCTTTTCCTTTTTTGTACAGTCTTTATCTGGGTTTGGAGCCCTGGTGGTGCAGTGGTTAAGAGCTATGGCTGCTAACCAAAAGGTCAGCAGTTCGAATCCACCAGCTGCTCCTTGGAAACTCTATGGGGCGGTTCTCCTCCGTCCTACATACAGGGTCACTATGAGTTGGAATCGACTCGACAGCAGCAGCTTTGGTTTTTTGGTTTTATCTGACTTTGGTATCAAGATAATACCAGCCTCTTAAAATGAGTTGGGAAATGTACCGTCTTCTATTTTCTGGGGGGAAATTGTGTAAAATTGGTGTTAACACACTGTCTTTTAAACCAAGTCAGAGTATCTTTAGTTCATCTTCTACACGCAGCTCCGAAGTACCTTTCCATTAGCGTGGTAGGGAAGATGGTTTAATGGCACACTCTGGAACCAGAGAAAATCATAGACCAGTCTTCCGACCCATTCTAGATGCTGTTTTAAACTACCCCACTTGCGTTAGTTCCCTAGCGTTTCCATAACAAAGTATCATTGACCAGGTGGCTTAAAACAATAGGAGTTTATTCTCTCACAGTTTGGGAGGCTACAAGTTCGAATTCAAGGTGTGGGCAGTGCCATGCTCTCTCTGAAGGCTCAAGGGGAAGATCCTTCCTTCCTTATCTCTTGCTGCCCTGTAGCCTTAGGCGTCCCTTGGTTTGTGGCAGTGTGACTCCCATCTCTGTCTCCATCTTCACATGGCCGTCCTCCTGTGTGTCTCTGTCTCCATCTTCACATGGCCGTCCTCCCTGTGTCTCTCTCTCTCTGTGTCTCTTCTTCTCTGCTTATAGTGACACCAGAGTCATAAAGAGATTAGGCCCCACCTCAATGGCCTCATTTTAACTAATGACATCTGTAATATAATCCAGATAAGGTCACATTCACAGGTACCAAGGGTTAGGACTTGAACTTATCTTTTTGGGGGACACAATAGAGCCCTAATGCTACTCTAATATGATTACTCCATTATTGTGCACCTCTCTTTACAACTCATTAGTTCTTGTCCATGCATTCATTCATACAGTGCATCTTGAGGGAGCGCCTGGCACTGTGCTTCGCACGAAGGGCACAGGGTGACACATGTCCACCTAAACAACCAACTCCCCCCTCCTTTACTCCCTCTTTCCCTTCTCTTCTTTCCTTCACCTCAGGTACAGAGCTGAATATAGCAGATCCATCAGAGCAGGGTGCTGCACCTCTGGCCCCTGTATAGGACTCCCTGCCTCCCCATGCACTTGGCCCTTTTTCTACTTTCTCAGCCCCCACCCTTTCCCGACTCCCACCATTTCCAAGCCCCCACCATTTCACAGGCCCTACCATTTCACAGAAGTAGCCGGAAAGGGGAAGGAAAGAAATATCAACTGAGCACCTACTATATGATCTACAAGATGATGCTATGTTGGATGCTTAACATACTTTATCCCCTTTTATTCTAAGACAAGAAGCCCTAGTGGCACAATTGTTAAGTGCTGGGCTGTTCACCCAAAGGTCTGTGGTTTGAACCCACCTGCAGCTCCGCAGGAGAAAAGACTTGGCAATCTGCTCCTGTAAAGATTACAGCCTGCCAGACCCTACGGGGCAGTTCTACTCTGTCGTATAGGGTTGTTATGAGATGGAATTGACGCATCGACACACAAGAACAACAATTCAAAGATAATCCTTTGTGGTTGTTATTATTGAACCCATTTTAGAGATTAAGAAAAAACTAAGGTTGAGAGAGATTAAGTCCTTTGCCCAAGGACTCATGTTTAATAAATAGTAGATTCAGAATTTGAATCCAGGTTGGGCTAAGTGTCCACTCTCAGTGCTGCATTATACCCTGGGTGCTTCTTGCTCTTCATATGCGCAGTAACCCTATATAGCAGCATGGTTAAGAACATGGGCTTCGGAGCCAGACCTCGGTTCAAATCCTGGCTCTATCACTTGTTAGCTACAGGAACTTGAATAAGTAGTCTAGGTACTTTAAGTCTTGATTTCCTCATTTGGAGATGGGAACAATATTCTCCAATTATGTTTGTAAAGCTCTTATCAGTGTAATGGCATAGAAGGGCTAAAGAAATAAATGGTCTGTACTGCTGCAGTTTTATATCTGTGTCCCCCCACCTGCCCCAGATGCTAAGCTCCTCAAGGGTAAAGATTGTGCTTCATTTATCTTTGTTCCAACGTTGTAGCAACAAGTACGGTGCCTAAGGAGCCCTGGTGGGACAGTGGTTAAGTCCTTGGCTGCTAACCAAAAGACTGGCAGTTAGAACTCACCAGCTGCTCCCTCGGAAAGAGACGTGGCACTCTGCTTCCAAAAAGATTACAGCTTAGGAAACCCTATGAGGCAGTTCTACTCCGTCGCACAGGGTCCCTATGAGTTGAAAATTAACTCGACAGCACCTAATAATAATACAGTAGTATAGTGCCTAGCCCATCAGCAACTATTGGTTGAACTACTCAGCTCCAAAGCTCATGATAACCAGGGCTGAAGATGTCCATAGCTCTTGGGGTGGAGGTAGGGTTGAAGGATGCTTATCAGAGTAGGAGAAGAGGGTCTCTGCCCTCATTCCCTGATCCTTGCTAGACCTTGCTCCTATTCTCTTCATAATATTTATTCCTCCCAGTTCCCTGCCTCTTCTTCTGTCTGCCCCCAGACTCGTAAATCCCTCTTGTGCTCCCCCTGACGAAACCAAGGGGCTATTCCCCCTGCATTATGGAGGTTTCCCCCTTTGGGGGTCACATTGCCTTGGGCATTGCATTTCTTCCTCTGGAGTAAGTGGGCTCCAGGCAACTCACAGGTGCCTGTCAATTAGGCAGCTCTGCACCTGTGTGATTTCCTTGAGCACTTAATAAAAACTGGGTGATTAGAGAACCTCAGGCAGCACTTTCTTAAACAGTCATTAAACAATCATTACAGATGGAAACAGCCACAGCGTGCTGGGAGGGAGTGTGTGGCTCCTTACAACATAATCCTTTTTCAAGTCAGAATGAATTTGTAATCAAAGCACAAAAGGGAACAGTTTCAAAGTTCTGAGCCTTCTCAGGCAAACCTATAATACATCAACCAGCCCAAATCGGTGTCCAAAATGTTCAGTGAGAATTGACTCATGTCGTAGTGCTCTAAGTAATTTACCACTCAAGTCAGTTTTTTTTTTTTTTTCCTTTCTTTTTTTCCCTTCCTCTTTTCTTTTTAGAGATGTTTTCACAGTCTTCCAAGTTTGGGCACTGCTTCCTGTCTTAGCTAAGCTGGAGAAGCGGTGATTGAGACAAGTTATAACTTGATATTTGAAGCAAGTCTTCAGGAGGCTTTCTTAAGACTGCCAGAGTTCAAGTCCAGATCCAACATCTAAAGCTGTGTGACCTTGGGGAAGTTACTTAATCGTTCTGAGCCTTAGTTTCTCCTTTGTTAAAATGTGGGTGATAGCAGTGCCTGTCGCATAATAAGCATTTACTAAATGGTGGAGATACCAACGCCTGTTCTTTGATGTGGGTGCTTCTGCAGTGGAGAGGGTGATCATTTAACTGAGAAGGCTTCCCTGCTCAAAGATAGCAACTTTCTCCCACACTCTACCACTTATCAAACTTTAGCATGCATAAGAATCCAAGGGGCTTGTTTGAAATGCAGATCCCTTGAGCCCACCAGGAGAGATCCTGATTCCATATGGGTGGGCCCAGGAACCCATAATTTTGACAAATATCCAGGTGATTCTAATGCAGATGACTCAAAGGCTACACTTTGAAAAGAAATTAATTGGAGCCATTTACAAGTGGAAAAGCTAGGGCCATAGTCATTTACATCTTAATGTGAATAACTTGAATCAGATTGCTTTCCTATCAATGCCTCTAAACAGCCATTCTTGAGGGAATAGCATTTTGATAGTCTGGGAGGAGAGAGGAGCAATTTAGATCATTGGACATACCTGCAGAGGATAAACCCAACTAATGCACCTTGGACAACCAGAGGTATCAGTAGGTCAAAGAGGGATGCAATTGTAGAGGTGGAAGTTAGTAAAGACAAGCCTTGGCTACCTGGTAGTTATCCCCAGAATTTGCTTTGTGGTAAAGACCAATCTTTATGCCACTAAAAATCCTTTTGGATCCTTTTGGTTGGCAATGGCTGTTTCACTGATATGAGCGCACTCTCTAATCTTGTTTTATGGCTTTCAGGATACGGAATGTGACTTCTCAAGCGAAGATACCATTCTGGCTTACCTATTCTGGTCTGTCTTCCTGTAGGTGTCTCTTTCCTAGTAATGGGGCTAGACTTCCCAGGATCTTTCTAGCTTCGGGTGTCAAGTATACAAAGTATAATACGAGGCCATTCATGGAAAAACTGTACCTTGGGTGATATCCTGGCAAGAAATTCTACAGAAGAGAAGTGATGGGCAGGGAATGCCCATGTCCTTTGGGTTTAGGAAGATGTCAGTCGCGAACATCAGACATGCAAATACATGTATTTTCTCACAAGGGAAGAGAGTGAAGGAGATTCAGTTCTACCTGGAAACTTAACGCAGTACAGTGTGTGGATGACACTACTAATTCATGTCTTGGATGAGGTTAGTTGTCATCGGAGTATTGATTAAACAAGATCTGATATTTGAAAACATTCTGTTTGCAAGTTGAGAGTAAGGGCTGTGATTAGATTAATAATAATAATAATAAAGGTGCTCTTTACTCCATTGTCTCTCTATATTCATAGCCGAGGAAATTGATTTTATTTCCTTAAAATTTTTACATCTGATTATAAAAAGAAATACATATTTATTGTGAAAAATATGGAAAAATATGAGCATAGCCTTCAAATATATATTCTAAGCATGTACCTAGCATATACACTCCCATACATAGGTTTTATAGAATTGAAATAATACCGTAGAAACTTTTTATAGCCTTTTTTTTAAACTTAACATTATATTATGAAAAAGTTACCTGTTTTAATAGGATTCTTAAAAATGTTTTATTATGGTAAAAGATGTATAACAAAATATTTGACAATTTAACCATTTTTAAGTATACAATTCCAAGACATTTATCACAGTTACCATATTAGACAACCGTCACTACTATTTCCAAAAGTTTTTCATCACCCCAAAAGGCAACTCATTATCCCTTAAGCAATAACTCTCCATTCTCCCCTCCCTTAGCTCCTGGTAACCACTCATAAGCTTTAGTCTCTATGCGTTTGCCTATTCTAGGTATTTCATGTAAGTAGGATCATGGAATATTTATCCTCTTGTGACTGATTTGTTTCACTCGGCATAACATTTTCAAGGTTCATCCTTGTCATGGCATGCATCAGAACTTGATTTCTCTTTCTGGGTAAATAATACTCCATAGTATGTGTATGCCACACTTTGTCTATCCATTCCTCTGTTGATGGACAGTTGGGTTGTTTCCACCTTTTGGCTATTGTGTGTGGATAGTGCTGCAATGAACATTAGGGTACAAGTATCTGTCTGAGTCACTGCTTTCAATTCTTTGGGGGACATGCCTACCTAGGAGTGGAAGTTCAGGGTCATATAATAATTCTATGTTTAAGTTTTTGAGGAAGTTAATAGGAATCTTTGATTTCTCATTTTCAACACCTCCATTGCAATATGTAATTATTAAAAAAGAGTGGATCTCTATTACTGGGCATTAAAACAAACAAACAAACCCATTGCTGTCAAGTTGATTCTGACTCATAGTGACCTATAGGACAGAGTAGAACTGCCTCATAGGGTTTCCAAGGAGCAGTTGGTGGATTCGAACTGCCAGTCTTTTGGTTAGCAGCCAAATGCTTAACCACTGTGCCACCGGGGCTCCATGAGTCTATTTTTTTTTTCCCTACTATACATAATTGCAGTGATGAAAATTCATGTATGTGGACTTTTGTACACATTTATGATTATTACCTTGGGGTAAAATTCTTATAGTTGCTGAGTCAAAGAATACGTGTATTTTTAAGGTCTTTGATATATACTGGAGACCCGGTGGCGTAGTGGTTAAGATCTTGGCTGCTAACCAAAAGGTCGGCAGTTCGAATCCACCAGCCACTCCTTTGGAAACCCTATGGTGCAGTTCTACTTTGTCCTTTAGGGTTGCTATGAGTCAGAATCAGCTTGACAGCAATGGGTTTTTGATATATATTTATCCAATTCCCGTTCAGAAAGGTTGTTTCAATTTTTATTTTTACCAACAGTCTAGGAGAATGCCCATTTCTCAGCCTGTGTATCATCACTAAGTATTACTACTGATTTCTTTTGAAATACTTTGAAATCTTTAGAAAACATGTAGCTACCATATCTTTCTCCACCAGGTTTCCAAATGGTTGTCAACTATAGTTGAGATGAAATTATGCATCCTGCCAGTTCTGAGGTGTGGATGTGGCAGTTTATGGGGGAAGGGCTAATTTTCTTGACTTTGAGTAAGAATCATCCTACCCTCATTTCTCTCCTCCCCAATGAAGAATTAGAACAAATCTGTCCTCATCTCTTAATTCATCCTGTATGCTAATCAGATTAAGCCATCTCTCCCTGGGAATGGAGGCTCCTTATTTGCAGAGGGAACAGCATTCTATGTGGACAGTGCCAAAAATAACCACATCTCTAACCACAGTAACCATGTTCAATGAGGGATGTAAGTGGGGACCAATGAGAATTGCTATGGTGGCTTATCTTCACAGAAGCTTCCCTGTTTCCGAAAGTCCAGCTTTGGAATTTGCTTGGAAAAGGGATATATATGGTACCAGTGGGGCTCCCCCTTTACTGCCCACATGGAGGCCAGCTCACTCTGAATTTACGGTTGCTGGGTCCCATGGAAGGAGCCTGGTGGTACAGTAGTTAATGCACTCAGCTGCTGACTGAAAGGTCGGGGGTTCCAACCTACCAGCTGCTCCATGGGAGAAAGATGTGGCAGTCTGTTTCTATAAAGATTACAGCCTTGGAAACCCTGTGGGGCAGTTCTACTCTGTCCTGTAGGGTTATTATGAGCTGTAATTGACTCAAGGGCTGTGGGTTTGGTTTTGGGTCCCATGGTGACCCAGGTGCCAATGTGCTATGAAAAAGGATTAGCACTCGGGGCCAGCTTTTCCCAAGTCGCACAAACAAGGCCTGTGGCAGCTCACATCTGCCTTCGTTGTGTGATACAAAGGGGGTCTCAGAGGGCTGCCTTCCAGAGAATGCCTTGCGTCCTCCTCTGATCATAGCCAAGAACTGCAGGTTAAAGCACCTGCTTCCACCTTCTTCTCTCAGTTCATGAAAGCCGTGAGTTTTCTAACTTGGATTTATTTCTGATGCCCTGCCTGTTCAGATCTGTGGCCTGAAAATTCAAATCAACACTTGCTGATCAGAAGGGGACTGGGGAGTGAGACAGGGAGGGGCCTAGACAATGGTTGCCAAGTGCCATGAAACAATAAAAAAGGCTGCCCAAGTCAGAAGGAGTTAGGGGAGACTTCAGTTGGGAGCCAAGAGACCTGAATTCTAGTCCCAGCTCTGCCGTCACAGAGCTGTGTGACCTCAGGCAGGTCACGGAACTCTCTGGGCCTCCTTGTCCTCACTGTCCAGAGGAGGACATTGTTGGCCAAGATAAAGGTCCTTACAACCTTGACATCCTAAACCTGAGAAAAAGGAAGTGAAGAAGGATGTGGAGCAGGGTCAAATCAGGCCTTTGGAGTGTTGCTTCCCAACCTTCTTTGTGTCTTGATGCACATAAAAATAATCCTATAACGGCCACACTGGGGTGAATGGAGAAGCTTCTCCCAGTGGGAGGCCCCACGCTGGGGCTCTGGCTGCCTCAAAGGATGAGGGCAGTGGTATCTCAGGCACACCAAGGGGAAGCTTTGCTTTATAGGACCCGAGTCCTGAAACACTCATGGTGCACGCCACCAACCTCATTCCACGTAAGCAAAGCCTATACTAGACCATAAAATGAGTGTTCTGACTTCACTCAGAGTGACTTCTCTGATGGCTTTTTGGGAGAAATCAAATTCTGTCCTCAAACTTTGTTTTTAGGGTCCTTGCTGTCTCAGGCCCATACTTATTCTTCCAATTGGTGGAGTAGGGCGAGGGGTGGTCAGGAAATAAGGTCTTTACGGGAGAGAGGATAATGGGGCTGCTAGGGAGGAAGGGTATGGGGACATTGGTGTTTCAGTGGTAGAATTCTCACCTTCCATGCGGCAGACCTGGGTTTGATTTCTGGCCAATGCACCTTATGTGCAGCCATTGCCCATCTGTCAGTGAAGGCTTGTGTGTTGCTGTGATGCTGAATGGGCTTCAGCAGAGCCTCCAGACTAAGACAGACTAGGAAGAAAGGCCTGAGGATCTACTTCCGAGAATCAGTCAGTGAAAACCCTATGGATTGCAATGGTCCGATCTGCAACCTATCATGGGGATGGCACAGGACTGGGTGGCGTTTAGTTGGACTGTGCAGGAGTCAGGAGCCGACTCGATAGCAGCTAACAACAACAATGGCAAGGGAAGGAGGAAGCCCAAGACCAGGACTCTGAACGACTTCATCAGATTCTTCAGCCAGAGAGCACCCCAAATCATCTCCTTGTGTTGAATCTGGGGGGCAGCTGGGAGAGGTTTTGTTCTCGAAGCCACAGGCTGGATTGAAGGAAGCAGGCATTCCATTTAGGGTCTTGCATGTCTCTTAGGCTTCTCTGATTTTGCAATAAGAACAGTTTTAATGTGTCTTATTTACTTTTTCCATCCACCCAAAGGAACGGTGAGGTAACTGGGCCGAGATAATTGCAGAACACCTGCAAGATGCAGGCCTTGTGCCACGAGCAGGACGGAGCGAACATAAGCATCATGACCGCATGGATCAGCTGGCCGTCCCCCGCCCCTCTGCCTCATAAACGCCTGTGGAGGCCCGTCACTTGGGACGGGAGGGACTATTAGGGCTCTTGTAATTGAGATGGGGTGAGGGAGTTTACAATGGCTCAAGAGTGGGAGAGCGGGAGACGGCTTAGATGACAGGAAACCGTCTCCTCTGCTTTGTAGAGGAGATGGGAAAGGTGGCCTGGGTAATAAGGGGGTTAGCTAATCCTGATAGTAATAAGGGTAGGAGAGCCCATCATCATAATCAGGGCTAATCGGTTCCAGATGGAGAAATATAATTGTTCTCGTTAACATGTTACACACGTGCGTGCACATGCACACACGCACACAAGCACACACACATATACGCACACACACTCTGAGAGCCCCATCCCTCCATCCTCCCCCCACATACCTGACTTTGATAAGTACTGTCAGATAAGAAGAGCCCACACAGCAAAGCTAGCTGGACAGCATTGTCAATGATCCCTTTCCCATCTCCCCTCCCACAACATCCATGCATATGTAATGGTTTCATTAACCTTGAGACTTCGGCAGATGAGTTGAAAACTCAGGCTTACGCGGCCAATTAATTGGCTGCACATTTTGCACAGACTATGGAAGTACCTTTGTCTTCCGCCTAAATACTGCCTGACTTTTCGGCTGTATTTCGTAAGTGTTAATGTAATGTTGCCGAAAGGAAATATGGCCGAAAGCAGGCAACTTTCTTCCCTCTCTCTGGGATGCAGCTGGTCTTTGGGTTTGGGTTGTTAATTCAAACCACTCCCAGGTGCCTATTTCATATTATCTCTTGTTTAGAACAGAATAAAATAAAACTGTCAAAACCCTTCTGCCTTACTCAGCCCTGGGCTCAACAGCCCTATAAAGAGACCTGGGCGAGGAAGCAACTGCTAGAACACGCTTGCCTTCCGCACTGAGAAACGCAGGCCTTGGTCTTTGTCAGGTGGTGCAGGTGAGACCCCGACCTGGGGCCAATATACCTTCCCCCGGAAAGGCCTTTGTAGTAGTTGCGCTCCTGGGACCTCCCTTCCTACCTCTAGGCCTTTGCTCCTGACCTTTGTTGCCAAGAACGCTGTTCCCACTTCATTTTAAACTCCTCTTTGAAAGCCCCCTCTCTAAGTCTTCCTGTGGCCACTCTGATTTTCTGGTTTTGACAGATGGTAGGTGCTCAGTAAATGTTAGCTATTATTATTGTTTCTACTCCATGAAGCCAATCAGTTGTTCGGGTCTCATAAAACTTTTCATATAGTAAGAACTCTCTGGGGACTTGCCTATATTTGCATATATCCCAGTATGCTATTTATAGCCATGCACTTGATTTTTGTAGGATCCATACCTCCTAAAGGTGGGCATTTCTCTTCTTTGCCATCTGCCCCTGACCACTCTGCCCTTGCACCAGGAGCAGGAGACTGAGAGAGGCTCAGAGGCAGAGGAAGGCAGAGGCTGGGGAAATCTTTGCTTGGAGCCCGGGGGTCCTTCTGGGGAGGCAGGGTATGTGGCTTTAGGTTCTAAGCTATTATGATGCTCAGTTACTGTTTCCTTTCTATCCAAAGTGATTTCTTGCTCATGACAGCAGAGGGAGAATTATTCCTTTAGATGGCTTTGCTTTCACAGCTGGAGTTTCTGGGGCTTGGTTAGGTGGTATCGGGGTCTGTGGGTGGCTGTCACCCCTTCTTGGTGACAAACGGTTTGTTACTGATGGAACTAGAGCCTTGACCCCAGCACCTGGTGCATCTGAGGCCTCTGCTAATAGTGGGTCTGAAGTCTGGCTGGCATCTTCCCTTTCTAGCATGGCCTTGGTGAACCTTGTATGACAGGAAGGAGGTGGACTCTGTCTCCTTACTTGGTGGCTTTCTGGAAAGACCAGCCAAAAAAAGTCCTGGCTCCACCTTCCACATGGGCCCCTGGTCCTCTCTTTCTCAAGTCCCTTTTTCTTTTGGTATGACCCTGCAAGCAAGGGGAGGGTGAGGCCAAAGTGGTCACACCATGCGTTGGTGAATGGGAGAACTTTCCAGAAAATAGGATTTCAATAAATGGCAGCCTGGGAATGCTAAGTGGGATGCCTTTTTGTTATTGTTGTTGTCATTTTTAAGTATCCTTGAAAGGATCTAGCCACCTCTGACTGAAGTTTATGCTGTTCTTGAAACTGGTCAGGGATAAAGGGCATCTGTGCTCTGGAAAGGAAACAACGCACCTGGTATTTGAGAGCACACTTTGCATTTTGAGCCACTTTTTCTATAGCCTGGGGCCTGATTAATTTTTGATTCAGCCTAACATCTTGGCCTGGGATCCTGTGGAGACTTGGAGGGACTTAAAGAAACAATTCAGACCCAGAGCTCTTGTTTTTTGAGAATTGACCTTCCATCTGTAGACAATCAAATATTGAACCTATTAAGAGTGGCAGGTCCCCAAGCAGGGAGGAAGGAAGGAATTTCCCATAATCCCCAGAGACAAAGGACCTTTGGACTACACCTGGGGGTGAAGGGTGACCATTTGGGGTCATAGGAGGATGGAGACCAGGCGAGCGGAGAGCAGCTGGTAAGGTGGGAACGGTGGGTCTGCCTATCGCATTCTGATTTGCCAAGTAAGGGAGAGCGAGGAGGAGACAAAATGGAGATGAGTGGACACGAGAGACTCCCTGGGCCTATGTTGCTGCTTCTCCATGCTCTGTGAGTGCCCGCGTCCCCCACCAGACCTTCAGCTCCTTGAGAGCAAGGCTGTGTCTCCTCATCTTTGCATCCCCAGCAGCCAGCACAGTGCCTGGCATGGAGCCGACGCTTAGCTGTCGTTCACTGAATAAACAAACGTGTGTTGTTGTTCATTGCCGTCGAGTTGGCTCTGACTCACAGCGACCTTACGTATAACAGAGTGAAACATTGCCTGGTCCTACATCATTTTCAAGATCGTTGGTATGTTTGAGTTCATTGTTGTGGTTTTTGTGTCAATCCATTGAGTCAACTCACTGAGGGTTTCGTTACTGCTAACTCTCTACTTTATCAAACATGATGCTCTTTTCTAGTGATTGGTCTTTCCTGATGACATCTTCAAAGTAAGCGATCTGAAGTCTCATCATCCTCGCTTCTAAGGAGCGTTCTGGTTGTATTTCTTCTGGGAGCTCTTTAAAGTAGGGCCACAACTTGTTTACCTGACACCTTTGCATGAATTAGAAAAAGCCGCTTTCTGTGGTCAGACTCAGGCCCGTGGGCACAAGGATTGGTAGGTGAAGTGCCCCCTCCCTTGGTACTTGTGCTCGTACAAGGTACATTCTGAGCAGGTGCTCACAGTGATCATCCATGAGACACAGGAATTGGGGCCAGTGCCCCAAGCCCTAGCCTTTGGGACACACGGGGCAATGCTGGGCTGATGGTGATGGAAGGCAGAGGATGAACAGAAGGCAGCCTCCTACCCCAGGTGGCCATGCCCCTCAAACTTTACAGTCTGCATATGGGCAGTCTTCCTGACACAGGCTTCTCTGGCTTCCTCTTCCAGGGCCTTCCTCTGCCCTGTCCCTTTACTCCATCCTCTGGCTGCCCGCTGCTTCTTCAGGAAATCTGGTCTCTGCCAAGACCTCGTTTTGACGTTTCTTTAGCTAGAGAGTCCACAGCAGTGTTTTGCTTCAGACACACCTGGGCTGGAATGCTGGCTCTGCCCCTAACCTGCTGTGAGCCCCTGGGAAGATGTTTTAACCTCTCTTAACCAAAGTTATGTTAGCCACACAATGGGAGATGTGGTGAGGTTATGTGAGGTGGAGTGCCTGCGGGGCCTAGGACACTGTTGGATACACGGAAGTCCTTTCCTGAATACTCGATGAGTCTGTACCAAAGGAGATGGTAGTCTCTGGAGACCTCTGTGAGGAGCTCTTGAGTTACTATTTTTATAGGTCCCATTTCTTGGGGTGGGCATCTCCAGGGAGAGAGCCTTCTGGAATGAAATCCTTAGTGTGCTTCCTGGGAACTCCATTCAGTCACCCTCCTTTCTGGAGGATGGGACTGGTTGTGGCCATAGGAGTGGCTGGAACCAGCTGGTTCTGATGAGACTGGTCCCATCCCATGGGCCTTGCTCCACCCACCCCAACAGTCTCTCTACAGGAATGATAGCTATCTTACCAGGAAGGCCTCTGCCATCGCTTACCCAGAGGAAGCCAAGGTGGGAGGCCCTGGAGCTACAGAGGCTGTAGGAGAGGGGACTGAGCATTATGTTGGGAAGATGGGTCAGTTGATGTCATGATGAAATGAACTGAAGTTACAGTGAAAAAGATGTGTGACTTTGCACGAGAAAAACCTTGACTCACTGTTGCGCAGGGCCAGAAAGATCTTTAGAAAATATCTAGGCCCTCCCCCTTTGCTTTGCAAATGAGAAAACAGGACCAGAGAGGTTAAGGGGCTTGCCCAAGGCCCACAGCTAGGAAACTGCAGAGACAAAACGGCTCTGTGGCCCAGTGCTCCTTCCTTTACATCCCAGAACCTCTCTTGACTGCAAGATTATTTAAAACCTAAACTTGCCTAGATGGGGGATTGTGTTGTGAGAATTGTTGAAAGTGCCATAGCAGTCTCGTGTCTTAGATTCCTGAGGGGCTGGCATTCAGGAAGGTCGTGCCTATTCCAGTGTCTCCTTCAATACCACATTTCTTCTCCACTCTTCCCCCTGCAGGGCCTCTCTGTTCTACGCATACCCAGATACCACTTTCATTCTTGTCTCCAGGTGTTTGTCCAAGATGGCACAGGGCTAGAACCCAGGGAAACACTATGTAATCCTCACAAGAACCTCAAGGTCAGTCGAGAATTGTTGTAATGGATGGTTACTGAATTAATGATTGAATGAATGGATGGATCACTCTTAATTATACTTGTCCTGCTTTTTTGTTATCTAGACATAGCCCATATCTTCCACATCGCTCTGAAGGATCCTTGTCCTTTTGTTCTTCTCTTCTTGTTTTCTTATTCTTAAGGGGCCCATTCCGATGGACCGTAACTCTGAGTGTCCAATGAGAGAACCAACATTCATTTCCCTGTCACCTGGAAGGAAACAAAAAATCCAAAGCTCACAGTATAAAAGGTAGATTTTGTGAATTTCTCAACTCAAGCCGACAATCCTAGCATATAAACAATCTGTATATTTATAGTCTTAGCTTTCTTGAGGCACAGTGGGACAGGGCGAGGGGATGTGCAGTTCTTCTTCCTTCTTGATGGCAGTTGCATTCCCATCAAGCGTGCAGATGGAAAATCATCCTATACTTGGGTAATGAAGTAGAATAACGTGCTGTGTCTGGGTAATGTTTGTTTTTATTTCTATCTTGGCCAGCTCTTTGTATGATTTATACTAGCCATGGAATGATCTTTCCTATTTCAGTTTATTCACCTGTAAAATGGGACTATGCACTCTACGTAGCTGGCTTCAAGATTATGGTTTTTAAAGGATTTTACCTTGTCTTCAGCTGACTTTGTGTGGTAGACTAGGAATATGTCCATTGGAGAAGGACAAGTTGACAAGTTGTCTGACACCAACTTCATACCTAATCTCCGCTTGCAAAATGGAAATAATAATTCCTATCCTGCTTCTTTTGTGTATGGTTATAGAAAATTAAATGGGTTGGTCGATATGAAAGTGCTTTGAGAAAATAAAGTGCTACCATACCAACTTAGTTATAATAACAATAATGCCAGTTGATCATTATGGTAAAAGTTTCTTTAGCTTGTGAGTAACTCATTCGATAACGAAAAATTTGTGGTTCTGTTTATTTTATTTCTATTTTGTGGTTTATTTTTCAATTTGACACAGGCAGATGGTTCAGGAGCATCCAACTATTTTAAGCAAATACCGCTATGATTTCCCAAAGCCCTAATCTCTGGGCAGTTTGATGTGATGGTCCAAGATCACCTGTAGACAAGAGGTATTTGGTTTTTTCTCAGAGGGAAGAGAATGTTTTCATCAAGGTGGGCCTGGGAGACAGGAAGGGAAAGGGGAAACAAAGGAAGAGAAGAAGGTGCCAAGTATTACAACTCATTCATGGAGGCAGGTTAGAGATGAATTAATGATGACATGCTGCAAAAAACCAAATAAACAAAAACCCCCACACCAAACAAAAGGACCTGGCTTTCATTTAACAGTCAATCAAGCTGCTAAGAAACCTAGGCCTCCTTATGATGAGGAAACCAAATATTTCAGGCAGTGAGTCCACGGTAAGAGGCAGCATAATGACCGGACTTGTCCGTGACCATTTGGCTTGTAGCAATCATCAGAGCCTAGGATTGCAGCGAGAAGGAATCCAGGGATGAGCGGGGAGCCACACGCGCAGCCTCACGCTCTGTGCAAAGTAAACAGTCAGTACATCTGGGCACCTCATGTTCTTATACCTTAGAGTGGGGAAGAAAGAAGGTCTAGCTGCTGAAAGATGAGCTAAGCCTGGGGAGTGAGTTGGAAGAAGAAGCAGATGATGAAAATGTTTAGATAGTGCAGTGTCTCCTTCAGAAAGCAGAGTGGGGTTGAAGGCTTGGATATTTCCATAGACCTGAGGTTTGTCTTCTTTCTAAAGCAGCTTGCTCAGGCTCCACTCACTTTCTGGCAATGGGGGGCTGAGTGGCAGCGGTGGCAGTAACAACAGTGGCAGCATGTGGGGAGTTTGTTACTGCCTGGAGGAGCCATTTGACCAAGTCACACAAAGTGTCATGGTAGTGACTGTTTCTGTCTGCTTAGCTTACATGCTTCTTCTTCCCTTCTCATCTGGTAGCACAAACTCCCTTCCATGTGATTGAGTTTGGGTCAGTCCTAATACTGCTGTCTTCTGATCATGTGATTGGTTGGGGAATTAACATATGACCCAAGGAGGGGCAATTGGAGTCCTTCCCTGAGATTGATATGTGGATGCTGGAGAAGGAAACTGGCCCTCTTTCTTCTGGTGCAATAGTTAAGCTTGAAAGCTGTAGTTTTGGAGTTGCTGGTGGCTAACTTTCGCATTTCATGGAGAAAGCCTGTCTGCTGCAGGAAAGAACTAGGTCATCATCTAGAGAGAAGCAAAGCTGACAGATGGAGAAAGAGAGCCTGATGACATCATTCGAGTTCCTAACCCAATCATGATTGAGGCCAGGTGCACCCCTACATTGCCAGTTAAATGAGCCAAAGAATTCCCCTTGTCTATGCTAATTTGAGTTGGGTTTCTGTCACTAGAACCCAAGATAGTCTGGAGGAAGACAGTGTGGGGAAGGAAGACTTACCAAATCCTGGCCAGCTTACTTGTTTCATCCCCACCACTTAAAACATCACACAAAAGACAAGATCAACAACTGCCTCCTTTGCCATGACACCAGAAGAACTGAATGGTGCCAAGCTACCATTACTGAACATTTTGAGCAAAGATTCTGTACAAGAATCTTTGATCAAAAGGGGGAAAATACAGAACAGAATTCAAAATTCTCATAGACTCCAGACTTTCTCGAGCCATGGAAGCTGGATGAATCCCTGAAGCTATTGCCCTGAGATAATCTTTAAACCTTAAGCCCAAAATATCCCCTGAAGTCTTCTTAAAACTGAACAGTAGTTTAGGTTAGCTAGTAAAAAATGTCTGCCTTGAGCACTGTGCTCTACTAAGAACTATCTACGTGGGATCAAATTGACAACAGCAGCTCAAAGAATAGATAGGAACCTTAGGGAACAGTGAGTGTATATTAATGGGGGAGGAACAACTCAGAAAATGAGGGTGAGAATGGTTGCACAACTCGAAGGACATAATCAATGTCACTGAATTGTGCATGTAGAAATGGTTGAACTGGTGTATGTTTTGCTGTGTATATTCTCAACAATGACAACAACAATAAATGAAACAAACAAACAAAAAAAAGGACATGAGAGAAAGAGTAACCTACCTGTTCCTCAACTGAAAAATGGATCCACAAACTGGTACATCCACACAATGGAATACTACACAGCAATAAAAAAAGAACAAACTATTGATACACACAATAATGTGCGCTAGGCTCAAATGCACTAGGCTAAGTGAAAGAAGCCAGACTCAAAAGATTAGATAGCATATGACTCCATATATATGATATTCTGCAAAAGGCAAAACCATGGTGACAGAAAACAGATCAGTGGTTGCCAGGGGCTGGGGATGAGGGGAGGGTTTGATTTTCAAAGGAGTACTGGGGAACTTTTGGGAAGGAGAGAAATGTTCTATATCTTGATTATGGTGGGGGTTACAAACATATATATTTATCTAAATGGAGGATACATTTGGATGTTCAGGTGGGGTGGACAGGTACTGTAAAGAGGCCTTTGGCCAAGGAATGGGGGCTGTTAACCATCCTGTGACCCTCATGTGATGCATAGGACTTCCTTGTCCCCTGGAGAACCAGATCTATAAGTGTCCAAGGCCTTTGCTATGATGTCTGCTCGTTCTTGAGGGAGTGGTCTAGTGGCCCCTTCGTCTCCTGCATGCTCAGTTGCCTTTTCCCCCGTGTCAGCCTGACCTGACCTCAGCCTCTTCCCTGGTTTCCCCAAAATCCATTCATGCCAGGCATTGAGGGCTTGGCTGACTTCACATAAGACAGGGAAGGGCACCATAGGAAGGGGTGAGCTGGCAGGCCTGGGCCTCTGCCATCCCGTGGGCTCCCTTGTCTTTCTCCCCAGATTCTTTCCCTTTTGTTATACACGACAGTTGAGCTTTTCCCAGCACCTCCTCTCCAGGGTAGCTCTCCAGACTCACCCAGGTAATCAGCAGAACAAGGGGCCTTCTCTTCATTAAGGATCTATCCTCCTTGCGGGTATAAATGCAAACTGTCTTTTTCTCCTACTAAATTGATCATCGGGCCCATGCATCAGTGAGGGTGAGCAGGCCTTGTGTATTCTGAGTTCTAGTCCTTCCCAATGGAAGTTTCCAGGTGGTAAAAAAGGTTAATGCGCTCGGCTGCTAATTGAAAGGGTAGAGATTTAAGTCCACCCAAAGGTATCTTGGAAGAAAGGCCTGGTGATCTACTTCTAAAACATCACCTACTGAAAGTCCTATGGAGTACAGTTCTACTTTGACACACATGGGGTCACCATGAGTGGAATTAACTCCATGGCAACCGGTTGATTTTTTAGTGCCTCCCCAAGGCACTCAGTAATGGACCCAGCCCTGGTCCAGGCCTCAGCGCACTGGTGGAGCTGCCTCCTTTGATACTGCATTATCGTCCACGTTTGCAGGCTCAACGATTGTCACTTCCGAACCCACCAAGAGGAAGGTTCCAACATCGGCCCCGGGATGCTCTATTTTTTCTCCTACCTTCAAGAGCCTGCCTTTAAAATTCATTGCTGCAATTTGCACTTGGCATTTCCTCTTGTCCATGCTTCTCTTTATGATTGCACACCCCCTTTTCACTTCCTCCATTTGTCATCTCTGTCAGAAAACAGGCTCCGATTGTTCCAGGCCTGCACTTTCAGCTGGAGCAGCTCCAGCCAGCCCCCATTACTGGGCTAATTAACGGCCATGGCTTCCAAGGGCCTCCCAGGGAAAGGTCTGCATGCTCCCCAAAGGGGCAGCTCTGCCCGCTCAGAGTGACGCCGCATCACCCCAAGCCCGGCCACCCATCTTGTGTCTGGGCCTTCTTCCCGCCCCGAGCCCTTTCCCCTTGTCTCTCCGTGAGCATGAAACAATTTCCTCTTTTCACAGGGGCTCGATGGCAGGCAGATTAATGAACACGAGCCCAGCACAGAGGCCAGCCTGCCAAAAATGTCTGCAGTGCATTCAGTGGTCCCCACGGTGGGCTGCAGGAGGGACAATCAGAGGCAACAAAAGACACAGAGCTGCGCAGTCAAGTTCCTAGTAGTGGCTGCAGTTCTCATCTGACCAGGAGTTCCACTGCGGAAATGATCTCCCACCTCAGCTCCTTTTCTGCCACATCCAACACCCCTCCCAATCTCTTGGCAAACCTCCTACCCTTGAGACGCCAGCTCTGAGGCTCCTTGATGCTTTTAGAAATAAAGAACCAGCAACAGCTAGCGGCCCACCATAAACACCCAGTGCCTAGCGTGCCCCCATTAAGGCTTGGCATGGGGCTATGATGGATGGGAGCACAGAGAATGAGGCCTGCTTGTTAGTAGGCAGACAGCCAGACCCTCGGCTGCCCTGTGCTCTGTTATAATACTGCAGGGCAAGGGCAGGACTCGTTGGGTGTTTTTAGGAGGCTGTTTCTTTTCTTTCCTCCCGTGGAGTTCTTAATAAACTGATGTATAAGACTCCTCAAAATGGGAAACAGATGGGCCTAGTGTGAGCCTTGGGGATACTTGCTTTGGAAACGCCCAGCATGACAGGGCCTGTGTAGGAATTCTCAGCAGCTGGGGTCCCTGTGTGCCCAGCCAAGTATCCAGGGAAGCAGGTGCTCCCTAAAGGGTCAGTTGCCAGCTCGAGGGTTTCCCCGGAGGCTTTGCAGCCGAGGCTGTTGTATCAGGACCAGACATTGATTCCATGAGTCACATACCCTGATAGAGTGGAATTCTTACCCCCCGTCTGTAAGACAGTCTCTACTCCCCCAAGGCTGGTTCATAATGCTGAATTACCCTGCATCAGCTTCCCCATTGGCAGAATTCCAGCCTATCAGGGTGTGTATGGTTCCATTTAGGCACCTTTGCCTGAGTTGCCTGGCTTAGAGGGTCAACTCCTGGGGGCCAGATAGCTAAGGCTCAGCAGAGTACATGGCCAGGTATTTAAAAAAGGAAGTGGGATGGATTTACAGATCCTAGAAGCATTTTGGTCACACAGTCACATATACACATTTACACACACACACACACATCTCACAGATATTTCCATTAATCTTTGCCATATTGGTGCTCCTTAGATACCATGTGTTTTGAATTTTTAGGGCCGTAACTGTTTCAGTTAGAAAAACAGCCAGGCTTCCAGCCAGATTATCTTGTTTAATTCTTTTAATTTTGAATGCTTATATGGTTTGCTATAACATTACTACACCTACTCTATTTTTATAAGCATTTGATTATTTTATCTTTCATCATTTCTTTTCTTTTCCGCCTTCTGTGTCATTTTACTTCCTGTTTGAATTGTGGATAGCATAGAGCTGGATTTAAAAAATCTGAGTCTTGGACTTTTCATAAAAGAATTTTACCCATTCATACTTATTGTGATCACAGACATATTTAGATTTATTTCTGCTGTCTTATTTCATGTTTTTTTGTTGTTGTTAGGTGCCATTGAGTCAGTTCCAACTCAAAGTGACCCTATGTACAACAGAACGAAACACTGCCCAGTCCTGTGTCATTCTCACAATCCTTGCTATGCTTGAGCTCATCATTGCAGCCACTGTATAAATCCATCTCATTGAGGGTTTTCCTCTCTTTCACTGAACCTCAACTTTACCAAGCATGATGTCCTTCTCCAGGGACTGGTCCTTCCTGATAATATGTCCAAAGTATGTGAAACAAGGTCACGTCATCCTCGCTTCTAAGGAGCATTCTGGCTGTACTTCTTCCAAGACAGATTTGTTTGTTCTTCTGGCAGTCCATGGCATATTCATATTGTTCATTAACACCATAATTCAAAGGGATCAATTCTTCTTTAGTCTTTCTTAATCATTGTCCAGCTTTCACATACATATGAGATGATTGAAAATACCATGGCTTGGGTCAGGCACACCTTAATCCTCAGTGTGACTTCTTTGCTTTTTAACACTTTAGAGAGGTCTTTTACAGCAGATTTGCCCAATGCAATACCCTTTGATTTCTTGACTGCTCCTTCCACGGGCGCTGATTGTGGATCCAAGTAAAATGAAATCCATGACAACTTCAGTATTTTCCCTATTTATCATGATATTGCTTATTGGTCCAGTGGTGAGCATTTTTGTTTTCTTTATGTTAAGATGTAATCCATACTGGTCTTCATCAGGAAGTGCTTCAAGTCCTCTTCACTTTCAGCAAGCAAGGTTGTGTTATATGCATAATGCAGGTTGTTAATGAGTCTTCCTCCAATCCTGATGCCCTGTTCGACTTCATATTATCCAGCTTCTTGGATTATCTGCTCAGCATACAGATTAAATAAGTACGGTGAAATGATACAATCTTGATGCACACTTTTCCTGATTTTAAACTACGTGGTATCCCCTTGTTCTGTTTAAGCGACTGCCTCTTGGTTTATGTACAGGTTCCTCATGAGCACAACTAAGTGTTCTGGAATTCCCGTTCTTCACAATGTTATCCATAATTTGTTATGATCTACACAGTCGAATGCCTTTGCATACTCAGTAAAACACAGGCAAACATCTTTCTGGTATTCTCTGCTTTCAGACAAGATCCATCTGACATCAGCAATGATATCTCTCGTTCCATGTCCTCTTCTGAATCTGGCTTGAATTTCTGTCAGTTCCCTGTTGATGTACTGCTACACCCACTTTTGAATGATCTTCAGCAAAATTTTTCTTGTGTGTGATATTAATGATATTGCTCGATAATTTCTGCATTCTGTTGGATCATCTTTCTTTGGAATGGGCACAAATATAGATCTCTTCCAGTCAGTTGGCCAGCTAGCTGCCTTCCAAATTTCTTGCCATAGTCAAATGAGCACCTCCAGCACTGCGTCCATTTGTTGAAATGTAATTCTAGATTTTTTCTTTTCTTTTTTTGTGCATTTGGAAATAATTTTTGAGTTTTGTTTCAACTTACTTTCCTTTGTAAAAATTGGAAGTTATCTATACTATTTTTTGTCTTCTGGGGGTTGGAATGGGACTGGATGGGAGACAGGAGACAAGTTTCTAATCTTAGCTTGGTCATTAACACCCTGTGTGATTTTGGGTAAGTCACTTCCCATCTGGGCTTCAGTTTCCTCCTTATAATGAGATAGTTGGATTGGATGATTTCTAAAGGCTTACCTATCCAGTGTTAGCATGGTGTGATTTAGTAGTTGATAGAGATTCAGAGGAATCTCTGGTCTGTCCAGGGAATGTGGGCACCTTCAAAATGGGAGGGAACACCTTCATCACCTCTCTTTAATAAGGCACCTGGTTACAAGATATACTCAAACTAGAGCCTTGTTGACACAACTCTTTTTTTTCAGAGGAAATCAGGTTCATCTCATTCCTTACCTGGAATGGTCACGAGTAGGGTGTTTGTAACTCACTAGTGCTCTTTAAAGTGTTAAAAAGCAAAGATGTCACTCTGAGGACTAAGGTGTGCCTTACCCAAGCCGTGGTATTTTTAATCACCTCATATGCATGTGGAAGCTGGACAATGAATAAGGAAGACCAAAGAAGAATTGATGCCTTTGAATTATGGTGTTGCTGCAGAATATTGAATATATCATGGACTGCCAGAAGAACAAACAAACCTGTCTTGGAAGAAGTACAGCCAGAGTGCTCTTAGATGGTAGTATGGCAAGACTTTGTCTCAGTTACTTTGGACATATTATCAGGAGGGACCAGTCCCTGGAGAAGGACATCATGCTTGGTAAAGAAGAGGGTCAGCGAAAAAGAGGAAAGCCCTCAATGAGATGGATTGACACCAGGGCTGCAACAATGGGCTCAAACATAACAAGGATTGTGAGGATGGCACAGGACCAGGCAGCATTTTATTCTGTTGTACATAGGGTCGCTAGGAGTTAGAACTGAGTCAACAGCACTTAACAACAACAAGTGCCTTAGTAAGAAAATTCACTCTTTGGCATGTTTTACTGTGCAATAGAAACATTTACTTTCCAAAAACTACAACATGCTCCCCTACATTTCCAAGCCCCCTTGCAGTTAGGTGGTAACATGACTAAGCCTGGTTAATGGACTATCATCAGAGGTGATTTCACTTCATGAAAAGTGGAAAGCATTTCACTCTGGGTCAAAGCATTTAGGAGCTAGTCTGTGACCCCAGTACTCTCTTCTCCTGCTGTAGTGACCATGGAGACTACATGATACAGATGGTGTAGCTCCATCAGCCTGGGTCCCTGGGTGACTGTATGGAGCAGAGTCTTCTATTGACCTTTGGATATGTAGCGTTAACAAGAAATACATTTGCTATTTTAAGCTACTGGGATTTTTTATTTATTTTTTAAACCACAGCATAACCTAACCCATCCTGGCTAATACATGCTGTAAGTATGCTGAGGACATTATTAAGGTATGTGCAAGTTCTGTCCTCTCAACTGGAATGTAAAGGGCTCAAGAACAGGGTATTTAACTCATTCCTCTTACCTATGGCACTGGTAGTTTAAATTGCCAGAACCAACGCATAATTTTTAAAAATCCCCCACCTCAGAAATATTACCAATATTATTGGTTCCTGCTTATAAAATCTTCACTAACCTTCTACTGCATGTGGGATAAAGTTCAAAGTCCCTGACATGGTCCACAGCGCTCTCATGGCCTAGCCCTGGCTCCTGCTCTAGACTTATTTCTCACCATCCTCTCCCATGCTCCCTCAGCTCCAACCACACTTGTTCTTAAACATGCCAAGCTCCTTCTTGCCTCTGGACATTTGCAAAGCCTCTTCCCTGTATCTAGAATGCTCTGCCCACAACTTTTCACCTGAATAACTCCTAATTATCCTTCAGGTTTTGGCTTCCTCAGGGAAGTTTTCAAAAACTCCTCCAAGCCAGGCCAGGGTCCTGTGATATCCCCCAACAGCAGCCTCTACTTCGTGCCACCTTCACGGCAGTTATCTCAACTGTAAGTAAATAATAATCTATGTTATCATTTGCTTGGTGCCTGTCTCCCCCATTGAACTCTAAACTCTATGAGGCAGGGATGATGCTCCTTCGGTGCCTCACGCAAATTCTGGGACACAGAGGGCACTCAGTACGTGATGAATGATGATGAGTTAATGATGAGATGAATGAATGAATGGCCTGCCCTCAGGACCTGGAGTAATTCCCCCCAAACCTTAGTGTGCATCAGAGTCACCTAGCGGGCTTATTAAAACTCAGATTGATGGGTCTGACCTCCAAAGTTTCTGAGTCAGTAGATCTGGGTTGGAGCCTGAGAATTTGCATTTCGAACAAGTATGCAGGTGATGCTGATGCTGCAGGTCCAGAGACCACACTCTGAGACCACTGCTCTGGAAGAGCCATGGGTTGATACCTCTTACTAAGATTTTGTCACATCTTCTACAACACCTGCACACATGAGGAGTTCAGAAAATGTTGGTGACTGATGGGTTGATTACACTCAACTGCCCATAGGAGAATGAGTTATTTTGGTTAAGGCATACGTTCTCAACCCTGCACATTATATTCACCTGAGGAGATTTAAAAAAATACAAATGCCTGGACCCCACTGCAGATAAATATAATAGAATCTCAGGGAGTGGGACCAGGGCATCAGTATTTGTTAAAGCTTTCCAGGTGATTCTGTTGTGAAGCCAGGCTTGAGACTCTGGTTTAAAGACAGAAGAGGAGGGAGGGAAATCAGAAGAGGCAGTTGGAAATCAGAAAGATAAACACCTCCAGAGACAGCACCTCTTGATTTTTTTCACATCTTCCTAGTGACCTCAGCTTGGAAATGATTCTTTGCCCAGGCCCCTGGGGGAAGGGAAGGCACACCTCCTGAGTACATATTAGTTCTCCAGGGCTGTCTTCAGAGATCTGGATTAACGGGAAAAGATTTCCGACATAAGATCTGACCCTTTCCCAGCCAACTTCCCCTTGGGCTATTATTTTTGGACAGCACCTTATATTTCCATGAGCGTACAAAGTCATCTTCAAGTGTGTACTTCAGTTTTCTTTTACCACGGCTCTAATTCATATCCATCACCGTGGAGACTTCTCAGCAATTTTAGAGTTAGTGGTCTTGTCTTTATCTGGTGGTTTAAAGTAGGTAAACCTTGGTTAACTTGCAGCCCACCTCCCTAAATTAAACCTGGCTAAGGCTTCATTATGCAAAGGAATCTGCCAGCCAAGTCTTCCTACTCTGGACAACTGGATCTTGGCAGCAAAAGTTATATATCAGTGCTACTCAAAGTGTGGTCTGTAGACTGCTGCCAGGCCAGCCATGAACTGTTATTGTTCTGCAATGAGATAGACACAGAATTTGAGACTGGGTGTTTAGAAATGTCTGCTACAATCTGACAATGACACCATATCCAAGTAGGTGTTCAGTAGACTTGTCTTGGCAGATAGTTGCTGTTGTTAGGTGCCGTCGAGTCGGTTCTGACTCATAGCAACCCTATGCACCACAGAACGAAACACTGCCCAGTCCTGCGTCATGCTCACAATTGTTGTTATGCTCGAGCCCACTGTTGCAGCTGCCATGTCAATCCATCTCATTGAGGGTCTTCCTGTTTTTTGCTGACCCTGGACTTTACTAAGCATGTTGTCCTTCTCCAGGGACTGATCCCTCCTGACAGCATGTCCAAAGTATATAAGACGTAGTCTTTCCATCCTTGCTTCTAAGTAGCATTCTGGTTGTACGTCTTGGTGGATAAGGTGTAGACCAGTTCAGGTATTGTTCACCTGCATGACAAGTTGCATGTAGTGTGAGCTGAGGACGAGTGTGGTATAGTAGAATCAGGCATTGGTCTGCAATTAAACTCAGCTGCTCATTTGCTCATTTGTATGTTCTAACAGGAGTACATGGTATTTTGTTGTGAATTTCTTTTTGTTTCCCTGACAACTACTGACGTTGAGCTCCTTTGCTTAGTTGGCCTTGTTTATTAGCCTTTTATGTGTCCTGTTTTTTTTAAAGTGATGGTTCAAGTGTTTTGCCCATTTTTCTATTGGGTTTTCAGTCTTTTTCTTATTGAAAAGTAGGAGTTACTTTAATATTCTGGATACTATTTTTTTCTTGGATATATCTGAGATGGGAATTGTTTTTAAAGATGTCCTTCACCAAGATAGCTTGAGAAGCATGACCACAGACGATTCACCTTATGGCCTTCTAGATGACAATACCTTATGGGTTTCTTTTTGAAGATCACTGAGAGGAGTTAGCAATTTACACTTGCTATCCTCAGTCAGGACTCTTAAGGATTCATGTGTCAGATGTCCAATTCAAACTAGTTCAAGCAAAAAGAGAATATATCAGTTGACAGAACTGAAATAGATTCAGGCAGAGCTAGATCCAGGTGATCAAGGCTGTCTCTCTTTCTTTATCCCTTGCTCCACATTCCTCTGTGTTGGCTTTATTCTCTGGCAAACTCTCTCTGTGTTGGGAAGAATGTTCTCCAGAAACTCCCGACTTACATAGTCCTTACTTGTCCCAGTTAGAGACACCCTATCGTTCCCTCCGTATCCAGGGAGACAGAATCCTGAGCCTGAGTTCTCTGCCATAAATTGCAGGGACTTAAAGTGGCCCAGTTCCCCAAGGGAAGTGAGAGGTGTCTACTACCTCAACTACAAAAGCAATGAAGAACCTTGGAAAGATTTGGAGCATGGCTAAGTCATGTGTGTATCTGCTGACAGTGGACGAGGAGGAGGTATATGTCATGAATTGAATTGTGTCCCCCCAAAATATGTGTCGGCTTGGCTAGGCCATGATTCCCAGTAATATGTGGTTGTCCTCCATTTTGTGAGCTGATGTAATTATCCTTCATTTTGTAAACGAGACAGGATCACTGCAGGGTAGATCTTGAGTCACAGACAGAAGGGTACGACTCAATTCACACCCTTACTCAAGTCACACCCTTGCTTGAGTCACATCTTTTATCTTACAAGAGATAAAAAGAGAGAAGTGAACAGAGAGAGGAGGGATCTCACTAACACCAAGAAAGAAAAGCTGGAAGCAGAGCGTGTTCTTTGGACCCAGGGTCACTGAGCTGAGAACCTCCTAGACCAGGGGAAGATTGATGCCCAGACACATGGATATTTCCAAGGAACAACAGGCCCACAGATGTTGTAAGGAGACAAGGACCTTCCCCCAGAGCCAACAGAAAGAGAAAGCCTGCCCCTAGAGCTGGCTCCCTGAATTTGGACTTCTAGCCCCCTAAACTGTGAGAGAATAAATTTCTGTTTATTAAAACCATCCACTTGTGGTATTTATGTTATAGCAGCACTAGATAACTAAGACAGTATAACATAACCCATGCTATGCTGGAGAAAGATTCATCTGGCTTTACTGGGTGGTAGGGAGAATTGAATGACTGGTGACAGAAACATCAGGTGAATATAAATTTAAATATGTGATTCTGTCTTCATGGTTATCTCATTCACTTATTCATACAGCAAATATTTGTTGAGTATCTAGCATTTTGCCTAATTTTTCTAAGTAATGTTATTACTGTTATAAATGAGGCAGTTAGAGTCCCTGATTTCATGAAGCCAATGGGCCAGTCATTAAATTTCTTAATCATTTTCTCTTCTAAAAAGATGTTGTTGTTGTTAGCTGCTTTGGAGTAGACCCTGACTCATGATAAGTCCATGTACAATGGAACACACACTGCCCGGTCCTGTGTCATCCCCAAGATTGGTTGCATTGTGACCCACAGGGTTTTCATTGAGTAATTTCCAGAAGTAGATCATTAGACCTTTCTTCCTAGTTTTTCTTAGTGTTGAAGTTCTGCTGCAGCCTGTTTAGTATCATAACAACATGCAAGCCTCCACTGACACACAGGTGATGGGTACACATGAGGTGCATTGGCCGGGAATTGAACTGGTTCTCCTGGCATACAAGGCAAGAATTCTACCACTGAACCACCATTACCCCCTCTAAAAAGATAACATAACTTTATTTCTGTAACAGGACACTGAGCAAAACCAGTGGGCTGGGTTAGCCTAAGAATTCAGTTTTCTTCATGAACATTATCTCCTATCTGAGACTGAGGATGAGATAACCATTATGAATAGGCGTGGAATTTATCTCTGAGTTTCCCGGCAGCTAAGGCAAAAAGGAAAATCTAGTGAATTACATCACTCTCATTGTCCGATGCCAATTCATGAGGAAGGACAAGCCTTTCCCTGGCTCCAAATAGTTGGAAGACTTTATTAAGTAGGCGTCTTAGGCGGGGTTTTCTAGAGAAATAAAATCAGTGAAGCATATATATACCTGTTGCTATCAAGTCAATTTGGACTCATAGTGACCCTATAGGACAGAGCAGAACTACACCGTAGGGTTTCCAAGGAGTGACTGGTGGGTTCGAACTGCTGACCTTTTGGTTAGTGGCCAAGCTCTTAACCACTTACACATATATATACATACATATACATATACATATACATATATATATATATGTATGTATATATATATACAGAGAGAGAGAGAGAGAGAGAGAGAGATTTGTATCAAGGAAATGGCTCATGTGGTTGTAGAGGCTGGAAAGTTCCAAGTCAGGCTGGAGGCTTCTCCTGACTCACGTAGCTACAGAGGCTGGAGAACCCAAGATTGGCAGGTCAGACAGCAGGCCTCTGGCTCACAGGCTGTCGAGGCCAATGCATCCCAAGATTGGCAGGTAAGCTGCTAGCTCAAGTCCCAAGAACTGAAGGTCAGATCAGGAGCCAGCTGCAGGATCCAGAGTGAGCAAAAGCCAGTGAGCTTTGCCAGAAAGGCCACCTATGTTGGATGTAGGCCACACCCCCAAGGGAACTCCCTTTCAACTGATTGGCTGCTCATAACAGATATCATCATGGAGGTGATTACATTATATTAAATCTCATTATGGAGGCGATTACATCATTACATAGCTGCCAAACTACGTCATAACTGCCAAACCACTGAGAATCATAGCCTAGGCAAGTTGACACACAACCTTAACCATTACCAAACCAAACTTGTTGCTGTTGAGTCGATTCTGGCTCACAGCGACCCTACAGGACAGAGTAGAGCTACCTCATGAATTTCCAAGGAGCAGGTGGTAGATTTGAACTGCTGACCTTCTGTTAGCAGCCAAGCTTTTAACCACCGCACCACCAGGGCTCCTTAACCATCACAGTAGGTGTATATATTGACTATCATAAAATCACATCCCCTAACCTGACAAAATGACCAGGAACCTCATGCAAGTATTTCAGACAGCAGCATCTCTTGCCTACTTCCTCAACTTCTCCCCAAATCAGCTTCAAACAACATGGAATCAGAATGATGTCACATCCTTGTGCAGGAAATTATCTTAGGGAACACTTTTCTGACTTCTTCAAATGCAGTCTTGGTTTTTCTTTCTGTTGCTTCTATCCAAAAAAACCAAACCTATTGCCATGGAGTTGATTCTGACTTATGGTGACCCCATGTGTTACAGAGTAGAACTGTGCTCCATAGGGTTTTCTTGGTTGCAATCTTTATGGAAGCAGATCACCAAGCATTTTTTCTGCAGCACTGCTGGTTGGGTTTGAACCTTCAACCTTTAGGCTAGTAGCCAAGTGCAAACAGTTTGCATCACCCAGGGACTTATTGCTCCTATAGGTCTTCTGTATGCCTATGGTTCCACTTGTACATCTGCAAGACCTTGAATTCTGATTACATATTGATGTATCTAGTCTCCTTGCCTTCCCTCCCCACAAGGTTTAAGTTACATAAGGGCAGGTCTCAGATGTTTTTCAGTTCTGTTTTCCTAGTATCAGAGAAGCCCTGGTGGCTCAGGGGTTAAGAGCTTGGCTGCTAAGCTAAAGGTCAGTGGTTTGAACCCACCAGCCACTCCGTGGGAGAAATATGTGGTAGTCTGTTTCCGAAAAGATTTACCGCATTGCCATCTCTATGGGGCAGTTCTACTCTGTCCTATAGGGTTGCTATGAGTTGGAATTGACTTGATGGCAACAGGTTTGGTTTTTGGTTTATTCCTAGTATCTACCACTGTGTCTAGCCTAAGAGGGTGGGTGTGATGGGGATGGATGGAAGGAAGGAAAGGAGGGAGGGAAGCATCCAATGACTGGTTCATGCCAAGGTACAAAGACTCAGTCCCCTTACCTGGACTCAGGACAACTCTGAGACCTATCCTAGCTCCAGACCTCCCTACAGGAAGGGCAGAGGTCGCTGTTGCAACTGGATCACAGCTCAGCTTCTCCTTCTGCCAAATCCTACTTCCTTCACCCTCCTTCCAGGTATGGATCCCGGGAGCATCCCCCAATCAAAAAGGAACAAAGAAAGAAAAGAAAGAGAGTGAGAGGGAAAAGGAAAGAAAGGGAGGAGGGGACCTCTTTAAGGAGAAGGAAGAGAAATCTATCAAAGAGGTCCACGTCTGGGCTGAAGGAGGCCAGCTTGGTCGCATCCAGTGTAGGCAGTTAGTAACACAAGAGACCTCGTGGGACGCTATTTGGGAAAGTGTGAAGAGCCAAGGGAAGAATAAATTGAAGACTGTGACATTAAAATGGAGACTTTAAGAACTTAGTATGTTCAGAAAAAAAAAAATCAATGCCCAATGGAGATTTCTATCAATCAATCATGATGAAGAGATGAGGAAATTCTTGTTTTTATCCACAGAATCTTTTCTCTTGCCCCACCAAGAGCCATGGTGGTCCCTGGGTTTACTGCTCAGGGATAGGGAAGATCAGGGCCAGCGGCGTATATCTCTCCCAGACTGTTGTCACCAGGAAGCCTGGGCAGTGTGTTTCAGGATGGGGGTGATGAGCACCATGGCATCACGTGTAAGCAGGGCCATTTTAAGTCCTCCATCAGCCTTCAATGTGCTCTTATTTTAATGGTCCCATTTCACATCATGTCAAAAATACTAAAAGCACTCACAATACACATGTAGCAAAATTTATTTTTTGCTAATAAAGCTTCAAAGGATTTTTATGATTTTTGCTTTTGAAATTATATGGCTCCAAGTAACTCATTTATTTTGTAATTAGCCATGGTTTTTCAGGTTTTGCAGCTAATCGTGCATGGCAAAGCAAGGAAATCTACCCTACAAATCACATCCAAATGTTGTAAAATGTTACTGAGTACTAAATTTAACAAGCAGTGACTTTTGTATATATTAAGTATTTCTTTTGAGTTTGCACTTTTAGTAGTTTGGAGCGACTGTTATTTAAAGCCTCAAGCATCTTTGAAGCCCTTGCAGATCGTGGGCCCGATGCACAGGACCTACCTATAGTGCTTTGGGGGTAAAATGGCTTCACATGTGAAGAGCTGGTGCGTGTCAGGCTGGACAAACCTTTGTGTCAGCAATTTGGGGACTTGATGTTGAAAGGGCTTGGTCATTTCACTTTTGAATTCAGGGCTCACTAACGTTTCCCCCTCAGTTCAGGCCTCTTTTAGAAGAGGTGGTAAGTTTTTTTCGCCAGCTATCTTGTTATAAAGTAGTTTCTGTGTGGGGACATCAGACTTGACATCATAAAACCGGAGTTCATGTCCTGTCTGTACCCCATGTGTAACATGGAAGAGTGCTTTCAACTCCCAGGAACTTAGTTTCCTCATCTGTAAAATGAGGCCAATAATACCAGTCTGTTGCTGTTGAGTCGATTCCGACTCATGAAGACCCCATGTGTTACAGAGTAGAACTGCCACAGAGGGTTTTCTTGGTTGTAATTTTATGGAAGATCTCCAGGCCTTTTCTTCCACGGTGCCACTGGGTGGATTTGAACTGCCAACCTTTAGGTTAGATGAGTGCAAATCGTTTATGCCACATGTGAGTTGGAATCAACTCGACATCTGGCAATATCAGTCCATCCTCACTCAGGGTTGTTTTGAGGATCAAAAGAGATACTCCACAAGAAAATTCTTTGTTGAAAAGCACCAGTCATCGTGACAATGTAGGACAGCTTAGGACAATGATTCTCAACCCTGCCTACACTTCAGAATTTTTAAAAGCAACCCTCTCTGGTGATTCTAATATGCAGCTGACATTGAGGACAGAGGTGCCAGAGAGGACATCCACGGTCCATGGAGTGGTGAATGGGTCAGTGACAGCTTCCGGGTTTCAGCAGCAGCAGTAGCTGGGCCCAGAGGTCCCCAGTGGGATTGAACCCCATGTAGAGCCTACCTCGGAAAGGCGAAGAAGCTGTACTATTTATCCACCAGTTCCTATATGATATTGGTTTAGAGTTACTTCCAGAAGCATTAACTTCCTGGCTTTTCCAGACTGCCCAGCTAATAGGTAGAAACAAGCTCTGTTGGCCAGAGAAAGCCTGAGGCAAAGAGTTTCTGGAGCTTGCAGTAGGAAGCCACCAGTGCCCCCCAGCCAAAAAAAAAAAAAAACAAAAAAAACCAGACAAGTACTGAGGGGATAGGGTGGGGCACCGATGTTTGCGACAGGACTCCACAGCCTTTGCTCCTTCCTCCGTGTTACAGTGCCTCTTAGATACCGGCGGGCAAACTCATGGCTCTAATGTCTGCCCCACTGCCTGCCCTGAAACCAGGTCTTACTGAAATCCCGTGCTGCTTGCAAGACTTCCTGAAGCCCAAAGACTTTGAGATCAAGTCCAGAATCTTCTTCCTTTGGATGCTTCTGCAGTGTGTGTTTTTGTGTGATGGGTTCTCTGTGACCCAGTGACATGTATCATACTTGAAATATTTCCACTGCTGACAAAATAAATCAGCTCTGCCTGCTGTAGAGCTTGGCTTATTAGGGAAAATGGAAAAGGGGCATTAAATATTAATGCTGCATATTTTCCTCTCCCTTGGTGCCTTCTGTGCCGCTGATCACTGCCCAGCCAGTGCAGCCTTCTGTCTTTTTTCTCCCGATGATGATAGGGGACAGGAGGGACCTTTGACAAGGCAGTGAGGCGCTAGGGTGTGAAATGGGGGCCCTGGCTAGTTCTCTAGGTTCCCGCTTGGGAGCGTCCCTGTCTCTGTCAGATGCCAAGGACTATCGCTGGATGAAACTTCATCTCCAGTGGAAATCTCGCCACTCTACCTGTTCGGCTTGGAAGTTTTTGCAGTAAGGAGAGAGCAGTTCTTGAAAGGAAGATGGTTTCTGAGGAGGCAGGTTGGGGAAATGAACTTTGGAGAAGTTGATAAATCTTGAGCTAACAGGCAGAAGAGAGCAGAGACTTTGCCTCTTGGTGTGTTTTCAGCCACGTTCAGTAAGGGTGGCCTCACTGCCAAGGCTAGGCCGGCGTGGAGGTGTGTGCAGGCAGCTTTGAGGCTTTGGGAAGAAATTCTTCCAGAGATGTTGGTGCTTCATTTGGCTAATTTGAAGAAACCGCTGCACAAAAATAAAAAGTAAACCCTGAGAGGAATCCTCTTTTAGACAGCTGGCAAGTTGGATTTCTTAGGTTTTTTTTTTAAATTTTTCATTATGCCAGTAATGCATTGGTCCAGTTTTGTAAAAATTAAATCATTTTACATATGGCTGGAGCTGCTGCCCCCACCCCCAACCTCGGAGGTAAGCACTGGAGGGTTCACAGCTGTATGGTCAAACAGAGCCTCTCCTGGGGATTTTGTTTGCTTGTTTTTGATGCTCCTCCTGACAAGCACTTCTTTTATTTTATTTATTTATTTATTTAAATTTTGATATATATATATTTTATTGTGCTTTAGATGAAGGTTTACAGAACAAGTAGTTTCTCATGAAACAGTTGGTACACATATTGTTTTATGACATTGGTTAACAACCCCATGACATGTCAACACCCTCCCTTCTCGACCTTGGGTTCCCTATTACCAGCTTTCCTGTCCCCTGCTGCCTTCTAGTCCTTGTCCCTGGGCTGTTGTGCCCCATTAGTCTCATTTTGTTTTATGGGGCTGTCTAATCTTTGGCTAAAGGGTGAACCTCGAGAGTGACTTCATTACTGAGCTAAAAGGGTGTCTGGGGGCCATACTCTTGGGGTTTCTCTAGTCTCCTGACAAGCATTTCTGTTGTTTTCAGGTGAAATCTATGGTGGTTTGATGTTGTGCCCCCAGATGTTTCCCCCAGTGCCATCTACACAGGGCCCCATGGTTTTCCTCCAATGGCCATTCTAATCTTCTGTGTCTGAACTAAGGAGAACCTGGTGGTGTGCAGTGGATAAACACTTGGCTGCTACTGAAAGGTTGGCGGTTCAAACCTACTAGCAGTTTTGCAGGAAGAAGATATGGCAGTCTGCTTCCATAAAGATTTACAGCCTTGGAAACCCTATGGGGAAGTTCAACTCTGTCCCGTAGTGTTGCTATGAGTCGGAATCAACTCAATGGGAGTGGGTTTGGTTTGGTTTTCTGGCGTCTGAACTGGTTCTGTCCTGCAGCCAGTGCTTCCTGGATCCATTGCAGTTTGCAAGACTTCCTGAAGCCCAAAGACTTTGAGATCAAGTCTAGAAGTTTCTTCCCTTGGAGCCCTTTGAGGGCTCTATGTGCCTGTGGCATCAGGCCAAGCTTCTCTGCCCAGCTTTCAATATTTGTCACAACCTGAGCCTCCCTGCTCCCCTATCCACCTCCACCCACACACACTCTCCAACCTCCCTGGGCTACTTCCCTCTGGGCAGTTGAACAAACTCCCTGGGCTGGCCTCTTCCTCTCTCTCTCTACCCCTCATTAGGTCATGCTCTTATTTCAGATCTGCTGCAAGTCCCTCCTCCTCTGAAGACTTTGTCTGCTGGTGCTGCTGGCCTTCCTTCTTAGAAGTCATCTCCAGCTAGTTCTAGAGGTTTTGTAAGAAGTGCTTTCTGGTGTGACATTTGTTTCTATTTCCTCCCCAGCTATGGAGACCTCAGAGCCTAGGTCTCAATCAATGATATAATAATAATCGTAATAATGGCTGTTATCGAGGCCTACTATGTGCCAGACTTTGTTCTAGATCCTTCACATTGGTCATCTCACTTTGTCCCATTCCTGTTTGTGGCTAAGGAGCTTGGACTGGGAGAGGTGTGTCCCTTGTCAAAAGTACCATAGCTAGTATGGGTCACACGCAGGCATCAGACTCAAGGCTGACTCCAGGTGCATGGATGATAATAAGCGCGGGATGTGCTGCCCCTGATTTTACTTCATCGGTGGCCCTCGTCCTAGAGACCCCTTATCCACATCCATGGTGGATCCCTAGAGGGCCAGTTGGTGGCCCACTCCACCTGCCCTTTGCTCAGGCACTTGGAGAGTTAAGATCCGAAAGGGGCTGTGAAGGGCCTGCCTATCAGGAGGCATAGGCCTCCAGGGAGTGCTCGAAGCTGTCAGCAATCTAGGTTAAATGAGGGTCCAAAGGGCAGCGCAGCAGAGAGATCATGGGAAGACATTATCCGAGGTTGTTTACAAATGAGAGGGAGAAACTCCTTAGTGACTTTCTTGAGGAGGGAAGACATGTCCCTTGAGGGAAAATTAGGTAAATTGTGTGTCTGTTCGGGCCATGCGGGCTTCGGTCCTCACTGGGGAAATTAACTTGTTACCTGCTTGCCTGTCACTTGTGCTCCCGCGTTTGAGCATCATTGCAGCCGCAGAGAGACGGGATGTGGAAGTCTGTGCCACAGCACGGGCATCAGGGGAAAAGGGGCTTCGTTTAGGACACTCCACGGTCAGGCGGTAACATTCCAGCTGCCCTCTCTGGCTATTTGCCACACTCTTACAAAAAATACTAATAACCCTTGTACTGCACCTTGGTTCCAAGAGGATTAACAGATGGTACCTGAAAAAATGCTTCAATGGTCAAAGAAGTATGGAGAATGCAGCTGTGAGTGTCTCGTTGCAGGACTTCTCAGTGCCTTCAGTGTGCAGCTGTGTTGAGTGGTCCTTCTAGAGGGGGCTGATAAAACTTCCCAAAAATCTTTGATCATGGAACCCTTTTTAAGAGTAGAACATTCATTTCCAGAAGTGGTGCTCGGTTCATCACACTGCAGAGCACACTGATGGGGAAAAAAAAAAGTGAACTCTAGAGCCAAGCAGACCTTAATAGACCCCTTAGAGTAGTGTGAGGTCCTTGGGTGATGCAAGCTGTTTATGATCAGTTGCTAACCTTAAACTTGGTGATTCAACCCCACCCAGCAGCACCATGAATAAAAGGCCTGGCGATCTGCTTCGATAAAGATTACAGCCAAGAAAATCCTATGGAGCAGTTCTACTCTGTCACCTATGGAGTCGCCATGAGTTGGAGTCAACTCAATGGCAAGGGTTTGCTTTTTTTTTGGCTTAGAGAAGTGTACAGTGTTATAGGGATATGATGTTAGGGCTGGCTGGGAAGCAGAAGGACCCAGCATTGATTGTGCTTCCATTGTGTACAAAGAACTATATTGCATTTAATCTTCTCAACAACTCCTTGACGATGTTCTATTATCCACACTTTAGGATGAGGAAACAGGTGCAGAAGATTCAGGACATGTAGCAGTCAAGGTAGGAAGACTTTCTTACTCAGGTCTTGTCTTAGGCCGGGTTCTCTAGAGAAGCAAAACCAGTGAAGTGTATAAATATATATACATATACATATTTATATCAAGGAAACAGCTCATGCGATTGTAGAGGTTGGCATATCCCAAGTCCATGGATCAGGATAGAGGCTTCTTTCGATTCAGTTAGCCACAGGGACTGGTGAACCCAAGACTGGCAGGTCGGAGAGCAGGGCTCCCACTCACAGGCTGTGAAGATTGAGGAATCCCAAAATCAGCAGATAAGCTCAGAGATCAAGTCCCAAGAACCGGAGGTCAGATGAACAGGAGGCAGCTGCAGGATCCACAGTGAGCAAAAAAAGCCAAAACAGCTGCTTACATTTGGATGCAGGCCACACCCCCAAGGAAACTACCCTTCAGCTGATTGGCTACTCACAGCAGATTTCATCATGGGAGTGATCACATATAAACACTGAGAATCATGGCCCAGTCAAGCTGACACACAACCTTAACCATCAAAGGTCTTCGTGGCTTTTGCATTTCACGTAAAATCTGTGTATATGAAGCCTCTGTGAATTTCAAGTCATTACTAGTGGCCAATAATACCCCAGTTTAGAAACTCATATAAACTTTTGTCCAATGCCATCAAAAGGCTTTTAAAATAATTATTAATCTTCTTCTCTTGCGAAAATCCAAACTTACAATAAAACGTTTACTTGACTTCAAAAACTAAAATTTGTGTCTTAGTTACTGTCCCCATTCCCTGCTCCCTGCTAACCCCCACATGCCTCACCAGAGTCTCTATATGTAGAAAATTTCTGATCATTTCATAGAATTTAAATCACAGAGGACAACCATAAGCCCAGTTTCGTTTGGCCAAAGGATGTTTCCAGAAGATTCGAAGGCATATCAGTCTCATCCTCCAAATCATGGCTCATCCTCCAAAATATTTAACTGCAATCAGTTATTGAGTTTTGAAATGTTCACTGATTTCCCTTAGTTCCTAGGAAGAAACAAGAAACAAAAGGCAAACATACACACGCATATTCTGGGAAGGCTGGCACTTCTTACTGTGAGTCACTTATCGTGATCCAAAAGATTTACTCAGAGGCATAATTAATTGGAACGTATTTCCGTGGAAGTTACTCTCCTTCATCTCATTACAGAAACAAAGGAAGATTATAGACCAGGGGATCCATGAGGTTTCAAGAGAGTTTAGTGATAAATGAAGTTGGAAGGAGTTGACACACCGTTAGAGATGGTTAACATCCAGAAATTCTTACAAAGAAACAGCAATTTTTTTCCCATTAATTCTGCCTTGCCTCTTCCATTGTGAACGGTACCATGGCCGCAAGTTCAGTGCAATGCTACCCTGGTGATAAAGGCCCCCAAAGACTTTGCCCTGGAGAAGGGTTCTTCAAGAACTTGGAAGATTAAAAAAAAAAAAAAAGGCAATGCAGTCATAAAAACAAGAACCCAGAAAAATACGAAGAGAAAATTCTTTAAGGTTTGAAAACTGCCATCTGTATATGTTAGGACAAGCACTCTCTCATTAATTTATCATCACAGCCATTAGGGAAATGGATCAAACTGGGCCAGGAAACTTTGGGTTACAGCTGCCTTTTTTTTTTTTTTTTTTAATTTTTGTAAATCAAACTTTTTATTTTTCATTTCATCTCTAAATTTCTCAGTATGGATCTTTAAAAGACCCCCCTCTCCTTTACTTCTTCTTTAACATGACCACAATACCATTATCACACAGAATAAAATTAATAATAATTCATTAATGTCATCAAATATCCAGTAATTATTCAAATTCTTAATTAGGCCATAAATGTCAATTTTTGATTAAGGTTTGTTTGATTGAAACAGGATCTAAATAAGGTACATTGTTGTTGTTGTTACTCTGTGTCATTGAGTCAATTCCAACTTACAACAAGTCTACAGAACAAAGCATAACTGCCACATAGGGTTTCCTAGACTGTAATCTTCACCGAAGCAGATCAATAGGTCCTTTTTCCTGCAGAGTGGCTGGTGGGTTTGCCATTGAGTGCTTAACCACTGCACCACCAGGGCTCCTTAAATAAAGTCTAGTCATCTATTAATACAAATTTTAAGTATCTCTCTCTCTTTTTTTGTTTAATTGTACTTTAGGTGAAGTTTTACAGAACAAATATTTTCTCATTAAACAGTCAGTACACATATTGTTTTATGACATTGGTTAACAACCCCACGACGTGTCAACAGGCTCCCTTCTCAGCCTTGGAGGACCTTTTTTTTTTTGGTGAAAATATACATAGCCAAAGATACACCATTGCAAAAATTTCTACATGTACAATTCAGTAACGTCAATTCCGTTCTTCCGGTTGTGCTGCTATTCTCACTTTAGATGACGGTTTACAGAACAAAATAGTTTCTCATTAAACAGTTAGGACACATATTGCCCTATGACAGTGGTTAAGAACCCCAACCTTTTTTTTTTTTTTAAATGAGGATCATATTTTATTTTTTAAATAAGGTTTTATTTATTTTTGGTAGCAATATAGGCAACCAAATATATATCCAGTTACCGTTTCTACACGAACAGTTCGATGACATTTGTTACACACCTCACGTGGCGTCACCGTTCTCGTTGTCTGTACCCATATTGTGTCATCACCTCTAACTCATGTTTTCTGCCTTTTAAAGTTCTCGTCTGTGCTTTAGATTAACTCTTGTCAGTTGAAACTCATATAGTGAATTCCTTATAAGAGCGCTATGCTCAAGGCATAGGAGGTCTGGTGGTGCAATGGTTAAGCGCTCGGCTCCTAACTGAAAGGTCAGCAATCTGCTCTCCTAAAGACTACAGCCTAGGAAACCCCATGGGGTAGTCCTACTCTGTCATATAGGGTCGCTGTGAGTCAGAATCGACTCTGTGGCACACAACAACAACAACGGTCCAGGCAAACATTAGTTGCCATTTTTTTGTAAGATAAAATAATTAAATGGAGAAGAGATTTGGGAGAAGATGCAATTGGGAGACACTTGGAGAATTTTTCAGAAGACAGTGTACCGATTTTTCTTTTGTCCTTTTTTGTTTTTTCTGTGGTTCTAGGAGCTTCTCCATGGCTGTCAGAACCCCAGTAAGGAAGCACTGTGGAAATTTAAAAGCCCCAAAACTTGTGGCAAGTATTTGAGATGCCAAAAAGTAGAAGGGGCTCCGGAGACTTCTATTCTCACTCTGTATCTTCTACCCAAAAGACAGACCCAAATCTTTTAACATTCTCCTAACTCTGGAAGTGGCCTGGGGCCATTAAGCATTCTTTTAATTCTGGAAATGGGGAGAGAGGTAAGAGACCAGCTCTAGTGAGAGGGTGTTACCACTCAGCAAAGCTGGTGGTCAGGCTTCATGCCCAAAATGGGCCAGTTCAAGAAATAACAAACGTCAGCTCTGTCGAGGGAAAAATGCAAATAAGGCGGCTCGGGGTTAAGATTTTGAGTGCTGTTGTGGTTAAAATTATGCTCTTGTTTATGGGGGGAAATAGATTTTTAAAAAAATCTGTATACAGTTGGGTGAACTAGGCAACCATCTATTATGTAATTGAGTAACAACATAATCCACCATAATAGTGGAGAGGCAGGCCAGAGCCATCTCGAGCTTGGGAGACTTTGTCTGTTCTTTCTACTTTGGTCTTAGAAAAACAAGAGTTGTGGGGAGTTTGGCTTCTCTGTCTGTTTTAGAGGATGATGTCTAATGGTGCTTTCCCTCACGTGGGAGAATTCTTAGTAGTGAAGAAAAACCTGCTCTGAAACAGCGCTTGCTGCTCTCATCTTCACCTAAAGTTTTGTGTTCCCTGGTGCCGTAGCCCACATCATCCAACCTGCATCATTAGGACTGAGGGGCACGGAGACACTTCCACCAGGGCTTTCACAAATGGAGATGTACAGGCGTCAAGGCCACTGGGGTCTTTTATAAGTTACCCTGTTGAGAGACCTCAAGGACAACTGTCCTTCTTCCTCTAGGTATGTCCAGACACACGAAGGGATCCGGAAAGTAAACCATGGTCAACCGTCCTCTGCTTTGTGATGTTCCCACCATGAGGCAGGCCTCCCTCGAACATTGCCCCAGTTGGTGGGAGATGGGCAGGGCTACAGCGGCTCAGGCAGGGCAGGGCTGGGAGTGTGTGCGCGCATGTGCGTGCGTGCACCTGCATCTGCTTACACCTGTGCTCGTTCCAAAGGCTGAGTGTTTCGAACATTCTCTGTTTATAGTGGTTGCTTAGGTTACCGCCCAGATCCTTCTTTAGGACCAAGGTGCTTATTCGCTCAACTCCTGGCAGTGTTGGCTGCTGACGGATCTTAGCCAGGAAATCCCCTCAGCCAAAGGGAGTTGCCCTGTCAAGTCTATTCCCCCTCCCTAGGACATCCCACATCTAATGACTGGTCCGTGCCAAGGTACAAAGGCTCAACCCCCTTGCCTGGATTCAGGACAACCTTGGGAGCCATCCTAGCTGCAGAACTCCCCACAGGATGGGCGGAGGCTGCTGTTGGGACTGTATCGCAGCTCAACTTCTCCCTCTGCCCGGTCCTGCTTCCCTCACCCTCCTTCCAGGTGAGGGTCCCAGGAGCACTCACCAATAAACTGCCTGCACACACATCTCAGAGTCTCAGTCTGTTATACAGGAAACCTAACCCCTGACCAAATGTCTTCTCCTTTTCATTAAAGTAGGTGGTCAATGAAAGCTGGCCAATGCATTGTTGATTTGCCATACTGTGATTGCAATAATAGCTTGATTCCACGGAGTCACCAGACGTTTCTGGAAACAGAGCTGGTGTCCTCAGGACCCTGAGATCACTGTGGTGGTAGAACTTTAGGGGCTATGGGAGGTTGGGACATTTCCTCCCACATGGCCTGTCATCTGCTTTTTGAGCTACTCATTTCTTCTTACCTGAAGATCTTTTGGTTTTTCAGAGGTTCCTATGGCAAACCTCTTAAAGACACAGCATAGTTCTGTAGAAAGAGCACAGGACCTAAGGTTGGGAGACCACATTCAAGCCCCAGCTTTGCCACTTAGCAGCTGTGTGGTCTTGGACCAGGTAAAGCACCTCTCTGGGTCTCAGCTTTCTTACCTGGAAGGTGCGTATCTTAGGCTGGGTTCTCTAGAGAAACAAAACCAGTGAAGCATATATCTATATCTATATCTATATAGATATATATGTATATTTATATCAATGAAATTGTTCACGCGTTTGTAGAGGCTGCAAAGCCCCAAGTCTGTGGGTCAGGCTGGAGGCTTCTTCCGACTCAAGTATCTGCAGAGGCTGGGAAACCCAAGATGGCAATGAATCCCAAGTAGTAGGCCCAAGATTAGCAGGTAAGCTGCTAGGTCAGGTCCCAAGAATTGGAGGCCAGATGAACAGGAGCCAGCTTCAGGATCTAGAGAAAGCAAAAGCCTACGAACTTTGCCAGAAAGGCCACCTATATTGGATGTAGGCCACACCCCCAAGGGAACTCCCTTTCAACTGATTGGCTGCTCATAACAGATCTCATCATGGAAGTGATTACATTATATCTGATCTCATTATGGAGGTGATTACATCATTACATAGCTGCCAAACTACATCATAACTGCCAAACCACTGAGAATCATGGCCCAGCCAAGTTGACACACAACCTTAACCATCACAGTGGGGCTTCAGGTATGTAGTCTGCCCACGTTCCAGAGCAGTTATGAGGTCAATAACACATTTAAGGGCACTGTGAGAAGCCCAGGACGGGCAGGGAGGACCATGCCTTAACACACCAGTGAGCGTCGTGGCAGGAACCTTAACCAGAGAGGGGGTTGGAAGACCACTTAGGGAGGGGTCCTGAGCAGAACCTCTGGTGTTGGAGCCAGGTAGAATTGAATTCAAATCTCATCTCTACCATCTACTTGGGCAAATTACTTAGTCTATGTTTCCGTTTCTTATCCAGATACTAGTTTAACTGTATCATAAAGTTGACTGTAAAGAGCAAATGAAGGAATTTAGACAAAGTATCTAGCACATAGTTTAGGAACTCAATAAATGCTAGCCTTTATTAATGACAGAGTGGAGTGGACTCTCGGCTCTACCACTTACCAGCTGAGTGACTTCAAGTGAATTATTTAATAAACCTCTCTGAGCCTCAGTGTACTTCTCTGTAAAATGGAGTGATACTGCCTACTTTATATGGTGGCTTTGGAGGCCAAAAAGAATGTATATGAGAAGCCTGATACAAATACGAGCTCAGCTCTTATTTTTATTGTTATTTCTGAAGAAGTTTATCTTTTAATGAGGGTCTTAGATAAATAGCAAAAAAAAAAACCTAGTGGGGAAGTTAAAAGCATTATTATCCATTGTGAGCCCCAGACTGAATATTAGTTACCAGCTTTCTCACTGATGGTGGGAAGTGTCCAAGTCACTTTGCCTGCCAAGTTACTTGTTTCCCAGCAGGGAAATAATACATGGAACTTGGCCACCATAGGCTGGAGTCTCACTGTTTTCTGGGAATCACCTGATGTCAGGGTTTGCAACACGAGTTCCTGGTCCAAAAGAGGGAACTCTGCCAGGTCACAGACGAAGGCCCCTGTGGTCCCTGTGCTGGCTTTAGCCATAGCATCGGCCTGCTGTCTGCTGATTGGCTTTCAGAGGTCATGTGACCATCCACACTTGGAGATCTTCAGATAGAGAGTTGGGTCCGTTTTTATTGTATCACATCCACAACCTTCTGAGGATATAAGTCAAATTTATTTTTACTACAGAATAACTGGACAGACCCAGTTAATCCCAGAGAAATCTGCCAAGGGAGGAAGCAGGCATTGTGGTAGCACAGAAGGAGCACTAGACTAGGAGTCCATCAGCCAGGTTATGGATGGGCTCTGCCCTCTCTGTTGACTCTGGTCCTTAGTCAGGCATTGCTAGTTGTGAGGAAAACAAGCTCATTCGATTTAGCTCAAGTGAAAAACAGGGACCTTATTGTAAGTATTCAGGGGCAGCTCATGGAGCCCAGCTGCAGGAAGTCCAGCCTGGCCTGAGAGCAAGTAGGAAGTCACTATTTCTCTAACACCCCATAGACGCCTGTCTCCACAGCTCTCTGGACACTTGCTCAACTCTCCTCCCAAGGAGCAGCTTTCCCTGCCAAGCTGGCTTTCTGCTCCTCCTTACATCAGCCTGCCCAATGCTTTGGCTGACTATGGCACTGATTCCAAACTCGACATTCAGCTCCTCATTGCTCACTGACACAGTGGCGATCAGCGGTTACTTTGTTTAAATACCAAGGAGAAGGAACTTGATTGGCTTAGTTTGGGTCAGATGTTAACTCCTGATCCAATCAACTGTGATCAGGGAAATTGGGTCCCATGATGCTGGAGTGATAGGCAGAGCAGGCTTTCCATTAAGGGGATGGAGGTGGGAAAGAAATAATGGACATTTGGACAGATTGGTTCACCTTTCTGGGCCTTATTTTCTTCAACTATAAAATAATAACAATAATAATAATAACTATGTTGTTGCATATGCTGTCGAATAGATTCTAACTCATACGGACCTTTTATGACAGAGTAGAACTGCCCCACAGGATTTCCCAGGCTGTAATCTTTATGCGAGCAGATAGCCAGGTCTTTTCTCCCATGGAGTGGCTGGTAGTTTCTAACAACTGACCTTTCAGTTAGCAGCCAAGCACATTAACCATTGTGCCACCAGGACTTCTATTAAGGAGCCATTAAGTATAAGATTACATCATTTTACATATGGAACCCACTGGACAATTCCCTTCTTCTGCACCTGTTAGTTATCTGTGACCACATAACAATAATCCAGGGAGTCCCTGGGTGGTACAAACGGTTAATGCACTGGGCTGCTAACTGAAAGGTTAGTGGATACAGTCCACCCAGAGATGCCTTGGAAGAAAGGTCTGGTGATCTATTCCCAAAAATTCAGTCATTGAAAACCCTACGGATCACAATTTTACTCTGACACACAGGGGTCACCATGAGTGGGGGAGTCACCATGACTTGTAATTGACTTGATGGCAACTGGTGGTTTTTCTTTTTTTAAATCACGTAGGATAAAGGACATCGATTCTTCAAGGAGGTTCTCCTCCTAAGGTGTTCCTGGGAATCCCTGAGGGGTGTCCATGTGCTCCCCAAATCTACCCAGGTGGTGGCTTCTCATCCCAACCAGCCAATGTCGAATTACCCAATAAGCAGGGTAGGCACGGGTTTACTTGTGCTTACTTAATAATTTATAGGGAACAATTTCACATTTTTTCACTACATCAACGATTCTGCTTCTAGATATGGCTGGCATCTGTCTCTCTCCCCACCCCACAGCATCTTCCTACAGAATCAAAGCCTCTTCAAATTTACAATCCCTGACAGTGACGGAGAACCCAGTAAGCAAGGTAAGCATGGGCTTACTTGTGCTTACTAATCTGTAGTGAACAATTTCACATGTTTTTCACCACATGCTTACCTTGCTTATTGGGTAATCTGCTCCTGTAACCAGCTTTCTTGCTCTGCATCATTGCTCCTCCAAAGCTCAGCTGCACATCTCTAGCATCCTGCTTTCCAGGTGACGGCTGACAGTCAGCCATATGTATCCTCATTCCTGGCACGGATGTGAGCTCCTTCCTCAGTCCCCACAGCACAGCTAAGATGTGATGGGAAGATAAGTTTATTTTTTTTCTCATAGATTAAAGAAACTGCCTGAAATTCCCAAAATGATTGTTTTCCAACCTCCAATATTTACAGTTCCAATCTTTTCCAGGTGCCCTACTACATTATCCCCTTTGATTTTCCCAACAACTTCATGAGGTAAAGGATGATTTTATTTTACAAATGAGGAAAGTGAGGCTCAGAGGCATTTGATAGCTTACATCTAGGAAGTGGGATTCAAACCCAGCTGGAGTGTCCCCTTTCTCCTACATCACATGTCCATGAGCCTTTCCAGTTCTGATAGTCTATAATTCTGAGATTCTTATATGATACTGGAGGTGGCACAGTGGTTAAGAATTCAGCTGTTAACCAGAAGGTTGGCAGTTTGAATCTACCAGCCGCTTCTTGGAAACCCTATGGGGCAATTCTACTCTGTCTGACAGGGTCGCTATAAGAATCGACTCAATGGCAACGGGTTTGGTTTTTGGTTTTATATGATACAGGGAGGATTTGACCCTAGCATGTGGGAAGGTAGCCTGTGATTTGCAAGAGCTAATGCCCCAAGGATGGGGACGTCTACATAATTCGTGGGCCCTAGAGTAAAATGAAATGTGGGGACCCTTGTTGAAAAATTAAGAATTTCAAGATGGCGACAGTGGCACATTAAGCCAAGTGCGGGCTCTTGTGAGCGCAGGACCCTGTGCAGCTCACATGAGACTCACAGGTTGCCTGCCCAAGAAGCTGGCCTGGCCTGATGAGTCACTTTTCTCCCGGGAGGAAGGTGGGCCACAGGACACTTGGGCTCTGTCACAAATGGTGCTGTGTTCAAACGAGCTTTATCCACCTGCTCCCTGTAATGCCGCACGATCATGAAAGAAAGCACGAGACCAAGGGATTGAATGTACCAGATAATTTTTGCAGTTTAACTGCTTTTATTCTTTCCCCATTGTTATTGTTTTGAATAATCTTTGTGGCTTTTGAAGAAATTGCTCGAACCGATTTGAGCCTTAATAAGACATGAAAAAATTGGAGGCAAAGGGGGCCTGGTGCTAAAAGAGCAGATTTCATTTGGCACCGCAGGAGCCCAGGTGCTGTGTGCTCATCAGAGGAAGATGGGCGGTGTGGGATGCAGGCAACATGAAGGGGCGGCCAGAGAGCCGTGAGGACTGTCCTCAGTCTAAACAGTGGAATGACAATTGGCAACATAAAAGCCAAGGTGAAAAGTGAGAAGGAGATAGAGAAAAAACTAACCCCAAATCAACCACAGCCACCTGAATGAGGGAGAGTTGAGAGTGAAAAGCTGCTAGTCAGGATTCTAAGTAGTTTGCAACCCCTGCTGGAAGGAAGATGGGGCCCCAATGTTTCCCACAAGGGCAAAGGCATTTGGGCACTTGACTGGGTCTCCCTAGGAAGCAATGTTTGCCAGAAAGGATGTAATATGGGGTGTAGCTATTCCCAGCTGCTGTTGAGTTGGCCTCTGACTCATGGCTACCCCACGCACAACAGGATCAGACTTTTGTGATCCATAGGGTTTTCACTGGCTGATTTTCAGAAGTAGATCACCAGATCTTTTTCTCAGTCTGTCTTAATCTGGAAGCTCCACTGAAATCCTCCTAAATTTGCAGGTAACTGGTATCTGACCACCTCCTTGGAAAGTGTGCCTCTGTCTTAGGGATTCATTCAGTGATTACCAGCCTCCTGTGTGCAGCATGGTGCTAGTCTTGGAGATACAATGGCTCACAGACGGGTGTGGTCCCTGCTGTCCTGAAGTTCTCAGTCTGGAGAGGGAGCCAGACTGGTGAGCAGGCAGGTGGGCATGCAGGGGAGGTGTGGAGAGGAACACAGAGGGGGAATGCCTCACCTAGAGAAGGCCTCTCCCTTCCAAGGGAACATCCAAACTGAAATCTGAAGGAGGAGTAGAGTTTATCCAGGTGTTCGGGATACTGGGGGTGGGGAGGAGATCCCTGGCTAAGGGGAAAGCACGTGCAAAGGCCAGGAAGCAAGAAAGAAAACGCTGCACTTCAGTGGTGGACATTGACTGCTAGCAGAAACCATTCAGTCAATAAATGTGCATAGAGTGCCTACCATGCTTCCATGCTCTTGAACCATCCTATGCACTTCGTGGTGTTATTCTCCATCGCTTGCTTTTCCACCTGAAGACCCTTGCATGCTTCTCTGTTCTCTCTATTCCTTCCATTTTATATATCAATTGACTCCCTTCCTGCTTTCAGACCCTTGGATTTGTTCCATGTATTACCAGCTTAGTAGAGGGTTGGTGAAAAAGAAGACTCCCCTGTGTGGTTCAGCTCTGGGCTCCCCATCTCTCAGGTGAACACTAGAAAGGCAGAGAATATCACGGATAGAAAGTTATATGTCATCTTGTGCTCAAGCTAGAATCTACAGAAGTCAATTCAAAGGGTAAAGCATTTATGGGAATGCTTAAGGTCAATAAAAAACTCCTCAGGGAAGGGCAAGGAGGATCTGCTTGCTTATTTTTAAAGAGCCTTGTCAATTAGGTTAACTGAGGAGTCAGTCCTAATTTGGACCTTAAAAGCTCTCAGGTGAGGAGAGACAGTGACAGCCAAGGACTTGCCCATAAGCCCTTAATCAGGGCCCAGCCTGAGTTCCTCAGCCTTTCTTCCTTCCCAGCGCAGGGAGGGAAAAAGTGACGATTGACAAGGAAAATGGTGGGTGGTGAATGCATTCCCCTGAAAGATACCTTTGGGAGCACGGGAGGTAGACCATCCTCGAGTGAATGTGTTCAACACACAGGTGATCCAGATAATCCAATAAAACAGTTCTTGTTTTTGTGACTAATCCAACTGTCATACTCTGTTACCAGGAGCTCAAGTCATCAAAACACGATTCTGCGTCTTGATGTTCACTTTCTGGTTTGCCCAGAATTAATTTTTCCTCTCAACCCTATCTCCAAACTGCCTACTCATGTTTCAAACAGTAACATGCTAAGAAGAAATTAACAAGGAAACAAGATCATTTAGTATACTCCAGAGCTCCACATTCATGATTTGAGTTTATTTGCTGTTTTGGATTATGTATGTCTCATGATCCCCTGCCTTGTTACTCATACTAGATAACCAGTTGCCATCAATTTGGTTCTGACTCATGGCCACCCCATGTGTATCAGAGTAGAAAGGTGCTCTGTAGGGTTTTCAATGGCTGATTTTTTGGAAATAGATCACCAGGGCTTTCTTCTGAAGCTTCCATGGGTGGACTTGAACTGTCAACCTTTTTGTTAGCTACTGAGCAAGTTAACTGTGTACCACCCAGGGACTCCGTGATTGTTATTTGCATACATGCCTATCTCTTGTACCAGGTTGAGAGGTTTTGAGGGAAAAGATTTTATACCCAGTTCATTTAGTCCTGTTACCATCAGCTTGGGAGCCCTTGTGGTTAAGAGCTTGGCTGCTAACCAAAGATCAGCAGTTCAACTCCACCAGCTGCTCCTTAGAAACCCTATGGGGCAGTTCTTCTCTGCCCCCTAGGGTCACTATGAGTTGGAATTAACTCAACAGCAACAGGTTTTGGTACCATCAGTTTGGTGCCTGGCACACAGTAAGTACTGAATCAATGTCTGTTGAATTGCTGACTTCATTCAGATAACCAGGGTTGACTGTGGCTCTTTTTAGTTAATCTGCGTTGCCACTCTCAGCCGCATATGGTATCAGACTGCCATATTTCTATCAGATTTGCATACTTTCTAGCTGTACCTCCATCTTGGCTCCTCCTCCCACCTGCTCTTTAAGAGCCCACTGTGTCTTTAATGATGGAAGGAGTGCTTATCAGAGGCTAGAGAGAGTCTCATAAAAATCAATAACATGGAAAAATTATATGTCAATTTCTTGTAGATCAAACATGCACTTAAGGCCCAGCATCTGCACTCTTGGACATTTATCCCAGAGAAACAACAATTCACGTTCATATACAAACCTGTAAACGAATGTTCATAGCAGCTTTATTCATAATAGCCCAGAACTGGAAACAATCCAAATGCCCTTCAATGGGTGAATGGTTAAATAAACTCTTGTATATCTGTACCGTGGAACACTACTCAGCAATGAAAAGGAATGAGCTATTGGTACATGCAACAACCTGGCTAAGAGCATTATGCTTAGTGAAAAAGCCAGTCCCAAAAGGTTTCATGATGTATGATTCCGTTTATATAAATTCACAAAATGACAGAACAATAGAGATGGGGAACAGATGAGTTGTTGCTGGGGGAAAAAGTTAGGAGAGTGGGAGGATGGGTCTATACAATATAGACGAGGGAGATTCTTTGCAGGGAGTGATGAAATAGTTCTGTATCCTGGTTTGGTGGTGGTTCTATGAATCTATACATGGAATCAAATTGTACTGAACATACACACACGCACAAATGACTGCGAAAACAAAAATGCCTGTAGTCTTGTTAACAGTACAGGCAATTCCTGGGTTACAAATGAGATCTGTTACTAAGGGCGTCTTTAAGACTGTGTAGGGAAGTCAGAACAGGTGCCTGCGATTCTTGTTTAGCCTTACTTTAGCGCAAGAAAAGGCTTGAAGCCTCTTCAATGATGTAAAAGCAGCACGCGCGACAAGTGAAGGTGATTGTGATGAAGAATTTGTTGTGAGCAGGGCAAATTTACGTAACATTAAAGGGCAAGTAGGAGTCGCCCTTAAATCTGCTGTTCACAACCCGCGGACTACCTATATTTATTTATTTCCTTCTAGACTTCTGTCCAGGACTTAGTTTTCCAGATGTCCAGACTCTCTACATCTTGTTTGGTGAAATCTGGGCTGGAAGTCGCACTGCTGGGACCTCAGGTTCTTAGATCAACGGTCACCCACCTTCCTCCCACCTGGGGAACACATCAGCTGCCCTGCAGCACTGGAGGCCTGCTCCCCCTGCCAGCCTACCCCATGCCCCAACCCCACCCTCACCTGTGCACAGAGCAGGGCCACACCTCCAAGCTGGACTAGATCCATTCCCTGTCACCTGGATCAACTAATTCCCAGAAAGTTGGCCTGAGAGTTTCTGAGCCTTGGTTCAGATGACCTGGGTTCCAGGCTGGCCCTGCTATGTACACTTAGGCAAGGCGCTTCCCCTCTCTGCCTCAGTTTCCTCAACTGTCCAGTGGGAGTAGATCATTCCTAGCTTATCTTTAATCCTAGAATATACTAAGCCCACATATTGTGATTGATGGGAAGGTTCCATGCAAGCAGAAGTTACTATTATAATAACTTCATAATAACAATTTAATAGTGATTAATTATTAAGCATCTTCTATATACTAAGCCCAAACATTACCTCTTAATTGTCATAAAAGTCATTCGAGTTAAGTGTCATGGGCCACCTATAATTATACCAAGCCCATTCCGCATCTGCTCAGGCAGTTGTCCTCCTAGGGGCCAACACTCTCTATTCACTGTGGCTGAACCCCTAAAAGCTATAGGAATCTTTGTCCCTGTTTGAGTCTCAATCCAGGAGACCTGGAGCCTTGCTTACTTTCAAGGATCCACGTCAACCTGATACCCAACATCCCTGGGGCCAGCTTGACAGGCTCACAAGAGCTTTTCCCACCTCTGGGCTCAGTGACATCAAGCTCGGGGCTAGAGATTGGCCATGGTAGTAGTATTTACACCTTGGACATTGACAAGCCTTACAAACCCGGGCTGTTTTCTTTTCTTTTTTTTTTTTTTGTTTCCCCAGAAAGCCAGTTTGTGAATGAGTGCCTGCAGATTATAGCTCCTTCCTTAGGGTTACCACACAGGAAGCCCTGTTAAATTTGAATTTCAGATAAACAACAAATTATCTTTTATTATAAGTATGTACCATACAATTCAAATTCAACTGGGTGTTTGTTTGTTTTCTAAATATGGCAATCCTATTCCTGGATATTTGCTAATGTACATTTGAAGATTACAGCCTCTGAGAAATTCTGGGTTATGCAACCCTGTTCGATTTTGTTTACCGTAGTATTTTTCAAGTCTAGTTGGAAAAAACCTTTCGGGACTCACTTTGAGAAATGTTGCACTGTAAGCATGGCTGCCTCCCCATCCATCTACCCATCTGGCTTTTAAAGTGGACTGATCCAAGACTGAGGGCTTTGGTGGTTCAGTGGTAGAGTGCACACCTTCCATGCCAGAGCTCCCGCTCATCCCCCACCTGCCAGCCTCGCTTCGTCCCTGTCCCTGCACACCAAATGAGTCTGGTTTCTTGTCAGGCAGACCGGTGGGACCCTGGGGGCTGGGTGCTTTTCTTCTTTGCCCCTTGTTCATGTTCATCTGGGAGCCATAAAGCCAGGGAGAGAAAGAGCTGAGGGAGTCAGGAGGCGAGACCACTGTGAAAAGAGTTCATCAGGACAATACAGTGAGTGCCCAGTGAGGTCCTGAATGCGGGGCTTATGGGGCTGTTCTGAGCCCTCCAATGGGCCTTTTGTGCTCTTCTCTATTGACTGTTACTAAACCCTTCAGTAAGTTCTCATTGTGCTCGGAATAAAACCCAAACCCCCAGTCAGGCCCACAAGGCTCCAGCCTCAACTCGTGCCACTCACCACCCTCCTCTTCCCCCGCTTGCCTTCCTTCAGCTCTGGGGCACACCGCGCCTTTTCCTCCTTCTGGCCCTTTGTACCTGCTGGTTCCTTGGCTTGTGCTGCACCTTCCTGCATCTTCCCAGGGATGGCACTTCTTCCTGCTTTCGGTCTCCACATGAAATGTCACCGTCTTAGAGAGGTCTTTGACCTAAGCTAGAGCCCCACTCCCCCCCAACCCACAGCGATCTTCCGTCTTCCATTAAGTCTGTATCATTTTCTTATCTCCCATGAGGCTGTAAGATCCAGGAGGACAGGCTGCTTATCTGGCTTGTTTATGGCTCCATCCACAGTGGCGAGCAGAACCCAGCACAAAGCAGACGCTTGAAACTTGTTTGTTGAATCTCTTGGCAGAAAGAGAAAGTGGGTGAAGTTTTTGAGAGCAACAAGGTTCCTCCCTCAGCTGTTTGGATTTGGCTCCCCTATTTGGATTACTTATCTTAGATAACATCCAAACAAAAAAACTTCTCCAGGCATCTGGCTTGAGTATCGCACCCTGTTCTTTGTTGGCAGAGATTCTGGCCTTTTGTCTATGGTTGTTATCAGTTGCTGTCAAGTCAATTCCAACCCATGGCACCCCATGTGTTTCAGAGTAGGACTGTACTCCCTAGGGTTTTCAGTGGCTGATTGTTTGGGAAGTAGCTTGCCAGGCCTTTCTTCTGAGGTACCTCTGAGTGAACTTGAACAGCCAATGTTTCAGTTAGCAGCTGAGCATGATAACTGTTTGTACCACCCAGGGACATGGTTAAACCAAAAACCAAACCTGTTGTCATCAAACTGATTCCGACTCATAGCAACCCTACAGGACAGAGTAGAACTGTCCCCTAGGTTTTCCAAGGAGCAGCTGGTAGATTCGAACTGCTGACCTTTTGGTTAGCAGCTGAGCTCTTAACCACTGTGCCACCAGGGCTCCAAGCGGCATGGTTAGGATGTGGAAATATCCATTGCCCGTGTACTCTAATAGCGATATGCTATTTCTCATGAGTCTCTGTGGGTTTGAATTCCAGCCACTATCCAGCCATGGAGCTTTGTAAATAGGTCCTCTTTGCTCCATTCTGCTCCCCTTCTCCTCTCCTATCTTCTTCTCACCCCATGACATGTGGCAGGTGCAAAGATTTGATTATTTGATGAAATGATGTGACCCTCATCGACTCTACTACTACAGAGTATCTTGTTGGCACCAGCTGATGACTGGTGGTTATTGAATATGAGTGGATAGCTTGGTTCTGATTCTAATCTCAACTGAGCTCATCTTATTGTTAGGATCCGAAGTCTCTTCTATAATGAACTTTTACTGTTTGGACAGTGTAATGTTAGAGGATGGCTGTGCGGTGCCTTAGCAGAGGACAGTCATGGGATGTTTTGGAACAAGTGGCAACCGAGGAAAGGATAGATCAGCACTGTGTACCAGTTTTGCCACTTGTAAACCAAGAGGCCTGAGGCAATCTCTTCGCCTCTCAGTCATCAGTTGCCTCAGTATTTTTTTTATCTGTAAATGAAGATGTCTAAAAGTTGCAGGTTAAGTTTCCATTAGCCTGTCTTCTCCCTTCCTTTGTATAAAAGCTCTGCCTTCTTCATCTGCTTAAGAAAGATACAAATAGGGGGAACCACTGTCAAGATACCCAAGGAGAAAGCAAACCAGTGGACAGGCTAAAGTCCCTTAAGCAACTCATCTCGAGCCGTGATAATTATTCCTTCAGTTTCTTCTCTCTTAGCTTTGCGTGTGCTCTCTCTTGCTGCTTTATTATTTTGTTGTCGTTGTTATTATTATTATTTTAATTTAAAACAGTGAAGAGAGCAACCTTGCAGCTCCTTAAGACTCAACACGTCCACCACAGCTTGTATGGGCTGTTATTCAGCCCTGGGCATTTCAGAACCAACTTTGTGTGCTTTGGCAGAAACCTGAAGATGCTGGGTTATGATCCATCTTGCAGTTTCATTGCGTATCATGGAGAAATCTTCTTGTCTTCAATGAAGTGCAGCTATTGTGATCTTCTGTAAAGGAAACAATTGTCACTGCTCATACAAGCTCTGTTGTTCATCTGCAATTCATTCAGTGTTCCGTTTAGCATACAAGAATCCTATAAACCTCCTAGCCCAGGATCCATTTAGTTTTACAAGTTAAGCCAAGTTCCTTTTTCCATAAGTGCCTTTTCTTATCTTGGGGTAAAATCAATAAGCCATAAAAAGTCTCATTGAAAAATGATATAAGCAAGACTTCCCTGAAAATTCAGGAGTTAAAGTGTGGTTTGAGGCTTAAAGGCTCATTAAGATACTATTGGATTCTGGTGAAACGCTTCTGAACCTGAACTTCACTGCATTTTAACTTAGAAACATAATCCATTTCCAGGTCCTTGATGTCCAGATGCCAAATACTGCTTTTAGAACACATTAGTGCCGACTAAGGCAGCAGATTGGCATGGCATCTTGAAATTATGATTCCTTCAGTTTCTACTTTTAATGACCTGGAAAGAGAGCCGTTTTCCCACTTGGCACTGCAAGAAAATGTTAACTTAATGATCGGCTAGGGATTGTTATTAAATTAATATATGCAACAGGTAAATTATACATAAATCGTCTTAGGACTCCACCATCTTGATCCTAAAATATTCATCATAAAATTTTGTTTTGAGCTGGAAGAAACTCTGTCATCAAGTTGAATATTCCTACTTCACAGAAGAGGAAGCCAGGGCCCAAAGAGGGAAGTGCTTTGTCCAAGGGCACCACCCATCAGTAATGCCTTGCTCAAACTAGGAAACTGGGCTTCAGTGATGTGTAGTGCTTTGGAGTGATTTAGGAGGAAATTTAGCCCAGGGGATTTTGCGACAGTTAAAGACTGTGTTGTAGCAAGATGGGAGATATTATAGGTTCTGGAGTTACACAGACATGGTTTGAGGCTTAGCTCTGTCACTTACCAGCCTTGGGTCGTTAGGCAGATCCCTAATCTCTTTAAGCCTTAATTTTCTCACCTGTAAAATGGAATGATAAGGGTGATGACAGAATCTGCCTCCTGAGCAATGGTGAGACTTCAGTGAAATAGTGCAGTAAAGCTTAGCTTCATATATGGATGGGCATTTGATGAAGTTGTGGAATTGTTTAAGGGTGCTTCTCAGTCACGCCTTCGCTAATTCAAAAATTCAGATTTCACAAATAGAATCAACATTCTCAGTGAGAAATTAAGGTTCTCTATTGTCGTTAGTCTCTGTATTGCATTTTTAGAGGTTAAAAAATGTCATGTCGGCTTGCCTTACATGGGGAGTTCATAGTGAAATCCTCCAAAAAGCATCTCTCAACTGAGCCAAGATTGGCATTCATAATGGCCAGATGGGCATGTCACCATAATTAAAGAATTTCTGAAAATAAATGCCTGGGACATAGGAAGTACTCAACAAAAGTCTGTTGAATTAAATTACATTGAACAAGGAAGTAGGGAGGTCTTGCCACCAGATTTAACAGATCCCAGGAAACAGATGCTGTATTTAAATCTCTGAATCCCATAGAGCAGGGATGACAAATACCACTTTCATATTCCATACCCAGGACAGACATCGCTAATCTATCCCAGCACTCTTGTCTTGTGACCTTGGAATCATTTATATATGCGTCTCTCCCACTAGGCGATGTCCCATGGAGAGTGTTGACTGAGTTCTATTTCTTCTTTATCTCCCAGAAATCTCACATAGACTAGATGCTTAGTACTTCTTGAATGGATGAGCTCAGAGAGGTTTAAAAGGTTGCCCAGATCAGAAGTAAGTCTGATTTATAGCCTTGAGGCCTGGATGTATTCCATGATTCCAACTTTGTTTCCAGACTGAAAAAAACAGGAGTGTCCTGGTGTAGTAGAATAATATCATGAGGTACTGATGGATGCCTTTTAAAGTTATTTTTTTAATAGAGTATAATTTACATAGAACAAAATGCACAGATTTTAACTGTACAGCTCTGTGAGTCTTGATAAATGTATACACACAAATAAGCACATCCTGTTCAAGACATTTTTCATACTAGGAAGTTTTCTTATGCTCCTTCCTAGTCAATTCCTCTGTGGAAGCAACCATTGATCTATCACTGTTATGTATTAAATTGTGTTCCCCCAAAATATATGTTGAAGTCCTAACCCCTGGTACCTGTGAACACGACCTTGTTTGGAAACTGGGTCTTTGACAACGTTATCAATTAACATGAGGTCATACTGGAATAGGGTAGGTCTTAATCCTGTATGACTGTTGTCCTTATAAACAAGAAAAGAGACAGAGACTGAGGAAGGACATAATGGGATACTGCAGCTGCAAGCCAAGGAATGCCTAGAGCTACCAGAAGCTAGGATTTTCCCTATACCAGGATGTGATACTACAGCAGTAACTATGGTAATGAGGCCTGTTGAGGTACACCAGGCTTGAGACAACCCCAGTGAATTTTCTACGGCCCCATGGAAGAGAACCAAAGTGATGTGCCTTGTCTTTTGCCAGAGAGCAGATGTCCTTTAACATCTCATGGATGGCAGCAGGGAAAGATGTCACTGAGCAGGGGATTCACGAGAACGAGACCGCACAGATGCCGACAAAGGACAGATGAGGGCCAAGGGTTGGATGTGCCCTCCCCTCCCACCCTTGGAACTTTAATGCAACCCAAAAGAAGATAGGATAGGAAAATGCTAAAGTTAATGAGTTTTCCTAAATTTGCTAAGATTAATTTTCTCCTGCCAGGTTGCCCGAGGAACTCAAGACAGAAATTTAATTTTATAAAATAAAGACAATGACTTTTTAAAAAATATACATTTGAGTTCTGCTACTATGATGATGTTCAAGATTGTAGTGATATTACCTAAATCAATTGTAGTAAGAGAAGGGGTAGGATGATCCAGCAATCCCACTCCTAGGTATATATCCAAGAGAAATAAGAGCCGTAACACAAATAGGCATATGCACACCCGTGTTCATTGTGGCACTATTCACAATAGCAAAAAAGATAGAAACAACCTAAACGCCCATCAGCGGGTGAATGCGTAAACAAAATGTGGTAATACACAATGGAATACTCTGCAATGATAAAGAATAATGATGCATCTGCAAAACATCTCACAACATGGATGAATCTGGAGGACATACGCTGAATGAAATAAGTCAATCACAAAAGGACAAATATTGTATGAGACCACTATTATAAAAAGTCAAAAACATATTTATACACAGAAAGAAACATTCTTTGATGGTTGCCAGGGATTAGAGGGGGAGGGAGAGAGAATCACTAACTAGATGGTAGACAAGAGTTAATTCTGGTGACGGGTAAGGCAATCCACATTATAGGGGAAGTCAACACAATGTGACCAAGTCAAAGGAAGACACTGAGAAGTTCCAAGAATAAAGGGCAACTATGATAAATGCTGTAACATATACAACACCACAACAACAGTAATGACAATAATTTGGGAACAGATACGTAAGCTAATATATATGCTAAATAGGTGAGGGGGTTTGTACGGGAGAATACCTGTGTACATACATAGGTATGGTTGTGGATATTTCTACATACACAGTTGTAAATGCTGCATGTATACTCATATATAGTAGAGCACATAGGGGACACAGTTACAGAAACTACTTAGACAACGGGACTGAACTACTGGACATGAAGCTAAGGACCATAGTCTCAAGGGACATCTAGGTCAGTTGGCAAAGCACAGTTCATAAAGATAATGTTCTACATCCTAGCCTGGTGAGCAGCATCTGAGCCCTTAAAAGCTTGCAAGCGGCCATGTAAGAAGCAACTATTGGTCTCTTCCCAGCAAACAAAGAAGAACAATGAAAAACAAACACTTAAGGAAGAAATTAGTCTAAAGGACTAATGGCCCTCTCACTTGAGACCGGAAGAACTAGATGTTTCCTGGCTACCACTATCAACCACTCTGACCAGAATCACAATAGAAGGTCCTGGGTAGAGTAAAACATGTAGAACAAAATTCAAATTAAAAAAAAAAAGACCAGACTTACTGGTCTGGAAGAGACTGGAGGAAGTCCCAAGACTACTGCCCTAATACAACCTTCTAACTTGAAAATATAGATACTCCCAGAGGTTACCTTTCAGCCAAATAATGGATGGGGCTATAAAATCAACAATAACATTCATTAAGAATGCTATTCTTAGGACAATTGGCTATGTGAGATCAAAACGGGGACATTTGCCTGAAACCAAAGATGAGAATACAGGGAAGGACAGGGAAACCGGACGAATGGAAACGGGGAACCCAAGGAGGAAATGAGGAGAGTGCTGACACATCGCAGGGATTGCAACCAAGATCATGAAACAATTTGTGTAAGAATCATTGGTTATAAAATTAATTTGCTATGTCAACTTTCACCTAATGCACAATAAAATGTATAAATAAAGGGGGGGTAGTGGCAGAGAACTGGAGAGGCTATATGTCAACTACTTCCCCTTCATGCTCCAAGACTTTATCTTTGTAAAACTTGACCTGTCTGAGTTTATCAGAAGCCACTTGTCGGTGCAGCCACTGGAGATTCCCAAGTTATCATTCCTCACCAAGAAGCATACTAAATCAAATGCTTTCCATTTGGAATTTGCCCTTAGAATTTACCAATATTACAAGGAGACTCTGCATTCTAGGACTCCAGGTGCAGTTCCTTTGTTCAACAATACACTGGTTCCATTTCGAAGAATGGGAATTCCAGAACACTGCTGTACATAGACCAAGAGGCAGTTGTTCAAACAGAACAAGGGGATACTGCGTGGTTTAAAATCAGAAAAGGTGTGCACAGGGTTGTATCCTTTCAGCATACTCATTCAATCTGTATGCTGAGCAAATCCAAGAAGCTGGACTGTACGAAGAAGAATGGGGCATCAGGATTGGAGGAAGACTCATTAACAACCTTCAATACGCAGATGACACAACCTTACTGGTTGAAAGTGAAGAGGACTTGAATCGCTGATGAAGATCAAAGACCACAGCCTTTAGTATGGAATACATCTTACTAAAACAAACAAACAAAAAAATCCTCACAACTGGACCAATAAGCAACATCGTGATAAAAGGAGAAAATATTGAAGTTGATTTCATTTTACTTGGATCCACAATTAATGCCCATGGAGGCAGCAGTCAAGAAACTAAAAGATGTATTGCATAGGGCAAATCTACTGCAGAAAAGCTCTTTAAAGTGTTAAAAGGCAAAGATGTTGCCTTGAGGACTAAGGTGTGCCTGACCTAAGTAGTTTTAATCACCTCATATGTGTGCAAAAGCTGGATGATGAATAAGGAAGACCGAAGAAGAATTAATGCCTTTGAATTATAGTGTTGACAAAGAATATTGAATATACCATGGACTGCCAGAAGAACGAACAAATCTGTCTTGGAAGAAGTACAGCCAGAATCCTCCTTAGAAGCAAAGATGGTGAGACTTCGTCTTACTTTGGACATGTTATCAGGGGGGACCAGTCCCTGGAGAAGGACATCATGCTTGGTGTCTTAGTTATCTAGTGCTGCTATAACAGAAATACCACAAGTGGATGGCTTTAACAAACAGCAATTTGTTCTCTCACAGTTTAGGAGGCTAGAAGTCTGAATTCAGGTGCCAGCTTCAGGGGAAGGTTTCTCTCTCGGCTCTAGGGGAAGGTCCTTGTCATGAGTCTTCCCCTGGTCTAGGAGCTTTTCAATGCAGGGACCCTGGGTCCAAAGGATGCGTGCCCCTGGCTCTTCTTGCTGGGTGGTAATGAGGTCCCCCTCAAAAGAGATTGACTTAAGACACAATCTAGTCTTGTAGATTGAGTCTTGCCTCATTAATACAACTGCCTCTAATCCTGCCTCATTAACATCATAGAGGTAGGATTTATAACACAGGAAAATTCACATCAGATGACAAAATGGTGAACAATCATACAATACAGGGAATCATGGCCTAGCCAAGTTGACACATAGTTTTGGGGGACAGAATTCAATCCATAACACTTGGTAAGTGGAGGGTCAGCCAAAAAGAAGAACGCCCTCAACGAGAAGACTGACATAGTGGCTGCAACAGTGGGCTCAAACATAGCAACTATTGTGAGGACAGCGCGCGCGACCAGGCAGCAGTGCTTTGTTCTGTTGTACATAGGGTCGCTATGAGTCGGAACCAACGCGACGGCACCAAATATGTAAATATATGTGTATGTGTGTATATATATATATATATATATATATATACACATATATATAATGTTATGAACTTGTCATGAGATTAAACAAGAAGCCAGAAAGGTTAATGATTAAACACACAGGCTCTGGAGTCAGACTGTCTGAGACTGTGTGCCGGGTCTACCACACATGTTTCTTTGGGTAAATGACTCAACTTCTCTGGCTTCCATTTCCTTTGAAAAGGCAGACCTTATAGGGTTGGGTTGGAGTTTGGAGAGAATGAACACTTAAGTCCTTGTCCCCTCCAAAGTTTGCACTAGTTGAGAAATAGACGTAGGAGTCAGGCAGGTGGAGATGAAAACGCCATTTTTATCACTGTTATGGACTAGATTGGAGGAAGCAGCTTGGGTCTGTGGCAAGCTGGCACAACAAGCTGTTGAATGGTGAACTCCAGATGGAGACAGACTTAGGCACAGGCAAACCTGAAATCCAAAGTGCACCCCCCGTCCGCCCACGGTAGCTCCGAAGGTACAGAGCCTCTCCAGTTAAACCTCACAGGTGGATGGATAGAGCTGAAGGGTGACTCTGTAAGTAGGTCGGTCCCAGAGAGAGGCCAGGGAAAGGGCTGAGACATATATTTCCTGTCCTTCCCTCCACTCCCCCAATCAATTCAGTTGTTCTTCCTTACTTGGATGGGAGAAGGGGGCAGGGAGCCCAGGAGGGGTATATGATACCAAAGGACTTCCCCAAAAGCGTAAGGAGGGAATTAGTGTTTCCCTAGTAGGCCATTTGAATTATGGTGTTGGTGAAGAATATTGGATATACCATGGACTGCCAGAAGAACAAACAAATCTATCTTGGAAGTACAGCCAGGATGCTCCTTAGAAGTGAGAAGGGCGAGACTTTGTCTCACATACTTTGGACATGTTATCGGGAGTGACCAGTCCCCAGAGAAGCACATCACACTTGGTAAAGTAGGGGGTCAGCGAAAAAGAGGAAGACCTCAATGAGACTGACTGACACAGTGGCTGCAACAATGGGTTCAAATGTAGCAAAGATTGTGAAGATGGCCCAGGACTGGGCAGTGTTTTGTTCTGTTGTACATAAGGTCCCTATGAGTTGGAACTGACTTGAGGGCACCTAACAACAGCAATATAGTAGGCCACGGGCATTGTTATGGATTGAATTGTGCCCCCCAAAATATGTGTTGTAAATCCTAACCTCTATGCCTGTGGTTATAATCCCAACTGGAAAGGGGTTATCTTTGTGACGTTATTGAGACAGGATTAGTGTAGGGCGTATCTTAAATCAATGTCTTTTAAAACATAAAAGAGATTGAACAAGCAAGCAAAAGAAGCAGAGTTGGGGAGAGAGATGCAAAGCCACATGAAGATCACCCAGGAGCAGATGCTCAAAGAGACAAGGACTTTCTTCCAGACCTGACAGAGACAGAAAGCCTTCCCCTAGAGGCAGCACCCTGAATTCAGACTTTTAGCCTCCTAAACTGAGAAAACAAATTTCTGTTTGTTAGAACCACCCTTGTGTCTTATTTCTGTCTTAGCAGCACTAGATAGCTAAGACAGGCATCAGATCAGGTATTCACCTGACAGGGTTTAGCATGGTACTGGGTGCCCTGTAAACACAAATCTTAGCTCCTTGCTCTCACTTTAATGCTCTGGAATGCTTATACAAGGATTCAAAATATAACTACCTGGAAGTAAATTAAGAGCTTGAAATATTGCTGGGTCTGCTCAGCATCTCATCTCCCCACCTCCACCCCGTCCACTTCATCACTTACAAGAAGAAGAAAAACACATTTTCGAGGAGCAGGACTCCCAGCGTACATGAAGACACTTTGCAGCATGTCAAGAGATATTGACTTTTGAGGGTGCGCTGTTGTAGTGCCATCAATGAACACCGGTTCCTGGCTCCTGGCTCTTTGCTCACAGAGCTGGCTCTGCTCTCAGTCATGGGGTTTCAGAGGGCACCGAGTCAGATTGTTCTCCACTTGACAACAACGTCAGTGCCGCCATCTACAGCATGAGAGCTGTACTCATGGAGCAGAGAAGCCCCGTGGGCGTAGAGAAGGGCCACAGCTTCTTCTCCAGCTGGGTCTTTGCAAAGAGCCTCTTCTGGGATTCTTTTCTTTGGTGGATCACACACTTCACTGGCAACCTGCATGTCATCCCTGCCTCTTTTCAAATCTGGGGAAATAGCAGGTAAGGTGAAGCCCTGGGCTACCTGCCTCTGAGGAGCCTGTTGTATGTTTGTGTGTGTGTGTGTGCGCGCACACCGGTCACTGGCTGGCTGACGCTCCATCTAGTCTATCAAGGCCAACAGCACAAGTCCGTAAAAACATGGGATGAGGAGCCAGACTGTCAAATGTCAAACTTGGCCCCTCCCTCCACACCTACCTTTGGACAAGTGGATCTTTATGCTTCAATTTCCTCATCTGTGAAATAGGCTGATAATATCTATCTCTACAGTATTTGATACATGTAAAGCATTTAGTGCACATAACAGTTAAAAGTTTAGCCATTCCTGTTACACTGTTGATACTGCCATTTCAGAATGAATTTGAGATGGTTTACAGGAAGAAAGCAAGCTTCTATGTTGAGCATTAAGGAGCCCTGCTGGTGCAACAGTTAAATGCTTGGCTGCTAACTGAAAGGTTGGCAGTTTGAACCCATACAGTGGCTCCACAGGAGAAAGACCTGGTCATCTGCTCCTGTAAAGATTACAGGCTAGAAAAGTCTATGGGGCAATTGTACTGTGTCACATGGGGCCACTGTGAGTCGAAATCAACTTAATGGCACCTAAGAACAACTACAGGAAGCACATACACAAAACACAAATTTAAATCGAAAGTGCCAGAAAAAGAAAAATAGAAATAAGAAGAAAGCATGAGAATTAAGGCAAATATAAATTAGAACAGGATGTTAAACTGTGGTAGGATGGACTAATGGAGGAGGAAGAAATAGAATTTTAACAATCAGACTCTATGATCATATATAATTGTTGTAAGTTGTCAATTTAGTTCTGGGTTTCCTGGAAGCCAAGTCAAAAAGAGAAACGTGAGACTGTGGAAAAACCTTATCTAAAAATTTAGAACTTAGAAAATCATCCAGTTTGCCTACTTTCTTTCCTGAAAGATCAAATTACAAAGTTAATATAGGATTCTCGATTGCTCAACACCTCTTTTTGGCTTTGGAAAAAACAAACAAAAAAACCAAACCCATTTCTGTCTGACTCATAACCCCCCACCTGTTACAAAGTAGAACTGTCCCATAGGGTTTTAATCTTTACAGCTGTAATCTTTATGGAAGCAGATTGTCAGACCTTTCTTTGGTGGCACCACTGGCTGGATTCGAACTGCCAAACTTTTAGGTTAGTAGTCAAGTGCAAACCGTTTGCCCCTTTGGCTTTTGGAGGGGGTGCAATAAATAACTGTCTGTAGAATTAAAGTCATTCACAAACCATTAGGATACTACCGTCACTCTAAATGGGAGTTATCATTCTGGTCAAGTTACATACGTCACATTTAAATATTACTACCTCCTATGTCCTACTTTGCTTCCGGTCTTGAAACACTTTGTAAAGAAGAGTTGCTTTCCTTAACTCTGTAACTGAAGCTTTCCAGATAAGCTCGTTCACCATATTCTCATGAAGGCAAGTGATGCTATGTAACTTCTGAGGCAAGATCAGTAAAGGCAATGAATAAAGTTTTTCATTTATTCATTGGGACATCCACTCTTGGAGAAGTCTGACTACCTTGAGGTCCCCTGCTGTGAGGAAGCTCAGGTCACACAGAGAGGTCATGGAGGTGCTTCCATTGACAACCTCAGTTGAGGTGCTCCCAAGGCTGTTCATGGCATTTTACGGGCTCTTCCTGCTTGGCCTGAGTTCTTCCTACAATGATTATGCCTCTCCTTGACTTCTGAACTTGTGTCTGTTTCCATATACAGCTCTGGTGTCGGGTCTGCTCAGTCAGCATTGGTGTTTGACCTCCTTGTCTCGCCTCGTGATTCCTCCTTCAGGTCTTGGATTAGAGCTATCTTGGAGCCTCCTGTGGTGAATCTGATTAAAAAATCTTTTGGGACTCAACCCTGTACTGGTGTGGCACCCCTCTAGGTCACCTAGAGCAAAAGGATCCAGATAAATAGGACATAAGATGTCAGAAATCCATACTGATTATGGGAATATTTCTAGGAAGAAACTTCTCAGTTGTGGTAGATGCTGTCTCAAAATGGTGTTCTCTCTTCTACCTTCTGTCTACAGCAATCACAACTAAAACCAAAAACCAAAAACCAAACCCATTGCCGTCAAGTTAATTCCAACTCATAGCAACCCTACAGGACAGAGTAGAACTGCCCCATAGGATCTCCAAGGAGCAGCTGGTGGATTCAAACTGTCGACCTTTTGGTTAGCAGCCATAGCTCTTAACCACTGCTCCACCAGGGCTCCATCACAACTAAGTACCATTTACACCTCGCAGACTGCAAGAGTACCATAGTTCTGATAATAGGCCTGTGCTTGCTTTGGTGGAATTGAACAGATTTGAAATCTAAGGTTACTGTGCTCTGAAATCCATTGTCTTGTTTGCCTTTAAGCAATTCTTCCCACTGGCTGCTCCCAGCCAATGATGGCACAACAGGGATGTTAAGGCAGGCCTGTTCCTGCAGGGTGCAGGACTCCTTTGATGTGTGACTTTGGTTGGAGGACTTCCTAATGGCCTTGCCAAACATTCTTTAGATTGCATAGCGATCTAAGATGCTACCACCCAAACTTCCTTCCTTCCTCCCTTCCTCCCTTCCTCCCGCCCTTTCTTCCCTCTCTTCTCCACTTGAGGTCACATTTGCACTGTGGTCTGACAGCTCTCCCAGTCTTTCCTGGTTTCCTCCCCATTTTTTCTCATGGACGTTTTCCTAATGAACTTCTTGCAGTTTAATCTCATTTTAGCATCTGCTTCTCAGAGGACCCAGACTAACATATCAGCTGAAGGTTCAACTGGGCTGGATTCCTAAGATGGCTCCCTCACAGTTCTGGCAGTTGATTCTGGCTATTGTTTGGGACCTAAGCTGGAGTTGTTGATGGAAGCACCTCCATGACCTCTCTGTGTGGCCTGAGCTGCCGCACAGCATAGGGGCCTCAGGGTAGTCTGACTTCTCCACTAGTGGATGTCCCAGTGAATAAAGGACAAACTATATTCATTGCTTTTTCTGACCTTGCCTCAGAAGTCACACAGCATCACTTTCCCTGCATTCTGTTGATGACAGGTGAGTCACAAGCTTGCCTAGTATCAAGAGGAGGGGACATAGACTCTACCTCTCAATGGGAAGATGTCAAGCTCACATTGTAGAAGAGCATATAGGATGGAAGATACTGTTGCAGCCATCTTTGGAAAAGACAATCTGCCGTACTAGATAAAGGATTATTAGCCACGTGGTTATCTATTGCTGTGCAACAAATCGTCCCAAAACTCAGTGGTTGAAAACAACAATTCTTTGATTATGATTACCCCTAAACTTTCTGAGGGCTGACTAGGCTCAGCTGGCACATTCTTGCTTAGGGTCTCTCTCACATTTTCAGTGGTTGGGATGGTATCATCTGGAAGGGTAGATGGCTTTCTCCCTCCCATGTGTAGTGGGGGATTCTGACGGTTAGCTGGAATCTCAACTGGGGCACTCAGCTGGAACACCTACATGTGGCTCTCCATGTGGCTTGAGGTTCCTCACAGCATGGCAGCTAGGTTCCAAAAAGAAACGTCTTGAGAGAGAACCAGGCAAAATTATATTCTCTCTTACGACCTAGCCTTGGAAGTCGCATAGCATAATTTCTACCACATTCTAAAGCCAGCCCATATTCAAGAGGAGGGGAATTAGACTCCACCTTTTGATGGGAGTGGTTAAGAGCTACAGCTGCTAACCAAAAGATCAGCAGTTTGAATCCACCAGCCGCTCCTTGGAAACCCTCTGGGGCAGTTCTCCTCTGTCCTATAGGGTTGTTATGAGTTGAAATTGACTTGATGGCGAAGGGCTTGGGTTTTTTTGTTTGTTTGTCTTTTTGATGGGAGATGTGTCAAAGAATTTGTGGACATATTTTAACCCATCGCAAGGAGGGTTATATTTTACATTTCCTGAGGTGTCTTGTGGTTCAAACCTGTGGAGGATGGACTTCGTGAAATTCTATATTTATATGCTGACATCCTTTTATAAGGCATGTAGAGGTGCAATGAACGCAAAGTAGCTTCATGGCAATAAAAGATTGTCTTGTTATTGGTTTGCTTGTCCCTTGCGTGTTTGTTAATGGTTTTCTTGGTCTGGTCCCAGAACAACAGCCACATGGTTATGCGGTGGAAGATGTAGGACTTGACCCATTGTCTCCTCACTCTCTTCTGGGACTCATTTCATGGTGGTGAGATTCATTGAGCTCTATATGCTACGCCTTCCATCATTTCCCCTTTTCAGAAAAGCTGACTGAAGAGAAAAACACCTGGCCAGATATCTATTTGCTCTAGGCATCAAGACTGATAATATCGAGTGCCACTGAATTTTTCTTCTCACTGTTAAAGCTGGAACTTTCCTACTGCCAACAACGAATGTCTATGTTTTAAGAGCTCACAGAAGGTCTTTGTTACTGTCTGTTTTCATTTTGCCTTTCCTTCCTCTGGGTCACACATGAAGATGTTTTTCAAAAAAGCCAGTTAAGAAAGTGAAATTAAATTACTGACATCTGCCACTCCGTCTCACTCACCATCTTTGTTCCCTGGATTCTTCTAGGCAGAACTTCTAGACTTTGCCTATTACCACTTTTTGCTTTCTCTCCTTTTTGGGGGGTGGCTGGGAGGTAATGACAGGGAGTATAGACAACTCAGTGATTCCATTAAAAGTTTCATTTCCCATGAGTGGTAATGCTTATTTTTATTTCTCACTTCATAAAATAAAACCAAGACAATTACTAAAGTAAAATATACCGATGGCATAAAGACTCAGTTTTACTTTACTAACACATGTAGAATTCTCAGAAGCCAGAACTAAAAAAACTCAGGACAAAATTATTTACTTATTAATGAAATTAAGTTGAATCAACAGTCTTACTTTTATCCCTTCCTTACCTAAAAGACAACATCCTGACAAAGTGTGAAATAAACTTTAATTTCACAACTGGCGGCCCTTGAATTCCATTTTTGCAGTAGTATTATTGTTAGAAATTCAAAGGCTGACTCTTATACCATTTGCAGATGTCATCCCAGCGTGAAAGAAGAGAAAGTTGTTATTGTTTTTTAGTTATGACAATAATTCACATTAAGTTAAATGCTAAACACGTTGTAGCTGCTGCAAAACAAGCTAACAGTAAATCTCCAGAAAATCTGGCAACGATTATTCTGGAGCCTTATAATGTTTCCAAAGTTTTACTGAGTGTTATGGATTCAATTGTGTTCCCCCAAAATATGTGTTGTAAATCCTGACTTCTATGCCTGTGGTTATGATCCTGTTTGGGAATGGGTTGTCTTTGTTATGTTAATGAGACAGGATTAGTGTAAGATGTGTCTTAAATCAATCTCTTTTGATATATAAAAGAGAGTAAACAAGCAATCGAGAGAAGCAGAGATGGGGGAAGAGAGATGCCAAGCCACATGAAGATTGCCCAGGAGCAGGAACTGAAGAGACAAGGACCTTCCTCCAGAGCTGACAGAGAGAGAAAGCCTCCCCCTGGAGCTGGCACCCTGAATTCGTACTTCTACCCTACTAAACTGTGAGAAAATAAATTTCTGCTTGTTAAAGCCACCTACTTGTGGTATTTCTGTTATAGCAGCACTAGGTAACTAAGACACTGAGATATCTATTTTCTGTAATACTCTTTTTCCCCCACCTTTAGAGTCTCCTTATGCATTCACTGTTGCATCTGTATCAAGAATGTCACTAAGTGCTCTTTCATTGCGTTGTCTGAGTTGTTATATGATACTTTGGTTAGGGTTCTTGCCAATCCAAGTCCACTTCTCCTATCACACCAGCATTCCAATGCCTCCATGCTATTCCTCTGGGCTGAGATGCCCAGGCACCATAGAGGTGCAGGGCCTTGGGGGGCAGGGGTGGGGTTGCATATTTGGATCTTCTGCAAGTTCCACAAGTTGTCTGAGGTACTTTCTTGATTAAGAACCCCAAGTGTACATCAGTGTAAAAGTGATAAAAGAGACAGATATATACATACATGCATAGATGGATAATAGATAGCTCCATAGCTGATACCAAGTCAACTCCGACTCATGATGACCTTATGTACAACAGAAAAAAACGTTGCCCCGTCCTGCACCATACTCACGATCACTGGCATGTGTGAGTTCATTGTTGCAGCTATTGTGTCAATCCATCTCACCAAGGGTCTTGTTGGCCTTCTGCTTCACCTACCATAATGTCCTCCTCCAGCAGTTGATTCCTCCTGATGATGTATCCAAAGCAGGCGAGTTGGACAATGTTCTTCTGTGATCTATAAGGTTTTCATTGGCCAATTTTCAGAAGTAGATCACTAGACCTTTCTTCCTAGTCTGTTTAGTCTAGAAGCTCCGCTGAAATCTGTCCTCTGCGGGTGATCCTGCTGGTACTTGAAATACCAATGGCATAGCTTCTAGCATCACAGGAACACACCAGCCACCACAGTGTGACAAACTGACATGGTGGTGGAGTGAAAGAAATAGACTTTGGGAATCTAAGTGACCTCAGAGGTCACGCAGCCCACCTCCCTTATTTTCCTCAGGAGATGTTAAATGAATTTCTTTGGGAAACACAGCCAGGAAGTGGCCGAGCTGGGACCAGAACCCAAGTCTGTGGGAGCCAGAGCCTGACCTCCCCATGAGCTCAGTTCTGGGTTTGTGGCTAGAATCCTAGCAGACCGGTTCCATTGTGCTGAGAGATGGATTGGGAAGGGAGGCTAGGACATTCCGCCCCCCAGGTTTGTAGGCGTGAAGTGGAAGAAGAAACACACACACACACACACACACACACATACACACACACAAAAGAAAGAAAGAAAGAGATAAGAGAATCCCACTGCCTCACTTGGCTTCTAATCTCCAGAATGAGCTAGGAACAGCATGTTGCTGACATTGAAGTCCGTGCTAAAAAGTTGTGGAGATTGCTTGGAGATACCATTGAGGTTTATCATTCTGTAAGATGCTGCGCAACCTGCCTGAGTCTGCTGGTCTGAACTCTGGGCTTGTGGAAATGCCTAAGGATGAGGGAAGCTTTTAGAGTAAAGCATAGACTTTGGAAAACGTAAAAATGAGCATCAGACCACCCTGGGGGCCTCCGTTAGCTTGCCTTCCATGAAAGGTTGTCCTTCTTGCTGCCTGCCATGGCAGATTGTCCTCTCCAGCCCACTCCACAGGCTTTGTTTTAAAGGTTTAAAAATAGAATTATAAGGCCTTATAAAGTTGTGCTGAGAAATGCTCTGCCCTGTACATTGGTGCTGTGTGAAGGAAAGGCGGCCTGCGTTGAGGTGTGGCTGACCATGCAACGCAGCTGCTGAAAATGAGCCTTCAGTGCCCTTACGATAAAGTTTCTACTCTGCAGCCTGACTTTCAAGGCTCCTCGTGTTCTTGCAGAAGATCCTGCAGACTCTCCAGCCTCACTGCTTTTGCATTTCCTGTCCTAATGTGCCCAGCCTGAGCCCACCGCTCTCTTGATCGACTTGCTCATGACATAGGGCCTTCTCCACCGTGTTGGTCTCCCTGTTGGGATGCCCACCCCCCTGCCCACTTCAGCAGCTTAACTCCTACTTATTCTCCAGGACTCAATTCAGGGGTCGTCTGCCCAGGACGGTTTCTCTGACAATGCCCTTCCTCCCCCCAGGGATGCAAGGGGCAAGGGAGAATCCAGCGATTCCCTGACTTGCAGGGTTAAGGGATGCATCTCCAGCTGGTAAAATATTTTCAAATTAAGACACAACCCTAGGACAGGTACTCAAATGAGAGGTTGGCCGTTATGCATTTGTTATGACCTCTAATTGGTTTACATTTTCCCCCTTTAAGTCTTTGCATCTGGACAAATATTTTAGGGAAAAGAGTCTGAGATGGTCCTACAGAAGCCTGGTAAGTTCAATGAACTTGTGATTAAGTCAATAGACGAGGCAAGTCTGGAAAAGAATTGTGGGTGTTCTATTGGCCCATAGAGCTACCTGAAATCAAACTGCTTAAAAAAACCCAACAGAGTTTTTGAGAGAGCTCTAATGCCAAAAGTATCATCATCCTGGAATAAAAGAGATGGTGATTATTCAAGATGTAAAACAACACTTGGGCCTCCACTTTTGAGGGGCTGGAAGCATGCTGGGAAAGCTGCTCAGCCACCAAGAAAGGCATATTCTCCAATGTAGGATAATGGAAAAGGAAGGAGTTCCAGAGTGTGGTCAGGAATCATGGAGAACAATGGGCTGGGGCTACTTCCAGGAAGCATAACCAAGATCTAGTCAAGGAACATTCTTGGGCCTTAGTGAGGGCCTCTCAATGTTTGCTGAGAGAAAGTTCAGAATTACAGTGAACCACTGAATGCTGTGTCTCCCACTCTTCCACTTTCTAACTTGGGGAAGTTATTCTGTCCCCATATTGTGTGTGCATATGGGGAGGGGGGGATGTCAATAACTTGTTGTTTTAGTCCATAGGTCTCCAAAGCAAGAGGAGCTGCATCCAAACCTGATGTAGATCATGAGATCCTTGGCCTTAAGCCTGATGTCATGGTTGTAAGAGACTTTTGGAGCATTTTAGGGGAGGGAATGATGTATTTTTTTTCTGGTGAGAGGAAAATAAATATTTGTGACTAAGAGGGCAGACTGTGGTGTGTTGGATGATGGTACCCAATTATTCTCTCTCTCCCAGTATGTACATTATACATTCCTTCCCCATTGTCTTGGTCTTGGCCATTTGAGTTGCTTTGACCAATGAATATGAGCAGAAGTGACAGTGTGCCAGTTCTGCACAGAGATTTTAAGAGGCATCTTAGGCTGGGTTCTCTAGAGAAGCAAAACCAGTAAAGAGTATAAATATATATAGAGAGAGATTTATATAAAGGAAATGGCTCACGCCATTGTAGAGGCTGGAAAATCCCAAATCCATGGGTCAGGCTGGAGGATTCTCCTGATTCATGTAGCCACAGGGCCTGGCAAACTCAAGATCTGCAGGTCAGAGAGCAGGGCTCTTGTTCACAGGCTGTGAAGATCAATGAATTCAAAGATTGGCAGGCAAGACCACAGGTAAGCTGTTAGCTCAAATCCCAAGAACCAGAGGTCAGACAAACAGGAGCCAGCTGCAGGATCCAGAGCAAGCAAAGGCCCCTGAGCTTTGCCAGAATGTCCCCTTATATTCCATGCAGGTCACATGCCCAAGGAAACTCCCTTTCAACTGATTGACTACTTACAGCAGATCCCATCATGGAGATGATCACATTGTATCAAATCTCATCATGGAAGTGATCACATCATCATACCACTAACTACATCATAACCGCCAAACCACTGAGAATCATGGCCCAGTCAAGCTGACACACAGTCCTAATGATCATAAGAGGCATAACTTGTTCCCTTAAGAATTTGCTCTCCACTATGAGAACATAAAGCTCCTTCAGCCTGGACCCCAGAACAAGAAGACACAAGTTACTGGGCCAAGCTAATCTCAGTAGAGTCCAGCAGAGTTCCCCAGAGCCCCAGCTAATCCACAGCCCTTCCCTGAGCAAGAAATAAACGTTGTGTAGGTCATTGAGATGTTGGGGTTGTTTGTTAGTGTAGCAAAAGCAGACACATGCAATCAGTGTAGCTGAATCATTTGAATAATATAGATCAGGTGAGCAAATTCCTCCTTTTCCAAGTGGAAAGGTTTTTAGTTATACAGGTGATTATCCTAATTCACTTACTTTATCCTTATTTAAAAGACAAAAGATGTTTAAAAGACATATGAAAGGCTTAAAATATATTCTGTTACAGAACTTGGACACCATTGGAGACTCTGGGAATTCAACATGGATGGCTCAAGGATTTTGGTGTTGAGGGAATGAACATAGTTCAAGCTATCAAGCTGCTAAAGACTCCACAAGCTACATCTCGAATTAAATCTCCATGATATCAACGCATTAGCTGACTCAGGATGACCTTCACAGGGAACTCTTCTGCCACCAACTGTACTTCCTTACCCCACTCTCAGTTTGTGTTTGGGCTTGATAAAAAGAAAAGGAAATTGGGATTTCTCTTCTTAACAGTGTCTACAAATTCCGTAAGGCATCTTCTGTGAAAAATACATCTCAAGAAAGCCCAACCCTTGCCTAAACCACTTGGGTAACTTTTGTTTTCTGGAAATGACAGAAAGTTCTAAATCTTATTCATTTTTTCCTATTCTTTCCTCCAGCTTTGCTTAGTTTGGACTCGGAAACTAAACTAGTCATTTTGAGTTCTGATTCTTAAAACCAATCCCTCCATAATTAACTTTAAGTTTCCAGCTCTGTGGGAGGATATTAAGTTATTTTTGCTATTATAACTTGGGTTGAGTTTTTAAAATGAGAACATTTGTTCTGAGTAATAAAAGACTCATATTCACCAAGTGCGAGCAGTGACCTTGTACAAACAATCGTGATGCTGGATCTTATACAACTGATCCGGCTATTTTAGGAGCATGGCAGACCACTGAGTGCTCATGCAAAAGGTTAGAGAACTAGGTTAAAGGAAAAAAAGTATCCTTCTCATCTACATGACTCATCCACCCCTCTTGGTACTGGCAAAATGACTCAGACTTTCAAGCAGCAGACAATGCTTATAGAAAAATATGACCTAGCAGTTTTCATCAGGACTTCTCAGTTGGCCGGTTGTCACCCTTTTCATTCTCCTGTGTCCTAGAGGAATGACTCTGAGTATTTTGGGCCTTTTCACAGAGTGCTCCAAAGGACCCTGCTGACAGTTGTCAGGTCACCCTCTGAAAGTCCAAGTTCTAACCCTGACACTCAAAAAGGCTGCGGTAAAAGAGCTGAGGGAAGTTTCTGATTAAACCACTAGGAGAAATCAAGCCCCAAGGCTGTGTTTACAAGTCCACAGAACCTGCTTGGAGCGGCACCTATATCCAGAATCAGCGCCAATCTTAAACTAAAGTCGGCTCCAAGTTCTCAGCCAGATTCCCAGGCCCTGTGGCTGCGTCCTTTGCTCTCCTTTGTCTATCTGCAAATGGAAGGCATCGGCTTGCAGGAAGAGGCCACCAGGAGGTTGGGATTTAGTATCAGCTTGGCCCAGGCCAGCTGGGTCACTTCAGACTGATTTCTTTTTGGCTCATGTTCCTCATCAGCTGAATGGAGATGGTCCTATCAGCCTCCTTTGTTGGGTTACAGTCAGAATCAGTAAGATCATGTGCCAGGAGCCTTTGGAATGACATGGAACACAAAGGCACTCAGAATTTCAGCTATTATGTTATTGATGAGAGGCCCTGCTGTTACGCATGCTGCTGGCTTTCAGGCTATTTTTTTTGTGTCTACATAAGAGTGCTTGGAGGACTTAATGCATAGAAGAGAACAAAACTGGGATAGATTTGCCAATATATACATGCCCACGGTATGGTCCCTAACAATGACAATTTAGACATGTTCAGAATGGCATGGCTCCATCCTCCACAGGACTCTTGAGGCCTTGGCTCTTTCTCAGTCTCCATTACTGACTCCTCTTCCTCTTCTACCTTGAATCTACCACCACCACCAGATGCCATTGAGTTGATTCCAAATCATGACGACCCTACGTGTGTCAGGGTAGAGCTATGCTCCGTAGGGTTTTCAATGGCTGATTTTTCAGAAGTAGATTGCCAGGGCTTTTTTTCTGAGGCACCTCTGGGTGAACTCGAACTCCAACCTTTCGGTTAGCAGCTGAAGGCATTAACCATTTATACTAACCAGGGACTCCTCTGCCTGGAATACATAGACCCAAATCTGAAGTCTACTCCCTTTTTCTCACTCTCTCTCTTCCTTTTCAGCTGCAGCCTTGCTGGCTTTCTATGTGAGGATGAATCCCAGCTCCCTCTCTCACTGACCAAGTACAGTGAAAGTACTCGGGCCAAATCAAACTGGGCCTTTAAATAAGCTACACTTAAAGCTGGTTATGGAAGGAGGCACTTTCAAAGGAGCACCATTCTGAATCCAAAGACCTCAAAGGGTAGAACTTAAAGCATGGCATCCCACTCACATTAAATCTTTATAAAAATGCTCTTCCCTCGTCTATCATCGTCTCTCCCATTCTGCTCCATGAGCTTCTCCCTAACCCAAGCTAGTTCTCTCTTGCTGCTCATCACGCACCCAACGCTATTTTGTGAAACAATTCCATTCCCTTGAGGCTTCTCTATTTGCATATCTACCTAGAAAAGAAATGGCACCAACAAAGATCTGGGTTGTGGGTGGACTGAAGGTTGGGAATGTCTGGAGAAAGCCATCTGATCTGAACTGTCATGAATAGCTCTTGATCACCTCCACTTCCCTGCTCCACCTCCCTGGGGTGGAGGGACTTGATGGTAATGTGAGTTCATTATCTACTCTGTGGGTCAGAACACAGAGGTGATGAACTGAGAGTTTGACATAGATGAGGGTCAGTATGCTTTGCTTGTCCCAGGACTATAGCCCCACAGCTTATATTTTTTCCATCCACCCCCACTTCTCCCCTCCCCTGCCAGCTCTGCCATTCTGTGAACCAGTTAGAGCAAGGATCCCAAGGATCAGGGGGCAGGTGTGGTCTGGCTCTCAAAATAAGATGCAGGTGGTGCTCCTCTTTGTCAACCATCACCAAAACCCACAATAATCATACCTGACATTGGATGATATTTTCCAATTGCATGTACTTTAGAATTCTCAAAGCATTTTTATAGACATAATTTCTTTTGAACCTCCAACAGCTCCATGAGATAGTCACATCTTTCAATCATTCAACAAATACTTGCTGAAGCCTGTTATTTAGGGTGACTGAGGGGGTCCCTGGGAAAAGGGGGTTTCCATTTTAAAACCAAGACAGTCCCAGACAATCCTGGATGAGTTGCTGATCCTACTCCCATCCTAGGCGCTGGGTCCCCAGAGAGTAACAGGACAGAAGTAGTCCCAGGATGCATAGAGTCTATACTCCAGTTATTTCAACACATTTGATTTTCTGCTGGATATAGGTGGAGTTGTTGCAATCCAGAAAATGTTAAGTTCTTGTATCCTTTCTTTAGATTCCTGATTCATTCATTAGACCCAGAGCTAGTCCCTGGGTAGGAAAAGACAGAAAGGTGTGGTCTTGGCTTTTAAAGAGGCTTTGGCTTAGTGCTGATGGAAGTGGGGAGACATTAGGAAAACAAACCATTACCTGCTTGGGCTTCCAGCTATGTCTTTAAGGCTTTCCTGTGCCCCCTTCCCAACACTCCTTTTCTGCCTCTTGCTTCACCTCCTGCCTCCTGCCCATCATCCCCATTCAACTTCAACCTCCTTCTCTGGTATTTCTCTTTCCCGTCGTGACCTAGTCTTCTTCTGTGTCTTCAGCTGTTACCTCTATATGGATGCCATCTATTAAAGTTAGGACTAAAACAAATTGATTGAACGCCAATTATATACACTCACTGAGAAATACTCTGATCTCAAATAGATGTCCCAAGAAATTCCTCCTGGGCTAAGATAAAATTAAGAGTTTCTGTCTGGTTGTCAGGAATGCCACCCAATTGCTTTTCCGGGACAGATGAGTTTGGGGTGAGTGTGGGCAGCGGGAGTCAGATTCCAGTGTCCCACAAGTCTGGTTCCTTCTAAAAGTCAACTATTTTTTCCTATACATTTCAGAACAACCAGGAACCTTACTAATTGAATAAAACCAAACCAAATACCAGACCCATTGCTGTCAGGTGGATTCTGACTCATTGTGACCCTGTAGGACAGAGTAGAACTGCCCCACAGGGTTTCCAAGGAGCCGTTGGTGGATTTGAATTGCCAACCTTTATGGTTAGCAGCCGAGCTCTTAACCACTGTGCTACCAGGGCTCTGGTAATTGAATAGTGTCCCTATTCTGTCATCAGACCATGCATTTCCAGGAAGGACGAAGTAATCCAATTTGTGTTGAAATGTCAGCCCAAGCTGCAGATATTCTTTTGGTATAAGCTGTAGCATTTTCCCTGGCTGTTATCAACGGCATGGTCATTTAACTCTAAAAGTTATCTAAGGCATTAGGCCTGGATGTTCAGCTTCTTGAGGAAGTGCAACTCTCAGCTCATGGTTTTCCTGAGGAGTCATGCTTTCTGATTTTCTCCTACATAGTTGGCTTGAAATTTAGAGGGGGTAGATTGGTCTCTTGGTGAACTAGCTGGAAAGCCTCATAAAAAGAATGACCTTTATCAGGCTTTATGTAGAGTGTGGTTGTCATTCCCTAACTGGCTAGGCACTGGTCAACTATTATTCCCACCTATCCAGTTGTTTTGGCTCATTATTCATTTCTTCTTCCCATGAATATACATGGAGCACCTTTTTGGGGCTAGGAAGACAGACAGACCAAGATACTCCAAGGAGATGATCTGTGAGTTGAAATCCAAGTGATATGAGAGAGCTGGACATGGCAGCGATCTGGTTCCAGAATGTCTAGGCAGACAGAGGAGCAAGTAGCAGAATCCTAATGAAGAAAAGCCTTGGTTTGTTTTTAGATCAAATGTGGTCAGTCTGACTGAAGTGGAGTAAGCATGGGGAACATGGTATGTGATGAGGTCAACAGAAGTAGACAGGAGCCAGAAGACACTGAGCCCTGGGATTTTATTCTAAGTGCAATGACAAGGCACTGAAGGATTTTTAAGTAGGAGAATGAAGAATGTGATCCAATTTTTAAAGGGTCATTCTTGCTGCTCCATGGGAGAATGGGTTATAGAGCAGCAAGAGTGGACCAATTAGGAAAAATATTGCAAAATCCTAGGTGAAAAATGATGGTGGCTTGGACCATGATGACGGCAGTGGAGTTGGAGAGAAGTTGTCCGATTCAGGATGTATTTGGGAGATAACACTTGCTTATGTTAAGGGAAAGAGAGGAATCAAGGATAAGTCCCAGACTTTTGGCTCCAGCAGAAGGGTAGATAGGGAGATCATTGACAGAGATGCAGAGAACCATTTGGAATCGTGTGTGTGTCTCATATGTCTCCAGGAGCTGTCACCATGCTTTAGTAAACTGCTTTTCTTGGGCCAGTGGTATGTGATCCTTTTGATTTCATGTGCCATTAACATGGAAATAAATTTCCAGGAAGCTGTAAGTAGCAGTCAGTTGAGACCTGGAAATGGCTTTCTTCCTAGGAGGAAAAAAACCAAGACAAAGAAAAAACACATTGAGCATCTACTGCTTTAGAATGAACAGGAAATTGTCTAAGATGTCACTTTTGAAAAGCTATTTCACTTTCATAATCGTTGACGATAAAAACACTGATGATAACTAGTCTTTAGTTTTTGCTAAGTGCCAGGCATGGTTCTAAATGCTTTACATGTATTATTTCATTTAATATTCACGTAAAGTAGTGAAGTAAATATTTTACTCTACTTTTAGATGGAGTATTCAAGGCTTAGAGAGGTAAGGTGGCTGCCTGAGGTCACACAGCATGTAAGTGGCGAGCCAGGATTTAAACCCAGTTCCCCCTGGCTCCTGGCCTGTGCTCCTAAGTTCCCCACTCCCCAGTTTCTCCTATGGGCATTGGCTAAGATGCCACCCATCCTCAGGGCTGGGCTAGGCACATCTCAGTGCAGAGCTGGATGGAGCATCTGAAACTGGGCAGACTGTCTATGACCCATGCTGACTCTCTATGGAGGTAACTATGCTCAGCTCTCATGAGCAAAACATACTCTGAGTGCTACAGGGATGAGGAGAAATCATTATGGACTGAGGCTGTCGGGAAAGCCTCTTGTTGGAAGCAGGGTAGTACTCTTTCCTTTGGGGGCATTTGGAAATGGCATTTAAGGACGTATTTACTTCTCACAATGACTAAAATTTAGTCTGTGTGTATGGAGAGGGCAGGAGTGCTAAAAATCCTGCCACGCATAGATTAACTGTCCCACCCAAAATTCCATTGAGACCTTGAGCCACTAGATGAGTCTCTTAACTCTAGACCCTAAGTGGGAGGCATTTCTCTTAGAAGAGGCCAGAAAATATGAGTGGTGGTTGGCTGTGCTAATGGAGCTCTGAGTTAGGCTCTGAATAGAAGATCTACCTTTGCCTTCAGAGATCTTGAAAAACCTAGGCCAAACCAAGGTAACTTGTGTGTCTGGTGGGCCGAGGTGTTTTTCCCCTTTCTTTCACTATTTTTTTTTAATTTGGCTGGTAAGATGAGTACTTAACTGGGAAGCTCCAGCTGGCATAGCTGGTATTACAATCCACTTGAGAGCCCTTAATGAAGAATATCTGATTATACAAGGAAACTAGAATCTGTTTGTTTTCTGTTCATTTAATTTGATGTTTTAATGATGCTGCTAGTTATTTGAAGTATTCTATTTCAATATAACCTTTATTTATTGTACTTTTACCCTGAGGCATGCTGGCAAAGAGTGACACGGTTAAAAATCGGTCCTCAAATAATAAATTTCCACTGGAAACTAGAAGCAGAAAAGTTGTATATTAGGAATGATTTAGAATTGTTTAAAAAAAAATCAGTCCAAATTGGATTTTAGAGACAAGTTCAAAGGGACTTTTTTTTTTTTTTTGCAAAAAATTTAACTCGTAATTATTAGATTTTTTAAATTAAAAACCTAGGAAGCAAGGGAGGGTGAAAGACAGCATTATTGTTCATAGAGCAGTGAGTTTTGGTTTATGATGATGGAAAAATTGCATTGATTAAGGAAGGGTAGGGTTGCACAGCTGATTAAAGTAATTGCTGTCAATAAGTTGCACACCTGTAAAAAGTTGAATTGGCAAAAATAGTGTGCTAGGTATATTTATTAAAAAAAAAAAAATAGAGCAGCTGCTAAAGGCTGTTTATGTATAACCAAACACTTTATGGGATTTGTGTTCTTGGTTTGGAAGTTTAGGTTCATGGTTTCATGGGACAGCCTGGTTAATTGACGTAATATTGTGTTTAGTGCTTCTGTTTTACCTCCTAGTTCATTGTGTAATGTTTGGGGTCTTAAAAGCTTACAAGTGGTTATCCGAGGCACAATTGGTCTTTATTCACCTAGAGGAACAGAGGAGGAAGGAGAGTTAGGAGGAGGAGGAGGAGGAAATGGAATGTGTGGCTAATTGCCTCCATGAACAACTGCCTCCTTTGCCATGAGACCAGAAGAACTGAATGGTACGTGGCTACCATTACTGAACATTTTGCTTAAAGATTCTATAGAAGAATCCCGATCAAAAGGGGGAAAATGTAGAACAGAATTTAAAATTTTACTGGAATCTAGACTTTTTGGAGCCATGGAGGCTAGATGAACTGCTGAAACGATTGCCCCGAGATAATCTTTAAACCATAAACCAAAAATATAAAACCAAAAAATAGTTTAGCTTAACTAATAAAGAATGTCTGCCTTGAGCATTGTGTTCTTTTAAGAACTATCTATATGAGATTAAACTGACAACAGAAACTTGAAAGATTAGGTAGGAAAGTTAGGAGGCAGCGACTTTATGTCAATAGGGGAGAAACAACTTGGAAAAGGAAGGTGAGAATGGTTGCACAATTTGAAGAATATGTCACTGAATTGTACATGTAGAAATTGTTGGATTGGCATATGTTCTGCTATGTATATTCTCAACAACAATGAAAAATAAAACAAATTATAAAAAAAACAAACAAACAAACCCTGGAAGTAGTAATTTTGTGACTCAGATAAATGGAGACACTAGGTTTACATTCTAGTTGCTAGGTTACTGGGTTTCAAATGGGTGATTTGGCTCCCTGTCATTCCTGTAATTAGTTGTTCAGTGTCTTCCTGTCCTCTAACATGTACCTCCATGAGAGCAGAGCCTGGATCTCTTTTGAACCTGTGACATAATAGACACTAGTTAGGTGCTTATTGAATGAATGGGTGAATGAATGGGGTTACTGCTCTCTTCTTTCCTATCTCTTCCATTCCACTGCCCCTTCAATTTATCTTTAATTCTCTCTAGAACCATGTAGCTAAACCATGGGTCAAAATGATTGGGATCAAAAACATAAAATTAGTGAGGAAATACTCATCCTCAGAGGCATCAAAAGTAGCTGCTCTACAATGGCCCTGGCACAAAAATACTAATTTGGAGCATTTGATGGGGATACATTGTAAGAGACAAAAATGGGTTTTTAAACAACATCTCCTTGATTTTTTGCTTGTCTTCTAAGTGAAGTCACCTTAGGGGATTTCCTAATGAGATCCCTAAGAAGATGTCATATTATTATGGCTAAGAATTAACTAATAACACAGAGTCTGCCTTTTGAATGGTTTAAAGCATTTCCACACTGAATATTCCATTTGTCCTTGAAAATGCCCTGTGAGGGGCCCAGCCCATGAAGGATGCTGGAAGGGGCAGGGATTATCATTTTCTATTTAACACAGGCCTACGGAGGTTAAGAGACTTATTAGTATCATGTCGAGGGCTAGACGTCTGAACATGTGCTAAGATAGTTCTAAGTAGCTGTTAGAATTTGGAAATGGAATGGACTTTAGAGATGATCTAATTGCATCATCTGCATCCATTATGTATTGTCTCAATAATGCTGTATGACAAATAACCACAAAAACTTAGTGGCACACTACAGCAAGCGCTAATTTTTCTTCTGTCTGGGGTCAGCAGAGCCCTACTGATCTTGGCTGGCCTCAATCACACATCTGGGGGTCAGCTGGCATTTGTCTGACCTAGGCTGACCTTCGCTGGGGAGACTGGGTGACTTGCCTTAGTGTCTCTCATTCTCCAACAGGCTAGGTTAGAGATGTTCTCACTGTGATGGCAGAAGTTGAAGAGAGAGGATATGGAAACACCAAGGCCTAATGCCCAGAGTGAGCCAAACTGCAAAGTTTGAGGGAACAGAGTCTCTCATAAAACTGTCCTCAATTCTGACACCAACTGAAAGTCTGGGTGGTTCCCTGAACCACCCTCTTATTTGATAATTTGCTAGAAGGACTTACAGAACTCATTGAAAGTGATTATACTCATGGTTATGGTTTATTACAGGGAAAAGATATAGCTTAAAATCAGCCAAGGAGAGAAGCACATAGAACAGAGTCCAAGAAGGTTCGAGACACAGAGCTTCTGTTGTCCTTTCCCCATGAAATCAGGATGCATTAATCTCTTGGAATTGATGTGTGACAAGTCACATGAATATTGTCAACCTGGGAAGCTCACCCCAGGTTTGGTGTCCAGAATTTTTACTGGGGCTTTATCACATAGGCATGAGTGATTGGTTAACCACATGTTTGGTCTTAGTCTCCAGGTCCACTGATATTGCATAACCCAAAGCCCCTAACCTAAGTCACAGTGTTGGTCTTTCTGGCATGGCCAGCCCCTACCCTAAGACTATATGGGTGTGGCCAGCCCCTGCCAGAAATCACATTGTTAGACTATCAGGCATGACCCAAGACCACAGGAAAATAAACATTATCTCCCAGAAACCAAGAGCAAAGGCCAGACCTTTCTTTGGTTAAATTCCTTACTCCACGCCTCAGGAGGCCTTCTATCAGAACTGGGACTCTGTCGCTTCTGCTATATTCTAATGACCAGAGCAAGTCATAAGACTAGTCCAGATTCAAGGAGTAGGGCAATGGACTCAGCCTCTCTAGTAAGAGGTGTATCACGAACAGGGGTGGATTATCCAACAAACAAGGTAAGCATGGGCTTACTTGTGCTGACTTACTAATCTGTAGTGAACAGTTTCACATGGTTTTCACCACGCCACATCAAAGTGAAACCCATGTGAAATTGTTCACTACAGATTAGTAAGTCAGCACAAGTAAGCCCATGCTTACCTTGTTTGTTGGATAATCTGCCCCCGCAAAGCCACTAGACAAAGGACATAGATCCAGGGAGGGGTGAAGTATTGGGGCCCTCAATAAAATCAGTGGCCCACCACACCATCTCATTTTACAGAGGAGCAAACAGAGTTCACAGGAGGGCCAGCAACTTGCCCAAGATCACTTAGCAGAGTGGAGACTAGCGCTCAAGATGCTGGCCTTTCATTCTAGCACTCTTTCCACTGTCCCCATTGTTGTTCATTGTTAGTTGCTGTTGAATCAGCTCCAACTCCTGGTGATTCCATGTACAACAGAATAAAACGTTGCCCAGTCCTGCGCCATCTTCATGATTGTTGGTGTGCTCAAGTTCATTGTTGTGGCCACTGTATATTTTGAGTGCCTTCCAACCTAGAAGGCTCATGTTTCAGCACTATATCGGACAATATTCTGTCGTGATCCATAAGGTTTTCATTGGCCAAATCACCACGACTTTCTTCCTCGTCTGTCTTAGTCTGGATGCTCTGCTGAAACCTGTCCACCATGGGTGAACCTGCTGGTATTGGAAATACTGGTGGCATAGCTTCCAGCATCATAACACGTAAGCCACCACAGTATGACAAACTGACAGACAGGTGGTGTCCCCATAGGCTCCCACTAAAGGTGAATGGAGATGATGGGAGGTTATTTTCATTCACTCATTCAGCAAATAATTCTTGATGTGCACCACTGGGTTGCATGCTAAGGAGTTAGAGCTCATTCACTGCTGGAACTGGCCCCAGGGAGCCGCCTCCTGCCCGAACCTGGCCTTGCTCAGGTTCACCAGTGAGTTGTAGATGGCGCCAAGAAATGATCTCATGTGGAGGCAAGTCTTCCATGCTTAGCCACTTGCTTCACCCCATTCCAAGTGAGAGATTCTTCTCTCTGGCCGGACTAGGACCAGCAAAGTTAAAGACCAGAAGGGTCCTCACATCCCATTCTGTTCCTCCCCTCTTTGATATTTCTCCTCTTACCATCCCCTTTCCAAAACAACTCTTAGGAAAGGTTGGAACTGTATCAGTCATTTACACATGAGTGTGAATTTTAATCCAAGGATTACGTCCCCCATTTAATGAAAGATCTGCTTCTGGATAATAGAATTCTAGGCAGGTGGGGAAGGAGTTTCCCCACCTGTCGTTCCGTGGCATCCTAGAAGTCAAACCCATAGGAGACTGCCAAGTTCACTGGGGCAGGAGACTATGCTTACTCTGAAAAATAAAATCCCTCATTTTTCTGCTTTGAATGGAAAGGTGAACCCAGTGTTTTCTGGAAATGATCTCCCTTCCCTTATCATCCAACAGGTGGTTTTGGCAAAAGTGGGCTTTTGTACCAGAGTTTTTCTCTTACTCAAGGGGGAAAAGCACACACATACACCCAGTCATTTTTGGGGTCATTTTAGTCTCAGAGGAAAACAACTTACTAATTAGGGTAAGAGACTTTACAAAAATATGTTTTCGATTCCACTGATAGTCAGTTACAAGTGATAACACTGTGAAATGTAGTGCCTAATAAATCTGGAAAAACTACCCAATAAGTGTAAGTAATAACAATGATTAACAATAAATTAAATGCAGGGAACTAAGAATGTACCACATTATTTTTAACTGGTTTGGACCATCAGGTTGTGATTATTCAGTTTGTCCTGTACACCTGGAGTTTATTAGAGTGTAATACAAACTAAACGGTCCCTCAGAGAGGCCATTGAAAGGACTTAGTATCAAACAATATACAAGCTTAATAGTGGTAACTGACCTTTCTTTCTTTTACAAAAACATATCTTTGTAACTTGAGCCCCAAGGAAATGTAATGCTTTTTACTTAATCCTGATTGTTAATTTTCCTTTTATTTAATTTAGAAGGTTTCATTTGTTTCAGGAGTTAGGAAGATACAATTTATATTCAATAATTCTTCCTGCTCTGGAAAGAGATCCAAAATGGCCCAATATTTCTTTCCTTCTGCCGTGTTTATTACAAGAACAGGAGAAAACAGACGGGCAGCGTACTTGCTATTAATGGCAGCTGGTTAAAACCCACGTTTTAAAATAGCCAAATGAAATGGGTACATGTGTTTATAATCAAGGTACGTTTAACTAATTTTCCTGAAACTTTTATATATTACTCATTCTCAACTGCCAGAAAATTGGGCTCTTTCTCAGTTGAAAACAGGAAAGCAAATGCCAGGCTCACTGATGGAGACTTGGATGACAACCCTGAATGCTTATCTCTCAAATGCTATCCAATAGGACTCCCATCTTTCAATGACAGGTGTCTCTAGGTGGTGGAAACGATTCAATGCTCGCTGCTAACCTAAAGTTGGAGGTTCAAGTCCACTCAGAGGTGCCTTGGAAGAAAGGCCTGGCAGTTGATTTCTGAAAAGTCAGCCATTCAAAATCCTGTGGAGCACGGTTCTACTCTCTGACACACATGGGGTCTCCATAAGCTGGAGTCAATTTGACGTCCACTGGACTGGTATTTCAGTCTTCTGATTTTCGAAAACCTCTGTGAGTAGATGTCTTTCTCAACTTCAAGTTTTGCTAATGTGTTCTCTGTATTTCTGAGAAGATGTTTTCAGCGCCTCTCTGCCTGGGGTTTCTCACTTCCTCCATCCCACACTCTAGTCCCCACACTGAATGAGTTTTTTAACAAAGGGAATCTGAACCAGAGTCAGCTCCTGTAAACGTGTGAAACCTGAGTGCCCCCAACAAACACGAGGTCTGGCAAACAGTCCATAAAATCCTGCCTTAAAATAATTAAATGAAGTGGTCACCAGGGACGGCAAGAATGGCGTTGCCCAGGGGTGTCAACAGAGCAGGGGACTGTCTTTTCTTTAGCCTGCTAATCAATATGGTTGGCTTCAGGCCTCCCATAGTCCTTTGCTAGAGCCGCAAACTACATCTCTCTGGCTAACATTTAGCCTTCATTTTACCATCAGAACCATTTTTGTTCAGAAGCTGGTCTTTATCTCAAAAAGACTGAGTGAGTTCAACTTGCTCACGTTTAGTGGAGGAATTCTGCTCCAAAGGGTGGGTGGCTTAACTTTCTAACCTGAAGGCCCAAGTCAAATCAAAGGTGGATGGATTTCTTTCTCTGGGTTCTGGAGAAATTGCACTCAAACGGAAGAGGTTTGAGTTCTTAAAGAGTGCTGTGTGTCTCAACCTGGGCTGGGTGGGAGTTGAGAGGAGGAGTAGGGAGGGGAGAGATATGGTATTTCTACATGTTGAGAGAGTTTCCCTTGGGAGAACGTAACTGGTTATCCTAGGATGGAACTGAGGAATGAGTCTGGTTTCTCATGAAGACCTCTGTTGTTGTTGTTAGCTGCCATTGAGTTGGCCCCCAACTCACAGTGACCCCATGTATAATGGAACGAAACACTGCCCAGTCTTATACATTGCCATGATTGGTTAGGGATGGGCTGCTGTGATCCATAGGGTTTTCATTGGCTGATTTTCAGAAGCAGATCTCCAGGCCTTTCTTCCTAGTCTGTCTTAGTCTGGAAGCACCACTGAAACTTCTTTAGCATCTTAGCAACTTGCAAGCCTCCACTAACAGATGGGTGCTGGCTGTGTATGAGGTGCATTGGCTGGGAATCAAACCTGAGTTTCCTGCATGGAAGACAAGAATTCTACCACTGGATCACCACTGCCCCCATACAAAGACCTCTGTTGTTGTTACTTGCTGTCGAGTTGATTCTGACTCACGGCAACTCCATGTGTTACAGAGTAGAACTGCCCCATAGGGTTTTCTTGGCTGTAATCTTAAACGAAGCAGATCGTCAGGCATTGTCTTCCATGGTACCGATGGGCTGGTTCCAACCAACAACCTTTAAGTTAGCAGTCGAGCGCGAACTGTTTGTGCCACCTAGGGACCTGTAAAGACCTCTACCCTCCCTAAACTGCTTAATAAGATGACAGCTACTGTTGTTTTGGGGTTCCTTGGGCGCCAAGCACTGTGCTAGGTGCCAACGTGCATTTTTACGCATTCAATCTTCACAGCGACCCTATGAGTGTGTATCATCGGCTCCTCCACTTGACATCATGTGGTTCCTCGTGTGCTGCCCACCCTGTTTGGAGCCATCCAGAGGGCAGCCAGTTGTGCTGGCCATGAAAATGCACTGCTCAGATCTCCTACTGCCAGAGCCCCAGCTGCTGTCCATTTGGATCCACCACTGAGTTTGCTCTGAGGCCTCACTTCCTGCAAGCTGCTCCCAGGCAATGGCAGAGTGTGGTGCGGGTAGCAACCAAGGTCCGTTGCTGAGAGCCAAGACTCTTTCAACAGGCAAGTTTGGTTCAAGGCATCCCTATGAGCCTGGCCAACCCTTTCTCAGAATCGTGCTGCTTTCTGACTCTCCCTACTCAATCCTCCTTCCTTCCTTCTCTCCTTCACAGGGGTCAGCAGCATCACAATCTGAAGGCTCTCGCTGCCTTCTCCAGCTCCGTCCCCTTCTCCTTCACAGACGTTTCCCTTGCATGTTTTATCCTTAGAGTCTGCTTCTCAGGATCTAAAATAACACACCAGTCAATACAGCAACAACCATCACCATGGTTAACAGTGGACTCTGGACTAAGCTTGCAATTGCTCTAGGTCCTATGGCAGCCTTGCCAGGCACCCTGAGAGCCCAAGGAGAAAGCAGTGTCTCCCTTTTCAAGCTGGATATCTCTGTAGGGAGGTAACACCCTGCTCCCCGACCTCTTGGGCATCTGTGGTTATTTGGCCTCCTTTCCACTCCCCTGCTCCCTGGGGGCCTGCTTCTGGCCTTGTTCCTGCCATTATCCTTCCTCCAGATGGGACCAAATGCCTTCCCCTTTGCTTTTATTAGAGGGATCCTACCCTATATTTCTCAAGCTATGCTCTGTCCTCTGGATAGGTCTTCTCTTTTGTCCTTTAGAGTCTGACTGGAATCTCTACCTCCCTGATCAAATTTGATGAAGGTTACAGTTCTGAGGACAGGACCAGGAGCCACACTGAGCAAGTTCAAACCCCAAGTATATAACTTAACTGCTGTGTGACCTTGGCAAGTTACTGAACTTCTCTGAGCTTCAATTTATTTGTAAAAGAAGAATAAAAGCAGTATCTAATCTGTAGGGTTCTTGTAAGGGTTAAATGAGTAATTGAATGCAAAACACTTAGCTCAGAGTCTAGTACATGTAAGTATTCAAAATATGGTAGCTATTTCTTGTAGTTAAGACTATTAATATTATTATTTAACTGACACCTCTAGGGATCAAAGCTAGGAGTCCAAATCACTATTTCTAGTAGTTTCACAGCTTGATTTTCTTCTAAAAGAAATCAAAGGAGTTGCTTGCTAAATGGAATGACAACAAGGATCTACATATTTAGGATCAGATTTTCTTTCCTAGGATTTAGGGGTTTAGGGAGGTGAACTTTTTAGTAAAGTCCTGGGGAAACCTTGGCAGTTTGAACATGACCTTTAGTTACTTTTTTTTTTCTGTGCAACTATCCTCAGATAGAGATTCCAGAGGAAAGGAGAAGCTTCACATTTAATAATTTGCTTCTGGAAAGTACTTGAAATATTTTTGTGACCCTCCAAAGAAAACTAAAATGGCTCTCCCAGTTCCTCCTCTTTCTTGCATCTTGGAGATGGAAGTCAGGTTCTTTACAACGAAGACTGTTTATTATAGAAGGTGCTTTCACTCATCAAATTTTTGGGGAATTACACTCATTCTTTCAGAAATTTGCTAAGCTTCTCAGGCAAAGAGGATGTGTACTTGCTGATAAGACACAGAACTTTCTTTGGATTTGGCTGTTTCCCATATTTTCTCAGACACAGTGCGATTTCATGCTGCAACCATTATTTTATGTATTTGCAGCCAATAAAATAATCACAGAAAGATGATTCAGTCTCAGTCCTCAAGTTAATACAGCCTTCATGGCCATCAGCGATGGAGGAAAATGTACGCCAGGTTTAGTCTTGAGTGACATTGGATGAGAACCTGGTTCTGTGCTTGTATTGGAGTTATCCAGCTGTTCTTTCATCACGGATCAAGAAAGCCAGTCACACGCTTCTCCAGCTCATCTGTGCATTCTTGATCCTGCCTCTAACATTTTATTTCTAATTCCCTGATGGCCTCAGCAAAACTTCCCAGCAGAGATTGATTACAGGGCATGACCCAAATTTGTAACTGGCCACAAAACGCTGTAAAACAAAGTTCACCGAATACCTTCCAGCTGATTGTAAGTGATTTTCAAAAATGATCTGGATATGTTTTTCTTCTCCTCCTTCTTTTTTTTTTTTGTTTTTCCACATAAAATACCTGAAAAGGACTTTTAGCCGGGCTCTGATTTTGGTAACATCATCTGTAAACAATGCTACATGACAAAATTCCCCACGTAGAATTGCTGCTGGTGGTGGCAGCTCTGCTGAGCTGGTATATTTTGTTTGCTGGGATGGGAATATTTCCAGAAAACAAGGACAGGCAGTGGATGTGATAGCAAGGGAGGCTGAAAAGCTGGATTCTAGAAACCCTTGGGAAGTTTCCTAATCTTAGTCACAGGCATTTTCCTTAGTTGTGAAAAGCAGAAGAATTGGACTAAATCAATACCTGTCAAGATATGTCTTTGCAGAACCCTGGGATTCTTTCCCAAAAATGGGATAAGAGGTTTTTTCCAGATCTGCAGAATTTAATTAAGTTACTTGAAAGAAACTTCTCAATTGTAAGCTTTTGCCCACACATTTCTCTTACACATTTAATACCTGCTGCAAATGAACAAGCACGTTGGAGATCCGAATGGAAAGTTAAGAAGTGGGGATCTTGAAGAAAGAAATTTCTACAATGTCCTGAATACGTATAATTTAGTCATATTTTTTGTCAGTGAAAGAGTTCCTGGTTCATATCATAGAGTGGAATATATCAGAATATATTTTCTGTGGGTTCAGGCACATCTGGTCCTACTGGGAGGCCAGCGGAATGTTCCCTTCCAGGGTCCATTTCCATGAAGGTTTGAGGAGCACCTGGTTAAGAGCTTGTCCTAAGAAAGAGCCATGAATTAGGGCCAGTGAGAAGTCTTGCGAGCAGGGGGGTCTCTCACTCAGATGTCTTCCGTTCTGCCCTCAAAGTCTTATCCCTCTGTCCCCATGCACGGAAACTCTGAGGATGGTAACAGCCAGGCGGCGCTGCACACACAAGGCGTTGGTTGCATGGGTGCTAACAGTTCTAGCAGCTTCAAGAAAATGAGTTGTTGGTGTTATTGGCATTATCCTGGATGCTGGCGTGTTGGTGCAGACCCTGGTGGTCTTCAGGGGGCTGGGCATTAGCACTGATACCTTCAAGTCAGACAACATTGACCAGGACTGTGAGCATCAGAAGTTGCATTGAGGATGTTTTCAGGAGCCAGCAGCATTGCCTTCAGAGGGTATCAGCAGCCTGAGAGATAAATGGACTGACCTGACCCCTTGTGATGTGGCTGAGGCTGAGAGCACAGCAAAGGCCTCACTCTCTTCTGTGGGCAAAGGGGAGCTATTGAGAGCTTTTGAAAGAGGGCCTCTTGGTCAGAATTGGACTTCTGTAGGCCTTGTGTAGGGTGGATTGAATGGAGGGGCAGGGAAGTTGGAGGCAGGGAGGCCAACTGGAAGGCTATTTACAATAGTCCACTTCAGAGATTCATACTGAAGGCCTGAGCAAGGCTGAGGTTTAGAGGGGCCATAACAGAACTTGAGTGGGCATCACATTCAGCTGGAGGGATGTCTTCTTTAATCCCCAAAGTGCATCTTTACACCCAGGGAGTCATGGGACTCATGCTCTCTGGATTTGTGCCAAACATCTGGCAGCTCAACCAGAACCAACTGGACAGGCATCAAGGAACAAACAAACTGACTGCCTCAAACCCAGGCCATTTTGCCAGAGGAAATTCAGGCCATTTCCCACGACCTAAATGCAAACCCACCATCCCTTTGCAGAATCTTTAGATTAGAAGGAATGAGAGATGGGGCAGAAATGGCCTGTCAATGGACAGTAGAGTGGTCTGGTCTCCTTCCACTGGGACCTTGTTTGGGTGCAGGAGGTACCGGAACCAGTATGGAAACCAGAGCTCCAGATCCTGTATGAGTATTGTCTTCCCTTCAATGGAGTCCCACCACTGAGTGGAAGTAATCAAAGGTTAAGCTGGGCTCAAACTGCTTTTCCTGGAACCATGAGCTTGGCACTCCAATCTAAGCACCAACACACTCCCAACTATCTCTTTTCTTTTTTTTCTCCCTTAATGTTGGGACAAAGAATTATTTTTCTGGCAGCCAGAAGAATGAAAAGTGAAGTTATGTGAGCATAAAATAGAAGCCAATAGTTTAGTTACCAGGAAAGAACATTTGCTAGAAAAAGACATCATGGGTGGTAAAGTAGAGGATCAGTGAAAACAAGGGAAACCTTCAATGAGATTACCTCAGTGAAGGACTCAACCATACCAATAACTACGAAGATGGTGCGGGACTGGGCAACGTTTCAGTCTGTTGTACATAAGATTGCCATGAGTCGGTTCTGACTTGACAGCAACTAATAACAACAACATCATAGTTTAGTAGAAAGCCAGGCTTCCTAAGTCTTAGCCTTGGCCCCATCATTGACTACCTGCATTATCTGGGGCCTCAGTTTGCTCATTTGTACAATGAGAAGCTTGTACTTAATGATCGCTAAGTCTCCTTCCAGCTCAAATTGTGAGTTTTAGCTCTAGAAGAGGCAGATTCCCTGCTGGTGGTTAAGGAGGAATGACTTGACGACTTCAGATCTCTTCCGTGTGAAATTATGAGTAGAGGCTAAGAGCTCAGGCTCTGGGTTTGAAACTTGACTCTCCAAATAAGTAGTCTGTGGCCTTGGGCAAGTTCCTTAACATGGCCGAGCTTCAGTCTCCTCTTCTGTAAAATAGGGCTCAGAATACATCCTTTGGGGTTGAAGCAAGTCTTACACAAGATGATCCTTTCAGCACAGAGCCTAGCACTCAAGGAATGTTCGTGGCTCTTATTGTTGTGTTGTTGAGTGGGTTAAAGGTGGGACAGGACATCCTGATGCCAGACCTTAGATCTGAGGGCGTTACCAGCACCTCTCACGTCCTGCCCCTTCCTCAGCGGAGTTAGGTCATCCTCTGAGGGGCAGTCCTTTTTGTCCCATGCAAGGTGAGGCCCATCATGGTAGGAACTACAGAGTTCCCAGGAGAGCAGAGAAATATGCCATTTTGTTTTTAATATTAAAGTACTAGTACACATGCATTGCATAAAATTAGAAAATACAGACAAACAAAAATAAAGAGACAAAGAAAACATATTCCCACTCTGGTAGGCGAACAATGCCTCTGTTGCCCAAAGATGTCCGTGCCCCAAACCCTGGAACCTGTGACTATGTTACCTTACGTGGTAAAAGTGACTTTGTGGAAGTGATTAAGTTAAGGATCTTGAGATGGGGAGATTTTCCTGGGTTACCCAGTGTAATTACTTGGGTCCTTATAAGAGGGAGGCAACACGGTCCGAGTCAGAGGCAATGTGACAAAGGAAGCAGAGGGAGAGAAGGGTATGTGATGACAAACAGAGGTCAGAGTGATGTGGGGCCACCAGCCAAGGAATGTGGGCAGCTACTAGGAGCCAGAAAAGGCAAGGAAGTGGATTTTCCCTTAGAGCCTCCAGAAGGGGCCTTTGATATTAGCCCAGTGAAACTGGTTTCAGACTTCTAACCTCCAGAATTACAAGGTAATAAATTTGTTTTAAGCCACTAAATTTGTGATAACTTGCTACAGCAGCCATAGGAAGCTAATATGCTCACCACCCTGAGAACACTTCTATAATATATCTGTAAGCATATACTTGCAGATCTTTACACACACACACACACACTTACTCTCTCTCACTCTGTCTCTCTCTCGCATACACGCACACATTTTTAATCAAAATGAGATACCATATATCCTCTTTTGTAATCTGTGTTTTCCTGTCAATGATCACTACTTTTTCCATTTTAGTAAATTTTCATCTCTTCTAAAAGCCAGATTGTATTTCCCCAGCTGGCCCCAAAATGTTCACTAGAACTGCTTGTTCAAACCACTGCCTAAACCAACATTTCACATTGCATTTAGTTGTTATGACCCTCAAATCTCTTTTAATCTTGACATCCCTTTTTTATGGCATTGACTTGTTGATGAGATCAGGCCAGAGAGTCTGTAGAGTGTTCTACTGTCTAGATTTGTTTGGTTGCTCCCTTGTGGTGTCATTTACCTTGTTCCTCTGTCTCCTGTATTTCTTGTGAACTGGATAGTACGTCTAAAGGTTTGATAGATTCAATGACACGTTTGGGGCTACAATACAACATAAGTGATGCCATGTACTTGATGTTCACATAATTTTTATTTGAGCTACTAGAACTTTTGCTTTTCTAAGAACTGTTCCTAGGACCAGAACACTAGGCATTATCCATGGTTCAGAAGCATCAGGAGAATGAGTGATTTACTCTGATTTTGTGGGGCCCAATTGTTATTGAGGAATCCTACTTTCCAGAAATCACTTAAATTCATGGCGACTTGTTTGCTAGTGTAATGGAGTAGAGATCCAACTTGACCTGAAGGCAAGGCAAACAACAGGAAACACAAACTTGCAGGCCACATACAGACTCATAAATTACTGGGAATGAGCTGGAAGAAAACCAGCAAGTTCAATTTAAACAGGCCTTTTCCAACTAGGTGTACCAACAGCTGACTGTTTAGACATCATTAAAATATATTGCACCCCATATGTTTGCCCAAAGTCATCTGTATTACCTGGGCAGGCCATTCATCAGCTTGTCAATTTAAATGGATTTCTATATGTAAGTGACTCTCTATGTGCAGGGAATTTTTGAGGAGGAACTTGTAATATCAGCATATTAGAAAAATGCAAACTATCCAAAGCCTTGGTTGAGAGGACCACCCCTACTTGAATCAAATGAGGAACAGCAATATTTTCTCTACAAACTACTACTTCTATTTTAAGCTATCATCATCGTTAATAATAATAAAAGCATCATAAATGGTTTATTGGCAAGACTTCTTTGAGCGAAGATTCTGAAATTGGCATTAATTCCTTGGCCCGTGGTTGAACTATTGTAATTTGCACGTGTGTGTGGGTGCGCATGTGTGCATTTCATGCATCCTATCCAAACATTTCTCTCACATAATTAAATGTATTGATGACCTCACAGAGACTGAACCAATCTTTTGGTTTGTATCACTTTCTGGAGTTTATAAACTCTAATTTAAGCTTTCCAAAGTCTGACCAAATCTAAGGCGCCCTCAGCAGGAATATAGGATTTCCAGGGCTCACTGTAATGCGTAATGGGAAACTATCTGTGCTTGTTCTCTGTATCTTTTCAGCTCTACAGCCTAACATTTAGAGGGATCCTAGTGAGAAACTTGTAGTATAAAAAAGTACACTTTTGTCAGATTCCAAAAAATAATAATGAATGTATGCCACCATTTGGGAAAAGGGACAGAAAGGGGGAAACTTTGGAAATTAAAGGTAAGAGAAGACTACAGCTAACTGAAGAATGCTAGGTAGTTTTTGTTTTTTTTTTTTTAAAAAAAAAAAAAAAAAAAAAAAAAAAACCTTCCTAAAAGGTTGACTGCATTGCTCTTAAACATGAATTAAAGATGCAGTAAGTATATGAATGAACATCCCTTGCTTAATGTGAACACCAGATGCCCACATTTAGGAAATGTAAAGAAAGCTAAACCCTTGTAAAATTTTATATATTATCCCTTTCACCCAAATATGTAAAATAGATTAGAAGGGGGAAGGAGAAGTTCTTCTATAAATAAATTTGAAGAAACACTGGACCAAAAGGAGACACTTGTTTAAATACAATGTCCAGGAAAGAAAAATTGTCAAATAAACAAGAATCCCCACTTTCGACTGAGCAGCTCACATGTTTTGTGTCTTGAGGCTCTAAAGCAGAATTGTCTTTCTCCCTGCCCCTGGAGAATGCCTCTCTGACCTCAGTCTTTTCTGGCAATTGCATTTGTTAGGAATGATAAGTAAGAGGAGCTGGGGCTCTGGAGGCTTCTTGCGAAGCCATGTAGACATTATAAAAATGTCTTTTTATCAAACATCTAGTGAAATCTGTAGGTTTCTGCTTGGCCTACATCTTTGAATTACTTGTTGCTTTTCTTAGCCAGCTTTTTTTTTCCCCCCTCTTCTTCTTTCTCTGTATCTTGGATTCTTGCCACTCTCAAATCATAAACAATTTGCCATTTGCAGGCTTGTCATTGAACTATGTGGGTGAAGCTCGCCTGTGGGCCGGAGATTCCTGTCAGAGGCCTTGCTGAACATCTGAGCCTGTGGAACATGTGCCTGCCAATCCTGGCAACAAGGAATCGAACAGCAGAAGTGGAGAAAGCACATTTAATTCACGCTTAATGGCTTTAAAAAATAATTATTGCTGTCTGTTCTTGGAAAAACCAAACCAAACCAAACCACAACAGACGCTTGCTGTTTCCCTTGGAATCAGTGGAGTTATTCAGAAGAACCACCAAAGCATTTGACCCTGAAACATTAGGTAGGAAAGCTGGTGGGGTGAGGTGGAGGACCAAGTCCTGGCTCAGGCATCTGGTATTTTGGATTTAGTCACTTACAAGTTGTATCATCTTGGGCAAGCCACTTAGAGCTTCTGTCTCCTCATGGGTAGATGGGAATGACAAGTCTATTCCTTTAACTGTTCTTTGCATGGAGCATTGTCTGAGTCCTGGAGAAATATCCAAAACCCTCTGTTCTCATCCTCGGTTTGTCCCTCACTGGCTTCTGAGTTTATTCCATCTAAATCCAGTTTGGAGCTCTTAGCTTTGTGATCCCAGCTTTGGTTCTGCCGAGGCCCTTCAGAAAGGTGTTCGTTCACTTAGGCTCCTCTGGGCATCTGCACCTCGGCCCTTGGTTTTCACCTTCAGCTTGGGTTTGGCTCATGCCTTGACTCTCAGCCTCTCCATTTACATCATGTTGGAACTCTCCACACAGCTGGAACTATGAACCTAGACCTCAAGCCCCACTGCATTACTTGGCAAATACTAGCCCTCTGGGAAGGTGGCTTAGTAATATTAGCTAACATTTATTGGATTCTTACCAAGAGCTTTATGTGTATTACCTCATTTAATCTCATAAAGTCCTGTGAGACTGATATTATTACTATCTCCATTTTACAGATGAGAAAACTGTGGAATAGTGAAGTTAACTAACTTTCCCAATGCCACAGAGTTTGTAAGGGGTAGAGCTGAGATTTGAGCCTGGGCCAGGGGTAAGCAAACTTTTTATGTCAAGCGTCAGATAGTGTTTCAGGATTGGAGGGCTGAATAGCCTCTGTCATAACTACTCAACTCTGCCATAACAGCACAAAAACCACCAGAGACACTATGTAAACAAAAGAGCAAGGCTGTGTTCCAAACAAACTTTATTTATCAACAATGAAATTTGAATTTCACATAATTTTCATGTGTTACAACATGTTATTATTTTTATTTTTTTAACCATTTAAAAAATGTGAACACCATTTTTAGCTTGGGGATCACACAAAAACAGATGGTAGGCCGGATTTGGTCTGTGGGCTGTAGTTTGCCGATCCCTGACCTAGGCAATCATTTCTAGAGCTCAGCCCTTCACCACCCCAGTACACTACCCTCGATAGTACCACTTTCAGTCCCTTTTACAGATGAGGAAACTGAGGCCATACAGAGCTAGTAAGGAGGTGGTGATCTGAACCAAGGCATTCTAAGTCCTGTGCCTGGTCTTTACCTCTAAGCTAAGGGATGAGGTGCTTTGGACTTGCTCTGCCTGCTTCATGGGATAAACATGAAGATCAGATGAGATCATGTGGCTGGCACACAGGAGGTACACATTATATATTATTGATAAAAGTGTGAAAACACTTACAAAATGTACAATATTAGCAACTGGGATTCGGCTAGCTTCTAAAAATAAGTCTTCTAGTGACAAGTGTGTTAATCTTTGTGATGGTTAATGTTATGTGTCAGCCTGGCTAAGCCATGATTCCCAGTGTTGTGTGGCTATCCTCCATCTTGTGATCTGATATAATTATCTTCTATTTTGTGGTATTATGTAATTATTCTCCATTTTATGTGTTGTAAATCCTAACCTGTATATATTAATGAGGCAGGATTAGTGTGGAGTGTATTTTGAGTCACAGCCTTACAAGAGGGCGTAACTCAAGCCCCACCTTTACTCAAGTCACACCCTTGCTCAAGTTACATCTTTACTCAAGTCCCACCTTTACTCTAGTCACATACTTACTCAAGTCTCACCTTTACTCAAGTCCTGCCCTTATTCAAGTCCCACCTTTACTCAAGTCCCACCCTTACTCAAGTCCCACCTTTACTCAAGTCCCACCCTTACTCAAGTCACACACTTACTCAAATCCCACCTTTAGTCAACTCACACACTCTGACATAAGGGGAGTTTCCTTGGGGGTGTGACCTGCATCCAATATATATATGGATGCTCTGGCAAGGCTCTCCCTTGTTCTGGATCCTGCCTCCAGCTCGTCATCATCTGACCCCTGGTTCTTGGGACCTGAGCAAGCAGCCTGTTGTCTGACATGCCGATTCTGGGATTCACCAGCTTCTGCAGCCCTGTGAGCTAGTAACCTGCCATCTGACCCGCAGATTTTGGGTTCACCAGTTCCTGCAACCGCAAGAGTCAGGAGAAGCCTTCAGCCTCCAGCCTGACCCATGGATTTGGGGCTTGCCAGCCTCCACAACTGCGTGAGCCAATTCCCTGAGATAAACCTCTCTCTCTCTGGAGAACTCAGCCTAAGACAATCTTTTCATCCATTGTACCAGCATTTATCTAGTGCCTAGTTTGTGCCAGGGGTACTGGACACTGTTAGCTATGGAGATGACAGGTGGGAGCACTAGGGCTCCTAAGGAAAGGGAGACATGCCCATAAATGATAAGAGTCCAAAGGGTTAACTGCTACCATGAATGTGGTACAGATGATGGAGCCACAGCCAAGTCCTGGGGCATCAGGGAAGGTGCACTGAGGTGGTGCTGTGCATGCTGGGAGTTTTTGAGATAAAGGGAGAAGAAACTTCCAGGCAGAGGGAGTAGCAAATGCAAAGGTGCTGAGATGTATAAGATCAGTGTAGCTGTAGTGTAAGGGGTCTAGGAGTGAGTGGTGGGAATGAAGCTGTGGGGAAGGTAGGGCCAGCTCAAGGAGGGGCTGATAGTCTATGCTAAAGCTCTGGACTTAGTCCACAAAGGAGCTGGCTCTCCATCTGGGATTTTCAGATGTGAGCTAGGGAGGCCACAAAGTCAAAGGGTAAAGATGACCACGTGACTGCTTTCCAGGCACTAATTTTAAGATTTTTACAGAAAAATCACTGTTACTAAATGAAAACAAAAAATATATCGAGTATAATGGAAAAAAAAACCAAACCAAACCCATTGCTGTCGAGTCGATTCCAACTCATAGCGACCCTATAGGACAGAGTAGAACTGCCCCCATAGAGTTTCCAAGAAGTGCCTGGTAGATTGGAACTGCTGACCTTTTGGTTAGCAGCTGTAGCTCTTAACCACTATGCCACCAGAGTTTCCGTAATAAAAAACTCATAAAAATTTAAGATAAAGCTTGAGATTTTTGAAGAAATTGTGGCAGCAGCTTTGAGCTCCAGCTCACGCCTCCATAACCTTTCTGTTATAGGGGTGAGATGGAAGGTTTTGAGAGGCAAGTGACAGAGGATGAGGAGACTTTTAAACTTGCCAAAATGACAGTGACAGAATTGGATTGATTTTTGTAGAATTGTAGTGCTCGTGACAGCAGAAGAGGACAGATAGAAAGGAAGATATTAGAGGTCTGAAGATGAGTTAGGAAGCTACTGCACCAACCAGGGAAGGAACAGGTGGGACCGCCTAATGCAGAAGAAGTTTGATTTTGTCATTAAATGTCATCGAAAAACAATCGAGAGATAAAGGAGCACTTGCTTTGGAGTTAAAAGGCCAAAATCTGAAGCCCTGCTTTTGACTCGCTAAGTGATGTTGAGCAAAGCACTCAGTCTGTCTGAGTTTCACGTTTCTCATCTTCAAATGAGAATTATACCCGCCTTATCTCCCTCCAAGGGTCATCGTGGGATCATCTAAGACAACGTTTACGAGAGCTCTCTGTAACAGCGTTGAACATCACTGGTGGATTCCAAGGGAACAAAAGGCCAGAGCTCTTTCTGCTTGGTGACCTCTCCTAGAAGAGGCAATTGTTATTTTTTTTCTCCTTCTTCAGCTGTTGGAACGGTGGATCAATTGCAACCAGGCTAAACAAACAAAAAAATAGATAGTCATACATGATCAGCAAAATGGTCCAAATGATGTCATCCATCAAGATGGACACCGCAATTTGCCAACTATTTTCTCATAAATCAAACCGTGGTCCCTCAAGGAAGAGGAGCAGGGCTTGGGGAGCCAGCATGGCCGTGGTTATAGGCAGACCAGATGCAGGGAAGCCAGGGAAGCGCTCCCTTAAGGATACAGTAATTATTTTCACTCAATGGGAAATAAAGAGGGGCACAATGGGAGGGAGAGCTGGAGAGTGTCTGTCTCACTTCATTACTGCTCCCCAGGCAAGGGACACAACATATGCTTTTCATTGGGAAGCCAATAATTTTGAATCGTGGGACAGGTGAAAACTTAAATGACATTTGCAAACCTTGATTTATTTCTCTGCTTAACTCTGGAACATGCTTTAGACTCAGTTCTATAAGTTTCCATAGATTAGTGGTCAATGTCAACTATTTTCAGTGACATATTCAAGTGTTTCCTGTCCCTATCAGTTAATTAAACATTTTCAGTACTAATCTCTTCTTATTGAAATGGTTTCCCTTCTTTTGGTTATGCATTTGGAAAACAATGATATGAAGTATGTGCTTTATTGAAAACAAAATAAAAAATAAAAGAGAATACGTTTCCACCCACATGCTATTTTACTTGCTGGAAATCTCATTAAAAGTTATTTATGAGCTGTTAGGGATCCCATAAGGATTACACCTAATTCAGTCTGTAAAGCTTTTGAGTTTCTTTTACATGAAGGACCTCCTTCCCCATTATTCTACTTTTGTTTGCACCCAAATAAATACTGGCAATCAACTTCTTGGCAGAAGAGGGCTCCTGGGTCCCTAACTTCACCGACAGCACTCACATCTCCTGGGCAAAGTTTGTCTCTTCCCTCTCTGTTGGACACCTTGATATAACCGGAGAATCAAACTGAGGTCAAACTTGTAGCAATTCATAAATTATTGTTTTCATTATTATTTATGATAAACTAAAAATGGCAGAGCCATACATATCATTTCCATCTTTGGGGTTTGTAAACTCTGAAACTCACCATACAGTCGATTGATAGATAGATGGATAGCTGCTGTCCAGTCAACTTCGACTCATGGCAACCTTATGTACAACAGAATGAAACATTGCCTGGTCCTGCATCATCCTCATGATTGCTGGCATGTTTGAGTCCATCATTGCAGCTATTGTGCCAATTCTTCTCACCAAGAGTCTCCTTTGCCCTCTCTGGCCCTCTAGTTAACCAAACATGATATACTCTTCCAGAAATCGATTCCTTCTGATGACGTGCCCAAAGCAGGCAAGTGGGACAATGTTTTGTTGTGATCCATAGGGTTTTCATTGGCTAGTTTTCAGAAGTAGGTCACCAGGCCTTTTTTCCGAGTCTGTCTTAGTCTGGAAGCACCCCTGAAACCTGTCCACCTGGGTGAGTCAGCTAGTATTTGAAATACCAGTGGCATAGCTTTCAACATCATAGTAAAACTCAAGCCACCACCGTACAACAAGCTGACAGATGAGTGGTGACGGTGTAGTTTTTGTCGTTAGGTGCCGTCAAGTTGGTTCCGACTCATAGCGACCCTATGTACAACAGAACGAAGCACTTCCCGGTCCTGCGCCATCCTCACAATCATTGCTATGCTTGAGCCCATTGTTGCAGCCACTGTGTCAATCCGTCTCATTGAGGGTCTTCCTCTTTTTTGCTGACCCTCTGCTTTACTAAGCATGATGTCTTCTCCAGGGACTGATCCCTCCTAACAACATGTCCAAAGTATGTGAGATGCAGTCTCATCATCCTTGCTTCTGAGGAGCATTCTGGCTGTATTTCTTCCAAGGCAGATTTGTTCATTCTTTTGGCAGTCTGTGATATGTTCAATATTCTTTGCCAACACTGTAATTCAAAGGCATCAATTCTTCTTTGGTCTCCCTTATTCATTGTCCAGCTTTCGTATGCACATGAGGTGATTGAAAACACCATGGCTTGGGTCAGGCACACTTTAGTCCCTAAAGTGATATGTTTGCTTTTTATCACTTTAAAGAGGTTTTTTGCAGCAGATTTGCCCAATGCAATGTGTCTTTTGATTTCTTGACTGCTACTTCCGTGGGAGTTGATAGTGGATCCAAGTAAAATAAAATCTTTGACAACTTCAATCTTTTCTCCATTTGTCATGATGTTGCTTATTGGTCCAGTTGTGAGGATTTTTATTTTTGTTATATTGAGGTGTAATCCATACTGAAGGCTGTAGTCTTTGATCTTTGTCAGTAAGTGCTTCAAGTTCTCTTCAGTTTCAGCAAGCAAGGTTATGTCATCTGCATATTGAAGGTTGTTAATGAGTCTTCCACCGATCCTGATGCCCCATTCTTCTTCATATAGTCTAGCTTCTCGGATTATTTGATAAGCATACAGACTGAATAAGTATGGTGAAAGGATACAATCCTGATGCACAACTTTCCTGACTTTAAACCATGCAGTATTCCCTTGATCTGTTCCAACAACTGCCCCTTAATCTACATCCGGGTTCCTCATGAGCACAATTTGGTGTTCTGGGATTTCCATTCTTTGAGATGTTATCCATAATTTGTTATGATCCACACAGTCGAATGTCTTTGCATAGTCAATAAAACACAGGTAAACATCTTTCTGGTATTCTCTGCTTTCAGCCAGGATCCATCTGACATCAGCAATGATATCCCTGGTTCCACATTCCTCTTCTGAATCCTGCTTGAATTTCTAGCAGTTCCCTGTGGATATGCTGCTGCAGCCACTTTTGAATGATCTTCAGCAAAATTTTACTTGTGTGTGATATTAATGATATTGTTCGATAATTTCCACGTTCAGTTGGGTCACCTTTCTTGGGAATAGGCATAAATATGGATCTCTTCCAGTTGGTTGGCCAGGTAGTTATCTCCCAAGTTTCTCGGCATAGACAAGTGAGCAATTCCAGCACTGCTTCCGTTTGTTGAAACATCTCAGTTGGTATTCCGTCAATTCCTGGCGCCTTGTTTTTCACCAATGCCTTCAGTGCAGCTCAGACCTCTTCCTTCAATACCATTGGTTCCTGCTGATATGCTACCTCCGGAAATGGTTGAACATCAACCAATTCTTTTTGGTACAGTGACTGTATATTTCTTCCATCTTCTTTTGATGTTTCCTGCATTGTTCGGTTTTTAGCTCATAGAATCCTTCAATATTACAACTTGAGCCTTGAATTTTTTCTTCAATTCTTTATGCCAAGCATGTTCTTCCCTTTTGGTTTCCTATCTCCAGATCTTTGCACATGTAATTATAATACTTTACTTTGTCTTCTCAAATCTTCTGTTCAGCTCTTTTACTTCGTCATTTCTTCCTTTTGCTTTAGCTACTGAATGTTCAAAAGCAAGTTTCAGAGTCTCTTCTGACATCAGTTTTGGTCTTTTCTTTCTTTCTTCTCTTTTTAATGACCCTTTGCTTTTTTCATGTATGATGTCCTTGATGTCATTCCACAACTTGTCTGGTCTTCGGTCATTAGTGTTCAATGTGTCAAATCTATTCTTGAGATGGTCTCTAAATCCACGTGCATAGTCACCATTTAGGTTGATGGAAAAAGGTATTTGCAATGGAGAAGTCGTTTGTCTTGCAAAATTCTATCATGTGATCTCCAGCATCGTTTCTATTACCAAGGCCATATTTTCCAACTAGTGATCCTTCTTCTTTGTTTCCAACTTTTGCATTCCAATCACCAGTAATTATCAATGCATCCTGATCGCATGTTTGATCAATTTCAGACTGCAGAAGTTGGTAAAAATCTCCAATTTCTTCATCTTTGGCCGTAGTAGTTGGCGTGTAAATTTGAACAATAGTTGTATTAACTTGTGACCATGGAGTTCATCCTCATTAATTACCCCTCTTCAGGGCTCCTCTTTCCCCAATTTCCTCTGAAATAAGAAAACTGAATTTCATCAGGATGAGGAATTTCTTAGTCCCTTTATTGTGGAAGCAGCAGCCAAGAAATCAAATGATGCATTGCATTGGGCAAATCTGCTGCAAAATACTTCTTTATTAAAGTGTTAAAAAGCAAGGATGTCACTTTGAGGACTAAGGTGCGCCTGACCTAAGCCATGGTGTTTTCAATTACCTCATGTGCATTTGAAAGCTGGACAATGAATAGGGAAGACCTAAGAAGAATTGGCGCCTTTGAGTTACGGTTTTGGTGAAGAATATTGAATATACCATGGATTGCCAAAAGAACGAACAAATCTGTCTTGGGAGAAGTACAACCAGAATGCTCCTTAGAAACGAAGATGACAAGACTTCATCTCACATACTTTGGACATATCGTCAGGAGTGATCAGTCCCTGGAGAAGGACACCATGCATGATAAAGTAGAGGGTCAGCGAAAAAGAGGAAGGCCCTCAACAAGATGGATTGACACAGTGTCTCCAACAACGGGCTCAAGCATAGATGATCGTGAGCATGGCGCAGGACCGGGCAGTGTTTCGTTCTGTTGTACAGAGGGTCGCTATGCATTGGAACAGACTCGATGGCAGCTAACAACAACAACATATACGCAATATTTTGTTATTTCTCAGAGCTTGTTCACAAGCATCTGAACCTCAGTTTAACAAAGATTGAACCACCCGTTTAGGCCTCTTTTACCCTTTTAGCCTCTTTAATAAAATATCCCAAGTAGAGATAGCTTTAATTTCCAAGCAATTTTCCTTATGTTTGTGTTTCTAAGACACAAGGAAGAATTCAGTCACTCAAGTAGCTGGATATTCAAATGGAATTTCTGTGGTTAGAAAATTGGCGTAAAAAATCAGCAGTAATAATGGCATCACTGCAATTACTATCTAATTCACAATTTACTCATGCAAGTGTTAGCTATTGCTGTTATATTGTTATATCTATAGATAGACAGCTGCTGTCCTGTCGACTCTGACTCATGTTGACCTTATGTACCAAAGAACGCTCCTGCTAAATATTACCCAAAATCTGGGCCTGTAGCTTGCTCATTTCTTTCCAGGTGTCTACATACTCTTCACACGCCAGCTCATCTCTCCTGTAGAAACAGTAGGCACCAGTAATACCATGTCCATGTCAAACCAGACAGACTGACTGCACGCCTAGAATATTATCCTGGCCACAACAAATAGCCATCAATGGCATTTTTCCTGGCCAATAAAATCTTTCCCTCTTGGATCTCAGAGCACTTACCACTATGCAGAACTGAAACCTCAGCCTACATGTCTCCGTTTGACCAAGAGTTTGTCCCACCAAAATAGACCAAAAATAGACAATGGCTACGTATTTTAGAAGACAGACTATTTTCCCTTAGCCTCAACCATCTGGAGAATTTTAATGTTCTAGGTCCCTATGAGTTGGAATTGACTTGATGGCACACAACAACAACATATCTTTATATAATTGTATTTAGAGCTCATTTTAATTTTCTAATAGTCATTTAAACATCCTGAATAAAGTGCTAAGCCCTCCAAAACAAAAAATGACTCTCAGCCTTGACCAGGGAAACCCTATGGGTTGTTTTTAACTAGTAAATAGTTCTCAGCCCTGGTTGCAACTAAAAATAAAAAACTCAGGGCCCCTCTGACCCTGTCTTCCCCCTTCCCAATTGTTTGGTTTTGTTTTATTTTGTCGTTAGGATTCCCAGGTAATACGAGCATGGTAACTAGGAGGTCACCAGTCTAGAACAATGTGAGTTTGATGACAGAGACAGGCTTGGGGGTTACTATGGTAACAATTAGCTCTAACAATATGCAAAGTAAGGAATGTGGAAGAACAGGGTTCTTCTGGGGCTACTGGTGAAGGCTCCTAAGAGGAGGTGGCAGCATTTACTCTGAGCTTTGGAGGATGTGGATTTTTTTTGAGAAGAGCCAAGGAAAGCAAAGATATTCCAAAATGCCTCAGTAGCAAGTCAGGGAGTCTGACAGAAGGCAAGAAGGAATATCCCTGGACTCAGACTCAGTACACACCTTCTGCAAATCTTGTACCCTGGGCCTTGTGTGTGTGTGTGTGTGTGTGTGTGTGTGTGTGTGTGTGTGTGTGTGTGTGTGTGTGTGTGTGTGTGTGTGTGTATGTAATACCGATTGCTTGTACTCAGGACCTTGCCTGATTGATCCAGCTTCTCTGGATAGATCCAAATTCGCTGCGCCAAGCACGGTCCTAAGTCAGCCAGCCCAGGTGGTGTGTGTATGTGTGTGTCGTGGGTGGGGGGATTCAGTAATTTGTGTGTGAGCCAAATTCAATAATACTGATAATAGTGAGCATTCATTGAGAGCATACTCTGAGAAAAGCACTGTGCTAAATCCCAACTGGTTTATTAAGTAAAATAATCATAGTATTGACCCAATAGACCTCATAGGCGATTATTATCCCCATTTAACAGATTAGAAAAATAAAATTCGTAAGGCTGAGTCAAACCCACATGATTGGATTCCACATGTTTGCCACTACATTGCATTGCCTACTAGTTTATACTTGGGGACTACCCCTGGGGAGGGGGGCGTGGACAGAGATGGAGAGATGAAGAAAGTTTTGAAACAAATACACATCTCTGCTTGACTGGTCCAGAGACTCTGGGGGTTGGAGCAACTCCAGGGTGCCATCTAGATACCAGGCTGACTGGCTGGCTGTTTCCAGTAGACTCCTTTCTGGGGGTTACTGCTAGGGCAGGGAAGTCTACACAGCACAGGATGGGCTCTCTCATGGAAACTCAGCTTTGTTCTTCGACTCAAGCATTAGAGAGGAAAGCAGAGAAGGGAAGGGAAGGAAACATAAAAAGTTCCAGCATATGAGTAGCATTTGCAATGTGATCTAAGTGTTCTGAGCCAAGTTACTGTACACGCTCTGGGGAGAATTACAAATAAATGACGAAACGTTTTTTGAAACATGGCTTATACCTAATTAATCATGGAACATAAAGAACAAAGAATGCATTTCTTCAAAGTTTTCAGCATTTTCTCTATTAAGTGAAGGTGGGGGAGGGGAAATCTCCATGCCCCGTTAAGGCTACACTACGCACTTCATTTGGGGAAAAGAATCTCTTAATCTTTGGCCTCCTGCAACCTCTGAATCCTTACATCTTTAATACTTTATGTCGAGCATTTTCATATTAAAGGAACCAAAATTTTCCGGATCCTGGAATATTCCTCAGTTTTTTGTCTCTTGCTCTCTCAGTCCAAGCAGTGCTGGGCTTGCGATTATCCCATTACCAAGCATTTTCTTAAGTGCCCATGATATTGTGCCCTGGGATTCCTGTGTGTTTTTTATAAGCCTCCACCACCCAGAGACATCTGTGGGTACCTTCTACTTTGAAGGCAAAGCCCTGAGGCCCCGCTTTTGGGCCATGTCCAAGTTATTCCACATACATTTAACCTCTGGAGACTTTATTTCCTTGCTTGTCAAGTGGGGATGATAATGGAAACCTCATCAATTTATTTGGAATAACGACTCAAAATGAGTCACTGGGAGGTACAAATGCACTCGGCTGCTAACTGAAAGGTTTGAGGCTTGAGACCACCCAGAGATGCCTTGGAGGAAAGGCCTGGTGATCAACTTCTGAAAAATCAGAGATTGAAAACCCTATAGAGCGCAGTCCTACTCTGACATACTTGGGGTTGCCACAAGTGGAAGTTGACAGCAAGTGATTTATTAAGTAAGATAATGCCTCAAAATCACTTAGCCTAGTGCCTAGAACACTGTTGTTGTTAGGTGTTGTCGAGCTGGTTCCTACTCACAGTGACCCAAAGTACAACAGAACAAAACACTGTCCGGTCCTGTGCCATCCTCATAATCATTGTTATGTTTGAACGCATTGTTGCAGCCACTGTGTCAATCCATCTCGTCGAAGGCCTTCTGTTTTTTCACTGACCCTCTACTTTACGAAGCATAATGTCCTTCTCCAGGGACGGATCCCTCTTGATAATATGTCCAAAGTACGTGACACAAAGTCTCGCCATCCTCACTTCCAAGGAGCACTCTGGCTGTACTTGTTCCAAGACACACTTGTTCATTCTTCTGGCAGTCCATGGCATAGTCAATACTCTTCACCAACACCAGACTTCAAAGGCATCAATTCTTCTTCGGCCTTCCTTTTTCACTGTCCAGTTTTTGCATGCATATGAGGCAGTTGAAAATATCATGGCTTGGATCAGTCACACCTTAGTCCTTAAAGTGACTTCTCTGCTTTTTAACACTTTAAAGAGGTCTTTTGCAGCAGATTTGCCCAATGCAATACATTAGTTGATTTCCTGACTGTTGCTTCCATGGGCATTGATTGTGGATCCAAGTAAAATGAAATCCTTGACAATGTCAATCTTTTCTCTATTTATCATGATATTGCTTATTGGTCCAGTTGGGAGGATTTGTGTTTTCTTTACGATGAAGTGTAATCCATACTGAAGGCTGTGATCTTTGCTCTTCATCAATAAATGCTTCAAGTCCTCTTCAGTTTCAGCAAGCAAGTTTGTGCATCTGCATATCGCAGGTTGTTAATGAGTCTTCCACCAATCCTGATGCTCCGTTCTTCTTCATACAGTCCAGCTTCTCAGATTATTTGCTGTCATGGTTTGAATTACGTTCCTCCAAAAAAATATGTGTCTCAGTTTGGCTGGGCCATGATTCCCAGCATTGTGTGGTTGTCCTCCATTTTGTGATTGTAATTTTATGTTAAAGAGAATTAGGGTGGGATTGTATAACACCCTTACTAAGGTCACATCCCTGATCCAATGTAAAGGGAGTTTCCCTTAGGGTGTGGCCTGCACCACCTTTTATCTTACAAGAGATAAAAGGAAAGGGAAGCAAGCAGAGAATTGGGGACCTCATACCATCAAGAAAGCAGTGCCGGGAGCAGAGAGCGTCCTTTGGACCCGAGGTTCCTGCGCAGAGAATGTCCTCGTCCAGGGGGAGATTGATGACGATGAGGAACTTCCTCCAGAGCCGACAGAGAGAGAAAGCCTTCCCCTGGAGCTGATGCCCTGAATTTGGACTTCTAGCCAACTAGACTATGAGAAAATAAATTTCTCTTTGTTAAATCCATCCACTTGTAATATTTCTGTTATAGCAGCACTACATGACTAAGACATTTGCTCAGCATACAGATTGAATAAGTATGATGAAATGATGCAACCTGACAAACACCTTTCTTAATTTTAAACCATGTGGTATCCCTTTGCTCTGTTTGAACGACTGCCTCTTGGTTTATGTACAGGTTCTGCATGAGCACAATTACGTGTTCTGGAATTCTCATTCTTCACAATGTTATCCATGATTTGTTATGATCCACACAGTCAAATGCCTTTGCATAGTCAATAAAACACAGGTAAACATCTCTCTGGTATTCTATGCTTTCAGCCAGGATCCATCTGACATCAGCAATGACATCACTTATTCCATGTCCTCGTCTAAATCTGGCTTCAATTTCTGGCAGTTCCCTGTCGATGTACTGCTACAACCACTTTTGAATGATCTTCAGCAGAATATTACTTGTGTGTGATATTAATGATATTGTTTGATAATTTCCATATTCTGTTGGATCACCTTTCTTTGGAATGGGCACAAATATGGACCTCTTCCAGTCGGTTGGCCATGTAGCTGTCTTCCAAATTTCTTGGTATAGACGACAAGTTAGCGCCTCCAGTGCTACATCCATTTGTTAAAATATTTCACTTGGTATTCTGTCAATTCCTGGAGCCTTGTTTTTTGCCAATGCCTTCAGTGCAGCTTTGACTTCTTCCTTCAGTACCATCGGTCCTTGAACATATGCTACCTACTGAAATGGCTGTACATTGACCAATTCTTTTTGGTACAGATACTCTGTGTATTTCTTCCATTTGCTTTTGATGTTCCTGCGCCGTTCAATATTTTGCCCATGAAACCTATTGCCGTCAAGTTGATTCTGACTCATAGCGACCCTATAGGATAGAGTAGAACTTCCCCATAGGGTTTCCAAGGAGCGGCTGGTGAATTCCAATTGCCAACCTTTTGGTTAGCAGCCGAGCTCTTAACCACTGCACCACCAGGGCTCCATGTTTGCCCATAGAATCCTTCAAAATTGCAACTTGAGGCTTGAATTTTTTCTTCAGTTCTTTCAGCTCGAGAAACGTCGAGCATGTTCTTCCCTCTTGGTTTTCTACCTCTAGGTCTTTGCACATGTCATTTGAATACTTTGTCCTCTCAAGCTGCCCTTTGAAATCTTCTGTTCAGCTCTTTTACTTCATCATTTCTTCTTTTTGCTTTAGCTACTCACTGTTCAAGAGCAAGTTTCAGAGTCTCTTCTGACATCCATTTTGTTTTTTTCTTTACTTCCTGTCTTTTTAATAACCTTTTGCTTTCTTCACGTATGATGTCCTTGACGTCTTCCCACAACTCATCTGGTCTTCAGTCATTAGTGTTCAGTGCGTCAAAACTGTTCTCGAGATGGTTTCCAAATTCAGGTGGGATATACTCAAGGTCGTATTTTGGCTCTTTTGTCTTTTAATTTTCTTCAGCTTCAACCCGAACTTGCATATAAGCAAGTGCTGGTCTGTTCCACGGTCAGCCCCTGGCCTTGTTCTGACTGATGATATTGAGTTTTTCCGTCGTCTCTTTCCACAGATGTGGTCGATTTGACTCCTGTGTTTTCCATCCAGTGAGGTCCACTCCACGTGTACAGTCGCCGTTTGTTGTTGAAAAAAGGTATTTGCAATGAAGAAGTTGTTGGTCTTGCAAAATTCTCTCATGTGATCTCTGGCTTTGTTTCTATCACCAAGGCCATGTTTTCCAACTACCAATCCTTCTTTTTTGTTTCCAACTTTGGCATTACAATCACCAGTAATTATCAGTGCATCTTGATTGCGTGTTTGATCAGTTTCAGACTGCAGAAGTTGGTAAAAATCTTAAATTTCCTCATTTGGCGTTAGTGGTTGGTGCATAAATTTGAATAATAGTTGTATTAACTTGTCTTCCTTGTAGGCATATGGATATTATCCTATCACTGACAGCATTGTACTTCAGGATAGATCTTGAAATGTTCTTTCTGATGATGAATGTGACACCATTCCTCTTGAATTTGTCATTTTCGGCATAGTAGACCATATGATTGTCTGATTCAAAATGGCCAATACCAGTCCATTTCAGCTTATTAATGCCTAGGATAGCGATCTTTATGTGTTCCATTTCATTTCTGATGACTTCCAATTTTCCTAGATTCATACTTCATACATTCCATGTTCCAATTATTAACAGATGTTTGCAGCTCTTTCTTCTCATTTTGAGTCATGCCACATCAGGAAATGAAGGTCCTGAAAGTTTGACTCCATCCACATCATTAAGGTTGACTCCACTTTGAGGAGGCAGCCTAGAACATAACTGCTCAATAAGGAGTATGAGACCAAACATTCCAGATATGTTTTTTGTTCTTTCTTTATCCATGCACTTGAGTGTGTTGCCATCTTGCTTTGCCAGTCGAGGCATGTCTTTTCACTTTTTTTTTTAATTGTACTTTTTAGGTGAAAGTTTACAGAACAAATAGTTTCTCATTAAACAGTCAGTACACATATTGTTTTATGACATTGGTTAACAACCCCACGACATGTCAACCCTCTCCCTTCTTGACTTTTTTTTTTTCTTGGTGAAAATATACATAACCAAAGATACACCATTTCAGAAATTTCTACATGCACAATTCAGTGACATCGATTACGTTCTTCCAGTTGTGCTGCTATTCTCACTTTAGATGAAGGTTTACAGAACATAATAGTTTCTCATTAAACAGTTAGTACACATGTTGCCCTATGACAATGATTAACAACCCCACTACATGTCAACACTGTCCTTACTCAACCTTGGGTTCCCTATCACCAGCTTTCCTGTCCCCTTCTGCCTTCTAGTCCTTGTCCCTGGACTGCTGTGTCTCATTAGTCCCGTTTGGTTTTATGGGGCTGTCTAATCCCTGGCTGAACGGTGAACCTCAGAAGTGACTTCACCACTGAGCTAAAAGGGTGTCTGGGGCCATACTCTTGGGGTTTCTCCAGTTTCTTTCAGGCCAGTAAATCTGGTCTTTTTTTGGGTGTGTTAGAATTTTGTTCTACATCCTTCTTCAGCTCTGTCCAGAACCCTCTGTTCTGATCCCGGTCAGAGCAGTCTATGGTGGTAGCCGGGCACCATCTAGCTATACTGGACTTAGTCTGGTGGAGATCTTGGTAGCTGTGGTCCATTAGTCCTTTGAACTAATCTTTTCCTTGTATCCTGTTCTCTTCATTCTCCCTGGCTCTTGAAGGGGTGAGACCAGTGGAGTATCTTAGATGGCTACTCACAGGCTTTTAAGACCCCAGACGCTACTCACCAAGGTAGAATGTAGAACATTGTCTTTATACACTGTTATGCCGATTGAGCTAGATGTTCCCTGAGGCCATGGTCCCCACAGCCCTCCTCCCAGCAATTCAGTCCCTCAGGGAATTGGATGTGTCTATGGAGCTTCCATGAGCTTTCCTTGTACAAGTTGTGCTGGTTTCCCCAGTATTGTGTACTGTCTCACCCCTCACCAAATTCAAGGCATGTCTTTAAACCTCTGTCTCACTAGTGACAGAAATATAGAAGTCATAACTGACTTTGCACTTGGTAGCCAGTATTCACTGCGCACATGGGAAGTCGTAGTTTTGTTCTTTCCCTGTGGAGTTTTCCCACAGTCACTCCAGAGATGGTTATGGGCTCCACTTTATAGAATTGGGGACGTGTGAATTTTCATTCCAAGCATTGTTACTTGTACACTGCATGGTTTTGGACAAGCTGATCAGGCCACTTGGAAGCAATTCTCCCCTTCCCTTTGTTAAAACCAAACCCATTGCCGTCGAGTTGATTCCGACCCATAGCGACCCTCTAGGAGAGTGTAGAACTGTCCCACAGGGTTTCCAAGGAGCAGCTGGTGGATTCAAACTGCCAACCTTTTGGTTAGCAGCCTGAGCTCTTAACCACTGCACCACCAGGGCTCCTTTTGTTGTAAAGAAAGCAAAAAAAAAAGTAATATATTAAAGTGGTTGAGAGTAAAAGCTGAAGTGTGAGCTCACCCCTCCCCACTTCATATAGAGAATGAAAAAGAGGAGAATACTTGGCTAATATGGTGAGCATCTTCCAAGGTTTCTACAGGACGTTCTCTCTTCCCGTCCTCTGAAGCTCAGTCGTGGCCATGAGACCTGGAGCCTGTCAATTGGAGGTGTGACCTGGGACTTTGAATCTGGAAGAGTTGAGGCAGAGACTCAGAAAGTGATTGAAAGAGGCCTCTGGAGTCTAGTTGTGGCACCAAATGGTCAGTGGTGGTCGTTTCAGAGGTGGCATTGTAAGCAGACTGCGTCCAAGGTATGACCTCAGCTGGGTTCTGTGTGCTGTAGCCTGCCTTGGTTCTGGCTCACTTTTCATCTTAGCTCTCCAGTCTTCCTGTAGACTCTATGAGCTACCCAACATCTTTCTTATAAATTCCTTTTCCGCTTACAGTAGCCATTAGGCTATTTTGCTTGCAAACAAGTACCTAGACTGAGACAAAAATAAGATATACTTAGTACCTACTATGTGCCAACTACTTTACAGATGAGGGAACTAAGACCCAGAGGGTTTAGGTAACATACCAAGGTCACCTAGCTGGTTAGTGGTGATGTTTTGATTTGAAAAACCACTTGCTGTTGAGTCATCTCCAACCCATGGCTACACCATGTGTGTAATATTGGAATTGTGCTCCATGGGGTTTTCAATGGCTGATTTTTTGGAAGTAGTTTACCAGGTGTTTCTTCCAAAGTGCCTCTGGGTGGTCCCAAACTTCCAATCTTTTGTTAGCAGCTGAATGCATTAACTGTTTGCACCACCAGCAGGAGTCTCTTTCAGCAAAGAGAGCTGAAAGATAAACCTAGAGCTCATAGCCCTCCACATATGCTTTGAACTTGCCTTGTAGGTTGGGCCTTTGGAGGTTCACAGTTGTAACATGGACACTACATTTTCTTCCCCTAGCTCACCACTGTTCCCACCAACTCCCCACCCCAACTTGGCAATTAGCTGTTTGTAAATAAAATTAAAAATGAAACACCTTCCAGTGCTGAATCATCACTGATCTGGGCCTATGAACCAGACAATTGAGGTGAGGAAGAAAGAGACCAAAACAGCTGAACAACTTGGCTTTGTGTCCTACCTAGCAACTCTGTATTGTTTATGTGTGCTGCTAATTATCCTTGGTTCAGGTCTCCTCAGTTCATGCCTTCAGAAATTCAATGCACATGCCTTGTACTATGTGGACTGAGAAAGGGTATGGTTCATTTGATTTCCATTTCATCCATTGCCTTTATGTCTATTATGCCAGCAAGTGGCATCTTCAGCACTCCCTGGCATTGAACGATGAGAAGTCAGATATTACAATCTGCTTTCAGTCCCTCTGGGCCTTCTCTGCAGGAGTAGCTTGCCAAAGCATGGGAAGTACTAGAATAGATATCTGTGTACACTGTGACAACATCTTTTTCTTAAACCAAGAAGGGTACAAGTCACTCTCCGGGCACTTAACTTGCAATAGCTTCACCGGTGACAGACCCACATAAAACCATTTTCTTCTTGACCTCACTCCAGCGTTTCTGCAGAGCACTGGTCTGGCTAGCACTTGGCCATCTCACTTGTTTTCCATCGACTTTTTTAGAAACCAGTTATTGAAGATCCTGGGTAATAAAAGCAGCTTGAAGTTCATTACCCCCTTTCCAGTATTAGATACTGAAGGCCTCAGTCAGCAATGCTGTGCATAAAATATGAAGCAGTGAATTAAATGCAACTTGCTGGTACATGTTGTGCCTCAATGAAAACAAAAATTTGGGAACACTATTTGTGAATGTGTTACCTAATAAAGTGTCAGCAAAGGAGCCCATAAAGCTGCCAGAGGGGTTTAACTGTTGCGTAGAACAGGAGAGGAACACAGTTCAGTTGGGCTGAATGAGGAGAGTGAGGTCTACTTGCTTTATCTCAGACCCTGGCGGTTTTTATTTCATACACATGGAAGAAAGACACTAGGGTTTTGGCACAAAAATGTCTTGTGGTAAAGAAAAAAAAAATCAGCAATATCCAACAGTACTTAAAAAAAAAAAAAAAAACAAACAGATGTGAAGAAATGAAGAGGGAATGACACAGGAGGCCGTGTGTTTTGAGAAGTCCATTTGAAGTGATGGGGAAAGGAAAGAGCAGCTGGCTTTCCTGATGGCAGCTGATAGACACAAGCAATTGAACAGTTCATACCCTCTCTGTTGTCCCTGTCATGAGATTTGTAGGTCGTTCTCAGCCAGCCACTGGGGCTAAAGGGTCCAGGTCTTGACCTGCTGATTCACCCAAGTATGGTCAACTCACACAAATTATAGGCGTAAGAGAGTCCTGACAACTTCAATATGATGCGCAATGAGCACAATTATTTGTGACATGTGAAACCCGTGTGAGACCATAATTCTGTCACTGCGTGACAAAGCATTATTAGCCAGGGCAGGCAGCAGCTTGAACCAAGAGCAGTTGGAGAAGAGGCGGGGAGGAGAGAGGGCTCTGCAGGGGGAAGGCCCAGGATGGGCTTTCTTTCCCAGAGCTGCCAATAGTCACGGCCCCCTTTGTGGAATGTGGAGCTGCTCCAGAGGACAGTTACCCCATTGCCGTTTAGTCCCAGGAAGAATAAAGAAGGGCTTGGAGGGAAGGGCAGAGGGGGAAGCATACCCGTTGGCCTGTGGTTGTGTACAACCAAGGTGTTTTCTTTGAAATTGGAAGTGGTATTTCTCACGAGGAGAACTGGGACTCTTGTTTCGAGTGGGCCGCATGAGATGAGGGTGGGGTGAGAAGGAAAGGAAAGAGTCTTTCTCTTGCCGGGCAGAAACCTCTGCTCCATCAAGCCTCCACGTCCTATCTGGAACTTGCAGTTGGGCTGGGAAATGAAGAAGGGAACGCATGTCACGTCCCCCAGGGTTTCCCCTGCCCTTAGAGATCTCGCTCCCTGTGCTACAGTGGGCTTTGTAGGGTTCAGCTCAAGGGAGGTATGGGTGCACATCTCTCTCTGGTGATGTTTATGGAGATTTCCACCCAGGTGGTAAGAGAGGAAAGTGGCTGTTCTCAGTGACAGGTCCCAAGCAAGGCAGGGCTTCCTCAGACTAAGCATGGCAGTGACTTGACAGGTGGGCCACTGGCAAATCTTTCTGTGAGGTGCAAAGCTGGACTGAGGTCAGCTGTGTCCCCTGCATAGGGTAGCTGCTACATGTGAGCCTGCTTCTTAGCTCCATGACTTCAACCATGGTGTTGATTAGTGGCCATCTATCTAGTCAACCTCACTTCATGACAATCTTTCATCTAGTCAGTCAGTAAATGTCCCCTGAGCATCTACTGCACGCCGACCACTGCCCAAACCACAGAGGAGCCAAGTGAGGCATGCCTTCTCCTGCCCATGAGAACTTTCAGTCAATGAACATTGACAAGACGAAAACAAATAATCAAAATACACTATGCAGATAGATAAGGAGACCTGGTTGCGCAAATGGTTAAGCGCTTGGCTGCTAACTGAAAGGGTGGCAGTTCGAACCCACCCAGCGGCTTCGCAGGAGAAAGACCTGGCAATCTGCTTCCCTAAAGATTACAGCCAAGAAAACACTATGAGGCGGTTCTACTCTGTCATGTGGAGTCACTATGAGTTGAAAACAACTTGATGGCATCTAGCAATGACAACATGCGAATAGATGCAAGCTATAGGAAATATGGGTGTACAGGGGAAGGCCTCACTGACTTCCTCCTATCATTGAGGTCTCTGCTCAGATACCCCTGCCAAGGAGTCCTCTCTGACCACACGCTCTAAAATCGCCACTCTGCCCCTCAGTCTCTGTCTTCCTCACTTGCTTCACTTTCTTCACACAGTAATCAGTACTTGACATTATGTTAGATGTTTTGATTCTTTATTGCTTTCCCTTTTACCACATAAGCTCTAAGAGGGCAGAGACTTTGTCTTGCTCTCCTTAGTATCCCAAGTGCTTCAAACAGGTTGGGCGCAAAGTAGTTGCCCAATTAACAGTTGCCGAATGCATGAATGTCATGTACTTTTCTAGGTGCTCTTGCTTTTAGCATAAACATTGTTGCTTGATCCTCCCAACAACCTCAAGAAATAAGTATGTATTATCAGTTTTCTATTGCTGCATAACAAATCATCCCAGCACTTCATGGCTTAAAGACAAATTATTATTAAATAATTACAATAATTATTTCTCACAATTCTGTGGTTTGGCTATAGTTCAGCTAAGCAGGTTTTTCTGCTCGTCTTGCTTAGAGTTTTTAATGAGGCTGCATTTAGCTGGGAAAGGAAATAGATGCCTGTTGAGGTAAGGGGAGCCCTTGTGGTGCAGTGGTTAAGAGCTTGGCTGCTAACCCAAAGGTCGGCAGTTCAAATCTACCAGCTGCTCCTGGAAACCCTATGGCGCAGTTCTCCTTTGTCCTATAGGGTCACTATGAGTCAGAATCCACTCAATGGCAATGAGTTTGTTTGTCTGTTTTCTTTATTGAGGAAAGGAGTGGCATGTGCATACAGGGATGGGGGAGTTGTTGGCAGCCCTATTTAGAGACTATCTCCTACAATATTTTTAGCCTTGTTTTATAGCTGAGAAAACTGAGACTGAGAGGGATAAAGACATGTGTCCAAGAGCACGGAGGAAGAAGGTGGCAGAACCGTGATGCCAGCCCAGAACCATCTAACTCCAAGGCCAATGTTTTCTGCTTACTAGTGACTCTCCTCAGGACCCCCTCCTGAATCTCCCGTAGTAGAGCTGGTATCTCCCACAGCTTTCCCTCTGCTTTTTACTTTCACAGTAGAGGCCAGCGTTGGGAGTGAGAGAATAGAAAACCACAGACTTGGAATTTCACCCTGATGCCACCATTCATGAACTGTCCAAACTTGAGCACATTTCTGCACCGTTCTGTCTCTTCCTTAGCTGTGAAATGGGATAGTGATGGTACCTACCTCATGGGGTTGTTGAGAAGTTTTAATGAGACTCTACATACAAAGCACTCAGCACAATGCACATGGCACACAGTAATCCTTCAAAGTGTGACAGATACTTTCAAGGTGCCAACTAAGTCTCCAGCTTAGTTTCATAAATGAATTTAAAATGGAAGAATTCCCAGATCATTAAAAGCACACCCATGTTTAATATTAACGCAAAGATATGTTCTGTAATCAGTAAGAATGCTTTTCGGGACTGGCTTGTTCTACAATATGCTCATCACAGCTCCTCCTTGTGAGAATCCGACCAGGCGTCATGACTTCCTGTTCCTATAGGGAACTTTTCGTCAACAAAAGGGGTGAGCATACTTGTACGCAGTTCTGAAGCCAGGATTTAAGATAGGCATACGACTAAGTTACCACCATACAGCTAAGGCAGAAAAAACAAAAAGAAACAAACAAACATCCCTTGAGGGCCCTTGTGTTTCATCTTTGACGCACTGGATTTGTCAGAGCTCCTGGTTGTGAGAGGTGACACTCCAACACTGATTCTAGCAGCTTGATAAAAAGGGGGATTTATGAGCAGACCTGGCTGGGCTCAGGGCTCATACAGCAATGTCAGAAATCACTCTCTCCCCATCGCTCAGCTTTACTTCTTTTGCTTCCTCCTTTTCCTCTTCTGCAGTCACTCTTCACATCAAGAGCATCTATTTCCTCTTCTTGAAACTGGGCTGGCCTTGGGACTTGCTTGGGCTAATAGGATGTGGAGGGAGTAATGCTCTGGGACTTCTGAGCCCAGACCTTAAGCGTCTGCTTCCTTTTCCTTGGAGCCTAGACCCCATGGTGTAAGGAAGTGCCGGCTAGATTAGCAAATCAACAATGAGCCTGGGCAACCTCAGACTTGCTTGTAGTTCCACGACTCAAAGGGTGGACCCCTCGTTCTCCTGTTTCAGATAAAACAATTCCTAAGAAGGACGATAACTGGCTCAGGTTGAGCCACACGTGCGACTTGACCAATCACTGAGACCCGGAGAGTGGGCTCAGATAATTGGCTGGCCAGTGTCAGGGCCTCGGTGGTGCCCGGGGAAGAATTCTGTGTTCACTTGTCCTGTGGATGAGGGAGGAACAGTTCTGCAGAGGAAGTCGGGTATCTTTAGCAGCTCTCCTGAAGGACATAACTAAGTTCTACTGAGAATTTACCAAACTTTCTAGAAAAAACACTTCTGTCAACATGAGCGCAGCCCCTGTGGTTGCTCCCGCGTGATTTGAGTTGGGGGGCCCTTCCTGTTGATTAGTCCTTTGTGCCCTACTTGCTGTGTTTATTTGTGGATATTTATTTTCCTACCAGTAAGGAAATGCTCAAAATAAGCCTATGACCGTCAACCAAAATCCCAGCTTCTAATTTAACATCCAAACGTCACAACATTTATTTCGCAGCCCCTGGATTAACCAAAGTGCCCTTAGTAGTCAAAATGAGTGAAAAAAAGTATATACATTGCATTTCTTTCATTTGTTCCCCAATGTTTCCATTGTATACAAAAATGAGACAGTGTTCCTTTTGGGGAGAAGAAGTTTCTACTTTGGGTTCAAACCAAACAAAATAATATTTAAAGAAACATTAAATAAATTATTTTTCATGTTGGTCAACGTTTTGGGGGAATATAGCTTAGATAAACACATTTTTAAGGTCAGCTACTCTAAGGGCTGGGTTTATAAAAACAACCTCTAAGGAGCTTTAATAAATCTTTTAAAAAGAAAAAAAAAAATCAAGCACTTGTTTTCATTACTGAATCATTTGCTATTGCTGAATAATGGTCATTGAAGACGTAAGCTTAACCAGGAGGCCCCAATAGTCACGCTAGGAACCTCGCATATTATGAAAAATATCTGTTGATTGCAAGCACTGTTGACTATACTTGGATTTCGGTTAAAGCAGTCCATCCTTCGGTTGCATTTTAAATCAGATAAATGGACAGAGCTGGATGATTTGGGTCATAAAATTGTCAAATGAAGATAAATTCATTCTTACTCAGTGGGAGACTTCAGAGTAGAATTAGAATAGATGTAAGTAAAAAATAATGTGTTTCTATTTCCTCAAAATAAACAGGATTACCAGATTCATCAAGTACATTTAATTCACCTCATGGGCCTTCCATCTTTTCAAATTGCAGCCAAAGGCATCTTGTGGACCCATCTCTATTGCTAAATGGAATTTCTCAGCTAAAGAGAGGTATGGGGAGGGGAGAAAAGGAAGTTTGGGTTATAAGAAATGGAAATGGAAGAAGAGAGAATCAAGAGCAGCTGGAGTAAGAGAGCAGCTAAAGGAGTCCAATGAGGAAGGGAGGGCAACGGGAGGAGAGAAGGAGGACCAGAAAGAAGAAATGGAGAAAATCCATCTTTGCAGGCGCTGGAGGGAGATGAGCTTTGAGACACTGCTCACTGGGACTCTGGTTTCATTCTTGGTATGTATTGTTCTTGCTGTTGTTAGCTGCTGTTGAGTGGGTCTCCGACTCTTGGTGACTCCATGCACATTGGGATTGGACCATTGTGATCCATAGAGTTTTCATTGGCCGAATTCAGAAGTAGATCAACAGGCCTTTCTTTCTAGTCTATCTTAGTCTGGAAGCTCCTTTGAAAGCTGCTCAGCAACATAGCAACACACAAGACTTCACTGACAAATGGTGGTGGCTGCACACGGAGTTTATCGACTGAGAATCAAACCTAGGTCTCCGGGTTCATGGAACGCAAGAATTCTACCACAGAACCACCACTGCCCCCTCATTCTTGGTATGAATCATAGTTCATCTGACACTTGAAGGGCTCCCATAACTAAGTACTTATCTCTGCAAAGGGGGAACATTCCTGGATGAGGCCCTGATTACCCCTTGGCTCTTGAAAGGAGAGCTGGACTGTGAAAGGAGCCTGGAAGTTCTGAGCCTTGTCTCTTCTGAGGGTGGAACTTGCAGCAGAATTTCATGTGCTTCCAAAAAGAAGATACTTTCTGTTTGTAAGTGGGAAGGAATGTCACTAAGGAGTTGAAGGAGTTGAGGTTATATTACCATAAAGTGCCTCAGGGCTTGAAAGTTCAGGGGAAGAGAGCCTGACTAACCACATCTGGGGCTTGAGGTTTTATTGAACTGGTAATGAAAATAATCTTTGCAAAATATTTTGAAAATATTTGATAAACACAGACTGAGGCAGCCGCCTATATACATAAGTTTGGAAAGGAAAAAAAAGAAAAAGCTTTGCATTCAGAGTAGCAACCTGTTAGCAACCAGCTAGTACTTGGGTCAGGCACAGAGCAGGATGGTTAGAAATAAGGACTTCAGAATCTTACAGAACAGAGTCCACATCCCAGCTCTTCTGCACATTAGCGGTATGACCTTGGGCATGTTACTTTGCTTCTCTCAGCCTCAGCGACTTCATCTATAAAATGGGAATGAGTGCTTCTTCACAGGGTTGCCATGAGGACTGAAAACCACAGACCAAACCCCTTGCCGTTGAGTCAATTCCAATTTATGGCAACACCATGTGTTAGAGAGTAGAACTGCTTCACAAGGGTTTTTTCTTCTTTTTTCCCTGTAATCTTAATGAAAGCAGATTGCCAGGCCTTTCTTCCATGGTACTGCTGGGTGAGTTCAAACAGCCAACCTTTAGGTTAGTAGTTGAGTGCAAACCGCAAGGTAAGTTGTATGGAAATGATATTGTGATAGATTGTAAAATGGCCACAGATTCTTCCTCTCTCTACATGCGCTCCCTGGTGATGTTGCAGATACCCCACTAAGAGACAGTCTATTCCTCTGTGCCTTGAATCTTGGTTAGCCATGCGACTTGGGACATTAGCAAATGTGAAACAAGGAGAGACTTGAAAATTGCTTGCCCATTAAAGCGTTCTCTCTCTTGCTGTGCTTGGAACCCTGAGACTGGTATTCAAATGAGCCTGAGCTAGCCTGTTGGAGAATGAGAGGCCACGTGGAGGAGAACCAAGGTACCCTGGCTAACAGCCTGTTAAATGCCAGACATATGAGAGAGGCCATTCTAGATCATCCAGCCACAGCCTACCAATCAGCTGATTACAGATGCAATAGAGTGACCAGCAGCAGAGATCAACCAAGTCAGCTCAGATCAGAAGAACACCCAGCCAACCTATAGAATTGTGTGCTAAATAAGAGGTCATTGTGTTAAGCTACTAACTTTTGGGGTGGTTTGTTATACAGCAAAAGTTGATTGATACAGGTAGTATCCACCCTATTACTACCCTTGTTGGATTGGACAGACCAGTCATTTAAACAGAATTTTACACTAGTTTTTGTTCAAGCTGATTTTTTTCTGTAGAGGCAGCATAGGGGGTAGCAATCCTTCTGGTAGCTATTTTGTACAGTCAAGTGGTTTAAGATAAATTGCAGAAGACAAGAAGATTGAAGACATCAATAGAAATTTTTTCTTAAAATATCTTAAAGCCTTTCCTTCCATCATATTCTAAAAGTTTGGCATCAACATTCCCAAAGTCAGAAGTATGTGCAGAGTGAATACCAAACACTGAAGCTCTCTGAGTTTCAGTCATAAGATTTGTTGAAACAAAAAACAGCTCTTAAACATGTCCTGAAGTCTTTAACCCAGGGAACCAACTGGAACTAAAGGGAATGAAACAGAACTAAAAAGGATGAAACTGGGTAAGAGGAAGATCAGTGACTTGGAACCCATCCATAATCTCTAGTGGGAGTGACAAGCTTTGCCAACTACCCAATTGTAAAGGAGATGAAAGAGTTTATGGACCAAAGCAAAATGAAGAATTATGCAGATAATTGAGGCCAACTGAGCACTCTCACCTGAATTGACTAGAGGATCGTAGCTAAAGTGTATCTAATGGCTCGTATTCTCTGGACAGCTGTCTCATTCTTCTACTCTTCTTGGACTATGTGTGTCCTTTTGCATTCCAACTCCTTTTTTACTGCTTATACTCTCTATCCAGGTTGTGGTTCTCAGAGGTTTTGGTGGTAAGATGCTTGGGTAAGTTCTGAAAGCAAGCTTTTGGCCTGAAGAATACAAAGCACTTACTCACTTAACAAATGCTTATTAGTCAATTATTAAGTGCTAGAGACTGTGCTAAGCACAGGGGATGCAACAGTAACCAAAAGGGGCAAGATATCTACCTTTACGGCTGAAGTCAAGTGGGGGGAAAAGTCACAACCAAGTGGTTATATCATCTGAGACGTGCTGGGATTGAGGAAGCAGGGGGTGTCATTGGAGAACATAGGATGAACACCTAACTCAGACTTGGGTCGAGTGGTCAGAAAGCACATCACAGAGGAAGTACTACCTAAGATGAGAGCGAAAGAGCAAATGTTAGCTAATGGTATAGGAAGAGGTACAGGAAAGAGTGTTACAGGCTGAGAAAATGGTATTACATAGCCTAGTCTGAGAGAAAATTGGGGAACTGAATTATCCAGCACAGCCAAATGATTTAAGTTACCACCAGGTTGTCAGTGGATCCTCAGTACCCCTGGGTGGAATGATGGTGAAGATCAAAACCACAGCCAGAGAATGGGCATCATCTGCCTTCCAGTTCTACTGCAATTGTTGTTGCTAGTTGCATCAAGCCATTTCCGACTCATGGAGACCATATGTACAACGGAGCAAAGCGTTGCCGGTCCTGAACCATCTTTAAGATTCAGAAGGACGAGGAAGCCTTATCTTTCTTTAGGGTTCTGTTTGAGTGATCAGCTCCTACTTACTAGCTGCAGTCGATTGAATAGTGTCCCACAAAGATTCACGGGCACTCAGAACCTCAGAATGTGACCTTATTTGGAAATAAGGTCTTTGCAGATGTAATTAAGGTAAGGATCGGATAAAACCATGCTGGGCTAGGATGGGCTCTAAATCCAATGATCCAAAAAAAAAAAAGAACACCAAACCCATTGCCATCAAGTCGATTCCAACCCATAGTGACCCTATAGGACAGAGTAGAACTGCTCCATAGGGCTTCCAAGGAGTGCCTGGTGGATTCAAACTGCTGACCTTTTTGTTAGCAGCCATAGCTCTTAACCACTATGACACCAGGGTTTCCAATGATAGTGTCCTTATAAGAGACAGAGAAGGACACACACAGACACAGGGAAGACAGCACATGAAGGCAGAAGCAGAGAGTGGAGTGATGCTGTCACAAGCCGAGGAATGTCAGGAGCCACCGGCAGCTGGAAGAGCAAGGAAGGATTCTCCCCTAGGGCCTTTGAAAGGAATATGTTTCTGTTGACCTTGATTTAGGACTTCTAGCCTCCAAAACTGTGAGAGAATAAATTTCTGTTGTTTTAAGCTACCAAGTTTGTGGTGATTCGTGATGGCAACAAAAGGAAACCAATACACTAGCCCATTCAGAATTGTTACCACATGGCCCCTGTTTGTGTGACTCAGGGTTTACTGAGACTAACCGAACAAGTCAATTCAGGTCTTTCCTTCCATGTGTCAAACAGGAATAATAATACTTATCCTGCAAAGTTTTTAAAGGCTGAAATGTGGTAGTATCTGGAAAGTGCTGGACACATATTAAACCTCATTAAATGGTGAGTATTAAGTGGAGAAGCATTTCCTGTTCGTCTATATTTAATATATCCATGGGCTATTGTCACACATGATCTTCCAGTTGAACCTTTTGGATGAGTTAAATCTCAGGAAAAGCGAATCTGACTTTTTTTTTTTTTTCACACAACCAGTAAAAGACTTAGAATGAGAACAAAGGTATGTGGGGGAGATGAGGAAGCAACAGATAAACGAGATGTGGGGCTGGTGGGTACCATCATAAAAGAGGACCCCTAGACATCCTCTGTTTTGATTTTCTCTTGCAAATAAACTTTGCAGTTTTTATACTGCCTCAGAGTAACTGATATTCATTGAACATTCACTTGGCGTCAGGCTCTGTCCTAAGCATTTTATGTGTTTTATTTATTTTTTAAACAACCCTATGAGGTAGGTACTATTTTTAGCCCCGTTTTAAAGTTGAGGAAACTCGGCTCAGAGAGACAAAGGGACTTGACAAAGCTGACATAGTTAATGAGCGGTGGGGATGGGATTTGAGCCCAGGCCAAGTAATTCCAGAAAAGGTAGGCTCCCTGAACCACAACACTGTACCAGATCTGTGAAGTATGGGCCACAATGTCCACAACTGATTTCATGGACATGTGATGGGCTTGGCATGCCACATCAGTACATTGTGAGGGTGTGTAGCCCCTACACCCCTTGATGCTACATTTATGAGACCACCCAGTCTGAGCAGACTCACCTTGGGTTTTCTTCCTATCTGCTGAAAAGTAAAAGAAGTTTCTCCTTTTAACCATGGCTCTTCCTCACATCGTCCTTTGCTGTCATGTAAAAGCAAGAAAAAGAAATACATTGCAGCCGTGGGGAAGTTAGTCATCCACTCCTGCCTCCCTCCTGCAGGCCCCTCGTAAAAGTCATGGAGCTGCCCACAGCACAGAGCAGAAAGGGCTCCATGTTCCGCCCATCGCCATGTACAGTCTTCCTTCCTGCCCTGCTCCCCTGCAGGCCATACTGACTACCTACTCTCTGCCTGCCTGGTCCCTGCCTGATGGGCAGCTCAGACTGGCCCACAGATTCCCATCTGGCTCCCTCCAGAGGTGCTGCCTCTCCTGCGGTTCTCCAGGCTCCATCTCCCTTCATGTAGACCGGGCCTGGCCAGCCCATGTCCTCCCAGCCTCCCAGAGCACGTACTTTATCCAGGGTCTCTGAGCCCCTGGATCCCACCTGCCTTATATAGGACCGTGTTCAGACTGATAGCTCTATCAGAGCAAGATATGAGCAGACCCAGAGGGCTGGAGCTGCTCATGATATGCCCTCCTCTTTTACAAAGCAACAAAATTAATTATTCTTTCACTTCTCAGGCCAAGACATCTTTCCTCCCATGTTTACTTTTAAATTAAATGTATTTAGGGCCTAATTAAAGTCCCTGGGTGGCTCAAACAGTTTTTGCTTGGCTAATAAGTGGAAGGTCAGCAGTTCAAACCCACCCAGCGGTGTGGCAGAAGAAAGCCCTGACAATCTACTTCCATAAGATTACAGCCATTGAAAACCCTATGAAGCACAACTCTACTCAGAAACAAACGTGGTCACCATGAGTCAGAATCAACTGTACAGCAACGGGTTTGGTTGTTGGTAGGGTCTAGTTATTTGTCTTTGCCCACTCTAACTCCCCTTCACAAAACCTGCTTTATAACTGCTACAGCCAGAAAGGTTGGCTGGAGTTGGGGGTGAGCAAGAGTTTATCATTTGGAAAGAGTGCCAACATGTTTAGAAAGCACTGACAGAGAACAACTGTTTCTACGCAGGACATTCAAATCTATGCCAGGGAAGTAGAATCGAAATCATGGAAATAGTGGAAAAACGGAGAGGAGAGTGAGCTAAAACCAGGGGGACTGGAATTAACATTCAAATGAAGTCCCAAAGAAACCTCAGGGAAATACTTGGCATCTGGTAGATTGCAAACTCAAGGATTAAAATCTCCAAGTTAGGAGACCAATTTTTGGTTTTCCAACAAGTACCTCCAGGGGCCATAATTTCCAGGGAAAGGTAGCTCTTAACACTGAATGTAGTATTACCATAGCAGGCGGCCTGCCCAAGCTTATTTTGTTTTCATTTGCATTATTGTTTTGAAAACTCTTCTGGGTCCCTGATCCATATCATGTTGGCACATGTCCCTGCAGAAACTGAAATGCTGAGCCAGCATTTGACTCTGCCTGTTTTACTTGACTTGGGAGAGGCCCAAGGAAATCTAGCCTGCAACAGGAAGAGTGATAAAACTCTCAGCCTTGCTCCTCAAAAGACCGTGCCCCGGGGGGACATTTGGAGGGCTGGATACTTTTCAGTTGAAACCCAAGAATGAGATGCTGAACATCAGTGGTTATGCAAAAGCAATATATATATATATATATATATATATATATATATACATATATCTATCACATATATACATATATTATATATATATATATATATTTTTTTTTTTTTTTGCAAGAGAATTTCAGGGATGGGTTAGTTATACTCACACACCACTTTAGGTTATTGCTGATGGGGTGCCTCTAATGGTGATAGCGATATCTCTTGTTTGTATAATGTCTGTTTTTTCAACCACATTTACAACTGTGACTTCTTTTTATCCTCACCAGGTGGTAAATCAGGCAAGTGATCTTGCAAGCCTATTGTACACAGGAGGAGACAGGCTTGCCCTAAGCCACAGAACTAGATGATGGAATACAAAAGTAAGTCTCTGAACTCTGTGACCTTTACTTCTGTGCTCAATTCTGTACGCAATTTCTTACTCTGAAATCTGTCTCTTACTCTGAATATCCTGTACTGGGAAAGAAAAGCCACCTGTGTGATTTCACTATGAAAGATCCCAGCTAGTGTAAGCCATTCAAGTCTATTGCCCCCAGCAAGCCTGGAAGCATACAAGAAAAGCCTCCCTTCCAGCCTCCACTCCAGCCCAGAAGGGGGTCTCAGAGTCCCCTACAATGCAGCCGTCTTGCACTCCTTCAAAATAAGGCATGGGCAAGCGGTGGCCACCGGCCTCCTAAAGTCCTCTGGTCAGACCTAACCTCCAGCCCATTCCATTCAGCAGGAGACGTTGGGTTATTTGGTTTCTCGTTGCCTAAAGCACCTTGAGTTTCTTATGGGGAACTACCTTCCCTTCTCCCCACCTCTCCCACGACACCTCACCCCAAAACAGAGTCCTTGGGTGATACAAACGGTTAACTCAATCAGCTGCTATCCAAAAGGGAGGCAGTTGGAACTTGGAGGGTATGGAAGGCTTTCTGGATGGTTGGAATGGCCTGAATAAAGGTATGGAGGTGGAAAAGTAGCAAGTTGCATTTGGAGTACAATGTATGTACAGAAAAGGAGTGGGAGATAAAGCTTATGGAACAGATTGGCATCAGACTTTGTAAGGTCTGGAGTGGAATGCCAAGGACTTTGGAAAGCAGGACACAGAGATACTGAACACCTCCACAGTCAGCCCTACCCCACTCCTGTCTTCCCTTTAGACCCTTCCCAGCACATTTTCCTTCTTGGCTCTAAAAACCAGTTTGGAGCACCATGGATGGCCATTACATTTCTAGCAGAAAGAATGAACTAGACCTTTGAATTTCCATGATGGGAGGTCAGGAAAAGCCTTGCAATTACTGCTAAATATGGTTACCACTGAAGATGGAGTCACTGGGTGGTACAAAGGGTTAACAAGTTCGTCTGCAAACTGAAAGATTGGTGGTTCAAGTTCACCTAGAGGCGCCTCAGAAGCCTGGTGATCTAACGTGATCTATTGAAAAATCAACCACTGAGAACTCCATGGAGCACAGTTCTACTCTGACATGCATGGGTCACCATGAGTTGGAATTTACTCAATGGCAAGTGGTTGGTTGGTTGATGTTGGGTGGAGGGGAACTCTGACATATTCTCTGAAATTCTATATCTCTGTGATTGCTGATGATACAAGGAAAAGAAAGTCCTTTTTTTTTACCTGTATAAGAAACAGAAATGCATTCAAACTAGCTCAAGGGGATGAGGGAAGGTAATTTGAAAGTTACAGAGCCCTTGTGGGAACCTAGAAAAAGTCAAACTATTAAAGTAGGAAAGAAACCAAGGCACCTCTCAAAGCTTCTGTCTTCTCTCTCTCTTTCTCTCTCATCTTCTCTGTGCATCTGTTCTGTTCTCCTCTCTAGCCAAGACTAGCTTTGACTTGCGTGTAAGCCCATGTCATCATGCTGTTGGTGCCCTGCACAGATGCCCTCAGCACTTGTTACTTCTGGGCTCAACAGTTCATGTTTTAAATGTCAGCACCTACGACTTTTTGCTGAGGGCTTTCTTATAGGGCAGGCCAGAAGTGCTAGGGAATTTATGCCCCTGGGAGTAATCCTCAACCAATTATTGATAGGAGCTGGAGGGTAAATACCCTAGCTCCTTCACCCTCTGGGCAAGATAACTCTGAGGCACATGTTCTACCCTGGTTCCCAGAGTTCCCCAGCAAGATGAAATTCAGGTTGCCTACTATGGAAATGTTCTTGTTTGACTTTTTCCCTTTTTTATTTCATTTCCCCACTCTCTAACCACTACCAGTGTTTCCTGGCCCACCTCCCAAATAAACTCAAGTTCTTGTTTACTTCTGGGAGAATACACTAAGACAGTCTATAGTGGTCCTAGCCCAGCATTTACACAACTATGCAGCATCCATAGGTCACTAGCGGCTTTGTTCTGACTCATTTTGTTCAAATTCCCTAGAGGGAGATTGGCTAAGCTCATCTTTTTAAGTCATGCTGCCTTCAGAGGTGGCCAGTATGCCAAGTATGGCTACCCTGTATCAGATAACCACCCTAGTCCAACGATCTCTAGCCAATAGGGATGAGTCATGAAGGTGGCTGCTCAGTCAGCAGAACTGTGGGCAGGAAGCACCTCAAGACTCAGCTGGGGCTGTTTGCCTTTCAAGCAACCATCACACAGGTGGCTGCATTTGGAAAAATCCACAGGAAAGGCTGTTTATTGGACATCAAATAATTATTTTCAAACAATACTTTGCTAGGTTAAATGCAAAAGTATCAGGAACATATGGATTAAATTTCCACTGAAATCCACACTTGGGTTTGAAAATTAACAGGACATGTGCTTAGTAAGGGATTTTTCCTCCCTTTCTTCTTGCCAAGCCAGATTATTTGGAAAATAACTCAGGAATTTTTCACAGCTCAGGCGCCCTCACTCCTACTCCCCCCACTGCTTTGCTTTAGCTTTGCCCTCACACAAAGTTAATTAATAAAAGCAACGTTTATCAAGGATGACAAGTCAGTCTGCGTACGTGTCATATGGTGTGGGGGGTAGGGGTGGTAGTCTGCAAGGCAGGTCCATTTCAGGGGAACAGGAGGTCATCAGTGCCACGATGACTAAAAACTAACTGCACACGTATCATGTGTTAGGCATCCTGTGCTAAGCGTTTAACATCATCATTTAGCCCCTGAGAGCCCCCACAGGCTATGTGTTATCACCATTTCTCATTGACAGATTTGAAGTTGAGATTTAGGGTTAGAGATAAATTTCCCAGGAGTAAGGAGCCATGGTGGCACAGCGGTTAAGAGATTGGCTGCTAACCAAAAGGTTGGTGCTTTGAACCCACCAGCCGCTCTGCAGGAGAAAGATGTGGCAGTCTACTTCTGTAAACGTTACAGCCTTGGAAACCTTATGGGGCAGTTCTACTCTTTCCTATAGGATTGCTATGAGTGGGAATTGACTCGATAGCAACGGGTTTGGTTGTTGATTTGGGTTTAAACAGCTAGTAAGTAGTAGAGCTAATGTTTGAACTGTCTCCTATCTTCAGAAACCACTGATGGATCCTGCCCCTTCTGTGAGTGGGACTCATACAACATCCAAGTTCAAAGAGGGTTCTAATACCACTTTTTTATTTTACAAAAGAGGAACGTGAGACTCAGAGAGGGGAAGGAGGTGAGATGATTATACTTTGGGAGCTTGGTTTCAATGGACAAGTTAATAAACAGAAGAATTCATCTGGTGGCTTCTCCACATGTTCAATGTTTGAAAGATGTAAAGGAGAAATCCCTAGTTATGGCTATAACATCTAGTACTTGAGTTTCAGTCTCTCATTCTTTGGATGGGAATTATTTTGATCCGAGACACAGGATGCAATCTGTTTATCACCAAGCTAGTGGTGGTACTGGAGGTCTGACTACCTGAGTTAAACAGATAACTTTATATCCAGGAGTGATCTGAGGGTCACTAGATGGCTCACCTGCTCCAAAATCTCTCTCCAACTCCTGCCTCACTTTCTGTTATTGCCAATAAATGTCCCTTCTTTGTGGCGCTATGGTACTGTGTGATGTCTCCAGATGATCCAAGATCTAATGAAAAAGTATTGCAAGGGAAGGGGAACAGTTTAAACTCTTAAGGCAAATCAGCATGATGGGTTTACTAGTCTCAGAGATCACAGTACTGAGGAGAGGGTTGTGCTTTTGACCTTGATCAGGACAAGAAGGAGACCATCGAACTCACTGCTCTCACGGGCTAGACCCATAGCCGCACAGAGACATTGTTGTACTCCCCAGTTGCACGAATGAGAAACCCACTCACACTAGCTTAACCCCAGAATAGAGGACTTTTGTAAGGACAATCCATGGGAAGGAAATGCAGCTGAGTCCCAAGAGGGCAGAACCCAGAAATGGAAAGGCATCAGATACCAGGGCAGCTGATCGCTCAGAGTTTCCCTGATGCAGGCTTGCGTGGCTTCTCATCCTTGCTTCTCTCTGGGGCTCTGCAGAACAGCACTCTGTTTCTAGACACACTTGGCAGATGCTCCCTGTAAGCCTCCAAGAGACTAATGAGAATTCTTTTTGTTGTTGTAGTTAGGTACTGTTGAGTCAATTCTGGCTCATAGCGAACCCCTGCACAACAGAGCAAAGCACTGCTTGGTCCTGCCCCATCCTCACAATAGTAGATATGTTTGAGCCCTTTGTTGCAGCCACTGTGTCAGTCCATCTCATTGAGTGTCTTCCTCTTTTCTACTGACCCTCTACTTTACCAAACATGACATCCTTCTCCAGGGACTTGTCCCTCCTGATAACATGTCCAAAGTAAGTGAGATGAAATCTCACCATCCTTGCTTCTAAGGAGCATTCTGGCTGTACTTCTTCCAAGACAGATGTGTTTATTCTTCTGGCAGTCCATGGTATATTCAATATTCTTTGCCTACACCGTAATTCAAAGGCATCAATTCTTCTTTGGTCTTCCTTATTCATTGTCCAGCTTTCACTTGCATATAAGGTGGTTGAAAATACCATGGCTTGGGTCAGGTTCACCTTCGTCCTCAAGGTGATATCTTTGCTTTAAAGAGGTCTTTTGCAGCAGACTTGCCCAATGTAATAGGTCATTTGATTTCCTGACTGCTTCTTCCACGGGCATTGATTGTGGATCCAAGTAAAATGAAATCCTTGACAATTTCAGTATTTTCTCTGTTTGTCATGATGTTGCTTATTGGTCTAGGTTGTTTTCTTTATTTTGAGGTGTAATCCATACTGAAGGTTGTAGTCTTAGATCTTCATCAGTAAGTGCTTCAAGTCCTCTTCACTATCAGCAAATAAGGTTGTGTCATCTGCGTATTGTAGGTTGTTAATGAGTCTTCCCCCAGTCCTGATACTGCATTTCTCTTCATATAGTCCAGTTTTTGGAATTATCTGTTCAGCATACAGATTGAATAAGTATGGTGAAAGGATACAACCCTGACGCACACCTTTTCTGATTTGAAACCAATTATGACAATTACTGTATCCTAATTCCAAATTCCTCGGATAGAAAATACAATTGAACCAGCTTGAGTTTTCTGTAAACTCTTGGCCCAATTCATTGCAGTCCAGTAGCCTGGATCCCTATTTTGACTACTACTATTATCAGTCAGCTCCTGTGGATGTATGGGAGTTCTTAGAGGAGAGGTGTGACCTGAGAAGAAACTCTTAAAGTTATGATACCTTGGAGAATGTTGCAGAGACTGCTAGTCGTTCTTCAGTATACCCTTTCCCTTTCTTCCATAACAATAGACTTTTAGCTGGTCACAAGGCCTCCCAAAATAGACTATATTTCCCAGCTTCCCTTGCAGTTAGGCAAGGCCAAGTGATTTAGTTCTGGTAAATGGAATATAAATAGAAGTGGTATGTACAACTTCCAGAGAAGGATCCTTATGGACAGTGGCCATACCGTCTCCCTTTTCTGGAATGTGAACACGATGTTTAGAGATGAAGCAGCCATCCCAAACCACACAATGGAAACTGTCCAAGATGATGGCAGAACAAAACTAATGAAGGAGTCCGAGGTCCTGATGATGTGGCCCGCTGTTCCAGCCCTACACTGCAGACTCCCACGTGACAGGGAAATGAACATCTAGTTTTTAAAAAAAAAAAATCCAGTTGCCATTGAGTTGATTCTGACTCATGGCAACCCATGTGTGTTCCATAGGCTTTTCAATGGCTGATTTTTCAAAATATATTGCCAGGCCTTGCTTACAAGGTGCCTCTGGTGGACTCCAACTGCCAACCTTTTGATTAGCAGCTGAACGTTTAACTGTTTGCACTACCCAGGATTATTGTGATTTTGGGTCTTCTATCATCGTTATCCAAACCTAGTCCTTATACTAGAGGGCATAACAAGAAGCAAACCTGAGAATATGCTCCTTTTGCCCATTTTATGGTTAAAACATACACACACACACACACACACACACAAACACTAGACACCATAGAGCTAGGGTGGAGGGAACTTTTAATTGACCTGTGAGGTCCCTAAACTATATCTTCTTTCTCACTTCTGCAGCAAAGCTTCTGAATTTTCCTCCCTGTGGGTATCTGAAATTCATTGAGGAATTATTTGGGGGAGATATTCAAGATTTCTAGGGGGATTTCCTGCTAATGAACAGATTCTTTCTCCTCCTAATGATAGTAGAGCTTCTGGAGAGCACCAAGCCCCTTTGTTCTTTGGTCTCAAGGAGACAAATTGTTACTTCTTCCCTCTGAAGAAGCTTCTCATACAATGGGTGAAACATCAAGAATAATTAGGCCAAATAGCAATGCAGGTCCCAATAGAAATAATGCATCCATTATTTCATTTTATCCTCATCGTCAAGCCTTTCTGCCTGATTTAAGTTGGTGTAAAGATAGCTGTGGGTATTCCCTGCTCGAGAACTCTAATCATGCTCTTTATTGAAAATTTACCATTTTTTATTTGATTCTTCCCCTCTTGATCCATTGTTTCACAATTAAAAAGTTCTGCTGGTATTTTGATCTTATATCAAATCTCTGTGGTTTTGCAGATGCTTTGTTGCCCGGCTTCCCTTATGTCTTGGGGAGGCATCTGAGCGTGGGGTTGAAAGGCTAATGCATTGTGGTAACTCGGTGCTTTTAGCAGTGTTAATGAATGAGGGACTCCATAAAGAGTCACCCAGTTTGAGTGAGTTAACAAAGCCACTCCGACACCCAAGACAGAGGGCAGGCCTGAGGAGAACGTGGGCCAGTGTGTCTCCCACATGCCAGCAGTTAGAGTGGGATGAAGATTGTGGGGTTATGGCTAACAGTTGGCCTTCAGCAAACATTTGCTGGTGGGTTGAATAAAGTACATGAGTTTTTGTGTTTCTTTTTCAATGTGAAAGCTTTTTTTTAATAATATTTAATTTTATTTTTGGTGACAGTATACACAACAAAACCCACTCCCATTTCATAGTTTCTAAACGTAATGATCAGTGACATTAGCTACATTCTCCACGTTGTCAACATTCTCATTATTTCTGTTCTAGTTGTTTCACTTCTATTTACTTAAACTCCCTACCTCCCAACCTTCTCAACTACGCTTTAAAATAGCTGTTGACTCTTTTGCCTTATAGAAATTTTTTTTAACACAATACTTATGGGTGACAATCTTTATTCTTTGAGCTAAACTGTTACTTAGTTTAAAGGTGACTTCAGGGAGTAGTTTCATTCAAGGTTTGAAGAGAAACTCAGGGCCATAGGATCAGGGACTCCTTTAATCTCAATAGATTTAGTGATCTGGATTCTTTAAAAATTTGAAGTTCTGTTCCACATTTTTATCTCTTTTTATCAGGCTTCATCTATTGTGTTCTTAATCAGAATATTCAGTAGTGGTAGCTGGGCACCATCTACTTCTGGTCTCAAGATGGATGAAGCAGTGTGGTCCGAGTACACGAAATTTTTAAGATAGAAATTTCCTATCGTTAAAGTTGGAGTCCCTGGATGGTGCAAACAATTAATTTACTCAACTGCTAACCTACAGGTTGGAGATACTAGTCCATCCAGAGGCACCTCAGAAGGAAGGAATGGCTATCTACTTCCAAAAAATCAGTCATCGAAAACCCTATGGAGCACAGTTCTACTCTGACACACATGCAGTTGCCCTGAGTTGGAATCAACTGGTTTAAATAGAGTATATGCCTGAATATAAGACAAGCCTAAATATGAGGCAATGTCTCATTTTCCAAAGGGAAGGTCACCTGGAGTATGTAAACTTTTATGAAATAGTAACATGTCTACTTGCCACACTTAAAGTATTCATTTATTTGCACACATTGCATATTACATAAAATAACACAAACACTTAGAAGTTTCATTTCCCCAATCTTTTAAAAAGAATTTAGGTTATGAACTAATTGTATTGAGACTCTTACCGTGCGCCTTCGCCATCTGTCTTTGTCGTCACTGGAGCCATTTTTGAATCATCTAATGCAGTTCTTCACTGCACATAATCTTCCCTTCTAAACTGTTCAAGACACAGCACTTTGAATCCATGTAAGATCCTGTCATTGAAAATTTTATTCTAAGCCCCAAGAGGTTTTTTCATTTGTCTGATGGTGGCTATTTATGATCTCCACAAGGTCAGGATTTACAATATGCTGTTTTAAAAAGTGAACTTTGAGAGCAGGAGTGGCAATACTAATCTCAGATAAAATAGACTTTAAAACAAAATCCACCATAAAAGACAAAGAAGGACACTATATAATGATTAAGGGGACCATCCATCATGAAGACATAACCATAATAAACATCTACGCACCCAATGACAGGGCTCCAAAATACATAAAACAAACTCTAACAACACTGAAAAGAGAAATTGACAGTTCCACAATAATAGTAGGAGACTTCAACACACCACTCTCAGTAAAGGACAGAACAACTAAGAAGAAACTCAGCAAAGATGCAGAAGACCTAAAGGGCACAATCAACAAACTTGACCTCATAGATATATATAGAACACTCCACCCAACAGCTGCAAAGTACACATTCTTTTCCAATGCACATGGAACGTTCTCCAGAATAGACCAGATCTTAGGCCACAGAGCAATCCTCAACAAGATCCAAAACGTTGAGATAATTCAAAGTATCTTCTCTGACCACAATTCCATCAAGGTAGAAATTAACAACAGAAAGAGCAAGGAAAAAAAAAATAAAAGAAAAGTGAACTTCGAAAGACTTGCTTAAAATGCCTTCACCATTTGCAACAATGAAGTCATATCCTTGAAATATCAACCAGATCTGTGTTAAATATATTTGCCTGTCTTTTTTCCCCTGATTTTATCAGGTGACATCTAGAAGCCCTCCCTCCACCCCAACATCAGTTGAGGTCACTTCAGGCTAACGTCTTCCCCCAAACACTTCTTCGATATTCAAAAACAAAGTAATTGAGAAAGTGTCAGGAATGAGAAACTTCGCAAGGACTCACATCATATGAAACAGTTTTGAGGGAAGGACTTCACTTTACAATCAGACTTGTATGCTAACTGCTTGTCAGATCAATATATTTACTTACTTCACCTCGTGGTGATGGCTGAAAGGGACACATGATAACATGGAAACATTTGCTGGGAAAAGGCATTGTGTAACTTTTAAGAATATATTTTATTTAGTTTAAATCAGGCAGGGGCGATTTTGCAACATACCCCTCCCCCAACACACACCAGGGGGCAGTTTATGGAGTTTATCTGGAGACATTTATGGTTGTCACAGTTTTTGAGGAGATGCTACTGGCATCTAGCGGATAGAGCCAGGGATCCTGATAAACATCCTACAAAGTACAGGAACTCCTCCCTACAACAAAAAATTATCCAGTCCAAAATGCCAAGGGTGGCAAGGCTGAGAAACTCTGTCTTAAACTGAGTCAAGGACAATGATTGGCACCTGGGGGGATGTCTACTTCCTAAGCTCCCTCAGTCCCCTCTCTTCTCAGGTGAGAATGTGATCTCAAAGTCCGGTGTGTTTTCATTTTCTTGAGGCTGGGTTGTGAAAAACAACTCCTCTGCTCTGCCATTCACTTCTCCTCCCTTCTCTCATCCCAACTCCCAATTCTTTCTTTTCCTAATTTTCACCAACATAAAGAACTGATGAAGAATATATATGAATGAATGAATGAATGAATTCTGAATCAAAGACGTGAGCACACCCAGTCTGGCCTTGATGGCTCAGAGAGGGTTGGCTCTCAAGGTGGAAGAGGGGCTCTTGGTTCTTTCCACCTTCCAAGACTGAGCTATAGGATTCAGATAGTCACTGTTCTAGAAATGGAGCAAGTGCCGAAATGAAGCATGTTGTATTGAAGTAGAGTTGATAAGAGCATGGACCCAGGAGCCAGAGGTGGGACTGGTGGTGGTGAATCCGGCTCACTAGCTGGGTACAAAGGGCAAGGTGCTTAACATCTCTGGCCCTTTATTTTCTCATCTGTAAAATGAAAATAATAATGGTACTCACTTCATAGGGGTGTTTTGAGAATTACATGAGATAATATAAATAATGTGTTTGGAACAGGCCTGGCTTATTGTAAGTACTCAATAATGTCAACCGTTACAATGACAGTATTAAACTTTTGGAGGTCATGGACCACTTTGTGAAGGTGATCAAAGTTATAAATTTCCTGCCAAAAGTAGACATACAAATGCACACACAATTATGCAATTTCTTTTTTTTTTTTTTTTGTCACTCATCATCATAAAAGACCAACACAAAACTCACCATATTCTTGGGTCTTTCTGGTATACTCCAACTAATGGGCATTCTCATTTCTCTGAAATCCTTGAGAGCATATTAACAATGCCACACAAGTTACTCCTCAATTCTAGTGTATCTCACATCGCCCATGAATTTTGTGCGCTGATCTTATCTTCACAGCCAGACTAGAAGCTCCCTGGAGACAAGGACTACACTTAGGGCTTTTTCATTGCCTTTCATAGTAATGGTGCAGGGTATTGGCCTACAGTCCTATGCTAGGCTGACTGCATTAGACTCACCTGGGGATGATTTCTGAGCCTCACCTCTGACAGTACCAGGAATATGTATTTTTTTAAGTTCTGCAGTTTGCACTGATGCTCAACCAGTTTAGGGAACCATTTTTGTTAGAGCCAGTAATCACAAAAATCTCCCTGGTTATGATTAAGAGAAGACAATAATATATCTTGAGTGCCTATTGTGCACTGTATCACATATTTTCTGTTCATTGACTCTTGAAAACCCAACAACCCACCGAAGCAGATATTATTATCCTAATTTTGCACGTGAAGAAACGGAGGCGTAGCGTGAGTAACTAGAAGTAACAGAGCTGATGGAGGCTCAACTTCTCTGACTTCAGAATCCATGCCCTGAAGCCACCCCAACCTGCCTTGGTATTGGTGGGTTCTGAGACAGTTTGACAGTCTGCTCAATAATTCTTGTGTTGGTGAGGCCATTGCACTGTGCAATCCACCCCACCTCTCAAATTCCCTCCCAATTTTTTGGTCTTTAAAAGTTCTGAATTTTCTGTTCCAAGTTCTGCCTGACTGCAGGGCTTAGGGCATGTATAATGTGAAAAGAAAAAGTGAGGGCGCTTGGGGGAAAAAGGATCTTGATCACACAGTCAACTTCCTCTGGAGGATGAAACAAGAAGACCACCCTCCAAATCCCGTTTGCAGGGATTGTTTCTCTGTTTGCTAGTTTGATTGACCCTCTGCTTTTAACTGACAATCAACAGGCCAGTGCTGTTGGGCCAATGCTTAAAGCTGGCTGGGAAATAGTCAAATAGTCATCTTAAGCACTTCTTCCTAGAATTCTCAGGGTCCCAAGAAACATAGCCTCCTGCCATAAAAAGATAGGTAGCCCTGGATGCCTAGTTGCTCCCCTCGCCTCCATGTCGTGGATAAAGGCGCAACCTGCAGTCACGAAGGATGAAATGCTTCCTCCACGCGGAGCTGCTTCCAGCGGCGGGTGTGGTGGGTGCAATACAGTCTCCCAAGCCGGCTTGTGTTAGCTTTCAGCCGGGTTCTCGCGAGCGAGCAGGAGGGAGGTGGGGAGGTCCATCAATCATCAGTCTCCTGTTAACCCCCTTTCATTTTAACATTGGTCTCAGACAATTTGAACATACTTTTAGGAAAAACTGCCTCCCCCTTTCCAAAGTGATCCTGATGGATACTGATGTTTTTATGATTCTTAATAAAATCTCTGAGATGGAATTTTATGGGTACATGGAGACTCTAAAAAACCATTCTCTGCCTTGGAAAATTGTATATACGAAGGCTGATGGAGGAAATTTTCAATAAGAATGTTTAAGTGGAAAGGCAGGGTGCAAAAGACAGAATTTTAAGAATCCGCTGTGGCTCCTTTTAACCTTGAATTTGTTTCCTGCCCAGGCCTTCAGGAGATGTGTTTCCTGGAGATAGCGCACCCCCAGGAAGCGTCTGAGATGGAAATGCCCTGAATGATGGTTTCAGTTTAGTGGGCGTCGAGAAGTCTCTTTGGGAAAATGCATCGTTAAATGTTTCTTGGTTTGTTTTTTATCATCTGCTCTTGTTTCTTCTCCCTCCTCTTTCCTTCTCTTCCCACTTCAATTCTGTCAACATTCTCTTTGGAGTTTCATGGATCTATTCACTGAAACTGTGTAAAATCAAAGTGACTTAAAAAGAAACCCCAATTCCTTTGTAACCTCCAAATGAGAGTGGGTTGAAAAATGAGACAAATATGAGGGGCATGATGAGTTAAACATCGATGCGTCCTGTGCAAACAGGAAGGGCAGAGCAGCACCCGACATCTGGTTAGAAGTCAGCTTCATAATTCATGCAGATATTGTGAAGAGAATTCCTCGGTGAAGCCTGGAAAAGTTTAGCTTTGCTCAATGCAAGGGAATAAACTGGCACCGTTTGCACGTACGGCTCTTGCTTTAGAAAGCAAGAGGAGTAGTTAGAAGCAATACTAAGTTCTATCTGCTCGTCTCTTCCACCTTCTCTACCACCTCTCACTCCCCAGCTTTGGGTCTCCTATAAAATCCTGTATTTAAAACCATAATCCTGGAAAAGTTGGTCATTACCAGCACGTAATGATGGGTTGGTTAATTAATGGTGTGCATTCAAAAACGGGAGGAGGACAAATAAGGCAGCTAATTTTGATAATGAACAGATTTGAAGCAACCAGATGACAGGGTCCTTTGTATATACTTCCACACCAGTTGTGTTTTTGTTTGGATTCCGTGTTAATTTTAGAAACTGTAAAACATAACATGCCATATTGGGTGGTTGAAGTAGTGCTACTTCCCAGAGGTTAACAATCTGTTGTCCCTTGCGGGAGACGAGAGGTTGCAAGTTGAGCACTTGCTCAGCTGTGGGCAAGAACCTCCATGCTGACTGGGGAATTGAGAAAGTGGTCCAGCTAATTCAGTGCCTCCGTGCACTGGATGCTTTAAGTATTTCGAATCTGCTTTATGGCTCTCTGTTTTTCCTTCCTTCACCGGTTTATACTTCTGTTCATTGCATTACTGGTTCAATTCTCTTTGCCAGTGTAGACATGAACTATATTTTGGCCTGGAATTGTCTTTTTTAGTTAAGTTATATCAAGTATTTTCCCTAAAGACCTGTCAAGAACATTTGCCATTTCAAATAATCTACAAATATTTATTCCTGAGGGGAAATTGAATTTTTATGGATCTTTTGAACCCAAAAACATCCAGTTGCTGAGTTTTAAAATGAACACATGGAAGGGAGGAAAGAAAGAAAGAAAGAAAGCAAATGAAGAAGATGGCTTGGTGGGTGATTTTAAATGCATACGAACTCTGAACAGTTTCCCTTTCTTTAAATAAATAAGTACTGACTGCTAAATTATATCATAGAGTTTTAAATTATATGATAAAGTGCTACTTAAGGAGGCTATAAACAATAAGGATAAATATTTTTGCTGTCATGGGATTTCTATTTAAAAGTGGGAAAGATTATTTTAACAAAGCAACATACAACAAGAAATATGATAGCTAGCTTGTTACAAAAGTATAAATGTTAATTTTCAAATCACATTTTACAAAATTGTTACTGCACATACATTATATATGTCAGTTTCTGATAGTCAGACTCGTTAAAATTAACTGTTCCGAAGTAAAATACTAAAAACACTGAGGAGTGGTTCCTGGGAATATAAATGGGAACTGAAGCAAGCCCCTGTTTTCAGGGGAGATTTGCTGGACAGAAAAGTCCCCTCCGAATATCAGGGAGATACTTCAGATAAACATTTAGAATCATCTCCTGGCTAAGCAAGCAAGGCAGGGAAAAAAAAAAAAAAAGAAAGAAAGAAATAAAAGAAATCTCAGTCAAGACCCCCGTGGCAAGGGAGGAGGATTTGGAACGGCCGGTAATTTGGGCTTTTAGCTGTTTTGCCGGGTTGTTAGCTATTTGGTGTGGTTCGTTTTATCCATGAGCAGTTCTGGATTTTAAGGCGCCCTTCCCTGTTGCAAAGACAAATGGAAATTCAGACATTCAGGGAGAATTTGACTTTTACTTCCTTCTTCCTCATTAGAACGTATTTGGACCCTCTCCCCTCCTTTTTCAAGCCTTTTGGTTTCATGCTAACTCTTTAAAGAAGAGAAAGAGGCATAAAACAAACAGCAGTTAGAAGCAACCACCCTCGCATCTCAGGTAGGGGTTCCTGTGAATGTATTTAGAAGTAAAACACAAATCTCCCTTTTGCCTTAATGAGCATTTAGGAGGCGCTACTATAGGGCCATCGAAAGAGGCATGGTTTTGATTTACTATTGTAGTTTAAATAGATTTGGAATACAGTGAAATTGTTTTGTTCTAATTCTTCTATCCTTTCTTCCTTGGTTCAACAGTTTCTCAAAGAAAGACTTTCTCGAAGTAGCCGGCAGTTCCCAGTGGGATAAAGCAAAGTCGGGAGGAAGTTATGTTGTTTTCTGTGTCTTGCTTTCCCCCACTTCAGGGATCCGAGGCGCCATGGACGTCCTTGGGCACACTTGAGTGTGGGCTGCTGTAAGTGAAATACAAATCAAAAGCTTCGTTTCACCAACTCCTTTAGGTTCTAAAGCAGAAAAATGTTCTGATCACTGAAGCCATGTCAGGGCCTGAAATTAGAAAGTAATAAAAAATATCGCACTCTCCCCAGGGGGTAGTACATTTAATTGGTTCCCCAGCAGGAGTCCAGACCCCAGTCAGGAATGCTTACCCTCTAGATCCCCGCCTCAGCTAGGACCGCAGCAAACACTGCTACCCAGTACGTACTAAAGCAAGTGAAGGCAAACAGGGAGACCAGGACAGGTTCAGAAATAAATAGCTTGGGGCTAGAAAGAATGAGAAAATGCAGCAACTCCAAATTTCCTTAACCACAAAAATGTGTGCACCCAGGGGTGATTACACAATAAGCAAAGGTAAGCACGGGCTTACATGTGCTTACTTACTGATCTGCAATGACTATGTTCACAAGCTGCTAAAAAACACATGAAACTGCTCACTGCAGATTAGTAAGTAAGCACATGTAAACCCGTGCTTACCTTGCTTAGTGGGTGCTCCGTCCCTGTCAGGGATAAGTACATTTGAAAAGAGGCTTTGATTTTATAGGAAGGTGCTGTGGGGTTGGGAGAGAGACAGGTGCCAGCTATACCTAGAAGCAGAATCTTTGATGTGGCGAAAAGCTGTGAAATTGTTTACTATGCATTAGTAAGTAAGCACAAGTAAGTCTGTGCTTACCTTGCTTGTTGGGTAATCTGACACTGTGCACCCCACATCAGACCGGACAGCAAGTTTATGCATTCAGGTCAGTTTGGACCAACCTCCCTGTTTAGGGTTGAGAGGATTCTTTGGATTAATTCTTCAGATTAAATTCTGGCTGCAGGATGCTTTTCGGAAGACACTGAACTGTACTCAGAGTCCCAGCTGCTTGGGATTTGTCTTAAAAGACTGGTCAGGGCCTTGATTTGTACTTCACTCTATCCCAAGCTAAGCTTTCCCGGGACGGCCCTCTTAAACCTGCTCTTGGAGTTTGGACACCGGATAGTTGGGAAGTGTTGCGTTTTCCCAAAGGATCGCTCAGCCCATGGAGCCTGATGCTCTGCTGCCACCTTCTGTCCCAGCTGTTGCGGCAAGAGGCGGCTAAGCTCTGGGCTGTCCAGAAAACTCGAATGACGGTCCCTCTGCCTTTGAGAGCTGGGCCCGGAGTAACCTGCACACGCCTGAGGCACAAATGTCCTCTTCTCATGCCCCACTGGGGGGCTCAAGGTCTTGGGGTTTAGTCCTTTGAAATGGCTTCTTTGAGGAACCAACATCAGCTTGTTTGCTTGCCTCTCTCCTGCGCCCCTCCATCTCTCCTCCCCAGATCTCAAAGTTTCCATAGGTAGAAGGGTCTGGAAAACGAAGTTGAAGGCAAAGACAGGGCTTTTTGTTTTGAAAAGTCAGCATGCTCTTGTCTAAATCATTGCCAAAGACAAATGGGATGAAGTGGAGGAAAGGAAAAGCGAGATTGAATAGCAGGAAAAAAACCACCGACAGGAAGATCTATTGCCCTGTGGAAAGGCGTGTCCCTGGGGGCGAGCTGTTGGTTGAGATATTTAAAACCTGAATGGGCAAAACATTAGACTCTTCACCATGGGGAGCAATTCTACAGCAGCTCCTGGGACCTGGCCCTTGTGAGCTCAGAGGTCCTTCCCAACTTTAATTTTTTATGATTTCTCAATTGACTTCCCATTCTATAAAAAGTATTTGGTTGCCACTGAGGAATCCAACTGTTTTGACATTCAGTGGTTTGAGGTCAGGATGGTTCCAGTATACTTTCATTTTTGTGCTGCATTAAAAATGCCCCTGCACCTACTTTCTTTGAGCAAAAGAAAAGCAAATTCACATCATTAATCCTATAAATACATATTTTAGGCAGGGGGTGGGACACTCGGCCTTTGATCGCAAGCCAAGACACGACCTCAAAAGCAGCCATGGATTTGCTGTGTAGCTTTGGCAAACCCTTACCCCTTCTGCGTCTCTGATTTCCTTCGCTTGTGTTGCCAGCTGGGGAGGTATGTGATATGTAAAGCCAGCTGTGAACATTTTGGAAGAACTGTGATGGTGGAAGAAGTGACTTATGTCTACGTCTCATTATGAGTGGTTTCTTCTTCGTGCGGATTTTATAGTCGTCAGCTTGCTGGCCCAGACTGGGGAGACAAAAGGGAGAGAGAGAGAGGTGGGCTGTGGGGTCGCGTTCTTTGCGCCCAGGCTCTCCTTGTCTAGGGTGGCTTGGTTCAGTCATCCGACTGATAACCATTGTTGTTGTTAGCTGCTGTCAGGCGGGCCCCTCACTCACGGCGACACCACGCACAACAAAACAAAATGCTGCCTGGTTCTGGGCCATCCCCACGACTGGTTGCAGATCAGACCATTGTGATCTACAGGGCTTTCATTAGATGATTTTTCAGAAGTAAATTGCCAAGCCTTTCTTCCTAGTCTGCCTTAGTCTGGAATCTCTGCTGACATCTGTTCAGCATCATAGCAACACGCAAGCCTTCGCCGACAGATGGGTGGTGGCTGCACACGAGGTGCGTTGGCTCTTGAATGGAAGGCAAGAATTCTGCCACTGAACCACCATTGCCCCCTGATAATTATTACTCGTTACCAAACCAAACCTGTTGCTGTCAAGTCAATTTCGACTCACAGCGACCCTACAGGACAGAGTAGAACTGCCCCATATGGTTTCCAAGGAGCGGCTGCTTGGCTGAAACTGCTGACCTTTTGGTTAGCAGCGGAGCTCTTAACCACTGTGCCAGCAGGGCTCCTGAAATTATTAGGCTCCTATTAATTGCCATGCATCGAGCTAGGATCTGATGTGTCAGAGATGAAGCCAGCAAAGACAGGTAAGAAAACGGAGTCCACGGGGATAAATTCCTCAGTGGCTTCCAGTTGTTCTTAGAATTAAGTTTAAAATCCCATACTCTGCAAAGCGTGATCTGGCCCTTGCCTGCTCCTTTGATCTCCTCTTGGCCCTTCCTCCAGGCTCCAACACTCCAGCCAGGCTGAGTCTACTCTCATTTCCTCCTTGAGCTCTGTTTCTTCTCATGTCAGGGCCTTCCTGGGTGCTCAGCCCAAAACGCTAGGCATTTTTCTCTCACCCCTTTCACCTAGTCAGTGCTCCCACTCATCTTTCCGTTCCCAGCTGAAGGTCACTTTATCAGAGAAGCCTCCCCAGGCCACTTGGCGTATGCTGTCTTGACCCTTGTCCCGTCTCCATCAGAGCACATGACATAGAACAACTAATGAAGCCAGGATTGTTGGCTTACTGTCCATCTCCCCTACCAGAACCCATTCCCTCCCCTGTCTTGTTTTCCTTTGCAGCCCAGAGCCCCCCTCAGGGCCTTGTTCGTAACATATCTGTTGAATGAACTAATGAATGAATGAAAGATTGAATGTACTTTTGGACCACAGAAGAAGAGATCACTAATTCCACCTGGAAGGTCTTCCAAGCAGAAGTGACATTTGAACTAGGTCTTGAGAAAAAAGTTAGAGTTGCCCTGTTGAGAACGGTCTGGGGTAGTTTCTGTAAGTGTCCCCCCTCCAGTCAGTCTAGAAATGGGGCTGCATTTTCATTACAAAATAATATGTATCTGTGGTAACAAGTTTAAACAATACTGAAATGTATACATACTAAAAATTACTATTCTTACCCCATCCATTTCTCATTCCTCCAGGGATAGCCACTAACAGTGGGTGTTCCCTTCCAGACTTTTTCTACACGTTTCCTCCAGAAATGAAATCATTTTAAACAATGTTTTATTCCGCCCAAAAATGCATCTCTAGATTGTCCCAGGGAAAAGTTCAGCCCATTCTTATACTTAACTAAGGATCTTGGGAAAATCTGGAGAAGTTTTTGGCCTTTGCTTATTTCTTCGCAGTCCTTGAAGCTGCATTAGGAAAAATTTACATTATTGCAATAAAGGAGGTCTGGACCCAATTTCCCACCCTTGGGAAAGAGAGATTTGGTGAGGAATGGCCTCTTTCAATAGGTACAGTGACTATTGGATTCTGTCACAAAGTGGTCATTTATTATTTATTTCAGGATCAAAAACACAAGACATACCAGGAAATCTTGAAAGAATGGAAAATATGAATAGTTGTAGTGCATTTATGCCCAAGAATTCCCAAGTTCAGAGATCTCTTTAATCATTCTCTCTCTCTCTCTCGTGCATCTGCATGCATGTGCACGCACACACACACACACACACGCACAGACTCAAGCACAGGTATCAATATTCTCTTTGTGATACAGCAGCAAGGGTGAAAAGGAAAGAATAGTAACCAGAGTTGACATTTGTTGAGCACCTGGTGTTGGGCTAAGTGCTCTGCATGTATCATTTCCCTCAGTCTTTCTGACAGCCTTGTGAAGTAGGTCCTATTTCTGTCATCCCCATTTTACAGGTGAGGGAACTGAGAGTTAGAGAATTTCAGTATTTTGCCCAAGGTCAGCAAAACAAGTGAGTATCAGAGCTTGGACTTGAACCCAGACAACCTAGTACCAAGCCTGCAAGATTATCCACCGCACTATTTTGGCCTCTGATTAAGTCTAAGAATATGGGATGTGGAATCAGATGTCCTAGCTCTATCCCTTCTTAGCTATGGGAACTGGAAACTATTTGGATTTCTCTTATTCTCAGCTTCAACTTTTATAACTGGGGATAATAATCACCTCATAGAGCTGTTGGGGCTACTAAATAGAATAATATGTGAAAGTATTTGGTCAGCTCTAGCACGTTCTAGCATTTTCACGAGTGCTTCTTAGCTAAATTCACAGCGGTACTTTCAAGATGGCTGAGGTTGGCTGAGACCTCTGAGAGTAATAATGCTGAATTAGGGGAATCAGCCACATCAAGACGGAGCTGGGGTTGGGGAATGATACTGTCCTTCCTACCAAGCGGTCTGCTCTAGCCCCCCGTTCTCATCCTCCATCTCCACCTGCACTATCATTATTGATGTAGATTCTCATCCCTCACGCCCAGTTGCACTATCATTGTTGGTCTAGATTCTCATCCTGTGTCTCCACCTGCACCATCATTGTAGTTGTAGATTCTAATCCCCATCTCCATTTGCACTATCCTCGTTGTAAATTCTAATCCCCATCTCCAACTGCGCTATCCTTGTTGTAAATTCTAATCCCCATCTCCGTTTGCACTATCCTTGTTGTAGATTCTAATCCCCATCTCCGTTTGCGCTATCCTTGTTGTAGATTCTAATCCCCATCTCCGTTTGCGCTATCCTTGTTGTAGATTCTAATCCCCATCTCCGTTTGCGCTATCCTTGTTGTAGATTCTAATCCCGTTTCATCTCCATTTGCGCTATCCTCTTTGTAGATTCTAATCCCCATCTCCATTTGCGCTATCCTCGTTGTAGATTCTAATCCCCATCTCCATTTGCGCTGTCCTTGTTGTAGATTCTAATCCCCCGTCTCCATTTGTACTATCATTGTTGCAGATTCTCATTCCCCGTCTCCACTTGCACTATCATTATTGACGTAGATTTGTGTCCACAGCAGTCCTTATCAGGTCTGCTTTTTACAATTATTTTATTGTCTTTGGGCAATTATTTGTATTTATTGCGAAAACTCAAACAACAGAGAAAAGTAGAAGTAGCCATATTTTTAAGATGCTCATGTCTATGCTTTTAATGTAGTTCAATTTTTGGTTCTTGGCACGTGGATTGTAGAGTTATAGATTCCGCATTACCCAGAACCGATTTTCAAAGTAGCATCTGAGTACCATCATTCTCTCAAATCTTGTTGAGGAAAAGTCTTGTTGAAAGACATAGTAGGCAGAGGAAAGAAGGAAAGAAAACCCGTTCAACGAATCAGGTATGCATTCCCAAACCAGGCAGATTGGAATCAGATTTTGTTCCACTTTGGGTTGTTTGCATTTCTCTAATACCGTGCAGGGAGAAAACTGACCTTGGTTTATAATGTGCCCTGTGAAATATCTATTTTTTCTTTAAAAACCCAAACACTTGCATAGAATGTAAATACATCTCTTCTCTTCCTCCAAGGACCCCCTTCTTCCAGCAAAGATGTGAAATCTCACACATATTCGCACATGCTCTGAGGCTGACTGTCTGATTCAAGATGACAAGGCTGTTCCCCATGTGTCTGTCAGAGGCGCCAAACCCCCAAAGCCAAACGAAACCAGATGGGAGAGCACAAGACCAGCCCCTTGCTCTTCTACAGTCTGTTGTCACCTCATCTGGGTGTACATCCAGTGAGAAGACCAAGAAGGTCAACCTCATTTTTGAGCTATGCTTAGCAAATGGGCCGGCTTTCTACACTTAACTCATCACACATAGTCAGGCCAACGCTCCTCTGAGCTTGACCTTAAGAATCACTGGCAAAAAAAAAATCACTGACTCTCCTCCTCCCCCACCACTCACCAGGTTTACCTTCCCTGATACAGAACAGACACTGGAAGAGAACTCAATACACTGCAGGGAAACAGAACAGCCCAACAACAATTGCTCATTATAAACTAACAAGCTGCCTTTCTGGTTTAAGTTTGGTGAGGCAAGTGGAGATCATGAAGGTCTTCATAGCTATGGCTGTTGGGACATCTGGGTGGATTCATTGTCCCAGTGGAGAAAGACATAATAATAGTAATACCCAGGATATTTTCAGTGCTTTAGTTTGCCAAGCACTTTCATACTTGTGATCTCCTTTGACATTCTCAACCACTCTGTAAGGGGAGCAAACCAATAAAAAAAATAGTTGCCGTCAAGCCAATCCTGACTCATGGCGACCACATGTGTGTCAGAGTAGAACTATGCTCCAGAGGGTTTTCAATGACTGATTTTTTTTTCTATTATGGTGACAATATATGTAAAAAAACATAAGCCATCTCATCCATTTTCTACATGTATCATCCAGTGGCATTGATTACATTCTTTAAGTTGTACAACCATTCTCTCTACCCTTTTCCAAATCATTCCATCACCACTAACATAAATTCAGTGCTCCCTAAGGAAAAATATCCTCTTTCCTTCTCCCTCCCAACGCTTCAATGACTTATTTTTTGGAAGTAGATCTCCAGACCTTTCTTTCAAGGCACCTCTGAGTGGACTTGAACTTCCAATCTTTAGGTTAGTAGCCAAGCGTGTTAACCATTTGCACCACACAGGAACTCCAAAAGAGAGCCAAGGAGATATTATTATCCCCATTGCACAGAGGAGGAAGTTGGGTCTCAGAAAGGTTGACTGCTTTCCCATGTAGTGATGGAGCTAGGACATCCTACTCCCCATTCTCTCCTCCCATACAAATCTTTAGAGTTCCTAGTAATCTGATGTTCTTGCAGCAGAAGATGAACTTGGAGAAATGACCTGCTGGGACACCCTCTACTCCCTCAAGCCCATTCTCCCTTTCGAGCCCCATTTTCAGGTCCCTCCTCAGAGCTGGGTGGGACGAGTGTGCCCAGGGCTGAGTGTAGCTGCATGGCCTCCTTCTTGTCCCCACACCCATGGCTTGTCACAGCCTGAATAGGAAGTTGACAGTGACTGGCAGCTGACGCATCTCTTTGTGGACTGCCGAGGAGCAGGCAGGCTGGCATTCTTTTCAGGCTGTCCCAGGTGATATTTCTCAAACTTGTTTTTGAAAAACCGAAAAATCAAGTCTGGTTAGTGTCTTGCTATTCCAGAAGGGGTGGCTGTGGGGGGTATCAGACAAGGTGATCCTGAATTGCCCTGGGCTAGAAGCAATCGTGGAGAGAGAAAAATGGTTTTGACCTGCAGGAATTTGAAGAAGTGACTCACAAAAGTTATGCTGGCCCTTGGTTCTGGCAGTCAGGGCCGATCAAAGACCCCCGTGTTCACCATGACCCTGGCCACTCATTTCCACTTGGGTTTGTTGGAGGACCACTCTCAGGCGGATAAAATTTGTTTATAATCCATAAAACTCCACCAGCCCAGATTTGTGTGATTTAAACAGTTTTCAGTTTTAGATTCTAGAAGGCTCTCACCCTCTTTTCCTGCAGCAGGCTTTTCTCCTTCCCACTACCCCCGCCCCATCCCGTCAACTAGTTGCCATCCAGTCCACTCCAACTCATGGCAACTCCATGAGTGTCAGAGTAGAACTGAGCTCCATAAAGTTTTCAGTGGCTGATTTTTCATAAGTAGATCTCCAGGCCTTTCTTCTGAAGCACTTCTGGGTGGACTTGAACCTCCAACCTGTCAGTTAGCCAAGTGTGTTAACCATTTGCACTACCCAGGGACTCCCTTCAGTCATTACTGTATGCTTCTGTCAGAAGCGGTCAGATAGGAACCAGAAAGGTAGGTGGGACAGGGGCAGCAGGCAGCCCCCAAGTATCCTTTGTTTGCTTGTTGGATGAATTTAAGAAAAAAAATAACTCCTTTTATACTAATGATAATAATGACCCAAGCACTATGCCAGGTACTTTATAAGTAAGATCTCATTTAATCCTCGACAAATCAGTTAGGTAGAAACCCGTTGCTATCCCCATTTAACAGATAAGAAAGTTGAGGCTCAAGGAAGTTAAGTCACATGCCTAACATCATACAGTAGCAGGGAGAAACGAGACCCAGACCCAGAACTATCTCATTCCAGAATATTGTACTTTGAGCTACTGCTCAATATAGGGCAGTGATTCTCAAACTTTTGGCACAGGCTGGAAGCAAGTAAAATTTTTACCAACAAGCCTCCTCAGTGATGGGACCTGAAAAGCAGGGCCTTTCTCCTCGTCGATTCTGGAGTTAGTCTGCTGTTGGTCACTCAGCCACAAGCAGCTCAGCTCTGACTATATAAGAGCACTGTGCTAGCATTACAGGAAATATAAGCCCTCAAGTACAGAAACCCCTATCTTCTGAAGCAAGGGTTGCCAGATAAAACACAGAATGTCCAGTTAAATTTGTATTTTAGATGAACAATGAATAAATTCTTGCAGCAGAAGATGAACTTGGAGAAATGACCTGCTGGGACACCCTCCACTCCCTCAAGCCCATTCTCCCTTTCGAGCCCCATTTTCAGGTCCCGCCTCAGAGCTGGGTGGGAAGAGCATGCCAAGGGCTGAGTGTAGCCACGTGGCCTCCTTCTTGTATAAGTATGCCCCATGCAGTATTTGGGATATGCTTATCCTAAAAATAAAACAAAACAACCACCAAATCATTGTTTACCTGAAATTCAGACTTTACTGGACATCCTGTATTTTAATTTGCTAAATCTGGCAACCCTACTAGAATCCAAAATCAATATATCTGACCCAACCAAAAAAATGTGATGTATGTCTGGTTGTCCAAGAGCATCTCAGAGACATAGTTAAGCACGAGAACGCTGGTATTTCTGGGAAGCTTTTATGGTTTATGTGGGATCAACTTGACAGATATTTGAATTAGAATTGGCCCAGATTTTCTGGGCCAAATGGTTATTGCGTATAGAGGAGGTAACCTTTGGCTTTTGACCAGTGATTCTCAATTCTGGCTACACATTGGAATCACCTGGGGAGCTTTAGCATGTACTGACGCCTGGGCCCCACTCCCAGAGATTTTGTGTAATTGGTGGGTGTGCAGCCTGGATGTTGAGACAGATGCTGACAATTAAACATCCCTAACATTCCAAGATTCAGTCCCGGGCAGCAGTTCATTCCATTGCACACAGCCGGGTGGCCGTGAGTCAGGAACTGACTTGAGGGCAGCTAACAACAGCATTCCAAGACTTCATAAATGCTGTAGACAAAACAGTTGAGGATGCATCTTACAACTGCATTGGTTCCAGAAGCATCCATGGACGAGTGGAGCGGTGGGTGGTAGGGGTGGTGGTGGTGGTGGTGGTGGTGGTGGTGGTGGTGGTGGTGGTGGTGGTGGACAGCATTCAATAGGTGGGTCAGATTTGGATAAGCAGAGAGGAGAGATGGTATACCAAGTAGAGGAGATGGTTTGGAGGAAAGAGATAGGAAAAAAACGTGTAAACCAGGTGCTGAGGATAAGCCAGTCAGATTAAAGAGGCCCATCTGAGCAGCAGTAAAATTATTTTTTTCAACTATTTTTGTTTCTGTACACAAAAAATATAAGAAGTTATGAGAATTTTGGAAAATACAATTAAACAAGATGAAGAATTTTCAGTGGAAACCACTTTCAAAGTTTGGCCACTTTTCTATGCCTTTCAGACAGAGTTGAAAACATACCATACCAGAATTTTATATCCTGTCTTTTTTTATTTTACATGATATCGTCAGCCTTGCCCCAAGTCATTAGAAATTCTCTGTGAACATTTATACTGACTGCAATGGGTGTCAGGTTATTGATGTTGCATAATTCTCCCAACCTTTCTCCTGAAGTTGGACATCTAGGTTTTGACCAACTTTTTGGATATTTGGGGGCTGTTCTTAATTTGTAAGAAGTGAGTGGGAGAGTCTAAATATAGGACTTCGCCTAGTAGTCCATGGACTAAGCATCTGTGAGCTCCTGCTTCAAACTGTGTTCTCTCAAACCCTGGAGAAGAGCCCTACAGTCCTTGACAACCAAAGAAGACCTCAGGTTCATCCTCAAAGTCAAAAGGTGCCCACCTTGGGGTACATGAGTTGGGTTTTCTCTCCTCAACCCCAAATCACAATTCCTAGTAAATAAAGGTGCTGCTTCTCCCCATTACAGACTAGCATCTGGCCTGGGAACTACTGTTGGGACCTAAGATTTTGTTAACACCCAGTTACATTGGTGTAATTGGATAGACTTGCAACTTCTTTGCCTCCAGCTGTGAGTCATAATCTGTTTCACGCCTGAGAGTTGTTTTACTTGCTTTTTAGTGTAGATTATTTTTCCTTCATTTTGAAGGAGTCCCAGGCAGTTAGACTATCCTTGTGAACCTCCCTTGGGTAAGACCCTACTTCGAGGCCAAGGTTTTAGCATCCATCCAGCTCTCTCCAGGGCCAGCTATTTAAAATGCCTAAACAATATGAAAACAAACAGACCAATCAGGAAAGAGACAGTTGGTCAAGCTGAAGACTCAGCTCAGGTGCCAACTGTGAACAAAATGGAATTTGGTTCATGGGTCACCTGGCCCCATTCCCAAGTCTGTGGAAATGACAAGCAGATCGTGCTACTATGTTAAGTTCTGATCAGTTTTTAAAACGTGAACCAGATGTACATTCTGTGGACTGGAAAATAATTGGGGGAGACCAAGGAAGCTTGAGGTACCCTATTAGTATTTAATGATTTTGATCAGAGCTCTACAGTTGAATAATGGGGTAAAGTAGTCAGGGCTTGTTTTTGGACTCCTCCTAACTATATTATCTGGACTCTTTTCCTCCTTTGGGTCACCCTCATCTTTCATGCCAAACCTGTGCTCATTCCTTATCTCAGCTGATAGTCACCCATTCCATAGGAGACTTGTATTTTCATAGGAGGATCTTAAACATGACTGTGTACCAGCAACACCTGAAGGGCTTGTTAAACTCAAGATTGCTGGGTTCTGATCCACTAGATTTGTTGTTGTTAGGAGCCGTCGAGTCGATTCCAACTCATAGCGACCCCATGTGACAGAGCAGAACTGCCCCATAGAGTTTTCTTGGCTATAAACTTTATGCGAACAGATCTCCAGGTCTTTCTCCCATGGAACCGCTGGGTGGGTTTGAACTGCCAACCTTTCAGTTAGCAGCCAAGTGCTTAACTGTTGCACCACCGGGGCTCCTTTCAGTAGGTCTGGGATCTGGGGATTTGCATCTCTAACAAGTTCCCAGGTAATGCTTTTGTTGTTGGTTGGGGGACCACACTTTGATAATCACTGTGTTAGATTTTGAAAATTCCTTGAAATACATGTAGTTTGAGTATTGGGAATCCACAGCTGTTTTGCCCCCTCCCTTGTTCCCAGGGTGAGTGGCACTGATGAGTCATGCTCCTCTTTCCTCAGGGGCAGGGGCTTGCCTTGAAACTCTTCCCACAGCAGTGTAGAACCTTGCTACTCAAAACATGGTCTATGGACCAGGAGCGTTGGCATTATCTGGGAATTTGATAGAACCTTGGGATCTCAAGCCCAACTGCAGGACTATTGGTTCGGAACCTGCAGTTAACAAGATTCCTGGGTGATCTGTACACACAGCGGAGTTTGAGAAGTATGAGTCTAGGCAACCAGAGTTACATTAGAGTTGAAGCCTATTTGCTTAATAGTCTGATCATCTCATTTCAGAGATGAGCAAAACGAAAGTGCACTGAAGCCAAAGGACTCACCCTACTGAGCAGATTTTCCTGGGCTTGACAATAAAGTGACAATTTATTTGAGGTGTTCGTTGATAACCCTAAAAAGACAATACAAAACCCCAAAGCCCACCACCTCTAATGATGTCATTGCATTTTTTAATGGCTCTTACAAATGGAAAAGTCTGGACTTGAAGGGAAGGTGTGCTAATGATGAAATGACAGGCAGAAGGGTTAGAGTTTGAGGACAAAGACTACTTTCACTGAATTGATGCTGACACATAGCCATTAGAAGCTGCTAGTAATGGGGCTAGCTATCCCCCTTCCTCCCAATTCCTGGCTGGAATCCTGGGCTGCAGAACTCAAGACTTGGCTTTGCTTGCTGCTGCTTACACAGAGTGGGGCAATCTGCCCTATGCTCACTTACCTCATGGTCCTAGAGAGACAATTGTGTTCCTTTTCCGAAAAACGTTCCACAAAGCCAGCATCTCAGGCTAGTCCAGATAGAAAATAATACTGTTCAATGTTGTACACTTGGTTAAAGATGAGAAAGGAAAGGCTGGGCACAGGAGTTGATATAGGGCAGGAAGGGACCATGTGATGAGCCAGTCCACAGGTCCTCAATCCTCGCCAACTGAGCCACTCATCAGTATGGAGGCATAGAGAGAAGGAAGGATTTTTAAACAGATCAGAGTAGGAGCAAACCTCAGGCAAAGGTGTGGGCTGAAAGGGGTATGCAAGGCTAAGAGTGGGGGTGCATGGTAGAAAAGACCTTTATGTGTCAGACATCATCTGTCCTGCCATCATCCTCAATTTTTGAAGAAACATAGAGAATGGTTCTTAACCTTTATTTTAATTATAGATTAATTAAAGAACCTAATTAAAGCTGAATTGCCTCATACGCATGTAAAAGCTGGACAATGAATCAGGAAGACCGAATAATAATTTAACACCTTTGAATTATGGTATTGGTGAAGAATATTGAATATTCCGTGGACTGCCAGAAGAAGGAACAAATCTGCCTCAGAAGAAGTACAGCTAGAATGCTCCTTAGAAGTGAGGATGGCGAGACTTCATCTTACGTACTTTGGACATGTTATCAGGAGGGACCAGTCCCTGGAGAAGGACATCATGCTTGGTAAAGTAGAGGGTCAGCGAAAAAGAGAAAGACCCTCATCGAGAAGGATTAACACAGTGGCTGCAACAATGGGCTCAAGCATAACAATGATTGTGAGGATGGCACAGGACCAGGCAGTGTTTCATTCTGTTGTACCTAGGGTGGCTATGAGTTGGAACTGACTCGATGGCACTTAACAACAACTATTAAAGTTGTGGACTCTGGCTCACCACGCATAAGTCAATATTTGGGTCAAGTACGTTTTTGTATATAATTTCAGGGGGTTCATAGCCCCTGAAGCCCAGCTATGGATCTCTAGGGGGTCCAAGGACCCCAAGTAAAGAGCTCTCGGTCAGTGGTCTAATAAGTGCTTGTCCAAAGTCTCACAGCTCTTTAGTGGCAGAGAAGGAATAGGCCTTCTGATTCTCTCAGGCATCCTTAAAACCAAACAACACATTGTTGTCAAGTCACTTCTGACTTAAGGTGACCCCAAGTCTTCCAGAGAACTTTGTTCCATAGGATTTTCAATGGCTTTGATCTTACAGAAGTAGATTGCCAGAACTCTCTTCTGTGGCACCGCTGGATGGATTTGAAAAGCCAACTTACAGCCAAGTACAAACAGTTTGTGCCATGTGGGGACCTTGTCAGGGCTCCCTAAAAGACCCCAAAGTCTATCATTGAGAGGAATTGTAGTTACTAACCCAAATTTGAGAGCTTAACATAGTTGAGCTTATACCTTAAAATGTTATATTGTGCATCTTTGAAAGTCATATGAAAACCAAAAGCCTAAGTTGATTTGTTCAATCCATATATATGTACTAAAGGAGCCATGGTGATGCAGTGGTTAAGTGCTCAGCTGCTAACTGAAAGGTTGGCAAGTTCGAACCCACTGGCTGCTCTGCAGGAGAAAAATGTGACCGTCTGGCTCCTGGAAGATTAAACCAAACCAAACCCATTGTCTTTGAGTCAATCCCAACTCATAGCCACCCTATAGGACAGAGTAGAACTGCCCCATAGGGTTTCCAAGGCTGTCATCTTTATGGAAGTAGACTGCCATGTCTTTCTCCTGTGGAGTAGCTGGTGAGTTCAAACTGCCGAACTTTCAGTTAGCAGCCAAGCACTTAAACATTGCGCCACCAGGGCTCCTTCCTTGGAAACCCTTACGGGGCAGTTCTACACTGTCCTACGGAGTCACTACAAGTCAGAATCTACTCAACGGCAACGGGTCAGATAAATTGATTTATTCAATCTATAGATATGTAGTAAGCACCTACTACGTAGAATGCTCTGTCCTCAACACAGAAGAAAGCAGCAAACCAGTCAGGCACCATGCCTGCCCTTGGGACATCTGTGGTCTAGCCAGGGAGACAGAAAAGGAACCAGTACTAATGATTACAGGTTGCTGCTTAATGAGCATTAGAAAGGTTATCTTGAACTCTTTTGGAGAAACTATGCTAAATAAATGATTAACGTTAATACTATAAATAGTGTTAAACCCTCGTGTTTATGAATAATTAAAGGTGTTTCCATTATAGAAATGCAAAGCTCGGGGCACCTTCATTTAGCTGTTCCTTCTATAAGCGGTTGTCCCTGCCTGCAGCGGAAGCTCAAGTATGTTTCTGTGGGGTTTTCCCTTGATGCGTGTGCAGTGGAGTCTGTCTTGCCTATGGGAGAGATGGAGGGTGAGCCATTTGGAGTCAAAACCAGACTCTCCAATCTGAGTGCTCTGTAAATATTTACAGTATTTGTGGCACTCCCTTCTCACATCAAATGCCGAAGATAATCAGAAAAACTAATGAACTCAGACCGACCCCATGTTACGCTTTGATAAATATTTAGATGGTACATTTTGGGAGGCTGGCCACGGGGCTGTAGGGAAGTGGCTGTGGCCACTTTGTTCTAAGGAAAAAATAATCAACATCAGTCTATTTCTGAACATCCAGAACAAAGTTAAAGGGGAACGGAACGTCCCATTTAGGGAATGATTGATGCCCGGGCCCATTTTTATTCTGGCAAATCGGAAGCATGCGCTTCACATCGGGTAGTGTGCGTGTTGGGGCGGGGTGGTGGGGGGCTGTGCCTGCTAAGGAGCCCTGGTGGTGCAGTGGTTAAGTGCTGGGCTGCCAAATGAAAGGTTGGCCATTCAAACCCACCAGCCACTCCACTGGAAAAAGATGAGGCAGTCTGCTTCTGTAAAGACTGACAGCCTTGGAAACTCTATGGAGCAGTTCTACTCTGTCCTATATGGTTGCTATGAGTCAGAATCTGCTTGACGGCAACGGGCTTGGGTTTGTTTGTGCCTGCTGGCCTATCTGTTGAGTCCATCAGAGACCAGACATCTGGTGAATGGCAACTACGTCCTTTAGGCCCCTCACAGTATCTTATCAATGCTGTTGGCTTTTTTTTTTTTTTTTTTATTTCTGAGGATAAGACCTCTTATGTATAAAGAGGCTGTTAGAGGAAACCACTCCCCTCATTTGTAAGCAGCCTGCAATCCCAGTCAATAACTTGGTGGACTATGATGGGAAAGACAGGCTCACAACCCAAACTTGAGTTGTGAGCACCACTGAACCGCACGGAGCAAAGCGTCCAAAAGTTTCAAAGGTGTTTTACTTCCATTTAAAACATGCAGGTGAGGGAGTGTGGCTCTGCACCTGCCTCCCTGCCAGGCTGAGTCCCCAAGAACTGGCCGTCTCTGCAGAGGTGCCGGGGTCTCCCTGGCAGTGCTTGCTTCCTCTTGGCTCACCACTTTACCTGTACTGGGTGTGGCTATCCCAGGATCCTGGAGACCTGGGGAAGCTGGCTGAGGTCTCTGCCATCCCTCTTCCCACCACCACGGAAGGGGGTCACTCATATCACTGCTCCTTTCCGGATGAGGGCAGGGTTATGTGCTCACAGCTGGCATCTTGACTCATATCCGGGAAGGACGTGCCAAAATAACCCGGGGAAGATACATCAGGGGGAAGTGAAAATGCCACCTCCTGGAATATCTCTTCTCGAGATTCTTTTTTTCTGGAAAAGGCACCCCAAACTATCAAAATCCAAACTCTACACTGGCTGAGATTGGATCCAAATCAACACAGGTGGGGCAGGAAAAGGGGAAAGGAGAGGCTTGAACCTCGTGACCTCAATCCTGGCAGAAACCTAAGCTGGATGATTCGTATTTAAATCCCTTCTTCCATCCCTGGAGTAAGGCAGGCTGGTATTTCCATCCATTCTGATCTACTCGTGTGGACATGAGTTGTGTGGACAAGTACATCAGAAAAGGTTGGTAATTTGTCTTACTCACATAGTTGTATTTGTTGTAGTTTTTAATGACAAGTTAAAAGAAAGTTTTGACTTTTGGGAGACTGAACCAATTGGCAAAATGAGTCCAAAAGATTGAACCAGTTTAGAGACAGAATCAACCACTCCTGCCACGCTCCAGGCATACATAGGGGACAGATGTTGGCACACATGCTTATCCATGGCTTGGGGTGAAGAAATCACCACTTGGCTAAGATGCCTTCTTTTTTTACCGTGTTCCCTGTGCTCCGTCTGTCTCCTCCAGATGTGGGCTCTGCCATCCAGGAAAACCTGTTTTCCTGCCAATCCCTTGGAGACCTTAAGCTACTGGCCTGTTTCATTTTAACTCTGTGCATTTAGGGTTTGCTACCCAGCTTTCTCCCAATGGCTCGGAAGTTCACGCGCTAAAGGGCAGTGCTCAGCCAAATGAAAGGAAACAGAGATTATCTCATGGAAGCGGGAAAAGGAGCCATTGCTTTGAGGACCTGGCCCAAGGAGACTTTCAGACTTGGGCAATGACCTGGGCTGGATATTTTTAGCAGCAGAAGCCCAAAAGGAAATGCCTTGGGCGACATGGTGTCTGTTTTTTCCTTGCATGGAGCACACCCGTTCATTTACATCATCTGCTGGGTGGCCGGGGATGCAAATCAACAAGTCCAAAGGAATAGCAAGAATCAGCAGTAACCGCCTGTAACTTGGCAGGTTGCGACATAATTTACCATTATCACATGAGACACCAGGGTTGATGTCTTCTAAACAATTCTACTTCTGCTTCTGTCTCCTAAACAATTTTGCTGTTTGTTTAACACCAAGTTAGCACCCCTCTATGGTCAAGCTATGATCTTTGCTTAGGACTTGTCCCCAGATTTTGTGGTTCTGGGATCCCTGACTCTCTCCACCCACTTGGTTAAGTCAGTGAAAGTTTGGGGTCTCCTGAGATGCATACCTGGCAGAGCAGGTGACACATGGCATCTCCAGCAGAAGGAGTCAAGTGTGACTGATTCCTAGGTTTCTTCATCTGTAAAATGAAGAGGATTCCTCTTGGAGTAGTTATAAGCATGAAAAGAGGCCCTATGTGGGATTAATACCTAGAGCTTCTCCTGGCACCGAGGAGGTGCTCAGAGAACGCTAGCATCCTTTCTGTGTAGTGGGGCAGGGCACTACACACAGAGAAACTGCAGGAAGGTGGAGGGGCACAGTGTCCTGCCTTGCAGGGGTGGATTCCCCCAAACTTTTGCTGCAGTCACCTGCAGATGGGAAGAACTAGGGCAGTGTTTCCTAATTCTTTTTTGGAATATGGACCCATCTGAGAATCCAATGAAAGTCATAATCCCTCTGCATATAAAAAAGAAAACATAAATTGGAATGATGGCAACCCTTATTGAGCATTTACAGGCACTACGCTGAGTGCTTTCGTGAATTATTTAATCTCCAAACAACCCTAAAAGGCAGATACCATTTATCACCAAATGTGTATATTGTGGAACAACAAGGTTAAGTAACTCGGCCACAACTATACTTAGTATGTAGTAAAGTTAGAATTTGAATCCAGGTAGTCTAGCTTCAGAGACCGAATCCTTAACCACTATACTGAACAACTTCCCTAAAAACACACATATGCACACACATCCCAAAATGGCATGTGACGTCAAGAGGTTCTGAACCACCTGCAGCCCACTGTGGACCATTGGAGTGGTTAGAGTGGCCTTCCCTTGCCTTCTCTCCCCTCCCCTCCCCTCCTTTTTCCTTCCCTTCCCTTTCCTTCCAGAAGGCATTGTCTTGGGGAGGATGGGCAGCAGGGACAGTGCACCCAGAAGGCTGCAAGCAGGATGCCAGGGCAGGTGAGGGGAGGGAAGCAAGCAGTGCCCTCTCAGAAGCTGACGCTGGAGTCAAAGCTCTGGAGCCCACAGCCCAGAGAATGGTCCTGGGTGGGCATGCGACACGGGCACCATCTTCAGAGGAACATGCAGAAGCTAGGTAGGACAAGGTGTCTTCACTTCTGTGGTTTTTAGGCACCTGTTACATGCCCAGCACAGTGCTGGGGACCAGGGATCCTAATATTTAGACTTCATCTTGGCTTTCCAAAATTTAGGAACTGGTAGTATAAAAGCTAAGGAGCCCTGGTGGCACAATGGTTAAGCACTCAGCTGCTAACCTAAAGGTCAGTGGTTGGAACGCATCAGCAGCTCCAAGGGAGAAAAGACCTGGTAATCTGCTTCCATAAAGATTACAGCCTAGGAAATCCTATGAGGTATCTCTACTTTGTCACATGGGGTCGCTATGAGTCGTAGTTGACTGGACACCACACAACACGATTAACAACAACAACAGTATAGAAGTCAAGAGATACTGTGAGTCAGAATCTTGGTGAGTGGGCAACTGCCAAGGAGACAAACATGTCCAAACCTAAGGGAGGAGTCGGCTACCTGTCTGATCCCAGGAATCAAAGAAGGGGGTTTAGAATGTGGACAGGGAAGTCAGGGCACCCCTCAGGGTGGCAAGTTCTGAATGTCCTACAAGAGGGTCATGGTGACGTTTGAATATCCAGGTTGCTTTTCTTACTGTTCTCAGGTCTGCTGTGTCCTTTCATGCCTCTGAGCTGCTGTAGATGCTAGGCCTTCAGCATGAAATGCTCTTCCCTGAGCCACTGTCTGTGTCTGGCAAACCTCCCTTCACCCTTCAAGTTTTCTAGAGAGGAGCTTGAGGGCCACATTCTCCAGCAAGATTGGCTGCTCCACTTCTGTCCCCTCCACACTTCGTTCTGTTGCCACTTGGGGCAGTCATTTCCCTGGGTGTGACCTGCCTCTCCAGTAGACAATGGGACCCTTGAAAGCAGAACAATATCTTCTTCATGCTTTGATGCCCAGATGTGAGGACAGTGCCTGTCTCCTAGTAGACCGTCAATGCTTGGGAATGTTTGTTGATTGGATAAATGAAGGCTTATAATCGATTGCCCAGAGTCCACAGGTGACAGCAGGGAATTGGGCACACCTGGATGGAAGGAGAAGCTGGTGAGCGATAGGAAAGTAGGCAGGTGTGTCTACAACTGAGGCTTCTATGGAACTATGGGATATCCTAATCAATGGATTTGTGGGTAAGGGTCCAGCTTGAAGGCACATGTCCCAGGTTCAAAACCTGGCTCCTAAGCTTCTAACCATGTGTCCTTGGCCAAGTTACTTGACCGCTCTGATCCTTAAGTATCTCATTTGTAAAATAGTAATAATAACTAAATTACCTATTTGGTGGGGAGGGAGGGTGGTGAATGTGAGATGAAATAGTGTAACATACTTAACACAGTACCGGATGCATGAATAAACACTCAATAATAGATATTATTGTGAATAATATAATTGTCATTATTTTTCTCATGATTCATGTTGAAGGCACCCAAGCAGACAAAGGCTGTGAACTTAGGTTCGCTTAATAAAGAGCATTGAACTGAATCCCTTCTGCTGGGCACAGCTCTCAACAACAGCTACCAAAATCCTGTCAAGACTGGCAAGAATGTTCTTTCAAATGATGCAGCCTCTTGACACAAGGGATATTTTCAAGACACAAATGTTTCTTGAAAAATCGCATTTTCAGGGGTCTATTACCCTTTCCACAATAGTTCATGAGTCCTGAAAGTGAGGCGTTTGATCTTTTCTCCTCGGAAAGCTTGCGATGAGGAAATAATATTCATTGTTGGAGTCGGCTGTGAAATTTGTGGCGAGCAGAGGAAGAAGAGACTCTGCAGGAGGGCACGCTCCCTGGCGTGGGATGAAAAAAGCCAGAAAGGAAGGCTCACCCAAACTTGTCACTGAGAGACCCTGGAACTTTCTTTTTGCACATTTTAAAGATCTCTTTTCCTTTCAAACCCAGGTCTGAGCTTCTGAGCTGGAAGAGTTTGGAGGTGATTCTGAAGTGACTCGGCATGAAATTGTGGATCTGGGCACTGGTCCTCATCCGGTCACCAGCTCACTGTGTGTCTTTGGGTAAGTGGCTGAACCTCTCTGAGCCTAGTTTCTTCATCTGCAAAGGGAGCTGGACTAGTTGATGGAGACTGCTTGCCAGCTCGATGTTTATATCTTGGAGGTAGCTTTTCTCTCCACCAGCTTTGCATGAAACTCCCTCTCATGTTGAAAGATTAGCTAGAGCTGGGATCAAATCCCAACGCACCAACCTAAGCAGCTGAGGGTCCTGGAGCACATCTCTTACTATCACTAAGTTTCAGTTTTGTCTTCTGCAAAATGGGTATAATCTTACCAGTCTGGCTGGGCTGGGGGTGAGGCCTAAAGGAAGTAGAGTCTTAAGTTCCTAGCCCAGCATCTGTCACCAACCAGTCCTTGGGGAAGGTCAGTTTCTCTTTCCTTCTAACACCTGTCTTCTCCAACTTCTTTTCCAGTCTAGATGCATCTATCACCCCTTCCCTATTCCCTAAAGCCCAGGCCAGGAAGGTGAAACTCATGGAAACCATTCTTCTCCATGAATTCCTTGGACCAGCCCTGTAATGACATTGACTGCATGTGATTGGTACTGTGCTGAATGCTTTAGATGCGTTTATATTCTTTTGCTTCTCACACAGTGAGGATGGTATTATACCTGTTACGGACTGAATTTAAAAAAGAAAACAACAACAAAAAAAACCCAAACAAACCAGTTGCTGTCGAATCGATTTCGACTCATAGTGACCCCACAGGACAGAGTAGAAATGTCCCATAGGGTTTCCAAGGAGCGCCTGGTGCATTTGAACTGCCAACCTTTTGGCTAGCAGCCATAGTTCTTAACCACTACACCACCAGAGTTTCCTAGATTGAATTGTGTTCCCAAAAAATGTATGTCAACTTGGCTAGTCCATGATTCCCAGTATTGTGTGATTGTCTACCACTTTGACATCTGATGCAGTTTTCCTATGTGTTGTAAATCCTACCTCTATGATGTTAATGATGCAGGATTAGAGGCAGTTATGTTAATGAGGCAGGACTCAATCTACAAGATTAGGTTGTATCTTCAGTCAATCTCTTTTGAGAAATAAAAGAGAGAAGTGAACAGACAGACAAGGGGACCTCATACCACCAAAAAAAAGAGCCAGGAGAATAGCACGTCCTTTGGACCCGGGGTCCCTGCGCTGAGAAGCTCCTCAGTTGGGGAATATTGATGACAAGGACCTTCCCCCAGGGCTGACAGAGAGAGAAAGACTTCTCCTGGAGGTGACACCCTGAATTTGGACTTCTAGCCTCCTAGAATGTGATAGAATAAATTTCTCTTTGTTAAAGCCATCTACTTGTGGTGTTTCTGTTATAGCAGCCCTAGATGACTAAGACAGTACCCATTTAACAGATGAGGAGAATGATACTCGAGAAGGTTTGCTAAGTTGCCCAGCCATCAGGAAAACAGGCAATACTTTGGGCAGAAGCCCAACCTCTTGATGCAACAGGCTCTCCTGCCTGCTGCCCTGACGCTGCACTTCCTGTCCCCTGGGACCCTGAGCATTCAAGAGGGTTTAAGTCAAAGCAGGCGTGTGCTGCCAGGTGCTCCTGAGCCCTGCCATGTGAGGCCTGTCTGGAAATGATTGCAGCTTTTCCCTGGGTGAGAAGCATAGAAAAGAGGAAATGCAGAGCTGAGCAGGGCCCATTAACCCAGAGGCTGGAGAGCAAGCTCCAGTTGGGAGGGAGTAGAGCTAAGTGGGGCCCTGGGTGAGGGTCTGTCTCCTTTGGGAGTGTGAATCAGGCTGGGTCCTGCCAGGAATCTCATGCTCCCCACATGGCCCAACTTGTCTCCTAAGTCCTAAGGCTGGGATTCTACATTCCAGACCCATTCTTCTCCATGAGGTGATCCTGGGCTTGGAATCTAATGGCAGTGGAACTTAGGGGTTTCAAAGCTAGTCTTGCCTGGGTTTGAAGCCTAGTGCTGCTAGGTCAGCAGTGTGACCTGAGTAAGTTATTGAAGTGCTCTCAGACTCAGTTTTCTCATCCGTACAATGGGGATAAAAAAAATAGGACCTACTTCTTAGGGTCATTGAACAGAAGATGAGGCGTGTAAAGCATTCAGCACAGTAAGTCCTCATCAAGTATCATTAAATGTTCAGTGTTCTTACTAGTAGCAGATCTTGTCCAATCTTTCTGACATGTTTTTGAGTCAGAACATCAATCCGATTTTGCAATTTTGCAGAAATCTGCTACCCAGATCCAACAACGTGCTCTCCCGGACAAAGTTCTGCCAATGACAATCATTAAACTTTATCCAACCCTTACTCAGTCCCAGAAGCAACAGTAACAGCATTTATTATTGATGCACTCATTTAATCTTGACAACAACCCTCTGAGGCAAGTACTATTTTATGTTCATCTCCCTAGTTCAACAGGATTAAGTAATTTGCTCAAAGTTACGCAGCTAGCACAAGAAAAAGACAGGGTTTAAAAGCAGAATGAGTACGTCAGAGCCCCTGCTCTGAGTTGCAACGTGACGCTGCTTCTCCAGTCATACCTGTAGCATTTCTCAGTCCCTCTACTTCATCACCTTGCAAGGTTGAGGGCTGAAGAGATTCCAGAAATGAAGCATGGATAATGACTTGGCTCTTCTCTCCCCTAAGTTGAAAATATTGAACATACCTGAAGACTCAGTTAACGGTCTTCAGGGAGGAGGCATTAGAAATCTTGAAGAGATTTTTCAGTGCACTGAAGACAGACATGTCTCAATGACAACTGGTTATGTTATTAAATTTTCATTTTTCTTACACGTGCATGAGCTGTTCATTTGGAAGACTCATTGTGAGTAGCTGAATCTTTGCCTTTTTATCTGATTTTACCATCTTTTCAAACTTTATGAGTCATATTTTCTTCTTTAAAAATGCTATTCATATGTGAAATTACTACTATTTTCCTCTTAATAAAGATTACAGTCAATTTAATGATTGACCTTTAGATCAGAAACTATTATTTTAGGTTCAGATGGCTGTGTGAGACCTATAATCAGAAAATTAACTATGCTGACCATGCAAAGGACTGGGGAGATTCCAGAAGCTTCTTTCCTGGCCTAGAGAGATTTTGAGGAGCCGAGCTGGGTGGTGGCACTCTGACACGTTTTACTCCTCTTTTTTCTAAATTCTACTCTTAAAAAAGATGGGTACCTCCCTTGTATTCAATATGGGGAAAATGCTTGAGGAAACAGAGACATCTGTTTTCCATGACCCTTTGGGGAAGGAAAATCAATCACCTTGACTGAACTGATCAGATTCTTTAGGAAAACAAATGTTTGGACTGGGTCTGTGTCTTTCCCATTAATTGACTCCTGTTTGCCTGAATTGGTTGTTCCAGCTACACACAGGTAGGTTAGCCTCTAAGATCCCTGGAGGGTTTAACATCAGGAAGTTTCAAGATGAAAATTTCCCATAAATGCCATAGATTTCTCCAGATATATTTTTCTCTCTTTCTCTTTCCTTCCCCCTGCCCTCACTAGCAGATGATGACTTTATAGAAATGGCCACTTTGGCCCCTTCCCATTGAGGGACATGAAGAAGATGCTCCAGGGAGGAGCTAACTGGTCCCCAGTCTAGGGCTAATCCCAGCCTGTCAACCCCAACACCCTAAACATACAAGCTGGTAAAAACAATGGACTTCTTGTGTAAATGCTGTCTTAAGGCAAGTCTGCTAGCCAATCTCTCCCCCAAAATGTCCAACTACTCCTAAGCCCTGTTGTTGTTGTTAGCTGCATTGAATCTGCTCCCACTCTTGGCGACCCCATGCACAATGGAAGACACTGCCCAGTCCTGTGTCATCCCCATGACTGGTTGGGGATTGGACTGCTGTGATCCACAGAGTTTTCACTGGCTGATTTTTGCAAGCAGACCTCCATTCCTTCCTTCCTAGTCTGCCTTAGTCTGGAAGCTCCTCTGAAACCTGTTCAGCTTCATAGCAGCACAGAACCCTCCACTGACAGATGGGTGGTGGCTGTGCATGAGGCGCATTGGCCGCGAATAGAAACCAGGTATCCTGTGTGGAGGGTGAGAATTCTACCACCAAACCACCACTGCCCTCATTACCCCTAAGCCCTACTATCTAGAAATTCTGACATTGCCCTGGAGCCCATACTGTGTCCTTGTATTACGGCCTAAAAAAATGGTTTTCTAAGGCAGGTACCTCTGAGGGATCTCAGGGGCCAGATCAGAACAGAAGCCCCACTTCCACTCTCTGTACCTAACACATGTACCCAGAGGCCCTCTGGACAGTCTCCACACAGCCCTGCCTCCTGTTCCAAGGTGACCCCATTTACTCCACTTGGAGCCTGCTCTCCACCTGCTTCACCATCTTCCACTTTTCTTCTGAACATCTGGCCTCCCTCACGCCTCTGACGTCTCTCCCTGACCCAGAGTTGCCTCTCCTCAGCCAAGAGCCTGAACCTCGACCTTCCTCCTCCCTAGGAAGCCTCTAAATCCCTTCAGAGACCTCTCTTCTGGGGCTTCCAAGGCCAATGCCATCTCTCAATTGCTGGAGAATATATTAAAAATTCTTGATAGCGACGCTTTATTCTCAAATATAAAACTAGCCCTTTTCAAAGGCTCCCTAAAGGGCCCAGAATATGCCCTGACAATAGAGAAGGAAACATTTTATCCCAGCAATTCTTTTTTATTTATTTATTTATTTTATTGTACTTCAGGTGAAGGCTTACAGAATAAATAGTTTCTCATGAAACAGAAGTACACATGTTGTTTTATGACATTGGTAACAACCCCACAACATATCAACCCTCTAAATTCTCAACCTTTTTTTTTTTCTGGTGAAAATACACATAGCCAAAGATACACCATTTCAAAAATTTCTACATGCACAGTTCAGTGACACTGACTACGCTCTTCCAATTGTGCTGTTATTCTCACTTAAGATGAAGGCTTACAGAACAAAATAGTTTCTCATTTAACAGTTACTACAAATGTTGCCCTATGACAATGGTTAACAATCTCACAACACATCAACAATATCCTTACTCAACCTTGGATTCCCTATCACCAGCTTCCTTGTCCCCTTCTGCCTTCTGGCCCTGGTCACTGGACTCCTGTACCTCGTTAGTCTCATTTGGTTTTACGGGGCTGTTCACTCCCAGGCTGAACAGTGAACCTCGGAGGTAACTTCACCACTGAGCTAAAAGGGTGTCTGGGGGCCACACTTTCGAGGCTTTTCCAGTCTCCTTTAGGCCAGTAAATCTGATCTTTTTTTGTGGGTTAGAATTATGCTCTACATCCTTCTCCAGCTCTGTCCGGAACCCTCTGCTGTGATCCCAGTCAGAGCAGTTAGTGGTGGTAGCCAGGCACCATCTAGCTGTACTGGACTGAGTCTGGTGGAGGCCTTGGTAGCTGCGGAGAATTAGTCCTTCAGACTAATCTTTTCCTTGTATCCTGTTCTCTTCATTCTCCCCTGCTCCCGAAGGGATGAGACCAGTGGAGTATCTTAGATGGCCGCTCACTGGCTTTTAAGACCTCAGACACTACTCACCAACGTAGAATGTAGAGCACTGTCTTTATAAGCTGTGTTATGCCAAATGAGCTAGATGTTCCCCGAAACCATAGTCCCCAGAGCCCTCCGCCCAGCAATTCAGTCCCTCAGGGAGTTTGGATGTGTCTATGGGACTTCCATGACCTTTCCTTGTACAAGTTGTGCTACTTTCTCCTGTATTGTGTACTGTCTCACCCTTCACCCAAGATACCACTTATCTATTGTCTATTTAATATTCCCACCCCCCCATCCCTGGTAACCAACAAAGATTGTTACATTTTGTGTGTGAACTTTTTCGTGGGTTTTTACAATAGAGGTCTCATACAATATTGGTCCTTTTGTGATTGACTAATTTCACTCAGCATAATGTCCTCCAGTTTCATCCATGTTATGAGATGCTTCACAAATTCGTTGTTGTTCTTTCTCGTTGCATAGTACTCCATTGTGTGTATGTACCATAGTTTGTTTATCCATTCATCTGTTGATGGGCATCTAGGTTGTTTCCATCGTTTTGCTATTGTGAACAATGCTGCCATGAACATAGGTGTGCATATGTCTATTTGAGTGACGACTCTTATTTCTCTAGGATATATTCCTAGGAGTGGGATTGCTAGATCGAACGGTATGTCTATTTCTAGCTTTCTGAGGAAGCGCCATATCATTTTCCAAAATGGTTGTATCATTTTGCATTTCCACCAGCAGTGCATAAGAGATCTGATCTCCCCGCAGCCCCTCCAACATTTGTTATTTCCAGTGTTTTTGATTCGTGCCAGTAATGCCATATCCCAGCAATTCTTAAGCAGAGAAACACCCAATTGATCCAGCCGCTGAAGTGTGAAATCATTGACACGGCCCGCAGGCAGGGCAGACACAGTGCCGTTGCTCGGCCCAGCTGGGCCCAGCTGGCTCCTCATCATCGTTTCCTACTCTTGCCAGGCCAGCGCCGTGTTTGTCAAGACCTGAGCTGATGCGTGTGGACTTGGTTCATTAGGTGTTCCCGGCGCTGGTGGGGAAGGGCACCGAGCTGCCTCGTGATTGCAAATTAATTGTATGACAGCAGCTTCTCAGAAATATCCGCTTTGGCTAAGGATTCTTCTTTCTGACACCTCAGGAGGCCCAGGCCTGGCTTGTGAGGTCATCAGACTGAAAATGGGGCAGAATGGGGATGAATGAGTTAGGAAGTAAGGGCAGAGCTGCATTTGGACTACCCCTGAGCTAGCTGTGTGACTTGGGGCAAGTTACTTACCCTCTCTGAGCATCATTTACCTGCCTGTAAAATGGGAACAATACTAGTACTTAAGGAGCCCTGGTGGCACAAATGGTTAAGCCCTTTGCTAACTGAAAGGTTGGTGGTTTGAACCCACCCAGTGACTCCGAAGGAGAAGACCTGGCAATCTGCTCCCATGAAGATGACAGCCTAGAAAACCCAATGGGGCAGTTCTACTCTGTCACATGGGGTCACTATGAGTCAAAATCAACTGATGGCACCTAACAACAATGCTAGTACTTACACTGTAGGGTCGTTGTGAGCGTTAAATGAGAGGGGGCATGTACAGCATTTAGCACAATGTGCGGCACATGATGTGTACTCAATAAATGTTAGATATCATCATCACCAGCATGATATTCTTATTACTCTAAATTTGGTCTTGAGGCTCTTTATGTGGATGGAGCCAGGAGCCAAAATGAAGAACTTCCCTGCATTCCGCTCATTGCCACAGAGTTTGGTTCCAGTAGGTTACCACTGCTATGGATGCTTTTGAGGAATGTCTATATTAGAGCTTCTCCCCTGGAGATTCAAAACAGCTTTGTGGAAATTGGGCTCCCATGGCCAATGAGACAACATGTCACTAGAGGCGCCAGAGCAGAGGCTGGGGGCACTCACTATTGACCTGGAAAAGGGAGTCTTAGCATGACAAGGGGCATGCGAGCCAGCTCCCTTCAAACCCCTATGGCCAACAGAGCTATGACACCATAGCTTTGTATATTGTATCCTCATTAACAGGGCCCATTGGTCTTTTGCTAATTTGTTCATTCCGCAATTTTTTTATTGAGTGTCTACTAGCTGCTGTACTAGGTACTGGGGAGCTCTTGATGGAATTTTACTTAGAGAGACTAACTATACAGTATTAATAAGTGAAGAAAGATGGCACAAAAGAATGAAACAGGATGAAATGAGAGACAAACTAGGGGTGGGTAAATCCAGAACCAAACCTGTTACCATCGAGTCAACTCTGACTCATGGCGACCCCATGTATTACAGAGTAACACTGCTCCATGGAGTCTTCTTGGCTATAATCTTTACAAAGAAGCCCTGGCGGTGCAGTGGTTAAGAGCTCGGCTGCTAACCAAAATGTCGGCTGTTCAAATCCACCAGCTGCTCCTTGGAAACCCTGTGGGGCAGTTCTACTCTGTTCTATATGGTGGCTGTGAGTTGAAATTGAATCAATGGCAACAGGTTTGGTTTTAAATTTTACAAAAGCGGATCTCCAGGCCTGTCTTCTGTGGCACTGCTGGGTGGGTTCAAACCGCCAACCTTTAGGTTAATATTCGAATACTAACAATTTGTGCCACCCAGGGTACTGTCAACAGGGAGGATCTCTCCTACGTGAGGGATGAGAAGAAGCCAGCTCTGCAAAGAGCAGGGAGAAGAAGATTCCAGATAGAGGGAACAGCAACGTCAAGTACTGTGAGCTGGGAATAGTTTAATATGGTCAAGGAACTGAAAGAAGGCCTGCGTGGCTAGATCCATAACTCAGGGGAGACTGCAATGAGATAAGGCTGGACGTGTAGCTCAGGCCCTGCAGGGTCCTGCAGACCATGGCAAGGAGATGAGCTTTTATTCTAAGAGCAATGGGAAGTCACTAAAGTGTTTTAAATAGGGGTGACATCACTGGACTTACTCAGGGTAAACATCTTTCAATATGGGACCTCCCTTTGTCATTGTCTCTTTTAAACATTGGGAAATTCTTTTGCACAGGTAGACCAAGGCAGGAAGAGAAATCTCTGCTAATGAGTCCACACAAGTACAGGTAGACACCAGAATCCTGTTTTACAATGAGGTGTGCTTTAAAATGCCTTGAAAATATTTCCAACTGATTCCAGCCTCTTGGGTCTGCTTTCAGCTCACTTGAGCTGTAATGAAGGTAGCCCTTATCAGTCTGAGCTTGAGCTGCCTTAATTAAAGCCAGATTCTCTATCTTTAAATTGGTCTTACATCAAAGCTAGAGTTATAATTGCAGGTGATGCATTTACAAGTTGCATTGTTATGTAGAATATGGCTGCCAGCAGGTTGTGTTGGGATTACTGAAAAGCAATTTGCAGGGGAGGTCTATGGGGGAAAGGTAGTTCACCTCACTAAGCCAAGGGAAAAAAAAAAAAAAAAAAAAAGCAGTAGATAGCTTGAGGTCTTGGGAAAAACTTGTTTAACAAGAGGTATTAAAAACAACAACAACAAAAATCCTTCAGCATTTTACAAGCTGCATTTCACATGCACACTGGAGCTTAAGCCACTCCTGGCTCAGGGGGGGCCACATTAAGGTCCACATTGTTAGAGGTCATTGCTGGGCTGCATTCCACTTGGCTGTGGGATTGGCTTGTGGGGTCAAAATAGATTATCAGGAAAGCTCAGGCAACTGGAGACCAATTTTGAGGCCACTCACCAATTCCCTACTCTGACTTTTGGAACTGAGAGATTTTAGGTTTACGAGGTGCTCTTAGAAGACACTTGCTGTGGTATTTTTGTTCTGAAAGGAGGTTGTTTCTTGTGTGACCAACGCAGTCTAATTGGAGAACCTTTTCTTTGTTAGTGTAGGAAGATTGCAGCTCAAACCCTAAGGAAAATGTGGATTTGTTCCTTTGTTTAGAAGATGTGGAGGAATTTGTGATTAGCTGCGTCTCTAGAGAGGGCAATATCTTAGAACTTAGAAAGGGTCACTCAAGTTCCAAAGCATAACTTCTCAAACTCAAAACTAGTTTCATTTTTCAAAATTGAAATTTCACAGGTCATCAGCCCGCTGCCCTTGTAATCACGCCATTAAGGGAGAGCTGTGCCCTTTCATTAACTATTGGTACATATTTCTCTGAGCATTAGCTTTGGAACATTATCTCCAAGAAGAAAGTATAGGAAGCAGTTAAAGAATGGATTTCTGGGTGTTTGCCTAACTCTGTGATTTGCTGTTAAGTCAGAAGAAGCAAACTAATTATTGCCCCTACCCAGACCTGATTTTATACAGCCAGTGCCTAACTAGGAACCATGTGTCAAATCTCCCAGAACCATAGTCTCTCCCCTTTTTCCCATATCGTCACTTCTGATTCCCCTTTGCAAGTGTGAAATAATTGTTCTGACCCTTTGGGCCGTTGATGAAGTTGTGTTGTCTACAGTCCACCCAAACAATTGGTCACTTTGGTCAGGGACAGGAGCTGCTATCTGCCAAAGTTTTAGAAACAGTCCATTGGGTAGCTGAATTTTTCATTTTTCAACTGTTCTGGTGGTGAACAGTCTTTGACTCTGGGGAAGTAGAAGACCTCTTGCCTCTTAAATGGGTATAATTTCCCCCAGGCAAGGACGAGGCTTTATCTCTAAAGGCTTTAAGCTTGGGGGAAGGAGAGGCCAAATTAGCCAAGGACAGAGGATCCAGGCTTTTGCTCCAAACCACATCCACTTTTCTAATCAAACTGGCTCATATGATTCCAATTATTTTTCCATCCTCTCCAAGGGCAGCGGGCCATGGGGTAGGCTGATGACCTGTGAAATTTCAATTTTAAAAAATGAAACTGGTTTTGATTTATTAAAAAGTCAGCCCATTCCTCTGGTTCTATGCAGATGTGAATGGCATCCGTGTAAAAGAGAGCAAGAAGAGGGGCCAGAAGACTGGGTCACATCTGATGAAATCCCACCCCTCACCCTTGGCAAACCCTCAGGCCAAGTTTCCATGCTGAGAAAACATGGAGAACTCTCCTATGACTTACCTCCAGCCCCAGAGCCATACATTCATTCTGGACAATGTCGCGGGGATCATAGAAGGCAGAGCAAGCTGGGTTGGGCTTATGTGAGGTCAGGCCATAGGAGACATCCTCGAAGATGTGGGCTTGTCCAAGTGAAAGTAACCCTTTGTGCTGTGCCCTCCACCCCTTGCTTCTTTCCTTCTCCTGTTTCTGGTTTATATTGTGAATGTGGCTTCAGTGGGAGCTGGGAGTCCAATCTGGCCTTCCCAAGTCAGTGTGCAGGCTCTGGGAGAAAGCTCCTGGGCACAGAGGGTTGTTCCTATCAGTGGTGCTTTTTGCATTGTTCACTCAGACCCTGCTCTGACTCATCTATGAAATTATCACGTATCTGCGTCTTATTTGCCTTCACCCTTCTCTTGGAAAACTGCCAGGCTGTTGGTAAAGACCTCAGGGGGCATATACATACACCAACATGGGTGGATCTTAAAAACATAATACTGAGTTTAAAAAAAAAAAAAAAGGAAGAGAGAAAGAAGGAAGAAAGAGAGGAGGAAGAAAAAAACTGAGTGAGACAGATAAGAGGCTGTGATTTATGTAGATTAAAAGTACACGCACAAAAAACAATAATACAAGTACAACAAAAGGATCACATTAAACACATTAGAATAGTGGCCTATGGGATGAGAGAAATGGGATATATGGATAAAAAGGAATAAATAAAACAAGTAATTGGATGAGTAAATAAATCTGTCAGTGATGATCACGTGTCATGAGATGAAATGTATGAGTAACTCTTGGTAAAGAAAATGAAAAGTGATGTAGTTTTGATATTCTTCTAATGCTAGACATAAGGTTCAGAAACCAAGTGACGTCACTGGTGCCAGGATAACCAGTTCAGCCTGATTCCTTCCATGCTCATGGGTTGGCATGTCTCCAGATGTCTGGAACACTCACCAGGAGAAGACAGGAGACAGGTTCCCAGGGCAAGCACCTTCCAGAGGAAGGCAACAGCTTCAGAGATGGCTGTGTTTTCCTCTCCGACCATGGTTCCTCCACCCTCACCTTGTGATGTGGATTGTTATGGGACCAGTAGCAGGATAAAATTCAATTTCACCATCTATAAAAGGGGGTAATGATAGTACCTCTCTCATAAGGCTGTGGTGAGGAATGAATGCATAAATGCGTTCTGCTCTCAGTACAGTGCCCAGCACATAGTGAATGCTTACCATCATCATCACCATTCTTAGCAAAGATTACTATTACGATGATGAGTATTCAATGATAAATCTTGCTATAGGTCATTATAATTTTTTTTTATGTAATCTTTGTTCAGGAGGTCCATTTTTAGAGCTATTCTAAAGACCGTGCTCTCCAAGCAGACAACACAAAATTAATGAAGTCAGTGAAGTCTTCTGAGATTCTGGAAGACAGAATATTCTTTGTCTTCTCTTAATTCTACTAAGGATCCTAAAAGGCTGGGGCCACTACAAAGGAAATCCTGGCACCCATATCAGACATGCTCATAAGCTGGCAATTGGCACTCATTTCAATTTTGAAATTATTATACCTGTCAGTGGTTCTAAAACTCTTTGAGGTCGTGAACCTCTTTGAAAATCTGCTGCTATAAATCCTGTTTCTGAAAAAAAAAAAAAAAAAAAACTCATAGATTTTATAATTTGCATACAATATTAAGGGATGTTTCAAACCCCTGAGACCCACCCATGGAATACCTGCATGTCCACACATTTGCCCACCTCCTCCTCTGTTGGCTCACCACCATCTTCCTTTTAATATGGTTTCACTTAGATGTTAATGACAGACTAAACGGGTGGTCCAATTGACCCACTCACAAAATTGGCTCTGTGGTCCATATATGACCTCTTTGTTTGGAGAACTACCCAAACTGCCCAGCCTGAAGCCATTTTCTGGGGTGGTACTGGGAAGAAGTGTGGGGAGACTTCTGAACTTGTTTTTAATATAACATCTTTGCCTTTGTTTGTGATCAGAGAAGAGAGAGGTGGAACATTCTGTCCGAGAGATTTCTGTGCTTCTCCTAACTTCTACAATTAGAGGGGGTAAGGAGATGAATGGAGGAGAAGCTTTAATGTGGAGTCTTCCCTGGACATACCACTAGGACACATTTTCCCTACATGCTTTTCCTTAGGGTCACTTGGAAGACAGAGCCAGTAACATTTTTTTTTCTAAATGCATTGTTTTTCAGGGAGGGGGGACAGGACTGGTAGCCACGCTCTCTCTGTTCCCCACTCCTACTTCCCCAGTGTTTGGTAGCCTGAAGGTCTTTATCACACCTTTCTTTTCAACATTCTTGTGTCATTTTATTTTATGTACATCTCATAAGTACTATAAAGCTGGGTTGGGGTATTTTTTTAAAATCAAATCTGAAAGTCTCTAGCCTTTAATATGACAGTTTTGATCCATTCACATTTATTGTGGTCACTTAGCTACTTGGATTTATTTAAACCATTTTCTGTTGCATTTTTTGATTTATCAAATCTTCCTGTCTTCCCAATCTGCTTTGAATTGAGCACAAGGGATGAGAGAAAACATTCTGTTGCCTTTTTATTTCATACAAAGGCTACATATGGGTGTTTCACTGTCCTTCTTAGGAAATTCTCAGTCCATTGTGTACAGAGCCCTCCACTCTCTTTATTTACCTAAGGCCCAGAGATCAAGTACGAGAAGGAGAAAAATGGGTGCTGACAGTGATGGGCCTGAGTCAAAAAGAGAATGGGATGTTGCTCTCCTAGTCTTTCTGCTGACATAGAATCTAGGAAATAGCAAAGGATGAAATTAGAGTGAACAACAAGCAGAGGAGTTGGCAACAAGTGGCTTAGAGAGCTACCAGACAGAGCCAAAGAACACTTCAAAATCTCAACTGGTTGAATTTGCTTTACCAGTTGGGGGTTCCACTTTGGTGGTACAGAAATTTCAGCCTTCTAAGTCTTTAGGACTGGTAATAAAAGAGTCTTCTTTCTGTCCCTGCCTGCCCTCACTATCGAAGTTTTCTCTTCCATGACTGTTGTTAATGACCTGGCACTTGGAAACCAAGTCCATGGCCTCCAGATTTCAGCAACCGCTTTTGGTCTCCAGAAGAATCTGCCAGCCTGCTGCTCTGCCAGCTTCTCCAGTGGCTGGCCCAGTAGACCAGCAGCCACACACTTGCCCTAAATTTGGCTGGGCTCTGGGTACAAATAGCCAGGGCTATGGTGAGCAGATTGTGTATGTATGTGTGGCCCAGCCAAAGCTCTTAAAGCATGGCCTGAGAAATGCAGCGCATAACAAACAGCTGTAAATTGTTCCATTCTTGGGCCTCCTGCCATAGGTCAAGAGTTTGCACAGTTCTTTTAATGGAGGAGGAAGAGTCAATTGCTCCATGCTGTCCAGTGGCCCAGGTGCTCCTCCCCAGCCTGGAGAGGCTATGCCCAGATAGACAAATACATTGATGGGTAGGACAAGGCACAGTACAGAGGCCTACAGCAGGGCTGGGGGTCAGGATCACTGAGCCTGCTTGTGTTGAAGAGAATTCAGCCAAATCAGTCAGCCTAGGACGCCATGACTAACTTCATGTTTTACTCAGATGGAGGAGACTGAACTTTGCTCTAGAGCCGTCGTGTAAGGCAGTGGCCTGCTGCAAGCTGGCTTGGCCAAGACACAGAACACGCACAAGCTAGACCAGGGGAGCCTTAGCAGTCTCCACGCACTGACTGCAGATGGACCATCTAGAGGCCCGGACGCTGCATGTAATTCAGCTCAAATGACATCTACTCAACACAGGGGTCTCTGCTCTGGCAAGTGTTGGGGACCCAGTTCTTGGCCTCCAGAGCATACCATGGCATTGGGGAAGTGAGACTACACGTAGGCATTAGAAAACAACAAGACAGCACAGATGAAGAAAGCAGCCCTGGAAGAGTTTTCTGTGGGATCCAGAAGTCTGGGGAGGCATTCAGACGGTGGTTAGGAATCAGGCATGGGCACCCCTCAGACTGAGCTTGAATCTCTATTCTATCTACAGATTATGTGGCCTTTGGTAAGGTATTTTCTTCACCTGTAAACTACCTTAGAGGATTTTGTGAGGATTAATTGAGATAACTTTGTGAAGTGCTTAGCATGGGGCAGGACATAGAATAAGGACTCGCTGAACAAACGAAAGCTGTTATTATTCCCAGAGGAAGTGGTTATTTCAAGGCCTCTGAGGTGGGAGAACCTAGGGGAACAGAAAGAAGAAGAGAAAACTTTTAAGGTAAGAGGAACAAAAGTTTATATGAACAACAGTTAATGAAAGGGACTGAACCCAGAATTTTTCTTTTGGAGGTGGGGACTTCCATGCATTAAGCATTAAGTTACTATAGGTCAGGCAAGATGGAATACGATGGTGAACTATGCAGACATCATCCCTGTTCGCATTGGCCATCATGAGAATTAGGGGAGAATGTCAAAACATTCTGTCTCATCTAATATGATATTTAAGCCAAAGCTGAGGGCTTTGGTATAGAGAGGACACACAATGGGCTAACATCCATGCAGAATGTTCATCATTACATATCTTTGAAAATCTTGTCTTTAGAACTCCATTCCTAGCAATTCCACCATGCAGTGTTCCACAAAATTAACTGACATCATGGAACTTTCTGGAACTCCTGGAAAGTCATACAACCCTGAACATTAACTACCACCTAATATGGGGGCATTAAACAGCAATGTAGTGTCCATCCTGCTCCTCCTCTAGTGAGTGATAGCAATGTTGTTTTGTGATTTGACTACAGGTTTAGGGGTAATCCCATCCTTCTAGTCAATGATAGGTTCAGGAATGGGCCTGTGACTCAGTTGAAGACAATGCAATATAAGAGGTTGGCTGGAGGCTCTGAGAAAGTCCGTCCTTCTTCATAATGGAGGGCTTCCAGAGATAGTTTCTCTATGTCACTCTCTCCTGATGGACATAAAGAGAGAAACCCCTCACCCTTGTTGCCTCTGCCAGCCATATTACAATCATGAGGGGAACCTGCCTTAGGGTGATGCCCACTCTGTGGACACCAGCAGGGAGAGATGAGAAGAATGTGGGTTCTTGATGATCCAGTATGTGGCCAGAACCACCTTGGAAGTCCAGCTACCCAGCTGGCCATTCTGCTTTGGGGATTTAACGTATTCGTTAGTGTTTATACCACTTTGAATGGAGTTTTCTATTGTTTTCAGCCTAAAACATCTCCTAATGGACAAACGTTACAAAACAGAACCAGGAATTTGTTTAAACATTGCATACCAGTCAGCTTCATCGGGTCTTCAGTTCTCCTCAGAGGACTCATACTCAACTCAGCTCAAGCCCTGTTCGTCTGACAGTCTGTAAGAGGCTCCCAGGAACTGACATTCTCATGTGGATGGAGCCCTAATAGAAACACAGACTGTGGTGATATCAACCTTCTGGATTAAGTCAGGTTTAAAGGCAAGCACTTTTCTAGTACTTTTCTGTACATCAGAGATTGTCTGAGCAGTTTACATACTTCATGGAATCCTCCCAACAACTCTGTGAGGTAGGTCCTACCATTATCTACATTTTATAGATGAAGAAAATGAGAAACAGAGACAGTAAGTAACTTGTCCAAAGACACACAGCTAATAAGTGGCTGAAGCTAGATGCAAATCCAAGCAGTTTGGCTCCAGAGTCTGTGCCACTATCTGTCTTGCTTCTCATTTTGAGATGGTTCCATGGCCCACAGATAAAAAGTATGTAAGGGAGAGGGCAGAAACAATCTATTAAATAAACTTGGAATTATAAAGTGGGAGGGGGGTGGTCAAAAAATAGAAAACACCTTTATGATTTCATTAGCTTCCATGGAAGCCGTTACAGGCTTTGGAGAACAGGAGAACTAGCATTTTAAGCAGTTAACCAAGTTTCTTATGCTATTGTCTCCTCTCTCCATAATCTTCTCCATCATTTTTCTATTACTCTTTCTTTTTTTATCTCTTCATCTGTGCCAAAGACCAGTGAAGCAAAAGTCTACCATATCAGACAAATTCTTCAACTTCTGGCCACCGTTACTTTGATAATAATTCTGTATTTTTACCCACCAGAAAGTTCTGATATGAAAACAAGCCCCATGTGAGACATCCACTTCTCTGCCGACTTGCTCCACCTTTTTAATTTTGCAAAACATTTGTGTTGCATCTCCAGTTTCCCATGGTACACCGGCCGGCCAGTTAACGGGATGAGGACCTGCGGGATGAGGTGCTTGGCCTGGCTGCGGTGGTGGGCTGCAGGTGCTTGGGAAGATTGGCCAGTGGGAGAGACTTCTTGGAACAGACCTGACAAGTTACTGCTGGCCCAAGCCTAGGGCCTCATCTCCCTCCAGCTCAGCCCCAGGTCACCAAAAGGAAATGTATTTAATTTTCAGATCCCTCCCGGAGCCAAGGAGAATTCCAGCAAAACAGCCATAAACATTGAAAGAGTCTTGTGTGATTTAGGAAAACATTCTGTTGGATTTAAAATGAAATATCCTGTGACTAATCTCATGTAAGACTGGGAACAGGTCTAACTGTTCAGTTCGGTGGCCAGTGAGGGGACTCTGGAGAGAGACCATGTCCCTCCCCCTCACCACTTTGGGAACGGCAGTAAATCACCCAGGACTGGGTTTTCAAACAGGGATTGTGAAGAGGTTGCTGTTTGATCCTCAAGACCCCCCCCTTCTCAATTTGTCATTGATTTCCCATCAAGAGAGTTTGTGCAACTGAATCCCCCATGCAATTCTGGCACTTTGTAAGCCAGTAAATAAAACCCAAATGTTAATTCTATGAGCACAGCAGTCCCTGCCAAGAAATGAATAATGCGCTGCAAAAAAACACAACATCATGCATCCTGGGATGGGGGACAAGGAACAGTGGGGTGGAGTTGGGGAGCAGGGAGTTATGAGGGAGGTAAAACCAGGAAGAGAGAGTCAGAGAAGAGGAGCAAGTAACTTAATCACCATTTAAGGTATTTGTCCTGTCTCCTCTACTTGAGTGTAAGCTCCTGATGGCCAGGACCAGGCAGTAAGAATAACTAAGGATTATTAGGTTCCATTTGCCTGCTCTGTATAGAGAACTTTTCATATATGTCATTTTATCCTATGATGATCTATGAGGTAGGTTCTGTTGTTATCCCCATTTACAGGTGAAGATACTAAGGCCCAGAGAGGAGATGCAGGCACATGATGGATACCCTGCACCAGAGCTGGGACTCACCCCACTGTGTTCTCCTGCCTTCGAGGGTGAATGTAGGGTGTAGGTGGGGTGACCAAGTGACCTGGCTTGCCTGGGATTCAGGGGGTTTCTGGGAACTATGACTTTCAGTGCTAAAACCAGAAAGTCCCAGGTAAACCAGGACAAGTTGGTCACCTTGGACGTGGACAGAATGATACTGAGTAACTTCTGTATGTATTTATGGCACAAGAGCCTTTTCAGGAAAACCAGGCATTTGGTGTGTGTAGCTCTGGGCAAACAGAGCTGGTAAATTGGTCTAGTAAAGCCAAGCCTATCTAGTAAACAAAGAGTTTATCCGTTGCCGTTGAATTGATTGTGACTCATGGCAACTCCATAAGTTTCAGAGTACAACTATGCTCCATAGGGTTTTCAATGGCTATGAACTTTCAGAAGTAGATCACCAGGACTTTCTTCCGAGGCATCTCTGGGTGGATTTCAACTGCCAACCTTTTGGTTAGTAGCCAAGTGCTTAACCATTTATACCACCCAGGGACTCCTTCACAAAGAGTACCTCCTCATATATAGCAAATGAAGAAGGAAAGAACAATAGTAACACATGCTACTGTTGTGTAACAAGACCAAAAAATCTCTTCTGGAACAATCTTCTAGGCCAAGAGGGGAGGAAATCATCTTAAATGCTGGTCCCAGAAAGTCAGAAGTAAATTATGGTTTCTGTTCATTATTTATTAACCAGCAAGTCATTTTAAAGGCACAGAGGGACTCTTCCTGCTTAACACTGAATCTGTGTAAGGCAGAAGGAAGAATTCCTGAACTATGCTACCATCAAGCCTGCCTCCTTGAGGAACAAGGTCAGTCTTGGAGTGTATCCAACAATAATAGTCTCCACAACAAACAAGGCTATGAGTTTGTAAACAGAGCTTTCACATATGTTATCTGACTTGAGCTCCTTGAAACAGGCAAGGCAGAACTGAAGCATTCTGTGTTACAAATTTGGAGACAGAGCTTAGAGAAATTAAGGAATTTATGGAAGATCATACAGTTAGAGAGTGGGTGGAGCTGAAAATCAAACCCACACCTTTTGATTTGACATTCATGGCACCCTACTATTATGGCATCAGTATAGCCTAACTTGTTGCTTGATGTAACTTTGATGACTAAGGTGTATCTGACCCAAGCCATGGTCTTTTCAATTGCCTCGTAAATGCATGTAAAAGCTGGACAATGAAAAAAGAAGACAGAAGATATGTTCAAACTGTAGTGCTGGCGAAGAACGTTGAATAAATCATGGACTGTCAAAAGAAAGAACAAATCAGTCTTAGATGAAATACAACCAGAACGCTCCTTAGAAGTGAGGATGGCGAGACTTTCCCTTACTTTGGACATGTCATTAGGAAAGACCAGTCTCTAGAAAAGGACATCATGATTGGTAGAGAGTCATCAAAAATGAGAGAAACCCTCAATGACATGGATTCACACAATAGCCTCAGTATGGTCTCAGATATAACAACGATCATGAAGATGGTGCTGAACTAGGCAACGTTTCATTCTGTTACACGGAAGGTTGACCTGAGTCGAGCTAACTTACAGCAACTAACAACAGCATAGTCTAACTAATTAAATACCAAAAAGACTGCATGTGAGCTCCTTGAAGTAAAGGACTGTGACTTATTCATGTTTTTATCCCTGAAACTGATCACAGTGTTTGGCACATGGTAGTCAATTACCCCTCATGAGGTAGGTAGGGGTAAGGAAAGATCTTGGCTACAGAACCAACCAGACTTAAGTTTGAGTCCTGGCTCATTCACCTACCACTGTGACTCTGGGCAAGTTGCTTAACTTCTCTGAGCCAATGCACCCTTAGGTACAGAGGCACAGATGAAAATATCCCCAGGGATATCGTGAGACTTGTGATGCTAGCTGGGGAGGGCTTGGCACATAGTAAGTGCTCCATAGGAATCAGCTCTTGTTGCTTGCAGGTCCCAGGGTTCTGGGAACTCTCTATGCCCAACATGCTGATGGAAGGGACTGACTGGGGCACAGTGCTCTAATTTCTGGAGGTGACTGCTGGCCCAGATGCTTTCTGACCTTCTGTCATGTTCAACTCTCCTTTTCCACCAAAACAAGAGGGAATGCTCTTGCCTCGGCAAACACACCTAGAGTGAGCTGGTGACCCCTTGAGTATGTGCCTGAGGCCAAGCTACAGGTGATAATTAGATCTCAGAAAGCTGAAGGGCATTAGTTCCAGCATCTTGACTCCATTCCAATTGAGATAATTAAATAAAGTGCCCACAGGTGGATCCAGTTAATGAGGTAGTGACCGGGTTGCTGCTGAGCAATCCAGGTGGCAGACTGGGAGCTGAGGCCTGGGTTTGGCATGGCTGACTAAGCCGTGGGCATGTGCTGAATGCTACAAAAAGCACAGAGCATTTCCTCTCTTCACTCGTCTCAACTCTCAGCTACTTGCTGTCCTCAATATCCTAGGAGGGCAGGTGATCTTAGGAGCCTGTTCCTAGCTGGGCTCTGCCATTAGCTTAATGCATGACCTCGGACAAGTCTCCTACTCTCCCCTGCTCACTTCTTCCGTTGGAAAAAGAAGTTAAAGGGCAGCTCACAAAAGTGAAAGACGAGCTGTGGAGAACTGGATACACTCCCATTATCTTGTCCTTCCTCCTCTGTCACTGCTAGCTTCTGCTTCTCTCTTCTTGGCCTCTTCTCTCCTCCTATAGATAGAATTTTCCCTCATTCTTCACAGTCCCACATTCATAGTTTTTCAAAGACGAAATGGAAGAGGCTGAGTAGGACTTCCTTTCACTTTCAATTTTTAAAATTCTAGGGAAGGACACTAATTGGTCCAGCGTGGGTTCTAGGTTTGCCTTGTGGACCAATCATTGTAGCTGGGAGGAGAGAGAAACTTCCATTAATCCAGAGGCAGATCTATTGTCAAGAGGAGAAGAGGACAGACACATCACTGAACAAGAAGGCGTCTTAGTTTCCTAGGGCTGCTATAAGATAAATATCACAAGTGGGTGGCTTTAAAGAATAGAACTTTATTTTCTCACAGTTCTGGAAGCTAAAAGTACGAATCAGGGTCTTCGCCATTCCTTCCTCGTAGGAGGTCTTGGTCATCCCTTGGTTCCTTGGCTTGTAGATGATCCTCACATGGCATTTCTCTTCCTCCCATGTGTGCATATCTCTGTGTCTAATCTGCCTTTTTTATAATGCAGAAGTGATTAGATTTAGAAGCCTCCCTACTCAGGTATGCTCTGATTAATGTAATAAAGAAAACTCTTTTTCCAAACAGGATTATACCCACAGGTATAACCCATTGCCATCAAGTCGATTCAAACTCATAGTGACCCTATAGGACAGAGTAGAACTGCCCCATAGGGTTTCCAGGGAGTGGCTGGTGGATTTGAATTGCTCGACCTTTTGGTTCGCAGCCAAGCTCTTAACCACTGTGCTACCAGGGCTCCATTCACAGGTATAGGGGTTAGGATTCCAACACACATTTTGAAGGGACACAGTTTAATCCATAACAACAGGTAAAATCCCTGTCCTCCTGGAATCTATATTCTGCTAGGGGAGAGAGATGAGAGACTGAGAGACCAACAACTACACATAACACTTGGTAAGTGCCACCAATCAAAATGAAAAACACAGTATATTATGTGAGCATCTAAGGGGTTCCTGATGTAACTTAACAGCAAGAAGTTAATATCTTGGTTTCTGTTTCAAAATTAAGATCCATGTTCTTTTTTGAACTTCAAGTGTTTTATAGTTGTAAAGAGACACATGCTTACATGGAAAACCTGGGAAATATAGAAAAGTGTAAAGATGCAAAAATCTCCCATAAACCACTGTTAAAACCATGCTTATTTTATGCCTACATATAACCTGCCTTTTCACTTCAAGTTACATGGTGACCCTTTCCTCCAGTCATAAAAATTTAATTTAAAACATCACTTTAAATAGCTGCATCATAATCCACTATATAGATGTGCCATAAATTATTTAATAATCCTCCTATTGTTGAACATTTGGTTTGCTTCCAGTCTTACAAATAATGTTTCAATGACTCTCCTTGTTCCTAAAGTCTGTATAAGATTCTATTGGTTTCTTAGGATAGTTCCCTAGTCAGTCAGTCCACAAATATTCATTAAGTGATTATTATGTGCCAGGCAGTTTTCCTCCTGCTCTTCTAGCCTGATGTTTTTGCTGCTGTTAGGAATGCCTGTCTTGGCAACCCTTGATTTCTTTCCTCCAACCAGGTGGGCCTGTTCACCCCTACCTTGTCTTGGCCTCAGTTGCACCTCTGGGACCAGGTCCTAAGTGGGCCCCTGCATTGTTTGGTCTCATCTCGGTATCAAATTTGTTCTGTTCATTGATCCTTCATCTCCTGCTACCCAATCTCTCGGGGAATGGACTTTGTGCTCTGACATTCAGATTTTCTGAGTCTTACCCATTCATCTGGGGGCCAGAGTCTGTGGTGGGGAGGGTCCTCAGAAATTAGATCAAAGTCTGTCCTGAGTATATATGTCAGTGTGTGTGTGGGAGGGGTGGGAGTACGGAGAAACTGATGATCCAGTAGTGTCCACACATGGAAAGATAGAAGTTTGGGTAGAGACAACTAGAAACCAGCCTGGTTGCTTCTTGACCACTGATCATTATTTTGGATGGACTGAAAGAGAACCTGGGTTTCTAGGGCATGCCATCGGCCTCTCTCATTGACTGTTTCTAATGGAATTGAAAACCTTTGGAAAATTACAAGAACACTGCTGTAGTTTGATTGCATCAATGGCCTTTGTCCATGCTTTTTGTCCTGTAACTTTGTAGTCCCTTCTTACTCGGACTCTGGCTTGGCCATGAGCATGACACATGCTTGGTCAATGAGATGTTAGAAAATGCGATACAAGTGGTTGCTTGAAAAGTTTATGCCCGTTTCTGCCATCCCTCTTACACACTTGGGCTTCTCTCTCTTATAACCCTGACACTGCCTAAGAATACACCAGCAGTAGCCTACTGGCAGTTAGGAGAGCTATGAGGAGCCAAGACCATCCTAGACTAGCCAGTCCCCTGCCAATCTGCCAGCTGACTGCAGACGTGTGAGCAAGCCAGCAAGGTCAGTCAAGGCCTCCTCAGACCAGCAGAACTGACTCATAGACTTGTGAGAAAAAAATAAATCACATAATTGGGGGTGTTTGTTACTTAGCAATAACTAACTGATACAGACATTAATACTGAACAGCAGAAAAAAAAGAGGGCAATAGGGAAAGAAAAGACAGGCAGAGAGGAGAGTGACAGAGTGACAGCCCGAAGCACTCAGAAAAACCCAAGGTCTGAATTCACACAAAGCTCTGCTATACAGTCAGAGTTCTACCCCTATGACCTCCAGGACTAAGTTTGGCTGCCCCTTCTGGGCCTCAGTGATTAGTAGTCCCAGGAACCAGGAGAGTTGACTCTTGGGGAACACATGTCCCCAGAGGCCAACTCACCCTAACTCTGAGGAAGGCCCTGGAACTGCACAACCATCAGAACAGAGCAGGGACCTCCCAAGTAATGACCTGGTTTCCATTTGTCCTCATCTACACTTTTGTCCTCCCCCTCCCCATGTGCTGACCTCCTGAGCTTGGGTTTCATGGACCACCCATAAGCTGGGGGAGACTGCTAGAATTTACCATTATGATCTTGCTAACAACAACAAAAAACCCAGTTGCCATCAAGTTGATTCCAACACATGGTGACCCTAGTGTGTGTCAGAGTAGAACTGTGCTCCACAGAGTTTTCAAAGGTTGATTTTTCAGCAGTAGATGGCCAGGACTTTCTTCCAAGGAACCCCCAGGTAGACTGGAGTTGCCAGCTTTTCAGTTAGCAGCTGAGCTCGTTAACTGTTGCACCACCCAGGGCCATGATCTCATGAGAGCCCTCCAAAGCAGGCCAGCCCCAGGTCTGGGGTGATTCAGTCTACCTCTAGCACAAATGCCTCCCAATTCCACTGTGTTTGCCTCTTACCCCATGTCATGGGCAACATGGGACTGAGAAAGTTACCCCTTGGGGAATTTGAAACACACAAACGTAGCTCACTCAGCACAAATAAATGGCCATTCCCTCCAGTTTCTTTTTTCTCCGAGCTGGACTCCAAACTGGAGAACCGCAAGTCACCCTCCACTCTTGATATTACATGGTGGTTTCAATCTCATTATTACTGCATTATATGTAGCACATCTGTTACTGGTCAGGAGCCAACTATTTAATTCTATTAGATACTTCTATACAGCGAAGTGATAATCTACGCCAGGTTTGTGGAACAAGCACTTAATACTTGGCAGCGAGCAGCCAAGGGCTTGATACACAAGCAAGAGAACGTTGGAGGCCCATCGTGGCTGAGGGTCGAAGGCAGCTAGAGAGCTCTGCATTCTTCCCCGGGCAGGCATTCCAGTGTGGGAAAGGAGTCAGTCCCTGTATTGTTCCAACATCTGCAAGATATTGATGGGGAGCGGGGGAGGGCTGGAGGGGAGGCAGAGGGGAAACGTTTACCTAACCAAATGCTAACTCTTCCAAGAGGATTCATGTCAGCACAGACTAAATGATGTGAGAGCTTTAGGCACATGTGGTCGTAGTTACCCCCCCAGAAATGGACACAGACTTGTGTCTTGTTCAGTAACTCTAGTGAGGCAGACAAGCCTTCTGCTGCTGCCCCTGAGTTCCTCTTCCTGTTTCCTGGCTCCGTCTCTACACCACAGAGAATGGGGTTGCTCTCGGCACAGGGAAGCAAAAAGGGGTGCTGTGTGCTGGGATCTCCGGCCAGCACTCTGACCCCACAGCAATGTGGCTGGAGTGGTTCCCCAACAAATGCCCCATCTCCTGCAGGACAGTGAACAGCCTGCTGCCTTGTGCTCTAGCTGGCCTTTGTCATCAGCTTCTCTTTCTGCATCTTCACCCAGAGGGCTGGAGGATGATCAAGGATCGATGACAGGATCACGGCTACATCTAGTTTCCCCTCCTTCCAGGAGGAGGGAGCCTTTTTACATCTCAAAATCAATGGAGGCAGGTGGGTAGGGGCGGGTTGAAAAGAAATCACGTGGTGTATTTCATCAATTCTAAGTAAGATGTTGTTGATTTTAAGATGCACCAGTATTTTACATACTGAGAAGAAAAAACGCTGACCATTTAACTATGATATACCATCAGTCAGAAGACACATCCCAATTTCAGAGATGTTTAAACGTGAAAAAGAAAACATGCCTCTTAGGAGGCCCAACCCTAGGACTCTCCCAAGACTGGCCACTTAGGAGTTGTGGCCTGGTGGGCAAATGATTTCACCTCTCTGTGCCTCAATTTCCTCATCTGCGAAATGGGAAAGTGCTTAGAAGAGAGCCTATATGAGTGTTTACTAACAGTGAGTATTCGCTCTTAAACTGGCTGGGTGACCTTGAACATGTTTCTTAATCTCTGTCTATGAGCCTCAGTTTCCTCAGCTACAAAATGGGTCTAGCAATACTGTTCTACTTATTTCCCTTTAATGCAGACTAATGTTTGGATCTGTAGGGACTGGGGAGACATGTGGACGAGGGGAGCTGGTTAAGGGAAAGGGTCTGTGTGGTGAGCAAACCTCATGTGCCAGTAAGATGACCTGTTCCTACCTTGTTTTCCCAGATGTCTAGGCTATGTCTATGGGCTCTGCCTTGCTGAACTCGCTGACCATATCAGGCCTTCCCTGTCTTCTAGGGGCTCAGGGGAAAGTCTAGGCCAGGCCCTGTTGGGACAGGGCATTGAGGAAGGCATTTGATCAGGTCTGTCACTGGCCACCTTTCTTTGCAGCTGACATGAAGTACAATATTGTAAATACAGTAGATTTATGCCTGATGTTCCTGGAGTGCCCTAAGAACCATTCACCAAGCTATTTTGTATATAAACCAAAAAACGCAACCAGTTGACTTCGAGTCGATTCTGACTCAGGAGAGGCCATGTGTGTCGGAGTAGAAATGTGCTCCGTAGTGTTTTCTGTGGCTGCGACCTTTTGGAAGTAGATCTCCCGGTCTTCCTTCTGAGGCTTCTCCCGGTGGATTATAACCATCAATCTTTCAGTTAGCAGTCGAGTGTTTAACAATTTGAGCCACTCAGGGACTAGTGTGACATAAAGTCTCATGTTTAATTTTCACAATAGACCTGTAAGGACGGTAAGGTAAGTATTATGATTGCCATTTACCAAATGAGGAAACTGAATAACAAAGTAATGAATGGTTTTCTTGAATGGTTGGCTTTTGTGAAATAAGCAGATCTCCTCTGGCCACATGGCTGAGTATATCGCTTCTTGAGTAAGCTACTTTATTGGTCAAACTTCTGATACATTGTCCAAAAAGCCAGTCTCATCATTTAGCAGTGACACCTCAATCAGCACCCTAGGAAGGGAGAGTCGGGCTGGCGCCACCTGAGTAGATTCATCTCTCCTGGATCCTGGCAACATCCCCATTCCTGAGTCAGTCATCCCCAAGTCAGGTGGAGTATTGCAGCCTCTAACTGGCCAGGGGAAACCCTGATGGTGTAGTGGTTAAGAGCTACATTTGCTAACCAAAAGGTCAGCAGTTCAAATCCATGAGATGCTCCTTGGAAACTGTGGGGCAGATCTACTCTGTCCTATAGAGTTGCTATGAGTCGGAATCGATTTGACGGCAATGGCTTTTTTTGGTGGTTTAACTGGCAAGGTGGTGGGGGCTGCAGTGAGCTGTGTTGCCCTAGACCTGCCATGGGGGAGCCCAGCCTTGACCTGAGCTCACCGTGCTTGCCTTGCCCACGTGGCACAGCTTCTAGCCACCTTTTAGTTTTCCCACCACTCTGAGTTCAGAGCACCTGAATATCAGCCTAGTTGCCTGGAGCCCAGATGACCACCACCCTAAGCTGATGGCTGGGATCCTCCTTCAGACAGTAAGGACCTCACGTCTGGAGAACTATGACAACATGTCCCACTCCCCAGACCCAGCTCCCACGGACACTGACTCCATCCAGCCCAGGTTCACTCGGCCAGTTTGCATAGTATCAAATTGGACACCAACTTGCCCTTCTGAAAGGCAGTCTTCCAGCCAGGTCAGTTTCTAGACAGATGTCCCACCTGACTGCTGGGGACACTGACTGTCTCACATAAAGCTTCCTCACCCAAGATGTAACCACAATCTTTCATTGCCATGGAGAACAGGGCATGCTGATTTACTCCTGATCCTCAAATGTGTATGGGGGCTAAGTGCCTAGTTTGAAGGTGCCTGGGGACCTGCAGATAAATGATGGCACTCAGAAGCCAGGGGCTCATGTTACTGCTGAGCTGCCCACAACTGGCTTTCCTCAGTGTAAGAGCCTTGGCCTCACTGCCTTTTCCAGCTGTATGACTCTTGCTTAATGGGGAGCCAGTCCAGGGCTCCGGAGTGAGGGACATGAGATCCAAATCCGATTCCAAGCATGTGAGTGACAAGCAGCTAATTTCCAAAGCTGTGCAGCGGATATTTTTTCTTCCTCCACCCCTCTGGGAGAGATAATGATGCAAATGAAATACCCCAAAGGAGAGTAGCTTGTTGTAACTTATGATTAATCTTGAAAAACCACATGAGTTAAGCATTCCAGTCCTGGAGCTAACCAAAAACCAGGAACATGATACTACTTACTCACACACTCACTGGCTCGTTCCCTTGCTCCCAGAAACCCGCGGTGCATTTACACAATACAGCTGTCTTACTGCTCAAGCCAGCAGAGGGTACCTTTGTCAGGACAGCTAAGAAAACAGCAGCCTTGGGGTCCATCTGGGGAGAAAGCTTTTTTAATCAGGGTAATAATAGCCCAACGAACTTTAAAACATTTACAATGAATTTTCACTTTTTCCTGTATTTGATCTTATTTTTCATGACAATGCAATGTCCAATAAAGTCCACTAAAAATGCTTCTAGAACCATGTGATAGGAAGACATTTGGGGTCCTGGTTAATGTGGTTAAAAATGGTGAAGACATATGGTGACCTTGCCAAAGCATTGGCCATTCCACCTCTTCAGAAGAACCAGTGACCGGTTGCCATCACGTCGACTCCAGCTCATGGAGACCCCATGCGTGTCGGAGTGGTGCCAAGAGTTAACATGCTCAGTGGCTAACTGAAAGGTTGGAAGTTCGAGTCCACCCAGAAGCACCTTGGAAGAAAGACTAGGAAAACTACTTCTGAAAAATCAGTCATTGAAAACCCTTCAAAAGTAGGACATTGATATCCCCAAAGAGGACTGCCTGCTAGGTGTCCATCTCTGACTATGAACAAAATCATTTTACCCCTCAAGGCTCGGTTCTTCATCTCAAAAATAGGACTAGCATTGTTTGCCTTACCTCCAAGAGTTCTTGGGAAAACAAAGTCTCCCCGGCAATAATATAATCTATTTGTGCCTCAGCTCCTTCTCGTGGGGTTTTTATTAAAATTAAATGATCTAATGCATGTAGCGTGCTTAGGATAGTGCCTGGCACACAGTAAGTGCTGAATAAATGTTGGCCGTTATTTTTATTGGCGGTTAACAAAGCCGTGCTGAAGATGATGAAAAGGAGAAAATATGGTGCCAAGGAAAGCATGAAGTCCTTCCTTATTGTTACAGCACTTAAGATGTTTCCCCAAGGAATCAGCTGGGCAAAGGTGCTTCATCCCGACTGCTACCAACTGCTGCCCTCACACACCTACATCATCCCACAGTGAAGTGGGACCTTTGGACAGGGCTGTTTTGAGTCAGGGGATATTTTGACATGGCCCTTTTGATGCTGGGCCATCATAATGTAAAAACACTTTTTGCTTTATTAACAAGTAATGAGGACAAAATGAGCCCTGGTGGGGAAACAGTTGTGCTCAGCTGCTAACCGAAAGGTTGGCAGTTTGAGCCCACCCAGGGGCTCCATGGGATAAAGACCTGGTGATCTGCTCCTGTAGAGATTATAACCTAGAAAACCCTGCGGGGTGGTTCTACTCTGTCACATGGAGTTGCTATGAGTTAAAATTGACTCAACGGCACACAACAACAATGACAAATGAAGACAAAGGAGTCCCTGGGTGGTGCAAACAGTTAAGCACTTGCTACTAACTGAAAGGTTGATGGTTTGAATCCACCCAGAGATGCCTCGGAAGAAAGGCCTGGCAATCTACTTCCAAAAACCCTATGAAGTGCATTGAAAACCCTATGGAGCATAGTTCTACTCTGAACCATACGGAGTCACCATGAGTCAGAATGGACTTGAGGGTGACAGGTTTGCTTTTGGTTTGATTTAATGAGGACAAGAGATAGCGTTAAGCCTTTCTCTCTTCCTGAGCTCCGTTCTATTCTTGACACTCATGGAGCCCAGGAGGGTGGGTTGCTATTTCCCACACTTCTTGTTAATGATGTTGTTGTTATCTTTTAATTGAAAGCTTAACCATTCTTTTCCTCGGCTGCATCAGCATATCCCAGGTCGAAGTGGAGGTGTCAGATGGCCGTCTTCTCCACAGACCACCCAGTCTTCTTGGGCGGTAGTTCCTTTCTGGTGCTCTCTGTGGGCTTGTTGGCCTCAGAGGCTCTGCTGGAGGTAGACCAAGGGCAGTTCTGGACCCAGTTCTACCCTGTGGGGAAGGAGGCAGCATTGTTGCCCACAAGCATGGGAAAGCCCAGATTGGGGTACTGGAGTGTCCAGAATTGAAGGCATTTACATTAATTGGCCACCATTTTCGGCTTCTATCCCAGCTCTGATTTTAATTAGCTGCTTCCGGAGTTAATCTCCCAACTGTTCTGCCTTGGTCCTTGTTTAATCCTGCAGTCTAAGGGGCCCTTACTTGTGCACATCAATACTGTTTACAAACCTGAAAGCTGCCCAGCAGGGTTTGAACTTTAGACATCGCCGTTGGTTATCGACAAGGAAAGGCAGCTCGGTAGGTGGTGTGTCGATACTCCCAGGTCAATATTCCTTGCACTGGCAGGATCCAGGTCTTTCTGCCGGGTCTGGGGGAGGAGGACACTGTTGGAAGAGGCTCTGACTCACTTGTCTTTGCACTCTGTTGTGACCATCTTCTTTCCATTCTAAGTCCCTCAGTGATCCCCTACGGGGTTGATCTGGTTATTTAAAAAGCTTCCTGTTGGGGCAAGAGGAGAGAGCAGCCAGTCTGGAAGAATGTCTTTTTCCCAACTGACACATAGGACCACAGTTCCCCTAGGGCACTGGACTTGGAGTCCGGTTTCTGCCATGCTACCGTGCTGAAGAGCTGTATGACTTTGGGCAATTCCAGTTCAATGTGCTAACACTTGCACAAGTGTTTTTATAAGATGTGAAGCATCACATATATTGTGCAGTGGAGCCAGATTTAGGTTCAAACTCCAGTTGTTAAACTTACAGGCTGAGTGTTCTCCAGCAGTTTACACAACTTCTCTAATCCTCAGTTTATCCATATGCTAAACCGGTTTAACAGTGGTATTAATCTAGAAGGCTGTTTTAAGGATTAAATGGGAATAATCACTAAAAAGTGCAATTTAGTATCTGGACCTAAGAAGCATTTAACATATATTAATCGTTGCTCTGTTATTATGTTTATTTTAAGTAAACAGTAATAATTATTACATTGTTACAATCCTCAGCTCTTCCACTTCTTAGCTGTGTGTTCTTGGGAAAGTTACTTTCCTTCTCTGAGCCCTGGTTGCCTCAGCTGTCAAATATGGATCATAATACCAACCTCTCAAAGTTCTCTGAGAATTAAATGAAAACATTGTGTAATCTGTGGGCTGGGCATAGTTTAGACACTCAATGCAAGTTCGTTTGCATCCCCAAATTTTTGTCCTCCCTCCTTCTGTGGGGAGATGTGAGCCTCCTTTCCTCGTTTTTCTTTCTTTTTTTTTTTTTTTTTGTAGTTTTCTTTGTAAATCTGAAGGAAACATGAGGAACCGTGTAATTTCAAGCCAGTGTTGAAAATCAATCCCAGTTGAGAAGAACAAGCTTTCCAGGCCAGGGTACCAGAACTTGAGAACATGTGGACGTCTCTCTGGAGTGGCCTTGGGGAGAGGGGGAGATTAGTGTCCACCAGGCTCCAAGCGGGTTTTTTGTTTGTGTTTACTTGACTCTTAAACATCCTCTCCTCTCACTCTCTGTTTTCCATAATGAAATCTGTGAAGAGCGGCTGGGTCAATTTCTGAATTATCATTTTTCAAGTTCCTATCTGGGACTCCAACTTCCAAGCAGGTGAGACCCACAGTCCATGTTCTGTGTGGCTGAGTAATTATGTGTTTCTAAGATTTCTGTAGTCAGAGAATACTGAATATAATAATAATATCGAATCATAATATTAATGTTACTATTAATATTATTGGAGGAAAGAAACTTTCCCAAGTACACACAGCTAAGAAGCGGAAGACCTGGGTATTGTTTAGTATTAATAATAATAATATTAAATGTATATTCAATATACAGGTAACATCTGCTGATGTACGTGAGAGGCCCCAGGTTTGAACTGAGTTTGTTAACTTGCTGGGTGGTTTGGAATTAGCGCCTCCCTCAACTTGCCCTCCTAGACAAACAAATAATGGAAACAGTCTGCCTTCCAGTGGGGTGACCAAGTCATCCTGGTTTGCCTGGGACTTTCTTGGTTTGAGCATTGAAAGTCCTATGTTCCAGAAGCCTTCTGTGCCAGGCAAACTGGGACTGTTCATCACCCAACCTTCCAGTGTGGTCAAATTATCTTCCCTTTCAGATAATGAAGAAACGAACCAACAACAACAACAAAAGGGATTAATTGTGGGATTTCTCTAGGAGAAAGGAATTGGAACACCCAAAGAGACCCTGGGACTTAAGTAGCCACCCTTCCCTCAGAGAGGAATCAGGGAGCTGAGCTCCCTCCTAGAAGGGATTCTGTAGAGAGTTCCTAGCATGGGTGGGCACACTTCTTGTGGAACATGGTGACCCCTTTCCTCCCACCCCACACCAGTCCTTTCAGTCTACAGCAGTGCCCAAATCAAAGCAAATCTGAAGGAAATTTTGATACTGCCCTGACTGTGAGTCATAAAAATTCTATCTTGTAGAGAAAGAACAACAGAAACCCCTCTACCAAATACGTAAAAGAAATGTAAGAATAATGTAAATATATGCAAAGCCCCCAAGTGAAAGATACTGATGATAAGTTCTTGGTGTAGCTGATGTTGCTGTGGACTTTGGATTTTCAAAGGTTAGAGGAAGAGAGCAAAGCAAGGACAATAGCGAATGCTTCCTGAGTACGTGGTGCATGTCAGGCACGATGCTACCAGCTTTACCCGCCTTCTCTCATTTACTCCCAGCAACCACCCAAGAAGGTAGGTACTGTTGCTATTTCCATTTTGCAGAGGAAAACTTGAATTTCAAAGATGTTGAAGTAACTCATCTAAGGTTGCACAACTAACAAGTGTCAAGGCTAGGATCTGGACCCTGGTCATCAAGATACAGAGCCACAGTCTTGACCACTGTGCTACACTGCCCACCACTGTCATGCCCCCCTCCTTTACAGCATAACCGACTGTCACCATAGATTTTATCCGTCATCTCCGAGAAACCCTTCGGAGATGCTTCTCTTAGAATGCACCCTAGATGTCAGTGATATTTTAATGCACACACACACACACACACACACATGCACGCATACCTGCTAGCAAAAATGCACCAGGAATCACTCAAATATGAGGCTTTTCTGTTAACCTTGAGCTTTTAGCACACACACCTCAGTGCCTGCCATCCAGGAGTCAGGTGAGGCATCTCCATGTTGAGTGATGTTAGAAGGGGGGGCAGGGGACAGGGGTGATGAAAGGTGCCAGAGCATTGGAGGAGCAGCCACAGACATGGCAGAAGGCTCTTTGTGGGTTGTGGCTCCTCCCCAGAACTCCTCAGGTCTTCGGGAAAGTCAGAACCATTATGATTGGAAGTCTTTGCAACAACAAAGGGCCCCAAATCTGGCTTGTGGCCAACCTGGGGAAGCACCCCCCAGTGCAGATGCACAGGATTTCCTGAGGAGAAGGCTGGGAATTGGGAGAAACCATGAGGAGGGCTCTGGAGTTGGTGGCTGGGCTGGGATGGCAGGCTGTGAATAGAGAGTGGAGCCAAGCTTACCTAAACCCATTGGCGAAGAAGACTCCAAGTAATGTTTGGGTCACACTGTTTCTTGAAGTCCCCAAGCTTCTAGCGACATGTTTTCAAAATCCCAGGGCTTTGAGAGTGAGGAGCATTGAGGCTGGGACTGGCTGCTTTGTAGTTAGCTGCCATCAAGTTGGCTCTGACTCATGGTGACCTTCTGAGTAACAGAATGAAAGACGGCTGGGTCCTGTGCCATCTTCATGACCACTGGTATGTTTGAGCGCACTGTTGCACCGATTGTGCCAGTCCATCTCATTAAGGGTTTCTCTTGTCTTCTCTTGTTGGCCTTCTACCAAAACTGTCCTTTTCCAGTGATTGGTCTTTCCTGATGATGTGTCCAAAGTAAGCAAGTCTCACCATCCTTGCTTCTAAGGAACATTCTGGTTATATTTCTTCTAAGACTGATTGACTCAGTGGTTAAGAGTTATGGTTGCTAATCAAAAGGTTGGCAGTTCGAATCCACCAGCTGCTCCTTGGAAACGCTATGGGGCAGTTCTACTCTGTCCTATAGGATCACTATGAGTCAGAATCGACTAGAGGGTTTGGTTTGATTTTTTTAAGACTGATTACCCCTGTCTAACTATCTCTGCCAGATCTTTAGAGGCTGGAAAGATCTTTTCCTGCCACAAAGATCCTTTGAGTTCCTCCCATTCTCCTTCTTTGTGCCTCACTCCGGCCCACTAACCAAAGAATGTCTACCAGTTTGTCCGATATTTGAGACTTGGCAGCTCCCAGAAGCAGTGTGAACTGGTGGTATGAAGCTGAAACATTCAACTTCTTTGAATGTTCCCCGCTACTTGGAAGGGAGAACAGAAGTAAGACAACTCTGGGAAGATGTGGTTCAGTGTTGGGAGAGACTTCTTGGAGACCCTGACCTCCAACTCTGAATTCCTGTAATCCTTCGTGAGCTGAAGGGAAGTTCCTCCTCAGGGGAGCAGTGCAGGCTTCTCTGTGTCCTCCCACTTGGGTCTGGGACCTGTTCTATGGAATTCTGGAAAAGTTTTCTTAAACATCAGCAAATCATTGCTGGCTCTGGTAGCCTGTGAACGCCTCTTTATCCAAACGGGAGGAAACGTGTAGCTTTTTTGAAAACAGCATCTTCACAAGGTAATGCATTAAGCTGCAAATCTGGACTCCCCCCTTCCCTCTTCTACCTTTTCTTCCTTGTTAATTGGCAGAAAATTAATGAACGAGGAACTGATTGAGCAGATGCTCCTCATGGAAAAAGGCAGAATTGGAGTTTTTCTTGCCCTCTTTTTTTCACCGTTTTTTGAACACATCAAGAAGGCAGTAACATGTGGCAGGTCAGAAATGAAGAGAAGGTAACGGTGCAGATTATAAAGAACACAAAGGAGTTGGGGTGGGTGGGTGTTTTCTCTTTCGTTTTAACTTCCTTGCGTCATCTTTTTTTTTTTTTCCAAGCGCATATTCAGCTGCAGCTCATAATTAGCAGCTAGGCCTCTGGGACCTAATTAACCAATTCAATTAACAAAGAAAAGCACACAAGTCACCCTGACATTTGTCAGCCATTAGGAGGAACGTCAAATTGGCAGTTTCAGCCAACACATTAATGATGATCAGCTCATTTGTGACTCACTTTTACTTTGCTGTCCAAAAGAGGCAGCCTCCAAGCCACACTGCCCAGAGCTGCAGGGCCAGGAGCTGGATGTTCAAAGGTCAATGGGAAGCTCCCTCCTAGCTTGGGAACAACGTTAGGGCCCCAACACAACCTTCACTAAGGCATGCCTACACTTTTCCCAAGTTCCCACTCAGTCCCTTTAGATAAAACCGGATCCTCTGGCTATTTCTCCAGGGAGTGAGAATTCTGCAAAGTCTCCTTTACTAGCAAAGAAGCGTTTAAATCTGTATTACTATTATTATTTTTGGCCTGTTCATTCCCATATTTACTTCCTGCACTCGGCAGGGTTTCAGCCAGCTCTGGCAGGCAGTTGCTCCTTTCAGGCAGTGCTTTTGTTCTTGGGGTTGATTAACTCTAGTATCGTATACAATGCAGACAGGTATTTTATATATAGCTTTGACTATCTTTGCCTCCGATCTCCCTTAATTTGACACCACTTTCCTGGAAGCCCTGATTTAATAATAAGCAAGGAAGCCTATGTAAATGAAAAGCTCAGGGTCATGGGCCAACAGATAAAGGGGATGGTGTTGTGGTCCTGAAATATCAGAGACCAATGGGACGTCTCCCAGTGTATTCTGGCCCCTTACCTTAGTCGGTCTCCAAGGAAGCTGCCACAGGCTTGTTTTGCTGGCCTGAAGAAATAAGAATCACCACGTATCATTCAGGGATTGTGCTCACTGCGTGTAATAGAAAGCTCAAGTAACAGTGACTTAAACACGTGGGAATTTATTGTTCTCAGCTGACAAGAGGTCCCGAGGGACACAGTCAGCGACTGGTGAGGCTGCTGCTCCACAACTTCATCAATACTTCTGGCTCCTTCTGTCCTTCTGCCCCACTCTCCTTAGCACGTGGAGTTTGCCCTCATGGTTGCAAGATATCTCCCGCACTTCCAGGCATTGTGACAACATTCCAGGAAAGAAGAAAAGGGCAGGCAAAGGGCAAAAACTTTGTGCCAGCTAAAGCTGTCTTTTTTTTAATGTTTTGATCAAGAGAACGATAGCTTTTCACGTAGCCCAACCCAGAAGATACTTTCTCACTTCTGATTGGCTGGAAGTTTGCCACCCCAACTGCAAGAGGAACTGGGAAATCAAGGTTTTCTTGACTGGACATATTGCTGCTCTGAATAAAATTGGGATTCTGTTGGTAAGGAAGAAGGCAAGGATGGATAATCATGAACAAGCAGTGTCTGCCCACTCCATTTATTGAGTCCCTGCCAGGGCACTTGCTACATACCTATTGTGAATTGAATTGTTTCCTCCAAAAAAGGTATGTTGAAGTCCTAATTCCCAGTACCTGTGGATGTAACCTTGTTTGGAAATCGGATCTTTGAAAAGATGTTATCAGTTAAATTAACCTGAGGTCACACTGGAGTAGGATGGGTCCTAATCTAATATGAGGGCATCCTTATAAAAGAGAAGAGACACAGAGACGGAGAGCCAGAGGGAACACAGCCATGTGAAGATGCATTCACAAGCCAAGAAATGCCTGGGACTACCAGAAGCTGGGAGAGACAAGAAAGGATCTTCCGCTAGAGACTTTGGGCAGAGCTTGGCCTTGCTGCTGTTGTTGTTAGGTGCCGCCAAGTCAGTTCTGACTCATAGTGACCCTATGGACAACAGAACGAAACACTGCCCAGTCCTGTGCCATCCACACAATTGTTGTTATGTTTGAGCCCATTGTTACAGCCACTGTGTCAATCCATCTCGTTGAGGGTCTTCTTCATTTTTGGTGACCGTCTCCTCCAGGGACTGGTCCCTCCTGATAACATGTCCAAAGGACGTAAGATGAAGTCTCATCATCCTCGCCTCTAAGGAGCATTCTAGCTGTCCTTCTTCCAAGACACATTTGTTGGTTTTTCTAGAAGTTCACAGTATATTCAATACTCTTTGCCAGACATCTAGCCTCCAGAATTGTGAGACAGTAAATTTCTGTCTTACAAACCACCCAGTTTGTGGTAATTTGTGATAGCAGCCCTAGCAAACTAATACAGCATTTTCTTTGCAACAATCCTGTGGAAGGTGATGGTCTCCCTGTTTGATAGATGAGGCAGGGGATGCTCAGAGAGGTTAAGTAATTTGCCTAAAGTCACACCACTGGAACAATGATGCAATGATTTGAACTCAGATGTGCCTGGATCCAAAGCCTGTATTTTTTTCTTCCAACACCACCATAATGTATTAGCCGTGAGTTCTCAAAAAGAAGCCCTGATGAGCAAGATTTTGCCCTGCTGAAACAAGGATGAGAGACTTGGAAGATACTCTGGCCCTCCCAGCCTGCCTCTGTTGTTTGCCTGGTTCTAAATCACATGCTAATAACCACACATACGGGTTTCATTACCCCCAGAGCTTGCCGAAGTAAGCCTCTAAGGCAACCTTGCTGGTCACCCTCTTGCCAGCCTCCAACCCCTGCTCTCACACAAAGTTCGCCCATTCAAACCGGAGACACCCCGGGCTGTGCAATCAGGCCAGAAGAGAAAATAGACCCTATTTCAAAAGGTGACTCCCTACCATTTTGAAATAAGACTCCATTAATTGCAGGCTGTATTGATTCATTACCATGAAATAGCCTGGCCTGCATGCCTGTAGCATAACCTTTCTCCACTGAGGGAGCCGGACATTCTTTGCAGGTAATCTACAGGGCCCAACAGCAAATATCTCAGATCAAAACTATTCATGCATGAACAATATAGCAGCTGCTTATTGTTACCACCATTGTTCCCTCACAAAGAGCAACGGGCAGGTTCAATCTATTTTAGCTGAGAGAGCGCTACAGAAATCCTTGCTACCAAGCATTTGATACTGATCACAGAGTCACATCAGGGAACAGACACTGAAAAGAGAAAGTCATTTTTATTTCTGAACTTTAGAGGCAACAACCTCTCCTCTGCTCCGGCTCCCCAGGACTTGGGCCTCTAAGTGAGAGTGAGGATTGTGTTGTGTTTTGTTTTTAATGCCACTCAATGAGATGGGGTTTCTAAAGAGTGGGTGGGAAGTGGGGGGCACAGAGAGTCAGGACAAAAAAAAAAAGGTATCACACAATGTCGCATTCAGGCAACATATGTGAACTCTGGATACGTTTGGTTTTAAAAACGCGTTCCCAGAGGAATTGAGTCTGTGAGCTGTGAATTATAACAAAGGGTGTGGCTGTTCAAGAGTTGTTGGTGCCTAAATGGTACCATTTGAGACAATGGATCTCAGGAACAGGAACAGGGTTCTGTCTTGGACTTGCCTCTCTTCAGCCACCAATGGAAACACCCCAAGCTCAATTTACCCTCCTTCTCTGAAGAGCAGAGCCCTGGTGGCAGAATGGTTAAGGGCTTGGCTGCTAACCAAAAGGTCAGCGGTTTGAATCCACCAGCCACTCCTTGGAAACCGTACGGGGCAGTTCTAATATGTTCTATAGGGTCGCTATGAGTTGGAATTGACTCGATGGCAATGGGTTTGGTTTGGGTTTTCTGTGAAGGCTGAGCACACAGGGAGTGGTCCTTCTGAGATGTCTATAATGTTCAACACGTGTGAGAGCTGGGAGGAGACAGAAGATTCAGCATGGTTAGATATAGAAGGGACCTAAGATATTATTTTGAGGATATTTGTTTGTGCTTTAGTGATTGAACTTTCACCTTCCATGTGGGAGACTTGGGTTTAATTCTTGGCCAAAGAACCCCATGAGCAGCCACCACCTGTCTGTCAGTGGAGGCTTGTGTGTTGCTATGATGCTGAAGAGGTTTCAGCGGAGCTTCCAGACTAAGACAGATTAGGAAGAAAGGCCTGGCAAGGTAATTCCAAAAATCAGCCAATGAAAACCCTATGGATCACAAAGGTCTGATCTGCAACCAATCACGGTGATTATGCAGGACCATTTTGTACCATTGTGCAAGTTGCCGTGAGTCAGGGGCCAACTTGATGGCAGCTAACAACTACAACAAGATATTGTTTAGTCCAACCCTTGAATGTTATAGCAGCAGAAAGAGGACCAGGAAAGGGGCATGGTTTGCCCTGTTAGTTTTGGAATTAGAAGCTGATCCATAACTTCTCATCCTCCATGGTGGCTTTCAGTTAGAAATATGGTGCTGAATTGAGGTCAAGAGGACAGTAGCAATTTAGCTCTAGTCTGGGGGAACAGAAAGTAGTCAAAATATTTGATATCCAGTCTAGCATGGGGGCTAGTGGATCAGCAAGGGCATCAACTTATCAGAATGAACGTCAGCCATAAACAACAACTCCTGTCCTACAAGTGCATACTGATGCTGAATATCAGGCCTGCTCTATGCCTTGGGGAAACCATGACCATATATGCCAGGGATGGAGCCTGTGAGAGAACTTCTAAATGAAAGGCAAAGAGGAAGGAGTGGACCCATTCACTAACTGGGGGCAGAATTGGGGAAGTGAGTGATTCCATTATTTACTTGGAATTGTTTGTTCTGCAAATATATAGAAAGGAATATAGGGTCCTAAGTTGAGAATACAGGAGTCCTGGTGTCACAGTGGTTAAGAGCTACAGCTGCTAACCAAAAAGTCAGCAGTTCGAATCCACCAGCTGCTCCTTGGAAACCCTATGGAGCAGTTCTACTCTGTCCTATAGGGTTGCTATCAGTTGGAATGACTTGACGGCAACGGGTGTAAGTTGAGAATAGATCACCCAGCCCTCAGATTGCCTCTAGGTTGATATAATTATTCCTCCCCTACTTTTCTTCTTCTAGGGAAAGATAAAAGGAATTCTACAGATTTACTTTTATGTGCCCATCTTATAACCACAACCCCACTCCTCAAGTGTTTCAGTTTGAGTGTTTTCAAATTGCAAGTTCCTCTGGAACTTAAAATCGAAACGGGCTGCCTAGTGTAGCAAACACCATGTTGCTTTGTCAGCCACTTCACAAGGCAAGAGATACCTCTGGTAGTCTCACATCTACCAGCTTCTCATTTAATCAACTATGGCCACAGTTCATCCAGGGGAAATAGCATTTTGCTTTGGGCTTTGTGCCACACGTTTTGAGTCTAATGGTCCATGCTAATATTGCCCGCCATGTGGTAATATGTGTATATATATTTTTAATCATTGTGAATTTATGTAACTTATATTCACATATGTGAAATTTGCCCTATGGACCCTAAGAACAAAAGGCATGTGGTAAAAATTGTACCTGCTTCCACAGGACAAAAAGAGCAATGTCCTCAGAAGATGACATACAGGTGGTAGAAGTTGTTTTGTTTGTGAAAATGGATATTTTTTTAATTAAACTTTTTATTTTGAGATAATTATAGATTCATATGCAATTGTAAGAAATAATGCATGTATCCTTTACCCAATTTCCCCCAATGGTAACATCTTGCAAAATCACAACCAGGATATTGACATTGATACAATCCAAAAGATCTTAGATTTCCCCGATTTTACTTGTACTTACTTGGGTGGGGAGGAGGGTTGTGAGTATGTGTGTATCTAATTCTATACAATTTTATCACATCTGTAGAATCCTGCATCCACCACTTCAGTCAAGACACAGAGTATTCCATCACAAGGATCCCTTATGTTGCTCTGTTATAACCACACCCACCTCCCTCCCAGTCCCATCCCTAAACTTGGCAAACTACTAATCTCTTCTTCATTTCTAAAATTTTGTCTTTTCAAAAATGTTATCTCAATCAAATTACATAGTATATGATATTTGGGGATTGGCTTTTTGTCACTAAGCATAATTTCCTGGAGATTCATCCTAGTTGTTGTATGTGTTAACAGTTTGTTCCGTTTTATTGCTGAGCGTATTCCGTGGTATCGATGTGCCACGGTTTGCTTAACTGTTCACCCATTGAAGGACATCTGTGTTGTTTCCAGATGGCTATTACGAATAAAGCAGCAATGAATATTGGTATAAAAGTTTTTTATGTGAACGTACATTTTTATTTCTCTGGGATACATGCCCAAGAGTACAATTGTTGGATCATGTGGTAACTGCCTGTATAGTTTTATAAGAAACTGTGAAACTGTTTTCCAGAGTTTTACATTCCCACCAGCAATGAATGGGTGATCCAGTTTCTCTGCATTCTCTCCAGCATTTGGTATTGTTACTATTTTTTATTTTAGCCATTCTGCTAAGTGTATAATGATATCTCATTGTTTTCATTTGTAGTTCCTTAATGACTAACGATGTTGAGCATGTTTTCATTTATTTATTTGCTCTCTGTAATCTTCTTTGATGAAATGTCTGTTCATGTCTTTTGCCTATTTTCTAATTGGATTTTTTGACTGTTGAAATTTGTGATATTCTAGATACTAGTCCTTTGTCAGATATGTGATTTGCAAATATTTTCTCATAAATACGTTTTCAATAACTTAATTAGATTTTCCATGGCTTCTACTACCAATCCTACTTTTTTATATAAGATTTTGAACTCCTCAACCATAAATTTTCCAACCAGATGGGTTTTTGGGGAAATAACCTTTACACTTGGAAACCCAGCCTTTGAAATGCAGATGAAGTCCAATTGGTCTTCTTTTCCAGTATCGGCCAAGTGAAGGAAACAAGATAGGTAGAAAAGGCAAATGAATATTTTTAGAACGGTGTTGGAGGCTTGAATGGGGAGGATTGGACAATGAAGAGACAAAATTGTCTTTAGTCCCAAGGGAGACACAAAAACAAAAAGACTGAGAATAGAAGAGGGAGTTTCCTATGACAAAAATGTAACTTGTAAGAAAAAGAATCAGGCAAGGCTTAAGATATAAAAAGACTGAAAAACCAACAAGGCTTAGGGACTATTCTTAGAGATCACCCCACACCGCACCACCTTGGGATGGCAAGTTTAACTAGATTCTATGGAGAATCCTAGTTTTCTCAATGACTAAGGCTGTTGATAGTGCAATTTACAACATACAAATCATATCAATCTGAAAGGTTTTCTCTTGCAGGAGGCTTGCAGCATTTTTCAAGGTTTTTTTAGAACAATGCTCTGTGTTTTCATTTAATGTATTTCCTGAGGGGCTTCAAATATATCTTGTTGGTCCCTGTGACGTTCTTGAGAACTAGAAGCAGGGCAGGTGTCATCATGAATGACACAATGGAGTCAGAGAAGCTGATCTCCTCCAGGCAAAGACTCTGTTTTATTCCTCTTTGCCTCCCATTACTTTGCAATTTGACACAAATTAGGTGTTCAATAAATGTTCTGGGAATGGACAAATCAATGTCTTTGTTCAAGGTTGTAGGGCAAGTCATTTTCCTAGGATCTTTTTCCACAACTATGTTCCAAGAGACAACAGACGGTAATAAGTATTCAGGACAAACAGGATTCTGTGGTGAAATGAGGTTTGGTCTGGGGGAGTCACAGCACACAATAGCATAGCAAAGGCTCTGAGAAGTCCTGAAATAAAAAGTCTGTTTAACTTTGTCTAACTTGGCACTTCCCAAACTTTTTTTTGACCATGGAATGCTTTATTTCATGGAGCAAAAGCTTCAATATCTCTCAGAATCAGTGTTCCTCAGAACAGAGTTTAGGAAGGTGGCCTAGGAGCTTGAGTGAGTGAGGCAAAGAAAAGGGGCATAAGACTGTGTATGAGCAAACAAAGGGAGATAAGAAACCATGCAATGTGTGGTAGGGAAAGATACAGTCAGTTTGGTGTTGCCGGAGTATAAAGTGAGAGGGATGAACAAAGAGGCTAGAAAGTAAGTAGAGGCCAAGTTATACGGAGGACCTTGTCTACCATGTAATAGAACTTGGCTTTAACTAAGTAGACACTTGTGAATCCTGACACTTTGACGACTAGAATGATGTGGACAGATTTGAAGTTTAGGCAGACTGTTCTGGTGGTTGGGCGGAGGATGGATTAGAAGGGGACATATAGGATGACTATTAGGAGGCTGCCTCTCCAGTAGAAGATGGGGTGTGATGAACAAGCAGAGTATCCAGTATGCCAACCAGTATGTTCTCAATGTCAACCAAAGTCTTGAGAAAGGACTTTCAAAATAGTCTGGGAGACCGTCAGCAGAGACCCTGGTGTCACTGAACGCAAGAGAGACCAGCTGAGAAGTATCAGCCAGACAAGTGGCATTATGGCAGAGGGAGAGGAGTCAGAGAAGCTGATCTTCTCCCACGTGGGGACTCTCTTTTATTCCTCTTTGCATCCCATTACTTTGCAGTTTGACACACATTAAGTCCTCAATAAATGCTCTCTGAATGAATAAACAAGTTGACTTATTTGTTCAAGGTTGTTTACCACCTTGAACAAATTTATCACCTTTCAAAGAAAGACTCTCATAGCAAGAGCGGCCAGATAAGATGCCTTTGGTTTCTTGAATTTTTCTTCAGTTCTCATTAAGTTCCAGTCTAAGGTTAACTGATCTCTTGTTAAAAACTGAGTGTGAGGAGGCAGGGCCAAGACTGTGGAGTAGTCAGCTGCTTCCAGTGGACCCTCTTACAACAAAGACCAGAAAAAACAAGTGATTCGATTATATATGGCAATCTGGGAGCCCTGAACATCAAAGCCAGAGTTGAGGAACTGGACTGAGTGGCAAGAGGAGGGAGAGATGCTTCAGAAGCAGCGAGGAGTTGCCAGACCTGACATGGTGAGAGCCTGAGCCCTTCAGGCCTGAGCAGCTCATGGGTAAGCAGTGAAGTAGGCAAGTGGTGGTCCTTGGGAGGCATGTTTTCCTCACTGGAAGAGACCCAGGACCAGAGAATCTACTCAGCCACCCAGAACAGAACCAGTGAGAAGCTGCCCTCATTGGCGAAAGATAAGTAACTGCATACGGCTTACCACATGGATCAAAAACACCCCCCTTAGGGAAAAACCTCCCTCCCATTTACCTCCCCACTCCCTGCTCTACACAGGGTCCTGGACAGGCTTCAGCAATGGCTGAGTCCCCTGGGGCAGAAGTAGGATCCATGACACACCCGGAGCCATTCTCCCTACCGTGGAGAGTGAACAAATTAACAAACAGGGGAAAAAATAAACTTCCAACTCCCCTAAGCCAGGAACCCAGGGTAGGCACAGCTCCTTTGCCTAGGCATAGGCACAAGGGATCCACAGACTTTGAGTACCTTTCCCCCTGCATAGACTTGTGTGGGTCCATCTCAACAGCGTAGGCCCACATTACCGCAGTACAACAGGGTATATACCAGAACTCTAACTTCAACTGTTTCAGCTGTGAAGTGGCAGGTTCTTGACATTTGACACTGATCTGCCCATTAAGCAGACCTACCCACATCAGGTGCCTGAGGATTGGTGGCTCCACCCATCCCACTTAGCCACCTGTGATAGGGGCCCATGAATAAGAGTGCCCCCCAGTCCTTACAGTGAGCAGCATTAGGTGCCCATAGTCCGGCTGCAAAACCCACCCACCTACGTGCTCTAGGAAAAGGGACATGCCTTCCTCCTGGACACTCAGGGGCGGCCGTCAGCCCCCTGCCTTGCTCAGAATGTGTCCCCCTGCTGCAGCCAGATGTCTGCGCCTACACCAATCACCTATGCCTGTCTAGGACTGTAAGTGAGAGCCTACACCACTTGCCTGGTGGCTATCTACCTGGGCACCTGAGCTGAATCCATACAGGAGGAGTGGGTGGACTCCTGAGCTCACATACCTAGTAATAGATCAAACAACCTGGTGACAGGACATTAGAGCTTCAAAGGTGCCAATAATCAAACTAGCTCATAAGAGCAGCCTATCTGGCATATCAAAACAAAACAAGAAGCTAGGACACAGTAAGTAAACATAAAATAAATAAATATAATAATTTATCGATGGCTTGGAGACAATGGTCAATATCAAATCACATAAAGAGGTAGTCCATGATGGCTACAGCAAGCTCCCAGAATAAAGAATCTAGAAATTTTCTAGAGGAGGAAAATTTCTTGGAATTACCGGAGGCAGAATACAAAAGATTAATACACAGAACTCTTCAAGAAATTAGGAAGGAAATTAAGCAAAATGCAGAACACACAATAGACAAAATTAAAAAGATAGAGAACATAATGAAAAATTTAACAGCCTGCAAGAATCCATAGAGAGACAGCAATCAGAAATCTAGAAGATTTAACAATAAAATTTCAGAATTAGACAACTCAATAGAAAGTCATAGGAGCAGAATGAAGGTGATGGAAGTCAGAATTAGTGAGATTGAAGAGAAAGCACTTGACACAAACTTATTTGAGGAAAAATCAGATAAAAGGATTTTAAAAAAATGAAGAAATCCTAAGAATTATGTGGGACTCTATCAAGAGGAATAACCTATGAGTGACTGGAGTACCAGAATGGGGGGGGGGGGACAGAATAACAGAAAATACAGACAGAATTGTTGAAGATTTGTTGGCAGAAAACTTCCCTGATATCATGAAAGATGACAAGATATCTATCCAAGATACTCATCGAACCCCACATAAGGTAGATCCCAAAAGAAAGTCACCAAGACATACTATAATCAAACTTGCCAAAACCAAAGATAAAGAGGGAATTTTAAGAGCAGCTAGGAATAAATGAAAAGTCATCTACAAAGGAGAGTCAATAAGAATAAGCTCGGACTACTCAGCAGAAACCATGCAGGCAAGAAGGCAATGGAATGACGTATATAAAGCCTTGAAGGAAAAAAAGTGCCAGCCAAGAATTATATATCCAGCAGAACCGTCTCTCAAATATGATGGCAAAATTAGGGCATTTCCAGATAAACAGCTTTAGGGAATTTGCAAAAACCAAACCAAAATTACAAGAAATACTAAAGGGAGTCTTCCAGTTAGAAAATCAATAGCATCAGATAACAACCAAAGACTAGAACACAAGACAGAGTAACCAGATATCAACCCAGATAGGGAAGTAACAAATATAAATCAAAACTATAAGAATTATCTTAGGTGAAGGGAAGGACAGCGCACACTACAGGGGAAGCCAGCACAACTGGACTAAACCAAGCTAAGAAGTTTCCTCAATACGATCAAATACTTTGAGAGACAGAGTAGCAGGGATGGGGGGTCTGGGGACCATGCTTTCAGGGGACATCTAGGTCAATTGGTATAAAAAAGCTTATTAAGAAAATGTTCTAATGGATCAAAGACCTGAATATAAAGCCTAAAACTATAAAGTTCATAGAAGAAAAAATAAGACCAACACTACAGGCCTTAATACACGGCATTAACAGGATACAAACCATAACCATCAACGCACAAACCCCAATAGGTAAGCTAGATAACTGGGATCTTCTAAAAATCAAACACCTATGCTCTTCAAAGGACTTCACCAAAAGAGTCAAAAGAGAACCTACAGACTGGGAAAAAATTTTTGGACAGCACAAGTCAGACAAAGGTCTAATCTCCATAATCTACAAGAAAATCCAACACCTCTACAACATAAAGACACATAATCCTATTAAAAAATGCGCAAAGGAAATGAACAGACAGTTCACCAAAGAAAACATTCAAATGGCCAACAGACACATGAGGAAATGCTCGCGATCACTAGCCATTAGAGAAATACAAATTAAAACCACAATGAGATACCATCTCACCCCAGCATTACTGGCACGAATCAAAAACACAGGAAAAAACAAATGTTGGAGGGGCTGTGGGGAGATCAGATCTCTTATGCACTGCTGGTGGGAATGCAAAATGATACAACCATTTTGGAAAATGATATGATGCTTCCTCAGAAAGCTAGAAATAGACATACCATTCGATCCAGCAATCCCACTCCTAGGAATATATCCTAGAGAAATAAGAGTCGTCACTCGAATAGACATATGCACACCTATGTTCATGGCAGCATTGTTCACAATAGCAAAACGATGGAAACAACCTAGATGCCCATCAACAGATGAATGGATAAACAAACTATGGTACATACACACAATGGAGTACTATGCAACGAGAAAGAACAACAATGAATCTGTGAACCATCTCATAACATGGATGAAACTGGAGGACATTATGCTGAGTGAAATTAGTCAATCACAAAAGGACCAATATTGTATGAGACCTCTGTTGTAAAAACCCATGAAAAAGTTCACACACAAAATGTAACAATCTTTGTTGATTACCAGGGATGGAATACTAAATAGGCAATAGATAAGTGGTATCTTGGGTGAAGGGTGAGACAGTACACAATACAGGGGAAACTATCACAGCTTGTACAAGGAAAGGTCATGGAAGCCCCATAGACACATCTAAACTCCCTGAGGGACTGAATTGCTGGACGGAGGGCTGTGGGGACCATGGTCTCTGGGAACGTCTAGCTCAATTGGCATAACACAGTTTATAAAGACAATATTCTACATTCTACCTTGGTGAGTAGTATCTGGGGTCTTAAAAGCCAGTGAGCGGCCATCTAAGATACTCCACTGTTCTCATCCCTTTGGGAGCAAGGGAGAATGAAGAGAACAGGATACAAGGAAAAGATTAGTCCAAAAGACTAATTGTCCACAGCTACCAAGGCCTCCACCGGGTACCACCACTGACTGCTCTGACCAGGATCACAACAGAGGGTTCTGGACAGAGCTGGAGAAGGATATAGAGCATAATTCTAACTCACAAAAAAAAAGCAGAGCATAATTCTAACTCACAAAAAAAAAAAAAGACCAGATTTACTGGCCTAAAGGAGACTGGAAAAACCCCAAGAGTATGGCCCCCAGACACCCTTTTAGCTCAGTGGTGAAGTTATCTCCGAGGTTCACCATTCAGCCTGGGAGTGGACAGCCCCGTAAAACCAAATGGGACTAATGAGGTACAGTAGTCCAGGGACAAGGGCCAGAAAACAGAAGGGGACAAGGAAGCTGGTGGTAGGGAACCCAAGGTTGAGTAAGGATATCGTTGATGTGTCGTGAGATTGTTAACCATTGTCATACGGCAACATGTGTTGTAACTGTTAAATGAGAAACTATTTTGTTCTGTAAGCCTTCATCTTAAGTGAGAATAGCAGCACAATAGGAAGAGCGTAGTCAATGTCACTGAACTGTGCATGTAGAAATTTTTGAAATGGTGTATCTTTGATTGTGTGTATTTTCACCAAAAAAAAAAAAGGTTGAGAAGTTGGAGGGTTGACATGTTGTGGGGTTGTTAACCAATGTCATGAAACAATATGTGTACTACTGTTTCATGGGAAACTATTTGTTCTGTAAGCCTTCACCTGAAGTACAATAAAAAAAAAAAAAAATTAAAAAAAAAAAAGAAAATGTTCTGCATCCTACTTTGGTGAGTGGCATCTGGGGTCTTAAAAGCTTGCAAGCAGCCATCTAAGATGCATCAATTGGTCCCAACCACTTGGAGTAAAGGAGAACGAAAAACACCAAAGACACAAGGAAAGTATTAGCTCAAGAGACAGAAAGGGCCACATAAACCAGAGACTTCATCAGCCTGAGACCAGAAGAACTAGATGGTGCCCGGCTACCACCAATGAATGTCCTGACAAGGAACACAACCAAGGGTCCCTGATGAAGCAGTAGAATGATGGGATGCAGAACTCAAATTCTAGTAAGAAGACCAGACTTAATGGTCTGACTGAGACTGGAGGTGCCCTGGAAAGCATGGCTCCTGGACTCTCTGTCACCCCAGAACTAAAACAATTTCTGAGGCCAACCCTTCAGACAGGGATTGGACTGGACTGTGGGACATAAGGTGATACTTGTGAAGAATATGCCTCTTAGTCAAGTAGATATAAGAGACCAAAGGGGCAGCTTCTGTCCGGCGGTGAGATGGGAAGGCAGAGAGGGTTAGGAGTTGGTTGAATGTTCATGGGGAATCAGGGGCGGAGGAGAGGAGTGGGCTGTTGCAGAATGGGGTGAGCGGTTGGGATCTCATAACAATGTATGTTAAAAAAATTTTTGTATGGGAGACAAAAAAAAATAAATAAATCAAAGCTAAAACACTGAAAATAGGGAAGCAGATGTCAATATGTAAAAGATGACAACATTAAAACAAACCAGAGGGACTTAAAAAATGTAGACATAGATTTTTCATATGAAGAGGAAGTCAAGGCGATATAAAGAACTAAAAGACTGGTATAAACTTAGAAAAATAGGGGTAAATATTAAGGTAACCACAAAGGAAACTAACAATCCTACAAGTCAAAATAAAAAACTAGAAAAATATAAAGACTCAGCAAAAGCAAAATCAACAACAATGAACAAGATGAAAAGAAAATACATAAAGAAAAACAACTCAGCACAGAAAATTATGGGGAACAAAGAAACTGTGAAGAACACACACAAAAAAAGACACCAAAATGACAGCACTAAACTCATACCTATCAATAATTATGCTGAATGTAAATGGACTAAATGCACCAATAAAGAGACAGAAGAGTTGCCGATTGGATAAAAAAGCACAATCCATCTATATGCTTCCTACAAGAGACACATCTTAGACTTAAAGACACAAACAAACTAAAACTCAAAGGATGGAAAAACATATATCATGCAAACAACACTCACAAAAAAGAGCAGGAGTGGCAATGTTAATCTCTGACAAAATAGACTTTAAAGTAAAATCCACCACAGAGGATAAGGAAGGACACTATATAATGATTAAAGGGTCAATACACCAGGAGGACATAACTACAATAAATATTTACACACCCAGCGACATGGCTCCAAAATACATAAAACAAAGTCTAACAGCACTGAAAAGAGAGATAGACAGCTCCACAATAGTAGTAGGAGACTTCAACACAAGACTTTTGGTGAAGGACAGAACATCCAGAAAGAAACTCAACAAAGACACGGAAGAGGTAAATGCTACAATCAACCAACTCCATCTCATAGACGTATACCGAGCACTCCACCCAACAGCTGCCACGTGTGCTTTCTTTTCCAATGCACATGGAACATTCTCCAGAATAGACCACATATTAGGCCATAAAGCAAGCCTTAACAAAATCCAAAGCACTGAAATATTACAAAGCATCTTTTATGACCATTAAGCCATAAAACTAGAAATCAACAACAAAAAAAGCAAGGAAAAAAAAATCAAACACATGGAAACTGAACAACACCTTGCTCATAAGGTACTGGGTTATAGAAGAAATTAAGGATGGAATAAAGAAATTCATAGAATCAAACGAGAATGAAAACACATCCTATCAGAACCTTTGGGACACAGCAAAAGCCGTGCTCAGAGGTCAGTTTATAGCAATAAATGCACACATCCAAAAAGAAGAAAGGGCCAAAATCAAAACATTAACCCTAGAACTGGAACAAGTAGAAAGAGAGCAGCAAAAGAAGCCATCAGGAGCCAGAAGAAAGGAAATAATAAGAATTAGAGCAGAATTAAATGAAACAGAGAAAAGAAAAACAATTGAACGAGTTAACAAGACTAAAAGCTGGTTCTTTGAAAAGATAAACAAAATTGATAAATCATTGGCCAAACTGACAAAAGAGAAACAGGAGAGGAAGCAGATAAACCGTATAAGAAATGAGATGGGTGATATCACAACAGAACCAACTGAAGTTAAAAGAATCATAACAGAATACTATGAAAAATTGTACTCTAAAAAATTTGAAAACCTAGAGGAAATGGACAAATTTCTAGAAACTCACTACCTACCTAAACTAACACAAACAGAGGTAGAGCAACTAAATAAACCCATAACAAAAGAAGAGATAGAAAAGGTAATTAAAAAACTCCCAACAAAAAAAGGCCTGGCCCAGATGGCTTCACTGGAGAATTCCACCAAACTTTCAGAGAAGATTTAACACCACTACTACTAAAGGTATTTCCGAGCATAGAAAAGGGTGGAATACTCCCAAAATCATTCTATGAAGCCAGCATAACCCTGATACCAAAACCAGGTAAGGACACCACAAAAAAAGAAAATTACAGACCAGTATCCCTCATGAACATTGCCACAAAAATCCTCAACAAAATTCTAGCCAATAGAATTCAGCAACATATCAAAAAAATAGTTCACTGTGATCAAGTGGGATTTATACCAGGGATGCAGGGAGGGTTCAACATTAGAAAAGCAATCAATGTAATCCATCACATAAATAAAACAAAAGAAAAGAACCACATGATCTTATCAGTCGATGCAGAAAAGACATTTGGCAAAGTCCAACACCCATTCATGATAAAAACTCTCAACAAAATAGGAATAGAAGGGAAATTCCTCAACATAGTTAAGGGCATTTATACAAAGCCAACAGCAACATCATCCTAAATGGAGACACTTTGAAAGCATTCCCCTTGACAATGGGAACCAGACAAGGATGCCCTTTATCTCCACTCTTACTCAACATTGTGCTGGAGGTGCTAGCCAGAGCAATTAGGCTACAGAAAGAAATAAAGTGCATCCAAATTTGTAGGGAAGAAGTCAAAGTATCTCCATTTTCAGATGATATGATCTTATACACAGAAAACCCCGAAGAATCCACAAGAAATCTACTGGAACTAATAGAAGATTTCAGCAAAGTTTCAGGATACAAGATAAACATACAAAAATCAGTTGGATTCCTTTACACCAACAGAGAGAACCTTGAAGAGGAAATCACCAAATCTATACCATTTACAATGGCCCCCAAGAAGATAAAATACTTAGGACTAAATCTAACCAGAGACGTAAAAGATCTATGCAATGAAAAGTACAAGACACTACTGCAAGAAACCAAAAGAGACCTGCATAAGTGGAAAAACATAGCTTGTTCATGGATAGGTAGATCCGACATTGTGAAAATGTCAGTTCTACCCAAAGCCGTCTACAGGTACAATACAATCCCAATCCAAATTCCACTGGCATTTTTTAATGAGATGGAGAAACAAGTCACCAACTTCATATGAAAAGGGAAGAGGCCCCAGATAAGTAAAGCGTTACTCAAGAAGAAGAACAGAGTGCGAAGCCTCACACTACCTGATTTTAGAACCCATTATACCACCATGGTAGTCAAAACAGCCTGGTATTGGTACAGAAACAGATACATAGACCAATGGAACAGAATTGAGAATCCAGACGTAAATTCATCCACCTATGAGCAGCTGATATTTGCCAAAGTCCCCAAATCCATTAATTGGGGGAAAAGACAGTCTCTTTAACAAATGGTGCCGACATAACTGGATATCCATCTGCAAAAAACTGAAACAAGACCCATATCTCACACCAGGCACAAAAACTAACTCAAAATGGATCAAAGACCTAAATATAAAATCAAAAATGATAAAGATCATGGAAGAAAAAATAGGGACAATGCTAGGAGCCCTAATACGTGGAGTAAACACAATACAAACCATAAGTAACAAGGCACAAGCACCAGAAGAGAGACTAGATAACTGGGAGCTCCTAAAAATCAAACACGCTCATCAGAAGACTTCACCAAAAGAGTCAAAAGACAATCTACAGACTGGGAAAAAAATTTTGGCTATGACAAATCCGATCAGCATCTAATCTCTAAAATCTAAAAGATACTGCAAAACCTCAGCAACAAAAAGACAAATAACCCAATTAAAAAATAGGCAAAGGGTATGAACAGACACTTCACCAAAGAAGATATTCAGGTGGCCAACAGACACATGAAGAAATGCTCACAATTACTAGTCATTAGAGAAACGCAGATCAAAACTACAACGAGATATCATCTCACCCCAACAAGGCTAGCATTAATCCAAAAAACACAAGATAATAAATGCTAGAGAGGTGTGGAGAGACTGGAACACTTATACACTGTTGGTGGGAATCTAAAATGTTACAACCACTTTGGAAATCGATTTGGCACTTCCTTAAAAAGCTAGAAATAGAAGTACCATACAATTCAGCTATCCCACTACTTGGAATATATCCTAGAGAAACAAGAGCCATCACACAAATAGATATATGCACACCTACGTTCATAGCAGCACTGTTCACAATAGCAAAAAGATGGAAACAACCTAGGTGCCCATCAAAGGATGAATGGATAAACAAATTATGGTATATCCGCACAATGGAATAGTACGCAATGATAAAGAACAATAATGAAGCCATGAAACATCTTATAACATGCAGGAAGCTGGAAGTCATTATGCTGAGTGAATTTAGTCATTCACAGAAGGACAAATACTGTATAAGACCACTATTATAAGAACTCAAGAAAAGGTTTAAACACAGAAGAAAACATTCTTTGATGGTTACGAGGGTGGGGAGGGAGGATGAGGGTTATTTACTAACCAGATAGTGTATAAGAATTATCTTAGGTGAAGGGAAGAACAGCAGACAGTACAGGTGAAGTCAGCACAACTGGACTAAACCAAAGCTAGGAAGTTTCTGAATAGAATCAAACACTTTTTGGGACAGAGTAGCAGGGGTAGAGGTCTGGGGACCATGCTTTCAGGGGACATCTAGGTCAATCGGCATAACAAAGTTTATTAAGAAAATGTTCTACATCCTACTTTGGTGAGTGGCATCTGGGATCTTAAAAGCTTGCAAGCGTCCATCTAAGATGCATCAATTGGTCCCAACTACCTGGAGTAAAGGAGAATGAAGAACGTCAAAGTCACAAGGAAAGTATTAGCCCAAGAGACAGAAAGGGCCACATAAACCAGAGACTTCATCAGCCTGAGACCAGAAGAACTAGATGGTGCCCGGCTACCACCAATGACTGCCCTGACAGGGAACACAACAGAGAGTCCTGGATGGAGCAGCAGAAAGGTGGGGTACAGAACTCAAATTCTAGTAAGAAGACTAGACTTAATGGTCTAAGACTGGAGGAACCCCAGAAATCATGGCCCCTGGATTCTCTATCAGCCCAGAACTAAAACAATTTCCGAGGCCAACTCTTCAGACAGGGATTGGACTGGACTGTGGGATATACAGTGATACTCGTGAGGAGTGTCCCTCCTAGCTCAAGTAGATACAAGAGACTAAACGGGCAGCTTCTGTCCGGAGGTGAGATCAGCAGACAGAGAGGGTTAGGAGCTGGTTGAATGGACGTGGGAAATCAGGGGTGGAAAGGAGGAGTGCGCTGTCACAGTATGGGGAGAGCAATTAGAGTCACGTAACAACGTATGTATATATTTTTGTATGGGAAAAAACAAAAAAAACTGAGTGTGAGTTAGGGGCTCTGGGAACTTGGGGGTGTTCGCTACGGAACAAATGGCCCTGTTGCTAAGGCGCACAGTGTAAGTTCCAACTCAGACCCCAGGCTTCCACTCCCACTTCCCACCCCCAGCCCATATTGTCCCAAAGCATTTGTCCTTAATGGTTAATCTATGTGTATTTCAGGGGAAATTTAATCCATATGGTTTTGATTCATTTACAGTTAACTCATCAAAACACTGATTTTTTCGGGGGGCAGGGAGGAGAGTTTGTTGCCATTTGGGAAGTGTTTTCAGATGTGATAAAAGCCTTTAAAACAATGAGGGAGGAGACTGGGAGTTGTTCCTGGAAGCAAGTTGGGTTCGACATGTGAGGAGGCTGAGGACCAAGCCTGGGCTTGCTCTGGTTCAGAGATGGTCAAATTTGGTCACATTTTTCTTCTTTGATCTTGGAAATGATGAGGTTAGAGAAGGATGGAAAGCATGGGAGAAAAACCCAAGCTGGAAGCAGCTTGGAGCCAGGAGGAGGACACTCCTGGGCACACACCTTTACACTGAGAGACAGGAGGAAGGAAGGCTGTAATCCAGCCAGTAAAACTCCTCGCCCAATCCAGTTCATTTAGCTTCAGTCACCTTGGTCATGAGAAATGGCTCTGAATCCTGAGCCAGTAGATGGTTACAATGGCATGGACCCATGGGGACCAACAACTCTGACCCTTTCCATTTGCATGTGAGAAACCAAAGACCAGAGAAGCAAGTACTTGACTAAGGTCACCTGTGGTTAGTGATGGAGTTGAGTCTAAAACCAGGTCTCCTAATTACCACTCCAGCAGACACAGCCCCACCCTCCACAGTGAACTAAAATACAGTTCTCTGCTCAGCGCTATCCTTTCTCTTGGTTATCCTCATCTGTTGGAATTTACTGTGTTAGGCCCAATGACAAGCACTTTGTGCACATTATGAGATGTGACCCTGGACAAGGTACTTAACCTCTCTTAGCCACAAAAGATGGTCAGGAGTGGAAGATATGGGCCACACCGCCAAGGTTCAAATCCCAGCTCTGCCACTTACTAGTTATCTTGGACAGGTTACTTAATCTTTCTGTTCCTCAGTTCCTATCTCACAGGATTACTATAAGGCTTGAAAAACAAACAAACAAACAAAAAAACAAAAACCAAACCCGTTGCTGTCAAGTCAATTCTGACTCATAGCAACCTTATGGGACAGACTAGAACTGCCCCATAGACTTTCCAAGGAGCAGCTGGTGGATTCAAACTGTCCACCTTTTGGTTAGTAGCTGAGTTCTTATCCACTCCACCACCAGGGCTTCATCATAAGGCTAGCTAGCTATTCTCATTTCTCAAATAATCATCCATAACAACTCAACAATGTAGCTACTCTTGTTATCACCATATTGCAGATGAGGAAACTGAGGCCCATGGAGATTAAGGCAGTTGTCTAAGGTAATTGGCAAAGCCGGAATTCAAGCGCAGATCTTTCTGACTCCAGAGAGGCTCTGGGATTTCTCAGATAATGTTGCGGAGTATGCTTGTTTAGCTTTTCCACGATCTAGCCTAGGCTTAGCACAATTTCTCTTACAGCTTTAACATCTACAGCATGAAATAATCATAACTGATATTATGTGTCAAAAGAATTTCAAATAAAATTTTCACTGTATTCTCAGCACCCAATCTGATATATTTTGGGAATGTTCTTACTTTTGACATGATGTTTTTAGATCTAAGAGATAGAAATTCAATGGAAACTTCCATACTTACAAGAGGAAATGTATTAACTCACCTAACTGGGAAAGTCCACAGTTGTATCCAGCCACTAAAAAGTTGTCACCAGGAATCTCTGTCTCCCTTCCCTTCCCTCTGGTTTCCTCTGGTCGGCTTCAGTCTCAGGTAGGCTCTCCCCTTTGGGGCAACATGGCGACCAGCAGTTCCAGAATGATAAATGACCAGCTTAGCAACCCAGCAGAAAGACAAGGCATCTTTCCCAAATTCCAGCAAAACCTTAGGATTGGCAGCCTTTGGGTGTGTCTGAGGATACACACCCACCTCTGAGATAATCACTTTCCAGGGGTATGAAGCTCACAGATTGGTCAGTCCTGGCCATGGGCCCATCCCCAAAGTTGGTGAATGGAGTCAGCCTCTCCCAAACAGAAGGACTGAGAGAAGGGATGGGGTGGCTCCCCTAAGGAACAGCCAGGATGCGATTATGACAGGAAGGGGGGATGGATGCCAGGCTGGCAGAAACATCAGCTATCCACTGTAGTTGTTGTTAGTTGCCTTTGAGTCAATGCTGACTCATGGTGACCCCAAGTGTACAGAGTAGAACTGCTCCATAGAGGCTTCAAAGCTGTGACCTTTAGGAAGCACATCACCAGGCCTTCCTCCCAAGGTGCCTCGGAGTGGATTTGGCCTGCAAACTTTTTGGCTAGTAGTTGAACGTTTAATCATTTGTGCCAACCAGGGACTCCAGATATCCATTATCCATGTCAAACAAGTATTGAGAGGGAAAAATTACCTGTTTGAGTGTGCTGTCACATTATAGGGACAGCAACTAGGGTCACATAACAATATGTGTATAAATTTTTTATGAAAAACTAATCTGAGCTGTAAACTTTCACCTAAAGCACAATGAAAAGTAAAAAAATTACCTGTTTGAGTCTCACTTGACATCCCATTGGATCGAAACTCTCGATCCTCAAACATTCTGGAAACAGTAATTTTTCCTTTATCTGAGAAACACTTCAATCAACTCTCTATCATGATGTCCTAAAAACCAAGGTGGCAGGAGAACACCACAGCACCCTGCTCGTGGGGCTGACCTGGGACTCCGGTCTCTTGTTTGCATCTTTCCTAGCTCCGCAGGGACCGTGGATGTTACTGTAGTCCAGTGAGGTGGAGGAAGATCTTTGGAGGCATTAATCTGTTTCTCTTTTTTTGTGGGAACCTAAAAATGGCCTTTCCTGAGCAGGGTTAACTTCACACCTGACCATCTTGGGACAAAAACATCTTCTTCCTGAAGGCCCCACGAGATGGCATAATGCCAGAAGGTGCCCACGTTCTCAGGGATCTGTGTCCGGCAAATGCACAACCCACCCATCTAAATTATATGACTGGGGCAGTCAAAGGTGGGTGGGCTGGACATAAGTTAACAGTATTATGTAAGCTGGTGGAATAGCTATTTAATACTTTTCTAGCACCCTGAATTTGTCCACATGTGGAGTGGATGCATTGTCCGTTTGGACTGAATTGGCCCATTGACCCAGCTCGCCAAGCATGTAAGTGCCTCTTGTCTGCCTGGGACAAGGTAAGCAGTAACACTCTAGTCAATTCTGTTAAACCACTCAAGATAGCCTAGTGCTGGAGAAAGACTTCAGGTTTTGGAGGCAGACTGGCCTGGATTTAAGCCTAGCTCTGGCACATATTTGCTTTGTGAACTTTGGCCTCCATTTCCTAATCTGTAAAATAGCAACACTAATACAGGGCCTAGATCCAGCTCCCCTGAGGGTCTCATGAGATGGCATATGTCAGGCCGAGTGCCTGCCACTGCAAGTCACTAACAAAGGTAGTAGGCTCCCCTCCTCCCTCCCGTGGCTGACTCTTTGCTGACCTGAGTGGTTGGACAGACCCTTTTTGTGTTATGTAGAGTTGAGCACTTGTCATATTTTAAATGCTCAGAGGTAGCAGCATAGACACACTACCACTCAGCTGGCATAAACTTTCTCAACAACTCATTCAGGTAGTAGGAAGAGAAGGCAGTTTCTAGATGAAAATTGGTCGTTAATCAGGTAAATAAACACCTTAACAGGCACCCAAGGGCTTTGGTGTCCTTGCTGTTGTTGTGTGCTACCAAGTTGATTCTGACTCATAATGACCCTATATGACAAAGTAGAACTGCCCTACAGGAGTAATCTTTATGGGAGCAGATTGTTAGGTGTTTTCTCCCATGGAGCCGCTAGTGGATTCAAACTGCCAACGTTTTGGTTAGCAGCCAAGTCCTTCACCATCATGACATCAGGGCTCCTTAAAAGTTTTAGTGTTGACTCCAAAATGCAGATTTAAACATTTCTATTAAGTTTTATTAAACATGGCTTCGAGATCTAATAATAACAGCCTCCAGGTACAAGTTGAAAGCTTAACATTCTTAACATACCTCATTTAATCCTGTGATGATGTCATTATTATTCCTTTTTACAAATGAGAAAACTGAGACTCTGAGAGGTTAAGTCAAGGTTGCCACCATCAGTTTTGTGCGTGGCCTATGTAAACAGCACCCTCTGGAGTTATGCAGGAGCCCTGGTGGTGCACTGGTTAAGAGCTCGGCTGCTAACCAAAAGATCAGCAGTTCAAATCCACCAGCCACTCCTTGGAAATCCTCTGGGGCAGTTCTATCCTGTCCTATATGGTAGCAATGAGTTGGAATTGACTTGACGGCAGCGGGTTTGGTTTGGTTTGGGGTTGTGCAGTGCATAACAAGAATAAACGTATCAGGCAACACTCATTTGACATTTACAGCATGCCAGGCACTGTCACATGCATTAATTCTTTTATGCAAATCTCAGGGATCATACGCAGAGGTCCTTGGCTGAGTCACTTGTCTAAGGTCACACAGCTAATAAATGGCGGAGCATGCTAAAGTGCCTGCCGTAACATCCTGCTCTTTTCCTATGTAGCACTTTTTATTTCTAATTGTTTAATTCTCCCCCCAACCAGATGTAAAATCCATGATGGAAGAACAGTGTCACTGTTGTATCCCCAGGACAGAGCAGAATACCTGGCTCGTAGCAGGTGCTGAATAAATACTGGAAAATGAATGAACGAATGAACAGGGTATATAAGATAGATACCAGGAAGAGTTTTAATAGCAAAAGACAGTCCATTATTCCATGCTCAAGGACTGGTGTAGGCTTCCATGGCGGTGGTGGTGGGATCTCAGGGAATGCTGGCCTTGGTGCCAGGCCATGAATTCTAGATCAAGTCTTCCCAGGGCACACAGACGGAGGTTAGAGAGGACGTACTTTCTAAAGCGACACAAAGTTCCTGGGCCCCACACAACATCTGGCCAAATAGGCATTCGCTTCTCAGACAAACTGAGACAATCCAGCTCAACATCCCAAGGGGCCACTGACCAACAGGCGCTGGGAATTAATGCTGGTTTTGCTCAAACAGCTGAGTATCACTACGGAGATCAAGCTCATTCGCCCTGGCCCTTTTCTTGTCCTCGTCTCTGGCTGAGAACGAGTGCTTCCGGCTCAGGGCTCTTAATCCACCTATATACGTGGGAGTGTGTGCGCCTGACAGGGCGCCAAGGCACCCCTGGGCCCAGAGAGGCGGCCCCTGGGCAGATCTGGAACGTTCAGAAATGCTGCCACCTTGTGGCGCCTTCAGGCCGGAGCAGGGCGCTCTTTGGTCAACTCCTGGAGCAAACAAGCACCTGGAACAACAAAAAAAAACCAAACCCGTTGCCATTGAGTGGATTCCAACTCCCCTAAATTTGCATTTCCCTTTTACCCCCATTTGCTTCAGTCTTGATATCTCTCCCTCTGCCCCAGAGTGATGGCAAATCCATGTTCGGATATCACTTGGAACTTTGGATGTTTTCTATTTGAAAAGTGCTCAAATGGAAATTCACTTCTGAGTCCTTAGGAATCCTTTGGAATTCTTTCTTAGGAGGGAGCACTTCACTGAGAGTCTGTCAGGAAAGTCCCCAACATGTGAAGCATCCACCTACTGGGCCCAGTTCAGAGTGCAGGCCATGGAGGCCGAGCGTGTCCATGCTACATCTGTCCACCTTAATGTCTCCTTAATGCCACTTTGCTCTCTGTCCAGGAACTTCTTTGTGGATATGGGTATTTACTCTAAGCTTCTGGAAGCTCTAGGGACAATGGTTATTTGGTGGTAAAATTTCCACCTTCCGTGCAGGAGACCTGGGTTCGATTCCCAGCCAATGCACTTCAGGCTCAGCCACCAACCATCCGTCAGTGGAGGCTTGCGTGTTACTATGATGCTAAACAAGTTTCAGCCGAGTTTCCAGACTAAGACAAACTAGGAAGAAAGGCCTGGAGGTTTGCTTCCAAAAATCAGTCAATGAAAACCCTACAGATCACAAGGGTCCAATCCACAACCGATCATGGGGATGGCACAGGACCGGGCAGCAATTCATTCAGCTGTGCCTGGGGTTGCCATGAGTCGGCAGGCAGGTAATACCAACAGATCTTGAAGCTCCACTCCCAAGGGCAAGGACATCCCACTGAAACATTCTGTCAGAGCTGAAAAGCTTTTGATCAGGGACCCCACCAAACTGCCTGAAGGGTTCTAGGTAGAAAAACCGCTTGCCAGTTCCAAGGTGACTGCGTTGAGAAAACACAATGCTTGCGGTTCTTCATCCCTCTCATGATCCTGTGGTGTTATGGGCTCCTGGTGCAAGGGTATCATTTGAAATAAAGAAATAAAGCCTGGATTCTGAGGTTGGTTCCTAGAGGAAGCCAGTCCTTCAAGTATGGTCCCACAGACTGCACGCATTCGCATTGTGAGGTGCTCAGTGCCTGCACAGGACCCCCTTCTGCCCTGGGAGGTTATTTCCTTCAGGGCCAGTCTTGGGCAAAACTGTCAAGGTGAACACAATTGCCTTTGGCACCTCCCAGCTCTCCCAGAAGCTATCACATCAGTAGCGCGCAGGTCCCTGAGGGAAGGGGTGGGACACAGGACAGGTAAACTTTGACAGAAAAAGGAACTAGGTACAAAGCTTGTTTAATTGTGATAGCGTCACCCCCGATTCATGGCAACCGCATGTACAACGAGGAAGAAACACTGCCCAGTCCTGTGCCACCGCCACGATCAGACTGTTCTGATCCATAGGGTTTTCATTGGCTGAGTTTCAGAAGCAGATCATCAGTCCTGTCTTCCTAGTCCATGTTAGTCTGGAAGCTCCACTGAAATCACAGCATCATAGCAGCACACAAGCCTCCAGTGACAGACAGGTGGTGGCTGAGCATGAGGCACATTGGCGGGGGATCAAACCTGAGTTTCCCGCCCGCATGGAAAGCAAAAATTCCATCACCAGTGCCTCACACATAAAGCTTAGGGTGCTAATAAAAGAAAGACGGTGGACCTTGGTGGAGCCTGCTGAGTGCTGAGATGAGCTGTGGCCAGTTAGAATCACAGAGTAGAAAGTGGAGGCCCTCAGACATGGCTCTTTCTGCTGGGGCAACAAGAAGAAGCAGACTATAGTCATTATGCACTTGGATATAGCCAAGTTCAAATCCCTGCTTCATTACTTGGTAGCTTTGTGATCCAGGGAAGTTACTTAACCTCTTTGTGCCTCAGTGTCCTCATGCATAAAATGGGGAAAATAATAGTTATTACCACAAAGTGTTGTTATAAGGATTAAATGATATTTATAAGACATTTAGAATAGTGTCTGATGCATTATCAGTGTTAAATAAAAATTAAATAAAATATCATGTATATTTGGAAGCATCATTCATATGTTCTGCAACCATTTATTCAGCACCCAGACCCTGTGCTGGGTCCAGAGGTGCAGAGACCAAATACCAATCCTGGCACCTACAAATGCTGAAGGAGCAGAACTGATGGCACGCTGAGGCTCAGGTCACTGTCTTGTCAGTCACAAGCTAGGAGGCCCTAGGAAATGCTCCTTCCTCATTCTGGACCTGTTTTCCATCCTTGAAATGAGAGGGCTGGTCTACAGCAGTCTCTTAGTTTCTTTTTTTAAAATTTTTTTTTATTGTGCTTTAAGTGAAAGTTTACAATTCAAATCAGTTTCTCCTACAAAAATTTATACACACATTGCTATGCGACCCTAGTTGCTCTCCCTATACTGTGACAGCTCACTCTTCCTTTCCACCCTGGATTTCCTGTGTCCATTCAACCAGCTCGTGACCCTCTCTGACTTCTTACCTCACCTCTGGACAGGAGCTGCCCATTTAGTCTTATGTATCTACTTGAGCTAAGAAGCACACTCTTCATGAGTATCACTTCGTGACCCATAGTCCAGTCTTATCTTTGTCTGAAGAGTTGGCATTGGGAATTGTTTCAGCTCTGGACCAACAGAGAGTCCAGGGGCCATGTCTTCTGGGGTCCCTCCAGTCTCAGTTAAACCATTAAGTCCGGTCTTTTTACTAGAATTTGAATTCTGCACCCCACTTTTCTCCTGCTCCATCAGGGACTCTCTGTTGTGTTCCCTGTCAGGGCAGTCATTGGTGGTAGCCAGGCACCATCTAGTTCTTCTGGTCTCAGGCTAATGGAGTCTCTGGTTTATGTGGCCCTTTCTGTCTCTTGGGCTAATATTTTCCTTGTCTTTGGTGTTCTTCATTCTCCTTTACTCCAGTGGGTTGGGACCAATTGATGCATCTTAGATGGCCACTCGCTAGCTTTTAAGATCCCAGACGCCACTCACCAAAGTGGGATGCAGAACATTTCTTAAACTTTGGTATGCCGATTGACCTAGATGTACCCTGAAACCATGGTCCTCAGACCCCCACTGCTGCTACTCTGTCCCTTGAAGTGTTTGGTTGTATTCAGGAAACTTCTAAGCTTTGGTTTAGTCCAGTTGTGCTGACTTCCCCTGTAGTGTGTGTTCCCCTTCCCTTCATCTAAGATAATTCTTGTCTACTATCTAATTAGTGAATACCCCTCTCCCTCCCTCCCCACCCTCGTAACCATCAAAGAATGTTTTCTTCTGTGTTTAAACCTTTTCTTGAGTTGTTATAATAGTGATCTTATACAATATTTGTCCTTTTGTGACTGACTAAATTCATTCAGCATAATGCCTTCCAGATTCCTCCATGTGATACAATGTTTCATGGATTCATTGTTGTTCTTTATCATTGTGTAGTATTCTATTGTGTGAAATAATTTGATTATCCATTTGTCCGTTGATGGGCACCTAGGTTGTTCCCATTTTCTTGCTGTCTTGAACAGTGCTGCAATGAACATGAGTGTGCATGTGTCTATTCGTGTGATGGCTCTTATTTCTCTAGGATATATTCCAAGGAGTGGTATTGCTGGATCGTACGGTACTTCTATTTCTAGCTTTTTAGGGAGGCGCCAATCAATTTCCAGAGTGGTTGTAACATTTTACATTCCCACTAACAGTGTATAAGTATTCCAGTCTCTCCACAACGTCTCCAACATTTATTACTTTGTATTTTTTGGATTAATGCTAGCCTAGTTGGGGTGAGATGGTATCTCATTGCAGTTTTGATTTGCATTTCTGTAATGACTAATGTTTGTGAACATTTCTTCATGTGTCTGTTAGCCGCCTGAATGTCTTCTTTGGCGAAGTGCCTGTTCATATCCTTTGCCTATTTTTTAATTGGGTTATTTGTCTTTTTGTTGCTGAGGTTTTGCAGTATCTTTTAGATTTTAGAGATTAGATGCTGATCGGATTTGTCATAGCCAAAATTTTTTTCCCAGTCTGTAGATTGTCTTTTGACTCTTTTGGTGAAGTCTTCTGATGAGCGTGTTTGATTTTTAGGAGCTCCCAGTTATCTAGTCTCTCTTCTGGTGCTTGTGCCTTGTTACTTATGGTTTGTATTGTGTTTACTCCACATATTAGGGCTCCTAGCATTGTCCCTATTTTTTCTTCCATGATCTTTATCATTTTTGATTTTATATTTAGGTCTTTGATCCATTTTGAGTTAGTTTTTGTGCCTGGTGTGAGATATGGGTCTTGTTTCAGTTTTTTGCAGATGGATATCCAGTTATGTCGGCACCATTTGTTAAAGAGACTGTCTTTTCCCCCAATTAATGGATTTGGGGACTTTGGCAAATATCAGCTGCTCGTAGGTGGATGAATTTACGTCTGGATTCTCAATTCTGTTCCATTGGTCTATGTATCTGTTTCTGTACCAATACCAGGCTGTTTTGACTACCATGGTGGTATAATGGGTTCTAAAATCAGGTAGTGTGAGGCTTCGCACTCTGTTCTTCTTCTTGAGTAATGCTTTACTTATCCAGGGCCTCTTCCCTTTTCATATGAAGTTGGTGATTTGTTTCTCCATCTCATTAAAAAATGCCAGTGGAATTTGGATCAGGATTGCATTGTATCTGTAGATAGCTCTAGGTAGAATTGACATTTTCACAATGTTAAGTCTTCTTATCCATGAGCAAGGTATGTCTTTCCACTTATGCAGGTCTCTTTTGATTTCTTGCAGTAGTGTCTTGTAGTTTTCATGTAAGGTCTTTTATGTCTTGGTTAGATTTATTCCTAAGTATTTTATTTTCTTGAGGGCCATTGTAAATGGTATTGCTTTGGTGATTTCCTCTTCAAAGTTCTCTTTTTTGGTGTAGAGGAATCCAACTGATTTTTGTATGTTTATCTTGTATCCTGAAACTTTGCTGAAATCTTCTATTAGTTCCAGTAGTTTTCATGTGGATTCTTTGGGGTTTTCTGTGTATAAGATCATATCATCTGCAAATGGAGATACTTTGACTTGTTCCCTACAAATTTGGATGCACTTTATTTCTTTCTGTAGCCTAATTGCTCTGGCTAGCACCTCCAGCACAATGTTGAGTAAGAGTGGTGATAAAGGGCATCCTTGTCTGGTTCCCATTCTCAAGGGGAATGCTTTCAAAGTGTCTCCATTTAGGATGATGTTGCTATTGGCTTTGTATAATGCCCTTAATTATGTTGAGGAATTTCCCTTCTATTCCTATTTTCTTGAGAGTTTTTATCATGAATGGATGTTGGACTTTGTCAAATGCTTTTTCTCCATCAGATTGATAAGATCATGTGGTTCTTTTGTTTTATTTATGTGATGGATTATATTAATTGTTTTTCTAATGTTGAACCCTCCCTGCATCCCTGGTATAAGTCCCACTTGATCATGGTGAATTATTGTTGTGATTGTTGCTGAATTCTACTGGCTAGGATTTTGAGGATTTTTGTGTCAATGTTCATGAGGGCTATTGGTCTGTAATTTTCTTTTTTTGTGGTGTCTTTACCTGGTTTTGGTATCAGGGTTATGCTGGTTTCATAGAATGAGTTTGGGAGTATTCCATCCTTTTCTATGCTCTGAAATACCTTTAGTAGTAGTGGTGTTAACTCTTCTCTGAATGTTTGGTGGAATTCTCCAGTGAAACCATCAGGGCCAGGCTTTTTTTTTGTTGGGAGTTTTTAAATTAGCTTTTCAATCTTTTTTTTGTTATAGGTTTATTTAGTTGTTCTGCCTCTGTTTGTGTTAGTTTAGGTAGGTAGTGAGTTTCTAAAAAGCTACCCATTTCCTCTAGGCTTTCAAATTTGTTACAGTACATTTTTTCATAGTATTCTGTTATGATTCTTTTAAATTCAGTTGGGTCTGTTGTGCTATCACCCATCTCATTTCTTATTTGGGTTATTTACTTCCTCTCCTTTTTTTTTTTTTTTTTTTTTGACAGTTTGGCCGATGATTTATCAATTTTGTTGATCTTTTCAAAGAATCAGCTTTTGGTCTTGTTAACTCTTTCAATTGTTTTTCTATTCTCTATTTCATTTAATTCTTCTCTATTTCTTATTATTTCCTTTCCTCTGGATCCTGAAGGTTTCTTTTGCTGCTCTCTTTCTACTTGTTCCAGTTGTAGGGTTAATGTTTTGATTTTGGCCCTTTCTTCTTTTTGGATATGTGCATTTATTGCTATAAACTGACCTCTGAGCACTGCTTTTGCTGTGTCCCATAAGTTCTGGTAGGATGTGTTTTCATTCTCATTTGATTCTGTGAATTTCTTTATTCCATCCTTAATTTCTTCTATAATCCAGTAGTTTTTGAGCAAGCTATTGTTCAGTTTCCATGTGTTTGATTTTTTTTCATTGCTTTTTCTGTTACTGATTTCTACTTTTACAGCTTTATGATCAGAAAAGATGCTTTGTAATATTTCGATGCTTTGGATTTTGTTAAGGCTTGCTTTAAGGCCTAATATGTGGTCTATCCTGGAGAATGTTCCATGTGCATTAGAAAAGAAAATATACTTGGTTGCTGTTGGGTGGAGTCTATGAGATCAAGTTGGTTGATTGTAGCAGTTAGCTCTTCTGTGTCTTTGTTGAGTTTCTTTCTGGATGTTCTGTCCTTCACCGAAAGTGGTGTGTTGAAGTCTCCTACTACTATTGTGGAGCTGTCTATCTCTCTATTCTATTCAATGCTGTTAAAGTTTGTTTTATGTATTTTAGAGCCCTGTTGTTGGGTGCGCAAATATTTATTATGGTTACATCCTCCTAGTGTATTGACCCTTTAATCATTATATAGTGTCCTTCCTTATCCTTTGTGATGGATTTTACTTTAAAGACTATTTTTTCAGAGATTAATATTGCTACTCCTGCTCTTTTTTGAGTGTTGTTTGCTTGATATATTTTTTTCCATCCTTTGAGTTTTAGTTTGTTTGTGTCTTTAAGTCTAAGGTGTGTCTCTTGTAGGCAGCATATAGATGGATCATGTTTTTTTAATCTATTCTGCCACTCTCTGTCTCTTTTTTGGTGCATTTAGTCCATTTACATTCAGTGTAATTATTGATAGGTATGAGTTTAGTGCTGTCATTCTGATGTCTTTTTGTGTGTGTTGTTGACACTTTCTTTGTTCCACTTAATTTTCTGTGCTGAGTCATTTTTCTTTATGTATTTTCCTTGTCATCTTTTTCATTGTTGTTGATTTTGTATTTGCTGAGTCTTTATGTTTTTCTTGTTTTTTTTTTTATTTTTTATTTTGATGTGTAGGATTGTTAGTTTCCTTTGCAGTTACCTTAATATTTACCTCTATTTTTCTAAGTTTAAACTACTGCTTTTTTTCTTTATATCTCCTTGACTCCCTCTCCATGTTAAGGATCAATGACTACATTATTTAGTCCGTCTTTTTTTTTATTTTAATCTTGTCGTCTTTTACATATTGATGTCTCTGTTTTCCTGTTTTCAGTGTTTTAGCTTTGATTTATTTTTGTGACTTTCCTATCTAGGTTGATATCTGGTTGCTCTGTCCATTGTTCTAGTCTTGGGTTTTATCTGATGTTATTTTCTAACAAGAAGACTCTGTTTACTACTTCTTGTAATTTAGGTTTAATTTTTGCAAATTCCCTAAACTTCTGTTTATTTGGCAGTGCCTTAATTTCATCATCATATTTGAGAAACAGTTTTACTGGATATATAATTCTTGGCTGGCAATTTTTTTCCTTCAAGGCTTTGTATATATCATCCCATTGCCTTCTTGCCTGCTTGGTTTCTGCTGAGTAGTCTGAGCTTAGTCTTATTGACTCTCCTTTGTAGCTGACTTTGCGTTTATACCTAGCCGCTCTTAAAATTCTCTCCTTATCTTTGGTTTTGGCAAGTTTGATTATAATATGTCTTGGTGACTTTCTTTTGGCGTCTACCTTATGTGGGGTTTGATGAGCATCTTGGATAGATATCTTGTCATCTTTCACTATATCAGGGAAGTTTTAGGCCAACAAATCTTCAACAATTCTCTCTGTATTTTCTGTTATCCACCCCCACCCCCCCTTCTGGTATTCCAATCACTCATAAGTTATTCCTCTTGATGGAGTCCCACAGAATTCTTAGGGTTTCTTCACTTTTTAAAATTTTTTAATCTGATTTTTCCTCAAATAAGTTGGTGTCAAGCGTTTATCTTCAATCTCACTAATTGTGACTTCCATTGCCTCAGTTCTGGTCCTATGACTTTCTATTCAGTTGTCTAATTCTGAAAATTTATTGTTAATCTTCTGGATTTCCGATTGCCGTCTCTCTATGGATTCTTGCAGCCTGTTAAGTTTGTCATTATGCTCTTCTCTAATCTTCTTAAGTTCCTCTGTGGCTTTGTCTGTGTGTTCCTTGGATTCTTCTATGTTTTGCATGATCTCCTTCCTGATCTCTTGAAGAGTTCTGTATATTAATCTTGTGTATTCCACTTCCAGTAATTCCAAGAAATTCTCTTTCTCTTGAAAATGTCTTGAATTTTTGTTTTGGGAGCTTGCTGAAGCCATCATGATCTGCCTTTTTATTTGATTTGATAGTGACTGTTAATAAGTCAATAAGTTATTATATTTATTTATTTATTTTACATTTGCATACTGTGTCCTAGCTTCTTGTTTTGTTTTGTTTTGATATGCCCAAATAGGCTGCTCATGTGAGATAGTTTGATTACTGGCACCTTTGAAGCTCTAACATCCTGTCACCAGGTGGTTAGAGTTGTTATTAGGTATATGAGCCCAGGAGTCTGTTTAGTTTTCTTGTATGGATTCAGTTTAGGTGTCCAGGTAGTCACTCACCAAGTATGTGGTGCAAGCTCTCACCTACAGTCCTAGACAAACAGGGGTGATTGGTGTAGGCACAGGTATCAGGCTGCAGTAGGGGGTCACGCACTGAGCAAGGCAGGAGGCTGACGGCTGCCCATGAATATCCGGGAGGAAAGAATGTCTCTGTTCCATAGAGCACATCGGTGGGTGGGTTTTGTAGCCAGATTGTGAGCACCCAATGCCGTTGGCTGTAAGGACTGGGAGGCACCACTTTTTCTTGGATTCCTGTCGTGGGTGGGTAGGTTGCGTGGGTGGAGCCACCAGTCATCAGGCCCCTGATGTGGGTAGGTGAAGACCCTGCTTAATGGGCAGAGCAGTGTCAAATGTCACGAACCTGTCACTTCACCATGTAGCTGATACAGTTGAAGTTAAGCTTCAGGTATATACCCTGATGTATTGTAGTAATGAGGGCCTACGCTGTTGAAATGGGCCCACACAGGTCTATGCAGGGGTGAAAGGCATTCAAAGTCTGTGGACCCCTTATGCCTGTGCCTAGACAAAGGAGCCGTGCTTACCCTGAGTTCCTGGCTTCGGTGAGCCAGCAGATTATTTTTTCCTATTTGTTAATTTGTTCCCTCTCCAAAGCTGGGAGAATGGCTCAGGGGGCATGATGGGTCCCATTTCTGGCCCAGGGGACTTGGCAGTTGCTGAAGCTGGCCTGGGACACAGTGCAGGGCAGGTAAGGGGCAGGTAAATGGGAGAGAGTTTTTTTCCCAAAGGGGGTGTTTTTTTGATCTGCGCGGTAGGTCAGACACATGTGCTTATCTTTTGCCCATTGAGTGCCGCTTTTCACTGGTTCTGGAGGCATAAGTAGACTCTCCACCAGTCAGTCTCTCCTGATGTGGAAACCCCCACTCCCCCGAGTGCCACTGCTTGCCTCACGGCACATGCCAGCCTATCTGGCCTGAACAGTCCCATTTCCCACCCGGTCAGGCCTGGCAACTCTTCCCTACTTTCGAACCATCTCTCCCTCCCTCTGCCGCTCAGTCTGATTCCTCAACTTTGCCTTTGATGTTCAGGGCTCCTAGATTATCACATATAATCGATTCACTTGTTTTTTCAGGTTTTTGTTGTAAGAGGGACCACACAAAACACCTGACTACTCCACCGTCTTGGCCCCACCTCAGTATCTAAGTTTCTTAGTGCTGCTGTAACAGAAATACTCTAAGTGGGTGGCTTTAACAAACAGAAATTCATTTTCTCACAGTTTAGAAGGCTAGAGTCTGAATTCAGGGAGCTGGCTGCAGGGAAATTCTCTCTCTGTCCTCTCTGGGGTAAAATCTTATCAGCTTCTCTACCATTCTTCTTGACGTTTCTTGGAGATCTCCATGTGGCATCTCTTTCCCTCATTCATGCTTGCTTGCTTTGGTGCCTAATTTGCTCTTTTTATATCTCAAAAGTGATTGGCTACACTGATGTAACCTCATTAACATAACAAATGGACTTACAGCCACAGATATGTTGTTGTTGTTGTTAGGTGCCATCGAGTCAGTTCCAACTCACAGTGACCCTACGTACAACAGAACAAAACATTGCCCAGTCCTGCATCATTCTCACAATCATTGTTATGCTTGAGCCCATTGTTGCAGCCACTGTGTCATTCCATCTCCTTAGGGTCTTCCTCTTTTTCGCTGACCCTCTACTTTACCAAACATGCTGTCCTTCTCCAGGGACTGGTCCCTCCTGATAACTTGTCCAAATATGTGAGATGAAGTCTTACCATGCTTGCTTCTAATGAGAATTCTGGCTATACTTCTTCCAAGACAGGCTTATTTGTTCTTCTGGTAGTCCATGGTAAATTCAATATTCTTTGCCAACGCCATAGTTCAAATGCAACAATTCTTCTTCACTCTTCCTTATTCATTGTCCAGCTTTCACATGCATATGAGGTGATTGGAAACACCACGGCTTGGGTCAGGTGCACCTTTGTCCTTAAAGTGACATCTTTGCTTTTTTAATACTTTAAAGAGATCTTTTGCAGCAGATTTGCCCAATGCAATGTGTCTTTTGATTTCTTGACTGCTGTTTCCATGGGCGTTGATTGTGGATATAGAGGATATATATATATAGTGGATCCACAGGTATAGAAGTTAGGCTTCTAACATATTTTTTTGTGGGGGGCACAATTCAATCCATAGCAAGCAGTGTTTCTCAACTCTGCCTGCTCCTTAGTATCACCCAGAGGGCTTTTAAAAAATAGCAATGTTGGGCCTCACCCCCCACAACCCTTTTGCTGATAATATTTAGTCAACAAATATCACTTGAGACTCCAGCTGTGTAAAACCTCTGCTAGGCACTGGAGTAGGGCAGGGTTTGGAGCTACAGAAGGTGCCAACCTGTCCTCCTGAAGTTCTTAGACCGTGGAGGAGAAAGGCAAGCATGTACACAAATTTCTGTGATGTCAGGTGAAACTGGTGAGTGTCATAGAGAAGTCTAGATAAAGGACTTGGAGAGGCAAGAGACAGCTCTTCTACTTTAGGGGTGGAGGTGGGTCATAGTTGTTGCAGGTAGCACCTAAGTTAGCCCAAAAAATTAAGGGCAAGAGGAAAATGTTTGGCCTAATAGTCCTTAAACACCCATATGAGACAATTGAATTGAGCCTTAGTGACTACAGGTTTTTAGTACACAAAAGAGGCAGAGAACAAAGAAGGAAGGAGAAGTACAACTGCACTAGTCTCTCCTCTTCCACCTGATTTACAAGGCAAGATGTTCTCCGAGTCTAGAGGACCACTCTCAGGAGGGCTATAGTGGACGCTGGATGTGGTATTAGAGGCCTCTCCTGAGCCATGGCTCCAGGGCTCTGTCTCCATTTTTCACGGCTCCAGAGGAGAAAGTCAAAAGTTACAGCTGGCTCCTCAGAGGGCACCTAAACAAGCAGAGCTTGCTGCCCAGAATGCCCTTGTCGCATTGGCTTTCCTCTCATGGCATTTGCAACTCAGAAACACAGTGTTGGAGGAGATGGGTTCTCCGGAATAGCTGGCTTCCCACCACCTGCCACCCCATGCCTAGCACAGTCATTTGCACATTTTCACTCTTTGGGTGTTCATCAGAATGTCTGAGGGAGTGGTTTTTATTTTACTGTTTTAAGAACTAAATATTTATTTACGTATTTTAAAATAAGTTTGGGATATGCCACAATCTTGGTTTAAGCTCACCTCAGGCTCCAAATCCACAAAGACAGACTTGTACAAAAAAACAAACAAACAAAAAAAAAATTGATACTTACCACAATGACCCTGAGATACTAAACTGTTCCAAAGTATCTTCAGAAAAATGAAAGAAAGATATAGTTATACATGACAGATCTTCAATTATAGAAGGAACCTTAGAGATCATCTTGCTCAATGCTTTCAGGTTATAAATGAGAAAAATGTGACCCAGAAAGAGCAAATGATTTGCCCCAAATGATAAGGTTATTGGGAGAATTCAGACAAAATCCTGAATCTCCCAAATTTCCTAGGGTTCTTTTGAAAAATGATAGTTTGCAGGGCTCTACAGGGATTCTGATTCAGTAGGTCTGGGATGGGGTCTGGTATTCTGTAGTTTTTAAAAGCTTCAAGTGTTGAACAGCAGCAAGGGTTGAACACTGCTGTATCAGGCATGCAATAGGGGTCTGTAAAATTTATTTATAGCAGAGTCTTTTCAGAGCTAAGCTGAAGTTGGCATGTGGGGGCCTAGCAGAAAGCTACAGCTGTTTCCCAGAGGACCTGGGAGACATGGCCTTGGTCTTCACAGGAATCTTGTGAGGGAGGAGACACACATAGGGACCAAGAGCCTGTCTCAGAAGCTAGAAAGCAGAGGAACCCATTTGTATGTTATTGTTAAATGACACCTCCATGGGCTGGTGAGGCCTAAATGAATATGTCCCCATTTTACTGATCAAGACACTGAGGCTCATGGAGAGTTCACTGGCATGGCCATGGTGTTAAGGCTAGTAAAAGGCAGAGTTTGATCCAGGCTGTACGGTTTTCTATGCTGCCATAACAAATTACCACAAGCTTAGTGTCTTCAAACAACATAAATTTATCATCTTACAGTTCTGTAGGTCAGGCATCAGACATGGGTCTCACTAGGCTAAAATCAAGGGCTATGTTCCTTCCTGGAGGTTCTAGGGGAGAGTCCACTTCCTTGCCTTTTCTAGCTTCTAGAGGCCACCACATATCTTGGTTTGTGGCCCCCTCCTCCATCATTAAAGACAGCAGCATCCTATTCCTCTGACTCTTCTTCAGTTGTCCCATCTGTCTCTAACCACAACCAGGGAAGACTCTCCAGTTTTAGGATTTATGTGATTAGATCGGCCCACTGGGATAATCCAGGATAACCTCCTCATCTCAAAATCCTTAAATTTCATCACCTCTGCAAAGACCCTTTTGCCATGCAAGATAACACATTCACAGGTTCCAGGGATTAGAATAGACTCCTTTGGGGCCATTATTCTGCCTACCACACAATTTTCACTCTTTTGGTTCCTAATTTAGCGCTCTGGGCCATATGCCACACTACAAGTCCACCTTCTCCCTCCCTCGCCTCTCCTGACCTCTCCCGACCTCCTCGTGAACACAGGGAGTGACTTCACCTGGGGCTATATCTGCTTCCAAGACCAGCACTCAGTTCTCACCCAACTCACCGTGTGATCTGAAATTACATGCAGGACTAATTGCTGCTTGAGGCTACTTGTGAAATGGGGATAGTTTGTAACAAAAAACCCATCACAAGGCTTCAAGGTATGAAATGAGTTGTTCTGGGAGGGGACAGGAAGAAAATACACACACATACTCTCTCTCTCTCTTTCACACACATACACACATACTCTCACATATACATACACACACACTCACATACTACCTCTCTCTCTCACACACACCCCCCCCCCCACACACACACACCCCATATGACCCCGATACTATGCCTCTCACCCAGAATCCATAAAGTCCTCTACAGGTTAGGGGAGAGTGAAGGCTGGCCTTTTCTTTTTATTTTAATTTTGGTAAAATATATATTTGGTTTCTATGCATTTGCCTATTCTAGACATTTCATGTAAGTGGGCTCACACAATATTTGTTCTTTTGTACTGACTTATGTTACCCCGCATAGTATTGTCAAGGTTCATCCACATCTTAGCATGTATCAGAACTTCGTTTCTCTTTCTGACTGGGTGATAATCCATTGTATATATATAACCACATTTTGCTAATCTATTCATCTGTAATGGACACTTGAGTTGTTTCCACCTTTTGGCTACTCTGAACAGTGCTGCAATGAAAGTTGGTGTACACATGTCTGTGTCGCTGCTTTCAGTTCTTTGGGGTACGTACCTAGGAGTGGGATTGTGGATCATATGGCAATTCTACGTTTAATTTTTTGAGGAACTACTGTTTTTCACAGCAGCTGCACTATTTTACAATTGCACTAGCAATGGAGGAGGGAAGGCATGCGTTTTTAATTTAATTTTTTTTAACCCAATAATAAAGTGAGAGCAGAAAGGTGAAGCAAAGAAAGCTGTGGACACAGAGTCTGGAGCAGTCCTGGTTCTGCAATTGCAAGCCATACGACCTTGGGGGAGAGTCCCCTCTCTGGGCATCAGCTGCCAATCTTGAAAAGGAGAAAGCTAGAGTGGTCTGTAAGCTCCTCCCATGGTGGCAGCTACAGTTAATGTTCTCATTATTAACATACATGCCTGTTCTCAGGGCTGTCATGAGAGCTAAATGAGGAAGTAAGAGAAAAACCCTTAGCCCAGTGCCTGGTGTGCAGTAAGTACCAATAAATGGTAGCTCCTATTAAGGTCTCAGCTGCTAACCCAAATGTTAGTGGTTCAAACCCACCAGCAGCTCCGTGGGAGAAAGACGTGGCAATCTGCTTCTGTAAAGATTAGAACCTTGGAAACCTTGTAGGGCAGTTCTACTCTGTCCTATTGGGTCACTATGAGTCAGAACTGACTTGACGGCGACGGGTGTGGTTTTTGGGGTTTATTGTGATATTTTAGGAACCCTGGTGGTGCAGTGTTTACAGTGATTACCTGAATTTCAAAAACAAAACAAAGACATTACAAGAACAGAAAATTACAAAGCAATATTCCTCATAAACATAGATGCAAAAATCCTTAACAAAATACTAGTAAATCTAATCCAGCAACCTCCCCAAAAATGGGTAATGAACTGTGTCCAGTGTTTATTCCAGGAATGCAAGGGTGGTTTAACGTTCAAGAATCAATAAACATAATTCACTTCATTAACAGGATGAAAAAGAAAGCTCATATTATCATCTTGATAGATACAGAAATAGCACTTGATAAAATTCAATACCCACTTGTCTTAGGCTGGGTTCTCTAGAGAAGCAAAACCTGTGAAGTGTATATATATATATGTATATATATATATACGCATATAAACCCGTTGCCATCAAGTTGATTCCGACTCATAGCAACCCCATAAGAGAGAGTAGAACTGCTCCGTAGTGTTTCCGAGGAGAGGCTGGTGAATTTGAACTGCCAACCTTCTGGTTAGCAGACAAACGCTTTAACCATTGTGCCACCAGGAATCTATATATCCAAATATATATGTATATATATGCATATATATGTGTGTGTGTGTATATATATATATATATATAAAACCCATTGCCATTGAGTCCATTGTGACTCATAGCGACCCTATAGGATAGGCTAGAACTGCAGCTGGTGGATTTGAACTGCCAACCTTTTGGTTAGCAGCCAAGCTCTTAACCACTGTGCCACCAGGGCTCCATACATATATTTGGCGGACGAACCCAAGGTCAGCAGGTAAGATAGCAGGGTGCTGGCTCACAGGCTGCAGAGGCCAATGAATCCCAAGATCAGTAGGCAAGATGGCAGACTGCTAGCTCACAGGCTGCAGAGGCTGCCAAATCCTGAGATCGGCAGGAAATATGGCAGGCAGCTGGCTCAAGTCTTAAGAACAAGAGGTCAGATGATGACAAGCCAGATGCAGGATCCAGAGCAAGCAAGTGAGCTTCGCCAGAACATCCATATATATACCGGATACAGACCACATCCCCAAAGAAACTCCCCTTATAACTGATTGGCTGATCACATCAGATCACATCATGGAGGATGACTACATCATTACATAACTGCCAAATTACACCATTACATAACTGCCAAACCACTGAGAATCATGGCCCAGCCAAGATGACACACAACCTTAACCATCACACCATTCATAATAATAACCCTCAACTAACTAGGAATAGAAAGAAACTTCTGCAAACTGATTAAAAAAAAAACAAAACCTGTTTCCGTCGAGTTGATTCTGACTCATAGTGACCCTATAGCAACCCTGTAGGACAGAGTAGAACTGCCCCATAGAGTTTCCAAGGAGCACCTGATGGATTCGAACTGCTGACCTTTTGGTTAGCAGCCATAGCACTTAACCACTACACCACCAGGGTTTCCAAAACTGGTAAAGGTTATCTCAAAAAAGAACCTACAGCTAACATCGTACTTAATGGTAAAAGATTAAAAACTTCATCCTTAAGGTTGAGAAAAAGCAAAGATGTCTGCTCTTATCACAACTGTTTAGTAATATAGTAGATGTCTTAGCCAGTACAATAAGAAGGGAAAAAAAAATTTTTAATTAAAGACAATACAGACTGGAAAAAATTCTCTCTTTTTGGAGATGACATGGTTGTCTGTGTAGAAAATCCTCAGAAGTCTATAAACAATTGACTGGAGTGAATATATTAATTTAACAATATTTTAAGATTCAAGGTCAACATACAAAAATCAATTGTATTTCCCTATAGTACCAAAGAAAAATTAAATAAGAAAATTCTAGAAAAGGCAAATCTAATCTATAGTGAACAGAAAGCAAGTCAGTTTTTGCCTTGAGTAGATCATAGGGATAGGGATTGATCACAAAGGGGCACTAGGGAACTTTTGGTGGTGATGAAAATGTTCTATATTTTGATTGTGGTGAAGACTACATAGCTGTATACATTTGTCAAAACTCATTAAAGTGTATGATTAAAATGTGTGCATCTTATTGTCTATGCATTTTTTGCCTCAATAAAGTTAAGGTTCAAAAAGTAAAAAAAAAAAAAAAAAATCAGTGAGGTTCCACAACACTAGCAATAACTAACTAGAAAAATATAATAGAGTTAGAGTCACAATTCATAATGGCTTCTCACTCCCAGGAGTATCCAGGAATTAACCGAAAATTATACAAGATCTTGACACAGGAAAAATTAAATAAGACCTAAATAAATAGAGACATAGAACATGTTTGTGAATGGAGTGACTTGGGTTATAAAAATGTCAATTCTCACCACATTAATTCTTTAAATCCTATTTTATTTCAATAAAATTTTGACCTTTTGGACCTTTATAAATATTGTAAAGTTCAGAAAAACAAACTTACACAGATAGCTAAGATAGTTTTGAATAAAAAAAAAAAAAAGAGAGCAAAGAAGGAAGGAAAACTTTACCCTATTAGACATCAAGATGTTCTAAAAGACATAATAATAAAGATAGTGGGGTACTAGTGCAGGAACAGGCAAACAGACAAAGAAAACTCAGAAAGAGAACTATGGTCTGTGATATGGAGTCACCAGTATTCAGTGGAGGGAAAAATAAATTATTTAGTAGATGCTGTTGGGGTAACTGGCTTACTAGATGAAGATGAATAAAGTTGTTACTCTAATTCAAACCATATTCAAAACTGAACTAAAAAAAGACCCAAATATGAAAGAAAAATTCTATGTATTCTATAGAAGAAAATGTAAGAAAGTATTTTTTTTGATCTTAGGGTGGTAAGGATTTCTTCAAATAAGACACCAAAAACATAAACCACATGGAAAAAATTGGTGAACTTGACTACATCGAAATTAAAAATATCTGTTCAAACATGGCCACTAGGGCCATAGTTAACCAGTGGGTGACAGATTGGGAGGACATAACATACATGGTCTAAAACCAACAAGGGAATAGAAGTTAGAATATAAGATAAATAAGATACTGCAAATTAGCAGGAAAAAAGACAGGAAATCCAATGGAGGAGATGGGGTAGTTTCTAGGAGGGGATAATAAATGACTAATGAGTTTATGGAGAACTGTTTAACCTCACCAATAACTGGAAACCTGCAAACTGAATTAGCAATGAGATGCCACAGTATACCCACTAGATTGGCAAAAATTAGAAAGCCAGAAAGAAAATACCAAGTGTTGGTGAAGATGTGGGGAAACCAGAACCTTTGAATAAGCTTCTGTAGCAGCAGTCGGGACTGAGTGCTGTTCTCCAGAAATATAAGGACTCAACCTCCTTTGGAGACAGACAAGGGTCACTAGCCAAGCCACTCTTCAGTGAGCTCTGGATTGCGTGCTGAGTCCTTGGGCAGGAACAGCATGGAGTATTTCAACTGAAGGGACTGTAAATAAGCTAGCTACCAGGTAATGGTCCAAGGGTTGCTGGATGTAGGCCAACTGGAGAGATGGGCGGCCTTCAGGTCCTGGCACTTGTCCAGGTCACACAGGGGAAATTTGGGAGGGGGTGGAGAACGCAATATCTTTCCACTTAGGAACGCAGAGAAGTGGTGGGTGAAATAGAGACCGGTAGTGGGGAGATGGGACCATTAACACTCTCTACCCACACTCATCTCTCAGTGTTCCAGGGAGAGAAAGACGGCAGATGTGGGTGACATCCTCAGGCCAGGTTCTTCTGGGGCTTCAGACATGCTCTGGAACCCTGTAGGGGTGCTTACCTCTCTATACCTCAGAATCCTCAACCAAGGTGTGGGAGGGGCTCCTGTCCCTGGCCTAGCTCTCAGGCCCAGGTTACATAAATAGGATCTGTGATTTCAAATGCAAGTGATGGGCTGGGCCATTAGGAAGAGTTTGCTGGGCTGCTTTGAGGTTTGACCTATTTATTTTTCTCCAGCAACTTTTTTGGAAACTCTCTTTGTTAAGGTTTTTCCTTCCCTCTTGCTTTCTTCCCTCTGACTTTGACACCAGCACAAAAGCCAGCGTGGGTAGGGAGTTTGGGCGTTCAAGGACACTGCAGAGCATCAAACCTGTCCCTGCCCCTCCCCTTTCCAGGATTTAACTAGGCCCTGGTCTCTGCAAGTGTTCCTGGAATCTCAAGGACAAAGGACAAGGCTTCTCATCTTCTGTCCCCAAAGGTCTCACTTTCTTGTCTTTCTATGCAGTAGTAAGGACTGAGGTCCCAAGCAGGGGCCACAGAACCCAAGCTTTTCCCTGGGCCATCTACACTCGAGCTGGACTCTGAAAAGAATTTAGAGCTTGGTCACAGGCCCTCACGGCAGCTTTCTGAGTGGGTGGTGGTCCTTACAAGTAGAGAAGCCTTAACTCCAGCCCTAGTCTGTCTTCTCACATTCACACTTCCCCAACCTATTACTCTAAACAGAACTTTCCTAGGTCTGCAAACAATGTCCCCAACAGAACATTCAGGAGGCAGAACAGACTTGCCTATGAGTTAAGGCTCTAGCCATCACCTTCACATCCCCTAAAACTCCCCACCCCCCACATCTGACAGATGTCTCATAATTTATCATTAAACCAAAATCAAACAAGACAAACTTGAGCCTGATCAGGACAGGTATCCCATTAAGCCTGATCAATCACTTATACATGAGTGTGAATGAGATGTTCAGAGCGTTTCCTCAGGGTGGAGTGTGAGGAGATTCTAGAGCCCTTCAGAACTTTTCAAGGTAAGATGGGGACTTCTACGGGGGAGGGGGACACAGGTAGGACAGGTGGAGGTGCCAAAGACGAACCTCGCCCATCCTGGCTGGTCCTGGTTGGGACTGTGCTGTCATTTACAAAAGGCCTCTATGAAGCCCGCCCTTGACCCCCGGCGGTTGGCCGTCCCCTACCTGGTCCAGTCCCCCTGGCTGGCACCCAGGTATCCGAGCTGCTTGGATTTCCCTACCTTGCAGGTAGACTTGCTCCCTCTCTCACCTTGCCTCTCTACAGATCTCTTTTGTCTTTTTCATTTTCTCGTTAACATTTCCCTTTAATCTCGCCTTTCTCTTTCTCACCTTTGCTTTCTCCCTCTCACTTTCTCTCACACTTCACTTTATTCTTGTCCTTTTGCCTTTTCTTTCACATTCTCTCTCTTTCACTCATTCTTTTCTACTCCACTTTCGTTTTTCTTAAAATACTTGACACGTCACACACACACACACACACATACACACACGTAAAACTCAGCCTGCCTCCAGAAACATGGTGTTTTCCTCCATTTATCCAAGTCCTTTTGGATATCCTTCAGTAGAAAAGGAATTTTATTGGTGTAGAGACTTCACGTTTGCTAAGTGTGAGTTATTCCTTGTTCCCTTTCCCCGCTTCCTTTTCTTCTCTCTTCTGTGCATGTGGCCTCTCTCTTTCTCTCTCCTTCTCTCTCCTTCTCTCTCCCCATCTTTCTCTCTTCATCCTCTTCCTTTTAGCTGCCTGAACATCTCAATTGTACGATGTCAGCAGATCCTGGTTGGTCTGATATTTTATACTAGGTGCGTCTGCTTTAACGATTCCATTTAAAAATTAAACCCATCTGCCTCAAACTGAAAACAGCCTCTCCCCCACCAGGGACAATAAATATTGATGACTTGAAGCATGATTGGCTTTTATGATGTTTGATGACAACTGGTATCAGTTACAGAACTTACATCATTTAATAAAAAAATAAAAAGCCCTAGCAGGGATGTTGCATGTCAACAGACATTATTAAATGTCAAAAGAAATACATTGTGTTCAAGAGCTCGAAATCTAAACAATGTGAGGGTGCTAGGGAGGGGTTAGGTGGGGGAGGCTGGGACAGCTTTTATGTGAATTTGGCAATATTATTTCTCTTTGTGTCCACCATAATTTGTGCCAGTTGAGCCCTACTGTAGTCACCACCTTAATGTCTTTCTCAAGAAATACTCTTCCTTTTCATTATTTGAAAAGCTGAGTCTACTGCCGTCTCTCTCTTCCCCAACAGGGGACATCTCAGATACCTCCAGTTGGGAGAAAACAGGATATCCTGAAGGATACAAGAGCTGGAAGCAGAATAAGAGGTGAGAACACTTTGTGTCCCTCTTTGTTTTTGTTGTCAGTACAGAATTAGGACAGCTTGGCTCTGAGGTTTAAAGCTAATAAACCAAGACCTGGTTGGTGAACTCACTGTGCTTCTATTTATACCCGATAAGTTACATATAAATAGCTTTGTTAAAGAGGTGGCTGCCAACATTCTATTTGGAGTACATTCAGTTATAAAACAAGAAGGGTGGAAATATTTACCGCTATTTTAAATGTATTTATAGGCTTTATGGAGCTGGAGTCTGCCTACCTAAGTTGCTTCTGGAGACTCATTTGGGTACATTTAGAAGGACCATAAATTCTTGTGGTCTTGAGGGCAGTTTGGTGAATTAAGATCCTAAAGGCTTTTGTAATTGAAAAGGTTAACATGGCTTCTTCAAGTTCCTAACTGAACCCACCTCCCTTCGTCCCCCAGTAGCTTATGTGGTGGGAGAATTGGACTCCATCTTAACCACTGCAGTTGTTGTGGTATTTTGCAAAGAGGGTTCTGGAAAAAGAGAACAGAACTGCAATGAAAATGCAACAATTTACTGCTACCCTGTCCTGTATTTGTAAAACGCAGTTACTATTAATACCTATATCACAGGGCTGTTTTGGAGGTCACAGAAATATTTTATGAAAGTGTTTGAAAATGGTAAAGGGCTAAGGGATGATTTCTCTGGAGAAGCAGCATCTCACTGGAAGATCATTAGACTTTGACACTGAGGATGCCACTTAACAGTTGGGGACTTTGGGTAAGTCATGGACCTCTCTAAGCTTCAATTTTATCATCTGTGAAAATTGAAATGGTAATACCTACCTTTTAGGCCTTTAGAGGCAATGAGACACAAAGCTTGTGAAACTGTTCAGTAAACAATGAAGTGCTACACTCATTCATTCAGAAATACTTTTGAACACCAGCGATGTGCAAGGGAAGCTGGGGATGGAGATAGAAGAGCCATTCTGACCTTGGTGCTATTCAGCAGCTCTGGCCTTGGAATCAGACTATGGGAAAATTTCAGCAAAGGTGGAGGACTGTGGGTGGAAGAACATCTGAGTCTAAGTTGCCCAAGCTCTCTCCAAGGTCAAGAGTTGTCCAGGGCCAATGGAAGCACATGAAGGGTGCTGAAAGGAAGGGATGATGCTGAGTTTGGATAAAGTGGAGCAAAAGGAGGGCTATGGAGGCTGGACAGGTATGTTGCAAGAGCTTGGACGAGGAGAATGGCAAGCAAAGTGCAAGGTTTGTTAGGATTTTTATAGATACCGCAGTTGTGTTGAGGTGACAATATTTGCACTGTTTTCTCTTTGTGTGGTTAAGACTGGAATGAAACTGGGATTCTTGAAAGGTCCCATATCCAGGCTCAGACAGGCCCTCTCAGATCCAGCCCGTTATCTGAACGATCTTAGACACCCAAGGGGGGCCGCTGAGTGGGGGGTCGTTGGCAGGATTCTCTCAGAAATGACTTTCTTGTGATTTGTCCAGCAATTCCTTCCTGCAGCCAAACCAGAAATACCACTGAACCTGAGGTATTTGGCATGGGGGATGGTGCTCTGGATCCTTCAAGGGCAAATGGCAATAGAATGAAAATGGTTCCCTTAAAATCTCGCTTAGTCCTTAGAGTGTATGTGTGTGTGTGTGTGTGTGTGTGTGTGTGTGTGAGTGTGGGTGCGTGTGTGTGTGTGTAGGGAGGTCCAATAAGGCTCTCACTTTTTCCAAACAAACTTCCCAACCTAAGGAGCAAGTGCAAACAGATGGGGAGGGCATATTTTGTAATAGAAACAGGCTCTTCACAACTGACCACCATCAATTAAAAAAAAAAAAAAAATCAGCCTCCCTCTCTCTCCTCCTTTTGGAAGTTGTCCCTTTAAACGAGGTAGGCAAGCTGGAGTTGTTTTACTCCAAGGAATTTAGAGAATCAACATGTTTTCCTTTCCTGGTCACATCTGTGGTTGAATTACTTATAATATTTCGCTTCTTAAAGTAACCTCAGTTTGTTACGGTGGATTTTTCTATTTGTTTTGTTTCCTTGTTTTTTTTTTTTTTTAAGATAGAGAATACCAGCTCCAGCAAAAGTGGAGTGAAAAAAAACCCCACAACAACTTCTAGTTGCCAGAATCAGAATGTGTATTAGTTATTCTGGGAGACAATGAAAACATCAAAAAGCACATATAAGCCATAAAATATTCAGGTCCTCTGTAGCAACGTGGGACAGCTTGGTTGTGCTCCTCATTTGCATGTCAGTACCCGCAATGCTCTTCAAGCTTCCGGATCTTTCTGAGCTCTAGGGAACAAAGTGAAAGGTTTGAGTGTGCTTGTGGGTGAGAAAAGTACTTTGGTGCAGCTGGAACAAACCCGCGGGAAGCAAGACGTTGTGGGCAAGAGGACTTCTCTCCACCGTGGTGATTAGCAGCCAGCCCTTTAGAGCTGAATCACAGGCTTGGGAGCTGTACCTTTGCCTTCTGTTTCGTTGGTTTTTTTTTTTTTTTTTTTGCCTTCTTCTTCTTCTCCCCTTTCCCAGATATGCTGCAATGGTGAACACACGCTGTGTGTGTGTGTGTGTGTGTGTGTGTGTGTGTGTGTGTGTGTGTGTAGGGGTGGGGGGGTGGAGGAGAGCGCGAACCGTTAGAAGTCCTGGCTGACTGTGTTGCTGTAGCGTTTGCCTGGAATTTGAGATTTTTGTACAGTGTGTATTTTCCGACACTTGTCCTCACCTGAAGGCATGTTGACCTTTTCTCCACCCGGGTTTCCACACATAGTCCTTGCTTGGTCAACGTGAAAGACCTAGAGGTGCAACATGGCCTGCTGCTGGGGGCAGGGTTTCCCCTCAGCCTTGCCAATGGGGTGCCCTCTGTCCTCACCCACACATAATGCTTTTCCCTCCAAGTCTTTCTTCCCAAGGAGTCGGATAGAGCCATTGTCTAGCTGTGTTCCAAATTCCAGGGGCAACTTGGAATACCCAGGCCTCGAAGTAAGAATCGGGAGAGGAAAGGGAATTTGGCTCCTGACTAGGCCCCCTCAGCTTCCTGGGTGGTCTTGTGTGTGTCACATACCACCCTCCACTTCTTCTTTCCTTCCCAAACCTGTCCTGTAGCTCCCAGAATGATAGAGGGGTTGGGATTTTAGGTGGGCATTATTCTACCTGTGATTTTGACACAGCCAACCCTTCTAGGGTATTACACAATAAAAGTAAAGCTCAATCTTTGAGGTTGCTACCTGGAAGGTTTTTGTCTCGGTCAGCCCTTTGATTTTCCAGCTTTACTCTTCTCCAGGCTGAAAGGAGTTCTTAGGCTAGATTAATTTAGCAGTAGGAAGATCTGGGCAGAAGAGCTAATGTGGATGCATATGGGCTCTCAACCTACCTCCTGAAACCCCCAGCTTCAGAGATAAAAGTCTGTGCCTAACCAGAATTCAGAAGCAGCTGCCCTGCAAGCTGCATCCAGCCAACGGATTTATTTGCTTCAACCTGTATATACCATTTTGTAAAACGTTTTGAACGAGTTGCCAACATTTAAAAATCAGGAGCTTTTACAGAATCTCTCAGAACTTCTGAAGATCTGGCCATGCTGAGCCCACGTTTCTTCTTGGAACCCACCAGCAAGAGTTGCATACACAGCACCCCCTAGAGGGAGGTCTCTTCTCCTGCAGTGTCTGCAGTCTGGTCCGTGACAGTGCCCATTGCCGTTCGGTCTTAGGCCAGCAAGCTCCATGTAAGTATGTTCCGGCCTGCCTCTTGCAGGCTTTTGTATGCCCAGCCCCCAGCTCCAGATCCACTCGGCTGGACTCGTAGACCCTGAATCTCTGAGTATCTCACTTTGTAATTGGTAGCCTTGGTGTAGGGATGGCCCAGCCTTCAGCTTTGACCAGTTTTCATGGTTGGAGGGGAAGGCGGCAGAACCAAGGGCTTGCAACTCCAAAGAACTCCCAGCTTTTCCATCCTGGTCCTGAAATATGCTCTGCTTTAACAAATGCATTTTTCACCTGCCACAGTCCTCAGGTGGACCCTGGTCTCCCTTGGTGTGCATATTTTCCTTCATCTGTCATACCTAAAGCAGTGGTGGGGGTGGGGAGGTGGGAAGAACGGGGAGGTTGCAAGGTTTGGACTAAAAAAATTCTTTCCCAGATTTGTTGTGTCTAATTTGGGCTGCAAGTGGTTTTTGGTGTCAACGACTAACCACTGTTTGGTCTGCACAGTCATTTCTGTTGAACTTGGATGGTGGTGAAAGCCCAGTTTCCCCAAATAAAGTCTAAATACATTTACACATGTATTCCCACATGTGTCTTTATGTTTCTGCCTGTCTCACCACACCTCAGGCATGTCTGTGGATGGGAGCATCCTGGGAAGAAAACGGGCAGGTAACTTGAGCCTCAACTGTAAACTTCATAAAAATCAGTAGGCCAACCCAATCTGATGGTGGGATAAAGATGCTTTAGAGCAAGGATGATAGAATTAGAGTTTGGATTGGAATTTGGTTGTTTCCTTATGGCCTAAAGGACAAACAATATTACTAGAGAAAAGAACGGGAAGTAAAATAGGGAGTTGAGAAAAATAAGTGAAAATGCCACTTTTTTTTTTTTAAACTCCACGTGTGCAGAGTAGAACTGCTCCATAGGGTTTTCAAGGCTGTGACCTTTTGGAAGCAGATTGCCAGACCTTACTTCCGAGGAGACTCTGGGTGGGTTTGAACCACCAACCTTTTGGTTAGTAGTCTAGTGGTTAACGACTTGCGCCAACCAGGGACTCCTTAAAAATTAATTTTCCTCCCCCCCAAATCTAACTGGGATTCTTTATCAACATTCAGTAGTTGATGTTCACCAATTTGTGAGACAGTTATAACAACAGGCTATGTCAGGTGTTAATAAGACCATTATTGAGTACTCACTATGTGCTAGGAAAAGGGCTGAGGGCTTCTACAAATTTACTCCTTTAATTCTTATAATAACTCTGTGAGACCTATGTTATGCTCATTTTACAAGCAAGAAAACTGACACTTAGCATGGTTAGGGAATTTGCCCAAAGTCCCAGAGGTAGAAAGAGATGGAGCTACTATTCAAACCTACACTGTCCTCTAACATATCCTGGGCCTGGTCCAGCAAGACCGATGCCCCCCTTACCAGCTGGCCAGAGCAAGATCTAATGGATGGCCTACCTCAATCAAGACTGACTTGGGAGCTGGCACATTGGAGGAGCCACTCCCTGATCCTGAGGAGGCTGGAGAGAGGCAAACTCCACTGATAAAAATGACCCAAGGATGTGCCAAGGGAGGCCCACTGGTTTCTCTCTGATGAGAGCCCCGACATTCAGGGATCTCCCACTCTGGGACAACTGATAGAATGGGCCACTGCCTGGCAAACTTGATGGCTTCTTCTTTCTGAATACACATGGCCAGGCTAGGGGATGCCAACTGTGTTCACTGCCCTGAGGTGCAGGGGCCTGGCCAAGGTGACCAGGCTGCGCCTGATGCAAGGCCAGCATGGAGAGGCAGAACCAAAGCTAAGAGGAAGCCACATCTTCCTCTGCATCATATCCAAGGAGGGATGAGGCTGGAATGGGAGTCTGAGTCCCCAGGTGTGTGGCTGGAGAAGAGATGGTTACCATTAGCAGACAGAGTCAGGACGGGGTAACTATTTATATGTTGCTGTCGTTCTTAGGTGCTGTCGAGCTGGTTCCAATTCATAGCGACTCCATGGATAACCAAATGAAATGCTGCCCAGTCCTGTTCCATCCTCACAATCGTTGTTATGTTTGAGCCCATTGTTGCAGCCACTGTGTCAATCCGTCTCGTTGAGGGTCTGGTCTTCCACTTTTTTGCTGACTCTTTATCAACCATGATGTCCTTCTCCAGGGACTGGTCCCTCCTAACAGCATGTCCAAAGTCTCACCACCCTCGCTTCTAAGGAGCATTCTAGTTGTTCTTCTTCCAAGACAGATTTGTTCATTCTTCTGGCAGTCCATGGTATATTTAATATTCTTCACCAACACCATAATCCAAATGCATCAATTCTTCTTTGGTTTTATATTTTAACTCTTCCTATGTTGACAGTTAAATATGGCTGAAACTTCAGCTCTTATATACCCCTGTCCATAGACTAAGATCACTGGGTGGCACAAGCAGTTTACAATCGGCTATTAACCCTGGTGGCGTAGTGGTTAAGCACTTGGCTGCTAACTAAAAGGCTAGCAGTTTGAACCTACTTAGCCACTCCGGGAGAAAGACCTAGCTATCTGCTTCTGTAAATATTACAGTCAAGAAAACTCTGTGGGGCAATTATACTCTGTCACACGGGGTCACCATGGGTCAGAATTAACTCAATGGCAATGGGTTTCATTTTTTTTTGGATCCATAGGCTTTGAGCACCTGAACATCAGGTATTATGCCAGGGACAATGGGAGATCCCAAGATAGACAAGGTAGGTTCTCTGCCCTTTAGTGCTTATACAATTCCTCTGTTGCAAGACAGCTAGAACAGAGACTCAAAGTTCAGTAGGAGACAACAGCTCATTCTAATTGAGAAGTATGTTTCCAGGGTCAGGGACCATGCATACTCCTTGTTATGGATTGAATTGTGTCCCCCAAAAATGTGTGTCAACTTGGCTAGGCCATATTTGACAGTATCGTTTGGTTTCTGCCATTTTGTGATTTGATGTGATTTCCCTATGTGTTGTAAATCCTACCCCTGTGATGTTAATGAAGCAGGATTAAAGGCATTATGTTAATGAGGCAGGACTCAATCTACAGGATTAGGTCGTATCTTGAGTCAATCTCTTTTGAGATATAAAAGAAAGAAGGGAGCAGAGAAGAGAAGGACCTCATACTACCAAGTAAATAATGCCTGGAGCAGAGTGTGTCCTTTGGACCCAGCGTCCCTGCACTAAGAAGCTCGAAAACCAGGGGAAGATTGATGACAAGGACCTTCCCCAAGAACTGACAGAGAGAAAAAGGCTTCCTCTGGAGCTGGTGCCCTGAATTTGGATTTTGAATTTCTAGCCTCCTAGACGGTGAGAGAATAAATTCATGTGTGTAAAAGCCATCAGCTTGTAGTATCTCTGTTATAGCAGCACTAGCAACACCAATGGAAGCAGCAGTCAAGAAATCAAACCACAATGGGGACCACGGTTTCAGAGGACATATAGATCAATTGGTATAACAAAGTTCATTAAGAAAATGTTCTGCATCCCACTTTGGTGAGTGAAGTCTGGGGTCTTAAAACCTAATGAGCAGCCATCTAAGATGCATCAATTCGTCCCAACCCACCTGGAGCAAAGGAGAATGAAGACCATCAAAGACACAAGGGAAGTGTTAGCCCAAGAGACAGAAAGGGCCACATAACCAGAGACTCCATCAGCCTGAGACCAGAAGAACTAGATGGTGCCCGGCTACCACCAATGACCGCCCTAACAGGGAACACAGAACACAACAGTCCCTGACGGAGCAGGAGAAAAATGGGGTGCAGAACTCAAATTCTAGTAAAAAGACTGCACTTAATGATTTGATTGAGACTGGAGGGACCCCAGACTCTCTGTTAGCCCAAAACTAAAACCATTCCCAAGGCCATCTCTTCAGACAAAGATTAGACCGGACTATGGGACATAAAATGATATTTCGTGAAGAATGTGCTTCTGAGCTCAAGTAAATACATGAGACTAAATGGTTAGCTCCTATATGGAGGTGAGATGAGAAGGCAGAGAGGGTCAGGAGCTGGTTGAACGGACATGGGAAATCCAGGGTGGAAAGGAGGAGTGTGCTGTCACAGTATAGGGAGAGTAACTAGGGTCCCATAACAATGTATTTATAAATTTTTTTATGAGAGACTAACAGGAATTGTAAACTTTCACTTAAAGCACAACAATTAAAAAAAAAATCTGAAAAGAAATCAAACCACATATTGCATTGGACAAATCTGCTGCAAAAAAACCTGTTTAAATCGTTAAAAAGCAAAGATGTCACTTTGAGGACTAAGGTGCACTTGACATAGGCCATATTTTCAATTGTCTTGTATGCATAGGAGAGCTGAACAACGAATAAAGAGGACCAAAGAAGAATTGACTGATTTTAATTATGGTGTTGGCTGGCAATATTGACTATACAGTGGATTGCCAGAAGAATGAACAAGTCTGTCTTGGAAGTACAGGCAGAGTGCTCCTTGGAAGCAAGATTGGTGAGATTTCATCTCACATACTTTGGACATGTTATCAGGAGGGACTAGTCCCTGGAGAAGGATATCATGCTTGGTAAGGTAGAGTCAGACCAGACCCTCAATGAGGTAGATTGACACAGTGGCTGCAACAATGGGTTCAAACATAGCAATGATTGTGAGGATGGTGCAGGACTGGGCAATGTTTTGTTCTTTTGTGCATAGTGTCTCTGTGGGCTGGAACTGACTTGATGGCACCTAACAACAACAATGTGGCCTGACAATGTGGCAAATATAACGTGTGGGTGCCTAGAGCACATAATTAATTCCTTCACTATTGAAATCCCACTGCCAAGGGCTTGGTTAATTGTAAGGACTTGCTTATTTCTCGTTGATTATTTTCAGCTGTTTAACGTGCCTCTAAGAACATTCAGCCTGTATTTTGTAATGAGGCTGCTGGTGAAGAACGGAGTAGACAGATCCATGGACAGAAATGCCCTGCAGTGGTTGGCAGAGCTGGATGTGTTAGCCAGGCAAGTAGACAGACAGATAGGTGGATAGATTTACCAGCAGGGCGGATTATCCAGTAGGGTCATCTGCCCCTGCTAGGGATTGTACCTTTGAAAAGAGGCTTTGATTCTGTAGGAAGGTTTTGTGGCGTTAGGAGAGAGACAGATGCTAGCCATACCTAGAAGCAGAACCTTTGATATGGAGAAAAAATGTGAAATTGTTCACTACAGATGACCTGGTAAGCACCATGCTTACCTTGCCTATTGGATAATTTGTCTCTGCTTATCAGCCCCTGGTGGAATAGTGGTTAAGTGCTGCGGCTGCTAACCAAAAGGTCAGCAGTTCAAACGCTATCAGTTTTCCCAAGATGGCAGCTCAACAGCCAGCCATGTGTGCTCAGATAAGGAGGGCTCCCTTGACACGGAGAGTTTAATGGGTTTGGGATGTTTTTCAGTTTTCTTTACCCAGGGCTAGGGAAGCTGGATTGAGGTTTCTGAGGAGGAGAGGCAAGGAGTGTGAAATGGAAGCCTTAGGGTTCTTCTGCCCATTGCTACTCTTGAAGAACTTGCTAGAGGGATGGACCACCTCCTGGAGAAACCACCAGCTTCTATTGGGCATGTGGTAAATTACCAATCCTTGAAGGAGGTGACATTATCCAAACTCCAAATCTCACCAACATTCCAATCGCTGGAGAAAGACCCATTGAAAAGAAAAAATAAATTCTTCATGTCATTTATACCAACATTTCCCTTTCTAGTTTCACTGTAAACTCCATAAAAATGGGAATATGTCTTTCTTGCTCTCTAGCCCTTTGCTTGGAACATAAGCAGTGCTCAATAAAGATTAGTTTAGTGTCTATATAGATAGCATCACTTAATTTATTTCTGGAACAAATATCTAACTTGACTTCTCCCTTCCCTTTTTATCCCAGAGGACGTGAGATGAAGTCTTACCATCCTCACGTCTAAGAAGCATTCTCGCTCTACTTATTCCAAGACAGATTTGTTTGTTCTTCTGGCAGTCCATGGCATATTCACTATGCTTCACCAGCACCATGGTTCAAAGGCATCAATTCTTCTTTGGTCTTCCTTATTCATTGTCCAGTTTTCACATGCATGTGAAGTGATTGAAAATACCATGGCTTGGGTCAGCACACCTTAGTCCTCAAAGTGACATGCTAGTGCTTTTAACACTTTAAAGAGGTCTTTTGCAGCAGATTTGTCCAGTGCAATATGTGGTTCGATTTCTTGACTGCTGCTTCCATGGGCGTAGATTGTGGGTTCAAATAAAATAAAATCCTTGACAATTTCAATCTTTTCTCTGTTTATCATGATGTTGCTTATTGATCCAGTTGTGAGGATTTCTTTTTTTTTTTATGTTGAGGTGTAATCCATACTGAAAGCTGTAGTCTTTGACCTTCGTCAGTAAGTGCTTCAAGTCCTCTTCACTTTCAGCAAGCAAGACTGTGTCATCTGCATATCACAAGTTATTAATGAGTCTTCCTCCAATCCTGATGCCACATTCTTCTTCACATAGTCCAGCTTCTCAGATTATTTGCTCAGCATACAGATTGAATAAGTATGGTGAAAAGATACAACCTGATACATACTTTTCCTGGTTTTAAACCACACAGTGTCCCCTCATTTTGTTCCAACAACTGCCTCTTGTTCTATGTACAGGTTCCACATGAGCACAATGAAGTGTTCTGGAATCCCCATTCTTCACAATGTTATCCATAATTTCTTGTGATCCACGCAGTCAAATGCCTTTGTGTAGTCAATAAAATACAGGTAAACATCTTTCTGGTATTCTCTGCTTTCAACCAAGATCCATCTGACATCAGCAGTGCTACCCCTTGTTCCACGTCCGCTTCTGAATCCGCCTTGAATTTCTAGCAGTTCCCTGTCAATGTACTATTGCAACTGTTTTTGAATTGCATCCAGCATAAATTTACTAGCATGTGATATTAATGATATTGTTTGATAATTTCCACATTCCTCTGGATCACCTGTCTTTTGAGTGGGCGCATATATCTATCTCTTCTAGTTGGTTAGTCAAGTAGGTGTCTTCTAATTTTCTTGGCATAGACTAGTAGTGCCATATGTTATTTAGTAGATTGTATATACAATTGTGTATGATGTTTTTTCAAGTAGCATTATAGCATAAGTATGTTCCCATATGTGTTAGTACAGGCTAAGTTGCTGTAACAAAGAGACTTCAAAAAACAGAGGCATAAATAAAATAGAAATTTATTTCTCCGTGTATAACAGTCTGAAGATAGTCCAATGCAGGTAGACAGTTTTGCTTCACAAGATCATACAGGAACAGGCTAGAGAGACACCTCTCTTTTCCTCAACACATGGTTTTCATATCTTGCTTCCAGGTAGCTCCTCCAGTTTTTATCATTTCCAAGCTGGGGAGAAAAGGGAAAGAGAATGGAGGACAAGCAGCTTCTGCGTAAAAATACAGTCCAGAAGGTGTTCACTCGCATCCCGTTGGCCAAAACTTATAATGTGACTATTCCTAGTCGCAAGCGAGGGTGGAAGATGTAATCTCTAGCTGAGCAACTGTATGTCAGGACTTAGTGTTTCCAAATCCTCAAAAAGATATTAATCTTCAGGATTTACAAATGAGGAGTTGGAATTCTTGGAAATTGCTAAAAACATAAGTTATTCTTAAAATACTTCCAACATTCTTCATACTCTTTACTCATTATTGTGGGTATCTAACAAAAATGGTTTAATAAAGTAATATAAAGTTTGTATTAATAAGTAATATAAAGTTTAGTTGCATTTATAAACAGCTGTAGCCTGTAGCAGATAATCGAACACTAAAAATTGCCAGCAATCATTATTGTATAATAGTTAAATAATAGAACCTTCAAATCTCCTAGCAAAGGTAAAGCACTACACAGAATCACATGTCCAGATTGAAAATTTAAGGGCTTACTTTGCTCCCCAAACTTGTTTTTCTTAGAATATCATGCACAGGAGTTGTATAAAGTATATACGCATATAAATTTAATAATATTTATTTTATTTGCGAGAAGGACTTGCCATCAGCAGCAGTCAGGGCCATGAACACGCACTTGAAACAAGACAACAGTTGCAAGCCAGACGGACTCTTTAAATCATGACTGTTTGTCTCTTACGTGTTCCTGTTGCTCCTGTCCTGGTTCCCAGAAATGTCAGCATTTCCTGCTCTTGCTTTTGACTTGACATCAGTGGATTCCTTCGAACCAGTAATGTCTCTTTGTTGATTGTTAAACTTTTATTCTTGTAGAATTATGACACTTTTTCCCATTTTCCCAATTTCTTAAAGAATTTTTCTTTTGGAATTTAGAAAAACAAAAATGTCTCAAGAAATACTGGGAATGAATTCCCAAATGGAAACACTGGTCAGGGTGTATGTGTGTGTGTATGGCGGGTGGAGTGTGGTAGATTTATTACTAAAAGACAAGACAGAGTGGATATTGGGAGCCATTTCTGCTTAGGACCAGCTACATAATGTGTAGGTGTGATGAAATATAGGGCCTCTTGTTCAAAAATTATTAAGAATCTCAAGATGGTGACAGTGGAGCATTAGACCAAGTGTGGGGTCTTCTATTTGTGGCGTCCTGTTTGACTACCCAGGTCTCACACCCGTGAATCCAGCCCTGTCTCTGCTACACCATGTTATTTAAAAAAAACAAAAAACAAAAAACCTTGTTAATCTAATTTTAACAGCTTCATAATATTCCGTTGTATTATTTTACCACAACCATTTCTGTATCCTTGCAAATTTATGTAACTTCAAACTCAGCAATCTTTCCAACCGGTTTCACTTTTCACCTTATTCTTGGGATTGGTTTGGTCTCAGGATATGCCTGGAAACTTTGAATTTTTCTCCCTGAGATGTGGAACCTTGGCTCTGATACCCTTCAGGAGCTGCAGACCACTGTGGAGGTATGGTCTGTCACCCACATGGTTTAAGTGTGAGCCAAGGCCAGATAAGCAGAAACCAGATGGGGCTCCCAACAGGAGGGCAGCATGGACATGAGCAATATTGATTGGCAAACCAAGCCAAAGCTGGGTTGAAAGGCATGGGTAAGAACGGAATGGCAGACTTGACAAATGTGGCCTTGTCCTTAGAGATAGGCTCAGGAATAAGCTCCCCAGGTGATAATGCTCAGCCAAGGGCACCTGTTGCTTTTGCTTGGGGCCACCTCTTTCTTGTCTACTTCTTAGCTGTACCCCTGAATTTTCTCTCTGAACTTTAAAGAGCTCAGGCCTGTTAAAGCCATCACTGGTCATGCCAGATGACCCTCTCAAAAACTCTGGGCAGACTGAAAGCTTCCTTGTTAGGGAAGAAGAGGGGGCAGGGCTGGGTGGTTGATTGGATGACTGCTTCTTCTAGGTCCCCGGAATCTCCACACAGTCTCTGTCACAACTACTCACCTTCGCCATTGTAAAGCGCAACGGTTATGGATGATACGTAAATAATAGGTGTGGCTGTGTTCCAATAAGACCTTATTTACAAAACAAGTGGTAAACCATAGTTGGACTGCCCCGACCTATTTCATAGGACTGTTACGAGAATTAAATGAGATAGTGTATGTAAAACACTTGCTACAGGTACTCCATAATGTGTTATTCACAAGAACACAGTAGTCAGAGAGGAGGGGGTGAGAAAGTCCTTCACAGCTTCTCAGGCTGTAAGGACTGGGATCTTCATTTGTTAATACAATACCAAAAGTGTCCTCTTCATCCACTTTTTATTCTTGGGCTCCAAAGTGCTAAAAGGTGGAATCTTGACATTCTTCTCAACAGGCATAATGACATACTTTTCTTCTATATTAACCCTTCTTCATAATTGTTTTTGAAGGTGAACACTTTACAAGATCTACTGACAGGCACATAGCTGCAGCTATAGGAAGAATCTTTGAGAATTTTCCAGCTCTTCTTTTCCATACTCTATGTTCTTAAAATAACACTTCTCCTCTCCAGTGTTGTCAGCTTGGTCCTCCAAGGGGAGTACTTCGGGAGGAATTCTCTCCAGTATGAGATCCCTTGGTGAGCTGCCAAAGGTTGGAGTAACTCAGAATGGTGGCATATCCAGAACTTTAAAAGAGAAAAAAATTGATTCCTGCCATTTTTTTCATCATAGAATCTCCTAAAGAGCATTTTAAGATGGAAATCCTGAATCTGGTCTTGGGTAGGACCTAGAGATCTGTCATTATTTAAAAGGTCCCCAGGTGATTCTGATGCTCAGTCAAGGATGTGCTTAGCTCTTGGCCAGCCTCCTCAGCTATGCTTGACCCTCCTGTGATTGTTCCAAAGCCCCACTCTCCAAAACCCCAAGACTGCAGTTGCCTGGTTTGCCTCCTCTTTTCTTTGTTTGAGGCAGGACTTCAAACCAGTTCATTCTGATTTGAACCCCTGCTGAGAATTTGCATTTCCGTCCCAGATATACTGAATCAGAATCTACTTTTAACAAGACGATTCTTTTCTTTTTTAATTTTTTTAAATTGTACTTTAGATGAAGGTTTACAGAGCAAACTAGTTTCTCATCAAACAATTAATACACATTGTTTTGTGACATTGGTTGCCAACCCCATGACATGACAACACTCTCGCCTTCTCGACCTCGGGTTCCCCCTTACCAGCTTTCCTGTCCCCTTGTATCTTCTCATCCTTGTCCCTGGGCTGGCGTGCCCATTTAGTCTTGTTTTGTTTTATGGGCTTGTCTAATCTTTGGCTGAAGAGTGAACCTCAAGAGTGACTTCAGTCTCTGTCAGACCAGTAAGTCTGGTCTTTGTGTGTGTGTGTGTGTGTGTGTGTGTGAGTTAGAATTTTGTTCTACATTTTTCTCTAGCTCTGTCTGGGACCCTCTATTGTGATCCCTGTCAGAGCAGTCGGTGGTGGTGTGGTAGCCGGCCACCATTTAGTTGTGCTGGACTCAGTCTGGTGGAAGTTGTAGTAGTAGTGGTTCATTAGTTCTTTGGAATAATCTTTCCCTTGTGCCTTTGGTTTTCTTCATTCTCCCTTTAACAAGATGATTCTTATGTATAATAAATTTTGAGAACAACTGATCTACTTGTGGTTCTCAGAATTGGTACCTAACCAGCAGCATTAGCATCGCCTGGGAACTTGTTAGATATGCAAATTCTCAGCAGGGGTTCAAACCAGAACAAACCAGTTCAAAGCCCTGATGCAAGGAGTTCTGATGGTGCAATGTTAAGTGCTTGGCTGCTTACTGAAAAGTCAGTAGTTCAATCCCACCAGCTGCTCCACAGGAGAAAGATATGTCAGTCTGCTTCCACAGAGTCCAAACCAAAAAAACCAAACATGTTGCCATCGAGTTGATTTCGACTCATAGCGACCCTATAGGACAGGGTAGAACGGCCCCACAGAGTTTCCAAGGTGCAGCTGGTAGATTCAAACTGCCGACCTTTTGGTTAGCAACCGAGCTCTTAACCACTGCACCACCAGGGCTCCCCATAAAGATAGGAAACCCTATGGGGCAGTTCTACTCTGTCCTATAGGGTGACTATGAGTCAGAATCAGTTGGGCAATGGGTTGTTTTGTTCACCTACTGTGTTAGCCAGAAGACAGAGGGCATTGAAGACATTCTAATACCTGCAGTCGTTGCTCTGCACTCCATGAAGAAAGTGATTTCTCACTACCTCAGCCAGTTGGGAAGGCTGAACTTGTGTGATTAGCCTTGGACTCAAGAGAACACTGGGCCGGGAGGATTTCAATGTTTCCTAGCCAACGCCCAAGGCTCATCAACTGGTGGATGGGAAAGTCATTGATTTTTCTTGACATAATAACTCCAATGTATTTGTTCAGTGTCTTTCAGAACCAAAGATTGGTCAAATTTTATTTGTTTGTTTCGTTTTGGTTTGTTTCTGAGAAGAAAACACTGTGCTTGTTTAACTAATGCAAAACCTCAGTGTTTTATTGCTCAGTGGCTCCTGGGGTCAAGTTGGTCTATCAAATTTATTGATTCTTCAACAGATATTTAATGAGCACATACTGGGTGTCACGCTGTGGGCTTTGGAGGGCATTGGAAGAAGCAACAGACCTGGCCCAGCTCCTGGACTCCACAGATCCCCACTGAGACTTTTCAGTTCTAATCCTATCCTTCCTCTAAGAAGCCAATCCCAGACAAAATTATGTTCAGGGAACTTGGTTGAAATGCTCATCAGATCAGGTTTATTGTCTGACCCTGATAACTGGCTTCCTGTCTCCAATTCTTGTCTTATTCCCAGGGACCAAGTCTTCTCCCCTCCCATTTATGGAGTGCCTGCCTTGTAACACATGCTGTGCTAAGTGCTTTACACCTGCTATCTGATTTAATCTACCCACAACAATAGCAGGTAAAACTCGCTATGCCCATCTGACAGAGAAGAAAATTTAGACACAAGAGACTTCAACTTCACTTTGAAGCCCGGTCGTCTGACACCAAAGCTAGTGCTCCTCACTCCTGTGCTAAATGGACTCCTACCTTGAACTGTAGCTTCTGTAACTGGGTTTAATTGTGCTCTAGGATCAGATCACCTCTGCTGCTTTAGACAAGTTCTCCAGGTGATGCTGATGTACGTTGGTCTAGATTTGATACACAGTATACTTCAGTACTAAGGAGCCCTGGTGGCATGGTGGTTAAATACTTGGCTGCTAATCGAAAAGTTAGTGGTTCAAACCCACCAGCAGCTCCACAGGAGAAAAATATGGCAGTCTGACTCCGTAAAGATCACAGCCTTGGAAACCCTATCGGGCAGTTCTACTCTGTCCTATAGGGCCACTATGAGTTGGAATTGACTCGACAGCCACAGGTTTTATTTAACTGCCACCCTCAGATATCCTGACAAAAAAGAAAAAAGGGTAGTGGTGGGGGTGCACTTCTGTATTCAAAAATTTGGAAACATTGTATATTATCTTGCTGCCTTAGAAATTCATAAAGCTACCGGCATATACAGGAGTGGTCCTATAGTAGAAAGACCTGTTTAACTCTACTTACCCAGCCTTTCCTAAACTCACTGTTTGTTTTAATCATGGACCCCTTCTTTTGCAAAATACAGATTGATATTCTAAGGAACTAGTAATAAAGAGCACACTTTGGGAAGTGTTGATCATCATGATTCCCAACTGTGCATGATCCTTACTTTGAGTATGTTTCATAATTAAATATCCAAAAGCCATATCAGAAATTCAGGAATATCATACAGAATCTTTTTAAAAAAATCATTTTTGGATCCACCTAGAGACCCCATGTTGCACAACTCCAGGGGATGGCGCCCCCTAGTGTTGTTCAACCCTACAGGCTGGACCTATAACCCAATACTGAATTAATGTAAGGCCAAGAATGAAAGTGTTTCCATCTACCAGAAATAATTTAGAATCTAGGGGTTTGGGGGAGCCAAGGGAGAGGGTCTCCAAGATATTTAGCCCTTTTAAACTTTACAGGAACTATTTCAGGATGAACTTTGCCAGTTGTGACTATTCCAATAAATACAATTTCATTGAATACAGTCATGTTTCTACTCTTTTAAGCCTAGCTCATTCCACAGTTTACATTTTCAAAGCATTTGATGAGAACACTTTGTATTTAGATAACATCTTTCATCCCTAAGTCTTAAGGATCTGCTAGAGAGATGGCTGGCAAGAAAATTCCCCAAAGTGGAGGTCCCTTCCCTCTGGTGGGACAGTAGGTTTCTAACACAAGCAGGAAATTTGTCGGCATTGAAGACACTGGCTAGCTCTTGAAGATGGTATCAAAGCTAATCAGCACACAGAGGAACCAGCCTGGACAACATGACTATGGGCTTCATCTTTCCATGAATTAATTTAAGAAAAATAAAAGGGATAGCTATTTCTTGTTCCCTTTGTGGTGCCTGAAGAACTTCAGATTTAATCAGGAGATGCTTGCTACCTCCAGTTCCCAGTCATGCCTGAGAGGTGCCCCAAATTACTTTGCATTAGACGCTGGTTCCAGGTTTAGAGGGAACCAGAAATGTTAGATGCACATAAAAGTCGGGCATAGGGAGAAGGTGAGAAGGGCCAGCTTTGAGTTTCCTTCTGCTTGGCAGGTGACTTCTTCTTCTCTCATTTTCAAATACAGTTTATTATTTTCTCCCTTACGAGAATGATGCATTCTTATTATAGAAAAATTGGTGAAAATAGAAATGCAAGAAACAAAGAAAATCCTGTCACCCAAAAAGAATCACTATTAACAATTTGGTATATTTCCTTCTAGTCTTTTTTCTATGTATTTTTTTAAACAGAATTAAGATTGCACTGTATGTACAATCCTGCTTCATTATAATATAACCTAAGCATTTGCCCAAGTCATTTCAAACCCAGCACAAACAAATGAGACCACACACTCTTTGACGGCAGGGAACAGGTCTGTCTTGCTCACCATAGTGGTCTCGGAACCTAGTACAGAGCCTGGCACAGAGTAAATGTTGAACAAAAAATAACAAGGGGCAATATTTCATCAAGTAGATATTACCAGAATTCATGTTGTTGTTGTTAAGTGCCATTGAGTCGATTTTGACTCATAGTGACCCCATGTGACAGAGTAGAACTGCCCCAGGGTTTTCTAGGCTGTAATATTTATGAGAGCAGATCACCAGGTCTTTCTCCCATGGAGCCACTGGTGGGTTCGAACCACCAACCTTCCAGTTAGCAGTCGCATGCATTAACCCTCCTCTGTATTGGAGGAAGACTGGAGAAGAGCAGACATCTTTGAATTATGGTGTTGGTGAAGAATATACCATGGTCTTCCAGAAGAATGAACAAATCTATCTTGGAAGAAGTACAGCCAGAATGCTCCTTAAAAGGAAGGGTGGCGAGACTTTGTCTCACATACTATGGACCTGTTATCAGGAGGGACCAGTCCCTGGAGAAGGACATCATACTTGGTAAAGTAGAGGGTCAGCAAAAAAGAGGAAGACCCTCAACAAGATGGACTGACACAGTGGCTGCAACAATGGGCTCAAACATAGCAACAACTGTGAGAATGGCGCAGGACAGGGCAGTGTTTCATCCTGTTGAACATAGGGTCACTATGAGTTGGAAGTGACTTTATGGCACCTAACAACATTTGTGGGTATTAAAGTTGCCTCCAGTTTTTTACTGTTAAAGGTAATTAATGTTTTTTTCTGTTTTAGGATTATTAATTGTAGCAGACATTGTCAGCATCCCAGGCATTTCCCTGCAGATGGTCTCTGGACACTCCTCTGTTGCCTGGGTCCTGTGTCGCCTACCTGAGCACACTCTCTGGCCATGAGAGATGTTGGCCCTACATGGCATGGGATAGTCTGGACATGCTAGCATGAATGCCTCCTGAGCAACCTTCAACCAAAGGAGATGGGAGTTGGTCAATAAATACCCCAGCTTCCCTGTCCTCAGGGGGACAATTATGAGGTATGTTCTACAGTCTGTCAGATAGTCCTCAGAGAATTGTCTCCCGGTTACCCACAGTGTTAACTGACTCATTAGCATATCCTTCACATTGGCTTTCCTCTCATCTCTGTGTTACTTCCCCCACACTCTCACCATGCTGCCTGAGATCACCTTCCAGAGAAACTGCTTGCACCAAATCCTTGTCTCAGGCTCTGCTTCTGAGACACCCGCAGTGAAGTCATTAATTTAGAGCATCTCAGAGGCAGAATTACTGAGTCAAAGAAGATGAATTCGAGTCAAACCAGATGAATTCTTTAAAGACTCAGGGTACATATTGGCGGCAAGTAATTTCAAGGTGGGGATTTTTAGAATTCTCTCACTAACCCTTGTTTTAACTCTAAGAATCTGGGCCCTGAACTGGACATTTAGGAAGCAGAGGAAAAGAAATCAGAGCCCTCACCTGCCAGGTCTACACTATAGGATCATTAAGCAGCTTCATTTGAGTTTGTTGTTTTGTTGTTCACTTTTCTCCTGTTGTTTGCCTTGTTTTATTTTCTTCTGTGTTCCTGGACAGAAGCAAGTGGGTATAGAATTTTCTTTCTTGTCTCTACAAATGGAAAGGGAGGGGGAATTGAATGCAGTAAAGAACCTAGGAGGAACGACAAGTAAGACAATGCTTTGGAATATTTCAGTCTCAGTCTTGGTTGTTTGTAACAGCCAGAGCTCGGTATTTTCAGGGAAAATGAAAAGAAATAATACTATAAGCAGATTTCAGTCATTATTAAACCCCTGCAATCTATGAGGAGTGCACACAGTTTTGTTCCAAAATAAAAGCTGCATGTTTGGGGATCGTCAGTGGGGATTGTCAGAGTGGCCCAAAAGCACATTTTCTCCAGGGAAACCTAGGAATGACGTTTCCTAACAGCCTCACTGCTAAGGTCACAACTGCAAATAGAAAAAGAACTGAGGCTGTCTTCCTGAAAACAAGAAAAAATCACCCTTTTCTTGTCAAGATTAATCGGACATTCCAAGAAAACGTGATCAACCTGTGCTGGATGGACACTGAAGATAGAAATTTGTGGGGCTATAGGGCTCACCTTTTATGACTGGGAGGAATCCTTTTCTATCAAGTTTTTGCCCATACAAGTGGTGGGGATTTTTTTGTTCTTGTTTTTCTCTTTGTCTCTCTCTCTCTCTCTAACATAATGAAGAGAAGGATGCCTTGATCAATGTCAGTTATGCATTTGAAGTCAGTTTTTAAATTAGACTTCTCCCCTAGTTAGAAAATATCAGGTGCCCCCCTAATTGTCATCAGTCTATACTGCCTTTTTAAAAACTCCCCCAAGCTCTAATTCCCTCTTGAGAATTTTAGCTTACTTATAAACCCATGGTGGAGGGAAAGAGAATCACATGGCATCCGCATGGTTGCCTGTGGGAACAAAGTTAGTAGAATTCTACTTTTCACTGATATGGTGTGCTAGTGGCAGAGGCTGCTTTACGGTTCTCAAGCCCCATTTCCTTTCCTTCTGGACACACGGCCGGACATACATCCTAGGCTCCCTTGCAGTTAGATGGGGTCATTTGATGGAGTTCTGGCTGGTGGAATGTTGCAGAAGTGAGATGACATCACTTCCAACCTTGGTTTCTAAAGACATCTCTTGTGCACGCATCCACATGCTGTCTTTCCACCACTCTTGAAACTGGATTTGTGGGACTCTAAGGCCCTAAGCCCTGGTAGCGCAGTGGTTAAGCATTCGGCTGCTAACCAAAAAGTCAGCAGTTTGAATCCACCAGCCACTCCTTGGAAACCCTTTAGGGCAGTGCTACTCTGTCCTATAGGGTAGCTATGAGTCAGAATCAACCCAATGGCAATGGGTTCGGTTGGTTTTTAAGGCCCTGTGAGATGGGGGAATCACAAGACTGCAGAGGCCTGGTCCTCGAGTCACAGCTTGGATGAGGGTTCTCCAGAAGAACTCCTGACTAGGGTCATCAACATAGGATATTGTGTGAGTGAGAAATAGCCCTTAATGATGTTAAACCGCTGACAATTTAGGAAACTGTTAAAATCCTCGATGGCTAACCGAAAGTTGGTCGTTCAAGTCCACCCATCTTCTCCACAGAAGAAAGGCCTGGTGATGTACTTCCAAAAAATCAGCCATTGAAAACCCCATGGAGCACAGTTCTACTCTGACACATGCGAGTTGCCATGAGCCAGAATCAACTCAACAACTGTTTTTGTTGTTGTTGTTGTCACACTTAGCTTACCCTGACTAACTCATCCGCAAGTATTGACTGCATCCTAAACCAAACCCGATGCCATCGAGTTGATTCTGATTCATAGTGACCCTGTCAGACGGAGTAGAACTGCCCCACAGGGTTTCCAGGAATCAGCTGGTGGATTCGAACTGCTGACCTTTCGGTTAGCAGCCATATCTCTTAACCACGGCACCACCAGGGCTCCACTAACTGCATCCTGGCAGGGTCACTTATACTGTTTGTTTTACCAAGCCCCACCCAGGTAACTCGCATGAAGGATCATTCCATCAGAAAGCAGCTATAATAGCAAGGGGAAAGTATGTGATCCAAACGCATCCAGCATATCTTGGGAGCACAGATGTGGGCGTGTCCAGCCCACCCATGATCGAGGGCAGGGTCAAGAGGCAATGTGAAAAGAGCAGGAGCTTTGATCAGAGGTGTAACCCACCAAACTGCCTTTTGACCTGCCTCTCCCCAGCGTTGCACTGAAGGACGCCTCAGTCTGGCAACCAAAAGCAACTCAGAAGCAGTTCAAATCTAGCCTGCAGTCCCTTGAGAAACCACATCACAGTGCAAAGCACAACTTAACATTCTTCTTCTCCATCTCTCTGTGATATAGTTCACACACACAGCAGCTGCTTCCAAAGTTCCTCCCCTCCCCTATGCCAAGCTCATCTCCCCGAAACCTCTCTGTAAACCCATCCCCAGCTGTTTGTCTCACCTTCCCCATCTCCCCTCTCTTTTTAGGGTATCTTTTGCCCCAGTAAGTAACTCTCCACCTTCTCCTTGTAAATCACAGCAGGGTTTCTGGCACTCCTGGCCTCAGCATCCCCTGTTACAGCTCATAACTGATGACTTGATCATAGACCCAGAAAGACCCGTCAACAAAAACTGAATTCTTCTAGGGTATGGCATTGGGGGAGTGGCTGTGAACATTTATATACTATTATTACTGTTTCTATTATCAAAAATAGATTGTCAACTACGCTACCTATGAGTTAGGTCCAACTCACAGCGATCCCTTGTGACAGAGTAGAACCTCCCCCTAAGGTTTTCTTGGCTGTAATCTTTACAGAAGCAGATCATCACGTATTTCTTCTGTGGAACTGCTGGTTGCCAAACCTTCTATTTAGCAGCTGAGCACTTAGCCATTGTGCCACCAGGGCTCCCCTAGGTGGCCTTGGGTGAATTCTTTACCATTTCTGAGCCTCAATTTCCTCTTCTGTAAAATGGGACGTATAGAACTTCACAGTCTTCTTGTGGAAAGTGAACGAGATGTGGTATGTGAAAGTGGTTAGCACACAGCAGGCAGGAAGCAATGCTGTTTTCTCTGCCCTTTCTGAACTGGAAGCTCCTTTGCTGTCAGAGAGATGGATTCGAGGGCCAGGCCCAGCTCAGTGGCACAAAGGACGGTAAACTGAGGCCAGGTAGCAGGCAACACCGGTCTTATGCCAGCTGCTCTGGATCTCGCTCCTGAGATTCCCAGTTACCTTTCAAACGACCTTGAAGGATGCTTGGCTTTCCCCAAGCCTCTAGCTGAGCTTTCCCACCACAGGGGAAACACGCCTACCCTGGTCCCCCAGGGAGGGTTGTGAAGGTTAATGCATTGGTATTTGTGAAGTGCTTTGAGATCCAAGGATGAAAGGCCCTATGAAGTCAAAAGCGTTCAGATGATTATGAAATTGCCTTGCCTGAGGTCAGACAGCACAGGACTAGGGGACCTAGAAAGGGAAGACACGATCCCTTTCTTCCATTCCCCTGCTAGAACAACTAAGACCGTAATCTGCTCTTGTTAAGATGGGCCTGGCCCTCTGTGGGCGGATGTCCTCGGGCCCTCACATCCTGTCTCCTTCCCCCCCCCCAACCCTGGCACCCCAGTTAGGACGAGACTCCAGCTCCTCCACTAGCCTGCTCATATGAATGCCAAGCAGCTCCCTCACTCTTGGGGAGAGCTCCGGTTTGCAGGGTTTGTAGAAGCTCAGGGAAGTTGGTGTGTGGGGGACAGAGGCTTCACCCCAAGAACCTTCATGAGAGAGAAGGGGCCATCTCCTCTATGCGAACCGAGCTCCAAAACTTAGGAGGCACTTAGCCCTGGCAGAAGTTGGGGGCCGTATTTCACCAACCAGCTCCTTCCTATAACCTATTTCCACCCCCCCCCCACCTTTTTCTTTTCCATTCGGCCAGCCTGGCAGTTGCAGTATATGTTTTACGAACACCTCCTCCATACCTTTGTCTTTTCCTTGCCCCACATTGGCTGGTGTGTCGATTCCTCACTGCAATTCAGACACCTGTCATTTTTGGATGTCAGAGTGGCTGTTGCCACACTGATTAGTTAAGATGAAGAAAAAATATATACGGTGCCATATAAATAAAAAATTAGAGATTGTCACTTTGTTTAAGAAGGGCCCGCCTCCCAAGGCCAGCTCTCAGTGAAGAAGTGCTTTCCTTCTTTTTCCTGGGTGCTCCAGCTAAGGGGAACGCTTATAATGTCTTGTTTTTAGTGATTAAGTGGTTAATGATTTAATGAACTAAAAAAAAATCTCATTTGTTGCTTCCCTTGGACTTGGAAAAAACCTCAAAGAGCTGATTTTCTGTGTACCTCAGTCCAATATTGCTACCTGCTGGGAAATGAACACAGTCTCTAAATAATTTGCTAGTGGCCTTAGGCGGGTGGAAGAGTTTCCCTTTGATCCTGCTTGAGCGAATGAAGTCAAATGTTCAATCAATCAATCACGTTCATAACTTGCAGCTACGATCGGTCTGACAACAGCCTATTGTTTATTTTTAAAATCATATATTTCATTATTGCAAAACACACAGGCTCTCGCAAGGTGGGGAGAGACTAAATTATTGATAAGCCATATAGATGACGGAGTTTGTTGTTTCTGACATGCTTGTCACTAACTATTGTCAGGAAGAATTTACTAAGACGTGGAGTCAGGCAAGCTGTCCAGGGACGAGTGTAGCGTCAAAGCGGAGATGGTGAGAGGGAGCTCTAATGGCTTCTCTCTCTTATTGAGTTCTTGTAGGTAAAAGGCAGCTGAAGGCAGAACAGGTTTCTGTTGTAAAGCAAGACTTGAAAAGCTCCCAATGTGATTGCTACAGAGCAGGAGATTTGGTTCTCAAAATAGCCGCGCATCTGGGAAATGAATTCTTGCTGGTGTCTATGCATTCCTGGAAATAACAATCGTAAGTTTCCAGAACTTCCACGTGGACCAGGGCTAGGCATATTTATTCAGTATTGTGTATCTGGAGAGGGGGTGGCGACATGCAAACGCAGCCTGAAGAAGCAGGCATGGAGGAGCCTCACTTTGGGGTCTCCTTTCTATTGGGGTGTCCCCCGTCACATCCCAGTCACGCTCCCTGGGCTGGTGGGCACTAGCAGTGGAGGTCTCTTCCCTCCAGACCTGCAAATGAACTCCTCTACTGGGCTTAGGAAGGATCTCTGGTGGCACAGTGCTTAAGCCCTGGGCTGCTAAAAGACAGGTGGGTGGTTCAAACCCACCAGCTGCTCCGAGGGAGAAAGATGTGGCAGCCTGTTTCCATACAGATTTACAGCCTTGAAAACCCTACAGGGCAGTTCTACGCTGCCCTGCAGGGTCACTGGAAGTTGGAACTGACTTGACAGCAATGGGAATGTGCTTAGGACAAGGAAGAGCGCTCAGGAAAATTCTGACCACACCTTTCTGTGAGCTTCCTTCTTTTCTGTTTTCTGGGTCGCTAGCTGGCTAGGCTGTGGCAAGCTGAGAGCCCTGGTGGTACTTACAGCTGCCACTGGCCCCCTTTTCTGAGCAGTGAGGGACATGCCTGGAAAAGCTCCCAGCCCCCAGCACTGTCACCACAACAACCATCATCTGCACAACCCGGAGGACGTCATTCCTGGATTTGCTGGAAGACGGAGCTGCCTGGACCGACAGAAGGAACGATATTTTATTAAGGGAACTTAAACGTTCATTCTTACAGACCAAATCCTATTAGAACAAATACCATTATATTTGAACAAAAACACCTGTGGAAGTAGAGGTTTCTACCCTCCTCCCACTTGATACCCCTTGGAGCCCAATTGCAGTGTAGCTCAAATCGAAGCCCCTTTAGAGGGGTTGAGATTTAACATGTGCTCCTAAATTATTAGCTAATTACAAGATTGTTTCCAATTGCTGGGGTGGGGAGAGACAGTGGTATGTGTGTGCCCCAGAATCAAAGTTTTCTTCTCAAAGCAAAAAGGGCCCTTTGAGATCAATGGGTCCAATCTCTCCCGCTCCCCGTTTCACAGATGGGAAAACTGAGAGTCAGAGGAATTGACATCAGGCAGCAAGCTAGTGTTAGATGGGGAGCCAGATCCGAGCCCTCGACCCCTGCTAAAGTTAAGGTTACTCAAACCAAAACCAAACCCAACCCGTTGCCACTGAGTCGATTCTGACTCATAGCGACTCTACAGGACATAGTAGAGCTGCTCCACAAGGTGTCCAAGAAGCAGCTGGCGGATTCGAACTGCCGACCTTCTGATTAGCACCCTGAGCTCTCAACCACTGCACCACGAGGTTACTCAGGGAACTCTTAAACCAGTTGCCGTGGAGTGGATTCCTATCATGGTGAACCCATACGTGTCAGAATAAAACTGTGTTCCTGTAGGGTTTTCAGTGGCTGATTTTTTGGAAGTAGATCACCACGTATTTTCTAATACGTGTTTGGTTTTAAGACAGTAAACTCAGTTTAGAGCCCAAACAACCAAAAAGCTCACTTAATCACACATGTTTCCACAATGCTGAGTTCTGATAATGGGCAGTCGAGGTGATTACCGGCTTTAGAAGTCACTTTGGAATCATCAGAAGACTCTGAATCAATCCTGTGGGAGTCAGGAGCCCTGACTTCCAGCTTTGTGCTAGCGACCACTCACTTCGCCGTCTATAAAGTGAGGAGTGGGCTACATGCACTTCAAATCCACTTCCGGTTCCAAACTCCTGCACTGAAACTATACCATCCTATTCAGTGGCATTTTCCTTGCAACTTACCTTTTGAAAATCTTGTGGCCTAGGTTGGCACACATGGCAACTGAGTCGATCAAAACAACCGGTGTATCAGAGTGAACCATTTCTCATTATCGCCACAATGCAGTAGAAATAACTCTTCACTGGGAACAAAGAAGCCTGGCTTCTTCGTCCTGACTTTGCTGAACTTGGGCAAATCGCAGCATTTCTCTGCGTCTCAGTTTTCTCATCTGTAAAATGGGAATATTTACTCCTTCTCTGCCCATCCAGCTAGGGCAGGCTGCTGTGAGGATCTGAAGCCGTTACATAAGTGAGGAGAAGAAAAAAGTAGTTTAAAGTGCACCACCAATGTGTGGTGTAATATTAAACCAAAAAAACAAGCCTCCTGTTGTTGAGCCGATTCCAACTCGTAGGGACCCTATAGGACAGGGTAGAACTGCCCCATAGGGTTTGCAGCTGGTGGATTTGAACTGCCAACCTTTTGGTTAGCAGCCAAACGCTTAACCACGTCACCACCGGGGCTCCCGCGAGTGAATTGTAGTATTACTTGGTGGGAATTTACTATAGGAAAAAGCCTGTTTCAAATACAAGCTTATATTTTTAATTACCTTCAGATGCTGACCTATGCAAATAAGCCTATTACTCATCTACAGGGAGTGGGAGAAAGGGATGCAGTGGGCCTCGTTAACTTTCCTAGCAATGCTTTTTTCTGTAGTATCAAGGAAAATCTTTAGGATGAGGGAAAAACCAGCTGCCTCTCTGCATGGCTGCAAAGGGAGAGAGATCTAGAAGGGCCTGCCCCTTTCTCTCCTGTTTTCATCATTTTCTGTTTTCTAGGTTTCGAGGTGTGTTTGTCCACTAACAGCATGCTCACAACACCTGTTAGACAGTGTCCGCAGACATTCCAGTCATTTCCTGGGTGTGGCTTTTCTTCTTTCTAAGCTTGTGTCTTAGTCATTTAGTGCTGCTATAACAGAAATGCCACAGGTGGATGGCTTTAACAAACAGAAGTTTATTCTCTCACAGTCTAGTAGGCTAGAAGTCCAAATTCAGGGTGTCAGCTCCAAGGGAAGGCTTTCTCTCTGTTGGCTCTGGAGGAAGGTCCTTGTCATCAATCTTCCCCTGGTCCAGGAGCTTCTCAGCGCAAAGACACCAGGTCCAAAGGACATGCTTTGCTCCTGGCACTATTTTCTTGGTGGTAAGAGGTCCCCTTGTCTCTCTGCTCACTTCTTTTACATATCAAAAGAGATTGACTCAAGATACAACCTAATCTTGTAGACCGAGTCCTGCCTTATTAACATAACTGCCTCTAATCCTACCTCATTAACATCATAGAAATAGGATTTATAATACACAGGAAAACCACATCAGATGACAAAATGGTGGACAATCGCACAATACTGGGAATCACAGTCTAGCCAAGTTGACACACACTTTTGGGGAACACCATCCAATCCATAACAGCTTGTTGGCTGCCCAGTTTGGTCAGAGTCGCCGTGGCAGAGAGGCTGGAGTATCTGCCTGGTGTTGGATTGTGGTATGTCAGACAGATGGCTTTTTTTCCCTGGCAAGATAAGACTATATTAAGAATGATTTTATTAATAGCCTATCTCCCAGTACTGGTCCCCATGGGAGCCTCCTGTGATTGGTCAATTGTATGATTATAATGGGCACTAACCGTACCTGGAAGCTAAGGTAGAGCGGACATAACTTACAAAGCTCTTGGTGGAGAAGATTTGTGTAAACACAGTGAGGAATTATGTCTTGAAAAATGAGCAACTTAGGAAAACGGTTAAACAGAGAGATGAGAAATAAAACAGAAATGCTTCAAGCTTTTGACCTGTGAGGGGAAAACAGGCATATTGGATTAACCCTGTGTGGACCACAGTAGAGTCTGTTAAGAACAGTCATCAGCTCATCCGAAATGATCGTGACTCCCCAGTGAAGGACACTCTTAAGTGTAGAAGCCAAGTGTGACCCTTCCTTCTAGACCCCAAATAAATAGTTTAAGCCAAGGAACAGCCCAACCTACACCCAGTTACCAAAAAATAAAATAAAAATAACAAAAAAACCCAAACCAGTTGCCATGGAGTCAATTCCGACTCACGGCAACCCCATGTGTTTCCGAGTAAAACTGCTCCATAGCGTTTTCATGGCTCTGACCTTTTGGAAGCACATCACCAGGCCTTTCTTCCAAGGTCCCTCTGGGTGGGTTCGAATCACCAAACTTTTGGTTAGTAGCCAAGCATTTAACTATTTGTGCCACCCAGGGACCTACATCCAGATACAAAAGCCCTTTAAAAGGGTCTGTCTTTCTTCCGAATGACTCCTCAGCAGCTGTGCCCTAGACTACAAAGTTAATCTTCAGCCTGTAGCTATCCCCCCTAGGAATGGCAAAAAATACAAGCATTTTTGTCAGTGAGGGGTCTCACCAAAGCCAGGATGATTGTATAGTAGTGTGAAGAACATGCAGACTTGTGCACAGAAGGACACTGAAGGCCCCATAAGCTCTGTATGGAACTTTCTGGAAGGAGGGTGCTGAGGATAGGTAATGAAGAGCAAGAGGAAGATACTCAGGTAAAGGGGAATTGCTTATTCCCAGAGGAGAGCTGACTCTGGTGTCTGGCACACAGGACTGGATTTTTCAGTTATTCCCTCCATAAAGACAGTTGTTTCCCATGATTTAGGAATGACAAGGGAACCAGGTGGCGCTGTGGTGGACGAGCTGCTGTAATGCTCCCTCCATTTGGAGCATCTGGCCACACTGACCAAGACACAGCCAGGCCAAGTCTAGAATGAACCTTCCACACACCCAAGGTGTTTTGCATCCAGGAAACAAACGGTTTTGAGGCAGACAAGCTCATTGGTTTGATGGCTGAGCCAGTGAGTCCATTGTTCTCAGAATTGTCCCCAAGGCCCTGCATGGTGGGAATCCTGCTGTTTGGCTGGCCTCACTTCCCACCATTCTCCCACTTATTCACCCTGATCCAGTCACACAGACCCTCTTGCTGTTCCTCAAACAGGCCTGGATCCTGCCCCAAGACCTTCACACTTGCTCTTCCCTCCACCTGGAACACTTCCCTCAGATCTCTTCATGGCTCCCCACTCACTTCCTTCAGGTCTCTGCCCCAAGGCACCTTCTTTGGCAAGCCATCCCTGAACACCCTGTATAAAATAGCAACCACCCCTGCCGTCAAACTCACTCCCTTCCCCCTCAGTATTTTTCTACAAAGTATTTACTGCCATATGACATATCATGTTCACTTGTTCATTTGTTTCTTGTGTCTCTTCCCGTAATAAATGAGGCTTCATGACAGGGGGACTTTGTCTATTTCATTCATGCTGCAATCCCAGAACTTAGCCAGTGATTGGTCCACAGTAGGTGCTCAAAAAAAATGTTTGTGAAAATGATTTGAATTCAAACCCCACATACATCGGTTTACGTGGCTCTCCTCTAAGGCCACGTTCTAAGCCAGTGCCTGACTGAGGACAGGTGTCCTTGGGGGTATGTAGGAATACTAGTCCCTCCTTTGCTACTGTAACGATGCTCGTATGGCCCTGGAAGGGTGTGACTGAATACTGAAAGAAGAAGACGAGAATAACACAGTCCTTGCCTTCTAGCAGCTGGCTGAGTAGAACTGCGAAATTTCCATGTGTGTGTCATTCTCACTTCTGATATATTCTAGCAGAAAGGAGTTCCTAGAGTTTTTGCCAGAGTATCAACCATTTCTCTAGATTGCACTAGCCCAAGGAATGGGAGGAGGAGACAGGGTTTTGTTCAACAGGAGAAGAGACGAGAAGAGGCGGCCTCAGTCCTTCTCCCACCCTTGCAACCTGAACCATAGCAGCACATCCCAGCCATACCCCCGGGCTTCCAATTTAGGCTCAGTAGGATAGATTGTGTTATTTTCTCATAATTTTTCCTTCCCTCTTGCCCCTGCAATAGTCAGTGTGAGTGAAGTGTATGTCCCCACACCTTTGATGTTAGGCTTGGTCTCGTGACCAGTAAAATATGAGCAGAAGTGACAGTGTGCCAGCTCTGAGCCTAGGCCTTAAGAAGAACCACATGTTTCTACAAGCCCTCTTGAAGTTCTGATAACAACTGGGAAAACAGCATGTTCCAGAAAGTTATCAGTCCAAGAATGAAAAACACAAGGAGAAGACCTGAACCCAAACCACAGCCTGGAGAAGAGCTGTCCCAGCCAAACCACGGACCCATGAGTAAGAAAAATGCATGTTCATTGTCAAGATTTTGGTATTATTTTTTACTCAGCACTATTGCAGCAATAGCTGACTAATACACTCAGTAAGAGACTTCTAGTTGTTAAGACCTTTCAGGCTTTCACTACAGCCCTCACCACCTCTTCTTTCCAAATGACCAGCCTTTAAAGGCACAGCTACCAAAGATACATCTGTTGAATGTACTTTTGGTACATCTACCGAAGTGTTACTCAAAGAAGCTCAAGAAAAGGATTCTACCTAAGAGTTAAACCCATTGCCATCGAGTCGATTCCAACTCATAGTGACCCTATAGGACAGAGTAGAACTGCCCCATAGTGTTTCCAAGGAATGACTGGTGGATTTGAACTGCCAACTTTTTCGTTAGCAGCCGAGCTCTTAACAACTGTGCCACCAGAGCTCCCTACCTGAGAGTTACTGGAGGTATAAGAGAGACACAGAAATTTACAGCAGTGTACAGAGGAGACAGGAGAGATAATGACTGATACATCTTGACTTTTGAGTCATCATTTATGAAGATATTTTGACTTTATTTGTCTTTTGTCCTATATTTTAAAAGCATGTCTCTAAATTATTGACTATTTTGGTGAACTCAAACACTTCCTAATTAATGATCTAGATTTAAAAAAGGCTTCACTGGTGTAAAAGTTTTCATCATGTGACTGGTTTTTTATTGACTTTTCGTCCTGTTTGAACAATAAGGCTTTGGAATGGGAAGTCCTTGCCACTGAGCAGCAGGGAACCCTTTAAGGGAGAGATCGAGTGGGACATGGTAGTAGCTCCAGACCTTCAGGAAGGTCATTTGGGATCATGGCTCTGTTTAGGAGTTTAGAAGATTCTCTTGGGCTCCATCATGTGGAGCAGACCTCCCTTCTAGTACAACAGCTTCCACAAGAGAATGATGTCAACCTTACCCCCAGCTGAACATTGTAGCACACAGCTCCGCCCTAACTGGCTCAATCCAGCAATAATACTAAAATTAATTACTTTGGACATGTTACCACGAAGGACCAATCCCTGCAGAAGGACATCATCCTTGGTAAAGAAGAGGGTCAGCAAAAAACAGGAAGACCTTAACAAAATGGATTGACACCGTGGCTGCAACAATGGGCTCAAACATGCCTGCTATTGTGAGGGTGGCATAAGACTGTGCAACATTTCATTCTGTTATACCTGGGGTCACTATGAGTTGGAGTCAACTCGACGGTACCTAACAACAACAGCATTGACTGAGTTCCCACTGTGTGCTGGGCTTGTTATAAATGTATCACGTGGTACCTCATGTAAGCCTTATAACAAACAGCCCTGTAAGAGAGATGGTATTATTGGCTTCATTTTTTGAATGAGAGAACGGATATCAAGAGGTTAATCCACCCCAGATCACATAGCTGGCGGGCAGGGAGCTGGATTCAGGCCCAGGAAGTCTGCTTTTGAGGATAGCAAACTCAGTGGGATGGACCTTTTGATGTCCCTAGAGAAGCTGAACCCTAGGGGTAGTGCCACTCAGTACCAGCACAGACAACCTTCAAAGACCATGAGGGCAAGGGCAGGGAATCCATCAGTGATGACCAGAGTGACCTAAAGACTAGAATGCCCCCCCTCCCCAAATATTCTATACACCGTAAACTGTTCAACCTCTGCAGATCGCTAGCAAGGGAAGAGAGTGACTGAGATCGAATCTTCCCCCAGTCCCATGACTTGGACTCAGATTTACTTTGATTTAGGAAAAAACCAAAACAAAACATGGTGTTTATTGCACCCAAGGGTTGATGTGGATATTTGTGTATGAGCGTATGTGTACACAGATGCTTAGGACCAAGGTCTTGAAAGATACGTGTCAAACTGTGAAGAGAGATTGCATCTGGGAAGGGGCATGGGACTGGAAGAAGGGTGAAGGGGACGTTCACTTTTTGTATATTTATCTATCCCTTTAAATTTTATACTGTGAAAATTTATTCAGAGATGACTTATATCACTTTTAACTATAAACATAATAAAAGAGGTATGCTGTCTTATTTTTCAAAACAAAAATATTTTACTTTTTTTTTGTAAATTAAACAATATAACTTTTCAAAGTGCTTTCACACTCATTTCACATTGCTGAAGTTTTACAACGTCACTTTCCAGTAGGAATACTCTTCTCTTTAAGCCTCAGTTTTCTTATCTCTAAAACAGAATGACTTACCCCGAATAATTCAACCAATAAAAGTGAGAAGAGATCACAAACTCTAGCCTTAGTTTTCTGGTTCAAAATCCAAGGCTTCTACCCTATAGCACAGATGCCTCGTGGACACCATGGCCCTTATTTTACTCCTGATTTTAGTAACTTGAATGTTCTCTTTTTTTCTTGGAAAAGCCTGGCTTAAGTTTGTCAATTTTGTTGACCTTTTCAAAGAACCAACTTTTGGTTTCCCTCATTCTCTCCATTGTTTTTCTATTCTCTATCTCATTTATCTCCACTCTGTTGTCGTTAGGTGCCGTCGAGTTGGTTTCCACTCACAGCGACTCTGTGTACAACGAACAAAACACTGCCCAGTCCTGCGCCATCCTCACAATTACTGCAATGCTTGAGCCCATCGTTGCAGCCACTGTGTCAATCCATCTCCTTGAGAGACCTCCTCTTTTGTACTGACCTTCTACTTTACAAAGCATGATGTCTTTCTCCAGGGACTGGTCCCTCTTGAGAACAAGTCCAAAGCATGTGAGACAAAGTCTTGCCATCCTTGCTTCTAATGAGCATTCTGGCTATATTTCTTCCAAGACAGACTTGTTCATTCTGGCAGTCCATGGTATATTCAATATTCTTCACCAACACCATAATTCAAAGGCATTAATCCTTCTTCGGGTCTTCCTTATTCATTGTCTAGGTTTCACGTGCATCTGAGACAACTGAAAACACAATGACCCAAGCCAATGACCAGTAATTATTAATGCATATTGATTGCATGTTTGATCAATTTCAGACTGCAGAAGTTGGTAAAAATCTTCCATTTCTTCATCTTTGACCTTAGTGGTTGGTGTGTAAATTTGAATAATAGTTGTATTAACTGTTCTTCCTTGCAGGCATATGGATATTATTCTACCACTGACAGCATTGTACTTCAGGGTAGATCTTGAAATGTTCTTTTTGACAATGAATATGCCATTCTTCTTCAATTTGTCATTCTCGGCATAGTAGACTATATGCTTGTCTGATTCAAAATGGACAATACTGGTCCATTTCAGCTCATTTATGCCTAGGATATTGATGTTTATGTGTTCCATCTCATGTTTGATGACTTCCAGTTTTCCTAGATTCATACATTCCGTGTTCCGATTATTAATGGATGTTTGAAGCCATTTCTTCTCATTTTGAATCGTGTCACATCAGCAAATGAAAGTCCCGAAAGCTTTACTACATCTGTGTCATTAAGGTTGACTCTACTTTGAGGAGGCAGCTCTACCCTAGTAGTATTTTGAGCGCCTTCCAACCTGAGGGGCTCATCTTCCAGCACTGTATCAGACAATGTTCCACTGCTACTCATCTCCACTCCTATCTTTATTATCTCCTCCCTTCTGCTTGCTTTGGATTTAGTTTGCTCTTCTTTTTTCTAGTTCCTGAAAGTGAAAGGTTAGATTATTGATTTAAGATCTTTCTTCTATTTTTAATATAGGTGTTTATAGCTATAAATTTCCTTCTGAACACTGCTTTAGCTGATCCTTTCAGTTTTTTTTTCATTAATCTCAAAGTGTTTTCTAATTTCTCTTGTGATTTTTTTCTTTGACTGATTGGTTATTTAAGAGTGTGTTGTTTACATGTGTACTGCTGTTTCATGAGAAACTATTTGTTCTGTAAGCCTTCACCTGAAGTACAATTAAAAAAAAATAATTTCATCCAGAAGAAATTGTTTAATTTGCACATGTATGTGAATTTTCCATATTTGCTTTTGTTATTGAGTTCTAAGTTTATTCCACTGTGGTCAGAGAGGATACTTTGCATATTTCAATATTTTAAAATTCATTGAGACTTGTTTTGTGGCCTAACATATATTCTATCCTGGGGAATGTTCCATGGGCACTTGAGAAGAATATGTATTCTGCTGTTGTTGGGTGGAGTATTCTATGTCTGTTAGGTCTAGTTGGTTTATAGTGTTGTTTGGATATTCGATTTATTTGATGATCTTCTGGCTAGTTGTTCTATCCCTTACTGAATGTGGGATACTGAAGTCTCCAACTATTACTGTTGAACTATTTCTCCCCCTTCAATTCTGTCCATTTTTGCTTCATATATTTTGGGGCTTTTTTATTAGGGGCATATTTGTTCATAATTGTTATATTTTTCTTGGTGGATTGACCCTTTTTTCATTACATAATGTCCTTCTTTGCCTATTTTAATTTGAAATTTATTTTGTCTGATATTAGTATAGCGACTCCAGCTCTCTTTGATTTACTTGTATGCATGGAATATCTTACTTCATCCTTTCACTTTCAACGTATTTTTGTCTTTGAGTTTAAAGTGAATCCCTCATAAACAACATATAAACCAAAAAACCAAGCCCATTGCTGTCGTGTTGAATTCTGACTCATAGTGACACTATAGGACAAAGTAAAACTGCCTCATAAGGTTTCCAAGGCTGTAAATCTTTACAGAAGCAAACTGCTGCATCTTTCTCCTGAGGAGCAGCTGGTGGGTTCAAACCACCAACATTCGGTTAGCAGCCAAGCACTTAACCATTGCACCACCAGGGCTCCTTAAACAGCATGTAGTGAATTTTTTTTAATCCATCTGCCAATCTCTGTCTTTTAAACGGAGAGTTTAATGTATCTACATTTAATGTAGTCACTGATAAGGTGGACTTCTGCTATGCTGCTATTTGTTTTCTATATGTCGTATATTTTGTTCTTCAATTCCTCCATTATTGCCTTCTTTTGTGTTAAATAGATATTTTCTAGTATACCATTTTAATTCCCTTGTTTCTTTTCATATACATTTTTGAGTTATTTTCTTAGTGGTTGGCCTTGGGATTACAACGAACACATTTATAACAATCTAGTTCAGATTAATGCCAACTTAGTTTCAATAATACGAAAAACTTTGCTCTTACATCATTCTGCTCCTTCCTTTATGTTGTTATTGTCACAAATTACATCTTTATATATGTGTGCCCAGTCACAAAGATTTATAATTATTGTTTTGTGCAGTTGTATTTTATATCATATAGAACAAAAGAGTTACAAACCAAAAATAGATTAATATTGACTTTTATATTTAAGTATGTAGTTACCTTTACCAGTGTTCTTTATTTCTTTATATAGATTCAATTTACTGAAAGACACTCTTTAGAATTTCTTGTAGGACAGGTCTACTAGTGCCAAATTCTCTTTGCTTTTGCTTATCTGGGATGTCTTAATTTCTCCTTGATAACTGTAAGTTAGTTTTTTTGAATGGAGAATTCTTGGTTGATAGAATTCTTGGTTTGGGAATAGAATATTAATAAGGCACAGGCTGTATTGACTCTGATCTGGAAATGGTTGGCTATCAGATTAATAAACACATTGACAGGTGCTATATTCAACTTGAATTGGTTATGGGTCATGTCAGCATCCAAAGATCTATCTCTTAGTCATTCAACTGAGTTTTGCTCTCTGCCAGGTGGTACTTTGTTAGCTCTGAGTTCAACTATTTCATTTTAAAAAATACGTATTTTTCACCCGCTATATGCCAGGCACTGTGTTAAATACTAGAGCCCTGGTGGTGCAGTGGTTAAGTGTTCGGCTACTAACCAAAAGGTCAGCAGTTTGAATCCACCAGCCACTCCTTGGAAACCCTATGGGGCAGTTCTACTCTGTCCTATAGGGTCGTTATGAGTCAGAATTAACTCGATGGCGATGGGTTTGGTTTTTTGGTTTAGTGTTAAATACTAGAGATTTGGTAGAGACGTACTAGAGAAGAATAAGGTAAGGTTCTTTGCTCTAAGGAGATCGTAAACCAGCTGACAAGAGGAAACTGTTGGCAAAACCATTTAGGTCTACTCAACACCAAAATGAACCATGGAAAGGGCCAGTCAATTATTTGGATGCTTCTCTCCCTCCCTTCTCTCTTTCTTTCTTCCCTCTCTTTCCTTCTTTCCCCCCTCCCTCCCTTCCTTCCTTCCTTCCTACTCTCCAGTGACCAGTGTTGTTGCTGGTAGTTGCAGTTGAGTCAGTTCTCACTTATGGCAACCCCATGCACAACAGAACAAAACGTTGTCTAGTCCTGCACCATCTTCACTATCGGCATGTCTGAGTCCATTGTGGCAGCTATTGTGTAATGTCTTCCAGCCTAGGGGCTCATTTTCCAGCATTACATCGGACAATTTTCTGTTGTGATCCATAAAGTTTTCTTTGTCTAATTTCTGGAAGTAATCCCCAGGCCTTTCTTCCTAGTCTGTTTTACCCTAGAAGCTCTGCTGAAACCGTCCACCGTGGGTGAGCCTGCTGGTATTTGAAATACTGTTGGCATAGCTTCCAGCTTCATAGCAACATGCAAGCCACCGCAGTATGACAGACTGACAGATGGTAGTGGGACCTGTGTTAGGAATACAGAAAAATGCTCCAGCAAATAGATAGCCACAAGGCTTCTGCAGCACAGCTTTCTTTCATTCCTCCTTGGTGAGAATACAAAGCAATCGCCTTGCTTGTTTATTTGTCGAAGAAGAGGTTGTTCACAGCATAAATAGATTTGATTAAATAAATAAATAAATAAATAAAACACATGCTTGAAAGTGTAGGGATTAAGTAGCTAAGCCTTATGCTGAAGTCAGAAGAGAAACAGGAATCTTAGGTCATGTAGCTAAGTTTAAACAAACATCATCTAATTCTTGTTTATTTGGATAACACTTTGGAGCAGGAGAAAAAGTCAAAATGTTACAGTCTTGGCATCAAAAACATATGTAAAGAAGCTCTTACTAACGAACATGGTTGATGGGAACTGCCCTTTTGGAAGGAGTGTGGAAGAATGCCTTTGTGTTGCTGAGTTATGATGTTCTTGCCTTACCAGATCAAGGACAGATGTGAATGTATTTTTCGACTTCATAACCAACAGGGAGTATCGCAACCTAAAGCAGCCGGGAAGAAAGCCATGTACAATGCAACGTTATTTCTAGAAAGTGACTTTTATTTTAATGGGCAAACTGGGCGTTATCAAGGCTGTATTATTTTGACTCACTGGGAGAGATGTGATTCAGGGGCACAAGGAGGGGGTCCTAGGAGTTTCTCCTGGTGTTACGGACAAAGTCTACTTTGCTCCCTTAGGGAAAAGGCCACTAGACAAAATAGTGCCCAGTTGTCCTGTTTCTTTTTGTCTGAGGACCAAATCCGCCAGGAATGCTATCTGGGGGTAGGGGATGGACAGAGAATTATTTACAAGTGCCAGGTCCTGTACTATATGCTTTAGATGTGTTATCTCATTAGATTTCCAGAATAATCTTTGAGAAAGGTATTTTAGATCTCCAGATCCTTCGACAAGGCTGAGCACAGTGGCCCTCCCTGTCCCTGCCAATGACACTGCTTCGCCCGGGTGATGGATGACTGCTAGCTCCTCAATAAATCACCAGTTACAGGGTGACAGAGACTGCCAAGCCCTCGCTGGTTGCTCTCCGGGGCTGCAGCGAGTTGGAGAGGTACCAAACTGGACTTTCACCTCTTTAGGTAGATCATCATGGAAGTTTTTTGAGAAGGTGAAAGAGCCTGGCTTTCCAGAGAGCACGCGGCCAAGTGCTGGGGATAGAATAGAGAGCTCAATCATGCCTCAGAAGAAAGAAAACTTTTGCCGAGATGGAGAAGTTCTGCAGTTTATTTGGCTCCTCTGCTGACCCAGCTAATGTTCCAGCTTTCAAAGAGCCAGGTGGGAGGCTGACATGCTCACCGAAAGGAGAGAGAGGAAAATCAAATCTTCCCAGAGAACTTCTAACGGTATTTTTCTTTTCTCTATTTCTGAGGGGATTGGGTCCAAGCTCTTGTCTGGGGAGAAATTACTCCTGAGAGCTCAGAGAGAGGAGGAGGGAGGGAGGCAGAAGATGGGAGAAGAGCCCCATGGGGGCTCGTTCTGGGGGGCATTTGGGAAAACACCCCCAAGAGCAGAGGGTATTCTGATGGGGACCCCATAAACAAGAGATGATGTGGATAATGGGACACACACCATTGCGGCTCCCATTAATGGGGTGGTGAATTCTGCCAGGTAGAGGGTGGAGAGCTGTGTGTGCAGCATTTCACTTTCTCCCCACGACAACCCTAGGAGGGGGGCGCAGTTACCCTAAGTCATCAATTCTACAACAGACATCCTGTACATATTTTCATACCACCCCAGTTTGGATGTGTCTGACCATTAACAGCATTTCAGTATTGAGTCACAGTTTAATTGGCAGCATATAAAAAAATTGTTTTCAGTGGTACATAAAATAGTAACCCATTGCTTTTGAGTCGATTCTGACTCATAGTGACGCTATAGGATAAAGCAGAACTGCCCCATAGGATTTCCAAGGAGCAGCTGGTGGATTCGAACTGCCAGCCTTTTTGTTTAGCAGCCCATCTTTTTTTTTGTTTAGCAGCCATAGCCCTTAACCACTGTGCCATAATAGAGCATCTTATACCCAGTGACACCTTAGATTTGTGCAAGTTGGGTATTATTCCCATCTTACAGGTAAGATGGTGCAAATGGTTAATGTGTGCTTGGCTGCTACCCATAACGTTGGAGGTTTGAGGTCACCCAGAGGCACCTCAGAAAAAAAGGCCTGGTGATCTACTTCCAAAACATCAGTCATCGAAAACCCTGTGGAGCACAGTTCTACTCGGACACACATGAGGTCGCTTGAGTTGGAGTTGACGCAACGGTAACTGGTACAGGTAAGGAAACTGAGGCCCAGAGAAGTTAGGATATCTGCGCAAGGCCACACAGCCACTGTGGGGACTTGAACCAAGGCCTATCTGGTTCTCTGTCATTGGCTTACAGTGGGGCAGGAGCTGGAAGTCCCATCCTGGGTGGGACTCAGGCAAGCCTGAGTAGGGTAAGGGTTTGCTGTGAGGCTCTGCCCAGCCCCCTCAGCTCTAGGATTGAATGGGGGAGGGAGAAGGACAGAAGGGCCCAGGGCCAGCTTCCAGGTATGTGGGGCACCTCCCTGCTGACCATTTTCTGCACCCAGCGTTCTGCTTTTGTCACTACTCAGCTCTTAAGCATCAGCTGGTTTTCAGAATGTGCCTCCAAGTTAGATTTATTTTAACTAAGAGTAACTGAATTGTCAAAGGAAAAAATAGCAGGGCTTTTCCCTTTTGGATCTAGAGTGATTAATTCTTTCACAGAAGCAGTGTGGGAATGAAAAGAGCCTGCTCTTGCTGCTTTTTAGCAAGCCACAAATTCCTCAGACACTCTGAGCCTTGGTGTCTTCATCTGTAAATGGGAATAATAGTGGTACCTACCTGGAAGGAAGTCTGAGGGGATTATGTGTATGGAAAATGCCTGGGGTGTGGTAGGAGTTCCGTAAATTAAAGTCACCATTTTTGATGATGGTGATGATGAATGTGCACGTCCTTTCTCTCACTTGACTCACATCTTTTACACTCTCTCCTCCCTGGGGTCATCCCACCTCTCTCCACTTGGCTCCCCAGTTGCTGGATTGATGTTCCCCTCCTGGCCAGACCTGCAGTCCCTGCTGCTCTCCTCCAATCCAACCTGCCCATTTTGGGGCACCATCTTCCCCTAGAGGGGCCATGGCTTTCTCTCTAGCACCCTGCAGGGGTTGACTCCCACATTGTACTCCCTTCTTCTGTTCACAACAGGCCCTCTCAGCGCCCAGCTTCCTTGGGCTAAGGGGCAGCACTGAGGAGACCACTTTAAGAGCCCCACCCAACTGTTTCTGGGTACTGCCTCCTCACAGGGGTTCCCCATACTGAAGGACTGAGGGTACCCAACGTCCCCGAGTGGGTTCTGCAGGGAGATAAAGCTATGGCTGTTTGCCCACACCCTCACACCCCAGCATGCCCAGTCATTGCCCCAAGGGGCTCAGGCATGCTGGGAGCCTGAGCTTAGGCCTGTGGGGCCCCAGATTCATAGACAGTCATCTCTGTTACTCCTCACCACCAACCTAGGTGCTAGGGACTGTGATGCCAATTTCCCAGATGAAGAAACAGAGGTCCAGAGAGGTTAAGTGACAAGTCCAACTCCTAGAGCCAAGACATGGACAGAGCCTAGATTCAAGCTCGGGGCTGACCACAATGACCAGATAAGCTCCTGCCCTATACCTGGAGGCTCAGGGCTGCTGATGTTTGCCCATAGGATCCGGGCAAGGCCTAAAGCAGGAGAAAAAGAGGAAAAGGCCATTGTGAGAAAAAAGCTCCAGGAGAAAAAGCAAGGCTGGAAATCCTGCTTATGATCAGTGGCCTGTTTTCCTAGGGAGAGAGCTGGGCCTTCAGGTCACCCTCATCCTGGTAGGGGAGGTGGAGATGGGAGAAACTCCCGTGAACCTGCTCAGATAGACTACAATCACAAGAACTTTCTAAAAAAGATGGTTCCCATTGCTCTTCTGTAGCCAGTGCCTACAGCTCCACTCCCATGGGTGGTTATAAACCTGACCAAAAAAGTCAGAAGAGCATTTCCGCAATCTCCATCTGAAGATAGCCATCAAACTCCCTGCCCACGGCAACAGTAAAAATATTCATTCCCGCTGCAAAGACTTCTGCAGCCACCATTCTCCTGTTTCCTTTGTCTGGGATTCCCCCATCTCCAGCCTTCTCTATCTGGTAAACTCCCATACCTTCCCCAAGACACAACTCAAGCGTCACCTCCTCTGAGAGGCCATTCTGGATGCATCCAGGAGGAAAAGGTCAATGTTGCTTCTGGATGTCAGAAGCCCTTTGAAAACTTGTACTAGAGTTGTCAGTTCACTTGTCTGTCACCCCCTACTAGACAGCACAGTGCTAGGAGTATAGTAGGTGCTCAATAAATGCATGTCAAAATAAATAAATAAATTAATAATAAATGCAAGTTTGCTCTTAGTTTTTGCTGGAAGTTGCAGAGAAATCATCAATTAGATCTTTGCATGAGCTTGTTGTGGTATGTTTCGTCCGAGGGTTTACAACAGTGGCCGTAATAAAAGAAACTGAACAACTGCTGCCAGGTCTCCACAGGTCTATGAGGCCTGGATGAGAGTCTAGTGGGATTTGGTCCTGGTAGCCTTGTCTTTACTGCCCTCTTGTGACGAAAAGCTGCTGCTGCTGCATCTGTAAAAGCTCAGGATTTCACAGAGGCTGCAGAGAAGAGAAGGAGCCCTGGTGGCACAGTGGTTAAGAGCTTAGCTGTGAACCAAAAGGTTAGCACTTCAAATCCACGAAGTCCTCCTTGGAAACCTTATGGGGCAGTTTTACTCTGTCCTATGGGGTCACTATGAGTCGGAATTGACTCAATGGCAACAGGTTTGGTTTGTTTATTCTGGCAGAGAAGGGGATATTTTTGCTTCCTGGAGCACAGTCCTTTTAGGGGCCCTGAGTGATATTTGAGCCTAGGCTCACCTATCCTGTATGTATCTGTGATCTTCTTTCCAGTGCCTTGGAGATATGTTAAAAGAGAAGTAGAAAGAGAACTAATAGGGCCTGAGCAGCCTCAAAATAAACATCAAGGAGACTCCAAGTGTGTATCACCGCTGGTCCAGGGCTGTGTTTGGTAGGATGTGGAGGAAGGATTTAACAAAACATGCAGCAGATTTCTGTCCTCTAAGGCCTTGCAGTCTATTTGTAACACCTTTACCAAAAGCAGTTGGTTCAGGATCACGCAGAACAACACCATATACTAACAAAGAAAAAGAAAAATACGTGTTAGCATAAGAGTCAAGGTTTATAACAAGGCAGCCCTGGGTGGGTGTATCCTGTCTAGGTGACCTTGAACTACACCCTCTCAACATGGTTAGGTTCCAAAGACCAGGTCATTGTGTGAAAATGAAGGATAACCACATCAGATCACAAAATGGAAGATGACTACATTATTACATTACTGACAAATTGTACCATCACATAACTACCAAACCTGCAGAACCCAGCCAAGCTGACACATAACCTTAACCATCACAGCCAGCATTATTCTCACCTTGCACCTCAGTGTTTGTTACTGCCAAACATATGTCATAACGCACAAAGTAGTCAGATAGTAGATTTTTTTACTATTGTCATAAATGTAAAATTTTGGATAATGAGACAGTCAATAAGTGAGAAGAAGATGTAGTTACTTCATATCTCTGAACATTGTTTCCCCATCTGTAAAATGGGCCTTTAAGAGTAACTCTTTCACAGAGTTATGATCATTAAATGAGATGATGTACCTGGCACAGAGTAAATCCTTATAAATGTTAGCCATTATTACTGCAAGTACAGTTATTAATTGTCTGTTGCAGATGATATGTAATAAAAACCTGGGTAAATAGACTCCTAACTGTGGCCTCCTTAAAGGCAGATCTCGGTTTTTTATTCTTAGAGCCAATTCCAATTAGGTGTTTATTAATATAATAGTGCAGCATTCTCAAGGTGACCCATAGGGCTGCTATTGTCACAAAGCTGCACAGAAGAGGCAGAGTATTAGCCGACTCTAGCAGAGACTTAAAAAAAAAAAAAAAAGCCAATCCGGTTGCCATCAAGTAGACTACGCCTTTCAATTTCTCCTTTCTACACCCATGGCAAACATCACTAATCAATCACAGGTTTCTTTCACAAAGAATTCTTCTCATCATAGAGCACCAGTCAGTTAGAACAATTAATCAGAGTGGGGAAATGGCATTCAATCTAATTTATCTTTCTAGATCTTGGCATATGGGTGTGTTAAAGATGAAAGTGTAGAGGAAGGGGGAGGGAATTCTAGCCTGAGGGAGTAAAGTAAGCCAAGTTAGAGTAAGAAGACAGATCTGACTAGAAAAAGAAGCAAATTCGAGAGGGCTGTGTTATGGAGCCCCTTGACTGCGGGCTGACTTGATGCAGTAGGCAACAGGAAATCGCAGAAGATGGTTGGGTAGGTGAGTATGTGATGAAGACTCTTTGGGGGCCAGATCCCTCTAGCATCCAGGGTCGGTCAGATTGTAAAGGGTGCTGAGTCCAGAGGAGATGTGAGGAGGGTTGGAACTCAGGACAAGACGTTGAAGGAGATAAATGCAAGGGATGCTGGGAAGGAAGCCTTGGTGGATGTGACTCCTGGCATATTAGAAATGCAGGAAGTGGTGCCATCAAAGAGGCTTCTCTGACTGTGAGCTCCATAAGCTGGGAGAACAATTGTGCCTCCAACAGGAAGGGGGCTGGGGCCCAGGGGAGAGGATGTGCTTTGTCTCAGGCATGTTGAATTGGAGGTGCCCCTGGGACTTCCGGTGGCAATTTCCTGTGGGCAGCTGGTAATGAGAGATTGGAGCATGAGCTGGAGCTGCAGATATTAGAAAGGGAAGAGAGAAATAGGTTAATGGTTTCCCAATCCAGCCTCGCTTTTACTCAAAGCAGTTTGGGTAGGAAAAGAAAGAGAGTGCATTCAGGAAAAAGATGAACTGGGTGAAGGTCGTGGCTTAATTAAGAGGCATTTGCTGCTCTCTGGTTATTCCAAAAGATACTGCATATCTGGGTCAAGTATCTTTTTCATAATATCACCTAAAATGAGTGGGAAAATTTTTTTGTTTGATAGGGAACAGTAAGTCCCATACACAAGACCACTAATGTCTCTATTACTAAGGAAGAAAGTGCATATTGAACTGAAATACTGAAGCAATCAGAAGAGAGGTCAGAGGAACTATTTCTTTATTAGGAGGCTCCATTGTCTGATGGGTTCTGATGTCAAACAGACCTGGATTTGAACGTCAGCTCCACCACTTTCTGGCTGTGTGACCTTGGACAAGATACTTAACCTCTCTGAACCTTGGTTCCATCATCCATAAAATGGAGATAATAGAGTACCTAGTTCACAGGGCTGTGGTGGTAATCAAATGAAAGAATGCATATGATGTTTAGTCTTGTACCGGACACATCATGAGCACTGAATGTATGACAGTTATCGTTTTTTCTTAATACCTGATTTTCCTAGGAACAGATTTTATACAGCCAGTGTATCTTTTCATGGTTGAAAGGACTTCCTCTGAGAGATACAGAGGAAGTCTACACTGATATGAACCAGTAGGGTAAGTTTCTTTTGTCTAAGTCCATTGATGCCCAAGAAGGGGTAAAGTAGGAGTGGCTCCAGAATTCCACAGGAGACAATGTTCCACGGGTTTGTGCCTCAGGGAGGGTCTGGAAGTCTCAGCTTTCTGCTTTTGCATGTCCTTTCCCATTCCCACCAATGTTAACATGACACAGGAGCTCCTGAGGGGTCTCATAGACCTGTACTGTGGTCTCCTGAACCTGTGAGTGGGGATGCCCCACCAACCGAAGGAGATGTCTCTGAGCCAAGGCCAGTGAGCAGAGAATGGGTCCCTTCTTGACCCTGGTCCTGCTCTTGAAGAGATCTTTGGAGAATTCCTACCACTGATGGTCAGCAGCAGGCTAAAACTCTGGAAGGTTCTGATTTATGGATTTGAATTTAGGGTAGAAAGGCAATTTGTTATGACAGGGTTAAACATATAGGATAATAACAATACTCAACATTTACTGTATGGGCAAAATGTTGAATGATGATTACATCTCAAAATAACAAAAAAAATCTTCACAACAGGACCTGTAAGCAACATCGTGATAAACACAGAAAATATTGAAGTTGTCAAGGATTTCATTTTACTTAGATCCACAATCAATGCCCCTGGAAGCAACAGTCAAGAAATCAAATGAGGTATTGCATTAGGCAAATCTGCTGCAAAAGACCTTTTAAAGTGTTAAAAAGCAAAGATGTCACTTTGAGCACTAACATGCACCTGATCCAAACCATGGTATTTTCAATTGCTTCATATGCATGTGAAACCCAGACAATGAATAAGACCAGAGAGGAATTGATGCCTTTGAATTATGGTGTTGGTGAAGAATACTGAATATACCATGGACTGTCAGAAGAATGAACAAATCTGTCTTTGAAGAAGTACAGCCAAAATGCTCCTTAGAGGCAAGGATGGCAAGACTTCATCTCGCGTACTTTGGACAGGTTATCAGGCGGGACTATTCCCTGGAGAAGGACATCATGCTTGGTAAAGTAGAAAGTCAAAGAAAAGGAGGAAGACCCTCAAAGAGATGGATTGACACAGTGGCTGCAACAGTGGGCTCAAGCATAGCAAATATTGTGAGAATGGCACAGGACTGGGCAATGTTTTGTTCTGTTGTACGTAAGGTCTCTATGAGCTGGGACCTACTCAATGACACCTAGCAACAACAACATTTACTGAGCAATTACTATGTGCCAGGAACTGTTCTAAGTATGTACCAACTCATTCCATCCTCACCATGAGGATGAATTATCATCCCCATTCTACACACGGGTCAAACATTAATTGCCTAAAGTTTCACAGTTACTAAGTAGCAGAAGAAGGATTTGAACCTGAGCAGTCTGACTTCAGAGCCTGGACTTGTAACCACTGGACAATGGCTGTGTCCCAAGGCTGGGCTCCACGTTGGAGGGAGGAGAAGGCCGCGGTACAAGGCTCGACCTCTAAAAGAAAGACCCTGCTGGAAAAGAATCAAGGATAAGGCTTGTTTTCTCAGGGCCTGAGCCCACCTTGGTGGAATGTTCTGCTGGTGCCAGGCATCCAGAGGAAGAGTTCCATCAGATGTTCCCAGTGATTAGTCACTCTCAGGAAGCTGCTGGACTCCTCTAAGGGCCTCTGTTCTTTTATCTCCTTGTTCCTTTCCTGGGAATAAATAGCACACTGAAAGAAGCTATCTAGTTCCTGTATTTACTTATATGTTCTTCTTATCCCCAAACATTTTTTAACAGAAAAGGTAAGAACTTCCTTGTCACATCATTCTTCTCCCAGCTGGTGAGGAACTGGGGAGATGGCTCCTGGGGACATTCTTGAATGACTCTCCTTGTTGAAAGTGTAAATGAGGTATGTGGCCACTGTCCCCACCTCCACCTGCTCTAAAGAAGTCATTGAGAAGGGAACGGTAAGAGTGGAGTGACAGAAGGGGACAGTCAAACAAATGTATTTGTCCAACATTCTCTTGCAGTCATTGGCATGAAGACGTTCTTTTAAAAGGGTGTGAAATCACACAATATGGTGATGAATTGTGAGGCTTAGAACAAATTTCAGATAGAAACGTTAGAGGCAGAAATAGGAAAAGGAAAAGGTATCTAAGGTCACTTGGGCTTTTGGAGAATGGTCCACAAAGACCTCCTGAGACTGGTCTCTCCCTGGGTCCATATCTTAGTTACCTAGTGGTGCCTTACCAGAAATATCACAAGTGGGTGGCTTTAAAGAACAGAAATTTATTTTCTCATAGTTCTGGAGGCTGAAAGTCCAAGTCAGGGTCTTGGCAATGTTAATTCCTTCTGTGAGCCTCTCTCCCAGCTCCTGGTGTCTGCCAGCAATCCTTGGCATTCCTTTGCCTGTAGACAGGTCCTCACATGGCTTCTGTCTTTCCTCTGTGTGTGTGTGTGTCTGTCTATTCTGGTCTTTTTATAACTCAAAAGTGATTAGGTTTAGGATCCACCCTATACTGGTATGACCTCATTAACATAACAAAAGAAACATCCTATTTCCAAAAAGGATTTCAACTCAACACTTTCTTTCTTGGTGGGTGGGAGGGAAGGGGGCGGCAATAGTTCAATCCATTAACAGTCCACACTGAGCCCAAATCAAGCACAGGAATGTTATAGAATAAAAGATGGCAGCCCATTCACTCATAGATTCACTTCTTCTTTCCACACATATTCACCAAGTTTCTTCTCTGTGCCAGGAACCCTGCTGTGAGCTGGGGATGCAAAGCCAAGTGAACATGTCCCCACAGAGCCTACAGGCTGGGAGAGCAGACCTCAGGCACACAGATGGTGGCCCATGCAACCCTAAATCACTGTCTGGAGGCTCAGAGACACGTGGGGCCCTTCACTTCTGACACCCCTGGGTAGATACATTAGCAAGGTGACTCTACTCAGGGCTCCGGAGGTGAGGATGGCAGCAGGTGCCACTCGAGTTCCCCCATGCCCACACTCAGCTAGCCCCTTCCCGCCTCATCCTCTACTTCCCTATTCCTCAGCAGAGGGAGGAAGCGTTGGTCAGACATGGTTGGTGGGACTTGCCTAGGTTGAAGGTGTAGAGCCATTCTTCCTCTCTCCCTCATTTCTACCATCACCCAACCTAGCCTAACAGTGTTGGGTCACAGGAAGAGAGGGGATACGGGGCCTGTAGTGCTTCTGCTCCTGGGGGGAGGCAGAATCTCACCGGGGTGAAACACACAAACTTGGAGCCAGCTCCATCTTGATTGTAATCCCAGCTTTCCCCACTTGGGGGACTTTGGCATTGACCCTGAGTGAGATAGGAAGCCATTGGAGGGTCTGGTAGTCTAACAGAGAAACAAAACCTTTGTCTTTCCTAGTGTAGACCAGTGGTTCTCAGTGGGGAGCAGTTTTGCCCCTTCCCCCACCCTGGGGACATTTGACATTTTGGGTTCTCACAAGTAGGGGAGGGGTGCTAGTGGCATAGTGGGTAGAGACCAGGGATGCTGCTAAACATCGTACAATGCACAGAACAGTCCCCCACAACAAATAATTATCTGGCCAAAAATATCAGTAATGCTGAGGTTGACAAACCATGGTGCAGACCCAAGGAGGGGTAATATGCTCTCAGGAAGATGGTTCACAAATGCAGTGTCCAAGTCCCTGGGGCCCCTGAATCCCCCTGCAGCAAATATCCCCTGCATTACTGTTGATATATCCTTCTCTGCTCCAAGAACCACTTCATTGGGACACATTCCAGGCCATTTCCTGCTGCTGGGTGCCTGCTGTGTGTCTAACCTGAGGATGATGAATTTTCTGGGCTGCAGGCCGTCCATGCAGCCTTGACGTGGTGTGTGCATTCTGCATCCTGAAGGTAATTTATTAGGCCTAATCCCTGTCTGGGGTGATGGTAAGTCTTCTCCGTACAAATGCTGGGGAGGAGAATATGCCCCATTATTATTTCATTAGCACACCACTGGGTATTCCAGGAGTCCCTAAGTAGATATCACATGCTTCTCAGATGATTTAGAGGAGACAGCCTGGGGCCTCATTCCTCCCAGAACTCAGGACAATATCCATCGATTTCCCTAAGTACATCCCAGGCTCTCTTCCTATTACTACATTCCTTCTTTTCACTTCATGCCAGTTTTTTCCCTCCAAGTAAGTAGAATATGCAAACATTTTAAAGAAAGCTCAGGCATTGACTGCTTTCTCAACAATGCAAACAGTGCCTTCAAAAGCTAGTGCCAGCAGCAAAGGTTTCTAAGCTCAAAACTTGCATTTCCACAGTTCTCCTCTGAAATCAGCATTGAAGGAGGCTGCTAAGGCAAGTTAGCATTTCATAAATTCTCTTTCCTCCTTCAGCTCAGCCTGTGTAAACATGCACAGTGAGGGGAAGTCAAGGAATTATCAGGAGACTTCCAACACTCTCTCAATCACCTGGCTGTGCCCTTAATTCTCCACCTCACTTCCCATGTGAAGGGGCAGCTCTACCGTACAAAAGATAATAGGTTTCAGTGTCACTGGATTCTAATTCCCAACTTGCCAAGGTGAATTGCTATTTGCTTGTTCATCTCAGCCCTGAGATACTTTCTTCTGGGTCCTTTTCTTTCCCATCCTATTGCATGTTGTTGGCTGACATCGAGTCGGCTCTGACTCACGGTCTAACTCATGGTGACCTTTTGTATAACAGAACGAAACATTGCCCAGTCCTGTGCCATCTTTGTGATCGTTGGTATGTTTGAGCTCATTGTTGTGGCTCTTGTGTCAATCCATCTCTCTGAGGATTTCCTTCATTTTTGCTGACCCTCTACTTTATCAAATGTGATACCCTTTTCTAGTGATTGGTTTTTCCTGATGACATGTCCAAAGTAAACGAGTCAAAGTTTCACCATCCTCACTTCTAAACTTCTAAGTCCCATTGCATGGGCTCTGCAACTGGTTGATTTGGAGGTGATTCACTGAGCTTTCTTTTCTTAATGCTGAAAAGTGCACACATCTTTCCCAAAACCACCAACCATCACCATCTTGCAGCTTCATACACCACTATGGGAAGCAGTTGGACAAGGAATGGGCCATAGGAGGGCTGTGGAAGCAGAACCTTGGGTTTAAATCCTAACACTACACCTTATTAACTGAGATACCTTGGGTAAGTCATTTCCCTCTCTCTGAGCCTCAGTCTCCTCATTTGGCAAATAGAAATCGTTGTACTTACCTCGTTGGGTTGTGGAGATCATCAAGTGAATGCAGTTTCCAAACTGCAAGAGGAAACTTGGATGTTATGATGAACACGTCATCAGGAAAGATCAATCACCAGAGAAGGACATCCTGTTTAATAGAGGGTCAGCAAAAACAGAGGAAACCATCCATGAGATGGATTGACACAATAACCACAACAATAAATTCAAACATACCAATGATCATGAAGATGGCACAGGACTGGGCAAGGTTTCATTCTGTTATACAAAAGGTCACCATGACTAACATGCCATTTGGTTGTTTTGCTATAACTCAGTGGAATGAAAAGCAATAGGATGATGTGACAGGAAATAGCTTCTCCTCTCAGGTTCAGCTCAGAGTGCCCAGGACTAGGTTTGTGCTAGAGTGAGGCCACTGTGCCATTGTCAGAATCTTATCAGCTGAGTGGGTGAAGAAGATTGAGGGCCAGCTCTGCATTGCTGCCTCAAAGGCAGGTTCGTGGTTCCGTACTGGAACATCATGATGGTCACTTTCCCCACGAAGAAAATGTCCGAGTGCTTCAGACCTCAGGCAGACTCGCTCTCCCCTTTCACTTGGCCATACAGCAGTGCAGTCACGGACGAAAGTTCACACACTAAGTTTCGAAGTCATTTCTGTTTAGCTCATCAATAGTTGCCTTGTAAGAACTATCCCATGCCTAAGAAGCATTTTAAGCCTTTTTAAGCTCCAAAGATTAGGGTGGAGCAAGGAGTGGGGAGGGAGGAGGACGGATCAGCAGCAGACTGAGAGCCATGCAGAGGTAGATTCTGCCCTTGGTGAGACTAATCCTCAAACCGAAACCCGCCCCAACGTCATTCTGAGAAAGGAGAACCGTGAGATAAGAGAAAGGCCCTCGCAAAGCCCCCGCATCGAGCTGTTTGTGGAAATGCACACCATGTCCTTTCCTGCAGCCAAAGGACAGAAAGACAAGCCTGAGGAGGACAAATGGAGGGTGAGAGTTTCCTGAAGGATAATCCAGAAGAAGGAAGTGGGCGAGGGAAAAGGAAAAGGAGCAGCAGTCCCCTGGACAATGCTCACACATTTTGTCAAACCATCCAGGTCTCTCCAGTTAAGGCCTGGGACTGACGACCTACCCTGCCACGAGAAAGCATTCTGTTCTGCACAGACCCAGGGGCAGGCAGGCCGGCTTTGCTTCCGGTCTCATGTGGAGACTGTAGCAGGGGACCTTCTCACTCACAGAGGAGACCTCTTCCTGCCACCCTGCCTGACTGCCAACCCCAGGACCGTGGCCTTCTCCAGGAGAGGCAGACCTTTGCTCCAAAAGACTTGGAGTTTACATGTAAAAGCTGAAGACTGGCCATCTGAGGGGCTAAGGTGACACGGGATCTGAAGTGGGTCCCACAGGATTAATGGCAGCCTGACTGGAATTCCTCCCTTTTCCAAACGGCCCAAGAGCTTTGCAGAGGACGGGCTTATTTGAAGGTGTTGGTGGCTTAAAATAACAGTCACACGATTTTACAGTCACAGCTCTAAAGACTGAATGAACTACAGCGACTGCAGACAGACATGCCCCAGCTGTCAGCAGCAGGGGTGTGAGAGAACCCAGCACACAGGAGGTGGGGCTGGCAGGGAAGAGGGGCTCTGACAGCAGCAAGCAGGATCCCGTCCCCCCCCCCCTTTATTTTTTAAAGAAAGAGTGAAGAAGAGTAGTTCTTAGAGTGGAGGGAGGTGGTTCCTGGCTGAAGGAAAGACTGCAGTTCTTCCCCACCCCTTCTGTCTAAGGCTTTGAGGAATGAGAGGTAGGATTCAAACCAGCCCAGGAGCCAAGTGAAAGCCAGTTGCCACTGAGTCAATCCTAACTCATGGTAACCCCATGTGTGTCAGCGTAGGACTGTGCTCCATAGGCTTTTCAATGGCTGATTTTTCAGAAGTAGATCACCAGGCCTTTATTCCAAGGCTCCTCTGGGTGGACTTGAACCTCCAACCTTTCTGTTAGCAGCCAAGCACTTAGTGGTTTGCACCACCCAGGGACTCCGAAGCCAAGTGAGGAAATGGAAGAGTTATCTCTGGGTCTTGGCAAGTCTGTAGAAGGTGAGACCTGGAAGAGCCACTTCAAAGGCCAGTGGGGAAGATGCCCCAAGAAGATGCTGAGCTCCTCATTCTCCTCCAGGCTCCACAAGCACAAGGACGGACACCCCCAGGGACATTTTCTTGTGCACTTACTGTCCCAGGTCAAGGTTATGTGTTGCTCTGTAATTAATTTTCTCTACCCACAGTCTTGTATGAGGAAACATGGTGGGCTTGCTTGCCTGTCTGGATGGGAGCTATTCCCAGGAGCATGGGGCAGGGGTGAGGGTGAGGGAATATACTAGAAAAGACAACTAGTAGCCTGTGGAGCCAGGGAGAGGTGCCCTGATAGACAGGTACAAAATCTTAACTTGTTTGCCTGATTTTTAAGTGACATCTAGCACGTTCATTCTAACCTATTCCTTTCTCCCTCTGTATCAAGTGATGTGTACGTATGGTTAAAAAAATAAGTAGCACTAAATGGCTTACAGTGAAAAACAACCCTCCCCTCTCAAGCGCAAAGGCAACTTATTTTTTAACTTTTTAAGTTATTTCTACTTTTAGTTCTTCTGGAGATCGCCTCCATATCTCCAAATAATCTGCTTCTACTATCATTTCTGGACTTATTGATTATGTACTTTATTATTGCCTTTTTCTTTGCATAGATGGGGACTTGGCTCACTTAGACACACTCAGCACCTCTTCTCTCTCCTCCTTCGCAGTATAGCTAAGTCACAATTGTTAGCTCCTCTACCTGTCACCTCCATAACTGAATAATGCACATGATGGCTAATTTTATGTGTCACCTTGGCCAGGCTGTGGTGCCCAGTTGTTTGGTCGAACGCTAGTGTAGATGTTGCTGGGAAGGTACTTTGTAGATGTGATTAAGGTTTACAATCAGTTAACTTTAAGTAAAGGAGATTACCCTCCATAACGTGGATGGCCTCATTCAGTCTGTTGAAGGCCTTCAGAGCAAAAACTGAAGTTTCCAGAGAAGAAGGCATTCTGCCTCAAGACTGTAACATAGATATCTTAATGAGTTTTTCACCCTGGCAGTCTGTCCTACAGATTTCAGATTTTCCAGCCCCCACAATTCGTGAGTCAATTCCTTAAAATAAATCTATTTACATATGTGTGTGTGTGTGTGTGTGTGTTACATACATATATGTATATACATACAGGTACGTGTGTGTATGTAAATGAATGAATAATTTCTTGAATAATTTATAAGGATCAGCACAAAGCTAGTTCCTATGAGGCAGAGATTAAAGATGTCCCAAATGTCCAACTTTCCGAAACTGCTCTCCTACTCCATCATCTCTAACATCAACTACTCCTCCTCCCTTCTGTACTTTCCCTCCCATCTTTGGGTTCCGTAATTCCTTGCAATGTCTCACAGAAGTCGTGAACCATATCTCAAGGGAATGGCTCACGCAGTTGTGGAGGCTGGCAAGTCCCAAATCCATGGGTCAGTCACCAGGTTGGAGGCTTCTCCCAACCCATGTGTCTGCAGGGGCTGATGAACCCAAACTGGCAGGTCAGATGACAGGCTGCTGCCTCACAATGCTGTGGAAGCTGGAGAACCAGGTCAGACGGCAGGCTGCTGGCTCAAGCTCCAACAACCAGAGGTCAGATGATCACAAACTGGATGAGGGATCCAGAGTGAGACAAGGACATCATGCTTGGTAAGGTAGAGGGACACTGAAAAAGAAGAAGACCCTAGATGAGATGGATTGACACCGTGTCTGCAACAATGGGCTCAAACATAGCAACAATTCTGACAATGGCGCAGGACCAGGCAGTGTTTCGTTCTGTTGTACGTAGGGTCACTGTGAGTCAGAACTGACTTGATGACACCTAACAACAACATCATACTATTTACACACACACACACACACACACACACACACATATACTTATGCATATGCTGTATTGTTAGGTGCCCTCGTGTCAGCTCCAACTCACAGTGACCCTACGTACAACAGAATGAAACACTGCCCTGTCCTGCCATCCTCACAATTGTTGTTATGCTTCAGCCTACTGTTGCAGCCACTGTGTCAACCCATGTTTTGATGAATTTTTGAGGGTCTTCCTCTTTTTCACTGACCCTCCACCAAGCACGATGTTCTTCTCCAGGGACTGGTCCCTCCTGATAACATGCCCAAAGTATATGAGACTAAGTCTTGCCATCCTTGCTTCAAAGGAGCATGCTAGCTATACTTCTTCCAAGACAAATTTGTTTATTCTTCTGGCAGTACGTGGTATATTCAGTATTCTTCACCAACACCATAATTTGAAGGCATCAATTCTTCTTTGGTCTTCTTTATTCATTGTCTGGCTTTCGCATGCATATGAGGCAATTGAGAACACCATGGCTTGGGTCAGGTGCACCCTGGTCCTCAGAGTGACACCTTTGCTTTTTAACATTTTGAAGGCCTGTTGCATATGCTGTAGTGGCTTCCTTTTCTGTGTTTCATCACTTCTGTCACGGTGTCTTCAGCCTTATGATTTCAATATAGTTAAAAGAGGTGGGATGGTGGTATTTACCACTCACAGCTTTGTTGCTGTCACATAGACAGGCAAAAAGAAGGAAAGAATGAAATACATTAGCAATTGGTGTCCCCAGCTCTGGAAACTGGCCCAAATAGAATGAAGGAATCCAGGTCACCTCCTTTTGCTCCACGCAGTGTTTGCCAGTAGAGGGTCAGACTCCAAGAGAAAGTTGGGCTTACCTGTAAAACCCTCTGGCATAAGACCAGTACAGGCCCCTCTTGCCTGTGTGGACCCCTCTTTTGTAATCTTCCCTCTTCTCCAGACATCTCCTAGTTGTTGGCTCTTCATTCCCACCCCCTCCAGAAAATGTCCTCCAGGCCACTTCCCACTCCCAGCTCTGCTCTCTGCTTCCTGCCCTCCTTCTGCCAGTCACGATGCAAGCCTCCACCTTGTGCATAGATGTTGAGACCACAGAAGTGAACAAGACAGACGGTCTCTGGACTCTGGGGGCTTAAGAGATCAGTGAGAGACAGTTGATAAATAAATTAATTATATACTATGGGAGTATCCTAAAGGATGTAGAGATAGAAAATAATAGATCTCCTCTCTAAAGAGGCGGTGGCATTTCAGCTGAGACCAGAGGATGCCAAGGAGCCAGGCTTGCAAAGAGCAGCCCAAAGGGAGGTCTAAGAAAAAGAAAGTGAATGTGCAAACCGGTTCAGTCATGGTCAACAAAGCAGAACTTGAACAGACCCGAATTTTTACAATTTGGGTGATCCGGAACGACAACTGGAATGGTAAAAATTACAAGTTGAAACCCTGAATGGGAGACTCGGAAGAGGTGTAATGAACCCTTTCAGGAGCCTGATGCACGAGATTGGATTACTGGCAGGACTGTGGAGAGCGACACACATTTAAAGTGGCGTGGTCAGCCACCATCTTTGAGCAGGGCACTGCTGTTTCTGACTCTCCTGAAACTCTGACAGGCTAGAGAGTTGGTTGCTATGCAACATGTACACTGCCCTTGTTTTCTAAGAAGGAGATTAGGTTTCTAGTGGGGCTTCGACCCGTAATTTTTCCCATTCTAGTGTATTGTTCTAGTTCACCCAAATTTAAAAAATTCTGATCTGTTCCAGTTTTGCTTCCCTTGCCATGAATGAACTGGAAAGAACTGGTTCGAAGTCCTGGTGCAAAGGCCCTGTGGAACCGGTGTGTTTAAGGAACTGTGAGGAGGCCACTCAGCTGAAGTTTGGCAGGCAAAGGGGAGAATGGTCCATGGTAAGATTGCCAGAAGGCAAGGACCAGATCACACAGGGCCTGGCTGGCCGAGTAAGAGTTTGCATTTTATTTGGAGGATAAATAGGAAGGGACCTGAAGGATTTCAGCAGGAAACTGACATGACCCAATTTTTGTGCTTTACGATGTTCCTCCTGAAAAAATAGACTAGAGGCATTGAGGGGTTCATCTTTTCTAACCAAAGGCCTGGACACCTCATCTTTTTTGGGGGGAAGGCCCATGTTCACTCCAGATGTTGTCAGCATCTGTGACCAACAAACGGTACAAGAGTCTGGGAGAAGGAAGGAGCTTAACACAAGAGCTGTTCAACCCAAAATGCCTTCTTGGTCATGTTTAAACATCCCAACAACAAAAGGTGCACCAGCTTTGAGCACCATCATGCCAGGTGACAGGCTGCTTTCCCCGGATTTCAAACTGCGAGCCGAGAGCCTGGAATTACAGTCACATGCAATCCACCCTTCTATTAACATTTTTTTATCACCTGAACTCTTTGCCTGGCTCCCTAGTTCCACAGCAGGGGTTCCCACATGATTTCAGCTTCGATCCACCCCCACTTTCAGGAAGCGGGTTGGAGGCACAGCCCCTCCACTTTTCAAAGCCTTTTCTCTGGTCATCAGAGCGTAGGCTCAGGGTTGGGCTCTGTGAAATCTGGGCCTTTTTACCCCTCCCCTCCTCCTTTCCTCCCCTCTCCCTCCACCCGTCCACTTTTTCCTCTTCTCCTTTACATCAACTTATCTGTTCAGAGCAATGCCATCTCCCAGAACTGCCTGGATGGGATCTTGTCTCCCATCGAAGCCACTGAAACTTTCTCAGGCCCAGCCAGTTGTCTCTCACAGCTTTAACTGCTGTGGTCTCTGGGGGCAGCTCTCCCTGTCTTGGAGGTGGAGAGCAGGAAGTGTCACTTGTAGAGGCCCACCATGGGGCCTGGTGGTCAGGGTGACAGTTTGCTAGTTCGAGTGAGACTTGAGCCAGCCCAGAACATTCTGGTTAATGGCCATACCTCTGTGAGCAAGGACTCTGGAGTTAGACCACCTTGGTTCAAATTCTGGCTATACCATGACCAGCACTGAGACAGATGGTGGGGAAGTTATCTCCTCTGAGACTCAGTTTCCTCATTTGCAAAATGGGGCTAATAATTATAGTACCCTCTTCATAGGGTTGTTGGGAGGGATAAGTAAGATAAAATACATGTAACACACTTAGAACACGGGAGTATTTGAGGGGGTCCCATGTCCTGTGAATTAGTGAAATTCTACCAGATTCTATGGGCATTGGGATCACGGAGGAGACACAGCTGCTACCAGAGATGCCACAGGAAGCAAAGGAAGGCAGCAGGGGTTGGGGTGGGGGAGGACTCTGGCTTTCCCCCTCCTTCAGTCCTTCAGTCCGTGGGTAGTACAAAGTTAACACACTTGCCCACTCACCAAAAGGTCAGAGGTTTAAGTCCACCTAGAAGCTCTGTAGAAGAAAGGCCTGGTGATCTACTTCAGAAAAACCAGCCATTGAAAACCCTATGCAGCACAGTCCTGCTCTAATACCATGGGGTCGTCATGTGTTAGAATCAACCTGAAGGCAACTGGTTACTGGTTGGTCTTGTTCTACAATCTTCCACTAGCACCTCCCAGAGGCCAAACCCACCCAGAGGCCAGAGCTTGATAAATGTAGCTCCCTCTAGAGCAACGCAAAACTGAGGAAGGCCAGGGAAGGGATCTGAGGTGGCGTTCACACACACGCATATTTTCATGCTTTGTGTATATGTGGTCCAGGCAGCATGTTCATAAATATAACACACCAGGAAGTCATCTGTCATATTTAATCTTCACAAAATCCCTATAAAGCAAGGAAACTGAGGCTCAGAGGGATTCGTTTATCCAGGGTCACACAGCTCGTAAGCAGTGGACCCAGAACGGCAGCCCAGCGTCCTTGCCCCAGAGCCTGCACTATGCCCACAGCCCTGTGGCTGGCTCCAGCTGACAGTTTCACAAAACCACAGTCTGGAGGCTTTGTACAGTGCCTGAAGGTGACCACATGCTCTCAGTCAGGAACAGGTACCCACTCCTTCAGGAGAGCAAACGCCCGAGGGAGATGGCCCAATGCAGCCCGCCTCCTGCTTTGATTTTCCGTATACATGCACTTTACCGCTTAAAACTGCTTGGTCAGCAGCGCTCACTCTGGTAATACAGGAAAAGTGCTGTGGTTGCTGTTAGATGCCGTCAAGTTGGTTCCGACTCATAGCGACCCCGTGTGACAGAGTAGAACTGCCCCACAGGGTTTGTTTTGGCTGAATCTCTACGAGAGCAGATCGCTAGGTCTTCTCTCCCGTGGAGCTGCTGGTGGGTTTGAACCGCCAACCTTTCAGTTAGCAGCCAAGCACTTAACCATTGCACTACCAGGAAGAAGGTCAATTACAAAAAGAATTGTAGCTTTTGGGAAGAAAAATACTGAATTCTGTTCAGATAAATGCAGGGAAAATTAGTTTCTGACAGGAAATCCAAAGAATCACTGCCCCTCTCCCCCTAAAGGCCCTGGATAAGCCTGGGGAGGGCCTGGGCACAAAATGGGAAGCTGCAAGAAGTAAGAGCTGTAGATACCCATCTCCTGGCCTCCCGTCAACCCAAGGATCAAGGCCACTGGCTGATCTCAACATCAGGAGGCCAGGGACCCACGCAAAGTTAGCAGGTATTTTGTAAGCAGGGAAGCAAGCCAGAAAATCGTGTTCCTATTTTTCTTTTTCTTTTGGGGGGGGGGGCGTGTATGGGGGGAGAGGGAGGTGGGAGGAGGAAGGATGAGCTCATCTCTTATTTTTATAATTAATCACCTGCCCTTATGAGCAGGAAGTCTAAACTCTGCCCCCTTTGAGGCTCCCACTACTGAATTGTGTGATTACCCCAGGGCTTAGGGAATCAGCATTGCTTGCAAAAACCAGATTGAGTGGAAGCTGGGAAGCAGAAGGCAAAGGTCGCAAACTGGTGGCCCCGGGCCAAAGCTGGCCCACAGATGTGCTTTTTGTGACCCACACAATGTTGACCCACACAGGTTAAAAATCAATGAGATGGTTATCAACCTTTAAAAATCAGAAGAGATCAAGATTTCCAGATTCTCTTGAAAAGGCAAACTGTCTGGCCACACTGGGCCGGCATTCCTGGAGGGCAAAGATGCTGACACTGGGTGTGGCTGCCCCCTTTAGATGGGCCTTGTGCTCTCCAGCTCACCACAGACTCCACCACCCCCTATTGCTCCCTGACCTGGAAGCTAAGTGTTAATTGCCATTCAACACCAACATCACTGTTATTTTCCTTACCTCTCATTCAGTCCACTAATTTCCATTACTTACCTGGTCCATGTCAAAAAGAAAAAAACAAAAATCAAACCTGTTGCCATCAACTTATAGCGACCCTATAGGACAGAGAAGAACTGCCCCATAGGGTTTCCAAAGAGCGCCTGGTAGATTTGAACCACTACACCACAAGGATTTCCCTGCATGTGCCTGCTACTGCCATTGTTTCCCTTCTTACCACTTGCCATCACTGCCACCAGAGAACCCAGAGGCCACACAGAGCCACCCCGACCTGCCCTTCCAAAGTCACCTGCCACTCTGCTTCCACATGAGGCCTCCATTCAGACTAAGAAGTTGTTATGGATTGAATTGCATCCCCCCAGAAGACATGTTGGAGTCCTAACCTCCGGTACCTACGAATGCAGCTAGAAAATGGGGCTGTAAGGGTCCAAACACCTAACTTCCCAGCTCCACTGTTGCTGCGCAGGAACACTAGCCTTCAAGATGGACCCACAGGAAAGATCTGGGTAGGGGCCAGTGGGGGAGGGATCAGGCTGCACCCAGATTCGCCAGAACATGCTCATTGACCTTCAAGGGAGAACTCTGTTTCTGGAAGAATCAATCCCCATGGGCCCATTGACAAATGCTCCCTTTATTTATTTACTGTTGCTTCCCCTTCTATTTATTTAGGTTCAAGGATAGAGGTCAAGGATAAACAGTTCAATAGACTCAACTAGATTTGGAGAGGAGCCCTTGTGATGCAATGGTTAAGTGCTCAGCTGCTAATTGAAAGGTTGGCAGCTTGAACCCACCCAGCAGCTCTGTGGGAGAAAGACCTGACAATCTGCTTCCATAAAGATTACAACCAAGAAAACCCTACGGGAAGTTCTGCTCTGTCACATGAGGTCACTGTGAGTTGAAATTGACTCAGTGGCACCTAACATCAACAACAGATTTGGAGACAAACTGTCTCTAGAGGGCACCACTGCTTCCGTTCCTAAGCCTGTCTTCTCTCTTTCTCTTTCCTTTGTTCTCTCTTCAAACTCCCTCCAAGGTTATCTCACACCCACCTAAAGTGATGTATATGTTTATTTCACTCAGCAAAGACTTCCTGAGCGCTCACTGTGTGCCATGTGCTGGAGATCCAAAGATGAGAGAATCACAGTCTCAGTACCAAGGTGTTCCCAGGTGTGGCACACATTTACACACTCAAGATGCCACAGGAATCCTCAAGGTCAAGGGCTGCCTCCAACTTCTAGGGGAAGACAGCTGTACCCAATAGGGCCTTGGAGGGAGCTTTAAAAGAGAAAGGAATGGGGTTCTCCAAGTGCAAGAGGTGGGAGAAGGCTTTTCCTGGCCTGGGAGCCACGAGTGTGAACGAATTAAGGTGGGAGACAGGCCTTGACCAGAGCTTAGGTTGGTTTAGGATGTGCATCAGGGAAGTGAGGGTAGGGAGTTATCTGAGTCATCTAGTGCTGCTATAACAGAAATACCACAAGTGGATGGCTTTTAACAAAGAGAAGTTTATTCTCTCATAGTCCAGTAGGCTACAAGTCCAAATTCAGGGCGTCAACTCCTGGGAAACACTTTCTCTGTTGGCTCTGGAGGAAGATCCGTGTCATCAATCTTTCCTTGGTCTGGGAGCTTCTCTGCACAGGAACCTCAGGTCCAAAGGACGCACTCTGCTCCCGGCACTCCTTTCTTGGTGGTATGAGGTTCCCATGTCTTTCTGCTCGCTTCTCTCTTTTATATCTCAAAAGAGATTGGCTTAAGACACTATCCAATCTTGTAGACCTCATCAGTATAACTGCTGCTAATCCATCTTATTACATCATATTGACAGAGTTTACAACACGTAAGGAAATCACATCAGTTTACAAAATGGTACACAATCATACAATACTGGGAATCACGACCCAGCCAAGTTGACAGATATTTTGGGGGGACGCAATTCAATCCATGACAGGGGTAAAGCTGGATCTGGAGAGAAGAAAGCAAAAGCCACCAGGAGCCAGATTACCAGGGCTTCCTATGTCACCCTAATCAGCTTGGACTTTGTCCAGTAAGCAAGGAGGCACTGCTGATGAGTGGCACAACCAGACTGGCATTTTAGAAGATCGCTTGTCTGGCACACTGAAGGGTGGGGCTGAGAGCGGGGCTGAGAGACTGGAGGCTACTGCAGAGGTCCAGGCGGCGATGTGGAGGGCCTGAGTCGCGGGCCTGGCAGTGAGGGTGGGGCTGGGAGGATAGATGTGAAAGAGACTTGGTGGGAGCGAACACAGTGACCCACTCACGTGAGTCTCCTGCAGAGATCCCTGTCTGGTGGTAAGCTAGGCCTGTGAGCTGGAAGAAGCACATCCATGGACCCAGGCAGGGGGAGGAGAAAATGGACTCTGGAGAAAGGCTAATGTCGTCTGTTCCGTGTGATCTAACACTTGACCAGCCTCTAATTATCGCACAGGATGGTGGTGGCTGAACACCTGAGGTCTATGCTATGTGACAGGAGCTGTTCTAGCACTTTTAATGTTGTGAACTGACTGAAGCCAATTTGTCCATTCAACAGCTGTCAGGCTCTTTTGGAAATAACAGGGACCTCTGATAATTAGAGGGAGATGGGAGTTCTGTCTCCTGCCCTTCAACCTTGCTACACGGTGGCGTTACAATACAAGTAGTTCTGTAGGACGGACAAAGAGGCATAAAATCACTCACTCAGGCTGTCCCTGTAGTCCCCGCTCTGCCTATCTGGGCACTGTACATGCAGTTGCAGCAAAGGGCCACTTTGCAATCTTAGTTCAAAGGCAGGATCAGCCGGCCTTCTAGTTGGACCAGGAATCAGAGGCAAGACCAAATGGAGGTCTAGACCTAGAAGTCTATCCAGAAGGTATTGGGCTACCAGTTTTGTCAGATTCTTTTATTTGTTTATGCCGGGGCAAAGGCGTCTGTCCAGTCATTTGGAAATGAACGTCACTCATTTCATCAACAAAAATGTATTTCTTACACCCCTTATGATAATTAACTGAGGTCTTGATGCAGCTTAAGATAGTAATATTCAAAGTTCCCTGCCATAGACACAGAACGGTGGGTTATTTAACAAACGCTGCATATGTTGGCACACTTCCAAGCACTTTGCACATCTAAACCTATTTAATTGTCGTAACAACCCCATGAGGTACTTACTAATAGTATCCCCATGTCACAGATGAGGAAACAGAGGCATGGAGAAGCTAAGGGTTGTTTCTCCAGCTGGAGTGTGAAAGCCTTGAAGGCAAGAGACCATGGGTGTGACCTGTCTCCCCACTTCCACCCACACAGCCAAGCTCAGTGCTGGATATGCACTAAATACTTGTTGGTAATAGATAATAATTACCAATATGGCAATTGGCTTTTACAAAATGGCCTGAGATTGGCGTGTGTGGTCAAGTATGAGTGCTAGCTGAGTACTACCTGCAACAGTGACTAACTGAACCTATGTTGTATCCATCATTCTCCCCATGAGCCGTCCTCCAACTCCTGGGTGTCCTGCCTGACTCACAGTTGGCCTCTGCAAGGGCCAGTCACACCGGTGTCTGTTGATTTGCTTGTCTGAGCTTCCCTTGACAGACACAGACATCTCTTTGCATCTCAGTGTGCCAATGAATTTTAAAATGAGTGAATGGATGCATGATTCAGAGAGAAAAATCACACAGGTTCGGTGTGTGTGCTGTTGTTTTTCCTACTTGTCTAACTCCTTTTATAAAAACACCCTTCACTGATCATCATGCTGATTTGGAAGAAAATGTGTAGTTTCCCTCACATATTAGCAATAAACCAAGTAATGGAATGGGAAAGCGGAGAAAGATACATTAACACAAATCATGTACCTACTGTGTGCCAGGCACTTTCACACATATCATTTCACTTAATCCCCACAAAACTTATTCAAGCCAGTTCAGAGAGGTTAGGCAACTTGCCCAAGATCACACAGCAAGGAGATGGTTTTGCTGTTGGCCCTGCCTGATCCAAACTAAGGTTCTCAGGACCACGCCACAAAGCTGGCATGTCATGAACATAGAAAAGAGGTCAATGCTGGAGGCGTCTAGAAGAGATATATTTTAGAAGGTACTCAGAGGTCTGCCTTCCCCAGAAGTGAAAAGGCTTTTGAAAATATCACAACACACTCTTTATTTAGAAAGCCAACAAGTCTAGACAGAAAGGGACACCCAAATCTCAAGATCTCTTTCAGGTTTTCTATCACAACAAAGGGAGGGGAGGAAACTTCCCAACATGTAAAATGTATGCAGAATTTTATTCAAAAATGTTTAATAAATCAAAGATGCACTTAGAACAAGGAGCATCATGCAGCCCAGGTGATAGCTCTTTGTGAGGCTGGAGATCCAAGGAGGCGGACTTGTGTTTCTGCAATGCTGATTGATGGGATGGGAGAGACCAGGGAGTGGGGGGGGTGGGGGGCGGGAATACACTCTGCGCCGCCGAACAGAAGAAATTTAAAATGCGAGAGGGAAGATTGAAGCCCCACTGAAAGATTAAAGAAAGGAAAGAAGTACAAATGGGCAGATCAATTATTGTGCAAAAATCCTGAGGTGTTGTTTAATTCATACGGGGCTGCGTTGCATTTGAAGGTTGCACAGCTGTACCATTTTGATGGCTCAGATATCTTTCTAGACCCCACAGATCACAGGAACCAGAACCACAAGCGGTGAAAGGCCAGGGTCCATTTTGGCAAGTGGGGAGGGGGCACCTCTAAATTTGGAGTTCACAGCTTGGCTGTGAGTCTTTGTCAAGAGGGGCTCTGTCCTTGGATCAAATGTGGCTACCCACTTTGGTTTATTTTTTCCATTTTCATCTGTTTTATCCATCCATCTATTCATCTACCTTCCATCCATCCATCCATCCATCCATCCACCCAGCAAATATTTATTGACGCTTGCTGTATGCCAGGCCTGGTGCTAAGGGCTAAGAATATGGCAATGAACAAAACAGACAAGGTCCCTGGCAATATAAAGAACAGTGCATGAGTGATAAGGGCACAAAATGAGGCTGGAGAAGTAAGCAGGGGCCATATCAAACAAAGTCTAGATAAGAATTTGGGATTTTATTCTAAGTGCAAAGAGAAGATACTGGTGAGTTTTAAGCAGGGAGTGTGACATTATCCATTTGGCTTTTATGAAATAAATGCTACTTAGTTCATTAAAAACAAAGCAAAACAAAACTCAACTCCAACTCGTGACGATGGCGTGTGTTACAGAGCAGAACTGTTCCATAGGATTTTCTTGTCTATAATCTTCAAGGAAGCAGATCGCTAGGCCTTTCTTTCGCTGGGCTGCCAGGTGGGTTCAAACTGCCAGCCTTGTAGGTTAGTCTAGCACAAACCGTTTTATCTGCCTAGGGACCTACTTGATGGTAGAGAGTGGATTTAACAGAAGGCTGGAGTGGAAGCAGGCAGAGCAGTGTGGCGGCTAGGCAGGAGATGGTGTGGGCTTGGAGAGGGGTGGGGCAGTGGAGGTGAAAGATACTGGAAGGATCCCAGATGTATTCTGGAGGTAGAAACATGCTGATGGTTTGAATTTGGGGAGGGGGAAGAAAAAGAGAGACTGATGATGATTTTCATGTTTCTAACTTGAAAAGCTGCGTGTTTACTGGCGCCATTTTCTAAGATGGAGGAGATTGGAAGAAGCTATTTATTCTTTCCATTATCCAGCTGGCATTTCTTGAACACCTAATATGCTAGAGACTGAACACCTGCTTCTGAGAGAAAAAAAAAGGGTTTGTATGATGGATTCATCCAGACTCCCAGCTCAGCCTCATAGACAGACACCCCTTGGCCATGCTGAGGGGCCACATGGAATTCAAGAAAGCCATTGTGTCAGAGGGATTTCCCACCCTGTTTACCCAACTCTAACCTGTACTCAGCAGATCATAAGGTTTTTAAAAACTCAAAATTGACCTAGAATTGACGATAGGAAAAAAAACTTCATTTGTCCTAGAAAACTGACTTATGTCTAGTGTAAATTATGTCAAATGATCAGGTTTTCCTTTTCCCTTCGGCCAACAGGAAGCTTAGCTATAAATTTACAGCTCAGCTTAATAACTGTGTATAGTTTATGGTTTCCATAAAGCCATTCTGGCTTTCTCTTTGATATTGACTACCCCAACTAAATATCTGTTTTGGTCTCCCCCATGGACCTAGATCAGCCAGGTCATGTTCGTGGCTCCAGCCATATCTGACTGGACCAAGTATAGACTAGAGGTGTTCATCCAAAACTTAACTGAGTCATTCAGGTTTTCTGAATTGGATATTGAGCTAAGGGATGCAGAGTAAGTGTCCAGTTAATGGTTGGAGTGGTTGCTGTGGTGTGCTACCCAATCTCCTCTTCACAAATGCCCAGTATTGACTGCCAAGGGCTCTCAGTTGAATTCCTCTCCAGAATTACCCTTAAACAGAGCGACTCACTTACTTTGGACATGTCATCAGGAAAGACCAATCGCTAGAAAAGGAAATCATGGTTGGTAAAGGAGTGGACCAACGAAAACGAGAAAAGCCCTCAATGACATGGATTGACTCAATAGCCACAACAAGGAAAGACCAATCGCTAGAAAAGGAAATCATGGTTGGTAAAGTAGTGGACCAACGAAAACGAGAAAAGCCCTCAATGACATGGATTGACTCAATAGCCACAACAAGGAAAGACCAATCGCTAGAAAAGGAAATCATGGTTGGTAAAGTAGTGGACCAACGAAAATGAGAAAAGCCCTCAATGACATGGATTGACTCAATAGCCACAACAATGGACTTAAACATGCCAATGATCATGAAGATGTGCAGGACCAGGACACATTTCTTTTGTTATACATAAGGTCGCCATGAGTTGCAGCCAACTCCAGAGCAACAAACAACAAAGAGAGTTGCCTTGCCCAAAGTCACGCCCTGTCCATGGGGGCAGCCCACATCCAATGGCTGGATGATCCCAGGTCCAAATGTTCAGTCCCCATGACTCACGGCAGGATACTGCTCAGGGCATCCCAGCTCCAGAACTCCCAGTGGGGTGGACCTCTGTTGTGACTGCTACTTACAGCCCAACTTCTCCCTCTGCCCAGTCCTGGTTTCCTCACAACCCTATTGGGTATTGATCCTAAGAGCACTGCCCAGATCTCCTGCACACAAATTTCAGCGTCTTCATCTGTTTCCCAAGAAATCCACCCTAAGACAATAGTGGCTGCTGATGTTGAAAGGATGTGATTTCTTTAATAAACACTGAATACATGGCCACCTGTGATGGTTAAAGTTGTGTGTCAACTTGACTGGGCCATGATTCTCAGTGGTTTGGCAGCTTTTTAATGATGTAATCACTTCTATAATGAGATCTGATATAATGTGATCACCTCCATGATGAGATCTGTTGTGAGCAGCCAATCAGCTGAAAGGGAATTTCCTTGGAGGTGTGGCCTGTATCCAATATAGGTGGACTTTCTGGCAAAGCTTGCTGGCTTTTGCTTGCTCTGGATCCTGCAGCTGGCTTCTGTTCATCTGCCTTCCAGTTCTTGGAACTCGAACTAGCAGCTTACCTGCCATCTTACCTGCCGATCTTGACATTCATCAGCCTTCACAGCCTGCGAGCCAGAGGCCTCCTATTTGACCTTGCAATCCAGCCCCTGTGGCTACATGAGTCAGGAGACACCTCCAGCCTGACCCACGAACTTGGGACTTTGCAACCTTTACAATCCCATGAGCCATTTCCTTCATACAAATCTCTCTCTATATATTTATATGCTGCACTGGTTTTGCTTCTATAGAGAACCCAGCCTAAGACACCACCCCTAATAATAAGTAATAGGAAGAAGGGGAAATAAAAATTTATCAGTCAATGGCCAATCTTTGCTTTCCAATGGATAGTTTCTTCAGTAAGTGCTCAGGTAGCTTGGGGTAAATGGAAGAATCACTATCCCAGGACCCTCGTCTACACAGTAGAGTGGAAAGAGCATGTGGCTTGAAGTCAGAAGACTTCAAATTCTGGCCCTGTCAACAGCTGTGTGACCTTGGGCAAGGTATTTAACCTCTCTGAGTCTAGATTTCTGCCAAATGGGCCAAATAACCTTGCAGGGCTGTTATGAGGACTACAGGATTGTGGAAGCACATGGAACAAAGAAATTGCTCAATAGATGCTGGTTTCTTTTCCTCACAAACATTGAGAGCATCCTAGGATCTTCCAGGTCAGAGAATGGGCTTGTGAAGTACCAACAAGTTTACAGTCAGTGTGAACATACTGAAATGTGCTGGGGGGATTTGGGGCAGAGTGGGTAAAGGGTTGCAGATTACCTGCCCAGTGCCAAAGTGTCAAGTTAATGAAGGCTTTTCCCTGCTCCCTTCTTCCCACGAGGGGACCTCTGGAAACTACTGGATCAAGCAAGGGGCTACGGGAACTATGGAAAGGAGCAGTGACACTTCCCCACAGGATGTCTTCTCTGATCAGGGATTACTTTAGGAATTTAACTATAGAATAGTCATGTGACCCCAAGTGAGTGTGATGAGAATGTGACTCCATGAGGCAGGAGCCTGGACTGTCTTCTTTATTCCCTAAAGCAGTGCCGGGCACATAGTAGGTGTTCAATAAATACTTATGGCGTGAATGATTCAATGATATTTAACCCTCGCCTCTCCCCACCACGAAGAAGTTCTATTGATCCCAAACCTACAGCCCTTGAGTCAATTCCTACTCCTAGCAACCCTGTAGGACAGAGTAGAACTGTCCCATAGGGTTCCCAAGGCTGTAAGTCTTTATGAAAGCAGACTGACACATCTTTCTCCAGAGAAGCAGCTGGATTAGCAGCCAAGTATTTAACCACTGCCCCACCAGGTTTCCTTCTACTGATCCCAGGGGTGGTGGCGTAATTTCTGGCTAAACACTCACATTGTTTTCTGCCCCTTAAAGTTGTACAGGGCTTTGACTGCTTCTGCCATGGTCGGCCAACTACGGCCCGAAGCTTGCCACCTGGTTTTGTAAATACAGTTTTATTGAAACACAGCCACGCCCATTGACCTAAGTACAGTCTATGGCTCTTTCAAGCTACAACAATGGCAGAGTTGAGTAGCTGTGACAGAAATTGCATGGCCCCAAAAGACTGAAATATTTACTCTTTGGGCCTTACAGAAAAACTTTGCCTCCCCTTGCCCTAGGTTGGAGACTGGATACAATGAGCACCGGGCCCCCTCTCATCTCTGAGGGTCTGAGGATTCAGCGAGTACCATTCCATCAAAAGCCCTTTCTGACATCAAAACCAGTGTCTTTTGCCAAGTTCTACCTAGTGTATGCCAGCCACTGCACTAAGCAGTTTTCTCTTATGCTTTCACACACACCTCTAAGTAAAACACCATGCAGCGTTGTTGTTAGTTGCCCCCAAGTCAGCTCTGACTCATGGCGACCCCATGTACAACAGAATGAAACATTCCCCAGTCCTGTGCCATCTTCACGATCATTGTTGTGTTCATGTTCATTGCTGAGGCCACTGTGTATTTTGAGTGCCTTCCAACCTAGGGGTTCATCTTCCAACACTATATTGAACTCTATTCGGGCGTGATGCCGGTGGTTTTCCTTAGCTAATTTTCAGAAGTAGCTCACCAGGCCTTTCTCCCTAGTCTGTCTCAGTGTGGGAGCTCCACTGAAGCCTGTCCACCATGGAAGACCGTGCTGGTATTTGACATACTGTTGGCACAGCTTCCAGCATCATAGCAACACGCAAGCCACCACAGTATTACAAACTGACATGCAGATGGTGGAACACCAGGAAGTAGGAACTCTACCATTCCTATTTTACAGATGAGAAAACTGAGGCCCAGAGAGGGTAAGTGACTTACCCAAAGTCACACAGAGAGATGCAGCAGAGCGGGTGTTCCTACACGCTCCTCTACCCTGCCTCCCCATACCAAGGCTTAGCAGGAAGACAACTGTCACTTGAGGAAAAGTAAATAAATAAATATGAAACAAATTCATTCAGATGCAACAGTTGCCTGCTGTATAAAAACAATCCCTACCCCAGTACATCAAAGGGTGGGTCTCTGGAAAGGGCATTGTGAGGAAGCATTTCTTTGAGGTGGAAGAGTCAGTCCACTAGAGAACTAGATTCCCGGGGCCTCCCAATGGCAGGACAGGGCCTTTATGCAGTAGCGTGTAACCCAACACAGGAGAAAATATCACCCCAGCACCAGAGAGAAGAGGCTGACTTGATAACATCTGAAACCCTCACCAGGATGAGGGCTAAAGGCTCTGTGTTTGGCCTTTAAAAAGCAGAGATCCCAGGTTGTTCCACCTCCCCAGATAAATAGTACATGATAAGCCAGTCGTTTTGTCCTTCCAAATTAAAAGGATTAAGTAGCTTTCAGAGAGTTCTCTCCTTTAGGGCTAAGTGTAGAAATGTATTCAATTTCACGTTGCCATTGCCGTGATAACACTTTAGGGAAATAAGAGACAATATGTGGGAGACCTGTGGTTATTACAGAAATAAAAGGAAGATTACATGTCAGAGAAATTAATTTGGATTAAAAAGTTGACCAGCAAACTCACCTGGGTCACCTCCTGTTGACACAGGGAAGAAAAGCTGCTAGTTTGTTTTCTGCCAATCTCTCCACAAAGTCAGAAGGTCGCCAGTTCACAGGAGTTCATGCAGGGAAAAAGAGACGCTTAAATTACATGCATGATTTAGTGATTTGACATGCCTGAAAATTTTCATTTCTGCTCTTTACTGTCTTTGCAGATACTGTGAGGACTCTTTAGCTTTAGAATCTGGAAAATCGCAAACCCTCATACCTGCTGCTCCTTTGGCCCTTGCTCTGTGCTCAGAATAAGGGTCAATATTATCTCAACAACACGCCAATGACTCACTTAGCCACCATCGCCACCGTCACCACCTCCCAGTCCACAGAAACACTCCACCCACGAGATCTTCTGTTACATCAGCCTGCCACAGTCTTTTTAGCACTTATCACTGTTGTTAGGTGCTGTCGAGTCAGTTCCAACTCATAGTGACCCTGTAGGCACAACAGAACGAAACACTGCCCAGTCCTGTGCCATCCTCACAATATTTGCTATACTTGAGCCCATCACTGCAGCCACTGTGTCAATCCATCTCCTTGAGGTCTTCCTTTCTTTCTCTGACCCTCTACTTTACCAAGCATGATGTCCTTCTCCAGAGACTGGTCTCTCCTGATAACATGTCCAAAGTACGTGAGACGTAGTCTCGCCATCCTTGCTTCTAAAGAGCGTCCTGTGCTGGGCAGAGGGCTGTGGGGACCATGGTCTAGGGGAACATCTAGCTTAATTGGCATAACACAGTTTATAAAGGCAATGTTCTACATTCTACCTTGGTGAGTAGAGTCTGGGGTCTTAAAAGCCTGTGAGCAGCCACCTAAGATACGCCACTTGTCTCCCTTCAGGAGCAAGGGAGTGTGAAGAGAACAGGATACAAGGGAAAGATTAGTCCAAAGGACTAATTGACCACAGCTATCAAGGCCTCCACCAGACTGAGTCCAGTACAGCTAGATGGTGCCCGGATACCACCACTGACTGCTCTGACCGGGATCACAACAGAGGGTTCTGGACAGAGCGGGAGAAGGATGTAGAACAAAATTCTAACTCACAAAAAAAAAAAGACCAGATTAACTGGCCTAAAGGAGACTGGAGAAACCCCGAGAGTACGGCCCCCAGACACCCTTTTAGCTCAGTGGTGAAGTCACTTCTGATTTTCACCATTCAGCCGGGGAGTGGACAGCCCCATAAAACCAAATGGGACTAATGAGACACAGCAGTCCAGGGACAAGGACTAGAAGGCAGAAGAGGACAGGAAAGCTGGTGATAGGGAACCCAAGGTTGAGTAAGGACAGTGTTGATGTGTTGTGAGGTTGTTAACCATTGTCATAGGGTAACATGTGTACTAACTGTTCAATTGGAAACTATTTTGTTTTGTAAACCTTCATCTAAAGTGAGAATAGCAGCACAATTGGAAGAGCGTAGTCAATGTCACTGAACTGTGCATGTAGAAATTTTTGAAATGGTGTATCTTTGGCTATGTGTATTTTCAGCAAAAAAAAAAAAAAAAGGTTGAGAATTTAGAGGGTTAATATGTTGTGGGATTGTTAACCAATGTCATGAAACAATACGTGTACTACTGTTTCATGAGAAACTATTTGTTCTGTAAACCTTCATCTGAAGTACAATAAAAAAAAGAGCTTTCTGGCTGTACTTCTTCCAAGACAGACTTGTTCATTCTTCTGGCAGTCCATGGTATAGTCAGTATTCTTCACCAACACCACCATTCAAAGGCATCAGTTCTTTGGTCTTCCTTATTCATTGCCCAGCTTTCCCTTGCATATGAGGTGATTGATAAGACCATGGTGTGGATCAGGCGCACCTTAGTCCTCAAAGCGACATCTTTGCTTTTTAACACTTTAAAGAAGTCTGTTGCAGCAGATATGCCCAATACAATGGGTTGTCTGATTTCTTGACTGCTGCTTCCATGGATGTTGATTGTGTATCCAAGTAAAATGAAATCCTTGAAAAGTTTAAAATTTTCTCCATTTATTATAATGTTGCTTATTTGTCCAATTGTGAGGATTTTTGTTGTCTTTGTGTTGCGGTGTAATCCATACTGAAGGCTGTGGTCTTTGATCTCCATCAATAAGTGCTTCAAGTCTTCTTCGCTTTCAGCAAGCAATCTTTGTCATCTGCATATTGCAGGTTGTTAATGAGTCTTCCTCCAATACTGATGCCACGTTCAGCTTCTCAGATTGTTTGCTGAGCATACAGATTGAATAAGCATAGTGAAAGGATACAACCCTGATGCACACCTTTCCTGATTTCAAGCCACACAATATTTCCTTGTTCTGTTCGATGTACAGGTCTACTTACAGGCTCCTCATGAGCACAATTAAGTGTTCTGGAATTCCCATTTTTCATGATATTATCCATAATTTGTTATGAATCCACACAGTTCAATGCCTTTGTGTAGCCAATAAAACACAGGTAAATATCTTTTTGGTATTCTCTGCTTTCAGCCAGGATCCATCTGACATCAGCAATAATGTCCCTCTTTCCACGTCTTCTTCTGAATCTGGCTTGACTTTCTGGCAGTTCCCTGTCAATGTACTGCTACAACAGTTTTTGAATTATCTTCAGCAAGATTTTACTTGCATGTTGTATTAATGATATTGTTCCATAATTTCTGCATTCTGTTGGACCACCTTTCTTTGGAATGGATGCAATTATGCATCTCTTCCAGTCGATTGGTCAGGTAGCTGTCTTCCAAATTTCTCAGCACTGCATCGTTTTGCTGAAACATCTCAATTGGTATTCCGTCAGTTCCTGGAGCCTTGTTTTTCACCAATGCCTTCAGTGCAGCTTTGACTTCTTCCTTCAATACTATCGGTTCCTGATCATGTGCTACATCCTGAAATGGGTGAATGTCACCCTATTCTTTCTGGTATCGGCACTCTGTGTATCCTTCCATCTTCTTTTAATTCTTCCTGCATCGTTCAGTATTTTGCCCATAGAAACCTTCACAACTGCAACTGGAGGCTTGAATTTTTTATTCAGTTCTTTCAGCTTGAGAAATGCCCAGCATGTTCTTGCCTTTTGATTTCCTAACTCCAGGTCTTTGCACATTTTGTTATAATACTTTAGTTAGCACTTCAAACAAACAAGCCGGTTGCCGTTGAGTTGATTCCAACTCATAGCCACCCTATAGGACAGAGCAGAACTGCCCATAAGGTTTCCAAGGAGCAGCTGGTGGATTTGAACTGCCGGCCTTTTGGTTACCAGCCATAGCTCTTAACCACTGCGCCACCAGAGCTTATCACTAACTAAATCTAACTTGTTTATTTTTTCATTGTCTATCCCATCTTCCCTTCAACCAGAATGTGTCTGTTTACTTCATGTCTGGATTGCCAGAGCCTGGCTCACAGCAGACCCTCAGTAAATATTCGACAAATACCTAAATCTTCACGATTAAGTTGGAATATGTTAAAATTTCACAAATACTTTTATTTTTCAGGTGCAGTTTTTCTTTTTACATGGAATTGGCTATGCTATCTGTGATGGCTAATTTTATGTGTCAACTTGGCTATGCTATGGTGCCCAGTTGTTTGGTCAAACACTAGTCTAGATGTTGCTATGAAGGTATTTACATACAGGGGCAGGTTAACCAATAAGCAAGGTAAGCATCATCTGTAGTGAAAAATTTCACATTTTTTCGCCACATCAAAGATTCTGCTTCTAGGTACAGCTGGCATCTATTTCTCTCCCAACCCTACAGCACCTTCCTGTAGGAAGAATTAAAGCCTCTTTATATATATATATATATATATATATATATATGTATATATATATATGTATATATATCTCAGGAGAGATCAGTCCCTGTAGAAGGACATCATGCTTGGTAAAGTAGAGATCAACAAAAAAGAGGAAGACCCTCAATGAGATGGATTGACGCAGTGGCTGCAACAATGGGCTTAAGCATAACGACAATTGTGAGGATGGCACAGGACCAGGCAGTGTTTTGTTCTGTTGTACACAGGGTCGCTATGGGTCGGAACCGACTCGATGACACCTAACAACAGCAACATAGATTTACAATCCCTGGCAGTGGCAGATGACCCAGTAAACAAAGTAAGCATGGTGAAATCTATGTGAAATTGTTCACTAAAGATTAGTTAGTAAGCACAAGTAAGCCTGTGCTTATCTTGCTTATTGGGTAATCCGACCTTGTTTACATATGATAAACATTTAAACTGGTTGATCTTAGGCAAAGCAGATTACCCTCCATAATGTGGGTGGGCCTCATCCAACCAGCTGAAGGCCTTAAGAGCAAAAACAGGTTTCCTGAGGGAGAAGAAGGCTGCCTCAAGACTGTATATAGAGATATTGCTGGAATTTCTGTAGCCCACCACCTGGCCTACCGATTTCGGACACAAGACTGCAGGAGGTTTCAGCCCATTGCCTAACTTATGGATTTAGGACTTGCCAGCTCCCCTAATGGTGTGAGTCAGTTCCTCAAAATAAATGTCTCTATATAGTGATAGAAAGAGCCCTGGTAAGATGGTGGTTAAGTGCTTGCCTGCTAACTGAAAGTTCAGTGATTTGAGTCTACCAGTGGCTAGACAAGAGAAAGATGTAACAGTCTGCTTCCGTTAAGATGACAGCCTTGGAAACCCTATGGGGCAGTTCTACTCTGTCCTATAGGGTGGCTATGAGTTGGAATCTACTTGACGGCAGTGGGTTTGGTTTCTGGGATATAGTGATGACATATCCAGCTGTCACTTTAATAATTTTTTCATTCATTTGTTCATTCATTCAACATACATTTATGAAGAACCTACCGTGTGCCAGGCAATGGGCTGGGAACTTGCATTCTCCGGTCCAAAATCGGTAGGCCAGGTGGTGGGCTGGAAATTCCAGCAGGATGCCAGGCTGTCGGTGGTGAGTAAAATAGAGGGGCTGCCCTCCTGGAGTGTCCAGTCTAGTGTGGGCAGTGTAGGACCAAATATGACTAAAATAGCAACACAGCTGTGTCATTATGACTTTGATAAGTGTTATGAGGAGCCCTGGTGACACAGTGGTTGAAAGCTACGGTGAGTTACGGCCTCTCACCAAAAAGTCAGCAGTTTGAATCCACCAGCAGCTCCTTGGAAACCCGATGGGGCAGTTTTACTCTGTCCTGTAAGTAGCTATGAGTTGGAGTCGACTTGATGGCAATGGGTTTGGTTTTCTAGTTAAGTGTTATGAAGGACTAACACATGCAGGGCTTCTGAGGACATAAAGTTCAGGCTGAGAGCTGAAAGATGCATTAACTAGATGAGTTAACTAACTTAACTTGTTAAGGAGTGAGCAGGGCTAGAGTTAAGAACAGAGTTAGGGTTAGATTTACAGTTAGGGAAAGCATAGGGTAAGTTTAGAGAAGAACTTTCCAGAAAAAGTGCCTAGGATGCACATGTCTAATAGCGGTCAGGTGAATGTCTACCTAAAATAAGGTGGAGACAAAAAAATAGAGAAAAGAAGACAAAATGGATGTTACTTGGGAGGTAAAATGGCAGGACTTGGTTAGTCCTTCCAAAGCCCATCCGGCACCTGGGGCACTGACTGGCCTTCTCCTGGACTGGTATCTGTGAGTCGCCTCTAAGCAGGTGACCTGGCTTCCAAAGGTGGATGCAGCAACTGAGCAGTCCGTGTGCAAGTGGGGAATAGGGATGGCAGATGGGGAAAGGGGAGAACAGGAGACGGGGAATAAATCACATGCCTCAGGCCCACGGGTGGATTATCCATAAGGCAAGATAAGCATGGTGCTTACCTTGCTTCCCAGATCATCTGTAATGAACAATTTCACATTTTTTCAGCGTATCAAAGAGTCTGCTTCTAGGTATGGCTGGCACCTGTCCCTTTCCCAACCCCACAGTACTTTCCTACAGAATCACAGCCTGTTTTTGAATCTACAATCCCTGACAGGGGCGGATGCCCCAGTAAGCAAGGTAAGCACAGGCTGACTTGTGCTTACTTACTAATCTGTAGTGAACAATTTTACATAGGTACATCATGTGGTGAAATCTCTGTAAAATTGTTTACTACAGATTAGTAAGTAAGCACAAGTAAGCCCGTGCTTACCTTGCTTACTGGGTAATTGGCCCCTGCTCAGGCCTCAGCAGGGTTGCCAAACCTGGGTTTATCACTCAGGTCTGGAGGATCCTGGAGCCCTTGCATAGATTACAGTGGACAGTCAGGTGTTTACAGAAGCTCAAGATGATGTCTATTAAAGAGACCAATTGTGTCCACGAGAAACCTGTGCCTAATAGGTAACTACTGCACTACTGCTTTATATAGCCCCACCTATAACCAGTGTAGCTCAATAAGGAACATAGGGAACAATTGTCCCTAAATATGAGCATCATGGGTTGTTTTTTTCTTGATCAAAGAAAGACTCTAATGAACGGAAAAAAATAATTAAAAAAATAAAAACTTTATGTAATGAGATTTAAAAAGAAAACTTTTGAAGCTGACAAGCAACTGTGGGCAACACTTCAAAGGGCCTGGAATCAATGTTTGTCAATAGTAGTTTTGCATCCTTTAATTTATCTTTCATGAATATAAAGCATGATGTTATTAAGAGCCCATCCATGGCCTTAGTTTGCCTTGAGATTTGATGAATCAGAACTCTGTTAACAGTCTGTTGGAATCAGAAGTGGCACAGGCCTGGGACTGAAGCCTTACCTGACCCAGGGCCTTTCATCTGTGGCTCGGATGCTGGTGACACCTCTGAGCCTTCTGCACTGAACACCCAGTGAACCCCCTCATGCGCTCAGGAGCCAGGGGCTCTTTATCTCTGCCCCCTTTTCTTTGGAGACATTCTCTCCAGAAAAGGAACCACCCCATGACTCAGCCCAACCCCAAAGTTACCATTTGTTTAATCAAGATAGTTGGTTTGCAAAACATTAAACATTAAACAGTCTCTGATGCCTAGTTAATAATTTGCATCCTCTTCATTGGTTCCTGAATCCTTGGGGACTGACATTTCCTCCCCTAAAGACAGAGACAACGAAGGAAATTGTACTGAGAGCAAAACACGAGTCCTTAAACCACAAAGATGTTTGCCCAAGTGTCTGCTTTCCAAGTTCTGCTTCTCATGGTTCTGGTGAGGAAGGTCACCTTGGGGGTAAGTGGTCTTTTCAAATACCTACAGTGGGGGAGATTCTGAAGTTATTAGGAGGATTGAACCAGCTGGACCTGGAGTAATGGTAAACTTTAGTGAAAGGTTGATGTTGCCAAGTTGAATGTGTCCCAATTAACCAGCTGCCATTGAGGTGACCCCGACTCATGGCAACCCCATGTGTGTCAGAGAACTGTGCTCTATAGCGTTATTAATGGCTGGTTTTTTGGAAGCAGATCACCAGGGCTTTCTTCGAAGGTACCTCTGGGTGGACTTGAACCTTCAACCTTTCTTCTAGCAGCCAAGTGCGCTAATCGTTTCCACCACCCAGGGACTCCATGTCCCGGTTACAAGAGCCAATGCCTTGTATGGTTGGCTGCTGTTGAGGGGCCCATTGCATAGACACACAACCGATGGAGCCCTCAGAGCAGAGCCTCCGTGAACACATTCCCACAAAGGGGCTGAGGTGAGAAAGCCCACTAAAGCAGTGGATTGTAATGTGGTGTGGATCTCAGAGACCCTTTTGAGAAGCTGTTGAAAGCTACAGACTCTCTACGCAGAACAAAGCACAGGCTGCCATCCACACCCAATTTTCCAGCCATTTCGGGAAGACACTAGGGCACGAACCCCTGTGCTTTGGGTGTTCCTTTGGGGAGAATCTTGCTGGCTGCAAAGGATCCTGATGATAGATCTGCTTAGGTAGATTCCATTTGTGAAAGCTCTGTGGTTACTACTGCTTCTTCTTTGTCATGTGACTGCAATGGAAGGGACAAGGAGGACACTAGGGGCCCAAAGGCTGTCGCAGTGAGCAGGGAAAGGAAGCGCCACCAGAGGTTCTTGGATGAGGCCTGGAGACCCTCTGGGAGCAGACAAGATGCCAGCTCCTGTGGTGTGCCTCTGTGGTTGAAGAGTGTCAGCTGGATCTTGAGGGATGTGAGAGAGGGCCATAAGCAGAAACACAGCCCCTGGGATTTCCACCAGGGACATGGTCTGAGGAATGAGTGCAAGCGTTGGAACCAGGGCTGGAACTTTGCTGAGTTCCAGTGTAGAATGTTGGGCAAGTAATGTAAATTCTCTGAGCCTCAGTTTCCCCTCCTGTAAAACAAGTGACAATCACTCAAGGGGAGGGAGGGTCACGTCACGATTAAACGAGGTAATGCAGGTATTCAATAAATGTTAGCTCCTTTCCCTTAAAATTTCCAGAATGAGCACAACCTTTCTATAAAAATCAGGGAATGCACCCCTCTGCAAGGGAGAGGCCTAGGGGAGGGCAGGCAGGGATGAGAACTGAAATAACAGTCATAAGCTCTTTATCTGATTAAGAACCTTTGCATTTAACTTCCCAGTTTACTCCGTGGAGCTACTCCTGCAGGAAGCAGACCAGATTCCAAGTTTTCTGATTAGCGTGTTTTTAAAACAGCAGCTTCTCCTCCCACTTTTGGTGAAATGTACACAGATACCTACCTACCTAAGCCCCATAGTCAGCTGCCAAGTGACTCACTTCCAAAGGTTTTTGTTTTTTTTTTTTTCCAAATTATAACTTGTGTATGCGCAGTGGCTGCAGTTACAGATTGTTATCAAACCCACGACGGCGTTTGATTATTTATTGAACGTCTGGGGCCGAGACATGGCAGAAATACCACAGGTCCAGGGAAAGGCAGTGGAAATTATCAGAGGCTCTTGAGGGGCCCAGAAAAAGTGCCAGTCGGAAAGAATTAGATCCTAAAGTTTGCAGGCAAGGAGAACAGTCAGATGCAGTCTGTTTGAAGTTCAGAAAAAGATAATGGCCCCGAAATATCCCTTTTTTTGCAAGCCCCAGTGAATTTTTAGGGTTAGCAATGAAATTATAAGTCAATAATAGATAAAAGAGAAAATATAAGAGGTAGCCTTCAGGCAATGAGCTTAGTCAATTCCAGAGAGAGGATTCAGGGCTTTGGAATGTTTTCTTACCCCAGATGTGTGCCAGACAGGTGGTCGGGGAGGCAAGTTGCATTCCACAAGCCAGTACACAGAAATCCAAGGGAAAGTGGGCAATTAGCTCAGATGCTTTGGAGAGTTCGGGCCACTATCAGGGGAAAAAGGAGCCACATCGCCAGATGTGCTGGGCGGCCTCTCCCGCCCCATGGAGCTAAAAATAATAACCAACTGCCACCGTTCAATGAGGAGCCTCGTGTGCCAGGCCCTGCACCAAGCACTGCCCATGATCGGCTCACCACCAAAGGACCTTAAGAAGTAGACACTGTTATTATTCCCATTTTACAGATAAGGAGCTGAGCCAAAGAGAGGGTGGGTGACTTGGCCCCAAATCACGCAGCTGGGAGTGGTGGAGTTGAGCTCTACGCCACGGGCTGATCCAGACAGAGTCTCCTGCCTGCAGCCTGGCTAAGGATTGCATTTCTTCCATCCACATAGCTGCAGAGGCCTGGCCTCCCAGTAGGAACAAGCAGCCTCTTAGACCTGGAGCCTGTTTGCTGAGTGGATCGGAATGGATTCCCCATGCCTCTGACATTTTAAGGAAAAGCAGTCATGGGATCTGTGATCACAACCCACTGGAAAGATGCAGGGATACTCTCCCTTGAATTCAGATTGTGCAGCAAAGACTATGATGACTTCTCCTTGGGTTCGCCTGTAACTTAGTTCTTTATTCAGATATCCATTTCCTTAGAGCAACCAAAGAAATATGGGTTAAATGGTATTGCCGTAAACTCCAGGGAATCATTCATAGTGACTTCTTGTTCTGGTCTAACTTTGTTTTCTCTTACCCATCTTTTTTTTTTTTCAACAGCAAGTAGTTTATTTGGGAGGTAATCCCAGGAAATATAGTAGTAGACTGGGGAAGTAGAGAAGGGAAGGAGCAAACACAGGGTGAATAATCAAGGAAGTTACTGCGGTGGGCAACTGGAAACTAATCCCACTGGGGAACTGCCAGAGCCACCGTAGACTACACTCCCCAGAGAACCCAGCCGAGAGGAGAGGAAGCTGCAATGTTTATACACCAAGTTCCATTCTTATCTATTGTTTTTGAGCACCTGTCCTCACCACAGCCTGGTATTGTTCTCTCCATTTTACAGATGAGGAAACAAGCCCAGAGATATTAAACTAACTCTCCCTAAATTACATAGCAAATAAGTGGCCAGGCCAGGATTTGGAGCCCAGTCTGCCTGCCTCTAAATCTTTGCCTTATCCATCACAGGAGGCCAGCTCAGCTATTTGAACAATGATGTGGACTCTCTCCGGGGCTTAGAAATCACTTCTTGCTGTGGTTTTTCAAGTTATTTGGGCACCTCTGGCCTTAACGATAATGGAATTTGACCTCTTCCAGGGTCAGAAGCCAAAGGACAATGCTGAGCAGGCCTACCCTTGCTTATCTTGGCCCATCCCATAAAGGAGGGAAGACAATGACTTCTCTACCCAACAAAAATCCCTTAAAACCCATTGTCCTGAGTGGATTGAGACTCATAGCTGCCCTACAGGACAGAGCAGAACTGCCCCATAGGCTTTCCAAGGAGCTTTACAGCTGACCTTTTGGTTAGTAGCTGAACTCTTAACCACTGCTCCACCAGGGCTCCAACAAAAGGAGTTTACAATTAAAATGCTTGTCTGCTCACATTTCTAGTGTAAACCCTAGAACTAGAATCCTCCTGAGTGAGGAGTCTCAAAAATGCTTGCATATTGACAGCTTAGGGGCACATTCTGCCTAGAGGTGAGTTTATTTGACCAGTAGAAGTCAGCCTGAAGAATATTTTAATTTTCTTTTCATTGCTTGGTGACACTGGAAAATCAGAATATTTCACATAAAAACATGGATTTTCAGCTTTTTTTTTTGAAAAATCAGACATTCTAGCAACACTGGGCTTGCATTTCTACATGGCACCATGGAGCAGAGTAGCAATGGCTCCCATTATTAGAAGAAGGATAAGCCATCCAGGTGCCACAGTTCCCCCTGCTCCCTATTGTTGATATCCTTTCTGGTTGGTGGATATACATCATCTTCCTGGTTCTGCCTTGGAGTGTGTGTGTGTGTGTGTGTGTGTGTGTGTGTGTGAGTGTGTGTGTGAGTGTGTGTGCACGTGTGCCTGGAGCATGTCTAGTTATTGTTCAGAAACACAGTGAATGTTGGAGAGTCGGAGCCAGCCATGATGGCTTTTGATAGGCAAGTACCTAGGCTAACGTTCTAGTTAATTTTAACATCCCAAATCTGCACAGTCCCCAAGATCAAACAAGGCCCTTCAAACAAATAAGGTTTGTTCTCCAGAACGAGCATAAGGGTCTCTTTCAGGCTTAGGAGAGACGGAAGAGCCGCATCTCCGACTTGCTGTAGTCCACAGAGTCTTTTGGAAGACACAGGGAATGAATTTCACTGCAACTTCTTACAGATTTTTTTTTTAAAATGGAACCTGAGCACAAGTCCAACTCATTAGCTTTGGCAGTTTACACCGGTATTTAGGGAAATCAGGTTGCAGGAAATTGCGTGTGTATATCTGCACGGATATATTTATATTTTAAATTCATTAGGGTTTCCTAAGTGCAAAAGCAATTCTGCTGTCACAGAGAAGCCGCATGGCAGAACATTCGGCAGCCGGGATTTTAAATAAAACATGCTTTTTCTTCATAATTAATATAACAAGCTTTCCTGGCTTAGGATTTGGCAAACATCCCAGGAAAAATGATGAGGGAGGGGGTCAGTGTGACGAGACGGTGACCCGAAAAAACAAGTTCCAAGAGAGGGAGTCTGTGCTGAGCGAGCTCTCGGCAATGGGCCCTTCCCCAGCAGCTCACTCAGAGACTGGTAAAAAAATAAATACGTCTGACTCCCAACCGCGGCTGGTAATAATAATAATAATTTTTTAAGTCTTTACCATATGCCCAGTATTGTGTGCTTTGTGTGCATGATCTCATTTAAGCTTCCCAACAACGTTATGAGATAAGGGCTACTGTCATTCCCATTTTACAGACAGGAAATGAAGCTACAGAGAAGCTAGAGCATCTCCCAAGATGGCACCTGGGAGGTCCCAGAACTGGGATTCAAACCTGGGTCTGCCCAATGCCAAGCTCTATGCCTGGCACCAGTGTGTTACAAGTTGGAGTTCCGGGAGCTGCTCAGTATAGTATCAAAGATGTCTTTCCGGGCAGTGGCCTCAGACTCCAGCTTCAGGTAGGAGATAAAGTTACTCCTACCTGGAGTCTCCTTCAGCAGACCCTGAAGCTTTTCTTTCTAACACGAGAAGGATTGCATCTCGCCAGATAGCTAAACAATGAGTTTGGTGTTTTAAAAACTTTAGTCATAAATGCATCCATCTTCAGAAACTTTGCCAAAACCTAAACTTCTTTCTTAATATTTTTTGTTAAACAGATACACCTTGTCTCTACATAAGTAAATTTATTTTAAAGGTATCTGTCACTACTGTAAATGGAAAACCAAACCAAACAAAATGGTGTCATTGAATTCTAGCTGACTGCTATTGCCGCCACACTGAAGCTCTGAGTCTGGAGTCTGCTTCTCTTTATTAAAAGGGGGCTAGTAAGAGTTAGAAAAACATTAAGGAGCCCTGGTAGCACAGTGATTAAGTGCTCATCTGCTAACTAAAAGGTTGGCGTTTCAAACCCACTAGCAGTTCCATGGGAGAAAAGACCTGGTGATCTGCTCCTGTAAAGATTACAGCCTAGGAAACACTATGGAGCAGTTCTACTCTGTCGTTTAGGACAGCCCTGAGTCAGAATCAACTCAGATGGCACACAACAACAACAGAGGAGTGTTAGAGACATACCAACGCCACCCTGAGTCTTTCGCTGTCCTGGAATTGAAAGAGTTGACCATAACTTTAGAATGGAATTTTTCTCACACTGAGTTTCAGTGTTGTCTCACACCCTGACCCAGCACCACCCCACATCACTTCCAGAACCACCAGGGGCTCACCTTCCACACCATGGAAAGCACAGAGGTGAGAACAGTTTCAATTGTGGAGTTGGTTCCCAGCAGTGAGTAGTTACATCTCTGAACTCTTAGGCTGTTTGCCAAGGCCATTGGTCCAAGAAAGCTCATGTGGGGGTTTGTGCCCATGTGGGTGGGGGTCAGACTCATCCCATTCTTTAGTTTGTTTGTTTATATGCCTTTTCAAAGGGCTTCCAAGTTCATTACCACATCCAGAAATGAGTGTTGATATCCAATCTCCTTGTCCTATTGACCTCACCCACTACTAACCTCCGGCCCTCCCAGTCAGTTTGACTCAAACCCCTGGGATGACCAATTTGCACAGATACCACTCACCAAGCACTCACCTGAAGAGTCATCCATTGCAAGTGCCACGCTGTTCCGGAGAAGGAGTGAATTAAACATCAGACTGGGTAAGGGAATCCTTACTTCTATGATTGAGGAAACTGAGGTGCAGAGAGATCCAGCAACTTGTACAGAAGGAAAGATAGGCCTGCAAGTCTCCTTGGGTGGGAGGTCCATGCCTGAGAGATATAATCAATGTGTGGCCTAAGGCAGAGTCACCTGGGTAGCTGCTTGAAAATGCATGTTCTGGGCCTGCCTCAGACCTATTGAAGCACAATCTCTACAGGTGGGGCCCAGGAATCTAGAATTTTATCAAGCTCTCCAGATGATCCTTATGCACATTGTAGTTTGAGAACCAAAAAACCAAACCAAATCCCTTGCCATCAAGTCGATTCTGACTCATAGGACAGAGTAGAACTGCCCCATAGGGTTTCCAAGGAGCACCTGTGGATTCAAACTGCCAGCCTTTTGGTTAGCAGCCATAGCTCTTAACCACTGCGCCACCAGGGTTTCCAGTTTGAGAACCAGTGCCTTAGAAATGAAAATTCCCGGAGTCTGCAGAGGAGCTTGCCTCTCTGCCCCACCGGCCCCTGCCCCATCTCCATCTACTACGTGATACTGCAGCCCAGCCCTCCAGGTGAGGTCATCTTGACCAGTTCACTGGGCAGAGGGTTGAGCGGCCAGCTCTGAGCTTTGGAGCAGGGAAGATGAACAGGAACCCTCTGAGCCAAGGGTAGGTGCTTGGCCTCAGAGCCAGGAGGCTTGGTTCAAGTCTCTCTCTTGCTCCAATCTGCTCATGTCCTTACACAGCTACTTCACCCTTCTGGGTCTCAGCTTCCTCCTCTGTGGATCACGGATCAGGCTGGCTCCTCTCCACGATGCCTCGTTGCTCATCACTGTGGTTTTTTGAATGGCTTCACCCGAACACCCAAGAAGGAAACCACTCACAGGGACCACTGGCCAGAGCCTTCTCCTTGGGCCTCCAACATTCCTCATCATAGCCTCCCCTCCTGAGCTGAGCTTCAGATTAAAGCAAATCACCAGTGCACTTGCCAAGCCTGAGGCAGCACTGAGCAGCTTGTGCACTAAAAAAGAGTGAGATTCTTTGTAGCTAAAGAGGACTGAGTGGCTTTGCATAACTGCTCGCCTTGGGACACAGCTGATGCTTGCAGCAGGAACTAGAGTGAGAGGATGACATGGGGCAATGCTTGGGCTGGTGACTGGGACATCGGCAACCCTTGTCCTCGACCACCTCTACCATTCACCCTGGGCTTCAGCTCTCTGTCCAGCAGTAGGGACAGGTCCTTCTGAGCTAGGCACACTTGCCCCAGTCTACCCTCCAGCCCAGCTGCTGCAGAGCATATCTTGCCATGGTGCAGCATTCTCTCCTGCCCAGCTGGCCTTAGGACTAATGCAAACCTTCCCTGGCAATTGGTAGCCTAGATGTGTGGCCGAACATCCAAGGAGGACAGGATGGGTGGATTCAAAGTCCCCGCTTTTTCCCATCAAGTAAAAGACATCATTGCTGCTGATTCCAGACTAAGCCTCTGGCCTTCAAGGACAGGTCTCCCCTACCTCTTCCTTTCCCTGCTTCGCTATCCACTGAGAATAACGAACAACAACATTTTTCATCAGCTTACTCCTGGAACACATCAACTCAGACTTTCAGCCTCTACCTTTTTGTTCTGATTTCCAGAAACCTGGGAATTCTGAAATGTAGAGGAAGAACCTGAGTTGAAATAATCACCAGATTAAAGACTTTAGTGTCCCCCACTCTCAAGGAGATTACATTGTAAATGAGTAAGACTTAGATATGGGTCCCTTCTCTGTCCCTTCCCATCTTCTCCACTGACCAACCTTATCTTAAAAGAGACCCAGGCCTTGAGACATGCTAACTGGTGACTGGGGAGTTTAACATTCCCTAACCTCAGGAAGGCCAGAGTCCTGAGCCCTAGACCCTTGAAAAGTCCTGAGTGTGGATCTCAAGTGGTCCCTCTGATCTATTGCATAGACCCTAGCTTTCCATGGGCAAGAAGCAGCTGTTTCCAGCCCTCCAAGAGAAGCTGGGTCAGTGTGACCATATACTGTTTTAGGAGGTATGTTGAGGACCAGGAATGGATGTGGTAGAAATGGGCATGGCTTGTGTGCCTTTGGATCTGAATGGAAATCTTTGTTGAGATGTATTTGCCACAGTGGGCTGGCTGAGGCTCAAGCTGAATTTCATACCTTCCCGAACTGTACCTGGGGCTGAATGGCCCTCTCTGTGGCCTGCTAGGTTTGGGCCAATCTGAACAGGTCCTTCCTAAAACTTTCCAAGGGCAGGGGCCCCAATCTCTTACCTAGATTAGTGTCCTGTCACTCGTGATTAAAGACTCTTCTGTTCCCTTCTTCTCCATCCCTTACTCAACCGCTACACACCATGGTTGCCTCATTGTTAACAGCAATGACGATTAAGGGCAAGAACTCTAGAGTAAGATTGGCTCCGTTGTATCCTGGCTCCAGCATTTACCAGCCGGATGCCTTTGGGCAACTTAATCTCTGCAAACCTCAATTTTCTCACTTCTAAAATAGACATAACTGTGGTACTTAAGTTACCAAGTTGTTGTGTGCAATAAATAAGACAAAAAGCACTTAGCACAATCCTGTTGGCTCTTCGTAAACGTGAACTGAGATCATAGTCCTCCTCATCATCTGCTTCTTCATCAACCTTCCTTCCTGGATTTGCAAGTACCAGGAGGAAGAGTTCTTCTATCATTTCAGTGTCTCTGGAAAAACTGAACAGAATGATGGGATAAAAGGAGGCAAATATTGTGTCCTTCCTTCTTGCCCCTGCCACCGCCCAGGTTATTCTCAGGGACCCAGACAGGGCGTCTTGGAGACCAAGCAATGGTTCCTGACCAGGCCTTTCTCATATGGCCCCAGATATCCCGCCTGGTGTTGGGGCTGCTAGTCTTCACATTTCACCCCCTCCTCTGTCCTGGGGTGGACACTGTGATGAACAAAATGACAGGACTTGCTTCAGATCCTTGAGACCCTTAAAATGCAGCCCAATTGGGTGGCAGCAGCTTCAGACTCCCTGAGAGCTACTGGGATCAAGAGGGCCAGCAGGCCAGGGAAGGTCCTGCTTTCTGTTTGGTTTGCCTCTGAGAGCCAGAGCCAGCTCCTGGGAAGGGAACGCCTGCCACCTGCTGGCTGTGGGCAGCACAGCACCTGGCTGTCCCTCAGGCTCCAGCTAGAACCAAGATTTGGAGCTCTGGCCCAGGTGGCAGGTCCTGGAAGACCCTTCCTTGTTCGGGGCTGAGGAGGGATGTTCCCAGAGGTCGTCCCTTCTGTCCTGCCCAATTCTCAGGGCTGAAGATAGCCAGACATGGCCCAACCCATTCAGCTCCAATACGAGAATTAAGCGGCATCTCCTTGGTGCTGGGTTGAGTCAGGCTCTGTCCTCCAGACAAGGGCCAGGACCAAGGGAGGTATGACTGTTTGTGATGAGGGGGAGGCTGAAGGAAGGGTAACATTTGTTCAAGGGGTCACCTCATGCCCTTTCTTTGGCCACTGCCCTAACACTCATGCCCAGAGGCGTCGGGGCTTCAGATACTCCTGTTCCGGCACCCCAGGCCCGGGAGCACCCCTGAGAATTGAACTTGAAATTTTCCCACTAGGCCTCCCTACTGTCTCTACTCCCCACCCCTCCCCACCCCACCCAACAACAAACAGACAAAACATTTGGCCCTGGTCTCAGTTCTTCCAGAGCTGGGCGACCTTGAAGTAATTAAACAGAGCCACCGTCCCAGATAACAAATGACCTTTGTCCTCTTTTCCGCATTCCTTTTCCCTCCGCATCTTTTTATTTCATAAGTTCTCAAACCTACAGAAAAGTGGAAACACTAATATAACGAACGTCCTTGGCCCAGGTAGATGCACCAATTATTAGCATGTTATCCCGTTTGCTTTCTTGGACACACACTCACCCATTTGTTTGTTTTGTTTTGTTTGCTCCATCATTTCCAAATAAACTGCAGACACTGGCCCTGAAGACCTTAGCATGCACATAAGGTCATTTTCCTAGAGAATCACGATGCTGTTTCCACTCTCAAGAAGTTCAACATTGATACAATAATGTTATCTAAGTCCTTACTCAAATTGCCCAATTGCCCCAATAATGTCCTTTATAGTTTTTGGTTCTTCTGTTCGAGGATCACATACTGCATTTAGTTGTCATATTTGCTTTAGGTTCATTTTTTCATAGTCTCATTGAATAAACACCAGTTCTCCATCTTTCTTGTCTTTTTTGAAGTTGATGTTTTTGTAGAATGGTAGAATCCTCCCCGGTTTGGATCATGTCCCTCATGATTAGCTTGAGACATGAATTTTTGTCAATAATACTATCTGGTGATGTTGTGCCGTCGGTACATCGTATCAGGATGCATTCTTTCTGTCCTAATTTATCTTCTGCCTACTTTCCAAAACTGTGTAAGGAGGTCTACAGTAAAAGACCCATGTAAAACAGAAGATTTAAACTTCTGCTGAGGGTAAAAAAAACAAACCCAGTTGTCGTTGAGTCGGTTCCCACTCACAGTGACACCCGCGTGTCAGAGTACAACTATCCTCTGTAGGGCTTTCAATGGCTGTGATCTTTCGGAAGCAGATGGCCAGCCTTTCTTCCGAGGTGCCTCTGCATGGATTCAAACCACCAACCTTTTGGTTAGTAGTTGAGTGCTTAGCCATTTGCACCACCCAGGGTGGAGGAAGCAAATCTACCAAACTGCCTAGATTGGTGTGGGTGCTGGGAAGGCACATCATGTTGATCTCAGCTTTCTGATAGCCAAGATCCGACGGGAAACTTGTTGAATGACAAAACTCTCTTTTTCTAAATCAGAAATTGACAAACTTTTGAAAAGTGCCAGATGGAAAATATTTTGGACTATACTATCTCCGTCACAACTACTCTGCCACTGTAGTATGAAAGCAGTCACAGACAAAAAGTAAATAAATGGGCGTGGCTGTGTTTCCATAAAACTTTATTTACAAAAATGCAACTGCTAGGTTTGGCCCACGGGCCTTAGTTTTCCAACCACTGGTCCAAGTGAAAGGAAATATACCAGTTATTAAAAGAGGAAAACTTCCTTTTTCTGGTAAGTACTATATTCTAAAAGAAATTAATCAGATCATTATATATGTATTCAACAAATACCTTTTGAGGGATGCCATGTGCCAAGCACCATGCTAGGTGTAAGGTAATGCATTATCAATTAGACAAGATCCCTGCCTTCCTGGAAAACAGGCTGGTATGAGAGACAACAGGCAAATCAGCTAACATAAAACTTTGCACTGAAATAAAGACCTGGAAGAGATGAACTGCGTGCAGTGACAGAATAATGGAGTGGGGCAAGGGTCCTATTTATACAGTGGTTAGGGAGGCTTCCCTGAGAAAACGACATTTAAGCAGAGACCCAGTAAAAGTTACAGGGAAAAAGAAGAGCAAGTGCAAAGGCCCTGAGGTGGGAGGAGCTTGACTTGTGCCATTCTGAAGATCTGAGAGGAGGTGTGGTGTGGCTGAAGCATAGTAAGGGGCAAGGGTTGAGGGTTATGGGAGGAGGTTAGGAGAGGTCGACAGGGCATTTGAAGATCATGGAAGGAGTTTGTATTTTATTCCATGACCAATAGGAAGTCGATGGAGACTTTTCAGCACCTGTCCATCCCCAACCCCCAAAGAGCTCTCAGCCCCAGGAGATCACCCAGACCTCAGCATGAATCTTAATCCTATCACAGCTGTGTGACCTCAGGGAGCTGTCCTAACTTCTCTGAGCCTCAGTTTCCTTATGTATTAACAAGGCTCATCATAAGGTTGTTAGAAACCTACCCAGGGGTACCATGGAAGATAGGTCTGGTGATCTGCTTCTGTTAAGATTACTGCCAAGAAAACCCTATGGAACACATGGGGTTGCCATGAGTAGGAATCAACTCGACAGCAACCAACAACAACAAGGTTGTTATAAGCATTAAATGCAATGATGCAAAACCAGAGGGAATATGCTCCATACATGATATCACTATAACAGACAATATCGCCAATACCTGTGCAGCTGGGTTCCAGCATGAGAACAGGTAACTGCAAGAGACACGAGTCCTTGCTGAGGAGGAAGGGCAAGGCTGCAGATGCTCCGCCAGCACGGGAAGGAAGGGAGTATCTCCCAATAGACCTGCCCCTTCCCTCCAACACCCTGGTCCCAGCTGCAAACCCCAGAAAGTGCCCAGTGCTCCCACTCTTTGTGTGAGATCCTGGGGAAGGTTCCTCTCCAGCTTGTCAGAGCCCAGGAAGCACCAGCTGGCTTAGCAGAGCCCGGGACTCACTGTGCTCTGCTTTGTGTTGTTTTTCAGTTCTCTCTGATGTCCTTACTCCCAGACCTGGACCCAGGTGAGTCTGCTGATCACCCTGGGGCATCCCACCACCCACAGGCTGGTTCTGGGGTAGAAGAAAGGGGGACTAAGCATAGAAGTGTCCGAGCAAGCTTAGGGTGCAACTGGCCCCAGGTGTCACAGACCCCTTTGAGAATTTGCCCAGGTAAGTGCATACTTGGCGGTCTGTTTGCACATGCTCACACACAATGCCTGTGGACACCCCTGATGCCCAGCCTGAGGACTTCGAGGGAAAAACTGCTGAGGAAGTTAAACTGCTTCATCTTACAGAGGAGGAAACCAGGGCCCAGGGAGGGGAAGCACTTGCTCAGTGTCACCCCATCAGCTAGTGGCTGAGCTGAGGTGGAAGGGCAAGGCAAAGTGAGGCCATGAGTGAGCAAGGCTGCTCCAAGCAAGCTGGCCCTGGCCCTGCACCGGCTCACCCAGTCCACCCCTTTGTTGAGGAACCAGCACCTCCACGCCAGAGGATGGTGTCACTGCCATGTAGGTACTTCCTGGCCGACCCACTCCACCCTTGTCCCCTCAGCCTGGCCATGTGTTTACTCAAGGCTCAACGTGTCCACTGTCCAGTGAGCACCACTCTTTCACTGGCTTAAAGCTACATCTGCAGGCCATATACACACACTCCTACACACACAACACACAGCACACACAAACACAACACACATAGCACAAACACAATACACACACAAACACACAGCACATATATATACAACACACATGCCAAACACACAAAACACACATAGCATACACACACAGTGCACATAGCACAAACACAATACACACAACAAACACACACACACGACACATGCACACACACAATCACAGGCTCTTGCTCTGTCACAGACTCACCCTCTCACTTCTCCCTTTCCTCTCCTCCTGGCTGGCCTGGGCTTCGCAGGCTGTTCCTTCCTGCCACATCATCCATCCTTGGTCTCTGGCTCTGGGTCTGAGTCTCTCTTGGCTGCTCTGAACCCCAGGGGAGAAAACTCCCTTCACTGCTCCACCAGGGGCTGTCATCCCCCGCTGGTACCACCTGGGCTTGTTACCCACGGTGGACGGCAGAACCAGGCAGACAGCACATGGAGGCTGCAGTCAAGTCTAAACTTTGCGTCAAGGGTTTATTTGGAGCAAAGTTGGTGATAACTGGGCCAAAATCAGCGTGACAGTCGATAGTCTCCAGTAGCAAAGCTCTGGACAGGCAGACAGACTTGTGCCGCTCAAGGCAAGTGGCACTAGATGCCAGGTCTTTGTCCAGCCCATGTGCTCAGGGAACAGTTGTGGAAGTGAATAGAAATATATATATCAGCATGGCGTGTGGGTTTTGAGAGGATCTATGTCTTTCCCAAAAGCAAAGGAGAGGGTTCAATTCAACACCATCTAATTCAGTTCCTAGGACGATCACATTTCAGAAGGATCCCTGTGCTGATGGCCATGCCGGCATCCACGTGTAGAGCCCAGACAATGTCCGAAGCCAAGAGGCTCAATGAGCTGCCATATCCCCAGGCTTCAGAACCAATTGCTCAGGCACCATTGCAGGAGGATGATTTGGTCTGAGGCTGTGCTCAGGGCCTTGGAGAGACAGAGCTGCAGACACTGTGGGTTCACACAGTGGAAGAAACAGGAGCACAGAAGACTCAAGAAGCCCCACTCTCTTCAAGTATCTGAAAAGCAACCACACCCCTAACATGTGAGGGAATTTTATGGGAATTAAGAGATGCCTTTATCCCAAGACACTTTACTGCCATGTGCCAGAAAATTGTAATAGACATGTCCATGATTATGAGTTTATGACACCCCTAGCGTTGCACAGTGAACAACCTGAATAATCTAAGCAATGACCCTTCAGAACAGAGTCACAGAAAAGGGATTATAGATTCATTCTATGTGTCCATAAGGCTTATAGCTTTAATTAAATAGATGAAAAACTATAGATTCGATTCGCAAACCAAGAAGGACTTCCTAACCATCAGAGTTATCCAAAGACTAAATGGATTGTCTTGGGAGGCAGTGAGTTCCTCATCACTAGAAGCATTCAAGCATAGGCTGAAACACCATTTGGTAGGGTGTGAAGAGTGTTGGATAAGATCACCTTTAGCATCTTGAAATTCTGGGCTCTAGAAGAACTCTGACAGTAGCTTCTGACAGTTTGGCGAGGAGATGAAGGGTACCTGAAGCAGGCCACCCTGGGGCTCCAGAGTCTATCTTGAAGTTTTCCATCCTCCTCTGACTGTGGAGTACAGTGCAATGTAGAGTCTAGCCCTTTCTGCAAGGAGCAGGTTAGGTTTCAAAAACATCCCTGTGAGGTATCTGAGTTAACTTTACCTGGTGGTTGTGCTTTGATGGAATTTGTCAGACCCCTGCTTGCTTTTGACAAGAGTGTGGCTGAAGAAACACCGAGTCATGTCCATGGTCAGCTGCTCCTTTGGTTGGTCTTGCTGAAGACAGTGCATGGTGAGGGTCTCGCTGGAGCAGAAGGTGCACAGACCTCAGTCCCCAATGGGTGATGGAAGAGGTGGTCATCAAACAGCTCAGCCTCTGCCCATCTCCCCAAAGCAGGTGATGTGACAGCCCCACTGGCCTGCAGAAATGCCTCTTTGAAGCTGGCTTGGCTCTGCCCAGCAACACAGGCTGGGCCATCCATCAGCTGTCCTGTTGCCTGCCAGCAAGGGTCTCTGCTGGGCTTGCCCCGACAGCTGGATTGGAACCGTCAAATGCAGGTCGACAGGGCTGGGGTTCGGAGTAGGCCCTTGGAGGAGCTGTCTGTGCCACGATGATGGATGACGCCAACAGGGACAGCATTCCAGGGATTTTTATTCCGTTCCACACATCTGGCAAGCTCTTTAACTGGAGCAGCTGCAAAGCCCCCATGGCAGGAACTCTGAGCTTTATCTGAGAGACCCTGGGCATGGACCATGGACGGCCTGGTCCAGTGAACTGGAGCATGTGCTAAAGATTTCCCAATGCATGCTACTTCCTGAAAGCTAAAACCCATGGAGTTTCATGAAACCAAAAGCAAGAGGCTCCAGGGCTCATAAACAGGCAAAAAATACTTGAAGTTAGGTAGAGCTGGGTTACAACGTTACCTCCTTCTGCCTTAGTTTTTTCCTATCTGTGAAATAGGAATAAAACCTGCACTATAGGGTTGTTTTTAAAGTTAAATAAGATTATGTGTAAAACACATTTATTTAGTATGATGTCCAGTACATAGAAAATACTCAATACATATAACCTATTATTAGGATTATTTGGGCGAACTTTCATGATTCTTCCTGATAAATTCTAGAAACAGACTCTGATATGTAGACAAATCCATGAGAATTTCTTTTTATATCTAATAAAATGTTTCTGACAGCTGCCCCATTCTTCCTTTTCTTTCTCTTCCTTTTCAATAGCCTGGATAAAGTTTCAAATAATCTATATTTAAACCCAGAGTGGTTCCTCTAAGTCTATCAAAGGAACCACCTTCTCCACCTGGGAAAACACTTGCACATGTTTCTAGACTCATCAAGCAGCCCTGGCTGTGCAGTGGTTAAGCGCTCAGCTACTAACTGAAAGGTCGAAGGTTTGAACACACCAGCAGCTCCATGGGAGAAAGGGCCTGACCATCTGCTCCCATAAAGATTATAACCTCAGAAATCCTATGGGATGGTTCTACTCTGTCTTATAGAGTCACTATGAGTCAGAATCGATGGCACGCAACAACAACATAGAGCTCATCGGGCATTTTCTTCACCAAGTAACTCTGACCCAAATTTCACATCGTTTCTTTCCTGAATTCTCCATTTACTCTGCCCTGGTTGCGCAGTGGTTAAGCACTCAGCTGCTAACTGAAAGGTTGGTGGTTCAAACCCATCAACTGCTCTGCAGGAGAAAGATGTGGCAGTCTGCTTCTGTAAAGATTTACAGCCTTGGAAACCCTATGGGGCAGTTCTACTCTGTCCTATAGGGTCGCTATGAATCAGAATTGACTTGACGATAGTGGGTTATTTATTTATAGGTAAACACCATCTTTGCTGGCAGAGCAGTGTGGTGGCCAATCAGAAGGTGGGGGCGGGGGGGCTTGGCCACAGACGGACAACTCCATCCGTCAAGTGACTAACTGCATGTGGGAATCTGTGCTGAGCACTGTAGGGTAGAAAGAGGAATAGATGTGGTGCTTTTTCTTACTCTTACTCTCCAAAGAAAAAACAAACTATCATTGAAACCAACTATCTAGGTAGGGGAAACAAATCCAAGAGACCAAGTTTCAATATTAATCCCTGGAGAGAAGATGCCATCTGACTTCTTCCCAGCCATCAAACCTAAGATTCTGCAGCCAACTGGACCACTGAGGAATGCTGTTGCATCTGAAATTCTTATCCTCCTAGCAACCCTTTGTCAATCAAGCCCTGTGTATCAGTTCATTATTACTGTATAACATACTATCCCAAAACTTATTGACTTAAACCATTAACCATTTATTTAGATTCTAATTCTTTGGGTTGGCAATTTCGGCTGAGTTCAGCTGTGCGGTTGTGGTCTGGGCCAGGCTCGCCTGATCTTGGCTGGGCTTGCTCAGTGTTTGCAGTCAACTGGTAGATTGGCTGGTGTCTCATTTTGCTGATTTTGGATTGCTCTTCTCATATGGTTGAAGTCTCAGCTGGGACCACGCAGCCTGCTGCTGCTCTATGTGGTCTCTTCTTCTCCTCCAGAATAGGCAGAACTTGTTCACGTGGAAGTCACAGGAGTCCAGGAGAGAGAAAGGATGCATGCAGGGCTTTTCAAGGCCCGAGCCTGGAGCTGACACACTGTCTTTCCACAACATGCTGTTGGTCAAAGCAAGTCCCAAGACCAGATGAGATCCAAAGCATGGGGAAATGGACTCCATCTCTTCATGGGAGGAGTTATAAAGTCACATTGAAAAGGGTGTGGATACAGGGACGGGTGGAGAATCTGGGCCATTTTTGTAATCAATCTACCACACTCTGGAATGGGGTTTCAATTTGCTCATATTGCACTAAAGTTCCAATGTGGAACTTGAGGTTGCCCGGCCTAGACTTGGCTACATTTAGCTCCCCTACCTCTTCACTACCCATTCATCTCCTCCCTTGGCTGGGTTTCTTCCCCACCCAAACCTGACTGAAGGCTCCTGTGAGGGCAGAGAACACTCCCAGTTTTATTTGTATAACTCTCCACTGACCCCAGTGCCTTCTCACTTCTGCCATAATACTCGACCCACTGTAGGTCCACAATACAGTTTTCTCAAATAGACAACAGGATTAAGTGCCATTAGAAAAGACAGAATGAATTTTAAATTTGGGCATGGAGAAACTCTCCCAGATATTGCTCCTCTAAAGCATCTTAAAACATATTGCAACCCAACCTCAAATATAAGGAGCTTGGTACCTTCCTTTGCACAGCCCTCAACTGGACAGCTTCTTCCATCTTGGTGAACTGAGACCTCCAGACCTACGCTGCTTCCATCCACCTCAACCAAGGACTCTAGGTCCTAGAGAATGTGTGTTGTGTGCGCGTGTGTCGTGTGTCGTCAAGTTGATTCTGACTTATAGTAACCCTATAGGACAGAGTAGAACTGTCCCATAGGGTTTCCAAGGCTGTAATCTTTATGCAAGCAGACTGCCACTTCTTTCTTCTGCTGAGTGGCTGGTAGGTTCGAACCGCTGACCTTTCGGTTAGCAGCCGAGCACTTAACCACTGTGCCACGAGGGCTCCTTCCTAGAGAATACCAAACCAAACTATACCCACTGCCATCGAGTCGATTCCAACTCGTAGCGACCCTATAGGACAGAGTAGAGCTACCCCATAGGGTTTCCAAGGAGCGCCTGGTGGATTTGAACTGCCGGCCTTTTGGTTAGCGGTCGTAGCATTTAACCACTAGGAGGGGTTTATTTCACTGCTTAGCAGGAGTAAGATTCAAAGTCTAAGTGTCATATTGTCTCTTTAGCTTCACTGAGAGATGAGCAGACCTTGTTAACAGGGTTGGAGCCAAGTCACAATCCTCCAACAGACATTCCATCCATCCCCTGTCACTTGGAAAAGTCACACCACCCAATCTACATGAGAATCTTCCAAATTTCCGAATATCTTAACAAGCGGTAATTCTAAATGGCCTCACCAAGATTAACCAGTTTGATCCTCAACCTGGGAGTGATGGGAGAAATTATGCGAGCAAACTAATGGGCACTTATCTATAAACATCTGTTGGAAAAACAAACACCAGCTCTCCAAAGACAAAAGAAAGAAAGAAATGATGCAATCATCCTATTACCAAACCCCATTGTTTCCCCCAAATGTCAGTTTGAAGTCTTTCACGTCAGACTCAAGAAAACTTTTTCTTTTTCTTCTCTGCCACTTTTCTCACTCTCTGCTTTATCGTGCTAGATGGAAGAAAACTTTACTTGCTCCTGGAAGACAATGGCCTTATCATCAACCTAGATCCTCGTCCCTGGAAAGGTGGCCCTCCTCTGGGAGCATTTTCATAGTGGGGGAGAGCAGCTCAGGAGAAATAATGAGCAAGCAAAGGGAGTCTTGACTTGACACTGTGATAAATGAGGTAAAACTTTGGCAAGGAACCAGACTTGGCATATTCAAAAAAGAAATAAAAAGATAGTTCCATTTTAATAGGAAATATAAAACAGCCATTGTGCAAAAGTTGATTTTTCAAAAGCCAAAGAGATAAAGACTATAACAGAATGACTGAGAGCCAAGTAAGATAATGTGGTTGATAATCAGGCGTGGGTACAGTGCCATCCTCCAAGCTATCAGCCGCTCTGTGGGAGTGCCTTTTCAAGTAGGCTATCTGCATTTGCTCTTGCTTCATTATCATATGCATCTCTGGACAGCTTCCTTACAGCTTAGACTTGCCGACTTGCCACCCTCCTGCCAGACAGAAAAGTCAACCCAACTTTCTTCAAACCCCAAACTTCTCTCCATGAGCCACAGAGTTACCAGTATCTCCCAAGGCCCCAGAGACCAAGGAGCTTGAGTCCAGCTTTACTCCCACCTGCTTTTCCTGTTTAACTGGCATGAGGTTGACAACTGGGGGCAATACAGTACTCTGTCTTCTGTATCACTGGACAAGATCCATGTGCCTTTTCAAGGCTGACCTTGGGAAACTCCTGATTAGCAGGCTGGATAGTCAATGGGGTTGGCTGGCCCTTTTCCAAAGGGCAAGTGTGGATGAATCCAAGGCGGTGTAAGATGTCAGTTGAGGCAATTGGGCACTGAGGTTAAGCTAGTGTGATTTAGTGATTACCTGGAGATGAAATGCCTGAGTTCATATCTTGCTACTCATAAGCTGCGTGACCTTGGGCAAGTTACTTAACCTCTTTGAGCCTGAGGTTTCTCAGCTTAAAATACAGATCATAAGACACCTCCCAAATTGTCATGAGGCTTAACACAGGGCCTGGTACATAGTAAAGGCTCAGTAAATGGTAACAGTTGTGATGACTCTATAGCTACAACTTGGGAGTCGTTTTATGCTATGACCAAGAGGAAAATGACCAGTTCCTTTGACTTCATTAAGCTAAGGTGATTAATAAAGTCCCACCGAGAAATATCATTCACAGACTCAACCAAGAATACACTCAAGTGCCACTTGATTTGACTCTGGGTAGATCCCAGGTAGGACCTGGAGACCTTCTAGGCTCCATTCCTCTTCCTGCTGGGCACAGATGAGAAGACTGAGGCACCAAGAATGCAAGTGGCTTGTCCAAGGTCACACAGTTAGTGCAAAGCCATTGAATTGGTCTCCCCCTGTCCAGTAAGGTGCCCTTGAATCTGCCAAATGCCAACGCTGCCTTGCTAGTCTTACCATCCCCCAGATGAGAACTCACAGTACCTGCCCCCAACCTGCCCCCACAAGGGTACCTGACCCCGCCCGGTCCCCCACCAGTGTGAGGACAGGAAAGACAAATGATTCTTCCTTTAGGACCTTGAACTCTTTGGAAAAAAGATTTTCGACTAAAGAAAATCCTGACTTCTTTGGGTCTAATGAGGGTTTCTTCTTACTATTACCTTCCTCCAGACTGGACTCCTGACAACTACGAGTATAGCTATGAATACTATGACCAGAAAGAGAACACCACTAGTATGTTTACCTACTCGGAGAATCCTGATTGGTACTACACGGAGGATGGTAGGTAGCAAATCTGGTTCTGGAGGCCCTCCTGTGAGAGGCAGCTCACCTGGAGAGGAGTTGATGGGTGGCCATATGCAAGGGCCTCTCTCTCTCTTCCTCTCTGACCAGTACTGTAAAAGAGATATCAAAGAAATGATTTAGACTGAATTCTCTTAAGTTAAAATTATACAGTATGAGGCCTGGGGAGGTTCTTAGAGACCATCTCTCAAACGACAGATGAGGTGAGTGAGGCCAAGAGGAAAACTGACTTGGTCAAGGTCATATGGCAAGTTAGTGCATCACAATCCAGATCTCTAGGCTCCCAGTCTAATAACCTTTCCACGGCCTGACACTGTGAGTACGAGTCATGTACGAAATCATCCCATAGCTTTGATTGCAGGTCAGAAGAGCCTGTGTTAGCGTTTGGCATCAGACCATGGCATTAGCAAATTTGGCATTGGACTTGCTTTTCCTTTCCCCTTTGCTGTTTTCCTTTCCCCTCTCATTCTTCAGAAGCATCCAAATTTATGGTGTGTGTGTGTACTCACACATGTATGCTTCTACCACACTTGTATTTGTGGCTTTGTCACCCAAGCAATAAGGACAGAGAGGAAAATGAGAAGCAGGACCCCAGCAAAGCCACGTGACTAAGCCAGGAGAAGGAAGGGAAAGCACTTAGTAGCTAGAATAAAAGCTGTGTTAACTGTGCAAAGTGGCCTGGAAGGCAGGGCCAAGATATGGGGCATCGGGGGAACATCAGAAGGGACCATCAAAACAAGAGCTGGGCCCAGGGATCCTAGTTCCTGAACCAAAGAACAATGTGTGTGAACAGAAGGATAAAAATTCCCCAAGGGAAGAGCCATTCAGACAACCATGAAAAGCCAAAGGCACAGATGAAATATGACAAAATCTAACTGAACAAGTAGTTGAAGAAAGATGAAGGCCACTGGGTCATTTCCTCCTCGCCGTCAATTCCTCTGTCACCCTCGTGCCTTTGGTCTTCTTTCCTGATGTTCAGAAAGCTTGCGTTTCATTAGGGGTGGGTGTTCTTTCCCCACTCCTGACCTCCACCCCTGGGCACTGGGAGTAGGGGAGGTCTTCAGGCTTGTGAAATGCCTTCAGCATCAGAGACAGACCCCGTGGCCCTCCCAGTGAGACAGGGAGGAGAAAAACACTGGTGGTGGGAAGGGGAGTTTCTCAATGAGAAAGGCCCCATCCAAAGCCAGGCCAAGGAGAGACAGCCACGATTCCTTCTCGCCTGTCCTCTTGCGAGCCTGAATTCCTTTCTCTGGTTCATGACTGCAGTTTTCCTTGCTCCTTAGGGATGATGGATGTTTCTTCCTTTCCCCAGTCACTGGTTATATGCTTCTATAGTTTCTCATTTGAGGCCAGAGGTTGAAATTAGATGAGTGCATGGGGACTTCTGACCTGCTATTAATTGCAAACACTGACTCCTGCCCATGTGTCTTAGATCCATGCCAGCCCAACCCCTGTAAGCATGGTGGGGACTGCCTCGTCAATGGGAACACCTTCACGTGCAGCTGCCCAGCCCTTTTCTCTGGGAACAAGTGTCAGAACGGTGAGTGCCTTTTCCCCAGATTCTCTCTTCCTCTGAGATGAGCAAGAGGCAGTTCCTCCTCCAACTCTAGGGGGTAAAGAAGGGCCAAGTGGTTCCACGGAAAGGATTACAACTGCACGTACGGTATCATGTCTAATGGATTCCTCAGCCTGCTCACAGGCAGCATCTCACTGAGTCCTCACCCTGCACTGTGATATGACACTAGTATATCCATTCTACAGATGAGAGGATTGAGGCTAATAAGGTGTAAAAGCCGGACTCTGACCAAGGTACTTTCCAAACCCAGGACATTTTTTTAGGGTGTTTAGACTAACAACAGTGGAGAAACAGTATCCTTAAATGAGAGAGCAGGCAGGCTCTCAGGGCACATAGGGCCCAGATCAGCAGCTAAATGGAGCCAGAGAGTGCAGGGGACTTGCCCACAGTCATGCAGCTAGTTAGGAGGAGAGCAGGAATTAGGGCCTGGTGACCATTCCCGGCCCAGTGCTCTTTCCTCTTGTCATCCTCACTCATGGAAACACTGATAAAATCTGTGTCTGCCTTCAGTGAGCTTGAGTGGGCATAGCATGAGGCCAGAGGACAGAGCACTGAGGTTAGAACTCCTACAGGCTAATTACACACCTACGGAGAACTTGGATTCTGTTCAAATTAGCAACCCTCTAACTGGAGGGGCTGTTGTTTTGTAGGTGCTGCTGAGTTGATTTAGACTCAGATAGACCTCACCTGGTCAGAGCAGAACTGCTTCATAGGGTTTTCTAGGCTATAATCTTTATGGGAGCAACTCTGTAGGAGAGATCAGAGGTATAGTAAAGGTCTTATGTATTTATAGGGTCCTCTGGTTGGCTTCTTTTCTCTGTGGTCCCTTCATCAATTATTCCAATTTTCAATCCTTTAGTTCCTTAATAAGAGCCCTGGTGGTGCAGTGCTTGAGGGCTACAGATGCTAATCAAAAGATCAGCAGTTCAAGTCCACCAGCTGCTTCTTAGAAACCTTATGGGGCAGTTCTACTCTGTCCTACAGGGTTGGTGTGAGTCAGAATCGACTCGAATGCAAAGGTTTTTTTTTTTTCTTAGTTCCTTAATAAATGTTTCAGTATCTGGAATGAGTATGAAGGCTCAAACTTCAGCTTCCCAGAAGAATAATGTATGCGTAAAAGAAACATGAATCAGCTACAAAATGCAGAAACTCAAATTGCAGCTGTGTTTATTTAAAGTGTAAAAAATCAGCGTTTTTTATAAAGATAGAGAACAAAAGATTATGAGCATGGGGAGACACTGGGGAGGAATCATCAGTGACCCCAAGATAAGAGAAAAGCCTGTCCTGGTGTAATATGGCGTTTTCAGGACCACGGACAGGGGCATATGTAATGCACTCTGCCACCTACCCACCCTCACCCCCAAACATCGTACTGGTGCATGTCTATGATGGAGTTCCTGAGTGGTACAAACAGCTAACACTCTCAGCTGTTTACCAAAAGGTTGGAAGTTCAAGTCCACGCAGAGATGCCTCAGAAGAAAGACTTGGGATCTACTTACAAAAAAATCAGCCGTTGAAAACCCTATGGAGCATAGTTCTACTCTGACATACATAGGGTCTCCATGAGTTGGAGGTGACTCAACGGCAACCTGTATGCTATGATACACAGTTATTCCTCTAAGTAAAATACCCTCAAATAATGCCCTACTACTTTGCCGCCACTTCTCTATGAATATTCCACAGTGCAAAACAAGTGCAAGAACCGACAATGTGGCCACGGTAAATGCCTCATTATCAAGAGCCCTCCCTACTATCAGTGCACCTGTAAACACCCTTACACGGGTCCAGACTGCTCCAAAGGTAAGTGGCCCCTTCTGGCCTAGCCTTTCTCTGCCTAGTCTGTGTCTCGGTCTCTGCATCCTCCTAGGTGGGAGTCCAGATGGATATGATGTTTTCGTGGCATCCAAGATAGCTCTTTTAACTAGGATTTGTTAAGATCGGTTATCCCTGGAGAGCTTAGTGGGAAATGACTGATATGTGTCTCTTCTCATCCAAAAAGAGTCATCTTGAAACTCATTTCGTCCAGGAAGCAGGCCCTGGGTCTATTCCTGGGATGGGCCATGTAGGGGAATTAACATATATTGAGCCACTGCTATGAATCAAGCACAGTCCCAGGACAGTCACATTCCTTCTTAAGTTCTACCAACAACACTGCAAGGAAGAGTTTTACAGATGAAGAAATTGAAGTTCAGAGAAGTTAAATAACTAGCTTATGGTCATACAGCTATCAAGGCACAGAGCCAAGTTTCAACCTAGCTCAGAGTGGTTCCAAAATTCCTGCTTGGTCCATGTCTTTGCTCTTCCTTACTGAGGGACCCATCTACTCTTTATGCATGATTTTCACCCACGTTGCTTCATTCATGTTTGCTCCTGTTCTTAAAGTTTATGTGTATGTTTACTAGAGTGTCGGTGGGTCTGTCTTTCCCCTTTGGTGACCCATCTTTTGTGAAAGGATGGACACCAGAAGAGTGCAATCAATATCTCCTGGTCATCTCAGATGTAGCTTCAACTCTGTCTGAAGAGTCTTCCTGGCCCACTTCCTGTGTTCACAGTGGTTCCTGTGTGTTGGCCAAACCCCTGCCAGAATGGCGGTACCTGCTCCAGGCATAAGCGGAGATCCAAGTTTATCTGTACCTGCCCTGACCAGTTCAGGGGGAGATTTTGTGAAATAGGTGAGTCTCTGCCACTACTGCATCAGAAACTCAGGGCTACAAGGGAGGGTTTTGTTGTCAGAATATGGTTCAAGTTAAGTTTCCCATCCTCTGCTACTGTCTCAGCCTTCCAGCCTAAGGACATAAGGTGTGCCTGGCTCCATGCAAGGAAAGTAATAAACTGGGATGTAGTGCAGAGCAAAGCAAACACACCTGTTCACCCATGGGCCTCAACCCACCCTCCAACAGTTCTTGTGTGAGCCAAACTTGAGGAGCTATCCCTCCACCCCTTCATCATTTAAAGCTGAATTGAAAGTAGAACAGTCAAGACACCTTCTTTCTGGGACTTTGGGGTGAAATCTCCGGGTGGTAAAAATTTAGACCCAATCCTATCACCACTTGATACGCCCACCTTTTTGGGAGCAGCATACCAGTTGCCATTAGTTCTCACATCCCTGCCTGCTCTCTCCGAGGTTCTGATGACTGTTATGTTGGTGATGGCTACTCTTACCGAGGAAAAGTGAGTAAGACAGTCAACCAGCACTCATGCCTTTACTGGAACTCCCACCTCCTCTTGCAGGAGAATTACAACATGTTTATGGAGGATGCGGAGGCCCATGGGATTGGACAGCACAACTTCTGCAGGTAAACATTACTTTCTTCCCAATGTTCAAGCTTGGCCACTTGCCAGTGTAAGGGTCTGTTTGTTCTTTTTCTCTGCTCCCAGTGTTCCTGGGCCAGCTTAGAAATTCTGGAACTGAGCCACAAATTCATCAGCTTTCTTTCTAGGAAGGTTGCCCTACTCAGGATAGGCTAGGTTATGCTGCTGTAACAAATAACCTCCAAATCTCTGTGGCTCAAATACATCAAAGTTTATTTCTTGTTAATGTTATGTGTGTCATGTGGGTTGGTGGGGATGGCGGGGTGGGGGGTGGGACTCTGCTCCACAAAGTTACTCAAAAGCCCAAGGATGGCAAGGAGAGACTGGAAAATAGAGCAGAGCATGGGTGCGCTTTACTACCCCAACCTAGAAGTGACACATCATCTCTCTACACACATCTCATTGGTCAGTAGTCACATGGCCTCACAACTTCAAGAAAGAAATGCAGAGAAGGAAATAGAGTGTTTAGTGAGCATTACAGTCTTCCACAAAAGATGTTCAGGTTTTCCCCAGTAAGGATAATGCCATCACTCTCTCTGGTGATGCTTTTAGTTACCTTCTTCCTCTCCTGTTGCCTTTAGACCTCTCTGTTGCTCCCTCTCACTACACATGGGCTAATCCAGGTCAAGGGCATATATGATTTTTATATAAGGGGTAGAGGTTCTTTGCATGGCTTTAAACTGGTTCCATTAAGCAACTAGGATTTCCCTTGCACAAAACAGAAGTTACATCCACTTTCACTCCCCTGAGTTGCTGGCTTGTGGAGCTGTCTTCAGGGTTGCCCCCTTGGCAATGGTTGTCAAAGATTCCCATGTGTCTTAGTTATCTAGTGCTGCTGTAACAGAAATATCACAAGTGGATGGCTTTAACAAACAAAAATTTATTCTCTCACAGTCTAGGAGGCTAGAAGTCCAAATTCAGGGAGTCAGCTCCAGGGGAAGGCTTTCTCTCTCTGTCAGTTCTGGGGAAAGGTCCTTATCATTAAGCGTGCCCCGGTCTAGAAAATTCTCACCTGCAGGGACCCCAGGACCAAATGTTGCCCTCCACTCCTGGCTCTTCTTGCTTGGTGGTAATGAGGTCCCTCTCTTCTCTGCTCAATTCTCTCTTTTATGTCTTAAAAGAGATTGACTCAAGATATAACTTGAGCCTATAGATTGAGTCCTGCCTCATTAACATAACTGCCTCTAATCTTGCCTAATTAACATCATAGAGATTAGGATTTATGACACATAGGATAATCACATCAGATCACAAAACGGTGGACAACCACACAATACCGGGAATCATGGCCTAGCCAAGTTGATGCACATTTTGGGGGGACAGAATTCAATTTCATGTGTTCAATTCAATGCATGGAATTGGAGATTCAGGCAGAGGAGCCCCACTCTCAGCATGTTTCTGTGGATATTTTACTTTCCTGACAAAGAAGGGTCTTCAATGGGGATCTCATTTCTCTTCCTACACACTATCTGATATGTTCCATGGAACTGACGTGAGCCCTGTGCACTACTTCCTGGTCATTGGAATTCTCCTCTGGAAGTTTAAGGCTTTGCTGAAAAACTAGGACCACTCTTATATCCCACGGCTTGCTAACCTTTTGGAGGATTCTATGGAATGTAGTTCCCACCAGGAGTGTAAGACTTTGGTGTCCTTTAATGAGATCCAGTGGGTGTGCCAAGCCTTATCCCTGTTTTTGCTTTTTAAGAAATCCAGATGGAGATAAAAAGCCCTGGTGTTTCATCACAGTGAGCAATGCAAAGGTGAAATGGGAGTACTGTGACGTCTCGGCCTGCTCAGCCCTAGGTAAGGCCGCGGCTTCCCGGAGACCCAGGCAGTGGGGATGTTGAAGATACATAGACAGATGTTCCTGGTACCTCTTCCCTCCCACCCCTGTGCTCCCACCACAGCTGCTTTACCAATCCCCATCCTAGAGACAACCCAACTGCCTGAGTCCCCTACTCCTCTCTCAGTATGCTGAGCAGGCCTGGATACATTTGTAAACTCAGGCCAAGTGGTCCAACTGTAAATTCATGTTTTCTAACTCCAAGTCAGTGCCCTCAGCAAATATCTGTTGATCATTTGCTGTGTTCCAGGCAGCCTGCCAGGACCTGGGCAGACAATGATGGATAAATATTGGCTGGGCCCCCACAACCACTCAAGATGCAACATGGTCTAAATTCCAGCCTCACAGCTGGGCTGTCCTAACCCACATTTCTACCCATACTTGGGAGGATGCATCCCCTCACCTTAGCCAAATTAACTTCCTGAATAGTTTCTTCTGTGCCTTCACTTCTATGATCTCCTCTGTCTATAATACTCCATCCCACATCCTCTCTTGTCCATAGCCAACAATTCTTTGAAGCCCAACTGAAATGTCCCCTCCTCCCGGAAGTCCTCCCTCTTCTCCCAAATGCAGTGTTATTTATCTCTTCTACCTTAGAACTTTCATGGAAAAGGGCACCACCCAGCCAGCACTTATCACTCTCTCCTTTGCATCACTGTTATCTGGGCAAATGTCTTATCTCCTCTACTCCACTTCATTTGGATATCCTCCCACTCTACACCTAAAACAACAACAACAACAAAAAAGGGGCCCAGGTGGTGTGGTGGTTAAAACACTTAGACGCCAACTGAAAGTTTGCTGGTTTGAACTCACCAGTCACTCCTGTGAAAGATGTGGCAGTCTACTTCCATCAAGATGCATAGCCTTGGAAACCATATGGGGAAGTTCTTTCCTGTCCTATCCAGTCACTACGAGTCGGAATTGACTCAAAGGCAGTGGGTTTGGTTTTGGGTGGTGCGGTGGTTTAAGCAGTCAGCTGCTAACCAAAAGGTCAGTGGTTTGAACTCACCAGTGGCTCCGTGGGAGAAAGATGTGGCAGTCTGTTCCCATAAAGATTACAGCCTTGGAAACCCTATGGGGCAATTCTACTCTATCCTATAGGGTTGCTATGAGTTGGAATCAATTTGATGCCAATGGGTTTATACCTAAAAAGTACGCAGAATGTATGTGTGGATTAATTCATAGCTAATCACATACCCAATGATGGATTTATATATTTACACACACATCTCTCTGTGTGTGTATGCATGTTCTAGGAGTAACACAGTTTGACCTACTTTGAAATAAGGAAAAAGCAACATCTTCATTGTTAATTGTATAGACTGGCCTATATTAATCAAATGATTTAATGAATATTAACTGTGTACCTACTACTTGCCCACCCTGTATGCACCAGTGCAGGCTCTTAGCTCTGGACACTTGTTAAGCTGCTGGATTCAGAGTCATACTTCTGAGTAGTTCTTCCTGAGGAGCTAGAGAGAGGTTGAGTAGCTGTAACTGGTCTTTATTGTCCCACAGACATTGTCGACCCAGAGGGAAGCACCTTGGAGCCCGTGGCCAAGCCTCCAGGGTTTGACTCCTGTGGGAAGATTGAGACAGTGGAGAAGAAGTTCAAGAGGATCTACGGAGGCTTTAAGAGCACAGCGGGCAAGCACCCGTGGCAGGCATCCTTGCAGACCTCGATGCCACTGACCCACTCCATGCCTGAGGGCCACTTCTGTGGGGGGGCACTGATCCACCCCTGCTGGGTGCTCACTGCGGCCCACTGCACTGAGTAGGTCCACTGCAAGCAGAGGCTGGGGTGACCCGGATGGATGGGGGTGCCCTCCTTCCCATCTGAGCAGCATCTCAGTAACTCAGGCAGGATTGGGGCCCTGATCTGGTCCCAAGGGCCAAAGAACAGCTCGTTAAAACCAGATATAAAATAGCTACCAAGTCTAAAGTGCTTGCCATATGCAAGGATTATGTCATTTAATCCTCAAAACGACCAACTGGAAGACAAGCTGAGGGATGGTACAGATTTTTTTCTGTGTTTTTAATTCCAGTAACCCCAATGCCTAGAACAGGTCTCAGTACATAGCAAGTGCTACATACTAAGTAAATATTTGTTGAGTGAAAGAGGTGATTGTTATTCCCATTTCATAAATGAGGACCCTGAGTCTTGGAAAGGCTTATCACCTTGCCTAAGACCCACTGCCGCTGAGTTGATTCCAACTCATGGCAACCCTATAGGACAAAGTAGAACTGCCCCATAGGGCTTCCAAGGAACAGCTGGTGGATTTGAACTGCCAACCTTTTGGTTAGCAGCCAAGCTCTTAACCACTGCACCACCAGGGTTCCTTGTCTAAAGTCATGTGCAAAGTAAGTGGGATAGTAGAAGGTGATCCCAGACATACCTGCTTCCAAAGCCCATGCTCTTAATGTCTTGGGTCCTGTCCTGGACAAAAGAAATAACATGCTCTCCACAATCTGACACCATCACCAATAAGCCTCCTGGGCCAAGCATCTTCCAGCTAGGCCTTCTGTGCACTTCGGAAGCAAGCACCTTCTGGAGCACATGAAGAATCCCTAAGTTCACAGTGAGGGCTGGTCCCACAAAGTCCACGTTTTTGTACTCTGACCGTGAAGGTCCTCCAGTCCACCTTGTTATTAAACAAGTTCTTCTGGAGTCTAGGAGATGATCCTCAGGAGAGGTCAATCATGCAATCATTAACACCTACCAATAGATTATAGGAGATTTGTTTGAGACACTAGTTGGATTTTCTTTAGCAAGGCCCAAGGAAGAATGGGAGGGTGCTGGGAAAAGCAGGAATAAAAGTTGTGCTTGCAGACTGCTTTCATTAATAAAGCAAAAAAGAAGTTTCATTACCTTATCTTATTTGGACCACACAGTGAAGTTCTGCTTGGGAGAAGATGATTATAGATGAGGCTGCCGAGGCCTCAGAAGGTTTGGTACTTTGCCAATGTCGCAGAGCTAGCTCACCAGGAGCAGAGCCAGGGTTTGGTCCCAGTTAAGTCAAATCCCGGGCTATTTCCTAACCATCTTATTTTCCTTTGCAGCATAAAAGTCAAACATCTGAAAGTGGTGCTAGGGGACCAGGACCTGATGAAGACAGAATTCCATGAGCAGAGATTTGGGGTGGAGAAGATCTTTAAGAACAGCCACTATAATGAAAGAGACGCGGTTCCCCACAATGATATTGGCAAGTCTCTTCTCTGGTAGACCTCCCATGGGTCTTATCCTAAGTGGATTTCTCTACCGAGGTGTGATGCCCTTGATATTTATGGTCCCTTGTAGACTCTGTAAGGTAGAGAATTTATTCCAGAGCTTTGTAGTTCTTAAAAGTGTGTGTTAGTGTGGTAGATAAGTCACAAGTTCTTAAATTGAAGGGAAGAGATGCTAACAATGTTGTGTTGTAGGAAAAGGTTGGCCTTGAATCCCAGCTCTGACCCTTACTAGCCAGGTTCACCTCCTCAGTTCCCTCTTCCATAAAATGGGAATGTTGATGTCCAACGCTCAGCTTGCTACGTGTTAAATGACACAAAGTGCATGTGACCCACCTAGCACCTGGTAGGTACCCAGGTGCAGAGGCAATATTATTCTTCAGCTACTTGCTGCTCAGTTCTGTACCCTATTTCTCCATTTATGGGACCTTGCTCTCTCTCTTTTTCCTCAATAGACTTTTCCCTCTCAGAGCCTGTTTTAAAAGATGGATTAGAAATAATTTCAAACCCAACTATTATTTCTTGATACTACTCTCAGCTCAAAGAGCTACTCCTCTCCAGGTAGAAGGTAAAGAAATGAAATGACTGAGTAATAAGGTTTTCAGGCATTCGGGTGGGGTTTTGCTACAACCACCTTCCAATTAAGAAGTTGATGTTTCTTTGACAAGGGAGGGATATCAGTCACCTATTTCCCTTTTTATCTCTCCATGTAGCTTTGCTCAAGTTAAAGCCAGTAGATGGTCACTGTGCTCTGGAATCCAAGTATGTGAAGACGGTGTGTTTGCCTGATGGTCCCTTTCCCTCTGGGAGCGAGTGCCACATCTCTGGCTGGGGTGTTACAGAAACAGGTGAGTTTGGCCACGCATCCTCTGAGGCTCAGGTGAGCTACAGCCACCAGAGAAGAAAGCGTCAAACTCAACTGCCCTTCTGAACTCGAAATAGTTTCGTTTTCAAAATGTTTTATCAAAAGAAAGAATCTATCTCAACTTTCAAATTCTAGTTTAAATCTCACCACTTCCAAGGAGTCTCCCCTGATATCCAAATCTGACCTTGTCCTCCACCCCTAGATACTTGACTTTTATTAGGCATTGATCCTGTATCCAAGGACACCTATCTCCTGCCCTAAGTTTGGAAAGAACATGGATTTGGGAGTCAGACAGACTTGAGTTAGATTCCTAGCTTTGTTGTTTGGACAACTGAGTTTTAGCTTCCCAATAATCATACTTACCTCCTAGGTATGGAATCATGATCACAGGAGATGGCAGAATCCTACAGAGCTATTTATTAAATCAGCTCCCCGAGGGGAGGGGTCAGGTCTCATTCATCTTTTTCTCTCCCACAGTACTTTGTACAGGGCTGTACACAAAGTAGATGTTTTACAACATCTTGTTAAATGGAACTGTTGATTTATTTATATGATTTGGTCTGATCTAAAAATAAGGTTACTTTTCTCATAGTACTGAAAACACTATGTCCTCCAATCCAAATAAATTCAGAAGGGTATTTCAAATCTTTTCCAAATACTCAACATACATTTCTTTTCTCCTCAAATCTTGTCCTTCACAATGGAAGGTAAGAATCACTTTAAATAGATCTATATTCACGAAGAAACTGGAATGTAATATACAAATTTGTCAGAAGGCTTTTGAAAAAAGAGGCTTCTGACTAATTGGATTTAAGGTCAACCAGAAAACCCTTTCTGTAGCTACTTTCACTATAGTCAATCTAAACCTTTTGACCTCTATTCTGCTTAAGTATGCTCTAGTCAACATGATGATGTCTTAGATGGGAACTTATGGGGCCTCAGGTCAGAATGATTTTGTCTTTCATGAATACACCTCTAAGACTTCATGTTCAAAGTCGGTAGCATGTTTTGACTGAGTTCATTATCTTAAGGAAAGCAGATGAGGCATTGGTGGTTCAGTGGTAGATTCTGGACTTCCATTCAGGAGACCTGGGTTCAATTCCCAGCCACTGCACCTCATGCACAGCCACCATCCATCTGTCAGTGAAGGCTTGCACGTTGCTGTGATGCTGAACAGGTTTCAGCGGAGCTTCTAGACTAAGACAGACTAGGAAGAAAGGCCTGGTTATCTACTTTTGAAAATCAGCCAGTGAAAGCCCTATGGATCACAACAGTTCGATCTGCAACCGATCATGGGGATAGTGCAGGACCAATCACTGTTTTGTTCTGTTGTGCACAGTGTCAACATGAGTGGAGGCTGGCTCGATGGAAGCTAACAACAAAAACAAGAAGGGGAGAAAACGCCTGCCCTGGGAAGCACATGATCAATTAGGACACTTCAACCATCCCTCCATGCATCCATTCATTCATTCATTCATTAAGAATCTATTATGTGTCAGCCCTTCTGGTAGGCACAGGAGATTAAGTGTTGTTACGACACCATCCCTGACCACCAGGACCTCATGGTCTGGTTGGGAAAATACAAATGATTCCTCTCCATTGAGATAAGTGTGGTAATGCAGGTCTGGTGAAGGCTGAAGAGAAAGCCCCTACACTGCCTGCTTAAACGGGGGCCCCAGCCTTGGGCAATGAGACTTCCCTGCCCATCTCCCTGCAAAACCCTTCCTTCCTGACCTTCTCTGCCCATCTGCCTGAAAAACCCTTCCTTCTTGGCCTTCTCCTACCACTTCTGATTTTTTTTTTTTTTTGACCAAGAAATTTATTTTTTCTGAGTAATAACTGTTTATATTAGAGTCTGTTTGGAAATCATTCTTCAACATAGTAATCATTTAGTGCTCCATACATGCTCTTTCCATTTGAATAATTTTCTTTTTTTTCAGATAATATTTTATTGTGTTTTTGGTGAAAGTTTACACAGCAAATCAGGTCCCCATTTGACAATTCCTACACAAATTGTTCAGTGACATGAGTCACATTTTTCGCAATGTTCCCTTTAATTGCGTTTTGAGTGTTCCGTTTCTAGGACTCTAGCTTCCCTGCCCCCTCATCTTCTCATCCTTGCTTTAGAGTAATTGTTGACCTTTTGGTCTCATAGAGACGGTTTTTTAACGGAGCACCATACTGCTGGATAATACCCTTCATTTTTTGAGCATACTGACTCCCCCATTGATACCCTCTCTTCTCTGCTCCACAGGGAAAGGGTCCCACCAGCTCCTGGATGCCAAAATCAAGCTGATTGCCAACGCTTTGTGCAACTCCCACCAACTCTACAACCACACGATAGACGACAGCATGATCTGTGCGGGAAACCTTCAGAAACCTGGGCAAGACAGCTGCCAGGTCAGAGACTCAAAGCACACTTGAGAAGAAGAGGCTGGCAGGACATTACACAAGGCACCGAGGCTCCTTAGAGCAGCTGGGGTGGGAAGCAGGCTCAGATGCCCACCTGCCATAAAGCTAAGGCACAGGTGAATCTGAATCCACATCAGTCCAGGGTGACTCAGCATAATAGCAATAGGAACCACTTTGCCTGCATTATGTAATTTAATTTTCACAGCACGACGGTGAAGTGGATGGCCTTAATGCCATTTTACAGATGCTTAGAGATGTTATCTTGGGTGGTATATGGCAGGGCTGGAGTTTGAACCAGGTCTGCTGGGCACCAAAGCCTTCACCACTTTGCTCTACTGGGTTTAAATGGGAAGGTGGCATTTCTGGCTTCAGTGCTGGGCAGCAGGTCTGAAAGATCCCAATAAATGGGGAACTGTCTAAAAGACCAGTGGCTAGAAAGAGAAGATGAGAGGACTAGAGGATTCATAATAATAATTATTAATCATTAGGATGTAAGGGTGTGTGCATGTGTGTGTATGAGAGCGAGAGAGAGGGATCGATCTACCCCTAGCAAACTAAGTACCCACATCCCCTCTGAGTTATCTGTGGCCATAGGTAACCTAGGGCCTGCCTAACATCCTCCCTAGTCCTAGACTTTTGGGAACCCTGAGCTGCTGGGGCCAGTGGTGACTCAGAGAGACTGCTGAGCAGGGAGTTGGTGGTGGCTCCATCAACTGGTGCTAAAGTGACCTTGGGCACTCTGCCCCAAGTAGAAGCCCACATCCCATAGTCCCTCTCTCAGACAGGGTCACATCACACAAGAAACACCCTTCTCAGATTCCAAGAAATGCTTCAGTTTAGAATTTATCTCTTGTCTTCATAAACCACACAACTGCGTTGGAAAGCCTAGCATGGCACATTCAAATCTAGCTCATCGATGGACCCTCCCTGCAAAGGGACCCAACAATGATTTTCTGGGCTCAAGCTCCTCTTTGGGATGAGAAATCACAGTCACTCCAGTGTCTGTGGCTCTACTGGGATCCCCTGTCCCTTCCCAAGGGGCCATGGATATCTACATCCTCAATGGAGGGATGTGGGGAGACGGGTGTAACTTGCCCCAATCCCCTGGAAGATGAGCAAGACGAGATCGTTCAATTTCCTAGATAATTCAGGGGCCTTACTTGCAGGCTTTGGAAACAGACTGTCATGGGTTTGAAACCTGGCTCTGATTCTTACTTTATCAAATCACTTGACCTTTATTAAATCACTAAAGTAGTTCTCCAATCTCGGGTGCTCAATCTGTAAAATTTAAACAATGTATCCACAAGATCATAAGGTTGTGGCTAAGATTAAAAGAGATAATTCATTAAAATAAACTCTCAGCTGTAGTGCTCAAGTAGTAGTCAGTGCTCAATACTTACCATCATCTTCCCCACCATCATCGTCCTTGCCACTTTAACTGATCGCTTACTGTAAGTCAGACCCTGTTCTATGTGTTTTACAGACATTAATCCTCATAAGAACCCCATGGGGGCTGGGAGGTCTATTGCCACCCACAGTTTACAATTTGTGAAACTGAGGCCCAAGGCCACACGGCTAGCAGGTGGTGGAGCCTCGTTTGGAATCCCATGGACCGGGCTTAAATGTCTAGGCCAGGCTGCCTCTGAGTCCCCCATCCTCCTCAACCTGTGGCCCTGAAACGGCTCTACCCAGACAGAATACTGCCTCACAGGTCAGCTGTCGGAATGAGAAAGTCAAGGGCCCCTCAGAATTCACAATGGTAGTATTTGGAATAGCAGCAGTGTTAGACTCAAACACACTGGGGATCTTGAGGATGACACAGTACCAGGTAACATTTCATTCTGTTGTACACTTGGCCTCCCGTATCCGCGGGTTACTCATCTGTGGATTCAACCAACCACAGTTGAAAATATTAAAAAAAAAAAAAAAGACTGTTTTTTGGTCATTATTCCCTAAACCATACAGTATAATAACTATTTACACAGCATTTACATTGTATTAGGTATTATAAGTAACTAGAGATGATTTGAAGTGTACAAGAGGATGTCTGTAGGTTATATGCAAGTATATATAATATATATTATATATACATATAAAATATTAAATATAAGGGACTTGAGCATCCTCGGAGTTTGGTATCTGCGGGGGTCCTGGAGCCAATCCTCTGTGAATACCGAGAGATGACTGTACCTAAGGTCACCATGAGTCAGCACTGACTCGACAGCAACTATCATCTGTCTATCATCTATCTAAGAGTCAGAAGGTAGGGTTGTGGCAGCTGTCCAGTCCCATGGTGCTGTGCCACAGCCCTGTGGCATCTCTGCCAAACCCTTACTCACCCAGTTACATATGATGGTATTTGTGTCTCTTCCCTGAGAGCCCTGGGTCATATTAGGGACAGGAAGAGCCCTGTCACTGTTTCCCAGCTGTCCAGCGACTCCATCCCATCACACCTGGCATCCCCTTGCAGGCGGTAGGAGCCTCTTCAAATATATTCTGCTTCACACGGCTGAATACGTGCCTCTTTTCCTTAGGGAGACTCAGGAGGCCCTTTGACCTGTGAGAAGGATGGCACCTACTACGTCTATGGGATAGTGAGCTGGGGCCTAGAATGTGGGAAGAAGCCAGGAGTCTACACCCAAGTGACCAAGTTCTTGAGTTGGATCAAAGCCACCATCCAAAGAGAGGCTGGCTTCTGAGGTGGTGTCTTATGAACTTCAGAGCCCATCCTCCCCAGCACCCAGACAAGGCGAGGCTGCAGTGGGCAGCAACGGACCCTTGGAGCCTCCCGGAGGCCATGCAGCGGAGTATCCAAAGGTCTAAGTGGAGACACCTGCTACCCAGCCCAGGCTTCCTGGACCAGCGTTTCTACCATTTCACAGATTCCCTCTGCCCCCCTGGGGAACCCAAGGAATGATGGGATTAACTTGAAATGTATCATGTTTGATTCCCTTCCAACAATTGTTCTAGAAAATCAGTGTTCACAGAGACTGGCTGGACCTTGAACATTTGCAGACATACAATTACAGAATGCCCAGCTCCAATGGGAGTTGCCTGTACTCCTTTATTGCTTTATCCCAGACACACGAGCTACTCAACAGAACCAGTCAGCCACTGCTAGGTCCTAGATAAAGACCAAAAATACAACATTCTCCATTTGCTTTCACACTGTCATTGTTTTAATAGAAGCAGAGTGGGATAGTCAAGTGTGCCATTTTTACAGCTCGCCAATGCTGAAGCCAGGTAAAGGTTGTCTCTGGGGACAAACGGCCTCTCAAGCTTCTCTCCTTAGACTTCGGTGGGCGCCACTAGCTCAGTACAGAGCCTTCCTCTTTTTGACATGCAGAACCTCATTGGCATCGGGGTTCACGTCTTCCCAGTGATGATCACTAGTGTCCACAGCCTCTGGCCCCCGCTGCAGAAACCAAGGACAACCTCCCTGAGTTACAACCAAGCTCCTTCCCTACAACAACCGTCTAAGATGCCCCGGAGCTGTTGTTGTTAGTTGCTGTCAAGTCGATTCTGACTCGTGCGCAGAGTAGAACTGCTCCATGGGATTTTCAAGGCTGTGACCTTTCAGAGGCAGTTTACCAGGCCTGTTTTTAGGTGGGTTTGAATCACCAACCTTTTGGCCAGTAGTCCAGCACTTAACCGTTTCCACCACCCAAGGTCTCTAGGAGCATTTAAAATGTTCACTCTCCCCGTCCCCTCCCCGTCCCTCCTTCTCCAAGATAAAGGATCCTCAAGGCAGGCATGAGAAAGCAGCAAAGCCAGTCTCTCATTTAGACGTGGCGTCTTTTTTCCTGAACAAAGTCAGGTTCAAAACCCTGACTTTTGCAGCCAGCGAGTCCCTGACCCTTTCTGCGCATGTAACGAGCAAGCAGTCATCAGAGCCTGGCTGCCTTGGCCCCAGATTGATGTAGCCTTGGTAGGTTTGCCTCTGCAGAACTAATGGCTGTGACTTCAGAGAAAACCCTGCAGGAAGTTTAACCCACATGTCATCTGCCTGGTCATCTCAGACCCATGAAATTAGGCGCCCTGCTTGAGCTGCATTTCACACTTCTTTAGAGCCGGCTGACCTTTGGCCAAAAATAAACTTTGAAAAGAAACAATGGATTTGCCTTTCCCCACAGCCTTGCAGGCTGGGGCTGGGTTTGCAGCTTGCTACTCACGTAAGCGCCCCGGAGAGCAAAGGCCCTGGCGTTGGCCAGTTCTGCAGCCCGCCGAGCCATCTCCACTTTGTAGGAGCCAGGAGGGGTCCAGCCAACACCTCGGGTCAGGTTCAAGTCTGATTTGTACTTGACCTTGGGGGAAGGAAGGAGGCAAGAAGAATAGGTCAGCAAGGCTTGGGGTGGTTTGGACATAGAGTGGATAGGATAAAAAAGGGCAGCTGTGAGATGGAGAATATGCTGTTGTCAGTAAAGGCAGACAAGAGGAGCAAATTCATCTTAAGCAGGAGGTCCCTGGCATGGAGGACCCACTGCGTTGTAAGCCAGGCCCATGTGTTGCTGTCTCTCACATCTTGCCATTGAAATAATGTGAGCTGCAATGAGCATGGGGAGTGGAATGGGGTAGGGGTGGGAAGGGAACTGGCCGTGGAGTCAGAAGACCCTGATTCAAGTCCAAGCTGCTACCTTAACTCATCTGTGGCCTTGGGGAAGTCACTTCCCTTCTCTAGACTTGAATTTCCTCCAAGGAAAAGTGCAAAGGGTGGGTTAGATAACTACTAAGATCTCTTAGAAATAGCACAACATTGTGATCAAGAGCTTGGGCTCTCACATCAAGTCAAATGGGGTTCACATCCCAGATCTGCCACTTATTTGCTGTGTGATCTTGAGTAAGTTACTTAACCTCTCTGAGCCTGTTTCCTCATCTGTAAAATGGGACAGTATTGGGTTTGTTGTGAGGGCTACATGGCACAATGCTTGTAAAGCATTTGGTATACAGCCTGGCCCACAACAGGGACTTGACAAATGGTTGTTGTTGTTGTTGTTAGGTGCCATCAAGTCGGTTCCTATTCATAGCAACCCTATGTAGAACAGAACGAAACACTACCCGATCCTGAGCCTACAAAACGTAGTCATTGTTATTATTACTTCTGGTACTAAAGTGTTAGTTGTCTTGGATTCTATCTCAGATAGAGTCTGGGACGTGGACTGTGGGATTACGGCTGCCCCTCATGAAGAGGCACTGGGGAAGGGCCTCGCCAAGGCGGGCGAAAGCACTCACGTCGCTCCGCAGCCGCTGAGCCTTCTGCACGTGCTTCAGGCCCAGCTGCTCTGGGTCGCTGGTGGGCTGGGGCAGGGGCTGCCTGTAGTGCATGTCACTGGCCAGCTGCTGGCTCCACTTGGCTTGGAGGAGGCCGGGCTGGTCTGTACGGCTGTGGAACTGGGATCGGGTCTTGGCAAAGTTCTTCTTGTACTCGTTGTCACTCTGGAGTTTGCCGACACTGACAAAGTGCCTCATCCTTGGGTCATCGTTGATGCTGCAGTACCCAATCTGCAGACCCCGGTCCCGAAGGAAGGCCTCCTTGTACCGCAACTGCAGGCCAGAGGAACAGATGGGTCATGGACATGCCTCCTTCCCCCTCCCTCCCAACCCCCCGGGCCATGGGCTTCTCAGCAGGAAGTCCAACAGTGGGATAAGGGTATAGGCTTTGGATTCCAGTAGACCTGGGGTCTGCACTGGTTCTGCCACCTTCTAGCTGTGTGGTCTTGGGCCAATTACTGAATCTCTCTGAGCCTCTGTTTCCTCATCTGTTAAAATGGGAGAATCAACCTCCACCCCATAGGGATGTTAAGAGGATTCAATGAGATGGGGGCTGAGCGTAGTGTCTTGCATGGGTTGTCTGTGTTCACTGAATGGTTTGTTGATGTTGTTAGGTGCCGTCGGGTTGGTTCTGACTCATCGCGACCCTATGTACGACAGAACAAAACCCGGCCTAGTCCTGCGCCATCTCATGTTGAGCCCACTGTTGCGGCCACTGTGTCAATCCATCTTGCTGAGGGGCTTCCTCTTTTTCACTGAACCTCTACTTTACCAAGCATGATGTCCTTCTCCAAGGACTGGTGCCTCCTTATAACATGTCCGAAGTACATGAGTAGCTACTGATATCCCTGCTGTTGTAATACTCCAATAGGAAGGGAAATGTGTCTATTCTCACCAGAGTCTTCTTCCCTTGATTCTTTCCAGCTTTCCGGAACCTAGCCCAGTGCTCCTCAACTATGTGTAGTGAAGAACCAGTTTCATTTTGTTTTGCTTTTTAAATTTCCAATCCATCAAAGATCAACATATGGTCCTACAACGTGTGACTAGTATGTAGTAGTACCATGCATGTTTGAGAACACTCAACTGGCCTTTACTCTGTTCAACAAGATGAATCCACCCATCACAAGCTTGGCTGTTACAATGTCAAATTGCTAAAAATGTTTCTAAATGCTTGCTCTCGATTTCTATACTTATCTCATCATGGACTGGTAGCAGACAGTTCACAGATGACCACAGACCTAGTGCTGAGGGGCACTGACCTAGTCATTGACATCTTCCTCTTTGATAATAATAGCTGCCATGTTTGAACACCTGCTATGTGCATATGCTGCAGATCATTTTGTTTTCACACCTACCTCAAGCCCTGGATACAAGTATTAGATCCCTGTTTCATAGATACAGAAGCCTGAGTTCAGAGAATTTAGTTAACTCACCCAAGACCACACAGCCAGTTCCTAAGCGACTGAGCCAGGATGAAAACTCCAGTCAATCTAGGGCAAAAGCATAACTTCTTGCTATCCTGCCACTCTACACTTCAGCTAAAAGAAGTCTCTTTATTGCAGATCGACAAACTAAAACACATTCAATGATTTCTAGGTACACATACACCAACTTCTAAGAGTGCGTCTTTTAATACAACTTTCCCCAATCCCAAATTTCTGACTAAAATCCTAGATAACAAGGCCTATTTTTTTCTTTCATCTGATATATATGTTCAATTTTGGTGCAGAGAGAATCCTGATGGGGTCTTGGTGGTCTGCCTTTCAACACGACTGGGAAAAACACAGCAAAACCTATCGGTAACCCACGGGGAAATGTGAGGTCTTACATCGCTGGCAATCTCTCTGGATGCGCGGGCCGTCTGGAATGGGATGGCGTCCAGCCTGAAGTCATAGCCACCAGCCCGGGTCTGCTCCCATGAGTTTCTGTAGACTTTCTAGATTGGGAAAACAAAGAAATAAGTAAGCCTGGAGTGAGCAGCTCCACTGCTTTGCATGTGGTTGGTTCTCAGCACAAGAGGTTGCTGAGTACGTACCCTCTGCCTTGTTAGTCACCGGGATGGCAGAGCTCAGGGCCCCGGGGCCATCCTGGGGACCTGTCCAACTCCAGGATTGGTGAGGCTGGTCATGGAGGCATCAGCAGGCTTTCTCTGAGCCCGCAACATGAGCCTTAGTCCCTGTTCTTGTGGTCTGTGGGCCAGGCTCATTTGCTACACCCCATTGGTATCAGAAGGACCTTTCTACTCTTCTCTGTCTTTGCGTTCAGTTTCAGTGCCTCAGGCTGGCGGCTGCTAGATGCCAGAGTTCACCATTCAAGAACCTTGTTTCTCCCCACATGCTGATAGTGCTGTTCCTTGGGTCTGGAACCCAAGTGTTCAGTAGCTCCATGGACTTCCTAGGAGCCCCCTCAGCCTGGCTTAGAGGCCATGCCCCACACCAACACTATGAAGTAGGCCGTGTCTCATATGCACCCCTGCTGCCTGCACTAAGGGAAGAGCCTTCACCTGAGTGGAATTTATTGTCAAAATCCTGGCCGAATACCTGACCCATGTATTTCATATCTTCCTCTTTCATTTTTTCCCCTTTCAAGTTGTTCTCATACACCCTCTGGGTGTCTGTAATCATAGCCTCTTAGTCCTCAGGTAGGCCTGCATCACTGAGAGAGGCATCAAAATCTTCCGTGCCTTCATGTAGCTAATACTTTTTTTCAGGATAAGGGAATGGCTCCATGAAAGGCGTCATCTGGAGGGCTGTTCTTTATTCCGCTGCAGAGACGGGAGACAGCAGGAGAGAGCAGCCAGACCACATTACCAGAGGATGACAAAGTGAGTACCCCCAGACCGTGCAGATCGCTCATTCATTCCATGAGCTGCAGCAGGTCACGGGGCCCTTAGGAACCTTACCTCTGCTACCTGAAAATGGAGGTCAAGCTGGGGCTTCTGTCCTCCAAAGGAGTTGGGGGATTAAGCAAAGGAGAAGTGGCAGATGAAAAGGAAAGCAAAGTACCTCCCCCACCCCACTTCTGGGCCTGGAACTAGAGGGACTACAGGTGCTTGGGCCAAGCAGGTGGACCTTATCATCGTTTTCAACTCCAACATCCAATACCACAGACCACAAGCCAAAACCTACTACTTTCAAGGTCCTGGAGATACAGAACCAACCATCACTGGGGTAATCACCTAATGTATGGATCAAAAAAAGAGCCAAAATGATTATATTTACTGGGTCACCATTAAGTTGAGCCACCAGGACTGAAAGATACCTGGAAGGGGAGGAACATTCAGGTAATGACACAACAACTAACCCCTTTGGTATCATGCTTCCTGTTTCGGTGGGCCCACAAATATGGAAGTAGCAAATAGACTCAAAATCCTCATCATACCCTGTAAAGGGGACACAGTGGCTTCCTAATAATAGCCACCACACCATATCTGGACTAGGTAACGGCATCAAATTTCGCACAACATCAAACTTCAACATCACCCCACTTTGGTCTCCAATACACCTTGGCTCCAGAGTTGGTTAGGGTCAACTAGAGACTGTGGCCCAAACTGGGGTTCACCCCAAGGTACTGGCTCCCTGTGGCCAGATAACTTCTCCCTGTATACTATTTGCTTGCTTGTGCTCACTTCCTCCGAGTTTTTTTTATTCTGTTGAGGTTTTTGCCTTGCCACTGGGAGTCTTTAGATTCCGTAGGCTCTTTGATTTGGAACCCTGGGCATTCCTCTTCTTTATCACAGTGGGCACAGTTTTGTCCTCATCCTCACACATTAGAGTCATTTGATTTTTAGTTATTTCAGCTGCCTTACACATCTCAATGGCTTTCTTTGCCCAGGAAGGTCAGTTTCCCTCCACATCTTCCTCACAGAGCACTTGATCCAATTGTGCATATTCTACACGCCCCCGAAGAAGTGCTCTTTCAAAAGAGGATCATGAGTTCTCCATATCCGCATACCCTGGCAGCTAATTTCAGCTCTGGGACTCTGCAGAGTGGCATCCCTTGTCACAGGAAAGATGATTCTATCATCAAGCTGGGGTGGCTGTGCTCCTTATACTAGGCCCCAATGGACTGGTGGTTTTATCCCAGTGTCCATGGCTATGGGCTTCCAATAGTTCCTCAAATGGAGGCCTTGCCTTCCCCCATCCTTGGAACCTTAATGAGACCCATGTTTTGTCCAAGCTCTGCTGAGGGGGAGGTCCTTCTTCCCCAGATGGAGGTCAGCCCACCAGAGCTGCTGTTCTAAAATTATCCCTCTTGCATCCCTCAAAAGCATCAAATGGTCATAATAACTCATATTTACAAAGCACCATTGCATTCACTGCATGGGATCCCACAGGGCTTTACAAACGCAACAAACTAATACACACGCTAACTAGAAGGCACCTCTCGCCAACCCCTGCGAGGCAGCCACCTCCAGGGTGAACAGTAGCAGCTGTTGATCTGCATGGAGCCCCAGGACACAATGGCAAGGCCAGGGAAGGAAGAATGGCCGGACTCTGGGAGGCCCCGCGCTGCCCCAGGCGGACACTCTCGGCCTGTGTTATTCGGATCTGACAGTGGCTTTTGATTCCACCGCCTGGCTACCTGTTATCTGAGGATCACAGCTTTGCCGGCTGAGCAGCCGCCTATTCTATTACAACCAGGGGCATCCAACCCCTGCTAACAACAAGCCTGGGTTTAGGAAACAGCTTCTCGGTTATGCACGCAAAGGGCACACATCCAAGGGAAACAAAGGTGCGAGCTGCATTTGGACGCGACGAGCTTCAGTTGAGGCATCTTTCCAAACCGCAGGGCGAGATACTGCCGCTCCATCTCCAAAGTTACACTCCTCTGAATAGCTAAGGAAAGGGGTCCAGGAAACAGGCAGAACAGGCGTCTACACCTGCCAGAGCCAGCGGCTGCTCCCGGGCTGTAACCCAGCACACGACGGAGCTCTCGAAGCCATGCCCAGAATCAGCATCTCAGAGCTGGAAGGGACCACTGGCGCCATTTAGCCCAGCCCTCCCCCTATCTCATAGTTGAGGAAACTGAGGCCCAGAGAGGAAAGGGACTGAAAGCACACAGGCAGTTTGTCCCACCTTGAGTGCAGCGTTCTTTCTGTTCCCAGCCCTCCTTCCTCACACTTGGTTTTAAACAAGTATAATGAGTTTGAAATATGGCAGTGGAGATTGATGATGACTGCCCAAGATTGATGTAACTGGTTCCATTGAATTGTACAAGTAACAAATGCTGAAATAGCAAATGCCGTGTTATCTCTATTTTTACAACAATTAGAAATGACGGTTAAAAAAAAAAAAAACCCAGTGTGGAGACAGGTAAGTGTACAAACACAGGCACACGCCACATGAATAACAAGTTCACTTACATCACTCAGATGAAGCGCGTTGAGGCGGGCTCGGATGAAATCGGGGCGGTCAGGGATCAGGGTGTACCTGTGCAGGGACTCCGCGTCCCCCAACCTGTACAGACGCTGCAGATAAGAGAGGCTTACAGTAAATGTAGAACTGCACTTGTTGAAATCACAGGGGAAAAGGAAGCTGATGCCCTTTCCTGCCCTCCCACGAGGGCCCACCAGAGGAGATGGAGCCCAGCCCTGCCCATGGAAAGTGTCCTTCCGGAACCTGCCAACGGGTGGAGGGTACATACAGGGCCGGGGTCAGGTGAGGTGGCTGCAGTTAAATAGACCCTGTTACAAATAGTCATCGAGATCTGCTCTACCGTGAGTTTCTGTTTATGGGATGAGAAATTTGGCAACAATTATGGGTGATGGTTGCATAACATGATTTTTACATTGTTAGTTGCCATCAAATCGATTCTGACTCATGGGGACCCCATGTGTGCAGAGTAGAACTGCTTCACAGGTTTTCAAGGCTGTGACCTTTCGGGAGAAGATCACCAGACCTGTCTCTCGAGGCACCTCTGGGTAGATTCCAACTGCCAACCTTTCAGCTTGCAATCGAGCGCTTAACTGTTTGTGCCACCCAAGGACGCCATAACATGATTAATGTAACTGATGTCACTAAATTGTATACCTGAAAAATGTTGAATTGGCAAATGTTGTGTTATATATATTTTTACAACAATAAAAAAAATTTTTTTAGGAAAAGAAAAGATTTTCTTCAAATGGGCCACAAGCCAACATCCTGGCTGGCCATCCCTATATGTTTTACAAATAATATAAAATGTATGGGTATTTCAGAGAATATTTACAATTGAGCACTGGACATGCTTTTTACTAGTAACAAAGCCTCACTGCCTTTGTTTAACATTAATATTAAGAGTAATAAGAACAGCAAGATACAACAGCTAATAACTCCTTTTTATTATAAAATGCTTTAGTATGTGTTCAGAATATTAAAGTTTTCATAGTTACCTGGGTCCCAGGAAGACACAATTGTACATCTCAAGCTATATTTAGAGTGGTGATTTAAGAATTATGAAAAATTTTAGAAAGTGTTTGAGTCTTATCAATTTTTAGAAAAGAAAATATAATGTTGAATATTCTGATTCATTTCCCAGTTCAATGTGGGCTTTGCGAATGTGAATTGGCCAGTACACACTCCGGCTCTCACTGAGGACCGGGCAGTATGGTTGCTGTGTGTGCAAAGTTGAGTCTCTTAGCAATTTCAGGAAAAGAAAAATTTAACATTCCGTTTCTCAAAATAAATACAGGAAAGAGGAAATGAGGCTAAATTACACAGAGAGTAAAAGCAGAAAGAAGCCTTTAATATTGCTGTTCTTTTTTATTCTAACTTGGTCATGGTAAGCTGTGAATTCTATTGCCATTGATCAACAATCAAAATGTACCTGAGCTTGTGTTCGGTGAGGTATCATCAATAATATTTCGCACTATCATTGTTATGATTACTAGCAAAACCATAGTAAGGGACATTTATTCAGCACATGTATTTATTGTTCCAGGCACTTGCTAAAAGCTTTACATGCTTTTATTTATTTAGTCCCCGTTTAATTCATTTAAGCAGCCTTGGTGATGCAGTGGTTAAGCACTTGGCTGCTAACCGAAAGGCGGGCAATTGGAGCCACTAGCCACTCCGCAGGAGAAAAGATGTGTGGTCTGCTCGGTAAAGATTACAGCCTAGGGAACCCGTTGGGGCAGTTCTATTTTAACCTATAGGGTCGCTATGAGTCGGAATTGACTCAACAGCAACAAGGTTTTGGTTTTTTTTTAATTCATTTAATCTTATGAAACAGTTGCTGTCATTACTCTTCCTTTTGAAATGAGGAAACTGAAGTTAGAAGAGCTTAAGTAACTGGCCCAAGGCCATCGAGGTAGCAGACAGGAAAGGCAGGGTTTGCACTCCCATCTATCCAGAGAGGCTCTCCCCACTACTGCGTGCCTGGGATGAGTGAGGAGAAGGAACCCACCTCATTGCAGTGCTTGTAGCTGCTCTTGGCATGCACCAGGTCTGGGGAGTCGACCACTGTGGTGAACTTGGTGCTGTCTGGCTTCTTACGGTACTTGGTCTGTAAGAAATACAGCCAGGCATCATACATTCGTCTGGATGCAGCTTCACGAACCCCACCTACTCAGGACCAAATGTGCCAATGATGTTATTTGAAAATTAGTCTCTCTTCTTGGTGGGCACGTACAGTCAGGGGTATGGAAACGTTCCAAGCTGCCTCTGTAATAAGGAACATTCTACAGGTGTTTACTCTCTTGAAGACAGAGGCTACAAAATACCATGGCTCAACTCAATAAAGGAGTTTAGGAGAGAGCAGAATTCAGTACCCACGTGGCCCTGCTTGGACCCTGTCCAAGTAACTTCTCTTATTAAGAAACTGAAGAAGGTAGTGTCAGCTTCCCAGGGATTCCAGGGCAAAGATCCCAAGGCCATCAGTAAGTAGGGAGTTTAGGTCATGCAAATATCCCTGTGTAACTTGGCATATTATCTGAAATCATATAAGAGTCCCCGGGTGGTGCAAATGGCTAGTGAGGTCAGCTGCTAACTGAAAGGTTGGAGGTTCAAATCTACCCAGGGGCACCTCGGAAGAAAGGCCTGGTGATCTACTGCTGAAAAAAAAATCAGCCATTGAAAACCCTATGGGGCATAGCTCTACTCTGACACCCATCACAAGGGTTGCCATGAGTCGAGATCAACTGAATGGCAACCGGTAGTGGTGTGAAATCATACAACCTCCAGACATTGGACCCTGTGAGTAAATTCAGTAGGTGGGTGGCAAATTTCCTCCCCTGCTTATGGAAGCAATGGGCCAGTTTAGATCATTATTGTACATAATGTATCTATTGGGAACATTCTAATGCATCACTCATCTTTCATTGCCCAATGTGGAATGTGCCTTTAGTTCCAAAGCAATGAATTAATTTGGAGGGAAATCTCGTTCTACTTTGGGATTTGCTCGTAGATGGCCCCGGAAAAATAATGGCAGTCCAGTTGGCCTTGGGGCCTCTTGGGAGCCCACCCCATGAGCAGGCAAGGAGGCCGGATGATGGTACCTCGCTGATGAGTTCTCCAGCCTTCTTTGCACTCGCCATCTGTGGGGAGCTCAGCGCCGGCCATCCTGCACCCTTCATGCCCATCAGGTCTGATTTGTAGCGCAACTGCAGGAGGAAAATCATTGGCTTTTATCAGGAAAATATCTAAGACAATATATTAGGGCATTTCAAGAAGCCCCTGATTTGTAAAAGCATTTGTAATAATGCTTCATCACAACAGCTTCACTCTGAGCACATTCCACATGTCATCAAGTCCAACTGTTTGCGTTTGCGCACTCCACAAGGAATTAAACAATAGATCACGCACAAGATACCAGAGGCCCCCGCCAGGGGATGAGCAGGATTCAAAGCAGAAGGTGTGAATGATCACTTAAAGAAAGAGCAGAGATGTGCTCAACCCTGGGCATTAGCATCAATTATTTTGCTTCCTTCTGGCAGTGAAGTGATTGCCCACCTGCCTAAATAGAAAACTTCTACACACCGCTCAGTGGGTAACAGGGGCTTTGAGCTCCAGGTCAGACGTGCCGTGACTTGGAGAAAATCTCTTTCCTGAAATGTGACTCAGTTTCTCTTTATGATACTCTTTATGATGAGATTGTAACCCCTCCATTCTCATGAAAACATCTGAGGGGCAAGAGACACTCTATAATTTAAATGTGTGTGTGTATAAAGGATCCCTGGTGGTACAGTGGGTAAAGTGTTTGGCTGCCAACCAAAAGGTCATCAGTTCGAACCCACCAGTCGCTCCATGGGAGGAAGATGTGGCAGTCTGCTTCCAGAAAAGATCACAGCCTTGGAAACCATATGGAGCAGTTCTACCCTGTCCTACAGGGTCACTGTGAGTCAAAATCGACTTGACGGCAATAGGATCTAGTTGTGTATGCATGGGGGGGGGGGGCAGGGATCAATTATAGCAGGACTGTAAACACTGGAACAAACTTGGATACAACTGGTTAATCATAAGTACGCCATTTTAACCTTTCCATGCCTCAGTTTACCCCCTCCTCCCACTGCAAATCATTATGACTTGCTTATATTGGAAAACTGGGCAAAGCTCTCTCCTCGTTCTTCATTTTAAGGGTCCAGAAGATGGGGGCTACAGTTGAGATGCTATCATTCCTGGGGAGAAAAATAAGTGATGCTTGAAGACAACGGGTCTGATCAAGAATCTCCAGAAATGTTAAATCTTATTACTGACCCTTGATCTGCCCACCATTACCCACAATGAGGGCAGTCGCACGAATGCTTCTCTTCTTCGCTTGATAGAACTTAAATATTTTTAACAGTGGGGGAAAAAGAATCTCTCTAAGGAAATCTCAAGTTTGGATCTAAAGTAAGTTGATGGCATTTCTCTAATTTAGATATAAGCTCTGCTGTAACGCAAAATATAACTCCAGATATCGGCCTCTTGGCCTTTCTAGTTTTCTTTCGTTTAAGGATTCACAGCGTTCCTCACAGCTGGCCTCAAAGAGGGTTCGTGTCTGATCTACTGTCTGCTGGTTAACGTCCCTGTGCAAATTCCACTCTGCTACCCAACTGGGGAAAGGAGACATCACTCAGGTGCGGGACCAGGTTTCAAAACCCCATGTCAGTAAGATGGCTTTTTATACCGCGATCTTTCAGTCTACACCGGCATCGCTTTTGCCTTCCACTCTGATAAAGAACAGAGAAAATGGGATAAATTTCTAAGTCACAGAGAATAATCCTACAGGGCCTCTTCACAGCCGGGCCTTGCTCCTTTCATAAGCGAGATGAAGTGGGGAGCGCTCTTTCAAGTTGCCTTTTGTTGAGCTGAACAGTACGATCGCAGGTAAGTCAGAAAGCAAGATACAGGTTCCCCAAAGATCTGACTGCGCCTCTGACTCTCTTAAAAATGGATCACCTATTGATACTGCAGCTTTGACTATTCACGCAGACCCTAAAAACAACACACCAGCCCCAAACTTCACAATAAAAGAGGGGGAGAGGGGCGGGGCACTGAGAAGAATCGGCTACCCAAAAATGGCTTCCAAGAAGGGTTCTAAGATAACAAAATTCAGTTGCTGTCTAGCTCAACCTCCTTCCCCAAATGGCAGCCTCCCTACTCTCCCCCACAAACTTAAGGTCTGGAGCCACCTTCAGATTCACACATTGGGGTTTCCTGGCACCCCCATTTTGGAGCATTGTCATGGCAAATGCAGGTGCTGCAGTGTTCAGCCAGAATTCTAGTCCAGGAAGGACGCAAACCATCACACCCAGGAGGTGGGAGGGAAGGGAAGGTGGGACGTCATCGTCATATTAATAAGAATTGTTATGATCACTTACATTGTGGAGGGAGTGTTTTGCTTTAGACCCATTATCTCATTCAGTCCTCATACCATCCTGCAAAGGAGGGGCTCAGGGGCAGATTACCCAGTAAGCAAGGTAAGCACGGGCTTACTTGTGCTTACTTATTAATTATTGACTACAGATTAGTAAGTAAGCACAAGTAAGCCCTGCTTACCTTGCTTACTGGGTAACCTGCCCGTCAGGGATTGTAAATTTGAAAAGAGGCTTTGATCCTGCAGGAACATGCTGTGGGGTTGGGAAAGAGACAGAGTCCAGCCATACCTAGAAGCAGAATCTTTGATGTGCTGAAAAAATGTGAAATTGTTCACCACAGATGATCTGGTAGGCAAGGTAAGCACCATCCTTACTTTTCCTATTGGATAATCCGCCCCTGGAGGGGCTGTTATTGCCCCTGATAGAAAAGTTTTGATGTTAGAATGGTTTCTCAGATTCCCAGAAGAGCTATCTGCTGCTATACTCTAGCTACCCCACACCTGGTAAAGAGTAGGCTTCCACGTCAGAGCACCTAGTTTGTATTCCAGCCACCGGGGGGAGCCAAAGAGTACTGAACCAAGACTCAAGAGATCAGAGCTAGAAGCACCCCTTTGCCTGGTACCACCTCTATGGTCTTGAGCAAATCATTTCCCTGCCAGCTGTGTGGCCTTGGGTACGTTACTTAGGTTATTGGTGCCTGAGTTGCTGCATCTGTAAAAATGGGAGTAATACGAGTACTACCTAGATATTAAATGAGATAAACTGTGTAAAATATTTAAAATAGTGACTGGCTCAGAGTAACCAAAAAAAGCAAACTCATTGCCATTGAGTTGATTCCGACTCATAGCAACCCTATAGGATAGAGTAGAACTGCCTCATAGGGTTTCCAAGGCTGTAAATCTTTACAAAAGCAGACTGCCTCATCTTCTTCCTGCGGAGTGGGTAATAGGTTCAAACCACCAACCTTTTAGTTAACAGCCAAGCATTTAACCACTGCACCACAAGGGCCCGGCCCCAGAGTAAGAGCTCTATAAAGGTTATTGTTGTTATTTCTGATGGCGGAACTAGAAAGGAAGCTCCCTGAGTGCAGGCAGTTTTGACTATCTTGCTGACTGCTGTATCCCCAGGGCCTAGGACAGTGCCTGGCACGTAGCAGATGCTCAGTAAATATTTGTTGGATGATTAAATGAATGATCCCGACCTACATAAGCTAAGCAGGTAGTTGTCTGGGGAGTCAAAGCAGCTAAGGGAGAGAACAGAGATTTACACCATGCTTGGTAGGAGGACAAAGGTCGTGGGTGGGCTTGGGCCCTGTAAGGCCCCCTTACCTCACTCTGTAGGGCGTGGGCTTTCTTGGCCCAGGCCAGCTTCAGGTCCTCAGGCAGTGCAGTGAATGCGTGGCACCGTGTCTTGTAGTCATGGTCACTGGCCAGGGCCTGGGCCTTCCTGGCGTGGACCAGGTTTACCATGTCCATGGGCAGGTGGTACTGGGCTTGGGTGCCCGCCGCCTCCCTCCGGTACTGACGCTCACTCTGCAGTTGGCCCATCCGCCGGCAGTGCTGGAGCCGGGGGTCGTCATTCACACAGCGGATCCCAACGAGCTGCCCTCGCTCCTTCACAAAGTCATGTCTGTAGAGAAACTGGAAGGGAGGACCAGCCAGTCAGGGGCCCACATTCGGCCTGCTGAAATTCCAGCTGTGTGTTTTCACTGTAGACCCTAGAAAAGCTACGTTTTCTTACACTATCAGTTACCAGCTGCCGTTGAGTCGATTTTGACTCATGGAGACCCATGTGTGCCAGAACAGAACTGCGCTCCACAGGGTTTTCAACGGCTGACGTTTTGGAAGGAGATCGCCAGGCATTTCTTTTGACACACCTCTGGGTAGGCTCGAATCTCTAACCTTTCAGTTAGTAGCTGAGCGCTTAACTGTTTGTACCACCCAGGGACTCCTTTCTTACACTAGAAGGTGGTGATTATAAGACAAACCACACTGGGCTTGGCCTGTGAGCGTGCCTTCCTCCCGAGGAAATAAACAAGGAGAATATTGTTCTGTTCTTCCTATCTAATTAAAATCAGACCCTCAGAACCAAAGTAAGGACTCCATTCTCCTTCTATGTCCTATGGCCAAGAGTAATTTATCAGAATGGGTAAAAGAGAAACATGGGCTTTATCCAGTCACACTTGGCAAAACATTACCATAAGCCCAAAAGACAGAATCCATTTATTCAAAGTCCACATTTTCTGTGATTTGTTTGTGAAAGAGAGAAAGTCACCTTCATGTCCCAAAGCTAAGGACATTATCGACAGAGAGATGGAACACAGCTGGCAAACCCTAACACCGGTGCATGGAACTGCAGAGAGCAGAGAGCAGAGAGCGAGATGGGCTGGATTACAATTTCTATCACAAGTTCTCCTTCTACTTCAGGGTGGAGTTGGCAAACAGGCACTTCCACATTATAAGGGGATCATTTCCCAGACGTTGCAATGAGAAATAAATCATAATCTCCTTCCCACTAGAGACCTTTGTCTGAATTTAGCTTCTGATTATTGTTGTTGGTTGCCGTTGAGTCAATTCTGATTTATGGTGATGCCAGGTGTGCAGAGTAGAACTGCACTCCATAGGGTTTTCAAGGCTGTGACCTTTCAGAAGCAGATCACCAGGCCGTACTTCCAAGGCACCTCTGGGTGGGTTCAAACCGCCAACCTTTCAGTTAGTAGTGAAGTGCTTAAGCGTTTGCACTACCCAGGGACTCCTTAGCCTCCGATTAGCAGAGCCTTTCTTTCCCTCCTTTTGTCAAAGAACCTCATTCATAACTAATATATTCTGCAGGTGACATCCTGTCTCACATGGTTATAGATTTGCTTTAATTCGGGAAAACCAGCTGTAGACAGTGTTTTACATGAAGTTAACAGAAATCAGGCAGGATGGAAGGTCACAGCATTCAACTCACATCACTGGTGATCTCTCCAGAGGCCCGAGCCGCCTGGAAGGGGAGCCCCTCTGTTGTCAGCTTGTAGCCTTGAGCACGGAAATTACGCCAAGACTCCTTGTATTTCACCTAAAGTAGGAACACATGTAGATCCTCTTTTAAAAAATATTACACAAATTGACGAACAAAGGCTCTCCCTTTCATTGCAGTGCAGTGTTCCCAAATCGATTTCTGACACACAAAAGCTGTCTACTTTGTGGAAAAAATCTCATTAGCACACATGGCACTCAACACATTTGTGCGAAGGTACATTTAACATTAAAAAAAACAAAAAAAAAAAACACGAAACCCATTGCCGTTGAGTCCGTTCCGACTCATAGCAACCCTATAGGACAAAGTAGAACTGCCCCATAGGATTTCCAAGCAGCACCTGGTGGATTTGAACTGCCAACCTTTTGGTTAGCAGCCATAGCTCTTAACCACTACGCCACCAGGGTTTCCGGACATTTAACATGGGCTTCTAAAATACAGGCTTAAAAAAGTTTCTGTGGCCGCCAGAAAGGTAACTGTTGTGTTGGCTTCACAGACATAGTTGGAAGCAGTTTTGGAGCATGCCTGAGCTTCAGCAACGAGAAAGGCTTACGTCACTCAGATTGGCCGCGTTGGTTTTCGCTCGGGCAAACTCCGGAAGCCCCAAGGTCACGGTGTACTGGCGTCTGGCATCTTCTCCAGCTGCTTTATAGAGGCGCTGGGCAAAAAGAAGTAAGAAAGTAAATGCCCTGCATTTCTGCAGTGAGGAGGTCCCCAGTGTGCGATTGAGGAAACCGAGTTTGTAAAACATTGTTCATGGTAGGATGGATCAATAAGACAGTCTTTGCTGAGTCAGGTTGAGTAATATAAAAGGAATATGTAAGGAATTGCAATTTGCTTTGCTCGATTATAGGCTGAGGAAAGAAAAATAAATTCAGTAATACTACTGAGGCCGTTCAGATTGTAGACTTTTCCTTTGAGGACACAGCCTAAAGACAATACTAGGACCTGGGGAATTCAGGAGAAGCTAGGCTTGCCCGGATGTTTTTTGGTTGCCATCTAGTCAATTCCAACTCATGGCAACCCCATGTTTGACAGAGTAGAACTGTGCTCTATAGGGTTTTCAATGGCTGGTTTTTTGGGAAGTAGACAGCCAAGCCTTTCTTCCAAGGTGCCTCTGTGTAGACTCAAACCTCCAACCTTTCAATTAGCAGCCAAGTGCATTAATTGTTTGCACCATGCAGAGACTCCTGCTTGTTGGAATGGAGGTCCCCAAGCCCTGGTGGGTGTCTTTTACTAATGCCTGGATCCTTTCCATTGGTGAACTCACACCAGTGCAGCCCTGGATGACCTCATCTGGTGCAAAACATGTCGTCTAGTGATTAGAAATGGACCTGTGGTTGGTGACTTCCCCAAGGCCAGAGGCCATCACAAGAAACACTGTCACTCTCATAGCATCCAGCTCACACAGTTGGTAAGAAAGGTTAAATCTCAATGTAATTGGTAGCCACCGCACAAGATCGTGAATTCTCTCTCTTTGCATTTTCTGATACCAAGTGGCCGTTTCTGACTTTTCACCTTGGAGTGAGGCCAGTGGCTATTAATATTTGACTATAAATAGCCAATCACAACTGACCCCTAAAAGTCTGAGTCAGAGGAAGAATATGACATAAAAACTAAAGATAATTCATAATTGAATTATCTGGCCAACCTCGCCTCTATTTCAAACCTGTAAGAGAGCCAGTAAGGAGCAGAACCAATAGGACTGGAACGCCAAAATGAGATTTGTTCATGCTAAAGTGTGAACTGGGTGAAGGGTGAGCAAGAAGAGGTGGTGGACGATCAAGAAGCCTGACAAACACTATCTGTATGAACTGTCCTTACACAGCTAAGCCTCCTCCCTGTGATAATCATTCCAAATAACAGTATAGAATCAGTTGGCCAATATTTGCATAAGTAGAACAAACGCGTTACAGACCAGGACTTTTCATACTTTAATGTGCAAAAGAATTACCTGGGGATCTTGTTAAATGACCATCTGGACTCAGCAGGTCTGGGGCGGGGCCTGAGAATCAGCACTTCTAACAAGCTCCCCCTGCTGGTCCGTGACCACACTTAAGTAGCAAGACTACAGACTAAACCAGATTTCCAACTGGGCCTTCTTTCCTTCTGGAAAATGTTTGCTGTTGTTGCGTGCTGTCGAATCTATCCCCACTCATTGCGACCCCATGTGACAGAGTAGAACTGCCCCACGGAGTTTCCAAAGCTGTAATGTTTACAGAAGCAGACTGCCACATCTTTCTCCCGTGGAGTGGATGGCTGGTGGGTTTGAACCACCTACCTTTCAGTTAGCTGCCGAGCCCTTAACCACTGTGCCACCTAGGCTCCTTTTGGAAAATGTTTAGGCCCACGTAATGACATTCTTTTCATTCCAAACCTCCATACGAATCCTCATGTTCTCCCCTCACCCACCACCCCACAAACATACAACACCTAGTTTAACAATCTAGCAGTGTTTAAAAACCATGAGATGTTACCTCGTTGGTAATCTGATTGCTGAATTTCGCATGAAGGAGGCTGGGCGAGTCCGTCACAGCTGTGTACTTGAATGACTGGGGCTGCTGACGGTATTTACTCTGCATTCACACACAGTAGGGGAATGAGAAGCTCTTTAAATACATTCTTTTAATACGAGTAATAAAACCTCATTGTACAGAGGCTGCTAGTCTGTCACTCTGGAAGCCAATCCATTACCTGCTCTTGTGACCTCAGAACTCAATGGGAAGAAGCAGCAGAGAGGTAGATAGGACAGACTGAACCAGATGGGATCTAGTCCCTTGCCATGACCGTGAACATGACTATTTAAATTCGAGGTTTGCTCCCGACCTTTGCTCACCGGCGATCCAGAGCTCCTCAGCCGTCATGGGGAGGCAGAAATGATTGTGCAGCTTTAGAAACACACATACTTGCCCACCCCGGCAGACCAGGACTGGGACTAGGTAAATCACCACTGGGGCCCAGGCATCTGTATTTTTGAAAGCTCCAAGGGGGTTCTGATACACCACAAGGTTTGGAAACTACTCACTTTAGAGATTAGTTTGGAAAAGCAAAGCAGAAAGCTAAACTTAAACTCCTACAGTAAAGCCAGTTCTGCTTTCCCAGAGCACCTAATCAATGTATAAGCAAATCAGCAACCCTATATGACAGGGTAGAACTTCCCCATAGGATTTCCTAGGCTGTAATCCTTATGAGAGCAGATCACCAGGTCTTTCCTCCCATGGAGCCACTGATGTGTTCGAACCACAGACCTTGCAGTTAGGAGCTAAGCACTTAACCACTGCGCTACCAGGGCTCCTTAAGCAAACCATACCTGGTCTAACTCACTCAGACTGGCCACTGAATGCCTTTTGCTTCCATTATGCCCCCCTGTCCTTGCCTCAACCATGAACAGAAGTCATCATCCTCTTGCGGGGTGAGCAAGATCCCCCAGGAGTCCAAACAGTGATTCTCTTTGAACCTGAATGAAATCCTGAGCTTGGAATTCTAGACCTCTGTATTTTTAACTAAGAAATTATCACTAACTTATAGCACCCATTTCATATACAGATACCAGAGAAGCATAGTGTTTAGATTATTGCTAATCCTTATAAAAACAAACAAGGGTAGTATTATTATCCCCATTTGACCAGTTAAGAGGCTGAGGCTCAGAGAGGGCAAGTCACTGGCTTACGGTCACACAGCACGAGTGCTGGCCTAGGATTTCGATCTCCATCTGTCAGGCTCCAAAGTCTGCCCCCTTTCCAAGGCAAGAATAGCCTGCCTAGGCTATTCTTCAAAAGGACGCTAAGAAAGCACCTCTTAGGTTGTTCTTAGTTGCTGTTGAGTCGATTCTAACTCATAGCGACCCCATGTGTGCAGAGAACTGCTCCAGAGGTTTTTCACGGCTGTGACCTTTTGGTAGCAGATTGCCAGGCCTATCTTCCGAGGCACCTCTGAGTGGGTTCAAACCACTAACCTTTCAGCTAGTAGTCAAGCGCTTAACTGTTTGCGCCACCCAGGGACTCCACGCCCAGTGCATGATTCTTATATGTTAATAGGGGAATTGATTCTATAGCTGCATAGCTGACTTAACCGGGCTGGAATAGGAAAACCAGTAAGAAAAGAGCCCAGTCAAGAAGTTAAGCAGTGAGTCGCCGCTACTAACAGTTTAACATCCGACTCACTTTGTCCAGATCAGACAAAACTCATCACTGTATCCGTCCTCAGGAAATACACTCGACAGCCAGCACCCACCCCAGGGCGGCCGGTTACCTCGCTGATGAGCTCAGACGCCTTCTTTCTCCCTTCAATCTCCAGTGTTCCGGGAATGACACAGGCAACGCCACGCATGAAGTTCAGGTCTGACCGATACAAATTCTGGAAGGAACAATGCAAAGAATCAGAACAGCCAAACTCTCCGAACAAGGAAGCGAAGAAAAGCAAGGGACTCAGGAAATATCATCATCAGGAGAGCGTCATCATTGGAACTCAAGGCCAAAGCAGCCTCCAGATAGATTACACTCAGCTAACGCATAAATTGCTTCTTAATAAATGCTCATCAGGGGGAAAAACTGTAGGTCAGAAGAAAATAATTCTGCTGTCATTTGTTTCTGAGTAGCTGTGATAGCGATGCTACACAGATTTTTATTTTAATATGGGCTATCAAAAAGTCAACTCTAGAGTGGAGTGTGTCCAAAAACTCGGTTGTCTTGGGACACATATGCAAATGGTTTAATAGGTTTTCTAAAACAAAACCCAGCAGCAGAGGGTGGAATTAATTAATCATGGGTTAAGAAAGAGCTAATAAATGGATCCGGAATAATCTAGCAAAGGCCTGTCTGGGTCTGTGTGGGTGGGGGTGAGTGTGTGTACCTGAGTGATTGGGGCTGACAGTTTAAAGGGTCCCCAAATTCACTCTGCCATGGAGCGTCCTCCCCTCTAGCCACCCAGGTGCCCCCTGGGTGAGCTGCCTTCCAAGTGCTATCACAATGAAAGTCAGGGCAAGCGAGGGCTCAGCTCAGGTGACAAACGGACCTCCGAGAAGAGGGTGGCAACTCCCTCGCTGGGAGTTCCTACAGCTGCTCACGGGTTCCTGACAGTTTGTATCATTCAGTAAACGCTGTACACAGTGAAAAATCCTAACAGATGACGGATACCAGGATCTGAGCACCGCTCGGCTCGCAGGCACTGCCAAACCAGCAAGCAGGCGGCGTGTGGTGCTTTGTTTTCTGACTCAGGCCCATTACTAGCAAGTTTCATGGCACGAAGGCCCAGCATGCTGTGGAATAACGGGAGCATCGCCAAGGCCTGCTGCCTGTTGGGAAGAGACATCCTGAATATCCCTGGGAGGAAGGGAGTTCTGCCGTGTTCTCCGGCCCTCTGGGCCTGCCTGCTTCAGAAAACTGCTGTGAGGCAGAAGTCACACCAGAGGGGTGTGGAGACCTGCAGACTCCCAGAGAACCCAGGAAGGATCTCGGGGCCCTGATCTCCTCCCAATGTTCTCTTCTCCCTGAAGTGGGTCAGTTCCAAAGGGGCCCTGAGCAACCTCTCCCAACAGGTCTTAGCAATCCTCAGAATAAGGTGGCACACGGAGGGCAGAGGTAATCCCACTGCTAAATCCTGAATGTGCAAAACGACGAATCTTGAGGGCAACTTTGTAAGACATCAAAAAAAAAAAAAAAAAAAGCAAAAACCAGTTGCTGCTGAGTCTATTCTGACTCACGGCAACCCCACGTGCGTCAGTAGAACTGCTCCATAAAGTTCTCATGGCTGTGACCTTTTGGAAGCAGATTGCCAGACCTTTCTTCTGAGGCACCTCTGGGTGAGTTCAAACCACCAACCTTTTGGTTAGCAATCAAACATTTAACTCTTTGTGCCACCCAAGGACTCCTGTAAGTCACCATCTAAGTTCAAATCCCAGCAACCCCATTTCTCATTCACAGCTGGGTAATCTTGGACAAGCTAGTTAACCTTGACCCTCACTATAATTTATCAGTAAAATGGGGATAAAGATTATCTACATATGGTTATTATGAAGATTAAATGAGATGATACATTAAAACACAATGCTTATAACTTACAAAAATACTCAATAAATGGTTGTTGTTGTTGTTGTTAGGTTTATATCATTGTAATTAAGGTCTAGGGAGAACACCAGGGCAGTGTCTCAAAAGAAGAGCCCCATTCTAGATGATTCCTGGAGCCCCCACTGAGCTCACAGGAGCTTGCAGGCCACTGTATCATGGTCAAACTTGAGCAGAAAATGGACCCCAAAGAGAAGTCAGGTCTCCTCACCTCACTCTGCAATCTGTGAGCTTTCTTGGCACAGCTCAGCCTCAGGTCTTCTGCCAAGGAAGTGTACTGGGGGAGTGGATGTCTGTAGTCCTGGTCGCTGGCCAGGGTCTGAGCCTTCTTGGCATGCACCAGGGTTACCATGTCCAACGGCAGATGGAACTGTGCCTTTGAGTGTTCAAAGCCTTTCTTGTAATTCACCTAGAGGGGCAGACAAATCAACACTGGCTATTTCAGAGCCACTATTTGCTTCTGGACCACCAAGGAGAGCAACTGCAATGAGGTTGTCCCAGGGAAGCCTGGGAGACGTTCTTGGAAAGGCCAGTGCTCCTTTCTTGCAGGGACTGGCACGTTAAGCAGGGCTCAGCTCCAGGCCCTGACACTCACCACCCCTGGCTCCTGGAGACCACTGGTTTGGGTAAAGAAGGCCATGGTTTTCCCAGTTGGAGAAAATACAGATGATCAAGGAACAGACATAATGTAGTGATTCCCTTACTCAAGTCTCTAGATCATCCCATTTTCCAGATGCAAGAAGCTTCCGGCTATCCTGTGGCCTGCCCACCATATTCCTCCCCACCACCAACCTGAGTTCAGATTTTAGACACTAGGGATTCTCTTCTCATGCTAGCTTATGAAGAGCTCATTCAAAGCATCAGACAACTTCCTACTAAATCTAGGAGCCAGAGGCAGTGGGGTGGCTGTTTGGAGAGCTAGTCCTGAGAAATGGTTATTTCCCCAACATAATCCCAAGGGAAGAAGGGGAAGGCCTATTTCCAGGCCCTTAGCTCCACCTCCAGTTCTTTGAGAAGCTACGTTAAGGCCTATGAAGCTCACTCAGGGCTTTCTTGGGAATAAGTTGCAAAAACAATGCCTCTTCCTCCTCCTTTTCCTCCTCCATCCTTCTCATTGCCTTTCAGAATTTCCAGCCACCCCTCCATACTTCCCCACCCTCAGTAACTCCCCCCTTACACCTATCACAAGGCCAAGAATAATTCATGTCCAACCCCATACTCTTGGGCTAGCAACCCAGGACAGAAAGGGAAATAATGTTAGAAATGGGGAGAGTGAGGCAGAGAACATGTGGTGCTGTGGAAAGAACATGAAATGTAGCGCTGGATCCATGTGCTGGCTCTGCCCCTTTCTAGCTGACCTCGGGCGAGGGACTGAGCCATTCAGAGTCTCGATCTCCTTATCAGTAACCCAGGATAAATAACAAAATCCAGTTCCTAGACATAGTTTGACTGTTAAATGAGACTTAGCATGGAAAAGTGTTTAGACCTCTGTAACACATTGGACACACATTAGGTCTCATCCCTGCCATCAGCCAACTCATATGTGCAAGGAGACAGCATCCATACACGGGTACCAGCAGCTAGAGGGTTGCAATCAAAGGTTGCAAACTCAGATGCCTACAGGGGCCAGGAAGGTAACAGAAGTAAGTGAAGCAAGAAGCAGGGGAGGCTGTATGACCAGGAGAGCACATGTGTCTTCTAAATGGAGCCATCAACAACCAACTTGAACCAATTGTAGCCTTGGGGAATCCAGACCCAGCTTCAGGCCAGGAGTCTAAAACTTTCATGTAAATTTTTCCATTTTTAAAGATTTTCAGTTAATTCAATTGTCCCCCAAATCACTCTGCAGACCAAACAAAACAAGTCTGTAGGTCAGATCCAGTCCACAGGCCTCCATTTGTAGCCACTGGTTGAAGTCATAGAAGGCCTAATCTGGAAGGGAACTATTGGGTCAACCAGTTCAACCCCTCACTTCACAGAGGAAGAAGCTGCAGCCCAGAGGGGATAAGTGCCTTAACAATGCCACACAGCTAGTTAGTGACAAAGCCAATACCCACATCCAGAAGGGCAGAGGAAATGAGTTGGCTGTGCCTTGAGCACCGCTCGGTGGGAGCACACAGCTCCCTGTTCATTGTCCCCAACTTACATCGCTCTGCAGTGAGGTCGCGTACACAGAGTGTGCAAGGCTGATATCATCTTCCAAGCTCCGGGAGCCAAGCATCTGTCCTTTCATTTTCTCAAATGCCTCTTTGTATTTATACTAAAGGGAAAGAGAGCAAGAGAGAGTAACAGCTCGGGGACAAGGGACACGGAATGGAAGAGGTGGGTATTGGGCGAAAATGTTTTGTTCTTTTGACAGTAACTGGGTGAGTTGAAAGAAAATGCGTGGCAGTCGTCAAAAGGTCTATTCTTTCATATGCAAGCCTCCCAATGACTAAAAGGCTCACTATGAAATGGCAGGACGCGTTAGCACTTGGGCGGCCCAGGCTGGAGAAGGTGGGTGCGTTGTTCACAGTCTCTTCACATGGACCGGCTTTGTGAAAATGCATGGTGACAGATGCATTCATCTGCCCGGGCCCCTGTTTACAGTTCAGCTTTTGGCTTTGTACCCCAGACTAGGGGATTTTTTGTTGTAAGATACATTCTTCCTCACCAGTCAGTATCTGATTTCCCTAACACAGCTCAAAGAAGATAGGATATTTTCCCCTGGCAAAAGAAGGCAGATCTGGGTTGGGGGCAAAAGGAATAAAAATTGGTTAGTATTAAACATTCGTGGTGCTTACGTCACTTATGATTTCACCAGAAGCCTTTGCTGCCTGGAATGGAATGGCATCCAACCTCAGTTTATACCCGCCGTCTCGAAGTTTGCTCCAGGATTCCTTATAGCGTGTCTATTGGGAAGATGTGTACAAATAAAGACTTTCATGTGATCCATTGGTTTCCTAAACTATGTTTTACCAAAATGAGGTTTGTTGTGGGACTTTTCCCCCCAGTTGGCGTTAGAGATCATTGTGGCTTAGTAAAAACCACCGAACAGTTGGGTCCCACTTCATGCCCACCCTTAGGGATAGAGCCATAGAGTGGTTAAAGCAAGGTCAGTGGAGTCAGATCCAGATTTTTGCGAGCAGCAATTTGATTGGAAGAAGGAGGCATGTGGTTGCACTTGCATAGCTCTTTACATAAGATAAACAAAAGTCAAACATCTCTATCAAAGAGGGGGGAGTTGATAGAGATTATGGAGGGGAGGAGTTAGGGCCCTACCTAGTTCACCAGCACAGCCACTGGATATACTCAGCCAGATTCTGGCACTCCCATAATTTGGCTCCTTGGCATAGGTACTAAGACAGACATTTGCACTAAGACAGACATTTCTCCCAATTTTATTGTTTAACATGAGCTTGACTCTTCTGCAGGATGTGCTACAAAGTTTGCAGACAAAACCAGTTGCCACTGAGTTGACTCTGACTCACGGCGACCCCATGTGTCAGAGTAGAAGAGTGCTCCACGGGGTTGTCAGTGGCTGATTTTTCAGGTCTCCAGGCCATTCTTCCAAGGTGCCTCTGGGTGGACTTGAACCTCCAACCTTTCAGTTAGAAGCCAAGCATTTTAACCATTTGCACCACCTAGAGACTCCACAATTTGCAAGGCCCATTGCAAATGAAAATGCAGGGCCCTTTGTTTAAAAATAATTACAGTGAAATTTGTGACAGCTGGAACTCAGTGGGATTGCCCTTATTTTTCCAGGTCTTGTAAGTTTTTCGCCTTTGACAGGGTGCAGTCACCATTTTTTTTAACGCTGTCTATTAGTGGAAAGGGGCCTTGATGGTGCAGTGGTTAAGTGTTTGGCTGCTAACCGAAAGGTCGGTCGGCAGTTTGAATCCACCAGCTGCTCCTTGGAAACCCTATGGGGCAGCTCTACTGTATCCTATAGGGTCGATATGAGTCAAAATCGACTCAGCAGCAATGGGTTTTGTTTTTTTTTTTAAGTGGAAAATGTTTGCGTTTTCCTTCTCTGACAGGTTTCCACCTTACACAGGTTCCGGCTTTTGCAGATTTTATTGTACAAATTTCAAAATGGCGAGAGCAGAGCACTAAGCCAAGCGCAGGGTCACACACCTGCTGTCTCGTATTTCAAACCAGTACGCCTTCCATCAGCCTTACCTCGCTGAGATTCATGGCGTTCAGCTTGGCCAGCAGGACTTCAGGGAGGTCTGCCGTCTGCGTGTAATGATGTTTTATGTTTTCTCCTTGCTCTTTGTATAACCTCTGTGGTTGGAGAGAGGTTTAGGGTTAAACACAGAAGAAGCCTCTCCCATGCAGCCATCGCCAAGTTACGCTCGTAGAGACAAAGGTGTGGCAGCTGCCATCACCGCATGGAGACGCGCACACGAGCTCCCTGCCTCTGCTCGGGTTTCACAGCTAGCTCGGTGACATGCACTTCCTTCCCTCCCGACTTCTACTTCCAGCTCAGAACGTGACAGGCTGAAACCGTCCCCAGTTAATGTTGCACTTGTAGTATACAGCTGAGACGGGTGTCAAATGAGAAAATGAGGTCTAGTAACATCTAGTAATTTTGTGATTAACTACAAGCTCTGAGAAGGTTTCAAGATTCAGAAGACGTGGGAGAAGATGGCTCTTCCACACGTGACGTTTTCCCCACATCGCCTTCAGTCTTTGTTCCCCGTCCCCCATCTCCAGGATTCGTGCACCAATACATGTCCCCTGGGGGGTCTAGAGCTCTATTCACCCACAACTCCGATCCGGGCTTGTGATATACTAGTAGTCCGTGGTGACACATGGAGTTGGCATTAGCCAAATTCCCCCACCACCAAAGAAAGCTTCTAAACAGAGCTTTCCCATCCCAAATCTTACTGATACGTGTCCAAGTTTCTGCGTATCACAACAGTGCCCCCTAGAGTTGGACAGTGTAAGGAGTAAGCAGGTTATTTTTTTTCCTTCTTCATACAAAAGTTTGTGCCTGACCATTTATATTCCTCAAAATTCGATTGGATTCTGATGAGAAGATCTTAAGAAACTATAAATTCCTAGATCCACAGCCTTGTAAATCACTCCAACACACATTCTAACAGGCACTCAGGCCATTTCAGAAGGACTGTCAGATAAGGGACAACCAGAATAATTTGTAAAACTGGAAAGCGGAAGAGAAAATTTTGATACCCCTCGCCCAAGGTTTTTAAATTTTCCTTGTGGCAAGTTGAATGGCTGGAAGAAATTTAAAAGCCATGTCTGCCCTGTACAAAGATCTGTAGGCCTCTCTCAGCAGAATCAGCCAGACAGGGCCAATCTATGCCCTAAGGTGAATTTTAATAGGACCTCACCATTCTGTTTAGTCTCCAATGAACCCTGTGCTAGAGGAACGAAGGGCCAACATTTCAGTTTCACATCATACAGGGGATATGGGAAATGGATCCAAAGTTAATCCGAGGAGGATAAATCAGACCCAAATCATGTTCAAAGTCTTTGGAGAATTCAGAGAGCGCGGATTTCAGCCCTTGTGTCACAAGAAGCCTGAAGCATGCCTTCGATATTTCAATTACCCAGAATTTCGCCCAAAGTTCCAGTTCTGGAACCAAGACTTGAAAACAAAAGGAGAGAGCAAAAGGGCCGACTGCAGACAAATCTGTGAGGCATGCAAATGGCAAGCAGTGAGCACATCGGGGCTGTGGGGTGGCGGAGCCCCACCTGGCATCCTAAGTGCTGTCACACCCCATTTGCATCTAATGAGGAAGCACCCCCGCTAAGGTGTGCCTCTGCAAAAGACAAGAAGCTCCTTCATCCTTGGGACAACAGAAGGAGCAAGCCCAAGAACCCCTGCGCTTCAATCACAGCGTTGAAAGAAGAGCCCACTCTTATAGTCATAATGTATATACATTATCACTTACATCCACGGCTTGGGTATAACTAATTCGGGCCTGGACCATCTCTGGAGTGTCTTTAATACTGGTAAACTTCAAAGCATCAGGATGCTGACGGTACTTCCTCTGTTGGGCAGAAAAAGATCAAAGCTGTGAATTTTGTGCTGCTCTTTTCATGCCATTTGAAAGAGAAAATCATAGGTTGCTTGAGATTAGAGTGGATTTGTGAACATAATTATTATTCGCCTTCCTCCGTCTTTACGTCCTCGGGGTCTTCAGGTTAATATTTGTTTCAATTTAAGAATAACCTTATGTCAATTAATATTAAAGTATTTCTACCTGGTGGAAAGAAAACATCCAGAAATTAGTTTGTGCCAGTAAAAGACTGGGAGACACGCTTAGGACGGGATTCTTTTCAAGGCTTCAATCACGTCTTGTATTTGTTTACAGATCTCAGTTTGGGTCTTTTAAGCAAGAAAGAGTCTCCATAGTGACATTTAGCAATTGTTCTGTTTTCTTTCCACAAAAGGACCTGGCAGGGATGATCACAGTCAAGATTCTTGCATCTGACAGTGAGTGAGCACATACCATCAAATCACTTTAGCCTGGTTCAGTCAACATATGCAATAATTCTTTAAGACATTACAATAATTAGAAAAAGGATGCCTGGATTAAAGGAGTCATCATACAATTGCAAAGATACTGGAATAAAACAAGACAAAATTACAAACAAACTGCACGCTGGCAAAGACTGAGGTACCCAATTTTAAAGTATTCTAAAAATCATATTTCAATTAATTCCTTTTTTTTTTCCTAATTAAAGTACATTTCTAGGGGACTAAAACGGTTGCTATTTTAATGGAGCCGTGGAACATATGTTTTCTCAAATCAGATAATTATTTTATAACACTCTCTCATTTATCTGGTTGGGTTTTTGTATACTGGGTTGTCTTAAGAAGACACAAGCCTCAATATTCAGCTATATCTGGCCCACTGTCTGTTTTTGTAAATAAAGCTTTATTGAAACACAGCCAGGCTCATTTGTTTATGTATTGTCTATGGCTGCTTTAGGATCCCTGGTGGCACAGTGGTAAAAGTGCTCCGCTTCTAACTGAAAGGTCGGCAGTTGGTGGTCAGAACCCACCAGCTGCTCCATAGGAGAAAGATGTGGCAGTCTGCTTCCATAAGGATAACAGCCTTGGAAACCCTATGGGGCAGTTTTACTCTGTCTTATAGGGTCACTATTAGTTAGAATTCACTCGATGGCAATGGGTTTGGCTTTTTTAAGTTTTGTTGTATGACTGTTTTCATCCTACAAGGCAGAGTTCAGTAGTTGCAACCCATGGCCTGCAAAGCTGAAAATATTTAGTATCTTGCCTTTATAGAAAAGGTTTGCTGAGTCCTGCTTTCAGTGATAGCTGTGTATTTACTCAGGGATCTTTGAGCAGTGCCTGGCATTCAGTCTAAAAGTTAAGAGGTCAGGCTGATTTGACACTAAACTGAGAATCTACTGAAAAATGTCTTGCCTTACTGAAGTTTAAGGACTAGTAGTAAGCAAAGGTATCAAGGAAGATAAGCAAATTTGTTTAGTAAGTTTGCAAAATAAGACCACTGTGGAATAAACGGTTCAAAAAGATCCCTCAGCTGCCAGACTTAGACCCATGCAGGAATCATCTTGAGGCCTACACTATGCATATAATGGCTTTTATTCTTCACTTCCTTTTATGGTGAGCCCAATATTGAGAGTTTAGGAGTAGACATCCTCAAATCCATGTTTGTTCCTGGAAGTCTTCAGGCCCATCATCCTAAGAGAGCCTCTCTTCAATCAGATTGGACAACTGAGGACAGTTTAGGATCCACTGAACCTTAGGTTGTGGATCAAGGTCCCTAAAATCAGGCCAATCAGAGTAAGGCCACTTTGGAAAGCAGCTCTGTGGTGAGTAACTAGAATGTTCTCCCACAGGAAAATATTAACGCTGGGCAAGTATGTTTGAAAAATCAACACAGGTGTCTCACTGTTTTAACTATGGAATTAGAAAGTTTTCTCAAAACAAGGCCCTAGGAAGCACATGACCAAGGTGGAAGTCTTCTGGGCTATGGTCATGATTGTCTCCTCCCCTCCCAGAAAAGTCCAGAAAGAACAGGCAAGTCCCTCCCCAAAGAGACCCAAACGGAGGGGGATTTGGGTTGTCTGATGGCATTCGACCTCTGCGTGACATGAGCCAAGCGACAATCCTACGTGTCCCTGGTTCAGTGGTTCTCCACCAGGGCGATTCTGCCCCCTAAGGGCTGTGTAGCAATGTCTGGAGACATTTTTGGTTGTCATGGTGGGGTTGGCATTGCTACTGGCATCTAGTGAGTAGAGGCCAGGGATGCTGCTAAATACCCTACAATGCACAGGACACCCTCCCTAACAAAGAATTATCTGGCCCAAAATGTCTCAGTGCTGAGTTTGAGAAACCCTGATCTAGTCTTTAAAAAGGAGTTCCTAGCTCGTGCAAACAGTTAAATGCTTTGCTGCAAATTGAAAGGGTGGAGGTGTGAGTCCACCTAAAGGCACCTCAGAAGAAAGGCCTGGTGATCCACTTCCGAAAAACTGAGAACTCTATGGAGCACATTTTTACTCTGACACACTTGGGGTCACCATGAGTCAGAACTGACTTAACCACAACTCTTTTTAATGTAATGTATGAACTTTAGTTAATAATAATATATCAGTATCAGTCCATCACTTGTAACAAATGTACCACACTAATGAAGATGTTAGTAACAGATGAAACTTTGTGGGGGAGAGGGGGACAGGTAACCCTGGGAGCTCTCTGTACTTTCTGTGCAATTTTTCTGTACATCAAAAAGTGCTCTAGAAAATAAAGTGCATCTGAAAAAAATGGTTACAAAAACAAACAAACAAAGAACCGCTCAATGCCACAGTCCTAAAATGTGAGGCAGGGGCTCTTTTTCTCAGCCATGGTGCCTCAGGGTCCAGCCAGGGTGGCTACAAGTAGGCAGGGGTGAGGTTTAACTAGAAGGGAGACCCCCACAAGAGAAAGCCTGTCACGTGTCAGACACCACGTGAACGTTCACAAACTGTTTACACCGGGGTAGAAAGAGAGAGGGAGAAAATGTGCAGAAAGCCACAAAAGGGCATTCGGAGTGCAATAAATGTATCTTTTCATCATCTCTCCCACGTTGCTTCATTAAAAAGGTAAGTAGCAAAGGTGGGTAGCAATTGAGCTCCGTTTGATTGTCGTTATTTTTCATAATATCATTTGTCACCCACTTTGTTTTTGCCCGGGCTCTCTGGGGTCCCTACTGGGGTGTGTTTGGTATGTGGTTTCCCTCTAATTACCAGCCCTAGCCTGGGTTTGGAGGCCTTTCATGTGGCTTTGCCTTTTTCTTTGCCTTTTGAGTGGAAATTATTTTAATTTTATACAGAAGCGCAGCATGCCTAATGCAGCTGGGCCTGCTACACGCTGTCAGGAAATCTCACCTCGCTAATGAGTTCTCCTGCCTTCTTTGCCTGCTCCACATTTAATGACCCGGTGGCGACCCAGCCCGCACCTTTCATCCACTTCACATCTGCTCTGTATTGGTTCTGAGAAAGGAGAAAGGGGGAAAAAAGGCAGACCATTGTTGGTGCACAGACATTTAAAGGGCTATTAACAGCTCCCAACTTCGCTGTGGCGCCCGCTGAGTCAAATTAGATGCCGCTTTTGTCTTACCAATTTCTGCACAGTCACAGGTAGGGCTCCAAAAGGTAAATTAATTTCCTCTTTAATTGGAGCCCCCTCTGCCTAGGGTGGCTTCAGGCCGCGCCCAACCCCACTGAGGGTGGAGCGGGAGGGGGGAATCACCCTTGTCCCTCGTTAAGGACTCTTTTCTACCTGGGAGAGAAGCAGCTCCTCACTGTCTGCTAGGCCAGCTTCCTTGTTTAAAATGACACGCAGGGGAGAGAAAAATGAGGGTTCACAACAGAGCCCAGGTGGGGAACTATCTGAGGGAATTTCACAAGACATCCAAGGCGTCCCACGTACCATTCCTTTCTACACACCTGCGATGGTGGAGGAGCGGTATTTCTCATTTCTTTTCTTGCCATCGAACAAGTAGTTTTAATGGAAAGCCATTTTAATGGATACTTCTGTAAAACTAGCCTATCATTTATCTGTCCTGAACCAGCCATACCAACACAGGTGTGTCTACACTGTCCTCAATGTGTAATAGTCTGGCTGCAGCTGACCTGCCTTTTCAATTCACCCACTTTCTTGTACAAGTCAACAGACTCATAAAATAAAGAATATCACCTGTGAGTACTGAGCTCCTTTAAAGAATCATCTGTAGGAGACCAAACAGTCAAAAATTACTCTAAGCAAAGGTGAGAAGGTAAGGGGGCAGGGAAACTAGAGTACTGGAAGTGGTACAACCAGAACAGAACGAATGAGAACAACGATACATTGTGAAAAAGGCAGTCAGTATCACTGAGCGATCTGCGTAGAAATTGTTAAATAGGAACCTACTTTGCTGTGTAAACTTTCACCTTAAACACAATAAAATACTATTTTAAAAAAAGAAAAAGTCATTGCTAAAAAGAGTCAACTGAAAACAAAGAATACAGAATCAGGTGGCGGGGTGGTGGGGTGGGGGGTTTACAGAGGAAGGAGATTAGCAAGCTGCTCATTCCAAAATCAGGGACTCCTAACGTTGGGGTGAGTATTAGTGATGCCCTCTCCTCTGTAACAGGCCACAGGTAAGAATGTCACAGCTGCATTTGTCCCCTCGCAATAAAAGGAAATGTGGGAAACATACATAGATGAAGAATTCCATGACGGAAAAAGTAGCTCCCTGCTTTTCTGTTTGTTAGTTAAGAATCTAAAAAAGGGCATAGTTTGGATAAAAATCAAACCCCTAGAAAGCTAAAATCCACTTACGGATCCAGAAACAGGTACCCCAATAAGTGGGCCATAAGTATAAGCTATTGTGTTGAAGGGCTTAGGAAAACGTTTGTACCAAAACCAGCGCACATGTGTGCACACATGGCATGCACACATGCACACGTGCATACACACACACACACACACACACACATATGCGAAGCTTACATCACTCTGTAAACCGTAAGCCTTCTTGGCCCATTCCACCTTCATGTCTGTGGGCAAAGCAGTGAAGCGATGCAACACCGTCTTGTAGCCTATGTCTGTGGCTAAATGCTGAGCCTTGCGGGCATGCGCAAGGTGGACCATGTCCAAGGAGACATGGTACTGGGATTTGGCATCCTCGAATCCCTTCTTGTACTCCAGTTCACTCTGCAGCTTGGACATTTGCAGCGAGTGGCTCATTTGCGAATCACCCCGTGCACCCTTCGCTCCGATAAGCTTCCCCCGGGACCTCTCGTAATCCTCCTTGTACTTCACCTAAGTAAAAGGAAGGATACATTAGAGTCTCCTAAAAGAATTGGGAATTGCTAAGCTTCAACCCACAGGTGCGGGAGTTAAAACCAAACCAAATGACAGAATCTGAATAGAATGAGTGCCATAAAAAAGTTTTCCTCTTCTGAACAACTGATATATTTCCTTTCATCAAACAGTGAAATAAAACATGACTAGCCATTACTTCTTGTTTTGCCTCAACTGCCAGAAAGCTCAGCACTAAACTGAATGCTCTGCTATAGTAACCGTCTTCTCCCAATTTCCTCAGGAAATTCTATATTTTCTCTATACTTTTGTGATCGCTCCTTCTAAATTTATGTTTAAGTGGCCTACTGCTTTCCATGAAAACCACCTTAAAATCTTTTTTTGGTAATAGTGTGAACATTATAAATAAAAAGTAGTCTCAAAATGAAAAAGACACAAATATCCAAAATACAATTGCCGTTTGAGAAAAGAGTTCAAATTAGAGAGCAACTAGGGCACACGTTAAATATTTAGGAGTATGGGGAGCAAAAGAGAGCACATTGGCCTGGGGCGGGGGGGGGGGGGGGGGCGGGGAACCACTGGGCCAAGAGTAATGAGTATCAGAACGAAGAATAAAATGAACATGTTTTGAAAACTGTAACATGATACTGGCATTATTTTCAACATTAATTATCATTTCTATGGCCATCAACTACATCACCAAGCCACTGTTTAATTCTGCTGATTTTTTTTTTTTTTTGGAGCAAGATTTTCTCGATGAAGGAAGCAGAGCTTGACTTATATTCTGGCTCAAGTTCCTTATCTTCCATCAGACTTGAAGTAGACTGCACTGGGCTCCATAAAACACATACTACATGTTAATTCATTCCATTTCCTGATAACCATTTTGCAAAGCGGGTATCATTATCCCCCATCTACCAATGAATTGACTGAGGTTTTGAAAGTTTAAACTACCTGCCCAAAGTCAGAATGCTAGTAGGTGACTGAGTTGGGACTTTAGTCAAGGTCTGTCAAATGCCAGATCCTGTACTCTTGGCCATTAATAGGCCAAACTTCTTTAGAAAGTCATAAAATATCTCTTGGTCTCAGTTTATGTATGTTGTTGTTGTTGTGTGTTGACAAGTTGGTTCTGACTCATAATGACCCCATGTGACAGAGTAGAACGGCCATATAGGGTTTCCTAGGCTGTCATCTTTAAGAGAGCAGATCACCAGGTCTTCTCTCCTGCAGAGCGGCTGGTGGGTTTGAACTGCTGACCTTTCAGCTAGCAGCCAAGCGCTTAAGCGTTGCGCCACCAGGGCTCCTTCAGTTTATCTATAAAATACAGAATTTGGATTATTGCTAACTATTATATCATATAATTATTACTAATAACAGTTACTGTTCACTGAAACCAATGGCAAGCAGTATACTAGCAGTATAGTAGGCACTTACATGCTTATCTCATCGTAAGGTGGTCATTACTATCCCCACTTACAGATAAGAACCCTGAGGCTTAGACAGATTAAGAACTTGCCCAGATAGTCCTAGACTTAAAATGATGGGATTCCGTGGTCTCTCATACAAGTTGGGGACTGACTCACCTCACTTGCCAGGTCCCTCTTGGCTTTGGCTGTCAGGAAGCTCAAGGAGTCAAGACGCAGCTCAAATCCTTTCGCCTTCTGGCTTTCCCAGCTGCTCTTGTACAGTTTCTTAAAGGGATTTAGGAGAGGACAGGTCATCCTCAAGTGAGAGGGCTTTTCTGGATTCTGTAAACAACCTTTCTAGGAAGGACCAAGAGCCACAGAAACCATATAACCAGAATACAACCAGGCTTTCTTGTTCCTGCCTTAAGGCTTCTTGACACACAGGGCATCAATGAAAAGAAGTAGAAATTTAACCCCAGAAGCCTAGTAGGAGTCTTCACCGAAGTCCCAAAGACATGGCAAAAGTGGACTAACATTCACAGGACAGCAACATCTCTGGAAAGTCCATTCCACATCTCTCTCCACACTCCACACCCCAGCTCAGCAGCTGTTCCATCCGCAATCCTTTCTTGTTCCTACTCCCAGCCTCTAGCCCATCTGGATCTTTCCCATACTCCCCACATCCCCACTCCTGTTCCTACTTCCATACTTCAAGATCTTTTTTCTGAAAGTCTCCCCTCCCTTTCTCTGTGTGAATCGAAGTGGCAGAATCAAGGACCAAAACCATGCAGTTTGGAGCTAAAATCTGAGCTTCTAGCCACTCCCTTATACGACGACTCTCATGCTATCTCAACTCCAGTCCCTGGACTAACCATTACCTCCTACTCCATGATATATTCAGTGGCTTAAGTCCTCCACCAGCTTATTCCTACAAAAGGTTTTGCTCCCCTCCCCCTAAAACACGGGTCAGGAATAAGGTTGGCTGTATGGGCTGTGTTTAGAACAACCAGATGTATATAACCTCCGTTGACACAGACATCACCAATGTGGCTGAGGGGTTTTGTTGATCAGGTGGCTATCCATGCAGGGAAGCAGAGACCATGGCTGCACACTCCCTTTTGCTGTACCTCACTGAGGTTTGTAGCATTGGCTCGGGCCTGCAAGAAGAGAGGCTCATCCTTGCTGATGGTGTACTGATGGACGGATTGCACATTTCCTGCCTTGTAGGCCACCTGTTGGGTGAAAGGACTAAGTCAGGAGTGGCGGCAGGGGCAAGGAGTGGAGGCTGGAGTAGCGTCACCCATGGAATCTTTAAGTTGGCTTAACTTTTCTCTGACTTGCATGGGAAGACCCTTATAAAATCAATCAGACCAGACTCTGGGTGGCAGAATATAGAAAATGAGGCCTAAGGCAGAAGAGTGGATGGGAGAAGAAGCCGCAGTGAGGAGCTGGGAGAAGAATGTGGCCAGTGAACCAACCTAAAAACCCCTCCCAGGTTTTTCCTTCACACTCTTCCCTTGAGATGGTTTTGGTTTCCCCAAGCTGTTCCCATCTACACTGTCCCCCACCACAAAAACATCTCCCTATGGAAAACTTTGGAGCCCTGGTGATGCAGTGGTTAAGAGCTTTGGCTACTAACCAAAAGGTCAGCAGTGTGAATCCACCCGCCACTCCTTGGAAACTTTATGGGGCAGCTCTACTCTGTGCTATAGAGTCATTGTAAGTCAGAATGAACTTGATGTAATGGGTTTGGTTTTTTTAAATGGAAAACTTATTACTCTTGTTCTTTCTCTCTACCCACCACTCAAACTTGATTTTCTAAAGAATGGTTTTCTACCGACTCTGAATTATGTTAAAGGATTCCTTCTGGCAGGTGTCCTGGACCTTTAGGAAGGAAAGCTAGGAAGGCCCTAGCCAGATTGGTAGCAACTATGGCACCTGCTCAATGCAGATGCACAGTAAGTGGTTAGTGAACTCTAGTGTGAAAATAATGTACATGGTGCGTCATTATTCTGCCTCCCATATTTGAATTCAAGTGGGCATGACCTGCATACATCCCACAGGCAAATGTTGTCCTCCTCCAAGATATTTCTCTACTAGCTCCGGAATTATGGAGTCTTTGATAAGAAATAAAAGAAAGAGAAAGAAGGAACTAAAGAATGTTGAAAGTAGGAAAGGAATAGAGTCAGTCTTGCATCCATCCCTAACAACCAAGGAAAAATATGGTAGGGACCTCTCCAATTCCCAGAGACAGCCAGGAAGCCTGCAGAAAGCTGGGTCCAGTCTATTTAAAGAGAAGGCTCTTTGGTTCCTGGATCATGCCTGGGCAGCACCTGCTGTTGTCCCCGGAGGGTCCCAGACCCATGACACAGCAGCTTGGTGGAGAAAGGGCAGCCCAGGACTCACCTCGCTCTGCAGCTCCTGGCTCCTCTTGGCGTGCTCCATCTGGGAGCTGTCAGCCACACTGGTGAACTTCAGCTCATCGACTCTCTGCCTGTAGCTTTTCTGTTTCCAAAGAAAAGAGACCCAAAGCATGAGGACTGGGCTCCACCCTCCCCCACCCCCCACACACAAAGCACACACACACACACACACACACACACACACACACACACACACACACACACACACACACACACTTACACACACACTCTTTCTATGGCCCGAGCAAGTCCTCGAGGGGACATTCCAGCTGGTCCTGCAGCTTAAACAGGACCATGCAGCCCCAAGACAGCCTACTCTGATGAGCTTGCTTTTGTTGCTGTAACTAAAGAGAGATTTCTTCTCAGGAAATCCTATATTTCACTGTGTGCCCTGGGATGTGTCCATTTTATACATCTAGATCTGACATAGGAGTGTGAGGGAAGCATGGTGAGGTAGAAGGAGCTTGGGCTTTACAATCATGAAGACTTAAGTTCAAATTCCACCTCTAACTCTTTCCACCTTCACCTTGGGCAGATCACTTAATAGACCTGAGCCACTCTTGCTTCAGCTGTAAAATGGTGTCAACAATAGAAGCTTCCTTGCTCTGGGGCAGAGCAAAGGCTTCAATGCCATGCTTTATATATGAGTAAAGTCCTTGGAAAAAGCCCTGATGGTGCAATGGTTAAGCACTGGCCTGCTAACCGAAAGGTCCGAAGTTTGACCCCACCAGCTGCTCCATGGAAGAAAAGACCTGGCGATCTGCTCCCATAAAGATTACAGCCTAGGAGTACTTATCCGTCAGCTCTACTCTGTCCTACAGGGTCGCTAGGAGTCAGAACTGACTTGGCAGCACACAACAACAACAACAAAGTCTGTGGCACAGAATAAGTGTTCAGTACAAGCATTACCATTACTCATGGTGTTTTACGATTATCGCGGTAACACTCAGGGCCAGGGTTGGGGTAGAAATTCAACCTGACATCTGAGTGTTTCAGATCACCAGGGTCTTGTCCTCATAGTGTCCCCTGTCTCACAGCTACAGACTAATTATGTCCCTACATAATGTGCTAATGATGTCCCTAGAGAGACTTCTTGTCTTTCCTGGAGATTAGTTCCTCTGGCTTTTCCATTGGCATTGCCAAAGTCCACGGTAAAAGCCCCCACTGAGGATGGCTTGTTGAAGCGAAAGCTTTGCATGGCGGGGAGGTCAGAGATGAGTTCACAGCCTGATTCTGACAGCCACCAACTGCCACCCACTACCACTGACTGAGCCCAAAACAGCACTTGGGACATTGTAAACTCCAAATTTCTTCTCTTTAGGGAAAAAAAAATTCTAGGGAAAATACTCCAAAGAGACTTCTAATTTTCCTTCCTAGCTTCACCGTGCTGAATGGGGAAACACCCTCACCACATAATTGAAGGAAATCACATTGCCCACCACTGCTGGAAATTCCCAGACATTCCAGACCCTGCGTTAGTCAAGTCATAAGTACTTATTGAGAAGCCAAGAATCCACTCTTTACTGGGTACCACAGACATAAAAAACAGGCAAAGGAGCCTTCAAGGAACTTAAAAATTAGTAGGTGGCTGTGGGGTAAAGAATTTAACTTTACCCAAAGAATTTGGTCTATGTCCTTGGTTCCTGAGAGATAACCTCTAAAACCTTGGACTTTTAACCAAAGTATCAGAGAAGAAACTGGCCTATAGGGCTAATAGCCTACATGAGCCACAGCCTCATCTACCTTGAGACCAGAAGAATTAGATGTTGCCTGGCTACCACTACCAACTGCTCTGATCAGGGCCACACTAGATAGACTCCGAAAGAATGGGAGAAAAATGTGAAACAGAACTCAAATTCTTAAAAATTCCAGACTTACTGGACCAGTTGAGACTAGAGGCCTCCCTGAGGCTATTACGCTGAGATACTCTTTAAATCTTAAACTGAAACTATCCCCTGAGGTCACCTTTTAGCAAAATAACAGATTGGCACACAAAATAAAGGATGCTATCTGTGAGTATGGAGCTCCATTAAAAAACATCTAAATGAGAATAAAAGATCAACAATTACTCTAAAGCAAGGGTAAGAAGATAACGGGGCTGGGAAACTAGAGTACTGGAAACGGAACAACAGAACACAACTAAAGAGAATACTGACACATTGCGAAAAATGTAACTTACGTCGCGGAAAAATTTATGTAGAAATTGCCAAATGAGAACCTAATCTGTTGCGTAAACTTTCACCAAAAACACAATAAAATATTATTTTAAAAAATAAAATAAAAGTAAAACCTTGGACTTTTCCCATCATGATTGAAGTATCTTTGAATGAGGACTCCAGGCCAGATCTAAGTGTTTTTGACTCATATTGGGTGGAGGATGGCCATGCCAGAAAGACCCACCAAATAATATCATCGGACCTCAGGGGAGGGAGGGATGATCCAATCAATCATGTCAACTTAATGAGGTTCCAATAAAGGCTCTGGACAGGGAAGTTCCATGGGCTTCCTGGTTGGTGAAAGACATCAATGCATGTGGGAGAGTAGTACATCCCTTTATGGGACATGGAAGCTCCATGTTGGGAAACTTCCCAGACCTTGTCCTAGCTGTCTCTTCATTTGTATCCTTTTTGCTATAATAAAACTGTAAGTATAGATTTCTATGGGTTTTATGAGTCATTTAAGCAAATTATCAAGCCAAAGGGAGTAGTAGGAGCCAGCAGGTCAGAAGTGAGGGGGCCTGGGACCTCTGACCTTACAGCTGGTATCCTGAGGGGAGAGAGGGAACCCCTGAATTTGTAGGCAGATCAGAAGTGTGGGTGTTGAGGGGACACTAAAGCTTGCAGCGCACACCTGAAGTCTTAGGCAGACTTGGCAGTCTGGAGGACTTGTGAGCGCTGACCTGGCTCTGGGTGGTTAGGGTCAGAGAAGGAAGTGCTACATGTGCAGCTGGTGTGAGAAGTGGAAGAGCGAGCAACAGAATTGGTAATAATTGGTTTGGATTGATCAACATAGCAGCACAGGAAGGAAGCGAGAAACTGACATTCCTAAGGCTGAAGAATCAGCTGCTTGGGTTCCCCATTGCACCTCTAGAATGAGCTGGCCCTGCCCAAGACAGGTGGGGTTCTTGCTGCTCCACCCAGGTATCAGCTGGTCTCAGAGAAGCTAGGTAATAATAATCCAAAAGAGTTATTCTCTTCTCTCTACCTTCCTTATCCATACACTCTAATCCTAAATATATCTTTGTCTGCAAGAAGCATGACTGTGGTGGAAAAATAAGACTACATTCCAAAATATGCTTTTGGGATGTAAAATTGCCTAGTGGGGCAGTGGACTGAAACACCCTGGGTACAGATTCCAGCTCTGCTGCTTACCTGGTGGTCACCTGACATTAAGTCTCACTTTCCTCCTGTGTAAAATGTGGACATTAATAGGATAATAATAATATCACCCACCCAGAATGGCTGTGAGGAATAAGGGAGTAATGTGTGTGTAACACACTCAGACACAGTATATATCAACAAATGACAGCAATGATTTCATAATTATTATCCATCAATAAGTAGCAGCTATTATTGTCACTATTATTATCATTTGCAATAGATATGCTGGCTCAGGCTTCCTGGCCCCAGGACAAGAATCTCCTTTGAAGATCCCAGAGTTCCCGATATAGCCACGTTTCCAAATGAAATGCCCTTCAAAAGTCCTCCTCTGTCTGCTGCCAACTTCAGCTTTACAGGGCATAAAGAGAAGCACGGGCGTAGAGCTGGAAGTCTTAAACAGTATTCTGTCCAACCTTGTTGTTTTTATATGAGGGAAAAAAGAAATGGAATGGCTAAGTGACTTGCCCAAAGTCTGCGGTGAGTTTGTGGCATGACCACAATGAGAATGCTGACTTCCAAATATTGGACTCTCTGACTCAAAGAAATCATATACTCCTCACACAAGAGAAACACTTTTCCCATGTGTTAACTGACTGTAGAGTAAACCAGTTACCAACAATTCCAAGACATGGTGACCCCATGTGTGTCAGAGTAGAACTGTGCTCCACAGGGTTGTCAATGGCTGATTTTTCAGAAGTAGATTGCCAAGCCTTTCTTCCTAGGAGCCTCTGGGTAGACTTGAACTTCCAACCTTTCAGTTACCACCCAGAGACTCCAACTGTATATTGTTGTTGTGTGCCATTAAGTTGATTCCGACTCATATTGACCCCATATGACAGAGTAGAACTGCCCCATAGGGTTTTCTAGGTTGTAATCTTTATGGAAGTAGATCTCCAGGTCTTTTTCCCCTGGAGCCACTGGGTGGGTTTGAATTGCCAACCTTTCAGTTAGCAGCCGAATGCTTAACCGTTGTGCCACTGGGCTGCTAAAAAAAAAAAAAACCAGTTGCCGTCGGGTCAATTCTGACTCATAGCGACCCTAAAAGACAGAGCAGAACCGACCCACCGGGTTTCCAAGGAGCAGATGGTGGATTCAAACTGCCAACCTTTTGGTTAGCGACTGAGCTCTTAACCACTGAGCCATCAGGGCTCCGGCTGTATATTACAAACCTTTAAATTAAATTATTCTTTGGATGCAACTGTTATTTTAAGTGTATTTACAAACATCACCCCAGGAAGATTAAGTCTGTGGAAAGTTAGTTCAGGGTGTGCTAGAGGAGCAAAATGAAGAGGGATTCTTCTTTGAATCACACTCAAAATAAACCAGCATAGAGGTATGGGGCGAGGGGAGGCATACTCGGTGAGAAAAGATCACACCCAGTGACTCAGGGGCTAAGAATACTAGAGGCTAGGAGCTTAGGCTAAGGTTACCTCGCTGACCAGCTGTCCAGCCTTCTTGGCTTGTTCCAAATTGAGACTCCCCTCAGTCAGCCACCCGACTCCCTTCATCCATGCCAGGTCGGCCTTGTACTGCAGCTGAAGAGAAAAACCACCAAGCTATAACCAGCCACATTGGTGCAGATAGGACAGAGTTCAGGGAGGGCATAGGACAATCCCTGATCCTGCATTTGTCTTCCTGAAAGAACTGCTTCCTGCTCTTTTATAGTCAGGCAGACTTCTACTTGGGAGGCGAAGCCTTGGACCCACCTTGTAATCAGGCAATCACATTCTACCTTAGTAGTAAAACACCACAACCTTACTAAAAATAAAGCTTTTCATACTTTTTGACCAAGGGCCTTCTTTGCCAGTCTGCTAAATTCCCAAGCTTTACTTACCGTTTTCACGTCTCCTTCCTCTTTGCTCATCCCTACTGCCAACACACCTTGGCTGTCATAACAGCTCTGAGCTCCACCTCCTCCATCATTGAGTCTCCATTCTCTCAACTATGTCTATATCTCTACCTCCCCATCTGTCCTTCCTGAGCCCAGTACACCTCCAGCCATTCTTCCCAGTCTTCTTTAAGAATGCCAAAGGACCTTACAGTAAGTTTCCAGTCTCCCCATTTAGAATTATGTAATAGATTCATACATAGGTTCAAAACCCTTTTGAAAGTGTCACTGCATCCAATTATAAAAGATGCATGGTGAGAACAGGTGACGTGAGGGCCCACCTCACTCTGGAGCCTATAGGCTTTCTTGGCCCAGCAGGTCTTCATGTCTTCGGGCAACACCGTGAACTTGGGCAGTTTCTTCCTGTAGTCCAGGTCACTGGCGAGAGCCTGGGCCTTCTTAGCGTGCCGGATGTTCACCATATCCATGGGCAGGTGAAAGTGCATCTTACTCTTTTCGAAGCCTTTCTTGTATTCAACCTTGAATGTACAAAAACAAGGCCCGTTAATTACTGAAATCCTGCTCTTCCGGGGGTGGTGTAAAAACACGGGAAAGAATTCCAGGTTTTAGTGAGGAATTCGTACTCTGGGCAAGGCCACCCAACTGTCAGAAATGTGTAACCAAATTCCTGGCTCTGTAAGGCAGCACAGCGGGGAGCTGAGCATCCATACCACTTTGTCTCTGGAGGGAAGGCCTCTCACCAAACCAAATCTTTTTGCCTGGCTGCTCGAGGAGAACACTCTAGCCACGGTTCCTGGAAAAGCTTTGAGAGGCATAATAACAAATCCTGGGCTCCAGAGCCAGACAAGTCTGAGTTCAAACCTGGACCTGCCCATTACTAGCTGGGTGGCTGCTGGAAAGTTATATCCCCTCTGTAAGTGCTTGTTTTCCTCAGAGGACTCCTGTGATAAGTAAATGAAACAGTAGCTGAAACATGCTTAGTACAGGGACTGGCACATGGCAAACACTTGATAAATGCTAGCTGTGAGGATGATGACGATGATGATGGTGAGGACAGTGATGGTGGTGGGTGTAACGGCAGTAATGATGGTGACGATGATGGTGGTGGTAATTATGGTGACGATCGTGGGGATGATGGTGATGGTGGTGACGATAACGATGGCGCAGTGCTGGGAGAACGTAGTGTGCTGCAGTAGAAGGAGCAGAGCCCGTAAGTAAGAGTTCTAGGGTCTAATTCTCCACCCCTCCATCACTGCAACTAACCACCACGTGAGCTTGCCAAAGACACAATTCTTCTGGCCTCAGTTGCTGCAGCTGCAAGTATGAAATAGCAATGTGTCCTCTGTCTAAATTTAAACCAATCCCTTAACATCTCTTTATGCTTTGTGACTACACATTCTGTAGGCACATCTGTAGGGCTTGTTCTGTAGGCACATCCAAAATGGTGACCCAGACGCAACCGTCTTATTCTATTCAATCCATGGCTCCTAATGACTCATCAGGTACTTATATTCAACTGCACCATTGGAGCAGCCGTGCCAGCCTCCCAGCTTGGAGTGGGCAATTGTAAGGTAGAAGCCCAACACTCATGTGTCCATTTTGCCTGTTTAGCATTGGCAGGGAAAAGCTGGTTAGAAACCAGGTATCTCCCTTCTAGAAGAACTCTCCTTCTCCAAAGGCTTTTGGGAAGTGACATTTACCCCACTTACCAAGGTTAATCTCCAACCATTACAGCTAGTTACAAGGCAGCCTCATTTTGATTGGCTGGAGCCTGGACTGTCCTAGCTTTTTGTTGAATATTTTGAATACCGCTCATGTCTGTGACCACAGGATTCATCCAGGACACCGCCACAATAACCAGGATGCTTATGTCTAACTCTCCATGTGGAGTTAAGCTCCGTTAGGGAGGAACCTGTTATGTGTTGTTCATTCTTATAGCCACCGTGTCTTACCCATAATACTTGCTCAGTCAACATCTATGAAATGAACAAATGTGGTCAAGCACCTTTGCGCCTTGATCAGTAGACCCTGGTCACTCTTAGGACCACACACCTCATCTATTTTAAAAGAATAGTTATGCTTTAAAAGAATGGTTACGTTTTGACCAAAACAAAAGAAACTGAAAAAGCCACTCATATAAGCCTGGAAAGAAAGGGGTTTCAGGTAGAAAGAAGTCAGTAAAAAGGTAGCAGTCCAGGTGAAGTAGGCCCAGGAAAAACTTTTAAAGTAACACAACTCTAAGTAAAGGGCAGGAAAGTAGAGAAGAGTCTACCTCACTGCTCATCTTGGCAACCTGCAGGGAGTGCAGAAGCCTGGAGTCTGCGGTTCCCATGGCTCTGCCTTTTGTTTTCTCGTATTCTTCTTTGTATTTAATCTTGAGAGAAAGAAGAAAGTCTACTGTGAGTGGAAGAGAAACTTTGCCATCTAAGGGTCTCTGGTTTTAACAAATGCAAAGGGAACGATTCTGAAAAGACACCTCCCAGTCTTCTGCGAATCCAGAAGAAGATCAAAGTATTGTGATGTTTATGTCAACGGTCATTATTTTTTTCTGCAGGACCACTGACATTTTATTGGAACCATTGCTTATGCATTGCTGAGTTAATGAGAGAAAACCTACATTGCTAGCAAGCTCCCCGGAGGCTTTGGCGGCCAGCAGAGACATAGCATCCAGCTTCATCTCAAATCCTTTCCCCTTTGTCTTCTCCCAGCCTTCTTTGTACTTCACCTGACAAACAAAAGCACAGGTGAGTAGGAGTCGCTATCCCTATTCCTGCCAAAAGTCGAAGAAGATATACTTTTTTAAAAAGCAAAGTTGGTCTCTTCATCTGTTTGCAGAACAGAATCTTGGCTGTTGTTAACAAAATGATAATCATAATTACGAACACAGTTAATTGATTCCTTAGCTGTAGGGCCACGCAGGGCAGTGGTGATGGAACCAGACAAAGAGAAGAGTTATGTGCTCATCCTAACTCTGTTGTTTCCTAATCGTGTGATCACTTTACCTCTTTGGGCCTCAGTTTACCATCTATTAAATCAATATCATATTATCTGCCTAATATGAGAATAAACTGGATCCAGTATATTAAAGCAGATTCTTAACTGGGAAGTGCAACACAGACATAAAGTATTGGCATGGCTGTGGTAGTAATAAAAACCAAAAAAACATAAACCAGTTGCTGTTGAGTCAATTCTGACTTATGGTGACCTCAAGTGTTTCAGAGTAGAACCGCGCTCCGCAGGGTTTTCATGTCTGTAACCTTTTGGAAGCAGATCGCCACGTCTTTCTTCCATGCCTCTGCATGGATTCAAACCACCAGCCTTTCGGTTAGTAGCTCTTTGCACCACCCAGGGATCCATGGTAATAATAGCTATCAGGTATTGGCCCCTTCCTAAGTCTTTTGTACTAGTTAATTGTAACACTTTGCTTTAAGCCTGAGAGACTCAGAGATGTTAAAGAGCTCATCCAGGGCTACACGAGTAAAAAAATGTCAGTGCTGACATCTGAACCCAGGTCCATCTGATCCCAAAGCCCATGTCACTAACTGTGTCCCTACAACACCTCCTGAGACTTTATGATAACTGGATAATTCAATACGTAAAGTGCCTTGCACACTGTCCAGCTTAGAACCCATAACCCATTGCTGTCAAGTCCATTCCAACACATAGCGACCCTATAGGACTCAGTAGAACTGCCCCATAGGGTTTCCAGGGCTGTAATTTTTACGGGAGCAGATCGCCAGGTCTTTTCTCCCAAAGAACCACTGGTGGGTGCAAACCACCGACCTTTCGGTTCGCAGCTGAGTGCTTAACCACTGCACCACCAAGTCTCCTTCTGGCACAGAACAGGAATTCAAAACAAGTTAGCTCCTTTCTTTCTTCTCCTTTCCCCACAAATTCCATTTAGAATGAGAAGCTAAATCACCCCCCACTGGTGACTCCAGGAAGAATCTGGTAGTTAAGATCAATCTTTTTAATACTTAAATGTTCCTCACACATCCAAGCACAAGTTAGAAGTCACCAGGATAATGGTGTGTGTGTGGATGTGTTTGTGTGTGGATGTGTGTGTACTGCTCACATAACAAGAATTAAATTGCTAGGAGCAATTTATCCTCAGTGAAGTACCACATGCAGTGAGATAGCAAAATTCACATTTGCAGTGTGACGGATACCTTTGATGACCCTCTCCCATGAACAGAATACTCCCTACCTGTTGGACCACCCTGGGATCTTTGTTTTCATTTCTGTACATAACCTGCCACCATGTTCTCACCTGTGTAGCTTGCTCACCTCACTAAATAGCTCGGCATTGGTTTTGGCCTTCACTAGCTGAGGCACATCCTGCGGCAATGTGTAATTCAGCTTATTTTTCTCATAGTCGGCACGGTAATTCACCTGTTGGATTAGAAGTAAATCAGCAGAGTAAATGCAGAGTTTTTATACAGGCAGAAAGAAAACTTGGAGAAAGCTCTCTCCTTTCCACTTCCAACTGAGAAGGAGTTTCTGGATTTTAGAAGGAAGCCTGTGGTTTTATACATGCTTTAAATCAATAGATTGAATATGCCAAACGAAAAGTAAAACCAAAGACCCTTTCAAAGCTGAGTTTGCAAAAAAACGTCTCCATGGCTAGCTCACGAACTCTCCTTACAAGCACTTGAGGGTACGTCTGGGTAAACTTTTTTATTTGCTGCAGTGCTGAACTTCTTGCTATATCCAGAGCAGATACTTAAAAAGTAATTATCCAATGGCTGCCTATGTTGAAAAAGGCTGTCTTAAATCACACACACACAAAAAGAGCCAACCACGCTGAGCTTCTGTCAACAGTGGCGGAATAATACGTGAACAGATAGTGATGATGCCCGCACAGCATGATGAACACAGCCAATGTCACCGAATTTTTACATGTAAAAAATGTTCATTTGGAAAATGGTTTGTTATACATATTTTTCAACCACAATAAAACAATAATAAAAAAACTTATCTATCCACGAATTTTTTTTAAAAAAGAGCCAACCAGACAATATGTGGTTTCTTATGGAAGACTACAGCATCATCTGAGAAACAGTCTTGCCCCAAAGTTATACCTGAACTGGATCGAGTCTATAGATCCAACTACTATTTTACAGGAAATGCAGAGGCCAGAGGAACACATTAAATGCACTCTGGGATGCAATCGGCAAAACTCAGACTGTGGAAACTTTACAGGACAAAAAATCCAGTTTCTTCAAAAAACAACTTAAAAGAACATCACAAAATGGACTTTGTTTGGATCCTGATTCAAACAAACTGTAAACAAATCATAACATCATGAGGCATCCGAAATTCTGAATTATGAGACAATTGTACAATGCTGATATTAAGAATTATTGTTAATTTTTGTTGGTGTGAGATGTTAAAAATGTCAAGATATGTTTAATTTTTTTGTCTTTTAGGGATTTATACAGAAATACTTGTAGATGAAATTATATAATTTCTGACAAAATAATATGGGAGTGGAAGTGGTTGGGCACATAGATGAAACAAGACTGTCCAGGAGTTGATAATTGTTGAAGCTGCATGGTAGGTACATGGGGATTCATTATGTTATTGGGTCTGTTTTTGAATATATTTAAAGTTCTCAATAATAAAAAATAAAAGGAGGGGGAGTCATTTCGTGGGTATAAGAATTTTTCTAAGATATGCATTAACATTAAGGAAAGGCAAATATCTGGGGAGTCAGATGTCCAGAAGCTGCAAAGCAATCACAAGACACACATATATAGCCAGGCAGGGGTGGGTCACTTACATCACTCAGTTGCTGGGCATTGATTTTGGCCTGAACAATCTGAGGAGTGTTGGTTACAGAGCTGTACTTCAACTTGTCAATGTTTTGCCTGTAATTGACCTGGGTAAAAAAAGGCATAAGAAGATGTCACTTGCTCTTTTCTCTAAGATTTCTTTAGCACTCTAGACTAAACAGAATGGTGATTATCAAACTCATTAGAAAAAGAATCAAAGATTCAGATTGGATTCCAACAGACACTCTAAGCCCACAGACAGAAAAACAGTACATTGAAGAGTTGAGTGACTTGAACAATCAACTCATGAAAAGGGTCATCCAAATGGCCAGTAAACATATGAGAAGGTGCTCATCCCATTATTAGTCAGATAAATGCACATTAAAACCACAATGAGATACCCCTCCATGCTTACCTGGGGAGTGAACATTAAAAATGTTGACAGTATCAAGTGTTGGTTAGGATGTCAAGCTACGGAAACTCTCACGACACTGCTAGCAAAAGTGCCAATTGGTACAACCACTTTGGAAAAGAGTTTAGCATTTTGGCACATACACATACCCTACCTATGTCCCCACAATCCTATTCCTAGGCACATACAAATGAAATGCATGCCCAAGGGAAATAGAAGCTGTACATTAAAATGTTCATTATGATGTTATTTGTAATGATTCCAAACTGGAAACTACCCAAGTGTTGATCAACAGTACAATAGATAATAAATCATGGTATATTGATACAATGGAATTCTGTATAGTAATAAAAATGACAAACTAACACTACAGGGAAAAAAAATGGATGAATTTTATAAACAGAATGTTGAGAGAAAGAAGCTTGATATGCAAGTATACATATTAGATGATTACATTTACATAAAGTTCAAAGAACAGGCAAAACTAAACTATATGGTTCAGGGATGCATTGTTAGGTGGAAAAGCTACAGAAAAGAACAAAGATGATTTCCATCAAAGTCATGATAGTGGTAACTTCTGTGTAGAGTGATGAGGTTGTGATAGGGATTGGGTAAGGTATGTGTCTTAGTTACTTAGTGCTGCTATAACAGATATACCACAAGCGGGTGGCTTTAAAAAACAGAAACTTATTTTCTCACAGTTAGGAGGCTTTAAGTTTGAATTCAGGGTGCCAGCTCTAGGGGGAGGCTTTCTCTCTCTGTCAGCTCTGGAGGAAGGTCTTTGTCTCTTCAGCGTCTGCTTCCTGGTTCCTTGGAGATCTCCATGTGTCTTGGCATCTATCTTCCCCCAGCTCTCTTGTTAGCTCACATTTTTTTCTCTTTTATATCTCAAAAGAGATTGCCTGGAGATACACCCTACACTAATCCTGCCTCACTAACGTAACAAAGACAACCCATTCCCCAGTGGGATTATAACCACAGGCATGGAGGTTAGGATTTACAACACATATTTTTGGGAGACATAATTCAATCTATAACACTATGTTTGAATGACTTCTGTCTTTGCTCTATTTCTTGATGTGGAAGGTCACCTTAAAATCATTTAATCTGTATATCTACATTTAGTGTACTTTTCTATATGTCTTATATGTCACAAGAGATTTAAAAAAATGAATGAGGGACAAAAACTGCAACCAAGGCCATGCAGGTGTCTTTAGTGGGAGGCGATGGAGCATCAGTGGCTCTGTGTGGGCTCAGTCCTAACATGTCTCCACTCAATCCAAAAGCTCAAATCATTCCTCAGTGTTCTATGAACAGAGTCGACCTCAGCTGGGGAGTTTTTTGGTTCAAGCCACTCACCAGAACAACTCATGGTTTATCTGGCTTGGATGGGTTCTCGTTATAGGAATAGGGAGTTGACAATTCCAATGTCTGGGATGGCTCCTATGTGGGAGAGTCTGCTCCATTCCTGTATGGGAGAGTGTTTCCTAGAGGCAGACAATTCCTGAGAGGCTCAGGAATGTGGATGGACTGGTGCCAACTCAACGGGTCACCTGGCATTTCCAGCCTACACACCTGACTTACAAAAGCACCAGACATGCACACCCAGCCCTGCCTGGCCCCCCCTTCCACCTCGCCAGAGCCCTCAAGGCTGTGTGCTCATGCTTGGCCTTTTCATAGAAGACGTGGTTTCAGAAGACAAATTTCCAGTGCAGCCTGGTTCTCTGACCCCCTGGTTTGCCATTACTGTGAGATATTTAGGGCTAGCGAGTTTTCTCTTCTAAAAGTGCAAATTGCCCTTCAGAGAGTTTAGAATTATTGGCCATTTGCACACAAGAATGTAATCATTCAATCATCTCATTTTCCACCAAACACACTGGGCCAGGACCCACTGCAGAGAAAATGGGAACTTCGGCAAGGGAAGGAAAAGAAGTACATTACTGGAACTGTTCGAGATGCTTTACATGCATGAACTCATGTAATTCTCCCAACTGCCGTATGGGCAGGCGCTCTTTTTATCCCTATCTTACGATGTGGAAACTGAGGCACAGAGAGTTGAAGTGACATGCTCGAGGTCACCCAGCTAGTAAGCATTAGAGCTAGGATTCAAATCCCAGCAGTCTGCCTCTCGAGGTGGCTCTTAATCTCTACACTATAAACATGGTTCTACCAAAGCTACTTCCTGTTCTACCACAACTATTACTTGTTATTTTACAAACTGACTAGCGGTTCCCAACTGCCAGAGCTAACATTGTTTATATAGGGAAATGTATCCCAGGTGCAAACAAGTGATTTACAAATTAACTTCTAGAAGAGGATCTAGAAAAAAAGAGTGCTCTTGATACTTGGGCTCATAGTCCTTCGCTAAATTTGGGGATAAAGGACAACATCACTTTGTGGTAAGAAAAGTTTTTGCGTATTCTGAGTTTTGGACATAGTGTCTGTAGGGAAAACTAGGAAATTTAAAGTCATTTCAATGTCAGCTATTAATGAGATTAGTGTACAGTGGCTTCTTAATGCATTACTTCAGAGGGAAAAATTATCATCTCATAATAGTCTATTAGAATTTAGAATTATGTATGATGTGATGAAAACTGTATTTTTTAAATGGCATATTCCTTCCTGATAATTCTGCATTAAGTATGTTACAGAGCACAATTACTTTTCTCTGCAGGACATAATTAACAGTCCCAATGATTAATCAAATCTATGCAACATCACAAATGCTTGGTCATTGCTTCAACCTACATTCTGAAAGACCTCTTTACTGAGAATAGAATCTTATCTTAATGTTATTAGTGTTTATAAAATTCATCTGAAGGGAATGCTTTCCAATTAGGCACTAATGCTTGCTTCTTCAGTTTCATAACCATTTGACCACCAGGCAGAAAGAGCAACCACAAATGTTCTTGTAAATAGACTCCGAAAACTTCGTGACTACTAGAGTCTCTGGATTATATATACCAGTTGCTGTTAAGTTGACGCGGCATCCTGGGTCTGGCTCAGATGCTGCCAGTTTAGAATCTACCACAACTTTCTATTAATATTTATGATTCAGTCTAGTTTAATTCTTATATCAGAGTTTCCCAGGAGACAGCTATGTTTCAGGGGCATGGCTTGATCCAGAGTCTTATGTAAACAAGTCATGTTCTAATGGGAGTACAACGTTGTAGGAATCTATCCCGATTTGTTGGTGCTATTAAGCATGGGTCATAGAATTCTACTGCAAAAGCACACACATTCGAATGAGGTGCTTTTGAGTCTCAAGATTTCCAGGTAATGTATGCAATGAAGAAAGTAAGTAGCTTTGGCAATGGTCAAGTCTGATGTTGGGTCACATTAAAATACAATGAGTAAGTCAACTCGACTAAAGTTTCTGAGAAAACCTAGGACCTTTATAACTCCTCTACTTCCCACTCTCCTGCTTTATTCCATATTTGCAAAACTCTTTCATCCATTACATTATCATTTGCCAATGATTGTCCTTCATTGTTTTGGATACTGGGGTAGACACTGGAAATACCCAGCTGAATACAAAGTTGCTCCTATTCTCACGGGGTTCACCACTTAGCAAAGAAAGGGAGACATCTGAAGACCTATCTACCTACAGCAAAAACTCAAGTCAATTACAAAGAAATATGACAAAAATGTCTACCCTGGGCATTTGATAAATATTTGTTAAATTAGTTGTTAAATAATTGATTGATTGGAGATAACCCTCACTGACAAAGATATGCGACACCACTCAGTTCTAAACTATCTTAAATACTTTTTAAGATAGCAGATGATTTTTATCCTTTTTTTTTATACTTTTCTGTGTTTTCTAAATTTTCTACAATAAACATGTAGCAAAATTTTGTCATCAAAAAATGATAAACTTAATTAATTGTACATATTTTGTTTGGGGCAAGCCAAACTACAAATAAATGTAATCACCGCTATAATAATGAAGGGACACATACACTTTTCCAAGTGTCCCTAAGGAAAAATTAAGAAGTCCTGGTCAGGCACTGGTTAAGCATTCAGCTGCTAACCAAAAAGTCAGCAGTTTGAATCCATCAGCTGCTCCTTGGAAATCCTATGGGGCAGTTCTACTCTGTCCTATAGGGTCACTATGTGTCAGAATCAGCTTGACGGCAACAGGTACAGGTTTAAGTCCTTAAATATACCACACCTCAAAACTTAAAAAAAATAAATAACTCATCATTGCTAAGTAACAATTCTTTTAAACATACCCAGCAGACAGGGCCCACACAATTTTAAAAGGAGAAACTGAATTTTGGGTTATTCTGAAGATGAAAACCAGAGTTGTCCCAATTTTACACTGAAAATCTAAGAGCTTCCAAGCATGCGTAAATGAACTCCAGAGGGGAAGAGTTCCACTTTCTCAATCCCTCCCATCTCCTACAAGCTGTTGTGTCTTGTTTCTTTCCATTTGGCTGCCCTACAATCCCTCCATAGGAGGAAGTGAAGAACAATAGAACAGAAAGAGCTAATGGAAGACGACTTACATCTTTCAAGGGAACCAGTTTCATGGTGGTTTGATAGGAAGGAGTAAGAGTGGCTGGGTAGTTGTAGTCAACAATGCCGTGTTTATAATCGGCCTTGTAGGCAATCTGAAACACAGAAAAGACAAGAAGAAATAAATGATCCCCCACACTTCCTTTGGACTCTGTTTGAATGTGGTAAGAAATGGTTAAAAAATAACCCGAAACAAAATTAATTCCATTTCATCACCTCCAAGGAAAATTAGATTATGTTCGCACTTCTGCCTTTAACTAATTTGAATTCTTCTCCTTAATTAATCCAAAATTAGTTAACTTCCATCTGTAGCCCACCTATTTTATCTTTCTTATTACAGAACTCCTTATAGTTTTTGTCAAATAGAAGCATTTGCACACGGGTGTACAATGTAAGGGTTTATTGACTAACCCCAAGAAAATAAATGAAATGTCCAGAGTCTCCGAAGTATTTTTTTTTTTCCTAAAGGTCAAATTTGAGATTCTCAAGCACAAGAAATTCGGTATTTCTTTGCTTTAATAATGAAATTTGTTTCATTTAAGGGTTCTTTACCTCCAAGATTTGCAGCCTGGCATTTGCAAACCTATAAACTGGATTGACAAAAGCAAAGAGAAGTTAACACAGATTATACACTATGGGCAAAACAAGGACTTGATCTGTTCTGACCATTAGTTTGCCCAATGCCTGGCCATGGTAGGTCTTCAACAAACACTCTGATGGAATAAATGAATGAATCAACCAACCAACTGCAAATAAATCACAAAAGCTTTGGAGGCTTTAGGAATTTCAAGAATCATGTTCATCCACTTCTTCTTATCTCTCAGAAATGAAAATTTATAGATCAAGTACTCTTCAAAGAAATTTTGAAAGATTCTACCCTTAGTTCTATTGCTTAACATTTGGAAACTCACAGGAGCTAGTCTTTACATTGGAGAACACTGATTTTTCAAAAGGGGGATATTGAAAAAGAAATGGCTGAATTCTCATGCCCCACCTTCCTGCACCCCAACAGGTCCCAGGACCCGTAGGATTTTGCACAAAAGGACTCACGTTGCTTGCCAGACTTCCAACTGTCGTAGCATGGAGCGTCCGTCTGTCCATACCAACACCTTCATAGTGGCCTCTCACGTGGTTCTGGTAGTTTTCTTTATATTTATTCTACGTGGAAACACAAAACCTTCAACAAAAGCATTCTCTTCCCAACTAATTGAAAGTAAACCGCTCTTCTTAAGGTACAAAATCCAAAATATAAATGATTAAATACAACCTATTTAAGTAGCCAGTGTATCACTGCATTAAAAATATAAGGCAAACCTATTTCCTTTCTTTTTTATTTCCTAAATTTCAAGGGAGCATTAGCAGTTAGAGGGAGGCAGGCAGGCAAGCACCCGAGAAAAACATGGGGTCTGATGAGCAGAAACAGAGCAAAACAGACTTGATATTCTTTTCTCTTTTCATTTGTAAATGCAGCAGACTTCGCCAACGTGAGGATCCCCTACAAGCCAAGGGACCAAGGCACACCCAGGACTACCTAAAAGGAAGTAATGGACATGGCTGAGACCCTGATTTGGGCTTTTAACCTCCAGAACTGTGAGGAAACAAATGTCTGTATTAAAGCTACCCACTTGTAGTAGTTGGCTTACGGCAGCACTAGGAAACTAAGATACTATCTAAGGAGAGAATATTTTCATGAAACTACATTGAAATCACCTATCCTGGAAGGTCACTGAGTTTGCAGGCACTGAGAGCATTTCAGTAGGAAAACTGTTATTACTATACATCAGACACTCTTCTGCTTATCTCAGTTAATCTTCACAAGCCCTCTGTAAGGAGGAAGGAAGTATTATCATATCCATTTTACATATGGGGTAATGTGGTTCAGACAGCTTAAACAACTTGCCCAAAGTCAGCCAGTTGGCTAATTGTGGAACCAAGTCTGTCTGCTCCAAAACTGATGCTCTTCACCACTATGTTTGTACAAAATAAATTCTTCATTGAGCTTTATAAAGTCTCTTGCAATTTTAAATTCTATTATCATATGCAGCTTTAAGCAGAATTAATATCATGCAGTCTAGTACAGGATACATCCTCGCCCCTTCTCTGAGAGCCCCCAAATTTGCAAATGCCACTCTAGCATGTATCTGCTTATCTATAAGATGAGAAAATAATGCCTGGCTCCCCAGTGGTGTGGGGATTAAATGAGATGGTGTGTTAATTAAGAAGCACAAAGCCACATTGAGAGGGATGCTGGGTGCTCAGCCAGGCTCGCTCACCAGCGTGCCACATTGGGAGCACTGTGCTGCACACAGGGATGCAGAGATGCAGGGAGGTAGGGATACCCAGATGCAGAGATGCAGGGATAGCAAGATGCAGAGATGCAAGGATACCAAGATGCAGAGATGCAAGGATACTGAGGTGCAGAGATGCAGGAATGCAGAGATGCAGGGATGCAGAGAAACAGGGAGCAGAGATGCAGGGATGCAGAGAAGCAGGGATGCAGAGAAGCAGGGATGCAGCAGGACAGGCCCCACCCTTAGGACTCATAGCCAAGTACAGAGGTGGGGAGGGGGACTGGGAGGTGAGACAGAATTTAACACTCTGTGGACCAGCCCCACAGTCTTAATCAAAACTCATAGGTGTCTGTGTCTACAAGGCCATGCTTCTCTGAGACGCACAGGCACGTTCACACAGACCATCTCTTAGGAGACCTAGTAGTTAAGATCACAAAAACGCCCCAACAAATGCTTAGGTGGAGCAACTCACGTCACTGGTGAATTTTGAGATCTTGCTCATGTTCCTGAATTGAGGCGTTTCACAATAGTTGATACTGTGACCTTTACTACCTTCCAGATCCTTCTTATACTCCACCTTGGAAACCAAAACACCAGATACACAATAGACCCAAACCCGAAGTCACTCTTGCAGAGGGCTTCAAGACTCGACTAGGGCATTTTTAGAAAACTTTCAATCTGAGATTTTAAAATACCAGGCAGAGACTACTGCAAGTAACAGTAATCAGGTTGATTCAGAAAATTAAAAATACGCAGTCTCTTACAAGAGTAAATGCTATAAGATTTCATACAGCTCAAAAAACGGCAAAGCTGGTTTTAGAAACCAGGATGGTGGTTATTCTTGGGGTGAAGTGCCTGAGAAAGGTATAAGGGGGTGTCTGGAGTTCTGATCACGTTCTGCTTCTTGATTCACTTGTGGAAATTCATCCATCTGTACATGTATGATATATGCACTTCTCTGTACACGTGTTATATTGCAATAAAATCTAACAAAAAAACTTTACTAAAATCTAAAAAACAAGTTGACTCTGACTCCTGGTGACCCCATGTGTGTCAGAATAGAACTGTGCTCCACAGGGTTTTCAACGGCTGATTTTTCTAAAGTAGATCGCCAGGACTTTCTTCCAAAGCACCTCTGTGTAGACTCAAACTTCTAACCTTTCAGTTAGCAGCAGAGCGCATTAACCATTTGCACCACCCAGGTACTACATTTGCATCATAAAAAAAAACAAAAAACCAAACTCATTGCCGTCCGAGTCAATTCCAACTCATAGTGACCCTAAAGGACACAGTAGAACTGCCCCATAGGGTTTCCAAGGAATGTCTGGTGGATTCGAACTGCTGACCTTTTGGTAAGCAGCCATAGCTCTTAACCACTAAGCCACCAGGGTTTCTGACCATAAATCACCCCAATTCGATGACCTTTTGTATCCTCTTATGCTCTCTGGCATTACATTAGGACCGCATACCAAATCCAAACCAACCCCACTGCTGTCGAGTCCATTCCGACTCATAGTGACCCTAAAGGATGGAGTAGAACTGCCCCATATGGTTTCCAAGGAGTGGCTGGTGGATTTGAACTGCCAACGTTTGGGTTAGCAGCCATAGCTCTTAGGAGTATAATAGATGAGACGGCTCACAGATGCAGAGAACGTGTTCTAATTTAAAATGAGTTGGCTCCTCAAGTTCCCCTGGGTAGCTGGATGAGGATGTGAGGCTATCATCACTAAACAGACTCCAAGTCATCACAGGTAATTGGAGAAGGCAACTGAGGGCCAATTACCATTAATGGAGGTGTAACTCATTTGTCTTACTCAATAAACATAAGGGCAAAGAGAAACCGAAGACTCCCTTATGACCTCTTACCAAAGGAAACACAACTTAATATGTTATCTTATCTTATAAAATATATGTAGGGATATGCCATTTAAAGTATGCAAAATCTATTACATGTTCATAATATGATATAAAATGAAAGCAATGCACAAAATTGTATATACAGTGGAATTCTAATTCTGTTTTTATATTCCTGTATTCATTTATATTATATTCACCTATAAAAAAGCTAAAATGTTAACACTGGTTAACTGCTAATATTTCTGAGATACGACGTCACTATCAGTGCTCTAATCCCAGTGCTGTCCCTGAATGACTCTATGAACCAGCATTTCACTTTTCCAGGCCTATGACAAAGTGAGGGCCTGAAGATCACAATAGTCACATGTAGCTACATTCTGTGAGTCTAGAGCAGGGATCGCCAAACTTTTTCTCTAAATGCCCAGGTAGTAAACATTTTTGACTTTGTGAGCCCACATGGTGGCAACTACTCAACTCTTCCTTTATGGAAGCAGCCACAGACAATATGAAAACAAATGGACATGGCTGTGTTCCAATAAAACTTTATTTACAAAGACAGGCTGTGGGCCAGACTTGGCCCTCAGGCTATAGTTTGCCAAACCCTAGTCTACTGCATCCCAACCACCTGGAGCATTTCTTTAAAATACAGATGCCAAGGCCACCACATCCACCTACTACTTCAAACTAGCCGAGGCTCCTGATGAGCTTCAGGAATATGTCATGAGTAAACTAAAAGTTTTGGGTAAAAGATCGACTTCTGGAGGTTAGTAAAGAAAAAAGATTTTAGGGGATTGGCATATGGGTTTCTGAGTTGTAGACAACTTACGTGAGTACTTTTAATAGCCTCAATTCTTCCCATGAAAAGCAGTGGCCAACTCAAAAGCCTTCAGAGTCCAGACAGGTAATACAAATGTGGAAAGACACCGTTGCTGTGTGCCATCGAGTTGATTCCAACTCACAGGGACCCTAGACAGCAGAACAGAACTGCCCCAAACACTGGGCAGCCCAAACAAAACACACCCCCAGCCCTCAATTCAACCTCTACGGTAAAGGAAACATACCCTGTACATTCAGCTTCTCAGGCACCTGACTACAATAATAAGAGAATGGGTGTGATTCCAGGTTTGAAACACTCCTTCCTAACTTTGATTTTCACTCTATAACAACCACACGTTGCTATACAAGTTGGATCATCCACTATCCTGGCAGCTAGAAATGTACCGCCTGTCACACATGAATATCTAAGCCCTTGAGAATTCCAGAAGAAACTTTTGGACTGTCAGAGAGAGATTTCATTTTGTTTGATTCTACCTCTCTTATTAACTAATTGCCTTTGATTGCATATTCATTCTTTGGAAACGGGTAGCCCGTGGATATATAGGATATGTGGTGTTGTACTCTTAACCAGAGTTTTTTATTATGGGCCACGCCAATCACTGTCTACAGGAGATAAGAGGTAACAGCAAACAGGTGTGGCTACTCTCCCGACACGCACCTCGCTCACAAGCTTGTTCACGCTCTGAGCACGCTGAAGAACCAAGTTGTCCCGGGCTGGCAGGGAATGGTAGTATGCAGCGCCTTTCATCTTGTTGAAGTCCTGCCTGTACTTTATCTGAAAGAAATACACAGGGCAGGTGTGATGCTGCTGTCTTTATGCTCTGTGAGAGAAATTACTCCAAAATCACCCCACACGTAATGTCAACATTTACTTAATGGAATTTTCCGAAGGCAAAAATCCGGTGGGTTTTTCCTCCATTAAATCTATAAACCACTCGGTCCTTTGTGTATTCAACATTTACTGACCCTTTCCCCACTTTTTACACTTTATACTCCAATTCTGCATGAAAAGTCTTAATACGGTTGTAGCACAACATGCAATTTCAAACCCAGCTTGCCCTCGGTTTCAACATCACTCCTCATCCAGCCTGCTAATGAAGACAAAGTGATTCATTTGTTTTTCCCTTCTGCTCCCAGGGCAGAGGTGGGGCTGTTCTGGGTACATGGGTAGTAACCGCACAGTGACAGAGTAAAGCGGAAGGGCAAAGGTGGTGTGAAGCGAACGTTCAGCTTCTGGTTTTAGACAGGTTTGAGTTGGCGTTTTCAGATCTGCAACGTGCACAGCATCGGCCTTTCACATTACCAAGTTTAATTACAGTGCCTATCTGTCAAGGACTGCCAGCTGGTTAACGTTCCACTAACAGAACTCAGTTTATCAACTGCGTTACACCCAGTTTGATAACCATATGACTGATTTTAATCAGCTATTCCCCTAAAGTGCTGAATTTCCAAGTGGGTTGTTTTGTGAAGACTCCTAACCTCAGCATATCTGGGCCAGAATCTGCCCTTGCTTCAACCGACTCAAGAGGGCTAGGCTGTTTGTCCCTTTCAATCTCCACTGAAGTATGTAAATGTGACCAAACAGTCCAAACAAAAAAAGCAGATGTCAAAAGTTTGGATAGGAATTGAGGGCTTGGCTAACATTCTGCTTTGGTTGGGCTGTAATAAATTTATCTGTGTGTAGGTTCAGTAGACAGAGCCTTCATTCGAAGTCTCATTTCTCCTCTATAAGGGGAAATATAAGGTCGGCCTTATATGGCACGGTACTTACATCACTCACGAGTTCGTTGGCTTTCTTGGCATTCTGATAAGCTGGGGTGATCATGGCTGGGAAGCTGCCCTTTCCCCTGTGTTCTTCATACTCTTCCGAGTAACCCTGTGGGGTCAACTGAAAACTTCGGTCAGTAATGCCTCTTCCCCGATTGGGTGAGGTATTAGCAATGATCTCTCAAAAAGTCTGTTCCCATAAAGGCCCCGTTCACTTTGGACATTGCAGCCATCACCCTGAGAACAGTACCATGTGGTGGTTAAGATGGTGGACTGTGGGCCCCAGCACACAGCCAGCACCTAATAAGTGGTAACTATTATTATCCTCATCATGATTATTTCTACAAGATAAATTAAGACACTCTACCAGTCTTTCTGAGTCCCTAGGTAGGGCAGTTAACACACTCAGTTGCTAACTGAAAAGTTGGAGATTCAAGTCCACCCAGAGGCACCTTGGAAGAAAGGCCTGGCAATTTACTTTTGAAAAATCAGCCATTGAAAACCCTAAGTAACACACTGCTACTCTGACCCACATGGGGTCACCACGAATCAGAGTCAACTCGACAGCACTTGGTTTTCTAGGAGCCCTGGTGGCACAGTGGTTAAGCACTCAGCTGCTAACTGATAGATCGGTGGTTCAAACCCACCAGCCATTCTGCAGGAGAAAGATGTGGCAGTCTGCTTCCGTGAAGATTTACAGCCTTGGAAACCCTATCGGGCAGTTCTGCTCTGTCCTATAGGGTCTCTAGGAGTTGGAATCAACTCAACAGCAGTAGGTTGGGTACATTCCACCTAATCCTGTTGAGGAGCTGATTGGTTGTAAGTAATAAACTGATTACACAGTATAACCCATTAACCTAAAAAAATAGTTACTCGTTAGGAAGAAGAATGAATTGTTTGGCATTAAACGCACTAGAGATATTTATAGTTTGTCTGTCTGCCTGCTTCTCTCTCACTCCCTCCTACTCATGCCCTGGCAAGTCATGCCAAGTCCCATAATGAGATGTCACACCAGACTGAGTCCTCTATAACACAATTCTCTCAAACAACACCCACTTTGGTTCTTGTATTTGTTATTGTCAGGGCTGGGAACTTCAATCAAAATGTCCTAATAATCAAGAACCAACTGTGAAACTCTGAAGTTGTATCTCATCCATGTACATAGACAGGTCTAGATTCACGTATGAAATTATATGTGTGTGTGTCATAACTAGTGACAGATTAGATATGGGACCTGTCCACTAGGACCAGTCCAAACATAGAACAGATAAATGTGACCAAACAGTCCAAACAAAAGAAGTAGATGTTAAAAAAAAGCCAGTGAACATGAAGCCAAGTATTTTTTTTAATAATACTAATTTTTTAAAGCTATCCTGAGTCTACAACATACTTAAAACATGAAATCAGTAAAACATATTTTCACTGAGTTTAAAGCACTGAGAGATGATTTAATTAACTTATAATTTAAGAAAATGGCCTTTTTTATTCAAAACCAAGCATTTTTTTCAGGCAGAATTTGCAAACGGGTCATAACCTATCTTCACACACATCCTAAGGCTTATATGAGTATATGTCCAATATAGATAATTTGTTTTTCTGAAAAAGAGAAATAAGTTATTTGTGGTTTCCTTTTATAAGTCATGTATGTTGTAGAGTCTACTCAGTGCTAGGTGATTCAAACAATTGTTCAATTAGGAAAATAAATCAATTAAACACACTGAACGTATTCTTCCAGTACGCACATTTGCTCTTCCAATATTCCTTACATGAAACTATGAAAAAATAACGCCTCCATCTTCCCTACAACACCTGGCTAGTACCAGAAAATGCAGAGGGATGTGCAGATAAAGATTAGCCTGTAAATGTCATCTCAACTTTTTTATTCCCTGTCAAGATGTAGTTCATTTGAGAAGTAAAATTAGGAAAAGGGTTTGCATTCTCTGGCATACTGCTTTACCTAGCAATCCTCACTTCTGAAGAAATCAGACTCACTACTCACTGAAATATTTTTCAAGAAATGCAATTTGATCCCTTTCATTCTTACTCAGTAACAGGCTAAAATGTAGCCAGTCTTAGTCCTTGGGACCACTCTTCAATGAATAGATGAGAATGCTGTAGTTTTGGAAAATCCATCATATTGCTATAGACCGTTTAGTTCTTGGAATCTGTTTTGCTAAGTACGTCAAGTCGAACCCTGTGCAATTGTTTGTCCACTACTTGCTGGCTTGAAAATCCTTCTCTTATAAACAAGGTAATGATAAACCACCGCCCAACTTCTGATTAAATGGTCATAGACTGTGTCACAGGCTTGATGGGTCAAAAAGAACTTATCATTGGAATGGGCAGTCTCCCAAGAAGTCATTTTATCACATACCTGGCCATACTGGTCTACGTATTCCTTTGAAAATGTGCCCTCAGCTCCAACAGCAGGACCAGCCATTCCCTTCATTTCTTTTTGATATTGTTGATGGTACCTCACCTATTTGAAGGGAAAGGACAAGCCCAGTGAATTTAGCCTCCTAGGCACAGTGGCCAGAAGAGTAAAAAATGAATGTATGATGGAATGTTCTGTGCCAGGTCTTTTTCTGCTTTGTTCCAGGAAATGTGTCTTAGACATAAAAGTGCCAGATCATTGTCATGGTAAAATTGATGGAAAACTATGAAGATAAGTTATTTCCTGGCTCCAGGATACATGCAAATATAGACAGGAAGTTGGGCTCCTCAGGCCCAAGTAACTTCTTGCTTCTTCTCCTAACATGACAACAGTGCCGTGGACACTTACGTCACTTGCCAGCTCATTGGCTCTTCTGGCTATCTGATAGGCAGGTGTGATCATAGCAGGAAAACTGCCTTTCCCTCTCTGCCGTTCATACGCCTCTGCATATCTCACCTGGAAAATGAAAAAAAAAAAGTTAATTACAGGTCACAACCCCACTGACTACCAGGCAGTCTGAGTGAGATGCCCTGCTAAGGCTCCCATAACACCCTGCACATCCTCTATGACCCCTTCTATAGCTTGTAATTGGCTATTATTTTACCTGATTTCCCAGTAAACTCTAAAATTGCTAAGGATGGAACCATGTTGCCTTCTTTACCTTTTTATTCCCAATACCTAGCACACTGTCTGGCACATGGAGGCGCTTAATGTAGAATTCAACACCCTAGTGTGGGCCAGACAGCAGGGTTGGGCAGAGTCATAAGACTTCTGCCCTCAAAGAGCTGTCAGTCAGGTTTGAGAGAAAAAAAGAGGCTTTTCAACACTGTATCTGGGCCAAGACAAGCGAAAGCCACTTATTAAGGTAAACCTGGACTTGTGCTTAAACCTCTCACTCAAATCAGAACTAAGTTCTTGGTCTTATTATGCTGTGAAGCATCTGGGCTATGGAAAGGCAAGTGGTGAAAATTCTTTAGAAATTATGTTCTTCAGTTTGCAATGGCAAGGAGAGATTATTTTAGATTAATCAGATACATCTGGTTTTCCATTAATACGGTCTAAAATTTTCTCTCTAAAGGAAAGTTTTTGTGGAGTGACATCACGGAAGATGACAGAGTAGGAAGCTCTAAAAATTGGTTCCTTCACCAAAACAACTACTGAGCTGGCAAGAACATCTGAAGAACTATTTTGAACACTTGAAGTGTCCAGGAAAGTGCGTGATGAAAAAAGAGGCTGGCGAATTTCACTATTTTGCATAGCGGCTACCATCCCTTAGCCACTAGCCCAACAGCCGGGAGCCATGGGGATGGTGGCCCACAATTCTGTTGTGGCTTGCTGGTGCCAAGGTGGGCAATAGGGATTTCTCTTCCAAAAACCGGGGTAGTGTATTTTGATCACTGCTTTTGATCAGTGAGAGGCCAACACAGAGGCTGACCATTGTTTCAATCCCCATGGGCAGAAGCGGCTTCCCCAGCAGGGATGGTTAAGGGGGTTTAAGAAGACTTTGAAATGGATTCTGAGAGTGCTTAGAGAAAAAAAACTATCAAGCAAGAATTCTATATCCAGCAAAACTATACTTCGAAAAGTGAAGGAAAAATTAAGACATTCTCTGGGAAACAAAAAGTAAGGGTGTTTGTTACTAGTAGACTTGCCCTACAAAAAATACTAAAGGAAGTCATTCAGGCTAAAATGAAAGGGCACTAGACAGTAATTCAAAGCCATAAAAGAAATAAAGAGCATAGGTAAAGATAAATACAAGTAAATAGGAAAGCTAATATTATTGTATTTTTGGTGTGTAACTACTCTTTTTGTTTCCTATACAATTTAGAAGGCAAATGTATAAAACAATAATTATGAATCTATGATAATGGAGACACTATGTATAAAGACGTAATCTGTGACAATAACAACATAAACGGAAGGAGGGAAAGAGTTTGATAGAAGCAGAGTTAATGTATCTACTGAAGCTAACCAAAAACAAAACAAAAAAAAAACCCATTGCCGTCAAGTCAGTTCCGACTCATAGTGACCCTATAGGACAGAGCAGAACTAACCTATAGGGTTTCCAAGGAGCAGCTAGTAGATTAGAACTGTTGACCTTTTGGTTAGCAGCCGAACTCTTAGCCACTGTGCCACCAGAGTTCCTACTGAAGCTAAGTTATCATCAATTCAAACTACATTGTTACAAATTTAAGATATAATCTTCATGGTAACTACTAAGAAAACAACTAAAAAAAATACAGAAAAGAAAAAAAGAAGGAAGCAAATGGTGCATTAGAAAAAAAATCAATCAAACACAAAAGAAAGCTGTAATGGAAGAACTGAGGAACACAAAAAGATGCAAGACATACAGAAAACAAATAGCGAAATGGTAGAAGTAAGTCTTTCCTTATCAGTAATCACTTTAAATGTAAATGGATTAAACTCACCAATTAAAAGACAGAGATTGGCATGACAGATTAAAAAAAAATATATCCAACACTATGCTGCTTAGAAAAGACTCATTTTAGACCTCAATATGCAAATAGTTTCAAAGTAAAATAAGGAAAATGATATTCCATGAAAATAGTAACCAAAAGAGAGCTGAGGTAGCTATCCTAATATCAGACAAAATGGACTTTAAGTCAAAAATTGTTACAATGGACAATGAAGAACATTTTACATCGATAAACGGATCAATTTATCAAAATGATATAACAATTATAAATATATACACAATCAGACAAGAAAAAGAAATTGATAGCATCCGAATTAGGTAAGAAAACGTAATGGGAATGGGGAGTGATTACTTAGTGGGTACAGGGTGTTTTTATGGGGTAATGAAAGAGTTTTTATGGGGTGATAAAAAAGAAGGAAGCATCTTCACAGTACTAGAATGCCTTCTACAGTCTCCCTTTCTCCACCTCTAGGTAAAGAAAGAATGAGGAATCATAAATAAAAACCACTGAGTCTTGGCTTCCATTATTTCTTACATCACTTTGAAGCTGTGCCCCTGCGTTGGCCCGTAGCAGCTCAGGGGTATCTGCCACCGTGGCGAACCTGGAGATGCGCTCATCATGCCCTCTCTTGTATTCCACCTGGTGAAGAGACGGCACACAGTTCAAAGTTGCACCCCCCTCACAGCCTCTCTGAGGACCTCTCCTTTCAGCTCTCTTGAAGGGGAGGAGCCACCATCAGGTTACACTCAACACCTGTGGCAAGGCTTCCATGGCTTGCTTTATGGGATCGCCCTCAAAATGCTAATGTGTTAAGCCCATGAAACTGCCAGACACTGCTAAACATTAACAAATATTAACTCACTTAATTTCTATAACAATTGTAGGAGAGAGACTATTATTTTCCCCATTGTACAAATGAGAAGCTGAAGAACAGAGAGGTTAAGTAATTTGACCAAAGTCACACAGCTAGTAAGTGGTAGAGTCAGGATTTAAAACCCGACTGTCTGGCTCCAGGATCTGAGGTCATAACTACCAAGCTACGCTATTCTTCATGCAGATCTACCATTTAGTTCATAAAAATCAGTGTCCTTCAGCCCCATAAAACCAAATGAGACTAACGACGTACAGGAGTCCAGTGACAAGGGCCAGAAAGCAGAAGGGGACAAGGAAGCTGGTGATAGGGAACCCAAGGTTGAGTACGGATATTGTTGATGTGTTGTGAGATTGTTAACCATTGTCATAGGGCAACATTTGTAGTAACTGTTAAATGAGAAGCTATTTTGTTCCGTAAGCCTTCATCTTAAGTGAGAATAACAGCACAATTCGAAGAGCATAGTCAATGTCACTGAACTGTGCATGTAGAAATTTTTGAAATGGTGTATCTTTGGCTATGTGTATTTTCACCAAAAAAAAAAAGGTTGAGAAGTTAGAGGGTTGATATGTTGTGGGGTTGTTAAACAATGTCATAAAACTACATGTGTACTTCTATTTCATGAGAAACTATTTGTTCTGTAAGCCTTCACCTGAAGTACAATAAATAAAAAAAAAAAATCAGTGTCCTTAATGCTAAAAGAGCCTCAAGGAATCATTTGGTCTAGTCTTTGGGAGACCTACATGGTCTTCTCTCTACTTTATAGATGTGGCCCTAGCAAGGCATAAAGAATAATTGATGGGGAGAGGATAAGAATAGTTTTCTCCTTAATACTAAACTAAAAGTACCTACTGCCCAAAGGCAACTCTATTGATTTTTTTTCTGTTTACTAATGACAAAAAAAAAAAGGCCCAATTGATGGTGAATAAGCACTGAGACACTCACTTGGCTGGCCAGCTGGTTGGCTTTCTTGGCCCTTTGATAAGCAGGCGTGATCATGGCTGGAAAGCTCCCCTTGCCCCTCCGTTGCTCATAGTCTTCTGTATACTCCTGCTGGTCAGAACCAATGTCAGAATGAGAACTAATAAGACATTGGCTGAGACCTAATAAAACTGCAAAAACAAGCACTATCAGAACAAAGGAAACTGGATTTATATAGTACTTGGAAAATATTTCAACCACCCGGGGTAAATTTGAAAATGTTATTCAACCAGCAATTTGAATACCACCATCGACACTGACGAAGTCACATTATCAGGTCAAAGGAACTTCCCCTTCAGTGCTAACATCAGATTATGTGGAACCTGGCCCAATCCAAGGGATGTCCTTTGGCTCAAAGGCTTGTATGATAACACAGCAATTAATATGCAAGAGGCTTTTTTGTAACTCTTCCTCTAGAGACAGTTCTGCAGCAATAAGAGTAAAATGTCTGCTAAATTGTCTGCCTCACTTGTTGAGTATCTCATTATTAGTTTTCCTAATAAGATACCTCACTTTAACATTTGTGTTTCTACTGTTTTGTTCACACTTTCTAAAGGAAAAGTCACTAAAGAGTAACAACCTTTTTCAAAGTAGATGCTTCAAAGGTCGGTGCCCTGGGTGCGTGGAGAGCACAAGAAGGGTACTGTGTGCAAATTGTTAAGGATTTCTGAAGTCCTTTCCTACATTAATACCTACGACCAAACCCGTTGCCATCGAGTCGACTCTGACTCCTAGCAACCTTACAGGACAGAGTAGAATTGCCCCATAGAGTTTCCAAGGAGTGGCTGGTGGATCGAACTGCCGACCTTCTGGTTAGCAGCCGAGCTCTTAACCACTGCACAACCAGGGCTCCAAAACCTACAAAGGTCTCCAAAACCTACAAAGCTCTCCGAAATAAAAGAACATTCAAAACTAATGTGAAACTAATTGCTAAAGTAATTTCTAGGGTCCTTACCTCACCAAGAGACTTCTGTGCCTCAACCATCCTTACAATTTCAGGGTCTGGCAGAGCTCCAGGGGACCAAGTATTCCTTTCCCCATATCCAGTCCAATAGGGTCCCTATAAAGGAAGCACACAAACTCATAAAAACATACATCCTACACATTTGGTTGGTAAGATCCCCATCCCTATCCCACACTCACAGCAATGCTCACATATATTGTCACATATATTGTCAATATGAGATAGAAATTCTTTAAAAACTGTAAAACTCCTATTGTTGTATGGAGGGTCCCAGCTAATCAGATGTTCAGTTATCCAGATTAGAAGATGATCTAATACCCTGAATAACTGAACTTTCTGAGATTCACTTATATTAAAGACCTCTAAATGTCACTTAACATTTCTTTCTTCATCACTATACAGAGATCGGGTGGCCGGGCCAGGGCGGGGGGGAGTTGCTGTGGACAGGAAATCTGAGGTTAATCAGCATTATTCAGACAAGCTTCAAAAACTTGTTATGTGCTTAATGTTGGGTTAAACAGACATTATTGGGAAAAGAAAAACAAACACTGAAAGACAAAGTTCTTCTTTTACGATATTTATGCTCTACCTAGGGAGATAAAACTAAGATATGAAACAATTAGCAATTAGAAGCCATTTGTGTGCTTAACTGTACTGTACTAATGACGAATACAGTGGGAGCCTTTAAAAAGCAATCTGTACAAGACGGACCCTGTCATCACAGGAAAATGAAATTTGAGCTGGGTCTCCAGGGCTGAGGTCAGTTACCAGAGGCAAAGTGGCAAAGGGCATCCACTCTAGAAGGTCACCTTCTTACAGGCAGGAATTTTCATCTGTTTTATTCACTAATATATCCCGGAAGCCTGGAACACTGCCTGACACATAGTAGATTAGAAAAATATTTGCTGAATAAATTCTGTGGGTGGGAATGCCATGAATAAAAGCATGAAGGCAGTGATTGGCTCCTCATAAAAGATCATGAGAAGCTCCTTTGATTCGAACTGAGGGGAACAACTGGGGACCAAGGTGGTGGTGGAGGTGGGCGAGCTGGACAGGCTGGAGAGAGCCAGCCTTTGGAGATCTGGAAGACAGACAATTAACATGTGGAAACACGCTCCAGCACACTAGCAATCAAGGTAATTTAAATTACAACAAGATGCAGATTATCGAAACATTTATTTACTCTCACCTCGTTCACCTGTGGTTGCCTGTTAGGTGCAGCTGCCCCATCCTTGGATTTCATGTCCCAGTGAAAAAACGATTTAAATCGTTCACCATCTTCTTGCTCATCCATCTGCACAACGAAGATGCCATCAGTAATGTTGCCGTCAGAAAAGAGAAAGAAAATAAATACAGAGATAAACTTTGAGATTTTCCTTAGTCTTAACCCCAAAGCATCTTAACTGCAATACAGTGCAAACCGTGCTGTCAGTCTCACCGTGGTTTCATCTGCACCCCGTGGCAGCATGTATACAGCACCTGCTGTATGCAAAGCTCTATTCAGCAGAGCAATTAAAAACACTTAGACAATGTCTCCACGAACTTATCACACAACACAAAGTATTAGAGTAGCCTCAGAAAACACTCGAGACATTAGAGTAGAGATTCTTAACTTTGGTTTGAGTGAGAATACCCAGGGAGCATGTTAAAATGCCAGCTCCCCAAATTCATGAAGGTGTTCTCCTGCGCTTTATTGTTTTATCTTTAACATCTTGATCTACAATACACCTTAAATTAATCTTTGTGTATGGTGTGAGGTAGAGGTCAAGGTTCATTTTTCCCATAAAAATATCCAGTGACTCCAGTACCATTTAGTGAAAGATCATTTGTGCTACATTGAGTTGAAGTGGTGTCTTCGTCATAATTCAAGTGGCCATATATGTATTCTGCTTTGTTGGTCTATTTGTCCGTCCTTGTGCTACTACAACACTGTGTTCGTTGCTATTGCTTTTATCGTAAAGTCCTGAAACCTGGCAGCCTAAGTCCTCTAGTTTTGCTCCTCAGCAAGATTTCTTGGCAATTCTAGAATCTTTGTATTTTCATATCCATCTTAGAATCAGCCTGTCAATTTCTGCAAACACACAAAAAACACAAGACTTCGATTGGGATTGCACTGAACGTATAGATCAATCTGCAGAGAACTGACATCTCAACGATATCTTCATGACCTTGGGATAGGCAGAGATTTCTTAAACAGAACGCAAAAAGGACTAACCATAAAAGAAAAAAAAAAAAAAAAAATTCTAGGTCCCAAAGGCAGAGATCATAACTTACTAGGACTGAGATGAGGCCCAGAAATCTGCAGTTTTAACAAGCTGACAAGGTGAGTCTGATTTCATTGTGTTAGCATTTATTATAGCTTAAACCCTTGATTTTATAGGTGAGGAAATAAGCTCAGAGAAAAGAAGGAAACTTGTTAAAATCACATTTCAGGTTAGCAGAGCCAGGTTTAGCATCTAGGAATTCTAGTTCCCTATCGAGGGCACTTTCTGATATTGACTTTCTGGGTGTGCTACTGCTTAAAGTCTTTCCTATACATATCTATGTATATAATATATAAATTGAGAGATCTTTGCATGCTTTTTTCCTTGTACTTTGAGAAACTTCATGAACATTACATAGATTTAAGGCAAAGTTTCTCAGCAGAGCATTCCTGCCATTTTGAGCCCGTTAATCCTTTGTTGTGGGGACTGTCCTGTGCATTGCAGGATGTTCAGCAGCATCCCTGGCCACTTCCCACTAGATGCTGGTAGCAACTCCCATACCCTGAGTTATGACAATCAAATACGTCTCCAGATATTGCCAAACGTCCCCTGGGGGTAAAACTGTCCACTGTTGGGAACTATTGACTTAGAGAATCAGAAACACATGACCAAAATAAATATTCTTCTCCGCTTCCAGGAAGCAGTATTTCTGCCTCCTCCCACAGTACAAATCTACCACCCGGAGTCCCCAGAGACTTGTCATGTTCTTAGCTGGGTAAGGAAGCACTAAGGGCTAAAGTTCATTCTCTGAATAGAAGAAAACCTAAAGGTTGTGTTCTTCTAAAAATTCCGTTCACACCTACAAAACAGGAAATTCTGTCTTAGTAAAAATTTACATTTTTTAAAGGGTGACATTTAAGAAACAGAAAAATATGAATCTGCTTCAAATGCCAGCTCAAAATCTTTACCATACTTCTCTACTTCATCACCGTCACTGAAGTATCACTTTCTTTCCCTTTTTTATTTTAGCACATGCTCAATGAATTTGTTTTCTATTCAACTGGCCAGTCCCCCAGCGATAGAAGGGGATAAGAAAGTAATCCCTCACACTCCCTAGGGTGGTTACAAGATCTGAGGCTTAAAAGGGACAAGGCTGTCCATTTGAATTCTTCCCTGATGGGTAAAGAGGAGAAAGTGATCTCAACAGGCAACTGTTTGGTACACACACATATGCATGCACACACATACACACACCATATACACACATACACACACATACACACACCACATCCACACTTACATATACCACATACGTACACACATGCACACACCACATACACACACATACAAACATACACACACATATGCACATATACACACACATACACACCACATACACCACATATACACACATATGCACATATACATATATACACATCACATAGCCACTTACACACACCACATACATACAAGCACACACAGCACATACACACGTACAAATATACATACATAGGAATAAACATATGTACATGCCCCATACATTCATATATGCACATACACTCATGCGCACACCACAAACATACACACATACCAATATACATGACTACACACATACACAAATGCACAAACACATATGCATACATACATACACACTTATTCATATACACACCATATGCATGTATATTTGGATATGCACACACACACATATGTCCAAATATACCACACCATACATGTATGCACATGTGTGCATACACATTCATGCATACATACACACATACATATACTCTCCATACGCACACACACATATATACGTATATATGCAAACAAAGGCATATACACATCCCTCCTGGGAAGCTCACATCATTGTCTGTGGCTGGAAATAGAACCGATGATAATCCTAGTCTGGCTCCAGTCTGGGCCTGTCATACACAGTTAAAAGAAGGTGAGTCCACTACTGCCTGGAGGTGAGGTAAATATTGTGTGACCTGTTGCATGATTGTAAGGTGGAGTCAGGCCAGCTGAGGCCTAGAGTGGGTGGGAAAATACAAATATATGGATCTTTTTGTAGAGAGTGTAGCTTAGGCACACAGAGCTCTGGTGTATAAGTACATCTCCTTGTGTTTAATCTGTCCAGCTCTGCGGCTCTACAGCTGTACAAACATCTGGGTATTTGAGAACATAGCAAACTGCTTTTTTTCTTCTGGAGAGTTTACCACCCTTTAGGAATTTATGGAAGTGGGCCAACGGAGCAGTCTAGGGTATGGGCTCTAAGCCAGGCAGACCTGGATTGGTACCCCCTCCACCAGCTGGATAAACCTGGGCAAGTTACTTAACCTCTCCGAGCCTCGGCTTCCCCAGCTGTAATCCGATAATATTACAGAGGGTATTGTGAAGAATAAATGAGATAACATAGATTAAAAAAAAAAAAAAACTTAGTGGTGTGTTGGACACTCTGCTAAAGAGCTCAACCCAGTACTTACTGTAATGTCAGGTAGCTGCTCTCAGACATCAACAGATGACAATAAAGGCCTACAAGAATTAGCCTCCTCAAAAAAATAGCTGAGAATTTAGAGGGTTAAAATGTTGTGGGGTTGTTAACCAAAGTCATAAAACAGCGTGTGTACTACTGTTACATGAGAAACTGTTTGATCTGTAAGCCTTCACCTGAAGTACAATAAAATATTAAAAAAAAAAAAGAATTAGCCTCCTCAGTAACCTAGGGCTGCTTGTAAATTCTTAATGTCAGAGAATTCTTAGAAATCAATGATACATGAGCAATCCTCTGAGCCTCAGTTTCCTCGCTAATGAAATGGAGATAATTATAGCATCTGGTTAAGCACTTGGCTGCTAACCAAAAGGTCAGCAGTTCGAATCCACCTGCCACTCCTTGGAAACTATGGGGCAGTTCTACTCTGTCCTATAGCGTTGCTATGAGTCAGAATAAACTCGACGGCAACGGGTAATTATAGGATCTACCTCATTAGGTTGGAATGTGGATTAAATGAATTAAGCACTTCTACAGTAAATACTACATAAATTTGTTTAAAAAAATTAGTAAATGAACAACAACTGCAAAGCAGTTAGCAAAATCAGGTATCTTGGCAGTATGTGTAGAGAGCTTCAGGTAAGGACATGAGCTTGACCTAAGACGCATTTGTTGAGGAAGAGGCTGGCCTGGGCAGGTGAAAGACGCACTGCGAGGTGGGGGAATGTTAGGGAGGGGATCTTGTGCAAGGTGATTACTAGAGAGCTTTCTACATCATCTGCAATTTTCTAATTTTAGAAAGTTGCTAAAGCTGCTTCCCACAGAGCAGCTTCTTGTGGGGCAGAGGGGAGGAAAGTTAAACTCCAAGGATTCATCACTTTAATAGACGCAGCGGTTCAATCAATTGCTGGTTATTTGACTAAACTCTTCTGTTGGTTTTTCAAACAAAGTTGGGTTTATCAAGGTGGTCAGCTTTTCTCCCTCCCCATCCCACCCGCCCCTAAACAAAATATTACTTCCAAATAGAAAAAAATCTTCGACTTGCCTCTCCTCTAACAGGAAAGGGAGGCTACAAACAACCAACCGTAAGCAATACTGAATTCAGAGAGATTAAAGAGCGTGGAACTAGCTGTTTTTAATTTTCCTTACCAAAATATCACAGTAGAAAGAAAGGAAAGGCCTTTGTGATGTTTTCTAACTTTGTGTTACGTATTAAGCACCTAGTGTGTACAGGGTCTATTGTATAAATTGTCACCGAGGTCCAGAGCTGACCAGGCACAGAGGTTATCCTGGATACAAGGACTCTAAATATTTATACTACATTATCCTGTGTATTGGTCCCTACATTGTGGGAGGAAAAACAGCAATACTTGTTACTTAAATGCACTTTGCATGTGTGTATGGAAAAAAATGGACAGGCTCACATTTAGGCAGAGACTCTTAAAAACATAGTGGGTACCTGAGCAGAGGGATTTTCTTTAAAGGCTATTTTGAACAGCAAAATTAAGTAACTTACCCCACTGATGGCCTCTGGAGCCTTCCTCATATTTAGAGTTAATGGAGCATGATAGACACTTGTAAAAGTGTTGTTCTTGGGGTTATGGCTACAAAAAAAAAAAAAAAAAGTATGTATACATCTGAATCAAAATAGAAATGTACTTTATCCAAGAGGATTGATTGTGAGACCATTTTTAAAGGCACAGTCAGTTTTCCATCAGTAAATATAAAACTTAATAACTGAATCAATGATTTTCTAGGCAACAAGTTTTAAAGGGGAAAAATAGCAACTCAAAGAATTTCCGCATATACAAATTAAAGACCAAATATAACTGAAAATGGTCATCATTTAAAAACTTTCTGAGAAAATAGAAAAGGATTCTGAAATTATTTAAAAGACAAAATATATGAAACTTGATATGCATATCCATGGCACATATATTGTTCTGCACAATAGTAATAATTTGACATAAAAATGATAGCTGGATAGATTTGACATTTCACTGTACAGAAATTTGAAATTTCCAATCCTTTCTGTCTAGTGCATAAAATGCCACCTAGGTCTCTTCAGGGATTGTATGTTAAGTAAAAACTTTTGGGATGATATTTCTTGGGTTTAACACTGGAGTTTACGATTTGAACCTAGTTGGCTACTTGTTAGAAAACAAACAAAACTCAAGAGGTGTCGAGGAGGGGTATCCAACACTTACGCATGACAGTATGGCTTTTTCTGGTGACTCACAAAGTTATTAACCGATAGCATCATCTTGCAGACTTCACAGTGAAAACACGCTTTATGCCATATCTAGAAATTGTATAGAAAAGATTTGGCAAAATTACCTTGCTTTCCGACTCAGGATTATTACGTATTTCAGGGTAAGAAACTGTGCTTCAGTGATAAAATGGCAATTTACATACTGGCTATATAAAATGTTAAATAAGTAGACACCTTTTTTTTTTTTTTTAAGATGACATAGAGAAGACATAGAAATGGGTAGAACTCAAGACAAATAGGAAAAGACATCTTTTTCTTGGGGTTCAAAAAACACAACATGTCCATATGTGAGAAGATAAATTTCCCATGTTTGTTATTCCTAGAGGTCAAGAAATGTCCACTGACCTGATCTATACAGCTGATCTTCTCAGCGGGATAGACCCCATATCCACACCTAGAGCAAGCTTGCACATTCATCTTGAAGTCAGAAGAGAGAAGACAAACACAGGCAACGGGCAAGAAATCCAAGAAGAACCCCCAGGCTAGTTGATCAAGTCTCCAAAATGCCAACCACTGTTAAATCCCTGTGGCCACCTTGACTGCTCAGAAACCAACTTCCACTTTCCCTTGCTGATCTTCTAGTTTGAAGTCAGCAGCTGGATGGTTTTTAAAGCTGCCACTTACTCAAGGGACTATTTTGGCAACTGGCTTAGCACGCATGCGCCCAGGAAGTTAGGCGGAGGTATTTCTAGCTGACATGTTTCCCGAAATAGAAAAGTGAACTCAGAACAGCATCGTGTTTATGTGGATGACCAAATCCTGGTGATGACCAGGCAGCATGCAGTAGTTTAACACTAGCTGTCATCATAATCCAAGAAAAGGACCTACAGGAAGACACCACGCCCTCATCCCACGATCGAATTAGAAAAGGGCGCTCTGTGAGTCTGATGACTAAGAAAAAGAATGGCTCCCAAAAATAAAGGAAATAAAGTAGGATTGATCCACTCCATCAGAAGGGTAAATACCATATTTGAATTTTAGCTTTATCTATTAAAAATGTTTACCACAGTGAGACTGAAAATGTTATTAAGATATGAATTTGTGATAGCTTTTGCTGGAATGGGAAAATCGGAACAAATAAGAACACTCTGATTTGGTCTCTGTATTTTGTCCTAGACCATTCCAGGAAGGCCTTGCCTCAAAGGCCTGAAGCAGAGGTTACTTGAAGACAAAACGTCTCTTCTTGGCTTCGGTCTCTTCTTCAGTGTCACCTTGTTGTCAGTTGCTGCTGAGTCAATTCCAACTCATGGTGACCCTATGTGTTACAGAGAAGAACTGCTCTGTAGGGTTTTCTTGGCTGTAATTTTAACAGAAGCAGATTGCCAGGCCTCGTCTTCCACAGAAACACTGAGTGGGTTCAAACTGCCAACATTTAGGTTAGCAATTGAGAGCGAACAGTTTGTACCTGTTACGAAATGACACCTTGCCTGTCCCCACCTCTCACTCATCAACTTCTATTACCCATACTCTGCTGTATTTCTTCATAGTAGTTATGACTACCTGATATGCTAAATATGAAGGCATCTATTTTCTTTTAAATATCTATTTACCTCATCAAAACAGAAGCTCCAACACAGGGTCAACCGAAGTGTTTACAGGGGCCAGGTGTGAAGTAATAGCTTTATGTACTAAGCACCAAATGGGAGACACATGCCCATCTGAAGTGGGCAACCACTCCTTAGCCCCAGCCAATTGTTGTTATGAGGGAATCACCCAGCATTGCCAGATATTCTGATTTTTCCAGAGCAGCCAGAAGTCTGCATTTTCACGTGAAATCCCATTTTGTGAAACCCTTGGAGTAAAAATCAAGTGGCTATGGCTAGTATTTGGCAGACAGGCTATCAGTCTGTGACCTTCGAGTTAAACCCTTGGAGCACATTATGCTGGTGTCCCCAGGTGGGGTGGAGAGAGATCAGTAACACTGTCGGGTTGTAAGGGCAGGGGCGGTGGGGGTGGGAGGAGGAGGAAGCTGCATAGTAAGTGAAGAAAGTAGGGGTTAAGGAGACTGGAGAGAGAGGGTGATGTCTGAGAGTTTCCCAGATAGAGGGGCACAAAGCCCTCTCTCCCAGAGTGGGGAGTGAACCCTAGGCAGGGGCTCCAGGCTCAGCAACAACTTCCATGCTGAAATGTGAGGTGAGAATCAAGGTAGCCACCAGCCTGAACAAACAGTAACTGGCACAGACCAAAAAACAGAAAGGTTCCCCAAACGTTTTGCCCTGTATCAGCCTTACCTGGGAAGCAGGGTAGAAGCTCCAGGAATCACTGAGAATGAACTCCCCCTACCCCTAACCCAGAGGGATGAGAAATCAGGGTGAGACTTGAATTAAAGGAAAAGCTATGTAATGTTTTTTTCTTTGCCTAAGGTTGTGATTGCAATCCATATCTGTTACAACTTTCTTGACCCCACTTGTGAAAACAAGAATTACTGAATGAAAGGTGTTAAATTTGACTTGTACCATCACTTCTGCTTATTAGGTATGGGAAATTGTGAGGAGAAACAACCCCACAGACCTAGAAATGGGACAGTTTAAGGAACTAGGAGTAAACACTTATTGCTGGGGCAAGATAGAGGCAGCCCTCCCCTGCTTCGTTGGCATTGGGATTGGTGTCCTCTGTGTCCGTTCCACCCTGTACAGCCACATCCTATATAGTCACTGCCCCCCTCTCTGGCTTAAGCCCCTCTCCCTCGTCTCAGTGATTACATCAAGTCTAAATTAATCAGCACATAACGTTCCTCTGGCTTCAGGGATTGGTTCAGACAACATCTGTCTTAGTCTGGCTTCCCCAGAAAACAGTATCTGAGGCAAAAGCTTATTTGCAGACTTTATTCAGAAGTATAATCCCAGGGAGCAGAAGTAAGGAACAGGAAGGGGGGAGGAGGAGAATTAATATGAGGGTTCATTCTCAAGGTGGCCACCACCTGATATAAAGTACATGGAGCCATTTGAGGAGCCCCGGTGGTGCAGTGGTTAAAGCGCTTGGCTGCTAACCAAAAGGTCAGTGGTTCAAACCCACCAGCCGCTCCATGGGAAAAAGACATGGCAGTTTGCTTCCATAAAGATTTATAGCCTTAGAAACCCTATGGGGCAAGTCTACTGTCCTATATGGTTGCTATGAGTTAGAATCGACTCGATGGCAGTGGGTTTGATTTGGTTTTGGAGAGTCATTTGATATCTATCTTCTAAGAGGCCATAAAAACAACTGCTACTCAGGAACATCTGCTAGGAGAATTTATCTGTTGGCTCCCGTCTCCCACTGGGGACAGGTTTGCCCTGTTAACTCCCCTACACCTCCATACTATGTATGTCCGGATGCCCAGGGAGACCCACAGCATGTCATGCCTCAGTGTCAACAGGAAAAAGCCAAGGGCAGCAGAAGGCTAGAGACATTGTTAAGTTGTGCCCGTGAGAATTTGGCCAGGGCCCACACAGAGCTAGTTGCCACTGCAGAGGCTGGGCTGGAAGAAGTAGGCAAAGACCCTAAGACAAGTGAGGCTGAGTGGATCTAAAGTGGCACCTGAGAGGTGTCATATACACAGTCCAATCAGCAGAGAGTCCAGGGCTTGGGTTTGGTGGTTGTCATGGATTGAATTATGTCTCCCAAAAAATGTGTGTATCAGTTTGGCTGGGCCATGATTCCTGGTATTGTGTGATTTTCCTGTATGTTGTAAATCCTGCCTCCATGATGTTAATGAGGGAGGATGGGTGGCAGTTGTGTTAGTAAGGTAGGACTCAATCTACAAGATTGGATTGTGTCTTGAGGCAATCTCTTGAGATATAAAAGAGAGAAGTAAGCAGAGAGACAGGGAGAACTCATACCACCAAGAAAGTAGTGCCAGGAGCAGAGCGTGTCCTTTGGACCTGGGGTCCCTACGGGGAGAAGCTCCTAGTCCAGGGGAACATTGATGACAAGGCTGACAGAGACAGAAAGCCTTCCCCTGGAGCTGATGCCCTGAATTTGGACTTTTAGCCTACTTTACTGTGAAGAAATAAATTTCTCTTTGTTAAAGCCATCCACTTGTGGTATTTCTGTTGTAGCAGCACTAGATGACTGAGACAGTGGTGTTGAGTTAGAACCAGATCATGTAGAGTTTTGTCCCTCCTTCGTCTAGATGCTTCTGCTAATACCACTCCTTGTTGCTTTGACTTATTTTTTAAGTCTTGATTCATAAGGAGTTTATCGTCAATGAAATACCCACAGCCTTTTGCTGCATATAAATAACTATTATATACAGTATGTGGAAAAACTCTCATACTGTACATAATAAGTTCTTTTTGGAATTTATCGTGTTCCTTTTGGAACTTAAATAAATAAGTTAAATAATAAATAAAAACTTCCTTTTAGAACTTAAACATAGCACTCCTGATTTCCCTCTTTTAAATTTATCTGTTGATGGTGGTCCCATTGCTTCAATTGGTCAAGCAAATTAGGTTCCCATTTAAAAATTTTTATACATACTGCTTCATGATGTTGGTTACTTTTCTCCCAATGTGTCAACTTTCTCATTATTTCCATTTTGTTTGTTTCGTTTCCATTAATAGACCTTTCCTGGCCTTCCTTAGCTTCTCCTCTTTGTTTTAGGGTAAATGTTGACCATTTGGTCTCATATAGTTGATTATTTAAGGGAGCACAGTATTCACAGGTGATATTGTTTATTTTATAAGCCAATCTATTATTTGGCTGAAAAATGACCACCGGGAGTAGCTTCAGTTCCAGTTCAAAGGGTATCTCAGAGCAATAGTCTCAGGGGTTCCTCTAATCTCTATCAGTCCAGTAAGTCTGACCTTTTGTAGGAATCTGAAGTTTTGTTTCACATTTTTGTCACTTTCTATTCAAGACCTTCTACTGTGTCCCTGGTCAAAATGGTCAGTAGTGGTAGCCAAGCACCATCTAGTTCTTCTGGTTTCAGGGTAGATTTGCCTGTGGTTCATGTAGACTATTAATCTTGTGGACTAGTTTCTTCTTTGAATCTTTGGTTTCTTTCATTCGCTTTTGTTCCAGACAAGTAGACACCAACAGTTGTATCTTAGATGGCTGCTCACAAGCTTTTAAGACCCCAGACACTACTCACCAAACTAGGATGTAGAACATTATCGGTATGCACTATGTTATGCCAATTGACGGTCAAGATATTTTTGTACCTCGGTTCCATCATCCAGGGTATGAGCTAATTCTTTCTAGCTCTGAATCATTTCCAGTGCCCTCCAGGGCTGAGATTGTAACATGGTTTTGAAATAGCAGAGATGACAAATCCGAAATGAGGGAAAAGCTGCTGATACTTCACTCTGTCACAGTTGCTCTGATTGGTTTTAGGATGTTCCTTCCATTTTGGGGGATTATGCCTGCCTTGGTTAAGGTTCTTTCAAAATCAGAGCTTGAGACAAGAACTTGGTTTATTTAGGAGGTGTTCCCATGATGGAGTGAGGGTTTGAGGTGAGTTAGGGAAAGAAGAGTCAATAAAGGGTATATTCTGAGCGAATTACTGCCATGGGCAACTGGGGCTCAGTCTTGCTGGGGACACTGAGGAATCGTGTACAATATGCCTCAGAATTGTCCCACTGAAGGACAGGAGGCTGGTGCATTTATCCACTAAACTCCCATACGCCACTGGTTTACTGTCAGGGGTATTAACTCCCCTGCACCTAGAGGATGCACCTGCCTGCACAGGGTAAATAACTTCTGCAGCTTCAGAGAAAACCCAGAGTCAGGGAAGCAGAGAGATGCTGCTGTGAGAGCTTGAGGAGGGACTGGAAACATGCAAGGAGCTAAAATCAGTGAGCCAAGGTGATGTAGCATGGGGTATTCCAAGAGTAGGTCACTCAAAGAAACAGGCTGTAGAGCAGGGTTAAGGAAAGTGTTGATAGGAGGTGCACCATGAACTCCCACTGCCCACTCTTCCAGGTTGATGGTATCAATCCGCCCAATATTAAGAGACCCTTTCCATTCCACTGCACTGTCTAACGCTGCTTCCATACCTTGGGATGGAGAATTCATGAAGCAGTGCCTTATCTCTAGGTCTCACACTTTCCTGGGTCAGACCTACCTACCTCTCCCTCACCTCCACTCCTTCGAGCTTACAGGTGTCCTAGGGGGTGTTCACATGGGGTTAGACAGGGACAGAGTGAAGTTCTGTGGCACCCACTGGTGGTGAGGGGGTGGTGGCTTCATGAGTTCTTCCATGCAGCAGCGTATGAGGCCTGGGTACTAGATGCTGGTGATGGTAGTAAAGCAAGTATCTACTCATCCATTTCTCGGGGAAGCTCTGAGCATTGGCGAAGTTACCCAGTGTCCATGCTTCAGCCCAGGATGTTAAGTGGCCTGTCCAGTAATGTAAATTGGGTCTATAAGAAAGACTATGCCCAGGAAATTCATAGAAATATTTTGCCTCCTTTCAAACCTAAATCTGGTTTGAGATCCCCTTTAGTTGAAAAATACTGTCTGCGTTGGAGATGTGATTTTGTCTTTTGGTCTAAGATAGGGGTTGGCAAACTTTTTCTGTTAAGGATCAGAACTGTAAATATTTTAGGCATCGTGGGCCACAAATGGTCTCTGTTACATTGTCCTTCTTTCTTGTAACACTTTAAAAATGTAAAAACCATTCTTAAATTGCGTGCCGTACAAAATCAGGACACAGTGGTTTGCAGGCCATAGTTTTCCAAGTCCTGGTCTAACAGCTTGCTCCCAGGACATCAGGAGCCATAGGAATACCCAGACCATGTCTCTTGGGGTGGGAGAGAAAGAGGAAAAGGAAGAGGGCAGAATGAATAAGAATCCATTCAGCTCTATCTGGGCTGGGCTTTGACCAGCCACAATGGATTTATTTAAGTCTAATAAGTCAGGCCTCAGGAGATGTATTGGAGCGGCTGTGATTGTCTTTCTTTGTGCCAGGGGACCACAACATAGCCTGTGAGTGGGGAGGAGGTCTCCTCTGAGTCAAGAAATTATAGTCGTTACTGCTGAAGGTCATAGCATCAGAAAAGAGGCAGCCCATGGATTAAGAATACAAAGGCATATCCAGTCACGAAAGAGAAACTACACAGTAATCTGAGCATGGAAAGATTAATACAAACAACTATTTCTATAACAGGGAATTGGAGTATCAGGAGATTGGCTAGTAAGAAATAAAGAACCCAAAGCAAAACTTGTTGCCATCGAGTCAATTCTGACTCATAGTGACCCTATAGGAGAGAGTAGAACTGCCCCAATAGGGTTTCCAAGAAGGGGCTGGTGGATCTGAACTGCCAACCTTTTGGTCAGCAGCCATAGCTCTTAACCACTGCGCCACCAAGGCTCTAAGAAGTAAAGAGAACTTTAAAAACATAAGATAACAATAATATAAGTACTACCCCTAGAGCTGAGATAGAAGGCCCAAAGAAGATTCTCCCCTCCCCTGCTCCCTCCCTGCCCCAGGTCTGAGAAGTCCTGGGCATGGCAGAGAAGTCAGAATGGTGCAGTGCCAGCAGAACTTTCTAGAAATCTTCCCTCTAGAACTTTCTGGAAACTTTCCTCTAGTGTGCCAAGAGAAGCTGTTCATGGGGAGTTGTCTCACTGGTGCCAGGTGAGGGGGGGGTGCCAGAAAAGTTGCTGGCTGCTGGCTGCTACTGGCGACTGGGCATAGCAGGAACTGGGCGCTGGGAAGCCACTGTGCTGCAGGAATTTGGGGCTGCACTAGAACCAGGAAGCAAAATCCTTTCCTCTTGCTAAGTCTCTCCAGCACCCTCTACTGGCAAAAGAAAAGGAGCCCTGGTGGCACTGTGGTTAAGAGCTCAGCTGCTAATTGAAAGGTCAGCAGTTCAAACCCACCAGCCACTCCGTGGGAGAACGATGTGGCAGTTTGCTGCCATAAAGATTACAGTCTGGAATCCCTATGAGGCAGTTCTACTCTGTCCTATAGGGTCGCTATGAGTCAGAATCAACTCGACAGCAATAGGTTTGCTTTTGAGTTGGCAAAAGAAAAATGCTTAAGGGCCCCGTCCTGTTTTCGCAGAACAGGGAAAAAGGGTGATTTGGAACTGAGAGGCAATCAGTCAATAACAGGAACAAAAGAATTCCTCCTTCCAGGAAAGAAAAGGATTCTGCCTGGACCTTGACTGGGGAAGATGTCTCACTGGTGGGACTTCAGTTTTCCCACCCACCCCCCTTCACTGACTCTGCAGTGGCCAGAGTTTGAGTTTGGCCTTAGGTCATTAAGAATGGCATTCCTATTAATCTTGGGGTATCCTTCTGTGGAGCCATAGCCTGTACTGAGTTGTCCTGTGAAGAATTAAAGGAGCAACCACTAGTGGCAAAAGCATCCTGGTGACCAGAGAAGAGGGCTGGAGAAAAGATCTAGAGGGACTGGTCCAGGAGCTTCCCCCACCCCACCCTGGGTCAGCCCTTGGGAATCCATCCAAATAGCGGGGACTTGGGGGGATTTTTATGGAATGAGGGGGAAGGCTGATGCTACAGTCATGTGAATATCAAAGGCAGACATAATTACCTGGTCCAAGGCTATAGAAACACAGGAAATACACTTAGAAGAGAATATCATTCAGCTCCAAAGTATCAGTACAATTATTACTGAGGGAAAAGTTCAAAATCATTTATTTCCTTCTGTATTTCCATGATTTTACATGGTATGGTGATAATCCAGACTCAGGGCAACAATTTCGGAGTTCCCCACTCCAACCTACAATAAAGAACTGAGAAAAGAAAGTTTTCCTTCAAACCACCTTTCCATTTGGGCCAGCAATGAATTCCTGTGTGCTAAAACATTTTAACATTCCCATGATATAATTTATGGTACAGTTTTCTTGTGGATGAGAAGTTCATCATTTTTCTAGTCAACCTGATTCTGACACTAGCAAGTCTGGGACTAAGACAAATTCTCTGAGCCTCAGTTTCTTCTTTATCTATCAAATAAGCAGATAGATTAGTTGCTAAGACCCCTTCCAGCTCTAACAACGTGTTTCACTATAAAAACCATTGCCATTGAGTCGATTCCACTCATCAGGAATAACCTGCAAAACTTAGATTCACAAATTAGATAAATCAGAGAGTAATTTATTTGCTTTACTAATAGGATTATTCATTTCTCAAATGATTCACAACCGAATTCCTTTAAAAAATTTTATCTTAGTGTCTTTTCAGGAATGTTTTTCAGGAACATGGTATTAAATAAAGAGTAGTGCAGCCGTTCCATCACATTAGACGGCAACTATACACATGGACCTCACTGGATGGAATACACAGGAATCAAATGGACTACATCTGTGGAAAGAGATGATGGAGAAGCTCTCGATATCATCAATCAGAACAAGGCCAGGGTCCGACTGCAGAACAAACCATCAGTTGCTCATTATGCAAGTTCGAGTTGAAGCTGAAAAAAATTGAAACAAGTCCATGAGAACCAAAGTACAACCTTGAGTATACACCACCTGAATTTAGAGACCATCTCAAGAATAGATTTGATGCACTGAACACTAATGCCATCAAGAACATCATACATAAGGAAAGCAAAAGGTCATTAAAAAGACAGGAAGGAAAGAAAAGACCAAAATGCATGTCAGAAGAGACTCTGAAACTTGCTGTTGAACACAGAGCAGTTAAAGTGAATGGACGAAATGATGAAGTAAAAGAGTTGAACAGAAGATTTCAAAGGGTGGCTCGAGAAGACAAAGTAACGTATTATAATGACATGTGCAAAGACCTGGAGTTAGAAAACCAAAAGGGAAGAACACGCTCAGCATTTCTCAAGCTGAAAGAAATGAAGAAAAATTCAAGCCTCGAGTTGCCATACTGAAGGATTCTATAGCCAAAAAATTCAACAACGCAGGAAGCATCAAAAGCTGATGGAAGGAATATACAAAATCACTGTACCAAAAAGAATTGGTTGACGTTCAACCCCTTCAGGAGGTAGCATATGATCAAGAACCAATGGTATTGAAGAAAGAAGCCCAAGCTGCGCTGAAGGCACTGGCAAAAAACAGGGCTCTAGGAATTGACTGAATACCAACTGAGATGTTTCAACAAATGGATGCAGTATTGGAGGTGCTCATTTGTCTATGCCAAGAAATTTGGAAGACAGCTACCTGGCCAACCACCTGGAAGAGATCCATACTTGTGCCCCTTCCAAAGAAAGGTGATGTAACAGAATGCAGAAATTGTTAAACAATATCATTAATATCACAAGCAAGTAAAATTTTGCTGAAGATAATTCAAAAGTGGTTGCAGCCATACATCCACAGGGAACTGCCAGAAATTCAAGTCGAGTTCAGAAGGGGGCATGGAATGAGGAATATCATTGCTGATTGTCAGAGGGATCTCGGGTTAAAGCAGAGAATACCAGAAAGTTGTTTACCTGTGTTTTACTGACTATGCGAAGGCATTTGACTGTGTGGATCATAACAAACTATGGATAACACTGTGACGAATGGGAATTCCATAACACTTAATTGTGCTCATGCGGAACGTGTACATAGACCAAGAGGCAGTTGTTTGAGTAGAACAAGTGAATACTGCATCTGTGTTGTATCCTTTTACCATATTTATTAAATCTGTACGCTGAGCAAATAATCTTAGAAGCTGGACTATTATGAAGAAGAATGGGACATTAGGATTGGAGGAACACTCATTAACAATCTGCAATATGCAGATGACACAGCCTTGCTTGCGGAAAGTGAAGAGGACTTGAAGCACTTACTGATGAAGGTCAAAGACTACAGCTTTCAGTATGGATTACACCTCACCATAAAGAAAACAAAAATCCTCACAACTGGACCAATAAACAACATCATGATAAATGGAGAGGAGATTGAAGTTGTCAAGGATTTCATTTTACTTGGATCCATAGTCAACGTCCATGGCAGCAGCAGCCAAGAAATCAAACCATGTGTTACATTGGGCAAATCTGCTGCAAAAGACCTCTTCAAAGTGTTAAAAAGCAAAGATGTCACTTTGAGGACTAAGGGGCACCTGACCAAAGCCATGGTGTTTCCAATTGACCCATATGCATGCAAAAGCTGTATAATGAATAAGGAAGACCGAAGGATTGATGCATTTGAATTACAGTGTTGTGGAAGAATACCGAATATACCATGGAGTGCCAGAACGAACAAATCTGTTGGAAGAAGTACAGCCAGAATGCTCCTAAGAAGCAAACATGGTGAGACTTTGTCTTACATACTTTGGAGAGACCAGTCCCTGGAGAAGGACATCATGCTTGGTAAAGTAGAGAGTCAGCAAAAAAGAGGAAGACCCTCAATGAGATGGATTGACACAGTGGCTTCAACAATGGGCTCAAACAGCAATGATCGTGAGGATGGCCCAGGACTGGGCAGTGTTTCGTTCTGTTGTACATGGGGTCGCTATGAGTTGGAAGCAACTGGATGGCACCTAACAACAACAGTGCAGCCATAATTGGAAATAGTGTAACTGCCTGTGACAAATATCCAGGAATTCAGGATTTTTACATAAATTAATCAATCATAATAAATTATTCCCTTACACTTGTCTAAGCCCAGTCTTCCTTCAAATCAAGAAAGTGCCCTTACCTGGTGAGATTTTAGAGACAACAGTGAAGTCTTAGGCCCAGGGGAAAGCAAGCAAGCAAACAAAAAGACATAGTTCTTACCTGACGTCACATCATAAAAGTTGCACGCCTTTGTCTCAAGGCTTCAAGAGTTTTTTTAAAAGCAAATATCTTTGGTATGAATAAAAGTATAATTTATTTGCAGATATTTACACCTCAGTGTGACTGGGTTAATTAGTTGGTCTCCCGAGGAGTCTTGACAGAAAGGTGTTGGAAGCCAAGGGGTGAAGAAAGACTGGGGGCGGGGGGGGGGGTTGGTTGGTACAGGGAGTAAGGGTGAAGAGGAATCACTGGACATGAATTCTTTCCCATCCTTTATTTATTCCCGGCCACATACCCAGTGCCTGACGCATGGGGGCGCTCAAAAAATATTTCAGGAAAGATTCTGGAGCTGCTTCGTGCAAAGCTGGCCGGGTGGCGAGGTTGGAACTTGAGAACGCTGAGTTGCATCCTCGCGCCAAGGAGGGCAAATCTGCGAATGGAAGCTGCAGCAGATCGCACGGCTGGCCGGAGGGGGCGAAGGTAACTGTTGAAGATACAGGTGCAGAGCGGCCCGAGGGACAGGAGCAGCATAGACTGGGGTCAAAGGTCAGGCTGGGGAGGAGCCGTCTGACTCTGGGAACTCCGTCCCCGAGGTGCTGCGGCGGCTAAGGGTGAGGTCCTACGCTAGGGGCAGCTGCGGGGGTGGCGTTGGGGACTGAGGTTGGGCGATCGTCGCGACTGGATGATTTTGCGCGCCGCTGAGTCTGCAGGGAGCGCTGTCCTGGGTCACTGTGAACGTGGCCAGTTTTGCAGAATAAGCGCTTCCTGGGACTGTACGCGGAAAGGCGGGATTTAACTCTGAAAGTCCGTACAGCACGCTCTTGGGTGCAAAGAGCGCGCTTTTCGGGGACGGTGCGCGCGGTGGTGAGGGCCACTTTGCGCGCCACCAACTTTGCAGAGCGCGGTCTCCGCAGACCGTGCGCTGTCCCCTCAGCAGTGACGTAGGTCATCTTGCGCGCCGTCAACTTTGCGGAGCGCTGAGTTCCGAATCTGTGACGGTGTACTCAGCCTTTCCCGGCTCCAGGTCCTGCTCCGGCGGCTCCTCCCCCTGCAGCGCCTCCGCTTTTACTTTCGCTTTCGCTACAGCGGCCCCAGATCCCCGAGCAGGAGTGACAGATACAGTCTCCAGCTCCGGCCGGCCGACTTCCCTGGGAACGGTAACTGCGGCCGCCGCTCCGCCGGCGCTCTCCCACCGTTCTGACGCGCGCTTTCCCTCTCCTTCCTTCCCATCCTGCGTGGTTTAGCCATCGCGACCGCAGGTTGAGACGCAGGGGGTGGGGCGGCGGCGGGGGGGCGGCCCCGACCCCAGGAGCGACCCAGACGACAGCCGTTGAAACTTGGGGGAAGTGCTCACCCCGCCCCCAGCATCGCTTGGTTTGCTCAGCTTGTCCTCCCTTTTCTCCGACTTGGGACACTCGGTACAGTACGGAATTTGCTGGAACCCCGCCCCTTAAAAAAAAAAAAAAACAAAAACCCAAACCCTTTGCTATTGAGTCGATTCCGACTTACAGCGACCCTATAGGACAGAGTAGAACTGCCCCGTAGGGTTTCCAAGGAGCGGCTGGTGGTTTCGAACTGCTGACTTTTTAGTTTGCAGTCGAGCCCTTAACCACTGCGTTACCAGAAAGGAAGGGTGCGTTATTTGGCACCGCAGTTAACAGCGAAGGCTCCGGGTCAGACAGGCCTAGTGGAACCAGTCCCTGCACTCCTGCTTGCGAGCTGTAGGACCTTGACCTTGTCTGTGCCTGTTTGTTAATGGGAATGATAGGGATCCCCGGCTGACGGTGACGGTGGCTATGGGCATGGAAGGAGGTGATGGCGGTGCACAGCAGAGCCTCAGCACAGGCTCAGTACGTGTGCGCTACTGTCGTCATTGTCGGGCTATCCTTGCTGCAGGGTTCATGGAGGGGCCTCGAGGAGGTGAAAGGGCCGGCGATATTTAGTCCTGTGGACTCACAGGCTGCAGGCGAGACCTTGTAGCCCTTCACTGTTCTACGCAGCTTTGCGGTTTATGGGGCCGTAAAGTTGCTTGCAGGAGCCCTGGTGGCACAGTGGTTAAGCGTTTGACTGCTAACCAAATGGTCGGCAGTTCAAATCCACCAGCCGCTCTCTGGAAACGCTATGAGGTACTTCTGCTTTGTCCTGTAGGGTCTCTGTGAGTCGGAATCTACTCAATGGCCACGGGGTTGGTTGGTTGGTTGGTTGGTTGGTTGGTTTTTTTTTAAGTCGCTTGCAGATGGCTCTGGATGAGCCATTCCCAGCCCTTTTCTCCTGAGTACGTGGGCTGGCGGATGTGGCCCTGACCTTTGCTTACTTATTGGCTGTTTCCTCCTTCAGGGTCTTCTAGGCAACCAACCTGACCTTTGTCCTCGGTATCACAACCCAAGTTCCAACACCTGGGTTCATAAGCCACCTTCTGTACCCGTTTAGCATGTGGCGTTGGGCAGGTTACTTAGCCTCTCTGAAGAAACCTAGATTTCTTGTGCAAAACAGAGGGCAAGGTTCCTGTCTCCTGGCAGTGCTGTGAGGAGCAGGTGACACAGTGGAGCACTTGAGTGCCCAGCAGAGCTGCCGCCAGGTGCACAGGTGACAGGTGAAGTTTTCACCAGGGCTGCTTCTCTTTGAACCCTTTAGAAGGATTGCCTTTATTTGCTCAAGAAGTGCAGCACAAATTGTAGTATGTTGCTTTTCTGGGGAAACAGCTGCAATGAGTCTATTTCCCGCCTCATAAAAAAAATCCCAAGTTCAAACAATGGCTGGGAAGTGATTTCTTACCCAGATATGTACCAGTTGCCCCAATATGGGGACAGTAATAAAGCGTGTTTTGAAATAATCACTAGAGGAATTTTGTTTCTGTCTCCACAAAAGCTATTTACAATATGGATGTGGTTTTAAAATCTCAGTGCAAGTTGACAGCTGAATGTCTTAGTCTTGAGTTCTATGGGCAGTGATGATAATAGAAATACTTATTGAACATTCAGAACGTGCCACAGTGTACTTAGCATTTTACGTGCATTGCTCCATTTACCTTCACAGCCACCTGTGACTTAGGTGTCATGGTTTGCCCATTTTACAGATGGGGAAACTGAGGCTCAGAGTCATTAAGTACTTTGTCTGAGGTTTCATGGCTACTAACGTTGAGGAGCTAATTTGACCCGAGATCAACTGATTGCCATGCCTGGACTCTCGCAGCTGTCCTCCTGGGTCCCTTTCATTGTGTTGTCTGTCCTGGGTCAGCAGTTTATTCTGGCACTGAAGGAATTAAAAATGCATTTCGGTTGTAACGTTCATAAAGAAATATTTCTTGAGTGCCTGCCGTGTGTGTGGCACTTTTCTGTGCCTGATTGTCATGCATCGAGTTGTGTCCCCAAAAAATATGTGTATCAATTTGGCTAGGCATGATTCCCAGTATTGTTTGATTGTCCACCATTTTGTCATCTGATGGGATTTTCCTCTGTGTTATAAATACTGTCCCTAGGATGTTAATGAGATGGAATTAGTGGCAGTTATGCTAATGAGGCAGGACTCAATCTATAAGATTAGAGTGTGTTTTAAGCCAATCTCTTTTGAGATATAAAAGAGAGAAGAGAGCAAAGAGACATGGGGACCTCATACCACGAAGAAACTAGAGCCAGGAGCAGAGCACTTCCTTTGGGGTCCCTGTGCTGAGAAGCTCCTCAACCAGGGAAGATTGATGATAGGGACCTTCCTCCAGAGCCGACAGAGAGAGAAAGCCTTCCCCTGGAGCTGATGCCCCAAATTTGGACTTCTAGCCTACTAGACTGTGAGAAAATGAATTTCTTTTTCTTAAAGTCATCTGTTTGTGGTATTCCTGTTATAGCAGCACTAGATGACTAAGATACTGGTAAAAGAAAGATGATTAAGATACACTGTCAGTCTGCCAAACAGTTCTAGTTGATGTTAGTATCAATAGCAATAACCAACAGAGTGGTACTGTTAGTGCTTTGTGTATCATATTGACATTTAAAGAGAAGATAGGCGTATTTAACAGTCGAATAAGCAGAATCCCTTGGATGACTGCTGTTTGCAGTGTGGGCCCCAAGAAGGGGGCAAATACAAGGAAATGGTGCCAGCAAGCTGTTTCCGGGTGGCGTGGCAGACTGAGATAGGCCTGGATTTTCTTGGTGTGCCATGAGGATGAACGGAAATGAGGGGCCGAAACCAAGTCTTGGTTCTCGAGGCAGCTTCTTTCTTGACTGAAATGATGTGGCCGGGATCAGGCATCCCACTTGGTCACCCCCCTGGGGTGTGAATGCACTTGGGGTGGTTCCAGAAATCAAACTCAGCCTCTTAGGAATAAGAGAGTGACTGAACACTTAGCCTGACAGATTTAAAACGCTAAGTACCACTGGACTTGTAGAAATTCACCCTGGCAGGTGGTTGGAAGGAAAGCTTCGTGCCCTGCAGGTTTTGTTCACCTTCAACCCAGAGAGAGGCTGTAGGTTTCAAAAAGAAGACTCTTATGGCCTACTGTTTGGAGGGAAAGCTCTGGAAAGCCTCTCGCCGTTTGAGCCATAGAAATCCACCTGAACTTAATGTTTCTGTAGCCAAGTTCACGTGTCTGGGAAGGATGAGGGATTACGCTGGGTGATTGAACTGGGCCGTGTACGGTTCTCTTTGACTTGAACAGTTGTCTCCATGGCTCGTCTGCTTCCCCTTTACCTAGTTATCTCCTACTTGCGGTTCAGATCTCAAGGCAGACGTTGCCTCCCCTGCAAACCTTCCCTGACTTCTCAAAAAGGCTCAAGGCTGAAAAGGCTCGGAGGCAAGGCTCGGTCAGGTCCCCGGTATGGTTTTTTTTAAAGGTCACAAGATAGGTGATGTCCCTGATACCGATTTTCTGGTTTACTTTTTCTCCTCCCAGATGGCAGATGGTCAGAGCTGTATCTTGGAGCAGGGAGCTGGGGATTCAGCAGATACAGATGTGGTTGATGCCAAGCCAGACCGGTCCTCATTTGTCTCGTCATTCTTCCCGTAAGTCACCTTCCCTTCTGGTTTAATCAAGGGTCCTGGGCCACTTAGGCCTGCCAAGCCTCTGCCATCCCCATCCACCATGGGGAAGGAGAAGTTCAAGGAGGCTGTTGCTATGTGATCTAAACAAATACCTTTTGATAAATCATTAGTTTTATTAAACAGTAATTATCAATCAAAATAATTATTAAATTGAAATTGCAACTTTTAATGGGATCCACCACCATGATTCCAACTCATGGCGACCCCATGTGTGTCAGAGTAAAACTGTGCTCCATAGGGTTTTCAGTGGCTGACTTTCTTGGAAATAGATCGCCTTTCTTCTGAGGTACCCCCAGGTAGACTCAAACTGCCAGCCTTTCAGTTAGCAACCAAGCACATTAATCATTTATACCACCCAGGGACTCCTTTAATGGGATAGATAGGACTTCTAAAAAAATTAGTTTATGAATCTATGGATTAATAATACTTATTGCTAGAATAAGAAGGAATTCAGTATCACTTTTTTCTGTTTTTCATTTTTGTAGATGTAAGTGTTTAGGAACCATTAATAAATACATAAGGATGACAGGAGTTTTGTTATACTAATGTCATTTAATTTTGTTTGAATTGAGATTTATTTATTGTGCTTTAGATGAAGGTTTACACAGTAAATTCGTTTCACATTAAACAATACACATATGGTTTTTTGGCATTGGTTGCCAACCGTGCGACATGTCAACACTCTCCCCTTGTCAACCTTGGGTTCCTGATTTCCATTTGTCCAGCTTTCCTGTCCCTTTCTGCCTTCTTGCCCCTGGGCTGGTGTGCCCTTTTAGTCTCTTATACATGGTTGAGCTACATGTATTATTGTTTGTTTTATGGGCCTATCTAATCTTTGACTGAAGGGTGAACCTCAGGAGTGGCTTCAGTACTGAGTCAAAAGGGTGTCTGGGGGCCATACTCTTGGGGTTTCTCCAGTCTCTTTCTGACCAGTAAGTCTGATCTTTTTTTTTTTTTTGTGAGTTAGAATTTTGTTCTACATTTTTCTCCATCTCCATCTGGGTACCCTCTATTGTGATTCCTGTTAGAGCAGTTACTGGTAGTAGCTGGGTACCATCTAGTTATGCTGGACTCAGTCTGGTGGAGGCTGTGGTAGTTGTGGTCTGTTAGTCCTTTGGACTAATCTTTCCCTTGTGTCTTTGGTTTTCTTCATTCTCCCTTGTTCCAGATGGGGTGGGACCAGTGGAGTATCTTAGTTGGCTTCTCACAAGCTTTTAAGACCCCAGACATTACTCACCAAAGAAGGGTGTAGAACATTTTCTTTATAAGCTTTATTATGCCATTGGAGCTAGATATCCTCAGAGACCATGGTCCCCAGCCCTCAGCCCAGTAATTCGATCCCTTAGGGAGTTTCAGTGTGTCTATGAAGTTTCCGTGACCTTGTCTTGGTCAAGTTGTGCTGACTTCCATAGTATTGTGTACTGTCTTACCCTTCACCAGAGTTACCACTTAATCTATTGTCTAGTTAGTGTTTTTCCATTTCCACCCCTCCCCTCCCTAGTAACCATCAAAGATTGTTTCTTTCTGTGTGTAAATCTGTTCATGAGTTTTTATAATCATGGTCTCATACAGTATTTATCCTTTTGTGATTAACTTATTTCACTCAGCATAATGCCCTCCGGATTCGTCCGTGTGTGAGATGCTTCGCAGATTCATCATTGTTCTTCACTGTTGTGTAGTATTCCGTTGTGTGTACGTACAGTAGTTTATCTATTCGTCTGTTGATGGGCACTTAGGTTGTTTCCATCTTTTTGCTATTGTGAGTGTGCGTATGTCTATTCATGTGATGGCTCTTATTTCTCTAGAATATGTTCCTGAAAGTGGGCATCATTTAATTTTTTTTTAATTCTTTCTGAGTTATGTGCCAGAAATGACAACTCAATTAAGTTCTTCCTCTATTGTGTTGAAGATAAAGAGTTGGAAATTACCTGACTTACAAAAGAAACTGTTATTCAGCCCTTGAAGAACTATGTTCTCAATTTCTGGGAAGCACACCGAAAAAGCTTTTATGAAAACTTCTTAAACAACTGTTAATTCAACCTGTTTCTCTTTTACTTAGAGGCAACTTGTTTAAAACCAAAATACTCAAAAAAGAGATAAGATGATTAAGATAGTATAATACACATTTGTTGATATCACTTTTTGATAAACCACATGCTTTTTAAAATATATTTTTGTCAAGATCTTGGGGCTGCAAATGAAGCTCTTTCATATATGGAAAATGTCTGTTGTTGAATCTCATTGATAAAGCCAGTCTTCCCTGTCAAACCAGTCACATCAGACTTGTTTTCTATCAGTAAAACTCTGGTACCTTTTTTCAGTTCAACAAATGTGTAACAAGGCATCCCTGTGGCAATCATCAGAAGGAGCCCTGGTGGCGCAGTGGTTAAAGCGCTCAATTGCCAACCTAAAGGTAGATGGTTTGAACCCTCCAGCCACTCTGCAGGAGAAAGATGTGGCAGTCTGCTTCCATATAGATTACAGCCTTGGAAACCCTATGGGGCAGTTCTACTCTGTCCTGTAGAGTCACTGTGAGTGGGAATCGACTCGACGGCAGTGGGTGACAATCATCTTTTTTCTGAATCTTTGGATGGATGGAAAGGAAGGGAGGGAGGGGCACAAAGCCTATCCCCGTGTTTACCTCCTGGAATCAGTATTTGCATCCCTGGGTGGTACAAATGGTTAATGCTCTTGGTTGCTATCTGAAAAATTGGAGATCTGAGTCCACTCAGAGGTATCTCGGAAAAAAGGCCTGTCATTCTACTTCTGAAAAATGACCCGTTGAAAACACTGTGGCACACAGTTCTGGTCTAACACACGTGGAGTCACCGTGAGTTGGGAGTGACTTGACAGCAACTGGTCACAGGACTCTAGCTCAAGAGTGATATCGTCTTACCAGGGTATGAAAGAGGCAAGGTCGTTAAACAAGATCTGTCATCACTGCCATCCCATTGTACCATATAATTGAATCTGGAACATCCCAGTGCTGGCCCAGATAACCCCATTTCTAATGCCATGCTGCAGCCTGATGAGAGTCATGTAAGAGCAGGAAGCCCCACCACAGGGTGTGCATACTGATAGTTTAACTGTCCCTTTGTTAGAGGCCCTGGAGGTAGGGTTAGGCCCAGTGGGGAGAAGTGGAAGAAGTGAGACTGGGAAAGGGGAGGTGGTGTCTCAGACAGACCAGTTGCAGGAAAAAATACAGATGGAAGTTGAGGATCTGGTGATCAGTTCCGTTAAAACTGAGCTGTCTGCACCTGCACCCTTGGAAAGGCTTCATATACCCCTTTTTGAGGATCTCTACCTTAAAGACCCATCATTTTGTAAAAAAATGTATGTGACTTTGTGGTATGGTTCCCCACCCCACCCTTTTGAAAGGTTAAATAAGCCCAGATAATTTCCTACATTTAGGTCTATTGTACCTTTTTTATAGTGTGACTGAAGTTGACATAAAGCTTCATATTATCAAAATAAAAAGCAAGTGTCCCTGCAGAATATTTAAATTCCATTTTCTGAAATGCTTACTTTAGCCGTGTGAATTGTAAGACATGATTGTTGAGTTACTAACAATATTGAGCTACAAATTGGCAATTTAATGTCTTACTCTTTTAGGTTGTGAAATGTTCGTTGCTTATTTTCTCTGCCTTTTCTAGGCATCTGACTCTACCCATGTGTTAGATGATCCATTAGCCACCTATCAGGGATGCAGTCAGTTTGAATGAAATTCCATTAGGATTTGTGACATACCTTAACGTTTAGATTTTTCCTTCCATTTTTAACTAGTGTTGCCAGATTTAAAACTAACCACTTCAGATCCCATTCTTGTTCACTATTTCATTCTTTAATTCATTTGTTAAATGTTTATGGAGCAACAGAGAGAGAAGTTTAGTCCTTGTATTAAGTCACATACATGGTATGTGGCTGAGCCAGGATTTGAACCTGGATTCACCTGCCTCTCAACCAGTATTCTTTGTTGCTGCCAGGCCCTGTTTTGGGCCCTGGGGATACAGTCATCAGCAAGATAGCATGGTGCCTGCTTCAGACACTTACATTCCTGTAGGGAAGGCAGACAAGGAACAGATAATAGAGGTGTGATGGGGCTAGAAGAAGGGCAGGAGAGGGTTGCTGTGGGAGAAAAATAAACGAGAGCACCCACCCTGCCTTGGGGCTCAGATACAGCCCCCTGGAGGCGTGATGTTTGTGCTGCGACCTGAGGATGAGGAGGAGTGAGGTGGAGGAAAGGGCGTACCTGAAGACCTGGAGCAAGAGACCTGGGGTCATTCTAGCTGATAGCAATCTGGGCATGTAGAGGGGCCGGAGAGGAATGAGGGAGAATGAACAGGGACCAGATTTTAGAAATGAGTCCCTGGGTGGTGTAAACAGTTAACATGCTTGGCTGCTAACCAAAAGGCTGGAGGTTAGAGTCTACCCAGAGGTACCTTAGAAGAAAGGCCTGGCGATCTACTTCCGAAAAATAAGCTGTTGAAAACCCTATGGAGCACAGTTCTGCTCTGACACACATGGGGTCACCAGGAGTCAGAATCGAGTCAACAGCAACTGGTTGAGATATTTTGGGGGTGCAGGTCATGTTAAGGATTTGGAATTCATCTGACGGACAGTGGAAATCCTTAAAGGGCTTAAGTAGTAGAGTGACTTGATCAGTTACCCCTAAAAAAACAAAACCACCTAAGCTGCAGGGAGGAGGGGAAGGGTCCTAAGAGGGGTCGTCGTGGGCAGGGGAAGCCGGGTGGGAGGCTGCTGCGGATGGTTTCGACTGGAGGGGACCAGGGTCAGTGGACGGGAGCCTGGACCCCAGAGGTGTCTGGGAGGTAGAAGCGACAGGACTTTGTGACGAGGCCGAAGGAGGCTGAAGGAGAAACGATAAGAAGAGTGGCAGCTGTGACCACAAGGGTGCATCATCTAGCAACCACTGAGCATTCTTGGTAGAGAAAGGAGTAATGAAATTTATATTCATGACAACAAACTGCTACCTTTCCTGGTTCCCCCGAATGTTCCCACCGCCTAAGTTCCGTTGACTAAGCCCTCCTAAGAAATGTGGGTGGTGTTGGACTTCACCGTAACGGGATGGGACTCTTAAAGTGTGGTTCAGACAGTGGTTCACATTGGAAGCAGAGGGTGCCTGTCCATCATCACCGTTGGCCCATTGACACCCTGCACTTTCACCTCTGTGCCTTAAGCAAAATTCCAGCTGGGATTGTTTATTCTGCTGGAATTTAACTTACTTGGAAGACCTGAATTCGCCACTAGGCGATGGGTTGTTACAGAGGCTTTCCTGCAACCCAGAAGTGCTACAGCACCTCCCGTGGCCCTCTCTGCATGTGTAGGGGCACTGTGTACCCCACGTGTACGGTACACTGCGAGGGAGCAGCGCTGACAACTCCGGGTGTTCCTTGCAGTTGACGACAGCACCTTCCCCCCTCCCATCCTGCCCCAGCTCCTTTCTCTACAGTGGTCAGAATCCCTGTCAGGTAAAGGAGTGGAGGCTGTAGTGCCCCCTACCCATCTCAGCTTGGGGACCAGCTGCCTACATGCTCCTCTCCTCCCCACCACACCGAGGCCTCAAGGATTCTGGGAAGTGGAAAGTAGCCCCCTTTCCCACAAAAAGCTCTGTGTGTGTGTGTGTGTAAAACTGTGCTCCACAATGGCTGATTTTTTGGCAGTAGATCACTAGGCCTGTCCTCTGAGACACCTCTGAGTGGCTCGAACTTCTAACCACCTTTCAGTTAGTAGCTGAGTGCTTTAACCGTTTGCACCATTAAGGGACTCCAGGACCTCGTGGCCGCGAGTAATTCCAAGTCCTCCTGAGTTAGGGGTCAGACTTTCTTGGCTTTTTTGTCTCAGTGCCGCTAGATGGCGGGACAGCATCGTTTTCTTTCCATCCCACAGGCCCTGAGGAATCCAGACCATTCTTGAATTTACTGTTATGGTTTTTTTAAATTAAATTGTTTTTCTAATTTTCTAATTACTGAAGAACATTTGGGAAATACAGGAAAACACAAAGGAAAAATATTTGAGGTATGTTTAAATTAGGAAAGCATTTGGGCTTTTAAAAATGATTTAAAGGAAATAAGTCTGGGTACAGTCTACATCAATTATGAGTCACAGTTTATAGACTAAGGATTATTGTCATCTGTGGACACTTGAAGAGGGATCTTTTTTTCTTATTTTTATTTATTGTTGTTGAGAATATACACAGCCAAACATAGAACTCAACAGTTTGTACACGTACAATTTGGTGACACTGATTACATTCTTCAAGTTGTGCGATCATTCTCAGCCTCCTTTCCTAAGTTGTTCCTCCCTCGTTAACATAAACTCACTGCCCCCTAAGGCTCCTGTCTAATCTTTCAGGTTGCTGTCATCAGTGTGATCCCATTTAGATAATTTTTAAAAGATCATAATGCTCAAGGCAGACCTTTTCTGCTAGTTAAGCCAAACTGTTGTTTGGTTTTAAGAAGTCTTTAGGGATATTTTTGGTTTAAGATTTAAAGATTATCTCAGGGTAGTAGTTTCAGGGATTCATCCAGCCTCAGTGGCTCCAGAAAGTCTGGATTCCATAAAAATTTGAAATTACGTTCTGCATTTTCCGGAGGGCTCTCTCTTGATGTAAAGTTTACTCTTGAGCACCTGTGCAGGTGACCTGCCATCCAAGATAAAGACGTGATCCCTGCCCTGGATCTAAACTCAGGTTTTTATTGGAGGCCTGGGTACAACTACAGAGATACTAATCACAGAAAATAACTCATTGCTGGATTGTAGGATACAGACTGGGAGCTGTGGGAGGCCTGGGAGGGGCAGGATGAGGGATGCCAGAGGAGGAGCAGAACTTGAGTTGTGGGAGAAAGGCAGTGGGGTTATTGAGACTGGAAGAGCCCACCTTCAGGGGACAGGGTGGGAATGATGGTTGAGCCGGGCCATGTAGCACGGGGTCTGGGAAAGCCGGCAGAGGCCCTTGGACCAGGCGAGTGTGGTCCGGGTGGCTCAGGCCACAGAGAGCCATTGTAGGTACAGGACCCAGTCCTGGCCACAGCCTGGATGGTGTCCCCTCTAGCATCGTCTGCTAGAGAGGCTTCTTCTTGAGTTTCTTGAGCTCTGCTCAAGGTCAGAATTAAACAAAATAATAAAACAAAGTAGCAAACAGATTTCACACATTCTTCGATTTCCCCAGGGCCTTCTTGGAGCCTGAGTGTTCCTGTAGAGGGGCACATTTATCCTCCCAGTGCCCCAGAGGGAAGAGGGCACAGAGAAGGCTTGTGTTTGAAATTGGATGACCTCCCTGTTTTAGCGGTACTGGGTCAGGTCATGTGGGCTTTATCCTCTGCATCATCTTTGTTTTCCAGCCTTTGTCCCCCTGGAGGGTGTTTAATAAATGCCACTTGATTATAATTCTTTCTCCTGAGCTGCAACTTGGGTTTCTCCACCACTGAGTGTTATACGTAAACAGGTCCCTATGAATAATGTGCTATTTGTGTAATTATAAGAAAAATCCAAGTGGCCTGCCTTTTCATTTGGAGGTGGAGGGGAGACTGTTTCAGAAAAAGTAATGCTTTGGGATTGGGGAAGACAACAAAGACGACAGGCTTTAATTTATTCCTAAGAAAATGTTGCAGATTAAGTGAAAGGAGTTTGGTCAGATTTATTATTGAAAGAGGCCAGGTCCCTGCCCCTTAAAAGAGTAAGAAAACCAGTTGCTGTTGAGTTGATTCCGACTCATAGCAACCCTATAGGACAGAAGAACTGCCTCAAAGGGTTTCCAAGGCTTCCAGAGGTTTCCAACCTATATGGAAGTAGACTGCCACATCTTTCTTCTGTAGAGCTGCTGGAGGGTTTGAACCTTGGACCTTTCAGTTAGCAGCCTAGCACTTAATCACTGTGCCACCAGGGCTCCTTCTTAAAAAATACAAAGATTAAAGTATACCCAAGGTGTTGAAATTCAGACTTCAGAACAATGGATCCCTGTCTCGCAGATTTGTATGTAAAGAGTAATATTTGATGCAGTGATGACACCATGTAAAATCACAGCCCAGCAGTGGAAGAGTGGAAGGGATCCAGGTTTGAATTCAGACAGATTGGGTTTAGATCCTGACCCTGCATCCCACTCACTAGTGAGGGAGGACAATAGCCAAGTCACTTAACCTTTCTGAGCCTCAGTTTCCTCATTTGTATAATTGTGCCCTGAATTGTGAGAATTAAATGAAGTCACTGTCAGCCTGCTCAATTGCCCGAATGTATCTGATGCAGAACAGACCACAGAATGATAACGTTAAAACTGGAAGACTCCTTAAAAGGTAATTTATCTGATTTATCCAATTCGTTTCTAGTATAATCAAGGAAAATAAGACCAGAGAGGTGAAATGGTTTACCCATAGTCACCCATCAGGGCTGGGGCCAAGACCTAGGCTAACTCAAGGTCCAGCACTCGCTCCCCCTTACATCAAGTGCTGCCCACAGCTGTTTTGTCAGAGAGCTATTCAGTTACATTAACCCACCAACAGAGCACGTTCTTCCACCTAAGTGGGTCAGCAAATTTAATTCTTCAGTGAAACTGCTTCTTTTCGGCTTTACTTCAGCTGAGGGATGACGTAGGGGGACAGCTGTTCCCAACAGGGCTGGGGATGGACTTTCCAACAAACAAAAAGTGTATGTTTCAGGAGCTGCGAGCCGCACACCACTGAAACATAACCCCGGGCTTAGAAACATGGAAGTCGTAGCTTCTCCGTGTTCCAGAAGGGGGAAAAAAATCAACCCTAAAGTTAAAAGGAGAAGTAAAGGAAGGGCGTAAATGATCAGATTTTCATAGTAGTAGAAATTTAAACGTACTATTAATATAAAAATTAAGTCTAGTAATAGAAGGGAGACCTGATGGCACAGCAGTTAAGAACTTGGCTGCTAACCAATAGGTCTGCAGTTCGAATTCATCAGCCACTCCGTGGAAACCCTATGGGGGCAATTCTACTCTGTCTTATAGGGTCACTATGAGTCGGAACCGACTAGATGGCAGATAACAACAACATTAATATAATAAAAATTAAGTCTAGTAATAGAAAAGTGGAAGAAAGGCCCGGCGATCTATTTCCAAAAATCGCCCAGTGAAAACCCTATGGACCACAACGATCCAATCTACAAGTAATCATGGGGAGGCAACATTCCATTGTGCGTGGGGTCACATGAGTAGGGGCCAACTCGTCGGCAGCTAACAATAGAGAAGGACTATGAAGACCTGAGTGGTTGCTCCCCAAGTGAACGTATGGTCAGAAGTAAGAAATGTGGGGTGTGGCATTGTATGTTCAGCCTGACTTTGCTGGAACTTATGCTGTCTGGCAGGCATCTGTGATGTCGAGTTTGCATACTATTCAGCTGAAAGTGAAAAGCATGGATGAAGTGTTTGCACAAGAATGAGGACTAAAGTATGTTAACTCTTCTAAATTCTGGACCCTGCAGTCATAATGCAGACATACCATTGTATCTTCCACTAAACCTATTGTTGGAGGCCACTGAGTTGATTCCTACTCATAGCGATCCCATGTGACAGAGTAGAAATGCTCCATAGTGTTTTCTTGGCTGTAATCTTTACGGAAACAGATTTCTCCCGTGGATCAACTGGAGGGGTTCCAACTGCCATCCTTTCAGTTAGCAGCTGAGTGCTTAACCCTCACACCACCAGAGCTCCTTACTAAATTTCTTAGGCTATTTGGAAATAATTCAGTCCTTTATTTCCCCTAGATGATTTTTTTTTAAAGTGCTTTGTTAATTTTTATTATCAGAGGTCTTGCTACCTTTTTTAGGGGGAAGGGGAAACGTGGGGGTTGATAGGCTTTGGGGAAGGGAATCGATTCTTCTCCTTAGCCCATTTTCAATTGAATTTGTTTCCCAGCTAAAGTGCATTTTTGCAAGAGCTTCAGAGAAAAAGGTATAGAGGCCGTTTTCTGTCTTGTTCAGCGACCCGAGGATAGCGCGTGATTAGGTTTGCCCAGGGTAACAGGTGTTGCCACCTCACTTCATCAGCTTCACACCTTTGCTTCACTGTGACCCTGAAGCAGGAAACTGAGAAACACATTGCTGAGCAGTTTGCTTTAAAGATGTTTCGGTTTTTATTTGTTCACATTTTTCTCATTGCATTTAGAGGGTTGAGGTGGGAAAGTGTTTTAACTCCTGGATGATTCACTTTATTCAGGATCACTGAAAATGTTCATATACCTCATTCAAAAATGAAGGGACTTGACCTGCCTTTGTGGTCTTTTACTGGACGATTTGTACTACTAGCTTAATTAAGCACCTTACAAGGAAAAAAACATAATGAACTTGGACTGTCTGACTTATCGCAAACTCCCTTCCTATTTTTGTCCATTTACTCACACACAGTTTTACATATTTTGAATTCACTTGTGTGCTCTCTTGCAGCCTGCTTTATAGATTTGGCGCTTCCTGCATACTCAACACTTGAAATAGCTATGCAGTATTTTACTCTGTTGATACTTGCTTTTTGCTGAGCCATTGCCCTATTGTTACAAAGTTAGGATTTTCCAGTTTTTTACTCTTAAAGACTGTGCTATTGGCTACATCTTTGTGGGATTTTTTTTTCCCCTTTGGACCCCGTGCTCGTAGAGTTGAGAGCTGGGCTGGGATGGGGGGATGCAGCCATGTGGGGCCTGGACATTTCTGCCAGTCAGCAGAGGTGGGTGAGGCGCGTGTGACCTTCCCAGCCCTCGTTTGACCATATGGAAAACTCCAGTGCACAGCTCACTGCTGATTCAGTCACAGGCCTTGAGGGCCGGGCGGGCTGTGCCAGTCTTCTGTCCCCTGCTGAACCCCGAGCATGCTGAGTTTTCACTATTTCAGAGAAGAAGGAAACTCGCTCCCCATCGTCGCACGGGGAAGCCTAGTTCTGATGCAGAGGGGGGTGCTTTCGGACGGAGACTCTAGGTACTGCCTTCATGCTCTCTTTTCCTCTCTGCCTTGCTCTGTGCCTGAGGACTGCGGGGATGCCCTCTGTTGAAATGTTGAAACCATGAACGAATCATCCCAAAAATATTTAGACAAAGCTATGAAAACCAGAGCTCTAGTTCCAAATGAAGCAGCCTTGGGGAAATGTGTGCCTGGTGGTGTGTTTACTTTCCTGCTGATGAATGTCTGCAAACAGAGCTACCGGGAATCCTATTCATGGAGATGTGCTCCCAGGGTGAATGTAAAACTTCCTCATGCACTTTCTGACTTTTTTCATTTTTTTATAAAGGAGGCAGAGTATTTTTATCCTATAATGTTTTCTAGTATGAATTGCTGTAGGCTCTTCAAGGAAGCTTTTTTTTATATAAATAACCAGCATAGCTTGGTTGTAATTTTTGTGTGTTGACTTTATTGTAGTGGAAATTATCTGATAGAGTTGGCCCCACACTGTGAAATGTGAGGCTCCAAAGAAGTTGCAATGATCTGGTTTTCCTGATAGTCAAGGCTAGAATGATCTCTACTCCCATCGAGGCTGGAATGATCTCTACTCCCAGCAGAGATTTGAGCTTATCCGAATGCGTCTGGAGAATAAGGATAATGGTACTTGTGCACATGGATGAGGAAATACAATACCAAGAAACAATGAGGATGGTTAGGAAGCGCCTGTTCAACCTGCTTCTGTAAATTAACTTCTCATTGCCTTTTAGCACACATTTAACTGAACTTTCTAAATCGTTTTATCAGGAGGTCAGAGTTGTTGTGATTTTGCACAGTGATTTAGTGGCCAGATTTTTTTTGTTTTTGTTTTTTTTAATCTGCAGCCAGTTGTGGGACATGAGCTTTTAAGAGGATTTAGAACTTTGAATTCACTGGTCTCGTTTATCATGAAACTTGCACTTAAAAACAGCAGGTTCCAAAACGAGAATTCAGTGTTCTTCTTAGCATGGTGATCTTGACAAAGTCTTTCTTCAGAAGGTAAAAAGGTCGAGATAAAGGCTAGGTTTAGCAGTGCAAAATTAGCAGAGGCAGAAAAAAAAAAGAGGTAGCATGAGAAGTGGTAGACCTTGGCTCTAAAAAATACTCTGGCCAGCTTTTATTTGCTGTGTCTTTCTAGGCCTGCCGTCTGTGCTTTGCCGATTAATGGGATCCTGACTGTTAATGCAGTAAAACAGAAAGCACTATGAAATTAATGATGATAGAAGACCTTGGGCATGGATAAGGATGATGGTTGAACGACAGGATAACATGATTCATGCCACTGAACTTCACATGTGAAGATTGCTGAAGTGGCAGATGTTTTGTTACATATATACGTTCACCACAATAAAGACAGAACGATGATTGTTCAGGGTGACTTATTCATCCACCGCTCGTCAGCTTTATGAGTAAGCCTTGTTTTCATTGATCTGTACCTGAAAGAAGCTCAGTGTGCTTTTCTTTCTGCCCACCCTGTAGGGGTCTGTGTGACAATTCTCACATGTTCCAGAATCTTCTGCAGGAAGGTCATATGGACCTGGGGTGGCAAGAACAGCTGCTTTTAGAAATCTTATCCCTGGGGATGATCACCACCTGAAGAAGTTTCTAATCTGCATCTTTGAAAGCTGCTTATTTCCCTTCTTATTCTCTCCCCGTCCCCCACCCCGGGGAGAACCTGCGTTGCAGAGCTGTGGAACCTTGCCATCTTTCTGCAGTTGGCTGATTAATTAGCAGAATCTCTTTGGAGCCCTTGAGGCCCTTTTTTTGTCCAGTAGCAGTTGTTCGTCTGATGATATGCTTGGCTCCAGCAGTTGATTTCCAAACAGATAGTAACTATTTAGTAGCTGCTAGGCTGGGACCACAAAATATACTTAACCTCCCCTGCCCCTGACGTGTTGACGGTGAGTTACTGATCACCCCAAGCATGGCCACTTACCCAGGGTTGTTCGGAGACTCACCAGTGGTTTGTTACAAACAAGGCAGAATAATGATGACATTTCACACAGAATGGCATTTCCTGAAAGCACTTGAGTTGTGTTGTGAAAGTTTAATGTTCAGTTCAGCTGTCACTGCTGGGAGACCATCTGGCAGGTTTCGCGGAGTCGTAAATTTCACGCATGTCTCCTGGATACACCAGGCTGCTGCTGAGCTGTGCCCTCTGGAAGGCCTACTTCCTAGGGCACATCTTGTTCTGGGCTGAAAGGCTGTGCCCCTTGGAGAGTGGTGTTTGATACGGTAAGGCAAGCCCATGCTCTCCTGCCCCCTGCGGGAGAGTGAAGGCCCAGCCGGAACTGGAGACCACTGTTGTCTCAGCTTTTGATGGGCTCTGGAAATAGCCAGGGGGCTTAAATCAGGAAGGAGACAGCAAAGGAAGGGCAGGGCCAAGAGGTCACCTGCACTGTGCAGACAGGGTCGGTCCTGTGCAAACCTGAGAGCCTGTGAACGTCTCCAGGAAAACTCCCAGGCCTGGCCTGAGACTCTGGCTCAGCAGGTGAGGCCTGGGAATCTGAATTTTAACAATTGCTCCAGGTGATTTTGCCATAGGTGAGAAACCCTGACGTAAGAGACTTGGTATTACACCTCAGAATAAATCCTGGCTCTGCCCTTTTGGCACAGTGGTTAAGAGCTCTGCTCTTAACCCAAAGGTCAACAGTTCGAATCCACCAGCCACCCCTTGGAAACCCTATGGGGCAGTTCTACTCTGTCCTGTAGGGTTGCTATGAGTCGGAATTGACTCAGCGGCAGTGTTTTTTTTTTTTTTTTTGCTGCCCTTTTCTAGCTTTATGATCTTGGACAAGCTAATTTAATCTCGCTCTATAAAATGGGGTTAATGCTTCACAGAATTATTGTAAGGAGTCAATGAGATAGTTTATGTAAAGCAGTAAGTGATCAGAAATGGTACTATTATTGTTGTTACTGAAGCATGGAGGAGGAGGGGGTTTAAAAGGCTAAGGAGAGGTAAAAACACTGGAAAACCAAAAAATGGGGTGATGAAGGAGCCCTTTCAACAGTTAGCATGCACACACACAAAAAAATGAATTCAGTAATCTTTAAATTAGGCCTGTTCTAGAAAGCCATTTGCAGTAAGTCATTTTTTACAATTAAATAATAATTTTCTAATTCAACGTTTTGAATAAGTAACACGTTCATATATAATAAAAAGGTGTAGAGTAAAAGTCTTCCTGCCCTTCTTTGGTTATAATCTTTCTCCCATTCTTGCCTGCTGTCCTCTTCCCAGCCCTGCACTCCCCATAACACAGATAGACACTTTTACTAATAGACAATAATAGCATTAGTAATAATAACATTTATTTACCACTTACTGTAAGGCCTGGCAATCTACTGAAAAAATCAGCCACTGAAATCCCCGTGGAGCACAGGTCAACTCTGACACAATGGGGTCACCATGAGTTGGAATTGACTCAGCGCAACTGGTTTTATGTGCCACAAAGTATTCTAAGTGCTGTGTGAATATTAACTCACTTACAGTAGGAAACTGAAGCACAGAGAGGTTAAGTAACTTGCCCATGATCACGCAGCTACATGGTGGAGCAGGATTCAAATCTAGGCAGTCAAACCCTGGAATCATGGATTTATCCACTACCCAGTCCTTCCAGAGTCTCTGTATGCAGGTACAAGCAAATACAAAAATACCTTATTTCCTCTTAGTTTTCCCTAAAAGGTAAGCATACTCACTGTCCTGCACCTTTGTTTTCTTCTACACTTAACGCTACTTACTGGAGATCGTCCTGCCTGAGAATGTAGAGAGCTTCCTCATTCTCTTTTACAGTATTATATGATTTTGATCAAATACCCTCCCTTTGTGGTTCAACCAGGAAGTGAAGACTGAACCGGTACTTTATACCAGCCCTGCTGGTTATTATGGGAGGGAGTGACTAACTGAATCAACTGAATGCCTTTTGGCTCTTTTAACCGAGGTGTGCAGTTAAAGTTCAGAAGGACAAATGAACAGTGGAATTGAGGGAGCCAGGGGAAAAGGGGGAAGAAAACTTGTTAGCCCAAAAATGTTTCCAAATAGCATTAGGTCTCACACAAAAGAGATACTAAAGCAAAACAATTGCCCTGTATTCTGCAACTGGAAACTACCTAAAATAATTCCCTCTGAGAAATGAGTTCCCTTCCCAGTGTGGGCTTTGGGCCTGAGGCTGTACTTAACTGATATCCCTACAGCAGCCTTGTAGCATTAATTGGCAAAATGGAAGGAGTGATTCCCAAAGCCCCCCCTTCCCTTACCCACCTCTGGAGTGCCTGGTGGTCCAGAAGTTGTACCAGCAGCTAAGTTCTGGCTGATCTGCACCTTGGTTAACCTGGCAGTTGTCCAGGGACTTGGCTCATGAGATTTCTTCGGCATGAATCTCTCTTCATTCGTTCACCAATGTTTTGAATAAGAAACACATTCACATATAATAAAAAATAGTATATAGTAATTATTCTTCCTCCCACTCTTGCCTGCTGTCCTGCTCCCAGCCCCCATCTACTATAACATGTTGTTGTTAGGTGCTGTCAAGTCTATTTTCTACTCATAGCAACCCCATATGACAGAATAGAACTACCGCCTAAGATTCTGTAGACTGTAATCTTTATAGGAGCAGATCAGTAGGTCTTTCTCTACAGAGCCACTGGGTAGGTTCGAACCGCCAACCTTTCAGTTAGCAGACAAGCGCATAACCATTGTATTATCAGGGCGCTGGCGGCACAGTGGTTAAGTGTTCAGCTGCTAACCCAAAGGCTGGCATTTCAAATCCACCAGCTACTCCTTGGAAGCCTTATCAGGCAGTTCTACTCCGTCCTATAGGGTCACTACGAGTTGGAATTAACTTTATGGCAACGGTTTTGTTTTTTTTTTAGATCGGGGTCCTTTCCTGTAACAAAGGTAACTACTTTTAATGATATACAATAACATTAGTAATAATAACATTTATCACTTACTACTGACATACACTGTTCTAAGTGCTTTGTGAATATTAACTCGTTTACAAGTCTCTTAAGGTAGCACCTAGTATGTGCCAGATACTTCTAGAAGTTGGGGAAACACTCTAGTGAGAGACGGATAATAGCTCTGTAATCTGAAGTCAGGTGATGAAGTGCTGTTTTCAACAATAAAGCAGTGCAGAGAATGCTGGTTTTGGGGAGTGTGGAGTAGGCAGGGATAGAAGTGTGAGCAGAGAGCTGAGTGCCACTAAGGAGGGAGACATGTGGCTGAGGGATGAGGAGCCCAGACAGAGGGAAGAGTAAGAGCAAAGGCCCTGAGGTCAGCGCAGAGAAGGAGTGGTAAAAGAGCTCAATGAGTCCAGAGGGGTAGTGGGAGCTGTTCAGGTAGGCCTCATGGGCTGTGGTCAGGACTCCGGAGTTCCTCCTCAGCACACTGGGAGACCACTGGAAGGCTCTGAGCAGTGAACTGAGGGGATCTGATTTATCACTTTTATTTATTTAAAAAGCTCACTTTGGGGAGCAGACGGTAAAGGGCAAGACTGAAAGCGTGGAGGCTGCTAGGTGGCGACAGTAGCTGTCGGGTCAGGAGATGACGTGGCTTGGCTCTCCAGGGTCCTCACCTGAGCCAGATGCTCAGTGAACTAGGATTGTTGTGTCCAGACATACGAGGGCATGTGGACAAGCCCCAGCTCAGCAGGGCGTGAGCCCACCGTGGGTTTCTTGGGCCTTGCCCCATCCCCTCAGCCTTCACGAGCAGTCACAGTGAGTCTGTCCCTCTCTAGGGGAGCTGCACCAGGGCCGGGGTCAGAGAGGCTGGGGGGATCAGGCAGGGCCTTTGGGGACCCTGGAAAGGAGTTCCGCAGGGTCTGAAGCAGGAGAGTTGGAATCTGATTTACATTTGTTAAGAATCACTCAAAAGGCAGGAACATTACTGTCTGTCCCCTCTGGCTCCCAGGTCTCGCTTGTCCATTAGCTTGTTTTGCCTTCTCATTGTTGACCTGTTGTCTGTGCCACTCAGGCCACATGGTAAGGCATGGCCACCAACAACTCCCATTTTAGCCACTTTGGGAAGGACTGACCCTCCTTCTCTACTCTAGTTCCCAAATTCCCAGGGAAGAGGGCTGATTGGCACAGCCTGGGGATCAGGTGCCCCTGAACCAATCAGTGACAGTCACAAGGCCAAGGGGCAGAATGGGAAGTCACTTTCCACCAATATGGTGGCTCTCGTGACAGCCACAAAGGGAGAATGGGGGTGAAAGGGAGATGATCCCCAGGAGAGAGAAGGGGCCCCAAAGCTTCACAGCTATTCAGCAGCAGACTAATGTGTCTTGGGCTCTCATTCTGGCAGAATATATATGGAGTGGACTTCAGTTGTTTTTTTTTTTTCCTGCTTCTTTCCCCCTGATACTTTCTGGACATTCATTTCCTTCTTTTATTTGTCTGGGGAGTCCTACACAGGCAATGTGTTTAAAAACCCTTTTTTACCTGTTCAGTTTCCTGTCCTTTTATCCCATTTTCGTATTTTCTGAAGGGTTGCAGAGGATGCTGGATGAAGCCCATCCCGAAGCTGCCTTTGTTGAGAGCTAACTCCACAGAGAGCAGGATCAGATTAAGAAAGGGCACAGGTTATACTCCAACTTCCCTGGAAGTAAGCTGGAAGGGAAATAAACCTTGTCTCTGAATTATAATGTCAAAGATGATGTTTGTTCAAAGAACCAAGATAGTGCAGAAGAGTAGAGAAAGCACACACCACGATGCCAGATCCCAGGGGTCACATCTCAGCTCAACCTGAACTTGCTTAACTGCAAAACTGCAGCGTGGCTGTGAGGATGGGTGATGGTTTTTATAATGCTCCTGGCCCATATGTGGCAGGTACATGTAGGTTTCAGAGTACTTTCACATACCTTATTCCATTCGATCCCAACAGTGATAACTAGACTGATTTTTGTAGCTGAGAAAATTGAGGCTCTGAGAGGTTAAAGGTTGGCTTTCCCACTGCACCATGATTAGGAACAATCAGGCACATTCAGGTTCCTGCGGAGAGATGGTTCCCAGGATGCATTGCTAAGTGGACTCCCTCTGGAGAGTCACCTGGCCACTGTCCTGTCAGTCCTGGTGCCAGGAACACAGGATGACGTCTCTGGAGACAGATGACCTGTTTGGCTTTGGCAGGAAGCTCGTCGCCTGGCTCTTCCCACCTGGAGGGTCTCCCCATCACGCAGTGGGTAAGAGGACGTCTTCTGGGGTCTGGATTTGGGCCTGCTGTGCCCACTCTCCCACCCCAAGCCACCCCCCGTGACCTGGAGCCAGGTAACTTAACTGGTCATTCATAAAGGGGCTGTCTGCCTCCCACTTTGGGTCATCAGGATCCAATGCGAAAGCTTTAACAAGACCCCAAACCCAGAGTGGTGGTGGTGGTGGTTGCCATCAAGTTGATGCTGACTCATGGTGACCCCGTGTGTTAAAGAGTAGAACTGCTCTGTAGGGGTTTTTTGGCTGTAATCTTAACAGAAACAGATCTCCAGGCTGCCGGGTGGGTTCTAACTGCCAACCTTTAGGTTAGCCATCAAGGGCACACTGTTTGTGCCACGCAGGGACCTTCCCGGCCCATAGTAAGCACTGACAAATGTTAATTATTATTGTCATTGCCTGTAAAATGGGCACGATTTTGCCATCTCTAATTACCTCAGAGGTGTCCCTGGAAACCAAAGATTTTGCGTACACATGAAAGACCGTGCACAGGGGACACTGTCAATAAATAAGGGTCATTGACAGGACAGCAATGAGGAAATAAATCCTAATTCTCCCTGAGTGGCATGACCTTGAACAGTGCAGAAACTCGTTTTGCTGATATTCATCTCCTCTTGGCTTTTAAGGTGGCCTGGGAGAGGGAGAAGATAATTTCATGGCATGGAAAGTACCTGCTGCCACCAAATCTCCAGTCTCATTCTGGGATAATTCCAAATTGCTTCACCTACTGCATGCGACTAGCTCTGTTTTTCAGATGAGGAAGTTGGCATTCTGTGAAGGGCAGGGCCTCACCGACCCAGGTCACGCTGGCAGATGAATGCGGAGCTCTGTCTGACACCAAGTCCAGCGAGCTTTCGTGCTGGCCCTCAGGGCAAGGAGTGTGAAGAAAAACTGGTGTCACGTAGCTACTGAGGCTGCTTATGTATAACCAAACACCTCACAGAATTTGGTTCCTTGGTTTGGAGGTTTAGGGTCATGTTTTCATGAGACATCTGAGGTAACTGGCCAAACAACATGTTTAGTGCTTCTCATCTACCTCCTAGTTTGTTGCATAGTGCCTGGGGTCTTAAAACCTTACAACTGGCCACCCAAGGCACAACGATTGGTCTCTATTTGCCTGGAGCAACAGTGGAAGGAGAGTCAGGAACAGGAGGAGGATATGGAATATGTGACTGTTGCCTCCACGAACTACTGCCTCCTTTGACAAGAGACCGGAAGAACTGGATGATGCCCAGCTACCATTACTGAAAAAATTTTTTTATTGTACTTTAGATGAAGGTATTACAGAGCAAATTAGTTTCTCATTAAACAGTTAATACACATACTGTTTTGTGACATTGGTTGCCAGCCCCACGATATGACAACACTCTCCCCTTCTCGACCTTGGGTTCTACATGATCAGCTTTCCTGTCCCCTCCTGCCTTCTGGTCCTTCCCCCTGAGCTGGTGTGCCCGTTTAGTCTCATTTTGTTCTATGAGCTTGTCTAATCTTTGGATGAAGGGCGAACCTCAGGAGTGACTTCATTACTGAATTAAAAGTGTGTCTGGGGCCATACTCTTAGGGTTCCTCCAGTCTGTCAGGCCAGTAATTCTGGTCTTTTTTTGTGAGTTTACATTTTGTTGTCATTTTTCTCCAGCTCTGTCCAGGACCCTCTGTTGTGATCCCTGTCAGAGCAGTCGGTGGTAGTAGTTGTGCTGGACTCAGTCTGGTGGAGGCTGTGGTGGTTGTGGTCCATTAGTCCTTTGGACTAATCTTTACCTCGTGTCTTTGGTTTTCCTCATTCTCCCTTGCTCCAGATAAGGGTGGACCAGTGGAGTATCTTAGATGGCCACTCACAAGCTTTTAAGACCCCAGACATTACTCACCAAAGTAGGACGTAGAACATTTTCTTTATAAACTTTATTACGCCAATTGAGCTAGATGTCTCCCGAGACCATGGTTTGTCTATCCATTCATCTGTTGATGGGCACTTAGGTTGTTTCCATCTTCTTGGTATTGTGAATAATGCTGCAGTGAACATGGGTGTGACAGCTCATATTTCTCTAGGATATATTCCTAGGAGTGGGATTGCTCGTTCATGTGTTATTTCTATTTCTAGCTTTTTAAGGAGGCGCCATTATCTTTTTCCATAGTGATTGTACCATTTTACATTCCCACCAGCAGTGCATAAGAGTTCCAATCTCCTGCAACCTCTCTAACATTTGTAATTTTCTGTTTTTTTGATTAGTGCCAGTACTGTCTGGGGTTAGATGGTATCTCATCGAAGTTTTGATTTGCATTTCTCTAATGGCTAATGATCTCGAGCATTTCCTCATGTGTCTGTTAGCTGCCTGGATGATTTCTTTGGTGAAATGTCTGTTCATATTCTTTTTCCATTTTTTAACTGGATTATTTGTCCTTTTGTTGTAGAGGTGTTGGATTTTCCAATAGATTTTAAAGATTAGACCTTTGTCAGATTTATCAAAGCCAAAATTTTTTCCCAGTCTGTAGGTTCTCTTTTTACTCTTTTCATGAAATCTTTGGACGAGCATAAGTGTTTAATTTTTAGAAGATCCCAGTTATCTAGCTTCCTTTCTGGTGTTTGTGTATTGTTAGTTATGGTTTGTATCCTATTTATGCTGTGTATTGGGGCCTCTAGCATTGACCCTGTTTTTTCTTCTATGATCTTTATAGTTTTGGGTTTTATATTTAGGTCTTTGACCCATTTTGAATTATTTTTTGTGTATGGTGTGAGGTATGGGTCCTGTTTCTTTTTTTTTTTACAGATGGACATCCAGTTTTGCTAGCACCATTTGTTAAAAAGACTGTCTTTTCAAGGATGCCCTTTATCACCACTCCTATTTAACATTGTGCCGGAAGTTCTAGCTAGAGCAATAAGGCAAGAAAAAGAAATAAAGGGCATCCAAACTGGTAATGAAGAAGTTAAACTGTCCCTGTTTGCAAATGATATGATACTATACATAGAAAACCCTAAAGACTCCACGAGAAACCTACTGGAACTAATAGAAAGATTCAGCAGAGTAGCAGGATACAAGGTAAACATTCAAAAATCAGTTGGATTCCTATACACCAATAAGGAGAATGATAAAAAGGAAATCAGGAAATCAATACCATTTATAATAACCCATAAAAAAATAAAATACTTAGGAATACATCTGACCAGGGTTGTAAAAGACCTATACAAAGAAAACTGCAAAACACTACTGCATGAAACCCAAAGGGATCTACATAAATGGAAAAACATACCATGCTCACGGATAGGCAGACTCAACATTGTGAAAGTGACAATTCTACCCAAAGCAATTTACAAATACAATGCAATCCCAATCCAAATACCAACAACATGCTTCAAAGAGATGGAAGAACTAATCATTAACTTTATATGGGAAGGGAAGAAGCCCCGAATAAGTAAAGTACTACTGAATAAGAAGAACAAAGTTGGAGGACTCACACTACCTGACTTCAGAACCTACTATACAGCTATAGTAGTCAAAACAGCCTGGTATTGGTACAATGACAGATACATTGACCAATGGAACAGAATTGAGAACCCAGATGTAAATCCATCCACCTATGGTCACCTGATCTTCAACAAGGGCCCAAAGTCCATCAAATGGAGGAAAGGACAGTCTTTTTAACAAATGGTGCTGGCAAAACTGGATATCCACCTGCAAAAAAATAAAAACAGGACCTATACCTCATGCCGTATACAAAATCTACTTCAAAATGGATCAAAGACCTGAGTATAAACCCTAAAACTATAAAGTTCATAGAAGAAAAAATGGGACCAACACTACAGACCTTAATACACAGCATTAACAGGATACAAACCATAACCATCAACGCACAAAACCCAGTAGATAAGCTAGATAACTGGGATCTTCTAAAAATCAAACACCTATGCTCTTCAAAAGACTTCACCAAAAGAGTCAAAAGAGAACTTAACAGACTGGGAAAAAATTTTTGGATAGTACAAGTCAGACAAAGGTCTAATCTCCGTAATCTACAAGAAAATCCAACACCTCTGCAACAAAAAGACAGATAATCCTATTAAAAAAATGGGCAAAGGAAATGAACAGACACTTCACCAGAGAAGACATTCAAATGGCCAACAGACACATGAGGAAATGCTCGCAATCACTAGCCATTAGAGAAATGCAAATTAAAACCACAATGAGATACCATCTCACCCCGGCATTACTGGCACGAATCAAAAATACTGGAAATAACAAATGTTGGAGGGGCTGCGGGGAGATCGGAACTCTTATGCACTGCTGGTGGGAATGCAAAATGATACAACCATTTTGGAAAATGATATGGCGCTTCCTCAGAAAGCTAGAAATAGACATACCATTCGATCCAGCAATCCTACTCCTAGGAATATATCCTAGAGAAATAAGAGTCGTCACTCGAATAGACATATGCACACCTATGTTCGTGGCAGCATTGTTCACAACAGCAAAATGATGGAAACAACGTAGGTGCCCATCAACAGATGAATGGATAAACAAACTATGGTACATACACACAATGGAGTACTATGCAACAAGAAAGAACAACAATGAATCTGTGAACCATCTCATAACATGGATGAAACTGGAGGACATTATGCTGAGTGAAATAAGTCAATCACAAAAGGGCAAATATTGTATGAGACCTCTATTGTAAAAACCCATGAAAAAGTTCACATGCAAAATGTAACAATCTTTGTTGGTTACCAGGGATGGGAGTGGTGGGGGGGAAATACTAAACAGGCAATAGGTAAGTGGTATCCTGGGTGAAGGGTGAGACAGTACACAACACAGGGGAAACTAGCACAACTTGTACAAGGAAAGGTCATGGAAGCCCCATAGACACATCCAAACTCCCTGAGGGACTGAACTGCTGGGTGGAGGGCTGTGGGGACCATGGTCTTGGGGAACGTCTAGCTCAGTTGGCATAACACAGTTTATAAAGACAATGTTCTACATTCTACCTTGGTGAGTAGTGTCTGGGGTCTTAAAAGCTTGTGAGCAGCCATCTGAGATACTCCACTGGTTTCATCCCTTCGGGAGCAAGGGAGAATGAAGAGAACAGGATACAAGGAAAAGATTAGTCCAAAGGACTAATGGTCCACAGCTACCAAGGCCTCCACCAGACTGAGTCCAGTACAACTAGATGGTGCCCGGCTACTACCACTGACTGCTCTGACCAGGATCACAACAGAGGGTTCTGGACAGAGCTGAGAAGGATGTAGAACATAATTCTAACTCACAAAAGAAAGGCCAGATTTACTGGCCTAAAGGAGACTGGAGAAACCCCGAGAGTATGGCCCCCAGACACCCTTTTAGCTCAGTGGTGAAGTTATCTCCGAGGTTCGCCTTTCAGCCTGGGAGTGGACAGCCCCGTAAAACCAAATGGGACTAATGAGGTACAGTAGTCCAGTGACAAGGGCCAGAAGGCAGAAGGGAACAAGGAAGCTGGTGATAGGGAACCCAAGGTTGAGTAAGGATATTGTTGATGTGTTGTGAGATTGTTAACCATTGTCATAGGGCAATATTTGTAGTAACTGTTAAATGAGAAACTATTTTGTTCTGTAAGCCTTCATCTTAAGTGAGAATAGCAGCACAATTGGAAGAGCGTAGTCAATGTCACTGAACTGTGCATATAGAAATTTTTGAAATGGTGTATCTTTGGCTGTGTGGATTTTCACCAAAAAAAAAAAAAAAAAAAAGGTTGAGAAGTTAGAGGGTTGACATGTTGTGGGGTTGTTAACCAGTGTCATAAAACAATATGTGTACTACTGTTTTATGAGTAACTATTTGTTCTGTAAGCCCTCACCTGAAGTACAGTTTAAAAAAAAAAAAAAAGACTGTCTTTTCCCTATTTAATGGACTTTGGGCCTTTGTCAAAGGTCAGGTGGCCATAGGTGGATGGATTTACATCTGGGTTCTCGATGCTATTCAGTTGTTCCATGTGTCTGTCATTGTACCAACACCAGGTTGTTTTGACTGTCATAGCTGTAGAGTAGGTTCTGAAGTCAGGTAGTGCAAGTCCTCATACTTTATTCTTTTTCTTCAGTAGTGCTTTACTTATTTGGGGCCTCTTTCCTTTCCATATGAAGTTAATGTTTAGTTTTTCCATCTCATTAAAGAATGCTGTTGATATTTGGATTGGGATTGCATTATAGATTGCTTTGGATAGAATTGACATTTTTCACCTTGTTGATTTATGTAGGTTTCGTTTGATTTCTTGCAGTAGTATTTTGTAGTTTTCTTTGTATAGGTTTTTTACGTCCCTGGTTAGATTAAGTCGTAAGTATTTTATTTTTTAGGGGCTGTTATAAATGGCATTGCTTTCCTGATTTTCTTTTCATAGTTTTCTTTATTTGTGTATAGAAATTCAACTGATTTTTGTATGTTGATCTTGTATCCTGCTACTCTGCTGAATCTTTCTATTAGTTCCAGTAGTTTTCTTGTGGGGTCCTTTGTGTTCTCTATGTAAAGTATCATATCATCCGCAGATAGGGATAGTTTTACTTCTTCCTTACCAATTTGAATGACCTTTATTTCTTTTTCTTGCCTTATTGCTCTAGTTAGGACTTCCAGCACAATCTTAAATAAGTGTGGTGATAAAGGGCATCTTTGTCTTGTTCTTATTCTCAGAGGGAATGTTTTCAGGATATCTCTGTTAAAAATGATGTTGGCTGTTGGTTTTTGTATAGATGCCCTTTATTATGTTGAGGAATTTCCCTTCTATACTTATTTTGAGTTTTTATCAGGAATGGGTGTTGGACTTTATTAAATGCCTTTTGTGTGTGGATTGAGATGATCATGTGATTCTTTTGTTTTATTTATGTAGTGGATTATGTTGATTGATTTTCTAATGTTGAACCATCCTTGCATACGTGGTATGAATCCCACTTGGTCATAGTGTATTATTTTTTTGATATGATGCTGAATTCTATTGGCTAGAATTTTGTTGAGAATTTTTGCATCTATATTCATGAGAGATACTGGTCTGTGATTTTCTTTTTTTGTGATGTTTTTGCCTGGTTTTGGTATCAGGGTTATGCAGGCTTCATAGAATGAATACAAAACTATTTCTATGTTTTGAAATAGTTTGAGTAGTACTGATGCAAGCTTTTCTCTGAATGTTCGATAGAATTCTCCAGTGAAGCCATCTGGGCCAGGGCTTTTTTGTTGTTGGGGAGTGTTTTTTATTACCTTTTCTATCTCTTCTCTTGTTATGAGTCTGTTCAGATTTTCAACCTCCCGTTTGTGTTAGTTTAGGTAGGTAGTGTGTTTCTAGAAATTTGTCCATTTCCTCTAGGGTTTCAAATTTGTCAGAGTATAGTTCTTCATAGTACTCTGTTATGATCCTTTTTATTTCAGTTGCGTCTGTTGTAATGTCCCCCATTTCGTTTCTTATTTGGGTTATTTTCATCCTCTCTTGTTTTTCTTTTGTCATTTTGGCCAATGGTTTGTCGATTTTGTTGATCCTTTCAAACAGGCAACTTTTGGTTTTGTTTATTCTTTCTATTGTTTTTCTATTTTCTGTGTCATTTATTTCTGCTATGATCTTTATTATTTCCTTTCTTTGGTAACTATGGGTTTCTTTTGCTGTTCTCTTTCTGTTTGTTCCAGTTGTATGGCTAACGTTTTGATTTTGTCCCTTTCTTTTTTGATGTGTGCGTCCATTGCTATAAATTGACCTTTGCTGTGTCTCACAGGTTTTGGTATGAAGTATTTTCATTCTCATTTGATTCTAGGAATTTTTTTATTCCACCTTTGATTTCTTCTGTTACCCAGGGGTTTCTAAACAAGGTGTTATCCAGTTTCCATGTATTTGATTCTTTTTTTCCTTGCTCTTCCTGTTAATTAATTTCTTACTTTTATGGCATTGTGATCAGAGAAGATTTGTATTATCTCAGTGTTTTGGATTTTGTTGAGAGTTGCTTTGTGGCCTAAGATGTGGTCTATTCTGGAGAATGTTCCATGTGCGTTGAAAAAGAATGTAATTTGCTGCTGTTGTGTGGAGTGTTCTATACATGTCTGTGAGGTCAGGTTGGCTGATTGTGGCCTTTAGATCGTCTGTATCTTTGCTGAGTTTCTTTCTAGATGTTCTGCCCTTTACCAAGAGTGGTGTATTAAAGCCTCCTACTATTATTGTGGAGCTGTCAGTTTTCAGTGCTGTTAGAGTTTGTTTTATGTATTTTGGAGCCCTGCTGTTGGATACATATATATTTATTATGGTTATGCCTTTGTGGTGGATTTTCCCTTTAAGCATTATATAATGTTCTTCTTATGGTAGATTTTGTTTTAAAGTCTATTTTATCTGAGATTAGTATTGTCACTCCTTCTCTTTTTTGGTTGTTGTTTGCTGGATATATTTTTTACCATCCTTTGATTTTTAATATATTTATGCCTTGTTTCTAAGGTGTGTCTCTTGTAGACAGTATATTGACGTGTCCTGTTTTTTTATCCATTCTGTCACTCTCTGTCTATGGGTGCATTTAAACCATTTACATTCAGTGTGATTATTGATAGGTGTGAGTTTATTGCTGTCATTTTATAGCGCTTTTTTTTTTGTGGTGCTGACGTTTTCTTTGTTCCTCTTATTCTTCTGTGCTGAATTCCTTTTGTTTGTGGATTGATTTTTTTGTTTCTTTAATTTTTGTAGATTTTGTGTTTACTGAGACTTTATGTTTTTCTTCTTTATTTTAATGAGTAGGTTTGTTAATTTTCTTTGTGGTTACCTTGGAATTTAACCCTATCATCCTAAGTTTAAACCAGTCTTTCATTACTTAATATTGCCTTGACTTCCTCTCCATTTGGAAGTTCTATACCTACATTGATTATTCCCTTTTTTATTGTTCTGACATTGTTGTCATTAACAGATTGACCTCTCTGGTTCCCTGTTGTAAATTTTTTAGTTTTATCATTGAGAGTTCATTATCTAGGTTGGTACCTGGTTGATGCTGTCTTATGTCCTAGCTTCAGGTTGTTGTATAATGTTGTTGGTTCTCCCTTTAATAATTCTTGTAAGTTTGGTTTGGTTTTTACATATTCCTTTAATTTCTGTCTATCTGGGAATGTCCTAATCTAGCCATCATATTTGAGTGAGAGTTTTGCAGGATGTATTATTCTTGGTTGGCAGTTTTTTCTTTCAAGGTTTTATATATGCCATCCCATTGACTTCTTACCTGCATGGTTTCTGCTGAGTAATCAGAGCTTCATCTTATCGTCACCCCTTTGTATGTGACTTTTTGTTTTTCTTGAGCTGTTCTCAGGATTCTTTCTTTGTCTTTGGTTTTAGTGAGTGTGACTTGGTGATTTTCTTTTGAGGTCTATCCTGTATGGTGTTCATTGAGCTTCTTGACTGGTCGGCTTTTCATCTTTCATGATATTAGGAAAGTTTTCTGTCAGCAAATCTTCAATGATCCTCTCTGTGCTTCCCATTTTATCCCTCTGTTCTGGAAGTCTGATCACACGCAGATTTTTGCTTTTGATTGTATCCCCCATTGTTCTCAGGGTTTCTTCATTTTTCTTCATTCTTTTCTCTGATTTTTTTCTCAAAGTGGTATCCAAGGATTTGTCTTCAATTTTGCTGATCCTGTCTGCCATTATTTCAGATTGCTCCTAAAACCTTCTATTTTACTGTCCATATCTGCAGTCTTGTTTATCTTTTGGATTTCTAATTGCGGCTTTTTATGATTTCTGCTTATTTATTTTTGACATTTTGTTCATGTATTATTTTTCTGAATTCTTCCATTGTGTTGTCTGTTTTTTCCCTGATTTTGTGTGTATTTTCCATGATTTTGTCTATTTTTTCCTTATTTTTGCTGCATTTTCCTTCATCTGTTGGAGAACACTGAATATTAGAGTTTTGAACTCCCTATGAGGTAGTTCCAGTGCCTTTTCTTTTAGCAGAAGGTCATCTGGTGTTTGATTTTGGTCACTTTCTGGAGCCCTCCTCTCCTGGTTTTTTTAATGTTTTGATATTGTCTGCTGTCTCTGGAACATTCAGTAATTATTTTATTTGTTTATTGATTGTAGATTTGATTGTTTTGTCCTGCTTTTTGGTTTTATTTGGTTATGTCTGGGCAGGCGGGCTGGGCGTGTTTTGTTCCTTGCTCACCTGTGTGCATGATACTTCTCACCACCTTGTCCAGGTGGGCAGGGCTGGTCACTCAGCTATGGTGCAGCAGGGCGGGTCTAGCGGGGATGGAGGGGCAGGGATGGGTAGTTTTTCGACATCAACTTGGGCTGACGGGTAGGGTTGCGGGCAGTGCAGGGTGAGATCCAAGGGACCACGTTGGTGCCTCTCGGGGGTGTGGCACTTGGTGCATGGTGCAGATAGGCAGGAGGGAAAGGAGAGAATGTGATGTGCAGAGCTAAGTGGGTAGGTGAAAGGAGAGAAACCAAAGCAAAAAAAAAAGAAGAAAATGAAGGAAAAAATTGAAGTAAAAAAATGGATTTGTTTGGTGGAAGTGGGACAGACCTGGTGAGGCTGTGTGCCGGTGACTCTGTAGCCAAGTGATGTGGCTCAGCCTGTCGAGAAGGGGTGTGGGTAGCACACGGGCCTAGGTGAGTGGGAGAACAGAAAGGAAAGAGTAGAAAGAGGAAGGAGAAACCAACAAACAAAAAAATTAATAAAAAGTAATACAAAAATAAAAACCACAACAACTGTATATATATATATATATATATATGTATGTATGTGTATATATATATATATATGTATGTATGTATGTATATATGTATATATATAGGTGGGGGGGAGCTGGCCATTGGGGGCAGGGTGGATTTGGGGTGGCAGCAAGCTGATTTCTCTCTCACTAGGTGGCACAGCATGGCCTGTCAGGAAGGGGCAGAGGCAGCACAGGACCTAGGTGGGAGGGAGAAGGAAAAGGGAGAAGGGAAAAATAAAGAAAAATGAAAAACATGGCACTGAGGGAACCAGCTTGTGGGGGCGGCATAGACCCGGGGAGGCCATGTGCCAGAGGCTCTCTAGCCAAGCAGTACAGCACAGTCCATTAAGAAGGGAGGGCAGTACACGGGCTAGGTGGATGGGAGAAAGGAAAGGAAGGAAGGGGGAGAGAGAGAGAGAAGAAACAACAACAAAAGAAAATGAAAACAAACAATAAATAAATAAATGGCACTGAGGGAGCTGGTCTCTGAAGGTGGCACAGACCCATGGAGGCTATTTGCAGTGACACTCCAGCAGAGCAGTGCAGCACGGCCCCTCAAGAAGGGGCAGGGGCAGTGCACAGGGCTGGGTGGACAGGAGAAATGAAGAGAAGGAAAGGAGAGAGAGAAGAAACAAACAAAAACAACAAGCAAACAAACCAAAAAATCACAGCCCATCAAGAAGGGGGGCGGATAGCACATGGAGTTTGCTAGGCGGGAGAAAGGAAAGGGAGGAAGGGAGAGAGACAGAAGCAACAACAACAAAAAAAAAAAAAATCAAAAAATAAACAAACAAATAGTGCTGTTGAGGGCAGGGCAGACCCAGGCGGCAGTCAGCTATTGTCTCTCCAGCCAAGCCATCATGGCCCGTTGGAAAGTGGTGAAGGCTGTGTAGAGGGAAGAAGGGTTGGGGTGGGAAAGCATGTATCCCAGGTTACCGGCTGCTCTGTCTCCTGTTGGGAGCTCCATGAAGTTGCCTTCTCTTACTCCCTGTCTGTGTCCCTTGTTGGCTGTTGTCCAAGATGATGAATCCGTGCCGTGTTGGTTGCTAGGGGACCTCCATTCTGTAGCTCTCTTGTTCTCTGTTCTCTGTCAGTTTCTTATTCCATTTGGTGCTTAATCGAGTTCTTTATTCCTTCATTTGATGCTTAGGGTTCCAGGATTGATGTTTGCATCTGTTTTGCTTAGTTTTTTGGGTCTTTGCTGCAGAGGAACGTCACGGTGCTCCTGTCTTTAGCACTATGTTGGCTCCTTGCCATTAATGAACATTTTGATCAAAGATTCCCTAGAATAATCCTGATCAAAAAGAGGGAAAATGCAGAACAGAATTTCAAATTCTTATGGACTCCAGACTTTCTGGAGCTGTGGAGGCTGGATGAACCTCCAAAACTATTTCCCTGAGATGACGTTTAAACTTTAAACCAAAAATATCCCCCCAAGTCTTCTTAAAACCAAACAATAGTTTAGCTTATCTAGTATACAAGGTCTGTCTTGAGCCTTATGCTCTTTAAGAACTATCTATATGGGATCAAAGTGACAACAGCAACTCGAAAGATTAGATAGGAGCCGTAGGGGGCAGGGAGTTTATGTTAATGGGAGAGGAACAACTCAGAGAAGGAGGGTGAGAATGGTTGCGCAACTCAAAGAAATGCAATCAGTGCCACTCAATTGTACATGTAGAAATGGTTGAATGGGTGTATGTTTTGCCGTGTATATTCTCAACAACAAAATACATAAAATTTACAAAAATTAGACATAAAGCGACATTACACCAAAGAAGGTATATGGATGGCAAATAAACACGTGAAAAGATGTTAAATTAAAAAAAAAAAACTGGTATCACCCCTGTAGACCATACAGAAAGCAAAGGGAGGAAGGAGCTTAGCGAAGATTGCAAAGCAGATTCAGGGTATTTATCTTTTAAAAACAAAAATGATATCATGTGATACCATGGAAGACATTTGGCCCCATGAAAGTGGAAGATGAAGTCATGTTGCAGTATAAAAGTGACAGTGTGGAACCTGAAGGTTAGACATACAGAGCTAATCTGTAATCTGGACCGAGGTGAAAGGCCATGTCCCTTCAGGGATTCTGAGATACTCCAACAGAAAAGATTGAATTAAAGCAAAACTCAGAGTAAAGTACCTTTAGACCCACATTTGTCAGTTAACATAAGCTTAGTTTTCACTTACACTTTGCTTCTCCCAACTTTAGACAAGCGTGTTGGGAGACTGGCTGGCGAATCAGTCTAACAAATACCCAAGCCATAGAGTTCTGGGACTCTGACATGGAAGTCTGAGGACTAGGTATGAGACCTTGGAAAACCCCTGCCTTTCTCAGATTGCAGGTTACCTATCCATAAAACAAGGGGACAAAACTCCATTCATTCATTCGTATTTATGGAGCAGCTATTATGTACCAGGCATTGTTTGAGTAGTTGAGGATTCAACAATTTTCAGAACTCATAAAAAAACTCTTCTCTCATGGAGCTTACATTTGAGTGAACGACTAGTGAGACTGCTTCTGACCCTGTCATTCCACATTTTTTTCTCTACCCTCTAAATTAAGTCTGATGCTCCAACTGCAGTGTCTGTGTGCCGTGCTTTTGGTAAACCAGACAGTGTTGGGGATAGAAGGAGCCTCGTTATTTTTTTCATTGCCCTATTCATTTTTCTCTTTTTAATGCAAATGGTATTGTTATAAAGTCCATGTAGAAAAGTACACATACTTAAGAATTTCCATCAACTGACACACCCATATAACCAGCACGCAGATCAGAAACAGAATATGACCAGCATCTGAGAAAGTCCTTTTGTCCCCTTCCAGTCCCTAAGCCACCCAGCATAGGGAAAACCACTGTCATGACTTCTAAAGCAGGGATTATATTTTTGAACTTTATAAAAATGGAATCATACAAGATGTACCCTTTTGTATATGGTTTCTTTCACTCAGTATTATATAATATTTCATTATATGACTGTACAACAATTTACCCATTCTACTGTAAATAGACGTTTGGATTATTTTCTATTTGGGATTGTAAGAGTGTCCTGCAGCTGCCGTAACGAAGTACCACAAATTGGATGGTTTATAAGAACAAAAATTCATTGTCTCACAGTTCTGGCGGCTAGATGTCTGAAATCAGGATGTCAGCCTGTGTTGATTACTTCTGAGGGCTCTGATGTAGAATAAGTTCCATGCCTGTTACCTAGCTTCTGGTGATGACCAGCGATCCGTGGTGTTCCTTTGTTAGTGGTATAGCGGCAGATGCATCACGCCTCAGTTTTCACGTGGCCTTCTTCTCTACTCGATTAGGACCCACCCTACTCCAGTTGCCCTCGTGTAAATTTAACTGACAACATCTTCAAAGACTCTGTCTTCAAACGGGGTCACATTCTTAATTGCCAGTGGTTGGGACTTCAACGTATCTTTTTAGGGGACACAGTTCAATCCATAATAGGGACTGTTGCCAAACAGTACTGCTGTGAACATTCGTGGACCTGTCTTCTGGTAAACATGTGTTTGCCTTTCTTGTGGGTATATATCCAGGAGTGGAATTGCTCGGTCATAGGCTACGCGTAAATTCAGTTTGAGTAGATGCTGCCTGTTTTCCAAAATGATTGTAGGAAGTAGGCTCCCATCAGCAGTTTATGATAATTCCAGGTGGTAACGTGGTGGACAACACACAGTTTCTTTTACATTGTAGCCATTCTGGTGAGTGTACACTGGTATCTTGTGGTGATTTTCATTTGCATTTCTCTGGCATCTAATGGAGTTCAACAGAGAACCCTGTTCCTTGGTTTCTTTTTAATATGAACGACCAACCAGCTGTCCACCCCAGGTGGTGGCTTTCTTGGGAGCGTCCTTTCATAGTAAAATCAAGAGGCTATTACTGTCCAGACTTCTTCATAGCCCCTGACTAGCTTTATATTTCCCCAGTAAGAAGAAAAATGGCTCAGCACGGCCGATCAAGATAACCCGGGACCAAGCAAGTGTGCCCGCACATCAGTATAACATGAATTTCGAGAAGTTGGGCAAATGTATCATAATAAACAACAAGAACTTTGATAAAATGACAGGTAGGTACTATGGACATGGTCTGGCCTTTTATGTTCCCTTCCATTTCCTTTAACTTGTATCAAGACATGTATTCCCCTCCAGGGGAAAGGAATGCCAGGAAATCAGGAGCTTTCAGTCTGAGCTCTCACTGTATGTATTAGCTGATGTAGGACTTTGACCAAAGGGCGAAGAATGAAGGGGAGAATATAGGAGCTGTTTGGCCTCGTCTGGAGCTGAGAATTATCAAGATGAGGCTCACTTTTTGTGGGTAGGCTGAATGACCCCGTCCTTTGGAGTCACTTTTCATTTCTTTTGTTCCTTTAAAATGTGACCCTGGAAGGCATTCTACATACTGAAAGGATTTACACTGGAGCTGCATTCAGTGTCTGGCATGACGATACCTTTTTACCCTACCAGTTGCCTTCCAGTCAACTCCGACTCATGGCGACTCCATGTGTGTCAGAGTAGAACTGTGCTCCATAGGGTTTTCAGTGGCGAATTTTTTGGAAGTAGATCTCCATGCCTTTCTTCCAAGGTGCCACGCAGTGGACTTGAACCTCCAACTTTTCAGTTAGCAGCAGAGCACATTAACCATTTGCATCTCCCAGGGACTCTTGATGATACCCACATGCTGGTGTTTGGCCAGAGATTGCTCATCCACAATTGTTGCTTGGTTCCCACAGGTATGGACACCCGGAATGGAACGGACAAAGATGCTGAGGCCCTTTTCAAGTGCTTCAGAAGCCTGGGCTTTGAAGTGACCGTCTACAACGACTGCTCGTGTAGCAAGATGGAGAAGCTGCTTCAACAAGGTGTGCGCTTACCCCTCCTCCCTCTGTCTTCTTCCTGCACTCGGGGGGAGCAGAACCCATGCTGGCCTCGGGAGGACACCTTGGCAGGGCAGAGGAATTCCAGCGTCGGAAGTCTTTTCTTCTTGGCCACTCCAGACCTGTCTCTGGGGTAGGCAGGACTCTTTGAGGGCTTAGATATCTCCATTAAAAGATGACCGTTTAAATGACAGCAGAATATACAGAATACTCTCAGTTTCAAAGGGTAATGCCTCAAGAAGTAACAAATCTATATCATTCTGTCCAGAGTGGAGTATAAGTGTAAGCCTTTCCCTGGTTGCAGGTAAATACAGATAGATAGATAGACAGACGGACAAGATAGATAGGTAGACAGATAGATAAGATCAATAGATTAGAGATGGATAGACTAGATAGATTTAAATAGACAGATAAGATCATTAGATTAGACTGATAGATTAAATAGGTAGATAAGCTAGATAGACAGGTAAGCTAGATAGGATAAATAGATGTTCTCCAGTGGATTCCCACCCATGGCGACCTTATGTACAATACAACAAAACGTTGCTGAGTCCTGCATCCTCAGGATCACCAGCATGTTCAGATCTGTCATTGTGGCTGTTGTGCCAATCCATCTCACCGGGGGTCTCCCTCATCTTTGGTGGCAGGTAAAGAATAATAATCCACATGTTGTTGTATGCCATCGAGTTGATTCTGACTCATAGCGACCCAATAGGACAGTAGAACTGCCCCATAGGGTTTCCTGTGCTGTGATCTTTACAGAACAGATTACCAGGTCTCTTCTCCCATGAAGCTGCTGGTGGGCTTGAACTGCCAACCTTTCAATTAGCAGCCAAGTGCTTTAACCATTGTGCCACTAGGGCTCCTTTAATAATCCCAATACACTTCTGAAATACTTTATTTTTTCTAAAGCACGTTTCCACATTACTTCATTAGATATTTAACACAACCTTTGTGATGTTGGAAAACAGAATATTATCATGCCCATTTTATAAATGCAGTGATGGACTTTAGAGAAGATAAAACATACACAGTTAGGAGGGGCAGAAGTGAAACTGAGCCCTGGTCTTCCACCTCTGGAACAGCTGCTTTTTATTATATCACACTGTCTAATGGGTTACACCAAACCCATTGCCGTCAAGTGGATGCCATCTAGGGTACGATGGGACTTAGGGCAAGTGTTTGAGAGTAATGTCCCAGGTGAAGTCCAGTCCCTCCAAAGGAACCCGGTCCACCTGCTCCTCCTCCCCTATCGGTGCCTCTCCCTCTACCACTGAAAGCTGCAAGGCTGGAGGGGAACACTATACCTGAGATCCTTTGGGACTGATGTTCTGACTTTTCAATGTTCACATCTCTTGCTTGCAGCTTCGGAAGAGGACCATACAAATTCAGCCTGCTTTGCCTGCATCATGTTAAGCCATGGAGAAGAAAACTTAATTTATGGAACAGATGGAATGACACCCATAAAGGATTTGACAGCCTGCTTTAGGGGTGATAGATGCAAAACGCTTTTAGAGAAACCCAAACTCTTCTTCATTCAGGTAATCACTTTTCAATGCCAGTGCAATTAAAAATGGGGGAAGATTACATTTACTGCGACTACATCATTTTTACAAGTCCACGTGCTATTTCAGTTGAGGTGTGTGAATGTGGGGCTTTGTTTTTCTACCTTTCAAATGGATGGCATATGTATTTGCAGTGGATCGCAATTGTGATGTTTTCTTTAAGACCCTGCAATACTTCTGTTTTTCACTGAACTTTTTAAATTGAGGTGAAATTCACATAACATAAAATGAACCATTTTAAAGTGAACAGTTTAGTGGAATTTAGTATTCCCAATGTTGTGGAACCACCACCTCTATATGGTCAACAAAACATTTTCATCACCCCAAAAGGAAACCCCATACCCATTAAGTATTCACTCTCTACACCCCCACCCCCAACACCTGGCAACCACCGATCTACTTTCTGTCCCTACAGATTTACCTCATCTGAATAATAGATAAAAAACCAAACCGGTTGCCGTTGAGTGGATTCCAACTCACAGTGACCCTATAGGACAGAGTAGAACCGCCCCATAGGGTTTCCAAGGAGCAGCTGGTGGATTCAAACTGCCGACCTTTTGGTTAGCAGCCTGAGCTCCTAACCAATGTGCCACCGGGGCTCTCCTAATCTGAATAGTTCATATAAATGTGCCTGGCTTCTTTCACTTAGCGTAATGTTTTTGCAGTCCGTCCACGTTTTAGCATGTATCAATACTTCATTCTTTTTTATGGCTGAATAATACTCCATTGTGTATATATACCACATTTTGTTTATCCATTCATCCATTAGTGGACATTTGGGTTGTTTCCACCTTTTGGCAGTTGTAAATAGTGCTTCTGTGAACATGCGTGTACATGTGTTTGAGTAACTGTTTTCAGTTTTTTTGGGTCTATAACTAGGAGTGGAATTACTGGGTCATATGGTAATTATATATTTAACTTTTTAAGGAACCACCAAACTCTTTTCCACAGCTGCTGTACCTGTATGATTTTACATTTCCACCAGCAATGCACGAGCATTCCAGTCTCTCCACATCCTCACCAACACTTGCTATTTTCTGATTTTTTTTTTTTTTAATAGCCATCCTAGTGGGTGTGAAGTGGTATCCTCGCCATGATTTTGATGTGCATTTCCCTAATGACTCATGACGTTCAGCACCTTTTAGTATACTTGCTGGTCTTTTGTATATCTCTTTTGAAGAACACTGCAATTGCTTTATTTGCTTTGCTTAGTAATTTCACAGAGCATTCATTCATTCATCACATTATTGAGCTCCTAGTCCATGCCCTGGAGCCCTGGTGGCACAGTGATTAAGAGCTGTGGCTGCTAACTAAAACGTCACCATTTCAAATCTACCAGCCTCTCCTTGGAAACTCTATGGGGCAGTTCTCTGTTCTGTTCAGTCATGTCAACTATGAGTCGGAATTGACACGGCGGCAATGGGTTTTAGTACATGCTAAGCACGGTTCTCAGACACAGCAGTGAATGACACACACGTTTCCGTTCCCACTCCATGGGCAATCTCTGCTTTGATTTTAGGCTTGCCGTGGGTCAGAGTTGGATGATGGGATCCAGGCCGACTCAGGGAGTGTCAGTGACACAGATGCTAATCCCCAGTACAAGATTCCAGTTGAAGCTGATTTCCTCTTCGCTTATTCCACAGTTCCAGGTATCAAGTTGCACCCACTGTCTGCTAACTAAACCATTCCAATCCAACATCAAAATGCAGTTTCTGATTGCTGCTGCAGCAAATTAACACAACCATAGTGGCTTCAAACAATACAAATTTATTATTTTAGAGTTCTTTACTTCAGAAATCTGACACAGGTTTCACTGGACTGAGATCAGGGTGTTGGCAAGACTGTGTTCCTTTCTGGTAACTTGGGCAGAATCCATTTCCTTGCCTTTTCTAGAAGCTTCTAGAGATGACCCACATTCCTTGTGGCCCTCTTATACCATCTTCAGGGGCAGCAACCTCACACCTCCCTGACCTTTCTTCCATCATAACATCTCTCTTTGACCACAACCAGGAAAGGTTCTCCACTTTTAAGGACTCCTGTGACTAATTTGCATAATTTGGAACAATCTCCCTATCTCAAGGCCCATAACCTTAATCCCATCTGCCAAGTCCTTTTTGCTATGTAAGGAAACATTCACAGGCTCCAGGATTAGGGCGTGTATCTTTGAGGAGGAGCATTATTTTGCCTACTACAGGGATATATTTACTTTTCTTCCCAGGAAAGCTGAGCTCTCTTATTTATTATTACTGTGGCTATTGTTAATTACAGGAATAAGCATTTCTGTAGTGCTTTAAGTTTACAGAGTGCTTTTCATGCCATCTACTTCATATCCTCACAATAACTGTAGATAGCTAGTGTTATTGCTATCCTTATTTTACAGATGGGAAAAAAAAATTGCAGTTGGGTGAGCTTAAGTGATGTGCCCAAGGTCAGATGGAGATTTGGGGACACAGTAAGCTGTGGCTCAGACCGGGAGTCCTGACCACTTTACCCTGTAAACAAGTACCAGAAAATGCCAGTAATCAGCAAGCTTATTCAGTTACCAAACACTGTGTTTGCCTGAGTGTTCAGTGAAAGCCCTTCCTTTGTTTTGGGTAAAAACCACTACCAATTTAGAATTCTTCCAACTGGAATAGTGGTTTTGTCAAGTGCTTGATAACAAAGGTAGTGGTTATAGTAAATAGGTCAATGTGTTTGGAAAACCAGCTCTGGCAGGATCTACAGATAGGATTTGGTGAGACTGATAACTTCACAAGTTTTAAGGAGCTTATACGATAGAAAATAATTTGGTCTCACTGCTCATGAAGGCGTCCCTGGATAGTGTAAACAGTTAACAAGATCGACTGCCAACAGAAACACTGGAGGTTTGAGTCCACCCAGAGGTGCCTCAGAAGGAAGACCTGGTGGTCTGCTTCCGAAAAATCAGCCATTTAAAACCTTGTGGAGCACAGTTCTACTCTGACACACATTGGGTCATCATGAGTCAGAATCTACTCAACGGCAGCTGATAAATTGGTAACTGCTTACGAAAGGGAGGTAGTATAACGGAAGCATATATTTGTGTAGAAAAACTCAGTTGGGTTGTTGGCGCTCTGAGCAGTCAGATGATCAATGCTGGGTGCTTTCCTGAGTTCTTGGGCCCCTGGGCCCCTGCTCCTGCAGTTCCTTGCCTGAGGGTTTGCATCTCATTCCTGGGCTGCATTGTGATTCCTTCCTCAGCTCCTGGGCATCCTCCATGGTAAACATACAGCCTCTTTTTGCTGAGGTCCCCTTGCCAGGACCCAGGACAGCCCGAAAACCAGCTCTCTGCCATAGACATCCCTTGCCCTGGCAGAGCTGGCCATCCAGGGCAGCAGGTCTCCAACCCTTAGACCGATGCTAAGGCAGTTGGTCATTTAGCCCATGTCTTGCCTCTAGATTTCTTCAGCAGAAACCAGGCCCTATTTCTCTACGTCCCCCAGCAGCAGGAGCATATCTCAAAATTCTCCAGGTGGTCCCCTGCAAGTTTCTTTCTCTGTGCTTGGGTTAGAAAGTAGCATTCATCCCCAAAAGGATGGTGAGGAATTCCCAGAGTTCCGGAGTAGGTTCTACATTTCCTTGGGAAAACGCTATGTGCAGATTTATCTGATACTCACGTAGGTATCTGTTATATATCACATGGGTGCCTCTGTCAAAATTGATAGAGTTCCCTGCAACATCCACCAACGTTGGCGCTTACTGATGTTGGATGTTACAGGATTTCATGCTGGAACACAAGAAGCATTTGTTGAGCATCTTAGCACAGCAACCTCATATTCACAACTCACATGCAAAGTAGAGTGAAATGTATTCAGAAAAGCAGGTGTGAAGTTCCCAGAGCTCATTCTCAGTGCTGAGTTCGAGCCCTGGCCAATCGGTTTGATCCTCTCCTTTCTCTCCTATTCAAGGCTATTACTCTTGGAGGAACCCAGGAAGAGGCTCCTGGTTTGTGCAGGCCCTCTGCTCCGTCCTGAATGAGCACGGGAAACACCTGGAGATCATGCAGATCCTCACCAGAGTGAACTTCATGGTGGCCAGGGACTTTGAATCCCAGTCTGATGTCCCACAGTTCCACAAGAAGAAGCAGATCCCGTGTGTGGTCTCAATGCTCACCAAGGAACTCTACTTCTGAAAAATAACCATCCCGTGGGTGTGCTCTGGCCAAGAATCTATGGGTCACTCATTGGGGAATCAGATTTTTTTTTTTGAGGCTCTTGAAATATCCAGAACTTCTAAGGGATTTTAATTTCAGGAAAATTATTGATCCAACAGGGGAAGAAACTTTTTGGTGCTGTCTTATGTTTCTCTGACTTTCCAGAGACTTGTTTCTTACAATGTTATTAATTGGATGACTGTAGTTTCCTCTTAAGATTAGTTTCTGTTTGTATTACTTCTTGTTATCACACTTAGTACATACAACAAAAATGACCTCCTGAGTTGACTCTTGGCTGTGTCCACCATGATTGGTGGTGACATTGGTAGAAAATCAGACTCAATTTGTATCTGGCAAAGAGAATCCCAGTACTTGACAGAAAAACAGCTGAGGGGATATTCATTCATCTATATTGCAGGAAATGGGTATTGAGTGTGGTTTGAGTGGTTTTTTTTTTTGATTGGCATAGGGCAATCCACAATCCTCATGCAAAAATGCCCTGATAAGTTAGAGGAAAAAAAAAAAAAAATCTAATGATTCTAATATGTATCAGTCAGGATCGAGTCAAGAAAACAGTAACCATTCTAGGTGTTTCGACAGAGGGAATTTAATACAGGAAATTGATTCACACATGAAAAAGAAAAGCTAAACGGCATGAAGCTGTTACCATGCCTGTGGCTATAAGGATAATGAGAGGAGGTATGGTACCCAAAGTTGAGAAGCTGGGGCCGTCCACAGGAGCTAGCATTGTGATGGAGGTTTCCCAGAGGGAGATAGAACCAGGGAGGGAGTGTGGAAAATGGAGCCATGACAGGGACAGAGCCACCGCCTGTGATGAAGCCAGTGCTAAAGCCAAATCAGATACAGAGAAATACCCTGGTTTCACCCATTCTGCCCTCTGGCCATCCACCAGTGCCTTACCATCCCATCCCTACCTGGAAGCCAGCTGGCACAGGGCCTGGGAAATGTGATTTCCTGTGGTACAGAGCAGAGCAAGGGGTAGGGAGGCAGAGGAGGAGCAATAAATGGATATAAACCTGGCACATGATGTGAATATAATTAATCTCTTCCCCTGATGTTCAACAGTTCATCCATGTTTTTTATTCACTGAGTTGTCAGATATCTACGTATTTCCCACTAAGTGCAAAATAATCCACTTTAGCTTTAAAATATACTTGGAAATTTTTAGATTATTCCAAGCCTTATTCTGAGTAAATTTTTGTTACTTCTAATTCTGTAAGTGGGGAAGAGTTTATGGCGAAGATTCTTGCACTTTGTTTCCAAGGTGGTGTTATCTTTTGAATTCTTGGATAAATTTACTGTTTTATTCTAATTGGTTAGTAAGCAAGTGTTCGTGTTTATTGATTAAAATGTGATTGCTTGATTCTTAACCTCTGTTTGCTTTCCTTTTGAAGTTACTTACGGCCATGAGGAAATGAGAAAACAGCCTAAAAACTGACCTACTGACTTGACCTCAACACAGATATAACAATTTTTCTTTTGAAGTTCAAACACTAATAAAATAATTAGCAAATAATCATTTAGGGAGCCAACACTCTTCACATAAAGGGTCAATCAACTTATAAAGCTGTTTGTGATGGGCTACTATTTATTAACTTGGCAACAAAATCAGATAGTATAAAAGTTCTGTTTTGGTTTTTTTTTTCAGTAAGAAAGCTAATTGATGGCCTGTTTATGAGACTTGTCCCTGGCTTCCTGCCATCTAAAATATACCAGCGTTCAAAATTTCAGTAGAGATTATGTATTTGGAAGAACAACCATGTACCCTACTGTTCCCAGAATTCTCAGACCATTCTTTGGAAAGTAGACCATTCTATTCATTGTCCCTATCATAGAAATGTGTAGTCTCCAGGTGGTGCAAACTATGAAACGCACTTAGCTACTGTCTTGGTCATCTAGTGCTGTAACAGAAATACCACAAGTGGATGGCTTTAACAAAGAGAAATTTATTCTGTCACAGTCTAGTAGGTTACAAGTCCAAATTCAGGGCATTAGCTCCAGGGGAAGGCTCTCTCTGTCGGCTCTGGAGGAAGGTCCTTGTGATACATCAGTCTTCTCTTGGTCTGGGAGCATCTCAGCGCAGGAACCTCAGGTCCAAAGGACGCGCTCTGCTCCCAGCACTGTTTTCTTGGTGGTATGAGGTCCCCATGTCTCTCTGCTCACTTCTATCTTTTATATCTCAAAAGAGATTGGTTTAAGACACTATCTAATCTTGTAGACCTCATCAATAGAACTATGGCTAATCCATCTTATTACATCATAGTGATAGCATTTACAACACATAGGGAAATCACATCAGATGATAAAATGGTAAACAATCATACAGTATGGGGAATCATGACCTAGCCAGGTTGACAGATATTTTTGGAGGACACAATTCAATCTATGACAGTGACTAACTGGAAGGAACACAGAGCTGGTAGCATAGTTCATGCCTAATAAGAATTAGTGAAAGAACTTAATATGTTTTGGAGCTTTCAAAGAAGACATGGCTTTCAAGCATCTCTGAACTTTCAGCAAAGCCCCCTTTTTAAAACTGTATGATGCAGGAGCAGAAGGGGTGTAGGAGAGCTCTACTTTCTGAACAACTTTCTGTAACTCAGAACTGCTAAAAATAAAGTATTAAAACCTGAACAACAGCAAACTATACGATGCTCCCAGTTTATATGGTATAGTTTCTATGTTTTATGCCTTTTTCCACTGTAAATGAGCCTTCTGCCGAGTGATAGAATTGTTTATGTGTTCTCAAAGTGTCTGAGAATGTGAATTGCAGCCTTTAAAATGCCTTCATAAACAGAAGGGGATTAAGGAAGTCATTCCTTGCGTGTTTTCGTTGGCAGGAGCTGTTGTGATTGAAGCCTCGGAGTATGTCTCTCCCCACCTGTCCTCAGAGCACACTGGGCACCCAGAGAATTCTGTCTCCCTGCCAGTGTGCCCTCGGGCCATAGATCACCCTTCTCGTAAACCTCAGGGCGTTTTTTTGGATCAGATGGCAAATAATTCATTTTGATTCGTAAATCATTAACACAAAGACACCGAGGAGGTATTTGGAATGCCCCAGCCACCACCACAGTACTGATGTGGACATGGAAACTCCATCAGCTTACAGGTTCGTGCCTGAACAGCCCTCTAAAAGTACGTGACCAACATTTGAAAATGCAAAAGCCAAATGATGAGTTGGCTTTGGCGTGACTTTTGGTTTATATGGCACTATAAATATTTATGGCATACTCTAATACATTTGTTTTAAGTATTTAAAGCCAAAGTATGTCAAAGTATTTGAATCTGGAAGGCCCGTGGGGTCATGGCTGCAGATTTATAACGCTGAGCGTTTCTTGAGCTTTGACAGTCTGACCCAGGCAGATGGCATGAGGTTCAGGAAGGATTTGGTAAAGAGAGGCAAGTGTAAACGGCCTGATAGGTTTGATCTAAACTGCCACGCCGAGCTTCAGTTGTTTCAGGCGTAACTCAATCGGCACAGCATCAAACTATTCTGAGGCTCCAGGGCTGGCAGAGGTGCCTTTTACCACTAGCGTTTAAAAATTAGGCTGTCAGTCTGATCGAAGCTCTAATCCCAGCTCTGCCCTTTGACCATTTAATACTCGTGGAACCTTGGGAAATCCTTGTGTAGCTTCAGTTTCCTCATTTGACACACGAGGGTGGCGATGCTGGGAAGATTAAATGAGAAAATGCACGTGAAGTGCTTAAGTGCAATGCTGGCACAAAGTGCTTAATAAATGGTAGCTACCAAAGATGGCAATGACAGTGTGAGGCCCAAGGAAAAACGTGAATGGGGGAAGGGGTGCCGGACCCTCCATTCGCTCTTTCTGCCTCAAGGACTGTTTCCTTGAGCACGTCTTCTAGTCTATGCCTTTCAAAGTGAGGTCTCCCAGAAGTCCAGGAATCATACCAAAGACTGATTTATGCAGCAAACATTTAAAGAGTGCCTGGGTGGTACAAATGGTTAAGCTCAGCTGCTAACTGAAATGTCAGAAGTTTGAGTCTACCCCGAGGCACCTCGGAAGAAAGGCCTGGAGATCTACTGAAAAAATCAGCCACTGAAAACCCTATGGAGCACAGTTCTACTCTGACACACGTTTGGTTGCCATGATTCAGTTGGTTTTTGGCTGTTTTGTTTTTTACTAAATGCCAGGCATTGTTTTAGGGTTGGGACTAAGATGGCCAAGAAATGATGCTTGCCTGTGAAGAGGTAAACAAACCATTCCATCAAATTGGGCCAATGCTCTAACAGAATTGCACGTGCATTGCTCTGGAATACAGAAGAGGGAGTGTCCCCATGCCTAGAGATTCAGAGAGAGGGTTTCCCAGAAGAAATATCTATTCTTTTTCCATTTCAGCCTCCCAGTAAGGCAGAAAACAAGAGGGAATTAGGTTAACAAATAGAAGATACTCTTTACTCAAGTGATTCTCAAGCTTTAGCATTGGGTGCCTGAGAATCCTGGAGGACCTGTTTACAAAGCAGATTCCTACATCCCACCCCAGTCCTTTGTGATTCATTAAGTCTGGGTTGGAAATTGGAAACCCTGGTAGCGTAATGGCTAAGAGTTTGGCTGTTAACCAAAAGGTCGGCAGTTTGAATCCACCAGGCACTCCCTGGAAACCCTATGGAGCAGTTCAACTCTTACTAGGGTTGCTACGAGTCGGAATCGACTTGTCGGCAACTCGTTTGTTTTTGGTTTTTTGGGGGTGGGGGGTGGAAGGGTTGGAAATCAGGAGTCTACATGTTTAACAAGCCTGCCTGGAGATTCTGATGTAAGTAGTCCTAGGTCAACATGCTCCATACTGATACAAAGAGGCTCCTCCCAAACCAGCATGAGTGGCAGTAAAGACTGAATTAAACGGCTGGAAAGACCATAAAAGGGCGAGCAATGCATGGGCTACTGGCAGACATGGCTAATCACCCGGCCCCCAGAGCAAATGGCCAAGGATTCAGGGCTCAAAGACTCTCAGAACCAGGGCACTCTTCCCCAAGAACTTCCAGAGGCAGAGCAGGAACTTCAAGCCCAGGGCATGTCTTTGAGGAGCCTGGGAAGTGTAAGGGAGGAGTGGAGCAGCAGACAGCACTCACTGAATGGGCCAGGTGCACTGGCTCCCTCTCCAGCTGCTGTCAGCGGGCACCTCTTCTCTAGTCCTCTCCAATCACTTAGGCAATCATTTCTAGCTAGACTGGGCCACTCATGTGTCCCCTCCTTCAATACCTCGTAGGTGCCACAATGCAAAATGCTCCCTTTAACATTACCAGCATTTTCAAAGGAACTTTCCTCTACATCACTTTTCATAATTAATATTTTCTGGATTTGTGTTGTTAAGTAGGGAAGGGAACAAATAATTCTCAAATGAGTGGTTTTTTATCCCAGGGTATAGGACCAACTCTTAAAAGCTTAGGAGAATCTGCTTTTGCAAATTATCTTTTCTAAAGCTTCCAGCTGTATTAAGTGCTGGCAGTTTTTAAGCACTGAGATGAGAAAGACAAATTCTTTTTCTTTTGTGTTGCTAATCACAATTTTGCTTGCTGTTGTGAAGCCTGCTTCCCTCTTGAGACATTTGCCAGCATGCATTAATTGCACAGATATTTACAAACTGCTAAAGCACAGGGGCCGCTTATACAAAAAAGATGTGGAACACTTGAAAAACAAAGCTTCTTTGACACATTATATTTGTGGCTGGTCACCCAGAATCCACATAAATTATTTGCCCCTTAGCCTCCACAAATGTGTTTAAAGAACATTGTCCCTGGGTTGGTTTCGTGTTTACTTCGCTGGCAGTGGCTGCTGAAGTCTTTCTTCAAGAGCCTTGTGGGTGACACTTCTTTTTTCAGGGTTAAAAATAAATTTTCTAAGAATATGTATGCATCTTATAGATTGCTATATTGTCAACATTTTTAATCTCCCAAGCCACCCACGTGGGATGGAAGAGGTTTATCCAGTGGATGCTCGAAACCCCACGAGCTTCAGAAAGCTCTATTGAACAAGCTGCAAAATCTGAATAGCAAAGCCATAGGGCTCTCAGTGCCATCTTCTTGTTGTCACAGCACACCGGTTAAGAATAAAGGCTCTGGAGTCAGACAGCCCCAGGTTCAAATCCCAGCTTTATCACTCCCAAGTTGTATGACTTTGAGGAGTTGCTTAATCTCCTCTTGAAACCTATGTTTTCCCATCTGTAAAATGGGAACAGACATGGTGCTGACCTCAAAGGGTCTTCTTGTGAAGAGTAAATGAAGTCATGAGTGCAAAGCACTTACACAATGCCTGGAATACAAATAAACCAATAAATGTTTGGTTGTGTTTTTAAACCAGCCTGACCTTGTAGGAATCCTGGTGGCACATTGGTTAAGAGCTATGGCTGCTACCAAAAGATCAGCAGTTTAAATCCACCAGCTGCTACTTGGAAACCCTATGGGGCAGTGCTACTTTGCCCTGTAGGGTCACTATGAGTCAGAATTGATGTGACAGCAATGGGTTTAGTTTTTGATTTTTTGACCTTATAAGTAATTTATGGCACAGAAAGGTGATTAGGAAGAAAAAAAAGAGGTACAAGTGAATTCTAATATGCAGAAGAGGCTCTTTTTGAGGATAATGGTTACCCATGCAGAGAAGAGAAAGAACATGGACCAAGAAGAGCTGATGTCCTCAAGGAGCTAGGAGACTCATAGGCAGGCAAGAGAGTAGCATAGCTACTAACCTGACATTCAGAAGAGGAATGGGTGCTGAATGTAGGGTTTCCAGATGAAATACAGGATGCCCAGTTAAATTGGAATTTCAGATAAACAATGACTTTTTTGGCATAAGTACGTCCCAAATAGATCATGAAACATACTTATACTAGAAAATTATTTGTTGTTTATCTGAAATTCCACTTTAACTGGGCATTCTGTTTGGGTGAGTTTTTCTTTTGTTTCATTCATTGTTTTGTTTTTGTTTTGCTAAATGTGGCAACCCTAGCTGAGTAAGTTCAGCAGACCATTATTCCAGCTGCATTTTCCTCATCTTGGCCCTGAATGCCCACCTCACAGGTGTGTTGGGAGGAACCAGAGAAATAATAGGCAGAAAAGGCTCTGCAAACTCCAAAGAGCTATAAAATCAAGTAAGGCGAAGTTTCCTTTGGTGGGTGTTGTTAGGAAAACACGGAGTCATCAAGTAAGAGCCAAGTCTTCATTAATTTGGCACAGTTTGTGTTTCACTGCTAACCTAAAGTTTGGAGAGTCAAGCCTAGTAGAATCCATTAGGTGGCAACTAACAACAACAACAAGGAAAGTGTCAAGGATTCTGGGGCCAGGGGAGGTGGTGTTATTCATAAAAGGGGTACTAAAGATGCTAGCGAAGGGACTAGTTGCCATGGTTCTCAACCGTGGCTAAATGTTGGAATCACCTGGAGAGTTTTTATAACCCCAGTGGCTATGCTGTTCCCCCACACAATTAAGAATCTCTGAGTCATGGGACCCAGGGATCCATATTGTTAAATCTCCCCAGTTGATTTCAACTTGCAGTCAGGGTTTCAAGCCAGCGGTAGAATACACCTGGGAACAGATGAGTTGAACAGTTTAGAAACTTTGAGCCTGGAGAGGATCCTAAGGAATAGCTATACCCTTTACAGAGGCTGGATTGTAAAAGGCAAAGAGGAAGAAAAAGGAAAACAAGGGAAGAGAGAAATTGTAAAGATGAAAATATTGCATCTGCTTTAAAAAAAATCTTAAATATTTTAAAAGATTTTAAAATAACACACGTACTAAGGGCAAAAGAGCATGGCCATTTTAAAAATCAGGAGATTTGTGTGTGAGCTAGAATACTAGATAAGAATTAGGCATAATTAATCAACCAGCACCTAACAGCCACGTACACAGTGGGAACGGAGGTCCCTCTCATTTGAAAGCGCAAAATGATTAATTTGTGATTGGAAAAGGCCTGGGTTGGAGGGTTTGTACTTCAGGGAAATCACAATTAGTTCACAATTTCTCCTCCAGCTCATGATAGGACTTGTGGGAGCTAAGGACCAATCTCTGTTTCAAGCCTAAAGATATCAAAGGTGTGGGTGGATATGTAAAAATGCCCTCATTCTAAGAGAAAATCCACCACTGATCTGTCACTCTGTCACACTATGGTGGCTCACATGTTGCTGTGATGCTGGAAACTGTGCCACCGGTATTTCAAATACCAGCAGGATCACCTATGGTAAACAGGTTTCAGAGGCACTTCCAGACTAAGACAGCCTAGAAGAAAGGCTTGGCGATCTTCTCCCGAAAATTGGCCAATGAAAACCCTATGGATCCCAATAGAACACTGTCTGAGATAGTGTTGGAAGATGAGCCCCATGGGTTGGAAGGCACTCAAAATACACAGTGGCTGCAGCAATGGACTCGAATGTACCAATGATCATGAAGATGGTGCAGGACTGGGCAACATTTCGTTCTGTTGTACATGGGGTTGCCATGAGTTGGAGCTGGCTGGATGGCAACTAAAACAATAACAAGAGAAAATACCCTTGACAAACTTGAAGTGTAATCAGATAAGAAGATCCAGGATGATGAGAAGGTCTGAAAAGAAATACTTAAAAAATCCTGAAGTTAGAAGCCTCTGTATCCAATGTGTTGAATAAACATGATTCCAGGCACAATAAAATTAAAAAAAAAAAAAAAAGTCCTAATCCTTGTTCTAAGTAAGCCACATCTACATGGGGAGCCACCATTTGTCCTTGACTATCCATGACACCTAGAAGCAAATTAACTTTTATATATATATATATTTTCAATCAACAAATATGTATTGAACTGTATGCCAAGTTCTTGGCATTGGGGCTAGAACAGGGAACAAAACAGGCTCAGCCCTCCTAGAAGTCATATTTTAGTGGGGAAGGCAAATATTTAATATAATTTCATATAGTGGGAAGTGTTATGAATAAAGAGAAAGCAGGATAAAAACTCTGGAATAGTGAGTGGGAGAGGGGCAGGCTTTTCAGTAGAACGGCTGGCAAAGGCCTATCTAAGAACATTTAGCAGAAACCTGAGTGGAGTGAGGGAGTAGGCCATTGGAATATCTGAAGCAGGAGGGTTCTAGGCAGCAAGCAGTGAGTGCAAGGCCCTGAGGCAGCCACCTCATGGGCCTATTTGAGAAACACCCAAAGACCAGTACAGCTGAGTGGAGTGCTGGAAAATGAGGGTGAAAGGTAGGCAGGGCCATATCCTATGGGGCTTTCAGCCATGGTGAGAACAGTGAATTTCATTCCAATGCAGTGGGAAGCCATCGGAGGGATTTGAGCAGGGGAGTGATAGGATCTAATATATTATTTTAAAAGACACTCTGGAGAATGGATTAAAGAGGGAAAGAATGAATCAGGGAGCCTAGGTGGGAGGTTGTTTTGGTAGCTTATAAGTTAGTAAGAGCAAAATCTGTGTTTAATTCTTTCTTTTTTCTTAAATTCTCAACAGTGTCTGTTACACAATTGGTGCCAATAAATGCTGAAATAAAATGTTCCTTATTATTAACTGCCTTCAACTTAAATAGGAAGTAAAAAGAATAAAGTATATATATGTATGTATATATATATGTATGTGTGTGTGTGTATATATATATATATGTATTTATGTATGTATATATATTGTTTTCCTCCCAGGACAAAAGGCATAAGAATAAAACACAGCGCTAAATGGGATATGTGATCTGATTTATAGGCCTTGCCTGATTGCTCAAATTCATGATTCCTACAAAATCCATATAGAATACGCTCTTTCTTCTCTAGGTACCAGAAATGAAAGATGATTCTTCTTCTGTTACTATGGAAGTTAAAGTACAAATGAATTGGGCAACTCTGAAATCCAGAGCAGCAGGGAAGCCCCACCACTGGCTAACAGGGAATCCAGGAATCTTAGAGTGCCAGCAGTTGCACCTACATCCTATACATGTGATGGGCTTTTAGGGAAGAGGCCACTGATGAGGTCCCTACTATGTAGGGGTCTCCCTCCTACTCTGCTTAGCCCTGCCTCTTCACTAGTCTCTGCTACTGTGAACTACACTGCCACTCCTTCCCTCCCAACCCTGATCCCATTGTCCCAGTGCCAGCCAGGTTGGTAATACCAGTATTCAGGGCAACAAGGGGAAAGGAAGGAAAAGAAAAAAAAGGAGCTCCGCCATCCCTCCCCTGGTCCCAGAGGTGGTCATGCTGGCTGTCTCCCCAGCCCACAACCTCAAAGCGAGCCTCTATTAGCTGTGCATATTCCCCAAGCCCCAGAAACTGGGCCCGAGTGTTCTTTTAAAATAAAGAGGATTCTGACTTCAGGCTTCTAAAGGTCCTTCTTTGGCATCTTTGTTTGTCTTCGTTTTTACAAATGAATCCAAGTACAAAAATAGACACCATTGTATATATGTTGGGGGAGGTGGGCAGAGATGGTTACATTTATTCTTGTTTCTAATGTTTCAAAAACCTTTAGAGAACCTCAAAAAGGCTTTTTCCATAAACTGGACATTCACGTGAATGGCAAAACACCTTAGCCTCTCAGTTCCTTGATCTCCTCATTGCCAATGACCTTCTTTTACACTACAGCTCAGATCACTCAAACATGCTCTCTCCAAGGACTACCTTCTATATTTCCAGCCAGCTTGCTTGCTTCACCTGTCTTTGATCTCACCAGAACTCCCTCCCAAGAGCCCCTTCTAATCATCTCTTTCCTCCAACTCCATGGTTCATCATTTTGAGCACTCTTTGCAAGTGTCCTAAACTTCTTTTCTCTTTTGCCCTTCTGTGGCATTTCCCTGGCAAAAAATAAAAAAAAAAAGCTAAACCTTAATTAACCCCACCCTCTGGTCCCCCAATTCCTGCTCTTGAACAGCTGAGTGCTGCTAGAGAAAATCACACACACTGCACATATAGGAACCATGTTAAATTCATGGTCACCAACCTCAACGGACCTACCCAGTATTGGGGAGAAGTACTTGCAAGTAAGAAAATATCTAAGGAAGGAACTCTGGGGATCCCAGACTATGAAGATCGCATGCATGTAGAGGAGCAAGCACAAGAGGCAAGAACATAAATCAGCCAGGAAGAGAAACAGAAGAGAAAAGTAGCTTGGAAACAAAGGGAAGAGGAAATTTCAACAGTGCTTGAGTAACTACCATTACTCCTTTTGATCAAAGTTCTTTGTATCAGGCCTTGGGTCAGGTGCTCACTCCTGGTCCAGTCAGTGGTCATCCTGGTGCAAAGCCCAGAACAGCTCAGCTCCTTTGGTGTGGGGTTGAGGTAATGGCAGTTTCAGCTAGTAAAGATCACTGAGCATAGCATTCATGCTGAAAGAATGAGGAAGGGTCAAGAATCTTGAGGTCTTAAAAAGGCCAAAGAACAGGTTTGATTGAAGTGAGGGAGCAGAAAAGGTAGAAGGAAGGGGATAGCTGGATTAAAGTTACCAAAGGTCAGGCAGGGATGGATACTTATAAGGTCCAGAGTATGGCCAAAGGAGTGGGGAACAGAAGTGAAGTAGAAGTGATAATCAAGTATTGGCATTAGTTGTCTCTATGTCTCCCTGGCCAAATAATTAGCTCTCGAAAGACATTCATCATTCATCTTTTTATCCATCTTTTTATTTATCTTTTTATCCATCTTTTTATTTATCTTTTTATCCATCTTTTTATTTATCTTTTTATCCATCTTTTTATTTATCTTTTTATCCATAATTTTACACCTGGACTATATCATGCACACAATAAATAAACAAAGAGCGGGGTAGGCATTTAAGTTAGCTACAGGGAATAAAATGGTCAGCAGAAACAGACATAATTCTGATCCTCATGGAGCTCAAGTATGGTGGAGGAAGCGACATAGTAATCAAATAATCAGACAAATGAATATAAAATTAAAAGTGGCAAAAAGGGCTCTGAAGGTAACCCCGCACAGTGAGAACGTATCATAAGGAGATCTGGCTGTGTCTGGTGGAGACGAGTTACTGAGAAGTGATGTTTGAGTGAGATCTGAAAGATATCTAATAGTTAACCAGCTGAAAAGATGGGAGAAGAGGTAACGGTATGTACAAAGGCCAAGGTGCCTAGAGTATGGAGACCAAGAGGGAGAGTTCTCGGAGATGATCTTGGAGAGGGAGGCAGGAACCAGGTAATGATGTCTGAAACAGACATTCTTCATCTTCCTGGCTAAGAGAACCCCAATTTTGTTCAGATGGCAAGGAAAAGAATCATGATTGGTCTAAGCCACCCAAGAAAATCTCATTTCCTCTTTGCCAATGATTAGTCTTGAGGTGGAAACACATCCTAGTTTATCCAGTCAGATGCAAGGGTAAGTTTTCTACAGGCCTTATCGGAAAAATTTACTTCCCTGAAGTGGAAGATACATAAAGAGAATATTCTCCTGATCTTTCCCTGCTTCTTGAAATGCTGTCTTGTGAGAACGATGCTTGTGGCAGTCATCTTATGTTGTTGTTGTTAGGTGCCATCGACTCCTTTCCAACTCACAGCAACCCTGTGTGACAACAGAACAAAACACTGCACCATCCTCACAATTAGTGCTACTGTTTCAATCCATCTTGTTGAGGGTCTTCCTCTTTTTTGCTGACCTTCTGCTTTACCATGCATGATGTCCTTCTCCAGGAACTGATCCCTCCTGATAACATATCCAAGGTATGTGAGACAAAGTCTCATCTTTTTGGCTGTACTTCTTTCGAGACAGATTTATTTATTCTGGCAGTCCATGGTTGTGATCGTTAAGGTTGTCAACTTTGCTGGGGCATAATTCTCAGTGGTTTGGCATTATGAAGTAGTTTGGCAGTCGTATAATGATATGATCACCTCCATGATGAGATTTGAAATAATGTGATCACCTCCATAATAAGATCAGCTGTGAGTAGCCAATCAGTTGAAAAGGATTTTCCTTGGGGGTGTAGCCTGCATCCAGTATAGGTGGACTTTCTGGCAAGGCTGGTGGGCTTTTGCTTGCTCTGGATCCTGCAGCTGGCTCCTGTTTATCTGACCTCCAGTTCTTGGGACTTGAGCTAGCAGCTTACCTGCAATCTTGCCTGCCAATCTTGGGATTTGTAGGTCTCAGCAACCAGTGAGCCAGAGCCCTGCTGTATGACCTGCTGATCTTGGATTTGCCAGCCTCTGCAGCTACATGAGTCGGGAGAAGCCTCCAGCCTGACACAGGGACTTGGGACTTTCCAGCCTGTACAACCACATGAGCCATTTCCTTGGTAAAAATATCTCTATATTTGTATATTTATATGCTTTATTGGTTTTGCTTCTCTAGAGAACCCAGCCTTAGACAATGGTATATTCAATATTCTTTGCCAACACCATAATTCAAATGCATCAGTTCTTCTTTGGTCTTCCTTATTCATTGTCAAGCTTTTGCATGCATATGAGGTGATTGAAAATACCATGGCTTGGGTCAGGCACACCTTAGTCCTCAACTTATGACCATAAGGAAAAGGCTAAGAAAATCAGAGACATAAGCTTGATGTTCTAACATCACCAAGTCATCAAACTAATGTTTATAACTGCTTAATATCTAGATATCTTTCATAATGTATAATAATTAAGTTATAAGCCACTATTGTTGAGTTTTGTTTTGTTTTGTTTTTTTACTTGCAGCCATAGAAGAGTAGTGCCTGTGTGTCCCTTTCTCTTTCCAACCTTAAGGTGATGATTCAGACCACCACCAAACAAGTGATAGAAAATAGATGATGATTTTGGTCTGCTATCATTTTGCAATAATCTAAAAGGAATTCATTACTTTTTATTTTTCATGCTTTCTCTTTGCGTTTTTCAAATTCCTTGTTCCAGAGAAGAGGCACAGCAAGGATGTCCTGGAGTGATGTAACTGATGTCACGTCTTCACTGGTGGCATCAACAAGGACGTGTTCTATATCCACGTGGAGAATGGGCATGCAACATGCAGAGAGATAGCATGCACAGTGACAAGCCCTTGGTTTGCTTCAAGGACACAACCATAATCAGAGCTTGATGGGTCCTCACTTGAGCTCTTTGAGAAAGGGACAGCAATGGGAATATGAGGCTCAAAGAGTTGGCAACCTATGCTATGCCACACAGTCAGTCTGTGGCAGAGCAGGCTGAGTGCCCATGCCTCCTATCCCAGCCCAAGATTCGCACAGTGTCGGGTAGGAAAGAGTACATGCAGGCTTCTGGGTCAAAACGGACCCGAGTTTGATTTCTGTCAATCACATACCATATGCATGACCTTGAGCAAGTTATTTAATCTCTCTAAATTTCCATTTCCTCCTTTTAAAATTAGGAATAATAATACTTATTCTGCAAAATTGTTGGAATTAAATGAAATATTCTATGTAAAAGAAAAATTCTACCATGGCTCCCATTAAAGTTAGGTATCATCATAATATAAACTTTTCAGTTGTGTTTTGACTAAGGCACAGCAGAGCTAGAGAGCACTTTCAAGATGGAGAAGCAAAATTAGCACAGTCATGGGATTACTCATTTGATATTTCAAATGAACAACTGATTGCTTATTTGCCTAATAGGTATTTGCCTAATACCTTGCTTACAGGCCACTGGAGACAATTAATAAAGAAAACTATGCTTGCATTTCATAGGTATGTTTATGTTTCAAAAGTTTAGTATTTGGTGTCTCTGCCAAGCTTAGCTCGCACTTTCATGGTAATCTTTTTTGTCAGCTTTTTTTTTTTTTTACAGGTTTATAGGTGTCATCTACAATATAAAGAGCTTTCCCAGGCACCTGTAGGATATATTAAGCATTTTCCTCAAAGAGCTTTGTAATACTACTAGGGAAATAAGACAAAAAAGCCTGAAATAAGGTGGGGTGGATGGAGGAGTATGGGTGGATGGATGGACGGATGGATGGAAAATCTACATGTCTAACTGGTTTGTAGATATCCTTTACAAAGGAACGTAGTCTTAATGTAATTTTCTCCCTTCTCAGTTTTGGTTAGGTCTCTGTATTATAATAACGTGCTATCTGTAGCTTTATAGTTTTCAGGTAAGTGGAGATCACTTAGAGCTGTAGTTAGTAATGTTTGAGTAAAGGCAAATTGTATAGATAGAAAAGACTATTTCCGGAATAGTCCAAAGCTGATTGCAAATGTCTTCTGATACCGATGACCCAGAGTTAGGCCAAACTGTACAGCTTAAAGGCACAGTTCTCCACAAGACTACCCTCAGCCACAAATTTGGGGGCTCCCAGGGCCACCTTTACTTATGACACTCAATTCAAGGGTTCCCACTACACCCTGAAGTTAGATAATTTGCTAAAATGACTCCCAGAACTCACTGAAAGCTCTATACCTACGATTACAATTTTATTATAACAAAAGGATACAAGTAAGAACCAGTCAAAGGGAGAAACACATAGGGTGAAGTCTGAGAGGGTCCCAAATGTGAAGCTTCCATGTCCCCAGGGATGCACCACCCTCCTGGCTCATCAATGTACATAGAATACTGTCCATCAGGGAAGCTCTTCCAAGCCTCCATGTCCAGAGTACTTATTAAGGCTTCATTGCATAGGCATGATTGATTGAATCATTACTCACATGACTGAACTCAATCTGCAGCTCCTCTCCCCTCTTCAAAGGTCAGGCTGATATCCAGGGCCTCAAAGCTCCAAATCTCTAATCACATGGTTTATCTCTCTGGTTTGGCCAGCTCCCACCCTCATTCACCTCATTAATGTAAGCTGTCAGCAGGTGTGGTCCCAGGGGCTCACCATGAATAACAAAGACATCCCAATCACTTGGAAAATGTCAAGGGTTTAGAGACGACCTATTATCAATGCCTCATACGCATGGGAAAGCTGAACAATAAATAAGGAAGACTGAAGAAGAATTGATACGTTTGAACTATGGTGTCGGTGGAGAATATTGAATACACCATGAACTGCCAGAAGAACGAACGCATCTGTCTTGGAAGAAGTACAGCCAGAATGCTCCTTAGAAGAGAAGACGGCGAGACTTCGTCCTATGTACTTTGGACGTGTTATCAGGAGGGACCAGTCCCTGGAGAAGGACGTCATGCTTGGTAAAGCAGCGGGTCAGCAAAAAAGAGGAAGACCCTCAACAAAGTGAATTGGCACAGTGGCTGTAACAATGGGCTCAAACATAAAAACAGTTGTGAGAATGGCACAGGACTGAGCAGTGTTTCATTCTGTTGTACATAGGGTTGCTATGAGTCGGTACCAATGACATCTAATAACAACAACAGAAACTACCTTCCTGGAACCAAGAACAAAGCGCAGACACTGACCTAAAGAAAGTTCCAGGGAAATACATTCCAAGAAATTATTTCTCTTAAATCAAGCAAAACCTGTCCTATGCAGGACGTAAACAGTAAAATAATCATTTCTACATGCCTAAAGTCTAACTGTTGTTGTTAGGTGCCCTCAAGTCGGTTCCGACTCATAGTGACCCTGTGTACAACAGAACGAAACACTGCCCTGTCCTGCACCAAACTCAACAATCATTACTATGTTTGAGCCCATTGTTGCAGCCACTGTGTCAATCCATCTTGTTGAGGGTCTTCCTCTTTTTTTGCTGACCCTCTACTTTACCAAGCATTAAGTCATGTCAGAGGAGAACTATGCTCCATACAGTTTTCAATGGCTGATTTTTCAGACGTAGATCACTAGGAATTTCTTCTGAGGCACCTTGGGGTGGATTCCAGCCTCCAATGTTTTGCAGACTGTGTTAACCATTGCACCACACAGGGACTCCAAAGGTGGTATACCAAGATAAAATTCAGTACAACTTCCTCCTTCCCCCTAACAACTTGTAATATAAATGAAAATACACCTAAGGTCCTTTGGTGGCCGGATATCCGCTCAGCAGGTCTAAGAATGACCATGTGGGGTAGCCTGCTTATTTTTAAGAGCTGTTGGGTGGTTGTGCAGGAGAGCAGTCTAGTACCACCGTACTGATGATAGCATCTCCATTATGGATGAATAAGCAACACCTCCTGGAAACCCTTGGCATACAGGAATGTGTTAGAACACTTGGCACATCGCTGCAGGCTTTTGTTTCCTCATTTGATACAAAGGAATCCTTTCTCCCCTCCCCAGGATGGCATCGGTAGCTCATGCATGGGTGGGAAGCAAAGGAATTGCCTCAGTGATAATCACTATGATAATCACTGGGCTGATGTTGTCCTCAATGAGAGTCATTGCAACTATGGTCCAAAGGCTGGCTGAAAATTTCCTATTTGTTTGCTTTCATATTTTGGTGTTAGACAGCAGGAGTCCTAGGGCAGTTTTGTGCCAAACCGCAATAAGAATGAAAAAGCCCAGGATTTCCCCTCTGGCACCAGCTTCCGTTTCTAGTGTAAAATCTGCCCAAAGGTAGTGGTTTAGGAACTTCCTGCTGGTTCAGATGTCGAACAGAGCTTGTACTTAATCCTCACGCTGGCACCCAGAGTGCAGAGTGAGCAGGGGTGAGTCCAGGAGACCCAGGGGCAGGGCACTCTCCTGAGAACTGAACCAGCTGTCGCCTGGCTTCCAGTAAGTACTGCTTGGTGTGGCCGGTTTGGGTTCTCAAGGTGGTAGTGATCTGCAAGCTTAACTGAGCAAAACTGTGTTAGGGGGGCTTTCTTCGTGAGCTTCTTAGGCAGTAGAGTAGGGGGAAATGAATACTCTTGGTAACACACTCATCAAATCCCAAATCCCAAATGAGATTATAATAAACAGGTTAGGCAGTGACTGTGGGTAGATTCTCTTGAATGAAATCTGAAAGGTATTTTTTTGGGTTTTTTTTTTTTTGGGTGGGGGCAATGACAAGAAAGGCAAGCAGAACTATGAAAAGATTTCATTCTTCTTTCTTAGATAGGAGGAAGAGAAAAGTTGTTAAGACACCAACTCTCAAATCAGACTGCCTGGGTTAGAATTCTGGCTCTGCTTCTTTTTAATTATGTGATGAAAGGCAAGTTGCTTAATCTCTATGTCAATAGCTTCCTCATCAGTAAAATGAGTATTATATCAGTGTAAAAATAGTATAAGCTTTGTAGTATTGTTAATGAGGATCAAGCAAGATTATATCTATCTATATATATCCATTAAATGTATGTATATGATATCTATCTTATATAGACGCTTGGAATGTGTTAGTATTCAATAAATGTTAGCCACTATTAAACAATCACAGAATCATAGAATATCTGAGCTGGAAAAGACCTTACAACTAGTATTTATTGAGCACCTGTTATATACTGGAAAACCTGGTAGCATAGTGGTTAAGAGCTATGGCTGCTAACCAAAAGGTTGGCAGTTCAAATCCACCAGGCCCTCCTTGGAAACTCTATGGGGCAGTTCTACTCTGTCCCATAGGGTCACTATGAGTCGGAATCAACTCGACGGCAACTAGTTTGGTTTTTTTGGTTATTATATGCTGAGTGTTCTTTGCCAGATTATCTCCATTGCTGCTCATGGCAATCCTATAATGTTGGTAATATTATCACTTCCATTTTACGGACAAAGAAATGGAAGTGTAAGAGAGGTATTATAATCTGTCCACAATCATGTAGCTCATAATGATGGAGTTGTTATTGTTGTTAGGTGTGGTCGAGTCAGTTCTGATTCATATAAGATGGAGATGAAATTTAAACCCAGATTCCAGAGTTTATACTTTAAACTACCACACCCTACTGTTTCACCTGTCATTTCGTTTTATGGTGGGATGGCAAAACAGGGAAGAGTGTGCCCTACACGTGTCTTTGGAGTCCTTCACAGATGCTGGAAGGACAGTGATGTCCCTCAAAGTACACTCTGCCATCCTCACTGTGCGGGGAGCATGATGTCAGGAGCATCCATGAGCACCAGTGTGGTGGTGTGGGGCTCTACCAGGGGACCACGTGCAAGTCCAGTGAGCAAGTCCCTTGTCCTCTCTCAAACACAATGTTTCATTTAACTATCTCATAGACATAGAAGTATCTCACAGTTTTGAGGCATGAAAGACATAATGTATGTGAACTCATTTTATAAACTGTAAATTTTTTATAAATTATTATATAAACCATTATATAATAATGAATAAATAAATAATTGGAGCCCTGGTGGCACAGTGGTTAAGCACTCGGCTGCTAACCAAAAGGTCGGCAGTTTGAATCCACCAGCCACTCCTGGGAAACCCTACTGGACAGTTCTACTACGTCCTATAAGGTTGCTATTGGTTGGAATCAACTCGACAGCAATGGGTTTGGTTTTTGGTTTTATAAATAATTAGTATTTTATCAAGAAAAGATGGTTTTTGGCTTGTCAATAAAGAGCAGCCAAAAATAACTTGCAGTAAACACACTGCCCTTAAAATCTATCATCCATGGCTAGTCCCTCCTGCACAGCCCTCTGACGTGATCTGAGGACCATCACTCACCAGGCTACATGCCACATGGGATGGATAGCCAAGTCCCACAATGTATGGATGGAGGCAAGGGCGATGGGCTGAAACCCCTAGTTTCCAAGTCTACTTCAGGTAATGAAATCTCTGAAATTGAAAGAACCTCATGGATCTGATACAATATCTTAGGGATAAATTTTTTAAACTTGTCTATGGTAGGTAGGTTATTTTCCTCTTCCTTGTGCAGAGTTGATCTCCTAGTGAACAAAGAGATTCAGCCAAGGTGGCCTGGCACCTCTTCCAGGTATTATGGCTCATTGCATAGAGCTGAGTGTGTCGATTACCCCCATTCAGAGCTAAGGACATCAGTTCTTCAGCATACATCTTCAACATATGTCTTAAGACCTCCTGGAAAGATTGCAATTTGTTCAAATAATCACTATTATATAAAGGGGAACCTCACTAGAGAAAGCCTTTCTTAAGTCAGAGAAAGTGATTTCAGGGTCCCGGAGAGCTCCCACTGGTCTTCTAATAGCTCCTACATGCTTCTTAGAAGCCACAAAATTATACTGTGAGATCTTGCAGTGGTCTTAATATTAAGACTTTGATCTCTGTTAAAATACATATATCAAGAAACAGTACACTGCTGTGAATCATTTATATCATAGGAGCAATGAATGGCTTTATGCTGAAAAAAGGGAGAGCTCAGGAGTGGAGGAATTCCACCATGCCGATTTGGATAGTAAAGGGCCCTTTGTCTCCTCTCCATTTTACCTGTTCAGTGCTTTCCCTCTGTTTTGAGAGTCTTACTAAAGGAGCCCTGGTAGGACAATGAAAGATTACAGCCTAGGAAACCCTATGGGGCAGTTCTGCTTTGTCTTATAGACTTGCTATGAGTTGGCCTACTTGCTCTTAGATCTGGTATTGGTCATGGGATTTCCAGCTGACTTGCACAGGAGAGCCCTTCACCTCTCAGGTTCAGCTCCAGAGTGTCAGCCTCAGCCCCCAGAGTTGGGCAGCCTTGGGTGACTGCCCTGGTCCTTGCTCTTAAGCTTCCCACTAGAGAAAGAGAGTTCCTGGGGTGGAGAAGGGCTTATCTTGTGCTTCCTCTTGGCCAGAAAGGTCTTCTCAGCTGTTTGGATCCCTGGCATTCTGGCCTCTGTCCTGTCCTTATCTCTCCTCCTCCGCGTCACCATACCCAGGGGCTGTCTTGTCAGAGCCGCTTGCAAGCAGGGACAGAGAAAGTCCAGGGAAGACTGCTCCTCCAATCATCTTTGCAATACTTCCACAGAACTGTCCATTTGGTGAGCAGAAGCTGCTTGGAAATGTCTCATTATCATATCTATCATCAGGCCAGGAAGAAAAATACTAAAGAAAGAATGGAAACAGGGAGGCTAGTAACCCATCTCACCAACATTCCTGAGCACCATCCCAATACTCAATTATTAGTGGCTAATCAGTGAATCAGTTTTTTGGAGACTAGCTAACGTTTAACCTTTCTTTTCAACAGGTGAGAACAGTCAGCCATAATGGAACCCAAACCTCAGAAGAGTCCAGGTATCCAAGGGGTGTAATCTCAGAAAGAAAAATCTTCTTGTCAAAAATGACAATTCCCGTCTAGCTAACCAGAGTACAGAAGATGGCTTTAATGGGGATAATGGTGGCATTCGGGAAAATGATTCCTGGTTTGAAGAATGTAGCAGAGGCTATTGGATTCAGTTGATTATTTTGTAAGAGCTCATTGTTCAGAAATTTAGCATTTTCTGATTTTAATGGGTCATATGTTCTCCGTTATGGATGAATAAGCAACACTTCCTGGAAACCCTTAGCATACACAAATGTTACTTAGAGACAGTGCTAATAACAAACATGGCCCAGCAAAGGCTGGGGAATGTTTCCTTCACTTTATATATGAAATTCTTACTTGGAAAAACTGTCTAAATTGTTATCAGGGTTTATCATGAAGGTGGTGGTGGTTGTTGTTGTGTACTCGCAAGTCAATTCCAACTCATAGCAACCCTATATAACAGAGCAGAATTGCCCCATAGGGTTTTCTACGCTGTTATCTTCACAGGACCAAATCGCCAGGTCTTTTCTTCCATGGAGGCTGGAGGGTTCAAACGGCTGACGTTTTGGTTAGCAGCTGAATGTTTAACCATTGTGATACCTGGGCTCCTTATTGTGAGGATTGTTCAAGGAATATTTTCCAAATCCTTTGCTCACGTCCACATAGCTCATCGTAGGCGAGTAGTTAGAAGAATCAGAGTTTAGGAAGAAGTAACTTAGAAGTCAAGTTGTCTGATTCAACTAAAAAATATTTACAAAGTATCTCTTATGAGTAAGTCACTGTGCTACACATATTACAAGGAATAGACAGATAAGTATATAAGAGTCATTGTCCTCAAGGAGTTTATAATCTAATCGAGAAGTTAAAATAAACACACACAACTAGTTGTGTTGGGAAGTTAAAATAAGCACATACAATCAGGCTGTGATAGGAATCATGAAATAGGTGCAAAATGCTGTAAAGTCTGGAGAAGAAAAAGCATACAAGTAGTTGTGGGAATCCAGACAGGCTGTAGGGAGAAGGCATTTGAGCTAGACCCAAAAGGATGTATAGTGTTTTGACAGAGACTGGAAAAAAGAGAACATCTCATCTGAAGGAATGGCATGAACAAAAGCAATGAAGTGGGCTAGAGGCAAGATGTGTCAGAGGAGAATTGTGGACATAAGATAGGATAGGGGAAAGTAGAGGAGGAAGCCACAAAAAGGTGCCACCATATGAAGATCAAAGACTACTGCCTTCAGTATGGATTACACCTCAACATAAAACAAAAATCCTCACAACTGAACCAGTAAGTAACATCATTATAAATGGAGAAAAGATTGAAGTTCTCAAGGATTTCATTTTACTCGGATCCATGGAATCAGTGCCTGTAGAAGCAGCAGTCAGGAAATCAAACGACGCGTTGCACTGGGCAAATCTGCTGCAAAAGATCTCTTCAAAGTATTAAAAAGCAAAGATGTCACTTTAAGGACTAAGGTGTGCCTGACCCAAACCATGATGTTTTCAATCACCTCATATGCATGTGAAAGCTGGACAATGAATAAGGAAGACAGAAGAAGAATTGATGCCTTTGAATTATGGTGTTTGAGGAGAATATTGAACATACCATGGACTGCCAGAAGAACGAATAAATCTGTTCTGGAAAAAGTACAGCCAGAATGCTCATTAGAAGCAAGGATGGCGAGACTTCATCTCACATACTTTGGACATGTTATCAGGAGAGTAGAGGGTCAGCGAAAAAGAGGAAGGCCCTCAATGAGATGGATTGATACAGTGCCTGCAACAATGGGCTCAAACATAGTAATGATCGTGAGGTTGGTGCAGGACAGGGCAGTGTTTCCTTCTGTTGTACACAGGGTCACTAAGAGTTGGAATTGACTCGATGGCAATGGGTTTGGTTTTTGGTTTTGGTTAACGGCTAACGATGGCGAGCATTTCCTCATGTGTCTGAATGTCTTCTTTGGTGAAGTGTCTGTTCATATCCTTTTCCATTTTTTAATTGGATTATTTGTCTTTTTGTTGTTGAGGTGTTGCAGTATCTTGTAGATTTTAGAGATTATACTGTTGTCAGATATGTTGTAGCCAAAATTTTTTTTCTCAGTCTGTAGGTTCTCTTCATACTCTTTTGCTGAAGTCTTTTGATGAGTATAAGTGTTTAATTTTTAGGAGCTCTCCAGTTACCTAGTTTATCCTCTGGTGCTTGTGCATTGTCAGTTATGGTTTGTATCCTATTTATGCCCTATATTAGGGCCCCTAGCATTATTCCTGTTTTTTCTTCCATGATCTTTATAGTTTTAGGTTTTATGTTTAGGTCTTTGATCCATTTTGAATTAGTTTTTGTGTATGTTTCATTTTTTTACAGATGGACATCCAGTTTTGCCAGAACCATTTGTTACAGAGACTGTCCTTTCCCCATTTAATGAACTTTGGGCCTTTTTCAAAGATCAGCTGACCATAGGTGGACAGATTTACACATGGGTTCTTAATTCTGTGCCATTGGTCTCTGTATCTGTCGTTGTACCAGTAACAGGCAGTTTTGACTACTGTAGCTGTATAGCAGGTTCTGAAATTATGTACTGTGAGGCCTCCTACTTTATTCTTCTTTTTCAATAATGCTTTACTTATCTGGGACCTCTTTCTTTTCCATATAAAGTTGGTGATTAGTTTTTCCATCTCATTAAAGAATGCTGTTGGTATTTGGATTAGGATTGCATTGTATCTGTAGATCACTTTGGGTAGAATTGACATTTTCACAATGTTGAGTCTTCCTATTCATCAACATGGTATGTTTTTCCATTTATGTATGTCTCTTTGGGTTTCTTGCAATAGTGTTTTGTAGTTTTCTTTGTATAGGTCTTTTACGTCCCTGGCCATCTTGTCCTGCTTTTTCATATGTTTTGATATTGTCTGCTGTCTCTAAGATATTAAGGTACTATTTTCTTTATTTATTGATTATATGTTTGTTTTGTCCTGCTTTTTTGTTTTGTTTTGATATTTCAGGGCAGGCAAGACAGGAGTGCTTTGCTACTTGCTCATCTGTGGGCACAATAGTTCTCAACTACTTGTCCGCATGAGCAGGGCAGCAACAGGCAGGGCGAGCCTGCTTCACTCTGCACTGAATTTGGCAGGTGGCTGAGGGTGGACTGGATGGAAGCTGTCTCTCTCCTGATGTTGGTCCAGTGGTGTGGGAGCTTTCCCAGCCCCTCGCCAGATAGGCAGGGGTGTTCAATGGGGAGTGGTGTAGGCTTGCTCCCACTGTTCAGCAGCTGCTCAAGTGGTGGGAGAAGGGGACAGTGCACGCCTGGTATGGCAGCTGGCTTGAGCACCAAGGATGCTCTAGCTGTGGCAGCATTCGGGGCTGGTGGGAATGGGGGGTAACATACTGGGCTAGTTGGGGTTGTGGGGAGAAAGAAAAGAGAGAGAAACTTTAAAAAAAAGTGGCTGGCAGGTGGGGGCTGGGCTGACCTGGGGACTGGTGGGAAAGGGACAGAAGTGACATACAAGGCTAGAGGGAGGTAGAAAGAAAGTAAAAGAAAAAATAAAATAAGTTGTGGCATAGTGGGAGTGGGGTGGACCTGGGGCAGCAGCAGGCCGGTGGCTCTGCAGCCACAGTGGCACAGCAGGGTCTGGCAGCAGGGGAGGAGGTGGTGTATGGGGGTGGGTCCAAGGTAGAAGGAAAAGGAGGAGAAGGAAAAGAAAAAATAATAATAACAATAAATTTTTTTAAAAAACTGGCAATGCAGTGGGGGCTGGTGTGTGGTGGTGGAGTGAACCTGGGGCAGCCATGGACCGGTGGCTCTCTAGTCAAGGCAGCGAGTTGTGGCCCGGTAGGATGGGATGGATATGGTGTACAGGGCTAGGTGGGAGGAAGAAAGAAAAAGAAGAAAGGGAAAGAGAGAAAAGAAAGGAAAACAATGGTCACGTGGCAGGGGTCAGTGGGTGAGGGCGGGGTAGACCTGGGGAGGCCATGTGCTGATGACTCTCCAGTGTGACATGGCCTGTTGAGAAGAGGCAGGGATGGGGCATGGGGCTAGGTGGGTGGGAGAAAGAAAAAGAAGGAAGGGAAAGAGAGAAGACAGAATAATATGGCACTAAGGGAACCAGCCGTTGGGGGCAGGGCAGAACTGGAGTGGGGGTGAGCTGGTCTCTCTGTTGCCAGATGGTACAGTACAGCTCATCGGGAAGGGGCAGAGGCAGCACATGGGGCTAGGTGGAGGGATAAAGAAAAGGAAGAAAGGGAAATAGAGAAAAAAGAAAAAAGAATAGCTCTGGGACAATTGGCCATTGGGGGTGGCGCATACCAGTGGTGGTGGTGAGCCAGTGTCTCCCCAGCCAAGCGGCATGGCACAGCCCATCAAGAAGGGGCAGAGGTGGCACATAGGGCTAGGTGGGAAGGAAAAAGAAAAGGAAGGTAGGGAAAGAGAAAAAAAAATGGCTCAGTGGAGGCTGGCTGGTGTGGATGGGGCAAACCCAGGGTGGTGGCGAGCCAGTTTGTCTCCAGCAGAGTGACTGTAGCCCATTGGGAAGCAGCAGAGGCAGTGTACAGGGCAGAAGGGTAAAGGGGGGAAATCATGTTCCTCTGACTACTGGGTGCTCTGTCTTCTGTTGGGAGCTCCGTGAAGTTGCCTTCCCGTACTCCCTGGCCTGGGTTGTTGCTAGCTGTGCTTCAAGATGGCGAAGCAGTGCCGTGTTAGCTGGCAGAGGACCTCCACTCCACAGCTTTCCTCATTCTCTGTTCTCTGTCAGTTTCTTCTTCCATATGGTGCTTGATCTAGTTCTTTATCCCTTTATTTGATGCTTAGGGTACCAGGACTGATGTTTATACCTGTTTTACTTAATATTTTGGGTCTATGCTGCAGAGGGATGGCATGGTGCTTCTGTCTACAGCACCATATTGGCTCAGCCTCCCGTAATATTTATTGGTTATTCTTTTAATATCAGTAGAATTTGTAGTGATTTTATGTCCCTGATTACTGATTTTGATAATTTGTCTTTTTTTTTCTCTCTCTATTTTTCCTGATCATTCTGGCTAGAGATTTATTGCTTTATTCATCTTTTGAAGAAATCACATTTTAGTTCATTGACTTTTATCTATTGTTTTTCCACTTTCTATTTCATTGATTTCCACTTTGGTCTTTATTTATTTCCTTTCTTCTCCTTACTTTGGAGCCCCATTGGCCCAGTGGTTAAGAGCTCCTTACTATAGGTTTAATTTGCTCTTCTTTTCTAGTTTCTTAAGGTGGAAGCAGAGGTCATTAATTTGAGACCTTTCTTCTTTTCTAATATAGGTGTTTAGTGCTATCAATTTACCCCTAAGTACTGCTTTAGTGGCATTTCACAAATTCTGATATATTGTTTTCATTTTCAACCAGTTTGTAAAACCTTCTAATTTATATCTGAGTTTCTGCTTTGACCCATGAATTATTTATTTTGAGATTTTTTTCTCAGAGATCTTTCTGTTACTGATTTCTAATTTAATTCCATTGTAGTCTGAAACCATGATTTGTATGACTTGAATCCTTTTAAATTTATTGAAACTAGTTTTATGGCCCAGCATATGGTCTAACTTGGTAAATGTTGCATGTACCTTTGAGCAGAATGTGTACTCTGCTGTTGTTCAGTGAATAGTGATTGCTTCATAAACTCAGATTAACAGGGTCAGTTGTCCTCTGAGTTATCTTCCTCATTACAATGTCTGGGGAAACTTAATGGTCAACAAATACTATCAGAGCTTTTGTATGGAGCTTGTAGCCAATTGTGAATACTGGAGACACTCTAGAAGTCTCAATACTGTGCTACATGTTCACAGACATTTCCTTTACTTAATATTGTGCTAATTTACCAGAATGTCATCTGAGACTTCTGAGCCTACATTTTCACAAAATATCTACATCTGGTAAACTCTAAATTTAATACAACCAAGGAACACCTATATAATAGGCAGACTGAAGACCTATTTACTCTGCAAGAGACAAAGGCTGACGTTTTCCCTATAATTAGTAAGAATGGCCAATCTTTATTGAGTCCCACTGGGTGGAGGCCTGGTACTGAGAACTTTCCATGCATTAACTTTTTGAATCCTCAGCATAAATCTATGAGGTCAGTGCTACTGTCCCCATTTTACAGATGAGAAAACCAAGGCACATTTAATGACTCAAGGTGCTCTATAAATATTTGTTAAGTAAAGAAATACATGTACTTGTCCAAGGTTACACAGCTATTAAGTAAAGGAGCTAGGAACTGAAGCCATACTCCCATGATTAACCTTTTTTTCTATATTGCTGCCTTTGTCTTTCTTTTCTTTGTTTCTTTTTCTTTCTTTTCTTTTTTGTCAAGTGCAGTTGCTGTAGAGGGAGAGGAGGGGAGGGAAGCTGCCTAAGAATTACTGGATACTAGCAAAATGGCCCCAACAGCAATACTACTAGTTGCTGGGAATCGATTTGACTCCTGGTGACTCTATGTACATCAGAGTAGACCTGAGCTCCATAGGGTTTTCAATGCTGATTTTTTTTTTTAATTGCTATATTTTAAATGAAATTTTACAATTCAAGTTAGTCTCTCATACAAAAATTTATACATACATTGTTACGTGGCCCTAATTGCTCTCCCTTTACTGTGACAGCACACTCCTTCTTTCCACCCAGTTTCCTGTGTACATTCAACTAGCTCCTGACCCTGTCTGCCATCTCATCTCACCTCTGGACAGGAGCTGTCCATTTAGTCTCATGTATGTACTTGAGCTAAGAAGCACATTCTTCATGAGTATCATTTTATGTCCCATAGTCCAGTCTAATCTTTGTCTGAAGAGTTGGCCTCAGGAATGGTTTTAGTTCTGGGTTGACAGAGAGTCCAGAGGCCATGCTTTCTGGGGTTCCTACAATCTCAGTCAGATCATTAAGTCTGGTCTTTTTATGAGAATTTGAGTTCTGCACCCCATTTTTCTCATGCTCCATCAGGGACTCCGTATTGTGTTCCCTGTCAGGGTGGTCATTGTGGTAGCCGAGCACCATCTAGTTCTTCTGGTCTCAGGCTGATGCAGTCTCTGGTTTATGTAGCCCTTTCTGTCTCTTGGGCTAATACTTCCCTTGTGACCTTGGTGTTCTTCATTCTCCTTTGCTCCATGTGGATTGGGACCAATTGACGTATCTTAGATGGCTACTCCCTAGCTTTTAAGACCCCAGATGCCACTCACCAAAGTAAGATGCAGAACATTTTATTAATAAACTGTGTTATGCCAATTGACCTAGATGTCCCCTGAAACCATGATCCCTGGCCCCTAGCCCCTACTACTCTGTCCCTTGAAGTGTTTGGTTGTATTCAGGAAACTTCTTAGCTTTGGTTTAGTCCAGTTGTGCTGACTTCGCCTGCAGTGTGTGCTGTCTTTCCCTTCACCTAAGATAATTCTTGTCTACTATCTAGTTAGTGAATAACACTCTACCTCCTTCCCCACCCTCGTAACCATCAAAGAATGTTTTCTTCTGTGTTTAAACCTTTTCTTGAGTTCTTATAATAGCAGTCTTATACAATATTTGTCCTTTTGTGACTGACTAAATTCACTCAGCATAATGCCTTCGAGATTCCTCCATGTTATGTTTCACAGATTCATCATTGCTCTTTATCGTTGCGTAGTATTCCATTGCGTGAATATACCATAATTTGTTTATCCATTTGTCCATTGATGGGCACCTAGGTTGTTTCCATCTTTTTGCTGTTGTGATCAGTGCTGCAATGAACATGAGTGTGCATATATCTATTCGTGTGATGGCTCTTATTTCTGTAGGACATTTTGCAAGGAGCGGGATAGCTAGATTGTATGGTACTTCTATTTCTAGCTTTTTAAGGAAGCACCAAATCGATTTCCAAAGTGGTTGTACCATTTTACATTCCCACCAACAGTGTATAAGTGTTCCAGTCTCTCCATAACTACTCCAACATTTATTATTTTGTTATTTGGATTAATGCCAGCCTTATTGGAGTGAGATGGTATCTCATTGTAGTTTTGATTTGTGTTTCTCTAATGGGTAATGATCGTGAACATTTCTTCATGTGTCTGTTAGCCACATGAATGTCTTCTTTGGTGAAGTGCCTGTTCATATCCTTTGCCCATTTTTTAATTGTGTTATTTGTCCTTTTGTTGTTGAGGTTTTGCAGTATCTTGTAGATTTTAGAGATTAGATGCTGATCGGATTTGTCATAGCCAAAAATTTTTTCCCAGTCTGTAGATTGTCTTTTGACTCTTTTGGTGAAGTCTTTTGATGAGCATAAGTGTTTGATTTTGGGGAGCTCCCAGTTATCTAGTTTCTCTTCTAGTGTTTGTGCATTGTTACTTATGGTTCGTATTGTGTTTAATCCATGTATTAGGGCTCCTAGCATTGTCCCTATTTTTTCTTCCATGATCTTTATTGTTTTCAATTTTACATTTAGGTCTTTGATCCATTTGGAGTTAGTTTTGTGCATGGTGTAAGGTATGGGTCTTGTTTCAGTTTTTTGCAGATGGATATCCAGTTATGTCAGTATCATTTGTTACAGAGACTGTCTTTTTCCCAATTAACGGACTGTCAAATATCAGTACTCATAGATGGATGAATTTATGTTTTGATTCTCAGTTCTGTTCCACTGGTCTATGTATCTGTTGTTGTACCAGTACCAGCTGTTTTGACTACTGTGGTGGTATAATAGGTTCTAAAATCAGGAAGTGTGAGGCCTCTCATCTTCTTCTTTTTGAGTAATGCTTTACTTATCTGGGGCCTCTTCCCTTTCCATATGAAGTTAGTGATTTGTTTTTCTATCTCATTAAAAAAAAAAAAGCTGTTGGAATTTGGATCGGGTTTGCATTGTTTCTGTAGATCGCTTTGGGTAGAACTGACATTTTCACAATGTTGAGTCTTCCTATCCATGAGCAAGGTATGTTTTTCCACTTATGCAGGTCTCTTTTGGTTTCTTGCAGTAGTGTCTTGTAGTTTTCATTGTATAGGTGTTTTACATCTCTGGTTAGATTGATTTCTAAGTATTTTATCTTCTTGTGGGCTAATGTAAATGGTATTGATTTGGTGATTTCTTCTTCGAATTTCTCTTTGTTGGTGTAGAGGAATCCAACTGATTTTTGTATGTTTGTCTTGTATCCTGATATTTTGCTGAAATCTTCTATTAGTTCCAGTAGTTTTCTTGTGGATTCTTTGGGGTTTTCTGTATAAGATCATATCATCCACAAATGGAGATACTTTGACTTCTTCCCTACAAATTTGGATGCCCTTTATTTCTTTTTCTAGGCTCATTGCTCTATCTAGGACTTCCAGCACAATGTTGAATAAGAGTGGTGATAAAAGACATCCTTGTCTAGCTTCCATTCTCAAGGGGAATCCTTTCAAACTCTCTCCATTTAGGATGATGTTGGTGGTTGGCTTTGTATAAATGCCCTTAATTATGTTGAGGAATTTCCCTTGTATTCCTATGTTGTTGAGAGTTTTTATCACGCATGGGTGTTGGACTTTATCAAATGCCTTTTCTGCATCAATTGATAAGATCATGTGGTCCTTGTCTTTTGTTTTATTAATGTGATGGATTACAGTTGATTGTTTTTCTAATGTTGAACCATCCCTGCATACCTGGTATAAATCCCATTTGATCATACTGGATTATTTTTTGGATATGTTGCTGACTTCTACTGGCTAGAATTTTTTGAGGATTTTTGCATCAATGTTCATGAGGGATATTGGTCTGTAACTTTCTTTTCTTTTCTTTTCTTTTTTTTGTGGTGTCTTTACCTGGTTTTGGTATCAGGGTAATGTGGCTTCACAGAATGAGTTTGAGAGTATTCCATCCTTTTCTATGCTCTGAAATACCTTTAGTAGTAGTGGTATTAACTCTTCTTTGAAAGTTTTGTAGAATTCTCCAGTGAAACAGTCCGGGCCAGGGCTTTTTTTTTTTTTTTTTTTTGGTTAGAGTACAATTTTTTCATAGTACTCTATTATGATTCTTTTAATTTCAGTTGGGTCTGTTGTGGTATCAGCCATCTCATTTCTTATACGGTTTATTTGCTTCCTCTCCTGTTTTCCTTTTGTCAGTCTGGCCAGTGGTTTATCGATTTTGTTGATCTTTTCAAAGAACCAGCTTTCAGTCTTGTTAACTCTTTCAATTGTTTTTCTATTTATTTCATTGAATTCTGCTCTAATTCTTATTATTCCTTTCTTCTGGTGCCCGAGGGCTTCTTTTACTGCTCTCTTTCTACTTGTTCCAGTTGTAAGGTTAATATTTGGATTTTGGCCCATTCTTCTTTCTTGATGTGTGCATTTATTGCTATAAACTGACCTCTGAGCACTGCTTTTGCTGTGTCCCAAAGGTTCTGGTAGGATGTATTTTTGTTCTTGTTTGATTCTATGAATTTCTTGATTACATTCTTAATTTCTTCCATAACCCAGTAGTTTTTAAGCAAGGTGTTGTTCAGTTTCCATCTGTTTGATTTTTTTTCCTTGTTTTTTCTGTGATTGATTTATACTTTTATGGCTTTATGGTCGGAAAAGATGCTTTGCAATATTTCGATGGCTTGGATTCTGTTAAGGCTTGCTTTATGGCCTAATACGTGGTCTTTTCTGGAGAATGTTCCATGTGCCTTGGAAAAGAAAGTATACTTGGCTGCTGTTGGGCAGAGTGTTCAGTATATGTCCATGAGATCAAGTTGGTTGATTGCAGCATTTAGATCTTCTGTGTCTTTATTGAGTTTCTTTCTGGATGTTCTGACCTTCACTGAAAGTGGTGTGTTGAAGTCTCCTACTATTATTGTGGAGCTGTCTATCTCTCTTTTCAATGCTGTTAGAGTTTGTTTTATGTACTTTGGAGCCCTGTTGTTGGGTGCATAAATATTTATTATAGTTATGTCCTCCTGGTGTATGACCCTTTAATCATTATATAGTGTCCTTACTTATCCTTTGTGGTAGATTTTACTTTAAAGACTATTTTGTCAGAGATTAATATTGCCACTCCTGCTCTTTTTTTGATTGTTGTTTGCTTGATATATATATTTTTCAATCCGTTGAATTTAGTATGTTTGTGTCTTTAAGTATAGGGTGTGTCTCTTATAGGCAGCATATAGACAGATCATGTTTTTTTAATCCATTCTGCCATTCTCTGTCTCTTTGTTGGTGCATTTAGTCCACTTACATTCAGCATAATTATTGATAGGTATGAGTTTAGTGCTGTCATTTTAATGTCCTTTCGTGTGTGTTGTTGACACTTTCTTTGTTCCACTTAATTTTCTGTGCTGAGTCATTTTTCTTTATGTATTTTCTTTTCATTGTTGTTGATTTTGTATTTGCTGAGTCTTTACATTTTTCTTGTTTTTTATTTTGATGTGTAGGATTGTTAGTTTCCTTTGCAGTTACCTTAATATTTACCCCTATGTTTCTAAGTTTATACCAGTCTTTTGTTTCCTTATATCACCTTGACTTCCTCTCCATATGAAAAATCTATGTCTACATTTTTTAGTCCCTCTTTTTTGTTTTAATGTTGTCATCTTTTACATACTGACATCTCTGTTTCCATATTTTCAGTGTTTTAGCTTTGATTTATTTTTGTGACTTCTCTATCTGGGTTGATATCTGGTTGCTCTGTCCTGTGTTCTAGTCTTGGGTTCTTATCTGATGTTATTGATTTTCTAACCAGAGGACTCCCTTTAGTATTTTTTGTAATTTTGGCTTGGTTTTCGCAAATTCCCTAAACTTCTGTTTATCTGGAAATGCTCTAATTTCGCCACATATTTGAGAGACAGTTTTACTGGATATATAATTCTTGGCTGGCAATTTTTTTCTTTTAAGGCTTTATATATGTCATCCCATTGCCTTCTTGCCTGCATGGTTTTCTGCTGAGTAGTCCGAGCTTATTCTTATTGACTCTCCTTTGTAGATGACTTTTCGTTTCTCCTTAGCTGCTCCTAAAGTTCTCTCTTTATCTTTGGTTTTGGTAAGTTTGATTATAATATGTCTTGGTGACTTTCTTTTGAGAGCTACCTTATGTGGGGTTCGATGAGCATCTTGGATAGATATCTTGTCATCTTTCATGATATCAGGGAAGTTTCCTGCCAACAAATCTTCAACAATTTTCTCTGTATTTTCTGTTATCCCCTCTGTTCTGGTACTCCACTCACTCATATGTTATTCCTCTTGATAGAATCCCACATGATTTTTAGGTTTTCTTCATTTTTTTTAAATCCTTTTATCTGAGTATTCCTCAAATAAGTTGGTGTCAAGTGTTTTATCTTCAATCTCACTAATTCTCACTACCATTGCCTCAGTTCTGCTCCTATGACTTTCTATTGAGTTGTCTAATTCTGAAATTTTATTGTTAATCTTCTGGATTTCTGATTGCTGTCTCTCTGTGGATTCTTGCAGCCTGTTAAATTTGTCATTAGGCTCTTCTCTAATCTGCTTAAGTTCCTCTATTGCTAGGTCTGCATTTTGCCATATCTCCTTCCTGACTTCTTGAAGAGTTCTGTATATTAATCTTTTATATTCTGCCTCTGGTAATTCCAAGAAATCTTCTTCATCCAGAAAATTCCTTGATTCTTTATTTTGGGAGCTTGCTGAAGCCATCATGGTCTTCTTTTTTATGTGAGTTGATACTGACTGTTGTCTCCAAGCTATCGATAAGTTATTATATTTATTTTATGCTTGTTTACAGTGTCCTAGCTTCTTGTTTTGTTTTGTTTTGATATGCCCAAATAGGCTGCTTCTGTGAGCTAGTCTGGTCACAAGCACCCCTGAAGCTCCAATGCCCTGCCACCAGGTAGGCAGAACTGCCACTAAGTATGTGAGCTCAGGAGTCCACCCACTCCCCCTGTATGGATTCAGCTCAGGTGTCCAGGCAGTCAGCTACCAAGTGTGTGATGCAGGCTGTCACCTAAGTCCTAGACAGGCATGGGTGATTGGTATAGGTACAGGCATCTGGCTGCAGCAGGGGGTCACACACTGAGCAAGGCAGGGGGCCGATGGCCACTCCCAAGTGTCTGGGAGGAAAGCATGTCCCTGTTCCCTAGGGCACTTAGGTGGATGGCTATTGCAGCCGGACTATGAGCACCCATCCCTGTTGGCTGTAAGGATTGGGGGGCACTACTTATTCTTGGGCTTGTCCCAGGTGGCTAGGTGGCATGGTGGAGCCAGTAGTCCTCAGGCCCCTCATGTGAGTAGGTGAAGACCCTGCTTAATAGGCAGAGCAGTGTCAAATGTCAGGAACCTATCACTTCACAGCTGAAACAGTTGAAATTAGACTTCAGGTATATACCCTGCTGTACTGTGGTAATGAGGGCTGATGCTGTTGAAATGGGCCTATAAAAGTCTCTGCAGGAAGAAAGGCACTCAAAGTCCATGGACCCTTTATGCCTGTGCCTAGGCAAAGGAGTTGTGTGCGTACCCTGAGTTCCTGGCTTAGGGGAGCTGGCAGATTTTTTTCCCCGTTTGTTAATTTGTTCCCTCTCCAAGGCTGGGAGAATGGCTCGGGGCACGTAACAGGTCCTACTTCCAGCCCAGGGGACTCGGCAATTGCTGAAGCCGTCCCGGACACAGTGCAGAGCAGGGAGCGGGGAGGTAAATGAGAGAGAGGTTTTTCCCAAAAGGGTGTGTTTTTGATCCATACCGTAGGCCAGACGCAAGTACTTATCTTTCAGCAATCAAAGGCTGCTTCTCACTGGTTCTGGATGACCCAGTAGACTCTCTGTCGCTGGGTCTCTCCCAGTGTGGAAATCGCCTGCGAGTGCTGCTGCTCGCCTGCCTTACCGCACACCACAAGCTGATCCAGGATCTCACCAGGTCAGGTCTGACAACTCCTCACTGCTTCCGAACTGTCTTTCCCTCCCCCTGCCACTCAGTCTGATTCCTCAACTTTGCCTTTGATGTTCAGGGCTCCTAGACTGTCATATATAATTGATTCACTTGTTTTTTCGGGTCTTTGTTGTAAGAGGGACTACCAGAAGGATCTGACTACTCCACTATCTTGGCCCCACCTCCTCAATAGCTGATTTTTTAGAAGTAGATTGAGAGTTCTTTCTTCTGAGGCCCCACTGGGTAGACTCAAACCTCCAACCTTTAAGTTAGCAGTGGAGCACTTTAACCATTTGCACCACCCAGGGACCTAATCCTTATTCTGTTTTCACTTAATAGAGAAGCTCTGATTCTTTAGCAAAGACTGGGTTTTCCAAAACCAAGGACAAAATAGAACTACAGCCTGGATGTGAAAGCAAAACCAAGGCTCTTAAAAAAAAAAAAAAAAAAATTTAAGTAACACTAATTATGTCTTTCTAAATAATGAAAGTACTACATAATTCTTGCAGACTTTTTTTAAATATAGAAAAAAATCAAAACTGCTTAGCAGGTGGTTTTGGTTTTACTTCCTAAGCCAAAGAACAATGCAAAATTATCTTGTTCCTGTGGCTGGTGTTGCAATGGGGGACTGAGACAAAGTTTGCTCACTTCTAGAGAGTCCATGAAATGTTCCAGAAATAAGAGAGCCTGAAAGGGTGTGAAATGAATTAAAGTGCTTCTCAGTGTGTTCTGAATGAAGGCCCCAGCTGTGGATAAATAAGAATCACACATTTGGGCCTTTGTCTCTTCAGGCTATTACAAATGAATAATTTTTCCCCATAACTGAGTGATCTGAAGACCTTTCCTGAGAGAAACAGTGTTTTCCAGTTGAAGCAGTTCTTTTCAGAAATTTACTGGTAACAAACTGAGTCCTGTTCACTTTCCTTTATTAGGCAAACAATTTACATTTTATTGTGAAAATGAAGTCTGCAGACAAGATTACTTTACTAAATCACCACCCCCTCAGCTTTTCTTTTCCATGGTGAGTATTAGCTAAAATTTAACAAGCCTCCCACCACCTTCATGAACATTTTTCCTTTGTCTTCCCCTGAGATTTAACCGGGACGTAAAACCTTTTCATTTTTCAGGGCTCTTGGAAAAGGCGGTTTTTCGTCCTGTCAAAGAGTAGGGAAATGGGCTTTAGTCTTTCCTATTACAAAGACCATCAGCAACGAGGATCCATTGAAATTGACCAGTGCGTATCCAAACCAAGAACACTTTCACAACAGCAAACAGGAACAAGTCAAACATGAACAAGTTGAAGGCAAATTAAAATTTAGATCATTGATGGAAGAGATCAAAGGCTTCAAACTTACCGCAATACCAGTTACTACTACCAGTTGCCATTGAGTCATTCTGACTCAAAGAGACCCTATAGAACAGAGTAGAACTGCCTCGTAGGGTATCCAAGGAGTGGCAGGTAGATTCGAACTGCCAACCTTTTGGTTAGCAGCCATAGCTCTTAACCACCGCACCACCTGAGCTCCAATATGTTACTAAAAGGGAGCTAAATCGCAAGCATTTTGAAAAGATGACAGCTAAATATTTATTTCGTATTCCATATTATAGTTGATAAATTTTTAATTAATAAGCATCCTATTAGGAAGGACTTGATTCGCTTAATTTGTTTTCCATTTTCCAACTATTTAAACAGTGTGGATGCAAGGCAGCAGATGAAATTATTATTTCATAAAGTCAACATGAATTTTTTTTTAATATTTAATTTTTTATCCTCTTTAAGAAATTATGAACCAAAAAAAAATTGAAAGACATAATAATTTGTGGAACTAAGAATCAAACTAAAATAGGAATGTTTTAATTAAACTTCAGGCTAAAGAAAGTATTTTCAATCAGGGAGTGAATCCGAGTCAAACTTATTTTGTAAAAGGATTTTAGAAAACAATTTTCAAAATATTTATCAAGTATCTCTAGCATTTTTATCTAGTTTGGATCTTCCTATAAAACATTATGTCTATTTTCTTCCTAATTTTGTATTTGCATCTGCTTACTACTTTATATCTAACAGAAGTGCCATTGTAGAAGTTGGCATAAGTAGCCATGAAAAAATGCAATCAGTACAGAAGATGTTTAAATGCCACCCTGAGGAGGTGATGTCCATCAGAACCACTAATAGGGATTACTTTCTCATTGGCCATGACAGGTAAGTAGTAAGATAACAGAGTGTCTTCTGTGTGCAATATGTGTGTGTGTGTGTGTGTGTGTATATATATATATATATATATATATATATATATATATAAAATAAACACTTTGAATGAACAGTAAGCATGCTCTGAACAAAAACCCCTGGCCACAAACTTAAACACCATCTTGGCAATTTCCATTATTTATTAAAATACCCTGAAACGTCACTATCACCCCAGATGCAGTCCATGTAAAAGAACCCAAGATCCCCATCTCCCAGAGCAATAAAAATAACTTTTCTCAAACAAAAAAAAGAACCCAAGACACAAACGTCTATACAAGCAACATATATCAGGGAGGGATTCTGCTTATCCCAGGAGGAGTCTCCAGTTTATAAGAGAGGTTCCTTCTGCCAGCAAAGTTGCCTATAGGAAGCTGAGGTGCAGGGAGGAGGCTGTGCAGAGGCAGCTGCAAATGTTAAAGCTAAAGTATGAAGCACCTTGATCTGTTCAGAGTGCTCAAAACACAAGAAGCTTTCTTTAAATTGTCATATGAGTCAACGGGGGAAAAAGATGTGGTTTATATGAATTCAGTTCGAATACATTCCCACCTAAGAGGCAGCACACCTGGACAGCCACACAAAAATGGTACTGACAGGTTAGGGGGCTTGCTTAAGGACACAAAAGAATCAGTGTCAAAGCCAAAAGCTCCAAAGCCTGTGATTACATGCTACTATTATTTTCTACTTTTCTTCCCATTTCTCTGTGCTTCCTCACAGAGGTGGCACGAGAGTTAATTCTAGTCTGCAAGTGTGGAGGTGGTGAGGAGCGGTGGGTCATTTAAGCTACTCAGGAAAAAATCCTTATTTCTCTGGTACCTGCTCCTACTGCCTGTTCAAAACTGAATAAAAGAATCCTCCTCTGGTTCAGAAGGAGCACAGGTGCTATTGTTGCCACATGCCGGCTGAAAATTTATTCCTTTCAACAGGGAGAAGATTAAAGACTGGGTCTCTTTCATGTCATCATTTTGCCGGGATATGAAAGCAGCACATCAAAATACAGAGGTGACTTTACATTGCTAATAAAATAACAGGGCGCCTGAACACAGCCCCCTTTCACAGGGCAACAGTGGTAGCTTTTTTTCCCCCCTTAGCAACTGGCATTAATACAAGGAATAAATAAGTGAGAAAATGTACGTACTTGCTATTTTTATGATTAACAATAGGAAAAAATACTTCAGTGTTTTGAGAGAGAACTAAAATACAGACATTTTAGATTTTCACGTGGTAGGGGGAGTGAAAGCTTTAACTGTACATTTTTTAATAGTAGTTGAAACTATAGTATTTTCCATCACTATTATTTAAGGTATATGTAAGACTTTTAATTAAGTCTAAGATGGTTTCTATAAAAATGTTTTTCACCTATCTTACATTTTTAATAAAATATCTTTTTAATGTAAATGTTAGTAGCTTTAAGTTTTTAATTTACTTCGTAAGGGCCTTTGCTAATTCACACAAATCTTTTCTTCGGGTAGATTTTTATAAATGGAACTTTGGCCTCTAGGTGTGGTTTTTGATGTGTTATCTAGATTGTTCTATGCTTATAACAGAAACAGAAGAGAAGCAGAATGGAAGGCACGTTTACAAGTAGAATAGAATGGGGCACGGGAGATGGGGTGTAGAAGGAAAAATGATTCAAAAGACAGGTTGAGGGCAAAATCAGGGGGCTCTGCAGGCCAGGCTGAGAAACCTCAAGGGTTTGGGAATAGGAGAAAGATAAGATCAGCTCTTGTCTTAGTGAGAGAATAGGGGCAGGAGGCCCAACGGGAAGAGAGAATGCTGTTTTACTCCAGACAAGAGATCAACCAGGCCCTGAGTGCACTATTCCTTTTTCATAATCAGGAGAGTCTCTCGTTGGGTGATAAACGGCCCACTTCAGACCCCAGCCCTCTTCTTGGTCCTTCCAGTACACCAGAGGCTGTCAGCTCCATTTCATCAAGAAGCAGTCTTCCAAACATGGTAATTGGAGTTACCTCATTCTCTCTCAGGATACCATTCCAGGGAGTTAGCTAATGCTTCAAAATCTTGGCAATTAGCAGTTGAATTTGACACCTTGTCCACCTTCTTCAAAGCCTAAGCTACTGTATGAATGCATCTCAGCCGTACCATTTTTCCTATATTTATTTAGTCTGTTTCCCATATCACAGGCAAGTCGTACTGCTTGTCCCCACGTACTTCTAAATGCATCCATTCATTTTCGATGCTCCATGGCATGCATCTGTGTATACTGGGCTGAGAGACCTTTGGTTAAACAGAAGCCTGGCTGGCAACCTTTTCCTTCCTTCACACACAGGGCATAGATTACCTCTGTAAAAAGATTCTCAAAACACCAGTTGACTTCCTGCCGCACCAACTGTACTCTTCAGGCAAGGGCAGAGTGTCTATTAATTTTCTTCATTTACTCTCATCGGTAAATGCTTCTCTTTATATATAGGAAGAAGAGAAGTCCATTTAGGGGGGTAAATTCAATACACCTGCCCTCAGAAGTAATTTGCATTGTACCCTCAGCTTTCTTGGATTTGCTCTCTCTCTAACTTTGGATATTATTAATAAATGGGCTGAGATTTGTTTGTTTTCCTCCTGCATAGATGATAGTTCATCCCTTAGAGACATAACCATTGACTTTGCCATCTCCCTGGGTACCAAGCCCATCTTAATGTGGCATAACCTCCTGTTTTATCTAGTGAGCAGCTCTCCAACTATTTTAAAAGCTTTTTGTAGCATATCAAATTCACCAGGCCAAACACTTTATCTCAGTTATTCATTTAATGAGTACCAAAGGTGGTATGAAATTGAGTTGGGAAAGCTAGTCCTTTTCAGCAAATGCCTCTTGTTTTTAATTCATGATATCCCTGCTGTCACTCCACCTCCTCCCCCATCTCACCCCCGCCCAAGATAACACTACTGGTCTTCTTACCTTTTCACACTATGTATTCAGAGCCAGTGATTTTCAACCAGCTGGAGTTAAGAGTATAGTTTGTCTTGCTGGGTCTTTGCTGTTTGTTTGTTGTTGTTGAGATTAAGTGGTAACCCTTCTTTACCCCCAACTCAGCATGGCCTGGCTTCATGAGCTTGGAGCTAGAAAAATGGATGCCACTTAAATACATCTATTTTTTTTTTAAATAACATTCTTTCAAGGCCTTACTAGAAAACATTCAGGATCTTTTTTAAAACCCCTGCTCTACGATATTGTTCTTGGAAGAATTAAATTGTACTTATAACAATTTTCCTGCCATGTAAAGCAGCTACATTAGTACAGTATCTTATATCTATTGGGGGAGGGAAGGTAGTAATTGGTTGAACCTAGATGACCTTGAAGCCTATAATTCATGCCATCACATAATCAGCACTACCAAATTGTATTGCTATGGAAACAATAGAAGTACGTGAGCAGAACACAAAAGAGGAATATTGAGCAGGAAGAGGAAAGGTGCATTGCCTTGACTCTGGGCTAATTACTTTCTCAGATGGCACTGGATGATAACTGGAACAAGATGGGGTGTAGGGGTGGGGACTGTATGTCAGAACTTAGTGACTTAGAATACTACCCATGAGAGAAAACCACTTGTTCTGAGTTATAGTTCCCAGTGGTAGAGAACCATGTGCTTGTATTTTTATGGCATCTGTGGAGACCCAGGACAGGAGGCAAGTTCAAGTTGTGTGGGCTTCTGGATGTAACGTTGGAAGATACTCTGATCTTCTCAACCCAACTAATCTATTACAGCTTCTCCAGAAAGCATATGGCTTAATTCTGTCTCTTGCAAAGAAAAAGCAAAGCATAGATTCTGTCTTCATCTCTTTTTATTTAGCATTTCATGGAAGAAAGTTCTCCAGGATTCAGGCAAGCTCATCTTTCACAAGATTTCTCTGCAGAGACCACTCAAGATAAAGAAGAAGAGGGTTATTATATTAGACCCCGGAGTGTTCTTTTAGAGGTAACTCTTTCCATCCATTAACCATTCAGTCTTTCAACAAATATGTACTGAGCCCCTGCCATGTGCTGTTTCTGAGACACTAAGTTGGGTTCAGTGGGGACTCAGAGGTGAGCTGGACACGGATGATGTACTCACAGGGCTGACACCTGAATAGGAGACAACCATAACACAAGACAGAAAAGGGCTCCATGCTGAAGAGAGATGCTCACAAAATTCCGTGGGAATTCATGAGGGATGGGCAAGGGGGGGCTGACTTGCAGCCAAGAAGACCAGGGAAGGAGATCACATTTGACTTTACTTGAACAATGGATAGAATTTGGACTTGGAAATTGATGGAAGACATTCTAGGCAGAAAGAACAATATGGACAAATGTTATTGGGTGATAAATTGTGTGGTACCTATCAACCAGTCTATTAATCAACTAGAAGCCTTCACTAAGTGCCTTCTGTGTGCTAGGAACTGTACCATACATCACTCCTGCCTTCAGAGCCTACAGCTTATCGGTTACCACATGATCATACTACCCAAGAGATATGGTCAAAGTGCTCTGAAACAATAGAAAAAAGACACATTTTCTCTCTCCATGGGAGTCAGGGAAGGCTTCAGAGAAGAAATGGCATTTGAAATGTGCATAGTACATAGTTCAGTTGGGCTGGGACCTAGAGTGAATTAATGGCCACAATGGGAAATAAAACAGAAACAAGAGCCAGGCAATGATGGGTCTTGAATATCAAATTGACTTCATTTTGTAGGCAACACAGAGGCAGTGAATTATCTTCAAGTATTATTAACCCAAGGAGCCCTGATGGCACAGTGGTTAAGCACTCAGTTACTCACCAAAAGGTCAGCAGTTAGAGCCCACCAGCCACTCTTTGAGAGAAAGATGTGGTAGTCTGCGTCCGTTAAGATTTGAAGCCTAGGAAACCCTATGGGGCAGTTCTATTCTATCCTAAAAGGGCTGCTATGAGTTGGAATCGACTTGATGGCCATGGGTAATTTTAGTCCAGCAGCTATATTTGAGGTGGACTGTTGAGAGACGAGAATGAAAGTGGGAGGGAAGGAGGTCTCTGTAGAATTTCCTAAACTGAGGGTTTTCTATAAGATGGTGTCTTAGTTATCTTAGTGCTGCTGTAACAGAAGTACCACAAGTAGATGGCTTTAACAAAGAGACGTTTATTTCCTCACAGTAAAGTAGGCTAAGAGTCCACATTCAGGGCGTCAGCTCCCGGGGAAGGCTTTCTCTCTGTCGGCCTTCTCACCAATCTTCCCCGGGACTAGGTGCTTCTCTGCACAGAGACCGCAGGTCCAAAGGATGCACTGTGCTCCCGGCACTGCTTTCTTGGTGGTATGAGGTCCCCCCTCTACACTGGCTTCCCTTTTGTTTTTATCTCTTGAGAGATAAAAGGTGGTGCAGGCCACACCCCTGGGAAACTCCCTTTTCATTGGATCAGGGATGTGACCTTAGTAAGGGTGTTACAATCCCACCCTAATCCTCTTTAACATAAAATTACAACCACAAAATGGAGGACAACCACACAATACTGGGAATCATGGCCCAGCCAAATTGATACACACATTTTTGGGGGACATAATTCAATCCACGACAGGTCGTAACATGTGTTCACACAAAAGAAGTGTCCTGGGGTTAAATAAATTGTAGAAACACCAAGGTAAACTAAGTTAAACAGGCTTCTGAAGTGCAGATTTCTCAGAGCCTTTAGTATGCGGCTGTGAGTTATAAATAGCCAAACAGGCTACCACATACAGCATATCCCAATCTCCTTTGACCAGAGGACCCTACTTTTCCAAAAAAATTTCTCACACTATTGTCCCTGGGACACAGTGATGGCGACTAGTCCTTTGTGATAGTCCAACCAATCTGCTGTGTGTTGAGTATCAATTATATGACTTGCATTTGCTAGGTACTTTATGGGATACTAGTAAGGTAGGTAATACTAAGCTAAAAGTAAACAAATAAAGGACAAAATGTGTAACAGAAGTTCAGAGAAGGGTTACGTCAGCAGCAGCTGAAGTGGTCAGAGGAGGCTGAGGGACTTCAGCCAGGCCTAAACACAATTTCAATAGGCAGAAAAGAAAAGGGGCATCCCAGGTGAAGGAAACAGCATGAATACGGGCACCAGAATAGCAGTTTGTACAGGGAGTAATGAGATTAGGTTGGCTGGAATTCCAATTGCAGGCTAATGATGAGCTTGTTATGATAGGTAAGAAGAAGGGCTTCAGGGTTTTTGAGCAACCCTTGCCCCAAATGACTGTCTTAGAGCTAAGGGGCTAGTTGAGGATTTCCCAAGGGCAGTATTTTCTAGGACCCTCGCAGCCTCCTGAATCAACTCGGGCTGCATGTGAGCACAACAGCCTAGGCCAGATCTGCACTGTGTCTGAATCTGTGACCCATCCAGGCTACAAGATTTTGCAGTAGAACTGACTGAGGAAAAGAGTTCCTGCCACTAAGGGCCTAGGCATGAAACAGAAAGATAAATAGCGATTTAGCCCAATAGAAAACTTGTACCAGAAGCGTGGGGATTCAGGAGAAGGAAATTGACTTTGGGTCTGCCAGAAACTTTGCTGGTTCCAGTAGGTGAGGTTGGTTGATATTCCCAGAATGAGCACCACCGTTCATCCAGTGGAGGATGTTCTTACTATCTCAGGGCCCATAACGTAAGGGATAGTGAATGGAGTAAAAAGGTATCTGGCTTATTGGTAGACTGCCTCCTTAAGTTTATTCCTCTTATCTATAGTTGGATAATATTATTGATTCCAATGATTCTGGTGAATCCATTGAACCTGATAGTCCAGACAAGGTCTTCAAGAGAACTGAGCATCTTTACGTGTCAATGAAATCCTGGTAAGTAAAACTCATATATATATTATTAGCTAATCTAATGTGATAGAACAGCTACTGCCAGTTCGTTTAAATAGTTAATACACTAATGCAAAAACATTACTACACATCAAGTTTAGCACATTATTTTGTTTGTTTGGTTTTTGTTTTTTTAATTTTTTTTTTATTGTACTTTAGGTGAAGGTTTACAGAGCAAATAGTTTCTCATGAAACAGTCAGTACACATATTCTTTTATGACATTGGTTAACAACCCCATGACATGTCAACACTCTCCCTTCTCGACCTTGGAGGAACTTTTTTTTTTTTTTTGGTGAAAATATACATAGCCAAAGATACGCCATTTCAAAAATTTCTACGTGTACAATTTGGTGACATCGATTACATTCTTCCAGTTGTGCTGCTGTTCTCACTGTCCTTTTCCAAATTATTCCATCACAGTTGTCTTCAACTCACTGTCCCCTAGGCTTCCCATCAAACCTTCTGAGTTGCTGTTGTTAATTTGATCTCACACAGATAATTCTTTTGTTTGTTGTTGTTGTACTTTAGATGAAGGTTTACAGAACAAAATAGTTTCTATTAAATAGTTAGTATGCATATTGCCCTATGACAATGGTTAACAACGCCACAACATGTCAGTACTGTCCCTTCTCAACCTTGGGTTCCCTATCACCAGCTTTCCTGTCCCCTCCTGCCTTCTAGTCCTTGTTCCTGAACTGCTGTGCCTCATTAGTCCCGTTTTGTTTTATGGGGCTGTCCAATCCCTGGCTGAATGGTGAACCTTGGGAGTGACTTCACCACAGAGCTAAAAGAGTGTCCAGGGGCCATACACTCAGGGTTTCTCCAGTCTCTGTCAGGCCAGTAAATCTGGTCTTTTTTTGTGTGTTAGAATTTTGTTCTACATCCTTCTCCAGCTCTGTCCAGAACCCTCTGTTGTGATCCCAGTCAGAGCAATCAGTGGTGGTAGCCAGGTACTATCTAGCTGTACTGGCCTCAGTCTGGTGGAGGCTGTGGTAGCTGTGGTCTGTTAGTCCTTTGGACTAATCTTTTCCTTATATCCTGTTCTCTTCATTTTCTCTTGTTCCTGAAGGGGTGAAACCAGTGGAGTATCTTAGATGGCTGCTCGCAAGCTTTTAAGACCCCAGACTTAGCACATTAGTTAGTAATCTCAAAATAAGAAAAAGTAGCAATGGTTTCCCCATCCACAGAAAACCACTGGTAATATCCTCAGAACATGTTTGGTCTCCTGGGGAATCTATTTTCTATTTTGCATTTATGTCTCTCACACTCACTTCTGCCCTCCAAACCCTCCCCATGTATTTTCATTCCATATCCATTTTTAGATGGAAAGTTTATTGGATTTGATTTTGCTGTGGCTGTGATTCTGATGTCTGGACATACTTCAAGACCTTGTTAGCTTTTACATGGTTGTTAGCTACTTAATTCTGATTCACACACGGGGGAAAGTTGTAAGTCGACATGTTAAAAAAAAGGTTTAACTTTTTATATTCTAGTGTTTTCAAAGAGACACCCCACCAGTCTGCTGAGAGCAAAGAGGAGTCCCAAGCCCTTGCAGAGACCCAGGATGAGGGGCTTCACCTGCAAGAACAAGGCTCAGAAAATGACTCGTGTCTCTCACCTGCCAATTCAGAAAAACAGACCACGAATGACAAAAAGGGGTCGGCCTCACTAACTGTTGTGCAATTGTCTATACTAATCAAGTAAAGCTTTAATTTTTAAAACTTTACGGGCCCCAAGAGCAAGGCATGCTTCCTTTTTTTACTGAGTATTCACATTTTGAAGTCATTCCTAAAAATCTCCAAGTAGGCCAAGAATGTGACCAGCTTCTCCCTTTCACTGAGGTTGTTGCCAAGGACACTGAAAAACAGAGCTGGAAGCAAAGGGATCCCTTGGGATGTGGGTAGCATTTTCAACTATTTTTAAAAATTCTTCTTTGGTTAGTCTTTCAGGTTCTAGAACTTTGAATCCAAACTGATCTGAGTAGCATGTCACCCAGATTTTACTGTGAGCATAATTTATAAGGCATGAAATTCACATGGGGTTTGGTTATAGACTAGAGGGGAATGTGTAAGGTTTTTAGGTGGTACCAAGAGCATTTGATGAAATTGTTCTCAATTTTAATACTTCTCAGTATCTTCTATAAGAGAGATATGCAAGTTGACCTGATGTTATATAGTCAATTTAGCCCATTTTTGCCTCCTTTCCATTGTCTGCCACCCACTACCACATTCTAAGGTGTGAAGGCAATAATGAGTGCTTTTCAGTAACTTAAATTCATATTTTCTGTAAATGTTTAGGCCAATATTGTTATATAATCTCAGATGTAAGAGGTCAAAAGTTTACTCAGAATTCAGCAATTCAACTTCTGGGTATATACCCAAGAGAATTGAAAGCAGGGACTCAAATAGATGTTTGTACACCAATGTTCACTGCAGCACTATTCACCATAGCCAAAAGGTGGAAACAAGCCAAGTGTCCATCAACAAATGAATGGATAAATAAAATGTGGTATAAATGTACAATAGACTATTTTGCCATAAAAAGGAATGAAATTTTAATACATGCTATGCATCGATGAACTTTGAAAACGTCATGCTGAGTGAAATAAGCCAGACACGAAAGGACAAACATTATATGATCCCATTTATATCAAATATCTAGAATAGAAAAATACATAGAGACAAAAAGTAGATTAGTGGTTACCATGGAATAGGGAAATGGGGAGTTATTGCTTAATGGGTACAGGGTTTCTGTTTGGGGTGGTGAAAAAGTTTTGGAAACAAATAGTGGTGACGGTTGCACAACATTGTGAGTATGATTAGTGCCACTGGACCGTACGCTTGGAAATGGTTAAAATGGCAAATTTTATGTTGTCTGTATTTTACCACAATTTAAGGAGAAAGAAAAGAACTCTGCTCAGAAAGTATAGTTCAGACCCAGGGCCAGTTGCCTGATATGACTTCTACAAATTTCTTGTCTCATAGTAACATCCCTGATGAATGCCAAGTAGAGAAACTGGATGTGTTCCTTTCTCCTCCTGACGTCATAAATTACCTTGCTCTCATAGAAGCTGCTGGACAGATATGGTAGGTCAGAGATTTGAGTGCTACTGGTTATAAATGGGGCTGAAAGACATGAGTTATACCTTGAACACTATTTAATGGCATGGACTATTGTGCTGCTGTCGTCACAAAGGGTCTTCCATTGAGGCTGGCAAAAACAAGAATATTGTTGCATAGGGGGCCAACCAGGAGGTGGGTGGATATAGGAGGACCCAAAAGTCCAGGAAGCAGAAAATTCCTGATTTCTCAAAGTAGAAGAAGTGGGCAGAAAGTACATGTGGTCCAATGAAACCATCCCCAATCAATGCACAATGAGTATCTGATGAATTAATGAAGCCGGTGAAATCAACAAAAATCAAAAATCAAAAAGGAGAAGGCATATTAGGGCCTAAGACTTCCAAAAACCAGCTAAAATTCTGCTGATCAGAAACTCAGATACAAAAGATTGTGTGGCAGAAAATATTCTTAATCATTTTCTACGTGTTCTGCATTCTCTTAAAGAGTTGGCAATTCATTTTGGTGGAAGACCATGTTTTTAAAGGGGAGAAAACCTTTTAACATAGAGTTGTCATTAGGTGCCATCGAGTTGGTTCTGACCCATAGTGACCCTATTAATATAAAGTAACAGTATATGATACAACTGTATTAGTTATCTAGTGCTGTTATAACAGAAATACCACAAGTGGGTAGCTTTAACAAACAAATTATTTTCTCACTATGTAAGAGGCTAGAAGTCGGAATTCAGGGGGCCAGCTCTAGGGGAAGGCTTTCTCTCTCTCTTGCTCTAGAGAAAGGGCCTTGTCTCTTTGAGCTTCTGCTCCTGGGTGGTCTTCATGTGGCTTGGCATCTCTCTTCCCCTATCTCTGCTTGCTAGCTTTATATCTCAAAAGAGATTGAGTCAAAATACACCCTATGCTACAATGCTTCATTAACATACCAAAGACAACCCATTCTAAAATGGGCATAGAGGTTAGTATTTACAACACATTTTGGGGGGACATAACATTACCAATTGTCTTGTAAGTCCTAAGAGGACAAGAAGCACAATCCTCCATTTTTCCAAATTTCCCACAATCTAAGGCTCAAGAAATACTTAACTGAACCATGAACTTCTTCTCTGTGCCTGAACTTGCTCATTTACTAATTCATTTATTTGCTTATTAAATATTTATTGTGTAATCATTATGTGCTCACTTCCACCCAACATTTACTTGGAGCTATAGGATTATAAAGATTTAAAAAAGAAAAGAAAAAAAAGGTGACACTGCACTTCCAGGGCCTCATGGCCTGTGGAAAAGATGGCCACATAAATAAGTAAATATAAAATGCATAACATTTAAAAGTACTTACATGAGGTACTCACACAGTGCAACTGAAGGACAGGGGCAGAGGAGATTAATTACAGCAGAGGAAGTGGATGGTAGGAGGGTTTCATAAAAGTGGTATGATCTGAGCTGAGCTTTGGAGGAAGGATCAGGCTCCAAAAGGAGTGGTAGTAGAAAGGATATTCCATACAGAAAAAAGAGGCAGTCTATTTCAGACGGGGTACAGCTTAGCTGAGGAAACCGGTGACAGCAACAATGGGATAGATAGAGTACGGAGCCTGCATGACCCCATCCATGCCCTATGGTCTCATACTTGTGCTCACTGCTGTATCCATTGCAGTGTGGCCCACTGGGTAGGCCCCCCCCGACTGGGATGCTTATTTTGCCATGGAGATCACCTTTTGGCCGTGAATGACCTGAAGCCCCAGAGCTTGGAGGAAGTCTCCTTGTTTCTCAGCCGGTCTATCCAAAAGGAGGTGAGTCCTGCCTACCAGCCCTGGCCAGGGCAAGTCAGGGCCAGAAGGAACAAGATCAAGATCTTAGATGCTGTTTGAACAGTACTCTGAATACAAATGGGCCTCTTCCTCAGCCACCAAGTGTAAATAACAATGTTATCATAGGACTCTTTCAGAATTCCTTCATATAAAGTAGTATTTGGATAGCCCACTGGGCAAGGAGACAGAACATCTGGGTTGAGGACTTCGGAAGCATCGTGATGTGGCAAAAAGATCTTGCAGGGGAATCCAACGGGCTCAGGTTGAATCCCAGCTCCTTTAAAAATTTGGGCCTCGGTGTTTTCTCTTCTGTAAAATTAGAGATTATGATAGTACCTCATAGAGTTGTTGGAGTATTAAATGAGATAATATATGTAATGTGCTTACAACAGTGACAGGTGCATATTAGGTAATCACTACAGATACTTGGAGCCCTGGTGGCACAAGTAGTTAAGAGCTTGGCTGCTAACCAAAAGGTCGGCAGTTCGAATCCACCAGCTGCTCTCTGGGTAAATCATTTCCCTCCCCTGAGCTTCAGTTTCTTTTTTCTAAAGTGAAAGAGTTGGTTTATAAACTGTAGTTCTTGGGCCCCTGGGGCAGGGGGAGATAGGGGCGCCAGGGCTTCAACTATAGCAGTGCACATTTATCATTTGTCTTACGTAGTGGGATTTCCTGTCAGCTTTCTTTGAAGAAACTGTTCCTTGGCTTAAAATTTTAGAGAATCACTATACTAGATGATCTCCCAATTTCCTTCCAGCTCTGAGAATTTATGATTTTATATGTCTTATCTCTTTTGCAAGAAGCCCTGGTGGCACTGTGGTTACAGCACTTAGCTGCTAACCAAAAGGTCAGCGGTTTGAACCCACCAGCTGCTCTGTGGGAGAAAGATGTGGCAGTCTGCGTCTGTAAAGATTACAGCCTTGGAACTCTATGGGGCAGTTCTACCCTGTCCTGTAGGGTCATAATCAGTCAGAATCAACTCAACAGCAATGGGTTTGGGTTTTGGTATCTCTTTTGCATCACACAATAACCTTGTTGGTTAGACAAATGGTACTATTGCTATTATGCAAATGGGGAAACCCGATAAGGATGAGTGAGTTCTTAAGACGTATAACTAATTAGTGGCAGAGCAAGGACTAAAACTAGGTATCATTCATTCACCATTTACTGAACATCTATTCTATGCTGGAAGGTTCTAGAGCTACAAAAGTGGCCTCAGCCTAAGCTCAAAGAGCTCACAGATTAGTGGGTGAAAGAGTTGTGTTAAATGCTAGTTACAATATAGCCCATCGTCTACACAAGTCACCCCAGGCTTCCTCTTCTCATATATTGTAGTTCATCAAAGGATGCTCTTCAAAAACAGCTTCAGAGAGTGTGAATGAGAACAGACTAAGAATAAACACACCGAAGGATAATCTTTAGTCATTTAATTTTCTTATTTCTTGTTTCAGAAAGTAAAACTCACCATCGGCCGGATCCCAAATTCAGAGAAATTCCATGCTATCGCCTGTGTGTGCCCATTAAAATACCAGGGTGATGCACCTTTTCATTCGGATAATCCTGGATCAAAGAGGGCAATAAAGAGGAGTCCAGCCATCAGAAAGGGCCGGGAGAAAAGAAGTGGAGAGTAACATCCCAATGACCCACCACAGTGGAGCAGGGATGGAGACCGCAACTCTGTACCAGGCTCTGCCTCTCGCTGTTGTGTGACATGGGCACACCTCTCTGAATTTCTGCATCTCCATCCTGACAATGGGATAACCATCCCCCCTCTGGCTATAGTATTAGGGAGGTTGAAAGAGTTAAGTGGGATATGACTATAGATCACAGTGATGTAAGGCCTTATTATCTCAGATTTTGGCCCAAACACCACAAGCATAGATTAAGTCCTTCATCGAAAATGCAGTGTGTTCTGCTAAGGTCGTGAGCCACACAATCCCTTCTTTGTTAGGGAACCTACAGTTGGAAATACTCATTCCAGGAAGACAGATTCCCAAGAGAGATGTGATACCATATGGCCCTTCCCAAGCACCTCCTGCTCCATCATCCCTACGTCCACAATGCTGAGACAGAGTGGCCTCTTGGATTCGATATTTATTTTGTTTTTCTTAAGGACCCAGTAACTACTTTAGAAAAAGCAGTTTGAGACATCTCCAGCAAAGATTTGCTTGCTCCACAAGTAATGAAGGAACTACTTAGCACTTCTAAGTTTGAAAGGTCTTTAAATGCATCAACTAATTGATCCTGGAAGACTAAGAGAATCAGAATTTTTCCTCATAAATAGGAAAAAATAAGATAGGGAGCTAAAGCACTAATTATATCAGGGAATGTTAGAGCAAAAGCAGGCTTCAGAAATCATATTTTAACATGTCCTCATTTTGCACAGGAAAACCACTGCAGTGTAGTAGGTAAAATATCATCCCGTTTTTGCCAAATTATTGGTGTTTATGTATATGTATATATGTATATAAAATTTCCTCACCCCTAATACCTCATATGGAGCAGTAGTGGCGCAGTGGTTAAGAGCTCAGATGCTAACCAAAAGGTCAGCAGTTTGAATCCACCAGCCATTCCTTGGAAACTCTATGGGGCGGTTCTACTTTGTCCTATATCTCATAGAGTTGTTGTGAGGTTTAAATGGATGATGTATGTCCAGCATTTAGCACATTGCCTGCTATGTAATAAAAAAACAAAACCCATTTCTGTTGAGTCTATTCCAACTCACAGCAACCCTATACATAGGACAGAGTTAGAACTGCCCCATAGGGTTTCCAAGGAGCAGCTCGTGGATTCGAACTTTCGACCTTTTGTTTAGCAGCCTGAGCTCTTAATAAGCACTCGATAAATGTTAGCCATTCTCCTGCTGCAGCAGAAGATGCTTTTTATTTTTTTTATTATTTTTTTTTAAGTCTAGAAGAACATATATCAAGTTGTTAATAGGAATCATCTCTGAGAGGTAGGACTGGAGTTGGTCATGGGGAGAGACATTTATGTAATGTTTGCTTTTTTTTTTTTTTTTTGCGATGAGCATATGTCACTTTTATAATGAAAAATAAAAGTCTCGAAAATAAAGTTTTTGTTGTTGTTAATTTCACAAGTTAGAAACCAAGCCAGTTCAGTGAAGGAAATAAAAAATCATTAATGTAAAACCATCTGGCAATCAAAAATATAGAAGATACACTTCTCTGAGGCCCAAAGATCCTCGGCACTGTAATGCCAGTAAAGAAACCTAGAATGAGAGATAGCAAAGTTGAGCCTCCAGGTCCTATAACCCCCTCACTGAGCTGAAGAAGAGCCTGAGACCTAAGGAGTTAAATCATTTACATGGCTCACAGCAGTGCTAAGACAAGAACACAGGACTCCTGGCTCCTAATCCCATGCTCTTTCCAGTATACCACCGTGAAAGTATAGAGCCTGCTCCTGGCCCTCTCTTAATGCCAGAATTTTCTGCCTGCAGCAGAATCATCTAGAATCCTTGTTATGAGAACCCCGCTCTCGGGACTTCTCCCACACCAGGGTTTATTCCCAAAAGGATGTCTCAGCAGATTCCAAGGTCCTTTTAACCTAAAGAGTCTGATTCAGTAAGTCTGGTGTGGGGCCCTGGAATCTTCATTCTAATGATCACCACCTTCCCCCACCCGCAGGTGATTCTAATGCAGGTGGACCAGGGAACACATGTTGCAAAGCATCATCTAGGGGTTGCATGGAGAGGCACTTGAGTCTTTTGAAAGACCAAAGAGCATGGAATTTGTACATGGGTGTTTTTGAGGGAAGGGGGTCCATAGTTTTCAACAGATTCTGAAAGGGACTAATTACTATCCACCCCCACCTCCCTAAAAAAAAAAAAAAAAAGAATCATGTTCCTAAGAGGAGAAACCTGGAGTTCAGTCATTGTTCTCTGCAACTTCCAGGCATGCCATAACCAGTGAACAGAATAATACTTCTGACTCGATGCTGCCATGGCCATTAGGCAGTTGAGGTGCAGAAAGTGTTCGGGTGGAGAAAGAACCTGGGAGGTTCTGGCTTCAGACAAAGACACTTCTACGGGCCACGCCTCATCACCTCTTTCATTCTTCTGTGCTTCACCTTTTCTAGAGCTGGAGCTGGGAGGCCACACTTTCCCAGGATACTGACCCAAAGACTGGTCTCCTAATAATGGTAGTAGCCCCAAGAAAAGCTCAGAACTGAGCTGGCCCAGAAGCCTAGTAATCATGGCATTTATCCCAGATCCCAGCTTCTGGGGTCCTCTCCTTTTACATAGCTAAGGGGGCTGTAAGACAGCCTGCTGAGAGGTGAGGTCAGTCACCACCCCCTACTAGAGCTAATGAAAAGATTGTGACTCATACATGAGTAATTTCACCCAAGCCAAGAGGGAAAGAAGGACCCTCCTCACACTCTGCGCACCCACAGCCACATCCACACCCACCCACCGTGCATAATGCTATTTGTGACCTTTCCCCTTCCAGAACTGCACTTGATGTTCATTCAAGCCCAGTTTGTGTGGATGAACACAGGCAAGGGGAGGTGAAGGTGGGGATGGGGAGTACAGAGTGATTAGCTCAGTTATCACTGCGACTATGACCCTATTCATAATGACAATAGACTAGAGCTATTCTTAGCCATCTCATCCTAGGCCTGAAGGCAGTGCAGCTCTTCAGTGTTGCTGGGGAAGAAACCGCAGCCCAGTAATGTGGAGAGACTCGACTGGGCTTCCCTAGCCCATGTCTGCCTCGCTCCCAGGTCAACACCTTTTCTACACTTGAACTTCTCAACAGTGAATTGGAGGTGCCTGCCTCTCCAGCCTGCTCCCTCTTCCTACTGGTTGTCTCACGCCTCCAGAACAGGCCTCACAGGGAGTCTATACGTTCCCCCTTTATTTTCTCTGCTGAAGACCCAGACTATTCAGAATGACATCTAAATAGCAGCTGGTAAGATAGGCAATGAATGTGCAGGCCTAAATATATCTATCCCACTTGAAACTGTTGACATGTTAGTGTGGATTCCAGGAGGCATTCACCTTTACTTAAACAGAGAGTGAAACCACTGTATGCTTACATATATATACCTATGTGTGCATAGAAGTAGATTTAGATATACATATGACACAGAGGGGAGCAACAATAATTTTTTAGTAAACTGAGAAGCTGAAGTGCCACAATGTCCTCCCCTATTTCTCTTCAGCTCTAGTGCCAAGTGACTTTCCCTTGGGATGATAAGGAGAATTTGAAATATCATAAACAGGCTCAAAGAGACAGTGCTTCCAGAACTCGGATTAACTCAGAGTTCTTTAGTGAAGTTGGACTTGTGAATATGCAAGAAACGTGTTTCATTTTAAAAGCTCTTTAAAATGTCCGAGTTAATAAAGTCTTTGCGTAATGATCAAGGATCTGGCAGGATGTCAGGGTCATTCTCAGTATCAACTCTAGAGGATATTTCTGGAAAACAAAAGGTCTAAGTGAAACATGCACACATAGCACTAGACTCTAAAGCTGTGCCATCTAATACAGGAGCCACTAGGCACATGAGGCTATTTAAATTTAAATTCAATAAAATTAAATAAAGATTACAGTTCAGTTTCTCCATTGCAATGGCCACGTTTGAAATGTTCAGTAGCCCCATGTGGTTAGTGCTGCCATATTGGACTTGGATGGTGCAGATATAGAATATTTCCATGCTATTGTAGAATCTTAAACCCATAAGGGAAACAATTCACATCACCCTGTGCACCACCATACCCCAGCACATAAATGCCATTCTTGGCTCATAATAAGTGCCCAGTAATATACAATGAAAGAATCACTACATTTCATTTAAGTACTAATTAATAATGGTTGCACAACGTGGTGAATGTAATTAATGTCACTGAATTGCATGGTTAAAATGACAACTGTTTTGTTATATATACTTTTTATCACAATAAAAAAAAAATTTAAATACTAATTCATGAACGTCATTCTATTTTGACAATATTTGCAAATAAAATAGTCATATCAATGACTATGGTATGAGGATCAGATCCAATTAACTTGCAAAGCAAGCCACCATCATTTTTAATGTAAGCTTTTTTCATAGCAATTAACAGGTTTTTATGAAGTAGTCAGCATTGACTTGAGAGGTGTTTCAGGAATACTGAAGAAATAGAAGATCAAAAACTCTCTGAAAAGAGCACAGCACATGGTGAGGAAGAGAAAATGAAGCATCTCTGACTTATCTTGTTTTTCTCTTATTTAGCCCTGGTGTATCTGTGGTCATCTGGGAAGATTCTATTCTATAAAAGTTTAATTTAAAAATTATTTTAATCATAACCTTTTCAAAATTTGTAAGAACTCCCCTACCTTCTTAAATTCTTCTTAGTCAGGTACATTGTTATGAGTGTTATTTCCCCACATGGTAAGTATTTCCTAAAGAGTACTGAGATATGGAGGACTGTTTTCCTCTAAACCAAATGATCCTGGACTACTTTTGTTTATGCTGTAGGCTGGGAGAGCAGATGATGCAGCATTTTCAACTATACACACAGTAAGAGTAATAGACTATGAGTGAGTCTAAATGGTTTATGAGTAAAGTTCATGAGCTTTAGTATTGTGGCACTGATCTTGAGTGCTCAGTTACCTTTGGTGGTGATATTCATGGTGGTGTCTGCTTGCCTCATAGTTCTCAAGTGTGTTCTGGATAGATGAGACTGCCAGAAAAGTGATTTTGGGCCACGGACAATTACAAGAAAAGATTCGAGCACAACTACCAGATTGGGTGTTGACTGGGGACTTCAGAAAGGAAGGAGAATGTGGTGGAATGGAATGGTGATCATGACTAACATTCACTGAGCTCCTTCTATGTGCCGGCTACTATTCCAAACATTCCACTGAATCCCCACAACAGCACTGTCTGTAAGGCTAGGACTATTAATATTCCATTTTTCAGATAGGGAAACTAAAGCAAAAAGAAGTTATGTAACTCGCTTAAGGCCATGGCTAGAACATGACAGAGCCAAAATTTAAACCCAGAAAGACTGGCTTTGGAGACCACTAACCTAAATCTATACCTTGCTGAAAGCTTCCTGGAAAAGGGAACAATTTTGAGTTCTGGAAGATGATAATTCAACAAGGAGTGGTGGTGCAGACAGGAATGAGCATGGAATGTATTTTCTGAGCGAAAACAAGGAATGTGTGGAATAACTCAGCTTCTTCACACATCTCTGATTTCAGTAACATTCATTCATTGTCTGGGCCCCTAGCCTAGGAGAACCACAAACGTCCAAACCTATGGACCAAGAACCAGGGGAATTCTATGGAGACTCCTGTTGTGACTGGCTAGTTTGTTTTACACCTCTTCTTTCAGATGGACACATGGCTTCAAGTTAACAAGCAATTATCAGACACCTCCAATGATGAAGGCATTAGTCTGTTCCTCTGGAAGGGAGAAGAGTAATGTAGAGTCCTTGATTTTGCAAATCTTATCATCAAATGAGGGTAATATAAACATCTACACAGACACTACAAAACAGTCAGATTATCCTAAATCATTTGGTGTAGTAAAATCAGTGTTATATGCACAAAAGATTTAGAGACTGGTCCAATCTAGTTGGTTTGGGAAAAGCTTCCTGGGAAGAGTGATTATTTGGTGTGTGTGTGGGATTACATATTTTAAAGAATGAGTAGAATTGAAACCTGTCAATGCAATAATTGAATCTTTGGCCTAAACAAGCCTCATGTGCTAAGTGTTGTCTAAAACATCTAGTAGCCAATCCAGGAAACCTTTGCCTGATTTTAAAGAGCAGGCCAACCACCCACTGCACAGCTATCAGAATGCAACTGGTAGAGCCAAAGAAGTTCTCAAGGATCCTTTAGAATTCCTTAATCCTTATGCAATTTCAGCCCCTTGAATTCTCTCCATCCATGTTTTTTGAGCACCTCCTGGGTTCAGAGCACTGTGCTAAGCACTGGTGATATTAATAAAATGTGTTCCCTATCATCAGGGAGGTAACAGCCTAATTAAGGATATGGGTATAAAAATTGCTAAGGGATAAGAATTTCCCTCATAGAATTGAAACATATGTCCAAATAAAAACTTGTACACAAATGTTCATAGCAGCATAGATTCATAATATCCAAAAGACATAAACAACTCAAATACTCATCAATTGATGAACAGATAAACAAAATGTGGTGTATTCATGCAATGGAATATTATTTAGGCATAAAAATAGTGAAGTGCTGATACATGCTGTCCCATGGATTAACCTTGAAAACATTATGCTAAGTGAGAGAAGCCAGACATGAAAAACTACATATTGTATGATTCCATTTGTGTGAAAAGTCAAGAATAGGCAAATCCATAGGAACAGAAAGTAGATTAGTGGTTGCCAGGGGTGGGGGATGGAGGAAATGGGGAGTGAGTGACTGCTAATGGGCAAAGTGTTTCTCTTCAAGGTGATGAAGGTGTTCTGAAATTACATAGTGGTGATGGTTGCACAACTGTGAATATCTTAAAAACCACTGAATTGTATACTTTAGAAGGGTAGATTTTATGGTATGAGAATTATATCTCAATTTAAAAAGAAAAGTTTCCCTCATAGACTGTAAACTGGGTTGAGGAAATTGGATATTAAGGCAAGCCCCACCGCACTGGAGACAGACATCCTTTATAGCTGATGAAGAACTAAAGCAGGAGCAGCCTTCCCCACAGACTGATTAAGCAACCTTCTCTGTAACATCATTTCATGTGAAGCTGGCAGGAGTATTCCTAGGTAAGAAACTGTTGACTACCTGATCAACAAAAATTTTTAACTCCTTTGTAGGTGGTAATTCCTTTTTTTTTTTTTCCTACTTAATAATATTTTATTGTGTTTTCTGTGACGGTTTACACAGCAGTTTAGGTTTTCCATTCAACAAGTTCTACACTAGTTGCCCAGTGACATTGGTTACATTCTTCACAACGCATGAACATTCTTCTTATTTCCATTCTGGTTGTTTCATTTCCATTAATCTAGTTGCCCTGTCCCTTACATTCTCATCTTTGTTTTAAAGCAATTGTTGACTATTTTTTCCATATCGATGATTTTTGAAAGGAGCACAGACTTACACGTGATATTCATTATTTTTTGAGCCTATTTGTTTTTTAGCTACAAGCTGACCTCAGGGGTTAGTTTTGGTTCAAGGTTTGAAGTGTGGGTAATAATCCTTATTACCATCAAATCTTAAAATAAAAGTACTCTAAGGACAAAGTTGTCCACTTAAAAGCTCATTTATACTAAGATGTAAATGACTATCTAAGTCTATACTTAATGCAGAAGGGATGGTAAGAAGATGGTGCTCAGTGTCTATAATACACAGTGCTAGACTACAGAAAAAGAGGAGATACCAAGAAAGTGCCAAAGAGAAACAACACATTTCTCAATTTATCATTAGCTACTGCTGGCTAATATATCCTAGAAATTATGTTCTCTCCTCCAAGCCTTCTTCCAGGAACTCTGAGAGAACATAATTACTATTTTTTCTAACTCACATGCAGGACAGGCAGGATTTTCCTGGGGACCAAAGAAAGGTGATCCCCTTGATGCTTTTTGCCTTATATGTAATCCAACCCTGACTTCTCATAGGCTGTCTCGCAATCCCATTATTTTGTCACACAAAATTTGGCCCTGTTGTAAAGAAGGTCTTTGCAAGGCCTGAATAATGACCAAATCATGGGGTCCCTAGCTAGGAGATAAGAAGCTCTAGCAATGAGCTAAGGGGAGGAGCAGTAGGGCTTGATCTTACGAAGAGGGAGATATAGGAAGAAATTGGTCTTAACCCATTACAGATGGCTAGCAAGATGCTGCCAGCTTGAACCAGCCTGGATGCTGTAGTCTAGCTTTCCTTTCATTAATATCTCACACTTGCAAGCAAAGTGGGTGAAACTGCAACATATTCTGCCAGGATTCCTCCCAGTTTATGCAAGCCAAACTTGAGCTGGGTTTGGGATTTCTTAGGCAGTGCTGTGAACATTTTTAATGCAGTATTTATTTACTGAGCTATTGAAATAGACTTGATACCACTGTTGCCATTGGTTTAGGAAAGACGCTTTCCTTCAAACGATCTTAGGTTGGCTGTTAGGCATTTGCCAGTTAGTCATTATCTTCCAGGCATTTCATAACCACACTTCGTCCCCTACCCCCAAACTTCTCTCCTGATTTGCTGAATTTAAGCGTGTAGACAACTAGTTCAGATCATTCAAACCACATCAGAATTCCCTGACTCACTTTCTGTGGTATAGGAATTAAAGGAAAAAGTAAGGGTACAGCAAATCATAGTGCTCTGAATACTTTTAATATAGCATTTACTTATATACTTGACCCACAAGGTCCAGCTCAAGAGTCACCCTTCTCTATACTCTTTGCTTTCCTTTCCCCTGGCAGAATTCATTGCCCCCATCTGTGCTCTCACATCACTTTGTATGTATTTCCTCTGTAGCATGTAAATCTTTTAAGGTTATTTGTCAATATATCGGTTATTCCACACAAGTCTGTGGGTTCTTTGAGGGCAAAGCCAAGTCTTGGTCACTTTTACATTGCTAGAGTCTTTAAGAATGCTCAGAATAATAATAATAATAAATATGTATCAAATTAAAATGAAATATGAGGTTACAATTCCACAAAGCAGAATTTTCACTGTGTAGCTTCAGTGTCTACAGTGCACCAAGTCTCCACTGGTTCTGGTTACGTAGATGAGTTCTTAGGGCTGTATGGTCCAGACACTCTAGGGATGGTAGAATCTAATAAAGATTCTCCACTTTGCTCTTGAGTCAATACACTACTTATTCAGTGATGGTTAATACAGGGTTGGGGCAGAGAAGCTATATAAGATTCCTTCTTTATTTTTAAAGATGTAGAAAGGAATGGAGAAGTGTCTAATACTTTTTGACCATCTACTCAAAAACACTAGACACTGCACTAGGAGCTTTATATACGTTATTCCGTTTAATTTTCTCAATAACTCTTCAAGGTAAATATTTATCAATCTCATTTTACAGGTGAGGAAAGTGAAGCTCAGAGAGGTTAAGAAACTGCCCCAAAGTCATAGATTCAAACCTCTGTTGGCTTGGCTTTAAAGTTCAAAGCACAGCCTTTGTAGTCTTGATGATCTACCACTTAACTGCTGTTCCACCTTGGGCCTAGAACATTCACTTAACCTCTGTGGGCCTCAGTCGCTGCATCTGTAAAATGGGAATGCTACCTTTTTTTTTTTTGACAAAAGACAAAGTAATCTTTTAAAGAATCTTCTAACCCTAAATCCACTTGGGGAAATATGAGTAATAATCATAAAACAAATATTGTTGAACGTGAGGAAATACGCCTTTAAGCGCTAAAATCCACCATAAGTGATACAGGAATTGATAGGAAAAGAACACGAACAAAGGGTAATGTAGTCAGAGAAGTCTCCTTGGAACAGGTGGGCCTTAAATTGGGACTGAAAAGATGAATAACATTTACAAAGACAAGGGAGGAGAGGCGGGGCAAGATGGCGCTCTAGGCAGAAGCACCACGCCGTCCCTCCACAGCAAAGATCCAAAAAACTAAGCCTAACAGAGAATCAACGATCCTGAAACCCTAGAACACCAAATGAAGAGATAAAGAACTCAGCCAAACACCAAACGGAGTGAGAATACTAAAAGAGAACGGAGAGCGAGGAGAGACTCATGCAGAGATTCCTTACCAGCTAACGCAGCGTGGATCCACCATCTTGGATTCCTATCGGAGACCAGCGAACGGGAGAGCAGCCTCGCAGAGCGTCCAGTGGGAGACAGAATGACCGGTAAACTGCAGTGCGCGCTTTCCCACCCCCCACCCCTCTCCGCCTTGGCTGGGGCTCCCCTGCTTTCCGTGGCCAGGGTCCCTGGGCTGGGGGGCGCCGGTGCTTGGATTCTGCTCGCCCGGGCTGGCGGCTTTCTGAGAGCCGTTTGCTGGCTGCTGGCGAAGCTTTTTCTGCCACCTCCCCCTCCTTTTGCCTGGGTGCCTTGTTCCGAGCGCTGTCTTTGCTCTCTCCTGCGGGGCTGTGGGGCTGCGTTCGGGCGTGTGGCTGCTTCCAAGTCGGGGCTGGCACACTGGCAAGATCCCGGGGCCCTTGTTCGTTTGCCCCTCTGCTTCCCGTGGCCACGGTCTCTTAACCCCGAGACTGCCGGCTGCTTGGAATTTGTGCCCCTGAGTGGGGGCTCTCTGGGTCCCATTTGTTGGCACTGACTGCTGGTGTTGCTTTTTTTTTTTTTTTTAATTTTATTTTTATTCTTTTTTGATTAGTTTTGTCATCTTTTCCCTCTTTTTCCCTTTTGTCTTTCTTTATTGCTTAATTTCTCATCTCTCTATCTCTTCCTTCTCTTTCTGATCCCTGAATACCAGGTGATGTATGCCTCTGTACCTTCTGGCCAGGCTGTGCTGTGAAAACTGAGACCGACTCCCCCAGACCTCATAGCTGCATCGGTGGGATCCCTGGGAACTTTGCAGTTCTTTAACTTTTCTGATTTTTATTTGTTCATTCTTTCCTTTTCTTTCTCTTCCCCCTTCTGGTTTCCTCCATCCCATAGTCCCTCATCTGTACATTCCAACGACAAGCTCCCCTAGCATTCTTTTATGTTTGTATGCTTTTTGCTCCTGCTCCTCTCTCCTCTCTCCCAAATTCAGCTTAGCTTCACACATAACCATCTTCCCGCTCCACGCTACCTACCTGTACCGTGCACTTGACATCACACCACCAAGCTGTGCAGGCACGCCCTATTGGAACCTGCCCAGCACTGACTACCGACCGTCCTGGTGGCTGCGGTGAGTGCCACAAACAACCCGTCCCAGTGGCTCCTCTTCAGCTAGATCTGCCCAGCTGTACCACAAGGATGAAACCAAAAAAAAAAAAAAAAAATCTACAATCAATAAACGAGAGAAATATCTACTGAATGCCCCGAAAACAGCAAACAATATCAAAACATTTACAAAAACAAGACAAGATGGCTCTAATAGGCGTCCAAATTAAAACACCAGATAACTCTCCTGTGGAAGAAAATGCACTAGAAGTACCTGATAGGGAACTCAAATCACTAATACTCGGAATTTTCCAAGAACTGAGGCAAAAAGCTGACAAACATGAGGAAAAAATAGACAAATTTATGGAAAATACGGACAAAAAATTGGAAGAATTCAGGAAGATGATGCAGGAACAAAATGCCAAAATAAATTCACAACTCGAAATTATACAAAAACAACAATTAGAAATCCAAAAGATAAACAACAAGATTTCAGAAATGGACGGTGTCATAGAAGGGCTGAGAAGTAGATTTGAAACCATGGAAGACAGGATCAGTGGAACTGAAGACAAACACCTGGATACAACTCTGTTTCAGGAAAACTCAGAAAAAAGAACAAAGAAAAATGAAGAGACCCTGAGAGTTATGTGGGACACAATTAAAAGCAAAAACTTACGAGTGATTGGCATACCAGAACAGGGGGAGAAAACAGAAAACACAGAGAGGATCATTGACGAACTGCTGACAGAAAACTTCCCCAATATCATGAAAAATGAAAAGCTGGCCATCCAAGAAGCTCAACGAACCCCATATAGAAGAGACCCCAAAAGAAAATCACCAAGACATATCATATTCACACTCGCTAAAACTAAAGACAAACAAAGACTCCTGAGAGCAGCTTGTGAAAAACAAGAAGTCACATACAGAGGAGAAACAATAAGACTAAGCTCAGATTATTCGGCAGAAACCATGCAGGCAAGAAGGCAATGGGATGACATATATAAAATCTTGAAAGAAAAAAATTGTCAGCCAAGAATAATATATCCTGCAAAACTCTCATTCAAATTTGATGGTGAAATTAAGTCATTTCCAGATAAACAGAAACTAAAGGAATATGCAAAAGTCAAACCAAACTTACAAGAATTATTAAAGGGAGTTCTTCGATCTGAGGACAAACAGCTTCAGCCCTCAGGCAGGACCTAGGACCTAGGACGCAGGTTCATATGAATCAGATACCATTCTAGGAACTGAACTACAGAGGACTTTCCAAAAACAAAAGAAATACAACAGGGAATCAGAGAAATCAATCAAAGGATGACAACAGCATCAAAACAATGAAAGAGGGAACAAACGGCATAGGTATAGAACCTTCTAAAGGAGAGGAAGGCAAGGCGATACCAAGTAAGGGTAGACTGCTTCAAAATTATAAAGATAAGGGTAAAATTCATGGTAACCACAAAGAAAGTTAACAAACCAACTCATAAAAATAAAGACAAAAAACATAGTCTCAACAAAAACAAAACCTACAAAAACAAAAGAAATGAACACAAAATTCACAAACAAAAGTAACTCAGCACAAGAGAGTAAGAAGAACAAAGAAAACTTCAGCACCACAAAAAAAAGCACTACAAAATGACAGCAACAAACTTCCATCTATCAATAATTACGCTGAACGTAAATGGACTCAATGCACCCATAAAGAGACGGAGAGTGGCAGAATGGATAAGAAAACAGCATCCATCAATTTGCTGTCTACAAGAGACACACCTTAGAAACAAAGATGTGAATTTATTAAAAATCAAAGGTTGGAAAAAAATATATCAAGTTAACAACTATCAAAAAAGAGCAGGAGTGGCAATTCTAATCTCAGTTAAAATAGACTTTAAAACAAAATCTACCATAAAAGACAAAGAAGGACACTATATAATGATTAAGGGGCTGATCCATCATGAAGACATAACCATAATAAATATCTATGCACCCAATGACAGGGCTCCAAAATACATAAAAAAAAACTCTAACAGCACTGAAAAGAGAAATTGACAGTTCCACAATAATAGTAGGAGACTTCAACACACCACTCTCAGTAAAGGACAGAACAACTAAAAAGAAACTCAGCAAAGATACAGAAGACCTAAAGGACACAATCAGCCAACTGGACCTCATAGACATATATAGAACAATCCATCCAACCGCTGCAAAGTACACATTCTTTTCCAATGCACATGGAACGTTCTCCAGAATAGACCACATCTTAGGCCATAGAGCAATCCTCAACAAGATCCAAAATGCTGAGATAATTCACAGTATCTTCTCTGACCACAATGCCATCAAGGTAGAAATTAACACTAGAAAGAGCAAGGAAAAAAAATCAAACACATGGAAACTGAATAATAATCTGCTTACACATCAATGGGTAATAGAAGAAATCAGAGATGGAATTAAAAAATTCCTAGAATCAAATGAAAATGAAAACATATCATACCAAAACCTTGGGACACAGCAAAGGCAGTCCCCAGAGGACGATTTATAGCAATAGATGCACATATCAAAAAAGAAGAAAGGGACAAAATCAAAACATTAACTACAGAACTCAAACAAATAGAAAGAGAACAACAAAAAAATCCTACAACCACCGGAAGAAAGGAAATAGTAAAGATCAGAGCAGAAATAAATGAAATAGAGAACAGAAAAACAACAGAAAGAATCAACAAAACCAAAAGTTGGTTCTTTGAAAGAATCAACAAAATCGACAAACCAGTGGCCAGACTGACAAAAGAAAAACAGCAGAGGGCACAAATAACCCAAATAAGAAATGAAATGGGGGACATTACAACAGACCCAACCGAAATAAAAAGGATTATAACAGAATATTATGAAAAACTATATTCCAACAAATTTGAAAACCTAGAGGAAATGGATAAATTTCTAGAAACATACGGCCTACCCAAACTACAACAAAGTGATATTGAAAATCTGAACAGACCCATAACAGGAGAAGAGATTGAAAAGGTAATAAAAAAACTCCCAACCAAAAAAAGCCCTGGCCCAGATGGCTTCACTGGAGAATTCTACAAAACATTTACAGAAGAGCTTGTACCAGTCCTACTCAAGCTATTTCAGAGCATAGAAGAGGAAGCAACACTTCCAAATTCATTCTATGAAGCCAGCATAACGCTGATACCAAAACCAGGCAAAGACATCACAAAAAAAGAAAATTACAGACCAATATCTCTCATGAATATAGATGCAAAAATTCTGAACAAAATTCTAGCCAATAGAATTCAGTATCATATCAAAAAAATAATACACCACGACCAAGTAGGATTCATACCAGGTATGCAAGGATGGTTTAACATTAGAAAATCCATCAACGTAATCCACCACATAAATAAAAGGAAAGAAAAAAATCACATGATCGTCTCAATTGACGCAGAAAAGGCATTTGACAAAGTCCAACACCCATTCCTGATAAAAGCTCTCAATAAAATAGGTATAGAAGGGAAATTTCTCAACATAATAAAGGGCATCTATGCAAAACCAACAGCCAACATCATTCTTAATGGAGAGAGGCTGAAAACATTCCCCTTGAAAACAGGAACAAGACAAGGATGCCCTTTATCACCACTCCTATTTAACATTGTGCTGGAAGTTCTAGCTAGAGCAATAAAGCAAGAGAAAGAAATAAAGGGCATCCAAATTGGTAATGAAGAAGTTAAACTCTCCCTGTTTGCAGATGATATGATACTATACATAGAAAACCCTAAAGACTCCACGAGAAATCTACTGGAACTAACAGAAAGATTCAGCAGAGTAGCAGGATACAAGATAAACATTCAAAAATCAGTTGGATTCCTATACACCAGTAAAGAGAATGATGAAAAGGAGATCAGGAAATCAATACCATTTTCAATAGCCCCTAAAAAGATAAAATACTTAGGAATAAATCTAACCAGGAATGTAAAAGACCTATACAAAGAAAACTACAAAACACTGCTGCATGAAACCCAAAGGGATCTACATAAATGGAAAAACATACCGTGCTCATGGATAGGCAGACTCAACATTGTGAAAATGGCAATTCTACCTAAAGCAATTTACAGATACAATGCAATCCCGATACAAATACCAACAACATTCTTCAAAGAGATGGAAAAACTAATTATTAACTTTATATGGAAAGGGAAGAAACCCCGAATAAGTAAAGCACTACTGAAGAAGAAGAATAAAGTTGGAGGACTCACACTACTTGACTTGAGAACCTACTATACAGCTACAGTACTCAAAACAGCCTGGTACTGGTACAACAACAGAGACATTGACCAATGGAACAGAATTGAGAACCCAGATGTAAACCCATCCACCTACAGTCACCTGATTCTCGACAAGGGCCCAAAGTCCATCAAATGGGGAAAAGACAGTCTTTTTAACAAATGGTGCTGGCAAAACTGGATATCCATTTGTAGAAAAATGAAACAGGACCCATACCTCACACCATATACAAAAACTACTTCAAAATGGATCAAAGACCTGAATATAAAGCCTCAAACTATAAAATTCATAAAAGAAAAAACAGGACCAACACTTCAGGCCTTAATACATGGCATTAACAGGATACAAACCATAAACATCAACACAAAAAACCCAACAGATAAACTAGATAACTGGGATCTTCTAAAAATCAAACATCTATGCTCTTCAAAAGACTTCACCAAAAAAGTCAAAAGAGAACCTACAGACTGGGAAAAAATTTTTGGACAGTACAAGTAAGACAAAGGTCTAATCTCCATAATCTACAAGAAAATCCAACACCTCTACAACAGAAAGACAAACAATCCTATCAAAAAATGGGCAAAGGAAATGAACAGACACTTCACCAAGGAAGACATTCAAATGGCCAACAGACACATGAGGAAATGCTCGCAATCACTAGCCATTAGAGAAATGCAAATTAAAACCACAATGAGATACCATCTCACTCCGGCATTACTGGCACGAATCAAAAATACTGGAAATAACAAATGTTGGAGGGGCTGCGGGGAGATGGGAACTCTTATACACTGCCGGTGGGAATGCAAAATGATACAACCATTTTGGAAAATGATATGGCCTTTCCTCAGAAAGCTAGAAATAGACATACCATTCGATCCAGCAATCCCACTCCTAGGAATATATCCTAGAGAAATAAGAGTCATCACTCGAATAGACATATGCACACCTATGTTCATGGCAGCATTGTTCACAATAGCAAAACGATGGAAACAACCTCGATGTCCATCAACAGACGAATGGATACACAAACTATGGTACATATACACAATGGAGTACTATGCAACGAGAAAGAACAACAATGAATCTGTGAACCATCTCATAACATGGATGAAACTGGAGGACATTATGCTGAGTGAAATAAGTCCATCACAAAAGGACAAATATTGTATGAGACCTCTATTGTAAAAACCCATGAAAAAATTCACATGCAAAATGTAACAATCCTTGTTGGTTACCAGGGATGGGAGGGGAGGGGGGGGGAATACTAAATAGGCAATAGATAAGTGGTACCTTGGGTGAGAGGTGAGATAGTACACAGTACAGGGGAAACTAACACAACCTGCACAAGGAAAGGTCATGGAGGCCCTATAGACACATCCAAACCCCACGAGGGACTGAGTTGTTGGACGGAGGGCTCTGGGGACCGTGGTCTCGGGGAACATCTAGCTCAATTGGCATGACACTACTTATAAAGATAATGCTCTACATTCTACCTTGGTGAGTAGTGTCTGGGGTCTTAAAAGCGGTCTTATGAGCGGCCATCTAAGATACTCCACTGGTCTCATCCCTTCGGGAGCAAGGGAGAATGAAGAGAACAGGATACAACGAAAAGATTAGTCCAAAGGACTAATTGTCCACAGCTACCAAGGCCTCCACCGGACTGAGTTCAGTACAGCTAGATGGTGCCTGGCTACCACCACTGACTGCTCTGACCAGGATCACAACAGAGGGTTCTAGACAGAGCTGGAGAAGGATGTAGAGCATAATTTTAACTCCCCCCAAAAAAAAAAAAAAAAAAAAGGTTGAGAATTTAGAGGCTTAATATGTTGTGGGGTTGTTAACCAATGTCATAAAACAACATGTGTACTACTGTTTCATGAGAAACTATTTGTTCTGTAAGCCTTCACCTGAAGTACAATAAAAAAAAAAAAAAAAAGACAAAGGAGAAAGTAGATTGAGCAAAGGGAGAAAAATGACCCTGAAATTAGCATGAGAGTAAAGAGGCTACTCTAATAAACAATGACAATTAAAGCCATCACTTATTGGGTGCTTATTAATCAACAGGAAGTGTGCTAAGCACTTTGTAAGCATTATTTTATTTAATTCTCACAACAATCTTATGAAGTTAGAGGTTTGATTCTTCAAATTTTGCTGATGGGGAAGCTAAGGATCAGAGAGGTTAAGCGATTTGCCCAGGGTTGCAATTATTAAGTTGTAGAACCAGGATTCTGACTCCATGATCTTGACTAATCAGGAGAGATAGTACATATTGGGGAAGGGTTATGGAGAGGAATGTGGAAAACCAGCTGGCCTCTACAGTCACTGGGATTATCAGTCTGTGTAAACTAACATTTCCCACAAACTATCGAGAGATGCAATACCTTAAAGATGCCTCCCACAGATTCTTAAATCTCATCCTACCCTTTGGTGGAACAACAAATCCAGCTCATTTTCATTTGACCTTTTCTGGGTATTCACCGTATCATTTCGTTTTTGCCAATCTCAATAGGTTTTATTTTTTGTTTGCTACATCCTGATGTCAACACTAAAACCAAGGTGGTTTCCAGCCAGTACCTACTTTTATTCCCTTTTGAAAATTATCCTGACTTTCTTCCCCTTTTGTAAGTTAATACCTATATCCTTTTTCACTTAATGATTTGTCCATTATTCCATGTTAGAAAAAACAACAATGAGAGATGGGCTGGTCAATGAGTAAGTAGATTTATTTCCTTAATTCCATCTAACAGATGGCAGCCACATGAAGTACTTTACATAGACACATTTCCCAAGGATTCTCTAGAGAGGGACATAGTTCTTTGAGGTCTATCTTACTCATCTAGTGCTGCTCTAACAGAAATACCACAAGTGGATGACTTTAACAAAGAGAAATTTATTTCTTCACAGTAAAGTAGGCTTAAAGTCCAAACTCAGGGCGTCAGCTCCAGGGAGAGGCTTTCTCCCTCTGTCAGCCTTCTCATCAATGTTCCCCCGGACTAGGAGCTTCTCTGTGTAGGGACCCCGGGCCCAAAGGACGCGCTCTGCTCCCAGCACTGCTTTCTTGGTGGTATGAGGTCCCCAACTCTCTGCTTGCTTCCCTTTCCTTCTATCTCTTGTAAGATAAAAGGTGGTGCAGGCCACACCCCAGGGAAACTCCCTTTACATTGGATCAAGGATGTGACCTGGGTAAGGGTGGTGTTACAATCCCACCGCAATCCTCTTTAACATAAAATTACAATCACAAAATGGAGGCCAATCACACAATTCTGGGAATCATGGCCCAGCCAAACTGAAACACAGGTTTTTGGGGGGGACATAATTCAAACCATGACAAGGTCTTTGTTTTGTAGTCTAAATTTCTTTTAATTCCATTATGCTTAACCAAGCATTCATAATTTTATTATAATTGTCATCATTTCTGTCACTGTTGTGGTTTCATAATTTTCTCACATGTCTATTGATATTTTTCTCCCTCTGTCTCTTTCTCTTGGGCTTTTAAACTTCTCATCTCTTTGAATCCTTTTACTAATATGACTCTTTCTACAGGTCATCATATCAGAGAGTTTCTAAACTAGAGGGTTTGGTTCTATCAGATATCCAAGCAATTAAAGAATTTAAAGCTAGACCTCTAATATAGAAATGACATGATCTGTGAAGTCACTGACTTCTGCAAAACAGAACATCCAAATACTCTGACTACGTGGCTTCAGTGGTCTGAAAGTGTTTCGGCTTTAAACTAAGGGCTTTGGTCACTGGATCCTTTTAGGTGCAGAAAGAACTATTCTTTAAATGACCACTGATGTTTGAAGTGTCCACATCTGCTTTTATTTATCTACAACTGCAAAGAACCAGTCAACCTACCACTCAACTTTATGGCATAAGTGTTGGGCCCTCAAGGTTGGAACTGCCAGCACTTGGAGGATTTGTGCTTAGAGTGTGTGGTAGGAGGTAATCACTTAAAGACTCAGCGACCATCAGGTGGAGCTGCTACTGTTACACACTGCATTGGCTTTTCTAGGATGTCAATTGTTAAAGACCAAAATGAAAACCTAGCAAAAATGTAAGGCTTTTCAATTGGGAAAATTCTGGATCCCATGACTCTAGACATGAAAATTACCATTTGGACAGGAAGTAAAGTGTGTTGAAAATTGGCATTTAATAATCACTACACTCACTCTGAGCAATATGTACCCTCAGAGAAGGTGTAAAGAAGAGGTGAGGAAGTACGCTCGTTATACTTTCTCCTTGAGTGCCCAACTCCCCCTGGTGCCCTCAAGGGAAAATTCAGCCACGAACTTCCCTAACTGTGGGACGTGAGTCCTGGTTAGGCAGAGGCAGTATAGAGCAAACTTAGCCAGTCGGTGTCAACCTACCTGGCCTTTGAAGGGGCTTCACGTTGAAATGTTTACTAACCAAAGTATCTCAATGCAGCATAAATGCATGGTAAAACCACTTGGAAGATTATGTGGATAGCGATTTCTTTGGAAATGACTGGCAGCTGGAAAGGAATTGGGTTGCATTTTCCCATATGTTAACTGCTTTTCACTTCAGGTCTGGAAATAAAACCAAATTTAATCATTGCAGCAAGAGTGAATATCAGTATGTCTATGTGTTCAGTCCTTATGTCGATTTTTTCCTAGATTAACATTTGCCAAGAAAAATAGAGAACTACACAGAAACTTAAGTTGTATAGTCCAGTGCTACTGCATAAACATATATGACTTCCTACTATGTGCAAGACACCCTGATGATAGAAACATAGATTAGTTATAACCTTCCTTCCTACTGCTATCTCGGGCACTGCAAATTGTTAAGCTGAGTACATGACTGCATATCTATGTGCTTAAGGTTTAGAAAATACAAATTAATGTCAAAGCCAAAATCCTTTTCTTACACCGAAATTAATGACCAAACTCAACTTGAAAAAGGGAATATGATCTAAATATTAAACGCCCTTTAACCTTGGTAAGGAGCAGCCCTGGTGGTGCAGTGGTTAAAGGTCTCAGCTGCTAACCGAAAGGTCAGCAGTTCCACCCACCAGCAGCTCTGGGAAAAACATGTTGCAGTTAGCTTCCGTAAAGATTACAGCCTTGGAAGCTACAGCCGTGGAAACCCTATGGGGAAGTTCTACTCCATCCTACAGGGTCACTATGAGTCTGAATCAACTCGACGGCAAAGGGTTTGGGTTTTTTGTTGTTGTTTAACCTTGGTAAATCCTCCAAATTTTTAGTCTTAGCTACTTGCTAGGCAACTGATATCCACTTAAGAAAAATCATTTGTTCAACAAATATTTCTAGCCCTTGTTATATGCCAGGTACTACTCAAGGCACTAGAACTATAGTAATGGATAAAAGAGGCAAAAATTGTTGCCTTAATGAAGCTTATATATATTTTTTGGTAACACAATCACCCCAAGCATAGAAATTACACTTGATCTTAGCCAAGTGGCCGACAGCAATTCAAGCATAGGAATTATAATAATAGATATGCTTTCCATACAAACCTGATAGGGTCTGGATATTTTCTGCCAATTTTCTCTTAGGAGAAATTTTTATCGACTGACATCAAGTTGAAAATACACTGTTCTTAATAATAATATTCATACTGGTTACTGCTGATGTTAATTATACCCTTAACTCAAAAATAAATAGTGTACTTAAGTATAACTATGGTATCAAGTATATATCTTTAAATTAATCATTTAAATTTTGGGGAAATATACTTAATATGCTGACAACATCAAAAACCCTTTTGTGTATTTTCTGTTATTCCAAAGATCTTGAGTCTTGCTGGGTGGTGGTTTCTGATGCCAGCATAATCTTGGCTTTCTCTTTTTGACAAATTAGTCTCTTGAATAACTTGTTTTTGTCCTGAGAAATAGCAATCCCACATGTGTATCCTTGTGAAGGCCCCAAATATTTTTCACTTCATAATTTTGCTGCATTTATGCAAGTAGTTGGAATGGATCGGACATTTCCCAGCAATATCTTTTGGCTATAAAGAACTTGGGAATTTAACATTCAAGTGATAAAGTGCACCATTTAGGAAAACTAAGAAAATTTTAAAAACCCACAGAGGCTTGCAGCAACAGAACTAAAAAGAGGGTAAAGGCACTTGTTATGGATTGAATGTGTCCCCCCAAAATATGTGTTGTAAATCCTAACCTCAATGCCTGTGGTTATAATCCCACTTGGGAATGGGTTGTGGGTGTTATGTTAATGAGGCTGGATTAGTGTATGGAGTATCTTGAGTCAATCTCTTTTGAGATATTAAAGAAATTAAACAAGCAAGCTAGGGAGCACAGATAGGGAAAGAGAGATGCCAAGCCACATGAAGATCGCCCAGGAGCAGAAACTCAAAGAGACAAGGACCTTCTTCCAGAGCTGACAGAGAAAGAGAGCCTTCCCCTAGAGCCCACACCCTGAATTCAGACTTCTAGCTTCCTAAACTGTAAGAAAATAAATTTTTCTGTTTGTTAAAGCCACCCATTTTTGGTATTTTTGTTACAGTAGCACTAGATAACTAAGCCAGCACCAGTGAACTCACAAGTGGGTTTCCAAGGCAGGGCAGTGCTGGTGAACAGCAAAAGATCCGGATTTAGTCTGATCTTAACCACTGACTCACTGTACAACCTTAGGTAAGTGACATGTTCCCTAGTTCCCCACCCCTTCCCCATTTAAAAACTCCCAGCAATCTGATGATGTTCAAATCAAGTAGACTCAATCTCAGTGAGCAGAAAATAGAAGCAGATTAAACAAATCATTTTAGTGATAATGGTTTGGTTGATATTGACACTAATCTCAGAAATTTAGAACTGTTTACTTTCCAGTAGTAAAGAGCACAGCAACGATTTTTAACAGCAATTAAAAATCACATTATCCTCCCTAGATCTGTTTTGAATGATCAGAATTGGAATCTTGGCTAAATCCAAATTTATAATATTGTGAAATTCACAGGACTATAATTTAATCCTCTAAATAAAATGAGGTCAAAGGATTGGGATAGTGGATTGTTTTCAAATTATTCCAAGATCACGTCTATTTTTCTAACTCATTCTTCAGCCATGAAAATACATCATTGCACAATATTTTCAAAACTTAAATCAGGTTGAAATCAGGCAATAAGACTAAAAACAATGGAATTACTCTGCCTCTTTTTCACATTTTGGAAGAATTATATTTACCGGAAATCTTTTTAATTTGGTGAAAATTTTAGACCCTATCTTGTTAGGGAATGGGTTAGATTACATTGTGCAATACATATATATTTTTTTGCAACAGAAATTTTCATTGAGGCTAATAGTGACAATTCCCCTCCACCAGACTGGGAAAAGATTACTTAATGAGGTTCTGAAATTCTTGTGTATTCTTAAATTTTAAAAGCTAAGAGAAGGTCTGGAGGCCCAAAGATATCAGGTGAATTGTTTGTTTTCCAGAAAGCTCACACAAGTTAAGGAGAAAATGCCACAGCTGCAGTTTTCCCCCTAGTATCAGGGAGCCCAGCAGGCCAGAGGGGTTAAGGCCGCTCATGTGCAGATAATGATAGAATGTCTCTCTGACATTCCATCCCAACAAGATGCAAAGCATCCCAACAATACTGAGGGTCTATGAGAATAAGCACTTCATGTTTTCCCTTGGGCATTTAAGGTTGTCGGGGTGGCCAGGGTATAGGGCTGCTTCCCAACCTGCAGGCCTACAGAATATCTTCTGGAAACACAGGAAAGTTTACTGATTGTAATACATAGCCTTTGGATCATTTGTTAAATTCAGTTCCATGAAAATCAAAACTTTACCCCCATCCATTTGTAATTTATGAAAAATATTTGAGTCGGAATCAACTTGACAGCAACGGGTTTTATACATGATTTGGAACCCTGGTGGCCCAGTGGTTAAGAGCTCGGCTGCTAACCAAAATGTCAGCAGTTCAAATCCACCAGCCACTCCTTGGAAACCCTATAGGGCAGTTCTACTCTGTCCTATAGGGTCGCTACGAGTTGGAATCGACTGGATGGCAACGGGTTTGGTGGGTTTTTTTTTTTAGTACATGATTTGTGTGTATGTTTACAGCTTATATTATTTTCTCCTACAAATTTTAAGTTTTCCTCATGACTGAACATGAATCCAATCTCAAATAAATTGCTGTTTCAATCCACCTGTTTAAAAAAGTAAGAAAGCCTCTGATTTCTTAGTCTAACATGGAGCTCTTGTGGTAAAGGACTGCTGTTTACGGGTACATTAATATGAAATGCAAGCCTACTTCTTTATGAATTACACATTTTTCATAACTCACTTTATTTTTAGTATTCATTTATAACTTAGCTTATAATATGAAATGTGGTAAAAATAATAAATTTGACTTATTTTAAGCTGAATTCCTATTTAGTCATGAGAAAAATCCTGAAAGCTTGCAGAGAAAATAATTTATTTCAATTTTTCTTAATCCATAATAATAGAGTTGAAATGAGTTATGGTAAGGGTATGAAATGAATTGGAGAAATGGTCTAGATATGACAAAATTGAGAGTAGATTTTTCACAGTTGCAATAATCTTCCCATTAACTGCACTGGTGAGATTTTATTGCTTAGGTCAGTGGTTCTCCACTCTGGCTACATATTAGAATCCTCTGGTAAACTTTTCAGAAAGTACCAATACATAACCTTCCCCAGACCAAAATGAATCAGAATCTCTGGAGGCTGGATTTGGGTAGCAATACTTTTGAAAACACCCCAGATGATTCTTACATACAGCCGGGTTTGAGAATCACTGATTTAGGTGTAGGAATGATGTCCTGGAAGATGCCATGGCAGAACTTCTACCAGTAGGTAGCAGTAGAAGGAAAGAAAAAAAAAAACAGGCCAGATGCCAGCCCTGGTTAAGAAGCCTGCTCAATGCACGCTGGGCTCCAAAAGGAATCTTTAAAGGTTGAAAGGCTCCTTAAAAATTATTAGCAGGGTTATGTTTTTTGGAAATCGCTCAAATTTATTCTTGGAGCCTGATATTTGGAAAGTTCAATGCATACAACTAAGGCAAGTATATGAAAGCCTGATAAATGGAAGAGGGGTGAAGAGAAAGAAAAAAATATTTTTCTTTCTCAAGGACTTCTTTGCCTCGAAAATGGAAAGTTGTTGGGAGAAATCTATATTTATATCTATATCCGTATGTATCCATATCTCAAACCATCAGGTCTTTGGAGAGAAAGATTGAATTTAAAGGTAAAGGTGGAAGAATCAGGATGTCATGACAATGTGATCTTGAGCAAGTTAAGCTCTCCAAACCTCAGTTTCCTCATTTGTAAAATAGGATTTAGATGGAAAAACAATGGAACTCAAACCATTTTTAAATTTTTTAAGTACACCAGTCTTCATTATTTTCTCTATATAAAGTTAGCTTTAGGGTATATTGGGATTTCAAGGTTAATTCCTCAGCAGTCATTTTTTGAGGGCCCACCATGTGTTGAGCCCTATACTAATGAGGACCCTGTCTACCTTGGATAGGGGATGAAACATGGTTAAGAACTCTCACCAAAAATGCGGACATTGTTCTAGATATCTGTACGTGCCTTGACTTTTTCTTGATGTCTCAAGAACTAACTAAAAAAAGAGTTGAATGTTTAATTAAAGTGACTTCAATATGACTAAAATAGGACACTATCTTCTCAGCAACTAGAAAGAGAACTGCTCCATTTGAGATGCTGACTTCTGGAGAATAACCAAGCTTTAAAATGTTTATATCCCCAGGTCCTCAAGTCTCAAAAGGCTTAATAAAGATTCTGGTTAGAATTAAAATTTACAATATGGTGACTGGACATTTCATTTTTACTGAGATGCAGTATAATCCCCAAGAAGTATTATATTTCATCTATGTAAATAGCTACAATTTGCAGATGTCTGTCTCTACTCCAACAAATTGCAAAAGACTCCTGATGATATTTGGCCTCTCAAGAGCTCACAGATTTGTTTACAAACTATATTCAGTATTATTTTCAAGCTTTGCAATCAAAACCGCGAGCCTCAGCAGTCAGCTGCTTGGGCATTTCATAACACATAGCCTGGTATCAATAAAACTTGACTCTTGTTTGTGTGCCTTAACTTCCTTTTGTGTCCCTCTTCAAAGCTTCCTATATGTCTCATTTTTAGTAGATACTCAAAGATATTTCATAATACATAGAGTGCTGGGCTTGGAAGGAGGGTGGGAGGTCATCTGATCTAACACTCACCTAGAGAGTGAGGGTGAAAGACCTCAGAAAGGTTGAAAGACTTCCCAAGTTTTCTCGGTTAATCGCAAAATGAGAACTTGAACCTAAGACTCCTAACTCCCAGATTTGTTGGAGGAATCAGTAAGAAATATGAAGAAGATCTGATGACTTGAATGCAAATACTTGAAAGGCTGCCATTGAGAGGAAGGAAGAAAAAGTGTAGAGTCATTCTTCTCCTCCAGCTCCCTGCAGATCTCTATGGTACGAGGACACTGGGTTCCAAGTCTCAGTAGAAAACACAACAGCAGAAGTTGTAGAATTTAGGAGGAATATCAGGATATAATGGGAAAGTGTGGAGGTCCTTCTACTTCAACCTGCCTCCAGAAACTTTCTCAGCCAGACTAGTCCTAGTTCTTAAAAAGGAAGAACTGGTTTACCAAAACTCTGAGTAAGGGCTCCCAGGATGTCTGCACATCTTGGTCTGGGTTTGGGTAAGTGAGATGAGCGGGACAGGGATTTGCAAATAATAAAGCATTAGATAAGCAAGAGGGATATTTACTGTCCATTACATATTTTTAATCCAAGAAAAGCTTGGCTTTCATTCATAGTATTGGAATTTGGAGGCAGAACGAAACAGTACCAAGAACGCTACCGAATTCAATCTTGGCCTTGAAAATGCAGAATGGCCACACTTGTTCACTTCATCACAGGAACAGCCAAACTTGATATAAGTAAAGTTTCCCCTGCTATTTCCTCTTTCTAAGGTACATTGGGAAGCACATATCTAAGGCATGATTAATATTTCAAAGGCCAGAACAGAAAGACAGCTTTGCAAATAATTCTTGAATAAGGTAGTGACTTCAGGCACTTGAAGTGTATGAAGTTAAATATCAGTTTCACCTAATTTGCTTGATTCATGACAAAAATATCCCTGAAGTAGCAAAGACAGTGAGACTACTAGAATTGTAATTCACATCTCCCCTACCACAAGACCCAGCACTATGTGTTGGCATAATACCCAGCTTGAGGAGCATTAGTGACACAGCTCACATAAGGTTTGTTCTTGGGGACCAAGAAAGACTTGGTTTCTCCAATTTGAGGACTGCAACTTATCCCCAGTGATGGGTCTTAGGAGCCAAAATCTAATCACACGAAACTCAAATCTCTGATACAGGGTGAAATAACCATCTAAAGCTAACACACAAATTACCTCAGGCCCATGGATTTCGTACCTAAAACAAACATAATTCCAGACCAGAAGAATTGGAAACTCAAGCAAAGGATAAATGGATGATTCTCCTCTGGAGAGAAAACTGCAAATATTAGTGATCTCTCAGGGATCTGTGGTAGAATTAGTCAGACTTTTACAAATGATCCAGAAGTGAAATCTCCCCATTTGTGGATCACAGTAAGTTTTTCCTAGGAGTGTAATGTCAAGCTAGTAAAGAGAAAAGGCAGAAGAGCTCACTGAGTTCTGAGAGTGGCCAGAATCAGAACAGAAAACTTTCAACATAGGCAAGAGAACTAGGAAATCATGCTTAAATGATTATGGGATCCAACCATCATTTACACTATAGGAAAGTTGTCTTTGTGGAGTTTTCTGAAAGCATGAGCTCAAAGTACTACAACTAAAAATAAATGCCAAGAAATGTAAAGTTCCTCAGAAAGGGTGTGCAAACCAAACTCTACAAACCCTAATGTACTTAGGGCCTTTTAGGCAGTTTCAGTTCTATGCCCAAGACCCATTAGAGAGGGGTTGGAGCTGCAGCTGAAGGCCTGGGGGGGCTGCCATATGGGGATAAACTAAACACTGCAGGATTCCTCAAGATGGGGCCTTTGTGATGATGTTCTGTGAAGTCAGAGCATGGCTGGAGAGGACTAGAGCAAACATTCTAGAGTGCTGACTACACCAGCTCTGTGCTAAGCACCTAGTATGTGCTTTCTCATTTAAAATTCACAACCATCCATGAAGTGAGGACTGAAAATCAGCCCACTTTATAGAAAAAGGAACTAAGGCTTAGAGATGTTAAATAACTTGATAGTAAGTTGCAAGAATTGCAACCCAGGCTTTTTGACTCCTGAGCCTCTGGCTATGGTAAACTGCTTTTCATAAAACTTTGATTTCCTTTCTCCCAAGAGGCCACACTGTAGTAATCAGTGGCTTCCATTTTGATTTGTGTCTGGGTACTGTCCTTTCCCCTGTGCCTCCCCCTCATCAACCTGTCTTCTAGTACAGAAGCCTCGTAGAATGTTTTTTCTACCCAATTCATTTCTACATAAAAATATTCATTTAATCCACTCAGAGTGGATTATTGGCCATTAAAAAACTAACTCCAGACACTAAAAAAACAAACAAACAAAAAACTATTATTAACTGTTTTCTTCTTTGAATTTTCAATCTTTCATCTCAATTGTTTATTTTTAATGATCATATTTTTGATAGACTTGATTTGGTTTAAGTTTAAATATATACAGGAATTTCTTCATTCTACTCTATCCATGAAAAACGAAGCTTAACAGGTGAGTCATTGAGAAATATCAAACGAAAAGCATAGGACTTTGCTGTTATTGTTTGTTTTGTGGGTTTTTTTTTTTTTTTGCCTTGGGTTGTTCCCAGATGCCCACTTTTCAGGTGCACCAGATGTTTGAACTTTTACCACGCTGTTAGGTAATGATCCTCTCCCCAAGACTCTCACTTCCCTCCCCTGTCCTCTGTGGGTCATTTATAATCATCTTCTGGAAGCTCCTACACATTGAGCTCACGGCAGAGAAGACCCAGCAGCATGGGTTTTCATTATGGGGATAATCCAGCCACCTGGCCAAGCGCTAGATCCCAACATTTTTTTGCCTCAGATTATAGTACTATTAAAAGTCAGCTGCATTTCCTGGGCCCACAACATTCAAACTGTGAGTAATGAGCCATGTTTCTTCCACAAGGCAGTGAAAGTGCTTCCGGCATGGAGATAAGGCAACTTGTGCTAAAAATTCACTATCATACAGTCAGCTACCAAATCCCTAACAAAGCAACTTCCTTAGTCAAGCTTTGTTTTCAGTTATCTGTTTGTGTTTAGTTATCCATATATACTTAATATTCTTCAGCTACCAGCAGATAAAGTTCCCCATTCTTATTCTTCTAGTGACCCATTATACTGATATCTTTTATGATATCTGATTGTGTGTCACAGCATGGAAGACACTGATTTCTCTTTCAGTATTTCTACACACGTATTTTCTGTAATGTTTTAGGATGCTAAGCAAAACCTACATTCTTGGCCGGCGATTGAAGTGCTAAAAAGCTGCTAAATTTTATCTTCATTCAAAGAGAAAAACAGGGCTCTGAATTCTATAGATTAAAACAGCAATTCCCCAATTTTTATTGACATAAGAATCACCTGGGGTCCTCTACCTTAATAAACTTTAAAAAACTGCAGATTGCAAATTCTCAGGCCCCACTCCTGGAGATACTGATTTAGGTCCATGGACTTTTTTTTTTTTTAAACTAGGGCCCTAGGTGATTCTAAGAAAGGCCCACAGATCATGCTTTGAGAAATCCTAGAACGAAGAAGAGCTGCTCTAGCTATTCTCACCCACTTATCGAGCTACCATCCTGGGTAATTTTTGTCTAAGCTCAGAAAGAAACCCGTGAGGAATTAAAAAATCCTGTGAGTGACCTGAACATTCTGCAGTGGGAGATTTCTGTATGCCTTGTGAAGAGATAAAGGCAAATGCTTTGTTTCAAAAGATAGCTTCCTTTCATCATCTGGTTGCCTTGTTTCTCTTCCTCTACTTCCTCTTCCTCCTCCTCTTTCTTTTCTTCCTGCCCTATTCCTGCTTCTTCTTCTCTACTTCTCTCCTTTCTTCTTTTCCTCTTTCCTCTCTACCCCCTTCTCCTTTTCTTCTTCCTCCTTTTTCTCCTCCTTCACCTCATTTTTCTTCCCCTTCTTTTCCTCTTCGTCTTCTCTTCCTCTTCATCCTGTTTCTCCTCCCTTGTCTTCTCCTTTCTTTTGGTTCATTTAGGTTCTATGTTCTTTCTCCTCTCATTATGCAATTTCATTTTCTAGAGCTGATATGCAGTCTACCAGGTAACTATTTTTAAGAAAATGAAGTAGGCAAGTATCAACTATTAGCAGAGGTGAAATTCAGAGCTTCAGAAAAGCCAAGAGACCACAATCTCCAGAGTCCTGGTGTTGACTGGGAATAAATTATCTTTCCTACTTTTAAGGTGGAGGTGATAGCCATGATGTGAAATGGTGGAGAATTTCAGTAGTGTACCATTGCCCAGACCCTAGCAAGGGAGGATTCCTCCTCCTCTCCCATCCCACTCCATCCCCCATTACCAGGATACCAGGAACAAACAAACATACAGCACTCCCTAGAGTCACTGAGTCCCACCAAATTCAAGGCTATCACACACAGGAACTAAGAATCTGACAGGACTCTCAGGCAGCCACAATGGAAACTTCCAGGAGCCGCTCATCAAGATTAGTCACCAAGGTAACTCACAGCCTAGGAAAGGAGCAGAGCTTTTGAAGTATCAGTCAGGGAACATGAGGGTGGTGGTGTTAGGTGCCACGGAATCAGTTCCAACTCATACTGACCCCATGTACAACAACAAAACACTGCCCGGTCCTGCACCACGCTCACAATCATTGCTATGTTTGAGCCCGTTGTTGCAGCCACTGTGTCAATCCATCTCTTTGAGGGTCTTACTCTTCTTCGCTGACCCTCTACTTTACTAACCATGATGTCTTATCCAGGGACTGATCCCTCCTGATAATATGTCTAAAGTACGTGAGACAAAGTCTCACCATCTTTGCTTCTAAGGAGCATTCTGGCTGTACTTCTTCCAAGTCAGATTTGTTCAGTCTTCTGGCAGACCATGGTATATTCAATATTCTTTGCCAACACCATAATTCAGAGGCATCAATTCTTCTCTGGTCTTCCCTATTCATTGTCCAGCTTTCGCATGCACATGAGGCAATCGAAAATACCATGGCTTGGGTTAGGGTAGCACGACTAATTTAAGAGGTTGTTTAACACAGACAGCTATTTACAAGCCAGTTCTTTCATTCTTTTATCTGTGAAGCAAACCAGCTGTCCTGTTAGTCTTGACACTATAATCTGAGCAGTGAGATGGCAGTTGGTTAACAACATCCTCTCTCACCAAGCCAGGAAATGATGAAAAAATGTTTCCATGGACCTGTTTAGGAATAAACAGAAGGAAATGCCCATTGTCTTTTGAATACTGGCTGTTGGGATGAGAAGAAATTAACAATAGCTTTTGAATCCTGGTCGTGTTTGTACCCGTCCTCCTTGTAGTGGAAGAAGCTGTCCAGAGAGAATAATCACAACAACAGAACTTGACAAAGCATAGCTCTGTCCTCTTGTACTCTCATTAGGGGCCAGGCCTCTGTCTTGCCTTGCCTTGCCTAGGAGGGAATTAACCTACGTTCTAGATGGGGCCTGGATATCCTAAGCCTAGAAAGGGAATTCCAAGTACATGGAAGGGAATGGGATGCAAATGGTCTCTATTAAAAGCAGAAAATGAGTAGTTCTTACGTAGGGTCGTTCAAGTTCTATATGCTTCAACTCCCAATTCTCTTCACATCCTCTTTATTGATGCATCTTGGACCATCATTTTCCCTATTCTGTGTGCGTGGGAGGAGCAGATACTGTAGTGTAGTGTCAGCCAACAGGAATCACTAAAGAGGCCTCCAAGGCCTGCCAAAGCTTGTTAATGCATTGCACCACTAAATTGAATCTGGAAACCGCAGTTCTGAATTTTAAGTCATTATTTGGCAATTAATGTAGTACATAAGTCTTACAATTATTTATATAAACACATTTATCAAAATGAATAATCTGCATTTGTGGGTTTGTTCGGCTTCTGTGTACTCACTACGCTTTAGGAATGCTGAAGAACAAATGTGCTACATTCACTCGCGCTTTCTTCGCTTACTGACGGGGCTGTTCTGTTAAACTGGCTCCTGGCCTCACTTTACAATTAATACAACTGTTTTACATTTAATACCACTATAAGGGACTGAATCTTCCGTTGCACTACCTCCAAGGTCTTCAACCTAAGCTGGAGGAAATTTTGCTGTTTAGGTACAAGACAAATTAGATCAATAATATGTAAAATAAACAAATTTGCTCAAAACATTTTCTCATCTGACATATTTAAAATTATATAACAAACCCATTATGATAATTTGCTTAAACAATCTTGCTATGGATTGAATTGTGTCCCCCAAAAATGTGTGCCAACTTGGTTAGGCCATGATTCTCAGTATTGTGTGGTTGTCCTCCATTTTGTGATCTGATGTAATTTTCCCATGTGTTTTAAATCCTAATCTCTGCCTGTGGTCAATGAGGCAAGATTAGGTTATGTTAAAGAGGATTAGGGTAGGATGCAACACCCTTGCTCAGGTCACAGCCCAGATCTGATGTAAGGGGAGTTTCCCTGTGGTGTGGCCTGCATTACCTTTTATCTTACAAGAGATAAAAGGAGAGAGAAGGGAGCAGAGAAGAGAGGGACCTCATACCCCCAAAAAAGAAGCGCTGAGAAGCCCCTAGACCAGGGGAAGACTGATGACAAGCACCTTCCCTAGAGCCTACAGAGACAGCCTTCTTCTAGAGCTGGTGCTCTGAATTTGACCTTCCAGCCTCCTGAACTGTGAGAGAATAAATTTCTCTTTGTGAAAGCCATCCACTTGTGGTATTTCTGTTATAGCAACACTAGATAACTAAGACAAATACGATGACGTTCAAACCCTGGAAAAGCTTGAAACTCTCTGAGAAAGTGGCAAGTGAACTAACAGACTCACAGAATGACAGAGGCATGGCCTTAGAGACATATCAGCTCTCTTGTCCTAGAGGAGAAAATTAAGACTCAGGGAGGTGAATTAATTTGCCCAAAGTCACAAATTTAGTGGTAGAACCAGGCCTAAACTACAGTCTCTGGCTACTAAGTTAAGAGCTTTCACTACTACATCTGGTACCTAAGCAATGTCTCTTCTCATTAATTATAAGTTGTGTGATGATGATACCAATGGCCTTTTTGCAGGGCTAGCCCCTAGAACCTGAGGTTATCATGAAATGGTGCTAGTGTTCCCAGCTTATTTGACTAATTTCATCTTGTTTTATTGGAGAACTGGCGAAATCTCTTTATTTGGTCGGTCACCTTTCAAATCAAAAGGCTTTCATTATATAAAGAGCCTTGCTGTGAGTTCTTCTTCATAAGGTCCTCATGTTCATCTTCATAATGTCCTTAGAACCTGTCATCCATCACTCTATCTGCTCCTGTCTGGGTTGCTATAGCAGAGATCCCCACTCCCCTGTGGGATGCTGGCCTTTCCAAGTGTGGGATCTAACCTCATCTCATCCTCTCCCCCAAACTTCCCGTCAGTATCATTCATTCACAGACTAATTGAATAGCTACTAGGTACCAGGTACCAAGCTAGGGCCTGTATTTGCTATTGATGTCTACAGCACATACATGTGCCTGCCACCCAGTACCAAACCAGTTGTCATCAAGCCGATTCAAACTCATGGCAACCCTATGTGTGTCAGAGGAGAACTGCGCTCTATAGCGTTTTCAGTGACTGATTTTTCAGAAGTAGATTGCCAGGTCTTTCTTCTGAGGTGCCTCTGGGTAGACTCAAATCTCTGCCCACAGTGTGTTAGCAGCTGAGCACGTTAATCCTTTGAACCACCCAGGGGCTCCTGGTTAGTAAAATGGTTCTTGAGTGAATGCTTTGATGACAAAATATATGAAATATAATTAGAAACACTTTGTTTAAACATGGTACACTCTACCACAAAATAATCATGCTCTTAATATTCCTATGTAATTTGCCAAATCACTTCTTGCTTTCCATGTATACAGGAAATACAAGGTGGGAAAGATGACAGAGAGAGGTTTCACTTTATTCAAGTAGAAGAAACAGGGCTGGCTAATTGTAAAGGAAACATCAAAATATTATGGAGCTGTGATAAAAAGAGGAATAATGGTTTGAAGGAAGAAAGAAGGGGGAATGCTATATTCAGGAAATAACCATGTGCTGAAGAATACCTTTAGCCAAGAAAATTTGGGAAAATGCACAATCCACATATCAATCAATAATTAAGAATATGGCAGCAGCATACTTTTTAATGTTACAAAATGTACTATCCCTTTCTTGACTTTTTTTCTTTTTTGTATCTTTCCTCTGAGAAAAATTAAAAAGACACACATGAACTGTGTGAATGTAATCGTAAAGAAAAGCCAAGTATTTGGAGGACTGGTTTGTAGGAGCCACCTTCTGAACCAGCACAAACAAGTCTCTGTCAGTTTACTGATAGTGCACTGAATACAAATATGACCAAGTGGAAAAACCCCCTGCTGCCAAACCATTCGCTGGAACTTTGATAAGAAGGTGACAATTTAACAGTGGGTACAAGTTCAGAGACTCATTAAAATTAAAGGAGGGGGGAACAAAACTAAGAAGGAAAAGGTGCTAGATCACTCGGTCTCCTTGACACAATAAAATTATTCCAGCCTCCAATTTTCCTGTGTACTCTAAAATCCCCCAGGTGATCATCACTAACAGCCTCTTTGTTCTAAATACAATGCATGTTTCTCACAACTGATCTTAATGCTCTATTGGCAGCATTTCTTACAGGTGACTGTCACTTCTTTTGTGACACCAGCTTCTCCCTCCCACTTCTCTGCTCCTTTCCATGCTCCTTCATGGGGCCCTGTCCTTTCATCTGAGAGTGACTCAGAAGTTCTGTCCTATGTTCTCCTCTCACCCTATGTACTTTTCTAAAGAAATGTTATTCATTCTCCGGCTAAAAGTAACATCTGTGTGCTGATGACCCTCAAACCTACCTCGAGGTAAGATCTTCTAGACCTGGATATCCAGCTCTTCACTGATGGCCATCCCTTGAGTGAGCACTAGGCATCTCTAACCTAACACATCCAAACAGTGTCACTAGTCTCCCTCCACCCTCACTGTCCTCCAGTTCCTGCTCAGTGAAGGAACCTCCATTCATCCAGCCCCCCTAGTCAGACTTCTGAGCTTCATCTTTGATCCTTTCCTCTTCATTAAATCACAAATCCTTACTGAGTGTCAACATATACCAGAAACTGTGCTAGGTAGGCCCCAGGGGTGGAGTGGTAGGCAAGGTCAAAATGGTCCTTGCCTTCACAGAGTTTATAGTCTTGGGCACTCCCTCTCTCACCAATCCTTCTTAATCTCTGTCCTATTGTTCTTGAAACAGCCCCCTTCTCTCTAATCCCACAGCTACTTTCCTACCGCAGGGATGCATAAGTTCTCGCCTTGGTTGCCTCAACAGATTTCTACTCTGTTTCTTTGATTCTAGGGTTGCCTTTCCAAATTATTTCCACAGCAAAGGAAGAGGGACCTGCCTAAAACCAACCTTAACACACAACCCCATTTAACACACTTCATGGCTCTCACTGCTCTTAGAATAAGGGTAAAACTCCTCATTAAATATCTAACAGGAAGGGCTGGACCAAGGCCTGTCAGAACCCTGAGAAGGATGAGAACATGTTGTCTCCTCAAACCAAAAGCCTTTAAATTTTAAATACTCATTCAACATTTGTTAATCAGGAAAAACTGATTCCATTACTAAAAACTGAATATTCATTTATATCTAAAGTTAGGAATTTGCCACATGCATTGAATATAACATAACATCCTTTTATGTATATATGCTTCATATGTAAAAAAGTGAGATCCTGCTGCTCTACATATTAACGTGTTTTTATATAACCTACTCTATTCATTTTCATAATGTAGAGCTCTTTCCATGTCATTAAACATTCTTCTACCACATCATTTTTGTGACTGTATAGTATTTAATTGGCTTTTTTATTTATTTTTAATTTTTTCCAAAGTGATATATGCACAAGTTAAAAAATCAAATAGTATCAAAAGGTTTATAATAAAAAAGATAGTAATCCCTCACTTCAGCCTTGCTCCCCAGGAGCAGCCTTTTGGAAATATATTAGCTGTTGCTTCTCCTAATTTATCTCTGTACTTCCAAACAACATGCATATGCCATTTTTTATTTATTTATCTATTTTAGACATCTATTAACTTCCCAGTACAATGTAGTCAATCACAGATAGATAACAAACAGATACTACTCACCTGTTATGTGCCAGGCACTGTTCAAGGCATTAGGGATGCAGCAACAAGCAAGACAGACAAGGTCATTGCATTCAACTCGTATTCTAGGAGAAAGACAATTAAAAAACAAATAACTAAACAAGATAATTTAATATACTGCTACATTGTAGAAAGAAAATAAAGCAGAGCAATAGAGACCTAAAAGATTCAATTCAGGTAGGGTGGTCAGGAAACATTTCTCTGAGGTGGCACCTAAGTTGAGCCCTGAACGATGAGAAGGAGCCTGCGATGTAAGGATTTAGGGGAAGATTTGTATTAATTAGGATATGGATTGGGTGTACAGAACAAAGAGCCCATAACAATGGCTTAAACAAACTAAATCTATTTCTTGCCTTATATAAAAGCCTGAAGGTAGACCATTCAGGGGCCTCCTTCTGTCTTCTCGCTCCTCTAATCCATCTGTAAGGTTCGAATGACTCCCACCACATCTATGTTCCAAACAGCAAGATGGAGAAAGGGGAAGAAGGGCACACTTCTTCTCTTATAAGGGCACAACTCAGTTATTTCATATCTTTTCTGCTCACGTTCTTTTGACCAGAATTTAGTTACATAGACACATCTAGCTGCAAGGGAAGCTTGAAATACAGTTTCAATTCTCAGCAGTCAGGTGCTGAATGAAAATTCTATTACTGTGGAAGAAGATGAGAATGGATATCAGGCAGCAGCTAGTGTTCTCTGCCAAAAGAACATTTTAGGCGGAAGGAAGATCAAGGCAAAGGCCCTGAGGAGGGAAAGACTTTGACTTGTTTAAAGAACAGAAAGGTGGCCAATGTCACAGAACTGTGGTTAAAGGAGGGAATAGTAGGAGGAGATGAGGTCAGGGAGAGAGAGGGACAAGAAAATGTGGGCTTTGAAAGCCATGGTAAAGGACTATACTTTTATTCTAATTGCAAGTGGAAGCCATCAGCAAGTTTTCAGCCAGGACCTGATTTGACCATTCTCTCTCTCACCTTCCCTTAGTCGCATTATATCTTTAATTATCACAATTTACAGCATCATGAGTATGTAAATATTGTTCATTGCAGAACCAAATAATGTACTAAGGTTATATTTCCTTCCTTGTACAGTTTTCAATTTGCCTCCAGTTAATAATATCCTTTGTTTTTCACTGGAATAATTGTGCACACAAACACATGGCTTCATTTCCTTCCAGATTTTCCATTGTATCATCTATCAAGTCTATTAAGTATACTTTTTTCTGTCTTCCAAAAACATCTCATCTACGAATGTATTTTTTATCTTGTGAATCTATTCTTTTTTAATATCTTTACTACCATTTTGATAATTCTTGGGATAGAGGGGAGAAAAAGAGGTATGATCTACCCACCAATTTAACTGCAATTCTGTTAACAGACTTGAAAATGAGATTCTCCTTTTGATATTTTTGTGACTGCAGAAAAGATTCAAATGGTTTTCAACATGTCTTTGTCAGATTGTTGTCCCTTGGAATGTGACTGAACTCCAGGAGGGGATGAAGAGGTAGCTTGACTCATCTAGAGGTATACCCTTCTGCATCTTCCAATACCCGGCTTAGACATCACCTGTGCCTACACCATTCTATTTCCTATATAATGTATTATGATTTCCTGTTGACTCCTTTGTATATCCCATTGATCGGTTAGTTCTGTAAAGGCAGGTATCTGCCCAACTTATTGCCTGAACTACTTTTGTGGAAATTTAAATATTTCTTGGATGTATGAATGTTTTTATTCACAAGCATTTTTGTTTTTTATTTTTTTAGAGATAATTGCCACTCTTAGCTTTTATCTTCCCTGTGAGTATCCCAATTGTACTCATGCTTAAAATTCCACCTGAAATGCTACCTCATCCTCAAAGACTTCCCTAAGGAATCCAGCCCCTCTCCTCTGCCTAGGAGTATCTTAACATAATTGTTGTTGTTGTTAGTTGCCATTGCGTCAGCTCCAACTCTTGGTGACTCCGTGTACGACAGAACAAAATGTTGCCTGTTCCTGGGCCATCTTCATGATCATTGATATGCTCGAGTCCATTGTTGCAGCCACTGTATATTCTGAGTGCCTTCCAACCCCAGGGGCTCATCTTCCAGCACCAGATCAGACAATATTCTGTTGTGATTCATAGGGTTTTCACTATCTACTTTTCAGAAGTAGATTGCCAGACCTTTCTTCCTTGTCTTAGTCTGGAAGCTCCACTGAAACCTGTCCTCCGTGGGTCACCCTGCTAGTATTTGAAATACCAGTGGCATAGCTTCCAGCATCATCGACACATGCAAGCCACCAGAGAATGACAAACTATCAGAGGGCAGGTGGTGGTACTGTAATTCACATCCAGTAAATGTTTCCTGAATGAATAAATAAACAACTATCACTCAGTGAGGATTCAAATAAACTTTTTTTCTTACTATGTATAAAAAAGTTTTCAAGCTTCCATCATTAAACATTAAACAGCTGAAAAGGTTGGCACTGTTAACATCAAGCACTATTCCTGTCATCTGGTCCAAGAAGCAGATATGTAGCAAAAGATCTTGAAGGTTTTCTCAACTGTTTATTTGGCACAGCAAGGGTAATGTAATCAAATTCATCTGTTTTCTCTCGTCTAGGGATTTCAAATAGTGACCAAAAGAGCTTTATGCTGAACTTTTAATGACTCCTGAATCATCTCACCTGTTCTTTGTCAGAAACTTGTCAAAATTTTTAATACATATGAATAAATTACTAAGACACCATTTGGAATGAATATAGATTTATACAAAAGTCAACAGCTTTGAAACAAAGATAAGTTTCTTGGCTGATTATACCTCTCATGAGATGTGAATAGCTGAGTTGTTTAAAACACTATGCTCTTATTATGTACTTCAAGAAAAAAAAAAACTTGATATTAACCAGGAGTTACATAATTATAGGATTTAGGGATAAAAAGGACCCAAATAAGTTATCTATTGTATCACTCAGCTTTCAGAGATCTTTAGTAACACATGGCAATTAATTTTTTTAAAAACTGGATGAAGAACCAACATGGCGCTATAGACAGAGGCACCATGCCGTCCCTCCACGGCAAAGACCTGAGAAACTAAGTAAAACAGAGACAAATATCAATCCTGGAACCTTAAGTGTCAAATAAAGAGATAAAGAACTCAGTAAAGCACCGAATGGAATAAGAAACTGACAGAGAACAGAGAGCAAGGAGAGTTATGAGCAGAGGTCCCCTATCAGCTATTGCAGGTGGGTCTACCATCTTGGACTCCTGTCAGAGATCGGCAGACAGGGAGTACAGGAAAGCAGATTCACAGAGCTCCCAGCAGGAGACAGAGCACCCAGTAACCAGCGAGACATGCTTTCCCACCCCTCACCCCCTGCCTCCCTCTGCTCAACCTTCACTGCTGCCTGGCTGACTGATCTGCGGCTTCCTGGTCAATTGATTCATGGCTTCTCGGTGGGCTGATCCGCCACTTCCTAGTGGGCCATGATAGTGGCACAGGAGGCACGAGTTCCATGCTGCTCAGATTCACCCGGCCCATACCAGCTGGCTTCTTCACTGCCGTTTCTTTGTTGCTGTTGTTGCTTTTTTTCAGCCTCTTTTGGTTTCTTCCCTGCCCCTCATCACCTCCCCCTCCTTTCTAACATCTGACTCCATGTGTCATCTTTCCTTCTTAACAGGCTGTGAAGTGCCGCTCAGCTAGGAAACTTCTTCCCCGGTCTGCATGGCCACTCTGGTGGGATACCTGGGGGCTTTTTTGTTTGTTTGTTTTCTCTTTCTTTTTTCCTTTTTATCTTTCTTCATTTCTCAGTTTCTCGTCTCTTTCTACTTACCTTCTTTTCCTGTCTCCTGAATACCTGGCACTGTGTATCATCACCAGCCCTTTTAGCCAGGATGTACCATGCAGCTTGGGAGCCACTTCCCCAATCTGTGCAGCTGCACCGGTGGGATCTCTGGGGACATTTTAAAATTATTTTAAATTTATTTTCATTTTGTTTTTCTTCATTTCTTGGTTTCTTGGCTCTCCAGCCCAATGGCAAGCTCCCTCAACACTTTTTTTTGCTCCTGTTTCTCTCTCCTCTCTCTTTTTTTCCATACACAACCTAGCCTCACACATCACAACCTCCCCCCCTCCCCTCCCTCCTATCTGCATCATGTGCTGAACATTACACTCCTGAGCAGCACGGGCACAAACTACTGGAACCTGCCCTGCACTAATCACCATCTCACCCTGTCAGCCCCAGTATGTGCCACAAAAAACCCATCCAGCCCCTCCTCTTCAGCTGGACCTGTCCTAATGCACCACAGCTGACCAACTGGCCCTGCCCATTGGACAAGGAGGTCAAACATATCATGTCCACAGACGAGCAAACAACAAAGATCACACGGCCCACCTGCTCAGACATAACAAAATAAAACAAAAAAGCAGGACAAAACAAACAAATCTATAATCAATAAATGAAGAAAACAACTACTGAATGTCCCGAAGGCAGCAGACAATATCAAAACATATACAAAAACAGGACAGGATGGTTCCAGTAAGCATCCAAAATAAAACACCAGATGACTTTCCACTAGAAGAAAAGCTACTAGAACTACCTGATAGGGAATTCAAATCTCTAACATTCAGAGCTACCCAACAGTTGAAGCAAAAAAACAGACAAAAATGAGGAAAAAATAGACAAATTCATGGAAAATACAGACAAAGCAAAGCAAGAATTCAGGCAAATAATACAGGAACAAAATGCCAAAATAAATTTACAACAAGAAATCATACAAAAACAATAATTAGAAATCCAAAAGATAAACAACAAGATTTCAGAAATGGACAGTGTCATAGAAGGGCTGAGGAGCAGGTTTGAAACAATGGAAGACAGAATCAGCAAAAATTGAAGACACTTCAGGCCTTAATACATGGCATTAACAGGATACAAACCATAACCATCAACTCACAAAACCCAAAAGATAAGCTAGATAACTGGGATCTTCTAAAAATCAAACACCTATGCTCTTCAAAAGACTTCACCAAAAGAGTCAAAAGAGAACCTACAGACTGGGAAAAAATTTTTGGACAGTACAAGTAAGACAAAGGTCTAATCTCCGTAATCTAGAAGAAAATCCAACACCTCTACAACAAAAAGACAAATAATCCTATTAAAAAATGGGCAAAGGAAATGAACAGACACTTCACCAAAGAAGACATTCAAATGGCCAACAGACACATGAGGAAATGCTCGCGATCACTAGCCATTAGAGAAATGCAAATGAAAACCACAATGAGATACCATCTCACCCCGGCATTACTGGCACGAATCAAAAATACTGGAAATAACAAATGTTGGAGGGGCTGCGGGGAGATCAGAACTCTTATGCACTGCTGGTGGGAATGCAAAATGATACAACCATTTTGGAAAATGATATGGCGCTTCCTCAGAAAGCTAGAAATAGATATACCATTCGATCCAGCAATCCCACTCCTAGGAATATATCCTAGAGAAATAAGAGTCGTCACTCGAATAGACATATGCACACCTATGTTCATGGCAGCATTGTTCACAACAGCAAAATGATGGAAACAACGTAGGTGCCCATCAACAGATGAATGGATAAACAAACTATGGTACATACACACAATGAAGTACTATGCAATGAGAAAGAACAACAATGAATCTGTGAACCATCTCATAACATGGATGAAACTGGAGGACATTATGCTGAGTGAAATAAGTCAATCACAAAAGGACAAATATTGTATGAGACCTCTATTGTAAAAACCCATGAAAAAGTTCACATGCAAAATGTAACAATCTTTGTTGGTTACCAGGGATGGGAGGTTTGGGGCGGGGGAATACTAAATAGGCAATAGATAAGTGGTATCTTGGGTGAAGGGTGAGACGGTACACAATACAGGGGAAACTAGCACAACCTGTACAAGGAAAGGTCATGGAAGCCCCATAGACACATCCAAACTCCCTGAGGGACTCAGTTGCTGGGCGGAGGGCTCTGGGGATCATGGTCTCGGGGGACATCTAGCTCAGTTGGCATGACACAGCTTATAAAGACAATGCTCTACATTCTACCTTGATGAGTAATGTCCGGGGTCTTAAAAGCCTATGAGCGGCCATCTAAGATACTCCACTGGTCTCATCCCTTCGGGAGCAAGGGAGAATGAAGAGAACAGGTTATAAGGAAAAGATTAGTCCAAAGGACTAATTGTCCACAGCTATCAAGGCCTCCACTGGACTGAGTCCAGTACAGCTAGATGGTGCCCGGCTACCACTGCTGACTCCTCTGACCAGGATCACAACAGAGGGTTCTGGACAGAGCTGGAGAAGGATGTAGAGCATAATTCTAACTCACAAAAAAAAAAAAAAAGACCAGATTTACTGGCCTAAAAGAGACTGGAGAAACCTCAGGAGTATGGTCCCCAGACACCCTTTTAGCTCGGTGGTGAAGTTACCTCTGAGGTTCACTGTTAAGCCTGGGAGTGGACAGCCCCATAAAACCAAATGAGACTAACGAGGTACAGGAGTCCAGTGACAAGGGCCAGAAAGCAGAAGGGGACAAGGAAGCTGGTGATAGGGAACACAAGGTTGAGTAAGGATATTGTTGATGTGTTGTGAGATTGTTAACCATTGTCATAGGGCAACATTTGTAGTAACTGTTAAATGAGAAACTATTTTGTTCTGTAAGCCTTCATCTTAAGTGAGAATAACAGCACAATTGGAAGAGCATAGTCAATGTCACTGAACTGTGTATGTAGAAATTTTTGAAACGGTGTATCTTTGGCTATGTGTATTTTCACCAAAAAAAAAAAAAGGTTGAGAATTTAGAGGGTTAATATGTTGTGGGGTTGTTAACCAATGTCATAAAACAACATGTGTACTACTGTTTCATGAGAAACTATTTGTTCTGTAAGCCTTCACCTGAAGTACAATAAAATATTAAAAAAAAAAAAATTGAAGACAAACACTTGGATACAATTTTGAGGAAAAATCATAAAAATGAACAAAGAAAAATGAAGAAACCCTGAGAATTATGTGGGATACAATCAAAAGCAGAAATTTGTGAGTGACTGCAGTTTCAGAACAGGGGGAGAAAACAGAAAACACAGAGTATCATTAAAGAATTGCTTACAGAAAACTTCCCCAATATCATGAAAAATGAAAAGCTGTCCATCCAAGAAGCTCAACGAACCCCATACAGGATAGACCCCAAAAGAAAATCACCAAGGCATATCACAATCACACTTGATAAAACGAAAGACAAAGAATCCTGAGAGTAGCTCAAGAAAAACAAAAACTCACATACAGAGGGGAAACAATAAGACTAAGCTCTGATTACTTAGCAGAAACCATGCAGGCAAGAAGAAAGTGGGATGACATATATAAAACCTTGAAAGAAAAAAATTGCCAACCAAGAATAACACATTCTGCAAAACTCTCATTCAAATATGATGGTAAAATTAGGACATTTCTAGATAAACAGAAATTAAGGGAATATGTAAAAACCAAATCAAAATTACAAGAATTATTAAAGCGAGTCCTTCGGTTTGAGAACAAACAACATCAGACGACAGTTTGACTCTAGGACACAAGACAGCACCAGCCAGATACTAACCTAGGAAATTAACTCTCAAGGACCATCCAAAACCAAGAGATTTACAACAGGGAACCGTTAATCTGCAAATGACAACAATGTCAGAACAATAAAAGAGGGACTAAATGGTGTATGTATGGAACTTTCTAATGGAGAGGAAAGCAAGGTCATATCAAGTAATAATAGACTGGTTCAAACTTAAGAAGATGAGGGAAAATTTCAAGGTAACCACAAAGAAAGTTAACAAAGATACTCATCAAAATAAGGAAGAAAAATATAAAGTCTCAGTAAAAACAAAATCTACCAAAAAAAAAAAAATCCACAAACAAAAGGAACTTAGCACAGTAGAGTAAAAGGAACAAAGAAATCACCAGCAACACAAAAAAAAAGCACTACAGAATAACAACAATAAACTCACACCTATCAATAATTACACTGAACGTAAATGGCCTAAATGCACCTATAAAGAAACAGAGTGACAGAATGGATTAAAAAAAAGAAAAAAAGATCCATCAATATGCTGTCTACAAGAGACACATCTTAGAAACAAAGACATAAATTTATTAAAAATCAAAGGATGGAAAAAATATATCAAGCAAACAGCCACCAAAAAAGAGCAGGAGTGGCAATACTAATCTGAGATAAAATAGACTTTAAAACAAAATCCACAATAAAAGACAAAGAAGAGCACTATATCATGATTAAAGGGATGATCCAGTATGAAGACATAACTATAATAAATAACTACGCACACAATGACAGGACTCCAAAATACATAAAACAAACTTTAACAGCACTGAAAGGAGAAATGGACAGTTCCACAGTAATAGTAGGAGACTTCAATACACCACTCTCGGTAAAGAACAGAACATCTAGAAAGTAACTCAACAAAGACACAGAAGACCTAAAGGGCACAATCAGCCAACTTGATCTCTTACGCATATATAGAACACTCCACCCAACAGCTGCAAAGTACACATTCTTTTCCAATGCATATGGAATGTTCTCCAGAATAGACCACATCTTAGGCCACAAAGCAACTCTCAACAAAATCCAAAACACTGAGATAATACAAAGTATCTTCTCTGATCACAATGCCATCAAGGTAGAAATTAACAACAGGAAGAGCAAGGGAAAAAAATCAATTATGTGGAAACTAAATAACACCCTACTTAAAAACCACTGGGTATAGACGAATCAAAGATAGAATAAAAAAACTCCTAGAATCCAGTAAGAATGAAAACATCATACCAAAACCCTTGGGACACAGCAAAGGCAGTTCTCAGAAGTCAATTTATAGCAATAGATGCAACACATCAAAAAAGAAGAAAGGGACAGAATCAAAATATTAGCTACACAACTCGAACAAATAGAAAAAGAACAGCAAAAGAAGCCTACAGCCACCAGAAGAAAGGAAATAATAAAGATCAGAGCAGAAATAAATAGACAATACAAAAGCAATATAATCAACAAAACCAAAAGTTGGTTCTTTGAAAGGATCAACAAAACTGACAAACTGCTAGCCAAACTGACAAAAGTAAAACAGGAGAGGATGCAAATAACCCAAATAAGAAACGAAATAGGACACATTACAACCGATCCAACTGAAATAAAAAGGATCAAACCAGAGTATTATGAAAAACTATATTCCAATAAATTTGGAAATCTAGAGGAAATGGACAAATTTCTAGAAACACACTATCACAAATTGATGTTGAAAATCTGAACAGATCTATAACAAGAGAAAAGATTGAAAAGGTAGTAAAAAAACTCCCAACAAAAAAAAAGCCCTGGCCCAGATGGCTTCACTGGAGAATTCTACCAAACATTCAGAGAAGAGCTTACACCAGTACTACTCAAATTATTTAAGAACATAGAAAAGAAAGTGACACTTACAAATTCATTCTAGGAAGCCAGCATAACCCTGACACCAAAACCAGGCAAAGACACCATAAAAAAAGAAAATTACAGACCAATATCTCTCATGAATATAGATACAAAAATTCTCAACAAAATTCTAGCCGATAGAATTCAGCATCATATCAAAAAAGATAATACACCACGACCAAGTAGGATTCATACCAGGTATGCAAGGATGGTTCAACATTAGAAAAGCAATCAACATAATCTACCACATAAATAAAAGAATCACATGATCAACTCAATCAATGCAGAAAAGGCATTCAACAAAGTCCAACATCCCTATTCCTGATAAAAACTCTCAATAAAATAGGTATAGAAGTGAAATTCCTCAGCATAATAAAGGGCATCTATATAAAACCAACAGCCAACATCATTCTTAACGGAGAGAAGCTGAAAACATTCCCCTTGAGAACAGGAACAAGACAAGGATGTCCTTTATCACCACTTCTATTTAACATTGTGCTGGAAGGCCTAGCTAGAGCAATAACGCAAGGGAAAAAAAAAAAAAAAAAAGGCCATCCAAATTAGTAATGAAGAAGTAAAACTGTCCCTATTTGCAGATATGATACTAAAAGACTCCACAAGACAACTACTGGAACTAATAGAAAGATTCAGCAGAGTAGCAGGATGCAAGATAAACATAGAAAAATCAGTTGGATTCCTATACACCAACAAAGAGAATGATGAAAAGGAAATCAGGAAAACAATAGCATTTATAATAGCCCCTAAAAAAATAAAATACTTAGGAATAAAACTAACCAGGGATGTAAAAGACCTATACAAAGAAAACTACAAAACACTTCTGCAAGAAACCAAAAGAGATCTACATAAATGGAAAAACATACCACACTCATGGATAGGTAGACTCAATATTGTGAAAATGACAATTGTACCCAAAGCAATCAACAAATACAGCGCAATCTCGATCCACATACCAACAACATTCTTTACACAGACAGAAAAAACAATCATTAACTTTATATGGAAAGGGAAGAGGCCCCGGATAAGTAAAGCATTATCGAAGAAGAAGAATAAAGTAGGGGGACTCCCACTGCCTGACCTCAGAACCTACCATATAGCTACAGTACCCAAAACAGCCTGGTACTGGTACAATGACAGATACATTGACCAATGGAACAGAAATGAGAACCCAGATGTAAATCCACCCACCTATGGTCATCTGATCTTCGACAAGAGCCCAAAGTCCATCAAATGGGGAAAAAGACAGTCTTTTTAACAAATAGTGCTGGCAAAACTGGATGTCCATCCGCAAAAAAAAAAAATGCAACAGTACCCATACCTCACACCATACACAAAAACTAATTCAAAATGGATCAAAGGCCTAAATCTAAAACCAAAAACTATAAAGATCATAGAAGAAAAAATAGGAGTAATGCTAGAGACCCTAACACACAGCATTAGTAGGATACAAACCATAACTAACAACATACAAACTCCAGAAGATAAGCCTGATACTGGGATCTTCTAAAATTTAAACACTTATGCTCATCAAAAGACTTCACCAAAAGAATAAAAAGACAACCTACAGACTGGGAAAAAATTTTTGGCTATTACTAATCTGACAAAGGTCTAATCTCTAAAACCTACAGGAAAATCCAACACTTCTACCACAAAAAAGACAAATAATCCAATTAAAAAATGAGCAAAGGAAATGAACAGACACTTCACCAAAGAAGATATTCAAATGGCTAGCAGAGACAAGAAGAAATGCTCAGAATCACTAGCCATTAGAGAAATGCAAATCAAAACCACAATGAGATACCATCTCACCCTGGCATTACTGGCATGAATAAAAAAAAAAAAAAAAAAACAGAAAATAACAAATGTTAAGAGAAGTTGCAGGGAGATTGGAACTCTTATGCACTGCTGGTAGGAATGTAAAATGGTACAACCACTATGGAAAAAGATATGGCGCTTCCTTAGAAACCTAGAAATAGAAATACCACATGATCCAGCAATCCCACTCTTAGGAATATATCCTAGAGAAAGAAAAGGCATCACACAAACAGACATATGCATTCCATGTTCATGGCAGCATTGTTCACAATAGCAAAAAATGAAACAACCTAGATGCCCATCAACAGATGAATAGATAAACTATGGTGTATACACACAATGGAATACTATGTAACGATAAAGAACAGTGATGAATCTGTGAAACGTCTCACAATATGGATGAATCTGGAGGGCATTATGCTGAGTGAAATAAGTCAATCACAAAAGGACAAATACTGTATGAGACCACTATTATAAAAACTTATGAAAAGGTTTACACACAAAAAGAAACAATCTTTGATGGTTACCAGGGATGGGAGGGGTGGGGGTGGAAAAATACTAAATAGACAACAGACAAGTGGTAACTTTGATGAAGGGTAAGACAGTACACAATACTGGGGAAGCCAGGACAACTTGTTCGGGGTAAGGTCATGGAAGCTCCATGGACAAATCCAACCTCCCTGAGAGACCAATTACTGGGCTGAGGGCTATGGAGACCATGGTCTCAGGGAACATCTAGCTCAACTGGCATAACACAGTTTATAAAGAAAATGTTCTACACTCTATTTTGGTGAGTAGCGTCTGGGGTCTTAAAAGCCTGTGAGCGGCCATCTAAGATACCCCACCGGTCTCACCCTTCAGGAGAAAGGGAAAATGAAGAAAACTAAAGACACAAGGGAAATATTAGTCCAAAGGACTAATAGATCACAATTACCACAGCCTCCACCAGATGAGTCCAGTACAAGATGGTGCCCAGCTACCAGCACTGACTGCTCTGACAGGGATCACAATAGAGGGTCCCAGGTAGAGCTGGAGAAAAATGTAGAACAAAATTCTAACTCAAAAAGAAGACCAGACTTACTGGCCTGAAAGAGACTGGAGAAACCCCGAGAGTATGGCCCCCAGACACCCTTTTAGCTCAGTAATGAACTCACTCCAGAGGTTCAACTTTTAGCCAAAGATGAGACAGACCCATAGGGCAAAATGAGACTAAAGGGGCACACCAGCCCAGGGGCAAGGAGTAGAAGGCAGGAGGGGACAGAAAAGCTGGTAATAGGAAACCCAAGGTAGAGAAAGGAGAGTACTGACATGTCATGGGGTTGTTAACCAATGTCATAAAACAATATATGTACTAACTGTTTAACGAGAAGCTAGTTTGTTCTGTAAACCTTCATCTAAAATACAACTTAAAAAAAAATTTTTTTTAACCAGATACACATTTTATATATTCATACCAACATCGTGGGCCACTTTTATAAATAACATTGTTACTCAAGGTCAGCTAGTGTTCTCTACCCTGATACTGAAACCCTTGTATCTTAAGTTCTCAGTTCCAATTTATAATCATGAAGTTTATTTTGCTTCCCTTCTGCTATCTGAGGCAGAAGTCTGTCTTACTTGCACTGCATACAAACACTTCATGATACCCAAAATGCTACTGTACATTTTAAATTCATCCTTTTATTAATTAATTCAAATAATTTTCATTGGTCCAAAATTGTAGGCTTGTCATCACTAAACATCATCAACTTCTAGCAAATTTTATGTCAAATCAAGGTCAAAGTCTATAAAACTGACCATTTTACTGAGATTAAAATGATACATTTTAGAACATCCATTTAATTGAGTTTTCTGTGCATTGTTCTTTTTCAAAACAGAGTTCATGAAAAGATGCACAACATTATTAGTCATTCCAAACCAAAAACCAAACCCATTGCTGTCGAGTCAATTCCAACTCACAGCAACCCTATAGGACAGAGTAGAACTGCCCCATAGGGTTTCCAAGGGGTGGCCAAGCTCTTAACCACTGCACCACCAGGGCTCCACAACGAGATAACCACTTTCCATCAACTAGCATGGCTATAATAAAAAAGACACACAATAACAAGTCTTGGTGAGGATGTGGAGAAAAATTCCCATCCATTGCAGGTGGCAATGTTAAATGGTGCAGCTTCTGTGGAAAACAGCTTGGCAGTTCCTCAAAAAGTTAAAACATAGAGTTACCATATGACCTAGCAATTCCACTACTAGGTATATACCCAAGGGAAATAAAAACATGTTCTCACAAAAACTTGCTCACAAATGTTCACAGCAGCATCATTCATAACAACCAAAAAGTGTAAACAACCCAAATGTCCACCGATGGATGAATAAATAAATGTGGTATATTCAGACAATGGAATATTATTCAACCATAAAACGGAATGAAGTACTGATTACATGCTACAGCGTAGATGAACTTTGAACACATTATGCTAAGTGAAAAAAGCCAGCCACAAAAGACCACATATTGTATGATTCCATTTATATAAAATGTTCAGAAAAGGCAAATCTATAGAGAACAAAAGTAGATTAGTGGTTGCCAGGCGTGAGAGAGGGAGAATGAGGAGTGACTGTCAATGGATATGGAGTTTCTTTTTGGCATGAAAAAAGGTTCTAAAATTGCTTCTGGTGATGGTTGCACTCTGCAAATATACTAAAAATCATTGATTTGTATACTTTCACTGGGTGACTTGTATGGTATGTGAATTATATCTCAATAAAACTGTAAGAAAAAACAAAACAGAGTTCAGCACTCTTTCCTTGGATAAAAGCCATTAAAAAAAAAAAAAAAGAAAGAAAATTTGGCTGATTTAGCAAAACAAGGTTATTTGGCCTTTAGTCCCCTTCCAGACACTGTTGCTTTTAGTTCATTTACAGTTTTATCTGCTTATCCCATGCGATATGTAATCAGAGCTCAGAGCCTCAATGGGAAGTCCATGACAGTTCTTTTAAACAAACTTCAAAAACAGCTTAATAACATTATCTGATACTGTATTAAAGCACTGCTTTGATGCCATGTTATGATCTTAAGCTCTTGCTTTCCATTTTGAAATCACAGAAGGGCTTATACAGATAACGTAATTTCACTTTAGTAAACTACTTTTTTCATTTAAAAAAAGTCTGTTGTATTTGGGGCAAAGCAGGCAGCATTTTTAGGTGTTTTAAAGTTGCTATGTAATCTACTGCAGTTCTACAGGGATTTAAACCCAGAAAATGCAGTCCTAAACATAAGAGCAGCACTTCTATAAAGCCAAGTTTGATTTAAATTAAATGAGCTTTTTAAAGACCAGCCCAGTTGGTCACTCATGAACTGTTTATATACTGTTTTGCTTCTAAATTAGTTTCGTGTATATTCTATTTCACCAACCAGATCACACAACTCCCGCCTACCCCAATCTCTCCTTTTGCAAGATACAAAACCACACAAATTTATCTCTTAGGTATTTTACATATATTAACTTTTACCCAGACCCATCAGGAAACTGTAAGTTCCTCAAAGGCAGGGATCTGGCCTTAAACTTCACCACCTCACAGATGCCCTTAATTATAATGTGTTTTGCAAGGCTTGGCCCCATTCCTCTATTAAGCTTCTCTCTCTTATAGATATTTCCAACACATACATACATATATATATACCATATTTTTACACAAATGTGTGTCTTTCACGTTTGCCAACCACTCCCCCCGCCCCCACAACGTATTTCATAAGCGCCACTACTGCTAATCTTTTTACATATTGCTGTAAAACTAATTAGCACAGCACATTTATGAAAATACCTCGCGGAGGAGGGAGTGGTAGGCAAACATGGAATGCGCACGTTATTTGTGCAAAATATGGTGTGTGTGTGTGTGTGTATATCTACATGTATTTACGTGTTGGAAATGAAGTGTAAGTGATTCTGTGTACGTATGAAAAACCAAACCAGCCACTCTGTGGGAGAAAGATGTGGCGGTCTGCTTCATAAAGATTTCAGACTTGGAAACCCTATGGGGCAGTTCTACTCTGTCTGATAGGGTCACTACGAGTCAGAACTAACTCAATGGCAGCAGGTATGTACATACATACAAGGATCACTTATACTCCATTTCCATCACACAAATACATGTTGGCTGTACACAAATCTTTGGGAAATCTGAGTTTCTTCAGAATGACCTCCAAACTCCTGAGTATGGATATCGAAGCTTTTTGCCATCTTCCCCCATCTATCCTTTCCGGCCTGAGCTTCACACATCAACACACTAACCTGCTCAAAGTTCCTCTTCTGCACACTATGCCTTGTGTGACACCTCCAGGCCTTTGCTCTTAGATTGCTCTCCAGTCTATGAAAAGACTGTTCATCTTTAAAGTCCATGTCAAAAGTCGACTCCTCTATGGACCCTTCCTTAACCCACTTGGTCAGAATTAATCTCTTCCTTTTCAGTGCCTCCATGGCACTTTGCTTAGTATTATACCACTTCTCATGGCTTGACCGGTGTGGTTCCTGGGACATGTGTTTCTCTCCCAATATTAAGTCTCTGAGACTATTTTACTTATGCATGAATACCCCAACAAAGCACATGCTTCTATCTCCTTCACTCTGAACAGAATAATCACTCAATAAAGCTTGCTAAATTGAACTATTCTCATCTTAATTTCTGCACAACACCAAGAATAGTATGGGCGCATAGCAGTTAATCAGTCAATGATGTTGACTGATAGAGTATAAGTTTCCGGAAGGAAGATTTAAATGCTTTACTGCCTGGTTTTAACGATAATTAAACTACAGTGATATATCTTGACCAAAAAACAAATGCAGTTTATTCTCTAAATTATTCCTACACTGAATTGGACTTAACAGACATTTTAATGTACCAAAACAAGCAGCTGAGCATTTAGTTTTAATATATTTTAATTTGTAGTGGCTCTCCTGGAATAAAACTATTTATACCTGAGGAACACACACAAAAATTTTTTTGGAAATCAATTCTTAGAATGTAGATGGATTTTTTGCTGTTTACGTACGATCCACTCAAGTATTTACCATTTAATACTGTCTCTGGGCCAGACACTGAAAAAGGTGCTGGATCATAAAGAAGAATTAGATATGGGCCCTGCCTCAGTGTGTTCACGGTACACTGGGGAAGCTAGATCTCAAAGGAATCTAGGCTTTGGTACTGTTGGTAGTAATTAGCTCTATATTGACAAATCCAGAAGTTCTTTAAAATGTACTCTCTTAAATTCAGATATTTATGTTTCAATGTATATAAAAACCAAAGTTATTACAATATTTTTTTCTCAAAAATCACTTTGGATTTGCCAAAACACCAAAAGAACATAATTAAATGCTATGCATCAGGGTCAGGACTAGTGTGAGGCAAGATATGTGCCTAAGGCGCAAAATTTAAGGAGGCACTCACTCTCAGGGTCGTGAAAATGCAGCGTCAGTCTTAAAAAGCAGTGCCTCCTTCAATGTTTCACGATAGGCACCTCTCCTGCCTCACCCCAGTACTAGCTGTGCTATGAATGTTTAAGGAAATAATCATTTTGTGTTATGCTTGATGTTGCAAAAACAACTATACCTCATACAAATGTTTTATAAATTACTTCTGGTTTATAAAAAATGGAACTGTGAAATCATGGGGAAATGAGTTATTATGCAAAGAGAATACAGCTACTTTGGGGAGGAAGGAGTAGATCCTAAGGGAAAAGGAAAGATGAAATAGAACTGGTGTATTAAAATGATTACCAAATTAAAAGATTCTGACTACTCAGATTTAGATACCATTCTACTATTATTCATATGGGTTGACTTATGTTTTTACTGATTTCAAAAAATTTCCTTACTGGCATCTTTCTAAGATCAAAACCAAATGAACTAAATGAATAGTAACAAAACAATCAGTTATCTAAGCAAAGAGCAATGCTCTTTCAAGACAGATCATTTTAGGAGTTACTACCTGAAGATGATTCTCTTTTTAACTCCTTAGTCTATTACTGATGGCTAGTCAGGGTCAAATAGAGAAATTCTGAATGCATTTGGCCCACAGGGATACAATTCAATAACTGAACCAAGTTTCCATCTAAACTAGATGCTCTGAAAACCAGCTGCATATTTAGTACATTATTAAATATAGATAAAGTAATAGATGACTTAGATTTAAAAGGACCTGACATTAAGTGAAAAAGGCTTTCCTGTTACATAAAAATCATGAGAACTTGAAATCAGCCTGTTGCGTATCACTGCAACTGGTAACACAATGGTCAATGTCAGGTAAGATTGTAAAGACGCTTCTGAAGAGTTCCGAATAAATATAAACTGTAACATTTTCCCCTATGTTGGCTTAATTCTACTTCTCCTTCTCTATACAGTTATTCAGATGTTAAAGAGCTATCCATGTCTTTTAAGTTGGTGGTAGATTTTGCTTTAAAATAGAAAATTACCTACCAAAGTGTTAGGTATTGGAACTAAAAATTTAGCATACAGCTCTCAACAGAGCCTAGAAAAGTTTGGTTGTAAATGTGGCTTATTTATAAAACTATTTGGTACAGCCTTTAAATGAGGTTTTGCATGTTCTGTAGCAATAGCAGAAAAACAAAATCATTCCAAGCTGCCATAAATGGTGATATTCATGTAGAAAGATGCTTTGCAATGGATAATAAAAAGGCTGAGGCTGCTCTTAAAATAACACGTCTGGATTTTTGAAGTAAAACATTTAAAATCATAAAAAAAATCTTCTTACAAATAAAAAATGATAATACTGGGAAAAAACAGATTCCAATGATAAATAAAATGACCCTAAATTACTTGACATCTCCCCCCCATATGAAAAATACCTATCTCTGTAGACTATATAAAGAAAAATTTTTTAATTACAACTCTCAATTAACATATAAAAATTTAAAACATCAAAGCAAGTTAAAATATTTTAAATCTGCAATTGAAGTCGACTGAGAACAGAGCTAAACTGGGTTAACCATCAATGTGCCTTCCAAAAACTTTTCTTCCCCTGAATGTGTTCCCTACAACCCATACCTCCGTAATAAAATAAAATCCAAGCTTATGAAAATAAGGTTCATGGGGAATATTATCCTCTGGAGATGAAAACTGTAGCTGAAAATAATTTTCCATGAAATTTATTAAGAAATCTCCAAATTAATTTCCTGCTAGAGCTCATGCTGGAATACACATAAATACACATGCATACCATAATACCAGACCTTTCCTTATTGAGACCCAAAAAAACATATTTAACATTCATTGTTCACTTTGGACCAACTACTTAATCTCTATGGAGAGAGCAAGATTCATAATAAATTATAACTGTACTTTTTTTTAAAAAACACTGCAATCTAAACTTTTAGTTATCTGACATCTTGAGTAAACAGTTCAGATAAACATCATTTATGGATTCTTTATAGGGTGATTACCTTGTAGGCTCTTGGAGTCATCTTTTTCAGAGTCAAAGGTTGAATTATTTTCTTTGAGATTTTATAAAAATGTATGAATGTCACAATTACAAATCCAGAAACCCAAGACACTATTGCAAATTGAGGATTAATTTTTTATTTATGTATACATTTCATATAAAAGTTCTAGCTCATAAAATACGCTCCATATTACATAATTTTAAAGATACATAATAACTTTTATATAATGCTTTCAACCTAGTTTATCCAGCATCATGAATCCTTTTGGTCCTTGGACCTGCCTTTTGTTTCCTTCTCTAAAGCTTGATGCAGACCATAATGGCCCCCACAGGGAGGGGCACGACATTAAGGATACTAGGGAGACCAAGTCTCAGTTAATACTGATGATGCTGAGGGGCATACAGCACTATGGGCATGTTATTCAAATGTTAAGGGAAAAATAAGCTGTATGAGTGACCTTCATGAGGTTTTTCACCTGAAGTGAAAAAATCTTTCATATAAGTAAAGATTTTACTACTAACATATCACAGCTAAAGTTACTTAACTATTTCTCAGTCCTGTGAGGTATCATCAATATCCAGCTTCCAATTTCCACTCTCTAAAATATTTCTCCATGGTACTCCTACTTTTCAAGGTGCCAACATTTACGGTAGGTATGATTTTCTGGGGCTTCAGCCACTGGACAAAACGTTTCATTTCTAGGTAGCTGCTGTGTTCACTGTAAGGAATTCCTGCAACACATTTACACAAAAGATATTTAATAATACACACTTCTAGAGATTTCTACTTATTCTAATTTTTCTTTTTAGACAGTTCTTCCCTTTAGGTGCTTTGCTCAGGTATGGTTTTCAGGAAAATACTGGGAGAAATATGAGTAAAAGTTGAAGATTGATGAGCAGGAGATTCTTGATTCCCAGTGCCAATAAGCAGATTCCACACAAAATAAGCAATGCACACACAAAAATAAGCAAAAAGGAAAAAAATGCTAAACATCTCTTCTCCATCTTCATTGACAATCAAGTACCATTAAGAAAGGGAGGAAGGGTCCTTAGACGCTAAAAGTAAGTCAAATGTTTCAATCAGCCACCACTGCAAAAGCCTACTGGTAAGCTAACATCTGCAGGCAATAGTAAACCTTCCCCAAGCTGAAAAAACTAAAGCGGTCTGTAACTCTTGTTGTTACCACATCAAATCCACCATCTTCCTGCTCTCAATCTCACAATCATCTAGACTTTCAGCATAAAACCGCAGTACCCCTCCTTTCAAGTAGTTCTACCATTTCCTTTAAATATCACTGATCACACAAATGAAGTGATCTGCATTATCCAATGTTTACTACAGTCAAGCTCCTTTATATCAATTTATGTCTTGAAGATACAGGTACAGAATACATAGATTTAAACTCTCAAATTGTTAAAGATTCTTCAGTGTCTGTTTTTCCTGAACCTTAATTTTATAGCTGTTTTAAAAAAATTAAATTACAAACATTAAAAGTGAGAGAATTTAAGAATTATACCATATATTGAAATGTTTCCTTTGGTCTGGGGAATAATATCTGCTATACTGGTTAATGTGTTAGAATGTGTCCATCCTGTAGGTCGGAAGGCCAAGATCTGATCATATTTCCCACCGTACTTCTTCAAATGTTTCTGTAAACCCTGTTAAATAAAAATAGCATCTTGGTTTAATGGTCAGTAAAGATGGGCTATGTGGAATAAAACAGAATGATTAAAGATGTCACATTGGCACAGCCATGGGGAGTTTTTACAGGTTAAGCAGTAGAACATCATAGTGCTATGCTTCTAAAAAATAAAATCACTGAAAAAAAAAAAAATTTCCCCTCTGTTATCTGAAGTTAAACAAGCTTAAGAACAACCTGAAAAAAAGTAGGAGGAGCAACTTTAAACTTAAGTAATTACGTGTGAAAAAATAACAACTTAGACAACTACAAGTAAAGCAAATGCACACACTCTCTCCAAATCCCACCACATAGAAAGACAAATATCACATGGGTAAACAACAATTCAAACATTCTTCATGCATATATACCGATAGAGGATCGACAGACAGATCTAGATGGACATAGTTTTTAAGAACAGCAGTACACTCAATACAGACAAACATTTTAAAGATGCATAGTAGCACTTTTCTCAGGTGTTTACCTCTTCTGATCTTTTGAACACAAACAAGAGTAAGTTTAAAACTTTTCGGCTGCTAGCCAAAAGGTCAGCAGTTCGAATCCACCAGCCGCCCCTTGGAAACTCTATGGGGCAATTCTACTCTGTCCTGTGGGGTCACTATGAGTCAGAATCGACTTGACAGCAACGGGTTTGATTTGGATTTTTGGTATAAATCCTAAGTACAATAGAACTTCCCCAAACTAAAGTCATTATATTTATTTATTTATTTTTTAATTGTACTTTAGATGAAGGTCCACAGAACAAATAGTTACTCATCAGTCAGTACACATACTGTTCTATGACATTGGTTAACAACCCCATGACACATCAACACTCTCCCTTCTCAACCTTGGATTCCCTATTACCAGCATTCCTGTCCCCTCCTGTCCTTTAGTCCTTGTCCCTGGGCTGTGGTGCCCCATTAATCTCATTTTGTTTCATGGAGCTGCCTAATCTTTGGCTGAAGGGTGAACCCCAGGAGTGACCTCATTACTGAGCCAAAAGGGTGTCTGGGGGCCATCCTCAGGGCTTCTCCAGTTTCTGTTAGGCCAGCAAGTCTGGTCTCTTATTGTGAGTTAGAATTTTATTCTACAAAACTAAAGTCATTATAAATGATGACCTTTGATAAAACTCTAGAAAACCACTGACCAAAGTTCAACCTTTGAAAGGTAAGAGAAATCCAGTTAAAGATAACAATGACACAAGGGATACAGAAAATCATAATATTTTTGGTCTTAAGACTAAAACCCAGAGTTTAGTGCAAATTTATAATAAAATTCTAGTTTTATTTAAAAATAATAAAAAATCTAAACTGTACACAGTATCTTCTGAAGTTTCCCAAAGTGTCTTTTTTTTCCTTAATCACACCTACTTTGAAGTATTAAAGTGTTCTAAAAGATGCTGGTATATAATTCTGAAAAAATCATAAAGATGTATCCATTCATCCATCTACCTCTTCATTCATTCAATAAATATTTGTTCCAGTATTATGCCAGGTCCTAGTGTCAGAGTGGTGAAGAAGACAGACACAGCCCTTCCCTTCTCAAAACTTTCAGCCTAGTAAGGAGGCAGTCAATAAACCCTATCTGCTGTGTCTTTTCTAATGGAAACCAACTTGTCCTTTCTTAGCTTTCCTAACTCTCCTCATCCCTAACACCATTAGCATCTAGAGCCTTACAGTATGACCCTTTTATAGAGTATTAGGCTTTTAGTAGAAATTCCCAGAAGTAGAATTGCTGAATTAAAGGGTTTACCCCTAATTTACACTACTTTCAAAGTGTATGACATGCCAAATTGTCTGAATTCCCATCACAGCGATAGTGCATTTTTAAAAAGCCTGTCAGTTTAGTAGAAGACAAATATATCATCACTGTTTTATGTTTGTGATTGATTACTGGTATAAGGCTAAATATTTTTCTGTTTATTAGATACTTGTATTTCATTGATGCATTGATAACAATTCCTTGATTTCTCTTTTATACCAAACAACAATCTTTTACTAATTTGAAGTCAATATAGGAACACCTACCACTAAACAGTCACGTCTTGCCAACTAGCACGCCCATATAAAAAAGTTTAAGTTACGATAGATAACTAAGTTTCCATTATAATATCCCTCGGTCTGCAAATTTTCTAGTTGTGGTCTTGGTTAGTTTAGGACCTATCTAATATAATGTTATTTGCTTAATTACCAATCTTGCGCCTTTTGTCCCCTCCCCCTCAAAAAAGGAAATAGTAAACTGAAGTTTAGAGCAATTATACATGTAACACCATATAGGTCATTCCTATCCATTCCTATTAGAGTTAACACAAAAATATCATTAACCTGTGCCCCAAACAAAAACATATGACATTATCATGAAAGCCAAACCTAGAGAAAAGATTGCAAATAGCCACTAGTGGTCCATTAAACACCAACTTGAGAACTACTCATGAGGAATTTTATTAAGAATAATTTAGTCAGCATAAAATCCCTGATCAATGACTTGTCTGTTAACTGATCACCAGTTTGTGAGAAAAATGCTTTCAGCATGTGTCACTATGATTATCTTTTCAGTACATGAATAATCATCAATAGCATCATCGGTATAATGTTTTACCACATTCCATCAATTATGTGTAAATCAGAGGTGGTAGTCAACTAAACTATAGTATATAGATGAACCCAAATGTTGAGCTAGACAGCATGAATGGTACTATTTATAAAATTTCAAAGGCTTTCAAACATGCCTTGGAAATTCTGAAAATTGTATTGGGTTTACGTTTTCACAAAAAGTCATTAACTTGGATGCAACAAAACTATTTTTGGTTGGTAAAAACATGGCTATAATTACTAACTAAAATATAGCCTTATAATAACCACCAGTTTCTGCTCCATCTGTGTTCTGAAGATAAGAAATCTTCAAGTATGTCATTAATACCTGGTCACTTTAATGGAGGAAAGGGAAGGGCAACTGAAGGCAATATCAGTAACAGATGACAAACCCAGAAACAACACAGACTTAATGACTCCAGATCATTCCTTTCTCAAGGACACTAGTCTTAAAAAACAAAAGATTCAAAAGGAACATATCTTGGTGTCATTAAAACCAATTCGAATTCCTGTCTAAAAAAAAAAGTTGTACTTGAGTTGTACTTGTTTGATGATTTAATCCTTATACAAGTTCTGATCTGTAAACATATGATCTCTAAAAGAAGACAATGTGTAATACAAAAAAATAAAGTCTGTGACAGAGTTGTAGGTTGCGAGGGAATTGTTAGAGAGGAAGAGATGGCCCTTTTCCTGCTTAACGCTAATGAATCCCTCTACCTGTGTTCCAGATGTCTTCTCAGAAACCATACTTCATTAATTATTCCTTTTTCCCACGTATCTTCCATTTTTTCCTGTCCATTGACTGCTTTCCCTCACAATATGAAAATTATCATTTCATAGCTAAAACAAACAAACAAAGTCCCTACTGTGTACCTCCCTCTGGCCATCAACAAATCTGGCTCCTCTTCATGGCCATGCTCTATGTTTCTCCACTGCCTTACCTCTCAATTTTTTTTTTGGTCTTGAAAAGCTGGTCTTTTTTTTTTTTTTTTTTAATGTGTACAATTCAGTGGCTTTTAGTATATTCACAAAGTTGGGCAACCATCACCACTAACTCTAGAATATTTTCATGCTGTGCCCGTTAGCAGTTCCCCCCCATTCTCTCCTTCTCCAGCCACTGCCAGCCACTAATCAATTTTCTGTCTCTATGGATCTACCTATTCTGAACCTTTCATATAAGTGGGATCATACAGTAGGTAGCCCTTGTGTCTGGCTTCTCTCACGTAGCATAATGTTTTCAAGATTCATCCCTGTTGTAGATGTATCAGTTCTTCATTCCTTTTTAAGGCCAAATAATATTTAATTGTATGGATATACCACATTTTCCACTCACCTGTTGACAGGTATTTAGGTTGTTTCTACTTTTGGGGTAATAATGCTGCTATGAACACGTGGGGATAAGTTTTTGTTTTCATTTTTCTTGGGTATGTACCCAGGAGTGGAATGGCTGGATCGTATGGTAACTCCGTATCTTTAAATTTTTGTGGAACTGCCACGCTGTTTTCCAAAGCAGCTGCGCCATTTTACAATCCCACCAGCAAAGAACGATGGTTCCGATTTCTCCATGCCCTCACCAACTCTTGATATTATTGGCCATCTTTTTTATTATAGCCATCCTCTTGGACACTTACCTTAAAATTAATTTGCATCATTGGTAGAAGATGAACCAATGCACTGCACATGTCTGTAGTAATGAGGGAACTGATTTCTGGTATATTGAGACACTGTAACGTTGTATACTTTTCTTGGGACATGCCAACTTTTGAACCCAAAACATCAGCAATGGCTACAGGCAAGCGAAAAGGTTAAAAATAGTAAAATTACAGATTATGAAAAAATAATAAGTCAAAACATGTAAAATATTAATACTAGAATTTATCAAATAAGAAGAAATTAAGAACAGTCACACTTTTTGCCATAACATCTCAGAAAGGCTGAATAATTCTGTTGGAATAAATTGTAAGAACTCCAGAGTTTATTTTTTAAGGCCTATTATTTAAAAACTATAAAAGATGTATAGAAAGAGTACAACAAGGGTAGGAACCAAATTTGGAGGAGTTAAAACCCTGGCTTTACAACTTCGTATCTTAACGTTTTGCATATGTAACTGAAGAAGGTTTTGTTGCTGGTGTTGTGCGCCATTGAGTCGTATGATTCTGACTCATAGTAACCCAACAGGACAGAGTAGAACTGCCACATAGGGCTTCCTAGGCTATAATATTTACTGTAGCAGATCACCAGGTCTTGTCTCCTACAGAGTCACTGGTGGGTTCAAACTGCCAACCTTTCAGTTAACAGCAGAACGCTTAACCACTGCACCACCAGGGCTCAAGAAGGTTTTAGAAGCAAAAATAAAGAAATGAAAGTATTTCACTAACAGTAGAACACTATGAACTATACAGTTACACATTCAGAAATCTATTAGGAACAATTATAACTGTTCTCTAAAATAATTAACTGACGGCTAACCTCAAAGAACACAGCAATACAACTATGCATTAGTCATCTTTCAAAGTTTATTAAAGTACTAATGTATGAATGTTTGTTCTATAGACATCTTGTAGCTATAAAGTCTACCATAAACACATTTATCAAACGTTTAAATATATTAAACAATACCAAATTTTCCTTCAGCTTCAAAGGTAATATTGAGCCCTTTCAGGAAATAAATATCAATTGCAAGATTAGAGTTGAAAGGGCCCTATGCAAAGAGAATCTGATCTTTATAATATATTAATGTAAATTAGATACGGCTTCCACTCACCTAGGAAGACTTTCTCTTTTCCAATACAGTAAGTGCCACAGACAACCAGAGCACGTGGGTTTAGGGTTACAGCCTCAAAGGCAGTGTTGATGGCAAACTGGATAACCTCTTGCTGAGATGGAAAGGAGTATCCTGGGCTGCAGTATCTGTAATAAGGAAACAGGGCACTTATTAAAAGAACAATAAGAAAGCCGTAGCATTAAGTTGGATGCTATTTTAGAAAATATGCTTTTAGCAAATTTACACACCACAGCAGTACAATATACTAACAGTACCGCAGTTTACTAACTGCTTGTGGTTAAAATATTTGTTACCAGCTGTTGATAATTTATGATGGAACTGTAAGTATTCAATATACCTTTTTCATTAAGCTTCTTCTAACACCCTTAAATAATGAAATTGCCTTTTTGAAAACATTTTCTTTCTCAAAGAATATTTCTAGCCAGTCAGCTATTTTAACAATGAACTAATTCATTGTCAGTATCATTTTTTTAAAACTTATCACTATCAAAGAAAATACTATTAATTGGATTACATTTGCACTGAAGAACTCTGTTTTAATAAAACAAAATTATTAAAGCAATGAAACAAAATGTGAATTCAATGAAGTAGTTTAAAACCGAACAGTTAATATTCACATGGTTGATACTTTCTTTCCTTGGGAAATAAACAGAAAACTTTCTTATACAGTAATATAGGAATACAATAGACCCAGTTGGGTCTATTTCAAGATAATAACACTCAGTGAAAAAACAACCCCAAGACTACTATCTATCTACACATACATATACATATATATGATGAAAATTATGCATCTTTTCACTAAAAAGCCATAAAATAAAGTTTACTAAGAAAGCATATTTTTTCTCAATTTAAAATGCTTTTGTTGGTTAACAGTCATAAAAGGAAAAAAAAAAGTGGTCCTCTCTCTATAAATATCCACTGAGAAACTCATAATTGTAGGTAGCACAAAACTAAGTAATAAGAAAAGGTTTTTACTTATTTTCTTAATTTATCTGGTAGTTAAAGTACATATAAAAGAATGGAAAAATGAACTGCAGTGTTAGAAAACTGGATATGGAATGATCATCTTTTATTAAAATATGCTGTATAACTCCTTCCTGAAACAGGTTGAAATGGTTAACATACTTTCTAAAGAACTGATGAGGTGTTTTAAAAATAATAAAAAGATAATGGCATATGCCATCATATTTATAGTACTTAGAAATTCAAAGTTGTCACTTAAAAACTACCTGTTTGAGAAAAGAACAAATGTTTAACTTTGATTCGCAGAAACAAAATAACATTTGATCTCTGTTTTCTCTTCATAACATACTAATAGTTACAAGGATATTTTGAAAAGATAACCTAAAAGGGGGTTTCCTGAAGTTTGCCCCAAATTTTTCTTCTTTGCCTCAGTAACAGGATTCTCACATAAACCATATTTTCAAAAAGAAATTACAAAAAAATTAAGCCGTAATCAGTTAAGATATATAATCCCAGATTGCTAAATAGCCTTAAAATGACAACTGACAATAAATCATCATAATAATCAGAGTGCTCAAATTATTCATAATTTACAGGGCAAATGCTGTCAGTGGGAAAAGGAAGCACACAAATAAAGCCTCTCTTACGTGGTATCTAAGTAAAGTATGTGGACTTTCTGGCTCACAAGAAGAGAACGTTCCATGGTGGGGTCTGCTCGGAAGTCTCCAGTGTGTAATATGACAGTCCCATTAGGAAGATAAAAAAGGAGCATGACAGCACCTGGGCAGCTGAACATAAACATGTTAAATATATTTAACACAGGCAAAGCATCTAAAGGAAGAATAGCTATTTCATTATCAACAAATTAACTCAGTGTATTAGCTGACCACAATGATGTAGCATTACACTACAGAGAAAGACAGTATTTTAACTGAAGGAAATTTCCATCATTAAAAAAATGGATGTGCAGGAAAAGTACCAGCAGGCCCGGGTTGCTCAAAGCCTGCACAGTCCCTAGAAAGGCCTGTCTTCAGGACTCCCTCTTGGAAGATCAGCTCTGAGCCCTTGGAATATTCTATCTAATAAAAGTGTTTTTAGATGCTTGAGGTCTTGGGCCACATGGTACTAGTTTGATCCGATAGTTTATGCTATCAATGTGATCTATGATGAACCTTTGTTTTTACCCTGGGGGTCTGGAGTCTGAGAAGCTGATGTCAGTCACACAGGTGCTCCATGCCTATGTGACTGACCCCCAATGAAAATTCTAGATACTAAGGCTCGGGTGAGTGTTCTTCGTTAGCAACACTTTGCATGTGTTGTCACACATTGTTGCTGGGAGAATTAAGTACGTCTATGCCACTCGGAGCCCGGAGCCCTGGCGGTGCTGTGGTTAAGAGCTCAGCAGCTAACCAAAGGGTAGGCAGTTAGAATCTACCAGCTACTCCTTGGAAACCTTACGGGGCAGTTCTACTCTGTCCTATAGCGTTGCTGAGTCGAATCAACTCGACAGCAATAGGTTTCATTTTGGTATGACATTCTTAAGGAGCCCTAGCATACAGTGATTAAATGTACGGCTGCTAACTGAAAGACTGGCAGCTTGAACCCACCAACAGTTCTGTGGCAGAAAGACCTGGCGATCTGCCCCAGTAAAGACTGCTGTTGTTAGGTGCCACTGAAGTTGGTTCCGACTCATAGCAACCCTATAGGACAGGGTAGAACTGCCCCATAGGGTTTCTAAGGAGCAGCTGGTGGATTTGAACTGCCAACCTTTTTGGTTAGCAGCTGAGCTCTTAACCACGATGCCACCAGGGCTCCCCCATAGAGATTATAGTCTAGGAAACCCTATGGGGCAGTTCTACTGTTACGTGGGGTCACTATGAGTCAAAATCGACTCAATGACACCTAACAACAACATGTGACTCTACTGAGAAAGAACACCTGGAAGCCTGTGCCTGGTTTCTCCTGGACTTCACCCCATGCACCTTTTCCCTTTGCTGATTTTAATCTGTATCCTTTCACTGTAATAAACTGTGAGTCTAACGGCTTTTCTGAGTTCTGTGAGTCCTTCTAACAAACCATCGAGCATGATGGTGGTCTGGGGGCCCCAACACAATGGGGTTTGTAAATTACTGCCAAAACACATGGAACTTTTACTTTGAATTTTAAGAAAATACAGGAAATAATTAAATTAGTAATTAAAATCCTTCCATGTAATCCCTCCATCCCCAAAATTAAAGCCCCAATGATTTCACTGGGGAATTCCATCAAAAACTGAGAGAATAATACCAAAACTCCACAACATCATTCAGAAAATAGAGAAAGAGGGAATGGAATACTTCATGAGGCCAGCATTAGTGTGATACCAAAATCAGACAAAAGTATTACAAAAAAACTACAGATCAATATCTATCATGAAAACAGACACAAAAATTCTTAATAAAATATTAGTATATGAAAGCCAGCAATATATTTTTAAAAGGGTGATATATTCTGGTTTTCACAGAAGTATAGTCAATGGTTACATTACAGCAATATGAATGCTGATAGTTCTTCACATTTAAAAAAAAAAAAAAAAAGAGGAAAACATGGAAAGCATTTCCAAGAAAAATCTTCCATGGTTTTAGCATCAAAAGCCTAAGGATTTGTTAGTTTAAAGGAAAAAAACCCTCTAATTTCTGTATGGATTATAGGCTGTTCATTTATGTAAATGATAGTTAAGAAAATAGCAAAGATTATCCTGTGAAGCACAGCAGCAACATGTTATAGCTTTTTTCTTCTTCTTTTAAATATGATGGAGTCTCATGTCAAGCACAGCATCTAAACTGGATAAAAAGATGGAGTGAGATAACATTTAGAGGCTCTAAATTTAATCTGACTTGTAACTGGGTACCTTATTTTTTTGAAAAGGAGAAATATGTTTCACCCAAGTTATAAAAAATATCAAGCACATTAGTTATAATAAAGTTTTTAAATAAACATGCAATGTTTTTTCCTTTAGAATATTTAAAAAATAGGCTATTATTAAGGTGACTAACACTTACTGATTGGCATCAAGCAAAACAACTTTGATACCATTCACTATACATTCAGTGTCCATTGGCAATGGATGGATATATTGTTCTTGCACATGTAGCTTCTTCTTCAACAAATTGCCAGTTATCTGCAAAACAGGATGTGCTGATACTGTAAAACACTAAAGTTTTTTATTTCATATTTAGTTTAGAGTCAAAGCATCTTAATAGTCTCCTTGTTCTCTCAGTGAGATTCAAGTAAACCCTCCACAATGGCAGGAAGGTCAACTTTCTAAAACGACTGTGTCACTACCATGCTCAAAAACCATCACTGATTCTCCCCCACCTGTGTAAAGTCCATCATCCCCAGCATGACATACAAGACCCTTTGTGATCTGGCCCCTGCCCACTTCTCCTGTTTAGCCTTTCTGAAATCTCTAAAGTGCCTGGAATGGGTACGTTTCCCAGGTGCCTATCCCTCTGCACACTCTCTACCTTCTCCCATGAATGCTCTCTTTTCCTTCCTCTGCTAGTTTCTGGAATCGGAACATGCATTCAAATTCTGGCTCTGCCATTACTGGTTCTGTGATCTGGGCCATGTCACTTAACCTCTTTGAGCCTCAGCTGCTTCATTATTAAAAAGAGGATAATCCCAGAATGCTGTAAAATTTTGTAGCTAAAGCCCTCAGTAATAAGCATTCACTTTTTAATAATTGGTTCAAGGTATCTCCATGAAACTTTCTCTGACCTTAGCCCTGAACAGAGTAAAGCACTCCCTTCTCCATTCCCTGGGCATTGAATTTGTTTTTCTATCACAATTCTACTGTGGTATTATTTGTGGATCTGTTTCCCCTGGAAGCTGTATGCTCCTTGAAGTTAGGTACTTTGCCCTGTATATCTTTTTAGACACTTGGTAAAAGTTTGCTGAATGAAATCTAGGTTTTTTAGTACATCATGAAATAGCTAATCTATTGTTTCCATATAATAAAGCATATTTTAAAAAAAAATCAAGTATAACTGGTGACATTAACTCATTGAATTGTAGAACCTCAATTTGGAATCTGTTTTCTTGTATCTTTTCCAGTTGAATGATAGATCTTACAATTTTAATTATTCTCTTTTTTAATCAAGTTGCTTAGAAATTCTCCAAATTTGAAGTTAAGAATATTAAAACTTACCTCACTACAATAAACTGGAGAAGTGAAGTTTTTAGACAAGCCTGCATAATGATCAGAATGAAAATGTGTGAGAAAATAGGCTGTGCAGCCTTCAATAAATCCATACTGAAAGGCATCAACTGTAAAGCCAGTTCCTGCAACGAAAATACAAACACAGCAGGCTAAGCAAGAGCTTGCCAATTAAAAGATGCCCAATTTAATTTTAAATATTAAGCTGTCTATCCCCTCTATGTCTCATTTCCAATTTAAGTTTATAATTTATTGAAAAACTTACACTACACAAATTCAGCAAAAGGTGTACTAGAAATGAGAATACTTAAGTTTCTACTAAATATCTCAGAATAGAGTTTCCTTTATGAATACCTGCACCAAATCAAAATACTAATTTACCAACCAATGATTTGCTTGTTTTAACTAATACTTCCATGATACTTAGCCCCTAAAATCCTTACTTCTGCAATAACCAGCAAAAGGAGAATGCTAACTTTCTTCTAAAACATGAATTCTCAATGGGGGTGATACTGATATGCTCTCAAGAGGACAAAAATGGTTAAGGGTCAAAAAAATTTTTGATATTACAATGGTTTGCGGTCCTCCAAAGGGCCACAGTACAATAAGAGATAAACAGTACATCTGTAGTGTTTTAATTTCATTGGGGGAGGGGGGAGAAAGGAATAAAGCGCTTAGAAAGGCTCATTAGAGAAGCAACAGTAATGAAGAAAAGGTTGACAAACACTGCTCTAAACGTGTTTATGATAAGCAAGTAAATAAGTAATACTTTCATAATTCTATCAAGACTTAACATGCGGTATACTAGTTTTAGGGTCACTTAAAGTACAGACAGTTAATCAAAATACTTATTAAAAACAAAACTGGTTCTATGATATGCACATAAACTCTATTATCTAAATAAACATTTGAACAAACTATAGATCTAAAATATCAATAAAGCACTTTAAAAAATCTTTTTGAAACCAAGTATATTTTATCTAGTTTATTTTAAATTCTTTTCAGAAGAGTTATCGGTTTCTTCCAAAATAAAATTCATTTCACGGAATATCTTTTCTACCAAGTCATTTACGAAGGCACGAGAAATCACAAGAATATGAAAAAGCCGAGAAAACGAGTTCTAATAAGGTTTTAAAATGTTTAGCATTTGTTATAGCACGTACAACCTGTGATATTTCCCCCTGAAGCTTCTTCATACTTTGTATTTCTCACAAACACTTAGTGCCTTTTATTATGGTTACTAAAGAGATGCATTTCCTCCTTTCATATTAAGCTGGACCCTTACCACTGTCTTGCTAATCTTTGCATGGTCTGTAATACCTCCCTAACTACTGTAGTATCTTGTATGTAGAATATGCTAAATAAAAGTTTGCTGTATTGAATGGAACAAAAAGATCAAATGGCCAAAAAAATCTATGTTACAGGCCCATTAAGTACCATGAAAAGCAAACACATGCGAAAAAATGCGTCACTCACGCACATACAACATGGGTAATAAGCATCAAAGTAAAAAAAGTTGTGTGTTTCTGTAAGTATATTAGGCACTGATGTTTCAACTTACCAGGTATTTTCTTATAGACTGGACATCTCCTTTTTCTTAATCCTTCTGCATTAGATAACTCTGGGATTTTTGCACACCTCCTCTGCAGCCTGCCACCAGCTGATTTTATGAAGACTTTGTCTTTACTTAAACTGACTGCTCCAAATTCTGTATTGTTGATGTGATCTGATTTCTGAGATGCTCCTTCCTGTACTGAATTTGACTTTTTACGTCTCTTTCTTTGACGTTGTGGCCTCTCACTAGAAAGTTCCACAGGGAGCTGACTCTCATTTAAATTCTTTGCATTGAATTCTAAATCACTTAGAGAGTTTTCTGCTTTCCTCTTGCACCGCTTGGACCTTTTTTCATCAGGACTTACAACTGGATTTAAGTCCGTCTCTTTTAATGCACTTTCCTCCAGCAGTTTCTCTTCTTTCCTTTTGGGTGGTAGTCCAAAATACACACCTATATCCATCTGTTTCATTACTTTGTTAGAAGAATGTCTTGCATCACACTTAGGACCAGATGGCACTATTTTCACAGACTGAGTGGCAGTAGATGTACTAGAAAAATCCTCTGATTTCAAAACGGAAACTTTACTGTCTAGCATACCATCTAATGCCTCTCTGCAGAAACGTACTGAATTAGTATTATTCTTAGCATTAAAGTTCTCACTTGATAATTCTATAATTTTACTTCGGCTTAGATGGGAAGAAAGATACTCTCCTCGTTGGCTTTCAAAACGGTTTGGCATTTCACTTTTAAGTAACGGAAGAGAAACTTGACTGTAAACAGCTGATTCTTCAACTGCCTGATTCTGTTTATTTGCTTGAGATAAGTGAAATTCTGGCTCATCAGGTTTTGCTTTAGTGGCTAGGTAATTAGGAGCTGATGCAGGTGGAAACAACATAAAATCATCACCACTATATGTTGGATCATCGCAGGCACTAATACTCCCATTGTTTTGGGAAATAAGTTGAGACAAATCAGTTAGAGTATTGTATTTATACAATTCTTCATTGCACTTATTCTGAGTTAAGAAGCTATTCATCTCCGGGCAGCTAGCTTCCTGGCCCTTCAGTAAAGGATCATGGATTTTTTTAAACAAAGTAGAGCTGTTGTCATCTTCTAGGCTTCCATCTTTTGAGCTTTCAGTGAAAAATAGTTCCTGTTGTGAACCATCCAGCTTTTCATCTACATCGTACGTTTCTTCATCACTTTGAAGTGGAGAATAGGAGATTTCACAGCCACTAAAGTCATTTTCTGGCACCGGCAAATTTATGTGTTCTGAGCTGTCTAATTCTTCATCAGCAAGAGGCAAACCGACTCCTATCAGCTGGTCATTATTAACAAACTCAGTAAATTTTAGAGATCGCTGGGACTTTTGGATATTTGTAGAAAAGGAAACCTTTTTGTTGGTTTCAGTTGGAGATTGAGATTTTCTTAGACACTGTGTCATCAAAAAGGGATCATCAGAAACATTTTTTAAGTTCTCAGTTTGTTTCTGATTCAGAGACCATCCTTTCTCAAGGGTGCAGGGAAAGCCTGAATTAGTCTCACTGGAACAATTCAAACGACCACCTGTTGTATGTGATGGGCTGCTGAAAGAATTAGGACTTGCCCTATTTTGAGCCAGTAGGAGGTGAGTGTATCTCTTGTAATGAGAAGGAATTGTCGAGGTACACAGAAGACCATCAGGACACTCTGAAAATTTTAATAAAGAAAAACAGTATTAGAGAATCAAAGCATAGACTTAGCTTTGACAGCATTAGCACTATAAGTTGACACATAGTGGAAATCATCAGTCCTACTTAGAGGCCTTAAGATAACAGCTATTCTTAACTGCAGAAATCAAAAGATAAACATCAAATGTCAACACTTCATCCAGTATGGTTTTGCAAGGAGCTATTTGTCATTTTTAAGACAAACACACTTTTAAATTTCTTTTCTCAAAAAATACATTTTAAGACTAACCCTTCCCCCCACCCTTTCCTATGTAACTCCCCAAACATGAGCTCCTTCAAAACAAAATAACTCCGTGACACGCTTGTATAGAGGATTTTCGAAACAGGTGCTACAGATTGACGACATCAGTTTCACTAGTTTTGTATTACTCAGGCAACAAGAATAAGGAGAACTGGTGCTAAACACAAAAACTAAAGTCATATTTTTAAGACTACCGATTTTTATCTTATCAAGCAACAAGATTTACGTAACAGTAGTATTGAATTAGATTCCACATTTTAACATTTACATTGTGTACAAGTGAATGATAAAATAATAACAATCTTAACAAGATTAATAATAATCTTAATAGCTGTTCATACACTGAATATTTTAGACTCTAAGATTTGAAATTCAATTTAATATACTGGCTAATAAACCCGTTGCCGTCGAGTTGATTCTGACTCATGATGACCCCATGTGTTACAGGGTAGAACTGCTCCATAGGGTTTTCTTGGCTATAATCTTTAGGGGAACAGATTGCCAGGCCTTTCTTCTACAGCACAGCTGTGGGGGTTCAAACTGCCAACCTTTTAGTCAATAGTCAAGAGTAAACCATTTGTGCCACCCAGGGACCTATGCTGGTTAATAGGAAAGCTTTAATAATCTGGAAACTATTCCCCATCGTATTATGATTGTGACTCGTCAAACCCATTGCCATCAGGTTGATTCCAACTCATGGTGAAACATTTTGTAAATCATCTTGGCATATCCCCGCATATGTTAATGTCTGGGTTTATTAAAAAAATGATCCTCCATCCCAAGAAAAGAAAAGATATCATGTTAAATTAGAAGACTTCATTGCTTAAAACTGAACTTAAAATTGCCTCATAAAGTATTTGTGGAATACCAAGAAGAGCCCATCTTAGATTCTATTCAAAGGAGTTTAGTCAGTGAAAAACCAATAGAACACCTTTAAGGGAGCCCTGGTGGCATAGTGGTTAAGAGCTTGGCTGCCAACCAAAAGGTTGGCAGTTTGAATCCACCAGCCGCTCCCTGGAAACCCTATGGGGGCAGTTCTACTCTGTCCTATAGAGTTGCTATGAGTCGGAATTGACTCGATGGCAGTGCGTTTTCATGTATAAGACATTTCACTCTGAGGTGCTCACCATGGAACTCCAACTTCCATTTCTGATATTTAAGCAACTTAAAAGCAAAATTACTTGCATTTGATGGTTATTGCTTGCTATACTCTTATAGAAAAGGCTAATTAATGCCAAATGTTACAAAATACAATGAGTCCTTTTGCATCTTCATGTAGTAAAGCGATAACTAGAGATTAATAATAAAATATTTTCAGAATCATCATTAACATGAAACCACACTGAGAACTATGTTTATTTTACTGAATTCTAATTCTTTAAAATTCAAAAGTCTATGTATGGTATATATAACTTCAAGATAGAAAATCATCACAATAACCTTCTCCATATATTCCAAGTAGGACTGTCTACATGTTCAATACAAGACATATGTTACATTGTTACAATATCTATTTTAGAAGATTATAAGATAGTAGTACCTCAATTATCATTTGGCACCCTTTTATTATTAGCATCTTAATAACCTAAGACTTCTTCCTATTTCCTCTTTCCTGTACATTAGCATGATGAATACATGATATTTAGAATACCAGACTATATTCCTATTTTTGTATATAGTTTCATAAAAGATGGTGAAATGGGCAAGTTATTTAACTTTTAAGAACCCTCATCTATAAATGTCAATACCACCTACCTTACACGGTTGTGAGAATCAAGTACACAGAAGTCCCTAGCATAGTTGGTGCTCAATCAACATTTATAAAATTGAGATATTTAGGGACTTTTAGGAAATACAAGAATGCATTTAAACTGTTTTCAAGCTTCTTTACAATTATACCATTGACTGATGGCTTTTTACCCTCCTTAAGAAGGGTGAAATGTATTACCTTGTTTGCTTCCAGAGTAAGTCATTTATACTTAAAGTGTTTCCCTTGCTTTTGGTTTTTACTTGCCTTGTTTGTTTCATTGAGCTGATGTGTCTGACTGATAAGCAGACCTTTCAAACTATTTAGAGAACAAACATGGGGTCGCCATGAGTCAGAGTCCACTCAACAGCAACTGGTCCCTTTTTATGATCTTACCTGTTTCAGAGACCTGTGGAGAATCCAAACATTCAAAAACATGCCATCGAGGTGTTTGACCTAGCAATGAGGAAAAAGGCATCTGGCAATTAGGACAGTATCCATCATAAACTGCACGTATCTTTGGGGATTCTTGTTTATTTTTTTGAGTTCGGCAGTGCTTTGCTGGGGTGGTCTCCTTATCTTGGGAATGCTGAATACTATCTCCACCTGAATCCTGACCAGAAGCTACAGAAATCTGACTATGTGTTTCTCCAAGGCATATCTCATTGTCCTTTGTCTTCTCTTTAGCTTCCACGGTTCTTTTCAGTTCTTTTTTATTTCTTCTTCGTTTTGACTGGTATTTCCCATCTGTTGCCTTTTCAACAGATTTTGGAGTATTTTCAGAGCCATTATTTGGATGTACTCGTTTTGCTTTTCTTTTGGATTTATATTCCCAGATGTCTTCTTCCAAAAAAGTGTCTTCTAACATGGCAAAATGATTGTCATTAAAGAAGCACTAAGCTTAACCGGGAGTCCATTTCTTGTTACAAAAATGTTAAATGGAATTATTTTTCTGAGAAACAAACAAAAACAACGGAAAACTCACTAACTCAGCAAAAACCTAAAGCTATGGTAATGAATATATTGACAAACTACAAACATTATACCTGAGAATGTTGCTGTTCTATTTATACCCCAATAAAATTGAGAGAACCTACCACAGGGGTAGCATCTGAGAAGTTTTTCATTGTGTCACTTTACCTGGGCTTGACTCATAAAAAGAAGAATCAGTAAGACTTTAAAAATTAAGCACCAACGGCAAGTATAGGTTCAACAGCTTAGTCTGGGAACAAGCTTTGTAAAATTGTTACGAAGCTACTGTCAGTTTTCTTTCAACTTAAGAATGGTCCAAATCCAACCACAGTCCCTGGGCAAATGGCTCAGCAAGCGTCCCAAACACTAAACGGCTACTTCAGTTTACTAGTAATACATGTCACACCAAGAAGGGTGAAGAGCAGAAAAGTGTGGATCAGCAAAAACAGAATAGCCCTTATCAGCGACTCTTCAACAGTTAGGTTTCCTGAGCAGTCCGGCATTTTCCTCCATCAGCAATGAAGAAAACACTGCACGAAGAACAAAGTTCAAATATATGAAGCTGTGCTTGTACTATGGCCACACACTTAACTCCAAACCATACAGGCGGACCACTCTGAAGGTGGCCAACCCTCTCCGCAAGCCTCAAAATCTAGGTTAACTTGCCTGATGCTTCCCACCGGTTCTACTTTCCTTTTGGATGGTGGAAGCTGCAAGGCCAGCGAGTGCGGTCTTAACCATCTCAACCATGCTAGGCCAGCCCGCTTCAAAAAAGGTGTCAGGGCCCTCCCCTTCTGAAGATTCAGAGACACAGCCCTCTGGAACTCTCGCCGCAACCCACCCGCCACCTGCGCCCCTGGGGAGCGAATCCAGACTCCAGCTGCGTCCGCTCCCCTGCGTGCCCCCCTCACCCGCTCGGCTGACAATCTATTCGCGCAGGAACTTTCAGTACTACCAGGGCGACAAAATACTGTATTTGTGTATAAGCCAAAGCAGTTGGACAGTCACTCCCAACTTTAAAAACCTTCTTCCTTGAGCATATCCTTACCCCCTTATCTTTCGTGTCTTAGCGGGAACAGCTTCCCACTGCTAGTGTTGTGTCGAATCGGCTGATCTTTGTCTAAGAGCGGGAATTTAAAAAGAATTTTTAAAAAATGTCTATGCCCTCTTAAACACTACAGGTTTACTTTATTTTATTTCTGTCCTAAAATCCACTAATGTCCAAAGAGGAAGGTGGTGAAATGGTTTCTTTAGAGCTTCTAGAACGCTAACCCAGAAGCCTTTTCATGTTGAATCTGGTGCTCTGAATGTCCAGGCTCAGCGGTGGCGAGAGGACCTGGAAGGGGCGGGGTGGTTTGGGACCATACTTTAATTACATGGCCAGGATTGCGACGGTTGGAACTTTGGCATTCGAATAGAGTTTTTTTTTTTTTTTTTTTTAGGTGTCGTCAGCGGGGAGCGGGGCTGGTGGAGCGTGGGTGAATGTGTCGTTTTGAAACCAAAGGACAGTAAACGCTTCCTCTCCCCAAACTAGACTACCCCGCGGGCCGGCGGCCGTCTTTAGACCGACAGGAGAGAACATGGCGGCCCCCGGCACCCGGAGTTTCAGCCTCTCAGGACTGCTCCCGGCTCAGACCTCGCTGGAGTACGCCCTGCTCGATGCCGTTACCCAGCAGGAGAAAGACAGTCTGGTCTACCATTATCTGCAGAAGGTGGACAGCTGGGAGCAGGACTTGTCAATGCCTGAGTTTCCGGAAGGTGAGGGGCGGCTTCTGGGTGGGGAACCCTCCCGGAACCTCCCCTTCCTCGGGGATGGCGTCCTCCCCTGAAGCGGTGGGCGAGGCGGGGTTGTTTCGCTGGCCCCCGGGCTTGGTGCTTCGCCCCACCCAAGCGGCGGATCGCGTCCCTTTCTAGTTCCAGGTGTCTCGAAGCGGTGGCAGACGATGGGTTTCTCAAGGGCAGAGAAGTGCATATTAGTCCCTGTGTCCGGAGTCCACCCTGGAGCTTGATGTTAACTAAGTAGACGCTCCGTGAATGTTTAATGGCTTAGATAGCGTTGACTGAAATGTCCGTGCCACCGTATCCGTATGTAGTCTGGTTCCTCGGAATCATCATCGTTTTCCTGCGTCATCTTAGCCAACCTTTATTGATCACTCCTGTGTGCCATACACAGTTCTGAACATTTCAGGTGGATTACATTTTATTTAATTTCCTTTACAATCCCATGAAGTACTTTCATTAGTTCTGGTTTACAGTTGAGGAAAGTGAGGCAGGGAGGTTAAGTGTCTTGCGCAGGCCCTCACAACTAATGAATCCCAGAATTGGATTATACAGACCCCAGATTTGCTGGTTTCTTAGCCGGGCTGTATTTCTTTCAAAGTTGTGAGACTTTTTATTTTGAAAATCTGAATCATTTTGCTTATTTCCAGGCAAATTGAATCCTGGCTGTGAGCGTTTGGAACATGAGGGAAGAAATATTCCCAGCAGTGCTGTTCGTGAAGCACAGCTTGCTATGATAAATGAAACTGTAGTTTCTTTGGTTGGGACTGGTATTGTTTTGCCTGTTGCTTTTGGCATGTGTCCTGGCATGACACTGAAACCCCATGTATAGTTAATTGGTTGAATGCGGCAGGGATCCATTATCTCATGGGAGGTAGATTGAAACCTTACCTTTGACAGAGTATTTTGTGTTTCCAATCTATTTGCATCCCCTTGAGAAGTGCTTATTTTTTCAGTTGTTAATCCTGTACTGGCTTTGAAATATGATGGAATTCTTAGCAAAAAATTGGGTATATGAATGCTTATCCCATCAAAGAAACTTTAAACGGTTAGGCGCTCAACTACTAGCTGAAAGGTTGGCAGTTTAAACCCACCTACAGGTGCCTCGGAATACAGGCCTGGCAGTCTGCTTCTGAAAGGTCACAGCCTTGAAAACCCTATGGAGCAGTGCTGCTCTGCACACACTGGGTCGCCATGAGTTGAAATCAACTCACTAGCAACTAACAACAGTTCTTAAGCTTCACGTTCATTTTTCATAGTTCATTTGTACTTAATTATGTATGCAATTAGGTCCTCTTAATGTTTGATGTTTCCTCTTGTTTTTGCCTACGCGTGTTGATTTTTCACTTCTCACACACAGACTATTACACTATTTTTGAAAGAATTCTAGTTGTTTTAGTAGCTTTTTCTTACTATATTTATGGCCTGCGTCATAACAGCAGCTTTCCCATCCTCTCTCCTTCACCCTACGGGCTCCTTTTCTTCTTTCTTCTGTCTTTGGGCCTTTGATCTTTACGGACTTGTATTCATGGTCATTTTCTTTTTCTTTACAAATAAATTGTTTTGTCACAGTCATGAAGATACATCATTACTTTTATTTCTACTGTGTATTTATAGAAATGGGTGGTTTTTTGTAATTAATAAAATAATAAATAAATTCAGTTGCCACACCCTTTAAATAATACTGTCATCTCAAAGTTTTTGACTTACTGTAGCCTTAGGAAAAATAATGGTTCATGTTTTGGATAAATTATCTTTTTCTTTTCTTTTAATCATTGTAATCTATTTTGTGTAAATTTCAGGATTAGAATGGCTGAACACAGAAGGACCTATTTCTGTCTACAAGGATCTCTGTGGAAAAGTGGTCGTCCTTGATTTCTTCACCTACTGCTGCATAAACTGTATTCATCTATTGCCTGATCTTCACGCATTAGAACACACGTACTCTGATAAAGGTATCTGCCCTTTAATTCCTTTCTAAGAAATTGTCTTTGCTTGGGAACAGGAAGACGCTAGCTGATTTATTTACTCATAGGAGAATGAACACCAAAACTTCATTGATTCTAAAAGTAATTTCTAGTTTATGAGTTAAAGACTCTATGTGCCTTTTCATGAAGGCTTAAGCTTGGTGATAATGGCTTTGCCTACCTAAAAAACCAGCCTTTAGTGTATGTCTTTCTCTGAGAATAAGGGCATAATTTACTTTTTTATGACAGAGTTTTTAAAAAGGTCTTTTTTGTACGTGTGGACTGACCAAAATTGTGTTCTCTGAAGAAATGAAATGTATGACCCTAATTTTATACTTTTATCACTATGATGTAAAAGTTTAGAGATCTTATAAGGAAATGTAATTAGGCTTCTGTTAATTTCAAATGACATGAGCTACAATGAAAAGCAAAATATTATAACAGATTTTTTTCTCTGTCCCTGCTTTATTAAAAAATTATAAATGTTAATATTTTCAAAGCACATGGGGAAATTCTCTTTTATAGTACTACAAATTCTGAAGATATAAGAGATTATATTTACTTTGTTCTAGAAGTTCAAAAAAATAACTTATTTTTTCCTAATCTACCTCTCTAAAAAGAATGCATGGGGGAAAATTAAGCTATTATAGGTCACACTTATTTAGGTTTAAATTCACTGAAGCTTCACTGTTGGAGTGGATGAAAAGGAGAGAGAGTCACTGATCTTTATGAGAGTAGAGATGAGAATAGAATATACACGTACAAAAATGAAGAGTACCTTGAAACTTAGTTAAGAAAAAGAGTTATAAATAAAATCTTGCAGTGCAGGTGAAATTTCCCATCAATAGAGATTTGTTGCGAACTCAGATATTCCCAATAGCTAAATCATGTTTTCAAAAATTCATCTGGTGACTTATAGGAAGATAGTAACATGAGCAAGTCTGATATCCCAACCCTCCCACGTAAGCACCAAGAAGAAACCCAAACCCATTGCCGTTGAGTTGATTCTGACTATAGTGACCCTATAGGACAGAGTAGAACTGCCCCATAGGGTCTCCAGGCAGCAACTGATGAATTCAAACTGCCAACCTTTTTGGTTAGCAGCGTAGCACACTGTAGCTCTTAACCACTGTGCCACCAGGACTCAATAAAAATGAAGACTGCCTTGAAACTCAGTTAAGAAAAGGAGTTATAGATAAAAGCAACTAAAAATCTGTAATTTCAAGTTTGTAAGAACTCTGAAAAGTAGGTGTAAGATTGTAGCAACTAACCACATGCATCTATTATAGGAGACAAAGAAGGGCATCATATAATGTTGTCAACAGTATAACAATTATAAATCTATATGCCTCTAACATCAGAGCCCTGAAATCTATGAAGCAAATACTGACCAAAAAAAAAGGGAAAAATAGATAATTCTACAATAACAATTCTATAGTAGTAGCTGGATACTTCAGTACACTACTTTCAATAATAGATAGAATATCTAGAACGAAGATCAGTAGGAAATAAAGGATTTGAGCAATACTATAAACTAGTTAGTCCTAACTGACATGTATACAATACCCCACCCAACAACAGCATACTACACATTCTTCTCCAGTGCACCTGGATTGTTCTCCAGGATAGACCAAACAGTCTCAACAAATTTATAAAGTTTAAAATCATACGGAGTATCATCTCTGAACACAATGGAGTGAAACTAGAAATTAATAACAGAAGGAAAACTGGAAAATATAAAATATGTGGAAATTAAACAATATACCATTAACCACTGTGTCAAGAGAGAAGTCAGAAAATACTTAGAGGCAAATGAAAATGAATGCACAACATACCAAAGCTTATGGGATGTGGCGAAGGCAGCATTCAGAGGGAAATTTATAGCTGTAAATGCTGTTTGTTTTATTTTATTTTATTTTTTTAAAGAAAACAGTAACCTAAGTTTACAGCTTGAGGAGCTAGAAAAAGAAGAGCAGACTAAGCCCATGGCTACTCGAGGGAAGGAAATAACAAAAATCAGGGTGGAAATAAATGAAATAGAAAATAGAAAAGCAGTAGAATCAGCAAAACCAGAACTTTGTTCTTTGAAAAGGTAAATAAAATCGACAAACCTTTAGCTAGACTGTCAAAAAAAGAAGATGCAAATAACTAAAATCAGGAATGAATGTGGGGACATTAAAACCAAACCTACAGAAATAAAAAGAATCATGAGAGAATGCTATGAACAGTTGTACACCAACAAATTAGATAACGATGAAATGGATAAATTCCTAGAAACACAAACATGTAAATTATCTAAATTGACTAAAGAAGAAAAAGAAAATCTCAACAGACCCATGACAAGTGAAGAGATTGAAACAGTCATGAAAATCCTCCTGACAAAAAAAAAATTCCTGGGCCAGGTGGCTTCACTGGGGAATTCTACCAAGCATTTAAAAAATTGGCACTAACCATTCCTAAACTCTTCCAGAATTAAGAGAGAACACTTCTTAACTCATTCTGTGAGGCCAGCATTACCCTGATACCAAAGCCAGTTAAGACACCACAAGAAAAAACAAACTATAAACCAATATCTCTTACGAATATAGATGCAAAAACCCTCAACAAAATAGCAAACTGAATTCAACAGCATATTAAAAGGATTATACATCATGACCAATTGGGATTTATTTCAGGAATGCAAGGGTGGTTAACATAAAATCTATCAGTGTCATATGTTATATACCACATTAATAGAACAAAGGAAAAGAACCACATTATCATCTTAGTGGACAGAGAAAAGGCATCTGACAAAATCCAACACCATTTCATGATAAAACCACTAACAAACTAGTAATAGAAGGGAAATTCTTCAGTATGGTAAAGGGATCTATGTAAAAACCTACAGCTAATATAATATTGGAGAAAGACTGAAAACTTGCCCCTTAAGCTAAGGAACAAGACAAGGATGCCCACTCTCACCACTGCTCTTCAATATTATACTAGAAATCTTAGCCAGAGCAGTTAGTCAAGAAAAAGAAATAACAAGTATCCAAATTGGGAAGGAAGAAGTATAAATATCCCTCTTTGCAGATGACATGATCCTATATATAGAAAATCCCAAAGAATCCACAAGAAAACTGCTAGAGCTAATAAATGAATTCAGTAAAGTGGCAGGATACAAGGTCAAAAACTGGTTGGGTATCTATACACCAGCAATGAGCAATCTGAAAAGGAAATTAAGAAAGCAATTCAATTTATAGTAGCATCTAAAAGTATAAAATACCTAGAAATAAATTTAACCAGGGAAGTGAAAGACTTGCTGAAATTATAAAACATTAAACTGAAAGGAGACGTAAATAAATGGAAAGACATTTCATGTTCATGGAATTGTTAAGGTGTCAATAATACCAAAAGCGATCTATAGTTTCAGTGCAATCGCTATCAAAATTCTAACAGCCTTCTTTGTAGAAATGGAAAAGCTAATCTCAAGTTTATATAGAATTGCAAGGGGCCTTGAATAGCCAAAGCAATCTTGAAAAACAACAAAGTAAGAGGACTCATATTTCCCAATTTCAAAACACACTATAAAGCTACAGTAATCAGCAGTCTGGCACTGTTATAAGGATAGACATATAGGCCAATGGAATAGAATTGAGATTCCAGAAATAAGCTGATTTGTGACATGGGTGCCAAGTCTGTTGGGGAAAGAATAATCTCTTCCATAAATGGTGCTGTGGCAACTGGATCTCCACATCCCGAATGAAAAAAAAGAATGAAGTTGTACCCATACCTCACCTTATGTACAAAAATTGACTCAGAATGGATTCATGACCTAAGTGTAAGAACTAAAACCTTAAAGACTCAAAAGCACGGATACTGCTTCAGGACCTGCTTTTCAACGGTGGAGTCTTAGATATGACACCAAAAACATGCGCAATGCAAGGCAGAATACATAAATTGAACTTCATCAAAATTAAAAACTTTTGTACATCAGAGGACTTTGTCAACAAAGTAAAGAGAGAACCTACAGAATGGGACGAAATATTTGGGTACTATAAATCTAATAAGGGTTTAATATCCAGAATGTATAGAGAACTCCTACAACTCAACAAGTAAAAGACAACCAACATAGTCAAAAAATGGGCAAAGAACTTGGACAGACATTTTTCCAAAGAAGATACAAAAATCATCCATAAGCACATAAAGAAATGATCAGTGTCATTCATCATTATTGGAAATGCAAATCAAAGCCACAATGAGATACCACTTCACCCCGACTAAACCAAAACCAAACCAAACCAAACTCATTGCCATTGAGTCAGTTCTGACTCATAGCAACCCTGTAGGACAGAGTAGAACTGCCCCATAGGGATTCCAAGGAGCGGCTGGTGGATTTGAACTGCCAACCTTTTTGTTAGCAGGCGAGCTCTGAACCATTGTGCCACCCACCAAGGCTCCAACTAGGAAGGCTATTATTAGGAAAACAGAAAATAACAAATGTTGATGAGGATGTGGAGAAATTGGAACCCACATCCATTGATGGGGTTGGAAAATGGTACAGTCGTTTCAGAAAGCAGTTCCTCAAAAAGTTAAACAAATTACCCTATGACCCAGCAATTGCACTTCTAGGTATATGCCTAAAAGACTTGAAAGCAGGACTCAAACGGACACTTGTACAACAATATTAATTTCAGCATTATTCACAGCCAAAGGTAGAAACAACCCAGGTGTCCATCAACAGATGAATGGAGATGCAAAACGTGGTATATCCATACAATGGAATATTCAGCTATGAGTTGGAATCAACTCGACAGCAACAGATTTTTTTGGTTTTATAAAGACAAATGAAGTTTTGATGCATGGATGCACTTCAAAAGCCTTATGTGGAGTGAAGTAAGTCAGATACAAAAGGACAAATGTATGATCTCACTTACATGAAATATTTAGAAAAGGCAAATGCATAGAGACCAAAATTTTTTAGTGGTTATCGGGTGTGTGGGAGGGGGAATGGGGAGTTAATGCTTAGAGGCTACTAAGTTTCTGTTAAAGGTAATGAAAATTTTGGAAGCAGATTGTTGCAATGGTTCCATAACATGGTGGACCTAACTAATGCCACTGAATTGTACACATAAAAATGTTTGAAATGGCAAATGTTTTGTTACAGATATTTTACCACAATAAAAAAAATGCGTATGTAGGGATTTAAGAAATATTATGGATATCTCACTATCTCAGAGTTTTGGATGCCTGTGTCTTATTCAAGCCATAATATTTATTGAACATGTGTTAGGTGCAGTGTACTCTAATAATTGCTAAGGAAATAAGTAACAAAGTTGAATAAAAAGGACTGTGGAACCTGAGGAATGGAGTAACTAACTTTGTCTGAAAGCATTGGGAAAAGAGTTCTCAAAGACAACAACTGAGGTGGGACTTAGAAAATGTGCGGGAATGCTCCTGACGATGCAAATGGGGAGGAGGGACACTCCTGGGTAAGGAAGCATCATATAAACAAGCATGGAAGCATGGAAGAGTAGATTTCTTCTAGGAGTGGGAAATAGTTTGATCTGGCAAGATTTTAGAGGCTCATGGTAAAAGTGAAAGTAGGTAGGTTAGGACTACATTGTGAAGGGCTTTGTATAACGTTCTAAATAGTTTAGACTTTTTCTCCCATTGAGGAAGGGGAGAAGTTGAAGATTTTGTTTTTTTTTAATAGAAAAATAATATAATACAGTGTGTGTTTTAGAAAGGCACAATAGACTAGGTTAAGAATCCCAAGGTTTACTATTTCCATACCTAAGATCACCCTTGAAAGACTATATTTTATTAACTTAATAGATAAACCCCATACCTGAAGCAAATTCAGTGATTTCTTAGAATGGGTCCTTGTAATTCCTTCATCATTTTACTGGAAACATAATCTTTGTAACATAGTGTGACAAAAAATAAAAATAATTTTATGTACAAATACACTTTTTAAAAGTAATGTACTTTATAAGGGATCTCAAGATTGTAATTTCAAAGAAACATTACTTCAGTAATGTGCTACTATATGAAAATGCTGTTAACTTAAAAATAAAAGATTTTTATATTGATCAGAAGATAAGTCTAATTAATATTCACAGAAGCAGGCACCCAGAGCTTGTCACATAAATGTTTAGTAAGCTATCACTAAATTAGATTTGCTTTCTTGGAGCTAAATGTCTTGTCCAATTACTGATATGTTTCTGAACATATCTGCCAGCAATGCTATTTATATTCTTTTTTTAATTGTGTTTTAGGTGAAAGTTTACAGGGCAAATTAGTTTCTCATTCAAAAATTTATACACAAATTGTTCTGTGATGTTAGTTGCAGTCCACACAATGTCAGCACTCTCTCCCTTTCCCTTTTCACGCTGGGTTCTCCTCATCATTTGTCCAGGTTTTCTCTCCCTTCCTGCCTTCTCGTCTTTGCTTCTGGGCAGGTGTTGCCCATTTGGTCTCATATACTTGACTGAACTAAGAAGCACATTCTTCACATGTTACTGTTTTATAGGCCTGTCTAGTCTTTGGCTGAAATGTGGACGTCGAGAGTGGCTTCAGTTCTGAGTTAGCAGGGTATCCATGAGCCATAGTCTTAGGGGCTCTTTCAGTGTCTGTCAGACCAGTAAGTCTGGTCTTTTTTTGTGAATTTGAATTTTGTTCTACATTTTTCTCCCGCTCTGTTCAGGAGCTATTTATATTCATGAAGTAACATTCACCAGCCTATGTTAAATTCCTCAGGATATTTAATTTATTTTATCAGTAAGCCAGAAGTGCTCAGCTGAGTGAGGAAGTGCTTATTTGTTCAGAAACACCCTGGAAGAGGCCCCATTTAATACCCAGTGTCCTTCCTCTGTAAAACAGCTTTTAACCATTTGTTGTAACTCAGATTTATAATGGTGACCAGTATCACTTTCACAATACAATAAAAGAAATTACAAATGCCAGAGTCTTAAGGCAAAAAGTAAAATTTACTTAATAATATTTAATGGTTCAGATGTTAAAATTTTTTAAAAATGTAAACTGTGTCTTAAGATTGTTATTAATTCATAATAATTTAGCTTCTATTTATATTAAACTGACAGTTGCCAAGGTGTTTTTTTTCTTTCATTTGCTACTTGAGAGTTTCTAATTTTTTTTTTTAACCTTTTTATGTTGGATACATTAATGGTGTGCTGTTATATAATGGAGCCCAGGTGGTGCAGCGGTTAAGCACTCTTCTGCCAACCTAAAGATCACCAGTTCAAACCCCCTAGCCGCTCCATGGGAGAAGGTGTGGCAGTCTGCTTCCGTAAAGATTACAGTCTTGGAAACCCTGTGGTGCAGTTCTACTCTGCCCTTTAGGCTCGCTATGAGTCTGAATTGACTTGATAGCGATGGGTTTGGTTTGGTTTCGGTATTACTTAATACCCAGGTTTAGCACAATGACCATTGTCCAAGGAAAAGCACTTTTGTTTTGTAGGGAAACATCTATTAGGAAATATGCCATATTTTAAAATGTGGTAGTAAGTATATGTTAATATATAACTAAATCAGACTTTTAAAACCCTAAATGTCATAATACCAAAACCAAACCAAACCTGTTGCCATTGAGTCAATTCCAACTCACAGTGATCCTATAGACAGAGTAGAACTGCTCCATAGAGTTTTCAAGGAGCACCTGGTAGATTTGAACTGCTAACCTTTTGGTTAGCAGCCATAGATAGCTCTTTATCCAGTATGCCACCAGAGTTTCCAAATGTCATGATACTACCAAGTAAATAGTGCTGTTCTCTTCAGTGGTATATGCTGTTTTTTGTTTTACAGTTTATTAAAAATTAATAAGAATGTATTTCTAATTTTATAGTGAAACTAAGCCTAAGTAGGTCAGTGTGTAATTTTACTTTGTGTTAAGGATCCCTAAAATCACCCCCAGGTTCAAATTCATTCAGAGAATTCACAGAACTCAGCATATAGCGTACTCACAGCTATGATTTATTCCAGCAAAAGAATACATAACAATCTCAGCAGAGAGAAAAAGATACATGGGATGAAGTCTAGGGGAGACCAGGTGTAAGCTTCCAGAGTCTTCTTGCATTGGAGTCACATGGGATAAGTTTAATTCCCCCAGTAAGGAGGTGTGACAATGTGTTTGAAATGTTGTCAGCCAGGGAAGCTCGTTAGAAACTCAGTGCCAAGGGTTTTTACTGGGGACTGGTCACATGGGTAGCTTCTGCCTGGCATGTGCTAGAATCCAAGAAGGAAGCAGGCGTTCAACATAAACCATATTATTTGTACAAACAGTTTACGCACACGAGCCACTTTTACCAGTTCTAGAAATGGTGAGAATCCTCCCCAAATTCAGCCTCCCAGATGCCAGCCAAGGGCCAACCTTGTAAGCAGGACTTTCAAAGGACAGCAGTCAGACCTGCTATGTTAACTCTTTTCTGCGCACACTTTATCTTTTATTTTTTCGACCATCCCTCCATTATTCTGTGTTCTTAAATGGTTAAAATACTATGAAAATAGGTCAATTTATGGCACACTTTCAGAGTATTTAATGTGGACATAGCGTAACGTCAACTTTTGACTAGCTGTCAAATTTGCCTCTGATCCGTGCTCCCATTTAGTGTTCAATGACTTTGATCCTTTCATTTTATGTTTCCATTGCTCTTAGAATAAACATTAAAATTCTACCTCTCGAGCATCCTCTTCACACTCTTTTCCTGCCCCGGGGTGTTCTAGCCACCCTGGACTTCCTTGAGTTTCTCAAGAATATCATTACTTTTCCTGCTTTAATGCCTTGACTAGCATACCCTTAGGGAGAGGGAGAAGGGGTAGGAGAAGATGCTGATGAGATGGGGTTTGGTTTTTATAGTAAGAACAATTAAAAGCCAAACGGATTTTCTGCAAGAAGGTGACATGATCAGATTCCTGTTTTTTGAAAAATCAAGCTCACTCCTGGGTGGATACTAATGGGTAGACAAGAATGGATGTAGGAGATATGCGACAGGGATATTGTCATACTCCTTGTGAAACATGATAATAGCTTGAAATTGGTTATAAGCGATAAAATCAACAGCACCTGGTAATGGATTAGATATGGGTGATAAGGGATGGCTAGTTGGTTATTAGAGACGTCCGAGGTAGGTTTCTGACTTGTATAATTGGGTGGATGGTGGTGACATTCTTTGACAGGAAACACTAGAGAAAGGACATGTTTGGAGCAGGATGTCATGGGTTTAGTTTAAGGTATCTTGCATTTATTGAGCTTAAAGTATCTTTAAGACTTAAACTTCATTTTCCACATGACTTCTCATTGCTCTTAGGATAAAGGTCCAAATCCTTGACTTAACAAGGCTGACTCCTGTCTGCATGTTCATTCTCATTTTGTCCCATGCTCCCCTTTGTTCTCTGTGCTAAGTTACCGTCCTCAGTCCTTTCCATCTTGTATGCTGTCTTTAGTGTGTGCTGTATTCTCTCCCTGCACTCCCCTTCAGCACCCTCTTCATCTAGTTAGCGCTTTCTCATTGTTCAGATCTCACCGCAGTCATCACTTCTTCAAGGAAATGTTGGGGTATATTGATGAGAAGGAAAATTATTGAAATATTGGAAGGAGAACATGCCATGGGTTGGTTAGTAAAAATAGAGTATGTTAAGTCAGTGAATTCAGATGCTGGGAAAAGTTACACAAGTTGAGGAGGAGGAGACTGTTGAGTATTTGTAATTTTGAGACCTTAAAAATGAGTTTTTTATGAGAAACTAATTTGTGCTGTAAACTTACAGCTAAAGCACAATAAAAATTTTTTTTTAAATCATTTAGGAATAAAATTTACAGATCTTTGTGACCAATTTAAAAAAAAATATACGAGATTTTTGTCAATAACAGAACTCAACCAAATGGACAGAGTGCCAGGTTAAGGTGGAACTAATCAGGTTGCACTCTTGGTTCCTCTGGTTATGAGGCTCTTTCCTCATGTTAATTATTATAATGAAAAAATCCACATGCAAATGAAGTAGACAATTAGGGGCAGAACTTCATGCGATCTAGCTAGCTATACCTTGGAGAGAGGTGAAAGAGGAGTTGGGGGAAGAGGATTATACAGTGCATAAGGGATGAAATCCCAAGGAGATGGACTGATTATAAATAAAAGGGATTGGAGTAAGCTTGCAAATTAAAGAAAGAGCTCCTTGGCTCTGTATGCCCGTCACCGCTCATGCTGATGTAGTTGTAGCCAGTGTAAGCAGATTTACCTGTTCTAACTGGAATCATCACTCTGTGGAAGGAACCCTAGTTTGGAAGCAATAGAGCACATTGTTCTGTTGGCTTTTGTGAGTTGACTTGGATTGCCAACTGTGGGCTGGCTGATGTGATTGCCTTCCTTATGCCTTGACACCCCCCTCCCCCAGGAGGTTTAGTGTACCCACAGAAAGTAAAAAACATTGAAGGGAGAGTCAATAGAAACCTTCCTGACTAACCCCTCAGTAGGCTTGGTAGATCAGATTGCCCTATTATACCTCTCCTTTGTGGCATGTTGTTCTTAGTTGTAGGTGAATCGGCTGTGACTCATGGCTACCCCACGGACAAGAGAATGAAACACTGCCTGGTCTTGCACCATTTTCATGATCATTGGTATGCTTGAGTCTATATCATTATTTTACATTTGTTAGTGTGATACTTGATTCACATCTGACTTGACTCTGGTAAAGACAGGGACATTTAATACCAGTCATATGCTAGTTAGTTTTTGTATCCTTGTTTTATCACTTATTCTAACTAAAGCATAAGCTCCTTTAGGAGTTTATACTATACATATGTCCATGATGTACAGTATAGTGCATTGAATAATGCTGAGGGAATTCAGTGCTAGAGTAATTTAAGACTTTCACTTGATCTTAATTTTTAAAGAAAAGATAGCCTCTAGATAATTGAGGCATTCCAAAAAGAAGAGGATGGGCTGGGGAAAAGTATAGAAGGAGGTAAAGTGAGCCCATTTATAGTAGTAATAAGAATAATAGCAACAATTAACATTTATCGAGTACTTAAACTATGTATACTTAATTAGTTATCAGGAATTATGGAAAAATATGATTGAATTAAAGTTTTTAATTTTTCTGAATTTATTTCTAGAAAAATTTTCATTTGCCCCATAAGAAATAGTTATACATATGAACAAACTTCAACGTTTTTGTTTGTTTAAGGAAAGCTTAAATGAATAGTAAAAAATAAATAAAATCTGACAGGCGAAGACGGGAGGGAAGATAGGAGATTTCTAAATATAATAAAAACTAACAACTCACAACAATCTTAAGAAGTAGATTATTCCCATTTTACAGATAAGAAAACTGAGGTACAGAGAGATTAAGCAGTTTGCCAAAGGTCACCTAGCAGTGAATGGTGGAGCTAAGATTTCAGCCCCCCGGAATCTGACTCCATATTCCAAATTTTTCACTACTATGAAAAATAGCCCCATATTGCAGGAGATTTCATAAAGAAATTTGACTAACTTTAACTTTGTAGAGTCAATAGTTGTATGAAATATCTACCGGCATGCATAAAATATATGCACTCATTGCTTATTTGATCCCTTTCTGTTAGCCAAATGCTCTTTCTTTTCAGAGATAAAGTAAAATTGAATAACAGTGCAAGCAATTGTATATTATAAAATTTTAATGGGATAGATAACAAAATGATTTTTGTAGATATTTTTGTAGCATTTATGGTTAAATAAGTATCTGGAAGATGCATACTAGGGTGAATAGTTTTTGTGTATTCTGGTTTTCCCCCCAACATGAAGCAAGCTATTTATCTTACACATAAAGTAGTATCTGAAACAAAAAGAACTATAAAAGTTACTAAATTTAAAAATTATTATTAAGGGTAGAACATGCAAGGACATGCCATATTCATTTGCAGAACAAGCAGCAGACAAAAATGAAAATGCTATGAATCATTTGAATGTCAAATTATGTCAGTTATAATTGAGTTTCTTTTCTTTCAGTATTAAGAGTTTTTGGTGAGGTTTTAAAAACAGAATTTCTCTTTTAAAATTTTTTCATTAAGAAAGATATAATTTCATTTATATGAAATACATCATTTACTTAAAGAAGCATTTTCAGAATTCCATTAAGTAAGGCTATGAAAGGGGCTTTAGGTCTTGAGTATATTTATCTAATCAATTAATAAAATATCAAAGGACAAGATTTACTCCAGCTAAATTATACCTCAATAAATATATTTTTTTTAAAAAGAAAGAAAGTATCTATCATTGCTACTTCCAGGTTTGGAAGAGAATGGTGGCCACCTGATTTCAAATATCTTCACTAATCCTCTCCCTCCCCCCAGCCCCATAAGATCAACCAGAAGAGCAAATAAAACCACGTATGACCCTGCATTTAGCAATACTAAAACCAAAACCAAACCAAACCCGTAGCCATGGAATTGATTCCGACTCATAGCGACTAGGAAACAGAAAATATCATGGCCTTCAAGTTACCTATAAGTTGAGAAATAAACCAAATTCCAATAAAGGTCCTGTTGCTTCAAGCCCAGTAGTTCAGATCTGAGTTTTCTAAGCACTTGCTGCACTGGTTTGGGTTAGTCTCACACATGGATGGTTCAGAGGTTAGGCCAAAACTTGTGAGAGTTCACAAACTGAAAGAATCCTTTTCTCCACCTCTATTCCTTCCAGGATTCCCCTCACATACTCCAGTTTCCCTGGTTCCTTGCGCCAGAAAGGTAGTGAAGTTTCTTCTGTTGTAATTTTAGCCTCCTGCATTGCTTCAAAACTGGGCCCACCAGTAAGGCATGGCTACGAAGGGGTGGGGTGGGGGGAAATCTGGAAACTCACCCTTATATGGTTTGCTTTTCCCAGTTTTTACTCCTCTCTACAATCCAACTACTTTTGTTTACTTTTCACAATCCTCAGGTAGGTGTGTGTTGTAGGTGTTTTGGCCTGGAGTTAATAGTTGTAAACAGTGGAGGGATAGGCTATTGGAGAATTACACCTCCATAGCAGAAATAGAACTCCAATTCATGTGATTTTGCTCTTCATGCTGATTTGTATAGTTTTTGATGGGTACGTTGGGAGATTTGAATTTACATAGCTATTATTACCTCTGCTACTTTGGTAGTCAATATTGTGTTTTTTCTCTGAATCCAGCCTAATACTTCTCTTTTTTCTTTTTTTCTGAGTGCTTGTTCTAAGAACTATAATAAAACCAAAAACCAAACCTGTTGCCGTTGAGTCCTTTCTGACTATAGGACTGAGTAGAATTGCCCCATAGGGTTTCCAAGGAGCGGCTGGTGGATTTGAACTGCTGACGTTTTGGTTAACAGCCGTAACTCTTAACCACTGCGCCACCAGGGCTCCAAGAACTATAATAAGAATTTTAAGTAAATCTACCACCTTATATTATAGAAACATTTATTTGTTCTGTTAGTTTGTAGTATTAGGTTATGTTAAAAAAAGAATGGTACTACAATAAATACCAAGAAAAGCAGTCATAGTCGCTGTGAATTTCTGGCGGAGTGGTTAACAGCTATGGCTGCTAAGCTAAAGGCAGGCAGTTCAAATCCACCAGCTGCTCCTTGGAAACCCTCTGTGGCAGTTCTGTTCTGTCTCGTATGGTCACTATGAGTCGGAATCGACTCAATGGCAACAGGTTTTTTTTTTTTTTTTTTTTTTTTTTTTTTTTTGAGTTTATTCTAGGTGGAAAAAAGTCACAAAATTTCAAAATCTTCTTAAGAAAATAGTTCCTTTTTTTTTTTTTTTTAATAGCTTTGCCTAGGTAAAGAGCATAAAGAATTTTAATCCTGAAATAGCCCAATGAATTTAATCATATGTGTTTTTATGTCATTATCAAGATTGTCGTGAGGTATGTATTTGTTAATTTTTTTATACGTGTGTTTACATGCAGTTGAAGACACTAATATAGGTCTTTCTACTTTTTTTCTTTTTGATCTATGGACTATTTACATTTATATTAATGACCCCAAACCTGATGTATAGGTGATGATATTCAAACTTTAATACTTCCTAATGTTCAACTTCTAATTCTTCCCTTTCAGATGGTCTTCTGGTTGTTGGTGTTCACTCAGCTAAGTTTCCAAATGAAAAAGTCCTGGATAACATTAAGAGTGCTGTTCTTCGCTACAATATCACCCACCCTGTGGTTAATGATGCAGATGCCAGCCTTTGGCAAGAACTAGAAGTCTCCTGCTGGCCAACTCTGGTCATACTTGGACCCCGTGGAAACATGTTGTTTTCCTTGATGGGAGAGGGACACAAAGATAAATTATTCTTATATACTTCGATAGCTTTAAAGTATTACAAAGATAGGGGACAGATCAGAGATAAAACAGTTGGAATAAAACTCTTTAAAGATTCTTTGCCACCTTCACCATTGCTATTTCCTGGCAAAGTAATAGTAGACCATGTTACCGAGAGATTAGTAATAGCAGACACTGGACATCATAGAATTTTGGTCGTCTGGAAGAATGGACAGATTCAATACAGGATTGGAGGTAAAGTGTGCTTCTAATTATGATATATAATGTGTTGTACAGTAAAAAAAAAAATAGCTCAAGTAAAAATAGCAAAATTTAAATTTATAAATAACAAATTATAGCGCATTATAGAGGGGCAGTATAATATTCATTGACTTATAACTTTATCATGAAATTATTTTGTTAATTGATGTGTAGTATGAGAAGTAACTTCTTCTTACTCCCTCAAAAATCAAAAATCCCCAAAAGGCTCCATTAAGGTCAAAAGGGGAAAATCTTTAAGTGAGAACTTTAAGGTATATTTGCATATCCTATCTTGTTTTTTTAAAAACTCTTCACTGTTGTATCTTAAGAAGGTCCTACCTATATACTTTCTGGATTTTGGACATTTTAAATGAAAGTATTATATTTTACTTTTCATCAAAATATAGCCATATCTTTTCAAAACCTTTTTGTATCCCAGGAACTTGAGATTTAGATTATAAAATAGGTAAGTTAGGAGTTACATATAATTTTACTTTTCTTTTCTTCCATAAGAACTTCAGCATACCCTAGATCCATCCCTTTGGGTAGCAAAATAAGTTTCATGCAAGCATGGATCATTTTGTTCCATATCTCTCTGGTCTCAGATCTAAAAAGAGTTCATGTTTACAAGTACATAATAAAATCTGTGAAGCACATTCTTATTAATCCTGCTTGTCTAGGCTCAACTGGCATCAAACATATTAGTCAAAGAGAAGAACAATTCATCTTTTGCAACCATGCTTTTGTAATACATGCTGTGTTAGTACATAGAGTAGGGATATCAGAATTCCTAATGGAAATAAGATAATCATATTCATAGCCCTCATGCTGTTCTTAGTATGACAAGATACTATCTCCTTAGGTCTTGAATTTTTTATGTCTCTTGTTCATAACAAAGGTTAGCTTTGTTGTTGGAGTTACAGTATATGTATTTGTTTTGTGTTGCTTGTTTCCGCTACTTGGTATTCTGATTTATGACAGGCAGTTAAGAGAATTGTTACTCAAAAAGTGTCTGTCGTAGAAGCTTGAATTTATATGGTTTAAAAGGGTTTTTAATAGATTCTATAATTTTCAAAATAGGAGAATATTGTCCTTTGTTAAACAGATAAACCAGCAGCAAGCTACATTTCCCAAATCATGTTTCTAGAAATACTGTAATCTTGTGATATATTAATAGCTATTCTTCAGTTTTTTTTTAAATGAATTCTTTGATCAGTACACTTGGGAAACACTGATTTGAGGTGATTTAACAGTTTTTTTGTTATTATGGTGTCACAGGACTTCTCAGGTCTTTTACTCTGCTAATGTGCCTCATTAATATCTGAGAGGGGGTTAAAATACACAATATTTTCCAATCCGAAGTGACCGTAGAACTCTTCCCCACCCCCCAGGGAATTCCCATCAATAACAACAACAATGGTAGTAATAATAATAATAGCAGCAGTAATAGTAATCATAGCAAATACTTGCGTAGTGCCTGCTATATGCTTGGCACTATTCTAAGTACTTTACATGTATTAACACATTCAGTTCTCACAGTATTCTGAGGTAGGTACTATTATTAGTCCCATTTTACCGAAGAGGAAACAGAGACAAATCATCATCTAAGAAGACGTAAGAGCTAGGATTTGAACTAAGTCTACTGGGCTCTAGAATTCATATTCATAGCACACAGTTAAGTACTCGGCTGCTAACCAAAAGATACACACCCAGCAGCTCTGCAGGAGGAAGACTTAGTGTAAAGATTACAGCCAAGAAGATCCTGTGGGGCAGTTCTACTCTTTCACATGAGGTTGTATGAGTTAAAATTGACTCAGTGGCACTGGACAACAATACCCACTGCATTATTCTACCTCTCTTACTAACATCTGGGACAGTAGGATTCTGCAAAGCATACTTTGGAAATGCTGGCTTAGAGGCTTTAAATGGCTTCCTCTGGTCACAGCAATAACAATTACTTGTATTTTGTGATATACTCTTCACCCCTGAAACTCCACATGTATTACAAAAGCAGAGAAGCAGTCCAGTAGACCAGAATCACATTTTGTCTAGACCATTCTTTCTTAAAGTGTATATGAGATGTTATAGAACTTTGTGGCAAAGTAAAATAGTAGATATGAGGGATTCTTAATCTGGGGTCCTTGGACTCTTAAGTAGTGCATGAATGGCCCTCAGGGGATCTAGGAGCCCCTTAAAATTGCAGCATTTTATGGGCATGTATATTTTTCTGTATTTTCATTGTATTACCAAAGAAGTATATCTTGCAAAATTGTTAAAAATCATTCATCTAGATACTGAAAGGTTAAAATTATTTTTTACCTCTTTCTGGTCTAGCTAATAGGTAATTAAGATGCTTTAAAATTTATTTTCTTATGATATATGATACTGTACTTAAGTGCACTAAGACAGACTAGAAATAGAAAGAAGGACCTGGCCGTCTCCTTCTGGGAAAAAAAAAAAATGACCAGTGAAAACCTAATGAATAGCAGTGAAACATTTTCTGATGTAGTGTCGGAAGATGAGCCCCTCAGGTTGGAAGGCACTCAAAAGACTACTGCGAAAGAGCTACCTCCTCAAAGTAGAGTCAACCTTAATGATGTGGGTGGAGTCAAGCTTTTGGAATCTTCATTTGCTGATTTTGCATGACTCAAAAATGAGAAGAAACAGCTATAAACATCCATTAATAATTGGAACATGGAAAATATGAACTGTGAATCTAGGAAAATTGGAAGTCATCAGAAATGAAATGGAACGCATAAAGATTGATATCTTAGGCGTTAGTGAGCTGAAATGGACTGGCATTGGCCATTTTGAGTTGGACAATCATATGGACTACTATGCCAGGAATGACAAATTGAAGAGGGCTGGCATCACATTCATTGTCAAAATGAACATTACAAGATCGATCCTGTAGTATACCACTATCATTGATAGAATAATATCCATACGCCTACAAGGAAGACCAGTTAATATGACTGTTATTCAGATTTACTCACCAACCAGTAATTCCAAAGATGAGAAAATTAAAGATTTTTACCAACATCTGCAGTCTGAAATTGATGAAACATACAACCAAGATGCATGGATAATTACTGGTGATTGGAATGCAAAAATCGGAAACAAAGAAGGATCAGTAGTTGGAAGACAAGGCCTTGGTATTAGAAATGACACCAGAGATCACATGATAGAATTTTGCAAGACCAAAGACTTGTTCATTGCAAATACCTTTTTTCAACAACAAAAACAGTGACTATACACGTGGACCTCACTGGATGACACAGGAATCAAATCGACTACATCTGTGGAAAGAGATGATGGAAAAGCTCAATATCATCAGTCAGAACAAGGCCAGGGGCCGACTGTGGAACAGACCATCAGTTGCTCATATGCAAGTTCAAGTTGAAGTTGAAGGAAATTAGAACAAGTCCACAAGAGCCAAAGTATGACCTTGACTATATTCCACCTGAATTGGGAAACCATCTCAAGAATAGATTTGACATATTGAATACTAATGACTGAAGACCAAAGGAGTTGTGGAATGACATCAAGGACATTATACATGAAGAAAGCAAAAGATCATTAAAAAGACAGAAAAGATCAAAATGGATGTCAGAAGAGACTCTGAAACTTGCTGTTGAACATAGAGTAGCTAAAGCAAAAGGAAGAAACGATGAAGTAAAAGAACTGAACAGAAGATTTCAAAAGGCAGCTCGAGAAGGCAGAGTAAAGTATTATAATGAAATGTGGAAGGACCTGGAGTTAGAAAACCAAAAGGGAAGAATACGCTCAGCATTTCTCAAGCTGAAAGAACTGAAGAAAAAATTCAAGCCTCGAGTTGCAATATTGAAGGATTCTACGGGAAATATATTACATGATGCAGGAAGCATCAAAAGAAGATGGAAGGAATACACAGAGTCACTGTACCAAAAAGAATTGGTTGACATTCAGCCACTTCAGGAGTTAGCATATGATCAAGAACCAATGATATTGAAGGAAGAAGTCTAAGCTACACTGAAGGCATTAGCAAAAAAGACTCCAAGAATTGATAGAGTATCAATTGATATGTTTCAACAAATGGATACAGTGCTGGAGGTGCTCACTGGTTTATGCCAAGAAATTTGCAAGACAGCTACCTGGTCAACCAACTGAAAGAGATCCATATTTGTGCCCATTCCATCCCCAGAAAGGTGATCCAGTAGAATGCAGAAATTATCAAACAATATTAATATCACACGCAGGTAGCATTTTGCTAAAGATCATTCAGATGCGGTTGCAGCAGTAAATCAACAGGGAACTGCCAGAAATTCAAGCCAGATTCAGAAGAGTATGTGGAATGAGGGATATCATGCCTGATGTCAGATGGATCCTGGCTGAAAACAGAGAATACCAGAAAGATACTTTTATCTGTGTTTTATTGACTACACAAAGGCATTTGACTGTGTGGATCGTAACAAATTATGGATAACATTGCAAAGGATGGGAATTCCAGAACACTTAATTGCACTCATGCAGAACCTGTACATAGACCAAGAGGCAATCCTTTGAACAGCACGAGAATGCTGTGTTTTAAAATCAAGAAAAGTGTGCGTCAGGGTTGTATCCTTTCACCATACTTATTCAGTCTGTGTGCTGAGCAAATAATCTGAGAAACTGGACTGTATGAAGAAGAATGCAGCATCGGGATTGGTGGAAGACACATTAATAACCTGCGTTATGCAGATGACACAACCCTCCTTGCTGAAAGTGAAGAGGACTTGAAGCACTTACTGATGAAGATCAAAGACTGCAGCTTTCAGTATGGATTGCACCTAAACATAAAGAAAACAAAAATCCTCACAACTGGACCAATATGCAACATCATGATAAATGGAGAAAAGATTGACATTGTTAAGGATTTCGTTTTACTTGGATCCACAGTCAACACCCATGGAAGCAGCAGTCAAGAAATCAAATGACATTGCACTGGGCAAATCTGCTTCAAAAGACCTCTTTAAATTGTTAAAAAGCAAACATGTCGGTTTGAGGACTGCGATGCTCCTGACCCAAGCCATGATACTTTCAATTGCCTCATATGCATGTGAAAGCTGAACTATGAGGAAGGAAGTCCAAAGAATCATGGATGCCTTTGAATTATGGTGCTGTCAAAGAATACTGAATATACCTTGGACTGCCAGAAGAACAAATAATTCTGTCGTGGAAGAAGTACAGCCAGAGTGCCCCTTGAAAGCAAGGATGTCAAGACTTAGTCTCACATGCTTTGGACATGTTATCGGGAGGCACCAGTCCCTGGAGACAGACATCATGCTTGGTAAAGTAGAGGGTCAGTGAAAAAGAGGAAGACCCTCAACGATATGGATTGACACAGTGGCTGCAACAATTGGCTCAAACATAACAATGATTGTGAAGATGGAGCAGGACCAGGCAGTTTTTCCTTCTGTTGTACATAGGATCTCTATGAGTTGGAACCAACTCAACAACACTTAAGTCCACTAGTAACCATTATATAGTAAGCTCTATCATTATAGTAAAAGTCACATTTGAGAAAAATAGGTATCTTGAGAAACGTTTTAGTTTTTAGATAGAAGTATTATTTATATTAAAATCCCAGCACTGAGTACAAATCTTATGTTTTTGGTTTTTCTTTGTGATTACTTTTTTAATGTGTAATTTTTTGTATTGCCTCTTAGGACCTAACCCTGGAAGAAAAGATGGAACATTTTCAGAGTCAACTTTTAATTCACCACAAGGTGTAGCCATAATGAATAATACGATATACGTGGCAGATACTGAAAACCACCTTATAAGAAAGGTAATTTTCCATTTGAAATTAAAAGTTTTAGTACTTCTAATCAGAAAAACTTATTTATTTGCTACATTAAATATTTGAAGTTAGGGTAATGATTACTATCTCAAAGCATCTTTATTCGCCTTTTTCCAGAGGTATTTGCTTTAAATTTTATTCATAAATATCTTGTTTTTCTGTGTGTCAAGCCTGTAGTTGTAATTTTTTTAATCCTTTGATTCACACTCCTTTGTCTAATCATCCAGTGCTCCTCAACAGGAACCCTCACGCCCAATTACAGTTAATCCCCATTCCTACTTCCTCCCAGACCTAGGCGACCCCTAATTTACTTTCTGTCTCTGTAAGTTTTTCTTCCTCTTCTATTTTTTTGGATAAATTTGAGAAGGATTGGTGTTAATTCTTTAAGTGTTTGGTAGAATTCACAAGTAAATCCATCTGGGCTTGGGCTTTGTTTTATTGGAAGTTTTTTAATTACTAATTTAATCTCTACTTGTTAGAGATCTGTTCAGATTTTCTGTGTGAGTCAGTTTTGGTAGTTTGTATGTTTCTAGGAATTTGTCCGTTTCATCTAGATTGTCTAATTTGTCCCCACATAATTGTTCATAGTATTCTCTTAAATCCTTTTTATATCTGTAAGTAATGTTGCCTCTTTTGTGCCTCATTTTAGTAATTTTAGCCTTCTGTCTTTTTTTCCTGGTCTGTCTAGCTAAAAGTTTATCAATTTTAGTGATCTTTTCGAAGAACCAACCTTTGATTTCATTGATTCTCTTTTTTTTTCTGGTCTCTATTTCCTTTATCTCCACCCTAATCTTTGTTATTTCCTTCCTTCTACTTTCTACTTACTTTGAGTTTAGTTTGCTCTTCATTTTCTAGTTCTGAAAGGTAAAAGGCTAGGCTGTTGATTTGAGATTGTTCTTATTTTTTAATGCAGGCATTTATAGCTATAAACTTCCCTCTAAGCACTGTTTTCCCTGGATCCCATGATTTTTCGTATGTTGTGTTTTCATTTTCATTCATTTCAAATTATTTTCTAATTTTCCTATGATTTCTTTGACTCATTGGTTGTTTAAAAGTGTGTGTATAATTTCCAGTTTTCCTTCTGTTACTGATTTCTAGTTTGATTCCATTGTAGTTGGAGAAGATACTTTGTATGATTTTATGCTTTTTAAATTCATTTGAGATTTCTTTTGTGCCCTAACATGTGGTCTGTCCTGGAGAATGTTGCATATGCACTTGAGTATGTATTCTGCTGTTGTATGGTATGTTAGTCGGTATATAAAACAAATAAATAACCAAACCCATTGCTGTTGAGTTAATTCCGACTCATAGTATGGAGTGTTGTTAAGGTCTTCTATTTTGTTATCTTTTGTCTAGGTGTTCTATCCATTACTGAAAGTGGGATGGTGAAATCTCTAACTATTATTGTTGACCTGTGTGTTTCAAGTTTGTCAGCTTCATGTATTTTGGGACTCTGTTGTTAGGTGTGTATATATTTATAACTATTATAGCTTCTTGATGGATTGACCCTTTTATCGTTATATAATTTCCTTCTTGTGTCTTACTATAATTTTTGTCTTAAAGTATATTTTGTGTGTTACTAGTTTAGCCATTCCAGCTGTGTTTTGGTCACTGCTTGCATGGAATATATTTTTCCATTATTATGTCTTTGTCTTTGGATCTAAAGTAAGGCTCTTGTAGACAGCATACAGAAGGATCATGTTTTCATGGTTTCTTTTAGTGCTTTGTACATGGTTTCCTTTACATCTTTGAGCATATTTTAATAGTTAAAGTGTTTGTCTGGTAAGTTCAGTATTTGGGCTTCTTCAGAGACAATTTCTATTAATTTCTTCCCCCTGTGAATGGGCCATACTTTGTTTCTTTGCATGCCTTGTAATTTTTTTTTCTTTTTTTGAAAACTAGGATTTTGAATATTATAATGTGTAGCAACTTTGAAAATCAGGTTACCCTCCCCTCAAGTTTATTGTTGCTGCTTAGTATAGCTGCTGTTGTTTTGTTATGCCAAGCATAATTGAAATATGTATACTTTTATGAAACATGCATTTAGCTAGATTGTATTTTAAAATTTAAAATTTCCAGTTTCTCTTAAAATATTTTATAGTTAACATGAGATCAGCACCAGTGCTGGTGGAGGCAAGTGGGGAATGGACAGGCAGGGTAATGAGAGTGACTGGGTTGTGTGAATTTAAATAACAAGAAGCCTACCCTATAGTTGAATAGTCTTTCTAAAAAACACTGTGTTGCACATATATGTGTTCTGTTGGAAATATTCAGATATATACCAAAGGAAAAAAAGCAAAAGTAGCATGCATTGAATAAAACATTCATTAAATTTCTGTAGATTGACCTAGAAGCTGAGATTGTGAGCACCGTAGCTGGCATTGGAATTCAAGGTACAGATAAAGACGGCGGAGCCAAAGGAGAACAACAGCCCATCAGTTCCCCTTGGGATGTAGTTTTTGGAACATCAGGTATGTAAACTTCTATTTTTAAATATAACTAAACTTTTCTTAATAAAAGTAAGATTTTAGAAGTTTTCTTGGGACATTCATTTGGATTGATTTTATTGCTTGTTATTTCATACTCTTATACCTGTGGGTTGGGATTTGTTAATTTTGTTAAAACAAATTAAAGACAGCAATAATATACCCAACAGAGAATGTATATTACTATATATAATATTACATATTATATTTTATATACAAGATAGTAATTTAAAGAATTTCATCTTAGCTCAACTTCTATTTAATGTAATTCTAAGTATCCTTACTTTGAAAGAACTATAGTTTCAAAACTTCAAAAGTTGTTCACGAACTATACCATATAACAGTGTCCTTATTTACCCTAATTTGTAGAATTTGTTTTGAAATGATGGCTGCTTTTCAGCAATTAAAAAAAAAAAAAAAAAAACACTACCCTACTGAATTATACTGGTAACAATTCAGACTTATCTTTGTGATCTTTACTACCTTTATTAATTGAATAAAAGACAATGCAGGAGGATTTGTGCTCTTATTTTTCATTGGCCCGCAGCAATACTGAGGTGGTTATTATCTACAGATCTATAACGAGGTTAATGAATCAAGAAAGTCAGTATAATACATTGAAAATGGAATTTGGGACTAAGTGGTTTATATGGTCTTAATGTATTTAGAGAGTGAATAAGCACCAGCTTAGTTAAATGGTTTTACATTTGAGATAATTCTTCTATTATGATGCCAATTTGGTTATAATTCGAAGACCTTAATTTTTTTCATTCTGATTAACTTTTATCAAGCTTTTAATATTCATAAAATAAACTAATGAACTTCTAGCACTACCTGAACTTTATGTATTTAGCTCAGGTATTCTGCGTAAGTTATGTTTTGAGAATTCCATCTTTGGAATTCTATGTTCTAAATAATGATGAGTTATTTCAGTTGCTCACCAGGGGGCACAGAGGGTGGCAGTGGGAGCAGTGCATCCCAGGTACATGAAATAAACAGTTACAGTCTATGTAGAGAATTAAAAACAGTAATAAGACCAATTAAAACTCAGTCGGATCTTTATTACCATGCACCAGCAATTCTAAACAACTTTAGAGTTAAAAATATTCATCCCCACCAGGACTTAGTACTCCTACCACCCTACCTTTGGTACACCACTGAGCTATTTGAGCATAAATCTTACAGATGGAAAAACAGTCTCAAACATATCAGTAAAATAAAACCAAAACCAGACCAAACCCGCTGCCACTGAGTCAGTTCTGACTCAGAGCGACCCTATAGAACAGAGTAGAACTGTCCCATAGGATTTCCAAGGAGCAGCTGGTGGATTCGAACTGCCAACCTTTTGGTTAGCAGCCAAATGCTTAACCACTGTGTCCCCAGGGCTCCAAAATAGTCAGCGTAGGTGAGAATTGTTACTTTTGTATTCTGTTACTCCCTCTCAAGGAAAAAAGAAAATTCTGCCCTAATATGTAAGCCTTTAGTGGTTTATAGCTGATAGTGTATATAGCAATTTAGTTATGGATATTTACATTTTGCAACTTACAGCCTGTATTTACTGTACCTGTCAGCAATAACCACAATAATGCTGCATGAGAAATCATACCAAAAGTCATACAAACCGAAACTTTTCTTTCTCCCTCACATACGGGTTTGGGGTTCGGCTGGTCAAGGCTGAGCTAGCCTAGGCATCACTTCAAGCTGGTTGTTGGGTTCAGATCTGCTCCATGTGTTTCTCATCCTCCTTGGACCAGTAGCTGAGGTGTGTTTTCTTGGCAGAAGGCAGGAGCACAAGAGGGTAAGCCCAGTTGCACACACTTTAAGCCTTTGCTCAAGTCATGTCGGCCTGTATACTGTTATTAAAGCAAATGATATAACCAAGCTCAAACGATGAAGCCATGGCAAGGATGTGGATGTATAATACAGTGAGAGCTGGAACACGCCGATGCTACCTTATTTTTCTGTGTCTCAAAAGTTTTCCACCTTTCACAGGGTACAGTCTTGCCACTCTTCTTTCTCTCCATTTGGTAGAAAATATTTGAGTTTTCCTTCTTGATAGGTTTCCACATTACACAGGTTCCAGCTTTCACAGGTTTTACTGTATTACTACAGACGAGTGAAGAATTGAGACCAATAATTCAATCTAATTTATATTAGAATTTATATTGCTTAGGGACAAGATGTACTTTACTGGATTGGATTTATTTAATGGCCAAAGAGTACTTTAAAATTTTTCTAGGCTACAGTTTTTTCGGTTATATTTTATGGCATGGAATTTCTGGTTGTTTAACTCTGTATTGAGAATGCACCCAGAATTCTTTACAAGGAAAATCTTGGCTCTATTGGCTCTACCTGGAGTGCCATGCTAGTCGAGACTTGTATCTTTATTAAGCTCCTCAGTTTTCAATGAAGGAAGTGAGTCCTACCTCAGCTCAACAGATCATTAAAAGCATATGGCTCCACATTTAACTTGCAACTTAAAATATCTTCATTCCAGGTGTTTGGCAGGAAGAGTAATCTTGAATGCACTTCAGCTCCATGCCTTTCAGAATGCTGGCTAAAAGAAATGTTTTTCAAGCACTGTATGAAGGATCTACAATCACAATGACTATTCTAGTCTAAGAGTTACGTGCCAAAAGTATTCATAGTTAGGCTTTATGAGGTACATAAACTTCCCAGAAATTCTATCTAAGATTGGGGGAAGTGTTGCATAGTTTTCATCAATTTTCAAAGTGGTATGTTACCCCCTAAAATTTTAAGAACCACTGCTTCAGATTACACTAAAATCAAATTCTGCATTAATGTATATTGCCAGAGAATGGGGAAACTGGATCATAGAATATTTGCACTCCTTACAATTATTTTTATTAAACTATTCTGGCATGATGTCGTTTATTGAAAAATACATCAGCACACAAACATGTTACATTCATTTATATTTATGTGTGTGTGTGTTTCATATTATTTACTTCGCCAAAACACAGCCCTGTGAAACTTGTTACTGTTTTGACTATAAGAACTTGCTGGTGGTTTCAGTTACTACATTATAAATGACCTCTCTGATTATCTACTGTAAAAATTATTTTCTGGTCTGTGTGTTACAGATTACTTTTTCCTGAGCATCAGGTTTGTTTTTAAGCTTCTGGATATTTTGACTGTCATAACTGATTATTTTACATTGTTATATTGGCTGCTGGGAAACTTAGAGACACGTTTATCTTTAGCAGAGTATAATGGTTAACATAACATTTGTTTTTTTATATTAATATGGTTGTGTCCTTCTTTTACACCCCTAATTACCTTATGCTTCAGTTGTCTTTAAATTTTATTTACCATCATTAGGGTTTGTTTCTTTGTAAGCTACCTGAATCCTTTGTGAAGGAAAAGTGGAAGTAAATAAGTACAGTATTAAAGTGATTGGGCCTGATAATTAATCCAGATAGAAAATCATCTATTAAAACTGGTAATCATAAAGAATCTAAAAATATTTTAAGACATAAAAATGTACATTTTAGCAAATCTTTACAGGTAGGACAAAAGCCTGTTCTTTAAGAGAGCCCCTGACAGTCTTTCTTGCACCACCAAAAATGTGTTGTTTTGATTTCCTTAAAGTGTGGTGAGAATTTATAAACACCTGAAAGGAGCTGAGGGCTGATGCCACTAGGTTTTTATGAATTTCTTTTAACTCATTCTTTCCAAAGTACAGCTTTGTTTTCATAGAAACAACTTTCTTTTTGCATTCATATTTCTGCATGCATGAACTATTGGTTCGTATAGTACTTAAATTACATAACTATACAACTGGCATAAACAGATGTGCAAATACACAGAATTTGAAGGGGAATGTGGCTGAGAAAAATTGTTTTTCTTTTAAGCACTTTTTTTTAATACTTAACACATTTTATAGAATACTTCTGAAATCTACTATAGTTAGGAATTTGAGAGAATATGGAATTATCAAGGAAAATATGAAAAATAGATTAGGTATTGTGATATGTTTGTAAAATGGGCCACTCTCCAGTGCAAATGAATGGACCACAGCTATACCCAGAAGTATGGACAAATATCAGAAGAAATCTGAAAAAAGGAGGATACAGAAGAAATTTATAATATGATTTATTTTATAGAACGTTCAGTAGCATGCATGACTAAATAAAATTTGAGTGATCCATCCAGACATGGTAAAAGTAAAGCATGAAAAACACTGATTTTAAACAGGTGATTCTTTCTGCGAAGAGGAGAGGGATATGATCATGGAGAGATGCACAGGGGTTTCAAATGATGTCTTAAACTGGTGATGTGCACATGGGTGTTTAGTTACTATGTTTAAACTTACACATGTGTCCCTCTGTATGCATATTTAATTTAAAAGCTATAAGCATTAATCTATAAACAATAAGCATTAAAAAGAAAAAAGTAAAAGGAATGAAAAATTACAAGGACAAATACAGAGTTGAATATACATCCTAACAAGGGACCAAGTTTAATGAACAACATCAAGAATGGATTGGGGAAGGGGACTTGGAAATACTTCTGATTATTAAAAATATACATGTTATAGGTAAATGTATGCGTGTATATATTATAAATAGCACCTGAATATTTATCCTGATTGTGCCATTTCAGGATAAAGACGTAAAAATAAATAACCCAAAGTAATTTTTTACAAAAGTGATTGTTTTCTTCTTTTTTCCTTCTTCTTTTTGATTATCACTCTAAATGTAGTCAGAACTTCATTTTGCACTGAAAATAATTACTAACTGCTATAAATTCATATGTTTTTCAGCAGAAACTTTGCCATGTTGCCAAAATGTGTGTCAGGTCTGTGCTGATTCTTCTCATATGCCAGACAGTCACCTGAGAGGGTTTTTTTGCTTGTTTTAGTTTTTGTTTTTTATCATAAAGGTCAAAACCCTGCCAGTCTGCTGTGCACTTTAGAATTTACCTGATTTAGATTCATTTATAGAAAGGATAATGTGTCCCAATCCCATTAACCTTCCTTGGCCCTTTAATCATCATTTTCCTTAGATAGAAGTTTAACTGTTCTCACACGACCTTTAAGGTTGAAATTCAGCTATTTAGTATGCTAGCCTGGTAATCTTCAGTACTTAGGTAAGTGCTTAGATAATAGGCTTCTCTCACTTCCATTAATATGCTATGAAATACCATTAAAATCATCCTCATTTAAAAATGATATGATACAGACATTTTTGGAGGAATATATTTTATAAAATGTCATTAGTGTATTTTTATTTTTTTTTTAATGCAAAGAATTATAATATTTTTATACCTAAAATTTGAGAGGAGATTCTTATACTATCTTATCACATTGACTTGGTGTTGATAAGATTTTTTTAGTCAGGTTAAAACCAGTTGCCCTTGAGTCACTTCCTACTGACTTTCATAGTGAACCTCTGTGTGTCAGAGTAGAACTGTGCTCTGTAGGTTTTTCAGTGGCACATTTTTCAGAAATAGATCATTAGGCCTTTCTTCTGAGGCACCTCTGTGTGGACTTGAACCAGGGCTTCAAACTGGTTTATTCTGATTTGGCCCCCTGCTGAGAATTTGCATTTCTACCCCAGATATTCTGAATCAGAGTTTACATTTTAACAAGATCTCTGGGTGATTCTTACAGATCTTGTTAAAAATGTAGATTCTGATTCAGTATATCTGTAATGGAAATGCAGATTATCAGCAGGGGCAGAACCAGAATGAACTGGTTCAAAGCCCTAACTCAAACTTCCAACCTTTCAGTTAGTAGCTGAGCACACTAACCCAGGGACTCCTCACAATTACAGAGTCTCCAGATTATTCAAGAGTCAGTCCTAGCTGATCTGACCACACTGATAAAAAATGGTTCATGTTTCATGACAACAGAAGTCTGATAATCCTTTTTTCTTTTTTTTCTCAACTGCCTTAAGCTTGATTCTGGTGAGATTACTTACCTTTTAAAAAGCCTCCATAGCTCCTACGGTCTTGGAGAACAGCAGCCAAACTTCTTAGTCTGGTATGTAAAGGACCTCTATAATATGGTCCACTGAAAAGGAGGGAAAGCCTCAGTGGGATGGATAGCCACCACCACAGTGGACTTCAGCATACCAGTGATCATGAATATGGCACAGGACTGGGCAGCGTTTTGTTCTGTTATACATAAGATCACCATGAGTCAGAGCCAACTTGATGCAGCATGGGGAGGGAAGGACCGAGGGGGTGAACCGGGCTACACATCCTAGAGTAGGAAGCTATGATTACTTTGATTCGATCATCGTGATTTCTGAATACACCTGAAAATACACTTAAGCACTTGATGCCAGAGCTGAGTCCATGGGGCAGAGACAGAGGGAGGAAGAACAGAAGGGGCCAACAGAGAATTGGGCAGAAGAGCACGAGCTCGCTTCTATAGTTCTTTCATTCCAATCAGAATACTAATAATCTGGAGTCAAATTCATGGATGGATTCACAGCCCAGATCTGTCACCTACTAACTAGTTGTGTGAATGTTAGCAAATCATTTAACGTCTTTGAATTTGTTTCTTTATAAAACGGAGATGATTATTATAAAACTTCTTAAGGTTGTTATTTAAGGAAAACAATCCATGTAAAGTGCTTAGCTCAGTGCCTTATACATAGGAAGTGTTCTGGGTGGTTATCGTTATTACTGTCATCATCACATATCATCATATAGAATCATCACATAGAATCCCAAACACCTGGCTCCTGTGCTTTTTCTCATTGTTCAAGCTTATAGAGAAAATAAGTGAACAGAAAAAGACCAACTAAATGCTCATACTTTATTACCTGACGCTTTTGCCTTGAAATCCTTACACATAAATTACAAGTCTAATGAAGTAAATTTTTCACAATGAAGATGGAAAATTCCAAAAACAACTTAGAGCATTGCTAGTATTTTTATTTTCCCCTATTAGATGATTTATAAACACATTGCTGCCTTGTCAAAATTTAAATTTCTGAAACAGTTTGAGTTTTTGTATTTACCAGATATGTTTCTAGTAACTACTGTTTATTTTGGTAAAGGTTCAGAGGTTCAAAGAAATGACATTCTGTGGATCGCCATGGCAGGGACTCATCAGATATGGGCACTCCTGTTGGACTCTGGCAAACTACCAAAGAAAAAGTAAGTGGCAACATCTGTCTTTGAGTTAATGAAAGGTCTTCATCTTGTACTTTAACCACAAAGCATTACTTCACTACTTGGAGTTCACAGAATTCCCTTTCCCAAAGTCAGCGTCCTAGCAACACCCACTGTGCGAGTCAAGATAGGCCATACCGAGCAGCCCAGGTTCTCGGTAGCTTAAAACAACAAAGTTTATTCCTAGCTCACTCACATAGGTTTGCTGGAGGGCACTACTGTGCCGTGTAGGCTGATGAAGCAGCCACCATCTGGAGCTTCATCAGTCATCCTGGCAGAGAGAAAGGGGAAAGAGTGGCTCTTAAAGCGTCTACTCAGAAGTAACGTGTCACTTCTTACATTTCATCAGCCAAAGCAAATATCGTGGCCACACCTAATTTCAGGGGGCCTAGGAAGACCAAGCTACTGAGCATCCAGAAAGAGAACAGGAAATGCACCCACTCCTCACTTACTGACATGATTAGGTTCCAGAGACCAGGCTGTTATGTGAAAACGTTATGTAGAACTGACGATACTCTTCTCTGTGACCTCACTGTCTCTCTGGTGCTCTCTCTGTCTCTTGCTGTCTGTTTCTCTCCTGGGTTGCAGTTATTTGTTTACATAACTCTTTTTTCCTACTAGATAGCCTCTTACAGGAAAGGAGCTTGTCTTAATCCATTTTTGTGTCCCCTGTTCCTAGCACAGCATCTGGTACATAGTGGAGCTCAGTAAGGGTTTGTTGAATAAATAAATGAATGCAAGTCATGACCATAAAGGCTGTCAAATCACCGTAGAAAAAAGGTGCTGGTCATCTCAGTCACCTTCATTGGTAGAAAGGAGCAGTTGTATAGATAATCCATGTATCAGATAATCTAAATAGTGTGTGTGTGTTGCTTTGAAACATTTATATGATGTTTTGCAACATTTAGTCATTTATCTAACAAGTATTTATTAAACATACTATATGCTAGGTGCTATGCTAGGCAGTAGGAATTATATAATATGTTCATTATGTTAAGATTAAAATGGAAAGATGTGACTGCTGTTCTCAAGAAGAATCAGATCACCAAACAGTTTAAGAATAGGTGGGAAGTACAGGTGTTATGTGTTAAAGGGATCACTGCAGTAGTCCTTTCAATTGAAATTGCCCCTTATATAAATAAGAGGAATACCTAGTATCAATAAGATTTGAAGTTTAAGGGAGGCTTCCTGGAAAAGGCTACTAAACTGAGACTTGGTAGAGGAGTAGGAGTTAGAAAGGGAGAGGTGGAGATTTTCCAGGCAAGAGATGACACCTGTGATGTCAGTTAAAGTCAGCTTACACAGGGCCTTGTGAGTCCTAAGGGGTTTAGACATTTTTTCTACAAGCCTTTATAGAAAGGTTTTAAGCTGGGAAGTGATATGATTAGATTTGTGTTTTTGAAAGAACACTGGTGGTATTCAGAGTGGGATCAGACTAGAGACAGAGCTATCAGTCAGGAGACTGTTGCTACTATCCAAGCAAGATATGATAGTAGCCCAAACAGTGAGATCACCAATAACATTCTATGTGAGGCATTATTATAAACAGCAAAACAGAAGTGACAGGTGGTCAGAAGATGCTGTTGTCTGTGCTGCCTGTTTTGGACATAACATGGTGAAGAACTGCCTCAGTTTGCTAATAAGTAGTTGACCCCTTCATTCATATTAGAAATCTAGTCAGTCAGATCACATTGACCTGCATCATAATTTTAAGGATGCTTTATCTTTATTTATTATTGATCTTCAGGTGGTAATGACTCCTAATATTTTAGAAGTTACTGTTTCTTCCCATTGTTTCTACCTCTTAGTTAATGAAGGGAAATCTTTTTTTTTTAAGTGTTAAAATTTCTCATAGTAATTACCTTTTAATTTATTTGTTTTCTGGATTAGTTATTATACACATTTCTCTGTCTAGATTACTTTTATAAGTTCCTTTAGTAATTGGGCATATTTTAAACATTTCTCTGCCCTTTGCCCCCATCCTCCACCCCCTGCGTAATTTAGCATTGGGAATATATTAACCAATACGTGATTGATGGTTATTTGCATGCTGTGCCCTATTTGGAAATGATATACATACGAGCTCTCATTACATGACGTCCTAAGTCAGCTTCTTCCCTTCCCTCAACATGAGACACTACCATATCTTCCTTGCAATCCCTTTGGTGTAAACTATTTTTTAAAAGAAACCAAGATATAAAACTTCCTCTGCATTACAAAAGGAATTATTACAGCAGTCCATTAGACAGAAATTTCCCTAGTATAGATAAGAAATTGATTTATACAATCATTTATTTGGAGCAGCATAATCCTGTATCATTTTCTTAAAATGAGTAATGCCTGACTTGGCTCTTTCAAAATGAATTTTTAAATTCCTTTTGCTAGTCTTTACTTATATGGAATAAAACAAACCAAAAAAAAATTGTTAATGAAAATTTAAACTTTAAACTATCAAGAACTAGATAAGCTCTAAATTCTCTTTCAGAACCTAATATTGCATGAAGCCAAGAAAAATTCAAGAAATTAAGGTGAGATCAAGCTATACTTACATCTGACCATTTGGAGGGGAAAAAAAGCTATCCCAGTGGTGATCTGACCATTATTCTCATAATTCTGACCCTGTTGGAGATTTTCTGTCTGGCCTTTGAGAATGGTTACAGTTTTGTGTACATCAAAGAAAAGTAGGCCCCCCCCAGTGGATAAATAAGTTAATGATTAAGGAGAAAAAAAAAAAGCTACAGTTAAAGCTGACTTGTGCAGTGTAACTAAATTGGATACACTATACCAGTATTGACTCTACCTATGAACTTGTCTTTTTGTAGTGAGTTAAAAAAAGACACCTGCATTCGATTTGCTGGAAGTGGGAATGAAGAGAATCGAAACAATGCCTATCCTCACAAGGCAGGTTTTGCCCAACCTTCAGGTCTTTCTCTGGCTTCTGAAGAACCCTGGAGCTGCCTGTTTGTAGCAGATAGTGAGAGCAGTACAGTGAGAACCATCTCGCTGAAAGATGGAGCAGTGAAGCACCTCGTAGGAGGAGAAAGAGACCCCATGGTAATGAAAATCACTTTTACACGGTTTGCCCAGACACTCAGCAAGCTCAGTCTCCTGAAAAGTGGAGAATTAATAAAAATTTAGGAGAGATAGCTCTTGACCTTATAAATTAAAATGGAAGTCAGACCAAAGGAAATGTGAATATAAAGAAACACAGTAATAAAACCATCTAAGAAAAGTAAATTGATTCTACTTGGCTACATGTGTTAATGCTTTGGGGAGAAAGGAAGGATAAAATATTACTGGAGAGAAAAGAAAAATATAACTCAGATATTTGTCAGTGGAGTGGAAAAAGCACCAGACTAGCAGACTTGATGTGTTCCTGACCAGATGTGTGACTATTGTGAATAAAACTAGTAAGCATCACAGCTTAATACAAGTTTAAAATTCTATCATTTTTTTCTAGTCTTTTGATTCAAGTCCCCAGCCCTGTGGATATGAGAATCAGACCCTTCTCCCTTAACTTAAATAGCATATACAACAATTTAAAGTTTCCCTTTATACCTTAACAAAGCACTGTAAAAATTCTAATAAATGTTGTTTCTTTCTTTAAAAAAAATAAATAAAAGAATTTATTTGCCTTTGGTGATGTTGATGGAGTAGGAATCAATGCAAAGCTTCAGCACCCACTTGGAGTTACTTGGGACAAGAAAAAGAGTTTACTTTATGTGGCAGACTCCTACAATCACAAGGTGAGTCTTGACAGAATTATATAACACCCGGTTTTTCATGGGTGGTATTTAAAATGCTGAAAGATCTGTGGGAGCCTCCTACAACTGCCACTCTAGAATTTAGAGAGGATTAACTGTCTTTGACAACTGTATACAAGCTTATTCTGTTCTTTCCTGGGTCCTTCCATGGCAGAGAGGTGATGATGGTACTCTGAACTGGGGAAAACACTCAACAAATTCCCAGTGGCGATAGGCAATAGTTGGGAATTTCAACCCGTCAAAGCTGCTTAATAACATATTCAGTAAGTAAGGAGAAGGCTAATAACAGGGAAATGAAATGTTAACTAACAACTGAGTACGTTTGAGCTGTTGTATAGTTGCATTGCCTGTTAGCAAATAATTCCATTTTCGTAAGCATTTCCATTTTTGTCTGCACTGCATTGTCTGTTAGTTGTTTCAGTTTTTATTGCATTTTTCTTTTTTAGAAAAATCAGTGGAAAATAATGTTAATTACTTTGTGATGGGAGACCGTAAGTTTAATATAATTAAGGTGTGACAGGGAATGATTAAGTTTAACAAAAATAGCAAATCCTCAGCCAATGTTAGATGCTCATGAGTAAAAAGTCAGTTCAGTTATGAAAGAGTGTCCCATTGTGAAGAGGAACTAAATTTTTAAAATAAGTACAAAGTCCCAGAAATAATCCCATCAAAGACTGTTTCTAGAACACAAGATGTAACTAGTGATTTTACATAGCTTTTAGCTCTTGGGATGGAGTATCTCTCCCTAGACCGTAATTTGAATGTTTGACTTTTTCAAGAAATTATGGAAATGCGTATTCTAAGATTTATTAGGACTAGTAATGGCAGTCAGAAATTCTCTAGCCTGCTTCATAGTACACTCTTCCATACTACAAACATGAGATTGACTATATATATTTTTTTTTCTTTCTTCTTTAGATTAAAGTTGTGGATCCAAAAACAAAAAACTGTTTAACATTAGCAGGAACAGGAGATGCAAGTAATATCAGTTCCAGCTTTACAGAGTCAACTTTTAATGAGCCAGGAGGCTTGTGTATTGGAGAGAATGGTCGGTTATTATATGTAGCAGACACGAATAATCATCAAATTAAAGTGATGGATTTAGAAACAAAAACAATTTCTGTGGTGAGTAATCTTAGAGTATAAGTTAAACGGTATCATCTTAAGAATGAATTAAGATTCTCACGGCACTGACAGAGGCATTTTTGGTTAGGCCATCATGAGTGGTGAAATTGATACGTGTAGGTAGAGTACTAAGTGAATGCTTATGACATGTACTTTGATAATTTGACCAACAGGACTACTTTCAGGATGTCTTGTTATACTTAAAAGTTTCATCTGTGCTGAGAGTTTGAGAAAGATGCTGGAAGTTGGAGAACCTCAAAAACAAGGAGGGGCAGGCAGGGACTCAGATCTGTTTTTAAATGTATTGACACACACTACTCACACATACTATGTGGGTTGGGGTGTTATTTTTTTTTTTTAATATTCCTTAAGTCAGTGTGTAATCTTTATTTTCTGTGGTGAATCCATTAACAAATAATCTTTTAAAGGAAGCTCTAGAAGCCACATTTTCAAGACATTGAAAATTAGAGTGGAAGAAACTTAAATAAGTTCTAACCAATTTTTAAAGATACGGATATGGTCTGTAGTAGAATTTTAGAGGAGAAATGTCCATCACAAGATATCTCTGCAAGAATTTTTTTTTTCTAAAATTCTAGGAATTCCTAAGGTATATATTTTAAATTAAAAAGCACAGATTACCATCACAGGTGTCATTTCTCTTGACAAAGATCTCTGATATAGTGTGTGTGACATCTTGGCAATGAAAATGATGAGGGTGTATATTACATACACTACATTTAAATTGATAAAGTTTATCATCTCTAAATATACTGGACAATTAATTTAATTCTCCCTCATTTGTGCTGATAATCTTTTTGCCAGGTGAAATTTTTTGTGTAACTACAAAATTATTTTGAGGACATCTAACTGAACACATTCTAGTTTAGACTAGAATGGTAGTTAAGTTTCATTGCCATAGAACTTTTAATTTTCTACTGAAGTCTAAAAATAAGCTCTCTCACTCTGCAGTTACTATAAAGTGTTTGTTCTTTAATAACAGAATTTCTTGTTTTGTAGCTCCCTGTAATCAAATCTGAAAATTCTGTGGTAGATGGCCCATTCCTACTATACAAACAGAAGACATTACCCAAACTGCCTAAATCAGCTCCAAGGATTAGTCTTTCCCCAGTGACTGCTTCTCCGGGCCAGACTCTTCAGTTCAAGCTAAGATTAGACCTCCCATCAGGAACAAAACTAACCGAAGAAGTACCCAGTTGCTGGTTTCTAACAGCTGAAGGTATGATTATAATCTTGCAAGTGTAAACATCCCATAAGGTCTTTTGATGTTTATTCTAGTAATTTTTCTCATTTGTTGTGTGATGTTTTTACTCTATAGTTGGGCAGCATTTGAGGGAGATTATATGAAAAATGAATCCACATGTAACCGCACTTTGGCAGCTTTCTTTAGTCTTTGAGATTCTTGCCTCCCTTTTATTAAAGAACAGTGTAACTCACCCACAGTACATGTCGGTCGTTAGCACTGTTTCTTGGAAGATGGACTTACCTGTATCTCTTCCATTATTCTAATCTTGTTCTTCGTTATCTTGTTCCCAAAAAGAACTGCTTAGAGTTGAAAAGTCTAAGGAAAAATAAAGTGGAGCGTCATTATTTAACACCTTTTACCTTTATGCATTCCTCTCTTTCCCTCTAAATCTTTCAGGCCCTTCATTCGGTAAGTGTTTTCACAGTCTGTTTTCATAGAAGTCAGCATTTTAAACTAGAAGGATTAAATGCTAAAGGAAAATTTCAGCATCAGCCCACTGATTTGGGAGAATATTGAAGGAGCATCAAGGCTGTCAGATACTCCTGAAATAATATTTTGGGAATACTGTTGGTGTGATAAGAGCTGTTTGTGTGAGACCTTTTATAAAGGCTAGAAGGAGTCATGATTTGCAAAACAAAAACAAAAAACAATTTTCTTTTTTTTCCAAGTGTCTGATGTTTTGTTTAAGACACCGTTCCATTTTCCCTCATAGGGTTGAGGGTACAAGGAAAACTCTTCTATGTCGTTTAACTCCAGTCAGGCCCATTCAATCATAATTTCCCCCATTTGCTACTGGGCATGTCCATCACATGAGGCAGACTGCTATAGTCTCAGACTGATCTTGAATATTAGCCCCGAAAGACATCAAGACACCATCTATTCTAACTCACTTATTTTACAAGTAAGGAAACTAATGGCTCAAATTACTTCATCTCACACACTTTGGACATGTTGTCGGGAGGGACCAGTCCCTGGAGAAGGACATCATGCTTGGTAAAGTAGAGGGTCAGTGAAAAAAGAGGAAGACCCTCAATGAAATGGATTGACACAGTGGCTGCAACAATGGGCTCAAACATAGCAATGATTGTGAGGATTGTACAGGACCAGGCAATGTTTCCTTCTGTTGTATATAGGGTCACTATAATTCGGAACCAACTTGATTGCACCTAACAACAACAACGGCTCAGAGAGATGAAGTGACTTGCCTAAGTGCATGTATTAAATTAGGTCAAAAGCTGAAATTTGAACCAGTTCTGCTAATTCTTAGTTTAGTGCTATTTCCATTATATGCTTTTCTGTCTCAAACTGGCTCCAGAGGCATGAGCCCTAGTAATGAAATTAATATATTTTTTTAAAACATGCAAAATTTAAAGCCACCAGTTACACATTTGGATGTCATGACAAAATCAAATTACTATAAAAGTTTCTAAGTGCTTACTCTCAGTTTCTGGACTTTACTCATCATGGTTTGTGGAGTCATACCAGTCCATGGACTAAGCTTTGAGCGGCACTGTTCTAGGGTGCTCCAACATAAAGAGATCAGGGAGAGAAGGAGGAACCAGCCAAGAAGACTGAAGAGTGGGCAGGCTAGCAGGAGGAAAACCAAGAGAGTGTAGTTTCCTGGGAGCTAAGTGTTTGAAGGAGGAGAGAGTGAACAGCTGTGTCAAATGCTATTGATAGCTCAGGTAAGATAAGGACCAAGAATTGATCATTGATTTAGCAGCATAGATATAATTGGTGTCCTCCACCAGACTTATTTTAGAACGGTGGTGGAAATGCCGGATTACAGCAGGTTAAAAAAGAAGAAGAGGAACTGGAGAACTCAAGTATAGACAACTCTTTCAGGACTTTAGCGAAAAAGATTAAAGAGAAAATAGGGCAGTTGCTAGAGAGGGAAAATGGAGTTGAGAAAACAGCGTATTTGTTATATTGATGGCAAAGAGCCAGTAGAGGAAAGAATTGATGATATGGGGCATTGGACATTGGTATCCTTGAGGATGTGAAAGTGAATGGGATCTCCTGCACAAGTGGAGAGTTGGCCTTCGCTAGGCGTGTGGAAAACGTTTCCATAGTAAGGAGAGAAGGCCCAGTTTATGGTCCACAGGCCTAGATGGGTATCTGTGGAGTAGATAATTCTGTTTTCTTAGTGAATGGGAAGCAAGGCCATCAGCTTAGAGTGAATGAGAGAGGGGAGAGAAGGTTTTGGGGTTTGAAGAGAGAAGAGGGAAGGAGAGTGTCTAGTCTAGGAATATACAGTGTGATTGCTGAACAGCCTTAAGGGTCCACTTGAGTTAGCTATCATGAATTTGGAGTCTTTTTCTCCAGCCAAGTTTAGCCACAAGGGTGCAGGCAGTGTAGGTAGAGTATTATGTGACTCTGAGTAGTGTTAATTAGCAGATCTGTTACAAAGCCAGATGATCAATCAACTTAGATCTCTAGAGCCCTGAGCCATTATTAATAGTGCTTACCACTGTACCTTCCAGTGACGCTGTGATATAAATTCCACAGATTTTATTCCAAAGAATTATATTAATTTTCCATTTTAAAAAAATGCATTCTTTTAATTTAAATAACATAAGCTCTTTTCAATTCAGTTCTTTGATTTTTTTGCCATTATCTTTTACTTTTTTAAATCACATCTACCAAATGTTTTAGCACTGTCAGTGCTGTTCATCTTATTCCAATATTATCGTTAATACTTGACTTGTCAGTTACTAAGCCTGAAACTGTCTTTTCTTTAGAAATGCCAGAGATACAATTTGAGCCCTATTACTTGCTTAGTATAAGAAAATGGATGCCAAAACCATACTTTAAAAGTATGCTATACAAATAGAGGAATAAAACATTGTTGGAGGATATGTAATTGAATACAAATGAGCTACTGTGATCAGAATGCAGGCAGACCCTTTGTTCTCACTGACTAACTTGTATCTTTTTAATCTAAGAACACTTGTTGTTTGAGTGTATTTTCAAAGTATTCAGTTACTGTAAATTATATAAAGGCTTGAATTTGTGTATAAATCATGGGTGTGAACAATCTCCTTATTTCAGTATTATATTGAATATATGCTCATTGTAAATCATCATAAGGAATCAGTATACTCCTTGTCTTATAGTAGAGCTTTGCAATTTTAGAATAAAACATTAGTGGTCCAGAACTTCTTAGTTGTGACGTCTTGTCTCTAACGGTCTTCCTCTGCCCTAGTCTCCTGCACTCTATCACATATTCTCACTCCATCTTCCATTTCCTCCCCAACTCTTCCTTCCTCATACCCTCTGTCTTAGTCATCTAGTGCTGCTATAACAGAAATACCACAAGTGGATGGTTTTAATGAAGACAAGTTTATTTCCTCACAGTCAAGTAGGCTAAAAGTCCAAATTCAGGGTGTCAGCTCCAGGGGAAGGCTTTTTCTCTCTGTCTGCCTTCTTCTCTTCGGTGTTCCTCTGGACTAGGAGCTTCTCCATGCAGGGACCCCGGTCCAAAGGATGCGCTCTGCTCCTGGCACTGCTTTCTTGATGGTATGAGGTCCCCCTGTCTCTCTGCTCACTTCTGTCTTTTATATCTCAAGAGATTGCCTCAGGACACAATCCAGTCTTGTAGATCCCATCCTGCCTTACTAACACAACTGCCACCCATCCTCCCTCATTAACATCATAGGGGCAGGATTTACAACATATAGGAAAATCACACAGTACCAGGAATCATGGCCCAGCCAAACTGATACACACATTTTTTGGGTGGCATAATTCAAAACATGACACCCTCTCATACACTTTTCTTTTGTATGGTACCCAAATCCAGGCTTTATGTCTTCTACCTTCTCGGTTACAGCAGCTCTTATCCTGCAACTACCAACCAGGTAGCCAACCCAAGAAGACAGGGATCTTGGTAGACTAGCCAGGAATTGCTGCTGGGTTAGTTTGAGGGGAGCTCTGGGGTGATTGAGCCTGTAGGCACCTTCCCCGCAGCCTTACCCTGCCACACACACGCACACACACACACACACACACTCTCTCTCTCTCTCTCTCTCTCTCTCTCTCTCTCTCTCTCTCTCTCTCTCAGAGATCACTGTTAATTTCAGTTGTCTCTGTGTAATTAAAGAACATATTGATTTTTAAAATAGGATATTGACAAGTGAACATGCTTGTTTTAACCCTGCATTGTTAAACACACAATTAATATTGAGTCATTTGGAATACAAAACAGGCATAGTATTAAATGAAAGTGAAGTAGTCGAGAAAATATAATATTTGCTCCATTTTTATTATATGGGAATAAATAAGCTTTTGGGAAAGAATCCTAATAATTTAAGGTTTTTTTAAAAATTATTTTATAAAATATATTTATACACCTATGACTGAAGGACATTTTCTCTTTCTGGTTGGTTATTTGGAGACAAACATTTATTTTTAATTAATTTTTTTCTTTATAATCTTAAAGTGGTTAGCATATATGAAGATTTTAAGCCAAATAAATAAATAAATAAAAGCCCTCTTGGCATGTTATAGCTTTAACTTCACAAATCCCATATAGAATGTATGTAAAAACTATCTAAAGAAATATTTTCTGTATTTTATTTCTGTAATTGGACATTAAAATAGTTGTTTATTGCCTTCGTTTTGATTTAAAATATAAGATGTTCTCCACTAATCTGATTTCTAGCAAAATCACACATTAAATAAAACATACTCCCCAGACCAACAATAATGAAAGAAGACCAAAGAACACTAAAAAGAATTGTTAAAGAGCCCCTGAATCAAAGCTCTGCACTTAAGTCTTTAGATTCTCACCTTTCGCTTTTCCTCACTCGTATTTAGCACATTTTTCTTAAATTTTCTTTTCAACCAAATGAATATTTGAAGCAGTAACCTAAAGGAGTCCTGGAAAGGGCCAACAGAGGCAGGTACTCTTGTCATCAAAAATGTTGATTCGGCCTGAGATCAAAGGAAAGAGATAGAAAAGCTAAAAAGTAGACAATAGAATGCCAACACTACTCAATAGATGGTCCATTTTTGGACAGATGGCCCCAAGTCATCGATAAGTTGTTTGAGTATGTTCAGTGTGCTCTGTTTAAGTGGTCAGGAAGCACATGATACATTTCCCAAACACTGGCTCTTGTTACCTGCTACCCTCTGAAGCCGAAGGTCAGTGTAAGATGTGTTTCCTCAGTATGACACACATGTTCCTTCGGAGAGATGAATAAAAACATTTTTAAAATTTTAATACCCAGAGGCTTAAAATTTTTTATGGTTTATTATACTTTTATTATATAGAAAATCTACATATTTAAGTATCCGAAGTTTTATGTATTAAAACAAGGTGGACACAAAATTCTTAGTTTTTACATTGAGCCGACGGAAAAAATAATGCAGTGTTACCTAAAGATATTGGTGTTGTTTTTTTTTAATTACTTTTGGATGTTCAGTAATTCATCATCATCTTAACTACAGAGTCATTATAGATTTGTACATTGGCGCCCTGGTGGCACAGTGGTAAAATGCTCAGCTGCTAACTAAAGGGTTGGCAGTTCGAATCCACTAGTCACTCTTTGGAAACCCTGTGGGGCGGTTCTGCTCTGTCCTCTAGGGTCACTGTGAGTCAGAATCAACTGTACGGCAATGGATTTAGTTTTTGGTTTAGCTAAAGTTTATTTTGTAGTTTTCTTTTTATATCCCTTAAGACTTTTATCTATTTTGTAAAAATGATCCATTTCTTCAACTGTTCCACTATGTTCATTTTTAAAACTTATAATAGGTTTTATTTTAACCTCGGAGATTAAAGATCTGTGACCATATTTGCAATATTCAACTTGATTTCAGTAGAAAGAAATTTATAATTTATTTTACAGTGTTCAAACAGGAAAAGTTTTAATAATTTGAATAAAGATTGTTAGACTGGGAACTTCTCATCGATAGTCTTTAAATCTTATTTATACTTATGTCCTTTGCACAGAGCACAGTGCCTGTCACTTAGAGTTTGTCTGTAAATATGTGTTCATTGAATGAATCTAGTCTACAAAAAGTATTTCTAATTCCCTGCCTGTCGACTTACGCAGTCTTAATTTACTTTTTTATTTTCTAGGCAATGAATGGCTTTTTCAAGGACAGCTATCATCTGGAGAAATAGAGAACATTTTCAGTCAACCAACAATATCACTGCAGATTCCTGGCGATTGCTTATCACTTGAAGCCATTGTATCTATCAGCGTGTTTCTTTATTATTGTAGCACAGACAGCAGTGCCTGTATGATGAAGGGAATTTTGTTCAGTCAGCCTTTACAAATAACTGATACACAACAAGGTTGCATAGCTCCAGTTGAGCTCAGATACGTATTTTAGCAAGCTAGCTAGCCACCCACATCCACAGCCACCTGTCCCCCATCCTTACCATCACTGTAACTTATGAAAAGCTTTCTTTCTGCCTCTGCAATATCAAGAAACCCATTGCTCAGTTCTAGCAATGGATATTAAAATAAAACCCTGCTCCTTTTCTACTTATTTATTATAAGCATTCCTTCATTCTGGCTGTGGACCCGCTAAGTACTGATCATCATTTGAACCACGATTTTGTAATCTGTGCTGCTTTTTGGCACAAGGCTAAAGTCCACACTATAGTAGAGAATATTACTGTAAGAAAATTTGCAGTGAATACTAATAATAATAATACCAAATACTTCAACTGACTTTTTCTACCTTTATTAATAGTGATCAGCACATTTGAATGCCTAAATTTTACAGACTTTAAACAGGACCTAAGATCCAGTCCACATGTTGTTTAAGGACACCTGCCATTCTAGGCATGAGGTCTGTTTTAAGCCAAGGTGTATGTGTATGTGGAGGCGTGTGGGGAGGGACTTTTCATCACAGTGGAAGTTTAAAGAGTACCTGAGCGGTAAATAATGTTGTTTGTTCTTGACTGTGATTTTCTCAGTTGAAAATACAGTTTAAAAAGAGTTTTGATCTGTTATTATAAATTGTTTGCTGTTTTAACATACCATTACTAATGCCATCTAACTTTATAGAGAAAAAGTCGAAGATAAAGTCTTTAAGGGCATATAAACCTACCCCTTTAACTTTTTCTGAATAAACACAGATTAAAAAATGAGTCCCCAAAAATAGTATGACTTTCAAAGAGAAAAGAATTTAGAGATACATTACTGTCTATGATACTATTTAACTATAAGGAATTCACTGTGACATCTGAATCCAGTGATAATGGGTGTGTGTGTGTGTGTGTGTGTTAGAAATTGGCATTTCACTTTTAACCGTTAAGTTTAAATTTGTTGAGGTTTTTTGTTTGTTTTGTTTTGACTTGGTTTGTTTCCCTGTTCAGAATTTAAATTATGAGTATTTTTTGTGATTTTTTTTTTAAAAACCACTTTTTAAGCCTTGCGCTTTAATGCTATCAATAGGTATAACCTATTGCCATTGAGTCAGTTCTGACTCATAGCAACCCTACAGGACAGAGTAGAACTGCCCCATAGGTTTCCGAGGCTGTAAATTTTTACGAAAGCAGACTGCCACATCTTTTTCCCGCAGAACGGCTGGAGGTTCGAACCTACAACCTTTTGGTTAGCTGATGAGCGCTTAACAACTGAGCCATCAATAGATATAGTATATTCTAATATATTACTGTTTAAAATATTAAGGCTAACATAGTGACTTGATAACATTTTGTTGTTGTTTTTAACCCCAAAAGAAACAGCTACTGTATATTGAAAAGTTTTTAAATTATTATAATTTATCTTTACAGCTATTTCAAAGCCTTTTCTTGTTTATCCTAAAACTGATTCAACGTGTTTGTGATTTTATCGGTATGCAAGATTTTAAAAACATCAGGCAAATTATCTTTGTTTATGCAATAAGTATTTATAGACAATATGGCTCAATATGCCTTTTCCCCCTTTAAAAACAGTGCTAAGTTTCCAGTGTAATCTTTTAAGCACTTTTTCTTTATATTTTAAAATAGTTTTGAAACATAGTATTACCTTCTTTTATTCAGGTTAGATAAATCTCTGAGGTTTGCAAATGCATAGATCATGACTGTCATTTAATTTGTATACCTGCTTATGCTAATTTTTAAGAGAAAGTTAAAAGGAATCTTGTTTATAATTATAGGTCATTTCCTCATAAACCTTTTCTCTCAAAAAAAAAAAATGTTCTGTAACAAAAGGGTGTATAACAATATATTCTTTTATTGAGAATAGGACTTAATCATTTTTAATCTCATTTGATTGTATTTCTCTTTTCCAGTCAGACAGGATGAAAGTATTTTGTCTCAAATCACTTCCTATTTAAGAACATAAGCAGTTTTACTTTCTAAAAGAAGTGCATATACTTATAATTTACTAATTTACAAATACCTGATCATTTTTTAGTATAATACATACACAAGTATAGATGTATGTATTTTCATGTAAGTTAAAAGTTCAGAAACATTTTATAGAATTCAGTGATTCTCCCTTCATTTGCCTAGACAATTTTAGGTTAGTCTTAAGCATATACTTTTCTTGACCTTCAAAGTACAGTTTAATTGAACATTGTTATGCTTACCTCGCCACCTATCTCCATTGTTTTTTTCACATTAAAAATGTAATTTTTAGTAGATTAGCTTGGTTTTGACTAACCCATACTAAAGCAATATAAATAGGTTCCTAGAACTTATGACTAACATAAACCTCTTACATAAGAGGAAGCACTAGAAAGTTTATTTTTAGAATGTTTTTATCCTAGTCTACCTTCTGTTTTCTGTAAGGATTTCTGTACAATTTTTTAACTTCTTTTGCTATTGCATAAATTATTATGTCCAGTGATAGTTTAAAAAGAGTAAGATTTTATTGTAAGTCACCTTAATCTGAGTGCCAGTGATGTGGCACTGCACACTTTAACCTAATACATAGAATCTTTGCCCTAAATTTTTCCATTGTTTTGTTACTATGTTTTCCTCCCCTCTTTGTGATATCATTTCGCAAACGGTAGAATTTTTTTTTTCTGAATTTATAGTCCCTCAGCATTGATAAGATTCCTGTAAAGAATTTTGCTTATCTTGAATATGCTGTCTGTCTTAAGCATGTATTTACCCTATTCACCAGGGAAAACTTTGCAATTTAATCACCCATAGATGTAACTTTGGCAAAGTTTAATGACTAAAAAACAATTTTCTCCTTAGCTGTTCTAATAATATATTTACCTGTAGTATTAACAGACCTGCAGAAAGCTGTAAATCTTAACACAGCCAAAAAACTTTTAATATGTGAGGGTGTGAGTATATGTGTGTATATATGTGTGCGTGTATATGTGTATATATATAGATGCATTTATGTGTGTGTGTGTATACGTAAACAGTTACAAAGATTATTCAAGGCTTTCTCATACATATTTCTTTTATGATCAGTATAATTTTGGGCTAATACCACTGAGGTAAGTTACTCTTAATTGTTTTTTAATAATTGGAAATTTTGGGAAGTTACTGAAAACATATATCTCTGTAATAATATTCTTTTCTACCTGTACAAAATTTACTATTAGTTTATATCTGCAAATTGAAAAGATTTCGGTCTGCCTATATATATTTGACATTCTGTTAAAGAATGATCATCAAAAATTAACTAAATCCTATAGTTCACAATTACATAAAAATATATGCAAAAGGAATATGTCAATAGTGGTTACCCAGAATGATGGAATTGTGGATTTTTTTATTTTAATTGTACTTTTCTGTATTTTTTTCCACAGTGAACAATGCATTATTATCAAAGTCAGAAAATAAAATGGTAAATATTTTTAAAGATTTAAAATTAACTGAATAGTAAGCACTTGTTATGTAGTAACTTTTCTAAAGTCACTTTTATTACCAAAGATCAAAGCATGGTTTGGAGTCCTTTGATCTACCAGATCTCTTTACTTAAGTATATGATTTGGTGAAGATAGAAATAATTGTGCCTTTTTTCTTCCTGTGTTTTTATTATGTAATGTAGTGTAATGGTTAAGGGCATGGACTTTGCAGTCAGTTGGATTCTGTTTCTGTAAAATGGGGCTAATACACGTATATCATGGGGTTGCTGTAAGGATTCAGTGAAATAGTGTTTGTAAAGCATTTAGCATTTAGTATTAATGAAACTGTTAGTTATTATCTTAGTTAATAATAATAATTTATGACCATGAATACATGGTTTGACATTTTCTTTGCAACTGCAGTTTTTAAAGGAAAATATTTCTCTGCCAACTAATTGTTATCTTAATATTCTCCATTGTTTTGGGGTTCAAGAAGAGGAATACAATTTTATAATGAAGCATATTACTATTTTATACAGCATATTATGGTTGTAAAGAAGCATACCTACAGTTTTGCTCAAAAAAATAAAAGACCTTCTGGAACTATGAATAATAAATTTCCTTCAAGAAGGTCCATTCATACCCTGAAGCACATTCCTGTAACATGTGCCCAACAACTTACACCAGAATGTGTATATTTTTACCAGAAAGTTTCACTGATAGTACTTTTCAGTCTTTAAAGTACTTTCATGTATATTGCCTCATCTGAGCTTGATAATAACCTTATAAATCAGACGAGTAGATGTTATGTCTGTTTTACAGATGAGGAAACTGAGCTTCAGCATGTTGGTGACAGATCTCAAGGTCAGACAGCTCCCAGTACAGTGACTAGAATGAATAGTGTTGGATCTTTTATTCCAGCACAGGTCTCCTAATTCCTAGCATTACTACATGTAGAGTGAAAACTGCAAAATTAAGAGCATTTATTTACGAATGCTTTCTTAAGCCTTTACAGTATTTAAATAAAGTAATAAAAATAATAGCTAACATTTATTGAATGCTTACTATGTGCCAGGCACTTTTTTAAGAGCTTTATATATATTAATTCATTTAATCCTCAAAAAAACCTCCTGAGGCAAGTACTATCTTTCTTAATTTGCCGATGAGAAAACTGAGATGCAGGGTAAGCAGTTATACAAACCTAATCAAGATCACAGGTTTAGGAAGCAGCAGAGCCTGGGTTGGAGTCTGCTTAACCACCATGTTATATTGCCTCTCAAAGCAATTTTTTTTAAATGTAAATCTTTCATAGTTTTATATGGTAACTAATAAGTCCATAGAACCCAAAAAGGCCTAGCAGTGTTGTTTTCAAAATTTAAAATACAGGTATTATATTAACTTATTGGACTGTTTGTTATGCACTCATCATTCAGCATTTTGAACAGTCCGTATAATTGTTGTTTCCCAGAAGATTTTATGTACGATTCTTTCTTAAATTTAGGTATTATCCAGAGTTTTTACTCACTGATGGATAAAAATTAATTAGCTTTCCAACATTAGTTCCAACAGTACTATTTTAATTGGCGTTCAAAAGATAATTAAGACCTTGCCATAAAGTAACTGAATTCTTAGCACAGAGCTGTCTCAAATTGTAAAAGCTTATTCATATTCAAGAGAGTTTTGTTTTAATAGCCAAAGTGAGCTCTAGAAACATAATACTTGGCCAGTCTGTTAAGACACATAAAGTCTTCTGCTTACTTGCTTCATAACACCTGAGCCACAATGACTCAGATATATGCAATTCTATTATAGTAAGGAGCCCTGGTGGTACAGTGGTTAAGAGCTCAGTGGCTAACCGAAAGGCTGGCAGTTCGAATTCACCAGCCACTTCTTGGCAACCCTCTAGGGCAGTCCTTCTCTGTCCTACAGGGTTGCTATGAGTTGGAATCTCCTTGACGGCCATGGGCGCTGGGTTTGGTTTTGGTTTGGCGATTCTAGTATAGTGTTCACTAGACTCAGACTATTCTTCAGCGTTGAGTACTATTAAAAAGAATGATGCAAAATGCTGCATAGCTGGGTGTCTCGTTGTTAAGTAATGCTGCAGTGAGAATTTGTTAATTTTGTTATAAAATCTCATTCTTGAAATCCTAAGGAAATGCACATGAGCTTAAAGAGGTGATGACAGCATCATAATTCAAAAGGAGAGTTCATTGTTGGTCACCACGATTGCCTTTTCCTCCTCCTTTGGCACACAGGTTATTTAAATAAAGAATTCACACTAACCGTAGGTCACTGAATAATTAAAAGTGTGCTTTTCTCCCATTTCTTTGCAATGGGGTAATAGGAAGAATGATGTTCAAGATTAGAGACTTGAGTAAATCTGCCTCTGTGCGTTCCATGGCCAACACACCATAGCCCTTTCACATATTAGACCTGTGGGTGGGACTGGCTGCTGCCAGCTCCCATGTGGCCGGGCTGACCACAGAGAGCTGGGGCAAAGTGAAGCAGAAGGCTGCCCCAGTCAGCTTTTTGGATTGCACCCCTTTTTCTTAGTATGCTGATTTGGTTTAATTATTTTCAAAGGTGAGAGTTGGAAAGTTGAAACCCTAGGTACTTGTTGTGGAATGTTTGCCTAGTTATAGTTATTCATTGCTTGGCGTGTCTCTCTTTGCTGGCATGTCACTCTCAGGTATACCAAAGGACACTTTGTTGTGTTGAAAACCCCAAGACTAAAGGGCAAGAATTGCAAATATTTCCAAATAGACTTCCCTACCTATACCAGCAACCATAGACTACATAGCGTTTTGTAACTGTAAGGGCATGGTATGAATTCCTTCCTCTTTAAGCAGCAACTTACAGACTTGGTATTTTTCAGTAATGTTTTGAAGCAAAATTGTCAGATGTTTTTTAATGTTGAAAAACTTGTAACTGAATTATATGGACAAACATGATTTATAACCTTTTGCTTTTAAGTATAGTTGGTTACATATTTACATTTAAAATAAGTGAAATTAGACCTCATAATGCTGAGAACTAGAAGAAAAAATCAGTCCTCAGATTTAAATGTGCCTGGTGACCTGCTCCCATAAGGGTTACAGCCTAGGAAACCCTATGGGACAGTTCTACTCTGTTCTGTAGGGTTGCTATGACTCACAATTGACTTGACCGCACAGAACAACAGTTTAAACAGTATATTTATGATTTTTACATAGTATGCTGCGCTCATGAGAAATATATGTCAAGGGCAAAACAGTTAATATGTTAAAAGCATAAAACAAAAATTAATTAAGGATAAAAATAGATGTTTATTTCTGAAAAATTAGAAGAATTCTACCAGGCAACTATTTTCTGTGTTTAGGATTTGTGGTCATTATTCTTAGTCCCACCACAAACAGATCCATTCCATGAGCATCTACAGTATGGGTTACCTGTTGTGTTCTTTACAGTGTTGAAAACACTAGCAAGTGTGTGTTTGTATAGAGTTGAACTGTGTTGTTCATGCATGCCTCTGATATTCATCATCCAGCTTTACCTATGAAAATTATACTAGCACTCCCTGTCCACACCTTGGGCTTCCTTCTCTAAAAAACAGTAGTGGTTTCTGTAGAAGTTTCAGTGAGGAACTACAGTAATACAAATAACAGATATGGCTGAATAATTTGTTGTGATGAATTTTTTTCTTTTTTTTTTTTTTTTTTTTGAGTTTCTAATAATTGGTTTTCAAAGGAGGGGAACAACGCCTTATATTACTTAAAATTAATTTCTCTCTACCTTGAGGTATACCTTCTTAATTATGCTTTACATACGTTAATTTTTTGAAAAGTTTAAATTCTGTTTTAGGGTGCTTCAAGAATTAGTTTAGAAAAAATTTAATTGCCGTCATTTCTATTTGGATTATGGGCAATTCAAAATATATATATTAAATATCACTATTTGAAATTGTAACATTGTGTACTTGTATCAAATTTTAGAGACTCACACTTCCCCATCTTTTGTGTGAATAGAATTTGTGGTTTTATTTTTAAAAATAGAGTTTGGTCTGCTGTGCTGACTTCATATCTGTTATTCCAAGTGTTTGCTTATGTTTTATTTTTTTCTCCAAAGGCAAAAAAAAAAATGCAATGAAAATCCAATTTATAGGTTGATATATTGATATTTCTATACTGATCTAGTTCTGAAAGAGTTTACTTGGTGTGCATTTTTAAGTGTTTCTTGTAGACAGATTAATATATTTTTATAAACACTATATTTCTACAACTATTTCAGACTATAGTCTTCAGTGATTTTTTTCCAAGTGTATGTGTTAACAGTAGACCGTTTGTAAGGAGACCAGAGTGGCCTTCATTACCAACTCAAAAGTGTAATAGATGTGATTATAGAAAGCAAGAACGTGTTTATACTGTACATTGAAATCGAATGCCTCTTTTCTAAAGCTTTGTTCATTTTTTTATGAAATAGATTAAATATTTTCTCTCTAAAACCGTGTTTCTGTTTTTAATGTGCATTCTGTTTTAAGTATATCATGGGATAATTTTACTACTTAGAAAGTAGTCATGAGTTGTTATTCGAACGTTTGCAAGCAGATAATTCAAAATAAAATCGTGCAATCATGGTTATGATAGGAATTTTTTTCAATACATTGGAAAAGGGTGATCTATTTAGTAAATGGTGTTCGGAACATTTGAGAAAAAGAAAATTAGATCTCTACCTAACACTATACACAAAATTTCAAAGAATTAATGACAACACAAAAACACCAAAAAAAAAAAAAAAAGAAGGAGAATATAATGTTGAGTGGGGATGACATTCCTAAGAATGACGTAAAACCCAAAAGCAATAATGGGGAAGACTGACACATATAACTGCATAAACATTTTAAGCTTCTGTATAACCAAAAATGAAATGTTAAAGGGAACTGACAGACTGAGAAAATATTTGCAAAACAGAAAATCCATATAGGATTAATATGTATAATATATGATGAGGTCCTAAATAATAAGAGAAAGATAACTCAGAAAATAGGCAAAGAATATGACCATGCAGTTCACAGAAGAGATACAGTAATGAAAAGATGTTAATCCCATTAATTCAAGAAATGCAAATTCATTCAGCTATTCAGGGAGCACTTGCTTTATGTTCTATTCTAGGTCCAGTAATAGACAAATTACACAAGACCCGTGCCCTAGAAGTTGCACTGTAGTGGGGAGGAGAGATGAGAATGGATAAGTAAACAAAGGTAATTGCTATAAGGTAGTATGGTATTTTTTATTTTTAAACACTGTGTTGTGTGTATGAATATATACCTACGTATGTATATACATACATAGACAGTACTCACTTTGCACAGTAATGGAGGACCATAAAAATGACCACGCAAGCTGAAACTGCAAAGTAATCTTAATCATCAATGAAGAAAAACGTGATTGTTCTGTGACCTTTAAAAATGTGTGTTAAAATACTAAAAATTCTAATTGTTAATTATAAATGTATGGGGAAATGAAAAAAATAGTAAAGCTAATATTTAATACACAGTAATTTAAAAAATTACAAATACTGAGAAAGGTTTTCTTTGTAAAATCAAGAGTAGTTTGAACAGCACTTCTTTTATATAATTTACAATATAGAGCAAGCATCTTTTCTATCCTCCACAAATTGCCATACTCCTCTCAGGTTTGGATCAACTACCAACATTTTATCTTTGCACTTTTAATTTATGAAATATCTCCAATAGTTTCATTCACGTGAACTTTTTTTGCCGATGTCACTTCATCTGGAACATCATCACCCTTTTTGTCACAACCACTTTCCTCACTCGTGTTGATAAATTCACCTTTACTAAGTTTCTCTGGTTGCAGATTATCCATCGCCCAGGGGCAGTGTCAGCATTTCCACGGCCAGCTATTTGCTCTGTGACTCCATTTACATTCTATTGAAATTTTACTTTCAGTGTTAGAACTTTTCATTTCTTTGCTGCACTTTTCATCTTTGTTCGCCAATTCCCTCTTTTGCGTATCCATTTTTGTAAACTGCGTGGTTCTATCACTAGGAAACGAGGCAGCACAACTACATGCTTTGCTGTCTGTGTGTGAACTGAATGACAGATGTGAGTAACCAATCACTGACAGACTTCAAAAAGTGTGGTATTATTGGTTACTAATCATGGGGTGCACCTGTTATTACATAGTAATTTGTAGACTGAAGCGCTAACAGTCAAGTTTGTATGGTATTAATAATGTTTCACAGCTAATATAGCATGGTAACTGAAATTTGAACCACATTGTTGGAGCTTTTTAACTAAACCATGGTAACTGAAATTGTGCATATCAGAATTATGCAAAGCAAGGACTGCTTGTATATATATAAAATATATATTTATATACATAAAAGGATAGGAAAAAATGGAAGGACACAACAAACTCCTAAAAACTATACAGAACTGAATTTGGGCAAGGAGATAGGGAGGAACTAGCATTTACTTACTCTATATATTTTTATATTGTTTGAAATCATATACAAGTTAAGTAGTAATTTTTTAGCACAAAGTGGGGAAAAGAGTACTTCTGCTTCCCACAGTCACATTGCCTGCTTTGTGAGCATCCTAGGAAGGTACCCAGAAGGGTAATGAGGAGTAATACAAGAAACAGTGTTGAAGAAATGAATGTTTGTTAAAAGAAGAAAAAAAAAAAAGCCTATGATAGTTATCTTAAAATATTTGACGGGAAATCATGTGAAATGAAAGTAAACTTGTCACACAGCATAGTGTCATGTTCAGTACACCAACTTTGGTGCCAGCTGACCAGACACTGTCACTAACAGAATGGTCTTGAGCAAATTGTTTAATCTCCAACAAGATTAAGTTTCCTCATCTATAAAACCGGACATCAATACCTTCCGGAATTACTTTATGACAATGTAAGACAAGCACTTAGCACGGTGACTGACGACTCGTAAATGCTCAAAACATTGAATTATTCATGCTGTGAAGAGCAGTGAGTTCTCTGCCAGTGAATGTATTCAAATAGAGGCTGTAAAGTAGTTGATCTGAATATTTATACATTGGGTAGGAAAAGAAACCAGACGACCTCAAGTTTTAATCCATTCCAAGATTCTATGACTTAGAATATATATGGGAAAAACTGTTTTGTTTCAAAACAATTCTGTATTACTGATGCTTTGTTGTTGTTGTTAAGTTCGACTCATAGCAATCCTACATACAACAGAACAAAACACTGCCCGGTTCTGCACCACCCTCACAATCGTTACTAGGTTTGAGCCCATTGTTGCAGCCACTAGCCACTGTGTCAATCCGTCTCGAGGGTCTTCCTCTTTTTCCCTGACCCTCTACCTTACGAAGCATGATATCCTTCTCCAGGGTCTGGTCGCTCCTGATACGCCTTAAGACTTTATAAGATAATGGTTTTTAGAATGAGATATACTACAAATCAAATGTTGATACATTTAAAAACACAGGAATGTTTAACAAGTCTCAGAAAATTATTGAAAATGCTTTTAGCCAACCAAATGCAACCTTTTAGTGGACATAATTTTGTATTACTCCAACCTCTAGCTAATTCAGTTCATATTTTTGAACTCCTTACCTAACTGGGTAAGAAACTTTAGACTTAAGGGCCTTGAGGAAAAAAAAAAAGAATTGGATATTCATCCCCCTCCCCTTCTTTCTTTATAAATATACCAGAAAAAATACTTGAAATATCCTCTATATATATACATAAAATCTTACTTAGGGTATTTTGAAACTCCATTAAAATGAGGTTTATAAAAAATTATGGGCTATCCAACAAGCACTAATCATGTTATTTTATATTTAGATTTGTGACTTCAATCTTAACAATTTTGCAAGAATATATTGCTCTTTATTATGTGATTATTTTTGTGTGACATAGAGAAAACATCTAACATTTATGATAGTTTGTGCTTATTTCTTATGTTGTCAGCTGTTAAGGAGAAGAAATAATCAGAGAACTTGGGTAAATGAAATGACAATAAAATGTATTTCCAAATCCCTGCAATCTGAAATTTTCAGTATGTGAAGCAAGCCCTTATAGCATCTAGTGAAGTGTCAGTGCTGGCTAATTATTTCCCAAGAGAGGGATAAACACGTCAAAGACAATGATGGGATGGCTTCAAATCAGTTTTTAAATCATCAGCTCTTAAACTGAGAATTTCTTTCTCATTAATGAGTATAGTACTTCATTTTGCTGCTCATCAAAGCCCCTTAACTTGGCTTTCTTTTACTTGAGACAGGGTTTAGCTTTTTCATTTGAAGACATCTCGATAATCTTTAAGCCATGCTTGTATCTATATTGTGATATTTACATTTATAAATGATTGTGGAGTACATATATAATTTAGTAATAAGCTTTGTGTGTGTGTATTTGACCAGTTGCAGTTTCTAGTTTCCCCTTTTTGATCGAAAAGTCAAATCTAGACATCTACAGTACAACGTCAATAAATAGTTACTTCATAAAGCAAATTTTGCACATTATGATAAATATATACCAAGCATATTTTCATTACACTTGCTAAGAGGAGCTAACAGATAATATCGCTGTATGATGTGTCTTATTTCTTCTCCCCATTGAAGAAACCACTGAACTGCTGCCAGTAGAGGAGTGGGGGAATCTCTAAGAAAGGCTGAGTTCTGTAATTCTGCCAACTCATGAGAAGCTTTCATTTCCCCTCATATTTTAGGATTTTAATTTGAAAAGAATTATCTCTTACTAAAAAAAAAAAAAAAATCTATTTAAGCTTATTCTATATTTGGCATTTCATCTGAAATGACACCACAACCAAGTCCATTATTAGAGTGAGCAGGATAAGAAGGATAAATATTTGAAGTATAGTTTATCTCCCCGTCCTGGAAAGGAAAAAACAACAGCTTACCCATGTTCATGAAGCAACATGAGCTAAGAATCCAAGCACTGCAAGAAATATAATGAAGCTGTTTACCCTGCTCCTCTGTCTTTAAGCAGTAACACACTTAAGTCAGCCCTGCAGAGAGTCAAGTAGAAAAAGCAGATGCTTTTATTTTACATTCTGGAGGAAGAACAAGATAATCATCCACATGGCCCAGAACCTTATTTAATGTACTTGCACCTTGCTATTAGAAACCTTAAGATACTCTTGGGTGTATTTGCTGTGGTTCAGTGTTGTTGGTGAAAGGTACAACTCCGAAGTCATTTTAGTAATTTGTATTGATAAAACACATCGACTTAGCAACCTCTACCAAATTGCACCATCATGAATAAGGTGACAGAGAAGCTGCATTTTGGCCCCTTGTAGATCAACCATCCTAAAGATAAGGATCCAGCCTGTTTTAAATTACTATTTTGCAATGTCCATGGGCAAGAGCCCGGCTGCTAACCAAAAGGTCAGCAGTTCAAATCCACCAGCTGCTCCTTGGAAACCCTATGGGGCAGTTCTACTCTGTCCTATATGGTCACTATGACTCGGAATCAACTCTACAGCAAAGAGTTTGGTTTTTTTTTATGGGTGAAGAGATTATTCCTTGTATCTAGTCTATGTACCTTGCTCTGCATTTTAAGTGTTCCACTTGTTTATTGTTCAGTGAACATGTATAGTAGGTCTTTGTAACTTTAACCTTTTTTCAAAGTTAATTAATTCATATTTTAATGTTCCTTTTAATGTAATATTAATTTCCCACATATATTCCTTCTTTCCTGAGTGGCACAAGCAGTTTGCAATCAACTGCTGACCTAAAGGTTTGCAGTTCAAACCCACCCAGCAGCTTTGAAGAAAAAAGGCCTGGTAAACTGCTTCCGCAAGAATTACAGTTCAGAAGATCCTATTGGCAGTTCTGCTCTAACCCATGGGGTCACTATGAGTTGAAATTGACTCAGTGGCAGCTGGTTTGGTTGTTCGGTTTTATTCCTCCCAGGTCCTCTTTCCCAGTCTTCTGTTTTCTGTTCAGTTCTCCTGAACTGTTCACAGCTACCTGAAGTGTAAAGTCAAGAATTAAACAATGCATTCTGTGGAAAGGATAACTAATGCTAGAGATTAAGACATACTTCTGGAATGGCATGCGAGCAGCTCTGAGGGATTTCTTCCTAGCCAACAACTGTAACTGATGGAAATTATTTTTAAAATAACCATCTAAAATCTCTAGAAGTTGTTCCAATGACGTATAGCAAATGAAGAACCATTAATTCAAGAAAATCTACTAAATCTTGGTAAGAACTGCAAAAGTTTGTGACACTGGAATTGCAAGGGACCCCACATAGCCAAAACAAGCTTCAAAAAGAAGAACAAAACTGGAAGACTCACACTTCCTGAACTCAAAACTTACTATTAAGCTACGATAGTCAAGATAGTGTTATGCTGGCATTAGGATAGACATATAGACCAATGGAATAGAATTGAGATTCTCAAATAAACCCTTACATTTATGGTCAACTAATTTTCAACACAGGTGCCAAGACATTTCAGTGTGGAAAGAAGAATCTTCTTAACAAATGCTACTGGGACAACTGGATATCCACATGAAAAAGAATGAAGCTGGACCCCATCCTCTCCATATGCAAAAATTAATTCAAAATGGATCATAGACCTAAATGTAAGCACTAAAACTATCAAACTCTTAGAAGATAATATAGGAGTAAGTCTTTGTGAACTTACTTTGGGCAAAGGCTTCTTAGATATGACACCAAAAGCACAAGCATCAAAAGAAAAAATAATTAAACTGGACTTCTTCAAAATTAAAAAACTTTTGTGTATCAAAGGACTTTATCAAGAAAGTGAAAAGACAGGATGGGAGAAAATATTTGGAAACCATACATCTGATAAGGATTTAATGTTCAGAATATATAAAGAGCCACTATAACTCAACAACAAAATGATAACCCAATTTAAAAACGGGCAAAATCAATTGACATTTTTCCAAAGAAGATATTCAAATGGTCAATAAGCAGGTTCAACATCATTAGTCATTAAGGAAATTCAAATGAAAACCACAATAAGGTACCACTTGACATCTACTAGGATAGGTATAATTTAAAAGAACAGAAAATAGCAAGTGTTGACAAGGATATGAAGTAACTGAAACTCTTGCATATTGTTTGTGGGAATGTAAAATGGTGCAGCCACTGTGGAAAATAGTTTGGTGGTTCCTCAAAAAGTTAAATGTAGAATTAATTACCATATGACCCAACAATTCCGCTCCTAGGTATATACCCAGGAGAAATAAAAACATATGTCTACACAAAAAACTTGTATACAAATGTGTATAGCAGCATTATTCATAATACTCAAAACGTAGAAACAATCCAGATGTCCATCAGCTAATGAATGGATGAACAAAACATGTTATATACATACAAAGGAATATTACTCAGCCATAAAAAGGAATAATGTTCTGATACATGTTACAGCATAGATAAATATTGAAAACATTATGCTAAATGAAATGAGACAGACACAAAAGTATGAGTCCATTTATATGAAATGTCCAGGACAGGCAAATCCATAAAGACAGAAAGTAGATTTGTATTTGCCTAGAGTTTAGGAGGTAGGCGGAAATGGGTAGAGGGTTTCTTTTTGGGGTGATGAAAATATTCTAGAACTGATTGTGGTAATTGTTGCACAACTCTGTGAATATACTAAAAGCCATTTAATTATACACTTTAAATGGGTGACTTGTTTGGTAGGTTAATTATATCTCAGTAAATCTGTTATGAACGAAACAGAATAGTTCATGCTGAATTAAATGGGAAGGTCGTCTCCTACCAAAACCCATTGCCACTGAGTCGATTCCGACTCACAGTGACCATATAGGACAGAGTAGAACTGCCTCATAGGGTTTCCAAGGCTGTAATCTTTACAGAAACAGACTGCCACATCTTTCTTCCCCAGAGTGGCTGGTGGGTACGAACTGCTGACCTTTCAGTTAGGAGCTGAGCGCTTAACCACTGTGCCACCAGGGCTTCTATTAATTCTGTTGCCAGTTATGTTGTTAGGTCCGACTCATAGCGACCATATGTACAACAGAACAAAACACAGCCCAGTCCTGTGCCATCCTCACAGTCGTTGTTATGCTTGAGCCCATTGTTGGCAGTCACTGTGTCAGTCCATCTCGTTGAGGGTCTACCTCTTTTTCTCTGACCCTGTAATTCAGCAAACATGATGTCCTTCTCCAGGAATCGGTCCCTCCTGGTGATATGTCCAAAGTAGGTGAGGTGAAGTCTTGCCATGTTTACTTCTAAGGAGCATTCTGGCTGTACTTCCTCCAAGACAGATTTGTTTGTTCTTCTGGCAGTCCATGGTGTATTCAGTATTCTTCACCAGCACCATAATTCAAAGAAATCAATTCTTCTCCGGTCTTCCTTATTCATTGTCCAGCTTTTGCAAGCATATGAGGCAACTGAAAGCACCATGGCTCGAGTCAGGCGCAACTTAGTCCTTAAAGTGACATCTTTGCTTTTTAACACTTTAATGAGGTCTGTTGCTGCAGATTTGCCCAGTGCAATGCATCTTTTGATTTCTTGACTGCTACTTCCATGGGTGTTGATTGTGGATCCAAGTAAAATGAAATCCTTGACAACTTCAATCTTTTCTCTGTTTACCATGATGTTGCTTATTGGTCCAGTTGCGAGGATTTTTGTTTTCTTTATGTTGAGGTGTAATCCCTATTCAAGGCTGTGATCTTTGATCTTCATCAGTAAGTTATATTGCTCTTTATATATGTCCCTTTATTACACCTGATTCCAATTTTATAGAGACGCCGAGCCAGTGAAGTGGTAACTAAATCAACCCTAGGCAAATATTTACTATTGTTTAAAAAAAAAAAAAAAAGCAATAATGAATTTGAACTGGGAACTTTCTTACTAGTATTAGAGTTAAGTATCTCCTCAAAAATATAGTTGGTTTAGAGATGTCCCAATCCCACAGCCACTGTTCTATGACCAATGGCTCTTTAATGGTGTTTTTTTTTTTTTTTTTTTTTAAGAATTGTGAGGTTTCATTTCTCGTTCATTAAATGCTCATGGATTTGCAATAAAAATCTATATTCTCTTTTCAGTCGAGATTAATTTTTTTTACATTTATTAAGCATTTTTTCAGCTTTTTCTGCAGCTGACAAGTTTTTGGGTTTTTTTTTTTCCATTTTCTGGCATATTACCAGTGCTAACGAAGCTTGTCCTGAAAGTAAGGCCTTTCAATTAATTTATCCTTCAGAAGCAACATATGGTAACCAGATTAAAACAATGACATAAAATTGCTCTTTGTCACAGGACTATTAGCTTGCTTTATCTTAGCCTCAAACTTGATCACAAATGAACATTATCCCCTAATACTCAACAGGCTGCTGGTCCTCAAAGGAGTGAACAAGGCTAGAAGGTGTTTTGTGGGCATTTATCCCCCCTACATACATCTTCTAAAATAATTGCTTTGGAGGTTGTGATTGTGTGTGTGTGTACGTATGTGTGTGGTGTGGTCTTTTATTTTTTTTTTCTGACTTTATTTTTCACTACAGAAAAGTGGAAAGACTGGTACAATGAATACCCTTAAACTCTTCACCTACATTCATCAATTGTGCCACATTTACTTCATCTCTTTCTATAGATACACTTTTTTTTTAATATTTGAAAGTTCCAGACAGCTTCCCTAAATACTTTAACATGTATCTCCTAAGAAAGATATTCTCCTACATAACCCCAATATCATTATCATTCTCAAGAAATTTACCATTGTTATACATCATATTCATTTTTCCATATTGTCCACACAATACTGCCCTTTGCTGCTTTTTCCCTTTTGAAAACATTCAAGGATTACTCAGTACATTTGGTTGTCATGTGTCTTAAGTTTCTTCTAATTTATGACAGTCCCCTACCTCCCCCGCCTTTTTTTTTTTTAATTTTTTTTTTTTTTGTACTTTAGGTGAAGGTTTACAGAATGAATAGTTTCTCATTGAACAGTCAGTACACATATTGTTTTATGACATTGGTTAACAACCCCATGACATGTCAACACTCTCTCAACCTTGAAGGACCTTTTTTTTTTTTTTGATGAAAATATACATAGCCAAAGATACACCATTTCAAAAATTTCTACATGTACAATTCAGTGACATCGATTACATTCCTCCAGTTGTGCTGCTATTCTCACTTTAGATGAAGGTTTACAGAACAAAATAGTTTCTCAATTAAAAGAGATGAAGTAAATGTGGCACAATTAGTACACATACTGCCCTATGACAATGGTTAACAACCCCACTACATGTCGGCACTGTCCTTACTCAACCTTGGGTTCCCTATCACCAGCTTTCCTGTCCCCTTCTGCTTTCTAGTTCTTGTCCCTGGACTGCTGTGCCTCGTGAGTCCTGCTTTGTTTTATGGGGTTGTCCAATCCCTGGCTGAACCGTGAACCTCAGGAGTGACTTCACCACTGAGCTAAAAGGGTGTCCGGGGGCCATACCCTCAGGGTTTCTCCAGTCTCTGTCAGGCCAGTAAATCTGCTCTTATTTTGAGAATTAGAATTTTGTTCTACATCCTTCTCCAGCTCTGTCCAGGACCCTCTATTGTGATCCCGGTCAGAGCAGTCAGTGGTGGTAGCCGGGCACCATCTAGCTGTACTGGACTCAGTCTGGTGGAGGCTGTGGTACCTGTGGTCCATTAGTCCTTTGGACTAATCTTTTCCTTGTTCTCTTCATTCTCCCTTGCTCCCGAAGGGGTGAGACCAGTGGAGTATCTTAGATGGCTGCTCACAGGCTTTGAAGACCCCAGACACTACTCACCAAGGTAGAATGTAGAACATTGTCTTTATAAACTGTGTTATGCCAGTTGAGCTAGATGTTCCCCGAGACCGTGGTCCCCACAGCCCTCCACCCAGCAATTCAGTCCCTCAGGGAGTTTGGAAGTATCTATGGAGCTTCCATGACCTTTCCTTGTACAAGTTGTGCTGGCTTCCCCAGTATTGTGTACTGTACCCTTCACCAAAGTTACAACTTATCTATTGTCTATTTAGTACCCCCATCCTTCCCATGCCTCGTAGCTAACAAAGATTGTTTATTTTTGTGTGTAAACTTTTACATGAGTTTTTACAGTAGAGGTCTCATACAATATTTGTCCTTTTGTGATTGACTTATTTCACTCAGCATAATGTCCTCTAGTTTCATCCATGTTATGAGATGCTTCACCGATTCATCATGGTTCTTTATCTTTGCATAGTACTCCATTGTGTTTATGTACCATAGTCTGTTTATCCATGCGTCTGTTGATGGGCATCTAGGTTGTTTCTGACGTTTTGCTGTAGTGAACAGTTCTGCAATGAATATGGCTGTGCATACGTCTATTCGTGTGGTGGCTCTTATTTCTCTAGGATATATTTCTAGGAGTGGGATTGCATTTTGTAGTGCTTTTCTTTTGTGGTGCTGACGTTTTCTTTGTTCCTTTTACTCTCCTGTGCTGAGTTCCTTTTGTTTATGGATTTTGTTTTTCATTTCTTTTGTTTTTATAGGTTTTGTTTTTACTGAGACTTTATGTTTTTCTTCTTTATTTTGATGAGTAGGTTTGTTAACTTTCTTTGTGGTTACCTTGAAATTTACCCTTATCTTCCTAGATTTGAACCAGTATATTATTACCTGGTATTGCCTCACCTTCCTCTCCATTAGAAGGTTCTATACCTACACTGTTTATTCCCTCTTTTATTGTTCTGATGCTGTTGTCATTTACAGATTAACCTCTCTGGTTCCCTGTTGTAATTCTTTTGGTTTGGCATAGTCCTTAAGAGTTCATTTCCTAGGTTGGTATCTGGCTAGTACAATCCTGTGCCCTGTATTCAGCCTGTGGTCTGATGTTGTTTGTTCTCAGATCAAAGGACTCCCTTTAATAAGTCTTGTAAGTTTGGTTTGATTTTTACATAGTCCCTTAATTTCTGTTTATCAGGAAATGACCTCATTTCACCATCATATTTGAACAAGAGTTTTTCAGGATATATTATTCTTGGCTGGCAATTTTTTTCTTTCAAGGTTTTATATATGTCATCCCATTGCCTTCGTGCCTTCATGGTTCCTGCCGAATGATCCGAGCTTAGTCTTATTGTTTCTCCTCTGTATGTGACTTTTTGTTTTTCTCAAGCTGCTCTCAGGATTCTTTGTCTTTGGTTTTAGAGAGTGTGATTAAGATATACCTTGGTGATTTTCTTTTGGGGTCTATCCTACATGGGGTTCGTTGAGCTTCTTGGATGGTCAGCTTTTCATCTTTCATGATATTGGGGAAGTTTTCTGTCAGCAATTCTTCAATGATCCTCTGTGTGTTTTCTGTTTTCTTCCCCTGTTCTGGAACTCTGATCACTCGCAGATTTCCGCTGCCTTTTTTTTTTTTCTTTCATGATGTTGACATTTTTGAAGAGTGCAGGTCAGTTGTTCAGGAGAATGTCCCACAATATGGATTTGTCTGATGGTTTCCTCATGATTAGATTTAGGTTAAACTCTGTTCCATTGTAAGAAGTGTATGGTTTCTTCCAACCTCTTTCTTTTTTTCTTAAAATTGTGCTTTGGGTGAAAGTTTATAGCTCAAGTTGATTTCTCATACAAAAATTTATACACGTGTTGTTTTGTGATATTAGTTGCAATCCCCACAATGTGACAGCACATGGTGTGGTCTTTTAAAGACAGCTTTAATCCCTCAAAGAAAAGGATTTTTCTTTTTTTTTTTTTTTTTTTTACTGTGGATTATCCCAAAGGCATAGGAGCATCTTTGTTCCTCTTCTTATTGTTTTTGATGATGGTAGTGGCTGTAATTTGTTTTTTTGGAGAGAAACTCAGCAATTGTCTCTGCTTAAGGAAACATCCTGATTTTATTTATTATAGGGGAAGGAATAAGTGCAGACAATGATAAATATGGGTAGGGCCAAAGTAAATTTAGTAGCTTGGTAAAAACTCTCTTTGCTCACTTTAAAAGCACTCTGCATTTTTCATGCCTCCTGCTATGGGTACAGGCCCCCACCCCTACCCCCACCCCTAGACTCTGACCTGCAAGACTCAGACTCTTGCCAGCCTATGAGTAACAGCTAAATTCAAATTAAAATATTTTCCTTTTGTCTCCTGGGAACCTTGGATTTGTAAAATATGATAGATTATTGTTTTACATTTACATACACTTGTCTCTGTAATGGAGCCCTGGTGGTGCAGTGGTTTAGCTTTTAGCTCCTAACCAAAAGGTCGGCAGTTCAAATCCACCAGCTGCTCCTTGGAAACCCTATAGGGCAGTTCTACTCTGTCCTATAGGGTCAGTATGAGTCAGAATCTACTTGACAGCAATGGGTTTGGTTTGGTTTTGGTCTCTGTAATGTCAGCCAAGTTAAAGTTTTGGTGAGATGCAGAATGAGTGTGTGGTTTTGCAAGAAAGAACCCAGAATGATGGGTTTGATTCAAATTCAGTTCAGAAGCTCTGGATTCTCAGCTATTACAAAGCTGAATAAGCCCACGAGCCACTCCTTAGAAACCCCATGGGGCAGTTCTACTCTGTCCTATAGGGTCGCTATGAGTTGGAATTGACTCAACAGCAATGGGTTTGGTTTTGGTTTTAAGCATTGCTTTGATGTACCATTCCTGCTGTGTCCCCACCCCCACCCCCACCCCCAAGCAGCACTCAGAGAATCTGGTTGTGTGACAGGCAGAATAATGCCTCCCAAAGATGTCTACATCCTTCTCCCTGGAACCTGGGAATAAGTTAGTTTACACGGTAAAAGAGACTTTGTAGATGTGATTAAGGATATGAGGAGATTATCTGGGATTATGCAGATGGGTCCAATGTGATCATGTTGTTGCTGGGTGCTGTTGAGTTGATTCCAACTCACAGCACCCAATGTGACAGAGTAGGGCTGCCCTATAGGGTTTCCTAGGCTGTAATCTTTCCAAGAGCAGATCTCCAGGTCTTTTCTCTTAAGGAGCTACTGGTGGGCTTGACCTGCATAAGGATCCTTAAAAGGGTGAGAGGAAAGAGGTATGACCACGGAAGTAGAGTCTGGAGTGATGAGCTATTGCTGAAAGGGGGCCACAAGCCAAGGAATGCAGGCAGCTCTAAAAGCTGGACAAAGCAAGGGAGATTCTCCTCCAGAGCCTCCATCAGGAACATGGCCCTTATGACATCTGGATTTCAACCCACTGAGACATTTTGGACTTCTGACCTTCAATCCAGGGGCGGATTCACCAGTAAGCATGGTATGCACGGGCTTAATTGTGCTTACTTACTAATCTGTAGTGCACAATTTCACGGTGAAATTGTGCACTACAGATTAGTAATTAACCTCAATTAAAACTCGTGAGTACCTTGCTTATTGAGTGATCTGTCCCTGTTCAGTACTGTGATATAATAAATTTCTGTTGTCTTAGGTCATTAAGTTTGTGGTAATCACTTAGCAGCAAAGAAAAATAATACAGGTTGGGAAGTTCTGGTTAAGTAAAAAAGTAAAGGAGGAAGGAAGGAGAGAGGGAGGGAGGGAAAGAAGAAAGGAAGGAATGGAGGGAGGGAGGGAGGGAGGAATGAAGGAAGGAAGGAGAAAGGAAGCTTCAGAGTCTCTCTTACCTCAGCCCAGCATAGATGTGTAGTATCTTGAATTAGCCTAAGTGGTCAAGTTGCTGTCCTTGAGAAGACTGGTGAGGTGGGTCCAAAGGCCAGATCAAGTGCCCCACACACTAGGCCTGGGCAGCAGGCATGCATTTTTTGATGGTTTGTCAAGGGACATATCCTCCCAAGTTCAGTGTTCCCTTCTTCACTTCCATCCTCCCTCCCCCAGTGTACATGTGTGTCACTTATAACTGCACATTCAACTCTAAATCTCAAAGCCAGTCTTAGCTTTTAAAGAACGGTGAATTAAATAAGGCCGTCTTTCTTTAAATCAAGTCTTTTATGTAGAGATTAAATATAAGAACAAGTAAGAGAACAGTGAGAACATTACTCATTTTGGAGAAGGCCAGCCCATCGTGGCAATAAAGCCTAGGACTTCTGGCGGTGTCATTGCTACAGACATCTTGGATGCTAGTGAGCCAATAGAAGAAAAACAGCTTGCTGGTGAAGCAAATTATGGGAAAAATGCATTCTGCATATTAATTGTTGTAGTTTGCTACCACGCTTTTCTTTTACTTGTGCAGCACTTTAAGAAGAGATCTCGACCTTGGCAAATAATTAGCAATTAAACCAGAAACACCACTTAACTGGTGGCCCATTTTTGAGCAAAAGGCAGCTGCCTCATCTAAAAGCAACAGAGAGCAACATTTGCTACTTAAGAGCTTCAAGTTAGGGCAGTGGACTCTGTTCTCAGGGGAGCAAGCTCAGCAGTGTCAGGTAAGTGCCCCCCATAGGAAGAAATGGCAGAAAGGCATCCCCACTGAGTGACAGCTGGCCTGCTTGTAAAATGAAGTCAAGGACATGCAGTCTGGAACTAAATATGGAAAATTATAAAACTCTCTGCAAAGGCCTTCCACCACTTCGATCTGGCATTGGGTAAGTTTGTTGGCCGTGAGGATAATTGCTGCAGGCTTTGTTTAAAGTTGTTTCTTCAGCAAACAAGTCCCCCCATTTAATCATAGCTCACCTCACCCTGATTTTGGGCAGCAGTACTGAACAAAACCGTCTTCAAATGAATACCTGTGAAAGGAGGTGGATGGCCTGTCTGTGTCACCCCAGAGGACAGCTGAGTGGGATCTTGCCCCTGGCCAGAAACATCTATGAGGAAGATCATACTCACCTATGTAACACAGGTTTTATCAGATGGGCGCATGCCAGCTAAGGCCTCTGTTAACCCCCAAAGGGGGAAATTGCAGTCTAGTGAGCCCTGGCTTATGGGCTCAGGAGGCTCAAAGGATCGTGGAGGCTATCTAATTGAGCCATCATTCTTTCAGGGGGAATCAGACCCCGCAGAGGTTGTGACTTATCCATATCCCACTATTTATGGCAGTACTAGGCTTAGAATCCTGGTGCCCGGAAGCCCAGCCCAGGGCTTTGACGTCACAGAGAAGACCAATATGGTCTTATTTATAGTATCATAGGTGCCTCGAAAGCTGGTCAGAAATTCACGCTGTAATTTTCTCACTCTACACGTCAGAAAAATTGGAAAAAATGACGTCAATTCATCTACTGTTTAGTTTGTCTGAAGACTGATAAAATGTTTCCCTACCCATAACAAAATTGCTTCCCATGAGATTAAATGTTATTTGCTTAGGGTTTAAGCCTGGGCACAGCAGGAGGTGTCCTTGTTGTTTGGCTTCCTCCTAGAAAGGGTGGTATAAAGAGACATTTCAGATTCAGGCATTTGTCCAACGAATCACAGATAGTCTTGGTGCCATTTTTCTCAGAAGTCCCTGAAGAACAGCTAATATTCTTTATATTGTGTGCCCAGCCCTGTCATAAATGGCTATATACATTATGTCCTCTTTTCTTCATAACACCACCAGGAGCTGAGGACTGTCCTTAACCCATTTACCCCAGGTCACCCAGCTAGTGCTGCAGAGTCAGGATTCAAACTAAGGGCTGTCTGACTGTAGAGCCTAATAATACTGCTTCTGCAGTGGATGTTCAACTGTTTTTATTAAAATGTTGTCAGTTAGAGCAAGGAAGTCATCACTCCCATCCTTAAAACAAGAAAAAAGCTGAAAAACTGAAAATCAACAATTCTTCTTAGATACATCAGAGAATTGAAATCACAGGGCAAACCACCACCCTGAAGACTGGAGAGACAGACAGACAGATTCAGAGAATCACCACTACCAGAACAGAAACTGCTGCAGCTGGATCCAGCATCAGGGAGGAATATTTGTAGGATAATTGACTAATTTCTGGAGACGGAGTGTGGAAGAGCTTGAGAGATCAAAAACTGGAGAGCCAGCTTTAGGGAGGCCCCCATTCTTTTATGAGTTTCACCTCCAGGAACCCCACCATGCTGTCACCGTGAAGCTCAGAGAAAAATCCTTCATACTTCCCCCAGGAGGAAAGTAACCATTTTGAAATAGTGCTCTATTCTCTTTAACATTGGTCTGCCCTCAAGGAAAGCTACTTTACAAGAACCTAACCAAAGTGAATTTTCTCAGGGCCTAAAGTGGCAAAATGGTTAAGCATTCAGCTGCTCACTGAAAGGTCAGTGGTTCAAACCCACCAGCTGCTCCGCTGGAAGAAAAGACCTGGCCCTGGGGAGCCCTAGTGGTGCAGTGGTTAAGAGCTTGACTGCTAACCAAAAGGTTGGCAGTTCAGATCTACCAGCTGCTCTTTGGAAACTCTATGGGGGAAGTTCTACCCTGTCCTATAGGGTCACTGGAATTAGAATTGACTGGACAGCACGCACACACACACACACACACACACCCCAACAACAAAGCACACGAAGGAAGGGAAATATCCAACTCCACTCCTTCTAGTCTTCCTGTTTCACCTGAGTAAAAACAAAATCTGAGAAGCATTTGTAAAGGGAATAACCCAGAGGCACCCGTTAAAACCCTGTTGCCACCTAGTCGATTCCAACTCATAGTGACCCTATAGGACAGAGTAGAACTGCCCCTACAGGGTTTCTAAGGAGCAGTTGATGGAATCGAACTGCCAAACTTTTGGTTCGCAACCAAAGTCTTAACCACTGGGCCATCAGGGCTCCACTCAGGAGCACAGGTTCTATAAAAGGCTGAGACCTAATCATAGGATTATAGAATGCTTCCCCTCCCCCTACAGAGTACTACCACTTCAGTATCAACGGGGCTTGGAATTATAGCTAAAATCAGGTTCTTTTACCTGATATCTCATGTCTAGCTTTCATCAAAAAAATTACAAGACATGCTAAAAGGCAAAAAACGCATTTTGAAGTGACAGGGCAAGTATCAGAACCAGGCTCAGATGTGACTGAGGTTTTAGAATGATCAGATCAGGAATTTAAAATGTTATCAGTTTAGAATCTGACACCTTTCAGATAGAGATTACTCAATGTGTAAAAAGATCATAGGAGGTGGTGTTAAAATTACATCTGAGAATAAATTCGAAACACTTCAAAGTCCATAAAAAGACAAATGACGTATTAGTTACAAATATTTCTTATTTTTCCATTTGAGCAGATCCCGAAAGAGCCTCTCTCTCCCAAACAATTCTCTACTGCTTTTGTTTGAAAGTAATAAAGGCAAATTTTCTTTAAAGTAATCTTAACTTTGCATGCATTCAGCTAGACTTCTTACCGAAAAGATTTCTTTGTAAGACTACAAAGAAGTTTTAGAGTAACAAACGAGACAATCAACATATCCTTTCCGCCCTGGAAATCAGAAGCCTTCAGAATAGACTCAGAGCAGTTAGGAGAGGAGATAACAAAGCCACACCCAGCTCTCATTAAAGTCACTAATTGTCCCTGCCTGAGAAATAAACATCAGACTCTAAAAAAGCCAGATGTCTTCAATGTCTGTAGCCAGCATTTATTTCTGTTTGCCATCCAAACCAATTCTTCCTTTGATGTCCCTTCCTTTTGCATATGCAGGTACAATATAACTTAATTTGAACCGTCATCGGCCTGGTTTTTAAAATCCACTCCAATAATACTGCAATAGTCTCCAGTTAGGATTAGGTACTTGAAAGGATTCTTACATTTCATTTAAAAATTGGTATCCGTGGTGCTTGTTCATAATCCTCACTACAAGTACTGGGAATTTAGAAGGATGGGATTGCTTTCTCATTTGGAGGAAAGGGTAAACTGATTTTCATGAGGCTTTCTCTCTGGGCAATGCATTTTAGCTGTATCTGAGTGGAATGCTCTCATTTAGCCTGGGTGTGTGAAGGTGAAGAAAGAGAAAGGAGAAGTTAACTGGAGAACTAAAAGAAATGTACCGTTTGGGCAGTTTAAGGGCTGTGAATCTGTCTGCCGATAATGTATCTAACTCAAGGTAAGGTTGGGTGAGAGAAGTGGGCTGGTGAGAAAGTGGAAAGCACTTTGTAAGCCAGGAAGGTTCTGAGATCATATTTATGCTGAGCAATTGCAGAAGACTTAGAAATCACTGGAGTGCTTGGGAGGTTCAACTTCAGAAGACAAGAAGGCAGTGCTTCAAGACACCCCATAGAGCTCCTGAGAGCTACAGAGGAACCACAGCCACCAGGTTTATTTATAGCATGCCATTCATTACATTGCTCCTCAAAATGCTGTGTAATGTGGGGATGTGTCTATGCTGGCCCTTGAAGCAACCAGATGTCTAGGCCAGGTAGGAGTCCATGCAGGATCTGGAGGTGAATGCAGATGTCCACAGAACATTGAAGAGGTTGACCCTAGAAAGGAAGGAAACTAGAACATCCTCCACTGATCCCATTGACCGAAACCAGGATTTGAATTATTTCTTCTTCATGTTGAAATACAAATCCAAACGGCTCTAAAATTTTTTTTAATTAAAAAAATGAAAATAAAAACAAACAAACTCCTGAGTCCATAAAACCTCTAGAGTCACGGTGTAACTAAATAACTGGAATCATTCAGGCAGCACATCATTTAAAGAAACTTGACTATCTGTTAACGGGCCACCTTTCATGTAGTCCCTATGTAGTCCCGATCACAATGGTAGGTCCCTGGGTGGTACAGTTTGCACTTGGCAACTAACTGAAAGGTTGGAAGTTTGAATGCCCCAGAGGTGCAGTGGAAGAAAGGCGTGGCGATTGACTTCTGCAAGATTACCCAAAAACCGAACCAGTTGCCACTGAGTCAATTCCAACTCATAGCAACCCTATATAGGACAGAGTAGAACTGCCCCATCGGGTTTCCAAGGAATGGCTGGTGGATTCGAACTGCTGACCTTTTGGTTAGCAGCCAGGCTCTTAACCACTGTGCCACCAGGGTTTCCAAAAGGTCGCAGCTACTGAAAACCCTATGGAGTGCAGTTCTGCTCTGACATACATGAGGTTGGCATGGGTAGGAATCAACTCAATGGCAATGAGTTTGTGGTTTTTTAGGGGGAGTTTATTACAATGGTAGGTCTGAATCTGGGTGACTGAGAATTAACTCTTTTGGTTCTTTCACCTCAGCTGCTTCCTCAGTGGGTTGGGAGGATAAAAATCTCGTACAGTGAAAATGTCAAGACCAGTTATGTGCACAGCTTAGAACTTTCTTTTTCTTTTTCAGAAGTCTTCTGTGTTTTTATTAATCAAGGCAAAGTTTGCAACATTGTAGCTCTGCAAAACTTTTATAAAATCATTCGGTCCTTGATTTTTTTCCCTCTTTGTTCCTTTTCAGTTAACTTAAAAAAAATTGCACAAACATCTCCCACTTCAGGAAAAAATCTGACAACCCCTCATAAGCCTGTATATTTTGTGACAGATCTATGATTACATTTAAGCATCCTTGTCAAGAGAAGCACACTCAAGCTTTTTTCATTCCCCTGATTTTAAAGAATGCGGTGAACTCGGTGATGTTCTAATGAGAGCCTTCTGTACCTCAAGAAAGGGGAAAGATGGACTGGATTTATACATGTTAATGATTATCATTAATGAATAAAAGCAAAATAAATAAACACACCGAGCTAAGCAACACTAAGAAGAGTTAGTCTGGGGTGATGAAAGCAGGGAGAGCTTTAATGATCCAGTAGAGAAAAGGGTGCCAGAGAAGAGCAACTCTCCGGGACACAGAAGACTCAGGTTTTGTTCTGGTAGCTCCAAAAGGCAGCTGTCAGTGGATACAGCAGGAAAGCAAATTTCCTCTGATTATAGAGAAGAGCTTTACAACAATTAGGCACGTCTGTAAATGGAACAGACAGAAAAAATCATGCACGCCCCATTGCTGGAAGTGTTCAAGCAGAGGCTGGGTGGTCATGTGGCAAAGAATGTGTGGAAAGTGTTTCTCTTTGGGGTAGGAGGTAAAGCTAGCTAACAAAAGGCCTAAGGTGCCTTCCAATTCTAGGAATCTATGATTCCATTGCTTTGGACAATCAATAACCCACTTGGTGTCTTGGTTTTCTTATCTGAAAAATGAGGGCCTTAGCACAAAATAGATAATCTAAGGTTCTTCCCAGCCCAAAGATGGTATGAATCTATCTGTTGCCTGGTGTTTTAGTTACTTAGTGCTGCTATAACACAAATGCCACAAGTGGGTCATTTTAAAGAACAGAAATTTATTTTCTCATAGTTCTAGAAGTTAAAAGTCCAAATTAGGGTCTCAGCTGTGTTGATTCCTTCCTTGTCGGTAGCCCTAGGCACTCCTTGGTTCCTTGGGGTTCCTTGGTTTTCCTTGGCTTATAGAAAATCCACACATGGCGTATGTCTTCCCTCATGTGTGTATTTGTGTCTATTCTGGTCTTTTTATAACTCAGAAGTGATTAGGTTTAGGATCCACCTTACATTAGTATTGCCTCATTAACATAACAAAAGATAACTCCTGTTTCCAAACAGGATCAGTATACAGGTACAAGAGCTAGAAATTCAACACATATTTTGGGGGACACAATTCAACTCATAGTAAACTTGTTGCTGTGGATTGAATTGTGCCCCAAAAAATGTGTATCAACTTGGCTAGGCCATGATTCCCAGTATTGTGTGATTGTCCACCATTTTGTCATCTGATGTGATTTTCCTATGTGTTATAAATCCTGCCTCTTACGTTAATGAGGCAGGATTCAATCTACAACATTATATTGTGTCTTGAGTCAATCTCTTTTGAGATATAAAAGACAGAAGGGAGCAGAGAGACAAAGGGATCTCATTACACCAAGCAAGAAGAGCCAGGAGCACATGTCCTCTGGACCTGGGGTCCCTGTGCTGAGAAGCTCCTAGACCAGGGGAAGATTGCTGACAAGGACCTTCTCCCAGAGCCAACAGAGAGTGAAATCCTTCCCCTGGAGCTGACACCCTGAATCCAGACTTCTAGCCTCCTAGACCACCTCCTCAGGATCTTCTTCTAGCCTCTTCCCACTCATCCCCAAAACTTGCTCTGAGTCCCAGTGATACAAAAATTAAAAAAAAAAAAAAAAATCAAACTGGTTGCTGTTGAGTCAATTCCAACTCATAGCAATCCTATAGGACAGAACAGAACGGCACCCTAGGGTTTCCAAGGAGCTGTTGGTGGACTCAAACTGCCGATCTTTTGGTTAGCAACTGAACACTTAACCACTGCACTACCAGGGCTCCATAAGTCCCAGTGATAATACCCCCTAAACATTTTGTCAGTGCCTATTTTGTAAATATTCATCATATTCTATCCCCATTTAGCCCAGTAGACCAGTGTTCTTTTTTTAAAAAAATTTTTTTATTGTTGTGCTTTAAGTGAAAGTTTACAATTCAAGTTAGTCTCTCATACAAAAATTTACACATGCATTGTTTTGTGACCCTAGTTGCTCTCCCTATACTGTAACAGCACAATCTTTCTCTCTACCCCGGATTTCCCGTGTCCATTCAGCCAGCTTCTGACCCTCTCTGCCTTCTCATCTCACCTCTGGACAGGAGCTGCCCATTTAGTCTCATGTATCTACTTGAGCTGAGAAGCACACTCTTCACAAGTATCATTTTATGTCCCATAGGCCAGTCTAATCTTTGTCTGAAGAGTTGGCCTCGGGAATGGTTTTAGTTCTGGGTTGACAGAGAGTCCGGGGGCCATGTCTTCCAGGGTCCCTCCAGTCTCAGTCAGACCATTAAGTCTGGTCTTTTTACTAGAATTTGAGTTCTGTACCCCACTTTTCTCCTGCTCCATCAGGGACTCTCTGTTGTGTTCCCTGTCAGGGCAGTCATTGTGGTAGCCAGGCACTATCTAGTTCTTCTGTAGACCAGTGCTCCTTGACACCTTTGTATCACCTGTGCAGCACCCCATCTAAAGCAGGGCTTCAAGTAATTGATGAGTTGAAGATGTCACTGATACATGGCTAAACTATTACTCTTCTGAAGATACACACTGTATTGTAATAGGAGATTCTTTAAGATTTAAGTCCAAAGAATGAATCTGTCTGAGGCAGAGAAGGAAGATGGGAGAGAAGATTGTTTGGGTATAGAATACCCTGGTTACATGGCATGGAGATTTCCCTGACCAAGTCAGGACCAAGTCAGGACACATGAACTGAAAAGAGAATAGTATATTTTAAATCCAAGCTATTTTGAAAAACTCAGGATGTATGGTTGTCAAATATATGTTTCACTAACTTCCAAATTACCCAGGTCAATACATGCTTCCTCCTTGTAAGAGTGACTGTATCATCTAGTAACATGTCCTCTGATTCTTTCAGTGCTTTCCTAATTGGGGTGCTAGTCTGTACTCCATGGAAAGGACTGCTACCTGTTTTGTCCTATACTTTCGGGTCTAGTTACTTGCATACAAGCTTTATCTCTCTGATTAGACTGTAGTCTCATTGATAGCGAAGATCTTGCCCTAAGAATCTCTGCATCCATAGTGTCTAGTGGCTGACCCATAGCAGTTGCTCAATAAACATGAGATGAATGGGCAGATGGATGGATGGATAGTTACACCCCACTGGAGCCCACAACTTAAACTACTGCAGGTGCTCTAGGGGCAGAGCTTGTGTAGGCAGACATGGATTTAAGGAAGGAGTGGGTTGGGATCCTCTCTAAGGTCCCTTCCAGCTTGAAAGCCTATTGGACCACATATTGTACATTACTAGTCATTGGGCCCTGCTGAATGCAAGTGGTGCAACTACTTCCAGCAGGAGATTAGCACTTTTAGCAGTATTGTAAGGATCGCCCTTAGACCTGCTCATGATTCACATGATGAGCTATCTGTCCTCCTACAAGAGGAAATTCTTGCATTTCAATAACTCTGCACACACGAGCACGAGCCCTTGCCATGGCATTGAATCTGAAGAACATCTTTCTAGCATCCCTCTCCTTTTGTACAATTTTTCTGATTCCTCTGGGTGAACATGCCAACTTGAATGCACAGAAAAACACATCCCACAGCCATCTCACCACACCCACCCCTCTTCCCACGGACCCTTTACCTCTGTTTCTTATTTTAAGCCAGTACAATTACGAGGTACAAAGACTACCAAACACTGCACACACATGCACCCACTCACACACACATATGCAGAGCAGCTCTGAATAAATTGCTCCAAGTGCATTCACATTTAAGGAGGGGACAGGAGCGGGCAGAGGGATGTTCATCTTTGGCCTGTCACATGGAAGAAGAAAGAGAATCTTGCGTTCTCATGCGTGTGTCCTGCAGTGTTCATCATCTGAGATCACAGGCCAGGATGCTGTCTACCGTATTCCTTCTCCTCCCAGAGCCCTCGGTGAGGGCTGCTGGCTTGGAGATGGAGAAGACAGGACTTGTGCTGGCCAGCAGGGAAGAAGGGAAAACTGGTTCTGGAAGGAGCCTCCAGGGGCTGGTAGATGGGGTTTAAGCTGTGGAGCTGTGCGTCTTGACCCACAACTGGGGGCCCCTTGACGCTCTGTAGACAGTGGGGAAAGTATGTGGCTGAATTCTTTTCCAGGGAGATAATACGGCAACAGGCAAAAGGCCCTCGTCCTACATGGGGAAGAGACAGGAGAACAGCAGCAGTGTTGGTGAAGAGCAGGAGCATAAGTAGAGAAAGTGGTAAGAGTGTCAGCTCCTGAGACAGAGGCCTCTGTCTCGCCCATTGGTTCCCTGCAGCACCAGGGACTCGGTGACATACCTTTGCCGAGGGCAGGGACTGGTCTCGTTCATCTCTGTATCCCCCATTCCAAGCCCAGTTCCTGGCACACAGTAAGCATGTATAAGATTTCAATGAACAAACAAATCTTTAAAAGGAAGGGAACAGATTAGTTTTCCCATTCCAAAAAATATGGGATTCTATAATGGGGCTCTAGGAACAATACAAGAAAATCACATGCCTATCCAGTATAAATTGTTTTCAGACTGTCTGTGGTTTTAAATTAACCAGGTCACTATTCACCACCACCATTTTGCAGAAGTAAGAGGCACATTCAATGAGTGTCCAAGTGTCTCGATGAGCCCATTTTCAGCTGAGGAACATTCTGTACACTGTATACCCTCTTTATTGTCATTGTTTTTAGGAGTTCAAGTCGGTTCCGACTCACAGTGACTCTGCGTACAATAGAATGAAACACTGCCCCTTTCCTGTGCCATCCCCACAATCATTGCTGTTTGAGCTCATTGTCGCAGCCACTGTGTCAGTCCACCTTGTTGAGGGTCTTCCTCTTTTTTGCTGACCCTCTACTTTACCAAGCATGGTGTCCTTCTCCAGGGACTGGTCCCTCCTGATAACATGTCCAAAGTACGTGAGATGAAGTCTCACCATCCTCGCTTCTAAGAAGCATTCTGGCTGTATTTCTTCCAAGACAGATTTGTTCGTTCTTCTGGCAGTCAGTGGTATATTCAATATTCTTTGCCAATGTCGTAATTCAAAGGCATCAATTCTTCTTTGATCTTCCTTATTCATTGTCCAGCTTTCACATGCGTATGAGGCGATTGAAAATACCATGGCTTGGGTCAGGTGCACCCTAGTCCTCAAAGTGATATTTTTGCTTTTTAACACTTGAAAGAGATCTTTTGCAGCAGGTTTGCCTGATGCAATACGTTGTTTAATTTCTTGACTATTTCTTCTATGGGTGTTGATTGTGGATCCAAGTAAAATGAAGTCATGACAACTTCAATATTCTCTCTGATATACCACAACTGGGAAGAAGTCTTCTCCCATGTCAGAAACTTATGTGTACACAGTAGACACAGCAAAGGGACTGGCTTCACTGGGACAGCGGGAGAGAGCTGGTCACCCCTTATCACCACCCAAGGCTGGTCTAGCACCCGGCCCAGCATTGGCCAGTACCAAACCACCCTCTGAACATCACAAACTCAGACAACTGCCCTCGCCACACCCAGACAGATGGGCTTCCTTTATGCCTGGGAGCAGCATGCTGGGAAACTCCATCCTATTCAAATAAACTTACAGTAAATCCTTTAAAGGAATGAAAAATCCCCTTTGCCTTTTGTGTTTTTGTTAATTTTGTGAGCAGTGCTTTCTTAAAGCAGTCTCACCTGCGCTCACACTGGACAGTTTATCTATAGTTCCCACAACAGGAAGGCTGGCCATTGTCATGGCTGCGCTGCTATTTCCCTACAAGAAATTCTTTTTGCCCTTTACCCGTTTGTAAAAAAGAGGGCAGCAGATGTTTGTGATGGGGTCAGATGCTACTGTTGTTGCTGTTAGCAGCCGTTGAGTCGGCCCGTGACTCATACAGACCCCACGTGTTACAGAGCAGAACTGCCCCATAGGGTTTTATTGGCTGTAATCTTTACGGAAGCAGATCACCACATCTTTCTCCCAAGGAGCCTCTGGGGGGGTTTGAACTCCCGTCCTTTTGGTTAGCAGCTGAGTGCTTAACCGTTGCACCACCAGGCTACTAGAGACCAGTTTTTCTGCAAGGGAGTTTCCATGTAGACTTGTCTTATTGCTCCCTAATGTCTCCAAAGCAAGGTCTCCGTGTCCCATTCTGACAGCTTAGATTTGGGCTTCTGCCATTGTGGTCTGAGGTCTGGCACATTCCTTGAAGGAGTTTGAATGTTCTAACCCCTCCGAGGATCTGTCTATTAAAATATTTGTTTCCACGTTTGGAGTTTTCAGTTCTATGTTTGAACTGAGCCCCATCCAGCTAAAGACAAAAAGGAAATACTTGATGTGTTCTTTACTGCAGGGCCCAGCCAGATATGGACCAACCTTTATTGTCAGTGGCACCAAACTTAGCACCATCTGCCCAGCGTGGAGATGCCAAATGGCTCCTGAGGCCATGAGCTTCATATAGGCTCATGTAGGCCTGAGGTTTCGAGCAGATCAGTTGGGATCTTGCAAGTGCACCTAGGTCACCTCCTAGCCTGAAAACATTTATCAAAATGATCTTAAGTCCGCATTAACATCAGATGATTTTTAGCCATGGCACCCCCATGCATGTGATAAAATCATGACTTTTTAGATCTGGAAAGGATCTTCGAGATCTTCTAGCCCAAACCACTCACCCTACAAATGAGGGAACTGAGAGCAGCAAATTGAAGGGGGTCATTGAAGGACACGCCACTGGTTGGTAACAGAGACTGAGCCAGAGCCCGGCCAGTCTCCTGACTCCCACTATAGTATTCTTTCTACAACATCCACCCGAGTTTCCAGAAAACCCAGACATCAACAAGACCCTGCCAGCAGCCCCCCGACTTCAGTCAGTATTTGCTACAACCAAATTCCAGCAGAACCTAGTGATTTTGACATTTGTGTTCATGTGATTTGATGTGTTCAACTAGGAAAAGATGCTTTTTTACTTTTTCTCAGTAATAGAGACTGTTTATTTAGCTGGTCCACATTGAGTGTTTTGTACTCCTTCACCAGATTCACACTTGTTGAATGTTCCATAAACTTCCAGCCCATTTCTCCTGCCTCTCCACGCACAATAAGGACCCATGTGACAAACACTTCTGGTCCTTTGAGACAGGCTGACCAGGGGGTAGCAGAACTGCTAGTAACCAGTTGCCTTCAAGTCCATTCCAAGTCATGACAACTCCATGTGTGTCAGAGCAGAACTGTGCTCCACAGGGTTTTCAGGGATATGACCCTTCAGAAACAGATCACCAGCCCTTTCTTCCAAGGCACCTCTGGGTGGGTTTGAACCGCCAACCTTTTGGTTAGTAGCCCAGCAATTAACTATTTATGCCACTCAGGGACTAGGACTTGGTTTTTATGGCATCCAACCCTGGGGACTTCATTTAATGGAGCCATGAACCAATAATCAGAAGACGCGGGTTTGAGTTCAGGTTCGGTCAATCCCTCCTCCCTGGAAAGGCTCTGTCCTGGCCTGCTCTGCAGAAGTCGTGGGAAACTTAATGAGCTCCCACCTCAGCTCTCAGCTTCAAGGCACCGACTACTTATTTCCTAGACTGGTATCCATGCTTTGACCTTCAGAGCCTGAGGGGTGACCTGCCATGACACCATCTGCCGTGTTCTCTGCCTGGTTCTTCTCTGTTTCTTCAGCCGCCAAATGTACTCACTCTCCTCGCAGCCCTGCCTAGAAACTGGAGTCTGTCCACAGCCACAGCTGGGGCCCTGGCCCTGCTGACGGACTTCCCTATGCTGGGTCCTGAGTCCCTGCCTCTGCCCTGCTTACCTCTTTGGACGTGTGACTCTCTTGGGCTAAGCCTCTCCAGTGTTAAAGGCTGGCCTAGACTGAGCTCGGGTGAAGCTCCTGGTGGTTCGGATTCTGTATGTCTACATACGTTCAGATCACTAAGCTGATGTTCAGCGAGGACTGGGGACCACTGGACTATACAGCTTGGTAAAATAGAGGGTCAGCAAAAACAAGGGAAACCCTCCATGACATGGATTGACACAATAGCAGCAGCAATGGGCTACAAACATACCAACAATTGTGATGGTAACGTAGGGCTGGGCAGTGTTTCTTTCTGTTATGCATAAGATTGCCAAGAGTTGGAGCTGACTCGACAGCAACAAATAACAACAAGACTACCCAGCACTCTGGGCTCCCTCTTAGTCTCAGCGAGGTCTGTACCCCTCCCCACCTCCCCATTCCTCCTGCAGCCCCTCGGGTGGGTCCAGTTCCAGATTAAGGCAATTCTGTTTTATTGAGGCGCCCTAGTGGCGTAGTGGTTAAGAGCTCAGCCGCTAACCAAAAGGCTGGCAGTTCAAATCCACCAGCTGCTCCTTGGAAACCATATAGGACAGTTCTACTCTGTCCTACAGGGTCTCTGTGAGTTGGAATCGACTCCACGACAACAAATTTGGTTTGGTTTTGGTTTGTCTTAATGAAGGAGTCCTTGGGTGGTGCAAACAGTTAACATGCTCAGATGCTAACCAAAAGATAAAGTGAAAAAAGAGTTTCTTGTAGGGAAATAGCAAGGCAGCCATGACAATGCCCAGCCTTTTGCATGAACTTCAGATAAACTGTCCAGTGTGACTGCAGGGGAGACTCCTCAGAAGAAAGTCCTGGCGATCAACCTCTGAAAAATCAGCCAGTGAAAACCCTATGGAGCACAGTTCTACTCTGACACACATGGGGTCACCATGAGTCAGAATCAACTTGATGGCAAGTGGTTTTTTTTTTTTGTCTTCTGAAGTCAGGGGGGCTAGTCTAGGCACACATGAATTATGGAAGTGCTATGCATGCAGACATATGCAAAGGCAAGTATTATTTCTCTGGTAATTGACATGAGTGGCATATAGGACATGGTGTGAAGAATTCAGCTGTTAGAAAAGCAAGGCTGTTGGGTCATCTAAGGGAAGGTCAATTATTTATTAATGTCCTTAAAGTGATCAGGTTTTGAAAGGAAGTTGGAATGTACCCACTAAATGAAGAAGAGAAAACTCCAAGGATCTGAACATGGAAATGGGTCCATCCTGTCCCCAGGCTCACGTGGGTGTCACTGAAATGTGGAAACTCATCAGCCATAATAGAGACATCAAGACAGGACACTTGAGGTCCTATTTTTTAAAACATGGGCCTTGTTAAAAGTACTAAATCCGGGGATATAATGAATGGCCTCTGCTTCTACTTAAGTTTTGATGATCAAAAATCTGGGTTAATGGTTTGTCTCCTTGACAATTTCCAAAAACATGTACCTTCCTCATACAGCTCTTAAAAATGAATCCAGCCTGGGCCCCAGTCCTACACACAGGACCTTGGCTTTCTGCTGGAGCCCTGAGAAAGGTCACTTGGAGAGTGTAGTGGGAATAAGCTGGCGACTCCTGGGTGAAAACAAGACAGGCTGCTCTGAAGAGCAGCGGTAGAGCTCCAGAGGCCCAGGAAAATGAAAACTCCCTGTGGACATGGTGACCGCCGGCAGCACTAAGTTGGGAGTGTAGCGGTCACGAAGGCTGGCAGTGCTGAGTTATGGAACAACTAGCTCCAGGTCTCCTTTGACCTCTTGTTCTGCCCAGAATCGAATAATTCAGAGATGTAAGAGTTATGCAGTCAGTTCTCCAGTTACTCCAAGTGGTAAATTCCTTACATGTTTCACTTAGCAGCCCAGGTGGCACAATAGTTAAGCACTCTACTGCTAACACAAGGTCAGTGATTCAAACCCACCCAGTAGCTCCGTGGGGGAAAGACCTGGCGATCTGCTCCCATAAAGATTACAACCTAGGAAACGCTATGGAGCAGTTCTAGTCTGTCACATGCAGGGGCAGGTTAGTCAATAAGGTAAGCACAGGCTTACTTGTGCCTATTCACTAATCTGTAGTGAACAGTTGTGCATGTTTTTCATCACATGTGAAACAGTTCACTACAGATTAGTGAGTAAGCACAAGGTAAACCCATACTTACCTTGTTTACTGGGTACTCTGTCCTCATCAGGAATTGTGCATTTGAAAAGAGGCTTTGATTCTATAGGAAGATGCTGTGGGGTTGGGAGTGAGACAGATGCCAGCCATACCTAGAAGCAGAGTCTTTGATGTGCTGAAAAAATGTGAAATTCTTCACTACAGATTAGTAAGTATGCACAAGTAAATCCGTGCTTACCTTGCTTATTGGGTAATCTGACACTGGTCACATGGGGTCTCTCTGAGTTGAAATCAACTTGACAGCCCCTAACAACAACCACAACAACATGTTTAACTTGCTAAGTTTCAAAATGCTTTGTAAACCCTCTTAGGTTAGGTTCCCCAGAAGTAAACTTTAGCGAAGATCCATGTACAAATGATGTACAATGGACGTACTGCCGTCAGAGTCTGGTAAGGACATGAAAGGGGAAGCAGCCAACAAGGGGCTGATCTCAGGTGAAGTACCTGCCTCAGGGGAGCTCTGGAGCGTGCATTACACCTCAGTTTATCCAGCTGGCGACAAGGGGGCTGTCCTTAGCCACAGACCACTGGGTGGAGAGGGCGGGGTTGGGCCATGGACTGGAGTTCTGTGGCTGTGGGAGAAGCAGCTTCAATGGCCCCAGGGTGATCTTCCAAAGGGTTTCAAGCAGAAGCCTTTCAAAGCACAGCACTCAGAAACTGGGGATGGACATACGGAACCAGGAAGAGGGATCCAAGGAGATCATTAGTGGTTCAATGGTAGAATTCTCACCTCCCATGCAGGAGACCTGGGTTCGATTCCTGGCCAATGCACCTCATGCGCAGCCACACCTGCCTGTCAGGGGAGGCTTGTGTGTTGCTATGATGCTGAACAGATTTCAGCAGAGCTTCCAGACTAAGATGGACCAGGAAGAAAGGCCTGGCGTTCTACTTCCAAAAATCAACCAATGAAAACTGTATGGGTCACAACAGTGCGATCCACCGCCGATCATGGGGATGGCACAAGACCAGGCAGCGTGGGATTGCCAAGTCAGATGTCAACTTGATAGCAGCCAAAAACAGCAACAACTTAATTTTGCCTTTCTGGCCTTCCTCATCAGCAAGGACTGCGCTAACTGCAGCCCTGACCCATGGTTACGGAACTGAACTTAACAGGCCCCTCTGGAAGCCCTAACCATCTCCCAGGCCAAGCCGAGCGGGATGGGCTGGGATGCTTGCTGAATCCTTTGAAGCTGGGAGGGCTAGCGGGGTGGGGCATGTGTCTGCAGGGGCAGTTCTTTCTCACGTTGGCAAGAATTTCCGTTTCTAACGGCATTCATCTTTCCCAGGAACTCCTTTCGGCTAAAAGAGAAAAGAAAAAGCAAACAAAAGCAACCGTCCCTGAACAAGGAGACCTTTCTTTATGACTGTGTGTCCCTGATAAGAAAAGTCCTCTGCCAATTCTGGCATCCTGTTCTAGACCTGCCCTGTTCCTCTCCTTGGCAAGGCCTTAGGCTCTCTGGAGTGGTGATTAATGGCCATAAGGGGCTGGGTGGCTTTTAGGTGGTTGCCACAAGATCAGCAGTAGATGAACTTTTGGGACTGAAGGACATGAATTCAAGCTGCCAATCAAGTGTGCAAAATTCCCCAGGTGAGCTGATTTCCCTTTCCTTCCCTCCTCTCCGCTCTGCTCTCCTTTCTTTCTCTTTCTCTCCCTAGTAACCAGTACCAGTTGCCACTGAGTGGATTCCAGCTCGTGGCAGCCCCATGCATATCAGAGTAGAACTCTGCTCTATAGGATTTTCAATGGCTGATTCTTCAGAAGTAGATCACCCGGCCTTTCTTCTGAGGTGCCTCTGGATGGGTTTGAAGCACCAATCTTCTGGTTTATAGTTGAGCGCTTAACCATTTGCACCACCTGGGGAATCCTCTCTCCCTGGTAAAAACCAGAAAGAAAGGGAAAAAAACATTGCCGTGGAGTGGATTCTAACTCTCACTTGTACACATTTAAAAGAGATAAAAATCACCATATCACCTTTCTATTCTAAGGCACCTCTTCCACTTTGGTGAGAAAACCCTCAGGCCTGGATCCGTTTGACATGAAATTCTACTGTGTAGAACTGTGCTGTCCAGTACAGAAACCACTTGCCACATATGACTATTGAAATGCGAAATGTGACTAGTTCAAATTCAGATGGGCTGTAAGTGTAAACACATAGACACCCCCCCACCAAAAAAAAGTAAAAATAGCTCAATAATAATTTTTATATTGATTACATGTTAAAATAATAATATTTAGGATATATTGTTGTTGTTCTTAGGTGCTGTCGAGTTGGTTCCATCTTCTAGCGACCCTATATACAAAAGAACAAAACAGTGCCCGGTCCTTCGCCATCCTCACAATTGTTATGCTTGAACCCATTGTTACAGCCACTGGGTCAATCTATCTCATCGAGGGCCTTCCTCTTTTTTACTGACCCTCTACTTTACCAAGTATGATGTCCTTTTCCAGGGACTGGTCCCTCCTGATAACAAGCCCAAAGTATGTGAGATGAAGTCTTGCCATCCTTGCTTCTAAGGAGCATTCTGGCTGTATTTCTTCCAAAACAGATCTGTCTATTCTTTTGACAGTCCATCGTATATTCAATATTCTTCGCCAACACCACAACTCAAGGAAGTCAATTCTTCTTCAGTCTTCCTTATTCATTGTCCAGCTTTCACATGCTTATAGGGCAATTAAAAACACCATGGCTTGGGTCAGGCGCACCTTAGTCCTTAAAGTGACATCTTTGCTTTTTAACACTTGAAAGAGGTCTGTTGCAACAGATTTGCCCAATGCAATGCATCCTTTGATTTCTTGACTGCTGCATCCATGGGGTTGATTACGGATCCTAGTAAAATGAAATCCTTGACAACTTCAATCTTTTCTCCATTTATCATGAGGTTACTTACTGGTCCAGTTGTGATGATTTTATTTTTATTTATGTTGAGGTGTAATCCATACTGGAGGCTGTAGTCTTTGATCTTCATCAGTAAGTGCTTCAAGTCCTCTTCACTTTCAGCAAGTAAGGTTGTGTCATCTGCATAACGCAGGTTGTTAATGAGTCTTCCTCCAATCCTGATGCCCTATTCTTCTTCACATAGTCCTGCTTCTCGGATTATTTATTCAGCCTACAGATTGAGTAAGTATGTGAAAGGATACAACCCTGACCCACACCTTTCCTGACTTTAAACCACGCCGTATCCCCTTGTTCTGTTCAAACGACTGCCTCTTGATCAGTGTACAGGTTCCTCATGAGCACAATTTAAAATGTTGTAGAATTCCCATTCTTGGCAATGTTATCCATAATTTGTTATGATCCACACAGTCAAATGCCTTTGCATAGTCAATAAAACACAGGTAAACATCTTTCTGGTATTCTCTGCTTTCAGCCAAGATCCATCTGACATCAGCAGTGATATCTCTGGTTCCACGTCCTCCCCTGAATCCAGCTTGAATTTCTGGCGGTTCCCTGTCAATGTACTGATGCAGCTGTTTTTGAATGAGCTTTTGCAAAGTTTTACTTGTGTATGATATTAATGATATTGTTCAATAATTTCCGCATTTGGAGGGATCACTTTTCTTTGGAATAGGCATAAATGTGGATCTCTTCAAGTCAGTTGGCCAGGTAGCTGTCTTCCAAATTTCTTGATATAAACAAGTGAGCACTTCCAGCGCTGCAGCCGTTTGTTGAAACATCTCTATTGGTATTCCGTCAATTCCTGGAAACTTGTTTTATTCCAGTGCCTTCAGTGTAGCTTGGACTGCACTGAAGTAATGTCAGTACTGTCAGTTCCTGATCATATGCTACCTCCTGACATGTCTGAACATCAACCAGTTCTTTTTGGTATAGTGACTCTGTGTACTCTTTCCATCTTCTTTTGATGCTTTCTGCGTTGTTTAGTATTTCTCCCGTAGAATCTTTCAATATTGTAACTCAAGGCTTGAATTTTTTCTTCAGTTCTTTCAGCTCGAGAAATGCCGAATGTGTTCTTCCGTTTTGGTTTTCTAACTCCAGGTCTTTGCACATGTCATTATAATGCTTTATTTTGTTTTCTCAAGCTGCCCTTTGAAATCTTCTGTTCAACTCTGTCATGGATTGAATTGTGTTCCCCTAAAATGTCTGTCAACTTGCCTAGGTCATGATTTCCAGTATTGTATGATTGTCTACCATTTTGTCATCTGATGTGATTTCCCTATGTGTTGAAAATCCTATCACTACAATGTAATAGGATGGATTAGCGGCAGTTATATTGATGAAATCCACAAGATTCGATAGTGTCTTAAGCCAATCTCTTTTGAGATATAAAAGAGAGAAGTGAGCAGAGAGCTATGGGGACCTCATGCCACCAAGAAAGCAGTGCCATGAGCAAAGCATGTCCTTTGGACCTGAGGTTCCTGTGCGGAGAAGCTCCTAGGCCAAGGGAAGATTGATGACATGGACCTTCCTCCAGAGCTGACAGAGAAAGTGTTCCCCTGAAGCTGACGCCCTGAATTTGGACTTGTAGCCCACTAGATGTGAGAGAATAAATTTCTCTTTGTTAAAGACATCCACTTGTGGTGTTTCTGTTATAGCAGCACTAGATGACTAAGACAAACCCTTTTACTTCATCATTTCTTCTGTTTGCTTTAGCTACTCAACATTCAAGCGCAACTTTCAGAGTCTCTCTTGACATCCATTTTGGTCTTTTCTTTCTTCCCTGTCTTTTTAATGACCTCTTGCTTTCTTCATGTATGATGTCCTTGATGTCATTCCACAACTCATCTGGTCTTCGATCATTAGTGTTCAATGTGTCAAATCTATTCTTGAGATGGTCTCTAAATTCAGGTGGGATATACCTCAAGGTTGTACTGTGACTTTTGTGGGCTTGTTCTAATTTTCTTCAGCTTCAACTTGAACTTGCATATGAGTAATAGATGGTCTGTTCCACGGTCAGCCCCTGGCCTTGTTCTGACTCATAATATTGAGCTTTTCCATCGTTTTTTTCCACAGATATAGTCGATTTGATTCCTATATATTCCATCCAGTGAGGCCCATGTGTTTGGTTGCCATTTATGTTGTTGAAAAAAGGTATTTGCAACGAAGAAGTCGCTGGTCTTGCAAAATTCTATCATGTGATCTGTGGCATCGTTTCTATCACCAAGGCCATATTTTTCAACTACAGATCCTTCTTCGTTTCCAACTTTTGCATTCCAATCACAGTAATTATCAATGCATCTTGACTGCATGTTTGATCAACTTCAGACTGCAGAAGCTGGTAAAAATCTGCAATTTCTTCATCTTTGGCCTTAGTGGTTGGTGCATAAATTTGAATAATAGTCATATTAACTGGTCTTCCTTGTATGCGTATGGACATTATCCTATCACTGACAGTGCTGTACTTCAGGATAGATCTTGAAATGTTTTTTTTTGACAATGAGTGCAACATCATTCCTCTCCAATTTGTCTTTTCAGCATAGTACACCATATGATTGTCTGATTCAAAATGGTCAACACCAGCCTATTTCATCTCACCAACGCCTAGGATATCGATCTTTAGGTGTTCCATTTCATTTTTGACAATTCCCAATTTTCCTAGATTCATACTTCATATATTCCACATTCTTATTATTAATGGATGTTTGGAGCTGTTTCTTCTCATTTTGAGTCATGCCACATCAGCAAATGAAGGTCCTGAAAGCTTGACTCCACCCACATCATTAAGATTGACTCTACTTTGAGGAGGCAGCTCTTCCCCAGTCATCTTTTGAGTGCCTTCCAACCTGAGGGGCTCATATTCTCGTACATTAGTCATTAGAGAAATGCAAATCAAAACCACAAGGAGATGCCACCTCATGCCCACTAAGGTGGCTCCTATTATTTAAAAAAGGAAAATACAAGTGTTAGCAAGGATGTGGAGAAATCAGAACCATCATCCATTGCTGATGGAAATATAAAGTGGTGCAGTCACTGTAAAAAGCAGTTTGGCAGTTTCTCAAAAAGTTAAACAGAATTACCAGATAATCTAGCAATTCCACTCCTAAGTATGCACCCAAAAGACTTGAAAGCAGGGACTCAGACAGATGCTTATACACCAATGTTCATTGCAGCCTTATTCACAATAGCTAAATGGTGGAAACAACTGAAGTGTCTATCAACAGATGAATGGATAAACAAAATGTGGTATATACGTGCAATGGAATATTGCTTAGTCATAAAGAGAAATGAAGTTCTGCTACATGTTATGACATGGATGAACCTTGATAACATCATGCTGAGTGAAGTAAGCCAAACACAAAAGGACAAATATTGGATGATCTCACTTATATGAAATATCTAGGATAGGCAAATGCATGGTGACAGAAAGTAGATTAGTGATTACCCTGGACCGGGAGGAGTAAGGAGTTACTGCTTAATGGGTACAGAGTTTCTGTTTGGGGTGATAAAAAGTTTTGGAAACAAATAGTGGTGATGGTTTGCACATTTTGAATGTGATTAATGCCATTAGGTTGTACGCTTGAGAACGACTAAAATGGCAAATTTTATGTTGCATGTATTTTACCACAATAAAAAACAAAAAAGACCAACAGTTGCCTAGTCCAAATTCTTTGGATATGCAGCCCAGTTTTTCCCAGGTTGCATTATAATCAAGATCAGTGCTTTACTTCTCCCTTGTTAATCATTCCGAAAGTCCTGAGGGTGGAGGTAAGCACAAGATTTTCATCAGTCAGCCAAAGCTCCCAAAGAAATTATAGTCTCATTTTTTCTCCCTAGGTAAGCCATGGTAGAGTTTCAGCAGTGAGCAGCTCTCACTTCCAAATATACTCCTTACTTGGGAATACTCCTTGTTTCCATATCCTCATTTTCAGCCACTGTTCTCCTAATAACATATTATTAAAAGGTGCTTGGAAAGCATTTATCAGCAGCAGAGTTAGGGATATCCCTGGTAAGAAATGTTAAGGAATAAGTTCATACCCTTATTGCTCTGTGCTGACCTAACCTGAATCTTGTAAGAGAAATTTCTATTATTAGTTTTGAGGAGACAGGAATTACCATACCAGGTCTTTGATCTTGAGAAATTCACCTCCCTGGGTGGGCTGCAGTTTTATCATTGTAAAGTTGGCAGGTAGATTTTAAGATTCCTTCTACCTTTTGGACTGGATTTAAAATTCCAGGCTTAAAAAAAAAAAAAAAAAAAAAAAAAAAAAAAAAAAAAAAACCTCAATTTTTTCAAGATCACATCTTGATTATGATGTAAGATTAATGATTTATGCCATTGTCAAGATACAATAACAAAAAAATTTTTGAGTTTTTTGTAACCAACTCTAATATAATGCAGAAGCTTACTGACTATTCTATAAAAGTCTTTTCTTCTTTTACATGCAGGTGAGCAAATCTAAGAAGTAGGAGGAACATTAGCAGGTACCTGATTTTATAGTAAAACCATATCTGGTTTGTGCAACTGGCCAGGGTAGCCAGTTTGGCAATGCCTATCAAGCACTGCAAAGTTTATCTCCCAGGATCCTGTAGTTGCCTTCTTAGACCTATCATAAGGGAATGATCAGTAATTTGAACAAAGATTTATATGGAGAGTTGTTGAGCCAGGTTATTTAAAGAGTAAAAAAGAAAAGGAAAGGCCCAGATGTCCTGGGAGGCGTGAATGGTAAAATAGGTAGATATGTAGATAGATAGGTAAAAGTAAATCCATACAATGGAGTATTATTGAGGCATTAAAAAATGTTTTAAAAGGCTACTTTTGAAAGGGCTCCAGACATATATTCTTTAAATGCAGTTGGAAGAAAATTCTTCAGAACATTAACAGCAACTCTCCCCAGGTAGTAGTGTTTATGACTGCTTTTTATTTTCGGAGTCATACTTTGCTATATGTTTTCCAAATTCTCTAAAATAAGTAGGTATTACTTTAATAATCAGAAAAGTAATGGTGTTTAAAAAGAAACACGTTGTGTTTTCTAAGCCCTCCAGTGTTCAAAAGGAGCCCTGTTGGTGCAGTGGTTAAGCACCCGGCTGCTAACCGGAAGGTCACCAGTTTGAACCCACAAGCAGTTCCAAGGGAGAAAAGACCTGGCAATCTGCTCTAGTAAACATTAAAACAAACAAACAAAAAAAAAAACAAGGCTGTTGCCATCAAGTCTATTCCAACTCATAGTGACCCTACAGGACAGAGTAGAAATGCCCCATAGAATTTCCAAGGAGCAGCTGGTAGATTTGAACTGCTGACCTTTTGGTTAGCAGCCAATCTCTTAACCACTACACCACCAGGGCTCCCCAGTAAACACTACAGCATAGGAAAACCTATGGAGCAGTTCTGTTCTGTCACAGGAGGTCACTATGAGTTGGAATTGACTCAATGGTACACAGCAACAACAATCACAGTGTTCAAGGCTTTATCAGGTTCTGTGATAGATTCAAAGCTTACCACCAAAGCTTCACTGTTGTATATGATAGAGCTCAATAAAGATCTGATTAAAAATTGAAGGAAGAATTGGAGAGAAAAAAATATAAATGCATGAAAAGCCAATTAAATCATGGTAAAACATCAGGGCTAATTTTCAAATGAATGGTACAGAAGATAATCGAGATAAGTTGAGAGGGAGAGAGACCGCTATGAACTTCGGCTGAAAAGGAGTCTTTATGGAGAACATTCATCCCAAGTGATTCCACCTGAGACGTGAGGAATTTGAGCAGGTACTTATTTGTCAACCGCCATCAATCAGTGGTTGAGGGCTGCTAGTGGTGGGGGAATGTGTTAATTCACTGGCACTTCCAGCCAAAGCCCCTAGACTTCTCACTTTAGGGGATAAGAGGGATTGGGGGGGGGGGCACCTGGATCTGAGCCAGCTCAAAGATCCGTAGCTGGAGCCAAGGGTCTTGGTAGGGGTGTTTTTAGAGGAAAAGCGAGGCATCAAGTTAAGAGTCCGTATGCAGCAAACCCTTTCATCCTTGGCTAAGAATTTGAACTGGATAATGGGAAATCATTAGAACATATTAATCTAATACTTGTGTAACTTCCCTCCCAACATCCCTGTTTTGTGTTTTGTTGTGTTCTTTAACTCTGGAGGCGAAAAATGACTATTCAATGTGAAATTACGGAGGTGTCACTTACTAATAGGGAGCATTAAATAAAGATAATCTTGGCAAACAAGTTGAAAGAAAAGATAGCCTTTATTCCACCAAATAAAAATATCACTCCATTTTGACTGCATCTACACAGCCAAAGCAAAAAGTCAAGTTGATTTTCCAAATAGTTCTTTTTTATTTATGGAGACTTTAGCTCTAGTGGAGGATGCCTACCTAGTCTTATTCCCTTCTAGAAAATAATGAAATTCCGAGCCATCTAAATGCTGGAAGTAAAATAGATGTTCCTTCCAGAATTTTCTTTTTTAAAATGTGGAGTTCCTGCATTATTCTGGCTGTCTGATTCTTTCTTAACCTTTGACTTCCTCTGCTACCCCTACCAGTTGCCAAGTTCCCCACCAGAAGAGCTCAAGAGGAAGGCACTTACAAGAAAACTGTCAACTGGTCAGTGATGGAGCCTGCTTCTCTTATTGAAATGGAGATTTAAGGTCAGGGTACCAAACAAAAAACAAAACAAAAAAACTCATCAAAATGCAGGGCTCTAAACTGAAACTAAGACTACTTAACTCTTCATTGAAAAGAGAGACGGAACCAAATGCCACTGGCTTCCCAGACAACATGGCACTTTTCTCTACTTTAGCAAAATAGATTGAATTTGCCTTCTATTTTAAGGGTTGGCCTAATATTCTGTTCCTACCCTTGTTGTCGCCTTACCTCATCTCTCCTGCCGATAACTTCTAATTTTTGATCTTTGCAAGCCCCCTTAAATCCTTTTTGGAACAAGACACACATACAGACACACTCACCCCATCAAATATTTCAAGGCCCTCGCTGACTGTGCCACTGATCATGCTTTCTCTTCCCCTGACTTGGTCTCATGAAAGGCTGGAGAGTGGGAAAGGAAACAGCAGGATCTTAACCATCTGTGTGCTTAACGGAGTGTTGGTGAAGATGAAGTACAGAGAGTATCCCACAGAGTCTATTATTGGCACCGTGGGATAGTTACCAGAACTACAATGGCCCAGCCTTGAAGGTAAAACCCCCAGCAGGTCTTCCCTTTGAGCCACCTGGCAAAACACCTCGTGAGTGGACCACGAGCACCACTGATGGGTTTCTGTTCAAGTCCTAACACCTGGTACCTGTGAATGTGACCTTGGTCAGAATAGAGTCTTTGCAAATATAATTAGTTATATTAACATGAGATCATATGGAGTGCTGTTGTTAGTTGCCTTCAAGTTGACCTTAGGTATAACAGAACAAAATGCTGCCCAGTTCTGCACCATCTTCATGATCATTGGTACATTTGAGACTATTCTTGGGGCTATTCTGTCAAGCCATCTCATTGAGGGTTTCCCGCATTTTCGTTGGCCCTCTACTTTACCAAACATGATGTCCTTTTCTAGAGATTGGTCTTTCCTGATGACATGCCCAAAGTAAGCAAGTCCAAGTCCCACCATCCTCATTCTGGTTGTATTTCTTCTAAGATGAATTTGTTTGTTCTTCTGGCAGTCCATGGTCTATTCAGTATTCTTTGCCAACACCACAGTTTGAATGCATCGATTCTTCCTTTTTCATTATCCCTAATCCAATATGACTAATGTCCTTATAGAAAGAGGAAATGCGACGCAGAGAGTCAGACACACAGGAAAGACAGCCATGTGAAGATGGAGGCAGATATTGAAGTTATGCTGCCGTAAGCCAAGGAACACATGGGGCTACCAGAAGCTGGAATTGACAAGGAAGGATTCTCCTTAGAGCCTTCAGAGGGAGAGCCTGGCCCTACGAAATTCTAGCCTCCAAAACAGTGAGAGAATACAGTTCTGTTAAGCCACGCGGTTTGTGGTACTTTGTTACAGCAGCTCTAGGAAACTAATACAGTTCCATTAACTTTTGACTGAGTGCCTATGATTTGTGTAGCTCTTTTCAGCCCCAACGACTTCAGAGCCTTTACCAAGTCATTTCTTTCTCCCTCAGAAAAACTGGAAGCATTGGTTGTTTCACACCAAGAGTTCCTTAACACAGGATTTGGGAGAGCTTCACAGGAAGTAAGATTCTCCACTTGTGTGTCTTCTCTGAGAGCTTGACCTTTTCTCCTACTGCTAATATTACAGTTTCCATAAAGTTTCACCATGTGCCATTGCTCTAAATTTATGGCTAAAATTTACTTTTTTTCTATCCCATTCAGTGAAAACCAGTCACACAGTAAATTACACATTGCGTTTTTTTTAGCCCAGGCAGACAGTCCAAGTCGAAGTCGATATGTTAATTGTAGAAGTTCGCACTGTTCATCTAAATGATGACTGATAAGACTGAATTGGGATGGGGTGGGGGTGAGGAAGGAGTGTGATTCTCAAACCTCTGCCGTTGCCAAGGTCTTTTCTGCCTACTAAGCAAGCCAGTCGTATTTCCCTGAGGCAGTTTACACAGAACACCATGGAGGGGAGTTCGGATAATTGTTCTGAAAGTAAGCAATATGAAAACTACGTTAACCAGTGGGATATTTGGATTGTGATCAAAATTCAACTTTAATTTGTCCTCTCTTCTTCTCTTTACATTTTATCCAGTGAGGATAATCCTCACTTGCAGCTAGGTGAAAACTGCAGCAGTTGTCTGGACCTTTTGATGTCCCATATTCGAAGAGTCCCTGGGGTGGTGCAAATGGGTAACTCAAGAGGCTATTAACCAAAAGGTTGGAAGTTTGAGGACCCCCAGAGGGAGAAAGGTCTGGTGATCTACTTCCAAAAATCAACCACTGAAAACCTTATGGAGCACAGTTTTGCTCTGATACACATGGAGTCTCCATGAGTCATTATCGACTCAGTGGCAACTGGTAGTGGATCCTTTTGTTATCATCGCCCCATTTTCCCACCCCCAGCCCCAGCCCTAAGCAATCACTAGTCTATGTTCTGCCCTTATAGATTTCCCCGTTCTGGACTTCCATATGAATGGGATCTAATGGATCTAAGCCCTACACTGTGGGCTTGTCTTTCCTCGTTCCCCCTACCCAAAGCATTTGGATCAACTGTCACATTGGACTCTCGGGAACAAACAAAGTCGCACAAAGCTGCTAACAGCTGAGAATATAATAAGCCACATTGTGTTCCAACATAAAGGACAAAATTTCTAAAAGTGGAATTCCGATGACAGCTGTAGTCTGGTAGGGGAGACCCCATTCAAAGCAACCCTTTAGACATCTGCACGAGGAGTCCAGGTTTATCCCTACCCATCACCTTAAGCTTGTGGCTTTCAGATGTGAAACACTTCCTCGCCTTGTGGATGCATCCTAGCAAGAATTCATCTATTGAAGCCGAGAGGTTGGCTGAGCACGTTCCAGTAATGGGATCTGCGGAGTCACTGTTGTGAGCCAGAGTGCAGATGCCGGCGATCAACCTCTGCCACCCAGGCAAAGTTCTGAGAGAAACTTGAGAAACTGAGTGGGCTTGGGGAGCTGGCTATGGCACCAGGTGCCATAAAGGATGTCTAAAGAACCTCAGAAAGACAGGCTTTTCAGGGCCATTGGTGTCAGAACCTATTGTCTTAGGTCAGGCTCCAGAAGCAGAACCTGAGACAGGGATTCAGGGCTATGTGACTTATGAGGAGAATGCCCTTCAGGAAACACCTCCAAGGGAGTAAGAGAAGGAGGACAAGGAATAAGAAGGGGTGGAACAAGGATGTTGTTTGTTGCTATCAGGTTGATTCCGACTCATGGCAACCCCATGTGTTGCAGAGTAGAACTGCTCCATTGGGTTTTCAAGGCCGTGACCTTTCAGAAATAGACCACCAGGGCTGTCTTCCAAGGTGCCTCTGGGTGTCTTCAAACCGCCAATCTTTAGGCTGGTAGTCCACGGCCTAACTATTTGCCACACCCAGAAACTCCTGGAGCAAGGATGGGTCTAGGTAAAGCTGAGCCATGGCCTGAGGCATGAGGGCGTCTGTTGTTGTTAGGTGTCATTGAGCTGGTTCTGACTCATAGCAACACTATATACAACAGAACAAAACGTTACTCAGTCCTCTGCCATCCTCACAATTGTTTGTTTTCCTTGAGCCGGTTGTTGTAGCCACTGTGACAATCTATTTTGTTGAAGGTCTTCCTCTTCTTCACTGACCCTCTACTTTACCAAGCACGATGTCCTTCTCCAGGGACTGACCCCTCCTGATAACATGCCCAAAGTATGCGAGATGTAGTCTCCCCATCCTTGCTTCTAAGGAGCATTCTGGTTGTACTTCTTCCAAGACAGATTTGTTCGTTCTTTTGGCAGTCCCTGGTATATTCGATATTCTTCACCAATACCACAGTTCAAAGGCATCAATTCTTCTTAAGTCCTCCTTATTCATTGTTCAGCTTTCATATGCATATGAGACAATTGAAAACACCATGGCTTGGGCCTCTAGACATTTCCATATGGCAGCAGCACTGTCCTTTGAGGCAAGGGAGCTGGCCTTTTTGTCACCTTGTCAGGCTATCCCTGGCTACAGTGATAGGGCTGAACTCCTAGGTCACAGAAGCTTGGGGATGGGGCCCTGACTTGGTAAAAGGGATCTGGTGTGGGCTCCCCTGGCTGATTCTTTTTGAAGAACATCACATCGGCATGAGTCATGTCATACATGCAAACCACCCACATGCTAGAAATCTGAAGTGATTGCTCCTAGAAACAGAAGTAAACTATGGTCCAATTATGAAGAGATTCCCCTGGCTCAGAGACGACTCTGGTGAAGAACTCAGCTGAGGCTGAGCTTTAAGGTATTTAATGATTCACATAAAGGGAACTTGGATATTACTGGCTACATGGTAAAATATGTACACCAGGCCTTTTTAAGAGAGAGAGGAAAAAATAACTCAGTACACAAGTTTACTGCCTATAAAACCAATACCATAAAATTTCCTCTGATAAGAGTCAGCTCTAGGCAGGCACTTAAATATTTAGCATCTTGTTCTGAGATGTAATTATCACTCTGTTTTGTACATCTGTATTTGCTTACCCTTTGAATGGAACAGGATGCAATTTTACTGATTTGGCAAATTTATCCACCTGGCTTTTGAGCAGTTGGTCATTTTTTAGTCTGGTAGCCACTGTCTTCCCCCGTCTCCTTCCCCACATCTGCAGCTTTCCTTGCTAGCTCCCAAATCCAACGGAAAACTTCAAAAAGAATAGAGGGTGGCTGGTCATCTGCCTAAGAAGCTGAGGGATAATGCCTGCATGTGACAAAGTGGGTAGTCCACAGTGAGGTGTGGAAGGACAGAACTGGGCTGGACCAGCATAGAGGCCTTGGCACACAAAATGAAAGCCAGCTGGGTGGAAGGCAAGGCCAGTGCCAACCTGTTTAGCTTGAACCTGACCTTCTAACCTGACCCACGGTGAGTCATCCCTCTGGGTTTCCTCTTGGTTTCTTGCAGGATTTGTAATCATCAAGGTAGCACTCATTTCAAATAAGTAGCTTCTCTGTTCATTTATGGCCAAATACTATGTCAACTAATGATTTGCCCAGCCCAGAAATTCCAGGGTGACACTGTGCCCCACAGAGTGTGGTACGCCTTTCAACCTTCCCCATCCCAAGGGCAGATGTGTCTTAGTCCCAAGGAATCAGCCTCTATGAGTGAGTTTCCAGTGCTGGGAGCCAGCCAAGGACCTTCTGGACCACCCTAATTGAACAGTAAAGGCATCCTCGTCCTCTGCCAAGTTCACTGCCAACTTTGTTCCAGGGTCCCAGTAGCACTGCCCTACCTTCTCTACCCTCTGGAATAGAACCATGGATCAGAAAGTGTTGGGATTGGCAGGGATGTGGAGATAATCCAGCTCAGGGGTCTTCACATTTGCTTTTAGCAGTCTTCAGACAAAAGTGAAATATAAGCCCCTGGCAGCTCAGGTCGGTGAATAGGGGAGACCCGACTGCCTGCTCGCTCTCCCACCCACCCACTCCATTCCACAGGCCCCAGGGGAGCACCATGGAAGCCCTGTTCCCGGGAGCAGTTTGGAAACCATTGATCCAATTCGGCCTCTTCTGCCACAGATGAAGAAAAACCAAATCATTTGCTATGGAGTCAGCTCTGATTCATGGGGACCCCATGTGTGACAGAGTAGAACTGCGCTCCATAGTGTTTTCAGTGGGAAGTAGATCAGCAGGCCTTTTTTTCAAGGTGCCTCTGGGTGGATTCAAACCTCCAACCTTTCAGTTACCAGCCAACTGTGTTAGCTGTTTGCACCACCCAGGGACTCAAAGGCCTAAAAGGGACAGTCACATGGGTCTGTAGGGGAACTGAGCCTGAAGCCTAAAGTCCTTCCTGTGTCACCCCAACCAATGGCTTATCCCATGGGCTTGAGAAGGGCTAGACTCAGGCTGCTGAAGCCATGTCCTTTCCCCAGATTGACTCCTCTCCCTGGTCCTATTCAGCACTGAGTACCAGCCTGGGCTTTTTGTTCTCAGATGTCAGCCCCACACAACCCAGGCTCCTACAAGCCCCTCTGGCCCCCGGCCCCACCCATGTGTGTCCTGGGAGGGAGGCACTCGGGTTGGGGCAGCGACTGTTTGCCTTGTTGAGGCAGAGGACAAGAGTGACTTCCTTTGTTTGACGTTGCTAAGTTATTAGAAAAAAAAAAAAAATGAAACCACAAGCTCCACAGTGAGTTTTTAGATCAAACTGGGCCGCACTATCTCCCCAGAGCTGCCGGGGTTGGAGCCGGGTCTGAGGCTGCAAGATGAGAACCACCAGGGCTCGGAGACAGCAGCAATGTGACAAGAAGGAAAAACAACAAGAGAATGATATTACTCGTCGGGAGCTTCCGAGCCTGCCTGCCTTCCCAAGAGGGCATTTCTTAAATCTGGAATGGCAGGGGCTCAGCACCCGAGTCCCCCTTTTCCCGTGTCTCATGCTCTCTCATGGTTTTCTGCCCTCGTTCTCTACCTTTGCCCTCTGTCCTTGCTCCCTTCACTCACCCGTTCTCTCTGGAGCTGTCCCCCCTACATTCAACCACTTCTCTGCCTTTTTCTGGGGGCTGTCTTTTCCTGCCTTCTGTGCTTTCATCTCTCCCTCTCTCTGTTTCTCCTTCAGTTGAATACATGAACACACACACCCACACACATACAATACACACACATACATCCAATCATGCACCGTCCCACACAGTCACATAGTCATAATTCCACACAAGTCCGTATCATAGTTACAGTCACACACACTCCCATACAACCATGAACACAGGAATATTCACACACACAATACACAAATGTACACACACTTCAACACACACAACTGATCATGCACACTTACGGTCACTCACACACAATCCTACTCAAGCTCACACTCACAGTCACTCTCACACGCACTCACCCACAATCACAAACACAGACACAAGTACTGACGTACACATGCACATACAATACACACACATACACCCAATCATGGGCAATCACTCACAGCCAGAGCCTAGAAAGGATGCAGAGTAAATGAGGTATCTTTTTCTTTTATTTGTAACCTGGAAGGATGTTCATGAAATGCCTCGACTTTCTTCCCACTTGAGATCATGATGAACTTACCATCTGTATCCCAGGGGCAAGGAGGCCATAGTGAAGCACGGGTTTTATGAGTCTAGAGTTGGCAAACATGACTAATGCCCAATTGTCTGGAGAGTTATAAAGTGCCTGCTATATTCAGTGTGCTTGTTCGCCATGTTGGAGCAGGATTTTTTAACATGATGTTGTGCTGGGGTTTTTATTTTTGCTTTTGACACATTCAATCCATGTAATGATGTAGAAGAAAAGGCAAGCAGAGTCTGAGGAGGAGAAGGTGAGCTGGAGGAGAGGTACAGGGGAGGTGGAAATATCAACATCCCCACCTTTCAAACAGGGACTCAAGAGACATTATGGATGGTTGATGGCACAAAAAGGGAGGTCTATGCATTGAAGCCCTGGTGGCATAGTGGTTAAGAGCTATGAGTGCTAACCAAAAGGTCAGCAGTTCAAATGCTCCAGCTGCTCCTTGGAAACCCTACAGGGCAGCTCTACTCTGTCTTATAGGGTTGCTATGAGTTGGAAAGACTCGACAGCAATGGGTTTGGTGGGTTGTTTTGTTTTGTTTTGTTTTAGGTATGCATTGGAGTCCCTGGGTGGCGCCAATGGTTAAGCACTCAATTACTTACAAAAAGGTTGGTGGTTTGAACCTACCCACAGGTGACTTGGAAAAAAGTTCTGGCAATCTGTTTCCAAAAGATCACAGCCTTGAAATCCCTACTGAGTGCAGTTCTACTCTGCCACACATAGGATTGTCAAGAGTCAGAATCCACTTGACATCAACTGGTTTGGTTTTGGTGTTTAGGTATGCATTTGAAGTTGCAGAGATAGCTGGTAAAGGAAGTGAGACTACTATATTTGTCAGGGAAGAAGAGGAAGGGAGGAAAGTGATGGAAGGGGGTGGAGAGGATAGTGGGTGGGGATAGTGTATGGGAGCCAAATCCACATCTCTGAGGGCAGGAAGTCAACAAGCAATGTCTAAGTTGATAACATAAGAAATAGTGGTATAAGCATTTTCATTAAAGATACCAGAAACGAAACAGAAGTGGTTAAACGTAGTTAGCACTGCGGAGCAGGACTGGGGCTGGAGAGGGTTGAGCAGAGGATGGTTGCTATTCACTGTAAGAGCTCATCTACACCAACTGATTTCTTTAAAACCAATGTGTAGGCGTTATCTGATGAAAAATGTTAAGTAACTTCTTGTAATGAAGAGCACCCCTTTTATTTTCACAATATTCTACTCTGAGAGGCTTAATTCTTTTTTAAGAAAGATGTGTTATAATGATAAATATTAGCTATATATATGTAAAATGGGTATAATAGGTAGAGTACATGTATATAAACTTTTATCATCACATTGTTTTTTTATTCTTTTGCAAAATTTTATTTTGAAAATTTGAAAACATACAAAAAAGTTGAAAAATTTTATAGTAAACACCATATACCCACCACCTAAATTCCACAATTAATGTTTTATTATATTTGCTTTATCACCTGTCCATCTATCCACCCCTCTATCCATGAATTCATCTCAGTTTTTGATGCATTTATTACATTGCTATTTTAAAGGTAACTGAGAAAATAAGATGCCCAGGAGAAATTGCAATGTCTGATGCCTGTTGTGTTATTGTTAGGTGCAATCAAGTCAATTTTTGACTCACAGAAACTCCATGTGACAGAGCAGAATTGCCCCATAGGGTTTTCTAGGCCATAATCTTTACAAGAGCACAGCACCAGGTCTCTTCTTCCTCGGAGCCACAGGGTGGGTTCGAACAGCCAACCTTTCAGTTAGCATCTGAGAGCTTAACTGTTGTGCCACCAAGGCTTGGTTTCTGATAACTAAACCCATTGCTGTTGCATCAATTCTTACTCATAGCGACCCTACAGGACAGAGTAGAACTATCCCATAAGGTTTCCAAAGCTGTAATCTTTACTGAAGCAGACGGCCACATCTTTCTCCCTCAGAGCAGCTGGTGGGTTTAAACCGCCAACCTTTCCGTTAGGAGCCAAGCGCTTAACCACTGTGCCACAAGGGCTCCATTTCTGAGGACTAGACAAACTACTCTCAGAACTTCTCTAAGAAGTGAATCATCAGTCCGGGAGCTGTCAGGGCAAATCCAGGGATGGAATTTCCCTTCATAGTACATTCCCTTCTTATTTCCTTTGTTAAATCAGTGCTAACTCATAATCCGTAGGTCAGTTTAACAGACCACACACTTGTCACCACTACAGGTACTAAGAAAACTGCAAATTATTTCTGTGTATTAATAGTTAGCTATATCATGGACCTAACTGAACCAGAATTTAGTTGCTTAATATCTTGATTTTTCCAGTTGATTGTGAATGAACCACACGGCTCCTTGCTGTGTCTACACAGTCACCAGATTAAGGTTTTGTTCTCTGGTTGAAAACATATTTCAGATTAAAAGCATATTGGCTTTTTCTAATTTGAGCCTAAGTTACCTTTTCAGGGTTCTGGAAGGTAGTACAAAACTTACAACTCCATTTTCCTTATAAGGAAATGTGTGTCCCTCTGGGAGACAGACAGGCATTCTTTCTTGGGTTCAGTGTGTGTGTGTGTGTGTGTGTGTGTGTGTGTGTGTGTGTGTGTGTGTGCTGGTGGCAGTCTGGTGATCACCTTTTTAATTAACTCATGAAGAACTCGGGAACTGGTGTGCACTCAGGCCTCATGATACCATCGCCCTGGAACTGCATTACAATAGACTGACCCATGACTAAACGTGACCTTGGGGTGTTTGTGAAGCTGGCCAGGACTTCAGCAAACAGAAACCTTAAGAACAATAAATCCATTTCTGCATAACAGCACTGCAGCTGGCTCTGCAAAGACAAATCTGAAAATGGATTTCTTGGTCATTGCTAGCATTGTTCTTGCATCTGTGGCAGACTGAAAGGCTGACGCTGGGGAAGTGTGTGGGAAAGCAGGTGATCATTGCTCCCCAAAAACTCTGTGGGGCCTCAGTCACCCCTGACAAATCAGCAGCCAAGTAATCCCTCCGTAATTGGCTGATCCTTGGCTAATCCTGTTTCTACATCGTATTTTCTTGGCAGGTCATTTCAGTCACCTAATCAGCATTCTCCGGGGTTATTCCTCCCCCTTAGGAGAGCCCTGATGCTGCAGTGGTTAAGCACTCGGCCGCTAACTGAAAAGTCAGTGGTCTGAACCCACCAGCCACTCCATGGGAGAAAGATGTGGCATTCTGCTTCCATAAAGATTACAGCCTTGGAAACCCTATGGGGCAGTTCTACTCTCTCCTGTAGGGTTGCTATGAGTCTGAATCAACTTGATGGCAATGAGTTTTGGTTTTACTCTACCACCTGAATGAACCTCTTTGGAATACCATATGCACTGTGATGCTTGTTCAAGAAGAAAGGTGTATGCTTATGGTACCCCTCTTCTCTGTGATAATTAAATAAGCTAATAATATTAATTAGCCACAGACCATGTATCAGGTTGTGCAGCTCTATGTTGACCATTTTAACAGGCAAGGTAGTATTTAATTTTCACGGATGGACTCTATGGCAGCTAACAACAATGAGAGAGGTACTATTATTATTCTCACTTAATAGATAGGGAACGTAAGGCTTAGACAGTTCAAAAGACTTGCCCAACGAGAGCTAGGATTTGAACCAGGTCTGTTTAGTATGGAGCACACCTTTTAACCCCACCCTGAATTACCTTTCTTTGTGCTCCTGCGTTCTTAGGGCTACTCCCGCTTCACTGAGCTGTTTCCCATGTTAGTGGGAACTCCCCAACCAGACGGTAGACTCTCTAGGCAAGGGATCATGTCTCCTTTTCCTCATCTGGCCCAGACAGCATAGTTCTGGGCATAGAGGAACTACTCAGTGAGTGCTTGGCGATTGAGGAATGTACCGCCATACAATCCCTGTTCTTAAACTGTGCTGTATGGTTTAAGTCAGCTCAGTCATCTCAGCTGTACTTAGAACACTGGACACGGTGGTTTAACATGGGTTCCAGCTATGTCTGTGCCCACCAAGTAACAGAGTAGCCTTGGGCGAATTGCACAGCCTCCCTGGGCCTCTTTATCCTCTCCTGCAATTCAAGAATGTTAGGCCATATGATCTTTCTGGAGGATTCCTGTAATTAAATACTGCATTTATAAACCTAAATTGCAACAGGGTATTGACACTACCTATTGAACTATAGCCCCAAACTGCCAAGGAAGGCCCAGAGCTGAAAACAGAGTTAATACTCTACCATTCAAGTATGGGGCAAGACACCTCCTTCCAGCATTTACTAAGAGATGGTAAAGCCTTCCTCCCTCCTCCTACACACAGCCCACAAACGGCATAAGAAGGACAATGCTGTTGTGCTCTTTGATCTTCCAAGATGTGCAGTGTTTGAGAAAGGTGATTTCCTTCCTTCTTTATGGGAGAGAAGAGAGAAGTGCTTCTCTCTGTTGTGGTCTGATCTAGGCCAGTTTGATGGTTCACAATTATTGAGGTTTTTTTTTGTTTTGTTTTTCTTCAGGTATTGGTAGCTTCTAACAATTTGAGGTAGGGGAGTGCTAAATGTCTCTTTCACTCATAATCCAGAAGTCCCAGCCAAAATCTGACATATGTACTAACATTTACAAGCAAGTAGGCACCAAAAAAAAAAAAAAAAAAAGTTATTCAACCATCTGTAGGCTTGATAAAGTCTCTGCAATCTGTCCTTGGACTCCACAAGTAGCTGGCATAAAATATTTCCTCAAGGCAAATGCAAGAGTATTCTAGTGGCAAGTTTCAGCCAACCTTTTAGTTATAATCAAGATTCCTATGTTAAGGGGCTAAACAGTTAAGTGGACCACAGGCCCAAAACGGCAATCCAAAAGGAATAGGTTGTTGAATTTCCTAGATTCTTATACCCTATTTACACAAGGCACAAGAATCTATACAATATTTCTAGTCAATTCACATACCATGGACAACACTTATTTCACCAATATAAAAATCATTTCTAAAGATCTCTTATGCTAATTAATTATATTTACAGCCACATTCACAGTGTCCCTGGAAGACAATGAAGAGGGAAATCTTCTGAATGAGGCAAATGTGAGTAGTGCACCTGTTCATCCACCTTGTGTAAGGGAAATGGTCTGAGATAAGAATATACATAGATTCCTGGGCAGCTGTAAATTGACTAGCCATCAGTCAGTGGCCTGGAAAGAAAAGGACTGGCAGATTGGAGATAAGGAAATTTTGGGTAGAGGTATGTGGATGGAAACATGGGAGTAGGCATGAAGTGTAAGATTTTAACACCCTCTGGAAAATGTCAACCATTGGGAGGTACTGAACAATCAAGTGGACAAAATGACTTGGCCAGTTGATATAAGGCAGCCTTTGCCATCAGCTACCCCAGAACTGGCATGACAGGCATGTGAACAGAGTGGCTGTGGTGGCAGAGACAGAGGCTACAAATGGGCCTGATGGCAGAGACTCCCATTTAGCAAGCATGATCAGGCTACTGCTGCCTCTGAATGTCTGACTTGTCAGCAACAGAGACCAACACTGAGCCCCCAGTATGGCACTAGCCCTCAAAGAGACCAACTGGCCACTTAGTGGCAAGTTGACTACATCAGAGCCCTTCCATACTGAAAGAACCAGCAGTTCCTCTTTATAGGGAAAGATAGCTGTTTTGGATATGGGTTTGCCTTTCCTACTCACAAGCCTCAGTCAGCACCACTCTCCTGGGGCTTCCAGAATGCCTGATCCACAGGCATGGAATCCCACATAGCATAGCACCCAGTCAGGGAACCCACTTCACAGGGAAAGAAATGTGCAAGTGCACCCCTAGCCAGGGGAATCCGCTGGCCGTGTTATATACCACACCATCCAGAGGCAGCTTGCCTCATAGAGAGCTGGAACAGTCTTTTAAAGGTGAAGCTGAAGTGCCAGCTCAGAGGAAACACTCGTAAAGGATGGAGTGCATCCTTCAGGATGCAGTAAGTTTATTAAATCAGAGACTCCAGTACAGTGCTGTGTTTCCAATAGGAAGGATATGCGTGTTTGGAAACCAAAAGGTAGAAGCAGGAGTGGCTCCGGTTAGCATCACTCCCAATGACCCAGTGGGGGATTTTGTGCTTTCTGTCCCTGCAACTCTGGACTCTGTGGGGTTGAAAGTCCTTGTCTCTCAAAGGGGTGCACTCATGCCAGGGGACATAGCAAGGATCCCATTGAACTATAATTTATGGCTGCTGCCAGAGCACTTTGAACTCTGTATGCCCAGTGACCAGCAGGGAAGGAAAGAAATCATCATACTGGCAGGAGTCATTGACCCTGTTAATCAGGAGGAGGGAGGGCTGCTTTTACAGGATGAGGGCAGGGAGGAATATGCATGGAGCTCAGGTGATCCACTTGGGCACCTTCTGGTACTCCCTTATCTCACTATGAACAGACATGTACAGCAGTCCTGGTCTGAGAAGAGTTTGTTACCAAAGTTCGGAGACCCACTAAGTAAGCCTCCAAGACCTGTTCAGATGATAGCTGACAGTAAGAGGAATTTAGAATGGATTATGGAGGAGGGAGATGATGAGTACCAGTTGCGACCCCAAGATGAACTCATCAAGCGGGACAGTAGTTCATTCCACTAATCTCCCTCTTCTGGGTTTTTCCTCAGGGAAAAAAAGGCCCTCAGGAACCATGGAGGAGCTGCTCCTCGAAACTGGTGGCAAAGTAGAACTATGTAGCTGCAAGGGGTAGACTGAGGCAACCATGAGAATGTGCCAGTAGACCTCCAACTACAGGAGGCATAATCCACTAAGGGCCATAGCTGCTGCCCTGAAATCCATTGCTGGGCTTGTGCATAGTCAGCATATCCTTTGGGCTGCTCCTGGCAATGAATGAGCATGGCAGGGATTCTAAAGTATTTCCTTTCGTCTCTCAAGACTACTTTCTTGACCAGCTTTGGCTGGAGGACTACTCAACAGCCTTAGATAGCATAGCAGTCTAAGACACTTTCACCCAACCTTCCTTGCCTCTCTTCTTCACTGCATCGTGGTCTTTCCCAGCTCCCTCTCCATTTTCCTTTGCATTTTCCCCGCACTCAGGCATTTTCTTAATAAAATCCTTGCATGTTGAATTCCATCTTGGAGTCTGCTTCTCGGAGGACTGGACTAACACAATAACCACAATACCTTGAAGGAAACACTTCCCCTCTCCATGCCTCACTTTCCCCTATTGTGAACTAAAGAGGGTGGTGCAGATGCTCTCTAAAGTTCTGCTCCTAGCTTAGCTGAGCTAGACACTGGCCCAGACTGACTTTCCAGTTGGGGCTGAGCCTTGCCCTTTGGGCTACAGACTCTCTCTCAGGTCTCATTCTGAAGATTCCAGAGCCTGACCTGGAACAGAGTAGGGCTTAAAGGCCCTCTTGTCTTGTCCTAGGATCTATGCAGAGACAGTGTCATGGCCATTTTCTGTATTGCCTCCTTCACATTTTTACACTTGACCCATAGTGCCACTGGATCACAAGTTAACCACCGGCCATTAAAGGTTGTTGTGCATTTTTAGAAAATGCTAAGCAAAGCCCAGTAGTGCCATCCCTGGAGGCACCTTCCCCCGTAAAAATGCACCCCTCCTACTCAAGGTCTAATGTCCTCCCTGACCCAGGATAAAGAACCAAAATAAGTCTTGGGAAAACTGTGATTTTTGCTCAATTGGAGCCTTAATTTTTTTTTTTTTTCTTTCACTCTGGTAAATGTGGACAATCCCTTTCTACTTTCAAAACAAAGTGTGACTGGCTCTTTGGAGGAGAAAGACTTATGTTCAGCTCTATGTCAAAACGTCCCCTAATCTTGAGATTCTATCTAGGACCGTCTATATTTTCAAACTTTAGTTCAAGTTCATGTCCTTTGATTGACTTAAACTCAGTGTTTGCCCTGCTTGCTGACGCAGGGGGAAACATATGCTTTGCTCTCAAAAATAAAAAGAAAAAATAAAGAAAGAAAAAGAAGTTTAACATCTCAGGGATTGAATTTGTTCTGGGTTAGGTACTGAATACAGAAATGCTTTTCTTTAATTAACAAAAGCAATTTGGATTTTCTCTTTCTCACTGTCTGTCACCTCCTAGCTTAGTCAATTGACTCTACCTGTACTTTATCAGCTCTGTTTCAGTGGCTTTCTGCCTTGGTTGAGTTTGGTCTCATGCCAATGGAATTAGTAGAAAGCAGACATTTTCACTGAATCGAGGTGTATAACTCTGTCTTGACTTGGGCACTTCCAGCCCCGAAAAAGCTATCAAGGTAGTTGCCAGGTGGTGAAATAATCAACAGAGGCAGGAAGACATGGAAGAGCTGTCTAGCCCAGCAGGTACCTCAAATATGGTGAAAACAGGTGCAGGGGCTGGGATGGGCTTTTCCAAATTCTAGCTCCTTCTGCTTCAATTTGAGCAAAGCATTGACAACTGAGATCCTGTATGTGAGAATGTGCCATCAGGTGGGGAGATGTCCTGGGTGGAACTTGCATTCTCTTATTTTATCCCTTGTCTGTGTTTTTGCCTGAATTCTTCCTTACAATCTAGTGCTAATGGGCTCTTAGTAAACAAGAGAGAGATTTATAAACCAGTGAGCCTGCTGCTTAGTAATCACGCTGAACTCTGTATCCAAATAGGTAAGACCTTCAAAGTAGTCACCTTGGGAAACCATTTATTTTATTTTTTGAACAATGCTGTGATTGCAAACCAGTTAGTCTCTTTTTCTATTCCTTACCTTGATCAGCTTGGTAAGTAGTAAATACATTTTGGGTTTGGATGATTTGAGGCAGTGCAACTTGAATGCAGTCAAAAGTCCACTCCTTGGACCAAAGTTTATTAATGGTTACCAGGGGCAGGAGGAAAGGCTGAAATGGGGAGGTATTTCTTAAGGGGCACTGAGTTTCTATTAAGGGTGATAAAAAAAAAATTGGAAACAGTGGTGATGGTTGCACAATGTGAGGAAAATCATTAATGGCATTGAACTGTACACATTAAAATGGTTAAAACAGCAAATGTTTTGTTATATGTATTTCACCACAATGAAAAAGAATTTTTTTTAATATCCACTTCTTGGAATCTGGGGAATAGGCAATTTACTGAGATGGAGAGGGATGAACTTTTTTTTTTTTTAATTGTACTTTAGGTGAAGGTTTACAGAACAAATAGTTTCTCAGTAAACAGTCAGTACACATACTGTTTTATGACATTGGTTAACAACCCCACGACATGTCAACCCTCTCCCTTCTTGACCTTTTTTTTTTTTTTTTTTTTTTTTTTGGTGAAAATATACATAGCCAAAGATACACCATTTCAAAAATTTCTACATGCACAGTTCAGTGACATCGATTATGTTCTTCCAGTTGTGCTGCTATTCTCACTTTAGATGAAAGTTTACAGAACAAAATAGTTTCTCATTAAACAGTTAGTATACATACTGCCCTATGACAATGGTTAACAACCCCACTACATGTCAACACGGTCCTTACTCAACCTTGGGTTCCCTGTCACCAGCTTTCCTGTCCTCTTCTGCATTCTAGTCCTTGTCCCTGGACTGCTGGGCTTCATTAGTCCCATTTTGTTTTATGGGGTTGTCCAATCCCCAGCTGAACAGTGAACCTCAGGAGTGACTTCACCACTGAGCTAAAAGGGTGTCTGGGGGCCATACTCTCGGGGTTTCTCCAGACTCTTTCAGGCCAGTAAATCTGGTCTTTTTTTGAGAGTCAGAATTTTGTTCTACATCTTTCTCCAGCTCTGTCCAGGACCCTCTGTTGCGATCCCGGTCAGAGCAGTCAGTGGTGGTAACCGGGCACCATCTAGCTGTACTGGACTCAGTCTAGTGGAGGCCTCGGTAGCTGTGGTCCATTAGTCCTTCGGACTAATCTTTTCCTTGTATCCTGTTCTCTTCATTCTCCCTTGCTCCCGAAGGGGTGAGACCAGTGGAGTATCTTAGATGGCTGCTCACAGGCTTTTAAGACCCCAGACACTACTCACCAAGGTAGAATGTAGAACATTGTCCTTATAAGCTGTGTTATGCCAATTGAGCTCGATGTTCCCTGGGAGATGGATGAACTTTTAATCGCATATGATGCTGCATCAACTTCAGTCCTGATGCAAGATTCTAACACTGAGAGATCCTTTCTATTCAATATCCTTGGGATTATTTCAAGTCCAAAGCTTTTTTGTGGGCCTTGGCTTTACTAGAATATGCATTAGGAAGATCAGGATTTTCACAGGGATGTATGCCATGTGCCCAAAGTGGGCAAAGATGAGCTAAAACCAAAGAAGAGCTCCAGAAGGGGAGATGTTCCAGCGAGGACAGATAAGCAGTAGGCATGGGAGGGAGGGCGCCGAGTTGTGCTAATGCTACTGTCCCCCTGTTGTTTCTCCTCACCTTTCTCCTCTTTTCCCTTCTTCTGGAAGCAACACTTCTTCTTTTGGGAGTTGCCTCTTCCTAGTTACATGACCTGTGTATTTCAAGCCCCCTCCCCTTGTTTCTTTGTGTGCTTATAAGCTAGTTTAAATTTAGTTTCTGTCACTTGCTACGGAGAATCAAGAAGGTTCTCCCTGGTTCTGTCTCTCCTTCAGGAACCACATGCTTAAACAAAGGAAGACCCTGTAAGTGGAGGGTCCCAGTGGGCTTAATAGACGCTGACTTCCTTCTGGAGAGATTGCTGCCTAGGTGCTCATGCTCTAGGTGTAAATGTGGGGTCTTTGTAGGCGCTTCTGGCTGCATGTTGACAAAAGAGATCAAGTTGCACTGGGATACTCTACTTAAGAGCTACTTTGATTGAAAGAACAAACTTAAAATAATAATAAGAATTACTGCTCATTTCCTTTACTGAGTTATATCTTTTTATGAAGGCCACCTGAAAAAAAGAATCTCCCCTTTGTGTGCAAATGGAAATGAGATCCTACACTATGGGTCACAGCTAATGGCATTTCCCTGTTCGTTGCCTTTATTGCTCTCCAAAGAACAGAGTGCTTACATTTTTCTTTGTGTATGTCACAATTCCTTTATCAGTGATTTCCTTTCAAAAAAAGTCATCTGGTTTACTTTATTTTTTAAAGAGATCAGTCAGTTTCAAAACTAGCTTGCAACTCTGCAAACTGCTAAAGTCCTACTTTGGCCAGCCTGGCCCAACCTCCCATTGGCTTCCAGGCCGACCTGGGCATTTTCATGTGGACAGAGCGTGAAGGACTAGGCCCACAAGAAGCCACACAAAAAGTTTGACATACCATCTTGCAAAATGTCCCAGTGACCCAGGTTGAGTGAAAAGTCCAACCTTCATTCCAGCCTGCTGGAAAGAGCCCAGTGGTCAGGGCCAGTAATACACCATGCCCTGGACGGCCCTGCCTGTGACTGGTAAAGGCCCCTTCTGTGAGAACCGTGGCAGTTACTGAGGGGAAATGCCCATCTGGCCTCCTGGGTAACGTGTCCCTTGCCTGCGGCTGAGCACAGCCAGAAGGCCAAAAGGAAGCCTTTCCTAACTTTGGCTGCCAGGTTACGTGGGGCTTGCAAAGACATTCCAACGCTCCATGAAAGAGCATAGAGCAGCCATTGTCATGTAAAATTAGCCTGGGCAAAGCCCCAGAGAACATGCAGTTGTACACTGTCCTGCTCTCCCTGCACAAGGGCATGTGAGAGATAAAGACTATTCCAGCTCCTGCTTTGAGTCATCAGCATTGTCCTGGCCCATACTGTTGACTGCCCACTTTTAATCTCCCTCCTGTCCAATGACATCATCACTAGGGGGGTGAGGACTGCACTGGGTGACATTGTCAGAGCGGGTGACACTAAAATGTCTGTAAAGTTTTTGTGCAGTGTCTCACCAGAAATTATTTTTTATAAAAAACATCCCTGTAGTTAATTATAACAACAAAAACATTTTTCGTAAGCCCAGCTTACATGTATCAATATACCTACAAGGCTAAAACTCTATGCTAATTTACTTTTTGAACCATCTAATTTGCTCCAGTCAGAGCTGTCGTTATTACCCAATTACAGTGATGCTTCCAATCACATGGCTTTGTCTGCAGGCACTACAAGCAGGCACCGCAAGCAGGCGCTGTTGTTTTTGCTGCTGCCAGTGTTTTTATAGTTGCTGATTTTGCCAGGTTTTCTGGTGTTTTAGCTACAATATTGTGGTAATTAGTATTTGGGAACCTATATCAATAACTATCTTGAGAATGAAGTAGTAATTAAAGGAAAAGAAGGAGAAAAATAAAAGAAGGATTCCACTCAATAATTAATAATGTTGTAACCAATAATGTTGTAATTCAACGTAGAAAGATTTTACAAATCGATTTTGTTGTCAGTCTTCATATAATTCAAGAAAAATTACATATAAGCATTTGTAACTATATTTATCACATATTATTCTATGATTTAAAATTGATAATGAACATTACTAAGGATTCTGTATGGTCTGGTACAGGAGGAAATCCATGGGGTGCGGGGGGTGGTGGTGACACCATGGTTTACCATACTGGGTGACAGCAACCCTAGAGACACCACTGCTCTGGCCCTGGGTTCACTGATGGCCATGTTTCTTCCCAAAGGCTGCCCAGGAGAGGAAAGGCCTCTCGCGGCCACGGAGGGCAGGGAGAATCCAAGGAATGACTCGGACAGCCTCATATTTGTCTGTGCTCCATGGAAACCACATCCATGCTCCAGTTTTAGGGAACTGCCTTGGCTCTCCTTCCGGACTTGCCTCTGTCAAATGTCTACTTTGCCTAAGCTCACCCTTCCGCCTGATAACACAGAATAAAGGCACTGTCTGGTTGTCCTCCCTGAGGCCTTTCATTCAAAGCCAAAACTGCTGATATTCTGCATAATACCTTCCCCAAAGAAGGCATCAGCTTTCCCTCCATGCCTATGGAAAACACGAGGCTTGCCAATAGTGAATTGTTCTGACCAACTAGAGCCAGCTAGAGCCGGGACAACTTTTCTTCAGGCTGCTCATCTTTTGCTCTTTATTTTCCAGGCTAGACACTCTCTGTGGAGGAAGGCTGGAAGCTGAACTATGTTCGGAGAATATTCTGGCAGGGGAAACACGAGAATGCTAAATGAAAAATCTATTCTCTTCCCACCAACTTCTCCAAGAAGTGGGCCTCCCAGGCCACTGCAAGGATTCATTTGAACACTGTCATTTCTTGGCACCACAGGCTGACGTTTTCAGGACACAAAGACTTAAGGTGTTCCATCATCTTAATCATCTTTATGGCCTGAGGGAGGGAGAAGGGAACAAATAATTGGAAGCACCAAACTATGGAACAAATGAAACTGTAAAATGCTGATGGTCAAGTCCTGGGCCAAAGGGACTGGCTTTTGGATATACAAGAAATGTGGCCTTCCTCAAAATAAGAAATGAGCGCTTCACCTCCAGCAGTGGGTTTAAAAGTGAGCCTTTCATAGGTTTAAAGAAACACAGTGTTTCCCACGAACTGTTCAAGAAAAAGGCTCATCTAGGAAATTGCCTTTGGGTTACAAGCTAGGAGGAAAATACTAGAAGGAAATAATTCAAAATAGGCATACTAGTTGTGTTACAATGATGATAGAATTACTGGGTATTTTTGGTCTTTTCAATATTTTCCTAACTTCCTGTGTACTAAAATAATTTATTAAGATATACAATTTCTAATTTTTTAAAGCCCTTGTTTTTAGCATGTCATTCACCCAAATATCCAGTTCAAAAATTTTGCACTCATTCTTGACTCCTTTATTTTCTTCTCCTTAATATTCCATAGGTCCCTGGGTGGTGCAAATGGTTTAAACTCAACTACTAACCTAAAGGTTGGTGGGTTCAAACCTACTGAACAGCATCGCGGAAAAAAGGCCTGGCGATCTGCTTCTATAAAGATTAGAAACCGAAAAAAGCCAAACCCGTTCCTGTCGAGTTGATTCTGACTCACAGCGACCCTATAGGAGAGAGTAGAACTGCCTCATAGTGTTTCCAGGAAGCAGCTGGTGGGTTCGAACTGCCAACCTTTGGGTTAGCAGCTGAGTTTTAACCACTGTGTTACCAGGGCTCCTCTTTATATTGTCTCCTGGAGGCAATGAAGAGCTATTGAAGAGGATATAAGCAGGAATGTGACATGACTGGATTTCTATTTTAGAAAGTTCTCTGGCTGCTGATGGAGGATAGACTGGACTAATAGGAGACCAGCCACTGTGAAGCCATTTAAGGAAAAGATGTCAATGATCAGGGAAATCTTTGACATGATCTTTGACAATGATCTTCTTCTCTGTAAAGATTACAGCCAAGAAAATCCTCTGGAGTGTTTCTACTCTGTAACATATGGGATTGTCATGAGTCAGAATCAACTCAAGGACGATGGACTTGGTTTTAGTTTGTGTCATAGATTGAATTATGTCCCTCAAAAAATGTGCGTATCAGTTCGGCTGGGCCATGATTCCTGGTATTGTGTGATTTTCCTATATGTTGTAAATGCTGCCTGTATGATGTTAATTGAGGGAGGATGAGTGGCAGTTGTGTTAGGAAGGCAGGACTCAATCTACAAGATTGGATTGTTTCCTGAGGCAATCTCTTGAGATATAAAAGAGAAAAGTGAGCAGAGAGACAGGGGGACCTTATATCATCAAGAAAGCAGTGCAGGGAGCAGAGTGCATCCTTTGGACCCGGGATCCTTGCGTGGAGAAGCTCCTAGTCCGGGGGAACATTGATGAGAAGGGCAACAGAGAGATAAAGCCTTCCCCTGGAGCTGACGCCCTGATTTTGGACTTTTAGCCTACTTTGACTGTGAGGAAATAAATTTCTCTTTGTTAAAGCCATCCGCTTGTGGTATTTCTGTTGTAGCAGCACTAGATGACTAAGACAGTTTGGTTTTAATATTTCTTTCATCCATCCCCTCTTCTCTATCTCCACCATCTCGGCCCTTGTTCAGGCACTTCATGGCATTTCAGTCCTCTCCCTGATCATTGACATCCTCTCTTTATATGGCTTCCCAGTGGCTGGTCTCCTATTAGTCCAGTCTATCCTCCACCAGCAGCCACAGAACTTTCTAAGATAGAAACCTAGTCATGTCACATTCCTGCTTATAACCTCTTCATCAGCTCTAGCTCTTCATTGCCTCCGGGAGACAATATAAATTCCTTCCCATAACATTCATGGCTCTTCAAAACCAAACCTGCCAAGATCAGGATGGCACAAACTCAGTGCTCGGCTGCTAACAAACAGGTTGGAAGTTCAAGTTCACCCTGAGGCACCACAGAAGAAAGGCCTGGTGATCTACTTCCAAAAAAACATCCATTGAAAAAAATCCTATGGAGCACAGTTCTACTCCAACACACATGGGGTCGCCATGAGTCGGAATCATCTCGATGGCAACTGGTTGCTGGTTATATTGTCTACAGCATTCAAGAAAAGCCAAATCACATCAGCTTCTATGTTTCCCACTTGTAAGCTTTTTATGTCTCCCACTGCTTAGCCCTCCCATGCTCCCTCCTGTCCTCCAACAAGCGTTTGTAAGGAAAGTGCAAAGAGGTACCTAGAGGGATTTTGTTTTTTGAGTCTTAGTGTAGCTGTACTCAGGACTTCAGTGGCAAAGGATTATGGGTGACTTCAGCTTGAAGAAAATGATGCCAACATTGTGGGTTTGTGTTTTGAAAAGTTTTCTCTTTCTAGATGTATCCATTGCAATGCAGAAGCCCCCCTCAACCTCCTCTTCGTATAATTACAGATCCTCAACTATTTGACAGAAGATAAAGTGAACAGATAGAGATATCTAAAGCCACAGTGGTAGAAACCACTGTCAAATGAAGATTAGCTAGAAATGAAGATAAAACATCTCTGAGAAGTATAATGTTAAGTCCATGGGGAAAAAGAGTTTGTTTACACATAGCTATGAGTCCAGAGGCTGGGTTCTAGCCCAGCCCAACCATTAGCTGTGTGACCTTGGGCAAAGTCATCTAACCTTTTAGAACCTCAGTTTCTTCAGTGTAAAATGAGGAGGGGTCAAAGTGAGTGATCAGAGTGGGAAATTGCTTTGGTGCATGAAACTTCTGTGCACGATATGAAGGTAAGATCAGAGAACTGGATTCAAGTCCTTGCACTGATGTTTATGACATGTACTCCTTGGGCTCATTTCTTCAGCTCTTGAGCTTCAGATTCCTCATCTGAAAAATGGAGCTCATAATGTGAATCTTCCAGAGCTGTTGGGAAGAACAGAAGAAAGTGCATGCCTAGTAAAGGGTAGCTCTGGTTATTGTTGTTTTTTGTTTTGGCTTTTTTTTTAAGTTGTTATATGTCCTTTATTTACCAAGCAGAATGCCAAAAAATTATATATATACATGAAAAATGAACATACTACCAGAAAGTACAGCAAAAAATATTTGTGGGTGATAGTTAAACAAATATGTATATATATACATATATATATATTTGTGCTTTAGGTAAAAGTTTATAGCTCAAGTTAATCTCTCATTCAAAAATTTATACACGTATTGTTTTGTGACATCAGTTGCAATCCCACAGTGTGAAAGCACGCTCCACCTTTCTACGCCAGGTTCCTTGTGTCCATTCATCCAGTTCCTGTCCCTTCCTGCCTTCTTATCTTCTTTTGGACAGTGTCTTAGTTATGTAGTGCTGCCATAACAGAAATCCCACAAGTGGATGGCTTTAACAAAGAGAAATTTATTTCCTCACAATCAAAGTAGGCTAAAAGTCCAAATTCAGGGTATCAGCTCCAGGGGAAGGCTTTTTCTCTCTGTCGGCCTTCTTCTCTTCGGTGTTCCCCCGGACTAGGAGCTTCTCTGCGCAGGGACCCCGGTCCAAAGGGCACGCTCTGCTCACGGCACTGCTTTCTTGATGGTATGATGTCCCCCTGTCTCACTGCTCACTTCTGTCTTTTATATCTCAAAAGATTGCCTCAGGACACAATCCAGTCTTGTAGATCAGGTCCTGCCTTACTAACACAACTGCCACCCATCCTCCCTCATTAACATCATAGAGGTAGGTTTACAACATACAGGAAAATCACACAGTACCAGGAATCATGGCCTAGCGAAATTGATACACACATTTTTGGGGGGACATAATTCAAACCATGACAGACAGGAATTGCCCATTTGGTTCCAAATATTTGATTGAACTAAGAAGCACATTCCTCACTTGTATTATTTTTTGTTTTATAGGCCTGTCTAATTTTTGTCCGAAAAGTGGGTTTTGGGAATGGTTTCAGTTCTGGCTTAGCAGAGTGTCCGGGGCCATAGTTTTTGGGGTTCCTCCAGTCTCCATCAGACCAGTAAGTCTCATCTTTTTTTTGTGAATTTTAATTTTGTACTACGTTTTTCTCCTGTTCTGTCCAGGACTCTCTGTTTGATCCCTGTCAGAGCCATTGGTGGAGGTAGCCAGGCACCATCTACTTCTTCTGGCCTCAGGCTGGTGGAGGCTCTGGTACTTCTGGTCCTTTAGTCCTTTGGGCTAATATTTTCCTTGTGTCTTTGGTTTTCTTAATTCTCCTTTGCTCCAGATGGGATAGGACCAATAGATGTTTCTTAGATGGCCACTCACAAACATTTAAGACCCCAGACGCTTCTCACCAAAGTGGGATGTAGAGCATTTTCTTTATGTAATGCCAATTGCCCTAGATGTCCCCTGAGACTATGGTCCCCGGGCCCTGGCCCCAGCTACTTAGTTCCTCAAAGTGTTTGGATGTACACAGGAAACTTCTATGCTTTTGTTTTGGTCCACTTGTGCTGATTTCCCCTATATTGTGTGTTGTCCTTCCCTTCCCCGAAGTTGACACTTATCTACTATCTAGTTAATGATTACCCATCCTCCTCCCTCCTCACCCTCTTAACCATCAAAGAATGCTTTTTTCTGTGTGTAACTCTTTTTTGAGTTCTTGTAATAGTGGTCTTATACAATATTTGTCCTTTTGTGACAGACAATTCACTCAGCATAATGTCCTCCAGATTCATTTATGTCGTAAGATATTTTGTGGATTCATCATTGTTCTTTACTGCTGCATAGTATTCCATTGTGTGTATGTACTGTAATTTGTTTATTCATTCATCTTTGATGGGCATTTAGGTGTTTCCATCTTTTTGCTATTGCGAACAGTGCTGCAATGAACAAGGGTGAGCATATGTCTATTCGTGTGATGGCTCTTATCTCTCTAGGATATATTCCTAGGAGTGGGATTGTGGGATCATATGGTATTTCTATTTCTATCTTTTTAAGGCAGTGCCATATTGTTTTCCAAAGTGGTTGTACCACGGTGCGTAAGAGATGTCACATAGCTTAGTAGTTCTGAGCACACGTTCAAAAAAAAAAAAAAAACTAAACCCATTTGCTATCAAGTTGATTCCCACGCATAGTGACCCTATAGGAGAGGGTAGAACTGCTCCATAGGGTTTCCAAAGCTGTAAATCGTTGCGGAAGCAGACGGCCATATCTTTCTCCCTCTAAGCAAGTGGCTGGTGGGTTTGGAACTGCCCACCTTTCTGTTAGCAGCAGTCAAGTGCTTAACCACTGCACCACCAGGGCTCCTGATTTCAAATCCCAGTTCTGCTGTGTAACCTTGGGCAAGTTACTCACTTTCTCTGAGTCTCCTTTCCTTCCTGTGACAAATGGAGATAATAGTTGTACCTACCTCAAAGAGTTGTGAGGAAATTTTTTTTTAAATGTAAATAAATAAATGTAAGAGAAAGCACTCAGGACCTGGGAGATAAAGCTTTCGCCATCTTACTGCCTAAACCAAGGTTCTCTGGAGCAAAATCTCCCCTGCTCCTTTGTAGCTCGCTACCCCAAGTCAGACAGATCCTTCCTTCCCACCTTCCCTCCTTGCAAGAGGAAGAGGAAAGCAAAGTCACGGGTCACAGGTGACAGGGGCAAGGCCCAAGGTGACACTGGAGGCCCAGATAAGGCTGGCCTGCAACTCATACGCCCTCGGAGCTCACTGGTTCACCCTCCCTCACCTCCCTTTGCTTCTGAAGCTTAAAATAGCCTAAGCTGGTGTGGCCACACTGCAGTGTGCCACTTGGAGAGAACCCCTAGGGTGTTTTCAGAGCCAGCTCGGAGCTACTCGCTAGCCAGCCCTGGTAATGAGTTGTTCATACACACCCAGGCTCCATCAGGTCAGCCCCAAAATGCTCTGAGTGCTTTGCTGCAAAGGCCCATCTACAGGCAGCTCTACTCTCTCAGAGTGTCAGACCCAGCAGCTCCTTTAACAGACCTGGATTGGGAAACTCTGCCAGCGCTGGGGGAACTTGCGCGGAGGGCAGGGATCACAGGTTCTAGGTGGAAGCCAGGAGGACCGCATCATGGGGAAAAGCCTGCACTGGAAGTCAGGTAGCTGGTGTTTTATCCAGCTCTGCCCCTCCCTGTTCTGTGACCTTGAATAAACCACCTCCCCTCACCAGGCCTTCAAGACCAGATCTCTCTAATTGGTCTGTTCTCAGACTTCATATGATGTCAAGATGGCTGCCAGCAGCTCCAAACCCACCTCCTCTTGTGTTCAAGTCTAGCGGAAAACAGATAGAGGATCTCTTTTCCCTCGCTGGCCAAACCAAAGTCTTGTCTTGATGTGTGTTGCTTGAATTGGGTTACAAAACCCCAGCCTATCTGTGGGGACATGGTGAGCTGGTACACGGAGTCCATACTGACTGCCTTCTGAGGCGCCTCTCTGTAATGCAAAGCCTGGAAAACTGAAATCTACATCTACAGCCTCCCTCTCAGTGAAGGTTCTGGATGCAAAATTCGTCCCACCCATCAGATGCTCTAGCATGAGATTTGGAAGTATAATTGTTTCTGTATTTCTTCTCTGCTCTTCCACCAAGATTAAATCCTTGCAAACCTAAGAGGGCATACATTAATCTTCTTTTTATTTTCACTGTTCCTTGACTGAAAAATGCTAACCAGTTACCCAGGAGCCCTGGTGGTGCAGTGGTTAACTGCTCACTGCTTAACCAAAAGGTTGGCAGTTGGAACCCACCAGCCGCTCACTGGGAGAAAGCTGTGGTAGTCTGCTTCTGTAAAGATTACAGCCTTGGAAACCCTTGGGGCAGTTCTGCTTTGTCCTATAGGGATCACTGTTAGTCAGAATCTACTCCATGGCGGTGGGTTTGGTTTGGTTTTCCTTAACCAGTACCACAGATGTACATTTTAAATCCCAAGTTCCTAAATAGATATTTGAGGAAGGAATCGCTTTCCTTTCATTAACTGAAGAAAAGACCACTTTACTGGAGATCACCCTCCCACCCACCTCCCATCTCCCCACCCCCACCCAGGCACAGGAACCTCTGGGTTGCTCTGTACCCACCGGAGGTTCCTGGGGAAGGGGAGGCAAAGACGGTTGAGGGGAGGGAGTAGGCATCAGGACAGGACGTCTCCTTTCAGCTCTGCTGAGGAGGTGAACAATTGTGGGATCATTTGACTTGAGTCTGCTTCCTCATCTGTAAAATGATGGTCTCTTGGGTCTTTTCCAGCTCCCAAGTTCACCATCTCCTACAGCAATGTTGTCCACACAACAATGTATTTTATTTTAGCATTGTATATTAATACTGAATTTTATTTTCTCATAGAAACCAGAGAGGAATAGAAGCAACTTATTTTATCAAGTATCCCTTTATTTTTCAGAAAAGTAAGCAAATTCACTGTACTAGAAGCAGACACAAAAACACTAAGGGTTGACCTCACAGCATCCAAGAACAATTCTTGACCCCAGCCAAGATGAACATTGGGAATTTCCTTTTGAAGCAGTGGTTCAAGTGTCCAAATCAGAAACGTCTTTGTCTTGGACCCATGCAACCCACAGTCTCACTACCTCCTACCAGGAGGAACCATTATGTGGGAGATGGTTATATTGTAAGAAAATCTCTGCCAAATTGGAGGGTTGGGTAATTACAATTCCAGGACTTCACGTAGGTAGTTTCTTCAAAGGCCTTCATTTATTTGCTGGTTAGTGTAAAAGAAATCTCATTTATGCAGTTTCTTTTGCTCCCAGGGAGGCTAAGCAACTTGGTACAACTAATGGATTGCGTATCACTGACTTTAATATCGTTCCAGGCAACTTAATGCTAAAGCAATTTGATGATTTGAAATTATGAAAAGTGTCTATTTTTATTGAGAATGGAAGATTAACTACTCAGGTGTCCATTCAGAAAATAATGGAGCTGCTAAAAGGCATTTGTTTCTTAAAAAAAAGAAAGAAAGAAAAGAAGGAAGGAAGGAAGGAAAATAGAAAAAGAAGTAAAGAAAAAGGATAAGAAAAACAAAGGAAGTTTATACACGCTGCTGACTCTTAACCCCTGGCAGACTAGCCCAGCTCTGTCCAATAGATGGTATGATGTGAGCTATATGTGTAATTTTAAAGTTCTAATAGCCATATTAAAAAAGTGAAATTAATTTTAATAATGTATTTAACTTAATACATCTAAAATATTTATCATTTGAACATGTACTCAATATAATAATTACTAATAAAATGTTTTACTTTTTTTTTTCTAAGTCTTCACAGCCTGGTGTATTTTTCTGGGTAGAGCACCATATCTCAAACTGGGCTAGCCACATTTCATGTGCTTATTAGCCATGTGTGCCACCACATTGAATACCGCAGATCAAGACTCTGCCTACACCATTCAACTAAAAGTCCTCTCTAAAATGACACCAGTGGCCCCTTAATATCTAAGCCAAATGCCACTCAAGCCTCCTTGTCCTTCTCTTTGATGTCTCTGCAACATTTGGCACATTTGATTACCTAATCCTTGACATTTTCTCCTCTCTTGGTTGACAAGACCCAACTTTCCTGGTTTGTGTCCTTTCTCTCCAGTGGTGCATTCACTTGCTGCCCTTTAAGCATAAGTTGTCTTCCTTTCTCTCTCTATTTGCACAGCTCCAAAACCTAGGCTCCCAGGCCAGACCTTTCTCCTCAGTTCCAGTCACATATTCCAAGTTGCCTGAAGGACATCTCCATCTGGTATTTCACTAGCACCTGAGACCAAATGTCTTAAACTAACTCTATCTTCTCCTCCTACCCACGCCAGTCCTCTTCCCTGGGGATTGTTTTTTGTCCACATCACCATCATCATTGGACAAATATTTAATGAGCACTTACTGTGTGCCAGGTGCAAGGATATAGCAGTGAACAAACGAGACAAAAATCCCTGTTCTCATGGTGCTGACATTCTAGTGAGGACCAGCAGACAATAAAACATAACATATAAGTAAAATGTATAGTATGTTAGAAAGAAGTACTTGCTACGGAGAAAAATGTAGCAAGATAAAGGGGAGTGGGCAATGTGAGGAAGGGTGATTAGGCAGACTCACCAAAAAGGCAACACTGGGGCAAAGACTTGAAGATGACAAGAGAGTGAGCCATGCAAATATCCGAGAAGAGCACTCCAGGCCAAAAGAACCAGTGCAAAGGCCTCACGGCCAAGTGTCTCCGGTGTTTAAGGTTAGAAGAAACTACTGTGGCTGGAGCCAAGTGAGCAAGGAGTAGAGAAGGAAACGCGATTAGAAGGTAATGGGGTGCGTGAGAGTGGCCTTGTGAAGGCTTTGGCCACCCAGGTTCAGACTGCAGGGCTGGTCTTTTTCTTTCAACAACACCCGGACATTTATTTGGTCTTCAGGGCTGATCCTCTTGAAGTCTCTTGATTCCATTCCCCACGATCCATTTTATCCAATCCCCCCACCACCATAACATCGAAGTTTACTCTCCCTAAAGCACAGCTGTGGTCATGTCCCCCCTTCATAATTTGTCCCCAAAACCTTTTGAGTAAGATTTAAAGCCTCTGGTGAATTTAGGGTCACTCTCTTTAACCCTCCTTTTTCTGTTCCTTCATAGCTGAAAATTCTTCAGTAGGATTGAACTCCTTGCTTCCCTTTGTGCGCCTTATGATGCCCCTAAACCTGGTGGCACAGTGGTTAAGAGCTCAGCTGCTAACAAAAGGTCGGCAGTTCAAATCTACCAGCCACTCTTCAGGAGAGAGATATGGTAGTCTGCTTCCATCAGGATTATCCTAGGGGCTGTTCTACTCTGTCCTATAGGTTGCTGTGAGTTGGAATCAACTCCACTGCAACAGGTTTCGTTTGGTGTGGGGAATCCCTCTTGTTCCCTCTACCTGGAATGTGTGCAGTCCCTACTCAGTTCAATGAATAAGTACAGTATCATCTATGAAGACCTCCCTCAACCAGTCACCCCTAACTGATGGTTCCTTCTTTGAACTCTCACAGCATTTTGCCTTTGTCTTTGTTAGGATGTCTGCTACATTTTGTCTTGCGTTATAGTTATTCATGTCTTATCTACCCTACTAAATTTGTCCAGGGAACCTGCCTTTTTGGTCTGTGGAGTCCTCATTGTTCCTAGGGCTGTGCCTCCCCCAAATGGTTACCAGGTTGAATATTCTATTGAATGAATGAGTGAATTACCACAGTATAATCAACTGTGTTATACGCTGTATGGGGGCAATGGAACTAGACATTTTCTTTCTTTTCTCTGATCTTCAAAAGTAGCCAGTATTAGTTTTATTTTTAAAATAAAATGTTTGCAATTTTTTTTAATCACTAAAAGACATGCTTGGTTACCAATCATCAGGCAAGCAACTTAACCTCTCTGAGTCTGTCTCCTCAGCTGTAAGAAGGGGAAGAGGGTTCTTACCTCATAGAGTTGTAGTGAGAAATAATACGAGATTGTGTGTGTAAGATATCGGGGACCTAGCCTGGCACATGGTAGGTGCTCAATAAAAGACAGATAGTATGATGATGATGAAGATGTTGATGGGATGGTGGTGGAAGTGATGATGGTGTTGATGATAATTATGACTTTAAGAGAGGTAAAAATGAAGTGCTTAAAAGAGAAGGTTCTGTTCAGGGGGTTGAGTGACCACAGCTCTCAGTGTAAGATAATTGAGTATTCCCTTCAACTGGTGCTATTCACAAAAGGAAAAATCATCTCCTATATTCATAGAAGGTTCCAGGTATATCAATTATTCAGTCCCACTTCCGAGACTTCGAAACAGATAAATTTCATGCTGGGACTACAGATGACTGAAAAGGGAAAATCCAGCTAACATGGCTATTTGGTATCATGAATTCTGTAAAGTTGTTTTATTGGGGGTATAGGTAGGTTTAAAAGAAAGAGCAGATTTTTTTCTATAATGATTGTGTAATCTTCATTTTTATATTATAAAATAATGCATATTTATTATTGAAAATTTCAAAAATACAGAAAAGTATAAGGAAGACAATAAAATAATTTATAATCCTACTATTTAGGGACAATGATTGTATACATTTTAAGGTTTTTTTGTCATGTTTATTTTTTTTCTTTGGGCAGTGTTTTGTTCTGTTGTACATGGGGTCGCTATGAGTTGGAACCTATACTACGGCACCTAACAACAATAATTTTTTTTTAAAAAGAGTAATACATTATCTCTTTACTGTGCTACTGGTTAACATTAAGTTAAATAAAAGTTGAATAATTATCAGTAGTAAGAATAAAATAGTACCTTTTTAATTTTATTTTTTTACTTACTTTCTCCTTCTAACCATTCCCTGTGTTGGTTTGTTCAATATGAAATTTTGGCCTAAATTATTATTATTATTATTATTAATATACCTCATCTCTTTCAGTAATTATTTTTTATATTTACATTAAGTTTTATAACCACATTAATAATAATTATTTAGATTAACTTATATTTAACTAGTTTTATGGCTTAACACCCATATGCTGTGACTTTTCCATTCTTTTTTTTTTTTTTTTAATATATATTTTATTGTACTTCAGGTGAAAGCTTACAGAGCAAATAGTTTCTCATGAAATAGTAGTACACATGTTGTTTTTTTTGACATTGGTTAACAACCCCACAACGTATTAAGCCTCTAAATTCTCAACCTTTTTTTTTGATGAAAATTACAGATGGCCAAAGATACACCGTTTCAAAAATTTCTACATTCACAGTTCAGTGACATTGACTACGCTCTTCCAACTGTGCTGTTATTCTCACTTAAGATGAAGGCTTACAGAAAAAATAGTTTTTCATTTAACAATTACTACACATGTTGCCCTATGACAATGGTTAACAATCTCACAGCACATCAAGAATATCCTTACTCCACCTTGTGTTCCCTATCACCAGGGGGCTTCCTTGTCCCCTTCTGTCTTCTGGACCTTGTCAGTGGACTATTGTACCTCTTTAGTCTCATTTGTTTATTTATTTATTTATTTATTTATTTATTTTTATTTTATTTAAACACCATTTCAAAACTTTTTACTTACACATTTAAGTGATATTGACTATGCTCTTCCAATTGTGCTGCCATTCTCGCCCAAGATGAAGGCTTACAGGACAAAACAGCCTCCCATTTAATAGTTACTACAAATGTTGCCCTATAGCAGTGGTCAACAATCTCACAATACATCGACAGTGTCCTTATTCAATTTGTGTTCCTTATCATCAGTTTCCTACTCTCCCTCTGCCTTCTGGCCCTTGTCACCGGACTCCTGTACATCGTTAGTCCCATTTAGTTTTACTGGGGTGTCCATTCCCAGGCTTAACATCGAACCTTGAAGGTAACTTCCCCTCTGAGCTGAAAGGGTGTCTGGGGGCCACACTCTCGAGGTTTCTCTAGTATTCTTTAGGCCAGTATATCTGGTCTTCTTTTTTTTTTTTTTTTTTTGGGAGTTAAAATTATACTCTACATCCTACTCCAGCTCTGCCCAGAACCCTCTGTTGTGATCCTGGTCAGAGGAGTCATTGGTGGTAGCCGGGCACCATCCAGCTGTACTGGGCTCAGTCCCGTGGAGGCCTTGGTAGCTGTGGACCATTAGTCCTTCGGACTAATCTTTTCCTTGTATCCTGTTCTCTTCGTTCTCCCTTGTTCCCGAAGGGATGAGATCAGTGGAGTATCTTAGATGGCCGCTCATAGGCTTTTAAGACCCCAGACACTACTCACCAAGGTAGAATGTAGAGCATTATCTTTATAAGTAGTGTCATGCCAATTGAGCTAGATGTTCCCCGAGATCATGGTCCCCAGAGCCCTCCGTCCAACAACTCAGTCCCTCGGGGGGTTTGGATGTGTCTATAGGGCCTTCATGACCTTTCCTTGTGCAGGTTGTGTTAGTTTCCCCTGTACTATGTACTATCTCATCTCTCACCCAAGTTACCACTTACCTATTACCTATTTAGTATTCCCCCCCCCCTCCCATCCCTGGTAACCAACAAGGATTGTTACATTTTGCATGTGAATTTTTTCATGGGTTTTTACAATAGAGGTCTCATACAATATTTGTCCTTTTGTGATTGACTTATTTCACTCAGCATGATGTCCTCCAGTTTCATCCATGTTATGAGATGGTTCACCGATTCATTGTTCTTTCTCATTGCATAGTACTCCATTGTGTGTATGTACCATAGTTTGTGTATCCATTCGTCTGTTGATGGACATCGAGGTTGTTTCCATCGTTTTGCTATTGTGAATAATGCTGCCATGAACATAGGTGTGCATATGTCTATTCGAGTGATGACTCTTATTTCTCTAGGATATATTCCTAGGAGTGGGATTGCTGGATCGAATGGTACGTCTATTTCTAGCTTTCTGAGGAAATGCCATATCATTTTCCAAAATGGCCGTATCATTTTGCATTCCCACCAGCAGTGTATAAGAGTTCCCGTCTCCCCGCAGCCCCTCCAACATTTGTTATTTCCAGTGTTTTTTTTTTTTTTTTTTTTTTTAATATATATTTTATTGTACTTCAGGTGAAAGCTTACAGAGCAAATAGTTTCTCATGAAATAGTAGTACACATGTTGTTTTTTGACATTGGTTAACAACCCCACAACGTATTAAGCCTCTAAATTCTCAACCTTTTTTTTTGATGAAAATTACAGATGGCCAAAGATACACCGTTTCAAAAATTTCTACATTCACAGTTCAGTGACATTGACTACGCTCTTCCAACTGTGCTGTTATTCTCACTTAAGATGAAGGCTTACAGAACAAAATAGTTTTTCATTTAACAGTTACTACACATGTTGCCCTATGACAATGGTTAACAATCTCACAGCACATCAAGAATATCCTTACTCCACCTTGTGTTCCCTATCACCAGGGGGCTTCCTTGTCCCCTTCTGTCTTCTGGACCTTGTCAGTGGATTATTGTACCTCTTTAGTCTCCTTTGTTTGTTTATTTATTTATTTTTATTTTATTTAAACACCATTTCAGAACTTTTTACTTACACATTTAAGTGATATTGACTATGCTCTTCCAATTGTGCTGCCATTCTCGCCCAAGATGAAGGCTTACAGGACAAAACAGCCTCCCATTTAATAGTTACTACAAATGTTGCCCTATAGCAGTGGTCAACAATCTCACAATACATCGACAGTGTCCTTATTCAATTTGTGTTCCTTATCATCAGTTTCCTACTCTCCCTCTGCCTTCTGGCCCTTGTCACCGGACTCCTGTACATCGTTAGTCCCATTTAGTTTTACTGGGGTGTCCATTCCCAGGCTTAACATCGAACCTTGAAGGTAACTTCCCCTCTGAGCTGAAAGGGTGTCTGGGGGCCACACTCTCGAGGTTTCTCTAGTATTCTTTAGGCCAGTATATCTGGTCTTCTTTTTTTTTTTTTTTTTTGGGAGTTAAAATTATGCTCTACATCCTACTCCAGCTCTGCCCAGAACCCTCTGTTGTGATCCTGGTCAAAGGAGTCATTGGTGGTAGCCGGGCACCATCCAGCTGTACTGGGCTCAGTCCCGTGGAGGCCTTGGTAGCTGTGGACCATTAGTCCTTCGGACTAATCGTTTCCTTGTATCCTGTTCTCTTCATTCTCCCTTGTTCCCGAAGGGATGAGATCAGTGGAGTATCTTAGATGGCCGCTCATAGGCTTTTAAGACCCCAGACACTACTCACCAAGATAGAATGTAGAGCATTATCTTTATAAGTAGTGTCATGCCAATTGAGCTAGATGTTCCCCGAGATCATGGTCCCCAGAGCCCTCCGTCCAACAACTCAGTCCCTCGGGGGGTTTGGATCTGTCTATAGGGCCTTCATGACCTTTCCTTGTGCAGGTTGTGTTAGTTTCCGCTGTACTATGTACTATCTCATCTCTCACCCAAGTTACCACTTACCTATTACCTATTTAGTATCCCCCCCCCCCCCCCATCCCTGGTAACCAACAAGGATTGTTACATTTTGCATGTGAATTTTTTCATGGGTTTTTACAATAGAGGTCTCATACAATATTTGTCCTTTTGTGATTGACTTATTTCACTCAGCATGATGTCCTCCAGTTTCATCCATGTTATGAGATGGTTCACCGATTCATTGTTCTTTCTCGTTGCATAGTACTCCATTGTGTGTATGTACCATAGTTTGTGTATCCATTCGTCTGTTGATGGACATCGAGGTTGTTTCCATCGTTTTGCTATTGTGAATAATGCTGCCATGAACATAGGTGTGCATATGTCTATTCGAGTGATGACTCTTATTTCTCTAGGATATATTCCTAGGAGTGGGATTGCTGGATCGAATGGTACGTCTATTTCTAGCTTTCTGAGGAAACGCCATATCATTTTCCAAAATGGCTGTATCATTTTGCATTCCCACCAGCAGTGTATAAGAGTTCCCGTCTCCCCGCAGCCCCTCCAACATTTGTTATTTCCAGTGTTTTTGATTCGTGCCAGTAATGCCGGGGTGAGATGGTATCTCATTGTGGTTTTAATTTGCATTTCTCTAATGGCTAGTGATCGCGAGCATTTCCTCATGTGTCTGTTGGCCATTTGAATGTCTTCCTTGGTGAAGTGTCTGTTCATTTCCTTTGCCCATTTTTTGATAGGATTGGTTGTCTTTTTGTTGCAGAGGTGTTGGATTTTCTTGTAGATTATGGAGATTAGACCTTTGTCTGACTTGTACTGTCCAAAAATTTTTTCCCAGTCTGTAGGTTCTCTTTTAACTCTTTTGGTGAAATCTTTTGAAGAGCATAGATGTTTGATTTTTAGAAGATCCCAATTATCTAGTTTATCTGTTGGGTTTTTTGTGTTGATGTTTATGGTTTGTATCCTGTTAATGCCATGTATTAAGGCCTGAAGTGTTGGTCCTATTTTTTCTTCTATGAATTTTATAGTTTGAGGCTTTATATTCAGGTCTTTGATCCATTTTGAAGTAGTTTTTGTATATGGTGTGAGGTATGGGTCCTGTTTCATTTTTCTACAAATGGATATCCAGTTTTGCCAGCACCATTTGTTAAAAAGACTGTCTCCTCCCCATTCGATGCACCTTGGGCCCTTGTCAAAAACCAGGCGACCGTAGGTGGATGGATTTACATCTGAGTTCTCAATTCTGCTCCATTGGTCAATGTCTCCGTTGTTGTACCAGCACCAGGCTGTTTTGAGTACTGTAGCTGTAGAGTAGGCTCCCAAGTCAGGTAGTGTGAGTCCTCCAACTCCATTCCTCTTCCTCAGCAGTGCTTTACTTATTCGAGGCTTCTTCCCCTTCCATATAAAGTTAGTAATTAGTTTTTCCATCTCTTTGAAGAATGCCGTTGGTATTTGTATCGGAATTGCATTGTACCTGCAGATTGCTTTAGGTAGAATTGCCATTTTCACAATGTTGAGTCTGCCCATCCATGAGCATGGTATGTTTCTCCATTTATGTAGATCCCTTTGGGTTTCATGCAGCAGTGTTTTGTAGTTTTCTTTGTATAGGTCTTTTATATTCCTGGTCAGATTTATTCCTAAGTATTTTATCGTTATAGGGGCTATTGAAAATGGTATTGACCTCCTGATCTCCTTTTCATCGTTCTCTTTACCGGTGTATAGGAATCCAACTGATCCTTGAATGTTTATCTTGTATCCTGCTACTCTGCTGAATCTTTCTATTACTTCCAGTAAATTTCTCGTGGAGTCTTTAGGGTTTTCTATGTATAGTATCATATCATCTGCAAACAGGGAGAGTTTAACTTCTCCATTACCAATTTGGATGCCCTTTATTTCTTTCTCTTGCCTTACTGCTCCAGCTAGAACCTCCAGCACAATGTTAAATAGGAGTGGTGATAAAGGGCATCCTTGTCCTGTTCCCGTTTTCAGGGGGAATGCTTTCAGCCTTTCTCCATTAAGAATGATGTTGGCTGTTGGTTTTGCATAGATGCCCTTTATTATGTTGAGAAATTTCCCTTGTACACCTATTTTATTGAGAGCTTTTATCAGGAATGGGTGTTGGACTTTGTCAAATGCCTTTTCCGCATCAATTGAGATAATCATGTGATTTTTTTCTTTCCTTTTATTTATGTGGTGGATTACGTTGATGGATTTTCTAATGCTAAACCATCCTTGCATACCTGGCATGAATCCTACTTGGTCGTGGTGTATTATTTTTTTGACATGATACTGAATTCTATTGGCTAGAATTTTGTTCAGAATTTTTGCATCTATATTCATGAGAGATATTGGTCTGTAATTTTCTTTTTTTGTGATGTCTTTGCCTGGTTTTGGTATCAGCGTTATGCTGGCTTCATAGAATGAATTTGGAAGTGTTGCTTCCTCTTCTATGCTCTGAAATAACTTGAGTAGAACTGGTACGAGCTCTTCTGTAAATGTTTTGTAGAATTCTCCAGTGAAGCCATCTGGGCCAGGGCTTTTTTTGGTTGGGAGTTTTTTTATTACCTTTTCAATCTCTTCTCTTGTTATGGGTCTGTTCAGATTTTCAATATCACTTTGTTGTAGTTTGGGTAGGCCGTATGTTTCTAGAAATTTATCCATTTCCTCTAGGTTTTCAAATTTGTTGGAATATAGTTTTTCATAATATTCTGTTATAATCCTTTTTATTTCAGTTGGGTCTGTTGTAATGTCCCCCATTTCATTTCTTATTTGGGTTATTTGTGCCCTCTGCTGTTTTTCTTTTGTCAGTCTGGCCAGTGGTTTGTCGATTTTGTTGATTCTTTCAAAGAACCAACTTTTGGTTTTGTTGATTCTTTCTATTGTTTTTCTGTTCTCTATTTCATTGATTTCCTGCTCTGATCTTTACTATTTCCTTTCTTCCAGTGGTTGTAGGCTTTTTTTGTTGTTCTCTTTCTATTTGTTTGAGTTCTGTAGTTAATGTTTTGATTTTGTCCCTTTCTTCTTTTTTGATATGTGCATCTATTGCTATAAATTGTCCTCTGAGGACTGCCTTTGCTGTGTCCCAAAGGTTTTGGTATGATGTGTTTTCATTTTCATTTGATTCTAGGAATTTTTTAATTCCATCTCTGATTTCTTCTATTACCCATTGATGTGTAAGCAGATTATTATTCAGTTTCCATGTGTTTGATTTTTTTTCCTTGCTCTTTCTAGTGTTAATTTCTACCTTGATGGCATTGTGGTCAGAGAAGATACTGTGAATTATCTCAGCATTTTGGATCTTGTTGAGGATTGCTCTGTGGCCTAAGATGTGGTCTATTCTGGAGAACGTTCCATGTGCATTGGAAAAGAATGTGTACTTTGCAGCGGTTGGATGGATTGTTCTATATATGTCTATGAGGTCCAGTTGGCTGATTGTGTCCTTTAGGTCTTCTGTATCTTTGCTGAGTTTCTTTTTAGTTGTTCTGTCCTTTACTGAGAGTGGTGTGTTGAAGTCTCCTACTATTATTGTGGAACTGTCAATTTCTCTTTTCAGTGCTATTAGAGTTTTTTTTATGTATTTTGGAGCCCTGTCATTGGGTGCATAGATATTTATTATGGTTATGTCTTCATGATGGATCATCCCCTTAATCATTATATAGTGTCCTTCTTTGTCTTTTATGGTAGATTTTGTTTTAAAGTCTATTTTATCTGAGATTAGAATTGCCACTCCTGCTCTTTTTTGGTAGTTGTTAGCTTGATATATTTTTTTCCAACCTTTGATTTTTAATAAATTCACATCTTTGTTTCTAAGATGTGTCTCTTGTAGACAGCAAATAGATGGATCCTGTTTTCTTATCCATTCTGCCACTCTCCGTCGCTTTATGGGTGCATTGAGTCCATTTACGTTCAGTGTAATTATTGATAGATGTGAATTTGTTGCTGTCATTTTGTAGTGCTTTTTTTTGTGATGCTGAAGTTTTCTTTGTTCTTCTTACTCTCTTGTGCTGAGTTCCTTTTGTTTGTGGATTTTGTGTTCATTTCTTTTGTTTTTGTAGGTTTTGGTTTTGTTGAGACTTTATGTTTTTCGTCTTTATTTTTATGAGTTGGTTTGTTAACTTTTTTTGTGGTTACCATGAATTTTACCCTTATCTTTATAATTTTGAAGCAGTCTACCGTTACTTGGTATCGCCTTGCCTTCTTCTCCTTTAGAAGGTTCTATACCTATGCCGTTTGTTCCCTCTTTCATTGTTTTGATGTTGTTGTCATCCTTTGATTGATTTCTCTGATTCCCTGTTGTATATCTTTTGTTTTTGGAAAGTCCTCTGTAGTTCAGTTCCTAGAATGGTATCTGGTTCATGTTAACCTGCGTCCTAGGTCCTAGGTCCTGCCTGAGGGCTTAAGCTGTTTGTCCTCAGATCGAAGAACTCCCTTTAATAATTCTTGTAAGTTTGGTTTGACTTTTGCATATTCCTTTAGTTTCTGTTTATCTGGAAATGACCTAATTTCACCATCAAATCTGAATGAGAGTTTTGCAGGATATATTTTTCTTGGCTGACAATTTTTTTCTTTCAAGATTTTATATATGTCATCCCATTGCCTTCTTGCCTGCATGGTTTCTGCTGAATAATCTGAGCTTAGTCTTATTGTTTCTCCTCTGTATGTGACTTCTTGTTTTTCACGAGCTGCTCTCAGGATTCTTTGTTTGTCTTTAGTTTTAGCGAGTGTGAATATGATATGTCTTGGTGATTTTCTTTTGGGGTCTCTTCTATATGGGGTTCGTTGAGCTTCTTGGATGACCAGCTTTTCATCTTTCATGATATTGGGAAAGTTTTCTGTCAGCAGTTCCTCAATGATCCTCTCTGTGTTTTCTGTTTTCTCCCCCTGTTCTGGTATGCCAATCACTCGTAAGTTTTTGCTTTTAATTGTGTCCCACATAACTCTCAGGGTCTCTTCATTTTTCTTTGTTCTTTTTTCTGAGTTTTCCTGAAACAGAGTTGTATCCAAGTGTTTGTCTTCAGTTCCACTGATCCTGTCTTCCATGGTTTCAAATCTACTTCTCAGCCCTTCTATGACACCGTCCATTTCTGAAATCTTGTTGTTTATCTTTTGGATTTCTAATTGTTGTTTTTGTATAATTTCGAGTTGTGAATTTATTTTGGCATTTTGTTCTTGCATCATCTTCCTGAATTCTTCCAATTTTTTGTCTGTATTTTCCATAAATTTGTCTATTTTTTCCTCATGTTTGTCAGCTTTTTGCCTCAGTTCTTGGAAAATTCCGAGTATTAGTGATTTGAGTTCCGTATCAGGTACTTCTAGTGCATTTTCTTCCACAGGAGAGTTATCTGGTGTTTTAATTTGGACGCCTATTGGAGCCATCTTGTCTTGTTTTTGTAAATGTTTTGATATTGTTTGCTGTTTTCGGGGCATTCAGTAGATATTTCTCTCGTTTATTGATTGTAGATTTTTTTTTTTTTCGTTCTTGTGGTACAGCTGGGCAGATCTAGTTGAGGAGGAGCCACTGGGATGGGTTGCTTGTGGCACTCACCGCAGCCACCAGGACGGTCGGTAGTCAGTGCTGGGCAGGTTCCAATAGGGTGTGCCTGCACCGCTTGGTGATGTGATGTCTAGTGCACGGTGCAGGTAGGTAGGGTGCAGCGGGAAGATGGTTATGTGTGAAGCTAAGCTGGATATGGGAGAGAGGAGAGAGGAGGAGGAGCAAAAAGTGTACAAACATAAAAGAATGCTAGGGGAGTTTGTCGTTGGAATGTACAGATGAGAGACTATGGGATGGAGGAAACCAGAAGGGGGAAGAGAAAGAAAAGGAAAGAATGACCAAATGAAAATCAGAAAAGTTAAAAAACTGCAAAGTTCCCAGGGATCGCACCGATGCAGCTATGAGGTCTGGGGGAGTCGGTCTCAATTTTCACAGCTCAGCCTGGCCAGAAGGTACAGAGGCATACATTGCCTGGTATTCAGGGATCAGAAAGAGAAGGAAGAGATAGAGGGACATGAAATTAAGCAATGAAGAAAGACAAAAGAGAAAAAGAGGTAAAATATGACAAAACTAATCAAAAAAGGAAGAAAAATAAAATTGAGGAAAAAAAAAAAAAAAAAAAAGGGCAACACCAGCAGTCAGTGCCTACAAATGGGACCCAGAGAGCCCCCACTCAGGGGCGCGAATTCCAAGAAGCCGATAGTCTCGGGGTTAAGTGACCGTGGCCACGGGAAGCAGAGGGGCCAACGAACAAAGGCCCCAGGATCCCACCTGCGCGGGAGCCCAGACCTGGAAACAGCCACACGCCCGAACGCAGCCCTACAGCCCCGCAGGAGAGAGCAGAGACGGCCCTCGGAACCAGGCACCCAGGCAAAAGGAGGGGGAGGCGGCAGAAAAAGGTCCGCTAGGTGCCAGCAAACGGCTCCCAGAAAGCCCCCAGCCCGGGCGCGCGGAACCCAAGCACCGGCGCCCCCCCGCCCAGGGACCCCGGCCACGGAAAGCAGAGGGGTGAACGAACAAAGGCCCCGGGATCCCACCCACGCGGGAGCCCAGACCCAGAAACAGCCACACGCCCGCACGCAGCCCTACAGCCCCGCAGGAGAGAGCAGAGACAGCACCCGGACCCAGGCACCCAGGCAAAAGGAGGGGGAGGCGGCAGAAAAAGGTCCGCTAGGTGCCAGCAAACGGCTCCCAGAAAGCCCCCAGCCCGGGCGCGCGGAACCCAAGCACCGGCGCCCCCCCGCCCAGGGATCCCGGCCACGGAAAGCAGAGGGGTGAACGAACAAAGGCCCCGGGATCCCACCCACGCGGGAGCCCAGACCCAGAAACAGCCACACGCCCGCACGCAGCCCTACAGCCCCGCAGGAGAGAGCAGAGACGGCACTCGGAACCAGGCACCCAGGCAAAAGGAGGGGGAGGCGGCAGAGAAAGGTTCGCTAGCTGCCAGCAAACGGCTCCCAGAAAGCCGCCAGCCCAGGCGCGCGGAATCCAAGCACCAGCACCCCCAGCCCAGAGACCCTGGCCACGGAAAGCAGGGGATCCCCAGCTGAGGCGGAGAGGGGTGGGTGGTGGGAGAGCGCGCACCGCAGTTTACCGTTCGTTCTGTCTCCGACCAGATGCTCTGCAAGGCTGCTCTCCCGTTTGCTGGTCTCCGATAGGAATCCAAGATGGTGGATCCGCGCTGCGTTAGCTGGTAAGGAATCTCTGCCTGAGTCTCTCCTCGCTCTCCGTTCTCTTTTAGTATTCTCACTCCGTTTGGTGTTTGGCTGAGTTCTTTATCTCTTCATTTGGTGTTCTAGGGTTTCAGGATTGTTGATTCTCTGTTAGGCTTAGTTTTTCGGATCTTTGCTGTGGAGGGACGGCGTGGTGTTTCTGCCTAGAGCGCCATCTTGCCCCTCTGACTTTTCCATTCTTATGTGTTCTACTTTATCTATCAGTTGATTGATGATCTTCAAGTAATGTGAGTAGTTGACTTTCTGAGGTCTTGAATATCTGATAATTTTTTGTGAACATGAACTTGGCTGAATGTAGAATTAGTGGCTCGTTAAGAATTTGCCCTCATGGGTCTGAGGCATGGACTCAGGAACAGAACCAAGGCTCCATCAGGAAGCTAGAGGCCTTACAGCAGATGTAAGATGCCTCCTGAGTGTGGAATGGGAACTTGAGCCAATAAAAGTCACACGGAAGGGAAGAATGGGGTGCTGGAAGCTTTGGATGAAGGCTGGAAGATTTGAAGACACCCTATTAGCTGTGATGTTAGTTACGTAAGACTCTGCCTAATTGACAGGCCACCTCTGGCTTCTTCAGAAAATCTTTAGTCTGTGGAAGCCGCCAGCGCATGACTGAATTTTAGTCACAATGTTGTGAAACCTCTCTGGAGATTCCTGGAGGAAAGTGAAAATTGTCACTACAGAATGACAAATGAACTGAAATAACCAGGGTTGGATGACCTCCACCAGTAGCCCAGGTTGCTTCCCATGAAAACAAAGCCCTCCCTGCTTAAAGGGACAGATGTGCCTAGATGTGCTGATTAGCCCATAGGCCTTCTGACAGAAGCTCACCCACCCTGGGGAGGAGAGGCCTTTTCAAAGAAACCCACCTGAGTTGGACTCTGTGCCTCTACAGAAAAACAGGAATAGTTACAGCGGTACAGTGAGGGAAAATAAATGATCTTATTACTTGGAGAGAACTATTTCAGAGAAAAATTATATTTAAAAAACCAGATGGTTCCTTTGTTTCCAAAAGTTGTCTATAAATTCTCTGTTTTTCTGTTTGGTGAAATTAAAATTGACATTTTTTTATCATGAGTCAGTTGACAAGAGAATTGAGAAAACAAAACAATGGGTGCCAGGTTTTTTTTGTTTTTCTTTCTTTCCAAACAAGCAATCCAGAGGTTCAGATAAGCTTAAAAAAGAAAAAAGAATTAAAAAAAAAAAAGACATCAATGGTCTTCTTGGAAGCTTCCAGCAGTATCCTTTTTGAAACTGCTACAAGGATTTGTGGACACACACTTTATCTAGCTGTTGCACATCTGGAATTTTGGAGTTGCCCGTTTGGTGCTCCATGCAAAATAGGAAAGGAAAAAAAAAAAAGCCTTTGGTTTTCTGACCCGTGTGATTTCATAGCCTTTTCTAGTAGGCGAAATCCAGACGTCAGCTATGGAAAATTGCTGCTCTTGGCTTGAAAGTCACAGTTTACCAAGTGGTGTGTTTCAGGGGAACTGGTGGGCCTGAAGATTAATTTGTATTTGCTGCCTCCTGGGGCTCCCAATCAGCCACTTGGCTCCTGGAGCCACGGGTCTTGAGTGTTGCAATGCACACCAGGGATGAAGAAGAATGCAGCCCAAATGTCACCACTAAGAACAGCCACACTCACTATCTTCTGGTTTGTGCATTTTCCCCTCAATCACTAACACATGTACAAAAAAGGGTGAAGGTGGACCATTGGCATCTTCCACTGAACACAAAATGCCTCCTGGATCCTAGAGACCCAGAGGTGGTGGCTTTTGGGTGTGGCTGTGTCTTGCTTTTTCTCTCAGCCACATGGCCCACAATACCCAGACTTCTGATGAACATAAAGAAGCTGCAGTTGCCAGTAGGGAATCCAGTGACCAACTAATGGAGCTTGACCCATTTCTCCAAACACAATATAAGATATGAGAGAAAGACCACTGGGCTCTAATCAGCTTCATAAAGAATTTGTTTTCCACCCCTAAGTAGCAATGAGTCCTAAAGGATGTCGAGTTTTCCATATATGACTTTTAGAAATGGAATGGCATTTTGGGTGGCTGTGGGGAGAAGAGTGCAGTTTACAATCCAGAGGTCCATATTTGCTTATCATCAAAGTGCTTTGGGGAATGCAGTTTTCTTTGATGAAAAGTGGCAAACGAAAATGAGAAAAGCAAATGGAATCCCAGCCCCAAGCTTTGCACGATGCTTAGTTTATGCATTAACACAGATTCCACCCCCACATCCTCCATGAAAGCCTGCCTGACTCTGCTGCCCGTGAGCTCCTGCAGTATCCACCATCTGGGGCCCTCATTTTGCATAGAACATTTGCTGACTCAAAAAAAAAAAAAAAAAGATAACCTTCCTAGGTATTTTTTCTATTTTTCTCAACTCTTCTACAGAGCCCTGGAGGGAAGATTTATGCCCTTTGAATTCCCAGCACCAAGTTCAGGGCCCTCCCCATAGAAGATTTCGAAATAATTTAATGATGTAGAATCATATATATGTGACTGTGATGGCTAAGGTTGTGTGTCAACTTGGCTGGGCCATTATTCTCAGTGGTTTGGCAGTTATGATGTAGTCTGGCAGTTGTATGATGATATAATCACTTTCGTGATGAGATTTGACATAATGTGATCACCTCCATGATGGGATCTGCTGTGAGTAGTCAGTCAGTTAAAAGGGAATTTCCTTGAGCATGTGGCCTGCATCAAATATAAATGGACATTCTGGCAAGACTCATGTGGGCTTTTGCTTGCTCTGGATCCTGCAGCTAGCTCCTGTTTGTCTGACCTATGGTTCTTGAGACTTGAGCTAGCAGCTTACCTGTGGTCCTGCCTGCCAGTCTGGGGATTTGTAGGTCTTCGCAGCCTGTGAGCAAGAGCCCTGCTCTCAGACCTGCTGATCTTGGGTTTGCCAGCCCATGTGGCTATGTGAATCAGGAGAAGCCTCCAGCCTGACCTACGGATTTGGGATGTTCCAGCCTCTACAACCGTGTGAGCCATTTCCTTGATATAAATCTCTTTATATAGATATTTATACACTTTACTGTGTTTTTCTTCTCTAGAAAACCCAGCCTAAGACAGTAACCATATGACCTACTGCAAACAAGGACAAGTATCCTACAGTAGGAAATGACAAGAATAGCAGTTCAATTCAGCAAACACTTGCTGATGCCTTCTTGAGGTTGTGGCTAAAAATGCCTGTAACAGAGGACCAACCCACCGCCGTCAAGTCAACTCCAACTCATAACAACCCTATAGGGCAGAGTAGAACTGCCCATTAGGGTTTCCAAGGAGCAGCTGGTGGATTTGAACTGCTGGCTTTTTGGTTAACAGCTGAGTTCTTAACCACTGTGCCAGAGGAGCTTTGGTGGTGCAGTTGTTAACAGTGTAACAGAGGAGGAGCTCCTAATTCCAGACGTAAATGCCATTGTACCGGGCACCAGGCCATCTTCAATGTGAACTGTAGGCATGGATGCAGGGAGTGGAGAAAATCTGAGAAGCCACAGGAACCAAGGCCATGCATTATGGAGAAAGAAAGGCTGTTGTGCTGAAGCCAGTTGTTAAATGTTCTGAAAATTTGCCAGAATTTTGAGAGCTAGTTGTTAAACCATGGGTAACTTAAAATTGGCCATGGTAGGAGTATTTACACCATAAAAATTGGCAAACTCTTCAAATCAGGACTCCTCCCACATAACTCCAGAGAGCTGGCTTATCAGCAGACTACTGTTAGCATCTGCCCATCTGTGGACAGGCAAGAGTAATTTTTGAGCAAATATTCAAGCTGACTGTGATCTTAAGTGTCCTTGTTGCACAAAGCAGCAGCCTCTGCCAACAGCAAACCTGTGGTCCCAGGAACAAAGGTTGGGCTTTACTAGTAGATAAGTGTGCTGAAAATTGTTGGTCACTTCTGGGTCTTGTCAGCTACCGATGTCCACCTGACACCATCTGTAGTCACACTTTTTCTTACAAAGGGCTACAATATGCATGCGTATATGATACATATTTTGAATTTGTAAATTCTTTCTTAATAGACCCTTAGAGCTTTGCATATGAATGAGATCAACCATTGTTTCCAAAATTCAGGTAGACAAAGGGCAGAGGTTTCTCACACTTACAGAGAGGCAAGCTCAGCCACAGTGGTTCCCAGAATGAAAGAAGCAGGACCAGGAAAACTATGGATGTCCTGAGTCTCTGTGTATGACACTTTCTTCTTCGGTTTTTACTGCCTTTCATTTGCTCTTTTTTTTCCATACAGTTTCCCTGGATGACTTCTTCAAGTCCCATGGCATTAAATACCATTGTACACTGATAATACCCAAATCCTGCTCTGATTGCTCCCTGAGCTCCAGATTCATATCCAACTGCCACCTCAAGATCCCCACTTGGATGTCCAATGGGCATCTCAAGCCTGTCAAATTTGTCTGCTCATGTCACTCCTCTGCTTCCAACAGCTTCCCATCTCACACCAATAAAAATCTGTAAAATAGTCTGACCTACTCCCCCAACACATCACTCTGTCCTTCTCTCCTACTTCCCTCCCCTTTGCCATCTGGTTTCCCTGCTGTTCCTCAAACATGACCAACAGCTTCCACCTTAGGAGAACTTTCTATTCCATCTGCCTAGAAAGTTCTTTCCCCAGGTGTCACTTCCTCCAAGTCTTTATCAAAGTCTCCTTGTTAGGGAGGCTTTCCTTGGCTATCTTATTTCAAATTACAACCTCCCTTCACACTCCCCACGCCCTTCCCTGATTGGTTTTCTCCTTAGCTCATATCACCTCCTAACATACTAGACCTTGCTGACTTTCCTACTTACTGTCTTCTCACACTAGAGTATAAACTCCCCAAGGGCAAGAATTTTAGTCTGGCTGATTTACTGATGTATCCCCAGGACCTAGCACAGAGTCCAGTACATAGTAGGGGCTCAGTAACTACTTGTGGAATGAATAAATGAAAAATCTTGGTTTCTGTCCTCCAATCTGTTGCTTTGCCAGTCTTCCTCATCTCTGCTAATGGGCCCACCATTTTACTCAGTAGCTCAGGATAAAAACTGAAGCCGCCTTCATCTTCTATAGCCAACCCATCAGCACACACTGATAGCTCTACCTTTAAAATATATCCTGAGTCTGACCATTTGCCTCCACTTCTCTGCAGTCCCTATAGCTCAAGTCACCATCTTCCCATCTGGACAACTATGATTGCTGCCTACCTGGTCTTCCTGCTTCCAGGCTTACCCCTCTAGTCACTCCCAATGCTCCCATACACACACACACACATACAGAGAGAGAGAGAGAGAGCAAAGTAATATTTTTAAAACATCAAACAGAACAAGACTCCTGTGCTGAAAACCTTCCAAAGGCTTCTCACCACACTTAGAATAAAGCCCATGCGACTTGTCCTGGCCCCTAATGACTTCTCCCAACTCATCTCTGATACTCTTCCTAGGATTCTCTTCACTTCAGCCACATTCGTTCTTTCATTCAATACTCTGCATTGAGTGCTCACTCTGTGAGCTGTGCTAGGTTTTGGGATACAGCATGGAACAAAACAGAAAAAATATTTCTGTCCTTTTGGAGCTGCCATTCTTGTGGTGGGAAACAAACAGCAAGCAACAAACACGATAATAATTCATTACGTAGCATACACAAAGGTGATGAGAACCACGGAAAATAGAGAGGAAGTAGAGGGAAATTGGAAGTGTTGAGCTGGAGCCAGGGAGGGCAGGCTGCACTATCGAATAGGCCCTCACCAACGAGGTAAGACGTGAGCAAAGATGAGGGAAGTGGGCCATCTCAGTCATCGTGCAGTTCCTGTAACAAGCTGGGGTGGGCTTATATTGCGTCAACTCAGCTAGGCAGAGCTCCATTTTTCGGACTCCCCTCCCTGCATCTTTCCAAGTTAGTGTGCCCCACAGAGACATTTTTAGCAAGATTTGGAAGCAGAAACGAAGCAGCGGCATTATTCTTTTTTGTTCCAGAGGTCGGTACAGGGCACCAGCAGCTGTTGCAGCTCATGCATGCTGAAGCTTATCTGCTGCCTCATTTTGTCAGGCAGCAGCTGGGCCACAGCTCCTCCAGTTCCCACAGGATCTCTTCCTGCAGCTCCTCCAGCTCCCTGCCAGCCACACGTTGAGCTTCACGGTGAAGGGCCCCAGCTTCTGCAGATCAGCCTCCATCATTGAAGTTGGGGCCTTGACGGTGTTGAGAGTCCAAGGTGTGTTCCAGCTCATCCTTGCAGCTTCCAGCCTGTTTTTACTTCCCTTGCTTCACCTCAGCTTCCCTCCCCAACTGCTGGTTTCATGACGCAGCTCTGCAGCTCTAGACACAGGAACAGCCTCTCGAAAATGAGTGAACCAGCTCTCATAGCTCTGTGAGGCCAAATCCCTGTAATAACTAACTTGATAGATAGGTAGGTAGGTAGATAGATAGACAAATATATAAACGCATCTTTAATAGGAAATAAATTTATTATTTATTAATATAAATGTATTTTTACTATATTTATTATATATAATGACTGGCTCTTTATCATTTAATCTGTGTTCATATGTTACCACCTTATAAAAAGTTAACGTAAAAATCTAAAATTGAAGCCCATGTAGTCACTCCATATCTTCTTATGTGTTTTATTTTTCTTTATGGCACGTATCACTCTCTGAAGTTATGTATTTTCTTATTTATTTGCTTCCCAGTTTACCAGGGTCTATCCTATTGTCTTAGTTATCTAGTGCTGCTATAACAGAAATACTACAAGTGAATGGCTTTAACAAACAGAAGTTTATACTCTTATGGTTTAGAAGTCTGAATTTAGGGCGCCAGCTCCAGGGGAAGGCTTTCTCTCCCTGCTGGCTCTGGGGGAAGGTCTTTGTCACCAACCTTCCCCTCGGTCCAGAAGCTCAGGGATCCCGAGGCCAAAGGAAGTGCTCCACTCCTGGCTCTTCTTGCTTGGTGGTAATGAGGTCCCTCCCCTCTCTGCTCGGTTGTCTCTTCTATATCTCAAAAGAGATTGGCTCAAAATACAACCTAATCTTGTAGATTGAGTCCTACCTCATTAAGATAACTGCCTCTAATGCTGCCTCATTAACATTATAGAGATTAGGATTTACAACACACAGGATAATCACATTAGATCACAAAATGGTGGACAACCAAACAATACTGGGAATCATGGTCTAGCCAAGCTGACACACATTTTGGGGGGACACACTTCAATCCATAACACCTATTCATTCAGAATCAACTCAAAGGTAACTGGTTTGTCTTTGTTGTTGTTTTTGTTTTATCCTGTTTCTAGCACCAGTGCCTAGAACACTGCCTTCACACGGCAGGAAATTTTTAAATGCTGATTGAATAAATGTGTCAGATGCCTTTTTTTTCTGGTGTCTGTCAGCAGATTTCTTAATACCAAAATAAGCTACAATTGTTTTAACAACGGGTGTTCTGAATGCAGATCTCACAGGGGCTTAATGGAAAACTCCAGTGTTTATTCATAAAGTCCATAAGTAATTACATTAGTCAAAATTAGTTTCATCAACAAAGAAATTTTAAAAACACTGTCAGATGGAAAGCAAACTTTTTATTGTATCATACTGTTCATTTTTCCTAGGGCTAAATATTGAAAGAGTTACAAAATAATCTCTTTTATTAGTAAATTACAACTCAAATCTAAGGGGTATCTGAGTAAAAGTTAACATTTCGTACTATCTCTTCAGCGAGAAATTGAGCTAAAAGGTTTCCTAGCAAGAAAATACAGGACTAGAAAATTTTTTTAATTATACAAAAGCCTGTTTTACAGTTTAACCCATAAATACTTCCAAGTCAAAACTCCTTTTGCCAATTCTGCAATGAAATTGTGGTCCTAATGTTTGCCAAGTAATCCATTTTAATCATCATTAATTATTCCTTCTAGACATTTGTTCATCACTACTTTTCTTCCCTTTAAATTCTGTGCTCTCAGAATCCCCGGCTGCAGACTTCTGCACTAGAAGCCCCATTTGAAAGCATTCAGTGCTTCCTTATCATCTCTTTTCCTGTCATCAACTTCAGTTCCCTCCTTAACATATTTGTTTGTTCATTCATGCATTGAGCCAATATGTATTGATCATCTCCTGTGTTCGAGAGACTGCTTCCATTTCCAGGTCATTCTTTGGGAGGATTCCTTCGTTTTCTGACCCATAACTGTTGCACCATTGGCCTGAGGCGGCAAGTCTAGCCCTTGCTTGGTTTCCTGATCCTTCTCTCTCAGCCCTTTTGGGGCATCAGGCTTCCTGCTGCTATTCCTACAATTCTTGGACGCTAATTTCTATTTGTCCTTGGTTAAGTGCCCTTCCTTCCCATTTTTATTCCCACCCTTTTAAAGTTTGACAGCCTCAGAGAATTTCCTGTGCAGCCTCTGGTTGTGCGAGCTCCCTTCCCTTTTTCTTCTGCAGAGGGACCACTTGCAATTTCAGATTCAGCATGATATTTCTGAGAAAGTCTCAACCCTTTTGAGACATCGTTGTTTTTAAAGTCTGAGCATGACATCTGTCCTCTCTCTCCTCTGATCTTTGAGAAATCTGCTTCTCTGAAGTCTAGAATGTATGTTTTAACTACACAACTTTTCCCATCCTTGGCTGCCATGAGCTCAAAGATGGATTTAGATCTTCCAGGCGGACATGGATTTGAATCTTGACTCTACCACTTATTGGCTATGTCACCTCACCAAGTCTTTAAATTTCCTTGGACTTAAGTTTCATCTGTAAAAGGAGGAATGTTATTGTTGTTGTGTGCTCTCAAGTCAATTCCAACTCACAGTGACCTTATAGAACAGAGTAGAACTGCCTCATGGGGTTTCCAAGGGGCGGCTGGTGGATTTGAACTGCTGACCTTTTAGTTAGCAGGTGAGCTCTTAACCACTGCATGTATGCATATACGTATAATCTCCCATCTAACAGGCTCTTCTTTCAGTGTGATGGTGCCACTCCCCTATTTGGGCAGGCAGAAGAATGCTGTAACACTTCTGAGACTATGCCATAAAAGGCCACACAGCTGCCGCCTGGTTCTCTCTCAGGACATTTGCCAGATCGAACAAATAAAAATATAGGATACCCAGTTAAATTTGAATTTCCGAGAAACAACAAATAATTTTTTAGTATAAGTATCTCCTAAATAGTACATGGGACATACTTACAGTAAAAAAAAATTATTTGTAGTTTCCCTGAAATTCAAATTTAACTGGGCATCCTATGTTGTTATGTGGCAACCCTACTTAGGAGCTGAGAGCTGCCATTTAAGAAGCTACCAGCTGTGCCAGTCTCTAAATGTTTGTGTCCCCAGCCCAAGGACCAAACATGTGTGAGAAAAAGTCTTCAGGATCATTCCTGCCTCAGTCACAGTCTGACTGAACCCAAGCTGGAACCCCCTAGATAAGCCTAGCCAACCCTCAAAACCCTGAGGGATGATAATAATAGTGATTGTAACTGTTTTAAGCCTTTAAATTTGGGGTGGTTTGTTATGCAGCAATAGATAAGTAATACAATTACCTACTTCACAGAGTTATTGCATTGTTTAAGGAAGCTAACATAGGAAGGCATCCATACACATCCCCAAGATTACTTGTATTTCCAATTAACTAATTGGAATTAACTAAGAATCAATACATTCGAATTGTGGTGTTGGCGAAGAATATTGAATATACCATGGACTGCCAAAAGAATGAACAAATCTGTCTTGGAAGAAGTACAGCCAGAATGCTCTTAGGAGACTTCGTCTCACATACTTTGGACATGTTATCAGGAGGGACCAGTCCCTAAAGAAGGACATAATGCTTGGTAAAGTAGAGGGTCAGCGAAAAAGAAAAAGACCCTCAAGGAGCTGGACTGACACAGTGGCTGCAACAACGGGTTCAAGTGTAGCAACCATTATGAAGATGGCGCAGGACCGGGCAGTGTTTCCTTCTATTGTACATAGGGTCGCTATGAGTCGGAACTGACTCGACAGCACCTAACAACAACAACAATAATTTCTCTTTATTGGCTAGAACTGGGTCCTGAGCATGTCAGATGTTTCCCCCAAATGCTTTCTTGAATTTCTGAGAGATTAAACTGACACTCTATTTTCAGCTATGAGAACCTCTAGCATAATGTGAAGAGCTGAAAGTCCGCTCTGCTCATTCCCATGCCCTGGCACCAATTCTTGGATTGGCTTTGAGAATCTTTTCTTCTTATCTATAATATGATCCCACAAAATGCTCTTCCTTTCTCTCCTTTCATCTTTCCACAGAGACTCTGCTGTGCTTCCACTCACACGTCCATGTGCCTCCCTGAAGACGCTCACAGATTATTATTTGTTCGTTTTCATCTGTTTCCTCTACCTCTGGGGTCCGATGTCATTATTCCGTAGTCCTCACAGTTACTGAGGGTCGGTTCTTTCAGAAGGAGCCCTGGTGCTGAGGTGATTAAGTGCTTGACTCCTAACCGAAAGGTCAGAGGTTTGAACCCACCAGCTGCTCTGCAGGAGAAAGAGGTGGCAGTCCGCTTCCGTAAAGGTTACAGCCTTGGAAACCCTATCGGGCAGTTCTACTCTGTCCTACACGGCTGCTAGGAGTCAGAATCGACTCAGTGGCGGTGGGTTTCAGTTTTTTTTTTTTGGGGGGGGGGGATCCTTTCAGTGCCCTACAGATTGCTACTTACCCCATCCCAACTTCAGTCAGGTCAACGATGCAATCATATCTACTCCTCTCAAAATACATTTAGACCTCCTGATTAGCACTCAGAGTAGCGGCATAGGACCTTATTTTGGCATCTTAATCCCTAGAACCTCTGAAAATGTTACCATACATGGCAAAAGGGACTTTGCAAACATTGCTTAAGTTAAGGATCTTGACTGGGAAGATATTCCTAAACTATCTGGTGGGTCCAATGTAATCATAATGGTCCTTATAAGAGGGAGGCATGAGGGTCAGAGAGAGAGATGGGACAAGCAGAAGTCAGAGTGATTCAGGGCCATGAGCCAAGGAATGCAGGCAACCTCTAGAAGCTGGGAAAGGTAAGGAAACAGATTCTTTCCTAGAGTCTCCAGAAAGGACACAGCCTTACTGACACCTTAATTTTAGCCCACTGGGCTTGATTGTGGACTCTGACCTCCAGAACTCTAAGATAGTGCGTTTGTGTTGTTTGAAGTCACTAACTTTGTGGTAATTTCCTACAGAAGTAATAGGAAACCAAAGAAACTTTCATAAGTCTTCTGAAGTTACCCTTGGAGGAATGGGAACTCTTTACCCTGTTCAATCTGAAGCCATTCACATGTTATATTGGTTTATAATTATTACCTCGTCTCCTTTCCTAAAGAGTTTGAGATGGCACATTAAGAAATAGATTTTCTATTTTTACTTGACCCAAATGAGCTATAGTTTTAGGCAAAAAAGAGTGTGATGACTTAAGTATGAGAATGGAGTATGTTTAGAAAGAAGAAGAGAAACAATCAGAATTCAATCCCATTGTGCCTGCAATCCCAGGATTATTGCATTCAGGATCAAATCTGGCTCTGGTTTGTACTGCGAAAACACACACACACACACACACACACACACACACACACGACACCCATCTGTGATAGACACTGCTAGTTTGTACCAAATCCATTTCCTCTTCTTCCTGGACACCAGCTAGACAGCATTTCCCAGACCACCGTGCAGTGGGTGTAGTCTTGTGACTGAGGCCTAGCTAATGAAATACGAGTGAACAATGTGTACCACATCCAAGACTTCCCAAGACCTTGGAAGCCATATGCTGGGGACATCACAAAATGGGAGAAGCCTGGATCCCTGAATCACAGCTTGGAGGGGAATTGCCAGCTAATGAGCAGCATCTATTCTGGACTTTATGTAAGTGAGAAATTAGCTTCTACTGTGTTGAGCCAGTATATACTTCAGGGTTGCTTATCATAGCAGCTAGCATTAGTTGAAGGTAACACACCACGCAAATGCCAACTATTTTGCCTAGGCACTGCCTGTTTTGCAGACAGGCAACCATGGGATCCATGCCACTTGTAAGAAGCTGACTGGGGTTTAAGTTTCACCGTGAACGCAGCAGGCTTTATAAACATACCTGGAAGAACGGTTCTCTGCAGGTTTTCCTGGCTCAGGCCGATTAAGGCCACTGCTGATGCAACAAACACCACTTGCCCTAACACATTACGTCATTTGTCTTAACAAAAACAGCATGGTTTTAACATTTTCACTGTGGCTCTGAAGGACTTTGTCAAAACACAGCTCTCTGGACACAGCCATCCGAATATTCTCTGGTGTCCAAGAGGAACACGAGCCCAGGAGTGCACATCTGAATAGCTTTAGCTCTGGACCTACAATTAAGGTGACCAACCAGTCCAGTTTGCCCAGGACTGGGATAGGGGGAAGGTTCTGAGATGTGGGGCTTTCGGTTGTCAAGTTGAGACTTCCCAGGAAAATTGGGAAGAGTTGATCCCCCTACACGATACTATCTGCTAAAAGCAAGTCTACATATACTGGTAGAAGCCCAATAGAGAAAAAGAAGAGGGCCTTCTTTCCTCCTTCTACCAGAAAGGGCATGCTCTCAACTTAGGGCAAGAGATGTTTCTTTAAGGCACCACTGACTGGTGATGGGAAGATTCCAGAATCTCTGATTGGTCCATTGGTGGTGCCCAGGCTATCACAAAGGCTAAAGGCAACTGCTGGCACTAGGCTGGTTGGGAATGTGTGCCCAGCTTGCTCTCTTGCACGGCAGGGCAGGCAGGTAACACTAAGACATCAGTCCTGAAGCAGAATGATAACGCGACAGAGGGAAGGTGGATGCAAGTCGCAGAAAGGAGGGACGTAATAACAGGAGGCAACAGCTGGGGTGGAGAGTGGAAGAGCAGCCATCTGCTCTTCTGCCCTGGGGTCTCCCCATCACCTGCTAACTCACGAGCACTTGTCATGAGATCAGCAGTTCCTGGGTTATTAAACCATCTCTGTGGATCCTCTTGACTGTTCTGGGCAGTACAAAAGGTTAACACTTGACTACTAACCAAAAGGTTGGCATTTCCAATCCACTCAGAGGCATCTGGGAAGAAAGACCTGGCCATCCACTTCCTATGGAGCACAATTCTACTCTGAAGCAAATGGAGTCACCATGAGTTGGGATCAACTCAACGGCAATGGTCTGGTTTTTTTTTTGGTGGGTCCTCTCTTACGGTGTTGCCAGCCTCACCTCAGGGACTTATCCATCTCTTTGAGACTAACTTACAGGAGTGGAAGAGGCTAACTATTACCCTAGTGAAAACCAGACCAGGCAACACGAGCTAAGGCAGTGCTTCTCAATTCTCAGTTTTTCCTATGCCACTGTCACTATTTTGGTCTTGCCCTTATACTAGTATACGCCTTATACTAAGTACTATCGGCCTTATACTATCATTTACCACCAATCTTTCTCTATATTGTCTCACCTTTTAAACACAAATAATTATATTTTAAAAGGAAATTGTATATACCCAACATTCATGGAAAACCAGTATCACTTGGCAAAAATAGAACATGACCAAAAATAAATAAATAAGTACAATGAAAGGAAAACAATATTATTGAATTCCCACTTGATACACTTTCAAGTGAAGAGCTCCAAGTCTGAGGCCTACTCTCTCTTGATTAAAAAAGGATATTAGCAGAAGATAGAATGGTGCTATAGACGTACTCTCACCACATTAAGACTTTCTTCTTAGTTAACTGAAAGAGAATTGGAAAAGAATATAACTTTCTCACCATGAGATTTATTGTTATTTAACCCTGTGTTTTGTACCATCGAAAACCATCTCACAATAACTGGGTAATTTGATTTCACTTTAAATGAATTATCTCCAGTGGGCCTCAACATACCCTGATATTTCAATTACTTTTCTCTCTAGCAAGCATATTTTTGCAGAACAAGATAATAATCCCATACCTTTTTCTCTCTGCTTGCTCCACACCTCAGCTCTCAACGGCTAATCTTGCCTCATACATATTTTAAACAATAAAAACTGTCATCCATAAACGGCCTCATGTTCCCACTGCTGAGTCTACGTGCATACTGGTGTTGATACACACCTTCTCCTCCTCCCTCTCTTCTGTTAACCACTGAGCACATACCCATTTGCTTATCAAAGGCCTATCTCTCTACTCCTCTCTGGCTTTCATTTTTCCTTGGGAGCTCCTTCTTGAGGAGGCTCAAGGGCTTTGCTACTTTAGCCATTCTCTCTACTCTCTACATATATCTATCTCTCTATCTCTGTCTATCTTTCTCTCCTGGTTTATGTCCATTAGTGTAAAATATTCTCATATCGCTTATCTAAAAATAACCAATCAAACAAACCCTCCCTTGACCCCACATCTCCCTCCCTACTGCCCATTCCTCGGCTCCCCCACACATCCAAACTTCTCAAAGGAATTGTGCACTTACCCACTGTGCTCACTTGCTCACTTCCCAGGCACTCCTGAACCTACCACAATCCAGCTTTTCCTCTTCTTACCCTGTCATTCACCTAAATTATCCTGATCAAGACCCCCAGCCTCTTACTCCCTCCTTCACCGGACACTCCTCCTCAGCTTCTGTGACACCCATGTTCTTAGCTTTCCTTCTACCCTATGTCTGCTTCTTCTTAGTCTTCTTTGCAGGATCCTCTTCCTCCATCCAAGCTTTAAATTTTAGCATCCACCAGAACTTGGTCTTGAGTCCTCTCCTCTCCTGCTCTACACTCCCCAAGGCATGTTTGTACTCCCACGTACATTTGTAGGATGGGAACGCCCAAATTTGTCTCTCCAGCCTGAACCACACCTTTGAGCTCTCCCTGGTATGCACAGATGCTTACTTAACATCTCCATGCGGATGCCTTGCAAGCTTCTCAGACTTCGTCTATCCAAAATGAACTTGTGATTTTCCCTCCTCGCTTACTCCCCGTCTTCCTCATTTCAGGAGGGGCACCACCATCTCCCCAATGGCTTAAACCAGAAACCTTGAGGAAAGCTTTGTTCTTTCTCTCCCTCTCCTCCTCTCTCATCTTCTATGACCTACTCCTGAAATATATTCCCAATTCATCCTCTTCTCTCCATCTGCACTGTCCCTTCCTATCCAAACCACTATCATCTCTTTTTTGGATTGTTGCAATAGTCTCCTAGCTGGTCTTTGTGCTTCCAGTCTTGTTCCTCTCGAATATCTCCTCCACCCAACAGCCAGAGTTATCATTTTTAAACATATCATGTCACTTCCTCCCTTGAAATCCATCTGTGGCCTTCCACTGAAAATAGAATAAAACTCAAACTCCTTGCTGTCAGACCTACAAATGCCTACAGGATCCACTTCTGCCCACCTCTCCAACCCCTTCTAATGTTTCTCTCTCACTCTCTGCTACAATCTTGCACCTCTCATTGGCTTTGAATGAATGAATAAGTGAATGAAATATCAAGATGTACAGGAAAATAAACCTTGATGTAAGGTTTCAGATTTAAAAGCTTTTATAACTAAAAGTTTTTACAAGGAAAGAATACATATAAGAATAAGTGTGTAATCCTAGAACTAATGAAAAGTACTTGTTTCAAATGTTCCCAAAGGGACTTGGACGGCACACATACCCATTCCAGAAAGTTGCAGGACCTCTTAATTTGAATAAGTGTTCACACTGACCTATGTAAGGAGGAATCACACCTATTTTCATTTTCACACACACACACACACACACACACACACACACACACACACACACACACACACACACACACACACACACACACACACACACACACACACACACACACACACACACACACACACACACACATATATATATATATATATACCCCTGGGGGAAAAAACTCAATATATTTCTAGGAAGGAAAAATGAGAGGAACCTGTGCCCATAAAGAGAGAACTATTTTGCACAATAGTTTAGAACTTACTCACTTCATCTGTTAGGCGCAGGCTTGGGGATCAGGTGTCCAAGTATCTCATCAAACTTACTATGATTGTTTACAAGCAGCTCAACACCTCAATATCTCTACTTGCCTCCGTCTTGCCTATCCTCAGGGTTGGAAAAACAAGCAAGATAATTTCCAAGATGTCATGTTGTGTTATTTTGAAGAAAAGTGTTACATACATGAATCCAAACCAATGCAGAAAATCTCTGGTACCGAGCAATGAGAGATTTTGTAGGTTCCAGGAATGTTTGGGCCTAGATCTCCTTAATAGAGAGAATTATAGTTATAATGAGGGTTCTAAGTGTTACCTGCTTGAGTTATATATAAACATATATAGAGAGAGCTGCATATTAAATCAAGTATTTAAGAAAATTTTAACATCATAATTATAAGCTACTCTTCCTCAAAATGTTAAACATAGAGTTGCCATATGGCCCAGCAATTCCATTCCTAGGTATATACCCATGGGAAATGAAAACATGTCCACACAAAAATTTACACATGGTATTATTCACAGCAGCATTATTCATAATAGCCAAAGAACAGAGACAATCCAATGTCCATCAACTGATGAGAGATAAGTAAAATGTGATATACACATCCAGTAGAATGTTATTAGGCAATAAAGAGAAATAAAGTGCTGATACAGGTTACAATATGTATGAACCTTGAAAATATTATGCCAAATGAAAGAAACCAGTCACACAGGACCACATATTGAACAAATCCATTCATATGAAATGTCCAGAATAGGCAAATCTATATACAGAGAAAGTAGATTAGTGGTTACTTAGGGCTTGGTGGGGAGGGGGCATGGAGAGATTGGGAGGTGATTGTTATGGGGTACAGGGTTTCTTTGTGACTGTTAAGGGGTACAGGGTTTCTTTCTGGAGTGATAAAAAAGTTCTAAAATTGACTGTGGTGATAGTTGCCACAACTCTATGAATACACAAAAGCCAGTGAACTATATACTTCAAATGGGTGAATTGTATGGTACATGATTACATCTCAATAAAACTGTTAACTGAGTTCAAACATAGCAATGATTGTGAGGCTGGTGCCATTTCGTTTTGTTGTACATGGGGTCTCTATGACTTGGAACCAACTCGACGGCACCTAACAGTAACAACAAAGCTGTTAGCAATAACAATTATATGCTGTTGTTATTAGTTGCTCTCTAGTAGATTCCGACGTACGGCAACCCCATGTATGCAGAGTAGAACTGCTCCATAGGGTTTTCAAGGCCATGACTTTTTTGGAAGCAGAATGCCAGGCCTGTCTTCTGAGGGGCCTCTGGGTGGATTCAAAACTGCCAACCTTTTGGCTAGTAGTCAAGCCAAAATTAAGGGACTCCTTAATAACATGCGGAAACCCTGGTGGCGTAGTGTTTAAGTGCTGCAGCTGCTCACTAGAAGGTTGGTAGTTCGAATCCACCAGGCACTCCTTGGAAACTCTGGGGCAGTTCTACTCTGTCCTATAGGGTCGCTATGAGTTGGAATCAACTCGACAGCAATGGGTTTGGGGTTAATTACATACTACTTTCTTAAATTATTTCTTCTTCCCACTTTTAGGATAGGATTCAGCAGGTTAAATTAATCAGGACTATCTTGCTAAACGCCATCATAAATATTTAGATTTTGTTTAATGTCATGAGAATCAATCAGTAGAAGTTGATTGAGTGGTTGATGTTTCTAACCCGGTAGATTACATTCCTGAGACTTTCATTTGTGTGTTCATTTGTAATTACCTTCCCTGGCCAGCCTCTAGGATGGCATTTTAACATTAGTCAAGAAGTTTGCCATTTCAAGGCTAGGCATTGTCCATGCTTTTGGGGTTGGCCTGGCTGTGCCCGCCGGAAGACAGACCACAACTTGTTAGAGGAATTTCACGGCCTCTCCCCACTGGGTATCCTGGCTTGCCCTGTATCCTTTTCCTTTTAGGTTTTTAAACATTTAGATTTATTCCCCACTGATGCACAAAACATCACTTTGGTTAAAAATTGTGTTCTTACAGTGGAGGTTTTCGATCACTGGGGCAGAGTGGTCTCGACCTTGTACTTGCTTCTCATCACCAGCTCAGCTGTGGATAAGCTCTCTGGTATAGTCTGAACTTGACCTTGAAACAATGACAGCCCATGCATGTTGTTATTTTAATGTCATGCCAGAGTTGTGACCAACAATAGCCATAATTGTGTCCAAACAGTCTTAATATTCAACAATGTCAAACGAGACTCCCAAGGGTGCGTTGTGTGCGTGAAGCTGATTTTGATGACATTGGCTGTTCTTTCTAGCAAATGTTCTGGATTAATTTTTAGTTTGAGGTTTAGTTCTTCTAAGTGGCTTTGTAGGAGTATTTTACATTTCAACCCTGTAGAGTTGAGTCTCTACATTTAAAGTAGGGGACCATTTTAACGGCCTGGTTGCTTACATTTTGACTAAGGAAAGTGACTTGTCTACAAAATCTTCAAAGAATTTGATGTTTTCTGCCCAGACATGGTGGCTTTTTTAAAGAATGCCAAAGAATATACTGCCATTATTGATTAAAATAAACATATATGTATATGTTTATATTATATAATAGATATAATTGTATATTTATTATATATTATTTTCATATATATTCCCCAGAGTAATTGGGAGCATGCATTTCACTTCATTGTTTTAGATTTTAATAACTTTGAGTTAAATTATTGTTGCACAATCCCACAGTGATCCACGCAATGCAAAAGAAATACAAGTCACAGTAACATTCTAAATATCCCCAAAGAGAAGATTCATAGGCCAGTGACAGGGTTTATCTTTGCAAAACACACGTAAGAATTCCCACAGAATCTTCACCACTGTATTCATCACAAAAATGCTAACACCAGGAAGTATGTCATAGCTCCTGTTTTGTTTGCAGTTAACGTGTTCCATACAATAGCAGGCGAAGCGTATTTTATTGGAGAGGAAGAGTCATTTGTTCTTTTCCGCAAAACTCAAACCAAGATGAATGCGAAGTTCCCCAAAATAACAGTTCTGTAGATTTTAAACAAGCACTGGAATTCCAAGGCATGAATCACTCATCTTCTTGGAGTCAGTGATTAGGAACTCCAAAGCGTCAGAGAACGGAAGCTGCTCTGGAAATGACCAGACTGGAAGGCAGGTCTGCAGCAACTTTCGTGTGCCGGGGTGCATACCACAGGTAGTGAGAAAAAATGTAAATAGTGAGTGATTAAACTAACACACAGATTCCAGCAAAAGAAGAGGATGTCTGCATTTCCACCTTGAATCAGTGACAAACAAAACAAGCCATGCACCAAGCTGGGGTCTCCGGAGGAGCAATAGGCTGGAAACAGCCACTCATCGATGTTCTTAACACACAAATACAGTCAGCAGCTGCAGACCCAGCCCAAGCTCAAGGGCCTCTGGATGTCTGAAACACTGCCCCAGGAGTGCACTACCACCTAGCCAGCCTCACTTTCTTTAAAAAAATCATTAATAACATTTAATTTTCCTGAATATAAAAATAACTTCTATGGTGCACTTTAGGGGGAAGAAACCCAGAAAAGTATAAAGAAAAAAAATCAAATTACCTAATATGTCTGCTCTGAAATAACTACTGTTAACATCCTAGTGTTTTCCCTTTTTATGACAGTTTTTTGTATAGACATGGTCATAACAAAATTAGAACTGTGATGAAGATCGAGTTTTATATCCTGCTTTTACACTTAACATTATATTGTGAGCATTTCCTCACACCATGTAATATTCTTAGCTTTCTGGACTGAATTGTGTCGCCCCAAAAAACTTAGGTTGAAGCCCTGACTCCTATACCTGTGAGCGTGACCCTGTTTTTTACATTAATGAGGTCATACCAGCTTCCGACTCACAGCAACCCAGAGTAGAACTGCCCCATAGAGTTTCCAAGGCTGTAATCTTTACGGAAGCAGACTGCCACATCTTTCTCCTGCAGAGTGGCTGGTAGGTTCGAACCACTGACCTTTTGGTCAGCAGCCAAGCACTTAACCACTGCACCACTGGGGCTCCTTTACCAGACCATAATGGGTCCTAAACCTATTCCCTTGTGGTTGGAATTTTATAAAAAGAGAAGAATAGATACAGACACACACACAAGGAGGAAGACGGACGCCATGTAAGGACCGTCTACAAGCAAAGGAACGCCATGGATTGCCAGCAAACACCAGAAACCAGGAGAAAGGCCCACAGAGGAAATTGACATAGCCAAGACCGTGATTTGGACTGTTAGCCTCAAGAACTGGGAGAAAATGAAATGTCTGTTCTTTAAAGGCACCCACTTGTGGTATTTCTATTATGGCAGCACTAGGGAACTAAGACATTAATAAACATGATTTTTAATGGCTGTATAATATTCTATCATATGGATGTACCATAATTTATTGAACGATATCCTTACTTTAGGAGTTTAGATTGTTTTTCACTTTTCATTATTATAAATAGATCTGTGACAAACACAGTTCCTAAATTATTGTTACTAACCGAGGGGGGAATCTTTGTGTTCAGTGTGGGTACAATTACCAACATGGTAAGAATAAATGATGGTACCACATACTTAGGAAGAAGTTTCAAAAGCGTGAGGGTACATCCACCAAGGATTTGGAGCCCGGTGCTCTGGGAGGCTCAGTTCCACTGAATAAGCGTAAAATCAGCCTTACTTTACCCAAGACTTTAGGACTTGGCATGATTCATCTTCAAAAACACTTTGCTTGTGACACAGGTCAGCCACCAACTACCTTCCTCTTTACCCGGTTGCCAAGTGTCACCTAAACACAGTAGCAGACCTTCCAGATGCAGTTTGGCAGCCTTTGCCATATACTCAATGAGAATAAACCAGTTGTTCTCCAGTGAACCCCGACTCATGGTGGACCCATGCGTGTCAGGGTAGGACTGTTCTCCATAGGGTTTTCAATGGCTGGTTTTTCAGCAATAGATCACAAAGCCTTTCTTCTGAGGTGTCTCTGGGTGGACTTGAACCTCCAACCTTTAGGTTAGCAGCAGACCACGTTAACATTTGTTTGTACCACCTAGGACTCCTCAGTGTGAATGGCCAATGAAGAAGGAGAGAAAAGCAGGCTGCTTCTAATGGGACAGACAGACACCCAGAATCAAAAGGCTTCCACACAGAGCATTTGGGGGCAAGGAACAGACACTAGTTCCCAAAAACGCACAGCTCCGGAGGGGTTTACTAGGAGGCAAAGGGGGCCCCTCCTGGGATCCTGCTGCAGGAAGTTCAACGTCCTCCAGAGAACTGCAAAGGCGTCAGGCCACTACCCTCTCACCGTCTCTCTCTCTGGGCTAGTGTGGCCTCTCTCTGCCTCTCCCCACAGGCACTCAATTTCTGCTCCCCACCCCCAACCTAAGCTTCTGGCTTCCCAGGCCTCATCTTCACATGCCCCTACGGCTCCAGGGCCCTGCAGACTCAAGCAAGCTTCCTTGTCCCCTCATTCAGAGTAAGGGTTTGTGCTCTGAGGTCAGAAGCCCACCCTGGACCAATCAGCTGTCGCCAGAGGGCAGGTCACATAAAGCAAACACTGCCCAGTTGGTCCCTGCCTTCAGCAAGGGCTGTGGTGAGAGCTACTTCTAAGAAGGGAATATGGGGCGGGGGCTGCAGGGGATGATGACTCTGCTTAGCACACAGAGGAAAAGTTTAAAACTTCAACATCGAATGCCACAATATTTATTTTACCCTCTCTCAAATACCCAAGGGCATTACATACTTGGTATCATTTGGCTTGACGTACTTGTCTTTTAGAGAAGTGCGGCTGTAACGTTCAAAAGGCACGGGTGGACGCAGAAGTGACAGTGGCTGTGTCCAGTGCTGAGAATAGTTACTAAACATATGACTGCACTTCAGTTCCAAAGTGCAGACTGATCCAAGGCAAACTTCCTTGATCCAGAATATTTCTAGATGACTGTGTGGTCGCTTGATCTCCTTGGTGTGAAATGACAGCTGTGTTCTCCCCTAATCTTCTCATTTGATTCAAAAGGGAAAAGGGCAGTCATATTACTTTTAGAATAGTCAGAACTTGAGGAAGCTGAACAGTAGCAGTGTCTCAGAGCACAGTCACCAGAGTGAGCCTACAGGGAACTCAAAGACACTTGTGAAATGTTAGGTTTTAAATCATTATTTGGAGTCCCTGGATGGTGCAAACAGTTAATGCACTCAGTTGCAAACTGAAAAGTTGGACATTTGAGTCCAGCCAGTGGTGCTTAGGAAGAAAGGCCTGGTGATCTACTTCCAAAAAATCAGCCATTGAAAACCCTATGGAGTAGTTCTACTCTGACACACATGGGGTCAACGTGAGTTGAAGTCAACTTGACCACAATTGGTTTAATCATTATTTACAGGTAACTAATGACCTGTAGTAAAGGTAATAGGTTTATGATGTCTTGTAATTAGGACAAAACCCTATTACAAATGAATTCATTTGTTTGAAATGTAAGCCAAGGATAAGTCATGAAATTTCTCACTGTTCATCCCAGCCCCTTGGTCTTTGGCTGGGACATCCGTTTAAATGATGTTTCCATTATTCTCCTCGAAATGAGAGGTGGAGCAGGGCCCATTCTCCAGGGGTCCACCCCCGAAGGAGAGGCCAGTCTTGTCTTTCTTTGTCAGATGATGACAGGTCTGTCCAAATCCCTTCCCCTTATGAGATGCCTTAGGACAAGCCTCTTGGGAAGGATACAATGGAGAAAACAGATAATCAGAGGGTGAGCGTAATTAAAGGTAATACCTATTCACAGGTCCCCGCACACCAACCAGTTACCACGGAGTCAACTCCGACTCATGGCAACCTCCTGAGTGTCAGAGTAGAACTGTGTTCCATAGGGTTTCAATGACTGATATTTTGGGAGTATATTGCCAGGCCTTTCTTCCAAGGCACTTTGGGTGGACTCAAACCTCCATCCTTTCAGTTAGCAGCCAAATGCATTAACCCTTTTACTGCACCAGTTGCACACACTGCACTACCGAGGGGACTTACAAACATTAATTTATCTAATTCTCACAATAAGGTAGAAGCTGTCATTATCTCATTTTAAAGTTAAGGAGATTCAGGCTTAGAGAACTGGGTAACCTACTAGGAACTGGGTAACCTCAGTCAGGTTACACAAGTAGGAGGGGATGGGCTGGGACCAGAACCCAGGTAGACTACGAAGACTGGGCTTAGCCCCTGCACTGCTCACCCTCCCACAATTTCTAACTATCCTAAAGTTAACTTCACGGCCAATCTCCCTCCTGAACCAAATGAAAAGACTTACCGTTATCTTAGATTTGTTTCATTGGTCCTATGGTCTAAAAGTTTATTTAGAACCTAGCATATACATTGGAAAAAATCATCATACTTCTTTTTGGTTGAAAATGAAGTCACCTAACTTTTTTTCCTCTAAGGGAGCTAGCCTATTCGAAACGCTTAAGTGCCATAGGGACGGTGTTCAGAAGAAGTGTCGCTAGGGTTAGAGAGGACTGCTCTGTGGCTTTCTCAGAAGTCAGCGTAGAGTCTAAGACTGACCACAGATTCCACTGTCCCTGAATTCCAAGCTGTGTTAGATGATTCCTCAGAGAGAAGGAATAAGCAACAGGAACGAAAACAGAGGGTGAGCAAAGGCCTGCTTTCTTGACCAACTGGTAGGCTCTCCTAAGAGTCTTAGGATTGAAGGAGTTGTGAGGATCAGCTCACTTCATGCTCTCAACAATTCCATTTTACACACGGGAAGACTGAGGCACAGGCACTTCAAGTGAACTTGCCCGAAGTTACACACAGCTAGTTAGTACTGCCAAAAATCGAATCCTGGTGGTTTGACCCCAGAGGCCACACTCTTAACCCTGAGCTATTCTGCTGAAGAGGAGGTCAGGGATCAACAAACCAACAAACCACAACACAAATGCAAACAAGCGGTGAAGGGCAAGGATATGCCCAGCCTGAGCTAGGTGCAAACAGCAGCTTGTCCAGCCACGGCACCCACTCCACGAGGCAGCTGGGATTTCTGTCCCCATTTCACAGAAGAGAAAGAATCTGAGCTTCTTCCCTAGGTTCCACAGCCAGTGAACCCCATTCTGTCTGACTCATCAATCTCTGCTTTTCCCAGTTGCCTGTCATAGTTTGAAAATTATAGGATTCTCTGCAATATGCCATTTCTCAGAGGCAAAACTGGCCCAGATTGCTAGAGCTGTTCCCTGATGTTTTTTAACTTTAATATTCCCGACTCTTCCTAATCACAGAGTTTTAACCTCTTCCTTTCCCTAGGACCAAGAGGCTAGTAAAAAACACAAGCCTAAAAGGGGCTGATCAGCCAAACACAGGGAGGGGCAGAAACATCCAAGGTCAAAGTGACAGGCGATCCTAGTCTGAGCCCTGCGTTTTTGAAATACGAGACTCCATCTTGGATGGAGGAAATTATGAAACTAAAGGGAAAATGTTGAAAATGAGAATCCAGCAACGTGGAAGGCTTTACTCAAGATGCTTAAGTTAAACACTGTGGGAAACAGCGGCAGATGGGGGAACATATTGCAGGGATTGAACCAGGCAACCACCGGCACCATGTAACTTGGACCAACATGAGGAAAATCAGGCTCCAAAATAGCTTCAGTGCAACTGGGGAAAATGTGAAAAATTTGTTGTGGTTGAGAGCATTTAAATTTGTCACACACATTAATGAGTTCAGGATATCCAAGGAAATTGACCTCCAGACAAGTCCGGCTGCAGCAAAGAGCTACAAGCAACAGAGCTTCTCTCAAAAGCAGAATTCAGGAGCAATAATGGCTTGGGGACCCCTCCTAAAGGCTTATCTTGGACGGTCCCAGGGAGGGGGCATTCGGGTCAGCCCCAATGGCTGGAGGAGTAAATGCCATGTTTTGACGCCTGGACAGACTCAGCCACCAAGTCTGGTCATGCTCCCGTCCACATTGTCAACATTCCTCTCCCTTTCCCATCACCTTCTTCATAAGCCAGATGCTCATCACCTCACGCCTGCAGCCAGACTGAGCATACATCTGCCTTCAAGTGACCCCCCTGCTTCCAGGGGCTCCCCAATTCCTACAGAATAAACCACCAACTCCTCCGCTTACCCCCCACTGCTCTCCCAATCCAACTAGCCACAGCAGCCAAGTCATTCTCGTCCTTTCCAGATCATACTGAACAAGGCCAGGAGCTCCTCGGGACAGGCCATGTCTCCATCATCTCTGAAGCCTCAACTCCTGGTACAGAACAAAACCAAAAAAAATCAGTTGCTGTCAAGTTGATTCTGACCCATGGCAACCTGGAATACCCTCTGGAAGGCAGTTCTACTCTGCCCACGGGGTTGCCAAGATGGCACATAATAGAGTCACAATTAATGTTTGCTGAATCAGTATCGCCAAGTTCACATGCTTCAGAGTCAGAAGACCCAAGTTGGAATTTCAACTCCACCACTCGATAGCTTCGTGATCTTGGGTAAGTTCCCAAACCTCTCTGAGCTTCATTTTCTATGTTGGGAAATAGATAGGGTATTTACCTCATTGCTTCATTCTGAGAATTAAATGGAAGAGTTCATAAAATGCTTAGTCAATAATAAACTCTCAATAAATGTATTTTTTTAAAAAATCCCTCCCCTCCTGATGTAAAAGCTCTGATTTGCTGCTACACTGCTTCTCCCCTTCAAGCTCAGTGAAGGAGAGAAGTATTCCTAAATAAAGGATTTCAGTGGCATTTATTGAAAGGAGCTGTTGTGTTACAGTGCCCGGTTTTAGATATTTCATAAGAAAGACAGCTGAGAGAAAACAGGCTGGAGAAGGAATTTTTAAAGGATTGGACTAGGAGGAAAGAAAAACAAGCCAGAGATAATGATTGATTCAGAAAGGGGGGAAATACAGCCTTAGTTTTCAGTCCTCCAAGGAGCATCATAAAATTTGTTCAGTTCTTTTGAGTTTTACTGACTCTAAGAGATGTACAGCTGCTAACCAAAAGGTCAGCAGTTCAAATCCACCAGGCTGTCCCTGGAAACCCTATGGGGCAGTTCTACTTTGTCCTATAGAGTTGGTATGAGTTGGAATCGACCCGATGGGAATGGGTTTGGTTTGGTTTCTTGGTTTTAAAGGAAGTATTATCAAATTCATGTACAGTAAATTTATTTATTTTATATATTTTTTTTATTGTACTTTAGATGAAAGTTTACAGAGCAAATGAACTTCTCATTAAACAATTAATACACATATCGTTTTGTGACATTGGTTGCCACCTCCACGACATGTCAACACTCTTCCCTTCTCGACCTTGGGTTCCCCTTTACCAGCCTTCCTGTCTCCTCCTGCCTCCTTCTCATCCTTGTCCCTGGGCTGGTGTGTCCATTTAGTCTCCTTTTGTTTTATGGGCCTGTCTAATCCTTGGCTGAAGGGTGAAACCTCAGGAGTGACTTCATTACTGAGCTAACAGGACGTCCCGGGGGCCATACTCTCAGGGTTCCTCCAGTCTCTCAGACCAGTAAGTCTGGTATTCTTTTGTGAGTTAGAATTTTGTTCTGCATTTTTCTCCAGCTCTGTCTGAGACCCTCTATTGTGATCCTTGTCAGAGCAGAAAGTGGTGGTAGCCGGGCACCATCTACTTGTGCTGGACTCAGTCTGGTGAAGGCTGTGGTAGCTGTGGTCCGTTAGTCCTTTAGACTAATCTTTCCCTTGCATCTTTGGTTTTCTTCATACTCTTGTGCTCCAGTCAGGGCGAGACCAGTGGAGTATCTTAGATGGCTACTCACAAGCTTTTAATATCCCAGACGCTACTCAACAAAGTAGGATGTAGAACATTTTCTTCATAAACTATGTTATGCCAATTGAGCTAAATGTTTCCCAAGACCATGGTCCCCAGCCCTCAGCCCAGTAATTTGGTCCCTCAGGGAGTCTGGATGTGTCTGTGGAGCGTCCATGACCTCAAAGGCAGTAAATTTAAAATAAATGAGTGCCCGTTTGCTTTATGAAGTTGGGCTAGTTCTGTTAGCTGGGACAAGGAAGGAAAAGTCCTCTCAATAGCCACTGGGAGTGACTGTTGTCTCTTCAGTCACCCACCTCTGCTGAACCACAGGGATCTAGCTTCTTCAACACACAGGATTTTCCACTGGAGTGACTGTAGTCCCAGATGGTGAAAACTAGACTAACAAGTGATCAGAACAGTTGCCTAAGCTGCAAAGAAGACTCTCATCCTCGCCCTCTGTATTCTGTAGGTTCCACCGCACTCTGATCAGTTCCCATACTCACAGTTCTCCCCTTCCCTATTTCTCCTATGTGGTAGGCATTGTTCTCTCCCTGTTTATCCTGAAGTATTAATATCTGAGTGAAACTTCTTAAAATTGCAAGATGCAAACCATTAGCGTGTGATGAAATCAGATCAATGGGTCACAATCAGCTCTTTTTAAGGAATGAAATAGAAACTAACACAGTGCATCACACGGGGCAACGTTAAGTCTCACTTTATAAAACTTTGATTTCAGTTCTATGTGTATAGGTAAGAAGTACTTCCTACTGTGGGTCTCGGTCAAAAAAGTTCAAAATACGGACCTGGGTATCTGCAGAGTCTGTTACTATCTTCATGTTTCTTCCTTGTATCTACTGCAGCACCTGGCCTCAACTCCTAGGCAATGCTCAATAAAGATTTGTGGCATTGATGAGAAATGAATGAATAAATGCGTGAATGAATGAATGAATGAATGAGGTGCAGGGCATCGAGAGGTAAGGAAGTACTTGAAAAGGGAGAAAATAGATACTGTAAGGGGGAAATTAAGAGTTTCCCTTACCTTTGGGGAGGGATGGCTCATTTCAAGGCTCTTAATCCGGTTCATGTTGCATCACCCAGTGAATTTAGCTCGTGCGGCCAATCATATTTTAGTCTAAATTGGACAAAATATTTACTTGATAACTCCCAATTTTCCAATGTACTTCAGATTGCATGGATCAAATGGAAGAATCTTCCAGAACTGGCACAGTGACGTGAATAACTCAAAATCAGGAGTGGCTCAAATAGGCATTTCAACACTAGTATCATGTCTTACTTAAAATTATCAGATGCCAGATGTGTACAGCAGACCTGGAAAAGATCGAAACGTCCAACAGCTGATGAACGGATTGACAAAATGGTATCTCCACCCGATGGACTTCTACTTAGCAACACAAAGGGATGAACTGCTGATGCACACAACAACGTGAATGAACCTCAAAAACATTAGGCTAAGTGCAAAAAGCTAGACACAAAAGATAACATATTGTATGATTCTATTTATAGGAAATGTCTAGAAAAAGCAAAACTACAGACACAAAAAGCAGATCAGTGGCTGTCTGGGGATGGGAGTGGGGATTGACTGCAAACAGGCACAAAGGAAATTTCTGGGGTATTGGAAGTATTCTAAAAATGGATTGTGGTGGAGGTTACACAACCGCGTAAATTTAATAAAACTCCTGGAACTGTGCACTTACAATGGGTGAGTTTTAGGCTATGTAAATTATACCTCAATGAAGCCAGCAGAAAAATTATAGGTGCTCTGAAATGCCTCCCTACCCTGACGGTACTGGAGAAATTTCCCTTATACTTCTCAGTTGTGGCTGTATTTATTGGAAAAGGGTCTAGATTTCTCTTTCAGTCAGATTATTACATAACCTGGCCACTTTCCCTTTTTCCACGAATATGGACAGAATATCAATGTCTGTCTATCTGCCTGTTGGTTGGTCTTGTGGGCCTTAGAGGTGGCAGCACGCCAACTGGCATACAGGGTCTTGCTGGTCATTTGCCACTTTCTCAGCAATGGGGATGGATGCCAGGGAGGAAACGATTCTCTTGCAGCCCTTTCTATACTGTTATGTTCTTCAGCAGACAGGATGTAGGGTCCTTTCTATGCTACCAAAATCAGCAACCATTGTAAAGAGAAAACACTAGAATGGTATAATAAATTTGTGAGCTTCCCCCTCCCTCAAAAAAGTCATTTCACTTTGAAAGTACAAAAGCAGTTATCATATTTTCAAGCTTGCAACCTAAAATCAGACAGCTATTCAAAGCTAATGATCGAGGCAGACAGTTAGCGTTTTGAGAAACAATTGCCATTTTCCTCCTTACATGTTCCTATAACAAAGGAATGTGTCTTGCGCATCTTCCCCACTCTCCTGATAGTGCCCTGGAGCTGTCCGAAGCGCTTAATAAGCCCTGGATAAATACTTGTTGATTTGATTGATTCTTTGTCTACCCCAGTGACAGTGGCCAGATTAGAATTGATGGGCTGATTCTGCAAGCCTGGAATGGAACATCATGTACACTGTGGTCTCAGTAATTTGATTAATGATGATGTGTTTTACAATGATTACTTTCAAATTTGAAACTTCCAGCACCCCTCAAATCCAAACCAGAAAAGAAAAAAAGCTTAAAGATGTTAGCAGTCACCAGTTCGTGTCAAAGCTACAGACCAAATCCAAGTAGGTGAAACTTATTATAACTCATAATTATATGAAAATCAATTATAGTTTTGCTAATGTTTAAAACAGACCAGAGCTGCATTCAATTTTTGTGTTTGTTTTAAAAAAAAAAAGGATGGCACCACCACAGTTTCCATGTGGTCTGTAATCCTAATTCAAAAAAGCCAAGCTATACATGGGTAAATCCTTAGCAAAACTAACAAAATACAAACTAAAATGAGCAAAAAATTGCTACTTGATATTAAACTGGGAATTACGTTTGTACTATTTTTTAACTATTCTGAGTATTTTTAAAATCCACCCCTGGCCAGCCGACACACATATATTAGATAAAGAGAGAGTAGACACGGATGGCTTCCGTCCAGTCAACTCAGCGGCTGAAAGTGAATGTGATTCCTGGGTCCTCTCCATGGGATGGTCAGAGAGGAAGCATGCAGTAAATAACCCTCCCTCACTTGAAGTGAAGACAGCCTGCAGGGGAGAACTGGCTCCACTAAAGGCTTCAGGCCACAGGAGTCATTCTCTCTGGAGATGGTGTACCGGGCCTAGAAAGATAGGCAAGAGCCACCTCCTTGGTACAGTTATTCCACCGCAAATTGCCAAGAGTCAGGCTGAAAGTCCCTTAGCTTCAAATGAAATAATGAAGAGAGAACTAAAAATGGCATATCTTGCCATACACCTGTGGTTTATTTTTATTGTTTTCATACAGTATTTACTAAAAATCTGCTGAACACCCAACCCACGTGTAACTCCCTGGATTTTGACCATACTGCCTTTGAGGAGTGGGATTGAGTCTTTCTATCTTTGTCCTTGGCTTCTAGCCCAGGGCCTGGAAAATAGCTTGCATTCAATTAATAATTAATGTTGGATGGATGGGTGGATGGATGGATGGATGGATGGACAATCAGTCAACAACTTTCCCCACATTCAAGCTTCCATATGTCAAGGTGCCCTGGTACTTTGTTCTGTAAATGCACGGCATTATCGTTAAGTTCCTGACATCCATCAGTGATGATGATAAGCATGGGGGGAATACACAAAGAGTTCCTTGCTTCAGGATGCCACATGTGGAAAGCTGTTTGCCAAATGCACTATTTATCACCTGAACACTACTCTCCCTGATATCTTGTTCCATTTATAGATTCTGGCTCTAGAGAGCAAGACTTTATTTTTTGAATTAAAACATGATAAGAGACCTTTCAGTTCCCAGAGTTTCTTCTCTATCTGTAGGTCAGAAGTTATTGGCTGGAGTCCTAGCGTCTGCCCTGAACTACTGCATACTTCTGCTGACCAAACCTCCGTAGCCTTCAAACCATGTAATTCTTTACGGTGCATTTTTCTGAATAGGCAACTTACATATGCACATCTACCTTTGATTTCCCACTGCTTACAGAATTCACAAACAGGTAAGTTTTAATTCTACATGGTGAGTGCTTCATAGTGGTCTATTGGTGATAATGATGAACGTGTTGGCTTTGGTTGAACTGACTACTGGCGTCTGCATGGTTTGGCAGAGTATTGTACGATGTAATATGCGATCATTGATGGAATGATGTCTTACAGAGATCTGTACTTCTAACACACAAACGTATGATCGTAAGTAATAAATACAGGTAGGCCCTGACTTACGACATTCGAATTACGACAAACGGCACTTACGACCGTTAATAATACTTTCTACACATGGTGTTGCAATGCGTAATTTGCCGCATCAACGGTCTTCTGTCACATGTTCACTTGAAGATGTTCAACGACTGGATTTATAGAGACTGATAATAAAAAGCAATAATAATGGAAACAAACAAAAAAAGGTATTCGACTTACGTCAGAACCGACTTACGATGGAGCTGTCCGAGCAGAACCCCGTCCGAAGTCAGGAACTACCTGAAATAACTACCGTGCAACACTCCTACACACAGTCGCACAGTCACTCCTGGTTACAGTCCTGGGAAGCAGAGAATGGTATTTTCGTCTTTCCGATGAAATAATTGAAGCTCAGAAAAATAAAGCCTACTGCTCAAGGACATACATCTAGTAAGTGGCAAGTTGGGACTTAAACCCGGGGCCAGCCTGTGTTCTTCCCTCCCCATCATGCTGTTCTAAGAAAAACACATTCCTCGTGCCTGTTTCTTTGGATTATTACACAGGACATCGTGGTACTGCTCGTGTACTAAAAACCACGCTCACACTGATTGTGGTTTTGAGTCAAAAAGAACACGATCAAATGTGTAGATTTTCTTCGACTTCAGTACTGTGTGAAGTTCCTAAAAAAAAAAAAAAAGAAAGAAATCCTCAGTCTTTCAGTAACGATTTCCACAACAGAGATGATGCATAGTCATACATATGCTGAGATGAGATGATTGGGTAGAATGAGTCCAGCTGATTGCCTCCAGGGCAGTAAGCCTTGTCCCCAAAACCATATTGTACCAGGATATAGGGCATCTTAACACTTGACAATCTTGTTTGCCAGTGTTTGAGAGCCTGTAATGAGAATTTGAAGGTCCCTGGGTGGCACAAATTGTTTCTTTTGACTATTAACCTGCAGGTTGGTGGTTCAAACCCACCCAGTGGCACCATGGAAGAAAGGTTTGCTGATCTGCTATCATAAAGATGATAGCCAAGAAAACCCTGTGGAGCACAGCTCTACTATGTAACACATGGGGCTGCCATGAGTTGGAATTGACTCGATGGCAACAGGTTTTATTTATTTGGTTTGATAAGAATTTGAGGCACATTTATAGAACCTGTTTGGTTTTTGCTTTATGTAGTTTTTTTTTTTTTTAAGATTGTAGTAAGGGCAAGATGGCGCTCTAGGCAGAAACACCACGCCGTCCCTCCACAGCAAAGATCCGAAAAACTAAGCCTAACAGAGAATCAACAATCCTGAAACCCTAGAACACCAAATGAAGAGATAAAGAACTCAGCCAAACACCAAACGGAGTGAGAATACTAAAAGAGAACGGAGAGCGAGGAGAGACTCAGGCAGAGATTCCTTACCAGCTAACGCAGCGCGGATCCACCATCTTGGATTCCTATCGGAGACCAGCAAACGGGAGAGCATCCTTGCAGAGCATCTGGTCGGAGACAGAACGACCGGTAAACTGCGGTGCGCGCTCTCCCACCACCCACCCCTCTCCGCCTCAGCTGGGGATCCCCTGCTTTCCGAGGCCAGGGTCTCTGGGCTGGGGGGTGCTGGTGCTTGGATTCCGCGCGCCTGGGCTGGCGGCTTTCTGAGAGCCGTTTGCTGGCAGCTAGCGAACCTTTCTCTGCCGCCTCCCCCTCCTTTTGCCTGGGTGCCTGGTTCCGAGTGCCGTCTCTGCTCTCTCCTGCGGGGCTGTAGGGCTGCATGCGGGCGTGTGGCTGTTTCTAGGTCTGGGCCCCCGCGTGGGTGGGATCCCGGGGCCTTTGTTCGTTCGCCCCTCTGCTTTCCGTGGCCGGAGTCCCTGAGCAGGGGGGCGCCGGTGCTTGGATTCCGCACGCCCGGGCTGGAGGCTTTCTGGGAGCCGTTTGCTGGGACCTAGCGAACCTTTTTCTTCCGCCTCCCCCTCCTTTTGCCTGGGTGCCTGGTTCCGAGTGCTGTCTCTGCTCTCTCCTGCGGGGCTGTAGGGCTGCGTGCGGGCGTGTGGCTGTTTCTAGGTCTGGGCCCCCGCGTGGGTGGGATCCCGGGGCCTTTGTTCGTTCGCCCCTCTGCTTTCCGTGGCCGGAGTCCCTGAGCAGGGGGGCACCGGTGCTTGGATTCCGCGCGCCCGGGCTGGAGGCTTTCTAGGAGCCATTTGCTGGCACCTAGCGAACCTTTTTCTGCCGCTTCCCCCTCCTTTTGCCTGGGTGCCTGGTTCCGAGGGCCGTCTCTGCTCTCTCCTGCGGGGCTGTAGGGCTGCGTTCGGGCGTGTGGCTGTTTCTAGGTCTGGGCTCCCGCGCGGGTGGGATCCTGGGGCCTTTGTTCGTTGGCCCCTCTGCTTCCCGTGGCCACGGTCACTTAACCCCGAGACTACCGGCTTCTTGGAATTCGCGCCCCTGAGTGGGGGCTCTCTGGGTCCCATTTGTAGGCACTGACTGCTGGTGTTGCCCTTTTTTTTTTTTTTTCTCTCAATTTTATTTTTCTTCCTTTTTTGATTAGTTTTGTCATCTTTTACCTCTTTTTTTCTTTTGTCTTTCTTCATTGCTTAATTTCTTGTCTCTCTATCTCTTCCTTCTCTTTCTGATCCCTGAATTCCAGGCGATGTATGCCTCTGTACCTTCTGGCCAGGCTGAGCTGTGAAAATTGAGACCGACTCCCCCAGACCTCATAGCTGCATCGGTGGGATCCCTGGGAACTTTGCAGTTCTTTAACTTTTCTGATTTTTATTTGGTCATTCTTTCCTTTTCTTTCTCTTCCCCCTTCTGGTTTCCTCCATCCCATAGTCTCTCATCTGTACATTCCAACGACAAGCTCCCCTAGCATTCTTTTATGTTTGTACACTTTTTGCTCCTCCTCCTCTCTCCTCTCTCCCATATCCAGCTTAGCTTCACACATAACCATCTTCCCGCTGCACCCTACCTACCTGCACCGTGCACTAGACATCACATCACCAAGCGGTGCAGGCACGCCCTATTGGAACCTGCCCAGCACTGACTACCGACCGTCCTGGTGGCTGCGGTGAGTGCCACAAGCAACCCATCCCAGTGGCTCCTCCTCAACTAGATCTGCCCAGCTGTACCACAAGAACGAAAAAAAAAAAAAAATCTACAATCAATAAACGAGAGAAATATCTACTGAATGCCCCGAAAACAGCAAACAATATCAAAACATTTACAAAAACAAGACAAGATGGCTCCAATAGGCGTCCAAATTAAAACACCAGATAACTCTCCTGTGGAAGAAAATGCACTAGAAGTACCTGATACGGAACTCAAATCACTAATACTCGGAATTTTCCAAGAACTGAGGCAAAAAGCTGACAAACATGAGGAAAAAATAGACAAATTTATGGAAAATACAGACAAAAAATTGGAAGAATTCAGGAAGATGATGCAAGAACAAAATGCCAAAATAAATTCACAACTCGAAATTATACAAAAACAACAATTAGAAATCCAAAAGATAAACAACAAGATTTCAGAAATGGACGGTGTCATAGAAGGGCTGAGAAGTAGATTTGAAACCATGGAAGACAGGATCAGTGGAACTGAAGACAAACACTTGGATACAACTCTGTTTCAGGAAAACTCAGAAAAAAGAACAAAGAAAAATGAAGAGACCCTGAGAGTTATGTGGGACACAATTAAAAGCAAAAACTTACGAGTGATTGGCATACCAGAACAGGGGGAGAAAACAGAAAACACAGAGAGGATCATTGAGGAACTGCTGACAGAAAACTTTCCCAATATCATGAAAGATGAAAAGCTGGTCATCCAAGAAGCTCAACGAACCCCATATAGAAGAGACCCCAAAAGAAAATCACCAAGACATATCATATTCACACTCGCTAAAACTAAAGACAAACAAAGAATCCTGAGAGCAGCTCGTGAAAAACAAGAAGTCACATAAAGAGGAGAAACAATAAGACTAAGCTCAGATTATTCAGCAGAAACCATGCAGGCAAGAAGGCAATGGGATGACATATATAAAATCTTGAAAGAAAAAAATTGTCAGCCAAGAATAATATATCCTGCAAAACTCTCATTCAGATTTGATGGTGAAATTAGGTCATTTCCAGATAAACAGAAACTAAAGGAATATGCAAAAGTCAAACCAAACTTACAAGAATTATTAAAGGGAGTTCTTCGATCTGAGGACAAACAGCTTAAGCCCTCAGGCAGGACCTAGGACCTAGGACGCAGGTTAACATGAACCAGATACCATTCTAGGAACTGAACTACAGAGGACTTTCCAAAAACAAAAGATATACAACAGGGAATCAGAGAAATCAATCAAAGGATGACAACAACATCAAAACAATGAAAGAGGGAACAAACGGCATAGGTATAGAACCTTCTAAAGGAGAAGAAGGCAAGGCGATACCAAGTAACGGTAGACTGCTTCAAAATTATAAAGATAAGGGTAAAATTCATGGTAACCACAAAAAAAGTTAACAAACCAACTCATAAAAATAAAGACGAAAAACATAAAGTCTCAACAAAACCAAAACCTACAAAAACAAAAGAAATGAACACAAAATCCACAAACAAAAGGAACTCAGCACAAGAGAGTAAGAAGAACAAAGAAAACTTCAGCATCACAAAAAAAAGCACTACAAAATGACAGCAACAAATTCACATCTATCAATAATTACACTGAACGTAAATGGACTCAATGCACCCATAAAGCGACGGAGAGTGGCAGAATGGATAAGAAAACAGGATCCATCTATTTGCTGTCTACAAGAGACACATCTTAGAAACAAAGATGTGAATTTATTAAAAATCAAAGGTTGGAAAAAAATATATCAAGCTAACAACTACCAAAAAAGAGCAGGAGTGGCAATTCTAATCTCAGATAAAATAGACTTTAAAACAAAATCTACCATAAAAGACAAAGAAGGACACTATATAATGATTAAGGGGATGATCCATCATGAAGACATAACCATAATAAATATCTATGCACCCAATGACAGGGCTCCAAAATACATTAAAAAAACTCTAATAGCACTGAAAAGAGAAATTGACAGTTCCACAATAATAGTAGGAGACTTCAACACACCACTCTCAGTAAAGGACAGAACAACTAAAAAGAAACTCAGCAAAGATACAGAAGACCTAAAGGACACAATCAGCCAACTGGACCTCATAGACATATATAGAACAATCCATCCAACCGCTGCAAAGTACACATTCTTTTCCAATGCACATGGAACGTTCTCCAGAATAGACCACATCTTAGGCCACAGAGCAATCCTCAACAAGATCCAAAATGCTGAGATAATTCACAGTATCTTCTCTGACCACAATGCCATCAAGGTAGAAATTAACACTAGAAAGAGCAAGGAAAAAAAATCAAACACATGGAAACTGAATAATAATCTGCTTACACATCAATGGGTAATAGAAGAAATCAGAGATGGAATTAAAAAATTCCTAGAATCAAATGAAAATGAAAACACATCATACCAAAACCTTTGGGACACAGCAAAGGCAGTCCTCAGAGGACAATTTATAGCAATAGATGCACATATCAAAAAAGAAGAAAGGGACAAAATCAAAACATTAACTACAGAACTCAAACAAATAGAAAGAGAACAACAAAAAAAGCCTACAACCACCGGAAGAAAGGAAATAGTAAAGATCAGAGCAGAAATCAATGAAATAGAGAACAGAAAAACAATAGAAAGAATCAACAAAACCAAAAGTTGGTTCTTTGAAAGAATCAACAAAATCGACAAACCACTGGCCAGACTGACAAAAGAAAAACAGCAGAGGGCACAAATAACCCAAATAAGAAATGAAATGGGGGACATTACAACAGACCCAACTGAAATAAAAAGGATTATAACAGAATATTATGAAAAACTATATTCCAACAAATTTGAAAACCTAGAGGAAATGGATAAATTTCTAGAAACATACGGCCTACCCAAACTACAACAAAGTGATATTGAAAATCTGAACAGACCCATAACAAGAGAAGAGATTGAAAAGGTAATAAAAAAACTCCCAACCAAAAAAAGCCCTGGCCCAGATGGCTTCACTGGAGAATTCTACAAAACATTTACAGAAGAGCTCGTACCAGTTCTACTCAAGTTATTTCAGAGCATAGAAGAGGAAGCAACACTTCCAAATTCATTCTATGAAGCCAGCATAACGCTGATACCAAAACCAGGCAAAGACATCACAAAAAAAGAAAATTACAGACCAATATCTCTCATGAATATAGATGCAAAAATTCTGAACAAAATTCTAGCCAATAGAATTCAGTATCATATCAAAAAAATAATACACCACAACCAAGTAGGATTCATACCAGGTATGCAAGGATGGTTTAACATTAGAAAATCCATCAACGTAATCCACCACATAAATAAAAGGAAAGAAAAAAATCACATGATTATCTCAATTGATGCAGAAAAGGCATTTGACAAAGTCCAACACCCATTCCTGATAAAAGCTCTCAATAAAATAGGTATACAAGGGAAATTTCTCAACATAATAAAGGGCATCTATGCAAAACCAACAGCCAACATCATTCTTAATGGAGAAAGGCTGAAAACATTCCCCCTGAAAACAGGAACAAGACAAGGATGCCCTTTATCACCACTCCTATTTAACATTGTGCTGGAAGTTCTAGCTAGAGCAGTAAGGCAAGAGAAAGAAATAAAGGGCATCCAAATTGGTAATGAAGAAGTTAAACTCTCCCTGTTTGCAGATGATATGATACTATACATAGAAAACCCTAAAGACTCCACGAGAAATTTACTGGAAGTAATAGAAAGATTCAGCAGAGTAGCAGGATACAAGATAAACATTCAAAAATCAGTTGGATTCCTATACACCGGTAAAGAGAACGATGAAAAGGAGATCAGGAAATCAATACCATTTTCAATAGCCCCTAAAACGATAAAATACTTAGGAATAAATCTGACCAGGAATATAAAAGACCTATACAAAGAAAACTACAAAACACTGCTGCATGAAACCCAAAGGGATCTACATAAATGGAAAAACATACCATGCTCATGGATAGGCAGACTCAACATTGTGAAAATGGCAATTCTACCTAAAGCAATCTACAAATACAATGCAATTCCGATACAAATACCAACAACATTCTTCAAAGAGATGGAAAAACTAATTATTAACTTTATATGGAAAGGGAAGAAACCTCGAATAAGTAAAGCACTACTGAAGAAAAAGAATAAAGTTGGAGGACTCACACTACCTGACTTGAGAACCTACTATACAGCTACAGTACTCAAAACAGCCTGGTACTGGTACAACAACAGAGACATTGACCAATGGAACAGAATTGAGAACTCAGATGTAAATCCATCCACCTACGGTCACCTGATTTTTGACAAGGGCCCAAAATACATCAAATGGGGAAAAGACAGTCTTTTTAACAAATGGTGCTGGCAAAACTGGATATCCATTTGTAGAAAAATGAAACAGGACCCATACCTCACACCATATACAAAAACTACTTCAAAATGGATCAAAGACCTGAATATAAAGCCTCAAACTATAAAATTCATAGAAGAAAAAATAGGACCAACACTTCAGGCCTTAATACATGGCATTAACAGGATACAAACCATAAACATCAACACAAAAAACCCAACAGATAAACTAGATAATTGGGATCTTCTAAAAATCAAACATCTATGCTCTTCAAAAGATTTCACCAAAAGAGTTAAAAGAGAACCTACAGACTGGGAAAAAATTTTTGGACAGTACAAGTCAGACAAAGGTCTAATCTCCATAATCTACAAGAAAATCCAACACCTCTGCAACAAAAAGACAACCAATCCTATCAAAAAATGGGCAAAGGAAATGAACAGACACTTCACCAAGGAAGACATTCAAATGGCCAACAGACACATGAGGAAATGCTCGCGATCACTAGCCATTAGAGAAATGCAAATTAAAACCACAATGAGATACCATCTCACCCCGGCATTACTGGCACGAATCAAAAACACTGGAAATAACAAATGTTGGAGGGGCTGCGGGGAGACGGGAACTCTTATACACTGCTGGTGGGAATGCAAAATGATACAGCCATTTTGGAAAATGATATGGCGTTTCCTCAGAAAGCTAGAAATAGACGTACCATTCGATCCAGCAATCCCACTCCTAGGAATATATCCTAGAGAAATAAGAGTCATCACTCGAATAGACATATGCACACCTATGTTCATGGCAGCATTATTCACAATAGCAAAACGATGGAAACAACCTCGATGTCCATCAACAGACGAATGGATACACAAACTATGGTACATACACACAATGGAGTACTATGCAACGAGAAAGAACAATGAATCGGTGAACCATCTCATAACATGGATGAAACTGGAGGACATCATGCTGAGTGAAATAAGTCAATCACAAAAGGACAAATATTGTATGAGACCTCTATTGTAAAAACCCATGAAAAAATTCACATGCAAAATGTAACAATCCTTGTTGGTTACCAGGGATGGGAGGGGGGCGGATACTAAATAGGTAATAGGTAAGTGGTAACTTGGGTGAGAGATGAGATAGTACATAGTACAGCGGAAACTAACACAACCTGCACAAGGAAAGGTCATGAAGGCCCTATAGACACATCCAAACCCCCCGAGGGACTGAGTTGTTGGACGGAGGGCTCTGGGGACCATGATCTCGGGGAACATCTAGCTCAATTGGCATGACACTACTTATAAAGATAATGCTCTACATTCTACCTTGGTGAGTAGTGTCTGGGGTCTTAAAAGCCTATGAGCGGCCATCTAAGATACTCCACTGATCTCATCCCTTCGGGAACAAGGGAGAATGAAGAGAACAGGATACAAGGAAAAGATTAGTCCGAAGGACTAATGGTCCACAGCTACCAAGGCCTCCACGGGACTGAGCCCAGTACAGCTGGATGGTGCCCGGCTACCACCAATGACTCCTTTGACCAGGATCACAACAGAGGGTTCTGGGCAGAGCTGGAGTAGGATGTAGAGCATAATTTTAACTCCCAAAAAAAAAAAAAAAGAAGACCAGATATACTGGCCTAAAGAATACTAGAGAAACCTCGAGAGTGTGGCCCCCAGACACCCTTTCAGCTCAGAGGGGAAGTTACCTTCAAGGTTCGATGTTAAGCCTGGGAATGGACACCCCAGTAAAACTAAATGGGACTAACGATGTACAGGAGTCCGGTGACAAGGGCCAGAAGGCAGAGGGAGAGTAGGAAACTGATGATAAGGAACACAAATTGAATAAGGACACTGTCGATGTATTGTGAGATTGTTGACCACTGCTATAGGGCAACATTTGTAGTAACTATTAAATGGGAGGCTGTTTTGTCCTGTAAGCCTTCATCTTGGGCGAGAATGGCAGCACAATTGGAAGAGCATAGTCAATATCACTTAAATGTGTAAGTAAAAAGTTCTGAAATGGTGTTTAAATAAAATAAAAATAAATAAATAAACAAACAAAGGAGACTAAAGAGGTACAATAATCCACTGACAAGGTCCAGAAGACAGAAGGGGACAAGGAAGCCCCCTGGTGATAGGGAACACAAGGTGGAGTAAGGATATTCTTGATGTGCTGTGAGATTGTTAACCATTGTCATAGGGCAACATGTGTAGTAACTGTTAAATGAAAAACTATTTTTTCTGTAAGCCTTCATCTTAAGTGAGAATAACAGCACAGTTGGAAGAGCGTAGTCAATGTAACTGAACTGTGAATGTAGAAAATTTTGAAACGGTGTATCTTTGGCCATCTGTAATTTTCATCAAAAAAAAAGGTTGAGAATTTAGAGGCTTAATACGTTGTGGGGTTGTTAACCAATGTCAAAAAAAACAACATGTGTACTACTATTTCATGAGAAACTGTTTGCTCTGTAAGCTTTCACCTGAAGTACAATAAAATATATATTAAAAAAAAAAAAAAAAGATTGTAGTAAATATATAGGTAGTAAAACACTTGCCATTTCAACAATCTTCTGTGACATTAAATATGTTCATCATGTTGTTCAACTATCACTATTAACTGTCCTGAATTTTTCCATCACGCTTAACATGAAGCTCGGTGGCTTTATGTGGTTTTTAACACAGTGGCAAATGGAGGAGACTGCCACCTGGCCGAATCTGGTTAATCTGAAAGGTCAAGAAGCCTTCTTTGTGTGACATTTGCTACCCTCTCCACTCCCTACCATCTCAACATAGCTGGTATAGCGGGTGATCCTGTGTGTAGCATGCCTTTTCTTGTCCCATGCAGGTTGTGGTGATGCTGAGGTGCTAACATGGTTTTGAGGCTCAGGCTAAGGTCTGCGTTTCCCATGTTTCATTTCCTGGCCCAGTGAGCTTCAAGCTTGTGGTTTAAGCTCTATCTGTGAATGCTCAAGGCCAAGGCAGACTACCCAAGACAAAGAACAAAAGAACACTCAGTTGCTCACAGTTCAAGCCACCCTCTGAGGCCATCTCTAACCCCAGGCAGCATTCATGTGCCTTTCTACACACAAACACCCTCCCCAGCCCCACCTTCCTCCCCTTTCCTCTGTTAAGAGTCCATATTCCCTTAGCCTCATTTTCTTTAGTCATTCACGAATTTTCATCTTAAGATACAGCGAGTAATTTCTTCCTTGATGCAGTGACATACTAGGGTTGGTGTCACCCAGCGTGGTAACTCATGGTGTCACCCCCCATGGACCTCCTCCCGTACCAGACCATACAGAATCTTTAGTAATGTTCGTTACCAATTTTAATCATAGACTAATATGGTATAAATATAGTTGTAAATTGCTTAAACGTAATATTTCTTAGATTATATGAATACTAACAACAAAATTGTTTTATAAAATCTTTCTACACTGAATTACAACATTATTAGTTACAACATTATTAGTAACTGAGTGGAAGCCTTTTTTTATTTTTCTCCTCTTTTCCTTTAATTACTACTTCATTCTCAAGAGTTATTGATAGAGGCTCACAAATACTAATTACCACAATACTGTAGCTAAAACACCAGAAAATCTGACAAAATGAGCGACTGTAAAAACACCAACAGCAACGGAAAAAGAGCACCTGCTTGTATTGTGTGTAGACGGAACCACATCATTCGAAGCATCGTTATAATTGACTAATATGACAGCTCTGACCAGAGCACATTAGAAGGTTCAAAAAGTAAATGAGTATAGAATTTTAGCCTTGTATATTGATACATGTAAGCTGGGCTCACAAAAAATGTTTTTGTTGTTATAACTAAGCCGGGTGCCATCGAGTCGATTCCAACTCATAGCGACCCTGCAGGACAGAATAGAACTGCCCCATGTGGTTTCCAAGTTGCAGCTGGTGGATTCAAACTGCTGACCTTTTGGTTAGCAGCCGTAGCTCTTAACCACTTCACCACGAGGGCTCCTATAACTGATTAGAGGGATATCTTTATTAAAAAATAATAATAAATTTCTGCTGAAACACTGCACAAAGATTTTATAGACATTTTGGTGTCACCCCCTCTGACAGTGTCACCCAGTGCGGTGCGCATCGCCACCCCAAACCCCAGTAGTGATGCCACTGACTAGATGAATTGCTCCTTCTCTACCCCACCCTCTAACCTCGCTCTGAGGTAATTTCCTAAATCTCTTTGACAAGCCAGTTTACGCTCGATGAGGATTAAATGTTATTTTTAACCTGAACCACACACAAGGAAATGATGCAATGATTCCTTTGCGCTGGCTGAACGGTTCCTCTTTTTGGTCTTTGGATTCATCTGATTCTGAACTTTGTTTCTGGCCTACATGAGTAACTGCAATCAACAATGAAGCCCACGTCTTGTAAAGGGTTTGCGAGTAGTGATTGTTTCCTAACTTACAGGCATTTTTATCAGATGTTGACTCCAATGTCAAAAATCAGGATGATTTTAATTCATCATAGGCTCTCCCAAGGGTCTCTTGGATCCCAAAAGGTCTTCTGCACCCTCTTCATCCCATTCATGAAATCTGCTCCTGTACTGGAAGGCAGGCCATCGACTCTGCCATCTGGGGCTATTTTGATAGGTCACTGACTTGTCTGCCACCCCCTAATGTCTTATCCAGACCTTCTATGTAGCACATTATTGATTTCTTAATTGGTAATTATTTTTTTGTGCATTTATCTTTGAGCCTGTATGTCTAGATCAGGGTTTCTCAATCTCAGCAGTATTGACATTTTGATCAGAACAATTCTTTGTTGTGGGGGGCATGGAAAGATTAATCCAAAGAACTAACGGACCGCAACTACCACAGCCTTCACCAGACTGAGTCCAGCACAACTAGATAGTGCCCGGCTACCACCACTGACTGCTGTGACAGGGATCACAATAAAGGGTTCTCGACAGGGCTGGAGAAAAATGTAGAACAAAATTCTAACTCACAAAAAAAAAAAAGACTAGACTTACTGGTCTGACAGAGACTGGAGAAACCCCGAGAGTATGGCCCCCGGGACATCCTGTTAGCTCAGTAATGAAGTCACTCCTGAGGTTCACTCTTAAACCAAAGATTAGACAGGCCCATAAAACAAAAGGAGACTAAATGGACACACCAGCCCAGGGGCAAGGACAAGAAGGCAGGAGGAGACAGGAAAGCTGGTAAAGGGGAACCCAATGTTAAGAAGGGGAGAATGTTGATATGTTGTGGGGTTGGCAACAAATGTCACAAAACAATATGTATATTAATTGTTTAATGAGAAGCTACTTTGCTCCATAAACTTTCATCTAAAGTACAATTTAAAAAAAAATCGGGAAATATAAAAAAAAAATATATATCTATATGAGTGTAAACCAACAACAGTTAAGCCAAAGCACAGATGAGAACTTTAAGGGGCAGAGAAAGAGCCTAAATTAATGGAGATGAAACAATATGGGTAGAGACAGTGGGAACGGTGACACAATGTGAAATATGTAACCAATGTCATTGACCTGTTCATGTAGAAATTGTGAATGGATGTAGATTTGGTTGTGTATATTGCCACCAAAAATAAATATTTTTTAATGCAAAAAATAATAATTGTCCTTTGTAGGGGGCTAGCCTGTGTATTTTAGGATGTTTAGCAGCATCCTGGCCTCTACCCACTAGATACCAGTAGCATCTCCACCTCCCATCTCCCAGTTGTTACAACCAAATGTGTGCAGACATGGCCAAATGTCCTTGGGGAGGTGGGAAGGAGGGAATCATCGCTCAGTTGAGAGCCACTGGCTTTTATGCCCTTTTAAAGTCCAAGTTGCTTTTTGACAGGAACTAAGCTCATTTGGACAGGCTTCAGCACAACAGGAAGGTGCTTAGAGAGGCTATTCAAAGATGATCACAATCACTAAACATGTAACAAGAATTCTTGGCTCACTGCTAAAGAAAATGGAAAATGTAAACAAATGATCCAGTAAAGAGACGATAATTTGTCTCATTCAGCCTTCCTTTCTTATCAATGAGATTAAAACGATACTACTTCACTCTCCTTTAATAACTGCACAAAGTCATTGAAAATTAGTGCGGGATATTTTTATCTCCTTGTAATTAAACTGTTCCCACAAAATAAGGTAAGAGGCAGGTAAACTGAAGCCATGCACAAATGTGTGACGGATCATGAGCCCCACAGTGAAGGGACCTGCATGGGGACAGACATTCCTTTGCAATCGCCACGTTGCAGGGCAGGGAGTGTGGGGAGGCACCTCACCCCTGGCAGGCTCTGGACCTTGTAAAGTGCCTCAAGTATCTTCCACGGGTGACAAAAGCAAAAGATAGATAAGAACTGATACATCGTTATAATTGCTGCTGTTATTCATCCATTCAAGTGGCATTAAACTGCTGGATTCTGGAAATAAATGCTTCTAAATGATCTCTTTATAGCCCTCTCTCTAGGCAAAAAAACAAAACCTTTTATCAGTTAATCTGCTGATGAATTTACATGGGCTATTTTTATTCTATTCATAAGAGGCAAGGCATGCAGGTCCTGCCAGTTCTTACATGCATTGCATAACAATTCAATTAAACATACATTGACTCAAACGATGGGCAAGGCAGTCAGAGGGTCACCGCAGTGGAAATGTCCAGAAGAATAAGAAAATAAGGCTCTGCCCTCAGAAAGCTTACCTTACGATTTCTATAACAATTGGTTGTATATTTTTATTATATCCCCAACTAGGTGGTTTTACTCATCTTTGTTACTTCAAAGACAGGTACTGAGAGTTCGAACAGAGTTTTAAAATCCTTTGGTAGTTCAAAAGCTTGAGCAACCACAGCCGATCAGGTGATGAAGAAAAAGTTTATGGAGACATGGTTTCTGAAGTGAGGGTGGGTGTTGAAAACATTAGTGACAAGGTTTTTTTTGCCTGATTATAAAATAAGTGCATGTCTCTTGTTTTTAAAAAATATACGGAAATCAAAGAAAAGCCCAAGAAGAAATGGTTTTCCATAACCAGTGGAAGGTCTGGGCAATGGCACAGAACCTGGCATGCTGGAGATGGCAAAACCTGTGGGGGACCCTGGGAGCTGTGGAGGAACGTGCGGTGAGGACCTGAATGCCAGACCTAGTTAGGAGAGCAGTGAGGAGCCATCGATGGTTACTGACCTCATTTCATCCTCACAACCACCCTGTTAGGACGCAGTGCTTCTCTTCAATTTACAGATGAGGAGTTGGGGGATTTAAGGAGTGAAATAACTTGCCCAAGGTCATGCAGCTAGTGGGTGGGAAAATTGGACAGTCCAAAACCCCATGCCCTTTTCACTATTCAGATGCCCCCATACAAAGTGGAGGCTGAGTGGGGCAAGCCAAGGATCTAGCTCAGAAGGTATGCATTTGACACAATGGGATGGTAATGTCATGGATCAAAAGTTTTCATAGGCACAGGAAAAAGATCCAACAGACTTTGTAGATAAAGGAGCAGTTTACAACCCAGAGAGTGCTACCTGGAGCAGGTGGCCCAGCAGCACTCCTTGGTGGAGGGCACATTCCCTGGCCTTCTGGTGTCCAGCATGAAGCACCGCTGCCAAGATACTACTTGAGTATGGTCAGGATCCCTTCAGGGGCTTTGAGCAGGTCCCTCTGCATTTCTCATGGGGAGTTCATGTCACTGGCCAGTCCCAGCTGTTCTGGACAGTCTGGCTAAAAGCCGCCTGCTCGCTAAGGCGTGGGTGGCTGGAACCCCAGCACCTTCCTGAGTGCTGCAGGCTAGCCTGGGAGAATCTGGGATCTATTCCCAGGCTTACCATGCCCTGGTAGACCCAGGCCTGATGCCAAGAAAGGAGAACATTTCAAAAGAAGATTCATGAGTGTGAACAGGGTTAGCAGCGTCAGATGCTACAGAAAGGGCACAGGGCAGAGTGCAACTCTTTTGGACTTTTATGGAGTTACTGGGAATCTTTGAGGAAGTGCCTTTGAACTGTAGTGATGGCAGAAGCCGGATTACTCAGGATCACAGAGGGAAAGAAGGATGACTAAACAAATACATTAGTTATTATCTACTCCTTCTAGAACTATGTTGGTAATGGGGAGGAGAGAAATAAGAGGTAGTAGTAGGATTGGAAGGATTTGTTTAAGTCCAGGTAGGCTGCAAACTTTTCTCCTTCAGCAGCATCTAACGAATATTTTTCTGGGCCTTGTATGTGCCAGGCACTGTCCTAGGCTCCAGAGATACAACCATGAAGACAATCGACACAATTCCTGCCCTCGTGTAACTTATTACATTTGGGGGTGAGGATGGGAGGTGGCAGACTACATACATGCAAATAAACACATAAATATAAATGAGATAATTTCAGATAATGATGTGAAACTGTCAATGATTTGAAGAAATACATCAGTGTCACAGGCTGGAGGCTGGGTTTGGGGTGCTCCAAGAAGGCCTTTTTAAATGAAGCCTCACCAATGAGAAGGAACCAGCCATGCAGTGTCTGACAGAGGGGACAGCAATTTCCTTTCGAGGCCCTTGGCAGGAACCAGTGTGGCTCGTTCAAGGAACTAAACGGCCAGGGTGGAAAGACACAGAAAGCAAGGGAGAGGGAAAGAGAGGGTGCAGGAGCCAGGTCTGGGCACTACCTGTAGGCCACCAAAAGGACTCTGGGTTTAACTCTAATTGCAATGTGATTATCCTGTGTGCTGTAAATTCTAACCTTTATGATGTTAATGAGGCAGGATTAGAGGGACCTCCTACTACCAAAAAATAAGAGCTGGGAACAAAGCACGTCCTTTGGGCCCAGGGTCCCTGCGCTGAGAAGCTCCTAGACTAGGGGAAGATCGATGACAAGGACCATAGCCGACACAGACAGACAGCCTTCCCCTGGAGCTGGCAACCTGAATTCGGATTTCTAGCCTCCTAGACCGTGAGAGAATAAATTTCTGTTTGTTAAAGTCATCCACTTTGTGGTATTTCTGTTACAGCTGCACTAGACAACTAAGACCGGTAGCAGCAGTGGAGACGGTGAGACTATTTTGGACATAGTGTAGATAGTACTTGCTGATGAGCTGAATGTGGGGAGAGTGGGAAAGAGTGTAATGGAGGATGAGCCCTAGGGCTTTGCCCACGAAACCTGGATGAACGGAGGCGCTATTTACTGACATGGGAAGACTGGAGGAGGAGTTAGAGGGGAGCAGGAAATAACAGCTTCGGTTTTGGACAAGTTAACTCTGACACCCCGGTTAAACGTGCAGGACGAGATGTCAAGTAGGCAGCTGGAAGAAGTCAGGAGAGCAGCATAGATTTTGGAGTCAATCACACAATATTAAAAAGCAACAGGATTGGTTAAACGTAGAATTATCTTATGACCCAGCAATTCCACTTCTCAGCATATGCCCAAAAGAGCTGAAACGGTTGTTCAAACACTTGCACACAAATGTTCACAGTAACATTATACACAATATTCACAAAGGTGGACACAACCCAAATGTCCATCAGCTGATGAATGAATAAACAAAATGTGCTATGTCCAAACACCGGAATATTATTCAGCCACAAAAAGGAATAAAGTACTAATATAAGCCACAACATGGATGCACCTTGAAAACATTATGCTAAATGAAAAAGCCAGACAGAAAAAGTCACTTATCGTATGATTACATTTAAATGAAACATCCAGAATAGGCCAATCCATAGAGACAGAAAACAGATGAATGTAGTTGTTGGGACCTGAGGGAGGGAAGAATGGAGAGTGACTGCTTAATGGATATGGGTGATAAAAATGTTCTGGATAGATAGTGGTGATGGTTACACAACACTGCAAACGCATTAACTGTCACTCAATTATGCACTTTAAAATGGTGAATTTTATGTGCATTTTAATATGCACACACAAATAAGCAATGGGATTAGATTAGCCAATCTGAGGAAAAGATGTAGATAGAGAAGAAGATCCTGAATTGAGCAATGGTACACCAACATTTGGAATCCCTGGGTGATACAGTTAACATGCTTGGCTGCTAACCAAAAGGTTGGAGGTTCAAGTCCACCTAGAGGCACCCTGGATGATCTACTTCTGAAAAAAATCAGTCACTGAAAGCCCTATGGAGCACAGTTCTACTCTGACACATGGGGTTGCCATGAGTTAGAACCAACTCTACAGCAACTGGTATACTCCAGTATTTACAGGCCAGGCAGAGAAAGGATGGCCAGCAAAGAAGGCTCAAACAGAGCAACCAGGATATGGGAGGAAAACCAGGAGAGCTGCTGTCCTCGGACTCAAATCTGAACTGTGTTTCAAGGGGAGTAGAATAACCAGCCATGTGAAAGGGTGAATCCCTGGTGGTTTAGGTGGATACTGCTGGTTCCCCTCCACAGGGGACTCTGTCATCAGCAATGCATGAAAGTGCTCATTTCCCACACAGCCTTGCCAACACAGTGTGCTGTCAAACTTTTTTGCCATTCTCAAAGGTCAGAAATGGTAGCTCCATGTAGTTTTCACTTGCAATTCTTTTATTGAAAGTGAGGTTGAGCATTTTTTCAAATGTTTATGGGCCATTTATCTTTCTTCTGTTGTGAGCTGTTTGTTCATGGTCTTTGATCTTTTTGTTGTTGCTGTTGTTAAGTGCTGGTTTTTTAATTCTTCATTTCTAGAAGCTCATGAATACCAGGGAGTTTGGTCCTTTGTGACGTAACGTCTCCTTCTTGAAACTCTCCTCTCTGTTTCTGTAACGTCACTCTCTGCTAAGTCTTCTCTTACTTCCCAGGATGCTCATCTCATTGTTTGGGGATTTGTGTGTGTCTAAGTTATTCTTCCCCTTTGCACCTTTTAAATGTTGGTGTGCCCCATTGTTGGCTGCCTTCCTTCTCTACACTCTTCTGAGCCATCCCCTCCACCCCATCTCTTCCTCCATGGAGGTTCTAATTACAGCTCTGTGCTAAAAATTCCCAAATCTATATGCACCAGGATGTTAAAATAAGACTTTTCTGATGTTTCAGTCTGGACTGAGACCCCAAAGCTGAGAACAAAGAGTGTTAGGTGCCCACATGTTCTAAAGAGATATGTTAGGCCATCTATGGAGATACAGCAGAGGGTGATCCAAAAAACTGCTCAGGGGCCCCTTAGAGCCCCATCGCAAGGGTCCTAAGGGGGGCTAGAGTATTGATCCTGGCCTTCTTTACAGAGTTGTGGGAGTGCGGTGGCTCCTCCCACCCTTCAGGCCAAGCTGGGGCTTTGAGAGAATCTTTCAAAGAGCCTGGCCTGTGTCTTCTGGAATTGAGGGGACACAGGAATTGCTACCTGACTCATGCTTGGAAAACGCTGAAGGTGGGAGGCTGGCTTGCTGCCTGGTCAGCAGAGGAGGAGGGAGGGCCCCAGTGGAGTGAGCTCAACGCCTACCAGTGTGACTCTGCTGTTTCTGGTCCTGTGGCCCCAGTTACTGATCATTTTCTCACTCTTGGTCACAGAAAGTTGGGACAAAATCTTAAAGGTATTAAAAGGACATAATTGCTCATTGTGCAGAAAGTTGGGAGATCAACTTGACACGGTAACAATAGAAGAAAGGAAATGTCAAATAGGCAGAATTGGGTAAATCTTGGAAAACCAGCCCTAAGTGTTCATGGAAAACATCCTAACAAATGTTCTTACAAAAGATGAGTATAGGAAAAAATTTACATGATTCTATCACATATCTTTCACCTAAGATTTTTTAATAGCTATTGAAATCAGATCTTAGTTTGAATAAATAAGTTGTTTCAAAGAAGGAGCAAATGAAAGGAGGCCTCATTTTTAGTGGTAAGAGCGCTAGCTTTGGAGTCATACAGACCTGGGGTTGGAAGCTCAGTTCCACTGTTTACTAGTGGTGGAACTTTGGGCAAATTATTCTACTCCTGCAAGCCTCAATTTCCTCCTTTATAAAGTAAAAACAATAGCTGACAAGACCATTACAGGAACTAAATAAGAATATGTAAATGACATGCTTAGCAGTGTCTGGGATTTAGTCACTGGCTGCGAAAGAGAACACAACGTAGACCTATGTTTCTATTTAAACTGCGATGAAAAGAACGTACATCGTCCTGACCATTCCAAGTCTTCGGTTTTGGTCACTTGGTCTGGTGCTTTCTGACGGATGCTGCTTACCTTCATGGAAGCATAATGAAGTTTCCAGAGAAAATTCTCTGTAATGTGTTCTGTAGGAAATTGAGGGGAAAATGAACCAAACTGAAGTATGGCAACATGGCTTTGGTGTTCAGAAAAACTATTTGCTCATCATAAACTAAGTTAAAAACATAGTTGCACAAATAGATAACTAAATAATACTCAGACCAACAGATTTGAGCTTTCCTGTAAGTACCATCTTATTTAAGATTGTTCAACTGAACTAACCTAGCCACTTAAAATTTAGATATGTCATTTAAAAAAAATTCACTTTCATACACATATAAAGTCATGCTGCTGTAATAAACACAGATAGCAAACACACCTATAAGAAGGAACTGGCATGACTGTACATTGAACTCCATGCTATGTTAGAGATATCCCTTGACTTTTCCTGTTTGGTAAGCATGGGCATCTGGCTCCACATTCAGCTCCTACAGCCCATGCATCCAAGACAGCTGGGAGCCATACTTACTATCACAAATCAAGACAAATCATCAGAATGAGTTCTTGGACTTAACCAGGTGGGCTCTGTGTGTCTATTTGGCATAAAGGCCAGGCTCATTTGGTCCATGGCCATATACAGGTTAAAATATTGTTAGCTCGGTCATCAATATCACAAAAAACAATTAGATATAGAGTTTAGAGATACATAAAATACGGATGTCTGTGAGCTTCAGATTCCATAATAAATCTAAATCAAGATATGAAAGGAAGCTACTTCTTAGCCAATATTTTGCTAGCCAGAATTGTAGGGTCTGAATCACTCTCTCAATCAAAATCATTACCTCAAGGTCATAAAAATCCTGTTTTTCAATGGATTCTATATGAATACCTGGCTTTATCTTGCTTCAAAGGCCAGCTTTGTTCTTTGGTTATAAAGGTTTGTTGTATCTCTCCTACCCAGTTATGTGCTGCCTGTTACACGAACTGTAGCTCAGGAAAAACAGGAGGCATGTTGCAGCAGTGGGCAGAGACTCCAAGTGTGACTCAAACCAAAAACCAAATCCATTGCTGTCGAGTCAATTCCAACTCTGATCCTATAGGACAAAGTAGAACTGCCCCACAAGGTTTCCAAGGCTGTAAATCTTTACAAAAGCAGACTGTCACATCCTTCTGCCGTGGAGTGGTTGGTGGGTTCGAACTACTGACCTTTTGGTTCGCAGCCGAGTGCTTTAACCACTGCGCCACCAGGGCTCCAGTATGAGTGTAACTACACAGTGTCGAAACAACCAGCTGACAGTGATCTACACAATCAGCCAACTGGACTGACTGATGTTTTCCTTTTGAATTTGAATTATTAAAAAGAACATGAATTTCTCTATTCCATTTGCAAGAAAACATTTGAGTTTCCTGGTTTGTAAGGAGCCCTGATTGCACAGTGGTTAAGCCCTCGGCTGCTAACTGAAAGGTAGATAGTTTAAACTCACTGGCCGCTCTTGGGAGAAAGATGTGGCAGTCTGTTTCCATAAAGATTACAGCCTTGGAATCCCTATGGGATGAGTTTTTCTTGGTTTGTAATGAATGAAAACTATAAACAAGCAGTCCATTTGCCCCCACCATACCAGTATCATACTCATTGTCGTCAAGTTGACCCTAACTCATAGGGACCCCAAATCACAGCAGTCCCATATGTGTCAAGAGTGGAATTCTACTCCATAAGTTTTCAATGGCTGATTTGAGGGAGAAGTAGATTGCCAAGCCTTTCTTCCAGGGCACCTATGCGTGAACTCAAACCTCCAACCTTTCAGTTAGCAGCTGAGTATATTAACCATTCACACCACCCAGGAACTGAGTCCCCCACTTTAAGCACATGCCTAACAGGGATAACGCCTCACACTTCTTCCCATTGCTAAGGCCCAGTTATTCACCCAGCACACATGGGAAGCTGATCTGAGTACACTCAGCCTGTGGCATGCACGATGTGTGACAGACCGCAACCCTGTAACGAACTTTGACTGTTTTCACCAGGATCTGGTTATCATTTCCTTGGGGGCATCCTTCATATGAGGTAAGAGAAGTCATTATGCTTGTCCTCTTACCCAGAAGACTTGTGACAAATACAAGTGACTAAAGATTGCACATAAGATGGTAAGCTCTGTTACATCTATCAACCCCTCATTAATCCAGCACCACTGGAGAATGAACTAGTCCATATAAATTCACTTTGTAGATGACTGAAGTGTTTGGAAAATAGAAAGTTCCAAAAATTTCATACTACTATTTTTTAATGAAAATATTCCTAAAAATGTACTCTCCACATTCTTAAACCAAGGATAACCAACCAAACCAAACCCATTGCCGTTCAGTCAATTCTGACTCATAGCAACCCCACAGGACAGAGTAGAAGTGTCCCATAGGGTTTCCAAGAAGCAGCTGGTGGATTCAAACTGCTGACCTTTCGGTTAGCAGCCGAGCTTTTAACCACTACACCACCAGGACTCCCAACCAACAATAGCTGAACATAATCTAAACCTTTCTTAATGATACAGGTTCATCACTGACTACTAGGGCAGAGAAGACCTCGTGTCTTACAGCCGCTGGCATCCCTGGTTTCCATGTTTTCTCCTCTAATATAAAGCTGTCTGATGTGCTCTCTGTTCCCTGTATCATCCTCATTCCCAATTTGCGTCTCCTAATCTGTTACAAGGAGCCCTTGTGGCACAGTGATTAGGCAGCCAGCTGCTAACAAAAAGGTCGGCAGTTCAAATCCACCAGCCACTCCTTGGAAACCCTATGCGGCAGTTCCACTCTCATCTATAGGGTCGCTATGAGTTGGAATCCACTCGAGGGCAATGGGTTTTAATCTGTTACAAAAGATCAGAAACTGGACAAACAAGGCATTAAAATTGTTCCTGAAGTAAAACGGACACTTCCAAGTTAGAGTCTGAAAGACTTCCCTAGGGGTTAAACTGCAAAGACTTGGAAAATCTTCTTTTCTTGCTCCCTGTTCTGAGTGAGTGAGGTTGTCAGGCCCCTTGTACTCAGGATAACTAAAGTGAGTGTTGTGCTATGCTGACACAAAGCAGGTCACAAGAGAGTCTTCTGGTCTCCTTGGGATTTTATAAATGTATGCCATAAAAAGAAACAGATCAACTGTAGCTCGGAAAATAAGCTTCTGTATTAGGAGCCCAGTGGGACTGTTTTGTTGTTGTTTTCATCAGTTTGGAATATGGTTGTATCGTAAGAGTGGAACTCTCTGGAACGACATTTCCATGATGTAAAATTAGCCAGAGAAATTCTAATTCCCCAAATGGTTCGATAGATTAAAGACCACGAAGGAATAAACTTGACTTTGAAACCGAAAAGAGTACTTACCAAATTAGATTCTTCACTGCATCCTCTCACTTTTAAATAGGACACACGTATTCAATTGTTAAATTTCTGCAGATTGGAGCTGCTTGCTTGGTCACCCTTGATTTTGCAGAGAATGAAGATTTTTCTGCATTATGCAACTATCTTCTTGTGGTAGGTGTTGTTGTTGTAAAAAGAAGAAAAAGAAAAGCTAATGTTTATTAAATACTTACCATGAGCCAAGCATTATGCCAAATGCTTGATGCATCATCTTATCAAATTTTCCCAGTAACCTCGGAGGTAAGTATGATTATCATTGTTCTCGTTTAACAGATGAATAAACAGAGGCCTAAGGTGTTCGTATAACTTGTTCTGAGTCATTCAGTTAGGGACTGGTGGAGCCAAGATTTTAATCCAGGCAGTCTGACTCCAGAGCTTGCATTTTTAATCAGTATGGTATACAGAAAGAGGTAAATGTCAAACTTAGTTACTAAATTAGTGTAATCTTGGTAAAATGACAAAGTTTAAAATTATGTAATTAAAAACTATGTACGACAAAAATACGTGCACCAGGGATGTTTTCAAAATCTCTCAGAAAGACTGGTTATGCTATAAAATACTAATTAATATTTTACAAGGTAAATTATGGGTTTTTAACTTGCTTACTAAATAACATTTATTCTAAGTTCTCTCCCAGATGAATATTTATGGAAAACTATAGATATGAATACATATGTATGAGAATTTTTTAAACCAAGATCATTATCTTCAAGGTGGAGCTATGAAAAGGTATATAAGAGCTATTAATTAGTAATGGGAGGAAAATGTCAAAACTGCCTGCTGCAGAGAGGTTGGCAGGAGAGAGGAGAGGTAGGGAGTGGGATGGAAATGATGACAAGTCACAATACAATCATACTTTAGACATTCTTACAGTAAGAAGAAAACTATTTCCAGGACTATACCATACTAGTGCATTTTCAAGCCTTGCAGGCTTTTCAGAGTCCCTCAGAGCTCAATGTGTATATTATTAACTACCTGGTTTGGAATAATACATATTAGGACACAGAAATGACAAAACAAGTAGAGCTTGCTCTTTAATTTTCTGTTCCAGACTCCTAAATGGCTCTATTGCTGCTCTTAAATAAAACCCCTAAGTTGTCACAACTTTTGGGCCTATGATTCTCAGTAACAGTCTTCAGTGCAATCTTTTTCCAGTTACAGATTACAAAACAAAATAAAACAAAACAAAGAACTAAATTATCTCATTGCTTGGCTTTCCTTTTCTTTTCTTTGGTGTTCTTTTGTCTTCAGAGTTAGTATTCATGTGGCACTTTTGGAAATTTGCACTCAAATGTATTAACAATGAGAATTTCATTGGTGTAGATAAATATGATTATTATGCCACATCTATAATATTTAAGGCAACTTAAAAATACAAACAAACATTGCATAGAAGGATGTATTCACTTGCTCAGAGTTAGTTGCTGAGAATATTACTCCATGACCTGCCTCAAGCCCCTAAATATATCATGCAATTAAATTATGCCGACAAGTAGTAACAGGGGGGCTGACATCTGTCAAGGATGAAGATTCTGGTGATTAAAGACTAGTTCAGGAGGCAGGAAAGTCAAGGACTCCTTTTCCCTTTCCCTGAAGCCTTACACAAGCCTCCCCCCTTATATTTCAGTTTCTCCATATTAAAATGCAGAGGGGGGGAAAAAAAACAACAACCACTTCTCCACAAGTATGAAAAGTAATTTATATTTAGGGTAAGTCTGCAAAGAAGGTCACTGCCCCTTTAACATTCAATTCAGGGATAATGCTCTGGGAATAGACCTTTATCATAGGATAAAGGTCTCCAATAGGTTTTATTCAAGGAGCTGCAAAGCTCAGACATTATGGAAAATAAATGTCATGTCAAGGTTTGATATTTATTTTCAAAGCAAGAAGCCTGACCACAGTGGTTATCTAAACCAAAGTAGCGAGGCCAGGGATGGTGGAGTAGTCACACACTTCTGGTGGTCCCACTTACAACAAAGACCCAAAAAAACAAATGAATCAATTTTATATGGCAATCTAGGGGCCCTGAACATCAAAGGCAAAGTTGAGGAATCAGACTGAGTGGCAGGGAGAGGGAGAGATGGTTTGCAAGCAGCAGGGAGTTGCCAGAATTGACCTGGTGGAAGCCAAACCCTTCAGGCCGGATCAACTTGTGGTGTGTGGTGAGGAAAGCAGCAGCACCCGGGAGGCACTTTCCACATTGGGAGAGACCCAGTGGCAGAGAGTCTATTTGGTCATCCAGAACTAGTGAGAAGCAGCCCTTGATCAGCAAAATATAAGTACTTGCATCTGGCCTACTGCACAGATCAAAAACACCTCTCTTTGGGAAAAACCTCTCTCCCATTTACCACCCCGCTCCCTGTTCTGCACTGGGTCCAGGATGGCTTCAGCAACTGCCGAGTTTCCTGGGCCAGAGGTAGGACCTATCACACACCCTGAGCCATTCTCTAGGCCTTGGAGGGGGAACAAATTAACAAACAGGGGAAAAAACAATCTGCCAGCTTCCCTAAGCCAGGAACTCAGGGTAGGCACAGCTCCTTTGCCTAGGCACAGGGATAAGAGGTCCACGGACTGTAGGTTAGAGCTTGCACAGCACACTTGGTGGCTGACTACCTGGACACCTGAGCTGAATCCATACAGGTGGAGTGGGCGGACTCCTGAGCTCACATACTTAGTGGCAGGTCTGGCCACCTGGTGGCAGGACGCTGGTGCTTCAGGGAGACCGGTGATCAGGCTAGTTCACAGAAGCAGCCTATTTGGGCATATCAAAACAAGAAGCTAGGACACAGTAAGCAAACATAAATAAATATAATAACTTATTGATGGCTCGAAGACAACAGTCAATAACAAATCAAATAAAGAGGCAGACGATGAAGGCTTCAGCAAGCTCCCAAAATAAAGAATCAAGAAATTTTCTGGACGAAGAGAATTTCTTGGAATTACTGGAGGCAGAACACAAAAGATTAATAGACAGAACTCTTCAAGATATCAAGAAAGAGATCGGGCAAAATGCAGACCAAGCAATAGAAGAACTTAAGAAGATTAGAGAAGAGCATAATGACAAATTTAACAGGCTGCAAGAATCCACAGAAAGACAGCAATCAGGAATCCAGAAGATTAACAATAAAATTTCAGAATTAGACTACTCAACCTAAAGTCATAGGTGCAGAATTGAGGCAATGGAAGTCAGAATTAGTGAGATTGAAGATAAAGCACTTGACACCAACTTATTTGAGGACAAATCAGATAAAAGGATTAAAAAATATGAAGAAACCTTAAGAATTATGTGGGACTCTATCAAGAGGAATAACCTACGAGTGATTGGAGTAGCAGAACAGAGGGAGATAACAGAAAACACAGAGAGAATTGTTGAAGATTTGTTGGCAGAAAACTTCCCTGATATCGTGAAAGATGACAAGATATCTATCTAAGATGCTCATCAAACCCCACATAAGGTAGATCCCAAAAGAAAGTCACAAAGACATATTATAATCAAACTTGTCAAAACCAAAGATAAAGAGAGAATTTAAAGAGTGGCTAGGGATAAACGAAAAATCATCTACAAGGGAGAGTCAATAAGAATAAGCGCAGACTACTCAGCAGAAACCATGCAGGCAAGAAGGCAATGGGATGACATGTATAAAGCCTTGAAGGAAAAAATTGCCAGCCAAGAATTACATATCTAGCAAAACTGTCTCTCAAACATTCTGGTGAAATTAGGGCATTTCCAGATAAACAGAAGTTTAGGGGATTTTCAAAAACCAAACCAAAATTACAAGAAATACTAAAGGGAGTCCTCTGGTTAGAAAATCAATAACATCAGATAACAACTCAAGACTGGAACACAGGACAGAGCAACCAGATATCAACCCAGACAGAGAAGTCACAAAAATAAATCAAAGCTAAAGCACTGAAAATAGGGAAACAGGTGTCAATATGTAAAAGATGACAACATTAAAACAAAAAAGAGGGGCTAAAAAAATGTAGACATAGATTCTTCATACAGAGAGGAAGTCAAGGCGATATAAAGAAATAAAAGACTGGTATAAAGTTAGAAAGATAGGGGTAAATATTAAGGTAACCACCAAGGAAACTAAAAATCCTACAAGTCAAAATAAAAAACAAGAAAAATATAAAGACTCAGCAAATACAAAAACAACAATGAAAAAGATGAAAAGAAAATACATAAAGAAAAACTACTCAGTACAGAAAATTAAGTGGATCAAAGAAACTGTCAACAACATTAAAAAAAAAAAAAAGACATCAAAATGACAGCACAAACCCATACCTATTCATAATTACACTGAATGTGAATGGACTAAATGCACCAATAAAGAGACAGAGAGTGGCAGAATGGATAAAAAACACAATCTGTCTATATGCTGCCTACAAAAGACACACCTTAGACTGAAAGACACAAACAAACTAAAACTCAGAGGATGGAAAAAAATATATCAAGCACACAACACTCAAACAAGAGCAGGAGTGGCAATATTAATCTCTAACAAAATAGACTTCAAAGTAAAATCCACCACAAAGGATAAGGAAGGACACTATGTAATGATTAAAGGGTCAGTACACCAGGAGGACATAACTATAATATATATTTACACATCCAACGACAGGGCTCCAAAATACATAAAACAAACTCCAACAGCGTTGAAAAGAGAGATAGACAGCTCCACAATAACAGTAGGAGACTTCAACATACTACTTTCAATGAAGGACAGAACATCCAGAAAGAAGCTCAATAAAGACATGGAAGATCTAAATGCTACAATCAACCAACTTGATCTGATGGACATATACCAAACACTCCACCGAACAGCAGCCAAGTATACCTTCTTTTCCAACACACATGAAACATTCTCCAGAATAGACCACGTATTAGGCCATAAAGCAAGCCTTAACAAAATCCAAAGCATTGAAGTATTACAAAGCATCTTTTCTGACCACAAAGCCATAAAAGCAGAAATCAACAACAGAAACAGCAAGGAAAAGAAAAATCAACAGATGGAAACTGAACAACACCTTGCTCAAAAACTACTGGGTTATAGAAGAAATTAAAGATGGAATAAAGAAATTCATAGAATCCAACAAGAATGAAAACACATCCTACCAGAACCTTTGGGACATAGCAAAAGCTGTGCTCAGAGGTCAGTTTATAGCAATAAATGCACACATCGAAAAAGAAGAACGAGCCAAAATCAAAACATTAACCCTACAACTGGAGCAAGTAGAAAGAGAGCAGCAAAAGAAGCCCTCAGGTGCTAGAAGAAAGGAAATAATATGAATTAGAGCAGAATTAAATGAAATAGAGAATAGAAAGACAATTGAAAGAGTTAACAAGGCCAAAAGTTGGCTCTTCGAAAAGATCAACAAAATTGATAAACCACTAGCCAAACAGACAAAAGAAAAACAGATATATTCCCTCTCCTTGGAATATATCCTAGAGAAACAAGAGCCATCACACAAATAAATATATGCACACCCATGTTCACTGCAGCACTGTTCATGATAGCAAAAAGATGAAAACAACCTAGGTGCCCCTCAGCAGATGAATGGATAAACAAATTATGGTATACTCACACAATGGAATACTACGCAACAATGAATCTGTGAAACATAACATGGAGGAATCTGGAAGGCATTATGCTGAGTGAATTTAGTCATTCACAAAAGGACAAATATTTTATCAGACCACTATTATAAGAACTCAGGAAAAGGTTTAACCACAGAAGAAAACATTCTTTGATGGTTACGAGGGTGGAGAGGGAGGGAGAGGGTTATTCACTACCTAAATAGTAGAGAAGAATTATCTTAGGTGAAGGGAAGGATAGCATGCTCTACAGGGAAGTCAGCACAACTGGACTAAATCAAAGCTAAGAAGTTTCCTGAATACAACCAAACACTTTGAGGGATGGAGTGGCAGGGGCGGAGGTCTGGGGACTATGGTTTCAGGGGACATCTAGGTCAACTGGCATAACAAAGTTTATTTAAAAAAATGTTCTGCATCCTATTTTGGTGAGTGGGCGTCTGGGGTCTTAAAAGCTAGCGAGCGGTCATCTAAGATACATCAATTAGTCCCAATCCACCTAGAGTAAAGAAGAATGAAGAACACCAAAGTCACAAGGGAAGTATTAGCCCAAGAGACAGAAAGGGCCACATAAACCAGAGACTGCATCAGCCTGAGACCAGAAGAACTAGATGGTGCCTGGCTACCACCAATGACCGCCCTGACAGGGAACACAACAGACAGTCCCTGATGGAGCAGGAGAAAAGCAGGGTGCAGAACTCAAAGTCTAGTGAAAAGGCCAGACTTAATGGTCTAAGACTGGAGGAACCCAGAAAGCATGGCCCCCAGACTCTCCATCAACCCAGAACTAAAACCATTCCTGAGGCCAACTCTTCCAAGATTAGACTGGACTATGAGACATAAAATGGTACTTGTGAAGAGTGTGCTTCTTAGCTCAAGCAGATACATGAGACTAGACAGGCAGCTCCTGTCCGGAGGTGAGATGAGAAGGCAGAGAGGGTCAGGAGCTGGTTGAATGGACACGGGAAATCGGGTGGAAAGGAGGAGTATGCTGTTACAGTATAGGGAGAGCAATTAGGGTCACATAAAAATGTATGTATAAATTTTTGTATGAGAGACTAACTTGAATTGTAAACTTTCATTTAAAGTACAATAATAAAATAAAATTAAAAAGTAGCAGCAAAACTGTATCACTAGTATCTTCAGACTCTGTTGTCCTAAGGCAAAGGACTTGGCAGGCTTCTACTTATTGACTGGGTCTGGATGAGCATTTATGTAGTACGTAAATACTGATTAAGTTAAGTACAAAAATATTTATACAATCCAAAGAGGTGGAAAAACAGATGAAAGAAGATACCTGGTCTTCTCAAAGAAGTCAAATGAAAAGAAAGACATTTAAATGATCTGTTCTGTCACCCAGAGGCAAAGAAGACAACCAGCTTCTTCTGCTGGTTCCCTTTGGCAACTCTATTCAGTTGGGTGGCCCAGGATGTCATCTTCCATGGTTCAATGGAAAACACAGTGTCTTCTTTTATTCTAGGAAAACCACTGAACATAAGCTTTTAAGTGACTCTTCTATTCCACTGGAATTTATTAAGCACCTACAACACAGCCAGAATAAATGGGGCCTAAGATGTTTAAAAGCCATCATTCTTATCTTTCAGAAGTTTAAATCAAGGGATTTGGGGATTCTTGCTGCTATAAACTCTTCAGCTTTTTACACTATAATTGTTTATCTGGAACACTGTAAGATTGTTAAAATAAAACTTCGAGTTTGCAATAATTAGCAAGCTTGTTATCATCACAAGCTCTGGACTTGGGCAAAGTGAAGGACAATTGTTAGTCAAATGATGATCATGTGTAGTGATAATACTTCTATGGCCACTGGCACTTTAAGATAAGATTGCAACTGATGGCCAGTCAATTTTTATTCATTACACAACTGAATATTAGTACAATTTTTGAAAGCTGGTTTACATTTTGTATCACCAAAAAAAAAAAGTTTTAAAGTTACTAGTCACGACACTAAATAGTTACTTGAAAAAAAATCCTTTCTCCGCTGCTAACAGTTCGCCACTGAAATACCTTAAAAGGAATTTATTTCAGAGAATCACATAAACATAAATACTTAAAAAAATACAATACATACTAAGGACAGAGCCAAAAAATAAAGCAAAAAAAACCCCTACCTTTTTTAAAAAGATGACTTGCCAATGATAAAAGTACTTAAGAATAGTTCACTGTTATCTATTCTGAATCATATTAATATCTAGTATGAGGAAGAAAGGAGAAACTTAAAAAGAAAAACTTATTTCAGTGAATTGACTATTCTCATAGTCACACCTTTCTTGGTTTGAAATGTCATGATGATCAGATAAGACAGCATTAAATGCTGCACAAATATATGGTATTACATGAGATTCCAAGAAGCTTTCATATACATTATCTTACTCGACTCACACACAACCCTGTGCAAGAATGAATGACAAGCTCATTTCAAAGGTGACGCCACTGCTGAAGGTCAAACAGAAAAGTGACAAAGCCAGGACACAAATCTGGATCTTCTGCCTCCCGGGTCTGAACACTTTCCAATATATCCAAATTTTGAAAAATATTATTATTGGCTCTGGCATTGTTCAATGTCCTCATTAGGCAGACAAGGAAGAGGAGGAGGCGGCAAAGAGGGAGGAAGTGGGGAGAGAGGAAAGCTTTTGAATTTTCCAAATAATCCACAAATTGCTATGACTATACCACTGTCCTCCGTGCTCACTGTTATCACAGTGGATGGATTGGCTCGTCCCTGTGTAAACTATGGCTGCAAAACCAGCATGTGACCTTAACTCACAGCCACGGGTGCAAGCTATTCTTTGGTTAGTTAGCACTAAGTGATTGTTTTAGCAGTTGGGTTTCTTATGTGAAGATATATATATGTATCTTCTCCCTGAAACAGTCACTTAAGCTCTGATTAATAAATCCCACTACCTATTATCAGTCTCAAGACAATCTTTGCTAGCCAACTGTTTTGCCATACTTGTTGATGTTTCACTTGGAAATCTGCCCCTCCCCCAGACTTCCCCTAGGCCTACTTTCCAACAGTTGTGCAGGTAGTCTATTCACTCTTATTTTTTTAACTTATTTTTTAAGCAAAGTCAACTCAAGAATAGAAATGCCTTTGCCAGGCTCATGGCTTACAACCATAGAATGGGCTAGATGCCCACTGAGCACTGCTCTACAGACCTTTCGTTTGATGTAGACCTTGAAACCAGATTTAAGTAATTCGCTATTCTCCAGGGCAGAAATGGCTGGACACATAGTATCGTAACTGAGAGCTAAGAGAAAAAGTCATCCATCTCGATCATTCATGAAGATCACCAGTACCTGGTGCCGTTGACTTGATTTCAACTCATGGCGACCTCATGTGTTTCAAAGTAGAACTGCACTACACAGAGTTTTCAACGGCTGTGATCTTTCAGAAGTAGATCACCAGGCCTGTTTTCAGAGGCATCTCTGGGTGTATTTGAACAGCCAACCTTTCAGCCAGTAGCCAAACACTTAACTGTCCACCCAAGGACTACATATTATGATTAACCCACTGCCTTCGAGTCGATTCCGACTCAAAGCAACCCAATAGCACAGAGTAGAACTGCCTTATAGGGTTTCCTATGCTGTAACCTTTACAGACAGACTGCCACATCTTTCTCCCACGGAGCAGCTGGTGGGTTCAAACCACACATTCAGTTAGCAGCTGAGTGCTTAACCACTGCACCACCAGGGCTTCTTTATTATGATGATTAGATACTACTTTTTATTATGAGACTCGCATGGCCCCTTGGGAAAGTCTCTTGCCTATGTACTTCTTTATTCATTACTCAGCGTGGTATCTCATGAGCCTACCTTGGACTTGTAAAGTGTTTTGAAATGTTTATATGGAAATGTTGACTGGGCTATAGGAATATGAATTATTATGGTAAATTATAAGCATGAGTGAAGATTATAACTCCCAAAACCCTAGATTATTTCTCATATGAGTAAATGTGAAAATGTTTTAATTAATTAAATACAAAATATTTATGAATCAATGCTGTGTTAATATTAGGTAAATATTAATAAATATGGGAGATATAAAAATGTATAGGACAACCCTGCTGTCAGCGAACTTATAATCTACATGAGAAGAAAAGAGAAAAACACGGTTAAAAACTAACAATGTAAGAGGCGTCAAAAGGCAACATATCGCTAATTGCCACCCGAATGGCAACTGGCAGAATAAGTCTGAGAAGGAGAGACCATGTCCAGCAGTAGGGGGCAGGGGAGAATACAAAAGAAACAAGACTTCATCCAGGTCTTGAAAACTGAATCCAGTGAGACAGGAGGAGGAGATTCTTGGTGGAAGGAATCAGTGAGACAAAGTTCAGAGACAAGAAAGGAAAAAGAGTACAGAAGTGCAGGTTAAGGTGACATGGACGGTTCTAATGAGAGATAGCTCTGGAAAGGCCATTTGGAACTGGACTGTAGAGGACACTGAATGTCAAGTTGAGTTCAGGTTTCTAAACAGAAAGGCATCTTGGTCAAAGCACTGTTTTAGAAATATTAATTTGGCGGTGGTATGCTGGAGCAAACTGTCGGAAATGACTAGAGGCAAGGAGATCAAACAGAGCTCATGGCAAGCTCAGGTGTGGGGTGATGGAGGTGAGACGGGAATGGGAGAGGTGTGGGTGGAAAATACTGCAAGAGAAGCACACGTCCTCTCAAGTGTGCTTATTAGTATTATTGCTAGAGCTCTGTTATTTTCTAAAGTATTGTCAAGTGTGTGGGTTCAGAACAGATTGACTTTAACAATTGCAGGTGGAGAATGGGGAGACGGAGGAGTCATTCGTTTTGAATTTACAACCCCCAAAACATGTAAAACCTGTATAAGTTGATATGTTGACCCTTTTCCCCTTGATCTTGCATTCTCATCTAAACACAAAAAGTGTTAGCCAAAAAATGTCTCAATAAGTCATGAAATGTAGGAATTAAAGGAGATATGGGGACATTTTAAGAAGACAGCTAACTCAAGTTGAACATGGACTATTTCAAACTTTTGAGTCAGTACAACTGTAGAAAAGCCCCAAGAATACCTGGCACCCCTTTATGCTTACAGCCCTATTTGGGAACTCTGTTAGAATAACGTTCTGGTTTTGAATGTTTAGGATTTAATGTATTTTTTTTATACAGATATTCAGAGAAACTTGATGTAAGAATCGCTGAAGGAGACAAAAAAATTTCAGGCAAGTTTTAGCAATGATTCAAATCTCATGCCTGCTACCTGGAGGATTTCTGTATGTAATTACAGTCTCCAGGCTTCCACACTGTACCTCTACAACGAAGTTCTGGCTTTATCGCTCACAGAAATGCATTTCCTTCACCCTTCAGGGGCACTTACGGTTGACACACTCTATTCTGGCAACACCACTTGACAGAAAGATAGTGCCCGATAGAAAGCCTTTCCCCCACGTTCCCCACCCCACCCCACAGCCAGGCACTCAGAATCTCTTTTATGGGCAGCATCGACTTCAACTCTTTCTAAACCCTTGGTTATTTTGAGACTATCCCTTGAAGGCCTGAAAGAGAGGTAACTAGGGTGCATTCCCAATCCTCTACTCTTTCTAGATCCTCTTGCTTCCTTGCTCCTCCTCCTGAACCTCCTCAAAATGGCTGAAGTAGGCCGCTAAGTCCTAGGGCAGGGGTGAATAAACAAATAAATCGCTCCCTGGTCATAACACTCTGAATATCAAGTTTGGACCTAAAGCATATTTATATACTTGGATTTAAGTAAGAGTAGGTAATTAAAATTACTTGACTTTATAAACTTTAATAGGCATTGCCTTTTGCTCTTGAGTTGAGTAGCTATAGAAGTCAGTCTCTCTCTACAAGGTAAGAATGTAAGTTTGGTTCAGATGTTGTTGTTCCTTCCAGATGCTAATTTGTTTTTATTCCAATGCTATATATAATGTGTGAGCATTATATAACATTTTCATGCACCCTTACATAAAAAATTAAAAGTGGTTTACTTCTCAAAGAGTCAGTGAAAGATTCTTATTTTTCAGTCCTGAGCTGAGGACATTACCATGGTCTAATTAGAGAAGGGGGTTTGCTGTCCCTCTGATGTTGATGGCAATCCTGTCAGTCCCCCCATATAATCCACCCACAACAGGGCGAATTTCACTGGTTTAAAACCGATTCACTAGCCAACTCAGAAACCACTGACATATCTTTAAATGCTTTCGGATTTTAAATCTCTTGAGTACATATGCATTTTCTTTTCTCATCCTTCCAAAACTAATCCCAGAGTTTTGAGAATCTAGGAACTTGGGCAAAGGAGAAAACAACCCTGCAGACCAAGAAACCTGAAATCTTAGTTTATTCCTTCAGCCCAAACTGCCAGTACCCTTTTGTTTGTATTGACCCAGCTCAAATCATAAAACCATGTGAGTAATAAAACACAAAACACAGGTGTTATTCTTGAATGTGAAAAGTCTGAAATGTAATTAAATGTGCCCTTTCTTCGTGGCGGTGTCATTTACTTTGTAGGTTAATATTTGTGTTTCCTAAAACCTCTCTCTTTTTACTACCAACACACACTGTTACATCATACTCACACATTCATTAGCTGGGACTGAGGACTGTGTGTTTTTCCAACCGGTCCTCAGCGTAAGCTGTTGGATGCACAAACCTCCGCCTCCTTTCTTCATCTACTGCACTGGAACAACAGGAGCTCCTTGCAAGAATAGCGCCCCGAGAGCGTTGCTGACAGATGCGCGGTCTGCTCCTGCAACGCGCTCAGCTGGAAAGTTTCCTCTAACCACTAACACCCGTCTCCGACGCCCCGAGCTGGCAGGACGCAGGCTGGCTGGGTCCCCTTTTGACGAAGGAAGGGTTTCACACACACCCTGTTAGGGTTGCCCGATCGAGAAACAATCTCGCTGCCAAACTCCACCAACCCCAGCGGACAGACTGTCTAAGGCGCTGTGGCGCTTCAAGAACACCGAGATCCCCTCCCAGCTAAAGGGAGCACGCGCTCTGCTCTGCTCTGCAGGAGACCGGGGCACTGGAGGCAGAGGGGAGGCCAAGGGACCAGGGGGCGCAGGAGGGTTGGGGGAGGGGTTGGAGACAGCAGGGTGTGGAAGAGGGAACCGGGAGCTGCAGGCTAGAGGGCTTTAGGAGGGAGCCGAGCGCAGGAGAGAGTGGGGGGCCGCAGGAGGGGCGGGAACGCACGATACAGCCGGGCGCAGTACCCGGCGCTGGGAGAATGGGACGCAGGACGCGGCGCGCGCGCACGAACCGGCGGGCGCCGGGGAGGTGCTGGCTCGGAGCTCTGCCCCCGGCTCCCCCAAGCCACTTAATTGCGGGTGAGAAGGAGGTCGGGGGAGTTGGGGTGGGCGGGGGGAACCAGATAGGGGCGTGCCTTGGCCCGGATTGGCTGCAGGAGCCTGACGCGAGGCCCAGGAGGTTGGCTTGGAGGGGGTGGGGGTGGGGGGGTGCTGGGTGCCGGAGCTGTGGGCCTGGCGCGCTCAGAAACATGCTGAGGTCCCGGCAGCTGTTCCAGCAGCGGCGGCGGCGGCGACGACAGCGACAGCGCTCGGCTCTGGCTCCGGCGGGGAAGGCGCCCGGCGCCGATGCCTCGGGCCCCGCACCGCGACTGCCCTGACCCGGCTGCGATCTCCTTCGGAGCGCCCCGCCGCCCCGGCTTCTGGGGTGTTCCCCAACCACGGCCCAGCCCCGCCACACCCCCCGCCCCCGACCTCCGCACCTCGGCATGGGCGCGGGGGCGCTCGCCCTGGGCGCCTCCGAGCCCTGCAACCTGTCGTCGGCCGCGCCGCTCCCCGACGGCGCGGCCACAGCGGCGCGTCTGCTGGTGCCCGCGTCGCCGTCCCCTTCGCTGCTGCCCCCCGTGGGCGACGGCCCCGCGCCGCTGTCGCAGCAGTGGACGGCTGGCATAGGCCTGCTGATGGCGCTCATCGTGCTGCTCATCGTGGCGGGCAACGTGCTGGTGATCGTGGCCATCGCCAAGACGCCGCGGCTGCAGACGCTCACCAACCTCTTCATCATGTCCCTGGCCAGCGCCGACCTGGTCATGGGGCTGCTGGTGGTGCCGTTCGGAGCCACCATTGTGGTGTGGGGCCGCTGGGAGTATGGCTCCTTCTTCTGCGAGCTCTGGACCTCGGTGGACGTGCTATGTGTGACGGCCAGCATCGAGACCCTGTGTGTCATCGCCCTGGACCGCTACCTCGCCATCACGTCGCCCTTCCGCTACGAGAGCCTGCTAACTCGCGCGCGGGCGCGGGCCCTCGTCTGCACCGTGTGGGCCATCTCGGCCCTGGTGTCCTTCCTGCCCATCCTCATGCACTGGTGGCGGGCCGATGGCGACGAGGCGCGGCGCTGCTACAACGACCCCAAGTGCTGTGACTTCGTCACCAACCGGGCCTACGCCATCGCCTCGTCTGTCGTCTCCTTCTACGTGCCCCTGTGCATCATGGCCTTCGTGTACCTGCGGGTGTTCCGCGAGGCCCAGAAGCAGGTGAAGAAGATCGACAGCTGCGAGCGCCGCTTCCTCGGCGACCCCGCGCGGCAGCCCTCGCCCGCGCCCTCGCCAACCCCTCCGCGCGCCGCCGCCCCAGTGGCCAACGGGCGCGCTAACAAGCGGCGGCCCTCGCGCCTCGTGGCCCTAGGCGAGCAGAAGGCGCTCAAGACGCTGGGCATCATCATGGGCGTATTCACGCTCTGCTGGCTGCCCTTCTTCCTGGCCAACGTGGTGAAGGCCTTCCACCGCGACCTGGTGCCCGACCGCCTCTTCGTCTTCTTCAACTGGCTGGGCTACGCCAATTCGGCCTTCAACCCCATCATCTACTGCCGCAGCCCCGACTTCCGCAAGGCCTTCCAGCGCCTGCTTTGCGACGCGCGCCGGAACGCCCAGAGGCTCCACGCGGCCGCCGGCGACCCGCCGCGCGCCTCAGGCTGCCTGGCTGTGGCCCGGCGGCCGCCAGCGACCGGGGCGGACGACGACGACGACGACGACGACGTCGGGGCCGCACCGCCCGCACGCCTGCTGGAGCCCTGGGCCGGCTGCAACGGCGGGGCGGCGGCGGACAGCGACTCGAGCCTGGACGAGCAGAACCGCCCGGGCTCCGCCTCGGAATCCAAGGTGTAGGGCCGCGCGCGGGGCGCGACGCCGGCGCCCCGCCACCTTGCCCGCCCGGGACGCGACGTGTGCGCCCCAGGGAGGAGCAGAGTCCGGACGCCTTGGAATGGCTTCCCAGGGGAAAGAGGCGAGCTTGTTTACTCAAGACCTAAAGCAGGTGAACGCGAAGCCTACAGTCCTGGTCTAAATCAGCCAAGACAAACAGAAAAGCCACGCACGGTTGCACAAAAAGGAAAGTTTGGGGAGGGGTAGGAGAGTGGCTTTCGGACTTTCCCTGGGTTCTTTTCTGTTTGTGGTATGGCCTTCTTTTGTGTGTGCGGGTAATGCATCTTTCGATTTTTTTCCCCCCTCTGGGTGGTTTTTTTTAACACTTTCTACAAGGACCCGAGTGAAAATTGGGTGGATGGGGGGGGGGGGGGAGAAGCATTGGGGTATAAAAAAGTCTATCATTGACGTCCACCCCGTTCCGGGGGAACAGGAGCATTCAGCGGGGGGGGGGGGGGGGGGGTGCAATTTGTCAGGACATGTTGCCTTTTGCTTTCCAGACAATTTTCATTTTAACTTGAGTAATGATTCCTCCTGTTCTTAAAGCAAAGCGGAAGGATGGATGCAGAAATCATGTTTCAAGTAATTTTAAGCTATTCTTAGAACAAGCTTCACCTTGCTTAGCTTTTGTAGGGCGGACTGGCTGCCCCCACCCCCCCACACTCCCGCGCGCACCGGCGGTCAGGCCAAGGGAGTTCTACCTCACACTGTGCATATTGCACAGCTAGTTAGACTTGTTTATATTAAACAGTTTATTTATGTGTCAATATTAGTTTGAAGGACCAGGCACTGAGCCTTTGTGACATGTGACTCTGTCCATTGAGGACGGGACAAAAAAAATTAAAAACAAAAAAAAAAAGGAAAGAGTTCTAGTATCAAAACAGATAACTGCACATTTGGGTAAAAACAAAACAAAAAAGGGAGTGGTTCAAAATGCCGTTTTTGCACAGTGTTAGAAATTTTGAAGTCCACAGATGTTACTTGCACAAAAAGAAATTAAATATTTTTATGGGGGTGGGGGTGTCTTAAAAACGAAAATAAAATTCAAACTCTACTTCTGTTGTCTATTATGTTACTGAGCTAGTGAATTATTGGGAAAATACCTTTTTATACTCTTATCATGGTACTGTAACTGTATCCATATTATAATTATTTTAAGGAATTTTTTTTTTATTATTTTTTATGTCCAAGTGCACCCGTGAACCTGCTGGTAAAATTTAGCACTTGTGTGTAAATTCTGTTTCCTTTTGCGTGTTTTACCAAGTATTTATACTCTGGTGCAACTAACTACTGTGTGAGGAATTGGTTCATGTGCAATAAATACCAGTGAAGCACAATCAGGGTTATGTGCGTGTGTCTGTAAGGGGTCAGTGATAATGGAAAAGACTCTTTTGCTCAAGATACAGACTGGATTTCCAATGTAGCCCTTTTAATAGTTTTCATGACTCAAAAATGCTTATAGACCAAAAAAGCAAAATACCTCTGACCAAAAAAAGGCAACCACCTACTAAGAGCTGCAGACTTGCCCTACATTTTCACAACTGCATTCAAGGTGTTCTAGGCTACTTGTAGGTGCTGTCAAGATCCCATCTGCTGCATTTGACTTCAGAAATGATGTGAAAACCGTATGGAGCACAGCTCTACTCTCACACACATGGGTCGCGATGAGTCAGAGTCAACTTGATGGTAATTTTTTTTTTTTTTTTAATCTTCTAAATAAAGCAATCGGGCCCAGTAACTCGGCTGCAACGTTGCGCAGAAATGTAGGGAGGAAGACTAGTGCATTGAACAGTAAGTTGCCTACTTGGAACAAGGTAAGTGGCTTCCATGGCCCATTTCTGTTTTCCAGTGGAAAATCACTTCAGTGTTCAGTGTGTGCATATTTCTCCCATTGCTGTTTAGAATGAAAAATGTTTTCATGGCTAAGTAAAAAATTTATAGAGTGTCTTCTTAAGTAAATACTTTTTCTCTTGTGTAATTAGATCATTTCAGCAAAAGTTCTGGGTGGGCAGGTCACGGGTAAAAAAGCCAACCGTGAAATCATTTCACTTCGTAACAAAATTACCACGCCCCATGGATAGGATTTTTTTTTTTTCCATAAAATTAGTTCCTAAGGAAAGCGTAGTGAAATTCTACCCTGAAATTGGACGTGTTCTCCAAAATAAGTATTTCCCTTTGTACTTGTAAACTCAGCTTTTCATATCATGATTGTACGGTAAAGAAACCAAAGTCTAGAACGTAAGGTTTCGGCTCTTGTCAAGCTGTAACACTGAGCAGACTGTCTTCTACTAGGGGAAGTCAAGACTGATTACCCTTTTTTGCAATGGGATATTTTAAGGAGTTAGAAGGAGGCTTCTGAGAGAGGTTAATAATATAGATGTTTTAGAGACTAGCAGAAACCTTCAACAAAGTCTAACCCCTTTCTCCAATTAAAAAAGGAAAAGGAAGACCAAGATGGCAAAAATACAAAGCTAAGTACTTCAGAAAAGTTATTCTGGAGAATGTAAAATCAATCTCAGGATGGAATCTCACTATACCTTCTCTAGGAACTAAATATAAGTCCACTGCTCTCTCCTGCCACCACCACCAGGTAAGACATACTGTTAGACATTTTGTCCTTTATTTAAGTTTTATTGGATACTAGCAGACGTTTGCTGTGTCGTCTGGTATGCCAGAGTACCAGATTAATGCCTCACTTTTCTCATTTCCTGATTATTTACTTATTTTGTCTAGATAATTCTTCACATTTAAATAAAAAGAAAATTTCCCTAGCCTGAAATGTAGATATAGGCCTCTCTAACCTGAGGTCTTAAAATCTTGAAAGTTCTCTAAACTTTAAGAACACGTATGTGTCATTTAATTATTCAGTAGGTAGGTTTAGATTCTTTAAGGAATATTTTCAGAGGAAACCACTGTAATCTTGGGACCAGTTTATATGTGTTTGTAGGAAATAGAAAAAAGAGATTTCTCCGTGTTCCCTTGAACTCTTCAGTTGAGGATTACAAGGATTCAGAAACAGACCTTGTTAGTGATTCCAAATATCCTTGAAAACTACTTTTTGTTGTTTTTGAAGACAGACATTGGCTGATAATAGGAATTTAGGGAGCGGGGCTGCCAATCCCAATACTTTATGCCAGTGGGAGGAGAAAACTGTCAATCCTGTTTAAACTGGCGAGATTCTGCACAGCAGAACCAAGGGACAGGAGCAGGGCAATGAATATGCAAAACGTCACCCTTACAGCTGATGGGATGGTGCAGAGCAAAGTACTAAAGGCAAAAACCTGGACGTCAGAACAGTGAAGTTTAATGATCAAGATCCATTGATGTGCTACTTTGGAAATTAACATATAGGCAGAGCGCTGTCAAGTTGTCTAATGTATAACCATCAAGATTTTCCAGGGTGTAGAAATTCTCCCACCAATGTCAAAATGTATCATTGGTGTAGCATCTAGCTTTGTCTCTTGGGAAACTTGTCTATATAAAACTTTGCAAATAGAGTTTATTTTTTGGTCCTCACTTTCTTCGGAGCTGGAATTATTAATAACTTCTAAGTGGCTGTGGTGAAACCTTTCCTTGTTAAGCACATTTTCCCAGCTTATTTTAACTTCACATCTTGTGAAATGGGCTGACTTCCTCTGGGTACAATGCAGAAGTGCCAAGCGGAAATTCTACATCCAAAGTATCAGGGTGATGTTAACATTTAAGTTTTTAACAAGAGTTCTTCTAAGCAAGGGTCTAAATAAAAATTATTCTACAAGTTTTACTGCCAGTGGTGAAAAGCACTTTTTTTGTTTTTTTTAAAATAAAGGTGGGGCTATTCTTTTTTTTTTTTTTTTTAAGCAAAAAAGAAAAAAACCTTAGCAAGTTAATTCCAATTAACCACACTGGCACAGGTAATGTAGTTTTATTTGTACATTTCTGGTGTAATGTGCTGAGAAATAACTAATTCTTTTGACTCGCTGCCAGTTTTCCCCTAATCAAAATGGAGAAGATATGCACTGTTTGGATTGTACCTAAAAATAGTTGTGCTACAATCACATCAGCAAATGGAATTAAATTAATTTCTCTTTCTTCCCCTTCACACACATTCTCCACATTATTTAAATTTCCATCTAGAATAAAGCTTCTGAATCTCATAATGTTTGGTTCAATATGTCCCAAATTGCAGTGCACTCCCCTGCAGTGATTTTTAAAGCAAACTCTACTCAACTACTTTGTGAGGACTACACCTCGCCTAAAATTCCCATTCTTAACCCTGCTTTCATTTAAAGGGTCTCTACTAAATAGCCCTTATAATATAACCAATGAGATATTAATATTATAAAGAGATGATGCTTTATGGATTAATTTTTCTCATCAATAGTCGTACCCTTTCAGGGGAGGAGAGAGAGAATTTTTAAATTAATCAGCTTCGGTCGTTTGATGGAGCAGTTAATAGACCTCCAAATGCAAGTGCTGTAATGAAGTGGAGTGGGGCGGGAACAGCAGCCCCAAGGAGAAAGCAGCTCACACTGTGCTGAGGACTTTAGAGAACCATCTTTGTAGTAATGGTATCTTGGCACCCAAGAAAGCTCTGAAAGTAACTGCCTGAACTCTTTAAACCTTTGTTTTCACTTGAATGTGGACAAAGATCACTCTGAACATGTCCCCACCTTCTGTCCCTGAACCCAGTTTTGTTCTTGGATCCACCATAATCGCTAGCCCTTCTCTTCAGCACTCTTTCTGTTCTTTTTGAATGAGCTAGAAACATCTAGAACGTCTAGTTCTGGATACATTCTCTTCACAGCAACATTAATTTCCTGTGAATAGTTTCTAAAGCTCTGATTTTCAGCATCTCTCAACGCTTAACAATTCCTTTTTCCCTCTCTCCACATTCCCCTGCTCATAGCTGTTAATTAGTATTAGCAAGATCACACTGTTTTCTTCCTGTTTATGACACAAAACTTACTCTGATGCGTTTTAAATGTCTTCAGTTTGGATTTCTTCCTAGAAATTTTAGTATTGCTCATAATTACATGGAAACTCAAAGCAGAAAACATTTTAAAGTATCGTGTACTTTTCCTATAAAAAGTCTTCATGTTGAGTTTATTGTTTGGGGTGTAGGGTTATCTTAACAGGATTTATTTTTCTGACACTGTCAATTCTTAACTAGTTGTGTGACCTTGTTGGTCTTTCGGTATCCTGGTTTCAAAGAGTAACATTTAGGTGTTCCCACTGTCAACTATCTGTAAATTAAAGTCATTTTCCTAGTTACTATTGGTCTAGCTGATTTGTGGGAATTGTGGGTAAAACTCCAGTGGAGCCGAAAACTTGTTCCAGCAGATAGCCCACACTGGCCCTGCTCACTGGTTCTCTAACTGTAATTCCCACTGAGCACATGACCTTGGGGAAGTCAGTCGGTTTCCCCGGGACTCAGGTTCACCTCCCACAAAGCCTCAGTTTAGCCTTTGTTTGAAAATCCTTTTGAGATGCTCCGATGGGAGGAATTCTTTGCTCTGCAAAGTCTACCATTTTGACTACTTCCTCCGGACCTTCTTGTCCCTCTCCTTGCAACCCCACCCACAAAGAATCCCTCCATTTTTTTTAAAGTGAAAAGAACAACTAAGACTAGCTAAAATGCATATAATGCCCCCATGCATCCAAACAAACAGTCCTTCTTCATATTGCACTTAAAAATTCCGCAAAAACCACAGCTGAATAAAATCTTCTTCCCAAACACTGGATTAAAAAACCTGTTTGCTGTGTGCTGGGCAAAAGTGGTTGTTTAATGATTCTTAACCACTTTGAGAAAAGTGAGTCAATTTGGAAAGTTACTCAACTCTACAGTTTTGCATTGAGTTGCAAATGCTAAAAGCAACAATCTAGATTGTTCTCTTTTTCTTGGAATAGCAGTTCAGAGGTGAAAAGCTCAGAGAGCAATGGGAGTTTGTATTTTTTTGCTTACCTCTCTTTTGTGGCTTGCAGAGTATCAGGTTTCTTTGTTCCCAACTTAATAAACAACGAGACACCTCCGGGAAGTTTACTGACTTAAAATCTCTTTTATGTTAACTACAATTTTGAGATCCTTGTTAAAAATGCTTTTAAAGAGTAAACATTAGTAGATGTTTCCAATGACATTTTCTGCACTCCAGGGATTTTTTTTTTAAGCCATTATAAGTAACACAGCGAGATGCTGTTTTTAAAGAACTCGTGCTTTAAAGAGTCTGTGATCAATCCTGAGATAATGCCTTTATTTATTTATTTACTTATTTTTTGCTTAAAATAGGCATTCTTAAATAAAACTGAGTCCCTTAGAAAATTCTAGAACGTTAGCTTGGGAAGGACCTTGACATGTCTGGTAAACAATACCCCTGTCCTCACGTAGGGTTATACCTAGATCAACACAGGATGCCAATACTGATGAGATTCGATTTGAGATTGAAAGATCTGGTCTACCATTTAATAGCGCTTCCTGTATGTGGTCACTATGAGTTGGAATCGATTTGATGGCAACAGGTTTGGTTTTTTGTTAACGGCAAATGTTTCGTTTATGCTAACGCAAATCCCTCATGCTGTTTTGACTCATGATTGATTTCAGTATAATCTGAAAACTGATGATGGAGCCACTACTCTCTGTATACAGTTTTTTCTGATGATAATATATAAGAAACAGGGACACCACCTTCCTCTGCTTTCTAGGTAGTAAGTAATTCCATTTACTCTTCTAAACGACTTCAGATCCTTTAAGTCTTTCTGTTATTCGAATGGGAATCATCTCCAAATTACAGGGATTCTGCCTAGCTGTAGACTAGAAGGAAACCCAGCACTATACAAAGTGTTACGTATGGCATCTCGCTTTGTGGCATCAACATTTTGGTGCTGTGCTTCTAACTTTTTTCAACATCACACAAGCCACAAAACTCTTAAGATCAGAAAAAAAAACTGCAGAAAGTGACAGAGTGTAACATGAACATTAATAAATCCTTACGGTATTGCAAAAACAGCATCCTACAGGCATAGAATAATGCAAGCATTATAAATTTGTCTCAAACCAGTCAACTAACAGGACCCCTCCCCAGATTTTTACAACTCTCTTCAAACCTTTTGAGTGTCAGTATGCCTAAACTCGTTGCCGTTGAGTTGATTCTGACTCATAGAGACCCTGTAGGACAGAGTAGAACTGCCCTGTAGGGTTTCCAAGAAGCACTTGGTGGATTTGAACTGCCGACCTTTTGGTTAGCAGCTGACCTCTTAAAAACTGCACCACCAGGGCTTCTGATATGCCTAAAGGGACTGATAAAATATATCTCATTTTTCCTCATTAGATGTGTTTGGAAGACACTTGCGGAACTTAGCTATTTAGAGGATTTCTGTGATTGGTTAAGATTATACATTCAACCATTATTTCCTGAGGGTACTGTGTCCTTGGGTGGCGCAAAGGGTTAGCATTCAGCTGCTAGCCGAAAGGTTGGTGGTTGGAGTCTACCTGGACTCGCCTCAGAAGAAAGATACCCAAAAAATCAGCCACCAGAAACCCTATGGAGCATAGTTCTACTCTGACACAGATGGGATCACCATGAGTTGGAATTGACTCCACAGCAACTAATCTGGTTTTGGTTTTACTATATACTGAGTGAATGTACTGTGTGGGATGATACAGTCATTATAAGATTGAGCCTGTCCTCAAGGCACTCACCGTCTCACCTGGGGAAATCAGACATCCACATGTGAAGAGTGACAAGAGAATGAGACAGGTGTGACTGAGTGCCATTGACATGGGCCAAACAGTGGGAGCTCTAGATCAGTGCTGTCCAATAGAAATACAATGCAAGCCATGTATTTAATTTCAAATTGTAGAGTAGTCACATTTAAAAGATAGAAATAAACAGGTGAAATTTTTATCATTTCAACATATAAACAATGTGAAATATTACTAATTAGATTTTTTTGTTGTTGTTGTACTAAATCTTTGAAATCCACTGTGCACCTTACATGTACAGCACATCTCAATTGGGACTCTTCACATTTCAAGTGCTCAACAGCCACACATGGTTAGTGGCTAGTGACTACGTATGGACAGTGCAGCTCTAGAGTTTGAAGGAGTCAGTGGATGGTGAGGTGGAGTAATCAAGAGGCTTAATGAGGATGTTGATCTTGGATAAAGGGAGAAAATGTCAAAAGACCATTTCATGGGATGTTGCTAGGGGAAGAAAACCGCATGAACAAAAGCAAAGGGTAGAGGTATTCAAGACGAATGTTCAGACAATGTAGACCCAGTTGCAAAGAGTTCGGGTTGATGGAGTAATTGGAGATGAAATTGGAAAAGCAGTTTGGGAACAGATCAAAAAGTTAATGCAAAAGCATTGAGCTTTAGTCTTCCTAAAAACATGGCGAATTTATGAACAGGAGTGCCATGAAAAAACAGCATTTTAGAAAGATTAACGTGGCATCAGGAGTCATGATAAGCGCCTGTCACACCTCGTTCGGTCTTGAAAATAATTCTGTGTGGAAGGAAATTCAATAATCCTATTTTACAAATCAGAAAACTAAGATTTATATGATCTTGATTATATCTGAGCTCATTATTAAATAGGCTTTCTGATTTTATATATCAATCTCAGGAGATGACCCAGAGAAGCACATCCATACCAAAGCAGGTTTCTGAGTGTAGAAGGCTCAGGGCCTGGTAAATACCTGAAGGCACCCCCTCACCCCTATTAAGGATCCCTGGTGGCACAGTGGTTAAGCATTCAGCCATAACTGAAACGTCCATTTGAACCCACCAGCTGCTCTGCAGTAGAAAGATGTGACAGCCTGCTTCCATAAAGATTACAGCCTTGGAAACCCTATGGGGCAGCTCTCTTTTGTCCTGTAGGGTCACTGTGAGTGGGAATTGACTCAACGGCAATGAATTTTACCCACCCCACCCCCTACCCCCGTTTAGGTGATGCGTATGAAAGACAGTAATTTGACCAAGGCAGCAAACAAGCAGGGTTCGAGTCCAGCGGCCTAAGCCTAGTCTCTTAATCAGGTCCCCAGACTACTTGCCTGTTCCCACTCAACTTGATGCTCCTTTAGGATAAAGTCCTTGTTGTTTTACCTTTGAATCTCCAATACCTAGCACACTGCCAGGTGCATGGTAGGTACGCTCCGTATTTATTGTCTGAATTAGATCGAATCAGAGAAGCCAGTTCTTGGCTTCTGCAGCTGGCGAGGCACCAAGTGCTAACAGGCCTAACTAGAACCACACAGCAGGTCGATGGCCTCTAGTCCTCTATTTCCTTTTGTAAATCCAGATTTTTACCAACATGCATAAAAAACAGAACCGCTAAGAAAAGTGCTCAGCCTCAAACTACAGCCTCTATGCTGCAGCCTCTGCTAATGTCACAGAAAACAATGGGGTTGTTTTCCAAATATTTCTAAGAAGTGAGTTTGTTTCGAGAAACGGCACATAGACTGCTGGAATTCTGTACTTCAGCAACATAAATTCAGTGAGTGCGAAGGTGGTATATACTGTCTGAAAATGTACATCAGTATTCTTTAAAAACAGGTATCTCGAGAAGGGAGAGGGTTGACATGTTGTGGGGTTGTTAACCAATGTCATAAAACAATATGTGTACTGCTGTTTCATGAGAAACTATTTGTTCTGTAAGCCTTCACCTGAAGTACAATAAAAAAAAAAAAAAGTATCTCACTGAAATTGTTAAGTAAGAGCCACATATTCCATTTTTATAGTTGTCAGCATGCAAAATACTTGATTTCTTTGTTACTTATTGTATTACGTTCTAAATGGCAGTTCTCTCCTTTCGAACTGGGAGGTCTAGATCCATTTTTCTTACTAGACTCTGTAGGAAAAAAAACCCTTTTCCCTACCCCAAATGTTATCCCTGTATTCCAATAGTTAGCATAGCTTAAGAATCAGATTCTGTTTCATTAACAGATTTTTTTAATTTTAAATTTTATCTCTGCATTTCTATACTGTAAGAAATGACAGTATATCCATTTTTGAAATCTATTTGGAGCAAACCAACATCACAGCCCTCTCAAATGTTACCTGTCCCACTGCCACTTCAAATAAATTCATAGTGATCATTTCCAATCTTAACTCAGGAGATAAGAGTTCATGTTGAATCTTTAGCCCTTTCAAGGGAAATGATACGGATTCTTGACAAAGTATTAGGACTTTACCATGTGATTTTTATACTGTCTGTATGTTCTCAGTGATGCAGAATTCATTTTAAACAGCATTAAATTTTTTATTACATTGCCTGGGTCATTGTATGCAAGAAACTCAGTGTTGAGGGCTCAAGTTGGAAAGGTGGAGAGCAGTGTGGAGGCTGACTTGAGGAGACCTCCACGAGAGACGGGAGGGGAAAGTACTACCTTAAAGGCTTTTATCTGACCCTTGGGTTTACACAAGGAGCCCTGGTGGTGCTTGGCTGCTAACTGGAAAGGTTGGTGGTTCGAACCCATCAGCCACACCCCTGGGAGAAAGATGTGGCAGTTGGCTTCCGTAAAGATTACAGCCTTGGAAACCCTGTGGGCAGTTCTACTTTGTCCTGTAGGGTTGCTGTGTGTCAGAATCGACTCGACAGCAATGGGTTGGGTTTATACACTCAGAAACCTGCTTTGGTAAGGATGCATTTCTCTAGGTCAGCTCCTTGGATTGCTATATAAAATCAGAAAGTCAATTTAATAATCTACAATGTAGCTGTCACATCCAGACAGTCTCTCTCTATACCCAGAAAAGATAATTATAATCAAAAGCTTGCTTAGCAAGTACGGATCAGGACAAGGGAAGTTGGTAGCAAAATTTAACATTGAGGGCAGCTGGCAAAGATTTACTGGTTTACTGGAATGGCACTGGAAGTCTGCTGGCTAAGACTGACTCTACTTTCACCCCTAGTCGGGGGCTTGGGTGGGCACCAGCGACATCTGACTCTATGATTCTCCTTTTTCTGTCACCAACAGGCACTTCTTGCATCTCTCCACCCGAGCAGTCCCCAGAAGACACAGTCTTCCTTTTTATAAGTTAAGACAGCCAATCTGGTCACAGTCAAATCTTGTTGACCTGGCTGTCTCTTTACAAGGACAGCTCATCTCTGCTCTGATCCATCATTTCTGAGTTCATAATGGAGGGTTGGGAGTGGGGAAGATAATCTTGCGGCCTCCCTTCATCCCTGCAACACAGATACGGAAGCACATGCCCTGTATAAAAGCTCCTGGTTTGGTTTCAACATTATAGGAATCCAGGTATTTGATTCTGTTAATCTTGCTAACAGAAATAGCATTATTTTTGTCTCGTTTAATAATATAGCTCTTTTCCTCAAATATATTAAATATATGTCTAGCTAGCTATTCAAATCTTGCTCTGATTTGCATGTCAGATGGATTTGAACTATAAGTGCATTTTCCTGGTGCTTATTGTAGAAACATCCTAGTTAAGTATGCCTCTGAAAACTGCCACCTTCTTCGGTCACCCTAGGCTGAAACTCTGGACATACATCTAAGAGTTGAACCATGTTTATCTAGGGGGTGGGGAGGTGTAAATGTTTGTGAGAACAGTGAGGAATTTGAGTCACAACGTAACACATTTTAGATTACAAATGTAGGGCAGAGTTTGAAATTTGTGGCATAAAAGATGATTAAGTGATCAGGTGTTTCACTTCCAGCCAATGTAATAATATATTGTCACTTTACTGTATTACTAACCAATTTATAATAATTTATTCATTTATTTTACCTACTGTGTGTTGGGTCCGTAAACAGAGTATGGAACCAACCATACATGGTCCTCAGTATCAGGCTGCTGTACTTGCTTAATGTTTCTTCCTCCGGCACTTTCCAGCCAATAGTAGCAACAAAGTAAACGAGTACTTTAAAGTATATTTATCAAAAATTAGAAATAACTGACTGTATGTCAGCCTAGTTTGGAGAAATGAGAAAAATATTTTATTCTTTTTTTAAGAGTGACCACACAGACACATACACACAAACTCACAAAACCTATATATTGAAAATGCTAATGTTAATATTACATTTTTTAAGGCAAAATATGTGGCATAGGTCCATAAGCTCTTATCTGAGGCCCTTTGTGTTCAGGATTTCAGAATTAATTGTTTGAATTTTAGGAAGGTAATGCGGCACACGTACTATGTGTGTTACATAACACCCTAAGCAGGGTCGAGGGCAGTGTCCCATAATCAAACATTAATGTCTCTACAGTGAAATGTATCATGATTATTCATACAAAGTGGATAAATGATGACTATAAATAGCCTCACGCCAGTCAGGTCAGGTTTTGCTGCCAAATGAGTTCAAGTCAGGTCAAGTTTACTGCCACATGAGTTATGGAAAAACTCTCTTCAGAGCTTTCTGGATTGGAATTGAGAATAAGAAATTGTGGACCTGTATGATGGAATATTCCATTATAGAATGTCATCCTACTGTGTTAGAAAGGCAATGAAGCACACTTAAACTTACCAAATATGTTTGTCTTAGTTATCTACTGCTGCCATAATAGAAATACCACAAGTGGATAGCTTTAACAAAGAGATACTTATTCTCTCACAGCCTAGGAGGCTAGAAGTCTGAATTCAGGGTGCCAGCTCCAGGGGAAGGCTTTCTTTCTGTCTTTTGGCTCTGGGGGAACGTCCTTGTCATCAGTCTTCCCCTGGTCTGGGAGCTTCTCAGCGCAGGGACCCCAGATCTAAAGGATGTACTTCCCTCCTGGTTCTTCATCCTTGGTGGCATGAGATTCCCCGTCTCTGTGCTTGCTTCTCTTTTATATCTCAGAAGAGATTGACTCAAGATACAGTCTAATCTTATAGATTGAGTCCTGCCTCATTAACATAACTACCTCTAATCCTGCCTCATTAACATTATAGAGGTAGTAGGATTTACAGACACATAGGAAAATCACATCAGATGACAAAATGGTGGACAATTATACAATACTGGGAATCATGGCCTAGCCAAGTTGACATACATTTTTAGGGGGACACAATTCAATCCATAGCAATGTAGATCAATTAATTTATTACTAATATTATTTATAAATATTTGTAAAATAAGAAATTTACGCAGTTATTTAAAGAACGACAGTTACAGGAAGATTTTTCAGTAACCTGAGGCTGTGTATTACTAGCAGATGTTAAGAATGACTGAAGGCATGATAGTGATTGGGAGTCAGCTTTTTTGGAAGTAATCAACGTGAGTCAATACATTTTACAGCCAATCCTCTGTTTCTCAGAGACAACATATCAGCTAGTATCCTTGACTCATATCTGACTGATTTCATAGAATTTCAGGATTAAAGTAAACCCTTAAAATCATTGTAGTTCAGTAACTTCTTAGAGCAAAGATTGTTTTTGTTCTTGGGTCACCAACTTCTTTAAGATTATTTAAAAAAAAGAAAAGGAAAGTAAAGGAAGACAAAAAGGTTATGATCATCACTCCAGAAAGTTACACAAACTGCTACAAGGGGAGAAGGTCACCATCTTTTTCAAAGGATCCATTGACCCCTCTGGTTAAAAACTCCTGCCTTAGATGCTTGCCATATTTTCAAGGAAAGCTAATATTTTCTAATTTCACAGCAATCTTAGTGTATCGGAGAGCTTCTTTATTTTAAGCCGCCTCATAAATTGATTGTGGTCATACAAAGTATGAATCAAGGGAAATTGGAAGTTGTCCAAAATGAAATGAACACTTGAAGATTGATATTCTAGGCATTAATGAGCCGAAATGGACTGGTATTGGCCATTTTGAATTGAACGATCCTATGGTCTGCTTTGCAGGAGATGACAAATTCAAGAGGAACCGTGTCACATTCATTGTCAAAAAGAACATTTCGAAATCTATCCTGAAGTACAACGCTGTCAGTGATAGTATAATATCCATATGCCTACAAGGAATGCCAGTTAATACGACTATTATTCAAATTTATACACCAGCTACTAAGGCCAAAGATGAAGAAATTGAAGATTTTTACCAACTTCTGCAGTCTGAAATTGATCAAACATGCAGTCAAGATGCATTGATAATTACTGGTGATTGGAATGCAAAAGTTGGAAACAAAGAAGAAGGTTCAGTAGTTGCAAAATGTGGCCTTGGTGATAGAAATAGCACCAGAGATAGCATGATAGAATTTTGCAAGACCAACGATTTATTCACTGCAAATATCATTTTTCAACAATGTGTAAATGGTGACTATGCTTGTGGGCCTCACCAGATGGAATACACAGGAATCAAATCCACTACATTTGTAGAAAGGGACAATGGAGAAGCTCAGTATCATCAGGCAGAACAAGGCCAGGGGCTGACTGCAGAACAGACCATCAACTGCAAGTTCAAGTTGAAGCTGAAGAAAATTAGAACAAGTCCACGAAAGCCAAAGTACAACCTTGAGTATACCCACCAGAATTTAGAGACCATCTCAAGAAAAGTTTTGGCATATTGAACACTAATGACCAAGGACCAGACAAGTTGTGGGATGACATCAATGAAGAAAGCAAAAAGTCATTAAAAAGACAGGAAAGAAAAGAAAAAAAAAGACCAAAATGGATTTCAGAAGAGACTCTGAAACTGGCTCTTGAACTAGAGTAGCTAAAGTGGGAGGAAGGAATGATGAAGTAAAAGAGCTGAACAGAAGATTTCGAAGGACATTTCGAGAAGACAAAGTAAAGTATTATAATGAAATGTGCAAAGACCTGGAGCTAGGAAAACAAAAGGAAAAAACATGCTCAGCGTTTCTCAAGCTGCTAGAACTGAAGAAAAAATCCAAGCCTCGAATTGCAATTTTGAAGGATTCTATGGGCAAAAAATTGGACGACACAAGAAGCATCAAAAGTAAATGGAAGGAATATGCAGAGTCACTGTACCCGCCCCCCCCAAAAAAATTGGTCAACGTTCAGCCATTTCAAGAGGTAGCATATGATCAAAAACAAGTGGTACTGAAGGAAGAAGTCCAAGCTGCTCTGAAGGCATTGGTGAAAAACAAGCCTCCAGGAATTGACAGAATACCAATTGAGATGTTTCAACAAATGGATGCAATGCTGGAAGGGCTCACTCATCTATGCCAAGAAATTTGGAAGACAGCTACCTGGCCAACCAACTGGAAGAGATTCGTATACATGCCTATTCCAAAGAAAGGTGATTCAACGGAATGCAGAAATTATCTAACAATATCATTAATAACACGTGCAGATAAAATTATGCTAAAGGTAATTCACAAATAGTTGCAGCAGTACATCAACAGAGAACTGCCAGAAATTCAAGGCACATTCAGAAGAGAATGTAGAATGAGGGATATCATTGCTGATGTCAGATGGATCTTGGCTGAAAGCAAAGAATACTAGAAAGATGTTTACCTGTGTTTTCTTGACTATGCAAAGGCATTCGACTGTGTGGATCATAACAAATTATGAAAAACATTTGTGAAGAATGGAAACTCCATAACACTTAATTGTGCTCATGCAGAACCTGTACATAGACCAAGAGGCAGCCATTCAAACAGATCAAGGGGATGCTTTGTGGTTTAAGTCAGGAAAGGTGTGTGTCAGGGTTGTATCCTTTCACCGTATTCAATCTGTTTGCTGAGCAAAGTACCTGAGAAGCTACATTATACGAAGAAGAACTCAGCATCAGGATTGGAGGAAGACTCATTAACAACCTGTGACAGGCAGATGACACAACCTGCTTGCTGAAAGTGAAGAGGGCTTGAAGCACTTACTGATAAAGGTCAAGGACTACAGCTTTCAGTATGGATTACCCCTTAACATAAAGAAAACAAATCCTCACAGTTGAACCAATAAGCAACATCATAATAAATAGAGAAAATATTGAAGTTGTCAGGGATTTCGTTTTCCTTGGATCCACAATTAATGCCCATGGGAGCAGTAGTCAAGAAATCAAACTAAGTAGTGCACTGGGCAAATCTGCTGCAAAAGACCTCTTTCAAGTGTTAAAAAGCAAAGATGTCACTTTAAGGACTAAGGTACACCTGACCCAAGCCATGGTATTTTCAGTGGCCTCATATGCATGGGAAAGATGGACAGTGAATAAGGAAGACCAAAGAAGAATTGATGCCTTTGAATTATGGTGTTGGCGAAGAACATTGAATATACCATGGACTGCCAGAAGAACAAACAAATCTGTCTTGGAAGAAGTACAGCTGGAATGCTCCTTAGAAGCAAGGATGGCGAGACTTCGTCTCACGGACTTTGGACATGTTATCAGACGGGACCAGTCCCTGGAGAAGGACATCATGCTTGGTAAAGTAGAGAGTCATAGAAAAAAAGGAAGACTCTCAACGAGATGGAGTGACACAGTGGCTGCAACAATGGGCTCAGACATTGCAACGATTGTGAGGATGGCGCAGGACTGGGTAGTGTTTCGTTTCTGTTGTACATGGGGTTGCTATGAGTCAGAACCAAATTGACAGCACCTAACAACAACATATGTCTCAGTGGCTTCTGTGACATTTATCTCAATTTATTATTTCCTATGCAATATTTATAAGATAAATATTTTTGAACTCATTGTGACCCTTTGCTTTATCTTAAAGGTTGAAAAGAGGAAAAGTGATGACATTTTTTAGCTTTTCTTTTTATATTTTTACATCCCATATCATGTACAACTAAGAGGGTGGGGGAAAAAAAAAGAAAAAGAAATCCTCTAAGAAAAGACATAAAACCTCCTATGAGTAAATGTATCAAACATCAATTTTTCAGTTTGACATTAACTGGGAAAGGAAATGAAGAAGTAAATTTTCGAAGTGTTGAGCTGTCACTGAGGAAAAGATTTATATTAGTCCCTAGCATCAAATCATGATTTAGATTTGTCAGTATTAGGCACACAATTTCTTTTCTTCGACATTTTTAGGGGTCTAATGAGGAGGTCCTGAGTGTGTTGCAGTCTACACTTCCTTCTGGGTACTTATCTGAATGAACTCTTCATGAAGAGCAGCCTTTTCAATCTAAGTATCCGAAAGAGACCCACTCACTGACACCAGCACCTTAGCAGCCCCCCAGAAGGAGTACATGCCGTCACTGATCACATTTAAACGATTGGCTTCTGTTTGCATGAGAAATGAAGTGATCAGTGGTTCCTTCCAGGCATGGGGAGAGAAACCGTCCAGCAGTCTCTTTTCATTTGTTGTTGTTAGATGCCGTCGAGTCGATTCCAACTCATAGCAACCCTGTGTACAACAGAACGAAACACTGCCTGGTCCTGCATCATCCTCACAATTGTTGGCTACGTTCGAGTCCATTGTTGCAGCCACTATGTCAGTCTATGTCGTTGAGAGTCTTCCTCTTCTTCACTGATGCTGTACCAAGTATGATGTCCTTCTCTAGGGATTGATCCCTCTTGATAAAATATCCAAAGTAAGCAAGATGCAATCTTGCCTTCCTTGCTTCTAAGGAACATCCTGGCTGTACTTCCTTAAGACAGATTTGTTTGTTTTTCTGGCAGTCCGTGGTATATTCAGTATTCTTTGCCAGCACCATCAAATATATCAATTCTTCTGCCTTCGTTTTTCACTGTCCAGCTTTTACATGTTTATAAGGTGATCGAAATTGAACTTAAAACTGTCTGAAGGGCCAGGGGCATCCCAGCTGAAATCTCACCCTGTAACTTGGCTTCTTCCAGCAGGTCACCACATTGTGTCACGTATGTAAAAGGAATCTGCAAGGAAAGACCAGGTAGGCCACCAAAGGCATGGCCAAGCCGAGATGACTGGATCTGTGCCCATCACACACATATTCCTTATCATGGTCTGCAACTGGGCTTGGCTGGGCTTAGCCCAGAGCCTGGGTGATTGATGGAGAGCTCCTCCTTAGGTCAAGTCGCCAAGGGATGTGGAGGGCTTCCTTTCGCATTGTTACCTATGAGGCCCACTTCTTCTCCCCTCCCAGTAGGAGAAAAACTCTCAATTATAGTAATGAATGCATTTGGCTTATTCCTTTGTTACTATTCTGTGTCAAAAGTATACCATGAATATTGCAGAACACAAAATCTGATAGGAACTTGAAAACATGCTATGTGAAAGAAGCCAGACTCAAAAGGCCACATGTTGTATGATTCCAATTACATGAATTACCTCGAGTAGGCTAATCCATGGAGGCAGAAAGCAGGTTAGTGGTTGTCAGGGGCTGGGGGGAGGGGAGAATGGGGAGTGACTGCTTAATCGCTATGGAATTTCCTTTCAGGATGATGGGATTGTTCTGGAAGTAGATAGCGGTGATGGCTACAGGTCATTGTGAGTATACTAGATGCCACTGAATTGTGCACTTTAGAATGGTTACAATGGCCAGTCTTCTGTTCTGTGTATTTTACCACAATAAAAAAGATCTAGTAGGGTTCTTTTCTACTGGTTTGCAATATACTTAGACAGACACAAACAAAACAAAATTTGAGGAAATAAAAATTGGGGAAAACATCTCAACAGAAGAGAAAGGGAAGGGAAGAAAAATTACTGTGACTATAAAAATAGTTATATACATTTTATTGGAGTTTAAAGCAAGCAAGGAAGAATCTTATTCTTAGCCAATGTTTTTTACAGATAAGGAAGTTTCCCTTGTCAGTAGAAACAACCTGGTCTTGGAGAGCAGATGTTGGGATTTGAGTCTGGTTCTGCCAGTTTCTTAGTCTCTCTGAATCTTAATTTCCATATCAATAAAATGGGAATGAAAATACCTAGTGGACAGGTATAAAATGATAAACTCCCCAAAATACCACCAGACAACTTGTTGATACAGCAAAGCCAAATTTATTAGAACTCACTATGGTAAGGGAGGAGCCCTGGTGGCTCAGTGGTTAAGAGCTCAGCTGCTAATCAAAAAGCCGGTGGTTTGGATCCACCAGCCACTCGTTGGAAACCCTGTAGGGTAGTTCTACTCTCTCCTATAGGGTCGCTATGAGTCAGAATCGACTCGATGGCATCCGGTTCAACAGGTGTGGTAAAGGAGAGCACCACCTTGACAAAGTCTAAGTTGTGTCGAGGGAAGGAGTCGAAATAGGTACTTACCGGGTTTTAGGGCCTGGGCTCCAGTGATTTACGGCAGGTCTTTCAAGGTGGAACTGGTTGAGATTGGGCAGAGTCTGTAACATAATAGCATAGGATTGGTGGGCAGAGCCAGACAAAGGTCTTGCAGCAATTCCTGACAATTAAACTGTTGTTTGAAAAGGAAGCTGTTTGCCCATTGCCTCAGATAACTTGATTTGCAGGAATTTCCTGAAGCAAAGTATGCAGTTATTTTTTGGTTTACAGGCTTTATCATTTCTGGGGAAAGGGCTCCTGGAACGAACACCTGGGTCATGTTGACACGGGTGATGTCCTTTCCACGTCCTAAGAGCATTGTCGTGTTTGATGCAGGTGGTCACAGTTCTGAGAGGTGTCACGTGTCAAGCACATAGTTCAATGCCCGAGCATGCCAGGCACCCAAAAAACCCTTGATTTTCTCCCAGTCTCACCACCATTCCCACTAAAAACTTGCTCCTAAATAGTGAATCACAGCAGAACTAGAACCAGGTCTTCTGGCATGCAGTCCAGAACATTTTCCACCACCCTACCGTTGGTTTTGGCTCCGCTTCTTCTGGCATTGGAGTCCCTGGGTGGTGCAAACGGTTTGAGCACTTGGTTGCTAACCAAAAGGTTGGAGTCTACCCAAAGACACCTCGGAAGAAAGACCTGGCAGTCTACTTCCAAAAAATCAGCCATTGAAAACCCTATGGAGCACAGTTCTACTCTGACACACATGGGGTCACCATGAGCCAGAGTCAACTTGATGGTAACTGGTTACTGGTCTTCTGGAATAGGCAAGTCATTTCAGCTATGGTAAAAAGCCCCAGATCTTGACAAAGAAGCAGCACAGCAGAGTGGTGACATTGCTGACAGACCTAGGTCCTATTTCTCCATCCCTTAATCAGGGACCCTAGGCCAGTTATTTACCCTTTGAAGCCTCACTTCCTCATCTGTAAAATGAAGATGATAATGCTTAGCACTCAGTACGTATTTGTGCTTAACACTTAAAACACATTCAGCCAGTCATAAAAATTAAGTGAATAAATTTGTGCTCCCAAATCCTAATTAATTTTTTTCTAACAATGGACATAGATGCAGTTTTTGGTTTCGTTTACTTTTGTTTTCACTTACCCCTTATCTTCCGGGAGGACCTGGGGTATGGCTTTCCAGATGCTGATCCACGGAAGAACGTGCGATCCTAGGGGAAAGGTTGGTCTTGAGGGATTCACAGATTAACAGGCGGTCTTGAGGGATTCACAGATTAACAGGCTGGTCTTGAGGGATTCACAGATTAACAGGCTGGTTTTGAGGGATTCACAGATTAGCAGACCAAAAAGTTCGCATTGTTTAAATAGGCAGCCCAGAGTGAAGTTTGATGATCTGAGCTGATCAAGCTTCAATTCTCTTACTGCTCAGCCCTTCTCTTCTATGACTTCTAACACCCCTGTGGCAGAGCTGATGATGTTTTTAGCTGCTCCTTTTCAACCTGTCCTACTGCCTAGGAGTCAAATACAACAGTATTTATATGTATAAACTAGTAATTTGTCTGATCTATATAGACTGCTTCACATCCATGTGGCAGGTAAGTCCATGATATGAGAATATGGTGAATAGTTCTGATTCTGGACACATCAAATGGAGGCGTCAGAAAAGGCCCTTGAACTAGACATTGAGACATAAATTGGTCCTAATGTCCTCTGCCCCAGTGAAGTTTTGGGGAGTAATCTTATATCTCTTAATGAGCCCTGGTGGCACAGTAGTTAAAAGCTCGGCTGCTAACCAAAAGGGCAGCAGTTCGAATCCAACAGCCACTCCTTGGAAACCCTTGGGGGCAGTTCTACTGTGTCCTGTGGGGTCGCTGTGAGTCGGAATCGACTCGACAGCACACATCAGCAACAACCAAGAATTTTGGACTTAATTCTATAGGGAAGAGAAATACGTTGAAAGTTTTAAGTAAATGAATGCCTGAGTCAGATTTTACTTTATCAGTGAGTTCCATGGTTATGGGAGGATGGACTGGAGGAAAAAGAACAGGAGAAAGGGAGAGTAGTTAAGTGAGCACAGGTGACAAGAGAGGCCATCGACTGGGAAAAGGAGGCAGGTGTAGGAGCAGGATTTGTTGGAGCAAGTTCCCCGTCAACAGAGTTAGATGTGTGGTTTGAGGTCTTGGAGCTTGATGTGGACATACAGGGAGAGAGAGACGTCCACCAAGCAGGGACGGATTACCCAGTAAGCAAGCTGTGCGTGGGCTTACTTGTGCTTAAAAACAGGTGAAACTATGCACCACAGATTGGTAAGTAAGCACAAGTAAGCTTGTGCACAGCTTGCTTACTGGGTAGTCTGTCCCTGCCACCAAGAATCCAGGAAGATAGATTTGTGGCTCAGAGGAGGGCTAGAGAGAGAGACATGGGCATTGTTCGTCCACCACTAAGGAGAAGTTAGAAGTGAAAACTTTTAACGGTAACAAAAGAAGAAAGAGGCAATGATGAAGAGGGGAGAAGGGATTGAGAACGGTCATTTCTGTACTTTGCCTTAGGCTGTTTTTCAAAATGACAATATTTGTTATATCTTCAAGGATAAACACCTCTTCTTTATAGTAAATTCAGACTATATAATAACAGATAAGAAAAGGATAGATTTCAGTATTATTACAATATATACATATGCATACATGCATATGTGTAGGAGACCTAGTGGCATGACAAGAGAAAGACCTGGGGATCTGCTCCCATAAAGATTACAGCCTAGAAAACCCTGTGGGGCTGTTCTACTCTGTCACATGGGGTTGCTATGCGTCGAAATTGACTCGACAGCACCCATCAACAACAATATGCGTATGTGTGAGGTGTCTGTCTATTTATCTATCCATCCATCCTTATTCTAGGAAAAGATGATGCATCAGCTTCAAGCCAGGTGACTGTCCCAAGAACAGCCAGGAGAGGTTATGTCTTCATCCCTTAGTTTTAGCTTGCTGTCCTCATATGCTCAGTGATTGCAGGACTTGCCCCCACATCATTGAAAGAATGTGTCTGGCACCAAGGACTTGGTATCAGGCGGACAACATATTTCTTACTTTAGAAGTGCAACTGGTAGAATAAAGAGCCTGAGAACCGGAACTTGTGCCAGAAATAGCAGGGTAAATTCACCCACTTCCAAGAAGGTCACTCTGTTGCAAAACAGGGTGCGGGCAGATTGAAGCAGATTCTTGGCACTGCCATAGCTCTCTCTGCCTGTTGCATAACTTACAGCTCTTAGATCCCTTGATTGAGAGTGCTGGTGTTGACCTGGCATTTTCTGTTCCCTTCTATTCTACCGGTTTCCAGGTATGTCAAAATAATCGCTATTATCAGGTGACCTTCCTTGGTAAATCAGTCCTCTTCTATTTTTAACAGCTACCTGTTGAGAATTCTATTTTTAATGAACAGTTATAAACTAAGAGCTGTCATCTGCCAGGTTTTAAATGTTTGTTAAAAAGAAGTCCCAGACACGTAGTCATTAGACTAAAGAAAATCGTAAACAATAGGAAAGACATTCAACAGCAGGGGATATTAATTACATCTGAACTCATTACTAAACCAAAACTTGGGACGAAAGGGCCACGCAAACCAAACCAAACCAAACCCGTGGCTGTCGAGTTGATTCCGACTCATAGTGACCCTATAGGACAGAGTAGAACTGCCCCATAGAGTTTCCAAGGAGCACCTGTTGGATTCGAACTGCCGACCTTTTGATTAACAGCCGAACACTTAACCACTGTGCCACCAGGGCTCCAGCCAGTGTCAAATCAAAGAAATGGAGGGTTATTACCCTTAACAGAAGAAGTTCTACTAACCTATATGAAAATACACCCCCATGGACTCCCCGTTCATGTTAATAAACTATAGCAATGCTCTTTTTCCTAGAGTAAAAAAAAAAAAAAAAAAAACCCATTGCTTTCGAGTCAGTTGCCACTCATAGAGACCCTCTCCTAAAGTAGAATTGGAAAAACAGGATAGTATCTCAGGAAAATGCTTTGAAATGATAGCTAACCTATTTTTAGTTTTTCTTTATTTATACTTTGCTAAATGCTCTAATGGATTTATTCACCTGATCTATGAGAGAACACTGGGAGACCGGTACTGTATTGTCACATTTTTGTTCCCATTGCCATCAAGTCAATTCTGACTCTTAGAGACCCTACAGGACAGAGTGGAACTGCCAGATAAGGTTTCCAAGCGGCACCTGGTAGATTTGAATTGTGGACCTTTTGGTTAGCAGCCATAGCTCTTAACCACTATGCCACCAGGGTTTCCATTTTCTATTCAGGGCACCCAAAATGCCCTTTTATGAAAACTGTAGTAGGATGTCACCTCCCCACTCCACTGTTGTGCTCTCTCGTTCATGCCGTGCTTTGGCAGTGGGTGGTGACAACTTGGGTTTCAGTCAAGGGAGTAACTCTCCAAAGCGCCCACAGGTTGGTGAGTGAACGTTTTGATTTGTTAGATGGCCCCATTTTCTCTGACTCAGCACTGTGTGGTGATGCCCTGGGTAATTGTAGCTACTCAAGATGTACAAAGGTGCATGATCCGAGGGAATTTCTACATACGTCTATTAAAGATCACATTTTTAAGCCACTTTTAACATTAGTAGCATCACTCCTTCTATTTACATCCAACCTCCTTTCAGGCCCATGTCTTTTTTCCGTTTCTCATGCATGAAGGCACACATGCTTTGCTTTCTGAGCTATAACCTGTATAGCTCACTTCCATGGTGTACCCCTACAGTATTTTTCCACTATTTCTCCTCATTTAGGGAAATTCAAACCTCCACGTGCACGGAGCATGGTTGGGTATTGCATTCAATTGAGCAGAAAACCTTTAAATAGCAGCCCCGGTACATTGGATTACACCTCATTAACAACGCCTGAGAGACGGGGTAGAGTCCTGGCCAACTGACAATCACTCTGAAATAAATATAGAAGATCTCCAAAATTCTAATTGCTAAGTATTTATTGAAGCCTATCTATATGCCTGTGCTAAATAAATACTAAAGTACAAAAAACAATTTTCAAAGAACTTACCTCCTGATTGCACCTCAAAGAATAACTAGAGGATAATATGATATTATTGGTAATCAATTGTTAAAATGTGCAGAATGTGATTCAATATAAAGGGAGTTACTATTGGTTAAAATGCAAGCAAAAGTCCATAATTTTAAGCTATGATATCAGGCTAAAGCCATCAGTTGGCATTTTCTTGTTGATATCTAGATTTTTTTTTTTAAACCTCATTTTAACATCTTTGAAATATTTAATAAGAAATGCAGTCAAGTATGGTCACAAATGGCACTTTTTGTTGCAAATAAAAATTATTTTCCCATTACTTAGTTGCTCCTTAGATATAATTTCAAAAATGAATTATCGAGGATGGTGATGTTCTTTGGATTCTACTTTTGAAATCCAACTAGTAATATCCCCCTCTACTTCCTTCCCCTGTAATGCACCCACTGTGAGCCCCCATGCCACAGAAAGGATTCTCAAGAAAACACTTCGTAAACTTTACAGCCAACATCGGACTTTGAAGAAGAGAAGACAAGTGTAGCTGGGTGAGGACTGTGCACAGAGGCCTTCTAAATTCCTTTTTCAGTTTTTAGTGGTGCAGATAAGTTTTTCCATGGAGCAGTCCAATCTCTGTTGCTGCAAGATCTTTTTTTTTTTAAACAAGTCAGTAAACTAACTGGAACTTGTGTCCCGTCTGGTGACTCTGTATAAATGGGTGCAAATTTAACTTGACACATTAATTTCTTTCTAGAAAACAATTTATATTCGTAGAATCATGGAATCCCAGAGTGGGAAAGGGCCAAATTGTCATCCAGTCTCGTGCTTCAATTGTTCTTTTCAAAAGAAATCTATTTTCCAGATTAGCTATGCTAAAGTCAGATATTTTGCATGTCCTCTGCCCCATTTGTGGTGGTTGTTGGCTAGTATAGAGTTGGCCCCTGATTCACAGTGACCCCATGCAAAACAGGATGATCGCTGCCCGGTCCTGTGTCATCCCCATGGCTGGCTGCAGATTGGACCATTGTGATCCATAGGGTTTTCATTGACCGATTTTCGGAAGTAGATTGCCATACCTTTCTTCCTAGGCTGTTTTAGTCTGGAAGCTCCACTGAAGCCTGTTCAGCATCATAGCAACACACAAGCCTCCACTGACAGATGGGTGGTGGTTGCTCATGAGGTGCGCTGGCCACGAATCGGACTCTGATCTCCCTCACCCTGTGAGAATTCTACCAGCCATTTCCCTGTCTGTCCCATTGAAGCAGTTCACCATGAACATTGCCTCACTGGTGATAATTCTTGCTGGGCACTGTGGCTAGGTTCTGAGGGATGAGCATGTAGTTCCTGAGGCGTAGAGACTTCCATTAATTTTTTTCTATATTAAAAAAAAATAGGCCAGTATTATTTCCATCTTCCACAGAAAGGGACTGAGACCCAAAGATACCAAGAGCAGAGCATGAATCCTGGCCAGTCAGGTTCCAAAGCCTACATTCTCTCCCACGTCACACTTCTAGGATGTTCTGACAAGCCTGAGAAAGAATGAGAAAAAGAAGAAGAAAAAAATAAACTTTTAAAAAGAGATTGAAGTAAATTGCTAATATGGGGGACTAGAAGCTGATTTCTGGGGTCATCCAAAAGCTACAGGATTCTCTGTATTTCTAGTTTTCTTTTCTATAGACTTGAAATTCTCAGTGTGTTCGTCATTTTATCATCATCTCCTCTAAATATATGCAGATTTGAAAAGCCCTCTGCCAGCCACCCGTGAAACAGGATGAGTAGTTCAAATCACAGAGCTGGAAACCCGACCAAAAAAGAATAAAAAACATGAGCTGGCAGAGCCGTAACAGGTCGGAAAGGCTTAAAGCCGGGAGCAGTAGCCGAGAGGCTGTGAGAATTTGTCGCAGCAGACAAGTGCTCAGAAGATGAAGAAGGCTAAGACAAGCAGATTGCTGTGAGTAGGAGACCAGGGAGGAAGTAAATCTGGGGGTGTTTGAAAGAAAATCTTTCACCATCCCAGTGACCAAGAGAATTAAGAGTCTTGGTTTAAGATGCAGACAGGAGCAAAGAAGAGAAATCTAATGTCGGAATAAAGGCCTGATCAACAAGTTAAGCTGAATCAAGGTGGACTGATTATGGTAGAACTTATTTGTAATTACCTCCCTGTATTTAGCTTGTATTCCCAAATCTTACACATAGGGCGGTACAATATTTTTTTTTTTACAATGAACTGTTACCTTGATTATGCAGAAAACATTGTGGAGGAGGGATCCCAAAGAGGCGGAAGGGAGTGTAACAGCAATGAAGGACAGAACCAAGATCACGGGTGATGGCAACCAGACGTTAGCAGGAGGGTTCTGTGTGGGAGACTCTGGCTCATTTTCACCCATGAATTAAATAGAAGGACCTTACACAAAGGGTCAGATTTTATTTCCTATCTTTGGAGTGCATATATGTTTTCCTTCAGATGGCGGCTGCTACATTCGTGGTTGGCATGTCATTCACCGAGTTCCATTGAGTGCAGTTGGGTTTGCCTTTTCCTTAAAATGTCACATTTAATTAAAAAGAAAAGTAGAAAGAATTAGAAAAGTAAAGATAATAATAAACAGACATCTGTATACCAACATACTAGAACTAATATTAACATTTGGCCATATTTGCTTCAGATTCTTTTAAAAGAAACCCAAGAAAGATAAAGTTGAAGCACATGATTAATATAATTGACGTCACTAAGTTTTACACATGAAAAACGTTACGTTGGCAAATGTTATTTTGTATGCATTTTTACAATAATTTGAAAAAAGTAATTAAAAAGAAAAAAAAAGATAACAGTTGAAGCCTTTTGGTTTCCTAGCCAGTATCATTCTCCTGTCTCACACTTTCATGGATGTAGTAGGCATCCTTTTCCATGGTTTTAAACCTGTTCTAACTATAAACACATAGGTACATCATAGAATATTATCTTGCTACTTTAAAACTGTTACCTATCCAGCATCATCTTGTAGGTACCAGTCTGCAACTTGCTTTTTTTCTGCTAATCTGTCTCTGAGATTCAGCATCGTCTTTCTTACAGTCTCAGTGACCACTGGTTTGGAGATCCACTTTAAAAAAGGATAACACCTATTTTGGGGCAAGTGTTCCTATTAGATAATGAAAGATTAAAATGGTGATTATTATGGACAAAAGAAAGACATTAGAAGCACTCAACTGCACCTCACAGGCTATCATGAGGATCTCTGATCTACCTAATTAAAAAGCACAGCATGTTAAAAATTGCAACGGGTATAATCAACCTAGATACTTTTGTTTTTATTTCATGGGGGCATTTTATTCAAATGCAAGTGCTTTGAAGATGAAAAGCACTTTTTTTTTTCCCCCTCCCGGAATCAAATCATTTCATCCCTCGACCCACAAAATTCATTAAAGTAGAAAAAAGTAAATACTTCTTTTCTTCCCTTTTTATGGAGTTTCAGCTTACTTATGTTGGGGCTTGCTTCAATTTTTTATCCTTCTTTCTTGATACAGTTTGTAATTACACTACATTGAGAGATTATTTTTTCCATCCCTTAAATCATGCAGAGTAGTGGTCTGGAGGAAGAACCCAATCTTATTTTTTTCTTGCGGTTTCATCTCATTATTTCATTGCATGGCAATATTTTCTGAAAGACCTCATGCTGGTGAATGGACATTGACATAATAGAGCATAACAACTTTTTTGGAGTCTCGAGGTCTGTGATGTAAACACCCATGTTTGTTTTTCAAAGGTTTTCACAATCCATTGTATAAATATACATATTTACATAATTTCCAAAACATGTACTTTGAAGCCGCAATCCTTCCAGCATTATCTATTAGGAACCAGTTTTATGTAAATGTGGGACTTAAACGAGCTTGAATTCCAGCACTTCACTATATTGTTTGCACATTTTGTGAGAGCTGAAACTCAGAGGACAGACTTACCCCATCTTGCTTCAAGAAAACATCTGAGGCATGTCATCCATTTTCAGGAGAAGAAGACTCCAGAGTTTTGATAAGCATGACCTTTGGAATTATACTAGAGCAGGAACTGAAGTGAAATGAGTATTTGTGGGCACTGAAGTTTAAACTTGTCCTTCTAAGGAGCATTCCGCATTTTGTTCTATGATCCACTTTTTATTTTGGTCCCTCACTTGGGTATTTCAGTGGTCGTCAACAGGGAAAACACACACAGCTCACTGGGAATATTGAGGATATTTCCTGTGTTCAAGTGGTCTTGGTCTGGCTTGTCTACTCTAGTTTGTCATCTTCTTGGGCAGATGAGCTTAGAGAGAAGGGACTGACAACAGATTGCTTGCTCTGGGTTTGGCTTGCCTTTGGCTTGCCTAGGGAGCAGCTGAACGTGACCTCTCTGGGTATTTCCAACTTCAAGTGCCACTGTGGCTGAAACCAAAGAACAAGAAGAGTCAGAGACCCTTTAGACCAAGCCCTCTGCCTGGGCTTTGAGAAGACATTCTGCCACTGTAGATTTTCTCCCAAGAAGAACGCTTTTTGTATTTTTGCCTCAACTATCTAGGTCACTTGTTATGTTCTAAGGTTTCCAGTATGACAGAAGAGTTTTCTCTTGACCCTTGCTTGCTTAAAAAAAATTGTTGACACATCAGTTTTGACTCATGGTGACCCCGTGTGGTACAGAGTACAGTTTTCATAGCTGTAGTCTTTACAGCAGCAGATCACCAGGCCTTTCTTCTGTGGTGCTGTTGGATGGGTTTGTGCCACCAATCTTGATGGACTTTCATTTTTTACTATATTGAAATTATTTTATTATTTTTGTACATTACTTTTTATTGTTGCTTATCTCATTACAACTTGTTTTACTAATGTTTTATCTGCTTTTTCATCTTTTAGAAAACTTAAATAGAGGACAGTAAGGGGAAGGAAGAAAGTTTCAAACAAGAGGGGCTAAATGCCATTTGTCCCTCTGTGAGCCATGCTCAGTCCTTCCCTGCCTGTCAGGAGATCTCTCATTTCAGCTCCAGATGGTCTGCTTGACTTGAAAACAGCCCTCTGGGAGAAGTCTTCAATCTCACACCTAAAATCGTTATTCTTGGCAGCACAGTGGGGATACAAAAAAAAAAAGAAAAACCCATTGCCCTCAAGTCAATTCCAACTCATAGCAACCCTATAGGACAGAGTAGAACTGCTCCATAGGGTTTCCAAGGCAGATTCAAACTGCCAACCTTTTGGTTTGCAGCCAAGCTCTTAACTACTGTGCTACCAGGGCTCCAGTAGGGATACTGGCTAAAAGATTGCCTCTTAGGAGCTGTATTCCCAGCCCCAAAGATAGCTTAGAGAGCCTGCGGCACACTTGTATCTCAGGATGAGTAAGCTTACCAATTAAAATTCTTGGGTTCTCATATGCATGACTCTCACACTAAGGTGCTTGAGAGGAACAGTGGACATTGTCCTTTTGTCCCTCTAGATCCACTGTCCTCTCTTCTCCTTTCATCCAGTTCTGCCCTTTCAAAATGCGTATTATCAAACCAGAAAAGGACCAGAGCTGCTGGTTCCTTGGTACCTACATCATCATCATGAAACATTATTAAACACCTGCTCTTTGTAGGACCCTGACAATACAGAGAAGTGTAAAATATAATTCCTACCCCAAAAGTGTCTCTAGAAGGGTTGTGACTACAAGACATGCATGTATTTGCATGAAATGAATGAATAAATAGCTTTAAAGAGAATTATAGGAAGTGTCCACTCAATGGTGCAAGAAAATACTGCAGGAGTTCAGGAAAGGGAGAGAAGACGGTGGCCTGTGGTAGAGAGAAATGAGCTCACTGAAAAGGTGGGACTCGGGCTGTCCTTTGAGGGAATGGCAAGAATGAGATTAAGAGCAGAGCCACTGGTGGGTTCTAACCGCCAGCTTTTCAGCTAGCAGGCAAGCGCTTAACATTGAACCACCTCTAGCCCCTGGCAGTCACAGATCTGTTTTCTGTCCCTACAATTTTGCCTTTTCCAGAATGTCATATAAATGAAATCATACATCATGCAGCCTTTGACTCTGGTTTCTTTCACTTAACAAATGTTTTGAGGTTCATAGTAACCACTGGTATACCTGAGGTTAACATATTCAAGACCCTCAGCCCGTCACTTCCCATGATAAACTCCCATTGCTAACTTAATGTATTTGGCCCTCCTCTCATCTGAGTAATTGTCCAATCACTGAGGTTTTCCTTTGTGACTGAGTTCATCTTAGCAGTGAGACTTCGTATTACCAAACTTGGCACTAAGTAAGTTTTTATGTTTGAATCATAAATCCTTGAAGATGGTTACAATTTATTAAGCAAGAAGTCACTCAAGCTCTCTGCATCTCAGTTCGTCTAATGTGAAAAAGAGAATTAGGCTAATGGTTGAGGCCCCTTCAAGTTCTCACCTGCTCCAATTCCGACAGAGACGGTAGGATGCCACTGCTATCTAGCAACACAGTGAAGCTTCCTTGTACCATTTGTTGGCACCTCTGGGTGAACTCGAACTGCCGGCCTTTAGGTTAGCAACCAAGCACATAAACCCTTTTGACTCTCAGGGACTCCCATACTGGAGTGGGGTGGGTCTTAATCCAATCCAGGTGGTGTCCCTATAAAAGAAGAGACACAAAAAGAGGGGCAGAGGGAGAAGAACCATCCGACCATGAAGTTATCAGGTGACAATGGAATTATGCTGTATTGGCAAGGCAAGGAACGCCTAGGGCTACCAGAAGCTAAGACGAGAAAGGATATTCCCCTGGAGACTTCAGAGAGAACATGACCCTCCCGACACCCTAAATTTGGACTCCTAGCCTCCAAAACTGTGAGATAATAGATTTCTATTCTTAGAAGCCACCCACTTTGTGGTACTTTGTAAGGCAGCCCTGGGACCCTCGTGTACTCCCTTAGTGTGAACTGACAAATAAGTGTTCTCCATGGCCAACTGGGGGTCTCCCCCGCCTCAGTTCATCCAGGCCACCTTGCATGATCACACCGCTATTCATTGAGATGTTTAGCCTTAGGTTCTCACTCCTTAATTAGTCAGTGGGCAGTTTACCTGTCATAAATTATGGTGTTCAGGCCTCCCTCTGAAGAGATTCCAGCCACAGACTTAAAAGTGATGGTTCTCTAGTGTTTCTAGCTCACGGAAACATCCAGTTTACTGTAATCAAATACTCCTTCCCCCAACCCCCATTGCCCACAGCTCCTGCCAGCCCCAGTCACCAGAAGGTGGCAATAACTCTGTTTCCCTTTCAATCTGAGGTCGACTGCAAGCCAGTGACCTGAAGAGAGGTCACCACCTTGTGTTAGAGGCCCCAGGCGTTCAGCTCCCTGTGGAAAGCATTATATTTTAAGAACCAGAGCAAACTGTCATTGCAATAACAGTTCTATAACTCAGAATGAAACTTCATCACAAAACAGTGCCCGCTGAAAAGGACAGGAATAAGGGGTTGGCCTTCTTAACTTTGTGGCCAGCCAGATTCAGATCAGGCTGTCTCCACCGAACTTCTGAGAAAAAAATGACACATGAAAATTCCTCCGTGTGTCTCAATACTTTCATGGATGATGTTGAATGTTTTGCAGGACATGATAATGGAGAAATAGTGTGCTAAGTGAACTGTTATTTAAACTGTGCTTATGAAAGAATAGGAAAAAGAAAGAGATTTTTCTTTTCAGTCACAGATGGGGTGTTTTTAATGGTCCTCTCAGTGTTGTGGAACCCTGGTGGCACAGTGGTTAAGAGCTATAGCTGCTAACCAAAAGGTCAGCAGTTTGAATCCACCAGCTGCTACTTGGAAACGCTGTGGGGCAGTTCTAGTCTGTCTTATAGGGTTGCTATGAGTTGGAATCAGCTTGACAGCAGTGGGGTTTTTCATGTTTTTGTCAGTATTGCGCAGTAGACCTTTTTAAAATCTTAAAAAGGAAAGATGTTACTTTAATGACTTAGGTGCGCCTGATCCAAGCCACGGTATTTTCAGTCACCTCATACACATGCAAAAGCTGGACAGTAAAAAGGAAGATCGAAGAAGAATTGACACATTTGAATTGTGGCGTTGGTGAAGGATATTGAATACACCATGGACTGCCAGAAGAACAAACAAATCTGTCTTGGAGGAAGTACAGCCAGAATGCTCCTTAGAAGCAAGAATGGCAGGACTTCATCTTGCTTACTTTGGATGTGTTATCAGGAGGGACCAATCCCTGGAAAAGGGTATCATGCTTGGTAGAGTCAGCAAGAAAGAGGAGGACCTTCAAGGAGATGGATTGAGATAGTGACAGTAACAATGAGCTCAAACATGCCTGCTATTGTAAGGGTGGCACAGGACTGAGTAACGTTTCGTTTGTTATAGGTAGGGTCTCTCTGAGTGCCAACTCAACACGAAGTAACAACAACATCAATGTTGCCGTTTTTAATTACTCAGGAAGACAGGAAATTAATTTGACCTAGAAACAAAGTTGTCATATAGGGGGAGTGAACTTTGTGCTTCCTGACACTTTGACATAAAACTCTTGAGTAAAAAATATTAAAGTTGAATGACGTTATTTTGAGAAACAGTTACTGGAATTGCTTTCAACTGTTCTTCCTACCTTCACTCTCTTCCGACTTCAGTCTACCCTGCATATTAAATTAATCTTCCTAAAATACTCCTGTCATATCCCTGGATTCATTGCTCATGAATCAACAATGGCAGCCAATAATATAATTGCAAAGAATCGGTGTCTTGGAGAGCTGAAGGAGCCTTAGTCATTTATTTAATCCAAGCTCTTTATCTGCCAAGTGATGAAGGTCCAGAAAAGGTGGTTTACCCATGGTTATTCAGCTAGTATTAGCAGGGATCAGAACTAGAACTAGAGCATTTTTTTTTTTCCTGCCTTAACTCCCCTGATAAAATTTCAAAGCACAATTTGACTGCAGATTCCTACAGAACATCATTTCTCTGCCTGAGTTCCCAGTGCCACCTCAGTGCAGTACACAGACCTTACCCATCCATCCTCCAGCCTTTGGTCCATCCTGTGCCTTCAACCAGAGAACTCTGGCCCTTCCGTTCCGGTGCTTTCTCCACCCTCCTTCTGGATGAAGCCTAGCTCCATGAGTGTAATGCTTCCTTTCCCAACTCCTTTTGTACTCATTGTCTATGCTTAATGATTTAGCGTTCAGTCACGTGCCATTTTGTCTATTGGGTCTTTTCATCTTAGTTGGCATTATAGATTCATAGGAAATTGGAGGTGGGAGTTATCTAGAAGTCATCCAGTTTGACACCATATCTGTTACATGATTATCCTCTACCACATTGCTGACAACTCTGGTTGTACTTCTTCCAAGACAGATTTGTTCATTCTTTTGGCAGTACAACCAGAGTGCTTCTTGGAAGCAAGAATGGTGAGACTATGTCTTACATGCTTTGGACATTTTATCAGGAGGAATCAGTCCCTGGAGAAGGACATCATGCCTCATAAAGTAGAGGATCAGTGAAAAAGAGGAAGACCCTAACAAGATGAATTGACACAGTGGCTGCAACAGTGGGCTCAAGCATCACAATGATTGTGACGATGGCGCAGGACTGGGTGGTGTTTGTTCCGTTGTACACGGGGTCCTTTTGAGTCGGAACCCACTCAACAGCATCTAACAACAACAACAATTGCTGACAAGCTCTCCTAGAAGACCACCATCATGGATTGAATTATGTCCCCCCAAAAATGTGTGTATCAGTATGGCTGGTATTGTGTGACTTGAATTGTGGCATTGGTGAAGAATATTGAATATACCATGGACTGCCAGAAGAACAAACAAATCTGTCTTGGAGGAAGTACAGCCATAATGCTCCTTAGAAGCAAGAATGGCAGGACTTCACAAAAAGTGCTGGTATTGTGTGATTTTCCTATGTGTTGTAAATCCTGCCTCTATGATGTTAATGAGGGAGGATGGGTGGCAGTTGGGTTAGTAAGGCAGGCCTCTGTCTACAAGATTGGATTGTGTCCTGAGGCAATCTCTTGAGATATAAAAGAGAAGTGAGCAGAGAGAAGAGGGGGACCTCATACCATCAAGAAAGCAGTGCTGGGAGCAGAGAAGCTCCTAGTCCAGGGGAACACCAAAGAGAAGAAGGCGGGCAGAAAAAGCCTTCCCCTGGAGCTGACGCCCTGAATTTGGACTTTGAGCCTACTTTGACTGTGAGGAAATAAACTTCTCTTCGCTAAAGCCATCCACTTGTGGGATTTCTGTTACAGCAGCACTAGGTGACTAAGACAACCACCAAAGAGGAGAAAATTAACACCTGTCCCCAAATTGCCCATTCCAAGTTGGACAGCTCTCCTTATCAAAAACCAGTTGCTGTCAACTCTGACTCATGGTGACTTCATGATGTGTCAAAGTAGAACTGTGCTCCATAGGATTTTCAATGGCTGGTTTTTCAGAAGTAGATCACCAGGCTTTTCTTCCAAGGTGCTCCTGGGTGGACTTGAACCTCCAACCTTTCTGTCAGCCTCCAAGCGTGTTACGCATTTGCACCACTCCGGGACTCCATTTGTCAGAAAGCCCTTATATTGAGACAAAAATCTCCCTCCTGCAAGTCTCCACCAAAATCTACTCTGTTTCTGTTCTCTGAGATGACTCAGAATAAATCTGATCTCTCTTCCATATAGCATCTTTTCAGATATTTAAAGATAATCTTTGTGCATCCTTCTTTTCTCTTGGCTCCTTTCCTTCCACAAGAGTATCTTCTCTAGTCTAAATAACCCATTTTTTTTTTTCTGTCTACCCATGACGTGGTTTTGAACATGCTGCTCAATGCTATTCACTGTCCTCTGGACAAGCTTCAGATTATCTATTTCCCTCTTAAATTACGGCCTAACATTTTTAACATGATACCTCAGGTGTAGTTTGATGAGGACAGAATAAGTGGCCCCATCATCTCCCTTGTTCTGAATACTATGTCTGCTAATGTGTCCTGCAACCTCACTAGCTTTTTGGCAGGCATATCACACTGAGATCCGTGGTGGGCTTGTTAAAAACAAGGTCCATAATCAGGGCACATCTCACTTTAGTATGAATACTGCTAGAATTTTGAGTTTTTGCAGAATTTTGCATTTATTCTTGTTAAAATAATTCCTTCCTTCTTTCATTCAACAAGGCATTATTTAGTGCCTTGGTACCCTGTGAGAAACAAAGAAGAATCAGACATTGGTCCTTCATCAAAACGTGCTTACCATAGGTAAGGTAAGACACACATAAATAACTTTATTCTAAGATAAGCTTTAATGTACTTTTAAAGAAATTCTGTAAAGCACCATGGAAATTTAGAGAAAAACAGAAAGTGCTCCAACTGAGGAGAGAGAGGATAGAAAGTCTCATGGAGAAGAGATAGGATTTGAAGATACGGAAGTGATGGAAAGGAAATTCTCTGTGACAAACTGGATGGGCAGAGAGATACAGAGGCAAGAAAGCAAAGAATGGAAACAAGGTGAGAGAGGTTAGTGGTAGAAATCATAGTTTTCACTGGTCCCTCGTTGCTTTCCTTTATTCTGTATTTGCACACTTCTTCTACAGTGAGCTCTCTGCTTCCTGAAACATTGACGTGTTTCTTAGTTTGCTCATTTCTACAACACCCATTGCCACACTATGCCACTACACAAAGGAAACCTACCGAAAAGAGTTCAGGTTTATTTGCAGATCTTTGTATTCCTATATAGTCAAAGTACTGTGTCCAAAAATTACTCGGATTCATTCTTCTCCCCACCCCATCCCACGCCCATCCAGCATGGTTGTGTTATTCCTTCAGAATGCGTTTGGGTTCATTTGTTTCTATGTGCATTCTGTTTTAGTTTTTTCCCTTACTCTTTCTTGGTTGAATTTTTTTTTTAAATATGTAGAACATTCACATGCTTGACCAGAGACTTTATTTTATGCTTCTTTGGTAGTTTTCCAAATCTTGCAACGTGGATTATTCATAATAGGCAGTAGTAGTATTTGACTGGCTAATTACTGAATAGAGAGTTGGAAAATGTGTATAACAATCAGAGATGCCCATTATTGGGGGTGGGGTCTCATATCGAACCGCCAGAGGTCCTGTAAGCTCATCCTTTTGATGCTCAACAAACCTCAAGTTAACCAAGTGCATACTCCCTGATGGCAGCGCGGGGGTGCCCCAAAGGGAAGGTACTCCAGTCTAGGATGCCACAGAATGTTACCCTGGGAAACCTGTCCGGGGGCTTTGTCCTTAGTGTAGTAGTAGCACCTGGAAGATTTTCAAAAGCAGCAGCTGCACAATAAACCAACTCAGATGACTCGTTCCTTCCGCTGTTGGCAAAGCTGCAGGAAAGAAGACGCGGTTAAACCTTCCTTAGAGGTTAAGATGGAGCTGTGCACAATGCTGCGTTTCTGAAGCAAATAGGGCACCCGTTTTTGAGAGACCTGGCCATGAAGAAGAGATAAGAAAGATATGACCCATGAAACGAATCATTCGGAGGGAAAGAGCCCTAGTTAATACGGAGTCTGTGTGTGTCATTTTCAAAGTGTATCTGCCAATTGTTATCATCAGCAACAAGGTACTTAAATAATTGACTGCAACATGCAAACTCAGTTGACCAAAAGGTAAACTACTTCTTTTTTGCAAGTTTCCAAGGACAATGCATTGAAATGACAAAGCTCTTTTTTGCTTCCAAGAAATTCAGATTCAGTTCCATATGTTCGGCACGATTTTCCCAGAACATGTGCAGGCTCATCAGTGGCATCTCACAATGTGAATGTGCTTGATTAGGTGCCTTGAACCAGCCCTGCCTGGTGGGTTTTGACGATTGGCAGGCGTGGCTCCCAAGGAATGTCTCTGCCCAGTAAATTGGAAGCAATGGCAATGTGGAGCCCTTTCGTAGTTCAGCCAAGCACCTGTCTTCTCCCCAAAGCCGTCAAGCTGTCTCACTGGATAGGGGAACGCAGGTGGGGAACTGGACAAACTTCTCTCCCTTGAGTATTGAAAAGCATATTTCTGACCTCCTGATGATACTGCAGGGGGAACACACCCCACTGACCTCATTCCTTTTTACTTCAACCTGGTGATATAAGTACAGGATTTCCAACTTACAGATATTTGTTATTAAAATCGCCCCCATAATCTCTTATTCATTTTTCCTCTGGGTTCTGGAAGAATTTCTCAATCTTACCTTCTCCCTCACTGAGTTGCATTTCCGGGGCACTCACTGGCTTCACTGGGGCTTGCACTTGGCGCTCGCGGTTTTCACTTCCAGCATGTCCTTCCTGCTCTCTGATCAGCTCTTCTGCGAGATGGCTTTGACTGTTTGCCCAGCTGCAGTGTCCTCATATATCTTATGGAGAACACAAATCAGAACTGTTTCCCGGTTTCCCTCTTTTTAGCACTGGGTGTATGTCATAGGAATATATGTGCTTTGATTCCTCAAGATACGGCCCCTTCTTTAGAACTACAGCGTCTCCTGTGTCTCACATATCGCAACTGTGCTGAGCTTTCCAGGAGATGCGAGGGCGGCCTCCTCTGCTCCTAGGAGTTGAGCCACCATCTTTAGCAATGATGGGACCACCTGTTTGAAATTTTTTTTTACTCAGTAAAGAAATACACTCTAGTTTCACTTTGCTAGGTCAGAGGTCCAGGAGCTTCAGCAGACGGAAGGGTTAAAAGGACGAGAAGGGAGGGAGGCAGTGCCAGAGACAATCAGGCAGGGGCTTCACCAACGTACCAGAGGTCCTTGTTCATGTTTACACCAACACGTGTGCTTTGCCTGATGCAGTTGTCCCCTGGGCAGTCAGGCCCCCACGTCCCTGACTCTGCCTGGCACAGCTGTCCACTCCAAGTGTGACCTGGAAATAGTTGCTCCCAGAAGATTCTAGAGGGCTGGTGCTATCCTGATGTTCCTCTCCCTCCCCTTACTGCCGCACGCACTGCTTCTTCAGCCCTTGACCCTCCAATTTGGTGGGTATTGGTGAGGGTCTGAGGCTCTTCCATTTCCCAGATAAGTGACTCTTTTACACGCATGTGTAATAAGTTGGGAAAATTTTTGTATTCACCAGAATTTCTTTTAGGGAGAGCACTGTATATGGAAGAAATAATTTGACAAGCTGCTTGATAGAGTGGATGAGACCCTCAAAGCCATACCCTTATTCCTGAAGGTGACTGTTAACTGTGGAGCAGTTATGAGGTGAGAGGGAGAGAAAAGGAAGTTCTAGAGATTGCAGAAGGCCATGTAGCCCAGCCACATGACCTTCACATCTTCAGAGAAGGCAGGGTTACTCAACCTCGGCACCGCTGACATCTGGGGCCAGTAATTCTTTGTGGTGGGCTGCTGTCATATGCATTGTAGCATCCCTGGCCTCTACCCACTAGATGCTAGTTGTGAGAACCAGAAATGTCTGCAGACATTGCCAGATGGCCCCTGGGTGGGGGGGTGGTGGTGGCAAAATTCCCTCTAGTTGAGAACCACTGAGTTAAAGCAACTAAACTCAGGAAGTGCTTGGTATGAGCAAACTCTTTGTGAAAACCACTGAAGGATTAGAGTTTCTGCCCAAACTGATATGGAGGCCAAGCAGAGGCAGCATAAGGGGCTGAGGCGAGGAGGCAGAGGGATCGTGAGAACCAGAAATTTGCGGCTATCATGGGTAGGACTTTGAAGCTTTGAGGGCTGTGGTCTCTGGGGACAGGGAGTTTGCCTGATGTCTGCGTAACCGAGTAAGTCCTGGATCAGATGGTCCTTCCCTTTCATCTGGTCGGTTTGTGCTGTAGACAAGAGAGGCGTTTCTGGAACGTGGTGGTCAGTCTCCCTAGTTTCAGCTCTAGTACAGGCTGATCCCATTTTTTAAAGTGGAAACCTGGGAGGGAGCTAGAAGTCATCTGTGCAAGTTAATTTTAGGTGTCAGCTCAGCTAGGCTACAGTGCCTCGTTGTTTGGTCAAACACTAGTCTAGAGTTGCTGAGAGGGTATTTTGTAGATGTGATTAATATTTGCATCAGTTGACTTTAAGTAAAGGAGGGTACCCTCCATAATGTGGGTGGACCTGATCCAATCAGTTGAAAGCCTTAAGGGCGAAAACTGAGGTTTCCTGGGGAAGAAAAAATTCTGCCTCAAGACTTTAACATAGAAATCCTGCCTCAATTTCCAGCCTGCTGCCCTGCCTCACAGATCTCCAACTCACCAGTACCCACATTCACGTGAACAACCCCATTGTTATTCGCTGGAGGTTATTGTATTAATTAGCTGTCGTTTTCCAAACCTGCCTCTGGGTCTTTTAGTACACTGTCTCTTTGTTTGGGAGTTCCTGGATGGTGCAAATGATTAAGCACTCAGGCTACTAACTAAAAGGTTGGCTGTTTGAACTCACCCAGAGGTGCCTTGGAAGAAAGGCCTGGCAATCTGCTTCTGAAAGATCACAGCCTTGAAAACCCTATGGAGCAGTTCTACCCTGCAACACCTGGGGTCACCATGAGTCAGACTTGACCACAACCAGCTCGTTTTGGTTTTGTCTTTGCCTGGGCTACCCTTCCATCCCCAGCTCATATCTCCATAATCCTAGCCACCTTTTTTTTTTTTAATTGTGGTAAACTATATACAACATAAAATTTGCCATTTTAACAAGCTTTAAGTGTACAGTTCAGTGGCATTAATTATATTCACAGACTTGTGCAGCCACCACCGCTATCTTTTCCAAAACGTTCTCATCACCACAGAAACCCAGTACCCATTAAGAAATAACTCCACCTTCCCGCCTCTCCCCAGCCCCTGGTAACCACTAATCGACTTTCTGTCTCCTTGCATTTGCCCATCCTACACATTTTATAAAGTGGGATCATACAGTATTTGTCCTTTTGTATCTGGCTTATTTCACTTAGCATAATGTTTTCAAGGTTCTTCCATATGGTGGCGTGTTTCAGAACTTCATTCCCTTTGGTGGCTGAATAACATTGCATCGTATACATACGACATTGTGTTTATCTGTTCACCTATTGATGGATATCTGGGTTGTCTCCACTTTTTGGCCGTTGTGAATAGTGCTGCAATGAACGTTGGTGTACAAGCATCTGTTTTGAGTACTTGCTGTCAGTTCTTTTCAGTATACATCCAGGAGTGCAATTACTGGGTCATATGGTAATTCTGTGTTTAACTTTGTGAGGAACCACTAAACCCAGCCACTTGGTTTAATTGCCTGGCTTTTCACTTCACATCTCAACCCCCTCTACTGCCATCCCCTCTGGACTGTGAGCCTCTCAGGAGCAGAGGCAGAATCTTGTTCTTATCCTCTGCACAGTAGCCCAACATCCAGCACAAGGTGTTGAATAACTGAGAAGTTTGAAATGCGGCAAGGTGGAGGCAGATGTGGGTGGTGAATTTTGGCCTTGACCTTTCCATCAGGACCTTGGCCTCTGGGTGCTTAGCTGGGCTCAGCTGAACTCAGAGCCCCCAAGGCCCCTTCCTCATCTCCCCAGTCTCTTCAAAAGCCTTCCAGCAAATCTGTGCTCACTCTAACCTCCTGCAGAACTATTGGAACACAACCCACGTTAAGGGGATATCATGAGATGTGTTTTGTTAAGGACCCAAGTCAAAAACTTACAGAAGTGAATTTTAATTTTGACAGCACGAAGTGTGAATAAACACCACCATACGTTATTGCTCTAAATCTCTTGCTAAATGCATGGCTTCTTTAGGAGTCAGCAGCCCAATAAACAACGTCTGTAATGTTCCAATAGCTACTTTGACTGTCATTTCAGATATACCGAATGGTTCATACAGGCTTCCTGCAGATTCCAACCACAAAAGCACTTTCCGTTGAAAGCATTAAACTTGAAAATCCATGACCCTCAGGGTCACTGGAAGCAATTGGGAAAATAAGAGATGCTGTAAGTGATATCTGGAGCTGAAACTGGCCACAACAGGACTGTTGGAGACAACATCTTTCTATTCCATGAGCATGAACACCCAAGTGGGGGTTGTGTACTTGTTTTCCTGTCTGCACTTATGTAACTTCCAATTTCAAAGGTATCGGAACGGTCTTGCTCTTGAAATCGAGTGACACCTCACTGGGAACACTTTGGACTTAAAAGGGAAAGGGAGCCAGTATTCCTCTCCAATTACACTCTGGACCACCCTTAACTTGGATGCTTAATTTGTCCTAGATAAACAAACATCATGCCTTCTAAACCTGCGCTGGCACCCTGGGTCAGAAAACAAGCGGCTGGATGGCACCTCACAGGGGTGTAGGCGGGTTAAGTTTTCAAATCTGTACAAAGATTTTATGAGCAGGCTACCCCATGCTCTGGCCCTATATATAGGCAGAGCAAGGAACTGCCTGAGTGGTAGGATTTGAGAACACTGCTTTACATTTATCCCCTAAGCCCACACGCCCACACCCAACTGTCACAGAGCCCAAAATTCCTACCATTAGAGTTACTACTTTTGGTGGAGGCAGAGGGCTTCAAGAAAACCCTTGCTAAAATACAAATAGAACAGGCAAGAATTGTTTCATGACACTCAGCTGCAAGTAGCAACACATTTTTTAAAATTTTTCTATGGCAAATAAAAAAGGATTGAAGATTGCTTCTAAAGAATTGAATAAAAAAAGGGAAATTAGTCACTTTGGAGTGAAGAAATCTGGTAAGCACCCCCTTCACCCAGTGATGAAGGCTAACATCATCGCTGATGTCCTGGGACGCTCATGTATCCCCCTGATAATGAAGTCACGAGAAGAGTATTTCATCGTATAGCTTTCTTCCTCAAAACCCATGACCTCAATCTAATCATGAGAAAAACATCAGACAAACTCTTGGCAGACATTCTACAGTATATATGGCCAGTATTCTTCAACATTGTCAAGGTCATGAAAACTAAGGAAGACTGAGAAACTGTCACAGACCAGAGGAGACTGGCGAGACAGGTCAACTAAATGCATTATGGCACCCTGGATTGGATCCTAGAACAAAAGCAACCAACCAACTGCCAGTTGCCATTGAGTTGATTCCGACTCATGGCAGGAAGAGGACATTAATGGAAAAATTGCTAATGTCCAAATAAAGTTTGAAGTTTATATACTATACCAGTGATGGTGTATGAGTCTTGACAGATGTACTATGGAAATGTAGCAATGTATGTCAACAGTGGGGCAGATTGGGTGAAGGGAATTCTGGCAGATGGAAATTCTCTGTATTATCTTCGCAACATTTCTATAAGTCTAAAATTATTCTAAAATAAGAAGTTTTTTTTTTTTTAATTGGACCAGAAAAAAAAAATTGGTCAAGGAGAAGTCCAATATCCATTTTATTCTTTGGGCCTTCTGCCGTGGAATTCTGGAGACTGATATGCCCCTAATAATTCTCTATGTCTGCATTCACCTTACATCACTTTATGCACTTGTGGGTGCAGTCCACTGCCATCCATCCAGGGCTGTGGTTCTCTTTGAAGTGAGTCTCACTTGCTCTGGGAGCCCAGGCCAGCCTGGTCCCAGGGGGCAGGCAGTAAATGCTGAGCGCAGCACTTCTCACATGCCATGCTCATACCAGGGGACGCTCACCTGGGCTCTCAGTGTCCTGAACTTAAGTACCTGGTCCTTCACTGGCTTCCGGGTAACCAGCCCTTATACAAGGTGTCTCACCTTCCTTGAGGTAGTGCCTGCAAGCTGGGACAGGTCTTCTCCATTCCAGAATCTCACCTCCTTCCATCTGGCCAACCTTGGGACCCCATCACCCTCTCTCCTCCGCGTCAGCCTGCAGAACCCTCTTCATTTTAGTAGGTTGAGTCCTGTCTCCTGCAGGGACTTAGACTGTTGGAAACAAAGGCATTTTAAAGCTCCCCTGAGACAAGGGAAGCCCAGACGTCTAGAAAACAGAACCTGGCTCGTCTTTTGGGAGAAGAAGGGAAAATGCCTCTCATTCTTTCCTGATGAGCCTACAACTGAGAAAAAAATAACCACGGTTAATTCTCAGTCTGGTTATTATATGGCCTTCCTTGCACCCCTGATACATGGATGGTGACTTATGACAGGGTAATGGGAAGAATTGGCAGTAAGCTCTGCACTGCCCACTGCCCCCAAGAGGGAGATGGTGAAGAACTAAAGGACAGAAGAACTAAAGAATGAAGCCCATGCCAAGGGTGCCAATGGGAGTAGCCGTTAGAGTGTAGTGTGGGCCTTTGGGTGGTGTAAATGTTTAACACACTTGGTTGCTAACTGAGAGTTTAGCAGTGTGACTTCACCCAGAGGTACATTGGAAGAAAGACCTGGTGATCTACTTCCAAAAAAATCAGCCATTGAAAACTATGGAGTACAATTCTACCCTGACACACATGGGGTCACCATGAGTTGGCCTAACGGCAACTGGTTTTTTTACTGGTGGGTCCTTTACTATTTTGGTAGGCCCCAAGGTGACCATTCTGCATGAAAATGTCTCACCATCATTGCAGGAAAAGAGCCTTGCAATGGACGTGAGAATTTTCTTTCTTGATAGGAGTTTTCACTATAGTGTCCCCTGAGGCTTAATACACATCCAGTCTCTCCTTTGGAGATATGCATGAACTTGCTCTAACAGGTTATCTTTAAAGAATCATCAACATCTTTAACTGGAGGACTCAGTCATCATGGGGCTTGGACCACCAGAACCCTGCTGTTCTGTAGGACTGAGGCATCTCCAAGCACCACAGACCTTCATGCTGAAGCCCCAAGCAGCACTCCAGACAGAAGAGTTCCAACCTGGGCAAAGGCAATTGGGTGCAGTGGGGGTACGGGGCATAGTTCCAGAGCATGAGCCTCCTTCCATTGGATAAGGTTGGGTTTCCCAAAAGAGGTAGGGGAGACTCGCATAGAGGTCTTTGGAGAAGGAAGAACATGGGGGAGGGGATACAAACCCAAGGGCCAGAGAAGCCTGGTTAGGAGTAGGGGCATGCTGCTGGCCCAGGTAGTGGCCACCACTTCCAGTTTATAGAGGATCCAACAGCTGTGTCCGGCACCAGTGGTGGTCACAGGACCCACCGCAGTGTCTTTGTCCAGAGTAAAGGCAGTGGGGTATCCACCAGACCAGCTCTAGAATTGATTTTGGGAATTGTTACTGGCTGCGTAGCTTCCAAGCCACATTCTCGAGCCCTCCTGGGATTCTAGGAGTAGCCTAATCCACTTTAACAAATTCCTCTTCTGCTTAAAGGGGCTGGACCTGGTCTCTGTTATTCACCATTAAGAAGCCTCATGGACAGATGTTAACTCCTTTATCGCAAATTAACGTAGATAAACATCCTGAAGGAAATGATTCGTTGGAGCCCAGAATCAGTGAATGAAGTGGATGTAATGGAACCAAAAGGAGCCCCGGTGGCACAGTGGTAAGCACTTGGCTACTAACTGAAAAGTAAGCAATTCAAACCCACCGGTTGCTCCAAGGGAGAAAGATGTGGCAGTCTGCTTCAGTAAAGATTGCAGCCTTGGAAACCCTATGAGGCAGTTCTACTCTATCCTATAGGGTTGCTATGAGTCAGAATCGACTCGACGGCAACGGATTTTTTAATGGAACCAGACTGCTGTTTAGCAAAAGAGAATAAAAATGCATTTTTGTTTCCTCCTTCCACAACACATATTAAATAATCCCATCTTCATTACTTCTGCACCTCAGAGACCTAAAAACCACTAGTAGGCTGGTGAGGGTGCGTGAGTTAATTATAACAGCCTTTGCTGGGTTCAGCTTGTGGTTTTCCTCTTACAATGAAAGAGGGTGGAGGAGGCGAGCTCTGTCGTGTGTTGCTTCTAATGTTTTCAATCAAGTATCTAAGGCTGTTTGATATTTTTGGCATCAACATTCCCGCTTCCAGTCCCGTTTTGGAAATAAAGCAAGAGTGAAGCCCAAAGAACAAGAGTTGCTGAGCTACAACGTAGTCTGGTGGTCTAAGGTAAAAGGTTTAACTCCTGTGGTACATTTCTTCCCATTCTTTTGAGATTGCTTTCTTCATGTAGCAAGCTACACTTTTCATAAATGAGGAAAAGTGACTTACCTGAGGTCTCATACTCAGTGAGTGGATCCACGTGCCCCAATCTGGAAATTGTTTATCAAATAAAACCATTTACTCAGGGGGCAAAACCTCTTCCTCATAGATGCTAAAAAAATTTTTTTAAAAAGCCATTGTCATCGAGTGGATTCCAACTCATAGAGACTATAGGACAGAACAGAACTGCCCCCTAGGGTTTACAAGGCTGTAACCTAGACGAGAGGAGCTCCAGTGGTGCAGTCGTCAAGTGCTCAGCTGCTAACTGAATGGTTGGTGGTTCGAACCCAGCAGCAGCTGCATAGGAGAAAGATGTGGCAGTCTGCTTCCATAAAGATTTACAGCCTTGAAAACTCTACAGGGCAGTTCTACTCTGTCCTATAGGGTTGCTGTGAGTTGGAATCGACTGACGGCAATGGGTTTGGTTTTTGGTTCAACCTTTATGGATGCAGATTGCCACATTTTTCTCCCGTGGAACTGCTGGTGGGTTCAAACCATTGACCTTCCTGTTAGCAGCCAAGTGCTTAACCACTGCACCTCTAGGGTTCCTAATGCATAGTGGGTCTCTGGTTAATTGACTTGCACACTGTTTAATTGCCTGAGAGATTATATACACACAGACACACATTATAATGCTTTAATGTCAGGTGAGTTTTGGTTCAATTAGTATCTATAGCAAAATATTCCTTTGATTCTAGACAGCACTAGAAAATAATTCAGGGTTTCCTTTCTCTACCCCTTAGTACCCCTGCCCCACATACACCCAGGAAAGCTAAAACATCCCTGCTCTTCTGTCCTCATTTGTCTGATATTCATGTGTTTTATTGGAGCAACACACGGAGAATGACAAATCCTGAGAAAAATTGTTTGGCTTTGCATATTGAAACAACTGAAACTCAGGCAGGAACCATGTTTTGCATGATGGGCCCATTTCCCTCTTTCCTGTCAGCCTCAGGAGGAGTGGCTCACAGTGTCCAAACTGGGCCTGACCTCTCGGGGAAGTTTCTCCAGCAGAGGGAACAAGGGGCCCTCAGTCATGAAGAGGATCCCGAATCGGTGCCCAGAGCAGCCAGCTTCTATTCTGGGCAGAACACTCCCCCTGCTGGAAAGGCTGGAAAATGCATTGGCCGCAGCTGGGAGCAAAGGTGCTGGAAGGAGTGGCTGACTGACTTTCCCAGCAGGCACTATGGTTAAAATAGTAACCGTGGAAAGTACCAGTGACATAATCCACACTTGCAGCCACCACCAGGGAGGTCACAATACGGGTTCTAGAGCCATGCTCTGGAGAAGGACCACCCTGGGTAAAGATTTCACACCCTGCCCAGCTCCAGGACCAACAAATGAGTCTATTGAACAACTGGTTTCCTGTTGATTAAAATAAACCAGTTGCCAAGGAGTCAGTTCTGACTCATGGTGACCCCATGTGTGTCAGAGTAGAACTGTGCTCCATAAGGTTTTCAATGACTGTTCAGAATTAGATTGCCAGGCCTTTCTTCCAGGGTACCTCTGGGTAAACTTGAACCTCCAACCCTTTGTTTAGCAGCCGGGAGCATTAACTGTTTGCACCACGCAGGGACTCCATTCATTAAGTAATATATATTAACTGGATTCATTAAAAATACGTGTTGTCTCTTCATTATCATCTTTGTAGTTTTCAGGTAAGAATGAGCAGAAGAATAGTTAGATCCTTATCAATTCACGCATAATTGGCAATCATGCCAATAAAGGCCAACTTCAAATCTGTGATCTTCATCCCTAGTGGAGAGGTTGGTGCTGCTCAGGCTGTGATGTGGGGACTTGGGAGATTTGTGGGTCTTAGGTATGTCAGGCATAAAGCCACCCTTACCTCTCTGCTAGTGGCCTTTGAGGCAAAGGCAAATTTAAGTCAGCTGACCCCCAGGCATCACAGAGTGAGGTTGTGGGGGCGAGGTGAAGGGAGAATGCCATTTTCTAAACAGTCCCCATAGAAGGATGATGTTGTCACCGTTCCCAACACAGCAGAGTCCTTAATAGAAAAAGTCATACTTTTCACTCACCGTATAAAGCAGGTCTGCAGATTTTTAGATATGCCACAGTATTATTATCAAAGCTCCAGAAATGTACCCAACTACAAAAGCAAATATTATCCTGCTCCAAACGGAAATGGCTCTGTGAGAAAAATCCCCTGGACATCAGGCTGGAAAGCCATCTAGAATAGGAGGGACAGAAATGACTGTGGTGTTCGTCTCTAGAGAGAAAACCTTAGAGAGGAGATGAGTGTTCTTAGGGACAGGGAGGAAGCCTCATTCAGCACCCACGGGGGCAGTGAGGGCCCCACAGCCCAGGATGAGATATGGCTCTGAGCCAGCAAGGCAGGGACCTCAGAGGAGCTAGTGGCAGCGAAGTTTGGGCTTTAGAAGGAAAAACGAAAGGCAGGGCAAGTGGTTCAAGGGAATGAAGCGAGTGATGATCTGCAAAGTAGGCGGGACTTGCAGCTGCTCCTGGACGAAGTGGCTGCAGCTCCAAAGAGTGGTTGTTCCCATCTTGCTCTCCACTTTTGTGGCACCTTTGAAAGCCCTGCCTAGACACTGGGACAAAGAGATGAGACGGCTCAGAAATGAGGGTGCGGCTCCTCCCCTGCCTTTACTTCTCCAAAGCCTTCGCCCTCCTCTGCCCTTTGGCGCGAGCAGGTGGAGTCGGCTCCTTTGATTTGGAGGAGGGCTCTGTTTCCAATAATCCTTTATAGGAAGCAGGTGGAGCTGAAGCACCCAACTCCTGGCTCACAGGAGGGGAGGTTTTTTAAAGAAGGAAGTGATTGGTTGACGTAATTTGGAAAGCCTCAAACCAAGAGAAAGCTTGATTTTCTCCCCCATTTTATTCCCAGAGCCAAGAAACGCATCCTTGCTGGAAAGCCTCTCTTTCAGGCAGAGCAGACGGCCACTGTGGCAGCCGCTTGCAGAGGGCTGGGTGGCTAGAAAACGCTTTGCCAACACCAGTGGCTCATTGGGGAGACTGAGACCCTGCACAGCTTGATGGCACAGAGAGAGCTAGTAAGTGACAGCAGCTCAGGGCACAGCTAAGGAGGAAGGGGCCTGCCCCCAGAACACCCTCTCCTTCCCCAGTGACCGCCTACAAACCCAGTTCCCTGCACCACAATGATGCATTCTTGTCATGTCTCTTTATGTGAATCCTTTCAGGCCACACACCCAGCTGTCACCTCTGCTCCCATCTTCAATCAGCGTCTGCCGTATGGGGATGGAGGAGGGAGGGCTTGGTTCTTAAACCACGTTGGATTAGCCACCTTGGATTTTTCTCCAGGAATTAGACCAATTAATTAGATGGTTGCAATGATGGGGGGAGGGGGGTGTCATACTTAGTAAATTACGTTCATAAGTATAACTCTAAATCATAGAGCAGAACCTACTGAACTTCTGTGCCTCCTTGTTTTGCATGCTGGTGACATGGCATTAAAGCAGCCCTTTGGCCAGGGTGGACATTGCCACTCTGCTTACACAGCTGCTTGATCAAGCCCACCCTGAACTCTCTCCAGATAGGATACAGCCAAGCTGGAGCTCAGAAATAAAAGAACGCCTTCCAACTCAGACTCAGAACCTTATCTTTGAAAAATAAGGTCCATGGATTAGATCGCTCAAGTCTAGTTCAAACTAGCCTCCCAAAATTTGGAGTCTAGAATGTATACCTCTAGCTCAACATCTAAAAGTATTTCTGAGATTACGAAGTTAACATTTTAGAGGGCAGCAGAGTTGTCTGCACCTCCTTGGAGTGAGTAGGGTGGGAAGTGGATCTGGCAGATACAGGGCAGAAAGATGGCCTCACAACATGTCAGACTCTCCACAAGTGCTCTGCAGAGCATTTGCCAGATGCTGCCCTTTCTTCCAAATGCCCAGCCACAGGAGACTTGGACAAAACATCTTCAAAGGTTGGAATGCTCTCGGTATTTTCTGTGTTGTGTGTTTGGGCAATAGTAAAATCATGCTTATGATAAGGTGGATTATGGGAAGACCCAACTAGCTCCTGGCCTCCAGGGTTACGGACTCTTCTGGGCACTGATTCAGGTGCCTTTTTTTTTTTCACCTGACACTCTGAAAAGGGAAGGACTAGAAACTCAAGATACAGGAAAGATCTTTCAGGAGCCCCCAGTTCCAGGCACTCGCCTGTAATGATTAGCCAGTTTAAAAACGCGTCTCTGCCACCTAGCGGCATATAGAGCCTACACTTAATTCCCAAAGAACTTTCTAAGAGCTCCTGTGTCAGAAAGGGCTAATCCGCAAGGCTTTTTAGAATTGTCTTTATATTTCACTCAAATACATTTCACAAAATCCTTCATGAGGCTCAGCAGAGAGAAGGAAGTCAGTGAGAACTTCAGGATTTCAGGTTTGTGCTGGTGGATTGGGTGTTGACTGTAAACCAATTTACCATCAACACTGCCTGATAATTTCTGGCAAGTGACCACAAGGCATGACTTCTTGTTTCTCCATAACAGTGTGATCCACAGCTCGAAAAACTACCTGCCCCCCCAACACACACACCCAGAGAAAATCCGTATATCTTTATGGCAGGATTGCTGGAGGCAAGGAGTTCCTTCTACAACATCTCAGTGACTGTGCTTTACTATTGTACCGCTCAGTCAGCTTTTGGAATCCTTTTATAGGGACAAGGCCAAGGCTTTAATTTCATCACGGCTTTTGCAGGACTGGAGTTCTTTGCCTAGTGCCTATGACCGTGCACTCTCCTCATGCCTGGAGGAGCCATACTCAACGCAGGTGTTCTGAACTCTGCCATTACACTATTGTTGTCAGCTGCCGCTGAGTCCATTCCAACTCGTGGAAGCCTTAAGCACAACAGAACGAAACGCTGCCCCATCCTGCGTCACCTTCACAACGGCCAGCATGTTCAAGTTCCTCGTTTACGGCTAGTGTGCCAATCTATCTCACCGAAGGTCTCCCTCACCTTTGCTGGCCCTCCACTTCACCAAACGTGATGTCCTCCTCCAGCGATTGATTCTTCCTGATGACGTGTCCAAAGCAGGTGAGTCAGACAATATTCTGTTGTGATCCACAGGGTTTTCATTGGCTTTATTCCGAGTCTGATCTTAGTCTGGAAACTCCTCTGAAACCTGTCCACCATGGGTGACCCTGCTGTGTTTGAAATACCGGTGGCATAGCTTTAAGCATCATAGCAACACACAAACCACCACAATAAGACAAACTGGCAGATGGGTGGTGGGCCATTACAGTGGCTCACATTTACTCAGTATTCACTATGTGATCGGGAACATAATGTATTTTATACTTGTTATCCTATTTGAATCTCACAGCATTACTACAAGGAAGATACTATCATCACCATTTTTCACATAAGGAAACTGAGGCACGAAAAGATCAAGCAGTTTATCAAGTATTAGAGCCAGGATTCAAACGCAGGCAGCAGAATGATTCCAGAATTTACACTCTTTAGCCATTTTGCTACAGCTTTCTTCAAGTTCGTATTGTACCCTCACTGTTGGAATGTTTCATGGTACGAAACTTCTCTATTTTTTCGGGCTGATCAGATGGCTTGATGAATAGTCCCAGTTCATCACCACACATAAATATGAGGCTGCTCACCATAAAACTCACCTTATTCCAAGAGGTGCTTGTTATATTGGTATCGCATATCCCATACACCAAGGGCTTCTTAGCACAAAAGCAGTGGCCTGGAAGTGAACTACCCATCTGAAAGACTTGTAGCACATTTCAGACTAGCAAATCTTGGTTAAGAGTTTCCAAAACTATTCCAGGGATAAAACTTGTCAGCGGTAGGCAGTATGTTCTTGTTAGGTGCTATCGCGTCAGCGCCGACTCATAGTGACTCTGTGTATCACAGAACGAAATGTTGCTTGGTCCTGTACCATTCTAATAGTCATTGCTTATTTGAGCCCATTGTTACAGCCATTGTGTCAGTCCATCTCACTGAGGGTCTCTGTCTTTTTCATTGACCATCTACTTTAGCAAGCTAATGTCTTTCTCCAGCAGTTGGTATTGGCAGATAGTAGAACAAAGTGAAAAAGAGCCCAGATCCAAAGTCAAATGCTGAGCCTCTTGTACACAAACAAATTAGAAACCTAACTTTATTAATAACTAAAAATTATTCTTTTGGTAAAGCAAAATAAAATTAGAAATAAACTATGAAACTTAGTATCTTAAGCAAAATTTGACAGTATAAAATAATACTTCAATTTTAAAATTTTCAAGCAAACATAGAATGGTCTTTTTATGATTTGACATGAACAAAATTATCATTAAGGTTTGCATCTTCCATTTTTAAAAGTCATTTGAGGTTCTAATACTAAAGCCAAAGAAACCAAACTCAGTGCCATGAAGTCGATTCCAACTCAGCGACCTTGTAAGACAGAGTAGAACTGGCCCATAGCGTTTCCAAGGAGCAGTGGATTTGAACTGCTGACCTTTTGGTTAGCAGCTGAGCTCTTAACCACTGTGCCACCAGGGTCCGAGGTTCTGATACTAAGTATTGCTAATTCTGTTAGTTGTTCTTGTCATCCCAGGAGTGCTCCTTAAATCATTTTAAATTAGTTTTCATTTAGAGAAAATACACTCTGCTGCAGATAGACTGATAAAAATTGTCAGAATTAATAATATTAAGGAGAACATACTCCAGAAAAAAATTGTACTCATATCATTTGAAGTTGTTTAAAGATTTTCTTTCCCAATTTTGCTTCTTAATGATTATATAGAAGGCAGTAATTGGTTACACGCATAATGATTAATTCTATAGTCATTTCTCTGCACTTTCTATGTATCTTTCACAACAAATATTTCATCTGTATCAGTTAATTGGATTAGAATAAGAAATATCAGTAAGTCAACCCCTATACTTGAACTTGAAATCTTGGATCTATCTGAGAAATAGCATTATTTTTTAAAAGGTGATAAACCATAATCCTTTCTCACCCAAAGAACACTGAAGTTCAGAAAGATTTTATATTAAAAAACCAAAAACCAAACCCACTGCTGTCAAGTCGATTCTGACTCATAGTAACCTTACAGGACAGAGTAGAACTGCCCCATAGAGTTTCCAAGGAGTGCCTGGTGGAGTCGAACCACCAACCTTTTGGTTAGGAGCCATAGCACTTAACCACTACACCACCAGGGTTTCCAACTTTTACATTGGTGCTTGTCAAATCAATCAGCCAAAGCAGTTAATGCAAAAATCTTTCATATATCATTAGACATTTAGCAAAATTTCTACCAAAGGAGCTTTGTAGTACAGGAAATATGATTTGTAAAAATTATCATTTCAAAGTCCTTAAGATGATGTTGTTTTCTACTACATATTAATATGTGCGGGCAAACAAGGCTTTGCGTCCTTTCAGCTAAAATATGGCCAAATATCAAAGGGTAGTCCATTGCCAGAACAGTTCTTTGTCTTTGTGGAAGCCAACTTCTGTCCCATACCTAAAATACAGACAAAGAGCAGAACGCTTTCCTAGAGACTCCAGCACGCTGGCAAGAAATACATGCCATTTGTGTATAGTACAATGATCCAATATAGTGCCGGAAGATGAGCCCCTCAGGTTGGAAGGCACTCAAAAGATGACTGGGGAAGAGCTGCCTCCTCAAAGTAGAGTCAACCTTAATGATGTGAATAGAATCAAGCTTTCGGGACTTTCATTTGCTGATGTGGCATGACTCAAAATGAGAAGAAAGGGCTGCAAACAACCGTTAATAGTCAGAACGTGGAATGTATGAAGTATGAATCTAGGAAAATTAGAAGTCATCAAAAGTGAAATAGAACACATAAACATGGATATCCTAGGCATTAGTGAGCTGAAATGGACTGGTATTGGCCATTTTGAATCCGACAATCATATGGTCTACCATGTCAAGAACGACAACTTGAAGAGGAATGGCATTGCATTCGTCATCAAAAAGAACATTTCAAGATCTAGCCTGAAGTACAACGCTGTCAGTGATAGGATAATATCCATACACATACAAGGAAGACCAGTTAGTACGACTATTATTCAAATTTACGCAGCAACCACTAAGGCCAAAGATGAAGACATTGAAGATTTTTATCAACTTCTGTAGTCTGAAATTGATAGAACGTGCAATCAGGATGCATTGATAATTACTGGTGATTGGAATGCAGAAGTTGGAAACAAAGAAGAATCAATAGTTGGAAAATATGGCCTTGGTGATAGAAACGATGCTGGAGATCACATGATAGAATTTTGCAAGACCAACTACTTCTTCATTGCAAATACCTTTTTTTCACCAACACAAACAGTGACTGTACACGTGGACCTCACCAGGTGGAATACACAGGAATCAAATCAGCTACATCTGTGGGAAGAGACAATGGAAAAGCTCAATATCATCAATCAGAACAAGGCCAGGGGCCAACTGCAGAACAGACTGTCAATTGCTCGTATGCAAGTTCAAGTTGAAATTGAAGAAAATTAAAATAAGTCAACGAGAGCCAAAGTATGACCTTGAGTATATCCTACCTGAATTTAGAGACCATCTCAAGAATACATTTAACGCATTGAACACTAATGAGCAAAGACCAGAGAAATTGTGGAATGACATCAAGGACATCATACATGAAGAAAGCAAGAGGTCATTAAAAAGATAGGAAAGAAAGAAAGGAACAAAATGGAAGTCACAAGAGACTCTGAAACTTGCTCTTGAATGTCGAGTAGCTAAAGCGAAAGGAAGAAATGATGATGTAAAAGAATTGAACAGAAGATTTCAAAGGGCGGCTCAAGAAGACAGAGTGATACATTATAATGACATGTGCAAAGACCTGGAGATGGAAAACCAAAAGGGAAGAATACGCTCTGCATTTCTCAAGCTGAAAGAACTGAAAAAAAATCCAAGCCTCGAGCTGTAATATTGAAGGATTCTATGGGGAAAATATTAAACAACTCAGGAAGCATCAAAAGAAGATAGAAGGAATACACAGAGTCACTATACCAAAAAGAATTGGTTGATGTTCAACCATTTCAGGAGGTACCATATAAGCAGGAACCAATAGTACTGAAGGAAGAAATCCCAGTTACACTGAAGGCATTGGCGAAAAACAAGATTCCAGGGATTGACAGAATACCAATAGAGATGTTTCAACAAACAGATCCAGTGATGGAAGTACTCATTTATCTATGCCAAGAAATTTGGAAGATAGCTACCTGGCCAACCGACTGGAAGAGATCTATATTTATGCCTATTCCCAAGAAAGGTGATCCCACCAAATGTGGAAATTATCAAACAATATCATTAACATCACATGCAAGTAAAATTTTGCTGAAGATCATTCAAAAGCGGCTGCAGCAGTATATTGACAGGGAACTGCCCGAAATTCAAGCCGGATTCAGAAGAGGACATGGAACCAGGGATATTATTGCTGATGTCAGATGGATCCTGGCTGAAAGCAGAGAATACCGGAAAAATGTTTACCTGTATTTCATTGACTGTGCAAAGGCATTGAACTGTGTGGATCATAACAAATTATGGATAACATTGTGAAGAATGGGAATTCCAGAACACTTGATTGTGCTCATGAGGAACCTGTACATAGATCAAGAGGCAGTTGTTCCAACAGAACAAGGGGATACTGGGTGGTTTAAAGTCAGGAAAGGTGTGTATCAGGGTTGTATCCTTTCAGCATACCTCTTCAATCTGTATGCTGAGCAAATAATCTGAGAAGCTGGACTATATGAAGAAGAACGGGGCATCAGGATTGGAGGAAGGCTCATTAACAACCTGTGATATGCAGATGACACAACGTTGCTTGCTGAAAGTGAAGAGGACTTGAAGTACTTACTGATGAAGATCAAAGACCACAGCCTTCAGTATGGATTACACCTCAACGTAAAGAAAACAAAAATCCTCACTACTGAACCAACAAGCAACATCATAATAAATGGGGGAAAGATTGAAGTTGTCAAGGATTTCATTTTACTAGGATCCACAATCAACACCCATTGAAGCAGCAGTCAAGAAATCAAAAGACACATTGCATTGGGCAAATCTGCTGCAAAAGACCTCTTTTAAGTATTGAAAAGCAAAGATTCACCTTGAAGACTAAGGTGCACCTGGCCCAAGCCATGGTGTTTTCAATCGCCTCCTATGCATGTGAAACCTAGACTATGAATAAGGAAGACCGAAGAAGAATTGATGCCTTTGAATTGTGGTGTTGAAGAAGAATATTGAATACACCATGGACTGCCAAAAGAACAAACAAATCTATCTTGGAAGAAGTACAACCAGAATGCTCCTTAGAAGCAAGGATGATGAAACTACGTCTCACATACTTTGAACATGTTGTCAGAAGGGATCAGTCCCTGGAGAAGGACATCATGTTTGGTAAAGTGGGGGATCAGCAAAAAAGAGGAAGACCCTCAAAGAGATGGGTTGACACAGGGGCTGCAAAAATAGGCTTAAGCATAACAATGATTGTGAGGACGGCATACGACCGGACAGTGTTTTCTTCTGTTTTATATAGGGTAGCTATGAGTCAGAACTGACTCCATGGAACCTACCGACAACAACACAATGATCCAAGCACGGTATATTCACTTTCAGTGACCTGCAGAGTAAACTCCATCTTGGGCTGCACAAATCAATCTGAACTACCCAGGGAAAATGTGACCAGGACAGAGATCCACTGTGATATTGTTTATATGCTTTTTTTAATGGACACTGTGTAATTTGATCTTGCAACTGCTTAGGCAAGTAAATGGTTAAGAGAACACTGAATAATTTATGATTCATTTGCTTATTCAATAAGTGGTTATTGTGTGTTCTCTTTGTGTCTGGCACTGTGTTAGGGCTGAGGACCCTGGTGACTTACAATTTGGTGTCGTGGATGAGAGCATAGATTCTAGAGTCAGACGGCCTGGGTTCAAATTCTGGTTCTGCCTCTCACTGGCTGGGTGACCTCAAGCATGTTGCTTGAACTTACATAGCTTGTTCATCTCTAAAATGTTTTTTTGTTTGTTTGTTTGCAAGAATCAAATGAATTACAAACTATCTTAGGCTGGGTTCTCTAGAGAAGAAAACCATTTAAGTGTGTAAATATATCTAGAGAGAGATTTATATCAAGGAAATGGTTCATGCAGTTGTAGAGGCTGGAACATCCCAAGTCTGTGGGTCAAGATAGAGACTTCCCCTGACTCACGTAGCCAGAGAGGCTGACCGAATCCAAGATCGGCAGGTCAGAGAGGAGGGCTCTTGCTCACAGGCTGCAAAGATCTACGAATCCCAAGATCGGCAGGCAAGACCACAGATAAGCTGCTAGCTCAAGTCCCAAGAACCAGAGGTCAGATGAACCGGAGCCAGCTGCAGGATCCAGAACAAGCAAAAATCCCCAAGCCTTGCCAGAATAACCGCTTATATTCAGATGCAGGCCACACGCCCAAGGAAACTCCTTTTCGACTGATTGGCTACTCACAGCAGATCCCATCATGCAGGTGATCATATTATATCAAATCTCATCATAGAAGTGATCACAACATCATACAACTGCCAAACCACTGAGCATCATGGCCCAGCCAAGTTGACACATAACCTTAACCATTACACAAACATAAGTCATCTGTAATAGTACCTGACGTATAGTAAATATCTGCCGTTTTCAGCAGTAGATTAACAGGGATGGAGAGGCAGCATTGCCTCTGCCCTTATGGAAGTCAGAAGAGAGAGAGAAGTGTGAAATTGCACCAAGTCTATTATCAGAGAGGCATTCTTTTGCTAGTGTTGCCATACTTACTGATTTCTTTTTAATTTACCTGTTCAAGGCCAAAATCAATACCACAGACATCTTAATCTCATATGAGTCTCACATGAGAGTCACCCCTGACCTCTGTTGTAATGCACCCGTTTTGCTCCGGCTGATAGTAGATATCTTCTCAGAATGGTGTGAGGTGCTCCTTGTTCTGTCTTACATCCTCGATGCCATTTCCTTGAGACAAAACAATTGCTATCCACCGTAATCTCTGGCAGCTGGTCTTCATTTAACTTCCTTGATTTCTAGAATTATCAGAACTCTTATCTAGACTAATTTTTCCTCAGAGTCCTTGAGAAAACAATTGGGTTGAAGGATGCTCCAAGTCAGATTGTTGGAAGAGTTTCGATTATGTTATACATGCCCTGTTGAGTCTCTTACTGCTCAGTAAGTTCCTGCAGCCGAGGACTGAGTCACTGTTTCTTGTCATCTTGTCTGTTAACTTATATACTTTCTGCCCTCATTCTTCCTCACTTCCACTCCCAACTACATGTGGAAAGACACTGTGAATTTAGAGCTAACCATTTCTTGGTACATCCATCAGTAACCAGAGCAGCTCATGGGAGTCTTGTCTCAGTGACATAGGATCCCAATTAGTTGGCCAGCTAAATTTAGAAAAAACAAATTCCCCTGTTTGGGGAATATTTCAAAATAATTTTTCAAGCTATTTTGAAATTACCCTTAATTTGAAGTTACTTGATTCATGCTAATATTTTAATCTTTACTAAAAATGAACAGTGCTGGGCATGTGCACAATAAATATCTGTTGAATGAATGAGTTAAAGTACAATGAGTATGATTATAAATATAAGGATTATAAGTATGATTGAAAAAGAGATGGAAAATGATATCAAGAGTCTTATGATATGGAAAGGATTCACTGAGGTGTATCCAGAGTAGAGTTTATTTGTTCATACATTCCTACATTTATTCATTTAATAAACACAGATAGCACTTAATATTTACCAGGCACAGCCATGGTGGTGCAGTGGTTAAGCACTCAGCTGCTAACCGAAAGGTCGGTGGTTCAAACCCACCAGCAGCTCTGCGGGAGAAAGCTGTGGTAGTCCGCTCCCATAAAGATGACAGCCTTGGAAACCCTATGGGGCAGTTCTACTCTGTCCTATAGGGTGGCTATGAGTTGGAATTGACTTGACGGCAATGGGTTTTACTGATTTAGTGGAGTCCCTGGGTGCCTCAAATGGTTAAGCGCTCGACTACTAGCTGAAAGGTGGCAGTTGGAATCAGGGCTTTGAATTAGTTCTTTCCAGTTCAGTCAGCCAAGGAGGCAACACTGGAACAGACCCCAATTTTTTAAATTTGGGTGACCCGGAACCATAACTGGAAGAGGAAAAATTATGGGTTGAAACCCTGGGATGGGAGACTCAGAAGAGGCATAGTGAGCCCTTTTAGGAGCCTGATGCGTGAGATTGGGTTATTGCCAGGACTGAGGAGAGCGACACACATTCAAAGCAATGCAGCCGGCTGCCATCTTTGAGTGGGGCACCATTGTTTCCAACTCTGTGCAGAATCTGGCAGGCAAGAGATTTGGTTGCTATGCAATGTGTTCGCTGCCTTTGTTTTCTAAGAGGGAGATTAAGTTCCTAGCAGTGCTTCGACCCGTAATTTTTCCTGTTCCAGTTATGGTTCCGAGTCACCCAAATTTAAAAAATTGGGGTCTGTTCCAGTGTTGCCTCCTTGGCCGACTGAACTGGGAAGAACCAATTCAAAGTCCTGATCACCCAAATTTTAAAATTTCAAGTCTCTTCCAGTCTTGCTTCATTGGTCATGACTGAACCAGTTGGAAGCCCTGGTTATAACCCATCCAGGGGCGCCTTGGGAGACTGGCCTGGCAATCTGCTTCTGAAAGGTCACAGCCTTGAAAACCCTATGGAACAGTTCTACTCTGCACAGATGAGGTCACCATGAGTTGAGATTGACTTGACGACAACTAACAACAACAAAATACTGATTGACACAGAATAAATGACCTAAAATATACCCAACAGTATGGATGTATCTTATAAACAAAATGTTAACTCCAAATAATATATACTTATGAGTCCATTGGTATCAAGAACAAAAAAAATAAGATAGAATAAATCAAAACGGTTAGAAGTCAGAGTAGTGGTCACCCTTTAAGGATGGGTAATGACTAGGAGTATGAGGAGAGTTTGGAGTATCCAGTCAGGAGAAAGAAACCACTGGGTGCCAATTACCACCTCTAGGTTCAGTTTGTGGCCATTTATAAAGCTGTATGCTTACACTTTTCTGAATGTATTATTATACTTTAATGAAGTTTTTTTCTTTTAATATATGACCAGATTTTTCAATATATTAGTGTGAATGGGCCCTGGTCTGTGGCCTTCTATGGAAGCAGCTTTTCGGGCAAACCCAGTACTCAGTTTACTGGCTTAGTTCAAGCCAGTTCAGGGCTGTTCATAGCCTGACTGTTATTAGATAACTTCCTAAGGACTCCTATGAGTCTTGTCATTGCTTACTGAACATGAGAAAGGCTGGCAATGGCAAAATAGATTCCATCCTTTTGTGCCAAGAACGTGATCCAGCTTGAGCTCTAACCAAACAGCTACTATGCATTTCACCTTCCCATCTCTGTGACACCTGTAGTGCTGAGCAGAAGGCATGGAGGTTTCATCCATCTGGACTCCTCTCTCATCTTCTTTCCATATGTTCAATTTTGTACCTTGGACAGGGAGGCCCTTCTCAACTATTATCTCTTCCAGCCAAAATCAGTGCTATCTTAGGGCACCAATTTCTTCCTACCTTGTTCTAAGTAGGAAAACCCTGGTGGCGCAGGGGTTAAGAGCTCAGGCTGCTAACCAAAAGGTTGGCAGTTTGAATCCACCGGACGCTCCTTGGAAACGCTATGGGGCAGTTCTTCTCTGTCCTATAGGGTCGCTATGAGTCGGAACCAACTCAACGGCAACAGGTTTTTTGGTTTTACTCTAAGTACGGTACTTGTCTCATCTCCCACAGTGCCTTGCACATAAAAAAGATGTGATATTGTATGAATTTGTTAACTGATAGAATGAGAAGAAATGTTTAAAAATTTTTAAACATTGTTTTTAAGTGTTGAAGAGCAACCTCTTGTCTTTGTGCCTTTTCAACCCATTTCACTCTCATCCTGGGAAGCAGTCTGGGTCCATTTAGGAGATAGAAACCACACAGTACATTAAATTGAAGAAGTTTAATGCAAAGAATTGTTAATGACGATAGAAGGGTAACTGTAAGCTACAAGGAAACTCTATATGGCACCATAGGGCTGAGGGAGAGTACACAAGGAAGCAGAAACTTGGAAGGCATTTAGACCTCGTTGGAGAAGGTTGGTTCAGCTCACTAGATAGCAGAGAAGCTTGCTGATTTGGCCAGGCTGGAGCTGGTCTGGACGTGCTGGGCAAGCAGTATGCCATTCTCCAGAGTTCAGGAGGGGAGCAGGTAGTCAGCACGCAGGGCTCTGGGCATGCAGTGGGAGTCTGCACCAGCTGGGACAGAAGGCTTGCAGAAGGAGGGATGCTTGGTGTGTGACCCTCTGGGCTGCAGGTGGCTGTGTGTGTAGGCCACTGTGGGGGGGTTTGGTCTCCATGTTGAAAGGGCTGCAGAAAGGTTACTGCCAGGCCGAGGCTGCAAGGCCACAGAAGGGTCACATTCTGGGCCTGTGGCTGGAGCAGCCTCCACCGGATGCCCTCACACTCACAGTGCTGACATACTGGAAAACTTCAGAAAGCCTCTTCCTCCTGCAGTGTGCCTCTAGCGCCCTCTACTGAGAAAGCTTAACATCATGCTCACTTTTAAGCAGAAACAACCAGATATTGAAGAATGCATTTGGAGCCAACAGGCGATCAATCAGTAACTAACACATCTTCCATCTTCAGAGCTTCCTTCATTCATTTGGTTTCAGGGACCTACAGAACCACAAGAGCGTGGTTGTGTTTGAGGCACTATCAGGGTCAGCAGTGTCTGAAGAGCCAGGAAAGGCTAACGAGGTCTGACCTCAGGCAAATCACTTCCTCCTAGGGGTACTTTTTCATCATCTTTTCATGAGGGGTGGGACTGGATCAGGGCTTTCCAAATACCAGGCTACAGTGAGGTAAGAAAAAGGAATATAGTATTCCAAAGAGCTAAACCTATTCAATTTAAAAGTTGACCTTTTCAACTTTTTTAGTGTTAAAGCAACATTTTTGTTTATTTAATGACATTATGCTGATAATAAATGGTAATTGTTTTTGATCTTCACTTAGCAAAATAAAAGTCAGCCACCTCAGAATTTTGTTTTTGAAATTTTATTAGTCTGTGGAAGCGGAAAGTCTGGCCACTCTGGGACTAGCTGTTCCTGAAGTCCTCTTTCCTCTCTTGAGATGGGTGGTTCTAAAGGTCCTGTTGGTCTTTGATAACCAACTTCTGACCCCCTGGATCTACGGCAGGCAGAGGAAAACCTAGGAAAGGTGTTCACTTCAGCAGCCTGTGTAGTAACTTTGGGTTGATCACAGATTAGCATAGCTCCTGCACAATGGTGACACATAAAAGTGTGAGGCGTTGCTAATCTTTAAATTATTTTGTAAACCTGAGGGCAACCACTAAAAATTTTTAAACAGAGGTATAACTAATAAGCCAATAAACCAAATCGAACCACTGCCATTGAGCTGATTCCAACTCACAGCAACCGTGTAGGACAGAGTAGACCTGCCCCGTAAGGTTTCCAGTGCTGTCAGTCTTTATGGAAGCAGACTGCTACATCTTTCTTCTGGGGAGTGGCTGGTGGGTTCAAACCACCGAACGTTAACCACTGCGCCACCAGGGCTCCTCAATAAGCCAACAGTGGAGATACAATGGATCATTAAAGATACTCAGTGAATCCAAAAGCAGACAGAAACGTAGAAAAGAGTGGAAAAATTATTTGACACCTGTATCTTGCTTAGCATAATGGCCCACTCTTGTTGGCAGCATCTGGAGCCAATGCTTTATCAAAACACAAGTTATTTTAGTTAGAAGCAGTGACTGAGTGATTTATATTTCTTTGAAAGCACCACAGAACCCCCAAAAAATAAAAATGATGAAGCTTGATTAAACTTCAGACGGAGTCAACCACGTGGCAGGGGCAAGGGGTGCTGTGCTGAGGTGAGGCAACTACTTATTAGTCTTTATATCTTTATCAGCACACCATTGCTTGCCTGCTACAAAAAAGGTGGCTGGATACGTAATACCATTTAGACCTCCTTACCAAGGGAGGTTATATGTAGGGTGCAATTCATGTGAACACCTCCCTTTTCCTGGCTTTAGTAAAAGTCCCAATCCCGGTAGTGCTTTTTCTCCCTTTTCTTCCCCATTCCTGCAAAGGAGTAAACTATGCACAGTATTTGCACAACAGGGCCAGGCCCTCAGGACAGACTCTATATGAGAATGTCACACAATTATGAGTTTTAAAGCTCCAGCCATCTGAACAGGTCCCCTGCTGACCCCTGGGCAGTGGTGCAGAAAGGATGGAGCTGGGTTGAATGGAGTGCTCAGTGCACAAGGCACGTTCATGCCCCCAGCGTGTTGACTTGCATAATATAGCTGCTGGGCCACCATTCCACTGTCAGAGATGGGATTAGGCTGCAGGTGTCTCCAGGTAGCAGTCTGAAAGTAAAAACAAAGATCTGAAACTAGAATTGGGTTCTAGATCTTCTCAGGGGAAGCTGATTAAATGAAGGTTTCTCCCTTTCAGCAACATGCATCACCTCTTCTTACCTCTTTCCAAACTCCGTCTCATTCAAGGGAAAGAAAAAACTGAACAACAGGATCTTTTCAGACAATAAATATATACACGTACACGCTATCTCCTCGCCCGCTTTTCTTTTACTATGTACTCTATAGGGTCAGGCATGGGAAATGACTCAGGATTTTTTTAATCAACCATAGGAAAAATAGTACATACTCACTGAAAAAAAAATTTTTTTTTTTTAACAGAAGAATATAAAATAAAAAGTGAAATTCTACCACTACTCGGGAAACCACTATGAAATCTGATATGCATCTATTTGGGACTTTTTCTTTACCTACAAACATGGATGTATGTATGTTTTGCTTTTTTCACTTTGCTGTAATTTTTATTCCATTAAAGCAAAAAATTTTTATGGCACACATATAGGTATGTGTATCCTTCAACATTTTTTATGGTAGTGTTTTTTCTTGCTTCCATTGTTTTTAAATTAATAGACTTTATTTTTTAGAGTAATGGACGCTTGCATGTTGCCATGATGCTGGACAGATTTCAGCAAAGCTTCCGGATGAAGTCAGACTAGGAAGAAAGGCCTGGTGATCTACTCCCCAAAATCAGCCAGTGAAAACCCTATGGATCACAACAGTCTGATCCTGTTGTGCACGGAGTTGCCATGAGTCAGGCCCACTCAAAGGCAGCTTAAAAACACAACAGTCTAACTCACAAAAGGTGGCCTTGGGCAAACCGTCCTCTCCCCCACCCCCCAAAAAGGCTGAGAATTCCTCAGAAATCAAATACTTAAATGTATGCCCCCCTCCACTCTGAGATAGAAAGAAAGAAGCAAGTCTCTTAAATGTAATTTAGGAATGAATTGTGCATCTCTACCGGGCAGAAGCATCAAGTCTGGCCCCACTGTTCCCAGAGGGAATCATTAAAACTCAGCATTAATATTGGTCAGCCATAGAGCAATCCTCCCGAGTTGCTGTTCCTGAAAAGAGCATTCTTTGATTTAAGCTAACTTTATTTTTTTTTAAAAGGGGGTGGAGCAGGGGGCAGGAGAGACTTAGATATGTTCGTTGGAATGGCCTTCCCATCTCATGACTGTGGGTCACAATGACCACCTGACTAGTACCTGGACATAGTTGACAGAATACAAGGGTGCTGCTAAAAGCCCCTTTTCATAATTATCACCTTCTCCGTCTGCACAGACAGAAATTAAGATCCACAAGCCAGTATCTATTTCCCTATCTGACCCTCGTCCCCTATACATTCCCTTCTCTTGCAAGCAAATCCATGAGATACTGAGGGCAGACTACTAAGGCTGTGAGGAAAGCTTCCTCAACTGTATTAATTTTACCTTTATTCCAAGGATCCTGATTTCTGAGGATCCTCTCCAGCAGTGAAATCTTAAGGCATGTGACACACTTTAAGTGTACCAGAACTGCTAGAGAAGTGGAAAACACCACCGTGTGATATGAAATGTCCATGACATATATTAACTTGATGAAATTAATACCATTTAATTTTTTTTTCTGAACATGTTAGCTTTTTATCATTAAGCCTAGATAACTTAGACAAGTAAATTTCATAGTTTCGTGTAAAATTCTTCAGTCTTCAGATCCAAATACATCACTGGCTCATCAAGTTCAATATGAAATTTTTACATGCTTATAGGCCTAGAGCCAAGTTTTGCTATCAGTAATTTAAATAAAAATTTAAAATACAACCTGCCATTCAACTTAATCCGCTTACTAATTTTCATTGACTTCTAGGTAGAAAAAAGACAAATATAGAAAGCAAAAAGTCCCAGTCTAGTTTAAAAATGAAAATTTAAGAAATCTGAATGAGTCTTGCCAACAATCTGGAGAATCAGTCTGTTTAGCAAGTGGTGTACGTAAACAGAGACACCACTAACGTACAACTTGGTATAACAGGCAGTACCTATTTAATAAGTACAATATATACACAGAGTTCTCTTGAAAAGCTTCACTTTATACAGAAACATATTTACAAAATGAACAGTGTAATCAAACTAAAGATTATCTGTACAATGCACATATATATATGAACTTGGGAAGATAAACAAGTTTCATCACCAGAGTCAAAATGGACAGCCATATGCATCTTTTTAAAAAGAATTTCATTCCAGAAGAAAAATACATCTTTAATATACAATTGTGTCTCATTAAAATTTTCCTGACAACTCTTCATATTTGGATTCTTTTTCAATGATTTCTCTTGTTCAGTCTTGACAAATTTCAGGTTTCTAGTGCCACCAACTAATATGTTAAAAATTAACAATCTTAGTGTCAAAAAAAAAAATTGTTTTGTTTAAAAAAAAAAAGGTTATTGAAAAATATACTGGAGTCAACATTCATTAGGCGAAATTCAGCATACTGCATGATAACATGATTTATATAAAAAATATCAGGGTGGCATATATAACATTTACAGTATCAATGGTTTCTGATTTTTTTTCTCCTACTGGTAAGTCTTGGTCTAAATTTACAGGTAAAAATCTTTAGAAAATAATATGCTTCAAAACCAAGTTTAGAAACATGCACAACAACATGATTAGATTCATCTTCATAAGCATCGAAAGTGGCAATAATTTACTAAAATGGCAAAAATCTAATGTCATTTTATGGTCTTTGGATTTTTTTCCTTTTTCTTAAAGAGTAAACATCAAACTGACAAAAGTTAGGAAATGTGAAGAACCACAATGAAAACAGCAGTCAGCTCTCAGCATACCTGTGCAAGGATTCCTTTCCCCAGAGCATCATGCCCAAGTGGGATTTCTGGGTCATCAGCTTGCACGAGTGGGTTAACCCTCTTTCCAGCCCGGTTACAAGAGGCTGGCTGTGAGCTGCAGAGACCCAAAGACCTGATCCTATTGCCCTGCAACTATTTTAACTAGACCATAAGCTCCATGAGGGCAGAGACTCCCCTGTCTGATCTATTCACCAATATAATAACACTGTATGGTACCTGGTAATAGTAGGTGTTCAATAAATGAATAAATAATGTGGTAGCCTGATAAAATTTAATTTCAAGCCAATTTTGATTGGAAAGACTTCTACAGAGGCAAGTTTCTGAAGCTATTTAATGGATTTTATTAATTGGTTAATAGCTAAAAATGAGACACGTTGGTCTGAAAGATCTTATGCATTTAGAATATTCAAAGCTGAATGATCCTGTAAATGAACTGATATTCCAAACTGCATATGATTAGGGATCAGAAATTAGCATAAAATCACTTTAAATTGTTATGAAGACAAAAAGTTAAAAAAAAAAAAAAAGTTCAAACCCATTCCAAATGCACCATTTCAAATCCTTAAAACTTAGCAGGCTAAAGTTGGAAGTGGTATGGGAAAAAAGGGAGTCACAGTTAAGTGTCCACTTTAAAATTAAAACCTAGTGGCGTGTACACATATACACAAAAAATAAATCATTTCCTGCCCAAAGAAGCCAAAACATTGCTACCTAACCAACATAGTCTTTGATGTGTACTAAAGAAAACAGTGAACATATAAAATAAACACCCCCCATGTCTCGGGTTTATCCAGACCATTTTCCTTTCCCAGATATTCCATTCATCTCTTCATATACTCAATATAGTAGGAGGTAGAAGGCACTCTAAATCCTTGTATCAGGAGCTGCTTGTAAATTAGTATAAATATCACTGATACATACACATTCCTTCCCATACATACATACTCCTTCCTGATTAATCCGTATACAAACCGATACAGTAGATACGGAAGAACAAAAAAACCCATTGCTGTCGAGTCGATTCCGACTCATAGCGACCACATAGGACAGAGGAGAACTGCTCCATAGGGTTTCCAAGGAGTGGCTGGTGTTTTTGAACCACCAGCCTTTTGGTTAGCAGCTGTAGCTCTTACCTACTGCACTACCAGCACTCCAGAAGAACAAAAGGAAAATAAAATCGTTTCTTATATTTATGGGACAAAAGTAACAATACAGCCAAATATGGTTTAAAATGGCTTCTAAAATTGTATTGCCTTCAACTTCTCTAAGTGGATGGTGGCAAAAATGTTAATACTGGAATGTTTTATTTTTGTCTATTATGTATGTATTTTTTAAAATGTACAGACAAAGGACACTATGGATCTGACCACTATCTGGTATCCATTATATACGTGTCTTGGAGAAAACACAAATATTATGGATCCATATCACACAAGAAGCCAGGAGAAAGTAGTTACGGTGGCTACTCTAAGTAGTCTTTCGGAGTGTCAACAGTGTGCCTAGAAACAGAGAGAAAATAATTCACATTTGATTGCACTTACCCTCTTTTCTTCATTTTGATAAGTTATTATTGGTTTACAAAAAAAAAAGCAAGCCAGATTATGTTAAGACTAATACTTTGCAACTATTTAAAAAATAAAACTGCTTTGAACTTCTATTTTCATTCTGAAGTGAAAAAAATGATTTGTTTTGGATGACAAGATACAATTCAATACACACAAAAAATAAGACACTAAATCATCATCTAATCCTTAGTAAATACGTTATCTTTTAAAATAATGTTGATTAAAAAAATGCTAAAACACATTAAAGGACTATCACCACCATAAGCCCAACTTTTAGAGTACATGTAATTCTGTGAAGTCTAAAATCTGTCACCCCAAAGTTTACTTCTCTGAAGGGGACGAAAAATACAAAAACCCCAATCAAAAGTGAGGATTGCTGTAACATCTGCACATAGGCCAAGGTGTCCGATTATAGAAATGAGCTGAAAATAACGAAATGTGAAAAACCACACACAGAAATCCTAGTGGGTGAGAGATTACAAGAAGTGAACCAAATATAACACCAGAAATATTGATACTAGGTCTGGCAACATGTAAGTGCACATCTTAAGTGAATATTGTAAAAATGCAATAGGATGCATAAATTTGGCTCTAAAATTCCTTTAGTTACAGAGATTTAAGTATTTTGTGTTTTAAATAAAAATACCAGACCATAATCATTATCTCAGGAATTGTATAATAACTGCTCTCTAATGTGTAATTATATCAATAGTAAAGAATGGTGTTCAAATGAAACGGTTAATAGTCTCATACATGTTGGTTTCTTTTGGGAACTGGCTCTTTATAAACATCTTAAACATGATTATATTTATCTTTACAGTTTATTTCAGTTTCAAAGAGTTCACTATTCATCTCTGTTCTAATGATTGGATCTATTTCCCATTTTAAAATGTAACCAAAGTCCACGGGAATTTTCTAAATGAACATGTTATGTAAAATCATATTTTATGTAACTAAAGATTTTAAAAATTCAACTATTAACTAAACAATCCAAATCTGAAAACAATGTTTTAAACTATGAATCAGAAATATTAAAAAGAGCATACCTAACACAGTACCTGGCAGAGGCACAGCGCTGCCGGATCATGGCTAGTTACCTAGCTTTCCTATTAAGTTTAGCTTCCATTCAAATTAAACAAAAAAAAATTAAAACAAAAATTTAAGCACTAATATGATCCCTGAAACACAACCAAATGTTATAAATGGAATTTCAGAAGATGAACATTTTCATCACTTGTTTTCTTGACGCTGGAGAAGTAGCATATTGGTGAACGATCAACACCTCCCGTTTCATGCATAATTTTAAAAAGCTGAATCATTTTGACATTATGTATTTTAAAGAGAAGAAATATGGAGTAGGGGTTTTTTAATGCCCTTGTTCAGCACTTCATATGATCCTAGCAAATTAAATTACTTTGATTTAATAACAGGCTCTTGTATTATACCAGACAAAAACAAATTTCATCAAAGCTTACACTCTTACAGTATACACGGCAATGCATTCATATTGTAAAAGGCTACTTTTTGTGCAGATGAAGCAAAACAATTTTCTACTGGCTGACACACAAAGCAGGGAAGTTTCCAACAAAACTGGTCAGCGGCCCCTGCTCCTCATGCAGCTTTTGTCTGTTTACTGAGAAGTGCTTTGTGTTAGGTTCTCCTTGTCCTCTGTTCTAGGTCATGCTGGTGTTTAATAAGACGTTCGATTTCTGTTCCAAGGGTTTGTAGATTTTCCTTTTAAAATTGGAAAAGAAAGGAGGGGGGAGAAAACAGAACTACTAAGTATAATAAATTTAAAAAATTCAGTTTGAAATATTTCTGCCTACAAATTAGAAACTGAAAGAGTTATGATTACTTCTAAATACTGTGTGAGATAAACTAGGCACACAGCTGTTTTTGGTAAAGCAGTCCTGTCCATTTCAAAAGCATACTTAATTTTTTTTTTACTGATGCCACAGAAATTTTTAGTCCATAAAATTATTATTTACTATTTTTAAATTATTTTAAAAATCCACTGGTAATTATCAAGGCCCACATAGCAAAATAGTTGGGTCAGACAATACCTGTAAAAAATAAAATGAAACTGGGAAATACGTTAAGAGAATAAATGCCTCAACTTAAAAAATTATGTTTCAGCAATTATTTACAGCTAGTTATAATATGGAGCCCTGGTGGCACAGTGGTTAAAGAGCCTGGCTGCTAATCAGAAGATTGGCAGTTTGAATCCACCAGCCACTACTTGGAAACCCTATGGGGCAGTTACAGTCTGTCTTACAGGGTCGCTATGAGTCAGAATTGACTTGACAGCAATAGGTAACAGGTAGTTATATATAATATATACAACTAGTAATTAAACATGTAATTGCTGAAATATATATAACTAGTTGTAATTAATTGCTGAAACATATTTTTCTAAGATTGAAGCATTTATTGTCTAATGTATTTCCCAGCTTCATTTTATTTTTATTTTTTTGGCACAGTGGTTAAGAGCTCAGCTGCTAACCAAAAGCAGTTCAAATCCACCAGCCACTCCTTGGAAACCCTATGGGGCAATTCTACTCTGTCCTATAGGGTCACTATGAGTCAGAATTGTCTCAGTGGCAACAGGTTTTGGTTTGGTGCCCTGGTGGTGCAGTGGTTAAGAACACGGCTGTTAACCAAAAGGTCAGCAGTTCGAATCCACCAGCTGCGCCCTGGAAATCCTATGGAGCAGTTCTTCTCTGTCCTACAGGGTCACCATGAGTCAGAATTGACTCAATGGCAACAGATTGATTATATGTCAAAGTCCACCCATTGTTAATCTCAGGTTCTGTTTGAAATGAACCTATAACAAAGCAAACAACTCATTTAGTGTCCATCCAATAGTTAAGCTGATTTTTTCTCTATTTCTCCATCTTTTCTCACTAACTCAAAAAATTATACTTTTCAAAAAAAGAAAAGCACTAAAATTTATCTGAATAAAATGGCAACCTTTTATTACCGAAACATTCCACCTACCTTCTAGATTAGACTATGAAAGAGACGCCATGTTACCATGTTTATTGTTTGATAAGTGAATAAGAAATACAAATACCTTCAAAGTAATATTTTTCAGTAATGTATCCTCCAAAACAGCCTGTAATTTTCGGTTGATCTCCAAAGAGAGTTCCAATGTTAATCCACTGTCGGCTGGGTGAGACGTATACAAAGAAGCCATGATGCCGCCCCGTCGACTTAAATGGACTTTGTTAAAGTCAGATGCCTCCGAAGAAAGTGTGCCCGATTCTTCCCGTAAGATGTAACTCTGGATTATTCTGCAGAACAAAATAACACTATCAATTGTGTACTCGCTCAATTAAACACACTGGAATTTGCAACAGTTAACTAATTATAAACATAAAGATCTATATTAGAAAAGAATTTTCCTTATTCAGATGGTTTCTTAAATGATCACATTTTTGTTCTAACAAGGCATTTAAATAAAAAATATATAAACAGTTTCATTTTCTTATTATTTTGATCAAAAGAATTGAGCAATTTATTGCTCAGATTTCAATTAACATTTTGTTTTCCTGTTTTAAACTTAGAACTGCATTTTATTCTTTTTCTTTGTAAACTAGTGAGTAAACTTTTCTGTAAGTCTAAAATTATTTCAAAATAAAAATTAAAAAGTCATGGTAAAGACTCACAATATAAAGAAAATGCTTACTTAAGTATGGTATCTGTGAAAGGAAGCTGGCAAAACACGGGCTCTGGAGTCGGTCAGTCTGGGTTTGGATCTCTAGCTCTAGTCTGCCACTTACAGAAGAAGTGGTGACCTGGGAACATTTGGTTACTTGACTTGGGCCCCAGTTAACTTATCTGCAAAATTGGAAAACTCACTCTCTCATGGAATATTTGTAAGAATTCAATGAGATATTGCTAAGCAACAGGCACAGTGCCTTGTGCTTAGTAGATGCCCAATAAATTACCCCACTATGTTCTACCCAAATTCACAATCACATATATCTCTTACAGCCATAACCATGAAGATAAAAAAGAAACCAGATGAAGCAGACCACTATCTTTTTTTAAATCCAAAATTAGTGTCTTAAAAAACTGTATTTAAAAAAAAACTTCAGGAAAGACCTGGTTTTACTTATCTCTGTATTCCCAAAACCAAAAACGTATTAGGTGATCAATAAAAGACTGGAAACGGAATGACGATAATTAAGAAATATTTTTTGAAAGGTAGGCATTTATATAATTAATTTTGAAAACAGTAACTACCTTATAAGTAATGGTATTATGAACACAGATCATGCTACCATAATAATACATACTTTGTTTTTTTCCTAATTTCTTCCACCAATTGTTTTATGTGGTCCTCCATAAATTCTATCTTTTCATTTTTCCGAGCATGTGCTTTTTGCAGCCTTACTATCCTCTCAATCAACATGGCCTTGTCTACTTCTGGAAAGTTATCCACAGTTACTGAAGATCCAGTAATTTCTGGAGATCGATCTTCTACACTGCTTCGAGCATTAAGAGACCCTGAAGACAAAAAAAAAAAAAAAAAAAAAAGTCAGTCTAGATATTGTACTTCGTCTAAAGTCATTTCTCATCTCGTGGTGGTGGTGTCAGGTGCTGTCGAGTCGATTCCAACTCATAGTGACCGTATGAACAACAGAAAGAAACACTGCCCAGTCCTGCGCCATCCTCACAATCGTTGTTATGCTTGAGCCCATTGTTGCAGCCACTGTGTCAATCCATCTCATTGAGGGTCTTCCTCTTTTTCACTGACCCTCTACTTTACCAAACATGATGTCCTTCTCCAGGGACTGATCCCTCCTGATAACACGTCCAAAGTATGTGAGACGTAGTCTCGCCATCCTTGCTTCTAAGGAGCATCCTGGCTACACTTCTTCCGTGACAGACTTGTTCATTCTTTTGGCAGTCCATGGTATATTCGATATTCTTCCCCAACACCATAATTCAAAGGCATCAACTGTTTTTCAGTCCTCCTTATTCATTGTCTAGCTTTCGCATGCATATGAGGCGACTGAAAATACCATGGCTTGGGTCAGCCGCACCTTCGTCTTCAAGGTGACAACTTTGCTTTTTAACATTTTAAAGAGGTCTTTTGCAGCAGATTTGCCCAATGCAATGCATCCTTTAACTTCTTGACTGCTGCTTCCATGGGTGTTGATTGTGGATCCAAGTAAAATGAAATCCTTGACTTCAATCTTTTCTCCATTTATCATGCAACACACAAGACCCCACAGTACGACCAACTGACGGATGCATAGGGGTCTCGTCTCATAAATATTATTTGTTTCAATGTCGTTTCAAATATCAACCTAACAGAGTGGGGCACAGAACCCGACATAGCTTATACATGGCCTGAGTTCTTGTTCGTGAGTACACCGGTGATACAAGTACCAAAAAGCTCTGTTACATCTTTCAGGAACAGGATGAGGAAATGGGAATAGAGACACAAGAAACCCAAGAAAAAGTCAGAATGTTATGTCTGAAATGAGCCCAAAATTAAACCACAACGAAAGTAACAGAACATCAAGTGGTTACGCTATGGAGCCCGCCTGTGTAGGTTCAAATCCTGCCCCCTGCTCCTCCACTTATTAGCTGTGTGACTTTGGACAGGTTGTTTAATCTCTGTGCCTTGGGTACTTTATCTTAAAATGGAAAAAATAATATTACTTACCCCACAGGATTTTTATCCTCATTTAAATGAGTTAATATAAGTGTCAGCTATTATCTTCATCAACATCAGTGAGAATTTCTGATCCTCTTTACCCTGCAAAGATACGTTTTTTTCTACCCTATTTTGTAGATGTAAAAGAAGTAATACACCTTATCCAAGATCATACAACTAATAAATGGTGGAGCTGGGATCTAACTTCATACCTATAATTTCAAAGTCCATGTTCTTTCTACTATAAAATTTTTCCACTATTGAAATACATTTTTTTCCTAATATGCAATTCCTGAGAGGTAGTGTGGTATATAAGGAGCCCTGGTAGCACAGTGGTTAAAGCACTCGGCTGCTAACCAAAAGATCGGCGGTTCAAACCCACCAGCTGCTCTATGGGAGAAAGATGTGGCAATCTGCTTCTGTAAAGATAACCGCCTTGGAAACCCTATGCGGCCGTTCTACTCTGTCCTATACGGTCACTGTGAGTCTGAATCGACTTGATGGCAATGGGTTCGATTTTTTTGGTTTGTCATTTAGTGTGGTATAGTGACATGCAAGGATTCTTAACTTCTATCACTGTGGGTTTTGGGTAAGTCACATAACCACTCTGAGTTTTGGTTTCCTTACCTGTAAAATAGGAATTATAAAACCTACCTCACCTGGTTGTTCTGCAGAGTAAATTTTATGTTATGTTTAAAGTGCTTAGCATGGTTCCTAGCATTAAAAAAATGGTGACACTATTAAATACTATTAAAAATAAAACAGATTTAAGAGTACACCAATATTTTGCTAATGCTCATTTTCACAGTGGTATCAGTTATACTTTTAAGGACTCTACTCATTTTAAAGTTTGTTTTAGACCACAGGCACATATATCATGAGAATAAATACACACACACACACACATATATTAATATGATATTTAATGATGCTCATTTCATTAGTTCTCAGGTGTTAAAAGAACTATAAAAGAGACAGATCATACTACACCAAACCTCTCTATATGGATACATACAAATCTGAATTTAGAAAATGGAATAAAGAACTTGTTGAACAGAATAAAGAAGCAGATAAGAAAAAAACCATAATCCAATGCTGTCGAGTCGATTCCAACTCATAGCGATCCTACAGGATAGACCAGAACTGCCCAATACGGTTTCCAAGGAGCACCTGGTGGATTTGAACTGCCGACCTTTTGGTTAGCAGCCATAGCTCTTAACCACTACACCACCAGGGTTTCCTATCCACTACGCCACCAGGGTTTCCTATAAGAAAAAAGGAAGTAGGTAAATGTTGTTAGTTATTGTTAGGTGCCATCGAGTCAGTTCTGACTCATAGCAACCCTATGTACAACAGAAAGAAACACTGCCTGGTCCTCTGCCATTCTCACAATTGTTGTTATGCTTGAGCCCACTGTTGCAGCCACTGTGTCAATCCATTTCATTTAGGGTCTTCCTCTTTTTCGATGACCATCTACTTTACCAAGCATGATGTCCTTCTCCAGGGACTGGTCTCTCCTGATAACATGTCCAAAGTATGTGAGATGAAGTCTCACCATCCTTGCTTCTAATGAGCATTCTGGTTGTACTTCTTCCAAGATAAATGTTGTTTATTCTTCTGGCAGTCTGTGGTTCAACATTCTTCACCAACACAACAATTCAAAGGCATCAATACTTACTTGGTCTTCCTTATTCACTGTCCTGCTTTCACATGCATATGAGGCAATTGAAAACACCACAGCTTGGGGTCAGGCACACCTTAGTCCTTAAAGTGACATCTTTGCTTTTTAACACTTTAAAGAGATCTTTTGCAGCAAATTTGCCCAATGCAATACGTCTGCTTCCATGGGCGTTGATTGTGGATCCAAGTAAAATGAAATCTTTGACAACTTCAATCTTTTCTCCATTTTCTGTTTACCATGATGTTGCTTATTGGTCCAGTTGTGAGGATTTTTGTTTTCTTTATGTTGAGGTATATTCCATATTGATCTTCATCAGTGAGTGCTTCAGGTCCTCTTCACTTTCAGCAAGCAAGGTTGTGTCATCTGTATATCGCAGCTTGTTAATGAGTCTTCCTCCAATCCTGATGCTGTGTTCTTCGTCATATAGTCCAGCTTCTCGGATTATTTGCTCAGCAGGCAGTATGGTGAAAGGATACAACCCTGATGCACACCTGGCTGGACTTTAAACCACGCTGTATCCCCTTGTTCTGTTTGAACAATGCCTCTTGGTCTAAGTACAGGTTCCTCAAACTCCCATTCTTCACAAGGTTATCCGTAATTTGTTATGATCCACACAGTTCAATGCCTTTGCATAGTCAATAAAACACAGGTAAACATCTCTCTGGTATTCTCTGCTTTCGGCCAAGATCCTTCTGGCATCAGCAGTGATATCCCTGGTTCCACGTCCTCTTCTGAATCTGGCTTGAATTTTTGGCAGTTCCTGTCAATGTACTGCTGCAACTGCTTTTGAATGATCTTCAGCAAAATTTTACTCATGTGTGATAGTAATGATATTGTTTGATAATTTCTGCATTCTGTTGGATCACCTTTCTTTGGAATGGGTACAAATATAGATCTCTTCCAGTTGGTTGGCCAGGTAGCTGTCTTCCAAATTTCTTGGCATAGATGAGTGAGCACTTCCAGCACAGCATCCATTTGTTGAAACATCTTAACTGGTATTCTGTCAATTCCTGGAGGCTTGTTTTTCACCAATGCCTTCAGTGCAGCTTGGACTTCTTCCTTCAGTACCATCAGTTCTTGATCATATGCTACCTCCTGAAATGGCTGAACATCTACCAATTCTTTTTGATACAGTGACTCTGTGTATTTCTTCTATCTTCTTTTGATGCTTCCTATGTCGTTCATTATTTTTCCCATAGAATCCTTCAAGTTTGCAACTTGAGGACTGGATTTTTCTTTAGTTCTTTCAGCTTGAGTAATGCCAAGTGTGTTCTTCGCTTTTGGTTTTCCATCTCCAGGTCTTTGCACATTTCATTATTAATACTTTACTTTGTCTTCTCAAGGCGACCTTTGAAATCTTGTGTTTAGCTCTTTTACTTCATCATTTCTTCCCTTTGGTTTAGCTACTCTACGTTCAAGTCCAACTTTCAGAGTCTCTTCTGACATCCATTTTGGTCTTTTCTTTCTTTCCTGTCTTTTTAATGACCTCTTGCTTTCTTCATGTATGATATCCTTCCACAACTCATCTGGTATTCGGTCATTAGCGTTCAGCGCGTCAAATCTATTCTTGAGATGGTCTCTAAATTGGGGTGGGATATACTCAAGGTCATACTTTGGCTTTCATGGACTTGCTCTAATTTTCTTCAGCTTCAACTTGAACTTGCATATGAGCAGTTGATGGTCTGTTCCACAGTCGGCCCTTGGCCTTGTTCTGACTGATTATATTGAACTTTTCCACCGTTTGGGTCTGCAGACATAGTAGATTTGAATCCTGTATATTCCATCTGGCAAGGTCCACGTGTATAGTCGCTGTTTATGTTGTTGAAAAAGGTATTTGCGATGATGTCATTGATCTTGCAAAATTCTATCATGCGATCTCCGGTGTTGTTTCTATCACCAAGACCATATTTTCCAACTACCAATCCTTCTTCATTTCCAACTTTTCTCATTCCAATCACCAATAATTATCAATTCATTTTGATTGCATGTTTGATCAATTTCAGACTGCAGAAGCTGGTAAAAATCTTCAGTTTCTTCATCTTTGGCCTTAGTGGTTGGTACGTAAATTTGAATAATAGTCACATTAACTGGTCTTCCTTGTAAGCATATGGGTATTATCCTATCACTGAGTGTTGTATTTCAGGATAGATATTGAAATGTTCTTTTTGACGACGACTACAATGCCATTCCTGTTCTACTAGTCATTCCCAACATAGTAGATCACATGATTGTCTGATTCAAAATGGCCAATACCAGTCCATTTCAGTTCACTGATGCCTAGGATATCGATCCTCATTGCGTTCCATTTCATTTTTGACAACTTCGAGATTCTCTAGATTCATTATTCGTACATTCCATGTCCCAATTATTAATGGATGTTTGTAGCTGTTTCTTCTCATTTTGAGTCATGCCACATCAGCAAAAGAAGGTCCCAAAAGCTTGACTCCATCCACATCATTCAGGTCAACTCTACTCTGAGGCAGCAGCTCTTCCCCAGTCATATTTTGAGTGCCTTACAACCTGAGGGGCTCATCTTCCAGCACTGTATCAGACAATGTTTCACTGCTATTGACAAGGTCTTCACTGGCCAATTTTTTCATACGTAGACTGCCAGGTCCTTCTTCCTAGTCTGCCTTAGTCTGGAAGCTTTGCTGAAACCTGTCCACTATGGGTGACCCTGCTAGTATTTGAAAAGCTTCCAGTATCACAGCAACACACAAGCCACCACAGTACAAGAAACTGACAGACATGTATGTAGGTAGGTAGATGATACAAAATCCCATGACAAACGTGAAACACTGGGTACTGATTAGAATGATTAAATATTTGACTAGAACATTTTTACAATATACTTAGGTACAATCAGCACTTTTTATAATTCAAAATGGAACAAAAGCATATCAGTATTTTTTTAAAACAAACAAAAAAGCTATTTCTTTTTATAATCAGTTACTAACAACTAAAATATATTTTTACCTGATGAACTAGAACGACTTCCCATGCTGCTGACCTCTTTATCATAGCTTCCATTTTCAACATGATCTAATTTTCTTCGCGCTATAGGAAAAAGAAATGGATTACTTGTGACAATTTTTATGGCCTTTTGCTCCTACCATGTCTGACTTTAATTGCTAAAATCACTTAAGCAAAAATGTCATAGACAACAAGAGAAAGTTCTTGAGTACATACTTCAGACAGGAAGGCTATAAGTGGCATTCATATAAAATGACATCTGAAAATGTACCGGTCAAATACAAAATATACGGAAACAATATGACAACAACTGACACTGACCTCACTTAGGTATGCTGAACTTGACTTTTGCAGTTCATGTTACCAGCAAGTCTTGAAAGATTTATAAAATCCGTACAGTTCCAGAAAACCCTTCATTTCCCCAAAATTTCCCTTCAATTACATCCATAAGAACAAAATATCTAAATATATTCATATTACATAAATGCTAAATTTTTTTGATCTTATTACTATATTTCTCTCTATTTTGACACAAATAAAGCAGTGGGAATAGCGGAGTAGAGTAGAGTAAGAAGTCAGAAGACATGTCATATTCATCTTTGTATCCTAAGCACTTAGCATAGACACCTAATAACATGAATTTTTAAATTAAAAAAATCTGGGTTCCAGTCCTCACTGTGGTCTCAGTTTTCTATGAAGTGGAGGGTTAGAGCAATGATTTCCAAAGTGGGGTGCAGGTGCCATCGAAGCTGTACAAAACAATTCACGGGGATGTGTAGGAAGAAAACATTAGAACTTATATTTAGTCTTAACCCACTGCCTTTGAATCAATTCCAACTCATAGTGACTTACCCCTTTAAATTTCTATTTTTATATATGTTTTCTAATGTACCTAACATTGAATAGTATATGTTTACTATTTATTTATAAACATATAAACTGGGGAACAAATGCTCAAATACTTTTAAGTGATAGGAACATGGGATGAAAAAAGTTTAGTGACTACTACTCTAAGGTACTTTCCAACTCTCACATCTTGTGGTTCTGTGAATAAATGCCTTTAGCAGAAAAGATAAGACTATTCATGGAAGTGCAAGAAGTTTAGCAATTTGGTTTATGAACATTATACATTAAAAAGAACATATGTCTCCAATCATAATGTAGTAGAACTTGATGTAAAATGCATTTTTTCTATGAATCTTTCATTAAAAGAAACAAAACATTCATGGTCTAAGTATGGAACAGTTTTATACCTTGCTGAAGTTGTTTGGTAAGATCTTTGATGCTAGAAGCATGTTTACGTCTTTGAGTTATTAATTCATCTTTTAGTTCTTCTACCTGGGTATTCAATGTTTTAACTTCTGTTTGTCTACAAGTGAGTTCAGCTTGTAAACTCTGGACTTCCTCTTTTCGAAGTTCTTCCTCTTTCAACAATCTACTTTCCTGAGTGGCAAATAAGATGTGAAAAAAAAAAAGTTAATATCTTACTATTTATTTCTGTTATTCCTCAGAGTTTCAGGCCTGAAAATACAAGGTCCTTGATAGTACAGTATCTTCTGTCATCACTTCTGACCAGGTTTTATTTACTGAGCTACTCAAATCCCTTATATAGCAACATAGGGGAATACAATGATGGGTATATCATTCTATACCTTCACCACAACATGTGATATAGGCTCTGGATTTTTGGTCTAAGGTCTCAAAAGTATTTTTATGAGTAATTTGAGAATATTCTCATAACTTAGAAATATTAAGCCATTTTTGAAACTATAAAAATAAAACAAACTAACAAATTTAAAGTACCTGTTAAAGAGTTAAGTGATTCCAGTTGGGAATGACAGAAATCCTGGATTACTTATTTTCAAAAGTGAAGTACTTCTTCATAATCATTTATAATATCAAATTTTATTATAAATTACATCAGTCAAAAGGACAACTGACATTTCTTATAGCATCTGAAACTACCAGAAAGTCAGAGCCAATAGAGAAGAGCTTAAATCAACTACTGCTAATTTTATGCTGTTAGGGAAATTTAATTTGTGCTTCTTGCTATGTTTCTTCAAAAGTTAAAATGTAGATTTATACTTACCAAATTAATATTTGTCTGTTTCATTTGTTCACATTGGCTTTGTAACTGACTTTCACTACAGGAAAGCTTATCAAATTGTGACTGCAAAGAATTGGATTCAGACTGAAGCTGTGCATTCTTACTAGTGAGCTTTTCTGTAAATAGTAGTAGCTCAGATTCTCTTTTCCTGCTCCCTTCGATGTCTTTTTGTAGGTCATTAATCAAAGAATTAAGACTTTCCACTTCTTCTTTTAAATTTTCAATTTCTTGTTTACCTCTAAAAAAACAAAGTTTATATTTAAGAAAAATTTAAATTAATAAAAGACACTAAAGTAATGGTTTGGGAATTTTCATCTAATGAAATGCTTTTTAAAGGTACTTTTATTCATTCATCCAAATATTTATGAATGCATAAGGGGGCCTGGTGGCACAGTGGTTAAAGTGCTCGGCTGCTAATTGAAAGGTCAGTCGTTCAAACCTAACAGCATCTCTGCAGGAGAAATATGTGGCAGTCTGCTTCCATAAAGATTACAGCCTAGGAAACTCTGTGGGATAGTTCTACTCCGACCTATAGGGTTGCTACAAGTCAGAATCAACTCGACAGCAACAGGTTTTGGTTAATATATGCCAGGAACTAAGAGTTGGGGGTACAAGTAAACAGCCTGACATAGTCCCTGCTTTCAAAGAGCTTTTGAGTCACATAAAGAAACAATGAATGTGATAAACATTTTTGATGATGACTGCATACAGGAAGTCATCTAACCTAGGGCAGGGATGCTTAAACTAATACCTAAAGCAGAGGTCAGCAAATTTTTCCTGTAAAAGGCTAGACAATAAACTTCAGGCATTTGAGTCACATGGTCTTTGTTGCAACTGTTCTACTTTACCATTGTTTCATGAAAGCAGCCAGAAACAATACATAAAGGAATGAGTATGGCTGAGTTCCAATAAAACCTTATTTACAAAAACAGGTGGTGGACTGGATTTGGCTTGCAGGCCATAGTTTGCTGACCCCTGACCTAAAAGAAAAGCAGAAGTTAGTGGGAGGACAAGATATGCTCCAGGTAGCGGGAATAGCATGTGCTAAAGCTAGGAAGGGAGCAAGAGAATGACTTCTTGTAGGTAGGGAATGTACTGTATCCCTAGCACCTAACACAGGGCTGGGAACGCAGGAGATGATCAATAAGCGTGTTAACTGATTGTGGCTGAAACACAAGAGGGAAAAAGGGAAAGGTGCAAGGGAGAAGCAAGGCACAGGTCACTGATGGTCTTACGAGCCAGGTGAAGGCATTTGAACTCACTAGGCAAATCTTTGAGGCAATGGGAAATCATCAAAAGGTTTGAACAGGCTGGCTTTTTAAAAGATTACGCTAACCACAGTGTGGGAAATGGATTAGAGGGGATGCAAGCAGAGCAATTAGTTTAGAAGCTAGTGCAGCTCTCCAGATGAGAGCTGACAATACCTTGGGCTATAGTAGTAGCAGTGGAAATGTAAATGGACTTGAAAGATCCTAAAGAGTTAATATCAATACTTTGTGACTGGTTAGATGTAGGAGGGGAGGGAAAGAACAGCTAAGGACAACTCCCAGGTTCCTGGGTTGGGCCGTCATGCAGATGAGACACTCACCCCTCCTCCTGGGAGCACCAGAGAAGCACATTTGTAGGGGGACAGAGGAATCAGTTCTGGACATGTCAAAGTTTGAGGTATCTTTGAGACATATGAGTCTGGAGCTCAGCAATAAAGGCTGAAGATAATTTGAGGGTTCTGCGGCATACCACAAGAATAGTTGGTATCATGCAGGAGTACAGTAAAATGAGAAAAGAGGACTTTGGGACAGGAAGTGAAGCCTGCAGAGGAGACTGAGAAAGAGTGGCCAGAAAGGTGGTAGGAATACCAGGAGATGATGAAAATGAAGCCAAAGGAAAGAAGGCGGGAAAGCATGAGATCGACAGGGGAAGTGTAGTGAGTGAGATTCAGAGAGGAGCAGGAACATTTCTTCCACGACAACAGAAGGGAAGGAAAGAAGAATGGCTGCAGATGCAGGCAAGTTCACAGGACTGATGGCAAGAAGTTGAGAGAACTGTCAGCTTCAGCTCCCATTTCTTCTGTGAAGTAAGAGGTAATTATCTGCCAAGAGTAAACAGAGAGGTAAGGGAGAGGGCCAGAAGTATGAAGAAATAGATAAGGTTTGGAATATATGGTAGGAAGATGGGGAGAAGGCCCTGATCTAGGATACATGGTAGGATTACAGATGTAGTAAGATCCCAATGAGGTTGATGAGCATGGATTTATAGCAGCACCAACCTGGTAGATGGTGAGGATTTCTTTAGCAATACTCAGCAGCATGGGTATCTGTGAGGTTGGGAAAAGAAGATACTTGGATTCAATGTGAATCCAAGCTCTGCCAGGAATGTAGTTAAGTGGAGTTTAGCTAACTGGCTTTATAAGAGGCCAAGGAGTAATGTCAGCTCCTGACCTTAAGCTACATACATACAAATGTGTGTGTGTGTGTGTGTGTGTGTGTGTGTGTATACACTATCTTTTAAAAAAATACTGTATATAAATAACAGGATTTGAAAGCCAAGGAATAGACTAAATCCATTCTATCTTATAAACTGCAACTGCCAATGTTTAAAGAATACAAACTTTGATTTTTAAAAGTCATGGTAGAAACTTAAAAAGACTTCAAAAAAGTTCAAATGAAGATAGGAACTTAAAAAAAATTTTAACTAATAAAATTGTTCTTGTTTAATGCAATAATTGCATTTCAAACAGAATCTTGAGATAAAATAAGAAAGCCTGTTGATTAGCACAAACAGAAGCTGCTCATTTTATACCTTTGAAACTGCTCCTGAATCTGATCTGCAACTTTCAATTTGTCCAGTAAGTTCTGAATTTCAGCTTTCTGGCGATTAATAATTTCCTTATATTTCGATAATTCATCTTCTGTTCTTAATCGTTCGTCTTCTAGACATTTCACCTATGAAATGATCATAACCAAGTTAATCTACAAACAATATTTTCTTGTTCTTTATATACTATTTCAGACAGTGGTTATACAGTAGTAATCTGAGTTCTGAATCATTATTAGATAATATGAAGAAAATATAACAATGGGAAGTTAACAATCTTGAGTTTTAGTCTCAGATTTCTCATGGTTTAGTCATGGGAGTTTAAGCATGCCACTTTATTTTTTTCTGAGTCTCCATTTACTCACCTGAAAAGGGAGGATACCTCCCTACCTACCTCAAAGAACTGGCCTGGAGAACAAATAGGAAGGTAGATAAAAAACCCTTTGAAAGATATTAAGTATCTTAATTTCAAGGTGGTTATTTAAAAGCCTTATTTTGAAGTAAATGAATGATATACATTGATAATACATTTCACAGTCATGGTTATATTAAAAAGACCATACAATAAAGGCTATAATCACTGGAAAGAATTTAATAGATTGTTAGAAATTAAAACTATATCCATCCAGAACTATTAAATATATGCAAGAGAAATATAAAGAAAGTCTTCCTGTTATTTTTTGATACCCACAATTCTAAGGTCCAACTATCTTTCAATTAATTTTCTCATTAAGACTGCCTTTAGATCAAAGGCCCAGGGCTAAGTTATAAACAGAGCAATCGTGCTCTGAAACAGGTATGTTTGGCAATCACTTCAAAGGACTGAAGTGGAGGACATTCCATTTCAGCAAGAGTCCATTTTATTGCCAGAGAATTGCTATTCTAACCCTCTGAGTTCTTTCATTTTGGAAAACTTGTATATAAAGATCTTTTTCCATCCATTTTAAAAATAAGAATGAGTTCAAAATTAAAAATAATATTTATCCTTCCTCTGGAGTCACAACCTAAGATTTAATTACCTTTGTTCTCAAGGTTCGTAGCTCATCCATGCCCTCCTTAAATGTCCTCTTCAGATCTTCCAGTTCCTTTATTTTGGCATGATGCATCTTTTAAAGGGTTTAGAAGAAACCATAAATCATTATGCACTAAACTAGATATAAAATTTATTGCCTCATTCTTGCAAAAGGCTTCAAAACTTGATAGCAATACATACGCCTAGAAAGCAGTTCTCTCTTTCTGTACTTATCACACAATCTAGGGCATATAAAGAGCAGAACTACTCACCTCTAGTTGGTCAGACTTTTCTTGCATTTGTTTTTCAAGTTCTCCTTTTGTAACTCTGAGCTTTGCACCAAGCTCATTTGATTTAATTTCTTCTGATTCCTAATGAAAAGGAAATTAGAAAGCACAAATGACTTAATTTTTAAGGTTTTATACTCTGAAAAGTGAAGAAAACTTTACAACCAACTTTTCTAATTGTGAAGTCCATAGCTTGTCATGTATCTAAAAATGACTGTATTGAAAAATTTTAAATATGTCAATTTGGTATGAACAAGGATAGCATACTTAAGATATGTAACATAATACAGAGTGTTTGGGTTTTTTTTTAAGTTCTACATTTCCTTACACTCTTCATTCTTCTGACACGTTCTAGTGTTTCATTTGGTTGAAAATTTCTCTAGTGAGATCTCTATTTAAGCTGCACGAACTTTCACAAAGCAAATAATGTTTTATTTAACTGCCGTACCAGATCCAGTCTACCCTTCAAATATTGCAGATGCAGGAATTTAATGAAACAAGAGATTTGGCATAATTATTACCAATTTATTTAAAACGTTAACCATACCTGATATGTTTTTATCATGTCCTGACAGTTTTTTCGTATCTGATCTGCTTCTTCCTTTGCTTGAGTTAACTTTGTTGTTGTTTCTCTGAGTCTGTCTCTGGTTTCCTGCATTCACAAAACGACAGCAACAAAGTTGGCCACAAGAACGTGATGAACCGCGACTATGGAGTAGGAAGAGTTGTTGTCCTAGTACTGCTAGGGGTCGGATACTATTCTAATACTTTATTTCTGACGAAAAATTAAAATTGCATCCACAGTTAACCAATATCCATGAAAGTTTATTTTGTTAAATTTTAAGCAAATTTCTAAAAGTTATTCACCTTCATCTCTGGTAAGACAAGAAAAGCAAAGTGTTAAACAATTCTTTGCACATACATATAAAACAATTCTGTGGTTTATGGCTCTAGTATCTATTCAAATTGCCTTTTTACAGATGCATGCAGCAATTTGGTTTCTGCTCCTCACTGCTCTCCTAAAATGGCAATTCTGAAGGTTTGCAGAGACTACCTACTCTCTCATCCAATCCAATTACTTTTTCTGGGTTCTTATTCTTGACTCACCTATTCCAGATGACCACCTGGACTCTTTGCTACTTTCCTTCCTCTGATTCATAACATATCTTCTTGCCTTCTCTGTCTCCTTGACAGGCTTCCTACTTCCTATGGAGATTTGCGAAGATACAGCCTCATCCTGCAGCTCTTTCTCCATAATTCTCCTTCAGAGAACCCATCCAGTCCATGGTTTTGGCTATCATCTGGATCTCCAGGGAGAGTTTAGGTATCATAGGCTGCTAGTAGTTTTTCCTGGTTATTCCTTAAGACACGGGTAGATGCTGCTATGCTGCCTTCCCACAGACAAGAGTCCAGGGCATCCCTACGTTGCAACAATTGATACACTATACTGGAGCTTCTGTGTTTCCACCATTAAGTATATAGCTTTAGGACAGCAGGGCCTGTGTTTTCTTATATAAAGTGCTTGCTCCTTATTAACTGTTCAGTCAACATATGTTAAATGAATGAAGGAATACCCAATATAAGCCTTCTGCTCCAGTTAGGTAGGGCCTGTGTGCACTCTTGGGGTAGTCCTTTCTGGTAATTCTTCCCTCTCTCTGCAGTTTCTCCAGGCACATGGATGATTGCACACATGCACTGCAGACTTCAGGCACGCACTGCAGATCTCCATATCTTTTTCTTCCCCACTACTCTGCCCTGCTCCCCATATTCTCAACTGTCTCCTTAACTCAGGGAAACTACTGGGCCCTGTTTGCTTCCCGCTCCTTGCACTGCTTCGTTTGTTTCCCTTCTCTCAGGGATCACTGTCCTGCACTGCTTATGTCCCATGTCTGGAAACCTTTGTTTCATATATTTGCTGGTTTGCTTTTAGTTTTTTAAGGTGAAAGGGTAAATCTGGTCCCTGTTACTCCATGAGGCAGGCCCAGATCATGATTAAATCCTATATCCTTTGATCCAGAGACTCTCTCCCCCATCGACCAGATAAACACCTAAAATAGGTAATCCAGATCCCATCCCAGACACTCTTGGAAAGCACTGACTATATTTTCTATGGCTTTTCTATCCTCCGTGTTATCTAATACGGTGTTTCGCACACAAGAAGACACACTAAACACTTGCTGGTTAATAAATGCCTTTACTTAAAAAAGGACTGGCAAATTTCTAATTTCCATGTACCAGGTCAATATACTTGTTACTTCTATTGTCTAATAAACCACACCATGTAACCTTACAGAAGTCAGCCTGAAGCCTCTCGTCTACCCTACTTCCAGCGGATCTGGTTTCATCTGATCTCAACGTTGCCATTAAGTATCTGTTATCACCATTCTTTAAACACAGGTGGCTCACAGGAGACCTCTGAGTCTTTGTAACACTTTAATGTTAGTATTCTTACAGGCTTCAGCATCCTGTCTCTTAGGAGTATACATGAGGATGAGGAAAGTTCCACAGACATTATACATGACCAAGTGTTAAGTTCAGATCTTGGAGCAACTCAGGTAGTTAGAAATTTTTACCATGCTATAGTCTTTACGGATTTTTAATTCTTCATTCTGTCAACCCAAAGTAAAGGAAATTTCTCAACCATTTCTAGCCATGTGTGAGCTCCTGGGATTGTTCTGATTACTCCTTTCTGGTAGTTCTTTCCCTACCTCTGTAGTATCTTTCATGCATGTACTGAATGACCAGTAGTCAGCTGAAGATTTGAGGGGAAACCACTGCTCTCTGATCTATCTTGACCACTGTCAACACAGATAACTCTCCCTACAGTTTTCTCTGATACTATGTGCAAATATCCACAGGTTATTAAGAGTCATACTGACTTAGAAGTATTTAATAAGACAATCCATGATTATGGTCTTAAACAATACTATTGAGCCTATTTTTAAAAGCGTGGAAACTGATATTTCCGTAACATTGCTTTTCTGGTTTAAGTCATATTTCAGAGTTGTTCTTTGTCTTCGCATTCTATCACTTTCAGGTTTTTATTACCTCTGATACCAACTCAGTTACTGCTTAAAATTATGGCATCAGATACCAGCCTTTATTTTTTATTTTGCTCTACTTTTCATTATATTTATTTTTTAGATTCATTAGCCACAAGATCAATGGGATTATATTCAGAATAAAGAAACTTATTTTATTCTTAAAATCTTTATTATATTCAAAATTATACTTAACAAGAAATAATATTTCTTGATTACAATAATCTTAGCATCTTTGATATTTTTTTAAATTTTCAGTTTCTTTTAATTTTGGTAATCTACAGATTCGCCTCATCCCCTACCCCCCAAAAACACCTGACAATGTTTAATATAAAATATAACATACAAGTGCTTAAAGAGCCGGGTTAATTTGGGGGCTGTAAACAATCACCGATAAAATTTAACATCTCAACCAATTTGATATGTAAAACACACAAGGAAGTATTCTTTTTACAAACATCAAATATTCAGGCCCAAGCTATCCTGCCTCATTAACTGTTCCTGCGTTTGTTCTTAAAACTGATTCTAATAATTATGACTGATTATAGTACTCACCTTGTGTGAATCCATTTCAGCTTTTAATTTGTTTTGTGCCCATTTTACTTTAATGATGTGAGAGTTGACATCTTCCTTTAATTTGTCTATCTCTCTGCTGAGTCTAGATGTTTCACCTTCCTAAAATAACATCACCAGGTTATATTTTCATCTAAACAATCAACCAATTATTTGTGTCTTTTATACCCCTTCACAATAATCAATGCAATATATTGTAATTTAAGGGCTGGCATACTATGGCCCACAGGCCAAATCTGGCCCACCACCTGTTTTTGTACGACCCCCATGTTTTACATTTTTAAATGAATGAAAAATAAAATAAAAAGAACAACAGTATTTTATGACACATGAAAATTATATAAAATTCAAATTTCTGTGCCCATAAATAAGCTTTTCAGGGAAAATAATCACCCTTATTTGTTTACATTTGTCTATGGCTGCTTTCCTGATACAATGGCTGAGTTGAGTGGTTGCAAGAGAGACCATATGGCCGGTAAAGCCTAAAATATTTCCTATCTGGCCCTTTACAGAAAAAGTTTGCTGACCCTGCTATAATTTCACAGTAAATCTAAAGAAATCTTTTCAACAAGTTTTACAAAACTAGAGGCCAAAATCATTCAAACAGCATCTAATATCTATGCCTTAAATTAAAGCACATTATTCATAAGGAAAAGCCTTTTGTATTGTGAATTTCATAGTCAAAAACCTAAGTGGGAATTTCAATAATTCATATTACAGTTTTTTGTTTTTTTCTGATTAAAATAAGAACTCTTCTAAGCCACCACCAGAGACACAATCATACATACCATAGTTTGTGATGATAATCTTAGAGAAGTTTTCCCTATCTCTTTTCTTCAATTTATTATTTTTTTAAAAGACCTCTTTCATCCTTCTTCAAAAGGTCTACATTTCTACTTTTATATTTATGCCATTACATTTCCTCCAAATTACAGATGGCTCAAAATTTACTTTAAAGCTATATAAAGGTAATTTAAAGTTCAAATCATAAGAGGGCAGTAAAACAGCTAAATCCAATCATTAGACATAAAGATTGTTTACATTTTTATTTTAACCAATTGGGTGTGTTATGAGATTAAAACGTAATAACTAAAAAATAACATCAATCACCAAAAAATGATAATGCACTAGAAACATGGCCATGCCATGAGGCTGCCTGTTAACAGCCAGAGTTCTGAATTGCTCGGTAATTAAATCTGAGCCTTGGACAGCATCTAAGGTCATGTTTTGTTCTGTAAGAAACATACGAATTTGTTCCTATAGTAAGTTTTTCATTAAGATTCTAGTCAAATTATACTTCTAGCTCTAAAATTTTTCACATTTGACACTACTAGATACATATTTCACCAAAATAAAATCTTCCCTTAAGGCAAAAACTCATTTCTCCAACATCAGATTTGTAAAGCTTTTAAAAAGGTCTATCAAGTAAAAGATATCTAACAAGCAACTATGTGTCACTACCTGCATCTTCTCCCAGCAAACCTTTTTCGTAGACAGGTAAACTATATAATACATCAACTATGTAAAGTATGCCAAGATACTACAATTACTAAAACATTCACATTCTTCAAACGTAAACTAATAAAAACAATTTTATGCGTAAGGGTGTTTTAACCATGTTAAGTTAAATGATTATTTGATTAAATAAGGAAAAGCAAAGAGAATAAATTCCAAATAACATATAACAGTACAAGTTATACCTTTGTTTCATACAGCTGGTGCAACCTTCCTTTCTCCTGAGAAAGCTGTTTAATTTTGTTAGTGTTTTTCTCAAATTCCTTATTTGCATCTCTAAGTTTTCTCTCAAGTATCTCTTTTTCCTTTCGAAGGTCTAAAGATTCCTTCTCACCTCTTACATACTTCATTACCATTGCTTCTTTTTCCTGGCGTGCCTCTTCACATTTTTTGCTGGCCTTTGAAAAAATATTATCGAGCATTATAAAAAAAATTTTTCCAAATAATAAAAACAAATTGAAATAATAGTTTCCTATTAGATCATGAATGCAGTTTTTGGTTATTGTGCAACATTCCCAGGATATGTGCCATGCAATTTTAAAATAAAAGGAAAAATCTAAATTATAGAAAAATGATACAATAAACAAAAAATCCCTAATATGTGCTTTTACCCTCTCCTGTTCCCTTTACTTTAGCTGATGGAGTTGTTCTCTTCTGTTTTATCCTCCAGGTTGGTATGCTAGGACTGAGACCTGGATCGCCCTGAGGACACTCATCAATTTATCAGGCCATGGGGAGAAGAGTTAGAGACAAGATCTTGAGCCCACAGCAAGGTAAAGAATTGGAAGCGAGACCGTTACCCCCACCCAACTCTGCACGCACAAACAAATAACCACCACTGGGACCCTTAAAGGGCTATACCTTTAGTGAAAGGGTGGGCTCCAAAAAACCCTCCTTTTGGTGTATTAACTGTTTAATGAGAAACTAATTTGCTCTGTAAACTTTCACCTAAATCACAATAAAAAATAAAAATAAATAAAAATTTAAAAAGGGAAAAGATTAAACGAAAAAAGAAAAATAAAATCCTCCTTTTGAACAAAGGAACATAACATGGTAACTCTATTTCATGTAGGGGGCAGGTGAGGGACAAATTATAAAATTCCCAAGAATTTATAACCACAGCTCTACCTCTTTGTGTTTGAGGTCCAAATTCATGCTACCAATCTGGCCTGGGAAATGGGGAAACCTCAACCTGAAAAATTAAATTGGGGTATGTATGCGTGCAGCCCTGATGGTGCACTGGTTAACAGCTCAGGCTGCTAACCAAAACGTCAATAGTTCGAATCCAGCAGCCAGTCCTTGGAAACCCTACGGGGCAGTTCTGCTCTGTCCTATAGGGTTGCTATGAGTCAGAATCGATTCGACCGTAGCAGGTTTGTTTTTTTTCTTTAATGTAGGTGTAGGGTGTGTGTGTGTGTGTGTGTGTGTGTGTGTGTGTGTGCACGCGCGCGTGCGCACTCGCGTGCACGAGCGCATGCTGGAAATCTGGAACAAAGGATGGGATGAAAAGGGATGAGGCAGGAGACTTTTACTTTATATTCCACATACATCCTTTACTTATTATAGTTTTTCATAATTAGCATGTATTTATGTATTGGTTTAGCATCTTTAGAAAAGGTTAATTTTTATATTAATAAAACTATTACTCTTAATACACCACTGATGTCCAAAATGCTCTTCAGGATTAGTTTACTTTAATAAACAAGAAATCATGAGAGTATCAATTTAATGATGATGTGAAAAATACCTGTTCCATTCGATGGGCCATCTCTTTGTGCAATTGCTGAACTGCATTTTTAGCTGCAATATCTTGAGCTACTAGTTTATCTTTGGAAGCTTTAACTTCGTTATTAAGTTCCTCTATTTTTGATTCCAACTGTAAAGAAAATTATTTCCATATTATTTTTATAGCTATAGCAAATAGGCCACTAATACCTCAAATAAATATAAGCAATGTAAATAAACATGAAAAAACCAATAAATACAGAAATCAAAATTAAATGTTAACATTTCTATATCTCACTGGAATTAAGTTAGTATAAATCTGAAGCAAATCCTGATAAATTAAGATGTACGCCCATTCCTCATTTATGGACATGGTTAGGTTCCAAAGACCAGGTCATTATGTGAAAATCAGCATTATGCAAAAATGGAGGATGACCACATCAGATCACAAAATGTTATGTCTGTCCCTCTGGACCCCAGAGGCGGAAAATGTAGGTGGGCGCTATATGTTTCATGAAAGGGTTACTGCCAGATGTATGTCATTAATGTGCAAAATAGTCGGATAGTAGGTTTTTTACTATTGTCATAAATACAAAATATTGGATAATGAGATAGCTGGTAAGTGAGGAGTAGGAGTATACGGGAGCCCTGGTGGCACAGTGGTTAAGAGCTTGGTTGCTAACCAAAAGGTTGGCAGTTCGAATCCACCACCTACTCCTTCGAAACCCTGTGGGGCAATTCTACTCTGTCTTAGAGAATCCGAATCTACCTGATGGCAACTGGTTAGGTTTTTTAGTTTTCTTAGGTGTATATGTAAGCTCTAGACCAACCACTGAAGAAATAAATAAAAATAGTGAAAAAAATCATTAAAGAAATTAAAATGGTACATTATAAAATATTCACTTAATACAAAATAAAGTAGAAAAGTAGGAATAGAGCAGATCTAGAAATAAAATTAAGAAAATCCTGCTATACCAGTTATCTATTTAGAAGTGTAAAGTTCTCTAAGTGCTAGCAAAAGAAAGGAAAATCCAATTTTCTCTTAATAAAAGACCAAATTACCAAGGAGCTCATAAAAGGAACAGCTCTGGTTTCCTCCCATCTGTTTAGTGTGAAGCTCCTGGTCATCAGCATTAACCTGACCACAAAATATGGATTTAGCCTATTTTTAAGGTTTCCTCACACCTGAAGGTTCTAAGTTTGGTTTACATGCAGCAGACCTAAAGCACATAAAAATCAGGATTTCAACACATAGAATTTTACAAATACAATCACATTCCAACTACATAAAGGTGCATTACGAACAGCAAAGCATAAGCAAGTGAAGCTCGGTTTTATTTTATTGTTATTGCCAATTGTCATTTCATTATATAGCTTTAAGTGAAAGATGGGGCAAAAGGAAGGACTTTTAAGGCTAAATTGCTTCTATCCCATCCAAAGAAGAAAATGCAGCTTAGAAAGATAAGGAGCAACTCAGTTTTGCTACCACCAGTCTGAGTATTCACTTTGTTGATCCATGAATCCGAAGAGTGTATGGCACAAAAGAGAGAAGGAAGAGAAGAAGAGAAGGAGGAAGGGAGAGAGGAAGGGAGGGATGAAAGCGGAAGAAGAGAGGACAGAGAAAGAAAGGGAAAGGGAAGAAAAGAACAGGACAGGGTAGGGAAGCCAGCCGGCCAGACAAAATCTAAATCATAGGGTCCAGTCTTCACAGTATAGTCAACAAAAATACTGAGAATGGAATCATATTAAACTATAAGCTTAAAAAAATTTCTAATGCTAGATATTAACTTTTAGGTATATTGTTTCTTTCCATAATTGGCAAAAGCAGTTTGGTTGACTGTCAAATCAAATCATCTTTTATGTCCCAGATTTCTATAATACACAATATAGTCACATAGATCATATAAAAATGTAGGTTTACTTTAAAAGATTAGGATATGCTTTTCCAGTTTACAAAAGAGAATGCTTTAAATGTCAAATAATTCTCTGCATTTAAAATAAACAATTTAACTTACAGAACTTCAATTTACATACAACTTTTCAGGAATGAGTTTATTTTATAAATTAAAATATAGACTTTAAAGATTTTTGTCTTTTTACCTGTTTAATTGTGCTCATATGCTGCTTCTCTGTTTCTGTTCTTTTCTTTAGTTCTTCTCTTAAATTGTCTTTTTCTGAGCAAATGTCTAAAATGAGCTCTTGATGCTTCTTATTTTCTTTAATTAATCTAAAATATGAAAAAGATAGTATAGGTAAAGCGTAAGTAAAAATGGAGATAAAACGAGATGTGGAATATAATCCGTTTGCAGATTAGGGTGTAGATAGCTGTGATTAATAAATCAACATTCCTAAGTAATCTTTTTACAATGATACATTTTACTTTGCCAAATACTCTCTAGTCAATAACGTTATTATCTTTTTCCTAGAAATTTATTCATGTATTTAAAATCAGTGAAATATATTCAGATAAAGAAAACTCTACCCTTTTAAGTGTATGCCTCTGGGAATCTCAACTATGCACTTCGTCTCTTTAGATCAGCAGTTCTAAACCAGAATCAATTTTGCTTCCCAGGGCACATTTTACCACTCCAGACATCTGTCTGGAGACATTTTTGATTGTTAACACCTGGAGGTGGGGGAGGGGGGACAGCTACTAGCATCTAGTGGGTAGAGGCCAGCGGTGCTGCTGAACATCTTACAATGCACAGGGCAGTCTCCCCACAACAAAGAATTATCTGGGCCAAAATGTCAATAGTGCCGAAGTTGAGAAATCCTGCTTTAGATTTTAGAAATATTATAATGATACTCTAAAAGTTATAGAAGTATAGTTAATGTAAAATAACAGAAGTTTAAACAGAAATTTCATTTTGAGACTCCTAGCAAAATAGAAATAAAAGCTTAAAAATTACCTGCAAAGTACTCAGAGCTATAAAAGAAGACACCTAAGAACTATAAGACACCTATTAATAGCTACTCTTCTAGGATTATTAATAACGATAGCTATTACCTAACATTTATTGCACACTTATTATTTGCAAAGTTTGCTTTATGTGCATTATCTCATTTAATAGTCCAGGCATTAGATTTGGGGTAGTATTAAGAAGGACCCTGGATGCCAAGAGATTACCGTTCATTGGCTAAGCCAATGAAGTCACAGTGAGCTGGTTTTGGGAAGAACGACTGAGCAAGATAATCTGGAAGAGTAAAGACTAGAAGCAAGGAGATCATTAACAGCCAATTTCACATCGAGCAATACTTGGATCACAGTATATTTTTTCCTGTCATCCTCCTCTGATACCTGGATTTCCTCTCTCCCTTTCTCCTGTACATACATACACACACACCCCCGCCCCGCCACCTATTGCAAATTTTTTTAAAGTATGTTTCTAAAAAGACAATCAGACTGTATTTTAGGGGAGGCTAATATGCTTTATTTTCCTTTCTTAAAGGTTCCAAAAGTGCACCTAAACCTATATATCATTTAGTTATATAAATCTAGAATAAAAATACAGAGTAGTATGTTAATACTATTGGGAAAAAGATTAAATGAAATTAAACTATTAGCAAAACAAAAATGAACTATACAAATTTAAGAGAAGTCTAAAATAACTGTTCTTTTTTCCTGAATGTATCATCAACCAATTCTTTTATTCGCTAAATTTTAGTTTTTTAAACCCAAGAATTTACAATGTGGATTTTAAGAAAAACTCTTTGAATTTCATGACTTCTCATTTGCTTCTGAATTTCTCTTAATTTTTATAATACAACTTCTCCCCACTTATTAACTATCTTGTTATTCAACATTTTGCATTTATGACAATAGTAAAAAATCTACTATCCAACTATTTTGCACATTAACTACATACGTCTGGCAGTAACGCCGTGGTGCAAGGTGAAAGTAATGCTGGCTTTGATGGTTAAGGTTATGTGTCAACTTGGCTGGGCCATGATTCTCAGTGGTTTGGCAATTATGTAATGATGTAATTTGACAGTTATATAATGACGCAGTCACCTCCATTTTGTGATCTGATGTGGTCATCCTCCATTTTCACATAACACTGATTTCACATAACGACCTGGTCTTTGGAACCTAACCATGTCGGTAAGTGAGAAGTGTGTACTTCTACATTCTTTCAAAACTGAAAAATCTGACTTGTCTTTACAAGGATTTCTAGATCTTTAATGAACTGATACTGTTTAAGATTTTTCCTTTGTGAGTTAGATATTAAATAACTAGACAAACTTGACAATTATTCAGTAAATATATACTTATTGATCAACTATTACGTCCATGGCTCCATTGTGGGATTAAAAGTGAACAAATGACTTTCCTTTAAAGAATTCAATCTGTAATCCCTGGCGAGGGGAGGGGGGCTAGACAACCAAAGGAAATCAAACTTACTTCTTTATGGTATGTTCCTGCTGCAAATACTTATCTTGTACACATTTTTCAAACATAATTAATGCATGCTCCCCCTTATTCATTCCATTCGGTACTTGGCGTTCATCTGCAAACTCTGTAGATAAGAGCTCAGATTCAATTTCTTCCAACAAATCCTCTGATGCTGAAACATTCTTTATTTTTGAAATAAGTTTCTTGGTGCAGTCTGTATCATAAGGACTTTCTGCATAAGTCTTTTGATAAGCTGCTTCTGTAAATGTAGATGACCTTAATTCCGCCAATATTTGTGTTACTGTCTGCTCTGTATCATTTGTTTTTGAAACTTGCTTTGCAAAATCTCCACCAGGAAAATTAGCTATTTCTTCAGAATTTTCAGGGCATATGTCTGTTTTAGCACAAGAATCCTCCCCTCCACCATGATCTGGAATAGAATTTTCCTGTGCTTCAGTTTGATTATTGTGTACATTAGGTTGACATAAAGTTTTATCAAAGCTTGGTGACAATTGTTTTGACTCATTTTCTAAACTGCTGCTTTCATCATCAGAAAACGAACTGCATGAATCTTCCTTGAATTCAGATGTTTTCCCAGTGTTTTTATCAGAGGAAATGGAGGCTACGTGCTCCGTCTCTGACATGCTGACTGGCACCAATTCACTCTGAATTTCTTCAAATCTGCTCCTGATCTTTCTTTTACATCTAAGAAAGTCAAAACATCAAAATTAATTTTTTTTTAACCAAGACTCTATATATATTGTACACACTCCATTATGTGGAATAACTAAGGTTACAAATTTCACCACTAGTAATTCCTTTAAAAGTCTTTACTTGGGGGGAAAGAAAAAAGAACAGGACAACCAACCCAAGTGTGCTACAACCAGTAAGGCTGCTGCAATGTCCCATCTTCTCTTCCTTCCATGCAGTCATACAACTTCACGCTAGTGAATTTCAGCTGCAGCTTGGCATTCTTAATCACCCCACTAAGATGCTACAAAAAAAAAAAACAAAAACCAAACCCGTTGCCATCGAATCAATTCTGACACATAGCGACCCTACAGGACAGAGCAGAACTGCTCCATAGGGTTTCCAAGAAGCAGCTGGTGGATTCAAACTGCCAACCTTTTGGTTAGCAGCCGAACTCTTAACCACTATGCCACCAGGGCGGAATAACACTAGGAATTAGGTTAGCACCAAAGAAGTGTTTAGAATTCCTTCAGCTCCACGAGGGAAAAAAAACTACCTCAAGAATGTAAGAAAATAGTGGGGAAGTAAGGCAAGAATGAAAGCACTAGAAATCGCATACCTAGATAATATAAACAGTGCAGATTAAATATGATAAAAAATTTACTAAGAACAAAAATTAAACAATAACAAGACACAGCTACCCATAGCCCAGAGGCCTAGAGCTGAGCTGAGAAGAAATCAGGTTGTAAAAGATTTCTTAGAGGAATCTGTTTTTTAGACAGGCAGGGTGATCCAGGAAGTACCATGGTGATTTTCAAACATTCTCATCAGGAATAAACAGTGCTTAGTGCAAATCAAATGGAGCCCATTTGCACTGCCTAGGTCACAAAAGTAACATTAAAAAAATTAATTCGACAAGGTTAGAATATATTTTTATATTATTCATGGAAGTCATTATACTAGCCATTATATAAAAATTAACTAACTTCAAAAATTATCTTGGGACAAATAAACATAAAATATTTCAGCAATCTTGATGAAAAAGAATCAGCTTGTCTTGTCTGGTTGGAAACCCTGGTGGCGTAGTGGTTAAGAGCTACAGCTGCTAACCAAAAGGTTGGCAGTGTGAATCTATCAGGCGCTCTTTGGAAACTCTATGGGGCAGTTCTACTCTGTCTTACAGGGTCACTATGAGTCAGAATCGACTCGATGGCAATGGGTATGGTTTGGTTTTCTCTTGTCTGGCATTAACAAAGCAAATACAGGGTGGATGAGTTACCTTAATCATATGAGGTTGGATAAAAAATGGGCAGATGACAGTTTGACAGAAGCAAGGAAAGAAATAGTTGCAGATGGGAGGTGTATTTATGGAAGACAAAACATAAAAGATTAAATTTCTGAATAACAGAAAACAAGATGTATGTTTATGCCAGTCTGGTGTAGGTGGAGGTCAGAGAATGATTTTTAAAAAAAAAAGGGTAAGAGGAGACTAACACTGGTCTGGTAGAATCCACAGGAGTAAATTTTGTAAAGAAGGACAATAAATCATGGTAGACTTTGATACTTGATTGTACAGAACTTCTAACACATAGTAGGTTCTCAAATATTTGCTGAATTAAAGCCTGTAAGCACAGAAGTGATATAATAAAACCAGTGTTTGAGGAATATTATTCTAGAAATGCAGAAAATGGGAGGAATAATTTTAAGAAAGGCAAGAAGGAGACCAGTATTTTCATTAAATACCCTGGTTTTTAGTTTAGACTGCCTTTTGGGGCACCAACTAATATAGACATTGGCCTTAGTACTTAAACTACCTATCTGTACAATATATATTTCCAAACAACCACTCAAATGATCATAATTAACTTGTTGCATATATTTTATAACCAAGCCAAAGCCCACATTAGTATTAGAGGCTTAGATTAAACAACACAAATAAATGAAGTAAGTAAATAAAAGGGCTCACAAGTATGTTGTATTCCTCCATACCAAAATCAAACCCATTGCCACTGAGTCAATTCGGACTCATAGTGATCCTATAGGACACAGTAGAACTGCCCCATGGGGTTTCCAAGGCTGTGATCTTTAAGGAAGCAGACCGCCACATCTTTCTCCCACAGAGTGGCTGATGCGTTCAAACCACTAACCTTTTGGTTAGCAGCCAAGTGCTTAACCACTGCACCACCAGGGCTCCTTTTGTTGTATTCCTAGGACAAAGTACAATAATTCTCAAATAGGGCATTAGCCACTACATCATCTTCTCCAAACTACCACTTTAAGGTATACTTTGTAAATGTATTGCTGTTAAATTTTAAATCTTATCAATTTAAAAATCAGTGTAAAAACTAATGAAGGGAGCAGATTTAAAAATTCAAACTAGTTACTGTTGTACTAGTTAATGCAGAAGTTGACCAATAGCTGTCCAAAATGTAATGGATAGCAGATAAAGTATCTATTTAAAAGAGAGTAGGACTGTAAAGGCATTATGACTCACTAGTATAGACAAAATGGAAGAAACTTTTATCATCTGACAACTTGATGGCTCCTACATCTGTGCCATGCTTTGTCAGTGGAAAACCACTAAGCAAACACTGGTTATTAACATCTTACTCAGCTTTCATGTTCCCCAGGGTTCAGTCCTCAAGTCTTTATTTTCCTTCCTAGAATTCATCCACTCTGATAATTTGAATCAACAGCTCCTAGTTGATGGCACATATTTTCAGTCCTGGGCTTCTGAATGATAGATATCAATTTATCTGTCTCCTTCAGATTCCTCAGTAAACCAGTTGTACTACTTTTCCAATTTTATCTCTCAACACATTCCTAAAATCCTAGTGCTTAACTATACTCTACCAGTCTGGACCAGTCTACTCAAGAGTCCCCCAATTTGTACATTAACATTCCCATGGCTTCCTCCCCATCTAAAACAGTCTTCCCTTCAGTCTACTGAGAGCTTAATTATGTCTAAAGAACCAATTCTAATGCCACATCTTCCTCCAAATTTTCCTTCAATGAAAGTATGAAAATAATTTCTTATGTAAACTAAAACATACTGCATTTATACTTATCAAGCACACAGTCACAGCCCTCCTTGTGACATTTTTAAAGAGGCAGTCTCCAGCCTTTGAAATTATCTCTGCACTTGCAAGAAACCAAGGAGCCTTACTCTGAAATAAATGTCTTAAATCTCAAGCAAAATACTAGTAACAATTAAATAAATTTAACAAATATATTCTCTACTACATTTACACTAATTTTTACAAATGTATCCAGAGGTTCCCAATGGGGTGAGGCCCACTGGGTTTACACAATGATCTGGGAAACCGAAGGGCAGCAATAGTGGGTGGGAAGCAGGGCAGGTTGTGAGACTTATAATGTTCTGCGCAGTGCAGAACAACAAAAATTTGTTCCACATCCTGCTGGGTGTGCATCTAGGTGAAAATAAATAAATAAACTATTTTTATAATTACCTAAGCTTAGACTCTAACTCTGTTTTACATATTAAAAAAAAAAAAAAAAAAAACCCCGTTGCCGTTGAGTCGATTCCAACTCATAGCAACTCTATAGAGTAGAACTGCCCCATAGGATTTTCAAGAAGTGCCTGGTAGATCTGAACTGCCAACCCTTTGGTTAGTGGCCATAGCTCTTAACCACTACACCACCAGGGTTTCTGTTTTTATGCACCTGTAAATTAAGCAAAACTTAATTTAATCTCAAAAGGCAAGTACTTCCTATATTGTTTCTCAGTAATATGCCCATGACTTTTGAAAAAGTCATCATAAAAATTGGCATTTGATAACCACTTAGCTTGCAAACTTTCTTTTCTGATACTCAAATGAGTAATGGTTGAAGGAAAAAGGAAAAAGAGAGGGGTTAATGAAGATCTATGTGTATCTATGTAACAAGGCCATCGTCAAAGACGAAATAACTGCACGAGTGGTAGCAGACAGAAAAGAGCCATGACCTTGATTCCTTCTACAACTAACCAGGAGAAAAAACAGTCAGCTGAGTCCTCTTGTGGGCCTCCAGCTGGCAACACTAATGTGTGCCAATCTGGTTGCTGTCCAATTTTTCTCTCTTGGGGGGTGTCATCAAAGCTACTGAGGATGGAATAGCCTCTTACTAAAGAGGGAAGGATGTAAAACTAGCCATTTGTTTACAAGATTGTTTTAAGAAGTGCTTGTACAAAACAAATCCCATTCATATATATAGTGATTACTACTGTAAATTACAATTTATATTGCTTTTTTGAGGCAAAAAATAACAGGTTATATGACTTTTTAGCAACTCTTACTCATTAGAGGAAAACACTGTATTTAAAATTTAGCAGAGTCACAAAAGTCATCTTAATTCAAACGCTTTCTTTTTTTTTCAAAGTTGTTTCTGACACAGTACTACAGGACCAATTCACACTTCAAAACTGCTTCAGTGGAGAACTGGTTTCGCTCTTACTGGAGCTCATCAGCTGTAGGCAACTGGTCAAGAAACATTTATTAGCCTTAAAGCCAACCATTCTTCCCTTTGGATTTTATTTCTTAATGAAAAGGATATATACATAAGAAATGACTTAAACTTTTAAAACTCACAATTGTACAAAAGTATTTCCATTAAAGAGCCATACAAATACAAACACCATCTTTAATGGCTTATAATTGTATTTCCTTTTTCCCTCACTAATTAGCACTATAAACAAACAAACAAAAAACATAGGCATAGTCAATAAACTGTAAATACAAAAGAATCCAATTCACAGATATTTGGCAAAAGGTTATCAAACAAGCCTCATACAAAGGTACCAAGTCAGAAATACATTTCCAAACTAGATATTAATTTGTTCATTCACCAAATATGCATTGAGCATCTAATACGTCCAGGTACTTGTTCTAGGTATTGAGAACATGGCAGTGAATGAAAAAGACATTCCTCTGACATTCCCCTACAGTGGACCCAACATAAGAGGCTCTGTATTAAATCTCTTCCTCTTCATTTGTTGCTGCCAACAAACACTAAATCATTATAGGTTATATAGTATTTATTTTAAAGTTACAGAATTTTCATCTTAAGGCCTGCCCAAATTTCATTAGAAGCTATAGAAATGCATGAGTGCTTTAAGTCGGACAGAAAAACCTAACTCAGATCAGCATAAATATTATTTACAAAAAACTATAAATTTTCAATTACAAACAGAACCATTTGTGTCTCAAACAACGTCAGCTTTCCAAATAATGTCCATTAAGATAAGCAAATTGGACCTGGAAGAGAACTCTTTTTCTTCAACATAAAGGTTTACTGCCCTTTGTAGGCAAAGTACATCAAAAGGTTTTTTACATATTCCCCAAATACACTTTGAAAGCAGAATAAACAAAGGAATACTTGCATTTGTGATGAGTTCTAACAAGATTTTGATAAGACAAAGTCAGAAGCAGTCAATTAAATCAAAGTATCTGCACATCCCAACCTGATATAATCACAACACAAAATAATTTATTCTTAATAGATAATAACTTTAAAAGATGATTATTTTTCTGGATAAAGCTTTTAAAAAATAAGCAATAAAATAATAGAAAAGAACTTGTGTTTAAGAAACATGAAAACCTTGTTGTATATGATGAAAAGATCTAATATTAAAGTTTCATATAAGGTGAAGTTATGCAGATTCAATTCTACTTCTAAAAGATAAAAACTGGGCAGGCTATTTCAAAGAATTCTAGATTTACTCTTTAAAAAGTAAGAAATATTTTTTAAAGTAGTCACATGCTAATTAAACTTTCTGGTAAAATTTAATTTTAATATATTGAGTTTCCTTTATGTGAAAGGTATCACTAGATTTAAAAAGTTACTTTTATCATAGGGCAACATTTGTAGTAACTGTTAAATGAGAAACTATTTTCTTCTGTAAGCCTTCATCTTAAGTGAGAATAACAACACAATTGGAAGAGCGTAGTCAATGTCACTGAACTGTGCATGTAGAAATTTTTGAAACGGTGTATCTTTGGCTATGTGTATTTCCACCAAAAAAAAAAGGTTGAGAAGATAGAGGGTTAATACGTTGTGGGGTTGTTAACCAACATGTGTACTACTGTTTCATGAGAAACCATTTGTCCTGTAAGCATTCACCTGAAGTAATATAAAATATTAAAAAAAAAAGTTACTTTTAGTCCACCAGTTGGAAAAGTCTGTTAATATGAGGCCAAGATCAATGGTCTCTGTAGGGGTTTATTTAGCTTTGCACCTAAGACTCAAGGCAGGGTGGATTTTTATGGCATATGAATTACATCTCAAAAAAAGATAGTTTAAAAAAAAAAAAAAGACTCAGGGCAACAAATGTAGCCAGACCCCTCCCCCGCAAATAGTACCAAATCCTCCAGGAAAAAGAGGGTCAGTGGTCACATTGTGTATCACATTAACAAGCTATATCATAAATGTCATATGATCACTTTGGAATAATAAAAACAAACAAACCCGTTGTCACTGAGTCGATCCCAACTCATAGCGACCCTATAGGACAGAGTAGAACCGCCCCCATAGGGTTTCCAAGGAGCAGCTGGTGGATTCGAACTGCCGACCTTTTGGTTAGCAGCCATAGTAGATCCAAGCAATTTTACATATCTCTCGTATTTTTTAAAAAATTTTAAAGCAGGAAGTTATTAATATAGAAATCTTATTTTAGAGCTACTTATATAGATTTGTATAGCTCTTACCAATTGAACTTTAATGAGTCTAAGAAAATATGATAGTATTTTTAGCTAATTTTTTTCTTAAATCTGAAAACTGAAAGAAGGGGGGAAAAACATGTGACCTACAGTTCCCTTTTCTTTAAGGTGAATGACTTAGGGAGAAAAAAGATTTTTAAATGATAAGTTGTATGACATATTAAAGAGTTTTGGTTAATTTTTTAATTCTGAAGCCACCTTTGACCTGGGCTTGGTTAACTTGGTATGATATAGTTAAAAAATTAAATTATTTCTTAGCATTTATTACATCCTCCTCCCTATAGTACACACTTTATCAGTTCATGTCTCTTAGTGACACCCAAATAGTTAAAAAGAAATACACTCAATGCAATCAATACTTCACTGGGATTGAGGTCCACTTTGTATCTATCATCATTTTCACCCCAATATTTTTCCCTTTGTTTACTTCTTAGCTCAAGTAAAATTTTTTAATCTCAGTAGCTGAGAAACAAAGTTCAATGGAGAAGTGTGAACACTATAAGATTAGGGGGTTTTATTTATAGATTTAAACTATGTTCTCTCTGTTACCCTTAATATGAATATTAAATATAACATTTGTAATATTTTAAGCCCAGTGATATGTTTATGAGAAATTTATAAATCAGCTGTAGTTATTTAAAGCTAGAGATAAGAGATATAATTAAAACCTAAACGTTATTAAAAAGAAAAAAAAAAGGAACTTCAGGTTAAGGATTCTTTAGCACGCAACTGTCAGATAAATTTGGGAAACTAGGGCAGATTACCAGTTATTCTTTACAAGGAAGATGATTTTCTGAATCTCTAAACAAAGCTGCTTCAACCTATCATCCCTTCCCTAAGGACTGAGTATACTGTAGTTTTACCTTCACTCTATGATATCAGCTTGCAATGTAAAGACATGTTTTTAAACTGAATATACTAAGCAATTATCACAAGCCATGCAGTCATGGTAAAACATCAAAGGATGACTGAAGTTTATGGGTGAAGGAACTAAAAGGTTAGAGTGGTCACTGTGCTACATGCTAGCCATTCCCTTCATATTGGCTATAAATAAGACTCTGAAATGCCACTGAGCCTCTATGGAATTTCCACTGTTTGAAGAAACCTCTAGGTTTATATGCAATTATTCTGAATCAGATGAGGTCAGAATAAAAAAAGATAAAATCAATATAAACACAATCCACGCATTCATTACTAGGGAGATTCTCTAGTAATTGTATTTGCTTTCATATTACACTATAAAAACCTGTAGCTGTGGAGTCCATTCTGACTCACAGCGACCCTACAGGACAGAGCAGAATTGCCTCATACTGTTTCCAAGGCTGTAATCTATATGGAAGCAGACAGCCAGGTCTTTCTCCCACAAAGCAGCTGGTGGGTTCAAACCGTCGACCTTTCGGTCAGCAACCGAGTACTTAACCACTGCACCAGGACTCCCTTTACTGTAAAAAAGAGTTTAATTCTTAATACTACAAGGCTTGCTTATTTACTTACACGACTTACAAATACATTTACTGAATTTAAAATAGACCAACGAGAAAAGAATTAAAAAAAAAAAACAAACCCTAGGCCCATCATTACTATTTTCTATTTGTGTAATGGTGGATAAAGGAAGAACTGAATAAATAGCTGTACAGGGAACAGTATACTTTATACACGAGGAGATAGTCCACTTTCACTATCAATGTTTCTTGAACCTTAATCTTTTCCACAAGATCTACACACCACAAATATGAAGGTATAATCTATGAAGGCTACACCCCCTACAGCATACCTAAACACTTAATAGCAGATAAAATTTTTTTGAATGACTCCCAGCATGTCTCTTGCGATACTGTTCCACTGATTTACTGCACATTTTTCTTAGAAAAACTCTCATTTTGGAAGACATACAAAAGCTGGGCATCAAGGGTACATGGCATACACATGGAGAAGACTGCCCAGTACCTGGAACTGTACCACATATTTTCACTATACTCTCTCTTCTAATTCCCATGAGACAGGTAATCCCATTCCCTTTTAACAGAGAAGGAAACTGCACAACATAAGAACGTCAAGTGAAAGCTTCGAAATCAAGTGTTCTGACTCCAAATCCAGGCCTCTTTCCTCAAAACAAAACGAAGATGTGAGTAACAGCCGAAGTTACTAAATTGTTAACAGCTAAGCAATAATTACATCTGCACTGTTCCCCAGGATTGGTACTTTGGGATTTGTGGAAGGGGGCTTTACCGTTTACACATCTGATGGAGGCACAAATCTGAAATATCGTAATTACCTTCCTTATCAACCAAGATGCCTTGATGTCCTTAAGAGGAAAGGCAATGTAAAAACAAAGTACAGTAGTATAATTATATCTCGTATCCACAAAGCCAAAGAATCGTTTCTAAGTAACTTAAAAGTCACAGAATGGAAACGTTTGGAAGGAGGTGAAAAGTCGCCACAACAGTAAACATAAAACACTCACACACTCAGTCAACTTGGAGACGAAAAAAGAAATAAGCGATCGAGTCTATGAAAAAATCCCCGAGCAGATGGGGGCTTGGCTGCAGTTCGCACTTGTAGACCAGGCGATCCGCCCCAATCTGGCCGCCCTAGAAGTCCCCCGGCCCTTCCTGCCCCCACCTCGCGGCCCCCTCCCGCTGCGGCCCGGGACCCAAGGTAGGAACACAGGGAGAGGAAGGGGCTCAGAACTCCGTCTCCTCAGCGCTCGCCTCCAACTGAGAGAAGCCTGGTGGGGAGCTGGCTCGTCCCCGCCCCGGGACCTGCAAGACGGCGCGGGAGGGTGGCAGCCCCGCCTCGATCGCGACTCCCCGGTCCGCCCCGGGCACCCCTCCGACACTCACCCCACTTCTCCCAGCTTCAGGCCGCACCCTAACGAGGCCGCTGGAGCTCCGGCTCAGGGGCCAACTTCTCCATAGCGGAGTCCGGCAGGCGGGGAGTGGGAGAAGGAGGTCAGACGTGGGGAACAGGGCCGGAGACCTCACTCTCTCCGCCGCGCCTTCCTCAGACCCCCGCGGAGGTGACACATCAACAAAGATGGCGGCGACACAGAAGCCGGTCCTGCTACAGCTGAGTGGGCGGGGCTCCCGGGAGGAGCCAATGAGCGCTCGCGGGCGGTGTGACGAGAGCGCACCTTGAGCTCCAGGGTAACCTGTCTGCAGTGGGCGTGGCCGGCTCAGCCCCGCCCCCTGCCTAGCGGCCAGGGGCAGGGACTGGGGCTCCCAGGGCACTGACTCCTTGCAGTCACTGGGCTGTCTTGTCCACCCTTAGCCCTTGCCTGACTCTCACGCCCACTCACCCACCCAGCCCCGACCCCGACCCATGCTGGATATTTCTTTCTGTAGGAAGCGGTCATTGGATATTATTCCTCCTCACCCTTTGGCCCTTCCTCGTATTAGTCAGGGGCGTAAAGCAATAAAACAGAATTCGAAATTGTGACTTCCCAGCTCTGATGCGCAAACCTGGCACCTGATGTGGGGAGAGTCAGCAGGAGCAGCCTACTTGCCCGTCTGACAATTCATCCCTAGGAGTGATCTCGGGGTTTCCGTTACACCCGGTTCCCATCTACAGCGTCGCACCTACTGCCATTGTTTAATCATGAATTGTTAGTGTGTTTGTCTCTGGCTCGGGACTGTGAGCTCCACAGACACAGGGAGTGCCCTCTCCTGACTGGGTATACCAGCACGCAGCATCCAGCTTTAAGTGGCAGGAGGTGCTCGATAATTAGCAACAGAAAGGGTGCTGAATGCAGTTGCCCAACCCGGCTTGGAGAAGTCAGGTGAGCAGTTTCAGCCTGTGGAGGTTTCGCAAACTTCCCCCGTCCAATGAAATGATGTTCTTTTGTTTAGGAATTCTTGAGTGAAAATAGTTAATTCAGATGAGTCTTCAGTGCAAGAGTTTGTAAAGCAAAACTTCTACGAGTCTGTTAAGCTTTTTTCCTACGAACTGCTAGCAAAAACAAAATCAGTGTAAAAAATACAATGCTGTGTAAGACTGTTCCTCTTTCCTTTTCGACAGGAAATGGCACCTCCCTCCTTAAATGAAGGCACTGCAGTAAAACACACTTTGCAATTAAAGTGTCTGAGTCAGCAAAGAAATGATTTGACATTAAAACAATCATTTGACCAAACATCCTAGTGAGATATATTATTCTAAGGGGGAAAAAGCCAAGAAACCTTAAACTGTTTCAGTAATCATATGGTTAGTAATAACATTGGTATGGTTATTTTGAAACTAATAGATGTATCTGTATACACATAAATATGTTGTTAGGTGCCGTTAGAGATGGTTCCATCTCACAGTGACCCTATGTACAACAGAATGAAACACTACCTGGTCCTGCGCCATGCCCACAACCGTTTTATGCTTGAGCCCATTGTTGCAGCCAGTGTGTCAATCCGTCTCTTCGAGGGTCTTCCTCTTTTTCACCGACCCTCTACTTTACTAAGCATGGTATCCTTCTCTAAGGACTGGTCCCTCCTGATAACATATCCAAAGTATGAGAGATGAAGTCTTGCCGACCTTGCTTCTAAGGGGCATTCTGACTGTACTTCTTCCAAGACAGATTTGTTCTTTCTTCTGGCAGTCCGTGTTATATTCAATATTCTTCGCCAATACCGTAATTCAAAGGCATCAGTTCTTCGATTTTTATTCATTGTCCAGCTTTCGCATGCATAGGAGCGACTGAAAACACCATGGCTTGGATCAGGTGCACCTTAGTCCTTAAAGTGACATCTTTGCTTTTCAACACTTTAAAGAGATCTTTTGCAGCAGATTTGCCCAATACGATGCATTGTTTGATTTCTTGACTGCTGCTTCCATGGGTGTTGATTGTGGATTCAAACAAAATGAAATCCTTGACAACTTCAATCTTTTCTCCATTTACCATGATGTTGCTTATTGGTCCAGTTGTGAGGATTTTTGTTTTCTTTACGTTGAGGTATAATCCATATTGAAGGCTATAGTCTTTGATCTTCATCAGTAAGTGCTTCAAGTCCTTTTCACTTTCAGCAAGCAAAGTTGTATCATCTGCATGTCACAGGTTGCTAATGAGTCTTCCTCTAATCCTGATGCCATGTTCTTCTTCATATAGTCTAGCTTCTTGGATTATTTGCTCAGTGTACAGATTGAATAAGTATGCTGAAAGGATACAACCCTGACACATACACTATGCGATATATTAGTATAAAGCATATAAATAATGATGCCTTCAGGAACCAAGATTTTCAGCATAAAAGAAAAAGTAAAAATATAAAATAAAAGAAATGGAGTAGAAACTCTGTCATCCTAAACTTGAATTTAGAAATATCAGTATGAACTCATGATGCATTTTTTTGGAGCCAAGTAAAAGAGTTACCAATGGCCAAAACTAGAACAATTTAGGCAACAAAATAAAGTAGTATTGGATTATAATCCAAAGTAGAAAATAACTATCCTTGAGTCCATACTGATATAAATAAATGATTGAACAAATTAATAAATAGGATGAAGAGAGAAATTTCCCAACAGAAGAATTCCAAATAATTTACATAAATACTCCACCCTCAAGGAGAGGGCACAGAACTCTCCATTCCTTACATGTGGGCTGCACATAATGACTTCCTTCCAAAGTATACAGTATGGAAAGGGAGAGGAAAATAAAAGAGTAACTTTACAATAGAGAAACCTGACAGACACTACCTCAGCCAGGTGATCAAGACTAACATCAACAATCATAAGTCATGTTCACTGTAAGTATGTTTGATATGATGTGATGCAAATGGCACTTTACCTCTGTGGTCTTGTCTGATGTTTTTCTCATTATAAGACTGGGGTTATGGATTATTGGGAGGAAGATCACATAGTTACCCATTACTTCAGTCTTACCATGAGAAAAACTTCACACAAATTCCAAAAGTGGGGAATCCTACAAAATGTCTGACCAGTACTCCTCCAAACTGTCAGTCATCAAATACAAGGAAAGTCTGAAAAAATACCATAGCCAAGTGGAGCCTAAGGAGACATCACGACTAAATGTGATGTATCCTGGTTGGGATCCTGGAACAGAAAAAGGACACTAGGGAAAAACTAAAAAAATCTAAATGAACTCTGGACTTTAGTTTGTAATATTGGTTCATTGATTGTAACATATGTATCATTCTAATGTAATATATCAGCAGGGGGAGACTGGATGTAGTTTATATGTACCATCTTCTCAATTTTTCTGTAAAACTGTTCTAAAAAATAAAATCCATTATTACAAAAACAAAGATAAAAGTCTGGGATTTGCTTCAGTGGGGGTGGGAGAAAGAGTGTGTGGGGGTACAGATGTAGACAAAATTGCCCATGAATTGATAATGTTGAAACTAGGTGATAGGCACTTGGGGGTACATTATACCATTGTTCTGAATATGTTTGAAAAGGTTGATAATAATTTTTAAAAAGCTTTAAAAACATTTTTTTTGAGTAACAGAAATAATCACGTGTCCTAAATTAAAAGAAACAAACAAAAATAGAGTTACCACGCGTGTTTAGCAGGCACAGGCAGTGAATCGATTAATCTGGAAGCCTCGAAAGTGGGTAATGCGACCTAAGTAAACCTTTCCCGAGACAAAGCCTTCATCTTTGTACCTAAAATTTGCACACACAGTTTTTCCAGAACACTTTTCCAGAAGAAGCTAGAAAAACAACTACATTAAGTTTCTGCAGAGAAACTTTCTGAGCCGCCAGCCACTGTTTCCCCCATGGGGCACCAGCGGTCAAGGACACTCAGCTCGGAGATTTCTCAGGCACGAGAGGAGCGCACGTGGCCGTGGAGACAGCACGTGGGCGAGGACTGCGCATGCGTCAGGGGCACAGGGGCGGCCTACTGGGCATTGGAGGTGAGCGGAGCGCGGTGGGCGGGTCTGGGCTGCCGGCTCCCGGGCACCGGGCAGGCGCTACCGCGGCCAGACATTAGAGACAGGTTGGGGTCAACTGCCGTTTCCCTGCTTTCCAGGTCAGAGTCCCCAGGCGCGTGGGGGAGCGAGAGGCTGCTTAAGGGCTGAGGGGCTTTGGTCGTTGGTGGCCAGACGTTGGGCGCTGGACGTTGAGGTCGGGCGTTGAGGTCAGGCGTTGAGCTGGTCCGAGGGGCCTAGAAGTGGAGAGAGGATGGAGGGCTGGAGAAAACCTTGGATAGAGCCTTAGTTGGGAAGGCGAGGTCTAGGGACGTGGGTTTTGGTGTAGGAGGGGTCTGTATGGGGGGAGGGGTGAGAGACTTGGGCCTTGAGGCGTGAGCCAGCCGGCCCAGCAGTGGGCTTGGAAAATACTTGGCGTGACACTCCAAAATGTGAACTTGCCCCATTCGCTGTTCTCTTTCCCTGTCTCTCTCCAAGGAGGTAATTTGTGGGTTCATTGCTTTCATTTAACTCAGAGCTGCAGTGTATAGAGTATTAACACTTATTAGAAGTTTTTTTCTAACACGTTTCTACTTCCTATAGGAAAGGAAAAAATACCATGGCTTTCTCTTAGATTTGGAGGAGCGGGCATTGGTTCATTTAACAAGTGTTTACAGAGCATCTGCTGAGTGCAGATTGATTTTCTTGCACTGAGATCTCTGCTATGAGTGTTTTCCCTTTTGGGTCTCTTTAGAAGCCCTAGTGCCGCAGTGGTTGAGCGCTTGGCTGAAAGGTCAGTGATTCGAACCAGTTCAGCACCTCCACAGGAGAAAGACCTGGCTGTCTGCTACAGTAAAGATTACAGCCTAGAAAATCCTGTGGGGCAGTTCTACTCTGTCCTACGTAGGGTCTCTATGAGTCAGAATTGACTGGACCGCAACGGGTTTTGTTTTGTTTTTGTGGGGGTAGGGGTGTGGGGGGAAGGGCCCTCTTGTGTTAGGGTAAGCTGCTTCTCGTTCATTTATTGAGGCAACAGACTATTGAGACACCAGAATTGCATGGCATAGGAGTCTGTCCTGGATTTTCATCCCAGCTGGGTAAAGCATTTGGGGGGGGGGGGATGTTGGCAAATTATTTCACTCTCTAGGCCCCCCTTTCCTCGTCTGTAGCAATGAAAAAATAGAGATACATTAGGACTCAAATTATTTCAACCTTAAATCTGCAAACTACTTCTACATAAATGGGAGAAAATATGTGTGGTGGGGAGTGGCATAAAGGTAAAATAGAAATAATAGCTGCCTTTTAGGTGTGTGTTTAATAAACACCAGCCACTGTGCTAAGTAGCTTACATACAGTCTCACATTTAATCCTCACGATTAATTATGAGATGGTTACTGCTATCTGCATTTTACAGTCACTGAATCCCAGAAAGATGAAGGGATTTGCCCAAGATGGTATAGCTGGAAAACAACAAGATGGGACTTGGACTTGGCTCTGACTTCAAAGCTTATGCTGTACTGAACCATTTAGTTTTGTAGCTTTAAAACAGTGTTTCCTTTGAGTAGAATGACTCTTGGCTGAGTAAGTGGGGTTACTGGGAAGCTGAAAGCCAACATTAGAGAATGAGAAATGTTACAGTTAAGTAACTGCTACATGCACTTTTGACATTGAAAGAGTTAACTCATTGTGGGTTTACTCTGGAGTCCCTAGGTGGTACATATGGTTAACTGTAAGGTTGGTGGTTTCATTCCACCCAGAGGTGCCTTGGAAGAAAGGCCTGGTGATTTGCATCTGAAAAATCAGCCATTGTAAACCCTATGGAGCACAGTTCTACTCTGACATACATGGGTCACCATGAGTTAGTACGGACTCTATGGCAGTTGGTTTGGTTTGGGTTTACTTTAGACTCTGTTATCCTGGAAGAAATGAAGAAGGGTTATTTGATGGTTTGCAGTGTATCCTGAAATGCTCCTAGCACCATGGGGGAAAGGGAGTGGGGAGAGTAGGGCTCAAAGCAAGTAGAAGAGAGGGCCTGCCCTTAGGAAGCTTCCATTCTTTTTGGGGTCAAAGCATGAAGCATGGAACAGAAGGACTGCAAGGCCAAAGCCTTCTTTTTGCCTGTAGAACTATGTAAATTAGCTGCTTCCAGTCTAGTGCTTTTTTGTTACATCAGTGATACCGATTCGAAGAATGTAAGAACATCTTTAGCATAAAGAAGTGTGGGGAGCTTTCTAGTTAACATCTTGTGTTAGCTAAGAAAATACATAACTAATTACTGTGGATTTGGGGATGATAAGAAATACATTTTTATTCATCACCAGTAGCATGTAAACAATAGTGGAATGCATATGAGGAAAATTGCTTGTTTTAAAACTGGAGCATAGTTAGCCCATGACGTATCATGACTTTGCAGTAACATCCGTCATGGCTCTGTACCTGTGTACCAGAAGTCTGCAGCCCCAGGTTGGGAATTGTGGCATTATGGCATAGGGCTTCTCCCCTACAATTCAAAATATGCTCAGTGGTTGATACAGGATAAAGTCAAATAGAGATAAATACAGAATCTTACAAGTATTTTTTCAATATTAAAATTCACCCTGAAAAGGCTTTAGATTTGGTCTGTATCCTTGATTGTGGTGATGGTTACACAATATGTTGTTGTTGTTATCTACTATCCAGTTGGCCTTTGACTCTGTAACTTTATGCATAATGGGATCAGACTGTTATGATCCATAGGGTTTTCACTGGCTGATTTTTCAGAAGTTAGAATTCCAGGCCATTCTTCCTAGTCTGTCTTAGTCTGGAATCTCTGCTGAAACCTGTTAAGCATCATAGCAACATGCAAGCCTCGACTGACAGATGCTCTTGAAGTGCACTGACTGGGAATCAAACTCGTGTCTCCCTCATGAAGGCAAGAATTCTATCACTGAACTGTCCACTGCCCCCACACAAATATATACATGTGTTAAAATTCATAGAACTGTACACCAAAAGAAAAAAAATCATATTTATAGCATGATAATTTTAAATTAAAAAATCCAAAAGTTTTTAGATGGTTGAAAAGCTTTATGTAGATTCACAGTAGACCTTTCTCCCTGCTCCAAAACTTAATGCATAAATGGAAGTACAGCCAAAGTCAGAAGCATGGTGATTCTCCTCTTGACAGGTTGCCAGTGCGCATCTGGAATCCTGTGCTCTCTTTTGAGAGCCATGTAGATATGAGGGTCTCTGATGAACTAGAGAAAGTCCAGAATTGTGAGGAATCTGGAAGGCATTAGATCATCAGGTGAAGGACCCGACTCAAGAGGACCTGACGGTCATCTGAGGTATTTGAAAGGCTGTGGTCACAGGGCAGCAACAGGAGTAAGTCTGCTGAGAAGAGAACCACTTTATAAAGAAGAATGCAGTTCAATGGGCAGTCCCAAAGAGGGAGGGAAGTAGGAAGTTTCTAGTCATAAAACAGGTCTAGATGTCCACTTGCCCTGAGTGTTGTAATGAAAATTCCTGAGGAGGGTGAGGCAAGTGAGGTGCCATTATAACCTAAATACTCATTCTGTTAGTGTGATTGTCTCTAATCTAGCAAAGGTGGAGCTTTTAAGTTTAAATCCTTCTTATGTGCTGCTTAGACTTTATTTTGGAGCTAAGGCTGGTTTTGTTGTTTCTGTTGTTCCCAAAGTCAGATGTATTTACTAATTTTTGAATTTATGAAGGTTTGATGTAAGATACAAATTTTTGCTACTACCTTTCAGTTAACCTAATAACATGATGTAATTCTCCATGTAAGATTGCCAGATATAATTTCAGTGAATTTCATTTTCCCTGCCCAGGTTGTCTTGAAAACAGTATTATAGTGTAATGAAAATAGGTTTTTTTTCCCTTCTTTATTGTAGTAAAAATATATGTAACAAAAATTTTGCCAATTAAGCAATATTTACATGTACAATTCAGTGACGATGATTATGTTCATCATGCTGTACAACCATCACCACTATCCTTTTCCATATAATTCACCACCATTAACAGCAACTCAATGTCTCCTGGGCAGTGACAACCCCTCTCCTCCCTCCCACCCTTGGTGACAACTAGTAAGCTTTGTCTCTATATGTTTGCCTATTTCATATAAATGGGATCATACAATATTTGTCATTTTGTGATTGACATTTCACTCGGCATAATATTTCCAAGGTTCACTCATGTTGTAGCACGTATCAGGACTTCATTTCTCTTTATGGTTGAGTAACATTCCGTTGCATGTATGTATGCAGCACATTTTGTTGCTCTGTTCCTCTGCTGATAGACATTTAGGTGGTTTCTACCTTTTGGCTATTGTGAATAGTGCTGCAGTGAACACTGGTGTACCAAGTTTCTGTTTGCATTCTTGCTTTGAATTGTTTTAGGTTTAACCTAGGATCAGAGTCCCTGGGTGGTGCAAATGGTTAACAGATTCAACTGCTAACTGAAAGGTTGGAGGTTCCAGTCCCGCCAGAGGTGCCTCGAAAGGCCTGGTAATCTACTTCCAAAAAATCAGCCATTGAAAACTCTCTGATACACGTGAGGTTGCTGTGAGTCAGAATCTACCCTTGATGACAGCTAGTACTGGTTTACCTAGGATTGTAATTACTGGGTCATATGGAAACTCTGGTAGCATAGTGGTTAAGTGCTACAACTGCTAACCAAAAGGTGGGCAGTTTGAATGCACCAGGCACCCCTTGGAAACTCTGTGGGGCAGTTCTACTCTGTCCTGTAGGGTCACTATGAGTCGGAATCTACTTGACGGCAGTGGGTTTGGTTTTTTATTTTTTAATGGTAGGTCTACGTTTAACTTTCTGAGGAACCTCCAAACTGTTTTCCACAGTGGCTTTACCGTTGTGCATTTTCACCAGCAGTGAATGAGGGTTCCAGTTTCTCCGCATCCTTGGCAAAATTTGTTATTTTCCCTTTTTTTAATCATAACCATTCTAGTGGGGGTGAAGTGGTGTATCGTTATGGTTTTGATTTGCATCTCCTTATGAGTTGGAATCAACTTGACAACAACGGGTTAGGTTTTTGGTTTTTTAAGGACTGATGAAGCCCTGGTGGCGTAGTGGTGCAGTAGTTAAAAGCTCAGTTGCTAACCAAAAGGTTGACAGTTTAAATCCACCACCTGCTACTTGGAAACCCTGTGAGGCAAGACGGTTCTCCTCTGCCCTATAGGGTCACTGTAAGTCGGAATCAACTCAAAGGCAACATGTTTGGTTTGTTTTTTTTTAAGGACTAATAAAGGAGCCTTGGTGGCTCAAACCCACCACTGCTCCATGGGAGAAAGATGTGGCAGTCTGCTTCAGTAAAGATTTACAGCCTAGGAAACCCTATGGGGCAGTTCTACTCTGTCCTATAGGGTTGCTATGAGTTGGAATCAACTCGATGGGAAGGGGTTGGAAGGACTAATGAAGCTGAGGATTTTTTCATGTACTTGTTGGCCATTTGTGTATCTTCTTTGGTGAAATACTATTCAGGCCCTTTGTCTATTTCACAATTGGGTTGTCTGTCTTTCTTGTTAATTTTAGGAGTTCTTTATCTGGATATCAAACTCTTATCAGATATATCGTTCCCCAAAATTTTCTTCCAATTTGTAGGTTGTCTCTTCACCTTGTTGATAAAGTTCTTTGATGCACAAAAAATTTTGATTTTGATCAAGTCCAATTGTCTTAGTCACCTAGTGCCTCCAAAACAGAAATACCACAAGTAGATGGCTTTAACAAAGAGGATTTTTTTTCTCACGGTCTAGTAGGCTAGAAGTCCAAATTCAGGGTGTCAGCTCCAGGGGAAGGATTTCTCTGTTGGCTCTGGAGGAAGGTCCTTGTCATCAGTCTTCCCTTGGTCTAGGAGCTTCTCCACGCAGGAACCTTGGGTTCAAAGGACGTGCTCTGCTCCCGGTGCTGCTTTCTTGGTGGTATGAGGTCCCCCTTCTCTGCTCGCTTCCATTTCCTTTCATCTCTTGTAAGATAAAAGGTGGTACAGGCCACACCCCAGGGAAACTCCCTTTACATTGGAACAGGGATGTGACCTGAGCAAGGGTGTTGCATCCCACGCTAATCCTCTTTAACATAATCCAATCTTGCCTCATTAACCACAGGCAGAGATTAGGATTTACAACACATAGGAAAATTATATCAATCACAAAATGGAGGACAACCACACAATACTGGGAATCATAGCCTAGCCAAATTGATGCACATATTTTTGGGGGACACTGTTCAATCCATGACATCAATTTATCTATCCTGTCTTTTGCTGCTCGTGCCTTTGGTAGGAAAATAGTTTTTATTGTAGAAGTATATTTTGAATGTTTCATTGTGCAAAGTACCATGTGAGATTTTTTTGGTTATTATTATTTTAATAGGATATAGTTTCTGCTCTCAAGCAATTTAAAATAACCTAGGAGAAAGGAGTAACTGCCTATGAGTAACTGTAATACAAGGCAGTAAGTTGCTGAATATGGCTGGACTGTCAACCATAAGTTGCTAAATTGAGACAGTGTTATAAAAGGCTCCCTCAGGAGTTATATGTTGCATAGTAGGGGTCCCATTGGGATGTCTTGAGAGACTATATCTTAATTTTATAGATTAAACATTACCTATGATCTTTTACTTGGTTTAGAATTAAGTAGCCACACTTTGGAGGGGAAAAAAAGGTTTAATATTAAATGATGCTTGAAATTTTAAATTGATTTAGCTATAAAAGTAATTCATCCTTAAATGTAATGTAGCAAATGAAAGACATTGAGAAGATTCTCTCACCAACCTACTTACCCCAGAACAGTCATTGTTATTTAAAATTCAATGTATTTCATCCATTTCTTTTACATGGAGTTATTTTTTTTTAATTGAATATACAGTTTTGTTCTGATTTTTCACTTGCCATTCCAACAGACATTTTCAGATGTTTTTGAAAAATATAATTCTTAATGCTAGTGTAACATTCTATCAAATAGAAGCACCGTACTTAACTATTTATTACCTAACTTTTTTCTTCTTTTTTTTTTTTCATTTTAAATGTACATTTACAGTATTATTTTAATGGGATGATATCTAGAAGTAGTATTGCCAGGTGAGTGGCTGGGAACATTTTTAATACGCCTTAGATAAAAAAAACCTAACCTGTTGCCATATAACATGTGTATAAATGAATATTCCCATCAGTAATGAGTGTCCTTTTTGATTGCATCCATGCTAGGCAGAAAATTAAAAAAAAAAGAGTAAAGCAAACCTATTGCCGTCGAGGCAGTTTAGACTCATAGCAGCTGTCATGGTTTGAATTACGTCCCCCCAAAAATGTGTGTATCAGTCTGGCTGGGCCATGATTCCTGGTACTGTGTGATTTTCCTGTATGTTGTAAACCTGCCTCTATGATGTTAATGAGGGAGGATGGGTGGCAGTTGTGTTAGTAAGGCAGGACCTGATCTACAAGACTGGATTGTGTCCTGAGGCAATCTCTTGAGATATAAAAGACAGAAGTGAGCAGTGAGAGGGGGACCTCATATCATCAAGAAAGCAGTGCTAGGAGCAGAGTGCGTCCTTTGGACTGGGGTCCCTGCGCAGAGAACCTCCTATTCCGGGGAAACACCGAAGAGAAGAAGGCCGACAGAGAAAAAGCCTTCCCCTGGAGCTGACGCCCTGAATTTGGACTTTTAGCCTACTTTAACTGTGAGGAAATAAATTTCTCTTTGTTAAAGCCATCCGCTTGTGGTATTTCTGTTGTAGCAGCACTAGATGACTAAGACAGCAACCCTATAGGACAGAGTAGAACTGCCCTGTAGAGTTTCCAAGGAGCAGCTGGTGGATTCAGACTGCTTACCTTTTGGTTAGCAGCCAGCCTCTTAACCACTGTGCCACAAGGGCTCCAGGCATAATATAACACATAGTTATGTATATTTAATTTTTTTTTAATTCCAAGTGAGGTTGAATGTTTTCTGCCTATGTTTATCAACTAACCTTCACTCTTTTCTGAATTCTGTTCATGCCTCTAGTTCTTTTATTTTACTGTGTGGCAACTCAAGGATACTGCCAGGACACCAGGCTCTTTGTATTTTCTGCTCCACCATCCTTAGTAAAAATGCTTTCTTCCTGATACTTATGCTTCCTAGTTGCAGGATGGGTGATCTACCTTCAGGTTTCAGGTTCACCTTGTAGGAAGAGAGAGGTGAAGGGCCCTGCCAGCCAAGGCTTTCTCAGAGCCCCCCCTTAGGAGAACCCTGCTTATGTCAGTAATGCCAGGTGGCAGATCAGAGGTTGAAGATGGTGTTCGGGTCAGTCCACCGTAATGCCTGCTACAGTATCTCAATGTTTGTTATTTATCCCACCCCCTTAAAAGATACCAAATTTGTCATCTTTGTGGCAACACTTATTTCCTGTCTTATTTGCTGTTTTTTGTAAGTTTCCAATTGTTCATGTTTACTACCATTTCCTTTGTAATATTTTACCAGTTTGAATTCTTTAAAAAAAAAGAAAAAAACAAATGTTCACCCTCATGTGGTTGCTGTAGGCTGATTTTCTGGGAAATAAATTTTGTGAGACGGAGAATTTGTGTATATTGTGTTGAGCGAACGCAACCTGTATGATACTAGAGTTTTGGTTTGGTTTGGAGTTAGTTGAGGTAGTCTTTGTGGTCAAGTATATGCTCAGTGTTGGAAAAATGAGTATTATTGGTTGCATTGGTCACAGTAAGATCGAGTTCATTGTGTTACTAAAATATCCCTTATCACTGCTTGTTTTCTATCTGTTTGACTGATAGGCATCCAGGGCAGGTGTGTCCTTATCATTGTGGATTTAATTTCTTCTCATTCAACCGTTTTTGCTTTACACATGTCAAATCTACATTATTATGACTCAGATTGCTGGTTGCTCTGCCTCCTTGGGATGTTTGTTGTTATCAGTTAAAATGTCTTTCCTGGTCTTCAATATTTTCTAGCTAGAGCTCTATTTAGGCTGCTAGTGATACTAACATTTCACCTTTATTTTGGTTGCTTGCATAGCACCTGTTTTAGTTCTTTTATTTTCAGCCTTAACATGTCGTTTTATGTCTGGCTTTTGTTTATCCCATCTAGCTGGGTGTTTTTCTCTAGTCCAGGTCTGTCTTTCTCCTCTAATAGACCGTCCCATCCATACTCAGCTTACTTGGGCTCAGTTACATCATTTTATTTGATGTGTTCTTTTACCAAGCTTGAATATTTTTTCTTTCCTGTTGGATTGCTTAAGGTTTTTGTCTTCTCTAATTTTAAAGTTATGCAATTTATTTCTGTTCTTATGGTTCTTACCCTAATATGTTAATGTACATTCTTTATATTTCTTGCACAGAGTCTAGAGTTACTTAGCACTTACATCCCCATCCAGGAGGTTCAATTCTTTTCCTTTTGTAATTTGACAATATTGCTCTTTTCTTAGTGCATCCAGTATTGTAGCTGTCAGTCTGATCCTCAAACTTTGGCTTGCTTACCGGTGCAAGTGTATTTTCTCCAGCAGCCGAGGGTCTCCCACCATAGCTTCCCATCTGTGGCCCTTCTATTAGGGATCTTCCCAGGATCGGGCCCACTGAGAGTTCCCCTCCTTTGGGTAAGCCTGTGTATTCCTTTTGTTTCGTTATCTTTTCTGTAATGTCATTGGATCCTGCTAGGCCTAATGTGAAGCAAGCAATGAAATGGTAGTTTTAGGACACCAAGAGGCAGGACTTTGCTAATTCTTTATTTTCTGTTAAAAACAGTGTTAAACAACATTTAGATATTACTCATGCTAGTCTCAGCTCTCTGTGACCTCTTTTTCCTCTGGGCAGTTTTGGGGATAGCAGAAGTTTTTCCTGCAGTCTACAGCCAAGCAGTCACTACAAAAAGAATTGCTTATCCACTTTTATTACTTCGCCTGGGCAAGAGAGTAAGAGGAAAACAAGAAGCCAGCATAACTTCTGAATAGAAGTTTGCCAGAGGCACTGTGCAACAAATTGAACAAGAAAAGTTTACAGAATGTCTAACTTAAATTTTCAGAGAAATGTACACACAGATAGGTACTGCTTACCTTAAAAGCAATAGTAGGTACAAGTAATAATTTATGGAAGTTCAGCTGGAGACTATCAAAGCAGAGGACTTGGGGAAACCAGAAAGAATATGCCTCAGCTGGGAAGAATGGTGAAGGATGACCAGGAAGGAGAGCATTTACTGGCAGAGGAGGGGAGGGCATGCATCCTGGGTAGTGAGTTCATATTCAAGGACAGTAGCATACACTCGAGGGTAGAGGGTTTCTGCAGTGGGAGGAGAGAGGTAGGTGATGGCCTGTTTTAAATAATAACCTCTAAAGCATTTCACCACCAAGTTGTAGGCTTTCAGTTGGAAATAAGTCCTGAAAAACATGAAATTATTATTATTGTTTCAAAAGTTTTTCAAAGGAAGGAATGGTGTTGAACTCTGAGATTACTCTTTCGATGTCTGTTGAGTTGGTCTGTTAAATTCTGTTGAACTTGGACTTTGTGCTTATTGATTGAGGAATTTTCTTTTTACCATTTCTTGTGCCATGCAGGCCAGGTTTTGATGTCATGGAATGTCTGCTTTGGAATAGTTCATAGGAATTATCTGTTACACAAATATTTGAAAGAAATCACCTGGGCCTGCTGTTCTTCTATTTTTGTAATTAAAAGTTGCCTTTTAAATACATTTCTTTCCTTAGACTCCCATAAATGTTAAATTACCAGTTAATGTGATGTCAAGAAGTAATCCAGAAGCATCTACTTGTAAAATGACAGAGCCATTTAATTTTGAGAAAAAAGAAAGCAAGCTTCCACTACGTGATTCTTTAAGAAGTCCTGGAGGACATCCTAATCATCCTAATTTCAGGTTGAAAAGCCCAGAGAATGGAAATAGAAAGAAAAATTTTTTGCTTTGTGAGCAAACCAAACAGTACTTGGCTAGTCAGGAAGATAATTCTGTATCTTCAAACCCTAATGGCATCAATGGAGAAGCGACTGGATCCAAAGGAGACAGGAAGACATTGCCAACAGGTGAGTGAAAACTGCAGGCCTTTCTGCTTCTTCGTTCTGATGGTTTTGGTGAGTTATCAGACTTACATATAAGTATACAGCAATGGGCTAGTTGTAAGTAGCTATTGAACAGCTAAATGACTACCTAACAGTATTTGTTATTTGAATATTAACTTAAAAGGAAAAACCTTCTATCAGGTAGCTACTTTGGTCTTGATTGATCACAGAAAGGATTCCTGGGGAGAGAATATCTGCTTTTCTTGAAGTGACAGGCTCACTTTTCATCTTCAAGAAAACGCCTGAGGAGAGAATTATTTTCACATGAGCTGTTTTTCCACAATCAGATAATCAGACTGGGAATGTAAAATGGGAAAACTCTGGCTTTTCATGGATATTCTAAAGACTGGCCATATCTTAAAAATACCATGCAAATTTTATGACTCAAGACAGAGTAGAACTGTCCCATAGGGTTTCCAAGGCTGTATTCAAGGAAGCAGACTGCTGCATCTTTCTCCCACAGAGCGCCTGGTGGGTTAGCAGCTGAGCACCTAACCACTGCACCACCAGGGATCCTTTATGCATATAAAACCAAACCCGTTGCTGTCAAGTCAATTCCAACTCATAGTGACTCTATGGGACAGAGTAGAACTGCCCCATAGGGTTTCCAAGGAGCAGCTGGTAGATTCGAACTGCTGACATTTTGGTTAGCAGCTGAGCTCTTAACCGCTGTGCCACTAGGGCTCCTTTATGCATATACAAAAAAAAAAAAAAACATTGTCATCGAGTCAATTCCAACTCATAGCAACCCTATAGGATAGAGTAGAACTGCCCCATAGGGTTTCTAAGGAGCGGCTGGTGAATTCAAACTGCTAACCTTTTGGTTAGCAGCCAAGCTCTTAACCACTGCTGCCACCAGGGCTCCTTATGCATATGTTGTTGTTGTTAGGTGCCATCAAGTTAGTTCTGACTCATAGCAGCCCTGTGCACTACAGAACAAAACACTGTCCGGTCCTGCACCATCCTCACAGTCGTTGTTATGCTTAAACCCATTGTTGCAGTCACTGTATCATTCCATCTCGTTGAGGGTCTTCCTCTTTTTCACTGACCCTTTACCAAGCGTGATGTCCTTCTCCGGGGGCTGATCCCTCCTGACAACATGTCCAAAATATGTAAGATGTAGTCTCACCATCCTTGCTCCTGCAGAGCATTCTGGTTGTACTTCTTCCAAGACAGATTTGTTCGTTCTTTTGACAGTCCATGGTATATTCATGGTACACTACTTATGCATATAGTAGTAGATATATCTAAGACATTAACCTGTTTCATTTGATTTTTTTTTAAGTAATTCCTTTAGTTTTAATTCTAGAGACCTGCTGTGAGAACCCTAGAACCTGGTAGAATTTAGCCCCTGTCAGTGTATCTGAAATAAACTATTAAAACATTATTTACCTGTTTTGCTGTGTTGACTTTACACTGGTGGTACCCAAGCAAGGGTGGGTAAACTGATAGTGCCCTAGCTCAACTCAAGGCAGGGATGCCAGACTAAACCAGCAGTTGCTGAATTTTTCACACACTTACAGTGAAAACAAAACAAAAGCCAAAATGCCAGTTTTACTTAAGAATGCTCTTGATCAAGCAGTAAAAATTACTAATTTTATTAAATGTCAACTCTTATATACATATATTTTTAATGTTGTGTATAAAATGGGAATATTTCTGCTGCGTATGGAAGCATAACTATTATCTTGAGGAAGAACATGGGGTTGAGTTGTGAGCCGAACAGAAAGGCTCTTCTTGGAACATCATTTCTACTTGAAAAGAATGATAAAAGTTACAGTTATTCAGTCTTGGCTGTCTGGCAGGCATTTTCTTGGAGATGAAGAAAGTAAGCCTGTCACTTGAAGGAAAGCAGCCAACAGTATAAAATTCAAGCTTTCAAACAAAAATTAGATTTTCAGAAAACTTGTATCTGCACTCTGAGCTGGACAGCTTAGCTTCCTAATACTTAGGTTTTTCTGATAAGGTGGGTGGTGATAACTAACAAATAGGCTTTTTCAATATGGTGTAATGAAATGTGTTGACATTTGGAAGCTTTGGACAACTCAGTGAACCATGTTTTCCAAGTAACCAGTGCATGATGTTGCACAATCATACATGGGTAAAAAATCCATTCAGAGGGCAAGAGAAACCAATGGATTTAATGTAACAGTGCGAAAAGTTCATTGATTAGGCTTTAGGTTCCACATTGCAGCTAACCCTTAAGAAATTACCACTTGGATTTTCAGCGTGATATCAAAAGAGAATATCCACAAGTATCTGAGGCCATTAAATCCTTTTCCTTTTTGCAACTACGTATTTGTGTGAGGCCTGATTGTCTTTAGGTGCTTCTACCAAAACAACTTAACACAACAGATTGACTGCAAAAGCAGATATATGAATCCAGCTGTCTTCTGTTTAGCCAAACAGTGAAAAGAGATAGCAGAAATGCAAAACAGTGCCACTCTTCTTGCTATTTTTTTTTGTTCTAGAAAATATAGTTAAGTTTTTCATTAAAAAAACGTTATATGAACATGTAATGGTTTTATTATTATTTTTAAATGAATAAACCCAAAACCAAACCCATTGCCGTCAAGTCGATTCCAATTCATAGAAACCTGTAAGACAGACTAGAGCTGCCCTGTAGGGTTTCCAGGGAGTAGCTTGTGGATTCAAACTGCCAACCTTTTGGTTAGCAGCTGAATGCTTAACCACTGCGCCACCAGGTCTTAATTCTTCATTTTAATTTCTAATATGGTAAATATTGATAGATTTAAGCCATATAAGCAAAAGTTCTTAGGGGTCCTCAATAATTTTAGGTGTCAGGAGGTCCTGAGTCCAAATAAGAAGTTGAATAATTGCTGCCTTAGTGAATGGAGAAGAGTTCATAATGCGAGGAGCAGCAGTCAAGGCTGAAATTTTAGCACAAGCCTGTATTTTCCATATGGAAAAGTAAAACACTGTTTATTAGTGGCATAGATATAGGGCTATTATGGTATAACCCTATTACTTGAATATGAATTATGGTACTTTACATTTTTAGGAATACAAGAAATATTTGACTTTTATTAAAAATAATGTTTTTCTTCTCCAGGAAATTCAGTATCACCATTAACTGTTGGAAATAATTCACCACCCAAAGACATAAACTCTGTAAGTTATCTGGTTTTTTTTAAACTGTGTGTGTGTGTCACTAGGGGTATGTGGGGGTGTGGACTGTACCAGCTGACACTGTAAGAGGGGGTGATGCCAAAATGACTGGTCTATAAAAATATTCCTGCAGTTAATTATGGAAACCCTGGTGGCATAGTGATTAAGAGCTGTAGCTGCTAACTGAAAGGTCAGCAGTTCAAATACACCAGCTGTTCGTTGGAAACTGTATGGGTAGTTGTACTCTGTCCTATAGAGTTGCTCTAAGTTGGAGTCGATTGGACTGTAACGGGTGTCTGGGTTTTTTTTGGTAGTTATTTATATCAACAGATACATTTTTCGCAAGCCCAGCTTACATGTGTCAATATAACCTACAAGGCTAAAACTCTGTGCCGTTACTCTTTTAACCTTTTGACGCACTCCAGTCAGAGCTGTCATTATAACCCCATTACAGTGGCACTTTGAATCATGTGGTTTCATCTGCACAGGCTGCAAGCACATACTGTTGTTTTCCTTGCTGATTTTGTCAAGTTTTCTGGTGTTTTAGCTACACTATTGTGGTAATTAGTATTTGTAACCTATATCGATAACTTTTTGAGAATGAAGTAGTAATTGAAGGAAAAGAAGGAATGATATAAAGGAATTATGATTTACAAGTAACATTAGTACAAAAAACGTTACTAAGGAGTCTGTATAGTCAGTACGGGAGGAGGTCTGTGGGGGTGGGTGACAACCATGAGTTACTGTACTGGGTGATACCAACCCTAGTGATGCCACTGTTTCAAACATATTTTTGTATTGCTTTAATAAAGAATTATTCACTTTGCTAATATCAGTCAAGATTAAATTTCCTCATTCTTGATCTAGTACCTTTTTTTTTTAAATTACACTTTCTCTTTTTGTAGATTGACATGCAGTTATAGGAAATAATACAGACACATTCCTTGTACCCTTTACCTGTTTTCCCCTAACGGTAACATCCTGAAGAACAGTAGTTCGGTAAACAAGGATATGGAGAGAATGAAGATAGAGAACATTTCTATCCCTACCAGGATCCCTTATGTTGCCTTTTTATGGCCACATCCACTTGCCTTCTGCCACTACTTCCTCCTTAACCCCTGGTAACCGCTAGTCAGTTTTATCATTTCAAGAAAGTTGCCTCTTGAGATAGGCTTTTTTCACTCAGTATAATCTCTAGAGATTCACCTTGTTTGTTGCAGGTATCTGTGCTTCAATCCTTTTTATGGTTGAGTAGTATTCCATGGTATGGACGTACCACAGTTTGTTTAACCATTCACCCATTGAACTACATCTGGGTTGTTTCCAGTTTTTGACTCTTACGAATAAAACTGTTATATTCATGTGAGAACATAAGTTTTTATTCCCCACATCTGTCAGCTTGTTGTACTGTGGCGGCTTGAGTGTTGCTTTGATGCTGGAAGCTGTGCCACCGGTATTCAAATACCAGCAGAGTCACCCATGGTGGACAGGTTTCAGCTGAGCTTCCAGACTAAGATGGACTGGGAAGAAGGACGTAGTGGTCTACTTCTGAAAAAAAGTAGCCAGTGAAAACCTTATGAATAGCAGTAGAACATTGGCTGATGTAGTGCCGGAAGATGAGTCCCTTAGGTGGGAAGGCACTCAGAATACGACTGGGGAAGAGCTGCTTCCTCAAAGTAGAGTTGACCTTAATAATGTGGATGGCGTCAAGCTTTTGGGGCCTTCGTTTGCTGATATGGCATGGCTAAAAATGAAACAACTGCAAACATCCATTAATAATTGGAACATGGAATGTATGAAGTATGAGTCTAGAAAAATTGGAAATCATCAAAAACAAAATGGAACGCATAAACATTGATATCCTAGGCATTAGAGAGCTGAAATGGACTGGTCTTAGCCGTTTTGAATTGGACAGTCATATCACCTACTGTGCTAGGAGTGACAAATTGAAGAGCAGTGGCGTTGCATTCATTGTCAAAAAGAACATTTCAAGATCTAGCCTGAAGTACAGTGCTGTCAGTGATAGGATAATATCCATACGCCTGCAAAGAAGACTGGAGCCCTGGTGGCAAAGTGGTTAAGAGCTCAGGCTGCTAACCAAAGGTTGGCAGTTCGAATCCACCAGCTGCTCCTTGGAAACCCTATGGGGAAGTTCTGCTCTGTTCTGTAGGGTCACTGTGAGTCAGAATCGACTCGACGGCACACAGCAACAATAACAAGGAAGACCAGTTAATACGACTATCATTTAGTTGTACACACCAACCACTAAGGCCAAAGATGAAGAAATTGAAGATTTTTACCACCTTCTGCAGTCTGAAATTGATCCAACATGCAGTCAAGATGCATTGATAGTTGCTGGTGATTGGCTTGGGTCATTGTGTTTTCAGTTCCCTCTCATGCCTGTGAAAGTTGGACAATGAATAAGGAAGACTGAAGAAGGATTAATGCCTTTGAATTATGATGTTGGAGAAGAATATTGAATATACCATGGGCTGCCAAAAGAACAGACAAGGCTGTCTTGGAAGAAGTATAGCCAGGATGCTCGTTAGAAGTGAGAATACACGAGACTTTGTCTTACATACTTCGGACGTGTTATCAGGAGGGACCAATCCCTAGAGAAGGACATCATGCTTGGCAGAGGATCAGTGAAAAAGAGGAAGACCTTCAACAAGATGGATTGACACAGTGGCTGCAACAGTGGACTCCAGCACTGCAACGGTCTTGAGGATGGCGCAGGACCAGACACTGTTTCGTTCTGTGGTACATATGGTTGTTATGAGTTGAAACCGACTCGATGGCACCTAACAACAACAACAGAGTTTTTATTGCTGTAGGATAAATGTCCAGGGATGCAATTACTGAGCCCCATTACAGTTCATGTTTAGATTTTTTTTAAGAAACTGTCAAGGTGGCTGTACCATTTTGCACTCCCATCATTAATTACGAGTGATCCAGTTTCTTTGCATCCTTGCCGCATTTGGTGGTGTTTGGTATTTTACCCAATTCTCATATGTGTGTAGTGATATTTCATTGTGGTTTTAATTTGCATTTCTGTAATGGCTAATGATGTTAAACATCTTTCATGTCTTCATTTATCATCTGTGTATTCTCTTTTTTGCAATATTTCTTTATGTCTTTTGCCGATTTTCTAATTTTTTTTAATTGTTGAGTTTTGAAGATTATCGGTTCTAGATACTAGTCCTTTGTCAAATATGTGGTTTGCAAATATTTTTTCTCTTTGTAGCTTGTCTTTTCATACTCTTAACAAGATCTTTTCCTGGAGGAGGGGAGGCTTAATTACCCTAAGGATGGGACCCTGGCTCCCTACTCAGTCCAACTTCTCTGATACCATATCAGTGGGAGAGTTGAGGTACCTTGTAGCCTGGTGGGAGTGGAAGTCTAGGCTCACCACTCTGCCTTGGCTAGTGGGGGTGGGGCTGTGGTTTTTTCCTGCAGCGTTTGGCTGGAATATGGCAGTTATTATCTGCGAGTTTTCTGTCTTGCTAGGCCTCCCCTTTCCTGGTCGTTTGGCTTGAGAGAGCAGGCTTTTTGTTGAGGATTTTATTGTGTGCACCTTCTGACATTTCCAGGTTGCCTGCTTCCCCAGCACCCAGTCTGGGACAAAAAGAAAATGCAGGGAACTCACTGCCATGTTGTTTTTTGGGTCCCAAGATGTCCCTAGTGAGTCTGCCTTCTTTCTGCCCTCATGTTTGTTTTATATAGAAGTTCAGGGTTTGTCATTGTACTTAATGGGAGGAATAGGGATATGTATGTTTTATCTTCCCAGAAGCAGAAGTTCCAAATCTAGTCATTTTCTTTTTAAGTTATGACTAAGTGTTAATACTGCTCTTCTCTTTTCTTAATAGAAGCCGAGCAATAATGTGCCTCCTACAAAGTCAAAAAAAGTACACAAGTTGGTTGAGAATTCCTTGTCCATAAGCAATCCGGCGCTCTTCAACTCCTTAGGAACTCCTCTTCGGTCCACAACCTGCCATCGCTGTGGCCTGTTTGGTAAGCGTATTGCGTTCAGAAGTCTGTTGGATGATTTCTCCATACAATTTAAAAATCTTTTTATTATGGAAAATTCTAAACTTACAAAGTTTAAACAGGATAGCGTATGTACACTATACTCCCATATCCCAGCTTCAGCAGCTGTCAACATCCTGCCATTCTTGTGGATCCACACCTTCCCACTCTCCCCACTTCCCTACTTGATTGTTATTTTTATAGGACCTTTTTTTGAGGTAAAACCTACACACATCGAAATGCACAAACTCACACTCCTACCAAGATAAAGAACATTTCCATCTTCTCAGAAAGTTCCCTTATGCTGCTTCCCAGTCACTACACTCCCCTGCTGCGAAGGCAACCATTGTTCTCATTGTTTCACCATAAATTAATTTTGCCTGTCATAGAATTTCATAAAAATGGAGTCACACAGCATGGACACTTTTCTGTAAAGTTTTCTTCATTTAAGATATTTTTAAGATTAATCCATGTTGTTTCATGTATCATTTTGCATGTTGCATGTATCAGTTGCATGTTGCATGAATACTTTTACATTGTATCATTATACCACAGTTTATCTGTTCTCTTGTTCATGAACATTTGGGTTGTGTCCAGCTTTTGGCTGTCATAAATAGAGCTTGCTAATTGTACAAGTCATTTTGTAGACATACGTTTTCGTTTCTCTTGAGCATAAAATTGCTCAGTCAAAAAACTTTATAAGAAACTGCCAAACCACTTTCCAAAGTAATTGTCCCGTTTTGTATTCTCATTGGCAGTTTATGAGAGTTCTGGTTGCTCCATATTGCCTACATTTGATGTTGTCAGTCTTTTTAATTTTAGCCCTTCTCGTGGGTCTGTAGTAGTATCTGATTGTGGTTTTAATTGGCATTCCCTGATGATCAATGATCTCAAGTAATTTTTAATGTGCCTACGGGCCATTTGAATATTTAGCTCCTTTGTTTGTTAAAGTGGAAGCATTTGAGGCTAGCCTGATTTTATTGCTGTTTGTTACTTATTAGATAGCTTATTTTTTCTGTCTGGATAGTGATAGAAATTTTTTTTTTCAGTATTGGTATTTCAGAAAACTTCCTGGGTTTTTCTAGGTGTGGTTTTATTGTTTTGTTTTTTTTATTGGCACACAGTAAGCCATTTTAGTCTGCATGTACAAATCTGTTTCACTGTAACAAAGTTTTGTTCTCTGTTTCCTTTGATTGTTCCTTTTTAAAAAAAATTTCATAGTGGACAGAGCAGGAGAAAAGTAGGGTGCAAAACTCAAATTCTAGGAAAAAGACCAGGCTTAATGGTCTGACTGAGACCAGAGGGACCCTGGAAGACATGGCCTCTGGACTTTCTGTTAGCCCAAAACTAAAACCATTCCTGAAGCCAACTCTTAAGATTAGAGTGGACTATAAGACATAAAATGATATTCGTAAAGAGTCTGCTTCTTAGCTGAAGTAGATACGTGAGACTAAATGGACAGCTCCTGTCCAGAGGCGAAATGAGAAGGCAGAAAGGGACAGGAGTGGTTGAATGAACACGGGAAATCCTGGGTGGAAGGGAGGAGTGTGCTTATCACACTGTAGGGAGAGCAACTAGGGTTACATAACAGTGTGTGTATAAATTTTTGTATGAGAAACTGACTTGAACGTAAACTTTCACTTAAAGCACAATAAAAAAAAAAGAAAAAAGAAAAAACATTTCATGACGGTAAAATATGTATAACATAAAATGTGTGTTTTAACCATTTTTGAAGTACACAATTCAGCGACATTGATTACATTCACAATGTTATGCAACTGTCCCACTATCTATTTCCAGAACTTTTTTATCACCACAAACATCATACCCATAAAGCAATAACTTTTCATTACCTCTTCCCTCCAGCCCCCCGTAACTTCTGATCTACTTTTTGTCTCTGTGCATTTGTCTATTCTAGATATTTCATATGAGTAAATCATACAATACTTGTCCTTTGTGTCTGGCTTATTTCACTCAAGGTTCATCCATGTTATACCATGTATCAGGACTTCATTTCTCTTTATGACTGAATAATACTCCATTCTATTTATACCAGGATCCCTGGTGGCCCAGTGGTTAAAGCACTCGGCTGCTAACCAAAAGGTCAGTGGTTCGAACCCACCAGGTGCTCTGCGGGAAAAAGATGCCATAACTCTGCTTCCTTAGAGATTACAGCTAACAGACACGTGAGGAAATGCTCACGATCATTAGCCATTAGAGAAATGCAAATGCAAACTACCGTGAGATACCATCTAACCCCAACAAGGCTAGCATTAAACCAAAAAACACAAAATAATAAGTGTTGAAGTGGTCGTGGAGACACGAACGCTTATACACTGCTAGTGGGAATGTAAAATGGTACAACCACTTTGAAAATTGATTTGGCACTTCCTTAAAAAGCTGGAAATAGAAGTACCATACGATCCAGCAGTCCTACTCCTTGGAATATATCCTAGAGAAATAAGAGCTGTCACGAGTAGGTATATGCACACCCAAGTTCATTATAGCACCGTTCACCATAGCAAAAAGATGCAAACAACCTAGGTGCCCATCAGCGGGTGAATGGATAAACAAATTATGGTACATTCACACAATGATGAATTTGTGAAACATAACATGGAGGAATCTGGAAGGCACTGTGCTGAGTGATTTAGTTGGTTGCAAAAGGACAAATATAAGACCATTACAAGAACTCAAGAAAAGGTTTAAACACAGAAGAAAACATTCTTTGATGGTTACAAGGGTAGGGAGGGAGGGAGGGGGTAGTCACTAACTAGATAGTAGACAAGAATTATCTTAGGTGAAGGGAAGGACAATACACACTACAGGGGAAGTCAGCACAACTGGACTAAACCAAAAGCTAAGAAGTTTCCTGAATACAACCAAACACTTTCAGGGACAGAGTAGCAGGGGTGGGGATCTGGGGGCATGGTTTCAGGGGACATCTAGGTCAGTTGGCATAACAAAGTTTATTAAGAAACTGTTCTGCATCCGACTTCGGTGAGTGGCATCTGGGGTCTTAAAAGCTAGAGAGCAGCCATCTGAGATGCATCAATTGGTCCCAACCCAAGGAGAATGAAGAACACCAAAGACACAAGGAAAATATTAGCCCAAGACAGAAAGGGCCACATAAACCAGAGACACACCATTAGCCTGAAACCAGAAGAACTAGATGGTGCCCGGCTACCACCAGTGACCGCCCTGACCGGGAACACAACAGAGTCTGTGATGGAGCAGGAGAAAAGTGGGGTGCAGAACTCAAAATCTAGTAAAAAGACCAGGCTTAATGGTCTGACTGAGACTGGAGGGACCCCAGAAGACATGGCCCCCAGACTGTCTGTTAGCTCAAAACTAAAACCATTCCCGAAGCCAATCTTCAGTCAAAGATTAGACTGGACTATGGGATATAAAATGATTCTTGTAAGAGTTTGCTTCTTTGCTCAAGTAGGTGTGTGAGACTAAATGGGCAGCTCCTGTCTGGAGGCGAGATGAGAAGACAGAGAAGGACAGGAGCTGGATGAATGGACACGGGAAATCCAGGGTGGAAAGGAGGAGTGTGCTGTTACACTGTAGGGAGAGCAACTGGGGTCACGTAACAGCGTATGTATAAAGTTTTGTACGAGAACCTAACTTGAATTGTAAACTTTGACTTAAAGCACAATTTAAAAAAAAAGATTACAGCCTTGGAAACATATGGGACAGTTTTACTCTGTCCTGTATGACCGCTGCGAGCCAGAATCCACTTGATGACAGTGGGCTTGGTTTGGTATACATACCACATTTTGTTTATCCCTTTGTTGGTAAACATTTGGGTAGTTTTAATCTTTTGGCTATAGTGAACAGTAATCCAGTGAACATTGGTGTACAAGTATCTGTTGAGTCTCTGCTTTCAGTTCTTTTGGATATGTACCTAGAAGTGGAATTGCTGGGTCCTAAGGTAATTCTGTGTTTAACTTCTTGAGGAACTACCAAACTGTTTTCTACAGCTGCACCATTTTACATTCTCACCAGGAATGTGTGAGTGTTCGAGTTTCTCCACATCCTCACCAACACTTGCTGTTTTCCCTTTTTTTGATACTCCATCCTAGTGGGTGTGAAGTGGTATCTTATTGTGGTTTTGATTTGCATTTCTCTAATAACTAATGATGTTGTGCATCTTTTCACGTGCTTATTGGCTATTTGTATGTCTTCTTTAGAGAATTGTCTAAGTCCTTTGTCTGTTTTTTAATTAGGTTGTTGGTTTTTTGTTGTTGACTTGTAGGAATTCTTTATATATTCTGAGTATAAATCCTTATTAGATACATGATTTTCAAATATTTTCTCCTGTTCTGTAGGCTGTCTTTTCACTTTCTTGGGAATGTTCTTTGATGCATGAAAGTTTTTAATTTGGATGAAGTCCAATTTATTTATTTTCTCTTTGTTGCTTGTGTTTTTGGTGTCATATCTAAGAATCCATTGCCAAATCCAAGGTCATAAAGTTGTACCCCTCCATTTTCTTCTAAGACTTTTATGGCTTAACTCTTATGTTTAGGTCACTGATCTGTTTTGAGTTGATTTTTGTACATGGTGTGAGGTATAGGGGTCCAGGGATTGTTCTCTTTGTAACGTGTTTCAGGCTGTACTCTATGAAAGTCAGTTATATTACCTCTGGTCTGTCCTCCCTGTCCAATCTCCCCTCATTTTCATCTTCACTTTCCTTTTTACTTGCATTTTGAGAGCGCTTTAAAAGTTTAATTTTAATACTGATTTTTCTGTTCTCTTCCATGGTCTTATGAAAGCACCTAATTGTAAATAGCACAGTTCTTGTCACATAGTCTTTTTGGATGTGATTAATAGAATGGTGTTTGATATAGCTGGTCGTTGAAAACGTTTTGCGCTTGAGAATAAATATTTGGAATAATACGTTGACGATGTTATGAGTTGTGTTCTGTAGGATCACTGAGGTGCTCACAGTGCAAGCAGACATACTATTGCTCCATAACATGTCAGAAGAGAGACTGGTCTGCACACAGCATCGTGTGCAAACCTGTGCAGCAAAAGTAAGTGTTCATTAAAAAAAAAAAAAATAGCGTTTTTTTTTTTAAATCATTAGAGAATATTAAAAAAATGTTTTTCTGATAGATTAAGGATCAAATCTGTTTTAAGTGGTCTTAAAACTATGTAGAAGTGTAACTTTTTAATTTATTTATTGAAGCATAGATAAAGTGTACAAATTTGAAGTGAACAGCTGTACAAATTTAGGATTTGTTGTGAATATAATTTTACTAGATAGTACATATTAAAATTTATAACCTTAAGTGAGTTTGCTTTTTTAATGGTTCGAGCTTTAGAATGCCTTACTTTTAATCGTGTATAATTTCCTGAGTTGTAATAAGCTAGGACTCTCAGAGTGCATCTAGAAAGTCAGTGGATGAGTTGTAGTTTTAAAATATTTTTAAGTTTCACAGGTGTGGCGTTTACCAATTTATAGAACAGTTTCACATATATAACTTCATTTGATCTTCAAAGCTGTGTAGGTAACGTAGTGATTGTCTCCATTGTACGGATCAGAAAACTAAGACTTAGTAATTGTCTCCCTGTCATTAGGTGACTTTTGGAAGAAGGACATCTTTGCACTGGGTCTACCATTAGGTAGCCAGCATTAAAGTGTTTTACTTTAACGTATGATTCTCTTTGGAGTAAGTGGTTTTGCTCTTTCTGAATTTTGTTCATTGAGAATTTAGCAAAATTGTGATTTATGGTCCCTGAATGTAACTGACTCCATAGTATAAATATTATAATCAGGGTTTTTTTTTTTTTTTTCCTTTTTTCCAGTTTCCACAAACCTGAAGATAGTAAGTCACCTTTTGAAACAAGGAACATGGAAGTGAAAAATGAGGTGTGGTATGCTTACTCATTGTCTTTAGAATAAATTTTTAATGACTCTTCTTTGTTGAATTAAGAGTAGTTAAGCTAAATAAAATATTTAAGACTAATTTCTACATTCACTAGTGTTTATTTAAGAACAAAAGTTTCTTGTTGAATAAATCTGTATGCCCTAGTGATTGTATTTAGTGATTGTTGGGGTCTTTGAGAATTGTTTATTTCCAGTCTTTTTCCAAAAAGTACTTGAGGTGGCTGTATCGCAATGTAAAAACCATCTGGACTACTTAAACAGTCCCATCTTCCAAGGCCCTGCATATCCAAGTTCCCTAGTTCTGTGTGTTGGATTCTAGTAGGGCCTAGTTATCTGTGTAAGGAGAGATTTTTCTGTTAATATCTGTTCTCTTCTTCAATTAGATAATTATATGGGCTAAATCATTTATAATCTAAAAACATCTGTTGAACTGTATAGTCTGTCCAACTCGTATTTATAGATTATTGTGAACCTCCTTTAGCTGCTCCTAGCCTCTGCTCCCCACCCCTGAAAAAAAATTCCAACTTCCTCAAATATTCATTCTGACAAAGAGTTTAACAAGTGTATATTTAAGAAACTGTCCCCTTTTCCACGGTGTAGAGCAGTTCTCCTCTGTTTTATGGGGTTGCTGGGAGTCAGAATTGACTCGACAGCAACCGGGTTCTCTTTATAAGCTCCCTTGTACTTAGGTTCTTCCAGCCATTTGCTTTTTATGAAATCAAAATGGGCTTCCTATATGCATACAGAATAACTGCTGAGAATAAAGCTTATGTTCAACAACAACAAAACCCACTTTTCTTGTATAAACTCAACATTAGCGTCACCATCCTAGCCTGACTGTTGGGATGAGCCACTGTGCTGTGTACACTGTCCGTAGACAGTGGATTTTAGTGGCTGTTGGAGGCCTTCACTGTTCTGTGCTCTCTTACTCAAGCCAAGTGATTCTGTCCTCAATTCCAGCAAATAGTGGCCACAGTATCATTGAAACATGTGCTGATAAGTAATTCGCTTATATATTTTTTCAAACTAGAGTGACTATCCACTTGGAGTAACTAAAGAAATAACTCTTTGTGCTGAGAAAATAATGTTTTCTGATTTGAGAAGTCTACAGCTCAGGAAAACTATGGAAATAAAGGTATTTGTTTAATCTCCATAGACATTCCAAAGAACTATAGATTTTTATTTTCCAATTTCCTGGTTTTAACTTGAGTTTATAAAGTAGCTGCCATATATATCCAAGTATCTGCAATGCTTTTTTATGTGTCTTAGTTGTAAAGCTTTAAGAAAATCATATTTGCTTTATATTCCCAGTGAATTATTACATCTTTTATATCTTTGAAAGGGCACAGTTACTGAATTCAAACACCCAAGTGACTTTTATGTACAGTTATATTCTTCAGAAGTTTTAGAATACATGAACCAACTTTCTACAAGCTTAAAAGAAACATATGCAAATCTACTTGAAGAAGATTATATTCCTGTTAAGGGGGAAGTTTGTGTTGCCAAGTACACTGTTGATCAGGTAACCCATAATGTAATGAATTATTTAATGACATGTTTTAATTTAGTCGTATTAGCTCATCAACATTGGTGCTTTTAATGATGCATTCATTAGATGGCTTAAAGCCAGACTGGTCACGATCTTGTTTCTCGTCCTCGGTAGTCCATGCGCTGTTTGATTACCCGCCCCTCCTGCCCCCAGCGCTCTAGCCCTTTCTAACGCTGTTTATAGGTTCCTCAATGGCAGGTTGTGAATGATTGCTAGCCTTAGAGCTTGTGTTTGTTGGTGTAGCTGAGGCATTAGTGTGTGATAGAATCCACTGGTATAGAATAGCTTTGGAGTAGTCGTGCATATTAAGGTATCCTAATTAGAAAGTAAGAGGGATTTCTTAGTAAGATTCTTAGTAAACTGAATTGGGCTTTTAGTTGAGTGCCTTAGAACAACACAGTAGCCTTTCTTTTTGCATGTTCTGTAGGTTGGTTGAGGGATTTTCTAAACCTAAGATTGTGAAATGCTTTTGTGAAGCAGAGTACCATTCTCTTTCACTTTAGACTTGGAACAGAGTAACAATACGAGATGTTGATGTGCTGCAAAAGAAGGCACATGTCTTATATATTGATTATGGAAATGAAGAAATAATTCCAGTCAACAGAATTCACCAGCTAAGCAAGAACATTGACTTGTTTCCTCCTTGTGTAAGTCTAAATTCCTAGAAGTGCCCTCGAGGAGCATTTTTAATGTTTTGATGGATGCAGTATTTGCTTGTTCTGTTCTGCCATGGTTATTATTTAAGAGTACCTATTGCTGTAGCTTTTCCTATGTAGATGAACACTGATTGGCCATCTGGGCTCCATTTTGATCATGCTGTATGTAGTTAAGTGCTGTCTCAGGTGGACACTGTTAGCATTTCTAGGCACACCTGATCAGACTTCTCTGGAGAAAAGCACTGTTTCTGTGTTTATTACATTACTCGGAAGTGGCCTGAATTGATGCAAAATGGAAAGTTAATTCTTTTCATGAATTTCTCAAGTTTCAAGCCTTGAAAGTAAGCATTGTGAATAGAGTGCCGAGAGAGGAATAATTACATGAAAAGTTGTTTATCTGAATAGTTTGACTACTTGAGGATTTTTCATAAATTTTCAATATGAAATATATTGTCTTCAAAATTTGTCAAGGAATTAATTGGAATGGGTCGTTTTATAAATAATAATTTTCATCAGTAACCTGTGCACAATCTTTCAGGCCATAAAGTGCTTTGTGGCCAATGTTATCCCAGCAGAGGGGGACTGGAGCAACGATTGTATCAAAACTATCAGATCACTGTTAATGGAGCAGTACTGCTCTGTAAAGATCGTTGACATCTTAAAAGAGGACGTGCTTACCTTTGCCGTAGACATTAAGCTGCCAAGTTCAGGTAAGAGCTGAGTCTGTCTCTCTTTTTAAATTGAGCACTTCATTTGTTACCTAGTCTCTTTACCTATTCCTCAGAGAAGAAATAGAAACGTGAAGTGAGGCCAAGTAAGATCCTCTCTGGAGTCATTCAGGTTGTGACTGAAGATGTGGTTCTGGCCCTTCTCGCAATTGGCAGTTTGTCAAAGATGTGGCACAGATTCATAGAGCTGAGTGGCTAAAAGACTAGATCTAGACTCAGTATGGGGAAAACTATATTGTCCTTTTAATATAGCCATTATTGGAGTTCCTGGGTGGTGCAAACGGTTAAGCGCTTAGTTACTAACCGAAAGGTTGGCAGTTTAAATCCACCCGGAGGTGCCTCAGAAGAAAGGCCCGCTGATCTACTTCTGAAAGGTCATAGCCTTGAAAGCCCTATGGAGTGCAGTTCTACTCTGCAACACAGGGTTGCCATGAGTTTTCAGTTGACTCGATGGCAACTGGTTGGTTTGTGGAGTTTTTTTTTTTTTAACTTTTTTTGGTATAGCCATTATAATATCTATTATTGTTTTCTAATCCTTTTTTGAGAGAAATTCAAGAATTTCTCTATCAGTTCATTTTTTATCATCATTGCTTTGTCTTTGAGCAACCTTCACAAAACTGCTTTTGGTTAGTATTGATACTTAAACACCCGTTGCCATTGAGTCGATTCCTACTCATAGCAACCCTACAGGACAGAGTAGAACTGTCCCATAGACTCTACAAAGAGTGGCCAGTGGATTCAAACTGCCAACCTTTGGGTTAGCAGCCAAGCTCTTAACCACTGTGCCACCAGTACATCATATTTAAGTTATGGCAGTTGAAACATTTTGGAATTCTGTTCCTTTGTTCTGGCTTCATGTCCATTTGAAAAGTGACTTACGGTTTGCTTATAAGTGCCTCTCCATTTCCAAGGTGTTACCCCTCTGCTTTTAGAGGCCTGGTGCCTGGGGTGACTTGGCGGATAAAGAAATTGATCCTGTTGTGAATTTAAGTATAAAATCTGTTTGTTTTGTTTCTTTAGTATGTATGTTTGATGATAGGACTTCAGCTTTTGGATATTTTTTCAGAAAACTTGAATTTCATGTCAGTGCTGGCCCTTGCTTCAGCCATGCTTTTGGGCCTGGGAAAAAAGTAGTCTTGTGTCTTAAATTTATTTCTTCTTGTAAATGGCAGTCATTCCAAGTACACCTGTGAGGTGATAACTGAAGCTCTTGTGTATTCAGATTTTTGAAGTAAAGTCTTTTCATTAAAATTTCTGTCAAATGATGATGGAAAATTTGCTTTGTTTTCTAAAACTGGGCATTAAACTATAGTTTATACATAGAAACTGAACTGGTAAGAAGTATGCCAGTAGTATTAACAGCTTTAATTGCTGGGTCATGTAATTATGACTCATTTGTTCTTTGTTTGTGCTTTTCCTGTAATCATTTGTGTATAATATCTCAATGGAGATACATTTTCTTAATGATTTTTCTAGGAAAACCTTTAGACCATGTACTTGTAGAAATGGGATATGGCTTGCAACCCAAGAAGCAAAGTGCAGATCAAAGTGAGTATACAGGTTAATATTTAACAGTATAGTGACTTTAGTTATTGAAGAATATCCTCCTTACTGATGGAAGAAGACACAAAAAGGGCAGAACCATCTCACTGTCAGACTTGATGGTAATGATGACTATTTTGTAAACTTTATATAAGAAAGATGATTTTTTTTTTATTCTAGTAGTACATTATTTCTAATCTTAGCCTTCTCTGGCTCTCTTCCAAATAAACTCATCCTTGGCGTGATAATTGTCAGAGATTATGAAGTACTAAGTATCATATGACACTTTAGGTTGAGGGCTTTTCAACTAACATTTCCTTGGTTTAATTTGTTTTTATTACTTGGGTATTCCAGAGATAGGAAGCAAAAATAAGTAGGTTAATAAAATTCTGTTCTGGTAGGATAGTGTTTCTTCTTAAATGTCATCTTAATTGTGTTTGTGATTTTTCAGTTAGTATTGGTACAAGAGAACTAAGAAGTTTTATATCAGCATTTGATTTTTCTCTTTGCCTAGTCTTATGTGTTGTTATTTGTAGTCTCCTTTCTTAGCTAATCTAAGTGTAGACATAATTCTTTGTCTCTTACTCATTCACCATGAGATGATTGCCTGATGAATAGTGCCATGGTTGGACAGCAGATCCTGTCACATAAATTACTTCTCCCACACCTCCCGTCCCTTGCCTTATCTGATTGGTTGCCAAGTCTTTATTGATTCTTCTTCTCAATATCCTTTGTATGTCTTTTTTCCTTTCTTTTCCTTGCTGTCATTTCCTTAGTTCAGGAATCCTCATTATTCATGGACATTTGCGATAGACTTCTGATATTATCTTTCGTCTCCTGTCTGTATTCTGCAGCACTGCCTCTTTGATAGCTCTGAAACATACATCTTAGTGTGAAACTACAGGAGAAAATTAAACTCTTAATTATCGAATGGCAGTAGAGTTAAAACCATAAATGTTGTTGGCATTTTAGGGAGAGTGTAGAATGAGGACATATAGTAAGGGAGATAAATTTGGGGATCACATTGCCATACCCTTCTCCCCCGTCTTCCATCCTCTAGCTGCGCTCACTCAGGCCCACCTGTGTGGACATGGTTGCACACCTGCTCTATAGGTCTCTTTTCTCTTGAACATGGATCACATTGTAGCTCCTCATTTGAGCATCTTCTGTTCCCTGCAAGATTTACAACTGCTAGAGCAAGGACCATGACTTTTTACCTGCTTTCATCTCCCCATTGCCTAGTTTGGTGTCTGACATACAGTAGATGTTCAATACGTAATAAAAAACAAGAAGAATCCTTGGGAGGATCTTCTGATGGACTCTTACAGCTGAAAGGGAATGTCAGGATCATCCACTCCACTTACTTTACACATGAAACAACAGAAGCTGAGAGGTAAAGTGGGTTACCCCAAGATTTAGCCTGGCTTCTCTAGAGGAGCAAAACCAGCGAAAAGTGTATATATATATATAGGGAGAGATATAATTCAAGGAAATGGCTCACACAGTTGTGGAGGCTGGCAAGTCCCAAATCTGTGGATCAGGCACAAGGCTGAAGGCTTCTCCAGACTCACTTGGTTTCAGGGACTGAGGAACCCAAATTCAGCAGGTTAGACAGCAGTTTCCTGGCTCACAGAGCTGCAGGAGCTGGCGAATCCCAAAATCTGCAGGTCACGTGGCAGGCAGCTGGCTCTTGTATCAAGAACCTGAGGTCAGATGAGTCGGATGCAGGATCCAGAGCAAGAGTGAGCCTTGCTGGAACATCCATTTTATATACTGGAGGTAGGCCATACCCCCAAGGAAACTCTCCCTTCAAATGATTGACTGTTAATAGCAGATCTCATCAATAAATTGATTACATTATACCAGATCTCATCATGGAAATTATTACATTATATTACATTATGGGAGGGCAGTCAGTCCAGGGTCTGCCAGACCCCTAAGAATCACAGCCTAGCCAAGTTGACACACAACATTAACCATCACAGTACACCCCTTGTTAACTTGGCACCTGTACACATCTTAAACCGTACATAATCTCTAAATAAAGACAGTTACAAAGTCATACTACTAACGTGTACAACCAAAAACCCACTAGCCCCATTTACATTTTATATTTTAAAAGTAATGGGATAAGGGACAGAAGAAAAAATACTTGTGCCATGTATGTACACACACACATATATTTATACATACATACGCACACACAATAAAACAAGAAACCCTCATAACAGTACTCATTTCTGCAACTGGTCATGGTTGTTTGCCTGGTGAGGTGAGCCAGATCTTTATTCCTGAAGGATCTGGGTCATTAGTAGTCATGTTGGAATTAGATGACTGTAGTTTTCCATTTACTTTAATCACAGGGCATGGTAGTACTAAGAGATGCCCTAAGGCATCTCCTGTATTCCAGACATACTCTTCTTTGCCTCCATTATGTAGTATCGATCTAGTTTTCCCTTGGTAATCAGAATCAAACGCACCAGTCAGTACAGTAAGTCCCTTCTTTACTTGTTGATCCAGAGGCATGAGCAGCCCAGAGTAGCCAGGTGGTATTCTTAGCTTTCAGTTTAGTGCAATCAGTGTTGTGTCTCCAGGTAAGAGCATTCTTCTCTTTGAAACTAAGATCTCTAGACCCACAGAGCATAGGGGTGCAGGGATAGGAAGCAAAAATTTTGTGATTGGGTCACTAAGGGTAATAGTGGTGCCACTTGTATTTCTACTGCTTGATTCCTGGACCCATGAGTTCTGACTATGGAAGAAACAGCACCATGTATTGGACGCTGTTTTATTAGAGCATTTACAGCTTCCTGGAGACTGTTGCCCCAACCCTGCAAAGTATTACCACCTAGCTGGTGCTGTAAATGTGTCTTCAGAAGGCCATTCCATTGTTCTATAAAGCCAGCAGCTTCAGGATGATGGGGAACATGGTAAGAACAGTGAATTCCATGAACATGGACCTATTGTAGCACTTCATTTGCTGTGAAATGAGTTCCTTGATCCGAGGCAGTGCTGTGTAGGATACCATGATGATGGATGAGGCATTCTGTAAGTCCACTGATGGTAGTTTTGGCAGAAGCGCCAAGCATTGTGTGCAAGGAAGGCAAATCTGTATCCAGAAGAAGTGTCTATCCCAGTGAGAACAAAATGCTGCCCTTTCCATGATGGAAGTGGTCCAGTGTAATCAGACTGCCACCAGGTTGCTGGCTGATCACCCCAAAAAATGGTGCCATATTGGGGACTCATTGTTGGTCTCTGCTGCTGGCAGATTGGCACTCAGCAGTGGGCACTCAGCCAAGTCAGCTTTGGTGAGTGGAAATCCATGTTGCTGAGCTCATGTGTAACCTCCATCTCTGCTACCATGACCACTTAGTTCATGAGACTACTGGACAACAACAGGAGTGGCTGGAGAAAGGATGACTGGTTTCCACAGAACATGTCATACTGTCCACTTGATTGTTAAAATTGTGCTCTGACGAGGTCACCTTTTGGTGAGCATTCACGTGAGACACAAATACCTTCACTTCTTTGCCACATTCAGAAAGGTCTGTCCACGTACCTTTTCCCCATACCTGCTTGTTACCAATTTTCCAATCATTTTCCTTCCAAGTCCCTGACCATCCAGCCAAACTATTGGCCACAGCCCTTTAATCAGTATTTAATTGCTCATCTGGCCATTTCTTCTACCAGGCAAAGCAAACAACCAAGTATAGTGCTTGAAGTTCTGCCCATTGGGAGTGTTTCCCTTCACCACTGTCCTTCAGGGAGGTCCCAAAAAGGGGTTATAGTGCTGCCACCGTCCATTTTCAAGAGGTGCCTGCATATTGCACAGAACCATCTGTAAACGAGGCATGAATTTTCTCTTCCTCAGTCAACTGATCATAAGGAGCTCCCCATAGAGGCAATAAGTACAGATTGGGAGAGGGCAGGTAATGTGACAGGAGTGGAGACCGTGGGCATTTGGGCCACTTCCTCATGTAACTTACTTGTGCCTTCAGGCCCTGCTTGAGCCCAATCTCATATATACTACTTCCACTTAATGATGGAGTGCTGCTGTGCATGTCCAACTTTATGCCCAGTTCATGATGGGCAGCTCAGGCTGCATAGTGAATTGGTGGCCCATAGTTAGGCAGTCTCTACCAAGGCCCAATGATAAGCCAAAAGCTGTTTCTCAAAAGGAGAGTAGTTATCTGACATGGTGGCAGGGCTTTGCTCCCAAATCCTAAGGGTCTGCGCTGAAATTCACCTATAGGGACCTGCCAAAGACTCTAGACAGCATCTCCATCTGCTGCTGATACTTCAAGCACCATTGGATCAGCCAGATCACACAGCCCAAGTGGCAGAGTGGCTTGGACAGCAGCCTGAACCTGTTGCAGAGCCTTCTCTTGTTCTGGACCCCACTTAAACCTAGCAGCTTTTCGAGTCGCTTGATAAATAGGCTGGAGTAGCACACCCAGATGATATGTTGCCTCCAAAATCCAAAGAGGCCCACTAGGCATTCTGCCTCCTTTTTAGTTGTGGGAGGGGCCAGATGCAATAACTTATCCATCACTTTAGCAGGAATATCTCAACGTACCCCACACCAGTAGACCCCTAGAAATTTCACTTGAGTTAGAAGGCACTTGAATTTTTGTTCTGTTAATTTCTCACCCTCTAGCATATAAATGTCTTATCATTGCATGATGAAAGTCTAGAGTCATCAATAATTCTTCTTTACTAAGTCCAGCCAGCACAGTGTTACCAATGTAATAGACCAGTGTGATGTCATGTGAAAGGGAAAGGCAATTGAAGTCCTTGTAGACTAAATTATTACGTAGGGCTGGAGAGTTGATATAAACTCTGAGGTAAGACAGTAAAGCTATATTGGTGGCCTTGCCAGCTGAAAGCCAACTGCTTCTGGTAGTCCTTCAAAACAGGTATGGAGAGGAAGGCATTAGACAGCTCGATAGCTGCATACCAGGTAATAGGAGATGTATTAATTTTCTCAAACAATGAAACCACGTCTGGAACAGCAGCTGCAATTGGAGTCACCACCTGGTTAAGTTTTTGATAATCCAGTGTCGTCCTCCAAGATCCATCCGTTTTTTTGCACAGGCCAAATAGGCAAGTTAAATGGGGTGTGGTGGAAATTACCACCTCTGCATCCTTCAAGTCCTTAATGATGGCAGTAATCTCTGCAATCCCTCCAGGAATGTGATATTGCTTTTGTTTTACTATTTTTCTAAGTAGAGGTAGTTCTAGTGGCTTCCACTTGGCCTTCCCTCCAATAACAGCCCTTACTGTACATGTCAAGGATACAGTGTGGGAGTTCTGCCAGTTGCTGAGTGTATCTATTCCAATTATGCATTCTGGAACTGGGGAAATCAGTACAGGATGGGTTCAGGGACCCACTGAACCCACTGTGAGACAGACATGAGCTAAGACTCTGTTAATAACCTGACCTCTATACACCCCTGCTCTGACTGGTGGGCCACAGTGACATTTCGTGTCTCCTGGAATTAGTGTCATTTCAGAGCCAGTGCCTAGTAATCCTCGAAAAGTCTGATTATTTCTTTTCCCCAATGAACAGTTACTCTCCTAAATGCTCACAGATCCCTTTGGGGAAGGTTTGGGAGCAAGAGTCACAGTATAAATTTTTGACAGTGTAGGGAGGGGTCCTTCCTCAGATGGACCCAGCCGCCCCTTCATTCAAGGGATTTTGGGTCTATAAACTGGCTCGAGTCTGGGAATTGAGGAACCATGACTCTCTATTCTGGTGATTGGAGTTAGACTGCTGTTTTCTTGATATAGAATTCTTCTGCTTATACATATTAAGTAAATATATAGTAGATTTTCCATCTGTTTCACTCCTAGGGACACCATGACTAAGTATCCAGTGCCATAAGTCCATGCAAGTCAGACTGTTCTGATTACTGTTTTGACTCTGCTGTCCATTACGATAACCATGCCCACCTCGTCTTTGTCGATTGAGTGCGACCGCTTGGCCCCTACCACCATGGGGTCCAGTCAGCCACGTTGTAGTTAGGTGTCTTAATTCATTTAGGGCAGTTCCTCCTGTCAAATCTGACTTTACATAAGGTAGATATCACAGCCGTCTTCAGGGATGCTGGGGCCCCCTTCACAAATTTGTTCCTCACAGTTGTGGTAAAAGATGTGTCCTCTGGGCACTCCATGGGTGGATCTGTGGGTCCAATCTGATAAATACACTCTTTAACATGCCAGTTTCCCTAAGCCTTTGGATACCTTCTATAGTATACCAAAGCCGGTCTGTCATTTCAGCATGATTTAGGGTAGGCCACTGCTTAAATTCATACTTCAGTGAACCAACCAAATAAACTATTAGATCCTTTTCTAACCTCTTGAGCTAAAACACTGAATGAAGAATCTGTGCTTAATGGGCCCATATCAGTAAACTTAGACTGATCCAACTTAATGTTCCTACACCATTATCCCACATCCTTAATAGGCATTCCCATACATATTCCCCATGTTTCTGTTTGTGTGTGTTAGAAAAATCAAGCAATTCTTTTGGAGTGTCGTGTACCTCTTCCTGGGTCACACGTTATACTTCACCTTTTGGGCTCTCTGGTACTTAAATCTAGTTACAGGTCTAGAAGCAAAAATGGGTGGTGGGAGTGGGTCCTGAGGACATTCAGTAATGTCTTGTATCTTCCTCAGGCAATACTCCAGGCACCGCCCCAGGCACTGCCCAAGTCAGTATCTCAGAGAAAGACTGTTCAGGCACAGCTGGGTTAATCTCATCAGATGGGGGTGGAAGGGATAATGATTTTGCTGGGGAGGGTAGCCTAGCAGATAAAGATGGAGTAATCTCTTTAGATGGGAGTAAGAGGGCTGGTTCTGTTGGCAGGAATGATTCAACGGAATTTAGGGCTCAGTGTCCACAGATTCCTGATTATCTGCCCATATGTCCCCATCCCAAGTTTCACGATCCCTTTTCTTCCAGTCAGTGCCCTGACTTTAACTTCAGACACCATTTGAAGTTGGGAATTCAATAGCATTGTAATTCAGCCACTTTTACAATAAAACTCTGGGTTTGGTTTTCGACAGTATCGGCTCTCCTTTACAAGAAATAAGGTTTTCTTTCAGGGCACAAGTAGCAAGTTTGAGGTCTTTTATGTGGTGCTTGAGCTGTGACTCTGAGGCCCTGAGCTCATCTCTTTCTTTCACCACTTTGTCTAGTGAAAGTAGGACCAACCAACCTGCTTCCTTATACTTCTTATACTGACAGAATTGTAGAAAAGTGTCAAATATGCAGTCATCCTGAGCCTTGTCTCTCCCCTCTCAAATGTTTGGCCACTGATAGCAGATCTCATCAATGAGGTGATTACATTATATTAGATCTCATCATGTAGGTTATTACATTATGTTGCGTATGGAAGAGCAGTCAGTCTAATGTCTGCTGAACCACTGAGAATCATAGCTTAGTCAAGTTGCCACATAACATCAACCATCACAGGGGCATAACCCAGCTCACTGTGTTTAGTACTCTTTCCACCATAGCATGCATCCCTTACTATGAGATGACAGGGTAATGGTTAATTTTTCTTGCACTTACCTACTTATATTTTGATTTTCTAAAACACTTTAAGAATATTTTTTTAATTTTAGTTTATCTCTTATCTTTCCCTTTTATACTTGATATAATTGAGCTTACTTACCTTGGCTGGTGTTTTGGAACAATTATCCGTTTCAGTGGGATTTCTAGCATAACTTCAGGAATTCCTTGTAATCCGTTCCAAGAGGTCGTTCCTAGGTAGCAAATTCCCGACAAGTTTTGTGGTCTATTAAAGTTTCCCTTTGGTTTTCAAAGAATCAGACCATCTGGTAAGAATTAATTTCTTTACTAATTCTGTAATATCTGTTTTGTCTTATGTCTGTGTTAAAAAAATGGAGTTGACCTTAGTTATATCTGAATAGCATCTTACTCTTAGGTCCTTAAAGTAGTTTGTTTTTTTTTTTTTTTTTTTTTTTTGGTCTTTCTAGAATTTGATAAATTGGCATCATGGTGTCTTTCTCTAAGTCTTAATCCTAAAAACATATTTCTTGAGAACCTGGAATTTTATAGGCTAGGTATTTTTTACATTTCTGGGAGTTTTCTTATGTTCTGACTTACTTTTCAGTATGCTTAAAGCCTCTTCCTGCAGACTCTTCTCTTAGCCCTAAATGGTTTCTCTCGACTTATTACCTGTCTTTTTTTGAACTGTTTAATGCACTTTAAAAAAAAATTGATTTCTAGTTTAACTTACTCCTTTAATCCTAATTATTTTATTCTTCGTTACTTTTAGCGATAAATTGCTTCTTAACTGAATTTATCTATTCACCATAGAATTAAATTGTAATCTGATGTGTTTATACTTCAGTGTCTTAAGAGGATATCCATTCCAAGTTATATTTTCTTGAATTTTTTGAGACCCTTAATGATTCTGTTATGTTGTTTTAAGTGCCATCCAGTCAGTTCCAACTCATAGCAACCCTATGTACAATGGAAGGAAACACTGCCCGGTCCTGCGCCAACCTCACAATCATTGCTATGTTTGAGCCTATTGTTGCAGCCACTGTGTCAGTCCATCTTGTCAAGGGTCTTCCTCTTTTTCGCTGAATCGTCTGCTTTACGAAGGATGATGTCCTTCTCCAGGGACTGGTACCTCCTGATAACATGTCCAAAGTACGTGAGATGAAGTCTTGGCATCCAGAAAGCACTGGCTGTACTTCTTCTAAGACACACTTGTTTGTTCTTCTAGCAGTCTGTGGTATATTCGGTATTCTTCACCAAAACCATAGTTCAAATGTATCACTTCTTCAGTCTTCCTTAGTAGTTGCCCAGCTTTTGCATGCATATGAGGCGATTGAAAATACCATGGCCTACAGCAGGTGCACCTTAGAACTCAACGTGACATCTTTGTTTTTTAATGCTTGAAAGAGGTCTTTTGCAGCAGATTAGCCCAATGCAGTGTGTCTTTTGATTTCCTGACTACTGCTTCCTTGGGTGTTGATTGTGGATCCAAGTAAAATGAAATCCTTGACAACTTCATTCTTTTCTCCGTTTATCATGATGTTGCTTATTGGTCCACTTGTGAGGATTTTTGTTTTCTTTATGTTAAGGTGGAGTCCATTGTGAAGGCTATGGTCTTAGATCATCATCAATAAGTGCTTCAAGTCCTCTTCACTTTCAGCAAGGAGGGTTGTGTCATCTGCATAACGCAGACTGGTAATGAGTCTTCCTTCAATCCCGATGCCACGTTCTTCTTCATATAGTCCAGCTTCTCGGATTATTTGCTCAGTGTAAGATTGAATAAGTATGGTGAAAAGATATAACCCTGACACATGCCTTTCCTGATTTTAAACCACGCAATATCCCTTGTTCTGTTCGAAAGGCTGCCTCTTGGTCTATGTACAGGTTCCTCATGAGCACAATTAAAAATGTTGTAGAATTCCCATTCTTCGCGATGTTATCCATAATTTTTTATGATCCACACAGTTAAATGCCTTTGCATAGTCAATAAAACACAGGTAAACATCTTTCTGATATTCTCTGCTTTCAGCCAAGATCCACCTGACATCAGCAGTGCTGTCCTTTGTCCCATGTCCTCTTCTGAATCTGGCTTGAATTTCTGGCAGTTTCTGTCAATGTACTGCTGCCACCATTTTTTAATTATCTTCTATCAAAATTTTACTTATGTGTGATATTAATGATATTGTTCAATAATTTCCACATTCTGTTGGATCAACTTTCTTTGGAATGGGCATGTTATGGATTGAAATGTGTCCCCCCAAAACGTGTGTCAACATGACTAGTCTATGATTCCCATTACTGTGTGGTTGTCCACCATTTTGTGATCTGAGGTGATTTTCCTTTGTGTTATAAGTCTTACCTCTGTGATGTCAATGAGGCAGGATTAGGGGCAGTTATATTAACATGGCAGGATTCAGTCTAAAGGTTAGGTTGTATCTTGAATCACTGTCTTTTGAGATATAAAAGAATTGAGCAGAGAAGAGAGGGACCTCCTACCACCAAGAAAGCAGAGCCAGGAGTGGAGTGCGTTTTTGGATCCAGGGTCCCTGCGCTGAGAAGCTCCTAGACCAAGGGAAGACTGATAACAAGGACCTTTCTCCAGAGCTGACAGAGAGCTGGTACCCATAATTTGGACTTCTAGCCTCCTAGACTGTGAGAGAATAAATTTCTGTTTGTTAAAGCCATCCATTTGTGGTATTTCTGTTACAGTAGCACTAGATAACTAAGACAGGGCACAGACATGGATCTCTTCCAGTCAGTTGCCCAGGTAGCTGTCTTCCAAATTTGTTGATGTAGATGAGTGAGTGCTTCTAGTGTTATATCTGTTTGTTGAAACATCTCAGTTGGTATTCTGTCATTTCCTGGAGCCTTGTTTTTTTGCAGTGCCTTCAGTGCAATTTGGACTTCTTCCTTCAGTACCATTGGTTCTTGATCATATTCTACCTCCTGAAATAGTTGAACGTCGACCAGTTCTTCTTGGTACAGTGAGACTGTATATTCCTTCCATCTTCTTTTGATGCTTCCTGTGTCACTCACTATTTTGCCCATAGAATCCTTCAGAATTGCAACTCGAGGCTTGAATGTTTTCTTCAGTTCTTTCAGCATGAGAAATGCCGAGCATATTCTTCCCTTTTGGTTTTCTAACTCCAGATCTTTGCACGTTTCATTGTAATATTTTGTCTTCTCAAGCTGCCCTTTGAAATCTTCTGTTCAGCTCTTTTAATTCATCATTTCTTCCATTTGCTTTAGCTTCAAGTTTCAGAGTCTCTTACGACATCCATTTTAGTCCTTTCTTTCCTGTCTTTTTGATGACCTTTTGCTTTCTTTATGTATGATGTCCTTGATGTCCTCCTACAACTCCTGGTATTCGGTCATTAATGTTCATTGTGTCGAATCTGTTCTAGAGATGGTCTCCAAATTCAGATGGGATATATATACTCAAGGTCATACTTGTTTTTGGAGCCCTGGTGGCACAGTGGTTAAGTAATAGAGCTGCTAACCAAAAGGTCAGCAGTTCAAATCTACCAGCCGCTCCTTGGAAACCCTATGGAGCAGTTCTGCTCTGTCCTGTAGGGTCGCTGTGGGTCGGCATCTACTCGATGGCAGTGGGTACAGACTTGTTTTAATTTTCATCAGCTTCAACTTAAATTTGCATATGAGTAATTGATGGTCTGTTCCGCAGTTGGCCCCTGGTGTTGTTCTGACTGATGATATCGAGCTTCTCCATTGTCTCTTTTCACAGATATAGTCGATTTGATTCCAGTGTATTCCATCCGGTGAGGTCCATGTGTATAGTCGCCGTTTGTGTTATTGAAAAAAGGTATTTGCAATGAATAAGTTGTTGACCTTGCAGAATTCTGTCATGCCATCTCTGGCATTGTTCTTTTACCAAGGCCGTATTTTCAAACTGTTGATCCTTCTTCGTTTCCAGCTTTTGCATTCCAGTCACCAGTAATTATCAGTGTATCTTGGTTGCATGTTTGATCAATTTCATACTGCAGAAGTTGGTAAAAATCTTTCAGTTTCCTCATTTGCCATTAATGGTCGGTGTGTAAATTTGAATAATAGTCATATTAACTTGTTTTCCTTGTAGGAGTATGGTTATTATCCTATCAGTGACAGTGTTGTACGTCAGGATAGATTATGAAATTTTTTTTTTGACAGTGAATGCAATGCCCTTCCTCTTCAAGTTGTCATTCCTGGCATAGTAAACCATATGTTTGTCTGATTCAGAATGGCCAATACCAGTCCATTTTAGCTAACTAATGCCTAGTATATCGATCTCTGTATGTTCCATTTCATTGTTGACCGCTTCCATTTTTCCTAGATTCATACTTCATACATTTCACGTTCCAATTACTAATTGATGTTTGCAGCTGTTTCTTCTCATTTAGTGTCATGCAACATCAGCCAGTGAAGGTCAACTCTACTTTGAGGAGGTAGCTCTTCCTCAGTTGTATTTTGAGTGCTTTCCAGCCTGAGAGGCTCATCTTCCAGCACTGGATCAATGTTCTGCAGCTATTCATAAGATTTTCACTGACCAGTGTTTTCAAAAGTAGACTGCCAGTAAGGTGATCCTGCTGGTATTTGAAATACTGGTGGCATAGCTTCCAACATCACAGCACCACGTAAGCCACCACAGTACAACAAACTGACAGCTGCATGGTTAACTTTTTAATTAGATCTGAATTTATTTTTTATGTCACTGGTTTTCTTTCTTGGGACTAGTCTAGCTTTTGGTGATAAAGAAGTCTGCCTTTATTATAGACATTTACTGTTTGTGGGAGGAAACACCATAGACTCTCTTCTGGGAATCTTGCCTGGTCATATTGTCTTTTCCAAATGATTACAGTATGCATGATTTACTTATTTATGTTTACTTTCATGAAACCAAGATGACTTTTATTTTTCTGTTTTCTAAGAAGATCATTCTGAAGATGCTGGAAAAATGACAAATGAAGACAAAATTGTTGTAGACAGAAGTGACTTGATCCCAAAAGTGTTAACTTTGAATGTAGGGGACGAGTTTTGTGGTGTGGTTGCCCACATTCAAACTCCAGAAGACTTCTTTTGTCAACAACTACAAAGTGGCCGTAAGTAAATTTTCTTGATTTGTTCAATCAAGATAACATACTTCAGCAGAGTCAGCATGCAAAATTAAAGATGATATATCAATATGTATTTATTCTGTTTAAGATGTGATCTATATCTACAGATAAGCTTGCTGAACTTCAGACATCGCTTAGTGAATACTGTGGTCGATTGTCTCCGCGCTCTGATTTTTTTCCAACCATTGGCGATATCTGTTGTGCTCAGTTCTCAGGTAAGGAAAGAGCGTTATTGGGTCACTTGTTCATTACCCAACTGAAAATTAGATGTATAGAAATCTCTGCATTTATCATTTGTTATTCTTATATTTAATTTATTACTGAGAATTTAGTAAAAACAACTGAAACAGTCTCAGTTTACACTGAATGGTTACATTTGAAGCCTGAGTATTAAAGTACACCAATTATGTTTTGAAACAAGCCTAGCTAAACTGGTTCAAAGGAATAAGGTGATGTGCATAAGGCAAGAGGGTCTGTGAGTGTCAGAGGGGTATTAAAGGAAGTTTGTTTTTAAAAATTTCATAAATCCTTTAGTTTTTTTGGGAGGCCTTGTGGCACAGTGGTTAAGAGCTTGGCTACTAACCAGAAGGTCAGCAGTTCGAATCTACGAGCTACTCATTGGAAGCCCTATGGGGCAGTTCTATTCTGTCCTATAGGATCGCTGAGTCAGAATCAACTTGACCGCAATGGGTGGGTTAGGTTTTTTTTATTTTTTGGAGACTGATTCAGATAATCCTGTTTATATAAATATGTAGATGTGGAACCTCCTAGTTTCATGTTTTTATCTGTTTTCTTTGGAACAACAAGAGGGTCTGGAAGCACAGAGCTGTCATGGCGCAGCCTCTGTATTTGATCAGGTCTTATCTTGTGAGTACTGGATTCTGTTAGTCTTTGCTGAAGGAGGTCCAGTGTATGCTCAGAGGGGGAGATAACAAGCTACAAGTAAGCCTCCAGTAAATTGCTTGCTTGGTTGATGGAGTCTGATTGATTCATACTGCCAGGTATTTTAAATTAGCCCTGCTTGATGCTTTAGCAAATGGCTCATTTATTGATCAAGACCTTGGGGATTCACATGACCAGGACATGATCTCTATCCTAATGAGCTAACTGTCTAAAAGGGAGCCAAGACATGTAAATAAATAATGACAGCATATGATATAAGTAGTATAATAGTAAGGTATGAATAAAACTTACATTTTAGGAGTTGAAGGCTTCTGGTGAACAAAAACAGCAGTGTCAAGTAAACATACGTGGTTCAGTAAAGCATGGTATTGTATTAAAATAAAATCTATAAATGACCATCCCTGATTTGAGGAGGAAGAGTTTTTGTTTATATTTACATTGAAAAAGCATTTGAGATTGAGTCTTCCTTTTTCCAGAGGATGATCAGTGGTACCGTGCCTCCGTTTTGGCTTATGCTTCTGAAGACTCTGTGTTGGTTGGATATGTAGATTATGGAAACTTTGAAATCCTTAGTTTGACAAGACTTTGTCCCATAATTCCAAAGTTGTTGGAACTTCCAATGCAAGCTATAAAGTGTGTGCTGGCAGGTATGAAAGTTTATGGTCCCCTTCTTCTTAAAATGTTTACTCAGAAGGTAAAGAAATGTATCTAGACATAATTTATCTCACTGCAAGAATACTCCTTAATAAAACATTTTGGAAATGCAGAATGCTTATTTTCTATCTGTAAAAAAATAAAATTTAGTGTGCCTGTAGTTATGGAACTTTTTTTTTTTTTTTTTTTTTTTGCTGTTTATAGAGACTACATTAACTGTATTATGGAAGGCTACTAACTGACATGAAAAGATACATGAAGAAGGGGAAATCCTGCTTATAAAAACAAGTACAATTTGATCATATGCTTAGAAATTCCTGCATGGGTAACTTGTCCCACTAGGATCGGGAGCTTCTTTCCATGTCAATCAGTTGCCTTCTGCAGCCTTCATTCAGATGTACCATAATTTAACTACTATCCAATATCCGAAGGGTACTTCCAAGTTTTTGCTATTACCGAAGATTTTGCAATATACCAAAGATTATTTCCTTAAGATACATTCCAGAGTGTAGTTACACTGCAGAATACCTCTGCAGAATACATTTTCACAGGTGGAGTGGTGCTGTCAGTGGTAGGCCCTTTTCATGTTCGTGATACATATTGTGGATGTCCTCCAGAAGGGGCTGAACTAGTTTACACACCCACTGAAATGCATGAGGGAGTCAGTTCCTTCACACATTGATTCACCAATAAATATTTCTGTATTATTTTACCTTGGCCGGTTTTGATAAGCTAAGCACTAAATCACTTCAGTTTGCTTCATTACCAGTGAGGCTGAACATTTTTTCATAAATTACTTGGCTCTTACATTTTATGAACCAACTAACCATACACTTTGCCCGTTTTTTGGTTGTTGATTTGTAAGTGCCCTTTCAGCATTGATTTGTGTTACAAATGATTTATATGTTAATATGAGGGACTAATGTTTCTTCCTGAATTGTTTTATCCTATTGTTTTTGAGTTTTAAAAGAACGGTATTGAAGTATAATTTGCATACCATAGGTTCACTGTTTTAAATTCAGTGATTTTTAGTAAATGCTTTTTAGTAAGTTGTGCAGCCATCACCATAATCCAGTTTTAGAATATTTCCATCACCCTAGTGAGTTTCCTTGTGCCTGTTTACAGTTAATCTTCACTCCTCAGGCAACAATCTACTTTCTGTCTATAGATTTGCCTTTTCTGAACATTTCATGTCAATGGAATTAGGATGGCTTTTTACATAGAAATATATAAGCTTTTCACAGGTTTTTTTTTTTTTTTTGTAATTTTTTCTTTTTGTAATTTTGTAACCATTTTCATCTGTAGAAACTCCTTCTGTTCAGGTGGGATATTTTGATTCTAATGTTTGTCGTAGAGTACTTTAACTTTGTGGACATTAGAGCCTAAATTTTTAAGTGCTTGCTTGTAAGAAATACTTTACCATTCTTTAAAAACTCTCCTTTAGGAGTAAAGCCATCATTAGGAATTTGGACTCCAGAAGCTGTTTGTCTGATGAAAAAAATTGTACAGAACAAAATGGTCACAGTGAAAGTGGTGGACAAGTTGGAAAATAGTTCTCTGGTGGAGCTTACGGATAAGTCTGTGACGCCTAACGTCAGTGTTACTAAAGTTCTAATAGAAGCAGGCTTTGCCATGGGCGAGAAAGGAATAGTGACAAATAAAGCCAGCGACATGAAAGAAGCCAGTGGTAAGTGAGATGTATAGCAGATAATGTCTGTACTGGGGTTTAGATGGCTCTGTAAATGAGTGGGTTCTTGTGCTTTTGAGAAGAATTGACATTGAGTGCCTTCTTTTAAAATCAAGCATTATTCTAAATACACTTAAGAGTTTAGAAAACTGGAAATTTTTTGAAAGTTTTCTGGGTCACTGGCATCTGAAGAATCATCAGAAATGTGAATTTGAAATTCAATGAGGTAATAACTGTTAATTTTAAGACTGACTGATTAATTTTCTGATAAAGTCACTCAGAAAGTCACTGGAAATTCAGTTCTTCAAAAGCAGATTCTTCAGTGCCCATCCCCTGACCTCTCACTGCCTCTCTGGCCATTTGTTTTGCAAAGTGTCCGTTTATTTTCACAGTTTCTTTGGATGTAGAAGCAAAAACAGATCCGTTGGAGTGGACATGGGTTGAACTTGCTGTTGACCAAACAGTAGATGTTGTGGTCTGTATGATATATAGCCCTGGAGAGTTTTATTGCCATGTGCTTAAAGAGGATGGTAAGTTGACTCTTCACCGTTCTTTTTATAACTACATTGGTGTAAATAATAATTTTATTTAGATGAGTTTATTACTATTAAAAGCACTCTCTTCAAGAAGGGCTAAATGGTTATAGAAAGATTTTATTGTGTTTTAAGTCATTATTTCTACTTTCACCAATCTCTCTTTATATTTAAATTGGTATAGATTTCACAGAATGTCTCCTAAATTCATTTTTGAAAATTAAGTTGTTAATTTTATTGAACTATAGCCTACACAGAGATAAGTGCACAAATAAGAGTCTTGCATGATGAATTATCACAATGTCAACACACTTGTATAACCAGCATCTAGGTCAAGAAATAAAGCATTAGCAGTATCCCAGAAGTTTCCTTCACGTTTCATCTGATCTCTACCCCTTCTTTCTTTCAAAAATAAACACTGTCTTGCCTTCTAATAAAATAAATTAGTTTCTCCTGTTTTTGAACTGTATGTAAGTGGGGTCATACAGGATGTACTCTTCTGTGCCTTGCTGTGAGATTGATCCATTGTTTTCACTTGTAGCTGTAGCTCGTTCTTTATGTTGCTAAGAGTGTTCCGTTGCATGAGTGTCCCGCAGTTTATTACTCCTTTCTGCTCTTGATCATTTGGGTTGTTTCCAGTTTGGACCTATAAAATGATGTTGCTGTGAACATTCCTGTCCAGATCTTTTGCACATGTGCGTGTATTCCCGTTGGGCATTTAACTAGGAGTGAAATTACAGGGTCATGAAGGGTATGGAGCCCTCGTGGCACAAGTGTTTCAGTGCTCGGCTGCTAACTGAAAGGTTGATGGTTCGAACCCACCCAGCGGCTCCATGGGAGAAAAACTTGGTGATCTGCCCCTGTAAAGATTACAGCCAAGAAAGCCCTATAGGGCAGTTCTTCTGTATTACATGGGATTGCTTTGAGTTGAAATCAACTTGACAGCACCTAACAACAAAGGGTATGTGCATTTTAAGCTTTGGTCAGTGAATGCTGAAGAGTTTTCCAAAGTGATTATGACAGATTACATACTCTCAGTTTGAGAGTTCTAGCTGCTCCACATCCTCATAAACACTATGTTTTCTGTCCTTATCATTTGACTCATTCTGGTGAGCATTGTTAATCGTAATTTTCCTAAATCTTGATTTCTAGTTTAACGTCAAATGAGGATGTTAAACAAGATAACTAAGTCTCTGTCTAGCCCCCAAATTCTGAGATTTGTCATCCCTTCATTCAGAATCATCTGGTAGGCTACTACTTTGTATAAGGTAAAATTCAAATTTTTAAAGTTCCTTTTTACTTATTTTCATAGGTGATTGTACAAGCGTATGGTACAAAAAAGAGAACTTAAAAAGGGGTATATAGTGGAAAAGAGTTTCCCACTTCCTCCTCTCAATTTTATAAATAACCTTCCAGAGGTACTCTTAGGTTGTTATTGTTGTTGATTTGGACTCTTGGTAACCTCACATGTGCAGAGCAGAACTGCTCCATTTAGGGGTTTCAAGGCTGTGACCTTTTAGAAGCACATTGCCAGGCCTTTCTTCTGAAGTGCCACTGGATGGGTACAAACCGCCAACCTTTTGGCTAGTAGTTGAGTGCTTAACTGTTTGTACCACCCAGGGACTTTCTTCTGTTATTAACATCTTACATAATCATGGTACATTTGTTACAACTAAGAAACCAACATTAGTATATTATTATTAATGAAACTCCAGACTGTATTTGGATTTGACTAGATTTCCCCCTCATATCCTTTATCTATTCTAGGATCTAATTGGTGAGACTACATTGATGCATAGTTACCATTCTTTCTAATGATTATCTGGTATCCCATTGTATGGACTTATTCTAATTTAATTAACTTAGTTATGGATGAATAAGAGGTTTCTAAGCATTTTCCGTGTAAACCAAAAATATCCCCTGAAGTCTTCTTAAAACTAAACGGTTTTTTGGCTTAACTAATAAAGAATGTCTGCCTTGAGCATTGTACTCTTTTAAGATTAAGGGTCGGGTTGACGACAGCAACTCAAAAGATTAGATAGAAATTTAGGAAGCAGTGAGTTTGTTAATGGGGGAGGGACAACTCGGGAAAGGAGGGTTAGAATGGTTTCATAACTGGAAAAATGTAATCAATCAGTGGCATCACTAGGGAGGTTCAGGGGTGTGTACCACACCAGGTGGCACTGTCAGAGGGGGTGACACCGAAATTACTGTCTATAAAATTTTTGTGCAGTGTTTCAACATAAATTTATTATTTTTTATAAAAACATCCCTGTAGTTATAACAACAAAGACATTTTTTGTAAGCCCAGCTTACATGTATCAATTTACCTATAAGGCTAAAACTGTATGGTAATTTACTTTTTGAACGACAACTTGAAGAGGAATAGCATTGCATTCGTCATCAAAAAGAACATTTCAAGATCTAGCCTGAAGTACAACACTGTCAGTGATAGGATAATATCCATACACCTACAAAGAAGACCAGTTAATACGACTATTATTCAAATGCATCCTGACTGCATGTATGATTCAAATTTACACAAATTGATTGAACATGCAGTCAGGATGCATTGATAGTTACTGGTGATTGGAATGCAAAAGTTGGAAACAAAGAAGAAGGATAAGTAGTTGGAAAATACGGCCTTGGTGATAGAAACGATGCTGGAGATCGCATGATAGAATTTTGCAAAACCAATGACTTCTTCATTGCAAATACCTTTTTTCACCAACATAAACGGCGGCTGTACACATGGACGTAGACAGGTGGAATACACAGGAATCAAATCGACTATATTTGTGGAAAGAGACGATGGAAACGCTCAATAACATTGGTCAGAACAAGGCCAGGGGCCGACTGCAGAACAGACCATCAGCTGCTCGTATGCAAGTTCAAGTTGCAACTGTAGAAAATTAGAACAAGTGCACAATAGTCAAAGTATGACCTTGAGTATATCCCACCTGAATTTAGAGACCATCTCAAGAATAGATTTGACACGTTGAACACTAATGATCAAAGACCAGACAAGTTGTGGAATGACATCAAGGACATCATACATGAAGAAACTAGGTCATTAAAAAGACAGGAAAGAAAGAAAAGACCAAAATAGATGTCAGAAGAGACTCTGAAACTTGCTGTTGAACGTCAAGTAGCTAAAGCAAAAGGAAGAAATGATGAAGTAAAAGAACTGAACAGAAAATTTCAAAGGGCAGCTTGAGAAGACAAAGTGAAGTATTATAATGACATGTGCAAAGAGCTGGAGACAGAAACCCAGAAGGGAAGAACATGCTCTGCATTTCTCAAGCTGAAAGAACTGAAGAAAAAATTCAAGCCTCAAGTTGCAATAGTGAAGGAGTCTATGTGGAAAATATTAAACGACACAGGAAGCATCAAAAGAAGATGGAAGGAATACACAGAGTTGTTATACCAAAAAGAATTGGTCGACGTTCAACCGTTTCAGGAGGCAGCATATGATCAGGAACCGATGGTACTGAAGGAAGAAGTCCAAAGTGCACTTGAAGACATTGGCGAAAAACAAAGCTCCAGGAATTGATGGGATATCAGTTGAGATGTTTCAACAAACGGATGCAGTGCTGGAAGTACTCACTTGTTTATGCCAAGAAATTTGGATGACAGCTACCTGGCCAGCTGACTGGAAGAGATGCATGTTTATGCCTATTCCCAAGAAAGGTGATCCAACTGAATGCGGAAGTTATCAAACAATATCATTAATACCATACGCAAGTAAAATTTTGCTGAAGATCATTCAAAAGTGGCTGCTGCAGTATATCGACAGGGAACTACCAGAAATTTAGGCTGGATTCAGAAGAGGACGTGGAACCAGGGATATCATTGCTGATGTCAGATGGATCCTGACTGAAAGCACAGAATACCAGAAAGATGTTCACCTGTGTTTTATTGACTATGCAAAGGCATTTGTTATGTGGATCATAAAAAATTATGGATAACATTGCGAAGAATGGAAATTCCAGAACACTTAATTGTGCCCATGAGGAATCTACACAGATCAAGAGGCAGTTGTTCCAACAGAACGAGGGGATTCTGCGTGGTTTAAAGTCAGGAAAGGTGTGCATCAGGGTTGCATCCTTTCACCATACCTATTCAGTCTTCATGCTAAGCAATAATCTGAGAAGCTGGACTATATGAAGAACGGGGCTTCAGGATCGGAGGAAGACTCATTGACAGCCTGTGTTAGGCAGATGACACAACGTTGCTTGCTGAAAGTGAAGAGGACTTGAAGCACTTACTGATGAAGATCAAAGACCACAGCCTTCAGTATGGATTACACCTCAATGTAAGACAGAAATCCTCATAACTGGACCAATAAGCAACATCATGGTAAGTGGAGAAAAGAGTGAAGTTGTCAAGGATTTCATTTTACTTGGATCCACAGTCAGCACTCATGGAAGCAGCAGTCAAGAAATCAAAAGACACATTGCATTGGGCAAATCTGCTGCAAAAGACCTCTTTAAAGCGTTGAAAAGCAAAGATGTCACCTTGAAGACTAAGGTGTGCCTGACCCAAGCTGTGGTATTTTCAGTCGCATCGTATGCATGCAAAAGCTGGACATTGAATAAGGAAGACCAAAGAATTGACACCTTTGGATTGTGGTGTTGGCAAAGAATATTGAATATACCATGGACTGCCCAAAGAATGAACAGATCTGTCTTGGAAGAAGTACAACCAGAATGCTTCTTAGAAGCAAGGATGGCGAGACTAGGTCTTACGTACTTTGGACGTGTTGTCAGGAGGGATCAGTCCCTGGAGAAGGACATCATGCTTGGTAAAGTAGAGGGTCAGCAAAAAAGAGGAAGACCCTTAAGGAGTTGGATTGACCCAATGGCAACAACAGTGGGCTCAAGCATAACAAGGTTTGTGAGCATGGCGCAGGACCGGGCGGTGTTTCATTCTTTGGTGCGTGGGGTTGCTGTGAGTCAGAACCAACTCAACGGCACCTAACAGCAACGCAGCAAGGATTCCGTATGGTCTGGTATGGGAGGAGGTCCGTGGGGCAGAGTGGCGACGCCATGAGTTACTGCACTGGGTGACACCAACCCTAGTGATGCCACTGTAATAAGTGTCACTGAATTGTACATGTAGAAATCGTTGAATGGTGTGTGTTCTGTGTATATATTCTCAACAACAAAAATAAATTATAAAAAACAAAAAATAATCCTTGACCTCTGTGACTTGTACATCTGGGAGTATATCCTTGGAACAAATTCCTAAAATTGTAATTATTAGGTGAAAGGATGTGTGTGATTGCAACTTTGAGAGTGTCCTTCGTAGAAGTTGGCCAAGATAATTCCTAACAGCAGTGCGTCAGAGTGCATTTCCCCATGTTACTTTCTGTAAGTGTCCTTAAACTTTTTATTTTGGCTGATTTGAAAGGTGAAAATGCTAACTCCTTATATTTAATCTTCATTTCTGTGAATGGGCCCTTGTCACATATTTTAAAAGTTTTTCTTTTTATTCTTCTATAGTGGTTCAAATTCCTTTGCAGGTAGTCCCCATCTTATGACAGGGTTCTGTTCCGACAGCTCCATCATGAGTTGGTTCTTATGTAAGTCAAATACTTTTCTTTCCCTTGACAATTCTGTCGTAATTCGATTCTGACGTAAGTCAGATACTGTATTTTTTTTTTTTAGTTTTCATTATCATTGCCTTTTATATCAGTATCTTTATAAATCTGATCTTCTTTATTTGTCTTTGAACATCTGTGTATGAACATCTGAGAATAACATCAGCAGATTATGAGCTGCAACATTGTACGTAGTACACATTACTAATGATAGGATATACCTCCCCCCCCAAAAAAAAAAAGTTGTAAGTGCAGTTCGTGGTAACTCAAATCCGTCATTAACTCGGGGACTACCTGTACTTGGCATTTTAAAGCTCTCCATGGTCTGAGTCTTTCCAGCATATCTGGTGTTTCTCTTCAGTGGCTCACCTTTCCCCTTCTCTACTTCTTCATACTGCTTCCCCCCAAGTATTTTTTGGCTGCTTCATTCTGTAAACTTAGCCTCAGAGCTGCTATCTGGAATCCACTCTCCTTTTCCATCAAATATGTCACATTTCAAATTTCTGTGAAGCCTCTAGCACACAGAGCTCACCTCTCTGAATTTCTTTAGTAAACATTATCTGTACCATTCATGTAGTGATTATATCTACTTCAAGACAGCTTTTATGTAACCTTTCTTTCTGTTGGACTTCTACACTGTTTCCTTGTCCACATGCAAAGCTCATGCTCTAGTATACTGGCAATAATGTCACAGTCATGCCACCATGCCCAGTAAATCATTGGTTTTGGGTTGATTCAGAGTATTAAGTAAATAACTCATTTGGCCAATTAATTTTTTAATAAGGAAGAGGGAAAAGCATTTTGAGATTTTATGGTTGAAACATTTTCTTCCTTTAAAGGAAATTCTGTGTTCTACGTGTTTGTTTTTTAACATTAAATGCAGCATGTGTATTGTATTTCAGCTTTAAATAAACTCAGTGATTTGAACAAATCACTAGCAGAGTATTGCCAGCGGGAGTTGCCTGACGGTTTTAAGCCAGAAATAGGACAACCTTGTTGTGCTGTTTTTGCAGGTGAGTTGCAGTTGGTGTGATCTTGACTTTATTAGAACCTTATTTTTAGTGTGTACTTCTTCCTGAAGTTTCAGCAGTTATTTTTCACAACCAAGATTAAATGAATGTTTAAGATGTTGTGTGTTTTTCTTTCTCTGTTTGTAACAAGGAACCCCCAAATGATACTTTCTCACCTAAACTGTGTTAAACATTATTTTAATGCTTTTCTTTCTGGAATTTCTGGTAATAAAATAAGTTAGATAATGGAAGGACTATTCTCCACAGGCTCAGTGTTTCTTCTGGTCACTCTGTGCATGTTTGTCTTGAAAATATGTTTGATGAAATACCTTGATTTCATTGCAAGAATTTCTGCTATTTATTTTTATATTATTTTATCAAATAACAAGTAAAACAGTCTAAGCCATTAGTGATAAGAGTGTTGTCAGTATCAAAGTTGATTAAATTTTACTTTCACATTCTGTTCATTGGATATGTTATGAATGAAATCCTTATATTAGATGTAAAAATTTGGTGCTGTGAAATTTTTTGGAGATATTCTAAAAATAAATTTTGAGAATTCTTATAGGAATTTTTGAATGAAAAGTAAAGACATCATCTGAGGAAGAGAGCAAGTTTATTAGCTACTAGACAAAGGATGTCTTTTTCAGGATGAAAATTTCAAATGTTAATAGAAAGGAAATATTCCCTGTTAAAACCTTTGTGTTAAATCTAGGTGATGGTAATTGGTACCGTGCCTTAGTCAAGGAAATCTTACCAGATGGGAACGTTAAAGTACATTTTGTGGATTATGGAAACATCGAAGAAGTTACTGCAGATGAGCTTCAAACAATCTCATCGAAATTTTTGAAACTTCCATTTCAAGGGATACAGTGTTGGTTAGTAGGTATGGTACAGAATAAGAGATTTTCTCAACTGTCTTCTAATGCTTTTAGGGTCTATAAGCTTCTGAGTATTAATATCTGTAATTTTAGGGTTTTGTGTAAATTAGATGATTCTGCTTCATATTAAAAAATTTAGAAATGTGTTTTTTAAAGATACTGACCTGAACGCCCAGTGTTCATGGCAGAGGAGGGAAGCAGCTGCTTTTCTGTACAACTGATAGGGATGAAAACAGGAATGACTTCCCTGAAGGCATTAAGGCAGGATTGCTTAAGAGTCTCAGTGATTCATACCTTTTGATTTAGCACTTTTACCCCTAATAATTTATCCCAAAGAAGTCATCTTGGAATTGCACAAAGTTCAGCTACAGGGAAATTCATTATAGTGTTGTTAATAACAGCAAAACAGCCTAAATAGCCAGTAATAGAGGATTGGCTAAATGATGATCCATATAATAAATAATAATACCTTTTTCATAGAGTTATTGTGAGGATTAACTGAATGTTTAGAACAGGGCCTAGAACTCAGAAAGTTCTATTTAAGTGTTTGCTGTTATTACATAGTCATTAAAATGATGTTAAGTATATGTTACTGATACGAAGAATTGTTCATGATGCAAGTGAAGAAAGCAAGTTGTAAAGACTCAGGATAGCATTGTGATTAAGAGCACAGACTCTGGAACCAGCTCTGCTACCTACTAGTTTTGAGACCTTAGGCAAATTATTTAAACTGGAAAATGTTAAGACTTTCCACAAGGAGTCATTAAGAATAAAAGAGATTAAAAAAATAATAAAGTACTTAAACAGTGCTTGTCGTTACACTTGTAAGTTACTATAATTATTATGAAATTACAATAAAAATTATATTTTAAATTATGTATTTTGATTTACAATATTAATTTCCCTTTATAAGAGAAATATGTGTATGTGCACATGTGTATATCTCCATCTGCACATGAATATTGTTGATGGTTGGATACCAGAGTGTTAATAGTAGTCATGTCTAGAAGCATAAATGTTTCCATTTTTTATTTTGTATTTTCCTTATCTGTTTTGTTTTCTACTTATTCTACAGTAAATATGTTTCAGGTGGTTTTTTTTTTTTTTTTTTTTAAGTTACCATGTTTTATATCAATGTTTCTCAAAATGTGATCCCCAAACCAGCAGGATCAACATGATGGTTTATTAAAAAATGCAAATTCTCAGTCCAGATGCCAGATCCACTAAATTAAAAACTCTAGGCTGGGACCCCACAATCTGTGTGTTAACAAGCCTCTAGGTGATTCCAACACAAGCCAAAGTGTGAGAATCACTGTGTTATGCAAATAAGGGTGTAAGTTATAATTACCTAAGAAAAATAATTTATGGTTAAGTAATTTAAAATGACAGTTTGAAATTATCGTTAGAAAACTGTCCACAAAAGTGAAAGAGTTGACAGTTGACATCTGTTAGCAGCATAGTTGGTAATTCATCCTTGTGTGTGTGACAACACAAGGGTGGATTCTAAAAGAAAGAATAATCCTATTTTTGCCTATTGGAGAAGTTCCAGGTGAAAATATGTTAGTGGGGAAAGTAAAGGAAGATCCTGAGCCTTCTAAAACCCTGGTGGTATGTTTGCAAATGCATTATCTGTAGCTCGGGCATGGAGTATATAGATACATAATTGAATATTGAAAAAAAAATACTCAAAATTGCTGACCTGAATGGTAAACTTGGAAGGACCTAGTCCTGGGTACTGTTGAAGCAAAAATGCAGCTCATGTACAGAATTATTTTTAATGCCGTTGTTGCTTTCCAGATATACAGCCTAGAAACAAACACTGGACTAAAGAAGCCATAGCAAGATTTCAGATGTGTGTCGCAGGGATAAAACTCCATGCCAGAGTGGTTGAAATCACCGAAGATGGAGTGGGAATTGAACTCACCGATCTTTCCACTTCTTATCCCAGAATAATTAGTGATGTTCTGATTGGTGAAGATCTGGTTTTAACAACTGGTTCACCACCTAAAGACTTGCCAAGTAACAGACCTGTTGATAAATGTGATCTTCAAATTGATGCCCAGGGACCTCAGGGTAATGTTTTTTTAACCTTTTATTCATTTAAACTTATATTATCCTTTGTTTGTATAGGCTATGGAAAATTTCTTATCCTAAAATTATCTAAATCCTGTAGAAATAGGCTTTGTAGAAATAGATTAATAGGTTATTAAAGCTAATTTAATGTTAATTTAGTATTAAAACATTAAACACTGTACTTGTTTTTAATGTACTTATCAGGTAAACCTGTATCCTATAGCTATGAATTCCTTAAAGCTTGAATAAAATTTAAGAATTATACTAAATATGCAGTATACTAGAGGAGTATGATCATTCAAGGATTCTCATTGTAGATGGAACTTTTCTTGTAATGCCCAGAAAATCGCTCAAGTAGAGTAGATTATTTTGTGAAAACACAATCTTTGATTTGGACAATTGCTTCACATCAGTAATCAGTTGATGAACAGATTATGGATTGAATAAATAGATAACTGGGAAAGAATACTAAATTTTGTCTATTTCATGTGAGACCTATGTTTTATATATTTTTAGCCATGTCTTCAGCTGAGCAATGGAAGACGATAGAATTTCCAGTTAATAAAATTTTACAAGCAAACATCTTAGAAATCATAAACCCAAACTTGTTTTATGCTTTACCAAATGAGATGCCAGGTAAGAAAAATTTGAGACATATGTATGTTTATCTTTTTAACTGTATAGCAAAAGCGCTTATCATGAACTCCTTTGAAGATGGGGGCAAGGAGAGTCATGATGTTTGTTTCAGTCATCATTTTAAGGAAGAATAGATCATAGTAACACTTAAGGCAAATTTATTTGTAAAAACACAAATGCAAACAGCAGGCAATGCCTTGTAATCAGCACTTGCTCAGCGTGGTCTTTTTATAACAAAAAAGTATTCTTAATTACTGTACTATCTCTTGTTTAAAAACAAGAATGTATTTATCTACACTGAAATGTATTTATAAGCTAACCTTCTACAACCATTTAAGAGAATATGAACCAAAACTACTTTAGACATTTTTAAAAGACTACTTTTGTAGTCAGACCGTAATCATAGCTTTTCTGCGTCTTAGAGACTTAGAAAGAAATGTTTTACCCTAGACCAAGTCATGAAGAAAAATAGCATCCAAAAATTGACTTTTAGTTTTCCTTTTTTGCTTCGTGGAAAACTTGAATGTATTTGAATGTATCCTTGTAGAATCAGAAGGAGAGTTAGTGCAGATTGGGTGGTATCTATTTAAGTTGCAGGCACTTCAAGGCTGAAAATGAACATTTTGTTTCCAATGGTCAAACCTAAAATGAGTGGTGATACCAATAACTGCTGTGAAGTTTGTCTCTAATATTATAAATAATCATCTTTAATTTGTATAGTAGAAAGCAGGGGGTTAGGATTATTTGGTCCTGACAATAACATGGGATAATGAACTGGAAGTACTATTGAGGATAACCTTGCTTTGTTTCATTAAATATAATGCACTTTCCGAAAAGTACATGAAACTGTTGTTAAGAATGCAGCTCAGTGAGCTTTCACAAAGTGTCAGGAAACGCGCGCCAGAGGGTTTCCTCCTGCCCCTCTTAGTGCTGCGTCTTCTTCACAGAAGATGACCAAACCAAACGTGGCATATTTATTTTTTTGATTAAATGTGTATTTTAATATACAGTGTTTTTTGATTGAATGGACTAGACCTTCTTTTGTATACTGTTGTAAATAAAATAGCATTGGAAAGTTCTTAAAAAACGGTTGCTTTTTATATATTTTAGAAGATCAGGAAAAACTCTGTATGCTGACAGTCGATTTGTTAGAATATTGCAATGCTCAGAAAAGCCCACCATCCTATAGCCCCAGAATTGGAGATGCATGCTGTGCCAAATACACAAGTAAGCTTATTTTCTATTAAAGGTAACACATTTTCCTGTCCTCTTTTATGTGAGGTTATGTAGCCTTTCTTTTAGATGCAAGTGTCATTTGATTAGATGGAGAAACTAGGAGGCCAAGTTGTGCTTTTAATTCATGTGTTTGGATCATTTGGCTTTTCTCTGTCCCTTAGCTGTAGGTTAGGTTTAGGCAAGGATATAGGTAGATTCCTGTACTAGGAAATCTGCCAGTCTTTCTAGGTAACCAGCTCTGAACAACCATATTCTATTATGGTGGATCAGTAACTTCATATTTAAATTGCAAGTGTTTATAGAGCTGTATGTGTGCATGTACTAAAAGAAGAAAGAAATGTGTCAGGGATTCAGACTTGTTGAAGTGGGTAGACTTTAGCCATTCTCCTGTTATTTAATATTTCATGTTGACAAATTTTGTTTGCTAGTATAAATGACATTTGCAGTGAATATTCTTGGGCAGAAATTTTGGTCACTGAGTACAAATATATTAGGATGAATTTTCAGGAATGGAATTCCTAAGGCAAAGGTTATATATTGTTTTATAAGTTCTAGAAGCATATTGCTCTCTGGGCATCTTAAAGAAGTGTCCGTATGTGCTGGGAGTTGGTGAGCAGGCTAGTTTCATCATTCCCTTGCCAACAATGGAAGTTAAAATGCTTTCAGCCTGTTGCCCAAATAATGTCTCTGTTAATTCATTTGTAAGTTTAGATTTACAATTAAAATTGTTTGTTTAGTTTTCTTTTTCTTTTATGTGACAACTAGATCTACACTTTCTCTCCCTTTCTTTCCAGTAGAAATGTCATAATTTTTATTAGATAAGCATTCTGTATTAGTATTACTTAAACACTATTCCCAGCTGAGCCACGTATTATATACTATGATTACTTTTTTCTTTTACGTGCTTTTCTATTTCAGTTAATATTCTGTATGTTTTCATTGATTATCCCCAGTTCTCTACATTTCTGTAAATTCCCTCAATACATCTAAAGACATCAGGTACTGTAACAATTTTTATCATTTTGGAAGCATCTTCAAGCCTTCTCACCTGCTCCTGTGAGGGAGCTCCACTCGTCCTCCAGCCTGAGCTGTCCTTGTTTCTTGGATTTCTGTCCTCCCCTACCTTGATGGCTAGACTTCTCCCTCCCTCCCCTTGTTTTCTCAATCCCCGGCTTCCCTTTTGATTTTCTCCAATATTTGGGTGCAGCCCATCCTCCAGAAGCTTCCTGAGAAGAGGTACATGTAAGATAAATTTCCTGTTAACCCCATGTTTGAAAAGTCTTTGTTCTACCCTAGTAGTTAATTAATAGTTTGGCTGGATAAGGAATTCTAGGGTGGAGCTCATCTTCTCTTTAAAATTTTGAAAGCATTGCTTTATTGTCATTTAGCTGTTAGTATTGCTGGTCAGAAGATAGATGTCATTCAGATTCTCCAATCTTTGTACAGATATTTTTTCGTATCTGGAATTTTTAGTATCGTCCTCATCCCCTGTCTTTTTAAACGTACAGTGGGACTTAGTGTTGGTTTTCTTTCCACCATTTTGCTGGGCACTTGGTGGACATTTCATCTAGAATTTCATGGGCTTCATTTAATTCTGAGAAATTTTCCTGAATTAATTCTTTTATATCCTTCTTTTACTTCTGTTCTCTTTTAGGAACTCCAGGTATTCTAATGTTGGACTTGAACTCTTCTGCGAAATTTCCTTTTTTCACTTTCATCTTTTTTGTTCTGTTTTTAAAGAAATTTCCTCTTTCAGCTGTTTTTACTGAGTTTTTAAATGCTAATATCAGACTTCTAGTTTCAAGAGCTTTTCTGTTTGTTTTCTGAAGTTGTTTGTTTGTTTAAATGCCATCTCGTTTCAAGAATGGAATGCCATTTCTCCAAGGATTTTGATACCAGTCTTTTCATTTTCATTGTCTCATTCTTCCTTTGTCTCGGTTCCCTTGGGTTCCTTTTTCGTTTGTTTTGGTCTCTTCTTTCATGTTAGAAGTTTTCTTCAAATGCCTGGTTATCCTTTGCTGTTCACTTATTTAAGATGGGGCACTAAAAAGTTACTTGGAAGTTTCTTTGTGCTTGGGCAGGGCTTGTCCTTGGTGGCCCTCATTGTAGGGTGATCTGACTCTGCCATTTCTTTGGGGCTCCTGATGTTGGTATCTGGAGGTGCTTTCAGTTGGGATGGTTGTCTCCTGCCTGATCATGCTTTGTAGCAACTTAAAAATCGGTATCATGTATAAATGCGTTCATAAACTAAAAGGTCTATATAGATGTCTTGGGAAATAACTCTGTATCCTTTACCCAGTTCTCGTTTTTAGTTCCACCTCTACTCCTGCTTTTGAATGGGTGGTATCAATTATTGAGCCTTGGGAGTCAGAGAGTTTTGAGATACAAACTTGGATGCTTCTGGGCTTCTCTACTGGCATTGTGCAGTTCTGGGTTCTGCTGAGTCATTTCCATGCATCTGCTTTCTAGCTTCCAAAATTAGATTGTCTTGTCTTGTGGTTTTATGCCTTTTTCTTTTTAATCCAATTATTGTTTTTTGTTCATTTGTTTGGTTTCTTGTAGGATTTGAGAGGGAGTAGATGTGAATGCTTATATTTAATGTGGACTCTTTAACAAGAAATCTTCTCAGGAATTTTTAAGTGATTTGAATGTAACTTCAAATGATCATCTTAAGGGAAGAGAGGTCACCGAATGTGCCTTCTTACCTGAGTTCCATTGTATTTTCAGGTGATGATCTCTGGTACCGTGCCATTGTTCTGGGGACGTCAGAGGCTTATGTGAAAGTGCTCTATGTGGACTATGGAAACATTGAAACTCTGCCTCTTTCCAGAGTGCAGCCCATCACCACCAGCCACCTGGAGCTTCCTTTCCAAATTATCAGATGTTCATTCGAAGGTAGACAGTTAAGTCACTCTCTAATTTGAGTGTCTGTGGGATTTTTTCCTATGATTTATGGCTGTAAATCTGAATCAAATGGGTACTTCAAGTAACTGCTTATATTTCTAAACATTAAGCAGGGTTAACAAATTTCCCCTTTTTTATCTTTAATTCTCACAAAAACTATTTTCAGTTAGTCTGTCTTTGGTCAGCGAAAAAGAGGAAGACCCTCAATGAGATGGATTGACATAGTGGCTGCAAGTGGGCTCAAACGTAGCAATGATTGTGAGGGTGGTACAGGACTGGGCAGTGTTTCGTTCTGTTTATAGGGTCGCTATGAGTCAGAGTATACTCAGCAGCACCTAACAACCTAGCAATGTCTTTGTTTTACGGATTAGGTTCAAAACATGAAGGTTCGGAGATTCTGTTTTGCCCTGGGTTGCAAAGCTAGTAAGTGGCAGGACCAGGCTTAAGAACCGTGTCATCTGACCTTTTATCTGGAGGTGTTTCTTCTCTGTCACAGCTCTCTCTTTAGAGACTAAAAACCACAACCATTTGCCGTCAAGTTGACTCTGACTCATGGCAGCCCCAAGTATATCAGAATAGAACTCTGTTCCGTAGTGTTTTCAACGGTTGGCTTTTCAGAAGTAGGTGTGGCCTTTCTTGCAAGGCGACCCTGGGTGAACTTGAACCACCAACCTTTCAGTTTGCGTCACCCAGGACTCCTTTAGAGACTAGAAGTATTCAAATGACACGTTTTTTTTTGGCTACCTTACTATGCATTCTAAATCTGCATGTGTTTGTCTTTTCAGTTGGAATTTGAATGAAGTGAACTAAATGCTAAAAAGGCTTTTTACTGTTACTCCTGATTTCCTTTCCCAGAAATCCTAGCAGATAATATCACACTGGTTGCTTCATAGACTGCTTTGGTTTTGACTCAGAGAGTGAGCTGGAAAATTGTCTTTATTTATTGTTTGTTTCTCCCCTCCAGAATGTATGTCCATTAGGACAGAAATTTTCTGTTTTGTGCCCTCTAGATCTAGATTAGTGCTTGACACAGAGTAGATGATTAATAAATATTTACTGAATAAATTTAATTTTTCTGAATGCAACAGCAGTAGTACATCAAAGCATACCTAAACCCAGATAAAAATCAGTAAATATTTTGTCTGTTATCCTAAGATCAGATAATTTATCTAAATACCATCTTATTTAAAGAGACTTGAAGATTAACTGTAATATTTCATTTCTTCTAGGACTAATGGAATTGAATGGAAGCTGTTCTCAATTAATAATAGAGCTGTTAAAAAATTTCATGTTGAACCAGAAAGTAATGATTTCTGTAAAAGGAGTTAACAAGAATGTCCATACCGTGTCAGTTGAGAAATGTTCAGAGAACGGTCCTGTTAATACAGCTGATAAGCTGGTGATGCGTGGGCTAGCACAAAACAGCACATCTCGGAAGCAAGGTGCTTTTAATAAAGGTATTTTCTTCAGCTTTAATTGATAACAGATGTAATTCAACTGATTACTGCCTGTGGCCACATTCCCCTCTTCCCCCTCCTTTAGAAAGGGTGAGGCAGCGCTCTGATTCCTGTTGCCACCTCAGAGGAGCTGCCTGGGTGGAAGCAGTCCACCCTATCGGGATTTTCCCGAGGTCGGGCTTGAACAGTATCGTCACTGTGACTGACGCTGAGCGCTTTAAGAATGTCAAGCATTCTGCATGCCCCTTACTTCCAACTTATTTTTGATCCTGGTCACAGTGAGAAGAAAGCATATTTTTGAGATTGGATCTTACTGGTACTTCATAAGATTTTTTATTTTTTATTTTTGGCAAAATAAATATCCCATATACGATAGGCAAAGACCTAAACTTTGGGTATGAGGGCATTAATTTGGTAAAATTCAGGTCACCGTAGGTAGAGAACTTCAAAGCCCAAATGAAAAGTCCTTTGTAATTGTAACTCATGCCCAAGGGCCAAATCTGTGTGTGTTCAAACTCTTAAGTTTTTTTGTTATTTGTATTCTGTTATCTAATGGCTTCTTGTATTTGTTTATAGAGAAGCCGTGCAGGGTGAATTGCTGCTGCACAGAGTTACGGAAACAAGTGAGTACAATTTCCTTTTAGTGAAATTATACTCCTACTAAAGTGTTAGAAATTAAATAATGCTATTTCTTTTTCACTCATAGGTTGAAAAACATGAACAGATTCTCCGCTTTCTGTTAAACAATCCAACCAATCTAAACAAATTTGTTGAAATGAAAAAACTGTTAAAAAGTTAAGTAAGTTCAATTTTGATGTCCTTGCCACCTCTGTAACCATGGATATAGGACCATATCCAGTCATATTGTTAGGATAGACCTGATTGAGTGAAGCACATAGGAATGCGGTACCTTGTTTTGTGATCTGATGGTCCGGGGTTCGGTTGTAATCTTGTTGCCGTCTTCCTAGGTCTTATTTATTACTGCTCGTGGAACTGAGCTCCAGGGTGTTCCTTTTGCAACAACTTGTTGTTTGCTTTTGAGAATGCTCATGTTGTTGATAACATTGAGGGACTTGTAAAAATGGTTGAGGTAAAGCGTTGTCTCAATTCTGTGCGTCTAGGTTTGATGTTAATTCTTCAGTTGTACACATTCCTATAAAAATGTTCAGCACTGTTTGTGAAGAGGTTATAAATGGGGCAAAGAATGCAAAGTGGGCTGCACTGGCGGTATATTTCATTTCAAAACAAAACATACTCCCCTCTTGCGGCTGTGGAGATTCTAGAGCATATTGGTGAGCTTTAAGCCAGTAGTTCCCCACTTGTTTACTATCCGGGACCCTTTGTCTAAGATGGCCCTCAGAAATTACTTTGTGATCAAAGCCATTTAGAACTTCTGGTCAAAATGAAGTTATCTTTCTTACCACTTGGAGTTAATATAATTTTACCAAAAGCAAAGAACTTTGATTTACTTAATATATGCACCCTTGTTGGCTAAAGTTTAATTTATATTAGACCATTAGGAAGTAATTTAATAAGAGGTTGTATTGCTGTCTTTGTGGATCTCTAGGGGTGTGGTGACTCAAGTAGGGACCTCCTGTGTTAAAACTTTCCATGTGGTAATGTATCATTGTTTAATTTTTGTTTTTATGAAAGTACAGGTGAGTTCTGAGCTAAATATTATTAATGCAAGATCAGCAGTTTTGATTCTTGTGATTTATTTCCTTTACAACTTTTGGGTTATTTTTAATGAAGGCTGATTCACACTTGCAGTTAGAATTTTCAGTCCATCAGTTGTTTGGAACACTAATACATTAAGTTTTAATATTGACTAGTGTTTTGTGTACTTGAGTTTAAAATCTTAAATTTGTTGAAAGTTTTAATTTCATAAATTAATAAACATGCAATGAACAACACGAACTTCTGAAACTTGGTCCTAGCACCACATTGCCGTACTTTTTGAATCAAGTATGTTAACCTGTATGTGCTTTTATCTTTTTCTCTGTGTAATATGCCTGCTTCTAAGATATTGACATTGAATTTGTTTACGTACAACTTCAGATGAGACCTATGTTTTTTATTATGTCCAGGTAGATTGAAAGACAGGGGCTCAGTAGCTTTAAAAAAACAAACAAAACAAAACTTGATTTGAAGCGTAATAGTTGTATTGGCTTCCCCTACTATGAGAGGAATACATATTTCATCTACATGTTAATAACAGTGTAAGTCAAAAAAAATCAAAACCTCTGCTGTTGAGTCAGTTCTGACTTATAGTATCTTATATTAGGGCAGTGCCTTATTTACAGAGCACTTTCACATCTAATCACATAGTTAATCTTCGTAACACCCTTGAAATGTAAGTAGACCTGTTCTATAGATGAAGAAGCTGAAGCTCAGAGTTTAAATATCTGCCCCAAATTATATGTGGAAACTGGAAACAAAGTCTTATGATTCAAAATTGAGTTCTCTGTACTGCCTCTTGCTGCTGCCTGTATGCAGTGCTGTGGTATCTTTTTAGATGGGATAAATTCTGTAGAGCATGAAACTAAGGGACTATAGTACTAGAAAAAGACACATACATGCTTCCTTAAGCATACTTATTGTGGTGAAAATGCAGTTGAATATTTACTCTCTCCTTTCAGTTATTCTTCCTAGAGATAGAAACAGTGTACTTAAAATTAACTTATATGTTTAGCCATCACTGGAGAAATTTGTTTTAATTTTTGTTCATAATTTAATTGTAAAATCACCAACATAGGGGTATTGTGATGAGACCATAAAGCCCTCTGTAATCTGTTGCTCAAAAGTGATAAATAAGTACATATCAACACACAAGTTAATATCAAATATATTTTATATTGAAGGGGAATACAAATAGCTGTAACATGAAGTACTGTTACGGTGATACTTTGTTTCATTAAGTGACAGATCTGACTTAAATGTTCAATTTCAGTTAAAAGTGAATCTTTGGTTTGCTCATATTTATAGTACATTAAGGACCATACTGACTGAGTTTTTATATAAGGCATAATGATAGTTGATTTTTCTCTTTCAGAAACAGTTCATCTTGAAGATAAACACTTAGGAGAAGGGAAACAGTGAAGACCAGACTTAGGAGAGAAAGTATAGCGTCTCATGTTTTTGTTTGTTGGAGCCTTTTCTTTGTCTCCTTTTTCTTTTAATGAATTCCCTTTATGCCTCCATTTTCCTTGCCTACCGCTCTTCAATTAGGTTAGTTGTTTTTAGTCTTTCCCTCTGTAGGTCTTCCATCAAAGATTCATACCAAGTTTGTGCAAATACCGGGTACCTAGGAGCTTTCAGTGTATATATAACTTTGTATTACTGAAAGGTTCTGAAGAAAACGTGACTCCATGTTACTACTGGAGAAATCTAGTTGTGGATGCCACTCCCACCACCTGTTGCTGTTGAGTCAACTCCAACTCATGTGTATACGAGTTTTATTGTTTTCTAGACTTTTATGTATGTTTGAAATATTTCATAATAAAATATCACCTGCTCTTTCATTCTGTCTTCATCTGCCGCTTCACATAATAATGTTCTGTGGTTTGTTGTTCCCTTTGGTATCCACTCTTCTCTTCCTGCCCACTCCAGAGTCATCAGTTCCTTTCTCTCCATCCTTAATTGGATTATTTTTTCTTTGGTCTTTGGGCACGGAGTCTATCCTAGAGCTCTTGACCATTCCAACTACTGAAGGAACTTTTTCTGCTCTTGCGATCCTTCCTCTTCCAAATCTGTAGCCACTCCACAAAGTGGTTATTATTTAGATTTTTTTATTGTAGATAGAATTTACTGTTGTCTGAAGCACAAAAACAGTTAAATCAATTTAAGATAAAAACCTAAGTTAGAGTGTGTATTTTTCTTGAAGCACATAATCTTAAATTCTCCTAAGCTCACTGGTGCAGAATTCTGGGCAGCTGACTTTCCTGCCAGCTCCAAAGTTTCTGTGTGAAAAACTTTTCATGATTTAAGTAGTATCATTCTATGACAATTTAAGAAGGTATTGTCACCAACTCAAAGCAGATACTTAAAAGACTTTTTTGCCTTTACTGGTAATATGTGTTGGCTGATCTGTTAAATGGAATTTTTCCTCATGTAAAAAGTTGTCTACATCAATGCACTTGTAGTATGTAAAAGCTTATGCTGCTTTGCCCAATAAAACCCTTTCGCTTCTCAACCAGATTTCCCTTGTATTCTTCTTGGCAGTATTTTGCAACTTTCCTTTCTTACTTGTGTGTACTAGGAGCCTTAGATAACGTCCATATAGTCTTTTCCATTCCAACCACAATGAAAAAGCAAATGAAAACTATACCATCACAAAATTGACCTCTTTATTAAGGAAAATTAGGGGGGCAAGTCAAAGAACACATTAAAAAGTCAAAATTCATTACTTCAAATTCCCAGTGTTTTATCATATGTACTGGAATTTTGAATAGAAATCCTTTTATTGGAGTTTGATTAGTAGTAGTTGGTTGTTTAGCTATTTGCCTTATTCCCAAAAAAGAAACTAATGTAATCTGTTGCACTAGTCTTACGGGTTGTATGTCTCCTGGATCCAGTCTACATATTACCATACAGTACCAGCAGGTCTTATTTCTGAATACGCTTAAGATGTTTTCTATTTTAATATGTCAGCTGCAGGCTTCATTGATTTAACAGATACTCACTGATCTCCAGCCATGTGCCTGGCATTGCAGTAGGTGCTGGACTTGTTCAGTGGTGCCATGTAGGGCCCCATCTCACCTCCAATCCTGTCTTCAGGTCCCCTCCAGATTCCTCATTCGGTCATAGATAAGTCAACTAGAGCTGAGCTCATACATCCAAATACATAGTTTATTTCTTGGTGGAGGGCACATAAATATTGAGATAGGTCATATCAAGTTTGCCCGGAAGAGATTTCTATCATAGAGACTAACTTAACAGTGAACTCCAGGGGTGGGGGCAGGAGAAGCATATTCAATATGCCTGTGCTTCTGCTAGAATTCTTTTGCTCTGGCAGGTAGAACTATAAAAGGATCAAAATTGTGAATGAGGGTAGTTAATGTTCTGAAACTGAGCTCTGTTAGTATATAATAAACTCCAGAAAACCAGTACATGAGGCTGCTTTAACCAGCGGGCCCTAAACTGCTCAATTCCAGGAGAGGATTAAGTTGTGCGGCTCATCACTGGGAGGCTGCCAGCCAAAAGCAATGAACTGTTAGTACTGTTAGTGATCTCATCACCAACAAGACTACTGCCCGAGTTTGGCAAGTGGAGCTCTTCTGGGATTGGCCAAAGGGGCCACCTGGGCTCCTCACCAGCCTAGGTAGTTCTCAGTGAGGCAGGGCTTACTCATTAACACAGAAGGAAGATTCTCAAGGGTGGCTTTTGTTTGGTTTTTGTTTTTTCAGAATAAAAGAATTGGAGGGCAGCCTGTGGTTCCAAACATGCAGTTAAGGAAGTGGTAGGATGGTTTTGCTTGCTGGGATGAAAGTGAGGTTCAATAAGATTAGCATCCTCTGAACAAGATGAGGGTCGAAGCCTTACCCAGAGGACTGTTAGCATGTTTTCTGTTGCCCTGATCATTGTTCAAGGAACCGTTTAGACAGCAGTCTTCACTTCCTACGGAAGTTCTTACATCTCAGCAGTAGCTTTCAGATAACCGAAAACTGGGTACTTAAGGGTACAGAATCCCAGCCTCAGCTATTTTCTTTTGCTTTCCTTTTACCCAAGGCTTCAAACCAGTTCATTCCAGTTCAACCCCCTGCTGATAATTTACATTTCCACCCTCAGTGTACTGAATGAATCTACATTTTAACAAGATTCCCAGATGATCTTATGTGTACATAATATACATAATACATAAGATCATCTGGGAATCTTGTTAAAATTCTTAGGTATATGCAAGAGTCACCTGGGATCTTGTTTAAAGTCTTATGTATACATAAGAATCACTTGGGGATCTTGTTAAAATGTATATTCTGATTAAGAATATCGGGTGGAAATGCAAATTATGGGGGGGGGGTGTCAAACTGGAAGAAACCAATCCAAAGCCCTGCTTTTACCATAACCAGCATCTGAAATGTCCATTAGGGACCCTGAGGTGATGTCATTGTTAAAACCTTGTGTGATAACCTTTAATGAGGAAGTATCCACCTCCTGCTATATGAGCCTTCCAAGAAGTGAGATGGACTCTGATGCTAATAAGTCAGGCAGAAGCAGAAGTCTCTGCAGTGCCTCATCCCAGGGTACACCCAGATTCCTCTCAAAATGCATTCTGGGCATACATAAAAATACAAAATGCATGATACTGGTCGTTTGGAGGGGAGGTGGAAATAACACAGAAGTACGGATAATTTGACGTAGAGAGAGCTGGCATAGTTTTGGATGTTGGCTGAAATGATTAACGTGTTAGTGTTACCCAAGCCTTTGCTTTTCTAGACATTCTGTGTTGACTTGACTTGGCCAGAAAGCATCACATTCTCCAAAAGCAAACCCAGTAAAGCTTTGTGCATGATTCTCCTAAGAAGCAGTTGGGAATGTATGTTTTAACCCTTAGAACAATCGGTCCCTGCTCCAAACTCTAAGGGGCTGTTAGCTTTGGGATGGATTTGCTGTCTCTTGTTGCCCTGAGAACTTGGGTTCTTGCTCTGGCTGAATTGGCTGCCTGTGAAGCTGTTAAAAACCAGGCCCTTTGTCTCCTCTAGGATGATTTCTTTACCATTTCATATGCATTGCTTCCTGTCCTTCCATTTATTTAAAAAAAAAAGAGGGGGAAGTGTTCCGGTTGCTCAAGTTCCGGGAACATCCACAACTTTCGTTGAGTCCACCCTCGTTTGTGTCTATCATGTGTATGTCACCTCGTCTTCATCATTTGGGGGACTAAAGGCAAAGAATTTGAGTTGGGACTCCAAAGGGTTGGGAACCACTGTAGCCATCAACCCTTATTACAGAGCAGGAAACTTAGCCGACAAAAGTTAAGTGTCTTGGTCTCATCCCTTCGGGAGCAAGAGAGAATGGATAGAACAGGATACAAGGAAAAGATTAGTCCGAAGGACTAATGGTCCACAGCTACCGAGGCCTCCACCGGACTGAGTCCAGTACAGCTAGATGGTGCCCGGCTACCACCACTGACTGCTCTGACCAGGATCACAACAGAGGGTTCTGGACAGAGCTGGAGAAGGATGTAGAACAAAATTCTAACTCACAAAAAAAAAAAAAGACCAGATTTACTGGCCTAAAGGAGACTGGAGAAACCTCGAGAGTATGGCCCCCAGACACCCTTTTAGCTCAGTGGTGAAGTTACCTCCGAGGTTCACTGTTCAGCCTGGGAGTGGACAGCCCCATAAAACCAAATGAGACTAACGAGGTACAGGAGTCCAGTGACAAGGGCCAGAAGGCAGAAGGGGACAAAGAAGCTGGTGATAGGGAACACAAGGTTGAGTAAGGATATTGTTGATGTGAGATTGTTAACCATTGTCATAGGGCAACATTTGTAGTAACTGTTAAATGAGAAACTATTTTGTTCTGCAAGCCTTTATCTTAAGTGAGAATAACAGCACAATTGGAAGAGCGTAGTCAATGTCACTAACTGTGCATGTAGAAATTTTTGAAATGGTGTATCTTTGGCTATGTGTATTTTCACCAAAAAAAAAAAGGTTGAGAAGTTAGAGGATTGACATGTTGTGGGGTTGTTAACCACTGTCATAAAACAATATGTGTACTACTGTTTCATGAGAAACTATTTGTTCTGTAAGCCTTCACCTGAAGTACAAAAAAAAAAAAGTGTCTTTTCTCAGTCACAAAGGTAATAGGCAGGAAATCTGGATAGGAAGCCCCAGGCTACCTCATCTCCAAAGCCATGATGATCCCACTTCACCAGGTGCCTCCCACTGTGTATCACCAAGCACTGCAGTCTCCATTATCTCTCCCCGGGATTCAGAGCCTTCTCTCTGCCTTGTGTGTTTACAACCGAGCACAGTGTACAGGATGATCCTTGAATGAATTAAGCACATCTCAAAAGGGCCTTTATCATGTGCAGTTACCAAGCACTGGGGCCACAAAGATGAAAAAAGCAAAGTCCTTGGATGTTGGTCCTTCATGATGACTTTCTTTTTTGAATTCCCATAAAGCTTCCCAAACGAAGGGTTGTCATGAACCAAAATAATAATATCCGCCCAGCTTCTCTCTGTGTAGAAACCTCTCTACCGCTTCTGGGCTCCCGCTCCCCACCCTCCAGAAGCTAGGCCACCTCCCACATCCACACCTGAGAGTAAGACTTGATAGGCACCTCGTCCGACTGGCAGATTTTACTTCGACGTGAAAGAGGTTGAACCAACGTATTTACACTTTTAGACCTTTACTTTTTAAAAAATAATTTATTTCTGTTGTTGAAAACACACACACAGAACATACACCAACGATTTCTACATGTACAATTCAGTGAAACTGATTGCATTCTTCAAGTTGTACAACCATTCTCACCCTCCTTTTTTGTGGCCCCTCTTATTCATGGAAGGAAAATGTGAAATATTCCCAATTAAAGACATATCAAACTGTCAGGAACATCCAGAATTGAAATTTGGCTTTTCTCCAAGGGTAAACCTGGGTTAGGCAAAGATGTGCTGGTAAATGTTTCACAATCTGCGTGGAGGGGTGGGGAGGGAAGGAGAGGGCAAAGTGCTGACAGCTGTGGAATTCCCCCTTTTACCAGGACCCAGGGCATAGCCTTAATAGGCCCTCAGCTCTGTTGAGCACCTAAAATGGGGCTAGTCCAAACTGAGATGTGCTGTTAAGTCTAAGGTACACAGGATTTCTAATTCTTAGTACAAAAGAAGTATAAAATATCTTTGTTTTATATTGATGACATTGTGGAAATGATAATACTTTGGATATATTTGGTTAAATGACATTCTAATTAAGTTCACCTGTTTTTACTTTTTTACGTGGCTACTAGAACATTTAACATTACCCACGTGGCTTACATTACATTCCTCTGAGACAGCACTGATCTAGAGTCAGAGACCACTGCTCCCCTTAGGTGGAGACCTCTAGGCAAGGCTCCCTGCAGGAGTAGCTTGCTTGTACGTTATTTACTACCTACACTGCTCTGTTTATGTATGGCTCTGCTTCTGCTTGGGCTCACTAAGTGTCATTGGGAGGAATTACATGAAAAACGAGCCCCCTTTTTTCCTCTTCAGTGAGGTCTGCAACAGTAAGGTTAGTGTGGCAACTCTCCTTGGACGCCCTCAGTTTTGGGGGGAAGGGTTGGAAACCAACTGAGAACCACAGGTTGGAATGCAACGTTTTTGGAATTTTTTAAAAAAGAAAGGTGTCAAACCAAGAAAATGATTTGTCTATGAGATTGTCAGATTTAAAAGAATAACGGGGAGGGGGAAGGAGGATGGAAAAGAGGAAACAGGCAAACCTTCCTGGAGGACAATTTGACAATATGTATCAAAAGCCTTAAACTGTATATGCCCTGTAGCCAAGGCATTTTCCTTTGTGGAGTTTAAGGAAGTAATTGGGCAAAAGCAAAAAGATACTTAATGTTCAACAATAGCAGATAGGTTAAGTACATTAGGACATCATGTAGTAGCTAAAAACATGGAAAGATGTTCGAGAAGGGAAATGGAAAAGCTGGTCACGATACAGTATGAATGGAGTGAGTTAAACAATATATAAATTGTATATGTAGGAAGAACGGCACTGGATGAAGTTACACCATAATCCATGGGATGATCCCTGGGCGGTGGGATTATGAGTGGTTTCTCAACTTCACTGGTATTTTTGTTTGCTTTTGCAATAAACATGCATCTTGCAATGGCATTTTTGATGAAACGTTAAAACTACAGATAATGCAGTAATAGCCAAGGTTTATTGAGCCCTTATTATGTACAGAGGCATCGTTCCTGGCATTGCGCTGTTTTGCTTTGTGGTGTTTGGTTTTTTTTGAAAAAAAAAAAAAAAAATCAGGCACCTCTAGACTTCAGTGAGGATGCTAGCCAAAAGGCCCGGTTATCACTGCCCAACTGCAATAATAGGACAGACAGGTAAACAAAAGGCAGTTGCCACGACAAACAGAAACGATGCCAAAGTCAACATTTTCGCATGGATCGGAGCAATAAATCCTGCGGAGCAGACAGCAGATGGCAAAGCACTCACTGCTGCCACTTTTCAGGGATGGGAGACCTACGAAGGAGTAAGTACCTTTGTTTACGTGCCGATCTTGTCCAAGCCTGGTTAAAAGGCGCGGGGGCGCCGCTGGCCGGGTTCCCAGCTCGGCCAGGCGCCGGGTTACTCGGGAGAGCGCCCCGGGTCCTATCTCCTTGCTGACCCTCGGTGAGAACTACAGGTGTCCCACGTGGCTCCCGAATCCGGGGGCGCCCTCGTGTGCGCCTACAGCGCCCCCTGTGCGAGCCCGCCCGCTAAGTTACGGCCGAAAGCCGCCTCCGCGCTCCAGGCCCGGGCGTCGTGAGCCTGCTGACGGCCTCGGGAGAGTGGCTAGGTTCCACTCACTGTCCTAGCGAGGAGCGCGCTCTCCAGCAGACGCTCCCTGCAAGCGTGCGAGCCTGAGGGCCCCGCGGACAAGGGTCGCGCGGCGGCGTAGCCGTGCGCGCTTTGTTTAGCATTGTCCGCGTCCCACCTGAGCTGCCGGCGAGTGTGCCGTTCCGAGAATCCAGCCTCGGGAAGAGAGCGCACCTGGCGCGCGCCCCTCGCCAGGTCCCAGCGGCCAGCCCGGCCTAGCGGTGGGGCTCGCGGAAGGGGCAGGTGGGCGCAGAGCGGACCCTCCCCTGATCCCCAAAGGCGCGCGGAGTGGAGAAGCCGGACTGCAGGTAAGAGCGCCGGGTGCAGTGTTTGCGGGTGGAAGCGAGAATCGCGTACTAAACCCGAGCTGCCTGGCACAGTTTCGAACTCCTTCCTCCGGCGACCGCAGGAAAGGACTTGCCTTTTGGATAAAGGTTTTGTGGACCTGCCCATTCCCCCTTCCCTTTTACATGACTTACGCAGGTGTTAAGGTGACTTCCGTGCAGTTTCCCCAAGCAGCCGAGTGGCCCCAGCAAAGTCTCTGCAAGCGGGGCCTGAGGCCCTGAGAGACTCGCCCATGAGCGAAGGGAAGTCCAAGGGACTTGCCCCCGTGGTGGGTTCACGTGCTGGCACCCCTCTTCCCTCCCCAGTCCCCCACCCCAGGGCACACCTGGCCCAGCCCTTCCTCTTCCTGCCGCCCGCACGCCCGGGACCTGTCCTTCGATCGGCCACCTGCTGGGACAGTGGATGGGAGAGTCTCAGAATTGCACCTTCAAATCTGGACAGGTGCATCTATTTAAAACATCCTGGGCCCTGGACAGAAGAGAAGCGTGAGGGCACCCTTGCAGCCCTTTTCTTGTGGATTCAGCGGACCTCCAGCCCAGAGGGCCGGGGGACACCATGCATGTGCTTGGTGCCTTGGAGACCTGAATAAATTAGAACCTATACTATTTTCAAATTACAGCTTCTTCGATTAAAATAAAAACCGAAGAACAGAACCTCTGTTTTATAAGTTCACATTTAAAAATTTGAGATCGGTCTTGTGGCATTATATTAATAATTGTGCATTTATTGAGAACAGAGTCAGAAACCAGAGGTAGTTAGTGCTGCAGTAGGCAAAGACCACAGGAGCAAACTGGTAAATGCTGCTGGCTTTCTGCAGCCTGAGCTGTTCTCCTGTGAATGATGGGGTTCAAAACTCCACTGTGCTGATTCTTCACATGGGATAGGTCCTTACTCTTCAGTTGTAGAAATCCAGCTCAGAGCCATTTTGGGGTGATGTAGGGATTTCCCGGACTGGGTCCCCACAAAAAGCCCAAGGATGGGGTGGGACTCTTTTCCTTCATTGTCCCTGTTTGTTTGATTGAAAGCCACCAGTGATGTATTTTTCTTTAACTTTGATTTTTTGTTCTGCCATTCAGCACTTGTTGTTATCAGGTGCCATTAAGTCGATTTTGACTCATAATGACCCCATGTGACAGAGTAGAACTGCTCCATAGGGTTTCCTTGGCTGTAATCTTTATGGAAACAGATTGTCAGGTCTTTCTCCTGACAAGGGAGCAGCTCTGAGGGTTCGAACTGCCAACCTTTAGGTTAACAACCGAGTGTTTAACCTTTTGTGCCACCAGGGTTCCTTTTCCAGAGCTTAGAGTAGTTATTTCTCCTCTCTTCTATAGGCTGAGGTCCCTGGAGTGAATCATAGTCAGAGACTCCTGTTTTTTACAAATGAGGAAACGGAGACCCCGAGAAAGGGGGCTGCCCGAGGGAAAGTTCCAGAGCCTGCCAGGAATCTGGACTCCTAGCTCTTTAATGAGGGCACAATCGTTAATTGGCAGTGGTGACAGTAGGGATAACCTACTGGTGAAAATGTAGAAACATTTGTTAATAATGCCTCTGTAGTGTGTATATATCTTACAGTTACAAATCATTTTCATTGTATCCCCTGTACCTGGGAGGGTGCCTGGCACAGAGCAGATGCTTAATATTTTTATTGAATGAATTGCTATATGGTTATAACAAGGAAAGATCAGCAACATTGTGAGGCATTTTAGAACAGTGGTCCTCAAACTTCTGTACTTCATACCAGTGGGGAAAGAAAAAAAGCTTTAACTGGGAGAATTATAACAGAATTGCTAATTTTTAATTTTATCCAATAAAAATATCTTTAAATAAATCCCTCCCATCTATAAGGCTATTCGAGATCTCCTGGGGACCTTGCAGGAGGGAAGATCTATCCTGTGCCATGCTTCTGCTTTTTAGCATCATCCTGAAGCCAGCCCTGGGACAGCTAAATACATTTGAAGTCCGTTCTTTTCTTTACCCTTTCATTTTATAAATCCCCAGACTGCTTACTCTTCCTCTTTCTCCCATAAAATTACCTGCTGTGTTCCCTGAATATGATTGCTACCCTCGATCCCCTCCTCCATTTCCTTTTCTATTCCTGAGTTCCTTGTGTTGAACTGTATTTGCCTGATTTCACTTTAGGAAACTTTGCCCTTGCCCAGGGGGCGTTTGCACTGTGGTCTCATGTGATCCTGGCAACAACCTTTCCAAGTAAGAGGGATGGATGGCGTCACCCTCACTTTAGACAGAGGGAAACTGAGAGACTGAAGTTAAGGAATTTACCCAAGAGGCTCATGGTCAGATCACTTCGAGTCCCATGGGTGCCCTTTCCACTCAGTCTTCATACTGCACCACCTTTGTCACAGCAGAGCTACACTTGTCAGAAGATGACCTGCATTTGACTCTAAGCTTGCTGTTTGCTAGCTCTGTGACCTTGGCCTTCAAGTTCTCCGAGACTGTTTCCTCATCTGTAAAAATGGAAATAATGTCTGCTTTATAATGCTATGAGTGTTGTTAAGTGAAATTAATGTAACGATAACCCTCTTAACATCGTCTGTTGTTGTTGTTAGTTGCCGTTGAGTCAGGTATGACTCACGATGACCCTGTGTACAACAGAGCAAAACGTTACCCGGCCCTGTACCATCTTCACCATCCTTGGTATGCTCCAGTCCATTGCTGCGGCTGCTGTATATTTTGAGTGCCTTCCAACCTGGGCAGCTCATCTTCCAGCACCGTAACTGACAATATTTTGCCAATATTGGCTAATTTTTGAAAGTAGATCAGTAGGCCTTTCTTCCTAGTCTGTTTTAATCTGGAAGCGCTATTGAAACCTGTCCACCATGGGTGAGCCTGCTGGTATTTGAAATACTGGCGGCATAGCTTCCAGCCTGACAGCAACATGCAAACCACCACAGTATGACAAACTGACAGATGGGTGGTGGATTGTGTGTTTAGAAAGGGTTTTACAATTTAGCAGGGACTTTCTCACACAATTTCACTGGATTTTTACAACAATTGGGTCCCTCAGTGGCACGAACCCTTAAGCTCTCAGTTGCTAACCAAGAGGTTGGCTGTTTGAGTTGAACCAGAGGCACCCCAAAAGAAAGGCCTGGTGATCTACTTTTGAAATGCCAGCCATTGAAAGCCTTATGGAGTACAGGTCTACTCAGATCACGCATGGGGTCACCATGAGTTGGAATCAACTCCACTGCAACTGGTTTGGTTTGCGTGTGTGTGTGCTTCCTTCAGTAATTGAGTGAGTTTGTTAAACTGAGATTCTCACCATTAGACAGATGAATGAACTGAGGCAGGGGAGCTTGTTGCCTGCAGAATCACACAGCTGGCTAGAAACAGAGCTAGGCTAGAATCCTATCTCCTAACTTCTGGGCCTGTGTGCTTGCTCCCATACATACCTCACTGCTTACCGGGTTCTCTCTGAAGTGAATTTATGTCCTGTACAACCTAAAGGACTTTCAAATGTCATCAAAGCAAACATCCAAAGCTCTTCTGGCTGCAAATGTCTCTTAGCAGGTATGGGGCCCTGTGATTTGTTCCATCTGCCCAGCTTTCTCCCCAAGACCATTAGGGAATCCAGAATGGCCCATTGTTCAGCCCTTGGTGCTGACTTTGGTTGTCAGCCCATTGGGTGCTAAAACTTTGCAGATTCAGTTCTAAGGGAGGCATGACCTTCCTGAGGAGCTTTTAAACTATTCTCCCTGACATACCAAACTAGAAACTTGTCACCCATTTCCTTGATTGTCTAGGCCTGAGCCAAGTATTTTGCCAAGTGGAAAAGGAAGAGGATTGTTCCAGAGAAAGCCAGCAAGAACTTGTGGCCAGAGACATTCTCTCTGACTTTAGTCTTCCTGTTCAGGTGCTGACTGTTCTTATGAAGGGCTCAGATTTCCATCCCGAGGATTCAGATGCAGCTGCCAAGGGCTAATCTAATATTTGGGGTTGGGATTGCATTTCGTAAGGAGGTGGAAGTGGTTTCCTCTTTCACCCTACCCTCATTTCATTTCCGATCAGAGAAGACAAATGGGGGCATTGTCCTGCAAAACTGCCTTCAGCTCTCCACTCTAGCCCTTCTTTACAAAAGTTGCCTTGTTTTGGCCTTTGATTCTTCCTGTGCCCTGGGGAATGTGATCCCCAGGGGTGCAGAGTGAAATGTTGTCTCGGTGTCCTGCCACAGACCTCACTCACCTGTCCCAACTGCTTTGGCCCTGTGTGGGCGCCAGATCTGAAGACAGCAGTCAGAAGAGAAGAAGGAGTGGAGGAGACATCTAAATCCAGTTGTGAGAGCCCCTGAAACCGGGAATCATGCATGGGATTAGCATGAGTCATGGAACGAATGGGATGAGTGAGGTGTTTTGGAATGGAAAAGGCTTGACCAGGTGCAGCTGGGAACAAATGGACTGTTCCTTCCCTTGGGTTACAGATTGCTCAAGAAGGCTTTGTACAAGAATACAGAGAGCCTTGGTGATCTCCTCTGGTTAGGCAGCTGGAGTGTGGGAGTTGCTGGCAGGTATTAGCTGGTGGAAAACTGCCAAAGGGCAGGATTCAGGGTGATGGCAAGGTTTTTTAAATTATGCTTCTGTTCGTCTAAGGAGCGCTGGTTGCGCAGTGGTTACAGCGCTTGGCTGCTCACCAAAAGGTCAGCAGTTCAAACCCACCAGCTGCTTCTCAGGAGAAAGATGTGGCATCTTCTTCCATAAGAATTTACAGCTTTGGAAACCCTATAGGGCAGTTCTACTTTGTCCTATAGGGTTACTGTTAGTCAGAATCGACTCGACGGCAGTGGGTTTCTGTTCATCTATTACTGCCCATAATTCATAGCCTTTTTTCTAGAGCCTGGACTCCCAGCCTCAACATCTCTCTCATTACCCATTCTGAGGTGGTTCTTTGAGTCTTTCTCCCAAACCAGGAAGGTGACAGATTGGACAGATCACTGGGAGGCCAGAACGGAGTCCAATCTACTTATTAACTGGGTAAAAAGCAAAATCCATTGCCATCGAGTTGATTCCAACTCACAGTGACCCTATAGGACAAAGTAGAACTGCCCCATGGGGTTTCCAAGGAGCGGCTGGTGGATTCGAACTGCTGACCTTTTGGTTAGCAGCCAAACGCTTAACCACTGCACCCACCAGGGCCCTATTAGCTGGGTAGCCTGGGGTAAAACATGCAGCTTTTCTAAGTCACAGTTTTCTCATCCGTAAAATGGGGATAATACACCCTCACTGGCTGATTGTGAAGATTAGCAGAGAGAAGACAGACTCTAAGTTTGGAGCTGGTGCCTGGCCCACAACAAATGCTCACTGGATGGTAGCAGCTGTTGGATTTTATTGTGGAATTCATCTTTTTAAAAGTTTTACAGTTGTAGGGTTGTATTTTGAATGTCAAATGAGTATTGTGAGAAAGCTTTGATATGTGAGGAGGGGGGAATAAACTGAACATTTGTGAAATGATTGAGTGGGAAGAGTCTATAAAGGGTGCTAACAGTCCTTCACCAGTGTCTTAGTTTCTGAGTGCTGCTGTGACAGAAGTGCCAGAAGCAGGTGGCTTTAAAGAACAGAAATTTATTTTTTCACAGTTTATGAGGCTAGAAGTCTGAACTCAGGGCCCCAGCTGTAGAAGGCTCTCTCTCACTGCCAGCTCTGAGGAGAAGATCCTTGTCTGTTTCAGCTTCTGTTCCTCAGTTCCTTGGTGATCTTCATGTGGCTTCTGTCTTCCTCATTGTCTCGCTTGTCTCTGTGTCTATGCTGCTCCTTATAACTCAGTGATTAGGTTTAGGACACACACTGATAGGGCCTCATTAACATAACAAAGAAAACCCTGTTCCCAAATGGGATTACATGCACAGGTATAAAAACTAAAAACCAAACCCATTGCCATCGAGTAGATTCCAACTCATAGCGACCCTGTAGGACAGAGTAGAACTGCCCTGTAGGGTTTCCAAGGAGCGGCTGCAGAGCCAGCAGCATGTGATCCTTACACTTGATGCTGCTTGTATCCAACTGCAGATGGGCAAGGTAAATTTCGTTTAAGGAGGGTCACTTAGGAGACTCTAGGAAAACACTGAACTGGTTTAGCAGAGGCACGTAACAGCGAGGTGAAGTTGCTTAGGTTTGTCTCAGCATGGTGAGAGGGAGCCTATGTTTACTGAGCGCCTTACAACGGCAGGAACTTTCTGTATTCCTGCTTTGTCCCCTCAGCAGCTTAGGGAGTTGGTGGCAGCGTCAAACGAGTGCAAGAAATCATTTTTAGTGCAAGTTGGGTTAAAGACACTTCGGCGAGCTGCAGTAGATGATCAAGAAACATCTTCCGTGTGCTCTGGAGAACTGCTGTCGCCAGTGGAGGTGGGAGATGTCCCTGGGCAGCACCCGACTGCTAACTGAAACGTTGGAGGTTCAAGTCCACCCAGACGCACCTCAAGAAAAAGGCCTGGTGATCTACTGCCAAAAAAAATCATCCATGGAAAATCCTAGGGAGCAGATTTCTACTCTGACACACGTAGGCTTGCCATGAGTCAGAGTCAACACGATGGCAGCTGGTTTTGGTTAGTGCAAGTAGGGAGGCCTATAGCCCCAAGATACGTAAATGAAAACTTGGCACTTCTGCCTTGCTATCCGTGTTCTAGGTGGAAGAGAAGGCCTTTATGTAAGATGTTGAAGGGACTTCTCATATTCAAGTGCCCCAGGTCCAAGTGAGTTCTTCCGGAGGCTGTTGCGCCCTTGTGAGACCCCACACTTTGACTCACCACCTCCTCTCTGCCCTTGTCTCTAGAACTTGGGATTCTCCTGGAATCCTGCAGTGTTTCCCTTCCCCTATCTCTCTCTCGGGTGTTTTCTCCGGAAGTATTTCCTGAGTGCACGTCAGTGTTATCTGTTTAACAGAGGGAGACTAGTAAGACCTGCATGTTGACTTGTCTTGGTCTTCCAAGATGTTTTTTTTGTGGGCTTATTTAATGCAGGTAAACCCTGGTGGCGTAGTGGTTAAGTGCTATGGCTGCTAACCAAAAGGTCGGCAGTTTGAATACACCAGGCGCTCCTTGGAAACTCTATGAGGCAGTTCTGCTCTGTCCTGGAGGGTTGCTATGAGTTGGAATCGACTCGACGGCAACAGGTGAATGCAGAGAAACTATGGGCTAACTTGAATGTATTGAATCCCAAAGGGCAAAGAAAATATATTTTCTAGAACTTATTATTGAGGTATTTTTGGATTTTTTCTTGCTAAATTATACTGGGGAAAACAGCTTAAAGTTTCATTCTGCGTAAACCCTTTCTGTACGTACACTCCATGTGCACTTGCTTTAAAGTAAGACTATCTGAATCCTGTAACTTGGTGGTCAGAATGATAATGATGCACTTCCTCGGCCTCACAGCTAAAGCTCGAAGTCTCAGGTATGTGCCTGTCTTAGTTCCCTGGTGCTGCTGTAACAGCACTAAAGAGTAGAAATTTATTTTCTCAAGTTAAGTGGCTGGAAGTGGGAATTCAGGCCATCGGGTATAGGGGAAGGCTCTCTCTCTGACGGCTCTGGGAGAAGATCCTTGTCTCAGCTTCTCTGGCCCCAGAGTCCTCAGTTCCTTGGAGATCTCCATGTGGCATCTGTCTTTTCCCATTTGTACTTACTCCTGTGTCTAATCTCTCTTTTTGTAACTAGAAGTGATTAGGTTTAGGACATACCTACACTGATATGGTTTCGTGAACATAATAAAACCCTATTCCCAAACAGGGTTACTTCCACAGTTACAAGGGTTAGGATTCCAACGCCTATCTCGAGGGAACACGGTTTAATCCATAACCGTGCCCTATGGAGTCAGTTACGTCTATAGTTCCTTATTAAAAGCACCCACTTTCTGCCCTTACTAACCCCCTCAAAAATTGATTCAGGGCCTGTGGAACTGAATTTTACTCATGCTAGAAGCCCTGGTGGTGCAGTGGTTAAGAGCTATGGCTGCTAAGCAAAAGGTCAGCAGTTGAAATCCACCAGCTGCTCCTTGGAAACCCTATGGGGCAGTTCTGCTCTGTCCTATAGGATCGCTATGAATCAACTCGATGGCAACCGGTTTGGTTTTTTCTTTTTTTTTGTTAGAAGGATTCTTAGGCAATAAAAAACTTTAAAAAAAAAAAAAAAAAACCTTTACTTCTTCATAAGCCGTGTTACTGCTTATAAATATTTAGAAAGCACAGGCTTTCTTGGTATGCTGTTTTCTTAGCTAGGGAAAGGAAAACATTGCTAGAAGGTTTCAGAAAATGAAGACATTGAAAATCAAATCTTTAATCTGTCAGACTCTTCTTCATGAAGAGCTGGAGACGCAGAGAGGGGAGTGACTTTACCCAAGATCACATGGCTAATCAGGGGCCAGGCGGGGCTAGAACCCAGGACCCCTAACTCAGAGCTGAGTACACCTTCCCAGAATTTGAGGAGCTGGGGTAGGTTTGGGGATGGGGGCTGGTATTCTGGGGAAGATGTTAGATTGTTGTCTGACATCAAAGTAGTTGGAGTGAAGTCTTCCACGGGTTTTCGCAGCCATTACATAGAAAGTTATGGCAAGGAAAGGCCTCCAGGACTGTATTTGTGTCCTGGGAAAGGCTGAGCAGTTGTCATCTTGGTGGTGGTGTGACTCGGGGAGTTCACACAACTAATTGTTTGCTTTTATTTTCCTGGCCCTAGAGCTAGATCAACATGCCCTCTTTCCTGTTGCTGGAAGCCATCTGTATTTTCCTGTTTCCAACAGGTAAGGTGGTTTTATGGTGGGAGGTAAGGGGTTGGGTAGGGGGGTTGATTTGCTTCAAATCCTGTTGTAAAATCAAGTTAAAATACTTCTAAGGGTCTCTCAAATCCCTCCCTCCCTTTCCACTCAGTGGCTGCCTGCCTAGCCTAAGCCCCATGATCTCCTGCTGGAACCTCTACAGTAGCCTTCTGACCAGTCTCCCTGGGTCCACCTGGCTCTCCCCCAGCCCATTCACCACACAGCAGCCACTGATCATGTCTGGACCCCTCCTAAGAAAGCGAAGTCCCCTTGCTCTTTGGAGGCCCTCCCTGATCTGACTCCATGGCCACCTTACATCCCCTCTGGTGTCCCTCTCTCCTCCAACCTTTGTGCTACAGCCCCACAAACCATTCAGGCCTGCTCAGCATCCTTGCTTCCTGACACCATAGGGGTCCTGAGATGTGTGGACCCCCAGATCAGGTCAGATCCCCATACTGAAACCTCCCATGGCCCTGGATACCTGCTCTGTACTCTTAACAGAGACATGAGTGTACTCCCGTGAGTTTTAAAAAATTAGTGTCCATCTTCTCCTCTTGATGTAAACTCTATAAGGAAAGAGATTATGCATATTCTTTATCCATCACTGTAGAACCTCGACGCCCAGCACAGTGCCTGGCTTATAGTCAGTGCTCAAGACAGATATTCGTGATGGAACCCAGCCATGCAGGGTGGACGGTGTAACATAGTAACTTCATGGTCAAGGGCTTTGGGAGTAGTGAGACATGTCTGGGAGCAGGGCCTAAATGAGGTCCCTGGAGCCCAAGGCACAGCCCAAGTTGGTCGTGGGACTTCACCTTCTGGGCCCAGTCCAGTCTACAGAGAATGTCCATGTGCACTTGCTCTGACCATCCCTGGGTTTGACAGCTGAGGCAGGGGAGGCCTGGAGAGGCTGTGTGACTCGCCCAAGATCACGCAGCTGTTGGTAGCAGGGCTGGGTTTAAAACCCACATCTCCTGACTTCTGGGCTGGCTTCACCACTCCGGGACCCTCTGAGAAAAAGAAGCCTTAGTTTTCTGATCTGTAAAGTGAGCAGGTTTGATTCATTCTCAGCCCAGCCTGCTCATTAGCATCAACCCCAGCTGAAAGTCTGTAAGCTCAGGCAGATGTGTTTAGGGGAGTCTGCCAAATTGGGTAGAAGAGGTAGCCACAGTCACACATTAGCTAACCGTCTGTGCCAGGGAACCCCTGCAGAGTCCTGATGTAACCTCTCAGGGGAGTGGTGGTGATGTCACCCAAGTGTGCTCACCTCAGCAGCTGAGCACATGGTACAGACAGGCACGGATTAGAGTGACATCTTTAGTGAGTGACCTCTGGCTATGGAGTCCCCCTCCCACTCGTCTCTGGGAGATGGCTGGCCTTTCTCCAGCTGGTATGACATTTAAAAAGGAAGAATACTTTCCTGTTCTTTGCGGAGCCGTGGGCATTCCTTGTGGGAGCCCTGGTGGTGCAATGGTTAAGTGCTTGGCTGCTAACTGAAAGGTCGGTGGTTAGAACCCACCAGCCACTCCATGGGAGAAAGATGTGGCAGTCTGCCTCTGTAAAGATTACAGCCTTGGAAACACTATCGGGCAGTTCTACTCTGTCCTATAGGGTCTCTATGAGTTGGAATTGACAGCAACAGATTCGGGGTTTTTTTTTTTGTTTTTTTTTTGAGATGGAGGGCAGGATTCCTTGGGTGCTGGACTCTTTACCAATAATTCATGGACTCAGTTTGGCAAACTTTAGTGCCTACATGCTATATGCAGAAAGCCAGGCTAGGCTCTGTGGACAGCGGGGCAGAAGTGTTCCCAGGGGGACAGGGAAGAGGTGCCCATGGGAACAGCACTGCATTATGGGATGGTATATAACTTGGGCTGCAGTGGGGCCACAAGAGTTATGGGCGAGAGCTTCATGATCTCTGAATGCAGTAATGCAGGAAGCCTCTATTTTCTGGAAGACCAAATTGCTGAATTATTAATTGGTAGGTTTGTTTTTTAACTGTTGCCCCTGCCTTTGTTCTCACATCTGCCATTTTTTATGTACATGGAAGATCTTTTTTCTTTAATTAGTCTACTGTTTCTGTTCTGTAGTTTATGTCTTGTTTCTGCCTCTGGTGGCAAAACAGCAGTGGTGGACTGTCCTAATGAAAGATACTTATCTGACAGCTTTTGACTGTGGAGCTAACTGGTTGTTCAGCATATTGACTAGAACCAGCTCCTCTGTGAGTAGAGATTAAAGGGAGGGCATACCAGGTGTGCAGGAGCTGCCTGATCAAAGTGACAGGAAAGTGGTGGGAAAGCTTGAAATGAGTTCAGGTTGCACTGGGGAGTAGGGATGGAAGGGGAGCCTGAAAGGTAGAGCTAGGAAGGAGGTTGGGACCAGCCCAAGGATGCTGAGTTAACCGGTTGACCAACAGCAAATTCCAGGGGGTGCTGCGAGCAAGAAGCATTCCCCTCCAGTACCTGAGACATTTTTTGTGTCCCCTGCACAGTCACTTTCCTGACAGCTGCAAACCCTGTGAGTCCAACCTCCCTGCACTGTGTGATTCCTGCTTTTCCCCAGCTCCCTCTCCTTTCCTTCTTTCCCCAGCAACCCATCACGGTCACCTTCATTCATCTGTCCCCTTCCTCTGGTCTTTCCTGCTCCTGGCTCTGCCCACCATAGCTATGTTTCTCTATCTTGATAAAGCATCTGCATGTACATCTCGTCCGCCACTGGAATCTACCAAGTGCAATTGCAGAGGGGTGTTGGCTTTTCAAAAATATGTCCTCTAGGTGACGCCCTCATTGTCCTCAGGACTTTCTTGTGGTTGGCTCACCATTCTGAACTCCTGTGGCTTCCTTAGCATGCCTTGCCCTAAAAGTATATTTTTTCTTAGGATCCATTGCCAGGTGCCAGGTGTAGGGTCAAAGAGTGTGAACATTTTTATGACTCTTAATTCGTTTGTCCAACTTTCTTTCCAAAAGTGTTGTACCAAATTACAGTGCCCTTACTGGAAAAAAATTTTTTTTAACTTAATTTTTCCCCAGTTTCATTTAAAGTCGATCATTTAAATTTCACCTTTAAAATACTCTGTCATTGTTTGAGTCACAGCATTTTGTCACTTTTTAGAGCATTTGCTCTTGTGCTTTTCTATGAAACCCATTTTTTCTCCGCGTTGGCTGTTCACATCCAAGGTTAGTTTTTATGGCGGTGAGATGTTTAGTCTGAGGGGTCCAGGGGGAGGTTTCCAAGGGCATACCTAGAGATAGTACAGGCAGCTACACCCAAGAGAGGGACCCAGTTTTTATGTTTAACCAGGGCCAAAACTGCTCAGAGTCTGTCTCTCTATAGCTTCTCCATATTTTTTTTTCTTTTCAAAATACTCAAATTTCAATATAAATGTATTTGATAGAGGTGTAATATTTAGGTGATTTCTTTATGCTATCCCTCTGTTAATTTTTGAGATACGAATCTTTAAACTCCTTCACGTTCCTTTTTTCTCTCCTGTTACCCGTTTGTGGTATTCACATAATGTGGAGAGCAAGACCCCTTCCCCCTCCTCCTTGGAATGACTGCTTCTGGTGTTTTCTCTCCTAGTGCCCCCATCTCTCCCTCTTCAGGAAGTCCATGTAAGCAGGGAGACCATCGGGAAGATTTCAGCTGCCAGCAAAAGTAAGCTCGTATTTTACTTAGTCCTCCAACACCCAGTTCAACTTCTGTGTGACAGACCCAAGGGAAGCTGTTAACTCCAGATAAACTTTCTGCCTCACTCTTACTTCTTTTCACTGAGACCAAAGTCATTTCCCCAAACGGGCCCAGTTGAGTCACTCTTTTAGGTGAAAACCCTCGGTAATTCCTGGTGCCAGATTTCTTGGCCTGTGCTTCGAGGTCTTCTGTTATATGAACACTGTCTAAGAGTCTTGTCTCCCGCCATACTCCTTCCTCTTCCACGATAATCAGTATTCCCTCCTGCGGCCCATTCCCAGAGGCCCTGCATGCCCCTTCCTCAGCAGGGAAGTCCTTTCTTCTCTCTCTGGTGAAACTCCTTCATCTTTCCTCAGCTCCAGGGTGTCTTCTCAGTGGTGCCTTCTCTGACTCCCCCTCCCTTGCCTCCTCATGGTGAGGTGGTGGGAGTATGAACTCTGGAGCCAGACAGCCTGGGTTTGATTCCTGGCTTTCCGTCTTTCTGGTACTTGGGCCTTAGGAAAGTTACTTAATTGCCATGTACCCTGCTTTCCTCACCTGTTGACTGGAAATAAAAATAGTAACTTATCTCACAGTGTGGTTGCGAGAATTAAATAATATGTTCCGTGCAATAGTGCTGGCTGTTGTTATTGCTACTTTAACTCTTGGGTAACACTGCCTCATATAACAGGATGCCTGACTGTGTCCCTGACTAGACTGTGAACCCTTGAGAGCTGAGACCAAGGCTTTTTGGTGTCCCTCCCTGGCCCGGGAGACCCTTCCTCTCACTGAGCTCAATAGTGTTGTTGAATTGGATTTGTCCGTTAAGACTTTTAGGTAGGGGCATGTCCGTGGTGGCTGTGTGCTTCCCACCTCAGATGGGGGCCGGCTCTGGCCTGGGCCTTCTGCAGTGTTATCTCTGTTGTGGTAAGAGGAGCTGCAGCTCCACCCACCACAAGGTCATTTCTGCCCATGACCCAGATGTAGGGAAGCCCACGTCACACGTTCTGCCCCCTCTCTCCTAGTGATGCAGTGCTCAGCTGCGGTGGACATCCTGTTTCTGCTGGATGGCTCTCACAGCGTTGGGAAAAGGAGCTTCGAGAGGTCCAAGCACTTTGCCATCACGGTTTGTGATGCTCTGGACATCAGCCCCGAGAGGGTGAGTGCATGTCTGGTGAGCCTTTGTATTAGGGCCTCTCTGGTTTCAGGTGGCAGAAATCCAGTCATAAGCAGAAGAGGGCACTTATCAGCTCGTGAAACCAGGTTGCAGGTAGGGTGGGATCCAAGGGCTCAAGCAAGGCTATCAGGCACTCTTTTTTTTCTCCTCAATTTTGCTCTCCTGTGTTGGCTTCATTTGCCGGCAGGTTTCTCTGACATAGCAAAGTTGTCCTTCAAGCTAGTGACCCCCAGTAAAAAGAAGGTATACCTCTTTCTCTGTAGATCTGGCAGTAGTCTCAGGAGGGCTCTGACTGATCAAGCTGAGGTCACATGATAGTCCCTTGACCAGTCACAGGAGCCCAGAGGAAGAGATTCTCTGGCCAGACCTGAGTCAAGTGCTCATCCACTGGGGGCGGGGGTAGGGGTGGAGGAAACACATAGATATGATTGCCTGCTAGAAAGAGGGGCTGTGTTTGCAGAAAAATGGGAAAGGGGAAAAGAAAAAAACCAAACATGCTGAGCAGACAAAAACTATAGCTACCTCAGAATACCAGAGTCTCAATATGAAGCACAGCTCCTACCTCCTCTGTTCATTTGGAAGGAACTAAACAACAACAAACCAAACCCATTGCTGTCGATTCCAACTCATGGTGAGCCCGTGTGTTTCAGAGTAGAACTGTGCTCCATGGAATTTTCAATGGCTGTGATCTTACTGAAGTAGATTGCCAGGACTTTCTTCCATGGCACCGCTGGGTAGATTTGAATCACCAACCTTTTGATTTATAGCCAAGCACAAACTGTTTGTGCCATCCAGGGACCTTAGGAAGGAATTACTCCAGCCTAAATGAATCTACGCAGCGTCTTCATTTCTTGTGACTCCTAGCTCTAGACAGCGGTTCCTAAATATCAGCCGAGTGTGGTAGCTGAGGGTCTTGTTTGTGAAAGGGGCATTTTTGAACAACCCAATAGAAAAATGGGCAATGAACCCAGATAGTTCCCAGAAAATGAAACACAGAGGAAAAGATGTCCAACTGACTTAATGTAATAGTACATCTCCAACTGACATACCATTTTTCACTTACTAGATTAACAAAAACCCAAAGTTTGGTGACATATTCCACTGGCAAGACTCTAGGAGCCTGGTGTTCCCATTCGCGGCTGGTGAGCGTACAAACTGGGCAACCTCTATAGGAGGAATCTGACCATATTTATCAAAATTGCAAAGGCTTGGACCCTTTGACCCAGCAGTTGCACTTTTAGGAATTTATTCTACAGATACTCCTCCTGCAGATGCAAAATAATGCACGTACAGATTGTTCACTGTGACATTGTTTGTAATAGCAATATTTCAGACAGTCCAACTGTCCATTCCCAGGGGACAAGTTAAATACGGTCTGGTGCACCCATTTAATGGGGCCGTGGGCAGCTGCAGAAAGTGAATGAGGAAGCTCTTCTAGGTATTGCTATAGAAAGACTCCAAAACAAACTAAATGTAAAAAATAAGACGAAAATGGTGTGTTACTTTTTATGTGAAAAATGAAGGGGGATAAATAAGAGTTTATATTTGTATTTGCCTCATACATGCATAAAGAAGACTGGAAGCACTTTTAAGAGGCTAAAAACTGGTTTCCCATTGAGGGGGAGGTCGGGAACTAGACAGTTGGGGCGCAAGTACAGGGGGAGAATCGTCAATATGGACATTTTAGTACTTTCTGGATGTTAATCCTTGTGAATTATTCCCTAGTCAAAAGTCAAATAAAAAATCAAGAAGGGGCATTTGATCTGCAAAGCCATAATTACTTGAATTGGAGATTGTTTTCCGAAATGACATTCCTGGGTTACTCCTGGTAAAACCTAGAATTTAGGAGCACAAGTGGCTTTTAATTAGAGCCAGATTTTCCCCAGAGATGCATGTCGCTTTGGGAGAGTGAGCACATAACCATGGACGTAAGCAGCCTTGCACTGTCATGTAAAAGCACCCTTGTTAGGTGCTGTCCAGTCGGTTCCAACTTGTAGTGACCCTGCGTACAACAGAACAAAATGCTGCCCAGTCCAGAAACCGCCCCCACATCCCCCCCACACCCCCCCACATCCCCCCACATCTCCCCCACACCCCCCACACCCACTCACCGTAGGAGAGACATCATTCAGTCTAGGCATGGCAAGACCAGAAGTCCCAACTGTGATGTCAGCCCAGCACACAGTCCTTAAAAGGGTCAGGGCCAAGTACAGCTGAAACTCCACCCTCCTCCACACAGGGCCCTGCTTTTAAAAGGAAGTGATTCCTTATGAAGCTTCGAAATGGCACACAGATCAAACTTTCGACTTTGGCGTTGACGTAGTGTGTCCTGAAATGGGTGGCCTGGAGGCAACTGAGGATGGCAGGTTGGGAGGGAAGAGCTGTATGGACTACAGATAAGGAAATTGAGGCTCAGAGAGGCTGAGTGGCTGCCTAGGGTCACACAGCAAGCTCAAGACAAAGCTAAGTCTGGAAAAACTGGGGCTCTTGACTTTCATCCCAGAACTTGCTCCATTACACCATGTGTCTTTCCCAGCATGGCCCCTGGCTAGGATGATGTAACGATACTCAGAATTCACACCATGCTCTCACAGGACAAGTGGACAGCTGGCAGTGTGGCATGGGGGTCGGGGAGGAGGAGTGTGCCGATGGAATTGCGTGTCCTCAGGGAGAGGGTGGTCAGGTAAGAAAACATGGCTGAGTACTTCATGGTTGGTTCTGTTGGAGCAGCTGCCCTGCCCACAGGCCCCCAGAGTGCAGGAAATTTAACCTTTGCATCACAGGACCGAATCTAGAAAGTGGCGCTAAATTGTGGGAGCCGATTTTTTAGGCTAGATATTGGGAAGCCAGACAGTGCCCAGAACAGGGAGCCAGGAAACTTGCAGATGACGGAACGTGATTACCATTTTCATGTGAAAGAAGGTGCCGAGTGACTGTTTTATTAAGAGGGCAGAACTATAACCCTGGATGTTGAAGGAGTTAGATTTGGGCTTAACTTGAGAAAAACTTTCTCACCTCAAGGTTTATTAGACAAAAGAATCAGGTGTCTGTTTGAGTGAGAAGTCCTTGGGTGGTACAAACGGTTAACGCACTCAGCTGCTAACTGAAAGGCTGGAGGTTCGAGTCCACCCAGAAGCACTTTGGAAGAAAAGCCTGGTGATCTTCTGGAAAAATGAGCCATTGAAAACCCTATGAAGCACAATTTTACTCCTAACACACATGGGGTCTCCATGAGTTGAAGTCAACTCAACGGCAACTGGTTTTTTCCAGTATTGGTGTGAACGAGTGAGTTCCCTGACCTCCAACACCCTCAAGCAGACTTGTTCGTAATGCTTTAGAAGGGCTTTTGCATGACAGTGATTCCAGATGCTCAGTCTGGTTTGTGGCTTCCGGTTTTGTATCTTTGCTGCTGTATTTTTGTGTTTTCTTCTTATCTGTGTATACAAGGGAAGTGATTTGCCCCTTGTTTTTCTTCCTGTAACTTTAGTTTGAGGGAAGAAATTTTCAAGTAGCTATAAATTAAGGCTTTATTATGGGTGCTCTTCTGTCAAGGTGGGTTTTTAAGTGTTTGAAGCCTTCCTCTCAACACTTAAAAGCTGAGAAGCTAACTTGCTGGCTGTAATAGAATGATTGCTGAGGAGTGATTACAGTGTGGAGGGAAAGCTGGGCAATCTTCCTTATGAGGCATACAGTAAACTGAAGCAGATGAAAGGTAACAATTTTGCACCCAGACCACCAATTAAATTACATGCCTTAACTACTGACTTAAGCTGTTTTCCAGCTTGTCTTGTTTTGACGTTGTATCCTTCCTGTTTAACCCAAGTAAATACACCCCGCTGTTGGTCTCAAGAGAGTTTTTTTTAATTCCCTTTTTAACTGAGTAATTCAGTCACATGGTTCCATAAAAAAGATAACCAGGGAAAAGTCTCCCTCACACCCACTCATTTTCCATTTGCCAGTCCCCCTCCCAGTTTTCTTGAATCTCCTTCCAGAATTGCTTCATGCAAATATAAGCAACGTGAATTATGTTATTTGCCCTTTTGTATACCAAGGGAAGCATACTGTCTATAAGCTGTTCTATTTCTTGCTTTTTTTCCTCCCCAATTTATCTTGGAAATCTTTTTATATCAATATATAGGTATATATTTGGTTTTGTTGTTGCTTTGTTTTTTTATAACTGATTAACATTCCATTGTAAGGATTTACCAAGGTTTAGTTAACTAATCATCTATTGATGGACATTTGCTAGTCCAAATATACTGTGATGAACAATCTTATAAATACATCATTTCACAGGTGGAAATAAATCTGTAGGATAAATTTCCAGTTTGTTGTTGTCAGTTGCCATTGAGTCAGCTCCCAGTAACCCTATGCATTTGTAATTTTTGATAAATATTAACAAATTACCCTCCATGGAGGTTACACCAGCTTATGTTCCTACCAGCAATGTTTGCAAGCCTGGTTTGTCCACAACCATATAAACATTGTGTTTGGCTTTTTGCTAAACTGATACAGGAAAATAGTATCTTTCTACATATTTAAGAGCCCTTTGTGTTTGCTGTTGTGGTCTCTGTTCATATCCTTTGCTCATTTTTCTGTTGGATTATTTTACATATTGATTCCTAGAAACTCTTTATATATTTTGGAAAACTACCCTTTTGTCTCTGACATGAGTTGTAAATATTGTTTCTATTTTTTTTTTTTTAATATATATTTTATTGTACTTCAGGTGAAAGCTTACAGAGCAAATAGTTTCTCATGAAATAGTAGTACACATGTTGTTTTTTGACATTGGTTATTGTTTCTATTTTGTTTTAGCTTTTTTATTGCATTAAGGTATGTTTTGCCATGCAAAAGTTGTTTTTCTTTTTTAATGTAGTTAGATTTATCAATCTTTTCTTTATGGTTTCTGGATTTCAAGTCACAGGAAGATCTTTTCCAGTTCAACGTTATAAAGGAATTCTCTCAAGTTTTCCTTTAGAACTTTCATGGTTCCATTTTTCACATTTAAATCTTGAATCCATTTGCAATTTATCCTTTATTTTTTTACAGATGGCTACTCACTTGTCCCAAAATCATTTACTGACTTTTTCCCCACTGTTTGTGATGCCCCCTTTATCACACCTTAAACTCGAGGGAGATTTCAAAAGGGTTCCTTCTCAGAAGCTTCTGCCTGAGCTTGTCTATGGTTCTGTGAGTGTCCATCTCTCCCGCGTGCCCACTTGAGACTTAAATTTCTTCCTACTTAAAATGCCCAATGGTTCCTCATCAGAACATCCTTCATCTGGAAGGAAAGGCTAAAGGGTGGACTCACTGGGAGGAGATAGAGTTCTTTGGTCATCTCCCAAACCCCAGACATGTAACAAAGGAATTTAAGTAGTGGTAGTAGCCAGTCATTTAAGACATTGCTTAATGTGACTCAGTTGGCCCTTTTGAAATCTTGGCCAGAATTGGGGTCCAGTTATGGGAATAGCAACTGAGAGCCAATGATTAAGTACGGGGCTTGGTCCCTCAAGAAGAAACCTGAATATTTGTAACCTTCTTTGCTTGGACACACTAGTGTCTTAAGAGTTCAGATAATGGCTTTGCTCAGTTTCCCTCCTTCCATTTTGTAAGACATTGGATTTTCCCTCAGGACCTCCTTTTCAGTGAGAAGGTTTGGCATCGTCAGTGGCTCTTGCTCCCTCCATTGCATAGAAACCTTTAGCTCCAGTGTTGCTCGTCTCAGTTTGGAGACAATCCAATCCACCCCTGGTTTGGAGCCTTGGCCTTTCTTTAGCTTAGAGCAGACCTGGAGGGACTGACCACCCAGCAAAGGAGCCAACTGGTGGTGGCTGTGGTTGGCTTCTGTGGTACCCCTAGTTGGATCAGCGTGCATTTTGCTGAAGGCCTATGCTGGCTGCTGAGGAGGGGGGAGCATAACTGAACCTCAGTGGAGATCATAGGCACTGAAGTCCAATGGTCTGGATTTGAGTCCTGGCTCCCTTTCTTACAAGGAGCCCTGGTGGTGCAGTGGTTAAAGCGCTAGCCGAAAGGTTGGCGATTCAAACCCACCAGCCACTCCGAAGGAGTAAGATGTGACAGTCTGCCTTCATATTACAGCCTTGGAAACCCTATAGGGCAGTTCTGCTCTGTCCTTTAGGGTTACTATGAGTTAGAATTGACTCGGTGGCAACAGGTTTGTTTCTTTTTTTTTTGTTTTCCCTTTCTTACCAACTCTGCGACCTTGGGCAAGATCTGTATTCTCTTCTAAATTTTCATTTCCCCAGCAGTAATGTGGGCACTAAATGTGTGTGGATTCAATGAGATCATGTATGAGCTCGCTTCAGATAGTGCCTGTGCCCAGGAGACAGCTGATAACCGGAGCAGCGTGCCTATCCTCCAGGCTCCTGGCCCAGCCAGGAGAGATGCCAGAATGTGGAGCTGCCAGGGGCGGGGGGCAAGATGTGGGGAGCCCCTGGGTGACACAAATGGTTAAGTGCTCAGCTGCTAACTGGAAGGTTGGTGATTTGAACCCACCCAGAGGTGCTTAGGAAGAAAGGCCTGGCAGTCTGTTTCCGAAGGTCACAGCCTTGAAAACCCTATGGAGAGCAGTTTTACTCTGACACACGTGGGGTCGCCGTAAGTCAGCATCGACAGCAGCTGGTTGGTTGCTTGGTTGGTTGAGGGATGTGGGTTGAGAAGATTGAATTGCGGGGGTTGGCAGTGCAGGACACAGGCAGATGCAGCTATTTCCTTCCAGATTTTCTTCCTGGTCTTTGGAACCTTCTTTTTGGAGATTGGTGATAGCTCCAGCACTGGTGTTTGTTGACTGGACAGGAGGCAGGTTGTTAACCTTTCCTGTCCCTTGAGACCTCTTAGGAATGTCTATGATTTGCCCCCTGTCTCCTACTGCAGGTCAGAGTGGGAGTGTTCCAGTTCAGTTCCGCCCCTCATCTGGAATTCCCCTTGGATTCATTTGCTACCCGACAGGAAGTGAAGGTGAAAATCAAGAGGATGGTTTTCAAGTATGTATGATCAGATAACGCCACAGCTGGGAAGAAGCCAGCTGCTGTTATAATGGCTTCCTTGAAGGATGAGGCCTTGCTCTCAGCCCCACGGCATGCTCAGGGGAAAGGTGGGAGCTGAAAGCAGGTGGTGGGCTTCCTGAACCCCAGCTGTGTACACAGAGCTCCCTCCTCAAGGGAATGCAAATGCAAGTCAAAAAGGTATTTGTTGCAATTCTGTGTAGCTGTCAGTTACGTGGAGGGAAGCGCTGCTGCAGGCTGAGACTGGGGTTAAGATGTGCAGTGGTGGCAGGGACACTGGGTCCTAGTCCCAGTTCTGTCCCTGATGACCCCTGCAGCTTGGACAGTTTACACATTCTCTGATCCACTTTCATGTTTTTTGTTTTGGTATAAAAAGGGTAAGCGCTCCTCTGTTAGTGAGAGTGCTTTGAAAATTATGAAAGCTGTTTATGTGCTGATGCACATATGCAGTCTATATATGCAGTAGGGCCATAACTTTACTCACGTTTCAAGTTAGCTGATGCCTGTATACCCATTGCCGTCAAGTCAATTCCAATTCAGAGACCCTATAGGACAGGGTAGAACTGCCCCATAGAGTTTCTAAGGAGTGGCTGGTGGATTTGAACTGCCAGCCTTTTGGTTAGCAGCCAAACTGTTAACCGCTGCACCACCAGGCTCCAATATATGTATAGGTGTATATAAATATGTATACATGTATCTTATGTGTGTGAGTTGCTGTTGTTAGGCGCCATTGAGTTGGTTCCAATTCATAGAGACCCTGTGCACAACAGAACTAAACAGTGCCAGGTCCTGCGCCATCCCCACAGCCATTGCCATGTTTGAGCCCATCACTGCAGCCAGTGTCAATCCATCTCGTTGAGGGTCTTCCTCTTTTTCGTTGATCCTCTACTTTACCAAGCATGATGTGCGTCTCCAGGGACTGGTCCCTCTTGATAACATGTCCAAAATACACGTGTTTTTGTGTATATGTTTTATATGTGGGAAACTCGGGTGGCATAGTGGTTAAGAGTTTGGCCGCTAACCAAAAGGTAAGCAGTTCGAATCTACCAGGCGCTCCTTGGAAACCCCGTGGGGCAGTTCTCCTCTGTTGTATAGGGTCGCTCTGAGTCGGAATCGACTGGACAGCAGCAGGTTTGGTTTTTTTGGTTTGGTTTTATGTGTATGTATCTGTATGTGTATAGACCTGATATAATGTTTGTCACAAGCCCTCACAGAAGAACAGCTTTGACTTGCCACTTGTCACTCTGATGTCTAGATCCTCTTGGTCTCTGTTACCCCTTGCTCTGGTGTCCTCTAAAGTCCCACTGAAGTCTGTGGTCCCAGCTATTTACTGCCATTGCCTCCAGTTGCAGAGGCCCTAAGCTCTGAAATCCTCCCAGGCGCAGGTGTCTGTAGGCCCGCCGGCACTCACAGCAAGTCCAAGTCCCCACACTGGGCACACCGGGACCTCCGGAGGCCCAGCAGGCACAGGGAAGCCCAGTGGCTTCATCTCAGGTTGTTTATCCCAGCCCTTTCCTCTGCCCATGGGTACCCTGGACAGAAGAAGGGGCAAGTCCAATGCAAGAAAGTGCAAAAGAGAAAAGCACGTTTGTATGTTTTTTAATATATCCGTTGGTACATGCTGGCCTTTCTTCTTTTCCCTTCTGCCTCTTGGGCCTGCAAGAACAGGTCTCCCATAGAGAGCTGTTGGGCAGCCTCGCTCCAATCCTGGGCCCAGACATACAACAGCAGCACTTGTCAAAGTGAGGCCCTAGGGCCACCTGGGTAGAATTGCCGGGGGAGTGTGTAAACATGCAGATGCCTGGGTCCCACCCAGACCTACTGAATCAGTTTCTGGGCAGTGAGGCCTGGGAATCTGCAGTCTTCTCAGGCCTCTGCCTTCCCGCCAACTCATGACTATTATGCACGCTAACCTTTTTTTTTTTTTTTTTTTAAAAAAAAGCTTTACTGAGATATGATTTACATATCATCAAGTTCACTCATTTTAAGTGTACAAATTTAATGGTCTTGAGTATATTTTAAAGAGTTATGCAACTCAATAAGTAATCTAATTTTGGAACATTTCATTATCCTAAAAAGAAACCCTGTAAACAGACATTTCTCCAAAGAAGGTATACATATGGCCAACAAACACATGAAAAGATGCTCAGCATCATTAGTCATCAGGGAAATGCAAATCAAAACCACAGTGAGACATGCCTTCACACCCACCCAGGGTGGGCTCTAATCAACAAGACAAAAACAATAACAAGTGTTGGTGAGCATGTGGAGAAACTGACCCTTCTACACTGCTGATTAGCAGGTAAAATGATGAGCTGCTTTAGAAAACAGTTTGATAGCACCTCAAAATGTTAAATGCAGAGGTACCATGTCACCCCGCCATTCCACTCCTAGGTATATACCCAAGAGAAAGGAAAACACGTGTCCATACAAAAACTTGTACGTGGATGTTCATCGCAACATTATTCATATTAGTCCCAAAGTGGAAACAACTCCAATGTCCATCAGCTGATGAATGGATAAAGAAACGGTGGTATGCCCATACAACAGAGAATGATTCGCCCATAAGAAGGAATGAAGTCCTGATACACGCTATGATGTGGATAGACCTTGAGAACATGATGTTGGGTGAAACAAGCCAGACGCAAAGGCTACATATTGTATATGATCCCGCTTACATGAAAGGTCCCAAATAGGCAAATTTGTAGAGATAGAAAGCAAAGTGGTAGTTGCCAGAGGCTAGGGGGAGGAGAGATGGGGAGTGACTGCTAATAGATATGGGCTTTCTTTTGAGGGTGACGAAAATGTTCTAAAATTAGATAGTGGTGATCATTGTTGTGGTTGTCCGATGCTGTTGAGTTGATTCTGTACAATAGAATGAAAAGCTGCCTGGTCCTGCACCATCCTCACAGCTGTTGTTATGCTTGAGCTCATTGTTGGCAGCCACGATGTCAGTCCATCTCATTGAGGGGCTTCCTCAGTTTTGCTGACCATGTACTTTACTAAGCATGATGTCCTTCTCCAGGGACTGGTCCCTCCTGATAACATGTCCTGATAGCATGTACAACTATGAATCTACTAAAAACCAAGAAATTATATACTTTAGAAGGATGAATTTTATGCCATATGAATGATTCTATCTCAGTAAAGTTGTCATTTAAAAAAAAAAAAAAAAAGAAACTTTGTACTCACTAGATGCACATTAACTCTTGCAGAACAAAAAGTAGCCTGTTGGTTTCAGTTTAGGACTGGAAGTCGGGGACTGTTTGGGTGACTTTGACTGGAATGACTGCTCTGCTCTCATCTGAAAGAATGAGCAAACTGCAGAGAATTGCTACAGAAGGTGCTTAGAGATCATTTAGTGCCCACTCCAAGGTCTTATTTTGCAGTGGAGGATACTGAGGTTCAGAGTATCCTCTGACCCTTGTCCAGGGGCACAGGGTCACCCTGCTAGTCCCCCTTCCCGGGCTGGTGCCATCTGCAGTAGGGCCACCTAGCAGTCTTTTCCCACCACCCCAGCCCTCCAGATAATCAGTTGAGCCTTTTCTCAGCTGTGTTGAAAGTCATACCCCCAGGGCCTGAGAGGAGTATTCACGACATAACGAGATCCAGAGACGCATTAAGAGTGCCGAGTGAGGATGCTGGGGTAGAGGAAGAAGCCTCTTGATGTGTCTGAACAAGTCCAGCTGTTGTTTGGGGCATGTGTATGATCAGCACTTCTGTGTCCTAGGATGACTATCAGAGATGACAAACAAGCTAAGGAAACAGTCATTGATTTTTGGCTATATTTATGGGGTCACTGAGGACATGGAAAACAAAGACACGCTATTCATCAGAGCATGGGAATGTTGGCTGCACGGACACGCTGACCTCCACAGGCTTGTTTTCCTTTCTCTGCTGTGAAGTTTGAAATGATGAACTGATTAAGGCAGCCCCACCCCAATCCCAGAGTCCTTGCCTTTCCAGACAGAAACCATACCCCTCCCCTCCCCATAGAGGCCTATTTTGAGATGGTTAAGAACCCACTCTGACAGGACTGCTTTGCAATAAGAAGTTTTAAAACTGTTATAATTATTAGGTGCCTTCGAGTTGGTTCTAACTCATGGTGACCCCGTGTACAACAGAATGGAATGCTGCCTGGTCCTGCGCCATCCTCACAATTGTTGCTATGTTGGAGCCTATTATTGTAGCCACTGTGTCAATCCATCTTATTGAGGGGTTTCTTCTTTTTCACTGACCCTCCACTTTGCCAAGCATGATGTCCTTCACCAAGGCCTGGTCCTTTTAAAGCACCCTGTAATAACATAAAATCAGATAAAATGTAGCTGGTGGTTGGCTCTCGAGTCCTGGGACCAGTGGCCAGCTGGCTGTGCACACTTGCCGTTCATTTCATGAATCTAATCACACAACCCTGAGTTTTATGTGGTTGCATTTTGGGGGCCCCATCTGTAGCTTTATTGGGGTTTTACTATATTTAGAGAATGCTACAGAAATAGCTCACACTCACCACTTCACCTTAGCACAAAGCCTTTCTAGCCTTCTCTGGCCTCTTTCAAACCACATTAATGTGTAAACACAGCTTCTAGAATAATTACACTTATGAGGCACTTTGTTCTGTTTTTCACTTAGTGTTATATGGTATGTACTGTTGTGTAAAGCTGCATTATTTTTCATGCTGAGCCTTTTTAATGGTTATATTAATAATCTGTTGGATTGAGATATCATGATATATTTAATCATTCTCCTAAAAGGAAACGTTAGGGTTGATTGCAGGATTTTTTTCTACTGTTAAACATAAAACCAACTTAATCAAGAGAGTAAGGGCTTATACTTGAGGCTCATGGGCTCATGGCCCAGGTGGGTGATGGTAAGGGAGTTCCGGGGTCACACTGGGCCTGGGGCACCCTGACTTTCGGGGAGAAGAGAATTTCATGAGCATTTAGGCAGTATAGTATAGAGCAGGTGTTGGCAAACGTTTTCTGTAAAAGGTCAGCTGGTGAACATTTTAGGCCTTGAGGACCATATGGTCTCCACATAAGACAGTACGTAAATAAATGGACATGCCTATGTTCCAATAAAACTTTATTTACAAAAACAGACAGCAGGCCTTATTTGGCCTGTGGGCTCTAGTTTGCTGACTCCTGAAGAGTAAAGAGCATTGGCTTCAGAATCAGCCTGACTGGGTTTCATCTCCAACTCTGACCTCCACTAACTGGATGAGAGGCAAGTGACTCCACTGGCTACGTAGTGTTGTGCTTAAGAACTTGGCCTCTGGAAGTGGAGGGCACAGGATTCAAGTCTTGCCCCCAGCACTCACAATCTGTGTGACCTTAGATAAGCCCCTTCTCCGAACTCCCCTATCTCAGAGGCCTGAGGTGAGAATTGTATGAGATACATCCATAGAGTGCTTGGCACATGGTAAGTGCTCAATAAATACTAGCAGTTATTATTACTCTTCTCTGAGCGGTGGTTTCCTCACGTGGGAAATGAGGATAATAGTACCTTTTAGCATAGTTGTGAGGATTACATTTAGTAAAAAGTACATGGAGTCCCTGGGTGGTACAAACAGTTAACATACTGCTGACGGCAGTTCGAGTCCACCCAGAAGTGTCTTAAAGGCCTGGTGATCTACTTCTGAAAAACCAGCCATTGGAAACCCCATGGAGCACCGTTCTACTCCGACACACATGGATTCACCACGAGTCGGAATCAACGGCAGCCAGTTCCGTACATGAAGTGTCTGACACATAGCAGACACTCAGCACTAATGTTATCCCTTAGAAATGGGAAGGGAGTCTGCCCTCCCAGGAGTCTTTGCAGGTTCAGAAGGATTGGTGAAGGTACTAGTATTTGCAGGAATCAGAGTCTTCTCCGTTACCTTTGGTGTCTAATGTGAGAGCCAGCACAGCCTGTGCTCCTCAGCACAGCACTGAGGGTGCATTTGATATCCATCAACATTGCACACTCCTCCTCTTTGGCAAGCCCCTTGCCCAAGCCAAGCTGTGCTCGCTAGCCCCAGAACCCAGCTTGTGTTTGCTCACTTGTGCCTTTGCCCACGCCCTTCCCCTGATTCAGATGACCTCCTGCTTTCTCGGTCAGCTGATTCACCAAGACCCCATTCATACACCCTTTCCCCTCAGGAGCCTGTCCTGGGTGGCCGCACCCCACCATGAACTCCCTCTGCAGCACTCCTGTTACTTATGTCCTCTGGTTGATAGTTGTCTATTACCTTCTCCCTTGTGGGTTGTATTCCTTCAACTAGACCAAGAGTTCTTTGAGGGCGGGTTCATATTATACTGTCTGGTCTCCCTTTCACTGTCTTCTATTATAGTGGATTCGCAATAAACACTAATGGGTTGATAAAAGTTTTTATTAATTGATGTAGATGCCTATATAAATTTGTAGGCTATGAGTCTTCTAGGAGTTGTCAACTCTTGTTGACATTAACTTAGTGGAACTCCACAAAGAATTACCTTTTAAGAGCTCATTTAAGATAGAAAGCAATAAAAGCTAGGAATATTCCAGGCCTTGTCCATAAATCCTTCCCAGGCACAGTCTTACAGGCTCTTTCCCCCTCTCTCTGCTGAATGGAGAGGAAGTAGAGGAAGGTGGAACCACAAGAGGGAAGAACCCTGGATTCCTGAGTGGCTGCTGGGAGGGGAGCCACCCAGGAGAGATGCCTGGGCAGGAAGACCCATATCAGACTTGCATGAGAAGTAAAAACTTTTTAGTGTTAGGTTAAAAATACATATACATACACACATTCCCACACTGACATTCCCACATATACATATCTTCACACATTTACACATGTTCACAGACATGTATACATACTAATACACCACACACATATTCACACACATATGTTCATATACACATACATATGTTTGCAAACGCATTTATACACATTCATACACCACACACGTTCACCCATTCACACACACACGTTCACACATACACATTTACTCACATTCGTACACCATACACATGTATTCACACACACACACATGTTCATATACATATACGTTCACACACACGCATTCACACGAGTTCACTCAGACCCACACACACACGAGAATGCCCGTGCCGCTCATCAATTGAATGTTTCCATGTTTAAAAAATGGCCACCTGCTCCTCTGCCTGGTGGAGTTAAAGGCAGGAATTGCTGTTAACAGAGGACAGTGAGTATAGATGTGCCTCCCCACCCCAGTCAGCGTTTCAGAATGATGACCTAGTAGAGCTTTCTCTGTGCACACAGTTAATAACTGTGGCGATTCTGCAAGCCTCCGTGTTGTTGCTCAGGCTTGGATGTGTCATCATCCGTTGAAAGATTTGGTGGTGGCAGGGACTGGCCATCACAAGTCAGTAACCTCAAAGACATTGTGGTAAATTGTTTTCTGCTCACTTGGTGCTCAAAGCCACAGTGGCCCTCTGCACTACAACCCTCTGCTCCAGCTTCACCTCTCTGACCACCGTTTCTTCTTCTTTTTACTTTTCGGTGCCCTCAGAGGAGGAAGCACAGAGACAGGGCTTGCTTTGAAGTACCTTCTGAGCGAAGGGTTCCCAGGGGGCAGGAATGCCTCTGTGCCCCAGATCCTCATCGTGGTCACGGATGGGAAGTCTCAAGGGCACGTTGCTCTGCCAGCCAAGCAGCTGAAGGAGAGGGGTATCACCGTGTTTGCCGTGGGGGTCCAGTTTCCCAGGTAAGGGGCTTAACCATTCTGGGCCAGCCCTCTGCGTCAGCCTGGGGATGACGACACAGCTGGGAGAGGCCACAGCGTGGAAACAGCGGGGGAGCTGGACAAGCCACCCTGGTCCTTCATGGATTTGTCTTTCCCTCACTTTGCCATTTTGACACCTGTACACTGTGACCTCCAGGTCTTTGAAGGTTTGAGTGTGTATTGTCTTTGGTTTAGTCTGAACACCTGGTTGCAAATGTCAGAAAGTCCATTCAAATCTACTTGGGAAGAAATAGACCCTCGTGGACTTGTGTAGCTTCACTGGGGTGGGCAGGACTCAGATCATGGAGATCCTGTGGGTGATGGTAAAGACGCTGGAGTTTATGGGCGCTGGATGGGAAGACTTTGGAGGGTTTTGAGCCAGGGGATGCTACGAATTGACTTATATTCTTAGAAGATCACACTGGCTGCTGTGTGGAGAATAGAGTGGTGAGGGGACAAGAAGGAAAGTGGAAAGACCAGTAGGGAGGCCTTTGGGGCAGCTCCCATGAGAGAGAATGACGGCTTGTAGCAGGGAAGCAGCCGTGGCTGGTGAGGAGGGATTGGACTCAGGATATGCTGTGAAGGCAGAGCAGTGGGACAGCCGATGGATTGGATGCTGGGTGTGTGAGAGGAGAATTGAGGATGGTGCCTAGGGTTTTGGCCCGGTGGCTAAAAGCAGGCCACTTTTCTTTCTGTGGTGAGGTGCCCTTGTTTGCTCTTGTCTTGCTACCAATTGGAGCTACTTTCCTTCATGCCCTTTCTGATTCATGGTTTTTCTCATCAGCCATGGGCTACAAAGCCAGACAAATGATTGTGTTAGGACTGGGTCTCAGGGAAGAGCAGAAGCTCTCCTCTGAGGGGGGTTCACACATTTTAATACACAGTGTAACCCACTTCTGGGCTGCCTTGAGGTCCTTCAGGGGCTCACATCTTGGTCCTTACCTGTGTCCTAAATGGACGCACTGTAGCTAAGTGGCCTCTGGATCAGGGGGTGGGGTTGTCATGCACAAGGAGCCTGTGGTCTGGGAGGTGGGGCAGGCAGGAGGAGGGCGACAATGATCTTTTATAATTTCTCTGTGGGGCTGGGACAGGTGGGAGGAACTTCAGGCGCTGGCCAGTGAGCCCAGGGAGCACCACATGCTATTTGCCGAGCAGGTGGAAGATGCCACCAATGGCCTCTTCAGCACCCTCGGCAGCGCAGCCATCTGCACCGTCGCCCCACCCGGTAAGACCCTCTGGGCTGGGGAAGGGAAATGGGGTGTGGGGGAGCAAGGGTCACCAAGGCAAGAGGTCAGGACTCAGGAGCCTCCCCAGGGAGGGAGGGTGAGAGAAACAGTGGTGGAAGCTGGTGGGACTGTTTTTTTTTTTTTCCTATTTGCTCAGTTCCCACTTCCCTGTATTGCACCATGTGGGTTTCTCAGCTGGGAACCCTGAGCATGTGTGTCCGTGGGGGTAGTGTGACCCAGGATCTGGTAGGGCCTCGTGTGTCCCCTGTGCCTGTCCCTGCAGGAGGAAAGGACCAAGACGCTCCCCTTGCTTGGTCAGCCCAAGGGAGTGGGGAGGAGGCGTGGGGTGAGGCCCAGCATTGTTAGCATCTTCGTCAGGGTCCCCCAGAAGTTAGAGTGACATCCATTGTATAAAATGTCCGTGTGTGTACATGATGTAAAATGAGCGAGGCCTGAGCATAGCAGGTGTTCAGAGCCTGGGGGCCCAGCCAAATGGGCAGAGCAGGAACACACATGCATGCACACGTGCACGCACACACACCCCTCCCTAGAGAAGCAGAAGGTAGCCAGGGCTGAGGGTGGAGGCCACTGCCCAGGGGAGCGGGGTTGGAGGCCAGAGGAATGACCCTGTCCTCTCCTGTCGGGTGTGTATGCACACAGCCTGCAGGGTGGAGCCCCACCCCTGTGAGCGCAAGATGCTGGAGACGGTCAGGGAGCGTGATGGCAGTGTCCTGTGCTGGAGAGGATCGCCACAGACCAACGCCGTGCTGGCCTCGCGCTGTCCCTTCTACAGGTATGTCTGCAAGACCATGGCGGGGGGGGGGGGGGGCAAGGGATGAGAACCCCCTAAATGCCACATGCTGGTGAGCTGCAGGGAGAACAGCTCTTCAAGGTCATGCCATGGAGCGTGTGACAGGGATGGAAGGAGACCTGGGAGGAAGCCAGGGACAGCGCTCAGGGCAACAGGGAAGGTCAGAGAGCACCTCAATGTCAGTGTCTCATCAGCACCCAGCCTGGGTGCCTAGGGAGATGATACCAGTACCTACCTTGTAGGGGTGCTGACAGCATCAGGTGAGTTAATACATAGAATGCATTAATCCTGTAAGCTTCTAGAAAGAGATTTGTATATCAGACACTCTTTGTTAATTTGCTCGTTCAAGAAATCCTCACTGGGGGCATCCTATGCCCCCGGGCATTGTCCCAGGACCTGGAGATTCAGAGCAAACATCTCAGCAACAAAGCTGCCCTCACAGGCTGACATTCCAAGAGGGCAGGTGGTGGGCAACATGATGCACAACATCAGCTCTTGGGTAGTGATAAGTGCTGTGGAGAAGAGTACCAGGCACTGGGGACAAGGTGGCGGGTTGCCATCTTCCATAAAGAGGCCGGGGAAGGCCTCGCAGAGAACGTGGTGGTTGAGTCCACACCTGGGGAGGTGAGGGAGTGAGCTGTATGCAGATCCAGGTGGAGGCCTGTCAACACCATCTGCCCAGAGTGCCAATTCCAGGCACAGGGCATAGTGGGGAAGGGGGCAAGCCTCATGGAGCTTTCTGCTAGGACTTGTGATTTTATGAGGTCATTAGGATTCGAAGCTAGAGGGGAAGGCTTCTCCTTAATGAGCTGGCAGCTTGGCAAACTTTGTTCCAGCAACTCCTTGAGTGCTTAATTGGCTTGGCTTTTATCCCAACTGGATATTTTACCCAAGAAAAACCCTGCCCTAGAGGTGAGCCCAGTTCACTTGCCCCTGGGGGAGCAGCCCAGGGTGGAATCTTATTGGAAGAAGCCCTCTTTGGAGAACTTTGTTGGCCAAAGCCCAAAGAGAAGAGTCTTGCTTAGGTCGGGACATCCCTGCTGCCAGCCAAGAGGTGGGCTTCCCGCCCATGGGACAAGGGACCTCCCTCCAGCAGGGCAAGTCATGGGGGCTAACCCAGAGGGCACAGGGCTTGGGCTTTGCGGTCAGGTGGTCGGTGTCTGGATACCAGCTGTGCTGCCTTCTAGTAACAGTGTGACTTTGGGTGACCTAATTCAGCCCTTTGAACCTGTTTCCCATCTGATAGATGGAGGTAACTGTCTCTGCAGGTAGCTGTGGATTCCAGGTAACAAGGGGGGATGCCTGGCACATGAGGCCACCCAGGAATAGTGGCTGCTGTGTTATCACAGGACGTTAGCACTCAGACGGACCTTAGAAGTCGAGCCTGGTGATTTGTAAATCCTTTTGTGCAGTGGAGCCCCATAGGGGCACTTGTGCAGATCAGATAGCAGCAGTATATTTGGGATGAAGGGGGGTGGGGCACGGTTATGGCAATGAGGAGGCCTGGCCCCAGCCACTCAGTCCCCGTCCCCTCAATCCAAAGCCCCAAGGACTGCAGTTGAAAACTCTAGATAGAGTTATTGTATAGAAGAGGGACTTGAAGACCAGAGAAGGAAAGTAACTTGCCCAGAGTCACATAGGCAGAATCCCATTGTCTAATTCACGGTATGTTTCCCTCTACTGCATCTTGCTGGGCCCAGAAAGTAAATCGTAATATAAGGTTGTTCCCACAGTTCGGAGTTTTGACCACAGACTTCTCTGTTATGATACACCCATTGCTGTCAAGTTGATTCCAACTCCTAGTGACCCTATAGGACAGAGTAGAATTGCCCCGTAGGGTTTCCAAGGCTGTCAGTCTTCACGGGAGCAGATCACCCGGTCTTCTCTCACACGGAGTGGCTGGTGAGTTCTAACCACCAACCCTTCGGTTAGCAGCCGAGCACTTAACCACTGGCACTTCTTCATATTATGATAGCTAACTTCTGTTAACTTTTTTTTTTGTCTCTAAATAGTTTGAAAACATTCCCTACTCTGTGTACCGATAAAAGTCGGAGTGGAATCAGGAAAGAAAGTAACTCTGAAGGGGCTTCCCTTGGCCTAGTTCTACACTGGAATCTTGTATCAGATTTCAGTGTTTTTTAAAAATCTTCCATGCTGCTCTCGTCTGAAGCCTTTGATGTCTTCCACCATTTTCTTTCCTCTGACTAGCTGGAGGAGAGTGTTCCTAAGACACTCCACCACCTGCTACAGGACCACCTGCCCAGGTACAGTCTGCCTCTTGCATTGGCTTGCTCTCTCTGGGTGCTGGGACCAGGTTGGGTTTGTAAAAGGGCATTGGCAGTCCTGGGGCAGAGATGGGGGGCTGGTACTGACACCAGGAGAGAGGGACGGGGCAGTTAACTCCGCTTCCAAGGTAGCAGAGTGTGCTTATGCATCCTCATGCCTCACTTGCTCACTGGTATTTCTCACTAAGCACAGAGTGGGAGCTTTGGAATGACTCCCCCGCCTGTGCCCCTTGCAGTGTTGAGGGGCAGCAAGGGCTGTGGACTGTGTACCAGCTTTGCAGACAGGAGGCCTCGATCCGTGCTGAACTCAGGGCAGGTGACCTGAGCCTCAGTTTCCTCCTCTGTGAGATGGGTGCAATGCTTGCTGTATGTCTGGAATCCCCAGTTTCCTGTTCTTGATCTCAGGGGGGTCTCCTACATGGGAGCCTAGTGAGGATTCAATAAGCGAATGCCCACGGAAGTGCTTTGTCAGCCCTCGCAGTGGTTCCAAACACACGACCTCCCTACATCATCATGCAACAATGCACGCGCCCCGCTCCACTCCTGGGGTCTAGTGCGGCCCGCCGGCCTGGGAGCGCAGACTCTGCTCTGAGTGTGTCAGTGTCGGTCCTGTGCAGATGCACAACTGCTGATACAGGTGAGGGGCCCAGAAGCGGAGCCAAGGGGCTTCTCACGCAGCCAGGGCGGCGGCGCCTACCCGAGGCTGGACACCGCTTTCCGAAGTTTTAAAGTCCCAACATCGCTGGCCTCTGACATGTGCTAGAAACTGAAAGTAGGGCTGTTCCCGCTCAGTTTGAGGACTTACGGTTTGGGAACCAGAGTGGTCTGGGTTTGAGTCCCAGCCCCTAACTTACCAACTATCTCACCTTTGGCACGTGACTTCTTTCATTAAGCCTCAGCTACCTCATCTAGAAAATGGGGTTTTTACGGTACCCATCTCATAGGGCTGCTGTGACCGTGAAATGAGACTGTACGTTTAAAGTACTTAGCACAGTGCCTGGTGCATAGCAGCCAATTCAAGGCTGCTGCTAATGAGCCCCCTGGCTGATTTCCATGGTACTCCAGCTGACAGAACAGCAGGCCAGGAGCCCAGAGCCAGCCTCTGTAATGTCTACACTTTAATCGCAACAATGTAACAACCAAGGGATATATTAGTATTTTAAAAGCAAAAAGGACAGAACCGCCAATCCCAATAATAACCACACTCAGCAGTCTATCACGTCCCTTGAATACATGACACACGAGTACCCATAGATCCTGTTTGATGTCTGTGGCTTTGCAAGGAGGCCCTGGGGTAATGTCTGTATTTTGCAGATGAGGAAATGGATTAGGAGCTCAGATACTGTCTGTAGGGTGTCAGTGGACAGTTCAGGATGGCTGTGGTTTCCTGTGTAAAATAGCAGCTTTGAGTAGGCATTACCCATAATTTACACTTTGTACCCAAAAGTAAATACTGTTACCTCTTATGATAGGAGTATTCTGGATTGAACTGTGTCTCCCCAAAATATGTGTTATAAATACCTGTGGTTATAATCCCATTTGGGAACGGGTTTTCTTTGTTATGTTAATGAGGTAGTATAGGGTATGTCTCAAATCAATCTCTTTTGAGATACAGAAGAGCAGACTAAGCCAGCAAGCAAGCTCAAATTGAGGGAAAGGTACATGCCACATGATAGCCAAGGAACCTAAGAATAGAAGCTGAAAAGAGAGAAGGACCTTCCCCAAGAGCAGACAGAGAGCCTTCCCCTAGAGCCAGCACCCTGAATCGGACGTTTAGCCTCCTAAATCATGAGAAAATAAATTGCTGTTCATTAAAGCCACCCACTTGTGGTATTTCTGTTATAGCTTGCTTTGTGCTGAGCACTTTACATGAATTAATTCACTTAATCCTCCCAACATTGGGATAAGCTTAGTGATCATCACCCTTTTTAAGATGAGGATACCAAAGCTCAGAGAGGTTAGTTAACGTGGCCAAGTCAGTGGAGAAGGCCACACTCACCACTGAGCAGCCTGACCCTGGGATCAGAAGCCTTACTGTTCTCTGCACAGCTGCAGAAGCTGCTGAGAACATCCACGTCAGACTTCATGAAGAAATGGCCCCATCAGCACCACGGCTGTGACCTTCATGCATCTGGGATCTTCATCCTTACCACGGCCCAGGCCCCACACCAGCTCATTATTATGGACACCTTGAGCTAGCTCCCTGAGACTTCTCAGCAGCCGTGGGCTAGTAAAGGTATTTGCTCCCAGTATGAGCTGGGGGTCAGGCTCCATCAACACATCCTCGGGTGAGCCCTGTAATTCAAATTCAGGGCCTCACCAAGCCACCACTGAGTGTCTAAGTTACCTAGTGCTGCCGTAACAGAAATACCTCAAGAAGGTAGCTTTAAAGAACAGAAATTCATTTTTCCACAGTTGAGGCTAGAAATCCGAATTCAGGCCATGGCTCTAGGAGGTGGTCCTTCTTTGTCTACTGCAGCTTCTAAAAACAAATTCCGACTCATAGTGACCCCGTAGGAAAGGGTGGAACTGCCCCCATAGGGTTTCCAAGGCTGTTAATCTTTACGGAATCAGAATGCCACATTTTTCTTCTGCAGAGTGGCTGGTGGGTTCTAACTGCTGACCTTTTGTTTAGCGGCCAAGCATTTGACCACTGTGCTACCAGGGCACCATTTCAGCTTGTAGTAGCCAGCAATCCCTGGAGTTCCTGAGCCTGTAGACTCATCTGCCTCCATCATCAGATAGCATCTGTCTTCCCCTGCATCTGAGCGTCTTCATCTCCATTCTGTTCTTTTTATAACTCAGAAGTGATTAGGTCTCGGATCCACCCACACTGGCATGACCTCAACTGATTGAGTACATTACATTTGAGATTACGTTATGGAAGAGGACTGCGTTATACTGGGTTATGTCCGTAGGTATAGGGGTTAGGATTCCAATACAGATGGGGGGCGAGCACAGTTCAATCCCTAACAGTGTTCTTTAGCAGAGCCACTCCCAGCTCCTCCTTTATGTACCTGTCAGTTCTTTCCCCTCTCTGCTACAGGTGTGGTGGTGTTTTCTAGGGGACAGAGAGGGAAGGAAGGGGCTGGCGGGGCGGGCTGCTGGCCCCTTCTTTCCTCTGTGCTGATAAGTTTGGCTGTTAGTAAGCATCTCTCCGGTAGGTCCTTGTGACTCGCAGCCCTGCCAGAATGGAGGCACGTGTGTTCCAGAAGGTCTGGACGAGTACCACTGCATCTGCCTGCTGGCCTTTGGAGGAGACGCTAACTGTGGTGCGTACACATGGGGTTTCTGAGAGACTGTTGGGGAGTGGGTAGAGCATGGGCCCCCCCTTCTCACCTCCCACTCTTGTAGCTACTGGGTGGAAATCAGCCACCGGGTTTTAGAGCCACCTTCTTTCCAAATACACCACTGAGTTGGCTTTTCATGTGGTACGGTGTTCTAAGTGTCCCATGAATAAATAATCCAGCAGGTGGAGCTCGGGGTAGGACAGCGGCTCCTTGCTTATCAGCTTTAGACTGGTCATTGCTTGGTGTCTGAGCATCACTGAACCAGCCGGAAGCCCAACTCTGGGTCCTGGTCCTGGGCAGAGTCCTTTCTCCCCTCTTCTATGGAAGAGAACAGGGAGCCCCAAACTCTTTTGGTTCTAAAGGTCTGAAATGAAGATTACAATAGGCTTTACTTCATAGGGCTATTGGAAGTTTTAAATATGATTATGTATCTAAAACCTTAGCCCAATTTTTGACACATAGTAGGGGCTTCTTAAATCATAACTTCTTAAAAATGTGGGGTGGGGTCAGTTGGTGATCCAAATGGAAAAAATAAATCTCAACCCCTACCTCAAGGAGCCCTGGTGGTGCAAGAGCTATGTGCTTGGCTGTTAACCCAAAGGTTGGTGGTTCAAACCCACCCAGTGGTTCTAGGGAAGAAAGACCTGGCAGTTTGCTCCTGTAAAGGTTACAGCCAAAAAAGAAACCCTAAGGGGCGGTTCTACTTTGTCACATGGGGTCGCTATGAGTTGAAGTAGACTCGACGGCAACCAACAACAATTCCTACCTCACAACCAACACACAAATTCATTCCAGATGGAATATAGTTCTAAACACAAAGCAATGAAGCTTCTAGAAGACAACATAGGAGGATATCTTCATGACTGTGAGGCAGACACAGGTTTCTCAAACAGAACAGAAAAAGCACGAACCATAAAGAAAAAAGAGTTATAAAATACATTAAAAAAAAAAAAAAAAGTGGATGGAGACCTTAGCGAGACACTGGAGACTCCATATCTAGTGCTGTCACTTAGTCTGTCCCTGAAGCCTCAGTTTCTCTGCCCTGTTCCCCTCCTGGGGTGGGGGGCATTCTCCTGCTCTGTGTGGGGCTGGGCATCTCTAGTGCTCCAAGTGCTGTGTGTGACAGTGGCTGTTGTTGTGACTCTGGCAGCCCCGAAGCTGAGCCTGGAATGCAGGATCGACATCCTCTTCCTGCTGGACAGCTCGGCAGGCACCACACTGGAGGGCTTCCTGCGGGCCAAAGCCTTCGTGAAGCGGTTTGTGCAGGCCGTGCTGGACGAGGACTCCCGGGCCCACGTGGGTGTGGCCTACTACAGCCGGGAGCTGGTGGTGGCGGTGCCCGTGGGGGAGTACCAGGACGTGCCAGGCCTGGTGCAGAGCCTTGACAGCATCCCCTTCAGTGGTGGTGCCACCCTGACAGGCAGCGCTTTGTGGCAGGTGGCAGAGCATGGCTTTGGGAGTGCCACCAGGACAGGCCAGGACCGTCCACGCAGAGCAGTTGTCCTGCTCACTGATGCGCGGTCCCAGGACAAGGTGGCTGGCCTAGCGCGCCATGCGCGGGCTCAGGAGCTGCTCCTGCTGGGTGTGGGCAGCGAGGCTGTGCAGGCAGAGCTGGAGGAGATTACAGGCAGCCCGAAGCACGTGATAGTCTACGCCAACCCTCAGGACCTCTTCCACCAAATCCCCAAGCTACAGAGGAAGCTGTGCAGCCAGCAGCATCCAGGTAAGATCCCATACGGGTGCCAGTTGTAGACCAGCACTGGCCTGACTCAGGGGCCGACTGGTCAGTGGGTGGGCCATGCCTTCTTTTGCTAAGCACTTAGCCATTCTTCCTCCCAGGGTCTGGACCAGGGGCTGAAACCATAGTCCCAGTCTTTTACGTTCTAGCCACATCACGAGTAACTTCTCGGTTTACTTGTCTGTAAAATGGGACGGATAATAGCACCTGCTGAAGGGTTCTTTTGTGAAGATTAAGATAAGCAATATACAATCTTAGTACATGGTATGCACATAGTAAGCACTCGGTAAATTTTAGCTGTTGCTGTTTATTATTATTAATTTGCTATTGTGAATAATGCTGCAATGAACATTGGTGTACAAGTATCTTTTGGAATCCTTGCTTTCAGTTCTTTTGGGTACATACGTAGGAGCAGAATTGCTGGGTCATGTGGTAATTCTAAGTTAAACTTTTTCAGGAACCACAGCTTCCTTTTTGAAGACATAACTTGGGAGTTGTAGTTACTTCTGATCACATTCCATTGGATAAACCTTAGACACGTGGGTACAACTAGCTCCAAGGGAGGCTGAGAAATGTGCTCTAGCTGGGTGTGTTATATGTCCTGCTAGCATTCTAGGAGAGTGGTGTTCTGTGACTAAGGGAAGATGAGGAGGACAGCTTCTGCACTGGACAGACTGCAACTGGGTGACCTGGGCTCTGCCCAACCCAGAGCAGTCCCCACTTTGCTGACTGGGCCCAGAAGAGGGGCCCCACCTCGCACACACTGCCGTGTACACCATGGCCATGGAGGTTCGCTCTCTGCTTGCCCCATAGGCTGCCAGGCCCAGTCGCTGGACCTGGTCTTCATGCTGGACGCCTCAGCCTCCGTGGGGCCAGAGAACTTTGCTCACATGCAGAGCTTCGTGAGAAGCTGTGTCCTCCAGTTTGACGTGAACCCTGATGTGACGCAGGTCGGCCTAGTGGTATATGGCAGCCAGGTGCAGACAGCTTTCGGGCTGGACACACATCACACCCGGGCTGCTGTGCTGCAGGCCATGAGCCAGTCCCCCTACCTGGGTGGGGCAGGCTCGGCTGGCACAGCCTTGCTGCACATCCATGACAAGGTGATGACGGTCCAGAGGGGTGCCCGGCCTGGAGTCCCCAAGGCCGTGGTGGTACTCACCGGTGGACAGGGGGCAGAGGACGCATCTGTCCCTGCCCAGAAGCTGAGGAACAACGGCATCTCCATGTTGGTTGTGGGCATGGGGCCTGTGCTGAGGGAGGCACTGCGGAGGCTTGCAGGCCCTCGGGACTCCCTGATCCATGTGGCGGCTTACAGAGACCTGAAGTACCACCAGGATGCGCTCATCGACTGGATATGTGGAGGTGAGTGGGAGATCACACCCTTCAGGGCTGCCTCCATGTACATCCTTACGAGGAGTGCAGCTCTTCGCACCTATTGAGGACCTTCCATGTGCCAGTTTCTCTACTAAATCCTATAGTCCCACAATCTCCTATGGTAGGCACAGCCATTTCCATTTGACGTTTAGGGTGCACAGAATTTAAGCAATACAAATGCCTCCTTCCCAAACTTGAGAATTTATGTGCTCCACTTAAGTGGAAGACATCCTTGGGGTAGCCACAGACACCCCGAGGGTCTAAGCTGCTGACCCAAGGAGCGAATAGCAGACAAGGGTGCAAATGTGCCACGCCAGCCTGACTCCAATGCTTCCTTTTGCCACTGACCTCCTTTTTGCCTTTTAAAAAGCGTGTGACGACAGTTAACAGTAGTAAGCGCCACCCTGTGCACAGTACATCCAAGAGAAAGAGCCTCCGTATGCAGGTAATAGGGAAGCCTGGTGGAAGTTGGGTGTGTGTAACCTAGCCTAGTGATATGTAGCACCAACCATGTGCTAAGCTGTTGCTAAAAGGCCGAGGGAGACACTAAGGTGTGCAAACCAGTTACTCTAGTGGCCTTGTGTCTGTTCTGGGCTTTCTTAGAGCAGGAGTCTTTGGGGCTGACCCAGGCCGGGCCTGGTGGCCATGTTCTCCGTTGCAGAAGCCAAGCAGCCAGTCAGCGTCTGCAAACCCAGCCCGTGCATGAACGAGGGCACCTGTGTCCTGCAGAATGGGAGCTACCACTGCGTGTGCCGCGATGGCTGGGAAGGCCCCCACTGTGGGAACCGTAAGTGGGACCCTCGCTCTGCATGTATGAGCTGGGTGGGGTAGTCTCAGTCCTGCTAAGTCCCAGGTACTTGGCATTTGTTCAGGGGAGGGAATCATTTATTCATTCACTCATGAAACATTTGAGCGCTTCCTAGATCCCAGGCATCGTTCTAGGTGCTGGGATCTAGCAATAAATGAAACAGTGAAAAGCTCTGCCCTTATGAAGCTTACACTCTAGTAGGGGAGACGGACAATGAACAAGGTAAGTGCGACATGTAGATTAGATGGTGCTAGGTACTCTAAGAAAAGCCCAGCGACAAGCAGGTGCAGGTGCGTGTTGGGTGGGAGTTAGTTTTAGATAGGGTGGCCAAGGAAGGATATGTGGAGGTGAATGGGTGGTGAAGCTGAACTTGACTGAGGGCCTGAAGGTATTCAGAGAATGAACCATAAAGGTTATCTGGAGGCAGAACACTGCAAACGGAGGGAAAAGCATGTGCCAGGGCCCCGAGCAGGAGCGAGCTGCGGGGAGCAGGAGATGCAGGGAGAAAGGTGACAGGTCAGCGGGCAGGGCCTTCAGATGTAGGAGGACTACACGTTTGCAGAGAACCCAACGGGAGCCGCCGGAGAGCTGTCGTAGAGGAGTGCCGTGAACAGATTTACCATTCACGGGGTCACGGTGTTGGGAATAGAGTCCAGGAGGGCAAGGGCAAGGTGACAGTTGCAGCCATCCAGGTGAGAGGTGATAGCAGCTGGGGTCAGGTTGGTGAAAGGTGGCTGGAGCAGCTTTTGTTTTTAAGGGAAAGCTGACAATTTGCTGGCAGGACAAATGTGGAGTGTGAGAAGGAGAGGCATCAGCATGGCTCAGAGGATTTTGGTCTGAGCACCTGGCAAAATGAAGTCACTGTTCCCTGAGATGGGGAAGCCTGCAGGGTAGATGTGGGGGGCGGAGACTGGGGCTCGGCTTCGGAGGTGAGGCACCCATTGGATGTCCAAGTGGAGATGGCAGGTAATTGGATGCACAAATCCAGAGTTCAGGGAGAGGTCTCGTTGAGGGTTCTAGAATAGCAGCCAGATGGTGATTCCAGCTGGAGCCCTGGGCAAAGGCTGGCCTCCTAAGGCCAGAGTGTGGATCTAAATGGCAGTCACATAGGGTCTGTGATCAGGGGGGCTGGGTTGTGGGGTAAGAGCAGGACCAAAAAAAAAAAAGCCAGTTGCCATCAAGTTTTGATTCTGACTCATGGCAGCTCTGAATAGAACTGTGCTCCATAGGGTTTTCAAGGCTGTGATCACTAGGTCTTTATTCCGAGGCACCTCTGAGTGGATTCAAACCGCCAACCTTTTGATTAGTAGTCAAGCGCTCAACTGTTTGTGCCACCCAAGGACTCCAAGAGCAGGCACAGACTGTTGACTGGTTGAGGAAAAGGCTCAGGCACGCGTGTCCTCAAAGTTCACTTCTTTCCCAGGGCTCCTAAGAGGAGATGCCCCCAAGATGCGTGGCTCCCGCAAGGAACCTGAAGGCAGGCAGCAGCTGCATGCCTCCCAGCAATCTGGGCACACTGAGCACTGAAAAGACTCTGACCCTCGGTGGAGCATTCTGTCTTGTGGGGGTTGTTTGTTCTCTCCAGCTCTGTCCAGAGCCCTCTGCCCACTGCTCCTCACCCAGGGAGAGGAGACATCCCATCAGTGGACATTGCTGCTTAGGGACGGTGGCATCAGCCGATCTCACCACCAGTGACGATGTTGAAACTCTTTATACGTAAGTAAATATTTTCTGTACCTGCTTTGCGCTTCACCACGCTTATGTCATCTGCCACCTTTCCTCTGAGGAGAAACAAAACCTGGAGATGCCAGAGAAATTTGATGGCCTGTCTGAGGCTCACTCTGTTTACAAATAGAATGCCTAACAGAAGGCATTTATTGTGTGTAATGTGGGCCACTGAAGCAATGGCATTTTAAGACAGAAATTAGAGGCTTTTTTTAAAAACTGGACATATTTTCTTTTAGTTGAAAAGGGGCTTTAATGGCATTTGTGACATACTGCTGACTTAATCTGTGTGTGGAAAAGACTTGGTGAGGTGTCAGACTGGATGTTGACCAGTTAACCAGTGCTTGCTTGACTACATGGAGAAGGGCTGGAGGTACAAATGGCCTGGGGCAGGCACAATTAGTCAGGAATCCAGTATTCCCTTGAAGGATTTTCTTTTAGGTTTACTTAGGAATGGTTAATTGCAGGGTATTTGCTGAATGCTGTCCTTTACTCTCCTGTTACTGGGGCAAGGAGGAGTAGAATTCTTACAAAAATGGGACAAAGAAACCTATAGGGATTTTGCTTTTTGAAGCATAGATCTTATGCTGTCCAGGTTTTTGTTTTTTCTGTCTAGTTTTAAAAGGAACATTTTAAGACATGCTGTTGGTTATTTAACAGGAATATATGTACTTATATGGCAAAGAGGCTTATTATTTGGAATATTTTCTGGCAAACAAGGTACTTGGTCACCTCTGCAGGATTTAGGAATGAATTCTTCCCCCGGTTGTGGTGTTTAGAGTTGGTTTTTCAGTAGAAGGCTTTGTAGAGCTGACATAAAGCCAGAGGCTTTATCATAATTTTTATTAACGCAATATTTTATGCAAAAGTTCAAGGTTACCACGTAGCTTTAAGAACCTTCAGGATCCCTGCTGCAAGGAAAGTGCTTGAAGAGGCACCACCATGTAATTGTTGGGAGTAGGGGGAAGGTCTGGAGTACCAAGTGCTGAGTCACGATAAACACTTGTGTTCAAGGGATATTTTGATTTCTGTTATTACACTGTCTTTCTGCAGAAGATAACAGCAGGGCCTGAATGATGTAGCCACCTAGCATATGCTGATCAATGGTGTAGAAATTACATGAATTCACTGTCTTTGAATAAAGGACCTTAAGTCATTTCATAGTGTAGGTGCTTTGTGCTATTCTGTAATGTGCTGATAGTTTGATGCTCCATTGGAATTGCTCGGACTTAATCTGTGGGTCCTTGGGCTTATATCTTAAAGGTCTTCACCTTTTTCCTTTAATTATACCAGTAATAAATACATTCTCCTTGTAAAGAGAGAACATATAGAAATAAGGTCAGTTTTCTCTCTTCTTTTTGAAGTTTTAGACTACTTATGTCATTTCCTTGTCATTTTGGATTGTTTGGGACCTCCAGAATAATGTTCTTAAAAGGAGTGGTGATAGCAGTATCCACGTCTGCTTCTTGACTCTAAGGGACCTTTGTCACCATCATATGTTGTTTTCTGTAGATTATTGGGTTAAGAATGTTTACTTCTCTTCCTAGATTATCGTTTGAGTGTTGAGATCTTTCGTGCCTTTTCTGCTTCCACAGGTGATGATTTTTCACATTTAATCTGTTCATGTGATAAATTACCATTAATATACTTTGAAGTTGTTGAACCACCTTGCATAAACTCTATTTGGTCATGATGCATTATTTTTGATATACTACTGATGAGCTTCATCTACCAGTATTTTAAGATTTTTTTCATCTATGTCCAAAAATGACATTTGGCTTTTCTTTTGCAATGTTTGTTGCATCTGGGGCGTCAGAGCAATGATAGCTTTATAAAATGGAAGCTACATAATTCCTCAGACTTTCAAACTGCTGTAGTTGTATTTTCTTGTAATTTAAAAAAATCTTACATCTGTACTCCTCTTCCTTGTGATACTCAAGTCTTCCTTTTATTTAATATTGCCTTAAGTTGTCTTTTTATTGCATTTTTTATTGCATTTGTCTTTTTCAGTGAGCCAATTTTTGGTTTTGTCTTTTTTTTTAAATAAATGCATTCATGCTGTGAACTTCTTGATTACTACAGAGGCAACCTCCAAACTATTTTGATGATTTTCTTTTCCCCAAGAATTATTTAGGCGTGTGTTTAACTCCCATGAGTACTGATTTTCAATAGCCTAGTAGTATATGATCAGTTTCTGCAGTTTCCAGTGTACTGGGTACATTAATTATCCTACCAAAATCCTCTTTTAACCTTACCATGGTGGCTTACTGGTTAAGCACTTGGCTACCAATAGGAAGGTCGGTGGTTTGAACCCACCAGCCACTCTATGGGAAAAAGCTGTGGCAGTCTGCTTCCGTAAAGATTACAGCCTTGGGAAACCCTACAGGGCAGTTCTAAGTTCTATTCTGTCCTATAGGGTCACTATGAGTCAGAGTTGACGCGATGGCAATGAGGTTGGCTTATGCTACTCACCCATGACTTAAGGCAGTTTAAAGTCTCCTTCGAGGATTCCACATTGTAGTTTTGGCACAATTTGTTGTATTTGTTTTGAAGTTCAGTGTGTAAAGGCCAAGTCATTCCATGAAATACAAATACAAGGAAAACTCACAATTAAAATTTTATTTGTAAAAATCTAACTCACCACTGAAGTAAATGCCCTGGGATTAGAAAGACTCAGAATACCTTTAGTTCTCAGAGAACTCTGATTCAGGACTCCCAGAAATGGGGCAGAGATGATACATGAAATGTTTCAACCTGTGTTTAAAAAAAAAAAATGCCATCCAAGGAAAAGATAGGGAGGGGCAGCCCAAAGAACAGCATTACCAACTTTAAGAGAAAAATGGAGATCATCTTAACCAAAACTCACTACTTTTTTCTTGGAAGGGTCCTGGATATTAATACAACTTGAAAAACAGGGACTAGGAGAGCATTATATTAAATAACTCTCCCCTTAAAAACAACCTTGCCACAGGACTGAATCTGTAAACAAAGGACAGTTTTTTCTATGGTAATATAAAAAGTCAGTTAATTAAATCTCAAAAGACATTCTAAGTTACAGAATTTTAAACATTTTTCTATATATACACTTTGATTCAGGCCTGCCCCGGGACAAAAAAAAAAAAAAATGTCCTTGACCTAGTGGGGACAGTGCCTCAGCATAGTCCCAAATATTTTCCTGTTACAGTTTCTCAAACAGCATGTTGTAGACTGCCACTGTTGGGCCTGCAAATATCAGAACAAAACGGAAAGCAAGGGCAGTTGAACCCTCAGCCCTGCTAAAGTATTGGCTAAGAGATGATGGTCAGGAGTTTAGGTCTTCTCAGTCAGCAAAGCCACATACCAGTGGACAAGGACCTGCTACCTTGATTTCTCTTCCTTCAACATCAGAAGCTTTTTTCACTACTTGATAAAGCACTTGATGAAAATTTCAAAGAAAAAAACGGAACATTCCTAAACACAGTGTTCTTGTGTCCATCCAACAGATTTAAGTCTCCAAAGAAGCTTTTTTCTTCTTGTTATATTATTTCCCTTGGCTCTGGGAAAATAACCGAGCCTCCTCTTAGCCAAAGCTCTCCATTCATGGTACCCCAGTCCTTGGTTTTTCTTCTAATCAGACGCACCCTTTCACAGAGTTGCTGCTTTAACGTAGACTTTAACGAAGCAGGATTGTCACCAAGGTCCATATTGATATGATAGTCCTTGGATGAAGCTTATTTCCTAACTTGTTCCTTTCTTCTCCCATTCCTAGGGTACCATTTAAATACCAGCACCCCCAAAGAAAAAGAAAGTTAGTTATTTCTCTGTAGTAACCCTTATATGCATTCAAAAATGTAAAAAATATATACACACAAATATAAATATACACACCCATATTTTAAGCATAACAGCAGTTAGGAATAGAGATGGCAAATACATTTTAATCCCTGTGCCAACTCTGCTTAAGCATTCATCACTGCGTAGAGCACCTATTAGGAAATTTTGAGGCTGTCACACAGAGTGCTGCAAGCAATTAGTGATGTCTGCCATGGCAGTGAAGGAGCAGCATGGCTCATGTGCCAAGTGTTTCCACCGTAGATTTAATAGTCATCAGTGTAGATGCCTCAAAACATCTCCAGCAGGTAAACAGGATGGAAATTAAGGAGCAGAGTTTGCCAAAAACAAAGGCAGCTCCAGGCATTTTCTTTACTGTACAAATGAGTAACGGACTAAACACTTTTTGTGTAGCCCTTGGGAGGGGGAAAACCCAGTAATAGCATCCATCCATTTTCTGGTTTAACTCCTAGCTGGCTGGGCAACCTCGGGCAAATCACATCACCTGTCTGAATGTTAGTTTCAGTGGCAGAAGTCCTTTAGAATCACTGACCTTTTAATTTGAAAACTATTCAGTCACAATCAGCTGCCCCACTGGAGTCTACTGCTACAGCGTGGTGGGGAGTTAGGGACTGACATGTTCTCTTGGTAAGAAAACGTGAACCAGGTGCTAAAGACTGAGCCAAAGGCACCCGAAGCCAAGGCCTGACTGTTCCTGCAGTGAGTAGAGCCGTCACTCAGGGTAGGTGCCAAAGCAGCAAGGTACCACCGGGGTCAGAAAAGGGACTCCCACCTTGGTGGCCCTGAAGGAGGCGGGCAGCGACTGCTTACCTTGGCTTTCTGGAGGACGGTGCCTTTGCCTGTGACCATGACTGAAAGAGGCCTGTTCTTGAGTGCTGTCGCCGAGTTGACCGGAGTACAGTCTGGGACAGGGATAGGGGTGGCAGCTTTGGGCTGTGGTCAGAGGAGAGCAAGGGCTGAGTCAGAGGGAGGGGGACATGATCCACCTCCCCCAACCCATCCAGGAGGGTCCTCCAAGTTGCCCAGAGGAGCCACGGTTCCCACACTCACTCGGGGGCTCACACTCTCCAGGTGAGTGGTGTCCACAGTGGTCCCCAGTGTCACAGGCCCTGCCTCAGCCTTCTTGAGGTTGTCCTTCACCTCCATGATGTTGAGCTCCAGGTCCACGCGCCTGCTCTCTTCAGTCCTGCACTCCTCATCAATTTCCTTCAGCTTCTGCTCCAGGCTGGCCAGGGCTCCCTTGTCTGTGGAGAGAATTAAGCCCCTCAGAGAATGCCATCTCAGCCACATCCAGGAAGCCCTACTGGGTGGGAATAGGACTTCAGGTGGGTATGAACCCCAGGTCAGGCTCCAACACTCAGAGCTGGGATGGGCCTCTCCCCGTGCAGTGGGTAGCTTCAAATCCTGAGTCCTGCGTTAGCATTCAACAAAGGCTGGGGAAGGCTCTGGAAGAAGAGAAGCCCGCCTTCACAAGAAGGCGTGAGTCTGAGGTTACTTGTTCTGGTGGTTTCTCAGAGGCTCTCAGTTGTTTTGATATCTGCTATTTTTACAGAGACCCAGAAGGATGAGAGAAGCTTTATTAATGATCCTCAGAGGATGCTAGGCTGTTCTAACCTGCCCTCCACACTTCCTTCAAGACCAGAACCCTCGTGCTCAAACAGGTGCTTTCCCTAGGCCTAATGGAGCAGTGGCACCTTCTGAGTCTTGTATTATGCTTCTCCTCTCAGCTGTTAGGTTCTCTGGCACTGCAGCACCAAGAACTATGATCTATGGGATTCCATCATAGGAGCTCATTGATCTTTCTCCCAAGGAGCACTGCACCAACCACCAGGGCTCCTTCCCTCAAAACCAGCGGGCACAAATCCATAGAGACAGAAAACTAGATTAGTGGTGGCCTAGGGATAGGAGGGTTGAAGGGAGTGACTGCTACTGGCTATGGGATTTCATTTTAGGGTGATGAAACTGTGGTGAGGGTTGTGTAACTCTGAATAACCTAAACACTACTGAATTTATATACTTTAAATGGGTCAATTGCAAGGTAGGTGGATTATAACACTGTTATATAAGAAGAAAAAGGTCTGCACCTCTCAACCTCCTTTTTCCACATTTTAAGCTTCACAGGCATCAGCTGGGTTTGACTCCTTATGTCCACTGTACTTGTTATTGCAACTCTACAATTTATAGATTAAGTATGAAAAATTACTCTATAAAAACCAAGTTAAATGCTTCGGAAAGGTTCTCTAAGAGACAAGTTGCTAGAAAACAGCTGTTGCATGATGGGGGGATAATCTGGAAAATAATCTAGGAGGATTCAGATTTCTATGCTTCTTTTAAAGTGAACAAAAACTTAGACACTTGCAAAGACTGAAAATTAAGGCTGATGTGTTTCATGCCAGAAAGATGACCCAGGAGGTTAAGGCCTTGACACCACATCAAAAAGTGACATAATGAATAAATGTTTTAACCTGAGAAAAATGTGTATAAAGTCTAAGCATAATTTTTAAAAATTTCCTCCTTTAACCAGCTGTTTTTACTACTTCTGGTTGACATCAGGTCAAGGGGTTCTCTGTACAGAATAGCAACCCCTTAAACAGGCTCAAACAGGATTAGCAGGGATAGAGTAATAGAGGGGAGTGCCGAGCTCTGTCAGAGGTCAACAGGGCTAAGGCTCACAGTGTGGAAGGCAGATGCACAGATCAGATCATTCCTTCAGAAAGTCCGAGCCTGCACACCCATGAGCTGGAAGCCCCCTGTGGCCTCCCAGCCGGGGAGGCACCTTACCTGGACACTTTAACAGGGCCTCTTTTAGCTCCCGTTTCTCTTTCCGAAGTTGAGCCAGGTGTCCCCGGATTTCTTCCTTCTTCTTCTCCAGCCTCTCCTTCTCCTCCGTGTACCGCTTCACCTCAGCTTCTGTCCTGTTCTTGCCAAGTCTGATCTCTGCAGACCCAGAGAGAGGTTCCCCAGGTCAGCTAGGCTGGTACACGAAGGCTGCCCCAGCCCACAGACAGGAAAGGAAGCTGGGCCCCACACCCTTTGCTGAGCAACCTTGGGCAAGTCCCTTCACCTCTCTGAGCCTCCGTGTGCTTATCTGTGAGGGAGGGAACAGAGCTGACGTCTCCAAGCCATTTCCAAACCTTAGGCTGCGTCTAAGACAAGCACCTGCACTGGTGGCCCGCAGCCTGTCCTTCCCGGGCGGGCTGGCCCCAGCGGGGGTCAGGGTCATCGTGTCAGGGCAGCTCTGTGGGAAGGAGATTTTCTGCTGTTCGGTCTGGATTTTGACGGTGGCGATTCTCAGGCAAGGCTCCTCAGGCTCTGGACTCTCCCACTGCCTCTGCTTTGGGAGAAAGTGAACATGACTCAGCCAGCCGAGCGGCCTGGGAAGGTGCGGCCAGCACATCTGCCGGCAGCCGGCCTGTACCTGCTCCTCGGGGGTCTCTGCAGCCTTTATGCAGGGCTCATCTGGGGCAGGGCCTGGATCCACAGGGAAGGCCTCAGCTGGGTCGTCCAGGCAGGGCAAGGATGGGGAAGTGGCCTGGGCTTGAGTGCTGCCGGAGCTGTGGAGGAACGACTTGATGGGCGTGAGGTCCAGGTACACTCGGTCAGGCTTGCTTGCACATGGAGCATCTGGCCCCAGGGTATCTTCCTCGGTGGGGTCCAGCTGCAGAGGAGAGAGAGGCAGGACTTTCCCCACTAGCTGTGCTCTCATGGCTGTAGAGGGGCCACCACCCGTGCTGGAGTTCTAAGGGACTGCCCTCCTGGGGAACCCGGTGCTGAGCTGGAATCAGAAGGCCTGGGTTCAAGTCCTGGATTTGCCACTAGGAGGTAGGAGACCCAGGACATAGACATGTTAAGTAACTTTCCTGAATCTTATACTTTCGAGTAATACTCCCCTATAAGGGGGTTCAGATTACAAGAGGTAATCCACGTGAAGCCCCTAGCACGGCCATTAAATGCCCAGACAATGGAGTTGGCCATCGGTACAATGATTCCATCTCAGCTATCAACTGGGGCTCAAAGACTAATGCTGTTACTGCTCCCAACACCACAGCCCCAGCACTGACCAGAGTGGTTAACCAGCTGTTTTATCTACACTAGTCTCCCAGCCAGGCAGGCAGCACAGCCCCAGCCTCCAAAAGAGGGCCTGTTTCGCCTAGGTTCCGCACTGATGGAATTGAAAGTGCACTCAGAACCCACTCAGCTAAGGGACAATCTAACTGGGTCTGGCGTTGAGGCAGGTTTGGCAGGAGGAGGATGGGGCAGCCCCGGGCCAGGCCGGCTCCCTTACCATTGCAGTCAGCTCTGACATCTCCACATCGTCGTACAGCTCCTCCTGCTGCTCCTGGCGGGGCAGGCCGTCAATGTACGCATTCGGCTCTGAGAACTTTCTCTGCATCAGTCTGCAAGACACGGTGTGGTGAAGGATTCAGGACGGGGGGAGCCACATCTCAAAGGATTGAGAACCACGAGGGTACAGGGAAAGCCGGAGGCTAGGTGGAGACCTGAGAACTGACAGCTACCTCGTTTGTTTGGGGAATCTCCTCCCTCTAGTGCCTTCATATTAGAACTCTTGGCTCCAGATTTCTCTCCCAGAACAACGCTCCTTGCCCCTGCCCCCCTCTCAGCCTCCTTTTGCCACCTTTTCTCCCTGATCCCTGTCGGTTAGGATCTCCTCCCAACAACAAAATCCCTTCTTATTTCATCCTCACAGTAGTTTGGGGCATAAAACAATTGCCATTTCAGCGGCTTGGCCAGCTTCCCACAGCTCCACCACCCTGCCCCAGAGAACTTCTCTGGGAGCCCCAGGCTGCTCCCTTGGAAAGCAGAAATGCCAGCCCTGCTTACTCCAGGGTGTGCTAGGGACGGAGGGACACGCAGGAGGTCGGTTAAAAGGCCGACTATCGGAAGTAGAGCATCTAACCAGAGTCAAGGGTGCTGGGGCCCGAAGAGTGACCTGGCTTCTAGCCCTTAGCTGGGCTTCCCTGAGGGCTACTCCTCGGCCTTGGACTTGGCCTCTTCCTGCTGCTGGGTAGAACAGGGCTGAACCGTGTCAGCTGCCACCCTGCTGTGGGTGACAACCAGAGGCCACTCTGGGCCCTAGGTCTGGAAGTTTATACTCACAGCAGCGAGTTTTTGGCTGCAGTCACAATACAGGAAACCCTGTCAGCATCCACATAGTCATAGGTGAATTCTTCCGGGTCTGTCTTAGAGCCTGACTCAGACAGCAGGAGGCCCAGCCAGTGGCCCATTTCCTCGGACGACTTGGCCTGGGAAAGTGGCCAAGAGAGAGTAGCAGGGTGAGCTGTCCCTGCTTGGTGTCCAGCCCCTCCCCACCAGGCCACAGCAGCACCGCTGCTCCAGGCCCACCCCGGGCAAGGCAGCTGGGAGGGCCCAGGTGCACTCATTTTACCAGGCTATCCCGTCCCCATAGTGACTCCAAATAACACTTCGTGCCACCGGTGATAACTTGGTTTCACCTCAGTGACACCGTGGACATCAGTCCTAGGTGTCACAAGTGATTCATATATGCTTATTTCTAGAAGGCTAAGAGGCTGAGGAGAACTGTTAAAACTGCCTATACTTTTTAGGTTGGCACCTCTATTTTATACACTATCACGTTAGCTTATCACCCTAATCCACGCATACAAGGCTGCCTGGACTCCTGCTAAGAAATCGCAAAATTCAAATGTACTTTTTGTCTATGGTTTTGATGCAAAGTCAAGATGTCTTAAATACCTTACCAGGTCAACCAGCTCTGACAAATCAAGAACTAAATCCCAATGAATTTGGTGCTTGTTTTTTCTCCCCCCAGGAACAAAACGTTCTAAGCAAATATGCGCACTGGGTGCATTGGGTACTTCTACTAAAATGCCAACATTATTTGTGGCCTTTATAACAAGAAAAGGCTGGGCATTTATTTCCACGAGAAAGCACAGCTACCACACTGACATCATCTAGTGCAACCCCGCTGCCCTTTCTGCTATGTTCTCTTAATCACGGAGGGAGCGATAAGTTACGAGTTTGACATTTAGCTGGCTTCCTTTTCCCATTTATTTCAACTGGGTTTCTCAATACAGCGCTCATGGGCAGCCCCTAGTTCCAACTACTACCACCTCTGGCCTGAGTAACCATAATATCTTCCTGTTGGCTCTCCGGGTCCCTTTTTGTCTTCCTCCCATCTGTCTAGCTGCAGGAAGCATCTCAAAATCCAAATCTGAGCCTGCTGCTGTCTAGTGAAACACTTTGCTCTTAGGATTGAGCCCGAGCCCGAGCCCTTCCCTCTGCAACCTCCTTCCCTCCCTCCAGAGTATAGACTTCTACACAAATTCACAGCACCTTCTCCAGCAACTGCAATTAAGTAATTAATTGGGTAATTAGTTGAATAACATCTCACACTCATACAAGAATGTGAGTTCCATAAGGGCAGGGACCGTTATCTGTCTCGTTCACCATATTATCGTATTCAAGTAGACACTGAATATTGATGGATGGATACAAGCTTGCTCAGGCCCAAAGCAATTGTAATACAGCCACTGTAACCACCGGAGGGCAGCACTGGAGCATAATTTGGATGAAGACCCCTTAGATAAAGTGAACTGGAGTGAAACAGGGAGTATGTGTTTATCCAAGCGTAGCTCACACAAGGCTCCGGCCTGCCACAGCTCTGTGCAAGGCAATGTCATTTCTTATTTCTGTAAATGTAACATCATATCAAACAGGGTGGGGAGTGGGAGAAGTTTAATTGTATCACAAACCTAATTCCTCCTCAGAGAAGCGCTAACAGGCATCATTTTTATCTGCTGGGCATCAAGGCTCCCGTCTGCTGATGCACAAACTAAATAAGGCCCTCTCTGACTCCCCAGTGGCCTTTTCCTAGCAGCTCAGGGAGTTATAAATATTCCTCCGGCCCCAAGTGCAGGAAGTAGCTCATTGTCCCTTGCCTATAACCACCCTGAGGTCAGATAGGGAATGGAAATTTTAAAAAATGCAAACGATCTCAGGCAACAGCAAGTGAAAATAGCGGGTGGCAATGCTGTCGCCCTTTGCAGGGCTGCAGAGTCCTCTGGGCTTGCAGTGAACAACCGTGACCCCCATACTCTGGCAGTCCCTCCCGTCTGCCCCACTGGCTGGCGGTACCTCGAGTTTGGCCAGCTCCTCCCCGTTGTGGAGGATGCGGAAGGAATAGAGGTGGTCTGGGCTTGGGTCTGGGACCACCTCGCAGCCCACCAGGCTGAGGGGCTGCTGGGCGGCCTTGCTCCGGTTCCGGTCCTGGTAGAAGTGGAGGTGACTGTCCTTGACAGAGCACCAGCGCGACTTCCACTGGCTGTTCACCAGGACGTTCAGGTAACCTGCAGGAGGAGACACAGCTGCAGGAGGGCTCACTTGTGTCCAGGCTGGCACCGCTGCTGTACCTCCTGAGGACCCCCCAAGAATCTCAGGGCACGTCTTCCTTGTGGAAGCAGCTGGACCCTTGGAAGTTAGCAGCACAGAGCTGTGCTGGTTTTAAGACAAGGGGTGTCCAGAGAGAAGTGAGTGGAATCTCTGTTTAGACCAGACCCCATGGGTGTACAGGCCAGGGGCTCCCCCGACTCTAGACCTTATCATCACAGCTCTAAGGGCCATGGCCCCACAGCAGCCCTCCGCACCTCTTGTCACTAAGACCACCACGGCAGGAAGCTCACCCCACCCTGAGGCTCCTTGCTGCAGGCTCGATCCTGTTGCCTCCACACCTAGCTTCCTCAGCCCCTAACAGCCTTTCCATTCCTGGTCTGCTCAGTCTCAGCCTGCAGAGTTCTCTTCATGGCCAACTCTTCTTCCTCCTGCCAGCTTCTGCTGGGCTAGGGCCCTCGCTCTTATGCTCCTCGCTCAGCCTTCCTTTAGTACACTTGGCTCCTGTCTCCATGTTGATCTCCCAGAAGGACACATGAGCTTCTCAAGGGTAAGCTGTCTACCACAGTATCTCCAGTGCCTGGGGTCTGGCCCTGAGGCCGCTCCCTCAGGGCCCCCCTTCTCTGCCTGCATGCAGAGGCTGCCAGCACTGGGGTGCACCCTCACACAATCCTTTACTGCTCTCAAATGATTTCATGTCAGGCCCAGCTCCCAGGAGAAGACATGTCCTCTCCACCATTCAATGGACATCACTGAGCTGACACCATGTGCCAAGTGCAGCATCTGTCCCGGGCGCACAAAGATGAGAAAGTCTGCAGTGGGTTGACGTCACCCAGGCTCCTCACCTTCCCAGGGGCACTAGTTCTTAGAAAGTGGATACATTCTCCATCCTGAGGGACCAGTTGTGGCTCTGACCCTCAGCCCGGATTAACAGACCCATGCTGCAGGGTGACAATGCATGGCCACCTTCCCACCCAGCCCCACACTGGACACACACTGGGGACTGCAAACTTCTCAGAGCCACATTCACATCACATCCCCATAGCAAAGTGGAAGAAGTTAAGGACCAGGCCCTAGAGATGCTGGCTCTTCCAGGCTACACGCCATCACCATTCCTAGGGGAACTCTTAAGAGAGGCTGGGCTCTCAGATCAAAGCACCAGGTCCTGGGAAGGACAGCGGTTCTCCCACCCTCCCCACTGCCACAGGGGACAGGGGCATGCTTAGCTGCTGAGTAGACTTCCAGCAATAGCCCAGCAACAGCTCCCAAACAATGACTCACTGGAACTAGGCCCCAATGCCAAGCATGGTGCCCTCTGAGGCTGCATGGCCTGGCAGAGTTGGGCTGGGGAAGCAGGAGCACCAAAGGTAAGGCCCAATCTGCTGCCTTCCCACCCTGCCAGCCTCACAAAACAGAACTTAACTGGAACTTGGGAACGAGCCCAAGGATAAGACATGAGCTCCATGAGGAAGAGGAGAAGGCCTGAGGGTGGACAGTAAGGGCTTTCAGATCCCAGAGGAGCTACAGCAGTGAGTCCCAGGTTGGGAACCAGGACCCCAGGCTCAGCCCCTAACCCCAGAACATTTTCTGGGAAAGGCCCCTCTCCTCTCCTGGCCTCAGTTTCCCTACAACACCACCTCGGACCACATAGCAGGAAAGGTTCTTTCTGTCCCTGAGTTTTTATAACTACTAGGATGGCACAGGGTGTAGTTATGGTATAAAGCCATCATCTCTCCTGGGCTGTAAGATCTCAGGACTATGTCCTCCATCTGCCTAGTCCCCTTTTCCATGGTGCCAAACACTGTACCTGCCATGCTCCATAAGCACTGACCAAATGAACATAATTTGTAAAAACACATTAGGAGGACACCAGTCAGTTACCCTTCACCTCCACAAAGGATCAAACGTTGCGGCAAGAGAGAGTCTGATTAGGCATAGAGAACCACCTGCAGTGAAGAGAAACAGACGCCTTAGGGCCATGGGCTCTCTGTCCCTGGAGAGGTTTAAAGCAAGACCTAACCCTCTGCCTTGGCCATCTGAGCTCCCCTGCCTGTAGGCAGCTGCTATTCTTACTGGATGTCTCAAGGGACCTCTCTGAAGGCTCCAGCGATGCGGATTTCTTCCTGCCCAGGTTCATTAGGTTGCTCAGTTTGAGACCAGCAGAACATTTCTTCTTGACTGTCAAGAAGAGGGAGAGATCAGTCATCATTGCCCACAGACCACTGACATGCCCTTGCCGGAAGATGGGGAATATGGCAGACTCGTTCCCGCTATACCTGCCCATACACGTACACGTACACACACACGCATGTGTGTCTTCTGCTCTCCAATCCAGGTTTCACAGCCCTGAGTCAGATGTCTCTAACACACTCACGGCAGACACAGAGACATCTCTTGTAGAATATGGAAGCGCTTGAGAATCTTTATGAACTGTCTTGGTTAAAAGATTTCAAAGGGGATTGGTAAAAAGAAGAAATAAAAGAATATTCTATCCCCAGCATTTTGTGACAAGTAACTTCAATTTTGTCACTTCTTTTTCCTGGTTCTATTAGCTGTTGGGGAATCCAAGATGGTGCAGATGGTTAATGTACTTGGCTGCTAACCCAAAGGCTGGAGGTTTGAGTCCCCCCAGAGGTGCCTCAGAGGAAAGGCCTGATGATCTACTTCCAAAAAATCAGCCATTGAAAACCCTATGGAGCAAAGTTCTACTCTGACACACATGGGGTCTCCATGAGTCAGAGTCGACTTAATGGCAGCTGGTGGTTGTGGATCAGCTGTAGCATTTCCAAGTAGTTTATAAATGAAGGCTAGGTTAGAATCAGGTGCTAAAATGTGCTATAGTTGAGCCAGACAAGTCTCACACTCAGGGATAGCACATCCCTCCCTGACCGTGAGGCTGAGGCAGAAGTGCTGTTACCATCTTTGGTCTCTGGGGCCTCAGAGTGTCCGTCTATGCAGCCTGCATACTCAGCAGCTAACAGGTACTTCTCAGCAATCTCCAGCTGTGGAAAAAAGAAAGACAGTGGGGTGATCACTGGCTGGGAATGGTTACCTCGGAGACTACAATTTGGGGAAAAATAGTAGATGGCTCTTGGGTGTAAGCCAGAGTCAACCTGACTACCCCCTGTCCCTGCCACCTGGAAAGCAACAGTCCAGGTCACTGGAAGTTTGGTCATTAGCCAAGCTTCCCCCAGGGCCTGAGAGCAGCTTCTCCAGCTGCCGTCCCCACCCCCTCCTGAAGTTCCCTGCTCTGTCCCACAGCACCATCCCCTCTTCAAGCCACCACCCATCCTCATTCACAGGTTCTCAAAATGACAGCTCAACCTGATGAGGCAGTGGCCCTTGACGTGACAGTGGGAAGGGCAGGTAGGCAGCCCCAGGGTGGCATTCAAGTCTGCCTCCCAACTGAAGTGACTCCCATGGTCAAGCTGGGAACCAACATCCTGGGATCGAGTGGGGGAGTCTGCTGAGAGCTGACTGTGCTGCATGGGGTCAGACCACAATTCGGACCACAGCTCAAGCACCCTCTAGCCAGCGGGTGCACAGGTTAGAAGCCTCTCAAAGCCCCACTCCACAGGTGTGTAAACTAGAGATAACATCCTAGTCTGCATTCCCAGGGTTCCTACGGGGACTACAGAGAGCCCCTAGAAAAGTGTAGCTGCTGCTGTTAGAACTTGAAGCATCTGGAATCTTCCTATCAAGCTTCCTCGAGAGAACCACCTACTGCAGACCTCTGGGAAAACCAGCTGATGGGATCCACGGGCAGGGTCCAGGAGCTAAAGCCGCCCGGCCAGGGGGTCCTGCTCACCAAGTCTTCAGGGAGGGATCTTGTTTCTCACCCCAACATGAAGGAACCCCAAGTTCACTCTGACTTTAGTTTTCTTGTCAGTTATCAAGGAATGAACAAGACAACCAAAACGTCAGCTTAAGTCCCCCTGGAAGGGCCATAGTATTTCTCCATGAGGGATGGCCTGCGGTCTCCAAGAACAAAGGGCTTACACCCTACCCAAGCCCTCTGCATACCCTCTTGCTTTCCTCCCTTCCAGAGATGGGGACCCTGAGACGAGGCCCAGTGACTCTCTGGCTGCTCTGCGCAAGCCCAGGCTTCCGGATACCGACCTGCAGAGACCCGGGGATGTGGAATGTGACCCCACGGGTGGTGGGTCCCTCAGCCAGCATCCAACCCAACTTCCTCCACCTTGTCCCTTATGCTGAGTGCTCCAAAGCTCCAGGCCAACGAGCACCAGAGACCTTTGGCAGGCATCAACAATGAGACAGTTCCCCTAGAGGCTTGACTGGGGAGTAAGTAGGAAAAACAACCTCATAAAGTAAATCTTCCTGTGGCCCACATCTTCAGCATGTGGGCCAAAGTCACTTTTGTTCCAATAAAGCTTCCCCGCCCCCCTAATTAAGAAAACAATTTAGGTCTGTATCTGTTTCACCCGTTTTCCTGCCAAGCTAACATCCTTATCCAAGCATTGCATGTTTCTTTTTCATTGGGCTGACATGCAAAAACACAGCTCCCAATATTACACTTGGAATTTTTACGGAGAAAAAGTGGAATTGCAGTCTCCTCCGGAGAAAGGTAGAGGCTTACTTTCTGACAGCTGAGGCGCTGGGTGTCTGGGACGCATTGGTTTCCCTCGGACATGCCCTCAGAAGGCAGGCTGCTCACCTCCTGGATGACCTGATGGGAGAAGAGAGGCGTCAGGGGAGGCCGAGGCCCTGAGAGGCCCTTCTGGCCTGCACGCAGAGCCAGACCAAAGGTCAAGGAGAGTGGGTGGAGGTGAGAGAGAAGATGCCCTATTTCCAGGGAACAGAGAACCACTCACTACCCCCTGGGCCACAGATGGCCTCAGAGCCCAGAGGGGCAGCCACGGAGGGGTGGGCTGTGGCTTCAGGCCTCTCTCCTGCAGGCCCCACATGCTCCGGGGGTGGGGCCTTTGCAGCAAGCTCAGGGCTGGCCAGAGCAGTCGGCCCTCAGCTCCAGGAACTGCGATTACAGTCTCTGAGGGTTGTGAAGGGAGGTCGGTTTGGTAAAACTGGTGTGACTAATCGGCCCACCAACTGCAAGAGTGTGCAGCTTCTGCACTCGGCCACGTACAGCCAAGCCCACTTCTGCAGTTCAGCAGAGCAGGGAGGAACAGGGTCTCTCTGTGCAGCCGGGACAGAGGCTGGGCCTGCTGGAAAAAAAGCCTGCTTGTCTCTGAAACTACCAGCAGGGGCTGTGGGGGCAGGGGTCTCCAGAAGAGGGCGTGGGAGTTTGGGGGAGGGAAGCTGGGGTCAGGGATAGGATGGGGATCTGAGCAGTCAGAGGAACAGCACTGGGAACTGGGAGCAAGGGGCATGAGAGATGGGGGTAGGGAAGGGCTGGTACGGAGACCAGGCCAGCCAGGACAGGACCTGGGCAAGAGAAGGGAATTAAAAACCAAACCAGCAGCCCAGAGCCCTGGGTCCTCATCAGCTCTGCAGCTCAGGGCCAGCCCCTAGCTCTCCCTGGGCCTCTGTTCCCGTGTCAGCACTAGCCACAGTTTAGGTAGCACTCCCCGCAGGCCAAGTACAGTGCTAAGCACTACGTATGCGTTAAGTAACTGCAGTGTGATTAATTACTTTTATGTGTGGCCTTTCTAGACATGGTCTTATAACTCACACCCAGTTGACTGGGCAAGACTGTGTGATAGGGTAATTGTGGCCTACTAAGGGGATTGGTCAGTTTTGCCTTAAAGGTGACCCAGTTTCAGAGCAGAGAGGAAGAGCCCACCACCAAGGAAGGAGAGACCCAGGAGCAGAGACCTGGCAGGAGGAAACAGTGCGGTGGGCTTCCTGGCCCACAGAGAGAGAAAGCTGAGTGCCTTTGGGCAGAAGACTGAGGGCCAGGGAGAGAGGCGTGCCTGTGAGCACAGCTGGGGAGAGGCTATCCTGGTGGAAGAACTGTATCCTGAGTGTTCTTGAGCCTGAACTGTAATTGTTACTTCCCTCATAAACCCCATAATCCTGAGTATGGTTGGTGAGTTCTGTGTGGCCACTGCAACGAATTATCGAGCCCAGCAGAGAAGTAGAGTGTGCTGTGGGAGGGACGGTTGGTGTCAGAGTTGGTAAAGATGGTAGAGAGAGGAGGCTTGTCTGGCCTCCACCTCACAGGAATCAGCCTTGGGCTGTTGATCTTGGTCCTCCTTCCCCCTTGTGGGGTTGGAGGAGGTCAGACACTGCCCTCATAGCATTCCTACAGTAACCAACCCAAGGCCACTCAGCTAAAAAGGGGTGGAGCCAGGATTCGAACCTAGAGCCCACGCTCTTAAATACCCAGGTTAGGCCTTCCAGAAAAGAAGCCCTGGTGGCGCAATGGTTAAGCGCTTGGCTGCGAACCGAAAGGTTGGTGGTTCAACTCCACCCAGAGGTGCCTCGGAAGAAAAGCCTAACAATCTACTTCTGAAGAATCAGCCACTGCAAACCCTATAGAACACAGTTCTACTTTACGTGCATGGAGTCCCCGTAAGTTGGAATCAACTCAAGAGCAACTGGATTTAGGAGAGCTGGTAAGCCAGAACTCAGAGCCCCAGAGGGGAGAAGGCCCCACTGCCCCCGTGGCCTGGCGTCCCCCTCACCCGGAGCCACTGCTCAGCCTGGTCTTTGCTCTGCAGGCCCAGCACGATCACGTCGGCGTTCATTGGCGTGATCTTCAGCTTGTGCTCCTTCTTCCGCACTTGCTTCTCCTTGTGGATGACGCTGCTGCCCAGCAAGTTCACGTCCAGCTGCGGGCTGTGGTCCTTGGAGGATTTGTAGCACTGGAAGAACAGACAAGAGAAACCGGGTTGCCAGGTCTAGCCAGATCTGCAGAGGCAAGGCCTCCAGGCGTTGCAGGAGAGCCTGGCTTTACCCAGCGAAGCCAAAAGGCTGGACACCCGACAGCAGGCCCAGAGCCTTAATCTCAAACATCAGAGGGACAAGGCAGGTGGTGGCCTCTCCTTCAAGCCTCATTCTTACCAGCCTTGGCCAGGGAGGCTTCAGGCCTTTGCTTGTTTAAACCACTCAAACCTCACTCTGGGCCTGGGGTGGTTCCTAAAATGTGCCCTCCGTAGGTAACTGTCACTTACCAGAGGTGGACCTAACTTTTAACATTTCTCTACCTCTTGTCATCATTTCTAGCTGAGTTTCCCCAGCAAGGGATCCACAGGGAATGAAAACTAAGTTTATTATCTGCTTAGTTAGAAGATGGTCTGTTAGGAGAGAAAGGAAGGGACTCTCCTCCCAACCAAGCAAAATACTTTTCTTTGCACCTTAGTTTCTCATTTGTAAAACTGGGGTCCTTACAGCATTTGCCCTGAGCAGGGCACACTGTAACCAGTGAAGAAAATGTGCTTATAATAATTCCATGGAACTTTAAATGAGGACATAAAACCAAATCTTAAAATAACCGGAAATAGGACTGTTATCAGAGTACTGTCTTCTGATTTCTTTTTGGGTCTTGTCTTACATCAGTAATTAAAAGTATTGCAACTTCTGAGAAAATGCGTATGATTCGCACACAGCACAGATGAAAGCAATAACCAGAATCAGGGCTGGGAGCTGGGTTCGGGTCGCAGCAGGCTCATGGCTTAGGGGGCACTGAACTTCTACTAAGTGATGGAAAAATCTGGCAAACAGCTACTGTTGGTGATTGAACAGTACGATGAATGCAATTAATGTTGCAAAATTGTCATTAATGTCACATGTAAAAATGCTGACAGAGCAAATGCTTTGTAACATATATTTATCACAATAAAATCTTTTTTTTAATGTGAATGGGATGGAGTCTGAATAAAAACTACAAGAAATTTTCTAATTAAGAAAAAACACATTCACCTATACCTACAAAATTCTGCACACAATTTCAGATTAAGGAGAGGTTAAGACATCCTGATATAAAAAGGCTCCAAACTGCTGTCATCTGGGACTCTCCCTTCCCCAGCTATGCCCTCCCCCCACCCCACCCCCCACCCCACCCCGCCGCGAGAAGAGAAGACGGAACACAACATAAGGCTGACTGACCAGGAGTCTGGTGTCCTTGATGACACAGAGCTGCTTGGCCCACTGCCCCAGCCACTTCTTGCGCCACAGGAAGGCGCATATGCGGGCGTCACGCATCAGCTCGATGCTGGCCTCGGGTGACGGCCACTGGTAGGGGGCTGACTTGCCCTTGCTGCTTTCCTCTTCATCGTAGGACTCATAGGAGCTGCTCACGGCCTCTCCATCCTCTGTAAGGAAGACCAGCTCAGTCACAGCCCCACCAGCAGGGATATTCCTCAATGTGGTTCGTTCAGGAGGGCAACCAGCAGCTGGTAGCTGGCAGCAGGCCTCAGGACTCAACTCACTTGCCTCTCGTGCCCCTGAACCAGCCCCTCAGCCACCAACCACAGACCCTGGCAGGTCTTTCTGCTCCAACACCTTCAGAGAAGCGTCTCAGATGCTATCTCTGACCACACACACAAATAACTCAAAACCAAGAATTTCCCATTTTCATCCTCAAATCCTGTCATTGCAGACTTCACAGAAACCTCTGACAAGACATTGCCACGCGGACCGGCTGTTTGCTCTTAAGAAGGTCAGTTCTACTCTAGGCCTCTGTTTCCTCAACTGAGGGATGAAGCAGGTTGGGGTGGGGGGGGGAATCTTTCTAGATTGTTCTGTGCAATTCTGTCAATCTGAGGGACCAGGAAGAAGGGAACACCACCAGAGCCTTGAGCTGCATACACGGCACTCCTCCAAAAGCCTCCCAGCCGGCAGGGCCTGGTTCTGTCAGACAGAAGGGAGACAGGACCGTGACCCTCAGAAATACAAGGCTAAATAAACCACAGTAGGAAATAGCATGCTCAGGAAGGAGGCCACCTTCCAGCCCCTAAGTACTCCCCGCATAGTCGTATTCCTTTTTTAAAATCCAGTCTTTCATCCTCCAGAGAATCCACCCCTCCCTGCTCAACCCCTCCCTGTGCAAACTTAGCTGCTTTCAGCCCTGTTTCTCCTTACACCCTTTCCCCTACCTGTGGCAGTGAGCCAACCTCACGTTTTTGTTCTATTTCGAAAGAACTCCAAAACTCTGTGCCACAGGCCTTGCTGCTGTTTACTAAGGACGACAAAACTAACTACCTGAGGGGGGAAAAAAATCCAACAACACTGAAAAGCGGGAACCGAAGAAGAGGAACCTCAGGGATCCCTACAGACCAGGGATCCAGTCTATAGCAACGCTGATGCTACTCCAGCCTCTGCTTGAATTCCCCGTGGATGGGGAGCTCACTACCTCTTGATTGCTGGATGCTTCCTTTCACTACTGGGCAGTCCTAACAGAAAATGGGCCCAGCATCTCCTGCCCTGTGACTTCTACACAGGTCCTTGCTCTGCTCCCTCAAATGTAGGGGAATAAAACCCCTCTCCTCCACATGACCCCTTTCAGAAAAGAGACAGCCCCCTAGAGCCCTAATCTTCCCTTCCGAGAGCCCCTTCCACCTGCATAGCTAGGTTCCCGCGTACTAAGAAAACAGAACCACATGGGAATTCGAATATAGGGAAACCGGACGAGACCACTGCAATAGTTCTTCTAGCTCCAGTGTCAATGAAGATGTGTCACAGGGTTTCTGAATACAACACTTTAAACATTTTAACATTAGGTTTCTTTAAAAGCATTGTGGTGCGACTCCCATTCATGGCTTAATAAAAAAGCTGCACAGTTGATAATTTTACACCTATTAACTAAGCAATGATTTAAAATGCTACCCAGTGGGGGACCCTGAACTCCCCTGTGGCTGGTGGCAACATAAATTAACACAAGCCTCTCAGAAAGCAGTCTCGTAGCCTGGTGTTATGCCAAAAACACCCACACCCTTTGACCCAGTAATCCCAGTCCTGGGAGTTTTTCCTAGGAAACTAGTTTGTAAAAAAAAAAAAAAAAAAGCGAGAAGGGGAGGGTTACATGCATTGAGAGAGTCGAGTGCTATTTAACGGAAGGGAACTGGTTAAGTAAAGGTTTTGTCCAGTCAGAAGCATACCATGCAACCATCATCAACTAAAACTCTGAGGACTAGTTTGCAACTCCACAAACTCCTGCAGATAGAATGGTAGGTAAACAAGCACAATTAAAATTACATCTGCCGATATACCCAGCATGGAGAAATCAAAATGACTGATACGGTGGGAGGATCAGGGTGATTTTTAAAAATGGCCCCATTATCAGTTTTGTATTATCTGTATGATACATGAAATAAGAACAATACCATGTCACTGGGCTACCTCGTTCAGTAACAAAAATGAATGGAGGGAGGCCACAGAATGTAGCGCGAAGAAGTTGGGTAAATCCCCTCGCTGCTTTGTGCTTGTGTTTTTCCCACGTGTTACATGGAGAATTCTAATACCTGCCCATCCTGTTCCACGCGGGGATCAGGAAGCTAATGGAAAAGAAACAGCAAATCATGGTACCTGGAGTAGCCTGGAGGAAATTTAGGGCAAATTTATTAACAATTTTATTTAGCCCTAAGAGTAATCATAAAACCAGTTGCTGTCAAGTCGGCTCCGAGTCATGGCAACCCCATGTGTGTCAAAACAGAACTGTACTCGATAGGGTTTTCAAGGCTGTGATCTTTTTGGAAGCAGATCACTGGGCCTTTCTTCCGACAGGCCTCTGGGTAGATTTGAACTCCCAACCTTTTGGTTAGTAGCTGAGCACTTAACTGTTTGTGCCACCCAGGGACTCCTATGCCCCTAAATGTAGGATATTCTTAAAACGGAGAGTTGGCTTCCAGGGTCACTAGGAAACAGGAGTGGAAGGCAGGGTGCTCAGATGTCACCATCCCTATTTTTCCTGTCCCCAGGTGGACTGCACCCCACCATGCCCTATGGGAAGCCCTCAGGAACAGATGACAGAGTGGCCACACAGCACTCTGAGTCTTTCAGCCGTGAGTTGGGACGCTGTGGGCAGGGGTCTGTGCAAGTGGGAACACTAAGTCACTTCTCCTGAAAGGATGACACACAGGCACGGACATGCAGGACCCAGGCATGAGGACAGGGAGACGGCAGCGGCCACCCTTGAAGCATGCACCCCACCAGGCAGCAGGCGAGGAAACACTGGCATTCGGCTGTGCGCACAAGCAGTACCCAGGGTGATGGTGGCATACACGACTCCTTCGGGCACCTGCACCCATCTAGGGGCTCCGGTAGGACGAATTCTGCCAGAATGACCTGCATGACATCCAGAGGCACAGACAGAGGAGAGATGGAGAGAGAGAAGATGAAGAGACAACAGAACAAGTGCAGAGACACAGACAGAGATGCAGAGGCAGCGACCTGGCTGCCTGTCCACCAGGAATGAGTGCTTTCCCATCAGAGCTGTGGGCTTGTCAGAAGAGGCCACAGCCCAGCCCAGGGCATCATTTCCCAGCTCCTGTTACATCCAGAGATGACCGTGTGACTGCACGTCACCCACGGAATATGGGCAGAAGGGATGTGTGCCTGGCACTTTTAAGAAACAGAGAGGGGTCCTCTGCTCTTTGGAAAGAGCCTGGGCATCTAAATTATCTGTTGTTGTTGCTACCATCAAGTCGGGCCCCCACTCATGATGATCACATGCACAATGGAACAGAACAGACTGGACTATTGTGATCCAAAGGGCTTTCCTTCAAGGCTTTATATATGTCATCCCATTGCCTTCTTGCCTGCATGGTTTCTGCTGAGTAGTCCAGGCTTACTCTTATTAACTCTCCTTTGTAGATGACTTTTCGTTTATCCCTAGCAGTTCTTAAAATTCTCTCTTTATCTTTGGTTTTGGCAAGTTTGATTATGATACGTCTTGGTGACTTTCTTTTGGGATCTTACGTGGGGTTCGATAAGCATCTTGGATATCTCATCTTTCACAATATCAGGGAAGTTTTCTGCCAACAAATCTTCAACAATTCTCCCTGTATTCTCTGTTATTCCACCCCACCCCCCTTCTGGTACTCCAATCCTCATAGGTTATTCCTCTTGATAGAGTCCCACACAGCTCTTAGGGTTTCATTTTTTTAAATCCTTTTATCTGATTTTTCCTCAAATAAGTTGGTGTCAAGTGCTTTACCTTCAATCTCACTAATTCTGACTTCCATTGCCTCAATTCTGCTCCTATGACTTTCTATTGTCTAATTCTGAAATTTTATTATCTTCTGGATTTCTGATTGCTGTCTCTATATGGATTCTTGCAGCCCGTTAAATTTGTCATTATGCTCTTCTCTAATCTTTTTAATTTCCTTTATTGCATGTTCTGCGTTTTGCTTAATTTCCTTCCTAATTTCTCGAAGAGCTCTGTATATTCATCTTTTCTAGTCTGCCTCTGGTAATTCCAAGAAATTTTCCTCCTCTGGAAAATTTCTAGATTATTTTGGGAGCTTGCTGAAGCCATCACGGATTGCCTCTTATGTGATTTGACTGTTGTCTCTGAGCCATCAATAAGTTATTATTTTATGTTTGCTTACTGTGTCCTAGCTTATTTTGTTTTGATATGCCCAAATAGGCTGCTCGTATGAGCTAGTTTGATTATTAGCACCTTTGAAGCTCTAATGTCCTGTCACCAGGTGGTTAGATCTGTTACTAGGTATGTGAGCTCAGGAGTCTACCCACTCCTCCTGTATCGATTTGGCTCAGGTGCCTAGGCAGATAGCCACCAAGTGTGTGGTGTAGGCTCTCACTTACAGCCCTAGACAGGCATGGGTGACTGGTGTAGGCACAGGCATCTGGCTACAGCAAGGGGATGCACTGAGCAAAGCAGGGGGCTGACGGCCACCCCCGAGTGTCCAGGAGGAAGGCGTATCCCTGTTCCCTAGAGCACGTAGGTGGGTGGGTTTTATAGCCGGACTATGAACACCTAATGGTGTTGGCTGTAAGGACTGGGGGGCACCTCTTATTCATGGGCCCCTATCACAGGTGGCTAGGTGGTGTGGGTGGAGTCACTAGTCCTTGGGCTCCTGATGTGGGTAGGTGAAGACCCTGCTTAATGGGCACAGCAGTATCAAATGTCAAGAGCCTGTCACTTCACAGCTGAAGTTAGGCTTCCAGTATATACCCTGTTGTACTGCAGTAATGAGGGCCTACGCTGCTGAAATGGGCCCACACAAGTCTATGCAGGGGGAAAGGCACTCAAAGTCCCTGGATCCCTTTTGCCTGTGCCTAGGCAAAGGAGCTGTGCCTACCCTGGGTTCCTGGCTTAGGGGAGCCGGCAGTTTATTTTTTCCCATTTGTTAAATTTGTTCACTCTCCAAGGCAGGGAGAATGTCTCCAGGCGTGTGACAGATCCTACTTCCAGCCCGGGGATTCGGCAATTGCTGAAGCCAGTCCAGGAACCATTGCAGAACAGGGAGCGGGGAGGTAAATGGGAGAGAGGTTTTTCCCTAAGGGGGGTGTTTTTGATCCATGAGGTAGGCCGTATGCAAGTAATTATCTTTTGCCAATTCAGGGCTGATTCTCACTGGTTCTGGGTGGCTGTTGGACTCTCTGGCACTGGCTCTCTCCCAGTGCGGAAAACACACCTCCCAAGCACCACTGCTTGCCTGCCTCACTGCTCACCCCCGAGCTGATCAGGCCTGAACGGCTCAGGCTCTCGCTGAGTCAGGTCTGGCAACTCCTCACTGCTTCTGAACCATCTCTCCCTCTCCCTGCCACTCAGTCTGGTTCCTCAACTCTGCCTTTGATGTTCAGGACTCCCAGATTGCCATATATAATCAATTGACTTATTTTTTTGGGTTTTTGTTGTAAGAGGGTCCACCAGAAGCATCTGACTACTCCGCCATCTTGGCCCCGCTTCCTCTCGATACAAAGGGTTTTCAGTGGCTGATTTTTGAAGTAGATCAGCAGGCCTCTCTTCCTAGTCCATCTTAGCCTGGAAGCTCTGCTGAAATCTGCTCAGCATCATAGCAACATGTGAGTCTTGACTGACACATGGGTGGTAGCTGCACATGAGGTGCATTGGCTGGAAATGGAACCTGGGTATCCTGCATAGGAGAGATTTCCACCACTGAACCACCAATTCCTCCTTCCCTAAATTACCTACTGACCAATTATACCCACATTGGGCTGCTCCACGAATGAAAAACAGATTTTTATCGTGTTACTATAAGGTGCAGTTGGGGGGTTGTTACAGCAGCTAGCATTACCCCATAAATGAAGTAACTGATGCCTCAGGCCAGCAGGACAAACCCTAATATCTCCAGCACAGGCCATTAGGGCACTTATTAGACTTGTACTGAGAGGAGTGTGACCCAGTGAGTTCTGCGGGGTCACTGCTGACAGAGCAGGACAGGAATCCAAGCAACCGGTCTTTTGCAGGAAGACAGCTAACTTGTGGTTGGCCAACCAACTAGAGCAAGCGGCTGGGGCCCAACGGTTGTTCCTTCTATTGCAACCTGTACGTCACACTGCTCCATCAGGTGTGAGGATGACAAGCAGGAACTTGAGAAGAGGCCAGCTCATAGCCCAGGTGAAGCCCTCCCTTTCTGATGAGTATAACCACATCTCCCCAAGTCTTCTTGAGTTCTCATTCTCCAGGGGAAGCAAGGCAGTGGCATTTCCCCTCCCACCTGGCTGTTTACTTTACAGTGAGATTCCCTCCATCTCTGAGCTCTCCTGACCTACTCCCCATGGTGAGTTCAAGCTGACTCCAGTCCTAACTACCGAAAAACCAGACGAAACCAGTTGCTGTCAAGTCAACTCCAACTCACGGCGACTACATGTGTGTTAGGGTAGAGCTGTCTTCCATAGGGTTTTCAGTGGCTGATTTTTCAGAAGTAGATCACCAGACCTTTCTTTCAAGGACTTGAACCACCAACCTTTTGGTTAGCAGCTGAGCACATTAACTATTCGCACCACTCATGGACTCCATCATAGCTACAGCCAATTTGAATTCACAGCTGACAGACAAACGCCAAGAAGCCTAGGTCTTTCTGGCAACTTGTTTGTGTTTCTGTCCTACAAAGCCCAGGATGAAGTGTCTGTCCCACAACCAGGCCCCCCGGGAGTGTCTGGGAGGCAGGCCCCAGCTGGTCCAGGCCGTACCTAGAGAGGCATGACTGAAGGTACAGGTGGTGCTCACCGAGGTGAGTCACTGCCTCCACCTTCAAGTTGTGCCCCAACATCAGCACCACACCCTCGGCACTGGTCTGAAATCACAGCCCAGACTGGTGACTCAGCGACGCCTAACACCCTCAGCAGGTTAAACTAAGTGCCGTCTGCCCACATAGCCAGTCTCTTACCATAACATCCGTCAAAACAGGCCCTGGCGTCCCACATAGTTCCCAACACCAGGGCCAACAGGTAAAGTGTGAAAAAAAGAGAACCACCTAGTGTGGCCCCCAGTCACTGGTCCTGTCTTGTCCCTGGTCCCTTTTTTCATGGAACCAACAAGGTTCTCCTTCAGCCAAGTTCATTCTCAGCACCAGGGACACTCATCTCTGACATCTGCAAGTTGCTTTATACTTTCAAGGAGCCCTGGTGGCACAGTGGTTAAGAGCTAGACTGCTAACCAAAAAGTCGGCAGTTCAAATCCACCAGCTGCTCCTTGGAAACCCCATGCGGCAGTTCTACTCTGTCCTATAGGGTCCCTGGGAGTTGGAATCAACTCAACAGCAACAGGTTTGGTTTTTTTTGTTTGTTTGTTTGTTTTTTGTTTTTATTCTTTCAAAGCCCTTTCATTTATGAAGGAAGGAAAGAGAAGGAGGTAGTAAGGGAAAAACAAGAGTACTGGAGTCTAGCCGTCCTAAAGACTAGCACCACACCCCCTCTTGCAGAACTTTCTGGACTTTTCTAATAGAACCCGTGCTCCAAGAGTACTTCTGATTGGATTTTCTCAGGCTGACAGCCACTGGCCAAGGTAAGGGGGCTCCAGCCTGAGTCCTGCCCCACAGCCTGTTCTCCACACAGTGTCCAGAGCCACCTCTGTAACGCCTTAGGCTGGTCCCTAAGTCACCGTCTAGGGTTTGCAGCCTCATTCAGAGAAAAGCCAAGTCCTCCCCATGGCGTTCCATCTCCTGTCAGTGGGTTAGAACTAAGCGACACCTCCTGCTCCAGCCACACTGGCCTCCTTGCTGTTCCTCACACACAACAGGAGCTCAGGGCCTCCATGCGTGCTGCCCTCTCTATCTGGAAAGTCCTTCCTGCAGGGACCTGCAAGCCCCATCCCCGCTGCATGCGGGACTCTGCTCATGCCATGCAATCAGAGAGGCCTTTCCTATCTTAACAACACCCCTCTGCTGCCTGAGCCCAGCCCCCGCTCCCCCTGCCATCCTATCACTTAACCACTCAGCACATTGTATATTTATTTGTTGTCTGGGACGTAAGTGCCGTGACAGCAGGGGTCTTATCCTGGGCACTGCTGCACCGCTGACTCCTGGGAGGATGCCCCGCACAGAGCAGGGAAACAGTCAATATTACCTGAACAAACGTATGAAAGAACATAGAAGCTGGGCTCAGACTAGCCTGACCACTATTTCCTTTGTGCACCTCCCAACACACCCGCCTCCATCACATTTCTGTGCTCAATCCAGCAACATCCAGGTAGAAACACAGAAAACCAGCTTATCGCCTGCTGCCCAGCCCCTAGCCCCTGTATCCAAGCAGGCTGGGTCTGCTGTGGGTCTTGGCTTCCCATTCAGACCAGAGGCCAGTTCTCACTGTCGCTAAGAGCAGCCCAGTTTGCCCTCTGCCTTCTGGCCCAGGATGAGCACGTTGGTCCACGGGATCAGTCGGCACCAGCATCCGTGCAGGAAGCTGCGAGCCCCACCCCAAGCCCAAGCTGCTGGCTGTACCATTTAGGGACATGTCATAGGGCTCGGCCTCTTCATAGTAGCCCTCTGGAGACTCGATCTTTGGGACAACGGGGAGCTGTTTCCGCTCTGGAATCTGTGGCATGAACAAAAAAACACAAACACTTTCAGATACACTACATAGGGAATAACTTGGAATCAACACTTTAGATGGGAGGAGGAGGAAGTACCGAAGAAAAAACGCTTGACTGGAATTCAAATAAGTGGGGAGGGAGAAGGCAGAGCACCCCAACTCACTGTCTGGCCTGCAGCCAGCTGAGAGGCTGTGAGCGTGCTGCTTGACCCCACCAAGCCACAGGTTCCTCCTCTATACAAAGGGAGACAAAAAGGTCCCTACCACCAAAAAAAGAAAACCAAATCCACGTCCATCAAGTCCACTCTGACACATGGCGCCCCCACGTGTGTCAGAGTACAGCTGAGCTCAGTAGGTTTTTCAAGGCCGTGACCTTTCAGAAGCAGATCACCAGGCCTTTCTTCTGAGGCGCCTCTGGGTGAGTTTGAATCATCAACCTTTTGGTTAGCAGTCGAGTGCTTAACCATTTGCACCCTCCTCCCGACACAAAAAATTGTTACCCACATAATGCATGGTCCACGTAAAGGTCCAGATAGTGTCTGGCTGTTATGGAAGCTACTGTGGATTTCAAGTACAATATATTTTCTAGAAAGATGAAGCTTAATCAGTGGCACATCAAGAAGATGACCAGGTTTCTAAATCCCAAGCTTTCACCATCATACAGTTCAATCATTCATTCAGTAAGTACTAAATGACTCCTGTGTACTGCACGTGAGTGACACATCCTGACGTTTGGAAGTCAATAGTAAGGAAGATTTAACTAGCTGGTAAGTGTTTAGCAGCTAAGAATCAAGAGCATTTTGAGTAGTGCAATAAAAGAGACAAGGTCAAAGTTGTGTGGGAACCAGAGGAGAGTGTGAGGAACATTTAGGACGAAGGCAGGAGGCACAGAGGAGATGACCTTGGGGCTGAGTCTCAAAGGTGACCCCTGAATTACACGGAATGGGGTGAGCAAGCACAATTTGAGTAGAATAAAGAACACATGCATCCAAAGCACAACTATTGGTCTCTATTCGCCTGGAGCAACAGCGGACGGAGGACCGTCAGGAATAGGAGGAAGATACAGAATATGTGGCTAATTGCCTCCATGAACAACTGCCTCCTTTGCCATGAGACCAGAAGAACTAGATGATGCCCTGGATGAATCCCCAAAACTATTGCCCTGAAATAATCTTTAAACCTTAAACCAAAAATATCCCCTGAAGTCTTCTCCAAACCAAATAATAATTTAGCTTAACTAGGAAAGAATGTCTGCCTTGAGCATTGTGCTCTTTTCAGAAATACCTATATGGGATCAAATTGATAACAGCAACTCAAAAGATTAGAGACGAACCTTAGGGGGCAGTGAATTTATGTTAACGGGGGAGGAACAACTCAGAAAAGGAGGATGAGAATGGTTGCATGACTTGCAAACTGTAATCACTGTCATTAAATGGTACATTTAGAAACTTGAATTGGCGTATGTTTTGCTGTGTACATTCTCAACAACAAAACAAATTTTTTTTTAAAAGGTGAAAAGAAAAAAGAACACATGCAACTGTGTAGCGGCACAGAGCATGAACTTGTTCTCTGTTCCTCCATTATTTCACCTGTAAAATGGGCACTAGACTATGAAAAAAACCTTATAAGCAATAGACAGATACTGTCGAGCTGACTCTGACTCATGGCGACCCCATGTCCAACAGGATGAAATGCTGCTTAGTCCTCATCATTCTCACAATTAGCAGCATGTCTGAGCCCATCGTTGCAGCCACTGTGTCAAATCCATCTTACCAAGGGTTTTTTTCACCCACACTGGCCTTTCACTTTACCAAACGTGACGTCCTGCTCCACCCATTGCTCCCTTCTGACGACGGGGACCCAGCAAGTCAATGTTCTACTGTGATCCACAAAGTCTTCATTGGCTAATTTTCAGAAGTAGATCACCAAGCCCTTCTTCCAAGTCTGTCTTAGTCGGAAAGCTCCGCTGAAACCTGTCCACCATGGATGACCCTGCTGGTATTTGAAATACGGATGGCACAGCTTCCAGCATCACAGCAACACACAAGCCACCACAGTATGACAAACTGACAGATAAGCGGTGGTTATAAGCATTAGCAGAGGAGGAAAAAAGATGTCCATTGTTGCATGGATATTATTATTATTACGTATCAGGTCACGAACGTGTAAACGTCTGTGCACATGAGTCTCTGGTGTCTTTCTGAATCGCAAAGCCCCTGCAGGAGAGCCCAGAGAACTTCGTAAGGAGATGAGAACGGAAATGACAAAACCTGAAGTGCACTCCCACTCCTGGAGTCCCACGTGAGGGGGCAGGTCTCAGGCTGCATGGAACCTCCAGTAAAAGCAGTGAGAGGTTCTTCACGGTAGGGGGTGGAGGAAGATCATGGAAGTGGCAGCCAACAGAAGAAGCCCCCAGGGCCCTGAGCTCAGGCGGATTCCTGGGCCTCCAAGATTCTCTGTTTTGCTGGCACTGAGGGATGATCCAGAAGGCTTGGAGAAGGGGCTTATTTTGGGATCTATGACTGAGAGAGGAGTCCTGGTGGCACAGTGGTTAAACACTGAGCTGCTAACAAGCGAAAGGTTGGTGGCTCGAACTCACCCCGCAGCTCTGCAGGAGAAAGACCAGGGCGCCTCCATAAAGATTACAGCCTAAAAAACCCTATAGAGCAGTTCTACTCTGTCATGTGGGGCCACGATGAGTGAAAACAGACTCGATGCCACCAAGCAACAATGAATGACTGAGAGAGCTCCCCTCCTTCCTGGCCAAGGAGATGGTGGGAGGCCGGCCAGCCTGGGCTCAGCCCCCTGTGGGAATGAGCTCATCACAGGCTGCAACAGTATCCATCCCCAGCTTCTCCCAGGGCAGAACAATGCTCCTGGGGCTATACACCAACACCAGGGGCCCCAGAGCCACATTCACTCCACAGCTGTGTCAAAGCAGAGCTGTACTCCACAGTGTTTTCAATGGCTAATTTTTCAGAAGTAGATCACCAGGTCTTTCTTCTGAGGTAACTCTGGGTGGACTCAAACTGCCAACCTTTAACTTAGCATCTGAGCTCATTAACAGTTTGTACCACCCAGGGACTCCAAGATTCCCACAATTAGAAAAAGACAGAGGGAACAAACCCTTCTTCGGGAACTCCTCATGAATCATTAACACCAAAGGGTTCGTCACAGGAGCCCGCTCTGTCTAGGGGTTAAGCATCCGGGAATGTTTTGAGGGAGTTTCCCAAGCCATTGAAATCTAATGTATGATGAGAAAGTTCTGGAAATAAACAGTGGTGGTGGTTGCAAAATACTGTCATTATAATTAATGCCAGTGAACTGTACACTTGGGTTGAATTTTTTTTTTAATGTAAATATCCAACAACAACCAAAAAATACGTATATGGGGGAAATGCCTAACTAGACAGTAAACAAGCGTCAAGATTGGTGAAGAGAAAGACAACACACAATATAGGGAAGTCAGCACAACTTGACCAAGGCAGTCATAGAAGCTTCTTGGACACGTTTAAACACCCTGAGGGACTGATTTACTGGGGCTGAGGGCTAGGGACCATGGTCTCAGGGGACATCTAGGTCAACTGGCATAACATGGTTCATAAAGAAAATGTTCTATATCCTACTTTGGTAAGTAGCATCTGGGGTCTTGAAAGCTTGCGAGCAGACATCTAAGATACATCTATTGGTTCCATCCTGTCCAGAGCAAAGGAGAATTAAAAAAACCAAAGACACAGAAAATATTAGTCCAAAGGACTAATGCACCACGTGAACGACAGCCTCCACCAGCCTGAGCCCAGAAGAACTAGATGGTGCCCAGCTACCACCAACAACCACTCTGACAGGGATCACAATAGAGGGTCCCAGGCAGAGCGGGAGAAAAATGTAGAACAAAATTAAAATTCACCAAAGAAAAGAAAAAGACCAGACTTACTGGTCTGACAGAGACTGGAGGAACCCCTCAGACCATGGCGCCTGAGCATCCTGTCAACCCAGAACTGAAGCTACTCCTGAAGTCCACCTTTCAGCCAAAGATTAGACAGGCCTATAAAACAAACAATTACACATATGAGGAACGTACTTCTTAGTTCAATCAAGTATACGAGACCAAATGGGCAAAACCTGCCCAAAAGCAAAGACGAGAAGACAAGAAGGGACAGGAAAACTAGACAAACAGACGCGGAGAACCCAGGGTGGAAAGGGGGAGAGCGGTGACACTCTTTGGGGATTACAACCAATCTCACAAAACAACTTACGTAAAAATTTTTGAATGAGAAACTAATTTGTGCTGTAAACTTTTACCTAAAACACATTAAACGAAAAAGAATATTAAAAAGAAAAAAAGTATGTGTATGGTTACACAAATATGTACACAGACATATATGTATACACGTATGCATAGGTGGGTATGTATATGTGCACAGATAGATGTATCTATAGGCATATGTTCATACAGGTATGTGTGTGTATGCATTATATTCACATATATAATAAACCACACACAGGACACAGTTATGGTTACCTCTTGGACATAACCAAACACCTCACAAGATTGGTTTTCTGGGTTTAAAGGCTTAGAACCATAGTCTTATGGGACAAGTCAGTTAATTGGCATAATATAGTTCACAAAGTATATTCTCTACACCCCAATGAGGTCAGTAGTGTCAGGGGTCTTAAAAGCTTCAGAGGGGTCATCTAAGATACAACTATTGGTCTCTGTTCATTCAGAACAAAAGACAAAGAAGGAAACCAGAGACTCAGAGAAGAAAGTAGTCTATAGAACTAACAATCTATACAAACCACAGCCTTATCTACCCTGAGACCAGAAGAACTAGATGGGGCCAGGCTACCACCACCGACCGTTCTGATCAGGGCCACAGTAGATGGATCCTGATAGAATGGGAGAAAAATGTGGGAAAGAATTAAAATTCTTAAAAAGTCCAGACTTACTGGACTGGTTGAGACTAGAGGACTCCCTGAGACTATCATCCTGAGATACTCTTTAAACCTTAAACTGAAATTATCCCTTGAGGTTACCTTTTAGCTAAATAACAGACTAGTTCTTAAAATAAAGACTATCACTTGTGAGTACTGAGCTCCTTTAAAGAATAATCTATATGAGACCGAACGGTCAAAAATTACTCTAAAGCAAAGGTGAGAAGGTAAGCGGGCAGGGAAACTAGAGTACTGGAAGCAGTACAACCAGAAGAGAATGAATGAGGATGATGACACATTGGGAAAAATGTAACCAATCTCGCTGAATAATATGTGTAGAAATTATTCAAGGGGAATCTAACTTGCTGTGTAAACTTTTACCTTAAACACAATAAAACATCATTTAAAAAAATGTAAAAGTATGCATCTCTACTCAGAAGCAGGGCAGTACTAAGGAATCCAATCTCCAGGGCCAGGGTTGGAATCCTGGCACGTTCTAGCTATGTGGACTCTGGCAAAGTTCCTTAACCTCTCTGTGCCCCAGTTTTCTCAGCTGTAAAACGGGGACAGTAGAAATACCTACCACATAGGATTGTTGTTAAGGATTAAACTGTGCTCAGCACTATCCAACACTCAAGAAATCTTAGTTTTTACTAACCTAAAAAAATAAAATGTAAAAACATCAATTGAAAGGAGAAAAGTTACGTGTATATGTGTTTGGTGGAGGAAGAACAGATGCACTTCGGAGGGATTCAAAGGTGACGTTTGGGTCTGACCTGGTTTATACCATCTTATATGCACCAACCACTAAGGTCAAAGATAAAGAAATTGAAGATTTTTACCAAATTCCGCAGCCTGAAATTGATCAAACATGCAATCAAGATGCATTGATAATTAGTTAATTTTTGGAAACAAAGAAGGATCAGTAGTTGGAAAATACGGTCTTCGTGATAGAAACGATGCCAGAGATCACAGAATTCTGCAAGACCAATGACTTCTTCATTGCAAATACTTTTTTTCAACACCATAAACAGGTGGACCTCACCAGATGGAATACACAGGAATCAAAATGACTACATTTGTGGAAAGAGATGATGGAAAAGCTCAGTATCATCAGTCAGAACAAGGCCAGGGGATGACTGTGGAACAGACTACCAATTGCTCATAAACAAGTTGAAGTTGAAGAAAATTAAAACAAGTCCACGAGAACGAGAAGATGACCATGAGCATACCCTACCTGAATTTCGAGACCATGTCAAGAATAAATTTGATGCATTAAACACTAATGACCAAAGACCAGATGAGTTGTGGAATGACATCAAGGACATCATACATGAAGAAAGCAAGAGGTCATTAAAAAGACAGGAAAGAAAGAAAAGACCAAAATGGACGTCAGAAGAGATGCTGAAACTTGCTCTTGAACATAGAGCAACTAAAGCAAATGGAAGAAATGGCCAAGTAAAAGAACTGAAGATTTTAAAAGATGGCTTGAGAAGACAAAGTATTATAGTGAAATGTGCAAAGACCTAGAGTTAGAAAACCAAAAGGGAAGAACAAGCTTGGCATTTCTCAAGCTGAAAGAACTAAAGAAACAATTCAAGCCTCGAGTTGTAATTTTGAAGGATACGACAGGCAAAATATTGAATGACGCAGGAAGCATCAAAAGAAGATGGAAGGAAAATAGAGTCACTGTACCCAAAAGAATTGTTTGATGTTCTTCCATTTCAGGAGGTAGCATATGATCAAGAACCGATAATATTAAAGGAAGAAGTTCGAGCGGCACTGAAGGGATTAGGGAAAAACAAGACTCCAAGAATTGATGGAATACCAATTGAGATGTTCCCACAAACAGATGCAGCACCGGAGGTGCTCCCTCATCTATGCCAAGAAATATGGAGGATGGCTTCCTGGACAGCTGACTGGAAGAGATCCATATTTGTGCCCGTTCCAAAGAAAGGTGATCCAACAGAATGTGGAAATTCTCGAACAATATCATTAACATCACATAAAAGTAAAATTTTGCTGAAGATAATTAAAAAACGGTTGCAGCATTACATCAACAAGGAACTGCCAGAAATTCAACCCGGATTTAGAAGAGGATGTGAAACAAGGGGTATCATTACTGATGTCAGATGGATCTTGGCTGAAAGCAGAAAATACTGGGAAGATGTTTATCTGTGTTTTATTGACTACACAAAGACATTCGACTGTATGGATCGTAACAAATTATGGATAACATTGTGAAGAATGGGAATTCCGGAACACTTAATTGTGCTCACGAGGAACCTGTACATAGACCAAAAGACAGTCGTTCAAACAGAACAAGGGGATACTGTGGGGTTTAAAATCAGGAAAGGTGTGCGTCAGGATTGTATCCTTTCACCATACTTACTCAATCTGTATGCTGAGCAAACAGTCTGAGAAGCTGGACTATCCGAAGAAGAACACGGCATCAGGGTTGGAGGAAGACTCATTAACAACCTGCGATACGCAGATGACACAACCTTGCTTGCTGAAAGTGGAGAGAACTTGAAGCACTTACTGGTGAAGATCAAAGACTACAGCCTTCAGTGTGGATTGCACCTCAGCATAACTAAAACAAAAATCCTCACGACTGGACCAATAAGCAACATCATGATAAATGGAGAAAAGATTGAAGTTGTCAAGGATTTCATTTTACTTGGATCCACAATCAACGCCCATGGAAGCAGCAGTCAAGAAATCAGACAACGCATTGCATTGTGTAAATTTGCTACAAAAGACTTCTTTAAAGTATTGAAAAGCAAAGATGTCACTTTGAGGACTAAGGTGCACCTGACCCAAGCCATGACATATATATATTTGTAAAAATATATATATTTTTTACTTTTCACTTCATTTATTTTTATTGTGCTTTAGGTAAAAGTTTACAGAGCAAATTAGGTTCTCATTAGACAATACACAAATTGTTTTGTGACAATGGTTGCCAACCCTGCGATGTGTCAACACTCTCCCCTTCTTGACCTTGGGTTCCCCATTTCCAACCAACCCATGATATTTTCAGTTGCTACATATGCATGCAAAAGCTGGACAATGAATAAGGAAGACAAAAGAGGAAAGATGCCTTTGAATTATGGTGTTCGAGAAAAATAGTGAATATACTATGGACTTCCAGAAGAATAAATAAGTCTGTCTTGGAAAAAGTACAGCCAGAGTGCTCTATGGAAGTGAGGATGGCGAGACTTTGTCTCATGTACTTTGCACATGTTAGCAGAAGGACATCATGCTTGGTAAGGTAAAGGGTCAGCGAAAAAGAGGAAGACCCTAGACAAGATGGACTGATACAGTGGCTTCAACAATGGGCTGAAACATAGCAACAATTGTGAGGATGGCACAGGACTTGGCAATGTTTTGTTTTACTGCACACAGGGTTGCTGTGAGTCGGAACCGACTGGACAGCACCTAAGCACCTAACAACAACAAGGAGCCCTGGTGGCGCAGTGGTTAAGCACTCAGCTGCTAACCGAAAGGTTAGTAGTTCGACCACCAGTTGCTCTGCAGGAGAAAGATGTGGCAGTCTGCTTCCATGAAGATTTACAGCCTTGGAATCCCTGTGGGGTAGTTCTACTCTGTCCTACTGGGTCACTATGAGTTGGAATCAACTGGATAGCAATGGGTTTTTTAGTTTAATTATCAATATCATCATCATCATGGTTGTAAATAGTAAATGAAGATGCAAAAGAGATTTGACTTCAAAACATAAAAGAATTTTCTGATGATTCTCAGGAAAAGACACAAAAGCCACATGGTCTCGGTACTCGGCAATGATCCAGGAGAAAAGGGAGAAATTTCTCCTGTAAAGGGCCGGATAGTAAATATTTTAGGACTTTGCAGGCCATGTGGTCTCTGTCACAGCTATTCAACTCTGCTGTTGTAGCACAAAAGCAACCACAGACAACCCATAAACAAGTTTAAGTGTGGCTATGTTCCAATAAAGCTTTATTTACAAAAATAGGCAGTGGGCCAGTTTTGGTTCTTAGGCTGTAGTTTGCTGACCCAAGATGACGTGAAGCATTCACTGTGGATGTTTCCTGGGTGGGGGGCTCATGGACAAGGCCAGCCCCAGCTTCCCAGACTGGCCACGGCAATGTCCTTTAGTGGAATCAGCTGCTTCTCTCACAGAGCAGCTCACTTAAGGCCAGCGCCAATACGTGTGCAGGCCTCAAAGCCAGGCGGGACACAGATGGCTGTGCTAGCCAGGAGGATCAACAGTGGCCAGCAGACAGCTGTTTCTCCCACAGTGAACACAGCACCTGGCAGTGCAGACAGCAGCCTGGAGACATCACAGCTGCCTGAGTCACTGTCCACACCCTCGAGTTTGCTCAGACCCCTGGCTGCCCTTTCCCTTGCTGGATGGGCCTGCTACCCACTGACTCTGTGGGGATGGAGCAGGGACCCAAGACACAGTAATGAGAACTCAGGGCTCACACCAGCCAGCATCCTGAGCAGGGGCAGAGGTGCCCCGGGCAGATGAGCCCTGGGTCAGGCAGCAGGGGGCTGGACATCCAGTTGGGGGAGCACCATGGAGCCCTGCAGCTCTGGGTGAGGGTAGGAAGGGACAGGACTTTCTCCGTCTTGAGGAAGAGAGGCCACAGGGTCACCCCAAGCCTGGCTGGGCAGAGTCATCACGCTCCCTCAGAAGCTCCTGCTGCTGCCCTGTTTTCCCTCTTCCCTCAGACCAAACACACAGCCACAGCTGCAGGCCTTGGACTGAGGATTATGGCCACTTCAGCCCAGACTTGACCAGAGAGGAGAAGGCCTGAGAGACAGAAGACGTGGGTTTGGGTGTGCGTGGGTGTGTGTGTAGGGAGGGGGGTTTCCCTGGCTCATACTACCCCCGTCCTCACTCCACATCCGAATCTGAGAGCCCCCTGGGACAAGTGGTCGGTGCCAGAGGCAGAAGTAGGAAGGACCTAGAAAGGGAGCCAGCACGACTTGTCCTTCCCAGCGAAAAATTCCACGTGGAGGGAACTGGCTTAAACCATAAAGTCAGCTCCTTTGCTGTACGTCTCCCCAGGGTCCAGAGTCTGTCCACAGAAGCAGTTACCACATGTCAGAAAGGCCATCGCAGAGTCCTGTTATTGTTGGGTGGTGATGTTCTCCCAACTCTAGCACAGGGTTTCTCTCTGACACTAACTCTCCTGGCCCCAAGCAGCCCCCAGTCACAGATGACACAGGAAGCCTGCTCTAGAGGAAGGCCGTTTATTTGCCCTTCCTCTTCCCTCCGCCCCCTCACCTTGCTCAGAGGCCCGTGATTCACACCCAGAGCCCTTGGGGCCTGCCCTTATTGCCAAGGAGCAGGAGACTGACAAAGGCTCAGTCAACCCCAAGGCCAGAATCCAGGGCTGTGGGGACTCGTGGGCAAGGAAATGACATCCCTCACCCTGTGACCTGAGTAAGTTTCTCACCACAGCCTCTGTCCCCCACCCTAGGCCTGTCAGTTCACCAGGTTTGCAACCACAGACTCCTAGAACGGAGCTGGCACTGCTCAGTGCTCAGTGCTCAGTGCCGGAAGACCTGGCCCGTGAATGCCCACCCCAGGCGTCAGCCCATCAGCAGCTGCCTTGGGGCACGGCAGACGAAGGCATCGGGGTCAGAATCCAACACTGGATTCAGAGAGGAATGTATGGAGCTGGAGCTAATGAACATGGACGTTTTTTCCTAAATGCAATGGGAACCGCTGACAGGTTTCAGGCAGGAAGTGCAGTGTGATATGATTTATATATATATGTGTGTGTGTGTGTGTTTGATATTAATATTTTTGGTAAAAATAACACACACATAACTCACTCCCATTCCATAGTTTCTAGGCATAATGATCGGTGACATTGGTTACATTCTTCACATTGCATCAACATTCCCATTATTTCTGTTCTAGTTATCACCATGGCCTGAGCTGGTGACCGTGGCTCTGCAGGGCAAAGCGGCACTGCACGTGGTGGCACTGGACAAAAGGGATCTCCCTCCACTGCCCAAGCCCACCACCCTTAGCATCTTGAGTACTGGGACCCTGAGCAAATGACACATCACTGTGGGCAGGGGACAGACCCACTTTTGCTCTCTTTACCCCAGGGCCTTGCCCTATGCCCTACACACAGTAGGTGCTCAGAAAGTGCCAGACACTCAATGGATCAAAACCTGTGAGGACAACTGAAAGGAAGTTCTAGGGGCCTGAGTCTGGGAAATTGGGCTCTTGGGCCAACACTTACGATCTTGGGTGGTGGGAGATCAGGCAGGCTCTTCTGGGGGGCCGAGGAGTGCTGGCTGGGCTCCCCATTGATCAGCGGGCTCTGCTCCTGGGGTGCTGTGGGCAGGAAGCAGGAGAAGGGCTTTGGTGAGGGGTGCCTTGCCTCATGGCACAGGTACAGTGACCTCTATTTGAAAAGGTGTTAACTACCCAGGCAGGTGGTCCCGGGAGACAATAGTGTTTTCCTCCAATAGGATATACCAATGCCTTCACCTGGGAAGGAACCTGCTTAGGGTGTCTGGCATGCTTCCTCTCCCCCACCCAGCCCTCATCAAAAATGGCCCAGCCACAGAGTTTTCATCCTCAGAGGAGCTACATGGTGGCCACTATATCGAGACGTTCTCAGTACCAACCCTGTCATTATGGCTCTTTCCAGCCCGCAGTTTACCCAGAAGGCAAACGTCACCGGCAGAGAAGCCGTCTCACTTACGGATGAGTTCTGTGGAGCCTCAGCCTGGTGGTGGGGCAGGCGATGGAGACCACACCAGGGGGAGTCAGAGCACCCACTATGTGTGTGCTTGTAAGGAAAAGGCACCAGAGGCTCTTCTGAGCCCCGGACAGACAGGCTCAGGCAGGAATGCTCTTTAGCTTTGGTGGCTGAGGTCTTGAAGCCAAGCCTCTAACAGGCACAGACAAAGCACCCACCTGTCTCCTTGGGGCTGAGTGTTTAGGGTGCTGTGTTCCCACCACTCGCTAAGCCTTGGCATTTGAGTTGCAGGTCTGGGAGTTGGGAGACAGGGATTCGCATCCGTCCTCCTCTGCAACTAGCAGCTCTACAAGCCTCTGTGCCTCCCTGGGATCCTCCGGACCCACGGCAGGAGGCTGTAACTGAGAAAATCAGGGCACAGAGCCGAGCAGAGGGTGAGGTGTCATGGAAGACACACTGTCCTTCCAATGGAAGCTAAGACGTTCCGCCAAAGAGGCCACCTCTGAACGCAGTCTCTGAATATTAAGGCAGTTACTAACACCGCCACTTCTCCTCTCTGCGCCAAAAAAAAAAAAAAAAGAAAGAAAAAATCCAGACTTCTATCAGAAGACGTATGCTGGCACCGTGGGATCAGCACCAGACACAGCTGCTTGATTAGGACGTCTAAGTCACGACTTCCTATGCTGGGGATGGTGCTGGGAAAAGCTGAGAGGTCTTAGGGACAGATTCCTTACCCATGAAAGGGACGGGAGGTGGCCCGCTGAAACCTCCAGAAATACATCAGCCCAAAATACCATCCACCAAAATGTGGCTTCCAAAAACAACTCCACCAGCCATGCCTGTCTGTGGTCCTGGCTGGAAGGGAGGAGGGTGGGGTGGGACCGAGCCTTGTCCCTTGTCCCTTCCCCATCCTGGGAGCCAGCTATGCCATCAGCAGTCCCAGCCCCATACCTTTGTCTTGGGACTCGGCATTCTGTTGCTTGTTGACCGTCACTTTGTTCATATAAATGTACTCCTCATCAGAACCTGCAGGAGAAGACCAACGACATGGCTTCATGTGACTTCATGATGAGAAAGGGCTTCCAGAGAGACCCACATCCCCCTTAAGCCAAATGTTTTCATCTGCTTAAGTTCCAGTAAGAGCACACGACATCTTGAGCTGACTGAAAGAGTCTATAACAGAGAGAGCTGACCAATTTCAAACGAAGAAATGACAAGTTGCTGACTGCCAGTTTTCTAGCCTGGGGAAAAAGGGTCGGGGTACAGAAGGATAGCTTTAGGTGTAAAAATCTTATGTGGGAAGTCATCCCTACCTCAAAATAAAATTCTGCCTCATGGTCTACCAAGCAGAGATTCCTCAGGGTTTCCTAGCATTCATTTACATTGCAAATATTCCCTATCAGTCATTCTCACCCTATTCTGAATTACTTGAGGGAGATAATTAAATGTAAGCGATGTCTAGATAAGGGGTCTCAGTGAAGACCTGGAAGATTAGCTCCCAGGCCTCTAGGTGGGGTGCCATTATGGGGGCCTGAGACAGCCAAATCATATCAGCTCTGGGTTTGGAGGGGTAAGTGTCTGGGAATTGGAACTGGGAGCCACCAGCCCCTGCTATCTACAAATGTACCCCGCAGCAATACAGCCCTCTCTCCTTCAACGTCATCTCTGTGTGGATTAGGTCATCTTCCCAGTGCCTGTCGAGGCAGAGAAAAGCTGGTCTCCTAATACTTGCTCTGATTTTAAGCCCCCAAGGAACCTTTCTTCTGAAGGCTTCAGAGGAAGCTCATCCTAGTGTTTCTCCTTTTAGAAATCCTCCCATGTTTCTTTTTTGCCCTTAATTTACATTTCCTAGAAACTTGTGGCGGATAAATTCCAGTGGTTGGAGACCTTGTTCCTGAGCCAATGGACCTGATTCAAACCCCTCGTGAAAGAGGCAGTTCGGCGTCAGTCTGTTCCACGGCCAGAGAATGCCCAGACTCCAGCCAACAGGCCAAAAACGGAGCCCTGAGTACGAAGAGGAACCAAAAAAACAAACAAACAAAAACCCAAACGCGTTGCCATCAAGTCTATTGCAGCTCATGGCAACCCCATGTGTTACAGAGTAGAACTGAGCTCCATAGGGTTTTCTTGACTGTAATCTTTATGAGAACAGATCTCCAGGCCTTTCTTCTATGGCACCACTGTGTGAGTTTGAACCGCCAGCCTTTCAACAGGAGGAGGATATGGCTGGATCACTCAGTCATCAGCTTGTGGGACCACTAACTCAGTGCCCAGCCCTGCCGGGACCAGTCAACAGCATCACTCCTATACCAAGGGTTGCAATAATTTACAGGAGAGAACTATAAGGTTCAAACACAGCGACATCGTTTACACTTTCACGGACCAAAACCCACAGGGGGCTGGGTCTGTTCTTTCTCTGGAGTGTGGCACAGAAGAAAATGTTCTTGGGGGTTGAGGTAGGAGACAGGGGTCTTGATCAATCTCTGCCATTAACGGTATAATTGTGAGCAAAACATCTAGCCCTTGGACCTCAGTTTTCTTGTCTATACAATGTGGAAAACAATTTTGATGAAATACTGCCTGTTTCTACCTAACTCTTAAGTTTTCAAGAGTACAAAACTCAAATCTTAGGGAACTTGAAAAAGTCAGGTAATTTCATAACTAGCAAAGATTTTTAAAATGACAGCCCCACTTGGGAAGTAACTCAAAGGCTCAAAAATAAGCGGCAAAATAAACTGTGACATACTGACATATATAACACCAAATCGTCTTTAAAAACAAACAAACAAAAAAAGACTTACTGGAGAATGTGTAAATTGCCACAACCATTTTGGAAGTGATTCTGGAGCGTAATTTAAGTGTTCGTATTCTTTGACCGAACATTATCCGGCAGATAAACTCCAGCACGTAAACAAAATTTTATTTAAGGATATTCATTCATTGCAATATTATACGAAATTTAAAAAAAAGAACACAACTTAAATGCCCACCCATAGGAGACTGGTTAACTATTCTGGTGCATCTATTAGTGGACACACCCAACTGTGAAAAATAATAAGATACTTCTCTGTCTGCTGATTTACGAGGATATCCAAGGCTTACAGTTTCAGAAGAGCAAAAAAAGAAAAACTACGTGAACTGTCAGTACATGGAAATGTGCACACGCAGCGATTCTAAATGTAGAAAAAAATGTAAAGCTGAATACGTACAGATGAAGTACAACTATGCGAAAATAGGCAGATGACACTGATAGAAATCAGAAAGGGAAGTGGAGGAATGTAGTGTTTAATGTTCATTTTATGATTATTTTTTCCAGATTATTGCCTAAGTTCATTCCCCCCCCGCCCCCCCAACGAAAGGCAAGATACTGCTGTTATCATTTTAACCGTGAGATTGGGAGCAGGTGCTTCCTCCACAAGACGTCGACTCGGAAGTTAGAAAAAACTTGCAACGGCCACCTCACCAGACTGTGTCTGTCTGCCTGGGGCACTCTGCAGGCTGTGATTGACTTGATTTCTAAGTATTTTTTTATTGTACTTCAGATGAAAGTTTACAGAACAAACTAGCTTCTCATTAAACAGTACACATATTGTTTTATGACATTGGTTAACAACTCCACAGCAAGTCAACACTCTCCCTTCTCGACCTTGGGTTCCCTATTACCAGCTTTCTTGTCCCCTCCTGCCTTCTAGTCCTTGCCCCTGGGCTGGTGTGCCCCTTTAGTCTTGTTTTGTTTTATGGGGCCGTCTAATCTTTGGCTGAAGGGTGAACCTCGGGAGTGACTTCATTACTGAGCTAAGTGTGTCGGGGGGCCATACTCAGGGTTTCTCCGGAAAAATATGGAACGCTTCGCAAATTTGTGTGTCATCCTTGCGCAGGGGCCATGCTAATCTCTGTATCGTTCCAACTTTAGCATACGTGCTGCCGAAGCAAGCACTCTAAATGGTTTTCATTCATTGTTAGGTGTCGTCAAGTATGAACACACGTGACAGAGTAGAACAGCCCCATAGGGTTTTCTTGGCTGTAGTTTTTACAGGAGCAGATAGCTAGGTCTTTCTTCCGCTGAGCCACCATCTGGGTGGGTTCAAACCGCCCACCTTTTAGTTAGCAGCCAAGCAGGGGTGCTAATCCAGCACTAGTTCAGGTTGCTAAGTAGAGGATCCCAGGACATACTGCAACTGTGGGAAAAGCGCAGTGACCTGTAAGGGGAGGCTGCTGAGCAGTCCCATGTCTAGGAGGCAGCAAGCTCGAGCTGGAGAACTTTTCTATCATTCACTCATTCATTTTCAAAAGTGCATTGAGCTTCATCAGCTCTTATGCTAGGCACCAAGCCAGGTGCTGGGGTATAGCAGCAAACAAAACAAACATCATCTCTGCCTTCAGGAAACCAACTCTCTGGTGGGGGGGGAGACAAATTCTCAGGTGGTGCAAATGCTTTGTGCTTGTGCTACTAACTGAAAGGTTGGTGGTTCAAACCCGTCCACTGGTGTTGTGGAAGAAAGGCTTGGCGATCTGCTGCCGTAAAGATTACCAAGAAAACCTTATGGAGCAGTTCTACTCTGTAACACATGGGGTCGCCATGAGTCAGAATCAACTCAACAGCATTAAGTCTGTTTTTTTGTGGGGACAACAGACCTGAATCAGGTAGTTACAGAAGCCATGTGTAAAAGGACAGCAGCTACAGGTGTCGTTGGAAAGGAGGGCTTGTAGTGCTCTGAGGAAGTGTGTAATTTCTGGGGGACATAACTTTGTCTGCAGAGGGGGGTCCCTCCCAGAGAACTGGGGTAGCGATGGAAAGCAAAGACATGGACCCTCTTTGAAAGAGCTACAGTTGGATCAAAAGAGTGTAGCATTTGAAGCTCTTCCTATTGTAGGACAGCCCCCAAAACATCCCCGGAGCTGCTGGGCAGGGGATTCAGTGCCACAGCTCACACTGGTCAGGGCATGAACACACAGCAGGTGGCCAAGCCCTCAAAGAACAGGCCTCAGTCTGTGCGTTAACCTCACCAACCAGACAAAAGCAGAGCCAAGAGAGTAGGAAACCTGTGTTCATGGTAAGAAAATAAAAAGATCAGAAAACCACATGGACGCACACACTCGCTCCGCTGTACTCTCTAGCCCCAACATGTAGGCATGAACAGCTCAGAGTGGGAGGACCACAGGCTGGCGTGGAGTCATCAGCCTGCCTGCACCTACAAGTCCCATCAGGCTGAGCTGATGTTCCGGAAAACACTCAGTGAGGGGGCCTGGGAGACCGAGAGACAAAGACGAATGCTATAATTTCAGGGAGGCTTGGGACTCCATCCTTCAACACAATTAGTCTGTGCAATGGAGTGTGGCGAGGTGAGGTGGGAATAATGCTTAGGTCCACCTGCCCAGGTGCAACCCTGGCTCTGTCACTCACTTCCCAAGCCTTGGTTCCCTCCTTGGTGAAATGAGATGACAACAATTCCCTCACAGACTCATGATGAGGATTAAATGATGTAATCCATGCCATTTAATACTTTAAGCACAGTTCTGGGACACAATAAGTGTGCAATCAATGTTGTTGTTGCTGTTAGCTGCCACCAAGTTGGCCCCTGACTCACGGCAACACCATGCACAATGGGATTGGACTGTCGTGATTCATAAGGTTTTCGCTGGCTGATGTTTTGGAAGTAGATCATCAGACCTTTTTTCCTAGTCTGTTTTAGTCTGGATGCTCTGCTGAAACCTGGGCAGCATCATAGCAACACACAAGCCCCCAATGACACATAGGTGGTGGCTATCTGCATTGGCTGGGAATTGAACCCAGGTCTCTCGCATGGAAGGTGAGAATTCTACCACTGAACCACCATGGTTCCCACAATAAATGTTAGCTGCTGTGATAACCACTCTGCAGTCTACGTGGGTAGACTGAGGGCCAGAAGGCGGCCAGAAGGTTCGCTGTCAAATAGTGGCTATTAATAAGTGGACGTCACTCCCGAGAATAGCAGGTGGCAGTCACAGGCCTCAGTATGGCCACAAACATTTATTGGTGGTCTGGGTGGCACTGGAGGCAATTCACACTGGGGAGCCCCTGGACCAGTTCTCAGCAGCTCCCCACCCCACCCGCAGCCCTGGCAAGCTGCAGAGATGGAGGGTGGGCAAGGCCTGGCTTTATAAGAGTAGGACATATAAAGATGGTGGGTGGAACAAAGGTCTCCCTATAGGAAGCCACATGGCACATTAAACCAAAGAGGGACCCAACATGGGTAGCTCTGATAGAGTGGTTAGCACCGAGAAGCGAGGGTCAGGCCTTATCGCACGGAGGTGCTCTCCCATTTCCCAAAGAGGTGCTCTTTATAAATGATAATGTTCTTGAGTCAGAGCACATGGAAGTGGTCTGGGCAATGAGCTTCAAATCCTGCGATGAATCATCCCTCTCTAACTCACCCACTTTGTAATGGGGATCTCCCACCTACCACTCCCACCGAAGGTTTTCTTTGAGGGCATGCTTACAGCACTCATCACAAGCCTGCAGACACCCACTACAAAACCTGGAGGAGCCTGGGAACCACAGGGCAGCCTGAGGAGGTGCAAAGGCGACAGAGGGGCTCGAGAAAAACACGTCTGATGAAAGGCTAGGACGACTGGGATTATTTGCCAGAAGAAAAGGCCTACAGGCATATAGCAACAGGCTTCAGTTCTACAACTGCTCTGTTACTCAGACCAGACACTAGTTCCACGCGGAACAAAGAAGAGAAAGAGCAAGCTTGAAAGGCAGCCTGGCAGATTCAGGTTGGACGTGAGGAAGGACTTCCTGACTGTGGTGGCTGTGACAGATGGGACACTTCCCAGCTTCCCTGGGAGAGGATCCTGCTCTGGCACAGACTTCAGCTGCTCCTGCTGGGTGGCAGGTAGACTCCACGTCCTGTTTGTTGTCCTTGACTGTCCTCAGACATCGCTTCCCACTCTAAAACATCTGATGTAAAAATAAACTGAACAGAGCTGTTTTGACTTCACAAGAAGTTTTCGAAAACCGTTATTGTCCAAGAATGTTCATAGCAGCCTTATTCATAATAGCCAAAACCTTATTCATAATAGCTATATGTCCATCAACAAGCGAATGGATGAACAAAATGTGGTAGATTTCATATTAATGGAATACGACTGGGCAATAAACAGGAGAAACACCTAACAGCAAGGACGAAATTCCTGAGCAAGAGAAGCTGACAAAGAACACACTGTATGACTGCATGTATACGAAGCTCTAGGACGGGCTATGCTCATCTGTGGTGAGAGACAGCACAACAATCGTTGCCTCGGGGTGGGGGTGGAGAGGGCATTAACCGGGAAGGGGTAAGAGACAACTTTCTGGGATGATAGAAATACCGTATATTTTGTTTTGGGTGGCGGTTACGCAGGTGTACACAATTGTCAAAACGCATTGGGCTGAACACTAAAGATCTGTGCACTTTGTTGTATGTAAACTCTACGTCAATAAAAGGGAGAGCAGAAATTATGAACTCAGGGTTCTGTGATTTACAAAGTCTTCAAGCTATGTTTTGCTGTTTTCCCTTGGGCTGTGTAACACTGGGCAAGTTATTTAAGCTCTCTGGGCCTGTTTCTGCATCTGTTCTAACAGCACCACCCTCACAGGGATGTCTCAAAGATACAACAAGTTAACACCTGTGCACAAAGGTGCGCTCCGTGAGGTGCTGGTTATTATTGTAATAGTTTATTAACCCGTCTCTACTTCTGACCAATAAGGAAAAGTGCTCTGAAAACATGGTGTCTTAGAACATGGTGTCTTGTGAGCTGCAGTGCTAGGTGTTCAGAGGCTCCAGGGCTCTCCCTTTAAGGCAAGTCCTCCTTTTGCTGTCTCTCCATTTCCACAGGGACCGTTCAAAGGCCCTGGGCCACACTTACTGCTGCTTTTGGTGTAAAGACGGAGGAGCTCAGACAGGCAACTCTTCTTCACCACCGCAGTGCTGCTCAGGTTCTCCTGATCGAGAATCTTGAGGAAGTCCTCCAGCTCTGTCAGCAGCTGCTCCAGGGCTAGAAACAGAAAACAGACGAAGCCATTACAGCGGCCGCCTTCTCTCCAAAGGCCCAGCTCGGACCCTACAGCAGCCTACAGTGGACCTGGCAGGCTTCTGGCAGCCGGCACACGAGGGGCCCAGCCAGAAGGTCAGAGCCCTGGTTCCCAACTTTGAGATGAATGTCATCAGCCCAAGAGGCAAGCCCAGCATTTACTGGAGGAGTGACAGTGGCCAAAAGGCCCAGCCTTCTGAGTGTATCTCCTCCCTTGCAAATGTCTGCTCTCCCAGGGTTCTTATGGGAGAACAAAGAAGAAAATACAGCCATCGAAGTGCTTTGTGGGCTGCTAAGTACTGCTCCTGGAGCTGGGGTCACACCAGGCTCTGTTCTCATCCTGATTCTCTCCGGTGACGCTGGGCCTGTTAATTAACCTCCTCAGTTCCCTCATCTGTAAAATGATAGGTTTACAGCTAATGCTTTAGAAAGCTTCTTCCATCTCTGAAATGCTACAATTTTCAGTCTGATCTTGGTTTGGCTGCATGTTTTTCTAAAACACAAAACTGATCATGGGACACCCATGATTAAAAGCCACTCATGGAACTACCACATGACCCAGCAATCCCAAGCCTAAGGATATACACAGCAGCACTGAAAGCAGGAATGCAAACAGAAACTTGTACACCAACGTTCGCTGCGGCACTATTCACAACAGCCAAGAGGTAGAAACCACCAAAATGTCCATCAACAGACGAATGAATAAACAAAATGCAGTGTACATATTACTCACCCATAAAGAGAAATGAGGAGCCCCTGGGTGGCTCAAATGGTTAAGCACTGGACTACTAGCCTAAAGGTTGGCAGTTCAAACCCACCCAGAGGCACCTCATAAGATAGGCCTGGTGATCTGCTTCTAAAAACCCTATAGAGCAGTTCCACTCTGCACACATAGGGTCACCATGAGTTGGAACTGACTCGATGGCAACTAATAACAAAAGAGAATGAAGTTCTGATTCCTGCCACAACATGGATGAGCCTTGAAAACATCATGCTGAGTCAAACAAGTCAGGCACAAAGGGAAAAAGATTATAAAATCTCACTCATGAAATATCTAGAATAGGCCAAGAGTATAGAGACCAAATTTTATTAGTGGTTACCAGGAGTGGGTAGATGGGAAGTAGGGAGAAAGGGGAAGTCATTGCTTGGTGGCCACTGAGTTTCTGTTAATGGTGGTGGAATAATCTGGAAAAGAACAGTGGTGATGGCTACACAGCGTGATGCATGTAATCGATGTCACCGACCCATACGTGTAAAAAATGTTGAATCGCAAACGTTTTGTTATTCATATTTTCATTTCAATAAGACAACTTAAAGAAAAGAAAGAAGCAGCTCACGATTCCCCCAGACACCCTACCTCACCTCCAAGGCCCTGCAAACTGCTGGATTGTCACCTACCCCCATTCACCTTCACATTCTATGGCCCGGCTACTACGCCTCTCTTACTTCTCTGTCCTTCAAACACAGTGGTCTTCTCTTCCCTAGCTAAGACCTACTCATCACAGGTCCTGCTCTAGACAACATTCCTCCAGGGATGGCTTCTCCAGGCCTTTGGAGCAGTGAGGCCTCCTTCAATAGATGATCCCATGTCACCAGCACTTCCCTGTGGTCAGCTGAATAATGGCCCCAAAGTTGTCCACCTCCTAATTCCCAGGACCTGTGAATATGTTTTCCTTTCATGGCAAAGGGGATTTTGCAGATGTGATTAAGTGAAGGATCTTGAGGTGGGGAAGATTATTCTGGATTATCTAACATAGGCCCAATGTAATCACAGGGTACTTATAAAAGGGAGGTAATAAAGTTAGAGTTAGAGATGTAGAGATGGAGGCAGAGGTCAGAGAAGAAAGAAGGTGCTATGTTGATGGCTTTGAAGATGGAGGAAGGGGCCACCAGCCAAGGAATGCTGACAGGCTGTAGAAGCTAGAAAAGGCAAGGAAATGGATTCTCCCCAAGAGCCTCCAAAAAGAACACAGCCCTGCAGACCCATTTTAGACTCCTAACCCCCAGAACTGTAAGAAAATAAATTTGTGTTGCTATAAGCCACTAAAATTTATGGCAATTATGTTACAGCAGCAACAGGAAACAAATATACCCCCTCAAGTCCTGATTGCACTATACTGTAAGTGGTCTGTGTCTGTTACTTGACTGTTAGGTGCCAAAAGGACAGGCTCTATGTCTATCTATATTTCCAGGGCCTAGCACAATGTCCAATAAATATTTGTTGATTAAATTAACAAACAAAGGCAAAGCAAATCTACCCACTCTTTCTGCGTACCAAGGTACATCACAGCCAGCTTACAAGAAAACTAAATTGCTGGTCTGGACCAGGACTGAAGAGAGGCCAATTAAAAGCCCAGGTGGTCTGGAGGTCCTATCTAGCTAAAATATTAGACTAGATCAGGTGTTGTTGTTTTTTTTTTTTTTTAAAAAAAAAAAAAAACAGGATCCCTCCCTACTTTTATAGTTTACATAACACAGCATCAAAACTGGGAACTCAAACCATCCTTCCCCTAAATGGTCCAAATGAAGCCAACTTCTAAAGTGTACCATATGGATGGACTAGCTGTTCCAAAACTTGGAACCCAGCACCTTGACCACCTGCTGGAACCCTTGCAGGCTCCTGCTTTACTAGAGACTTCTCTGCTTCAGACCAGCCAAAGCTCCTTCATCATGGGTGACCCTTCATCAGTGTCATCCTAGGAGAACAACAGCTAGGGAGAAACTGGCGTTTTCTGGAAGTCTGTACTCATTTACTGCCCCATCTTCACCCCTCTTGTCTCCCCGGCACCACGGATCAAACTGAACATCAATCACACTGGGCTAATTTATAAATCAGAAGTGAGGGGCGAAGGAGGTACAGTATACCCCCAGAGTGCAGGGCAAAGAATAAGGTCGGTCTTCCAGATGGCCAAATGTTTACCCAAAGAGGATGGACCACAGGAACTTTCTGAGCAGACCAAGAAGCAACGGACGGAATCAGTATGGGCTAGGGGCTGTACCGAGGGAGAGGCGTCCTTGTTAGCCTTAAGGGGCAGTGAGCTCCCACCACCTGACCCAACAGAGCTTCTCTGCTGGAGCTGAAGGCTCAGCCCAGCGCACTGCTCTGACAGACAGGACATGTTGCAAATGGCACTCTGCCCTCACAATATTCTGTCCCTGCAGAAATATGGAAGACCCATTAAAATCTACACTTTGGCAAACAAAACCTCCCTGAGTTTCTTCAGTAACTGAACCATCCCAATGGCCACCAAGTCCAGCATCATTCCCAAGCTGGGTAAAGGCTCTGGTTCAACGGATCCACATGTCAAATATGGACTCTCATGGAGCACCGTGTGAAGAAGCATTGCCCAGTTTCTACCTGGAACCACCCTGCAGTGCCTAGAAGGCAGCAGCCTAGGCTTCAGGACATAGGCACTGTTGTTAACGACTCAAATCTCTATTAAGAACAGGACACTGCATTTGCCAACGAGTTCGTCACCCAGCCTACCCAGCTGGCTCTCCAGAACATGCTCATTAATAGCAGCCAGCTCCTTGAGGCTCTAAACCAGGACTTCAAATGAGTTGTCTGACCCCCTACTGAGAATTTGCCTTTCTACCCCAGATATACTGAATCAGTATCTATAGTTTAACAAGATCCCCAGGTGGTTTGAAGCCCTGCTCTAAACAGTGTTTTTCTACCCTGGCTGCACACTGGAATCACCTGGAGAGCTCTGAAAGCTCCAGAGGCCAGGCCACACACCAGATTGACGAGGCCAGAAGCTCTGATGGTGGAAGCCAGGAGTCAGTGTTCTTTAAACCTCCTCAGGTGATTCCAGCGTGCAGCCAAGGTTGAGAACCAACTACTCATCCAAACCCAGCATCACAGACCATTACCTGAGGCCCTGCTACCAAAGACACCCACTGAGAAGTCAGAGTCCAGGATCAAGTCCTATATAAGCTGCTACAGGAACTCTGAGCTGTACACAATGCTTCCAAGGCTCCGCTTCCTCATCTGTAAAGTGGAGAAAGCCACGCAGGCCTTGCCCATCTCACCAGGTTACTGTAAATGATATAAAGTCCATAAAGCTCTTCATAAACTGTGCTCATGAAATGTTACACCAACCACACAAAAAAAACGTTGTCCTCTCTTCTCATCTCGATTTTTCTTCTCAACTTTGATGGCATCATTCGTTATTTCTGACTCTCGACCAGCAGCATTCATCTCTAAGCTCCCCATTAGAGAAAAAATGGAAACTTGCAATGAGACGTTCCCTGCTGTACTGCATAAGGGGGAGGAGGGAAAGAAGGCCACCTCCTCCAAGAAGCCTTCCCTGACCACCCTTATCAAAGTAGATATTTTTGTCCTCTAACAGCATCTATGTCTTCATATGCTTATCACAACTTACCACAAATGCAAATATAAAATATTTTAAAATAAAATTTAAAAATGACCGAAATAAACAACTTGTATTTTATTCATTTTTAAATTTTATTTTTGTCTTTCTCACGCTTGCTGTCTGTAGTTCAATGAAAGCCAGGACCACATCTGACTTGCATCTTCAGCACCTTATGCTGTTACAGGTATTGAATGAATGTTTGTGGAATGTAGGAATAGGTGAATGAATGAACTGGTTGGGCACCTACTTGCTCACAACTCCAAGAGGTGCGCATCTTTGTCCCCACTTCTTAGATGAAGATCTGGCGGCTCAGAGAAGTCCCACAACGTCCCATATGCTCCGTGGCAGAGAGCTGGGTTTGCCGTCTGACCCCAAGGCTGAGCTCATAACACCCCCTGACGCAATGCCGCTGTGCGGGCTGTTCTTCCAGCATCCCCCAAAGGCCTGCTCCCCAGTATAGAACTAGAGCCCCCGATTCTGAGCCCCTCGTTAGAGAAAGATCTCCATCCACTCCTGGAGCGAAGGGAGCACTCCATGGCCTAGATTCTGCTCAAACACCCCATGGCCCTTGGTGGGGTGGTGGCCTCTGAAACCCACACCTGCAAAAACAAACTCCCTGGAACAAAAGGTGGGGGACTGTGTCCGTATCAGGAGAAAGCAGTGAGAAGGGTACTGGCAGATACGATCACCAAATCGAACACCGGGGAACCAGCTTGCTCAATGGACAGGCACTGCCTGTCACACGCTCTCCCCAGTGGAACTTGCCAAAGCTGGGGAAGCAGCAGAGAACCCTTCTCTCTCCCTGCCACTGTCCTGGTGAATTCTGGAGAACCAGCAGGTTCCCCAGGTGCCTCTCTGGCTTGTGGAAAGCCAAGTGAAGGGTACAATGCAGCCGGCTGCCCTAAGGCTGCGTGTGATGAATGCCTGCCCCCGGGCCTGGAGGCAGGGTGGCACGTGGCACTGGTCTCTGCAGGGGACAGATGAGCAGATGCTAAGCAACAGCAAAGGCAAGGCAAAAAAGAAGCCATGTTTGGGTGCTTCTGCTTGGAAAAGAGCCAGGGCCAACAGCAGAGTCTCTGGCCCCGTTCTGGGGTGTCAGGAAGAACACTGCAGGAGATCCCAGAAGCCAAGAGCTCTTGTCCGGTTTACTTAAAATGGACTAGACTCTTAACTGAGTTACTTCCGAGAGGGCGCCAGCAAGGGCTCCCAGAGTCCACCCCCAAGTATGAGGGGAGACCCCACTCCCAGTGCTCTACTGGGCCCACAGCCTAACTTACTGGGAAATTAAAAAGGAGACAAGATGAGGTGTCCCTGCCTTTTGCAAGCTCACTGGCAAGACAAGACCAGTACCTGTGAAGCAATTATGGCACAAGGCACGCTACCAAAATTTAAGTCCAGTGGTGAGGTACCAACTTCAGGTACGGTAGGAGGTCAGCTAAGAGTGCAGTCCTAGGGCTGGTGGGTTTCAGGGAAGAGGCATGGTAGGGCAAAGCCTCAGGTGTATTTTTGTTTGGTTTTAGTTTATTTTTTTATGGGATACATGAGTTTCCTGTTGGCCGCAGGAGCTCAACAGGCTGAAAGGCAGTGAGCTTAAGGAGGTCAAACCAGGGAAAAACATTGGCTAAATACGGGAAAACAACACCGAGGTTGGCACTCAGCTGTAGTGGGTGAAGACAAGCGAAAGGACCCCGAAAGGCAATTGGGGGCACAAGAGGCTGCTACCTGCAAACGCTGCTGCTGCTTCTGAATGTTTAAAAAAAAAAAAGACTAAGCATGAAAAGGGAAAGTGTCTCTTCATTTCCACACCCTCAGCTCTTCCCAAAAGCTGCCAGATTCCTAGAAGACAGCCTTTATTTTCATGTGAGCAAGTATGTACTAAGCAGAAGGGGGGAAGTGCTGTGCCTGGCTTCGGGAGACAAAGGTGACCCACATGGGATCCCCAGTCTTTCCAGGGGCCGATGTCTGGGGACAGAAGAGGTGCTGACTACCCAGGGTGACAGCAGAAGTGATGTAGGAGCGTCATCAAGGATCAGGAATGCACAGAGAAAAGAGAGACAAACTCTGGGGTATCAGAGAGGAATTTATACGCTGGCCATTGAGGAATGAAGAGTAAGAGGATTTCAAGAAAGAAGGAATGAGATGCTCAGAAGACCCAAGCACTGAAAGCACACGGTGTATCTGAGAAACCAGGAGGCGCTCTGTACACCAGAGGCTCACAGAGCATGGGACCGCGTGGGGGTGGGCCTCTAAGGGGAGGAGGTGGGCTCTGGGACCAGAAGTGGGGAATTTGTGGTGGAGTAGATAATGACATGTTTTGCTAGTACGAGGCATTCTGGTTCAATGGTAGAATTCTTGCCTTCCATGCGGGAGACCTGGGTTTGATTCCTGGCCCATGCATCTCATGCACAGCCACCACCATCTGTCAGTGGAGGCCTGCATGTTGCTATGGGGCTGAACAGGTTTCAGTGGAGCTTCTAGACTAAGATGGACTGAGAAGAAAGGCCTAGTGATCTACTTCCGAAATTTAGCCAATGAAAAAACTCTCTGGATCACAACAGAACATTGTCCGATCCACAGTTGATCATGGGGCTGGCTCAGGACAGGGCAGCGTGTCGTTCTATCATGCGCGGGGTCACCATGAGTTGGGCCAACTCGATGACAGCTAACGACGACACAACCAGGGGTTGGTGCTTATTCTGCAGGGCGTCTAGGCAATTGGTGGGGGTGTGGCGCACAAGGCTGTTCTTGAAGAAGGCTAGAGACGGTACTGGGCAAGTGACACAGAAGAGTATGTAACCGAAAAAAAGCAGGGAGGATGGATGAAGAAGGCCTGGAGCAGAGGCAGGGAGGGCAGCTCAGAACAAGGGTGTGACTTAATCACGGTGGCCGGTGCCATGCAGGCACTGTCCTTGCCACCTGTGCTCCTCACAACCCACTACCAGTGCACAGCAGAAGAGACAGGCTGTTGCCAGGTGCCACTGAGCTGATTCTGACTCGTAGAGACCCTATGTACAACAGAATAAAAAGCTGCCGGGTCCTGCACCATCCTCACAATCATTGCTATGTTTGAGCCCATTGTTGGAGCCACTGTGTCAATCCATCTCCTTGAGGGTCTTCCTCTTTTTCGATGACCCTCTACTGAAGATGGGCTAGCGAGGCTGAATTACAGCCTAACTCGGTTACATCCCCAGTTGGTGATGGCACTGGGGTTCAAACTCAACTATGTTCGAGTCCAAAGTACTTGCTGTCTGCTGTCCATTGGTCATAGCCATTCCCAGGAAGCCAGGTGGATTTATCTGGATCATGACCTCTGCTTCCCATTCTACCACAGTCCACAAGGTGGTGGGGTAGGAGTGGGGAAGAGTAGGGGGATTGAGACACACGGTAGGTACTTAAGAGATGTCCCTGGGTGGTTGAGCGATTTGGCACCCCATTGGACATAGAGGCCTGGGGACGGAAAGGCTTCTGATGCAGATACCTGGGACCCAGGAGGCACCAGGCCCCTGTTCCACCTCCTCCAGGGGACACTGTGGCCCACAGGGACCTGCCTGCAAGGACAGTCACGTCTTCCTGGGCTTTTCCTAGCTCCTAGGCCTTCCCTTGATACCATTCTCAGACAAGATCCACAAAGGAGAAAGGGAGATTTCCAGAGACATGGCTTCAGGCCACAGGATGGTGGGTAGAGGGGCTGCAGTCTGAAGGAATTGATCCTCACAGGGCTTGCCAGAATCCTGTTTCCAAGATCCTCAGAGGCAAACACCTACCATATACCCCGCCATGGGGTTTCAGCAAACTTGGTGACAGCTGAACAGCCCTATCCTGCTTTTATTCCTGTTTTTGACTGTGAAGAAGCCCTGCTGGCACAGTGGTTAAGAGCTCTGCTGCTAATCAAAAGGTCAGCAGTTCGAATCTACCAGCTGCTCCTTGGAAACCCCATGGGGCAGCTCTACCCTGTCCTGTGGGGTCACCAGGAGTCGGAATTGACTCGACGGCAACAGGTTTGGTTTGGTTTTTGGTTGACTGGGAATGACCACAGAGATTAAGACCCTCCCTCCCTCCCATGCTGACCTATCTTTGGCATAGTGGTTCACCTTGGACAGAGTATTCAGAAGCTGGAAAGAAACTGCCTATTCTTCCTTCTGTCACCATCTGCATCTCAGTTTTTAAGAGCGAGTTCTGATTCACATCAAACCTATGGTAAAAACCACACGTGAGGTAGGTTTGCCTTTATGAAACAAAATCAAATCCAGAAAATGAAAGCAGGTGAGAATATAAAATGGTGCAGTCACTATAGAAAACAGTTTGGCAGTTCCTTAAATAATTAAATAGAGAGTTACCATATGACTCAGTCATTTTACTCCTAGGTATACCCAAGAGAAGCGAAAATATGAATAATATAAAAACTTGTACGTGGGTGTTCATTGTAGCATTATTCATAACAGTGGAAAAAACTGATGAATGGATAAAAAATATGGTATATCCATACAATGGAATATTATTTGGCAGCAAAAAAGGATAAAGTATTGATACACGCTACAACATAGATGAACCTTGAAAACACTGTGCTAAGCAAAAGAAGTCTGACACCAAAGGCCATGTATTAGAAGATTCCATTTACATGAAATGGCCAGAATGGGCAAATTCATAGTGACAGAAATTAGCTTAGTGGTTGCCAGGGGCCGAGGGGAAGGGAAACTGGGAATGACTCTTAACAGGTACGGAGATTCTTTGTCGGGGTGATGGAAATGTTCTGAAATTAGATAGCGGTGATGCTTGCACAATAAATCAAAATCCACTGAACTGCACACGCTAAAATGGTGAATTATATCTCCGTTTTTTTTGTTTTTTAAGGGAGGGGGTTAAAAAAAGAGACGAAACAGCCACCAGGACACCATGTAAGAAAAAAGTGTAAGCTAAGAGAGTCCCGCTGGAACATTTCTTCAAACAAATGCTTAGTGCACCCTACTCCATGCCACTCATGGGCTAAGTGCTGGGAAAACTGCCATGGCCCCTGCCCATGGGGAGCTGATGGTCCAGGCAGGTGGGTGGGTGGGGAGAGAAGTACTCATGTGCTCTCTGTTGATATGCTAATGCCCTCCTTTCCCCCTAAAATGGCTGTGCTAAGTGAAATCTAAGTCCCTGGGTTGAAGAAATACAGGACTGAGAACAAGAGAGAGTCAGAAAGCCTGGGGATCATTTCCTTTCCTCTCTCATGTTTGGTAAATAGAGGGTCAGCAAAACGAGAGAAACCTTCCATGAGATGGTCGACACAAGAGCTACAACAATGGATTCAAACGTACCAACAATGACCGTGAATGAAGATGGCACGTGACTGGGCAACGTTTCATTCCGTTATACATACGGTAACCAGGAGTCAGAGCCAACTCAATGGCAACCAACAACCACTGTATCTCAGTCATCCTTCAAGATCCATGCCCATCCCTTCTCCACGAAGCCACCCAGGACAGCGACACTTAGCTCTCTTGCCTCTCCTGCCTTCCTGGACACCTACTGTCAAAGCCATTGTTTGCTGTCATCTGTATCAAGTCTGTCCCCCAGGCAGGCATAAGCTCTTTCTGTTCAAGGTCAGGTTTTGGAGGTTTTGACTCCCAGCAAGGTGCTAGGCCCAGGGGAGACCCTTGTCGGATTCCCCTGCAGACTCGTTCTTTCAGGAGCCAGCTACAGGCTCTTGGAAATAACAATCAACAAAGGCAAGGCCCCTAATTGCGCCAACCTCGGTGACATTTTTCAACCCTCAGAGCTCAGAGGGCCAGAGAGTCCCTTGGATGAATGCGGCTATTCCACTGAGGGTCTGGAACGCACGCACCACCTTTCACTCCTCCCTCACATTTTTCATTTTGGTCTCTTCCTCATCCTCCAGGGGAGGGAGGGAGGGAAAAAGAAACGTGCTGTTCATTCTGGACACTGCAGGCCCTTGTGCAGGCTTTCCACTCCAGCTCTGTTAAAGTTCAGAGTTCTCTGCTCAGGGTCTAACAAATCATCAATAAGATTCTTGTTTCAGACTTCCAGGGCCCACGCAGGGCTGCGAGGTTCAACTGCACCATTCATTGCCCTTGGCCATGGCAAAGCTCTGCCTGCAGATGACCTCCTCCCCCAGTTCTTCTCATCTTGAGGCAGTCTTGCTTTTTCGGTCCCTAAGTTCCCAACCATAAATGTCTTCTCGACATACTGAAAAAACTGCTCCTCACCGTCCCCCTGCTGTTCCGTGCACACATTTTTATTTACTCAGCTGCATTTGTTGAAGGCCCATGACTGAGCAGGATGTTCTTTCCAAACATCTAATGGAGCAGACCTGTTCTTTATGTATAAAGACATGCACCATCCCCTAAAGTTTCCAAGACCAAGCCACTAGGCACACTGTCCTCATGAACCCAACTGCTGGGGAGCAAGACTTAGGGTATTAGAATTTGTTGAAAACTAACGATCATGAGCCTGGTTCAAGTTTGTGGGGGAAGCAACAGGACCAGTTGGATGCAATGGAGGGGAGAAACAGGCCAAGCGGATTTCTCCTTATCAGAGGGAACCTTCAAGTTCACTAGAACTTTTGGAAAGCATGCCCCTTCACTCCACCTGAAGTCCCTGGCTGGTGCACATGGTTAATGCACTCAGCTGCTAACTGAAAGGTTGGCAGTTTGAGTCCACCTGGTTGAACCTCGGAAGAAAAGCTTGGCAATCTACTTTTAAAAAATCAGCCACTGAAAACCCTGTGGAGCACAGTTCTACTCTGAGACACACAGGGTCACCGTGAGTTGGATTCAACTCGATGGCAACTGGTCACTCCACCTAAGAAGAGAAACACTGGACCAAATGCCCCCTTTCTTCGAAACAGACAAATGCTGGACTAGCCTTTACCGTGTACTGACTGTGTACTTGGCATGTTGACAGGAACTGGATTGTTTTATATTTTGTGTGTGTACGCATGGTAAAATATACATGAATTTATCATTTTAACCATTTTAAAGTACACAATTGAGTGACATTAAGTACATTCACAACGTTGTGCAATTATTACCACTCTCTCGATCCAGAACTTTTTCATCACCCCAAACAGAAATCCATCAAGCAGTTACTCCCCACTCCCCCCTCTCCCAGCCTCTGGCAATCACTAATCTGCTTTATGTCTCTATGGATTTGCCTCTTCTGGACTCTCGTGTGAATGGAATCATACAATAGCTGGCCTTTTGGGTCTGGTTTCTTTCACTTAGCATAATGCTTTCAAGGTTCATCCATGTTATAGCATGTATCTGAACTTCATTTCCTTTTATGGCTGAATAACTTTCCAGTGAATGTAAACACCACATTTTGTTGATCCATTCATCACAGACAAGGAAGTGTTGTTGTATCCCCTCTGCAGGTCACTTCAGCACAGACACAGCAGACTCCTGCGTCCTGACTCCAGTTTGTCATGCTCTTCTTGAAGACATCTTTCTGCCAACTTTAAAACAGGGCTTAGAACCGGTTCATTGTGGTTCAACCCCCTGCTGAGAATTTGCATTATACATAAGAATCACCTGGGGATCTTGTTAAACGGTAGATTCTGATCAGTACATCTTGGGTGGAAATGCAAATCCTCAGCAAGGGGTCAAACCGAATGCCTCGGTTGGAAACCCTGCTTTAAAAGACACGCCCTGCTTTAAGTAAACCTTAGGTATGACTACTTAGGTACATGCAAACAAAGAGTGAAGCAGTGGTTCTTCGCAGGCTGTGACTGGAATCACCCAGGAGCTTTAAAGAGTACTGATGCCTCCGTCCACCCCCAGGGATTCTATATAAATGCTTTGGGCTGTGATCGAGCATTGAAGTTTTAAAAGCTTTCCAGGTGATTCCAACCTGCCACTGAGATAAAGGTGTGATAATCTGCTTTATGAAAAGTCTTTTTACTTTATAAAGTTATTTATAAGAGTCCTTTAGAAACAAACTTCCATAGTGCTTCTATATGACTCAATTCTGATTTTACACAGAGAATTTTCTAGGTAGATGCCTGTTACATAAATTCAGATACACTTGAAAAAACTTTTTTCTTTTTCCTAAAGTCTTTTGCTTTCTGGACAGTAAAGGTGTGAATGGCAAGGACCCAAGATGTCTGTGGAGTTACCTATCACTGAGCTCAATTCTTTGTTCTGCTTAAATAAGTAGCTTTATCACTGACAATCTCCACCCAAAACAGAATCACAGACCTCCCCTTGCAAGCTGTAGTTGCTCGTGCCTGCTTGAACCCCAGGGGACTAAGCCAGAAATATAAGTAATGTTCTCCAGTATAAATACTCCAGAAGTTTTTTCTTTATCTCCATCTCCAAGAAACAGTCAGGGGGAGCGAGGTTGTGCTTCATTTACCAGCACTGAGAATGCTCTGCTCCCTGTGAAGCCTGGCCGCCTTCAATGCTCTTTTGCCATCATTTTTTGCAAGACCTGCTCTTTCTCACCTGTCTTTGAGTCTCATCACTTAACACACTTTTCCCAAGCCCGCCCCTCTGCACTCCCAGATGAGCCGTGCGGAGCTGAGGAGATGGGACCGATGCTTGCACTACTGGAAAAACAGCTTGAGCTGCTCACTGCTGACCTCTCAAATGGAACAAACCTCCTCCACTAGCAGAATTCCAACCCCAGCTAAAGAGCCAGCTGGAACCGGAGCTCCTCAGATAGGGCCCTCCGGAAATTCACACAGCAACAGCTGAAGACATCAAACCAAACCCAGCTAGGCAGAAAAGGCCCAGGCCTGCCAAGGGCCGCCCTCCACTCTGCCTCTGATTGCCCAGAGCACTGCTTGTCCACCCGGCAAACATGGGCTATTGCCTGCCCATTCGCCCATCTTTAATGTTCTCTATTTGTCCCATGAATGCATGTTCCTTATCTACCAATGAAACTGAAAGTTCTGTGTAGTTAAGGGCAGGAGTTCAGTGGCAGAATTCTCGCCTTCCATGTAGGAGACCCAGGTTCGATTCCTGGCCAATGCACCTCATGTGCAGCCACCACCCATCTGTCAGTGGAGGCTTGTGTGATGCTGAACAGGTTTCAGTGGAAGCTTCTAGACTAAGACAGACTAGGAAGAAAGGCCTGGCAATCTACTTCCAAAAGCCAGCCAATGAAAATCCTTATGGATCACAACGGTCTGAACCACAGCCTATCATGGGGATGGTGCAGGGCCAGGCAATGTTTAGTTCCATCGTGCATGGGGTCGCCAAGACTTGAGGGGCAGACTCAACGGCAGCTAACAGCAACAAGAAGGGTAGGTAGGAGCCACGTCTTCTGGTTTGGTTTTCCCCACTGTGCCAACATAGTGCTTTGCACAAAGTAGGAAATGCTTGGAAAACATTTGCTGAACATAGGCTTCTAGACAAAGACAGACAGACAGACAGACAGACACACACACACACACACACACACACACACACATACGGCCTAAGGAAAATTCCTCCGAGTTCTCCCTACTAAAAGTGTCTGGGCTGGACAGTAGGCCAGGCAAAAGGCTCGCCAGCCCCTCCCTGGTCATAATTCCAGGCGCCACCTGGGCCAGTTAGCACCTATAGAATAACCCCCCAAGGCAGCTCCTGACAACTGATGGGGCTGCAGAGGACATCCTACTCCTGGATAGCGCTCCATTTGGAGAACATTCTCAAGGGAGAAGGTGGCAGGGCATGGCGGCCACTCTCTTAGGGACCAGGAACCCGAGGCAGAAGGAGCTTGACACCCGGGCACTCCCACAGTTTGATGCAAGCATGAGGGCTGGGGCCAGACACTGCAGGTTTCAACAGCCACCAAGGTCCCGGCCAGACAAAGAGGCTTTGGGGGCCCAGGCGGCCTTTGTTTCCCTGGCCCAGTGAGGACATTCCTTAAATGCAATCTGCCAGAAGAGCGGCTTCATTCAGAGTCCAGAGAGGCCAGCTATTCGGGCACAGAGGTTTCAGCTGGTGGCTCTCTGCGTGGCAAATCACACAAACGGCACAAACAGTTTCAGTCTCAGAACAAGAGGCTGTTGGGGTCACTCAAGTTCACATTTGAAGTTTGGGAAATACTGTGTCCGATAGGAAAAAAAAAAAGGCTGGAAAATGTTAACAGAGGTGGAGTGGTATAGGAAATTTTTCTTTCCTTCTTTACACTCTTTCCATTGCGGTCAAGTTGATTCTGACTCATAGCGACCCTACAGGACAGAGAACTGCCCCACAGGATTTCCAAGGAGCAGCTGGTGGATTCGAACTGCCGACCTTTTGGTTAGCAGCGTAGCTCACCGTAGCTGTCAACCACTGTGCCACCAGGGCCCCATATATATATATATATATATGTGTGTGTGTGTGTGTGTGTGTGTGTGTGTGTGTGTGTGTGTGTGTGTGTGTGTGTGTGTGTGTGTGTGTGTGTGTGTGTGTGTGTGTGTGTGTGTAATGTGGTTATATATATAATGGGTATATATAATGTGTCTATATAAATGTGTATATATATGTGCATATCTATATGTGTGTATATTTATATATCGTGTGTATATTTATATATAGTGTGTATATCTATAGTGTGTATATCTATATATAATGTGTATATCTATGTGTATGTGTGCATATATAATGTATTTAATGTATATAAGTGTATATATAAGTATTTATATATACATTATATTATATATAAGTATATATATATAAGTATTATATATAAGTATTATATATAAGTATTTATATATACATACACACACACAATGTGCAAATACATATGGAGCCCTGGTGGTGCAGTGGTTAAGAGCTACAGCTGCTGACTAAAAGTCAGCAGTTCAAATCCACCAGCTGCCCCTTGGAAACTATGGGGCAGTTCTACTCTGTCCTATAGGGTTGCTATGAGTCGACATCGACTCGACGGCAACGGGTTTGGTTTTTGTTTTTTTATACATATGTGTATATATATTACTGTATATACATAACGTGTGTATATATATGTATATATAATGTGTGTATATATATGTTGTCATGGACTGAATTGTGTCCCCCAAAAATATCTGTCAACTTGGCAGGGTCATGATTCCCAGTATTGTATAACTGTGTACCATTTTGTAATCTAATGTGATTTCCTTATGTGTTATAAATTCAATTACTATGATCTAATAAGATGGATTAGCAGCAGTTATACTGATGAGGTATACAAGATTGGACAGTGTCTTAAGCCAATCTCTTTGGAGATATAAAAGAGAGAAGCAGAGACACATGGGAACCTCATACCACCAAGAAAGCAGTGCCGGGAGCAGAGCGCGTCCTTCGGACCTGAGATTCCTGCGCAGAGAAGCTCCCAGACCAAGGGAAGATTGATGACACAGACCTTCCTCCAGACCTGACAGAGACAGCTTTCCCCTGGAGGTGATGCCCTGAATTTGGACTTGTAGCCTACCGGACTGTGAGAGAATAGACTTCTCTTTGTAAAAGCCATCCACTCGTGGTATTTCTGTTATAGCAGCACTAGATGACTAAGACGTGTGTGTGTGTATATATATATATATATAAAATGTGTGTGTATATATATAATGTGTGTATATGTGTACATATGTGTGCGCATATATATAAAATGTATGTATATATGTGTGTGTGTATATATAATGTGTGTGTGTACATACATATAATGTATATATATGCAGATATACCTCACTGGTTCTGTTTCTCTAGAGAATCCTAAGACATAAAATATCTCAATAATTTTGTATATGATTACATGTTGAAATGATAATATTTTGGATACACTGAATTAGAGAAAATACATTATTACAATTAATTTCAACTGTTTATTTTTACTTTTTTAAAGTTTAATAAACAAATTAATGTGATTCAATAGTAAAGAATGTCTACCTTGAGCATTGTGCTCTTTTAAGAACTATCTACATGGGATCAAATTAACAACAGTAACTCAAAAGGTTAGACAGGAACCTTGGGGGGCAGTGGGTTTATGTTAATGGATAAGGAACAATTTGAAAATGGAGGGTGAGAATGGTTGCACAACTCAAAGAATGTAGCCAAGGTCACTGAACTGTACATGTAGAAATCGTTGAATTGGTATATGTGCTGCTGTGTATATTCTCCCAACAACAAAAGAAAATTAAATTAAAAAAATTCAATGTGATTTAAAATTTTATATACGTGGTTCACATTATATTTCTATGGGATAGCACGCATCTGAAACTGTCACAGATTTGGAGCATTTTAAAAGCATGAAAAAAGCATCCCTTTGATTAAAACAAAACAATATTCAGAGAAAGAAAGAGACTTGGCCAAAGTTACTCGGGTTGTAGAAAACCCAAATGCCCTAATTCCCTACCCAAGGCTTTCTATACCTAAATTCAAGTCATTCTGTGTCCCAGGAAGCAAAGGGAAGAAGGATCATTCTTTACGGAGAGTTCCACAGGAGCAGAGAAGGGCTGAAAAGAGGGTTTTGAATGTGCTGGTCACGATTAACCCAGGTGAGAAGGAGCTGGGCTAGGAAAGCTCTCTCCTCAGAAAATGCCAGTGACCTGGATGAAACAGATTTGGTTCCTCAGTGCAGGCTGTCCTTTGTTTAAATGGACAAGAGCCAATTCTTCATCACAGAAATATTCTAAATTAAATCCTTGAAGCCCAATTACATAAACAACGTGAAGATATCACAGATTTTTTGAGCTGGGTCGTTGTTTTCGTTTAATGTTTCAGCCAAAATTTTCAGTAGAAACTGCTGATGTACAGTTTCAGACTCTTCCAGTGCATTTCATTTTTTGGAGACATGCTAAGTTTGCATTTGGCTCTTTATTCAAATCTCCCTTTCCCTCCCTGGCCTGTCTCAAATAAGCCCCTTAGCACATTATCTCCCTGCCCTGTCTCCTCTGTTTCTTCAACTTGTGGCCTCCAGCCTCAGACACCCTGAGATTGTCTTGAGTCACTTTTTCCATGGTGTAACCAAGGTTTCTAATGCAAAACCCACGCACACCCACACTCTTAGCACTCAAACCAGGTTTTAATAGCACGCCAGGGCATGGCCATCATTTCAGCCCACTGACACACTCTGTCTCCAATCTCACCAACTCCCATCTACCCTAACAATTGTTCAAGTATTTCCTAGGCACCAACTATACATCCAAACTCGTTGCCTTCTAGCTGACTCCGTCTCATGGCAACCCCATGCGTTACAGAGTAGAACTGCTCCATAGGGTTTTCTTGGCTATAATCTTTTTGGAAGCAGGTCACTGTTGGGTGGGTTTGAACCACCAATCTCCAGGTTTGCACCATCCAGGGAGTGTGACTGTACATCAGCCATCCATTTAAAGAGCTAATGAGCACCCACTGTCTGCCAGGGCCATGCTACGCAATGCAATGGGGGAAGACAAACAAACCAGTCTCCGTCTTTCTGTTTCTAATTTGCATGGACTCTCTGAAACCATTAAATCAGAATGCATGTTGCAATTCTGTTTGCATATAATATAGCACTGTTTGTTTTATTCCCACCCCACCCCCGACACACACACCAAAAAAGTGCTACTAAATGGAGGATGGTTCTTCTACTCATTGATATCTTAGACTCAACTATTCTTCCATCAGCTCCTCTCCTTCCAACCACGTACACTGCCCATTCCCTCATCATTAAGGGGTATCTGCACTGTGGAAAGTTTCACTGAACAATACGCTGTCTTCTAAGTGCTTTCCAGTTCCTTAGATGCTAAAATTGTGTCTGTCTCAAACCTCAAACCAGGTTTCTACAGTGTGAGCACTGGAAGAGTTCATTCACGGACCAGTTCTACCGGTGGTATCCGTCCAAGTCATCTGGAAGTGAATAAACGTGCAGTGTCTCCCCTTCCACACCAGGACGGGCACCTGGTTAGGAACACAAGCCCTCAGCAGGAGTTAACAGGGTTGAGTGAACTGTGTGCAGACAAAGAATCCCCCCTCTTCCAGCCCAGAGCACTGTACATCTCTGTCCTTTCCTCTCAAAACTAGTCATTTAGCACTCCAAGCAGCACCCCCAAAACAACCTTAGCTCTGAACTTCAAATTTGATTCAGAAGTTACTTCCTTAGAAGTAGGACTGAATTAGAAAACTCTGGGAACATAAAGGCTCTTTCTTTTGCCTTACCATGATTCTGAATGTAGTCTGGTATAAAGTAAAGCAAAAACTCAATGAACTCTAAATTCAGCAACAAGGATTAAGAGATACTAGGATGAGTGACTTTCTACTGAAACAAACTATGAGATAGAATTACGGTTAATAACACAAGATGCTACTAATAATAAACCAGTAAAAGAGAAGAGTACAACCCAAATGAGGGAAACTTATTATTAATAATAAAGTCAGCCAAATGACTGACAAAGGTTATCTCACTGAGCTCTTACAATAAAACTATGAAACCACCAAAAACCCACTGCCATCAAGTCAATTCCAATTCCTAGAGACCCTACTGGACAGAGTAGAACTGCCCCATAGGGTTTCCAAGGCTATCATCTTTATGGAAGCAGACCGCCACATCTTTCTCCTGCAGAGTGGCTGGTAGGCTTGAACTGCCAAGATCTTTCCATTAGCAGCCAAGCTCTTAGCCACTGCGCCACCAGGGTTCCTCCTTAAAGCCTCACAGATCTAGATCATCTCTTGGGTGTTGAGGCTCAGAAGTTCTCAAAACTTTGCACACATCTGTTTCTTTTCCAAGCAAAATTCTTGCATCAGTACAATGATTCTGCCTGCTTCTATTCCATTTCAGTGAAGTCACAGGGCCAATGGCAATAAATGAACATGGGTTAAAAACGGTAAGCAAGTTTCTGTCTGGGAAGGTGGGGAATTCTGGAGCATCACTGTCATGTCTCAACTAATCCCAGTCCAGAAATATCAACGAGACAACCTGGAGATTGTTCGTAAACTTCAGGAACCTAACTTTTAATACAGACTCCTACTCCCGAGGAACTCGGCCCCACATTAAACTCGAAGTCCAGGAAGAGTAGTATTCACTCAAAAGCAGCAGGCCCCTCTGCCGTGGGAAGTGTCAACAGAGGCTGGGACAACTCTGGCGCCAGGTCTGCAAACCTTTCCAAAGTGAAGGAGCCATCTTGACCTCCCAAGGCCAACCAAGAGGTCACGGCCCATAGTGGTACACTGTCTCAAGTCAATATGTTGTTGTGCTTCTCACAGCTTCTTTTCTTCAGACATTCACAAATAGTAATTAATGGAACACCTATGTATTAGACACTTAGATTTGACCACTAAGTAAAATGAGTGTCACACCATCCTCATGGAGTGCGTGTCATCATTTCCCAGTATAAACTATTCAACTTTAAATTTGCTACAGTTTATATTAACTTTTCTGCAATAATACAAAATTTCTGATATTCTTAATGTCGCAGCATTTTTACATAATTTTCTGTGCATGGATGGGTGGCAGAAATTCCTATGGCTATGTTACTAGGACAGTTGTTAAATTCTTTCCTTCATGCTGAAGGCTGATTGATTCAGTGTAGACGAAAGAGCTGGGTTGGAATCCAGTGACTACACCAATGAGCTGTTTGACCTTCAGCAAGTTCTACAACTTATTTGAGCCTTAGTTTTTTCACCTATAAAAGTTGGGGGATGGGGGGAGGAGATCATACCGATTTCCAGGGTTGGTGTCAGAATCAAATGAGATAATATGTAAAAACTACTTTAATAAATGTTATTATCCCCTGTGGTGGGTTGAATTGTGTCTCCTCACAAAAAGATATGTCCCAGTCCTAACCTCCAGTACCTGTGAATGTGACCTCATTTGGAAATAAGGTCTTTGCAGGTATAAATAAGGATCCTAAAATGCGGGTAGTCCCTAAATCCAACACTTGGCATTCTCATTGACAGAAAGGAGAAAAAAATCTGAGACACAGAGAGAGGCACAAGGAAGAAGGCCATGTGAAGACAAAGACCAAAGACAAAGGCCACAAGTCAAGGAAGATCAGAAGCTGGAAGAGGCCAGGAAGGATCCTCCCCTAGAGCCTTTGAAGGGAGTGTGGCCCTGCTGGCACCTTGCTTTCATACTTCTGCTCTCTAGAACTGTGAGAGAATCCATTTCTGATGTTTTAAGCCACCACATTTGTGGTCATATGTGACAGCAGCCCTAGGGACCAATATACCCCCTATCGACTCATGGAGCTAGAGCGGAATATTCTTACACAGCCTTAGGAAGAAAACAAAGGGGCAGTGCCGGGAGCAGACTCGGAAAAGATTAATCTGGTTGCAAAGGGTCTGATTTTTCCACTGGATTGTAAGAATCTCACGAGGTTTAAAATCGGTCGGAACAAAAACTTTTGAATATGGTAATATAAAAAACAAAACGAAGATAAAAACATTGTGCTGTCAAATTTTCAATTCATTTCTAGATTTTTGATCAAATTTAAATATTCTGCTAGATTAAAATAATTGATCATCTTTGCTTGGGCATGTCAGACACTACATTAGGGCACTGCAAACACATTTATGAACTATTAGGGCTGCAGGCTGGCTATTTTCAAGCAGCATGATCATCTGTGGAAAGTGAAATTACATAATCCAAGAACTGACTTTAGAACCTCAGCCTTAATCTACTTTGTTCACTAAAAGCCCTGTGGTTCTTTGTGTAAAGGAAACAAACAAACAACAACTTCTGAGTTTGAAAACATTCATTCTGGTGATTCAGGGCCCTCTATGTTGTCATAAATTGCAAACAACTTTCACAAAAATCTGAGTGGGTGGTGGGCCCAGGGCTTCTTAGGAGCAAGCCCAACAGGTGCAGGCTGGACAGGTGTGGGTAGGACAGGTGCAGGCGGGACAGCTGCACGGAGCCCTCCTGAGAACGAGCACAGGCTGCCCTTCATTTGGTGACTTAGGTCTGAGCCTCTCACACACTGCGAGTCATTTAGCAGGAGTCAGTTTTGGACACGTAGGCAACAAATTGGGAAAACAAGAGCTTCTGGGAGTCAGAGAAAGGCAACTCTTAGAAAGTAGGCCGGTCTCAAATTCTAAGTTGTGTCTCCTGGAAAGTCCTCCCACACTATGTCCTATCCACAGCCTGTAGGCCATGCACACCACAGGGCAGCGTTCTGCTGGCCCAGAATCAGGTCAGCTTTCCATGCACCATTCCAGAGTGTCTATGGGCCCGGGCGCTGCCAGTGCTAAGCAGGAGGAGCACCTTGCTCTGGTCCTGACTCACGCTCCATGTTCTGCTCCTTTGAGTCCGTCATGGTTCTGTACTCATGATAGGAGCCTCTAACCAACAATCACTGAACACCAGGCACAGGGCTGGGCACGTGCACAATTTAATTGAATCCGCCACCATTTTGTCAGACAGGTTTTATTATCCAATTTTAAAGTTGAGGAGATGGAGTCAAGTAATTTTCCTAAAGTTACAGAGATAACAAATGGCAGAGCTGAAATCAAAGCCCAACTCTTCACCCGGAGTCCAGTGCCCATTCCCCACATCGGGGAGGTCACCCCTGATCAGCCCAGGATGCTTTTGACCCCCACCATGCAGCTGGTTCTGTTCACGCCACAGAAAGGACAGTGCTGTCACATGACAGCCTGCTGCGCCCAGACACTGTACCCACATTATTTTACTTAACCCTTATGATGACCCTGGGAAATACGTCATCAGCCCCATTTTACAGATGGGGAAACTGAGGTCTCTGAAAGGTCTTGCCCAAAGCCATGTAGCTGATGCAGTACAGAGCAGCATTTGAGCCAGTGCCCCAACGCAGCACCCTGGCTGTGCCATCAACGTCATAATGAGCCACCTTCAAGCTGCTGTTACTGCGGGGCTAATTACAGGTTAAGGAGATGAGAACCAAGCTGTCACATTTTGTCCATCAAGTCCCCTTTCCCTCACTGACATTCTCCTGTGCGGGCCGCTGCTTTGTTAAAAACTCAGTAAAGCTGCAGCTGTGACAGTTGCTGATGATCTGTCCCAGGTCAGGGGAAGGGGCCTGGCAATCACCTCTCCTGTGGGTTGGGACCCTCGGGGCCAACAAATAAATTCCCTTTTTCACAGCTCCTCACCTGCAGCCTCACCTGCAGCCCCTACACTAAGCAAGGCCCTGGCTCCTCATCTCTGTGGGGTTGGGTTAACTCACCAGGCTGGGCAAGTTGAAAGGAAGCTCCTTTGGGTTGTCCCCTACCCCTCAGGCTGTGAGTTTTGTTTTAATATTCATGCTCCAAACCAAATAAATCAGAATCTTTCTTGGGGGAGTCCAAGCACCTGGAGGCTCCCCAGTTTATTCAAATGAGCAGAAGGGATGGAGAACCAGAGTCCAGGGTTTCTAAATCTTTGGTACAAGAGTCATATGCAACCAAAGCCGATGTTCTCCTGAGTATGTTTCCGGGGCTTCCCCAGCTTCCTCATCGTAACACCCCTGAGCAGTCATGGCTGGTTGAAGGTCTTGCCCTCTACCATACCCTGGCCCCCTACCCCCATCCCGGCCTATAAACTCCATGAGGAATATCCCTGCATGTCTGCCTTGATCACCACTTACACAGTGCTGTTTGGAGGCTGGCACACAGCAGCTGCCCAATACAAGCGTGTTGAGTGAAAGAATGAATGAGTGAGCAGATGGAGGTAGGTACTGCATTTTAGGAGAAGACAAAGCTGAGTAAGTAGAATCTATTATCCAAGAGTCACAACCTAGAAGGTAAGACAAACCCATCCAACTCGCCACCTCAAAACCCAAGCAACAGCACATTAAGCTCATATGATTGCTATTCTGTAGGGGAAGAAAGGAGAGTGACATGTGTACGGGGTGATCAGAGAAAGCAAAATGGCATCCGGGCTGGGCTTTAGAGATTCAATAAACGGAGACAGGGCAGAGACAGGGTGTTCAGGGAGGTGGTAAGAAGAGGAAGATAAGAGCTTTGGAGGTGCTGAGTGGGAAGACTGGTTGGTTAGGGAGACATGACCCCAACAATGCAGACTGGAAAGGGCTTGGCCACCCAGAAGAAGATGTGGGACACCATCCAGTTGGCAATGGGGAGTCACAGATGGCTTGGAGCAAAAGGGTGACAAAACAGAATTGTAGAAGAGGGAGCTGGCCATGGTGCATGTGATGAAACAGAAGGAGGGAGGATCAGCAATCTGGAGCCTCTCTCTGCTCCAGCCCAGTCACAAATTCAAGTTCACAATTCTCTGACAGGCTAGGCATCCAGTTGTCTGGTGAGCCCTAAATACTATGCAGAACCTCCGACCAAGACATACTTCACAAGGCCAACAGCATGAAATCAGGACTTGACCACTGGGTGTTTTTATAGGAAGGAATTCCCTCCTGCCTCCCTGGGGCCCCTCTTTCTCCATATATATACACACCCTTATTAAATCACTGTGATCATCTTGGCAGAGAAAGCTATTAATTTCTCCAAGCCTTGCTTGACTCTCAGTTACATAACAATGCAGTGTCATAAAAGCAAGCTGGGCAGAAGTGTCTAGGCGAGTATGTCGTTCTCTTCCACCTGCAAACCAGCAGACACTCCAGTGTGAACCAGGAACCCCAAAGCCTACCCTCGGGGACTCTCCAGGGAATCCAGTCCATACTGTTATTTTTTATCATAAACATAAATCAGTCATAAGGTGGGCATCCAGAAGATCCAGAATTAACTTTTTAAGTTACTAATCAAATGGAAACACAAAGTTTAAAAATCTTCATAGAGAATGCTAATAAACACAGCTGTAAATCTCCCAGGGTCGTAGGGCCCAGTTTGAGAAATATAATCTTTTACCCCATGTAGAAAACCATCTACAGTGGCCTCTACTGAACTAGACCCGTCTACCGCCCCACTCCTCACAAGGCTCGAGGCCCTCACAAATGCCTTTCCAGCAAAGTCCACGCAGTCAGGGACCACAGTCATCTGAGGGGCATCACTTCTCGGATCATCCCTCCTGATTTTCCAGATGCTCTTCATGTATTTGTAACTCTCCCTGATCACTATTTTGGGCTTGAGATTGATTGCAGAGATAAATCTGTTCCCAGTAGGGATATCCAACGAGCAGCTTCATTAATTATGATGAAGAGCCTTGGGTCTCAATTCCCAGTAACAAAATGCTACCTCTTAGCATAAAGGAGCCCTGGTAGTGCAATGGTTAAGTGCTGGGCTGTTAACCAAAATGTTGGTGGCTTGAACCCACCCAGTCGCTCCACAGAAGAAAGACCTGGCAATCTGCTGCCGTAAAGAAAACCTATGGGGTGGTTCTACTCTAACACATGGGGTTGCTATGAGTCGGAATCAACTTGAGGGCACCCAGCAACAACAGCAGCAGCAAAAAAGCTGTGTACTCGTGAAACACACAACTAAGGCAGGCAGGCAGGCATGGGCAAGAGGCAGCCCACAGCAGACTCCAGCGGGGAGGCACAGTCCTCTCAACCAAAGGGCAAAGCCACGCTAACGGAAGGGGAGGAGGGCAGGACCAACCACCTCTGAACACGCCACTTACCTGTACCCTGTCCACTTCCTAAAGAATTCTGAAAATGGAAATAGAAAGCCAAACCCAAGCAGAAAGAAAACTAAACCAAACCTGTTGCCATCAGGTGGCGTCTTACTCACGGAAACCCCATGTGGTACAGAGTGGAACTGCTCCATAGCGCTTTCTTGGCTGTAATCTTTACTGAAGCAGATCGCCAGGCCTTTCTTCCGCAGTGCTGTGGGGTGGGTTTGAATTGCCAACTTTTAGATTAGTAGTCAAGTGCAACCCGTAAGGGGAAATAAAAGATACTCCAAACCCGGGCTAAAGATGCCATGAATATGAACTTGAGCTCTGCTTTTCAAGGTAGTCAAAGAAGGAAGGTGAAAGACGGGAGACAATTATTCTTATTCAATAAAAGGAAAGCGTACCAATTCCTCAGGAGTGACAAGCTTTTTCCTGACAATGAGTTGTGAGAGGACTTCCTCACATTTGGCAGATGAAGGCTCTTGCAAACGTTTTTCATCTTATCACTTAGTGTCAAGGCCAAGATGGTCAGCTACCATGGCTGGGCCACACCACGTCCCCAGACAGGTCCTGAATGTGTGGGAGGTGAGAGCCCACACGTCACTTACTGGTTGAGCTAAAAGGAAATTAAGAGTTTGGGGTGATTTCCCATCTCTCTTCTGTAACAGGGGCCTCCTTGACAAAAGGAGAGAAGACAAACAGCCTTCTGGAAACACCCTTTCTGTTGGTGCCACAGCAAAGCATCATCAGCTGTTTGCAGATGGACACTCCGGGACTCAGACTCGTACCAGGCCAACCTCACGTTCCCTGGGAACATGTTACAGGGAGCAGATTTTGGGGTGCGTTCCATCCCCAAAATGCTAGAGGGAAAAAATTGTTCAGTGATCTGGTCTGTCCGTCCATGGGGGCTCTATCATTGCACACCCCACCCCCACCAGCCACAGCGGCATGGCCGGCCCAACGCGTACCGTGCTAAGGGGAAAGGATGTGGTTGTGGGTAGGAGCTCAGTGTGAAAAGGGCTGTTTTCGGAGCAGCAAGGAACTGACCAATAATGAGGCCAGTTCCCGGAGCTGCTGATAACGGAAGGCCAGAGGCCAGGCTAGAAGGCAATCCCCAGTAAATCACTGGTAATTGCCAGAGAGAGCGGAATGAAGGCCCTGCTCAAACGTGCAAGTTTATTTCAGGTTATTCCAAAGCCTCGCCGGCTCACTGGCAAGGGGGCAGAAGAGGACAGGGGGTGGGCTGGAAGAAAGGACTGCTCTCTGCCCTTTTCTGTAGGATAATGTTTCCTAACATCAACAGCAGCAGCTGACGGCTCTGGGAATGCACATATTTTAATAAAAACAGAAAGCTAACTTATTCTTCCCACCCTTGCAGTTAGGCTAAGGCATGCATTTGGAATAATTAAGTACAACTAGCCACGTTAACTGCAACCCTGGTGGCACCCTGGTTAAGAATTCGGCTGCTAACGGAAAGGTCTGGAGTTTGAACCCACTCGCCACTCCGCGGGAGACAGATGTGGCAGTCTGCTTCCGTCTAAAGATTATAGCCTTGGAAACCCTATGGGGCAGTTCTACTCTGTTCTTTAGGGTCACTATGAGTTGGAATCAACTCGAAGGCAATGGGCTTGGTTTTTGTTTTGGATTAGCCAGTCAAGGTACTAGCAGAGATAAGAAGCATGCATCAACAGGATCAAGATTCCGCTGAGGTTTAACACTGTCCTACCTGGTCTAGGAGAGAAGAAACGTGTAAGACTGCATCTGCCCTCAAGGAGCTGACAGGATCAGTATACGATGCTGCTCTTTAGTAACTAGAGAACAGAAACAAAATCCTATCTTTCTTGAAAACAATGTCGGGCAACTCTGGGTGTTCCTCATGACAATGTTTTCCTTGGCTGGGTGTGAAAAATCACTTCTGATTTTTTTTTTTAAAACTTCTTATTATGAAAATTTTCAAACATACAAAATACAGAAAGTAAAATAAACCCGTTACTGAGCTCTATCATTTATGAACACTTTGCCATTCTTGTTTCAGCTGCCCCTTTTTTTGCCAAGTACTGTAAACAAACTACCTTTAAAATAAAACAACTCACTTCTGTCAAGTCAATTCCGACTCAGTGACCCTGAAAGACACAGTAGAACTGCCCATAGGGTTTCCAAGGCGCTATGAATTGGAAATGACTCAGTGGCAACAGGTTGGGTGTTGTTTCTGGAATCTTTACAGAAGCAGGCTGCCACATCTTTCTCCCAAGGAGCAGCTGGTGGGTTTGAACCACCGACCTTTTGGTTAGCAGCCAAGCACTTAACCACTGTGCCACCGGGGCTCCATTTAAAACACAGTATGTATAAATATTACAGTATACATAAACACTTCAGTGTGTCTCTATCACATAAAACCTTTTTACATCAGTTCAAAACCAGGGATCAGACCCAACAAAATTAATATGCCCAAACCATATTCTTTGATATTTTTGCCCCTCCCTGCCCAGATACGGGATGCAGACGGTAGTGATGGAAGGTCCTTCTCCCCAGGCGTTGAGGCCCAAGATCCTCCTTTGACCACCACCAAGCACCACCTGGGGAAGCTATTTAACTTCTCTAAACCTCAGCTTCCTCAACACTCACAGAAAATCAGACGGGTTGGTCTCAAGTCTAATCCTAACTCCAAATATTGCGATCCTCGGTTCTCCAAGAGTCCTTGCAATGGTTAACTGTAATACTGCCTATAATTCACTTTAATACTTGTCTTTGAACAGTGCAATATACCTGTGCAGACAGGTTAGTTTACATCTACACCCCAGGAGTGGGGAGCTAATATTCAAAGTACCCTGATGAAATTACATACCACCTGTCAGTTTGTCATATTATGGCGGCCTGTGTGTTGCTAGGATGCTGAAAGCTATACCACCAGTATTTCGAATATCAGCAGGCTCCCCCATGGCAGACAGGTTTCAGGAGCGCTTCCAGACTGAGACAGCCTACGGAGAAAAGGCCTAGCCATCTACTTACGAAAATCAGCCAATGAAAGCCCTACGGCCCACAGCAGAATATCGTCCAATACAGTGCTGGAAGATGAGCCCCTTAGGTTAGAAAGTACTCAAAATACACAGTGGCTGAAACAAGAGGCTCAGGCGCAGCAATGATCGTGAAGATGGTGCAGGACCAGGCAACGTTTCTTTCTGAAGTACACGGGGTTGCCGTGAGTCAAAGCAGACTCAATGGCAATTAACAACAACAATCAGATGACACGTATCAGGGCTGGCTAGTTGAAAGACTCCACTTAGAACTCAGAGAAGCCAGAGAAAACTGCCCTTGAGACAGCTATGACAAGGCTTTGGCTATTTTTATAGATGCTAAAAATGTTTCCTTGCTGAAATGAGTGGTGTTCAGGTTAAATGGAGTAGCTGGAAATATTGTTCCGGCACCTCCACCCTCACATAAACAGGATATAGGAGTTTGGGTAAGCCCAGTAGCCTATATCATTCAGAGTCACGTCCTAGGCCCAGGACACTATGTGGTACAGTTTTTACACATTACTGGAAGATTCTGTCGCCTGATCCACTACCAGTTGCCATCGAATCAATTCCGACTCATGGCGACCCCGTATGTGTCAGAATAGAACTGTGCTCCATAGGGTTTTCAATGACTAATTTCTGGGAAACAGATCACCAGGCCTTTCTTCCAAGGCGCCTCTGGGTAGACTTGAATCTCCAACTTTTTGGTTAGCAGCCAAGTACATTAACCATTTGCACCACCCACCCAAAAACCCACTGCCGTCGAGTTGATTCCAACTCATACAGACCCTATACGACAGAGTAGAACTGCCGCATAGGGTTTCCAAGGAGTGCCTGGTAGATTCGAACTGCCGACCTTTTGGTTAGCAGCTGAATTCTTAACCACTACGCCACCAGGGTTTCCTTGCACCACCCAGATTAGCCAGATCCTACTACCAGAATTTCTTACACTCACTTGAGTGAGGTGCTTACTGGTCACAACACCTAAGTGCCAGAGAGCTGGGACTCTTCAAGCTCATAAAAAAACTGAACGACTGTTCTTCTGCCTGCTTGCTAACAGATGTTTAGGCTGCAACTAAATTCAGTCTGAGACTTGATTTCATTTTAACAAATCCACTGGGAGTGACACTGTGGGGATGGAACCTCTGGGCCCTTCTCTGTTTTACCACTGAAGATCACCCCTATCTGCCAAAAGCACCCACACTATGGTGATCTTCCCACTTCTCAATTTTACTAGCAGTATTTTTCTCTATCTGGAATTTCTTTTTTCCCTTTCTGCATAAATCTTATCCACCCTTCAAAGTTCAAGTCTTGATTCCTCCATAAAGCGTTCTACATTGGGACTTAGGTAGCAGCAAGGCAATACTGAACTGTCTTCGCATTTCCCATAACTACGATATATATTTTGGGATGGCAGAGATGCTATCAGCCCCTCACTGTGGCCAACTGGTGTCTGCAAGGCCCCTATGGGCCCACAGAGAGGGCAGCCAGGAAGGGTCAGCCATTGGTCTGTGGGGTCAAGCTAGGGCTTCTTACTGGATCAAGCTCCTTCGGCATCTCTCTCCACCAGCTACTGCGGAGGAAGAAGCAGCTAAAATAACACTGAAAACTTCTCTCAATCTGCTTGTTGACATGCTCAGTCATCACAGGAGAAAGCCAGGTGGGTTTGTGCTGAGGAAAGGAATAGGGGAAGAAGGGCTGGAGGTTGACCCCCATCTTGGAAAGAAAAAGTTCAGCTCAGCTGGGAAGAGGCAAATCATGGAATAAAGAGCTTCTGGTGTGGACAGCTGTAAATACTGACTCTGACGAAAACAGACGGCAGGGCAAGGCCCCTTCTCAGGCCAGAGAAAATATGATTTATCAAGGTCAGAATTTGGACCATGGAAAATTCCCTATGTTTCTTTCTTTCTTTCTTTTTTAACGGCACAAGAGCAGAGGGAAGATTGTTTTTCAGTCGAGGAAAAAAGGGCCCTTTATAGCTCATAAACCTAGCAAATTAAATAGGTCTCCAGTCTGTGGCTAATATGGATGAGTCCTACTGTATTTTATCAAGGAAAAGAAGACAAAATGGAATGCCTGTCTCCACAGGAACACTACATTAACATCTCCCCAGCAAGTCACATCCTGTAGAGACAGCAACAACAAAGGTTTCTTCCCCTTGACTTGGATGAAATGGCAAAATTCTTACTAATTTGTTGCAAATTTTAAGCTTCTCCTAAGACTTGAGGCTTGATGTTGGAAGAGTTGTTATGTGGAGACTCTCAGGGTGGCTAGAGGGTTGACCCCAGAATGACCACTAGGTACACCTAACAGACCCTGGCTTCGTCCCTTAGTCACCTAGACAGTCATCTGGTCGCCTGGACACTCACCTGAGCAGCCCCAGGGCAGCCTCGGGAAGCCCAGAAGCCTCAGGCACCATTCCTTCACTGGGTTCCCAGGTTTTCCCTGTGTAACATGCTGACTCACCACTGTTTGTCCCAGAATTTATGGGTCAGATAAGAGAAGCTGCACAGAGCTGGCTGGGGTGGGTGGAGCAGAGGTTGCCACCAGTGAAATAACCCACTATTTTCTTTTGCTTTTTTCTCCATATCTCAACGTCCAGAAGAGGCCCAGAGTGGCCAGCTCCGGAAGATTTCAGGACGCCAGATGCCTTCTCAATGACTTCTTTCGTGTATTTTTTTCTATTATTATTAAACTTTCATCAGAAAAATGTAATGTATTCACATGGTAAAAAAAAAAAAAAAAAAAAAAAAATCAAGCAGCAGTACAAACACAGACAATGAGAAGTTTCCTTCCCATCTCAGAAGCCCAGCATCAACGCCCCCTCCCTGGCAACCACTGTTAATAGGTTTTTCTATACACAATATCCTATATATAAAAGATACGTAGAAATATACAAAAGCCTTATGCACAAATAGGCTCACATTGTATGCAGCACTCTGCAAACAGGCTCACACAACATGTGGCTACTGTCACTTGCCAACACCCATTTCTGGAAACATATATGTGCCTCATACCTCTCAGCAGCCGCATGGTATTCTGTTGAATGGATGCACTACACATTTAAATACACATCTTTTTGTTTACGTTGTTGTTGTTGGGTGCCATCGAGTCGATTTTGACTCATAATGACCCCATATGACAGCGTAGAACCGCCCCATACGATTTTCTAGGCCGTAATCTTTATGGTTGCTGCAGTACATCAAGAGGAACTGTCAGAAGTTCAAGCTGGATTCAGAAGAGAATGTGGAACAAGGGATCTCATTGCTGATGTCAGATGGATCTCGGCTGAAAGCAGAGAATACCAGAAAGATGTTTACCTGTGTTTTACTGACTGTGCAAGGGCATTCGACAGTGTGGATCGTAACAAATTATGGATAACATTGCAAAGAATGGGAATTCCAGTACAGTTAATTATGCTCATGAGGAACCTGTACATAGACCAAGACGGAGTCGTTCGAACAGAACAAGGGGATACTGCGTGGTTTGAAGTCAGGAAAGATGTGCATGAGGGTTGTATCCTTTCACCATACTTATTCAATCTGTATGTTGAGTAAATAATCCAAGAAACTGGACTATATGAAGAAGAATGTGCCATCAGGATTAACAACCTACGACATGCAAGCTTCCCTGTTGAAAGTGAAGAGGACTTGAAGCACTTACTGATGAAGATCAAAGACTACAGTCTTCAGTATGGATTGCACCTCAACATAAAGAAAACAAAAATCCTCACTACTGGACCAATAAGCAACATCATGATAAACGGAGAAAATACTGAAGTTCTCAAGGATTTCATTTTACTTGGATCCACAATCAACACCCATGGAAGCAGCAGTTAAGAAATCAGACAACATATTGCATTGGGCAGATGTGCTGCAAAAGACCTCTTTAAAGTATTGAAATGCAAAGATGTCACTTTGAGGACTAAGGTATGCCTGACCCAAGTCATGTATTTTCAATCACCTCATATGCATGTGAAAGCTGGCCAATGGATAAGGAAGACTGAAGAAGAATCTATGTCTTCGAATTATGGTGTTGGCAAGGAATATTAAATATACCATGGACTGTCAGAAGAACGAACACATCTGTCTTGGAAGTACAACCAGAATGCTCCTTAGAAGCAAGGATGGCAAGACTTCATCTCACGTATTTTGAACATGTTATCAGGAGGCACCAGTCCCTGGAGAAGGACATCATGCTTGGTAAAGTAAAGGGTCAGCAAAAAAGAGGATGAGCCTCAACAAGATGGACTGACACAGTGGCTTCAACAATGAGCTCGAGCATAACAACAATCGTGAAGATGACACAGGGCTAGGCAATGTTTCATTCTGTTGTACACAGGGTGGCTATGAGTTGGAACTGATCAGACCGCTCCTAACAACAACCATCTTTATAGGAGCAGGTCATTAGGTCTTCATCTTCTGGAGCCACTGGGTGGGTTGGAACCACCAACCTTTCAGTTAGCAGATGGGCGCTTAATCACTGTGCCACCAGGGCTCCTTTTTTTGTTTGTATTACGTATTTAGGGGGGTAGGGGAAGAAGAGGTAAATAAGTGGAGCACAGGGCATTTTTAGGTCAGTGAAACTATTTTGTATGATACTGTACTGGTGGGTATATGACATGATGCATCTTTCAAAACCTACATAACTATGGATTCTAGTTAACAATAATGTATCAATATTGGTTCATCAATTGTAACAAATGTACCACACTAATACAAGATGTTAATAATAGGGGAAACTGGGGAGGGGGGGGAGGAGGAAGAGGGTATATGTGAATACTCTGTACTTCCTGCTCAATTTTCTATAAAACTACTCTAAAACATAGTCTATTTTTTAAATTACATTAATTATTATTTTGCTAAACTTGCATTACAGAAAATACATGTTACTGAGGAAAATCTCATTAATCCTTCCTCCCCCCCGCCACCCTTGCTTTTTTAAACTTTCAATCGTAACACGTCAAGGCTGACCCCCAGAATGCCCCCAGATGATGATGCTGGAACACTCACTCGGTGGCCAGCAGGGAGGACAGGGGCTGGGAAGACAAAGGCCACGCCCTCAAAGCTGCCTCCACTCCCCCTTAGAAGTCTCCAGGCCTTTGTCACCATGGTTACCTGACACTGCCACATCCCCCATGCCCCTGACTCTCCACCGAGTAGCAGAATGATCCTGCCCCCTCTCTGCTGGTGAAATCAGCAAGCCAGGGTTCACAATGGCAAGAAGACACTGAGCTGGGACTGAAGTCTCCAAGCCCACACCTGCCTTGCATTTGTAGAGGACAGAAAAGGTAGGAGGCCCTGCCCTCATAGAGCTTACATGTTCTGTCAAAGAGTAACACAACACAGGGCCCTAAGTTAAAACCGTGTCGTACGAACTCAGCGTTCAAAATCCACTCTTGCTTCCTTCTCTGCTTCTTCAGCATCTGGGGCTTGGGAGGACATTTTGTTTGGGTATTTCACAGACTTTAACATGCCCACAGGTCCCTGGGTGTTACAAATGGTTTGTGACTGGCTACTAACCTAAAGGTCAGTGGTTCAAAGCCACCTAGCGGTGCTGCAGAAGAAAGGACTGGTCAACCGCTTCCATAAAGATTACAGCAAAGAAAACCCTGTGCAGCATTCTAGTCTGACACATACAGGGCCACTCTACTCTGATGCTGTCCAGAATCGACTAGATGGCAATGGGCTTTTTGTTTGGTTTTGTTTAACATGCCCACCCCTTAAATCTCCTAGGCAACGTGACCCCAAACATCCCAGCATGACCCCAAGTATCTCAGCTGAAGTGACAGATTTGAAACGCCTGCACATTATCACTGGATTTTTCTGAAACTTGGGTCATTTATGCAGAAAGGGAAAAAGTGTTTCTGGAAACTTTCTCTGTGAGACACAGCACAGCTGGCTAAACCTCTGGCACAGAACCGACGTTTGGGGCACACGGCTGGCCATCGGGACATGAGTCTCAATTAAGGAGCTGCAGATGTGCACTCATCCCCAGGGCATCTTCACGGGGACCCAGCCAAGCAGAATCCTGATGCCCTGGCTCTCCACAGGCCTTGGTTCTCAGGGAATCTTTCTTCCCCCTGCCCTGGCCTCAAAAGGCAACAGGCACTTCAAAAGCTCTGGCTTAGGTGAGGCTGTTCTCCCTGGCCTGGGAGTGGCATCCTTCGCTCCAGATTTGTTCCCATCTTTAGCTGCTCAGCATTCACAGGGGAGCTGCCAGAGTCCTGAACTCACCCCCTAGCTGGATGATTCTAGAGGAAAAAATAATGCAGCTGTTTCAGCTTCTCTATTCTTGGAAAAGACTTCCAACTAGGAGCTTGGAAGGGGCCCAGGGCTGAGGTTGTATCCTGAGGAAACTCTTTCCTAGACAGACTCTAGGGAGCTAGGTCTGTGGGATGGGGGTGGTGGTGGGGTGAGTGAGTGTTTAAGTCTCTTAGAGCCAAGGAGGGGCCCATGTGAGCAGGAATATGCCACGGGGCTGTGGTGAGAAGGGTGTTTGTCACTAGACCAGACGTTATCTGCATCTTATCCAGGTTTACCAAGTGTCTGAGCTAACTCATTCATGGATGGCACTATTTAGGGGCTGCCGCCTCATCCTCTTGGAGTCTCTGGGTGCTGCAAGCAGTTAACGTGCTTGGCTGCTAACGAAAGGTTGCAGGTTCAAGTCCACCCAGTGGTGCCTCAGAAGAAAGCCCTGGCAACCTACTTCCAAAATATCAGCCATTGAAACCCCTATGAAGCACAGTTCTACTCTGACACACATGGGGTCACCATAGGTTGGAATCAACTCCATGGCAACTGGTTTTTTCTCACCCTGCAGAAAAGAGGTCAGTAAACTACAGCCCGCAGGTCAAATATGGCCTACTGCCTGTTTTTATATGGCCCATGAGTTAAGAATGGTTTTTACATTTTTAAATGGTTGGGAAAAGTAAAAACAAAAGTATTTCTGACACATGAAAATTGTATTAGATGCAAATTTCAATATCCATAAATAAAGTCTGACTGGAACACAACCATGCCCATCTATTTACATAGTGTCCACGGTTGCTTTCATGCTACAGTGGCAGAGTGGGGTCACTGCTACAGAGACCTGATGGCCTGCAAATCCTAAAATATTGAAGGAGCCCTGGTGATACAGTAGTTAAGTGCTCGGCTGCTAACCAGAAGGTCAGTGGTTCAAACCCCCCAGCCACTCCGTGGGAGAAACATGTGGCAGTCTGCTTCTGTAAAGATTACAGCCTTGGAAACCCTGTGGCGCAGTTCTGCTCTGTCCTAGTGGGTTGCTATGAGTCAGAATCGACTCTACGGCAATGGGTTTGGCTTGGTTTTTGGGTATGTCAGCCCCCATTCTTTTTTATTATTATTATTATTGTACTTTAGATGAAGGTTTACAGAACCAGCTTTTCATTAAACAGTTAGTACACATATTGTTCTATGACAATGGTTACCAACCCCACAACATGTCAACACTGTCCCTTCTCGACCTTGGGTTCCTTATTACCAGCTTTCCTGTCCCCTCTTGCCTTCTAGTCCTTGTCCCTGGGCTGTTGTGCACCTTTAGTCTCATTTTGTTTTATGGGCCTATCTAATCTTTGGCTGAAGGGTGAAACACAGGAGTGGCTTCAGTACTGAGCTAAAAGGGTGTCCGGGAGCCATACTCTCAGGGTTTCTACAGTCTCTTTCAGGCCAGTAAGTCTGGTCCTTTTTTTTTTTTTTTTTTTTTTTTTTGAGTTAGAGTTTTGTTATACATTTTCCTCCAGCCATCTGGGACTTCTCTATTGTGATCCCTGTCAGAGCAGTCAATGGTGGTAACCGAGCATGATCTATCAACCCTCATTCTTGAGGAGCCCAAGAGGCAAAACGGAGGATATTATGTAGATACTTAAGAGAACACAAATGGAAACAAATTTTTATTGATGGAATTCAAAATATAATAATAATAGTAATTAAGTACTTTTTTTGGTAATACAAGTATACTAATGGGAAGAATAAAGTTCTTCTTTGGGGTATGGGATAACATTTTACTTAATTGGGGTTCAAAGTTGGTATTTGCTGTCATCAAATCGATTCCAAATGTTCATTTGTGAAAGCCATCTTAGCTTGAAGGGCATCCAAAAATAGGTGACGGGCCGAATTTAACCAGTGGGTTGTAGTTTGTCAATCCCTGCTCTGGAAGGTGGCTTTCATTTTCTAATGTCATATTTCAGTCCCATAAGAGTCTAATTGGGAACAATGTAAAAAATTTCAATTGGATTTGGGACTATAAGATACTACAAGTCCAGTTGTATAGTGTCTCTCCCCCAAAAAGAGTCAACCCCTTAAAGGAACCACACGCACAAAGCTTTGTTCCAGAGACTGTGAGAGAGAGATGGTGTTTACTGACTGCTGCACAGGCACTGTGACTTGTGAAGTGTACACACACACACACACACACACACACACACACACACACACACACACACACACACACACACACACACACACACACGACCCTTGGCGGTACAATGGTAAAGCACTCAGCTGTTAACTAAAAGGCTGGAGGTTTGAACCTGCACAGCAGCTCCACAAGAGAAAGACCTGGCAATCTGCTCCTGTAAAGATTACAGCCTAGGAAACCCTTTGGAGTAGCTCTACTCTGTCACATGAGGTCACCAGGAGTCAAAATCAACTCGGCAGCCCCTAACAACAACAACTATGTGTGTGTGTGTGTGTGTGTATGTGTATAATACATAATATATATATTACATATAATATATATACACACCCACAATACACACACATATAATATGCACAGACACATACCCACATGCACACACACTCACATGCACAGACACATACTCAAATGCATAGATACATACACAGATATATACACGTACATATATACATATATATGGAGTCTCCATATATATAGTTGTATATATATACACACATATATATGTAGGTATATGTGTATATGTACATATGTACACACAAATACATGTATTGTGTGTGTGTGTGCGTGTGTGCGTGTATATATATATATTTTTGTTTGTTTGTTTGTTTTGTTAAACACACTCTATGAACCAGGCCTTGTGCTAGCATCTGGTGGTGGTGGGGTGGGGAAGGTGAGTGAAGTACAAAGAAATAGGAAATAGTAGCTATACTTAAGTTCTTTTCAATTTAGAAGGGAAGAGAACGAATAAATGCCAATTCAACTCTGATGTCAATGATGCTACAGTAGCACCTGACCAGTATAAAACAGTCTTCAGTGGATTCCATAAATGGGATTTTTTAAACCTAGGATATAGTATTCAATTTCTGTTACTCCGAGCTGAAGCACCTATGTAATCACTGCTCCGCTTGTAAAAGGATTAAAGCAATTACCTAACTGGAGAACCACACGAACAGCATTTTGAAACAATCACATGGGCTGAAACAACCCTGCAAATTCAGACCCTGGTAACTCAGTTGCTGGATGCGTTATATCCAGAACTGTCGACACTCAATTAAAAACACGCACAACAACTTCAACACTATCCAAGGGATACTAATATGGAAGACTTTAAGAACTGAGAAACATGGGAATAATAGACCACCCAGGCAGAATCAGCCAGAGACTGAGAAACCACTGGAGCTTCCAGGCCTCCCTAGAAGTCACCACCCACAGAGCCATAGGCCAGGAGGGATGGGAGCAAGATGGCGGAGAGACCCCGGAGGACTGGGTTCAGCACCATAACCTTCACCTGCCTACTCAACAAACACAGGGTAGGCCAAGGGAATTTGACTGGGAGTTTTCAAATACCAGCAGGAGGCATTACACACAGTGGAGGTTGTAATACACAAATAAATATGTCCTTTGGCCTTGCTATTGTTAGCTGCTGTTGAGTCAGCCTCCGACTCATGGCAACCCCATGCACAATGGAATAAACACTGCCCAGTCCTGTGCCATCCCCATGATTGATTACAGAGTGGACCACTGAGATTGATAGGGTTTTCATTAGCTGATTTCCTTTCTTCCTGGTCTGTCTTAGTCTGGAAGGTCTTGTGAAACTTGTCTGGCATCATAGCAATATGCTAGCCTCCATTGACAGATGGGTGGTGGCTGCATTTGAGATGCATTGGCCAGAAATCGAATCCTGGTCACTTGCATGGAACGTAAGAATTCTACCACTGAATCACCATGTCATTGCCATTTAATCAATTCTGACTCATAGCAACCCTACAGGACAGGGTAGAACTACCCCATGGGGTTTCCAAGGCAGTAATCTTTACATAAACAGACTGCCGCATCTTTCTCCCGCAGAGTAGCTCATGGGTTCGAACTGCCAACTTTTTGGTAAGTAGCCCAGAGCTTTAACCACTGCACAGCCAGTGCTCCTTCTTGAACCACCACAGGGGGCTTCATTTCAAGAAAGAGACTCTGATAGTCCACTACATTCTGAGGATCCTGTAAAGGGCTCAGATGTGTTTTCTGCAGCACTTGATAGCAGTCGCTTACCAAGAAACTGAACTACGGTTTTCTGAATCTTCACTGGTGCCGTATCTAGGAAAGAAACATCAGTGTGCTGGGCCCCCACACTTCAGGAAGCCTCTCAGGCAAGAAATGGTGCCACAGCAAAAGCACAGCCCAAATCAAGGGAAAGGGCCTTCGAAAGTGTACAGATCACCAGGTCTTCCACCAGGGCACATGGCTTGCTCTGCTTGCAAAGAAGATGAAGCAGCATTCTTATTTATATTATTCATGGAATTCACAAGATAGCTGCTTACAATTCTTTCTTACTTCAATATTAAACATGTTTTTAAACAACAAGAAATAGCTTTGTATTGACATAGGACATTGACTAGGAATTTTCAATCACGTGCGAAAACATCTCATACTACTAAAGCTTATACCTATGACTCTGTTAAATCTCTCCAGTCAACACCCTCATAGATACCTGGACAATATCCAGAAAAGCCTGGAACACATGCTAAAATCAGAGCCCTTTCCAAGACAAGCTGATAAGCTTTCTATGAACAAATATTAAAGGTGTCACCATTGTCTTCATTATACTCTTAAAGGCCAGGAAATTTAGAACTTAAGTGAAAACGTTCTAATAACAGGATGGACCACAACTTTTACATGAGAAACAATCTCTCTCCATTAAGGAGCGTTGTCTTATTTTTCCTTCACATGTACCCACTTCTAGATTGCGTGTCAGAGCCCCATACTTCTATGATGGTGCCTGAAATAAAAGTTTGTTGTTATTGTTAGTTGCCATCAAGTCAGCTCCAACTCACAGCGACCTTACATGTAACAGAATAAAATGGTGCCTGGTCCTGTGCCATCTTCATGATTGTTGGTATGTTTGAGTCCATTGTTGCAAATATTGTGTCAATTCATCTCCTTGAGGGTTCCCTTGTTTTCACTGACCCTCTCTCTACCAAACATGATGTCCTTCTCTAGCAATTGGTCTTTCCTGATAACGTGTCCAAAGTAAGCAAGCTGAAGTCTCATCAGCCTCACTTCTAAGGAGCATTCTGGTTGTATTTCTTTGAAGACTGATTTGTTAGCTGTCCCCGCAAAAAAAAACAAAGCTAAGATAAGGGCCTGAAGAAGTGACCCCCATTTTTCAGCTGCCCAAGATACTCTAGTCCAAAGTCCCAAAATAGAAACCCATGGAGAAAGAAGCTTGACCTCCAGGCCTTCAGAGATGCCCTGGTCCCTAGGAATGCCAAGAACACATCACTCACTGGGAATCACTGAGGAGCTCTGGAGCCAACAAGTGCCAGGCCCACCAACTATGAAGAAGCACCTGGCCCAGGCATGGCCTGAGCCAAGACACACATGATGGCAAAAAAAGACCAAACCAAACTCACTGCCATCAAGCCGATTCCAACTCTTTTACTTAAATGCTGACTCTTCCTGGTCAATCACATTTGAGACAAAGTCAGCAAAACTGGGATCTTCTACTAAACCACGTCACACTCACCTGATCTAAATATCCTATTTTCCCACAATAAAGAATAAAGAACAAGTCACCCACCACCCAGTGGAACAGTTAAAACTCTGGAAAAAGTTGTCCCATGCAACCAGGGCTTCGAACTGGTTTGTTCTGGTTCAAACCCCTGCGGAGAATTTGCATTTCTAACAAGTTCCAGGCCATGCTAACGCTGCTGGTTAGGGACCAGTACAGCAGTGGTTCTCAAAATTTATTATACAGAAGAATCACCTGGGGATCTTGTTAAAATGTAGATACTGATTCAGTATATCTGGGATGGAAATGTAAATTCTCAGCAGGAGTTAGGAACCAGACTAAAGTGGTTCGAAGCCCTGCATGAAACAAATGGTCTTGGGGAATAATAGGAAGAGGGAGGGAAAGACATTTTCTCCTTTAAAGGAAGTTCTAAAATAATGAGACAACTTGGATTGTGTTATTATAGTCATTTCTAGGCGAAATCCTTTTGTGGTTTCTTGGTCCACAAGGATTACCCATATTCCTATAAGTGAACCCTTCCAGGTCAGCCACATGATGCTCTCCTAACCCCATGACCCCCAAGCCCCAAGGATTTGATGAAGTCTGGGGATGTCAAAGTTAAATAGGTCTCTTCCTTGAGTAAACCAGTCCTCTTGCCCCACAACTCCCTTGAGAGTGGAAATCAGCCAAGGTCAGAAGACTGGGGCTGCCTGGAAAGAGATGATGATTTCATTGGTTGGGACTTTATGGGGCTTTGTTTTATATGGCAAATACTCTAAATATACCTTTGCAAGGGGGAATAAAAACAAAAAACCAAAAAAGTGCCATCCTTGCCAGGGATCTTGATTCACAGAGTCTGGAAAGAAAATGTGGCCAAAGTTGAAACCCACTTCCCCAGTGTCTGGGTTCTCAATGGCAGTTTAGTGCTGGATGATGGCTATATTTATGTCCAAGAGGCTTCTATTCCAAGGTGTGGGGCTGTCCTCACAAAGCTCACTCACCCCAGTCATTCCACCACGAAGGAGAAGACACTGGCACCAGGGGGACTCTAAGTGGGATTTCCCACCACACTGACCTGTACCGGGCACCAAAGGGCACCTGACCCTGAGCTCTTTGAAAGGCAACCTGTGGGTACCTGACTTCTTTCTTGTCTCCAGGTGTGTCTGTCTCAAAGCCTTAGTTTCCTCAGGTCTACAATGGGGATAAAAGATTCTACTTGCCCCCACAAAATTGTTAAGAAGTAAATAATTCATGTAACACATTTGTTTAGAATGCATGGCAATAAAAACTGTTATTATCTACAGGTTTCTAAGCAGCAGGAACCACGTTGGATTTAATCTGTTCAATCTCTAATCCTGCACTATATACAGATACCACTACCATCAGTTATATACAGTTGATTCCAACTCATGGCAACCCCATGTGTGTCAGAGTAGAACTGTGCTCCATGGGGTTCTCAATGCTGATTTTGTTTGGAAGAAGATCATCAAGCCTCTTCCAAGCCACCTCTGGGAAGACTTGAACCTCCAACCTTCCAGATAGCAGCCAAGCGCATTAACTGTTTGCAACACCCAGGGATGATGAGTAGGCTTTTAAAAAACTATGAGGCAACATATCATAAAGTTACAGAAATTAAAGCAGTATGGCCCTCACGTATGAACGGACAGACAGATTAATGGAAAAGACTAGAGTGTACGGGACAAGGTCGTAATATATACAGTGATTTAATATATGATAAAGACACTGGGAAAGAAAGCTAGATTACTGAAAAACACCGCTGGGGCAATAGGGTAGTCATCTGGAAAAATACACATTTAGACTCTTAGTTATCTAGTGCTGCTGTAACAGAAATACCACAAGCGGATGGCTTTAACAATCTAAAGTATATTTTCTCACAGTCTAGTAGTCTAGAAGTCCAAATTCAGGGCACCAGCTCCAGGAGAAGCCTTTCTCTGTCGGCTCTGGAGGAAGGTCCTTGTCATCAATCTTTCCCTGGACTAGGAGCTTCTCTGCACAGGAACCTCAGATCCAGAAGGACATGCTCTGCTCCCAGCACTGCTTTCTTGATGGAATGAGGTCTCCATATGTCTCTGCTCGCTTCTCTCTTTCATATCTCAAAAGAGACTGGCTCAAGACACAATCTAATCTTGTAGACTGAGTCCTGTCTCATTAACATAACTGCAGCCTATCCCACCTCATTAACATCATAGAGGAAGGATTTACAACACATAAGAAAATCACAACAGATGACAAAATGGCGGACAATCACACAATACTGGGAATCATGGCCTAACCAAATTGATACACAATTCAAACCATGACAGACTCCTATGTCACACCTTATAAAGAATTTCAGATGGTTCAACAATTTAAAACATGAAAATGAGATCACAAAGGTTCTAGAAGAAAACGTAGGAAAATTTTTTAAAATACAATTTAGGGGAAAACTTTCTAAGCACGAGCAAAACTCAGCCCATAGAAGACGATAACTTGACCACATAGAAATAAAAATAGAAAGCTTGAAGGCAAGTGAAAAGACAAGAAACTGAGGGAAAATATTTGCAACTCACATCCAAAGCGTTAATTTCTTTAACATACAAAGAGCTCCTATAAATTAATTAAAAAAAGACCAACAACCCAACAGAAAGATAACGCAGATGAACAGAGTTTAACCACACACACACACAAATACAAATGGATCTTAGACATATGAAAAGATGTTCAACTTCACTCATGACAAAGGAAATGCAAATTAAACTATGACACAATATCGTAAAGAGATACCTTCGCCCATTCTAACAGACAAAGACGATAAGGTTTGATGACCTACTGTGTTCAGGGAAACCCATGCTGATGCCTTGCTGGTGAGAGTATAAACTGGCACAGCTTCCAAGGAAGGCGGACTGGCAATATCTCTAAAAACTGTAAACACACATCTCCTTCCACCCAGCAATTCTACTTCTGAGATTCTATGCTACAGATATCTTTCATGTGTATGAAATGATCTACACACAAGGAAATTCATGGTGGCACTGTATTACAGCAAACGACTGGAGAAAACTTAAATGCCCAATGATTGTATGAACTGTACAATCTTCAGAGAAAGGAAATACTAGGCAGCAGGTCAAAGAATGCAGCAGCTCTATGAGGAATGATCTCCACAATAACTAGATCATTAACTTGAGAAACAAGGTGAATAGCGGGGACACTCCATTTGGGGGGGAGGGGGAACATTATAGACATATGGCTGCTTATATGTGCATTAAAAAAACAAAAACCAATCAATTGCTGTCGAGTCAACTCCGACTCATGGTGACCCCATGTGTGTCAGAGTAGAACTGTGCTCCATACAGTTTTCAATGGCTGATTTTTCAGAAGTAGATCACCAGGACTTTCTTCCAAGGTACCTCTGGGTAGATTCGAACTGCCAACCTTTCAGTTAGCAACCAAGCGTATTAACCATTTGCACCATACTCATCCCTGTTTGGCCCCTGGGTAGTACAAGTGGTTTGCAATCGGCTGGGTGGTGCAAAAGGTTAAGCGCGTTTGACTACCAGCCGAAAGGATGGAAGTTCGAATCACCCAGAGGCACCTTGGAAGACAGGCCTATCGATCTGCTTCCAAAAGGTCACAGTCTTGAAAACCCTATGGAGCAGCTGTACTCTGCACACATGGGGTCACCGTGAATCAGACTCAACAACAACAATAACAACAAGCTAAACTAAAAGCTAGTGGGTTCAATACCATCCAGCAGTGACACGGAAGAAAGACCTGGTGAACTGCTTCCATAAAGATTACAGCCAAAAAAAAAAAAACGCTACGGAGCAGTTCTATTCTGTAAGACACGGGGTAACCATGAATAGGAATCAACTCAACAGCAAAGAGTTTGAGTTTTTTTGTTTGTTTTTGGTATCCTTATTTGAAGGATACATAATAAACTGGGGAAGTGCTTTCTTCCCGCATTTAAGTTAGAAGGGGTTTGAGGAGGTTTCCTTTTTCACTCTGCCCTTTCACTTTTTAAAAACTTTGTGCCATGGGAGTTGGAAAAGAGAGGAAATGGGACAGGGAGGGGAAGGAAGAAGGATGGAAGGGAGGAGGAGAGAGGGAGAGAAGAAATAAGGAGGGAAGGAAGAAGTGAGGGAAGGAGGAAAGGTTGAAGGGAGGGAAAAAGGGAGAAAGAGAGAATTATTGCAGAAAGGAGAAAAAACATCCGGATAAATATATCCCTGACAGATACTATCACTGAGGGTAGAATTCTAGGGATTTTCACATTCCATGTTATAAATTTCTGCTACACATGCATATTTTATAATAAGCACGTATGCCTTTTGCCATAAAAAATACGGATGTAGAATTACTCACATCTGAATTCTCTGAACTCCTTACAGAGTGAAATAGCAACTTGAAATGTGTAGCTTTTTTTTTAATGCTATCTTAAATGACCTAAAATAACTCCATCTGGAAAAAGAAAACAAAAAGAAAAACCGAGACGCAACCACGGAGGGAAAATCAAAGCAGAAGATGGTGGAGCTGGGAGCTCCTGACGCCAAGTATGAAGGGTGACAGGGCGGAGACACACACTCCCAGCTACAGCGAGCTCTGAGGCCAGCAGCCCTCAGGGCCTCTGCCTGACTCCCCAGCTCTTCTCTTGCTCTCACTTCTTACTCCCCTCTGCAATCTGATTACAGGAAGGATGAAGCAGACAGATTCAAGCCAGAAGCCAGGGACCCCCATATCCTTGTTTAAACAGCAATGGATACAGCACGCTCTGCTCAGGAAGGACACTGTTGCTGTCAGCTGCCCTCAAGTCGGCCCCTGATTCACGGCAACCCCATGCACAGTGGAACACAATGCTGCCCAGTCCTGCACCATCTCTGTGATCGCTTACAGACTGAACTATTGTCACTCACAGGGTTTTCATTGGCTGATTTTTGGAAGTAGATCGCCAGACCTTTCTTCCTAGTCCATCTTAGTCTGGAGGATCTGCTGAAACCTGTTCAGCATCACAGCCACACACAAGTCTCCAATGACAGATGGGCGGTAGTGGTACATGAGGTGCATTGACTGGGAATTGAACCTGGGTCTCCCGCATGGAAGGCGAGAATTCTACCACTGCATCACCACTGCCAAAACCTTAACTTTATAATGACTAGAAAGGGCTCTTGCAACTATGTCAAGACGATGGGACACCACTCCGTAAGGAAACTTGCAGAGGGCAGTATTTAAGAGGTGGAGTGATTCACTCGGATTATTCAGGCCTCTCAGCAGCCAACAATCCCAACCTCGCTGCCCTCAGCCTCTCTCTCCACGGCTGCTCAGGGCCTCCCTTGCGGAATCAATGGCATCTTGTTTATCGTCCTGCCCCAACCCCAAATGATGAACCAACTTCATTTGGCGCGTCTGCTGAGGGCTCTCTCAGAAGAGCCATTGTTCCCCCCACATTTGTCCAAAGCCCCCATTTAGGGACGGCTGCGAGCATGGACTGAGACATTCATCACCCAGAACATTTGCCAACAAACAAGAGACAGCTGTTGGGCTCAAATGCGTGTGGCTGAACGGTGCCTGTGGGGAGATTTATTTTCCAAGTGGAACACCCTCACTTATCTTTTCTTCCCAATTGTGAGAAATGGGGAAAGTCCTCACCTTCCCCAGGCCAAGCCAGAGTCAATGATCATCATCCCATTAATCACCCATGGTGGAAGGTGTCATGGCCGCATGTCGGCATGTCAGCAAACAAGCCCTGCTGCACACGGGTTAATCACCTACCTCCAGGCCATGCTGACCCCAAAGAAAGACGCCCAGGCCACGGCCCTGACCCACAGCTGGCTGTGAGCTGTGCCCATGCCTTGCCTGTCTTGACTCCCCAAGTGCCCACAGCAGCGTGAAGCCCCACACTCGGCAAGGACTTCCACTCAAAAATAACCACCACCAGTTGCTGCCAAGTCAATTCCAACTCATGGCGACCCTACATATGTCAGTGCAGAACTGTGCTCCGTAAGGTTTACACTGGCTGATTTTTTGAAAGTAGATCACCAGGCCTCTCTTCCAAGGCGCCTCTGGGTGGACTTGAATCGCCAACCTTTCAGTTAGCAGCCAAGCACGTTAACTGTCTGCACCACACAGGAGCTCTAAACACAGACTTACTACAAACCAAAAAAACCACGCCGCTGATGAGTCAATTCCAACTCACAGTGACCTTACAGGACAGAGCAGAACTGCTCTATAGGGTTTCCAAGGAGCGGATGGTGGATTCGAACTGCCAACCCTTTGGTTAGCAGCCGAGCTCTTAACCACTGAGTCACCAGGGCTCCTAGACTTACTATATGACCCAGCAATTCCACTCCTGGGTATATAAAAAAAGGGACACAAATAGATACTTGCATACCAATGTTCACTGCAGCACTATTCACAATAGCTACAAGGTGAAAACTACCCAGTATTTATCAACAGGTGAATGGATAAACAAAATGCGGTACATACATACGATGGTACATACATGTTGCTGTAAAAACAATTAGCATAGCACATTTACAAAAATACCTCATGAGGGGAGGGCCCAGTTGGCAAACAAATGTAGAAGGCGCATATTATTTGCATAAACATATGGTACTATTCAGCTACGAAGAGAAATGGAGCTCTGATACACGCTACCATGTGCATAGACCTTGAAAACATTATGCTGAGTTAAGTAACTCAGACACGAAAGGACATATATTCTATGAACCCACTTACATGAGATATCTAGAATAAGCAACTGCATAGAGATCAGAGTTTATGAGTGGTTATCAGAGGCAGGTGACGGGGACAGGGCGACTTGTTGCTCAAAAAAATTGGAAACAGTGATGGTAACATAACATGGCAAACATAATTAATGTGACAGAATTGTACATGTAAAAAATGGTAGAAATGGAAAATAGTTTTTATATAGATATTCCACAAAAAAAAAAAAAAAAAAAAAAAAGACCCCCAGGGACAAGACAAGGACCTGAGAAACAGAGCCCACATACATTGGCGCCGTAAAGTGCTGACTGGGAACATGGTGTGTGAGCAGCTGAGGTCAAGCCAGGTGAGGGCCAGGAAAGCCAGCTTCCTGGAGGAGGGGTCAGCAGGTGAAGGTACATGCGATCAGGAGGGGCAGGGGGATGGGAGCATGATCCTTGCCCAAAGGAACAGCAGGGACAAAAGGCCTGGCTGGACCAGCTGGGGACCACAGAGACAGGATACATGCAGCTGCAGCACACGAGAAGCCCACTTTGGAAAGACCTATTGAATCGGGCCAAGGTCCTCCTCAGAGATGGCTCCGAGGTCCCCGAGCCTCAGCTGTGAGCAGCATCGGGGAATCCTCTTCTCCATTCCAAAGGAGCACACAGGACAGCTGAACGGCAGCCAGTGGACTCAACACCCCACACAGCATCAGATTCAAACATGGCAGCAGGACAGGCTTAAAGTCACCTGAGGATGGAGATCATGTCTAGCTTGATCAGGCTAGACCAGGCAGCAGATGTGCTCCGAGTTTGGATCCTTCAGGGTTGGCTGTGAGCCTCTGCTCAAGCTGCTTCCGGCCTCAGTTTCCTCCATCTGCATGATAAGCATAATATCCCCTGCTGGAGTCCTGCCTCCCGGCACCCATGCCCTGTCCTGATTCTTCGGGCCTGGATTAAGATAAGTGTCTAACAGAAAACTTTGGGAAACCTTTTATTAACATCCTGAGCTCAGCCTAGCTCTGAGAACAATCCCCTGCATGTGAGGGACTTCCCCCCCAAAAGAAGCAATGACAAGAACGTCAATGAAAGGTTGGAAAATACTTTTCCTATCGGACCCTCCCAGGTACTTCCACCACCTCCAGGAGGCTACAAGTACCTGGAGGAAGGTGGGAGTGGGGCAGTTCAAGTTTTCACCAGGACCTCTCCAAGTCTCTGGAGGTTAAATGAGATGCTGAGGCTAAAATGCCCTGGGAAGTGATGGTGATGATGAGCCAGGAAACATGGTCACTGTCAGATGTGAGCAGCAAGGCTGAGGTTTGGCAAACAGACTGAAACCTGCCTCCTGGGAGTAACAGCGTCATACTCAATAGCTGTGTTACATTAAGTTAAAGCAGTCACAGGAGCCCTGCTGGCGCAGTGGTTAAAGTGCAGCTCAGCTGCTAATGGAAAGGTTGGCAGTTCAAACCCACCAGACGGTCTGCAGGAGAAAGACGTGGCAGTCCGTGTCCGTAAAGATTTACAGCCTTGGAAACCCTATGAGGCGGTTCTACCCTGTCCTATAGGGTTGCTATGAATCAGAATCGACTTGACGATAGTGGGTTATTTATTTATAGGTAAACACCATCTTTGCTGTTCTACTCTGTCCTGCAGGGTCTCTATAAGTTGGAATCGACTCAATTGCAGTGGATTCGGGTTTTTTGGCTTTAGTTACCCCATGGAGAAAATGGCCATGATAAGACTTCTGACACCCCACACTGGAGTATTTGTGAGGATAAAAAATGAAATACATTTTGAAATAGAAAGTGTAAGGTACTGGTATTCTTTTTGTTTTCCTTTTTTCTCCTTACTCCCCCGGCCTCCCAGTGGCTGATAACCACCAATCTTTTGTCTGCAGGACTGAAATGAACTCCACCAGCCTGAGCGAATCCCTTTCTGGCCTTCACTTCCCTCTGGAAGGTGATCAGCCAGTCTCAAACACGATTCCACCAACTCTGGGCCTCCATGACCAGGAAAGCCTGTCTTCTCACCATAAACACTCCAGGGTCAAGAATTAGCCAGGAGCAAGTCAGCAAGTGACTGGTGGCACTACGGCCTTCCCTTTGCTTAGAACTGCAGTTTCCCAACCCCACACTGGAATAATCATCCTTTATATTTGGAGTCCTTGGGTGGTACAAACTGTTAGCACACTTGGCTGCTAACTGAAAGGTTGGTGGTTCAAGTCCACCCCAAGGTGCCTTGGAAGAAAGGCCTGGTGATCCAAAAAAATCAGTCATTGGGAACATTATGAAGCACAGCTCTACTCTGACACACAGAGTCGCTGTGAGTTGGAACCGACTTGATGGCAACTGGTTTCGATTTTATATTTGCCTAGTGCTTTGTAGTTTTCAAAATATTTTTCTGCATAGTTTTTCATTCATCTTCCCATTGACCTGAGTAGAGTGGTGATTATTATATATGGGAAAACCGAGGCTCAGGTGATGAAATGGCTAATCAAAGTACAATGCTTAGGTACTGAAGGGTCCATAAGCGAAAATGACTTATTAACGAACAAGCTTTTCCTCCTCCCCACACACAGCCTAAATGGCAGCATCACTAAATGCAAAGCTTTTAGGTGAGAGAAAGAAACATGGTGGATCCACGGCAAAGGTAGCCTAACATCTTGTTTCATCACCAACAATAATTAGCATTTGGGGGCTCTGCCCACGTGCTGAACCTGCTGCCAAGCCCTCTAAGGAAAGACTGCACTCAATCCTTACAAACCCCCACGGAAGGGACATAGTAAAGCTCAAAAAATGTCTGCTGTGTGAATATGTAACATTCTCCCATGCAAAGAGGCTATTTAAGGACTTCAACAAGTTCATTACAAAATCACAGATCCTTTGAACTCAGAAGGATCCTAGGGCTAGCGCTTGAACTTGAAGACACAGAAATGAGATCTGTGTTGTCCCACCACTTGAGGTATCTACATCCCATGGACCCAGAATTGGGAACGCAGCCCAAAAGGGTGGGGCAAAAAGTGAGTATCGTCAGTAAAAGGATGGGCCGGATGAAGAACGGCTAGAAGAAAGCGCTTTCAATAAATGACATTCAGACCATGAGAAACTGAGCCTCGGAAAGGTTAAGTAATTTCCCAAGGTCACATGTGTCCAAGTTGAGTCAAGTTGGATATGAACCAGCTTTGCATGAAGTCAAACCCTGCAAGTTTCCACCATTATTCCATCGCCTACAGCTAGCCACAAATCTTGGACGATCTTAACAGTGGAGAAAAAAGCATTTGATGCCTTTTCGAGGGAGTGGTTCGGAACTCAAATAGCTGCTTTCCCTTCCTGGCTCTGCCTGGTGGGGAAGGACATGGGACCAGCACTCTGGAATCTCAGACAATTGTCCTACACCTGCTGTCAGTGACCTTGCCCAGTGCCCTCTCTTACTCTCAGAATCCCCTTCAGCAAAATGTGGAAAACTACAATAGGTCTGTCACACCTCGACCTCTTCAGAAAGTCTGGAGGAGGATATTTTTGTAGGACATACTTGGATTTTTCCTGTGGAAAAAGGACTGTTTGGAACTTAAGATATCCAGTTTGGTGGCAGCTTACCGATTTGTGAGAGGCAGTGACCACTGGATTGGGCGGCTGGGAAGCTTAATTTCAAGGCTGATGAAGTGCTCACAGAATAAGATCCAAGCTACCTGGGATGGTCCAGTTCTCCCACCTCATCTCTCTCCACCTTCCTTTTTAACGACTAGGTTCCACCCCAACACACACAACATTCTAGCTCATGATGGCCTCATCCTTTGCACTGGCTGTTTCCTCTGCCCAGAATGCTCTCCCCCTAGTTCTCCACATGGCTGGCTCCTCCTCTTCATTTAGGTCTTAACTCAAATGTCACCTCCTCGGACAGACTCTCCCTGACCATCCTGGCTACTGCTGGCCCCCACCATACCTTATTATCCTCACAACATCCTGCTTTCTTTTTCTCGTATTACGTACCACTATCTGAAATTAGAAGCCCCGGTTGCGCAGTGGTTAGGAGCTCGGCTGCGAACCAAAAGGTCAGCAGTTCGAATCCACCAGCCACTCCTTGGAAACCCCGTGGGGCAGTTCTACTCTGTCCTATAGGGTCGCCATGAGTCGGAATCAACCCAACAGCAACAGGTTTGGCTTGGTTTATCTGAAATGATCTTTTTTTGGACTGTGTTTGCTTATTCATTATCTGCTTTCCTCCACTAGAAAGGAAACCCCAGGAGGACAGGGGCCTCATCAACCTTGTTACAGCTTTATCTCAGCATCTAGACAATGCCTGGCACAGAGTAAAGCTCAAAAAATGTCTGCTGTGTGAATACTTGAACATTCTCCCATGCAAAGGGGCTATTTAAGGACTTCAGCCAGTTCATTACAAAATCACAGATCCTTTGAACTGGGAAGGACCCTAGGGCTGGTGCTTGAACTTGAAGACACAGAAATGAAGATCTGTGTTCCCTTACTACTTCAGGTATCCACATCCAGTGGACCCAGAATTGGGAATGCGGCCCAGAGGGGTGGGGCAGAAAATATGCATTGACAGTAAAAGGATGGGCTGGATGAAGAACAGCTAGAAGAGCAATCTTTCAATAAATGACATTCAGACCATGGGAAAGAACCAGGTAACAATGGGAAAATAACCACGAGGACGGTTCCTCCCTATTCTCCCCATATGTCCCCAGCACTCTGCTTGAGCTTCCAGTGTTGTCCTCACTACACCAAATTCTGCATCAAGCCAGAATTATTTATAGGGTTCTGGCATCAACAACAGAGTTCCTGGGTGGTGCAAACAGATAATGCAATCTGCTGCTAACTGAAAGGTTGGAGGCAGTTGTGCAGAGGCAACTCAGAAGAAAGGCCTGGTGATCTACTTCTGGCATATCAGCCATTGAGAACCATGTGGAGCGCAGCTGTACTCTGACACACCTGGGGTTGCCATGAGTCAGAGTCAACGCCACAGCAACTAGTTTGGCTAGGTTTGGTGTCAACAACAGACTACAAGCAAACTTTTACAAATTCCCTTTTATTCCTCTACCCTGTGCCCCTCCCCCAACAGAGACGCTGGTGTGTGTTCCTGTTTAATATGTACTGCTTTATGATTTTTTTAATCAGTATTTCATTTTTGGTGAAAATATACACCGCAAAGCCCACTCTCATTCCACGGTTTCTAGACGTAATAGTCAGTGACATTGGCTACATTCTTCACATTGCGTCAACATTCTCTTTATTTCTGTTCGAGTTGTTTCACTCCCATTGACTTAAACTCCCTGTCCCTCAATGCTCTTATGAAATTCAAATGAATGTAAATGCTATCATTCAATGCCCTCATCTGCTTCCCGCCTTTTGGTCAGCAGTATGCTTTCAAGATCCATCTACGTTCTGATGGGCACCTAAATCTACTGCTGTTGCTGCTGCATAATGCCCTAGGATGTCATCTGTCAGTTGACCTGCCCACTTCGCTAGGTGACATCTAGACTGCTTCCAGCTCTCCACCACAACAAATAACGCTGCCAAGAAAGCGTCCTCGTATCAGCCCCTGTGGACCCATGCAAACATTTCTTTGGGAACTGCTTGGTCATAGGGTAAGTATGTACTCAGTGTGACTAAGACAAGTCCAACAACTCTCTGAGCTGACTGCACCAGCCTGCAGACTCGATGTCGATCCCAGCTTCCCTGCAAACACCTGGCAGCACGTGTCTTCCTCATTTCGGCCAGCCCACGGGGTGGTTAGCTGGTTGGCATGTCTCTGATGACTAAAGGGGCTGGAGCAACTCTTAAGATGCGTATTAGCTTGTTAGAGGCTTCCTCAGCTGAAAACTGCCTGTTCATACCCTCTGCCCATTTCTAGTGTCCTCCTTTTCACCACAGCTGCTTACAAACTTTGTCCAAAGTATCCACTGGCAGACAGAAAACCTTAAATTTGATATAATCAAAATCTAAGAAAACTTGAGAACAGCAACCATTTCTCAGTCCTCCAATTCCTGTTTCCTGAGCACTCATAAAATACCACATACTGAGTTAGGTGCTGCGGACCTAAAGGAGAAGAATGTCTTTGGACCCTTAAGCAGCTTACAGCCCACTGGGGACATACATATACATATATGTATTCGATCAACTATAACAGACACAGGGACCATGGCCACAGGGGGTTGTGCAAGGTGCGGCGAGGGGGTTAAGAAGATTTCAGGGGGGTGGTGGCCAAGGTGTCAAGGCTGAGCCAAACCCTACAGTGACGTTTCAGCCAGGCAAATGGAACAGCACATGCAAAGGCCCAATCTGGGGAACTCCAAGGAGCCTGCTATGGCTGAGGTGTAGAGTGAAGTAAGAGTTGGCTACAGAGGCTGGACAAATTGCAACAGGTCACGTAGAAGGGGCCCAGGTTCTCTCCAGTGCAGTACAATGGGACATCATGCTTTCTTGCTCTCGCCACAGCCACTGGCAAGGTGTCCTAGACACCACCTGCTGCACTCAACAGAAGAGTTTGGTTCAGGGACCTAAAGATCTGGGCTCACCTTAGCTACAGCTGCAATGCACTGAAGTCTCAGAGAAGCCTATGGACGGAAGATTCTAGAAAGAAAGGGGCTCATAACACCCAAGTGCAACTATCAAGGCAGATCAGAGACATCCATTGAACAGGTTTGGTTTGTCTCGAAAGAAGTGCAGCTTCCCAGCCTCAGATGAAGGTTGCTGCTTCTCTTGCCTCGAGGAAAGTTCTCAGCCATAAAACTCCTCAACTGTCAAGTGTGCGTGTGCCAGAAATGTTCCAAATAAAGCCATTAGTGGCACAGCAGAATCTTACCCAAGACCCTACCAGGATCTCTGTTGGCCAGCTGTTTCCTCCTGAATCCAAACCATTTTCACACTCAGTAATGGTAATTTAAAAAAAAAAAAAAACAAAACGTCATTCGTAGAGAATTATTTCACTTCCAGCCATGTGACTGGCCTAATTTTTTCCACAGACAGAGAGGAAATCCATATGCACAGACACACAGCAGCCAAGCACTAAGGCCCAGAGGAGGAGGATGCCAGGAATCTGAAGTCACCGCACCCCCGGGAACCAGGTCTCTCGGTACTCTCGATTTCTCTCCCCCACGCTGCCTCCACCTTCCTTCACAGGGAGATAAATCTTGTAGGGCAGCAATTTTTATCCTTTGGGGCTGATCTTCACCTGGCTCTCTTCCTCTCCTCTAACATACACACAGTCCCAGTCATACCTTCAGTCTGTGAAATGAATGCCCTTCGCTTCTTGACCCTTCACAGCAGCCCCACCAGCTGGGTGTGCTCAGAGCTGCAAAGAGGGGAGGAGCTGGGGCCCCTGAGACAGGTGCTCCCCACATCCCTCTTACCTGTTGTTGTTCATTGCTGCTGAGTCAATTCCAACTTATGGTGACCCCATGTGTGTCAAAGTAGAACTGCTTCCTAGGGTTTTCAAGACTGCTCCTGTCTTCCGAAGCGCCTCTGGGTGGGTTCAAACCCCCAACCTTTCCACTCAGTAGAGGAGCACTTAACCGTTTGCACCATCCTGGGGCTCCACCTACCAGAGGTGTTTTCCAACACAATCTCTCTGACCACCTTTGCTCTAAGATGGCTTCCAACTCTATTGCTAGAGAAAGGGAGCTATTTTCCCAAGAGTGGTAGTTAACTGCCCAAAACCAGCGACACTGTCTTGAGGCCTCCTACTTAGGACAAGAGGTTCCCGCCTGCAAAGGACCATGGCAGCCCAAGGTAGGAGTCCAGTACAGCTGAGAAATGAGGCTGAACCTAACCTGAAGCCACACTTTTGCCCTCAATAGTGAGTGCCCAAGTTCTCACACAGAGAATGTGGGTTGCTGTTTCCCTCACCTCATCAACCACCAACAGTTGAGTGCCTCCCTGCATATTCGAAAGCTCTTAGGGATCCACACCCTTACCTCAGGGTCAGAGAAGCAAAAACCCACACACTAAGAGATTTACTAATAAATTGTTGTTGTTGTTAGTTGGCCTTCGATTCATGGCAACCTTATGAACAACCGAATAAAATGCTGTCAGGTCCTGCACCATCTTCACGACTGTTGGTATACTAATAAATTAGAATCCCCAAAGTCTCTTTCAGTTGTGAGAACAGACCTGTGGGTGGAGATGGGGGTGGGGAGGAAGTCATGCCTCAGAAGCATTTGATCTAAAAAGCAACAGCTGAATTCTCCCTGAGACCCAAACGGCCTTTCCCACTCTCGAGGGAGCCAGTGTGTGGTGAGCCTGGGAGTGGCACCTGGATCCCATAACTCTCGGGGCTCTGCTCCCAGCCAGAACTGTTTACAATTACATACACCAACCCAGCATCAGATGGGGCGGGAGATGGACGCTTGCCCACTGAGAAGCCAGGAGGTCAATGGGAAAAAATTATTTTCGTCAATGTTGAGCCTTCATGTTTGAAACTTTAATCCAAACAATGGCAATGTTCTCATGCTCCCCTGGACAGATGTCAATCCTTCCTCTGACACTAACTTCCAATGAGCTTCGGAGGGTGGTGGGAGGAGCCTGAAAAGGGCTAGGACTGTATTCCTCCCCTTGGCAATCCGTAGGTCACAATGCTTTCAGGATCGAGAGAGAGGAAAACAACTCCTTTCCAGGGAATCCCAGTCATCGTGACAGTACCCTGTACTAAGCCAGGTGGAGCGGCTGGTGAGGTCCCATGGTGAGCAAATGGTTTGGGCATGAAGGTTGAGGAGGGCGCCATTCTTTGCAGCAAGCCAGGAGAAACCACCATCTTCTTGGGCAGCAGGAGCAACGGAGAGCAGATTTTCATTCTGGCCTCCTCTTCCAAGAAGAAAGGAGATGTTTCTTGTCGGCTCAGAACCACCCCACTGTCCCTATCTGCCGCTGAGGTCAGCAGCTCCTCCTGGGAAGGCTGGAGTTCTAGCCACAGCTATGAGAAATGAGTCAGAGACCACCGGAGACTTTTCTGGTCTCAGGTTCTCAGTGGGAATCCCTGTTCTAGACTCAAGACCCAGGAGACCTGAATAGAACTGGAAGAGTAAGAAGGTAGGAGAAAAATCAAGAGGGGAGAACAAGCGGCAGAAAGGAGAGAGCTGTGTGGGCAGGAGGTGTGCGCTGGGGGCCCCCAAGAGGGGCCCTGGAGCACCTAATGTGTTGTGTGTGATGGTTTTGTGATCAACCCAGCCTGCCTGGCTACAGGCTAACTTTTGGGGCATCTACGATGTCACTGACTTCAGTCAAAGACAGGCTTCCACTGTCCCCAGAGACAGGAGCCTCATCCAGCTCCAGCACCTGCGGTGGCTCTCTCTGGAGATCCCCATGGGCTCCAGGCTCCTGCAGCTGTTGCAGCACAAGTGTGTCCGAAGTCATAGAGGCAATACTTACTGCCCGTGACCGTCACGCACACCACGATCCTCAGCCACAATTCCAGCAACATCAACAGTAGGAACCCCATCTCTAACACGTGCTAGAAGTTGAGTGATCCACCTCTGCCAGTATTTGTCGAGGACCGGCCACAGTACACTGGGTACGAAACTATGCATTTGAGCAGCAGGTGTGAGGTTGTCCATTGCTAGGCCGGGGGGATGGCTGGCAAGGTCCCATGGTGCCCAAGATCTACCACTTCACCACCCTTTGTCTTCTTCCGCTTGTGCAGGAAACTGCCAGGCAGAAACTACAGGGAACTTCTGTTAACTATATAATACCTTATGGTGGTGTCCATCTTTATTTCTTCAAAGAATGTGCCAGAAGGGGAAGACAAAACAGGTCTGGCAATGCAACGGGTAGTAGAGTGGTGATCATCTCAGGCTCATACGGTACCCGAGATTATAACTTGAGAATGTTTGCCCCCTGAGGAGACCCAGTACCATGAAGATGAGATGTCCCAAGCAAACTTGCTACCCAATAGGTCCCAGCCCTGATACCAGGGACACAAGCACCCTAGCAGAGTTCCTTTCCAAAAGGACCCCATTTGAATTTTAGTAAACCAGCTCAATATGTTCTAAGACTGTGGGTACTAAATAAGTCAGTGAAACCTCCAGACAATAAGCTCATTCAACACAATCTTTTTTTCTCCCCCCATCTGGGGACTTGAATACAGAGAACATGAATAAATCCTGTTGTGTAAAAACTGAGGAAGAAGAAAAGGGAGGGTGGAGGATGGAAGGAAATGGCAGGATTCCCACTTGTCAGTCTAACAAGGACAGGAAGGTTAAGACAGTCTCAACAATCCGAAAGGATGGCGGTGTGCCAGGGTAGCCCTGGGGAGATGCTGGCAACTGCCAGGTAAAGAAGTATCTGGAATTTCCCCACCCACATGCCCCCAGCTTCTCCTTTGCATAAGACAGCCCTCCTAACCCTGCAGTTGTTCTAGAAGTGGGGCCTTGGGATGCCCCAAACGTGGCTCTTCTTAGGTGGACCAGCCACAAGCCAGGCCTGACACAACATCAGGGCAGTTTCACTTCAAACATCCCTGCTCAATTAGAACTAAAGACTGTACCAGTTACTATTCTGAACATCCCGGAGCAGGTGAGATCAAACAGAACAGCCTTAGTGACCAGCGGCTTGGATGTTGTGACTAAGAAGAGTTGCAAAGACACAAAGACAGACCCAGCTCCCCGGACACAGAGCCCGAAAAAGTTCACCTGAAGAATAGGCTAAAACCTGCATGAGGTTTAGAGTCTCTGGGGCAGCGTAAACATTTAAGCACTCAGCTACTAACTGCAAAGGTTGGCAGTTCAAATCCACCCAGAGTTGCCTTGGAAGGAAGGCCTGGCGATCTGCTTATGAAAGCTCACAGCCATTGAATGCCCTACGGGACACAGTTTCACTCTAAAACACGTGGGGTGGCCATGAGTCAGAATGAACTCGATGGCAACTGGTTTCTGACTTTTAAAAAATGGGAACGATTAAGATCTTAAGATTCCATTAGGATCACCAGAGTTGTCGGCCCTCATTCCTGTGGGATTCCAAATCCCATCTCCTGAACTGGTGCAGTGAGGGCCGGTGATTCTGCCCTTGAAACTTCTCCCAGCCTGAAAACAAGAGGACTGACTCCTGTTATCACATGGGACTCAGTGCATTATTCTGATAAATCATGGTTCCCCCCCCCCCCCTCAAAATCCATCCTAGCTAGCACAGACAAGCAGGATTGCCAAAAACAAAAAGTCAACCAGGAGACAATTATGGTGCAGACTTGGGTACTCAATTTCAATTCAAAAAAACTTTATTGGAGGGGGGACAAAAAAAGACTTGCAGAAAGACTGCCAAAATCAATACATTAGATCCATGGGTGCGGAGCAGCAGAGTTCCCAGGGTGGGAAACCCAGAGCTAATGCTCCTATACTCCACAGCCCTCCTGGGCTCATCCAGCGCCTGGACTTCAGGGAAGCTGCTTTTCCTTTGCGGCCTCCACTCTCAGTAAACAGAGGGAAAGCTTCCACCATTACAACATTTGTGCCTGATGGACAGTCTCTGGTATTTCGGATATTGCAAGCCATGGGCCCTTGATCTTTTTGTTTTGTCCCAAAATTCTTCACCCTCTTCTCCTTTGTACCACCTGTAGTACAGTGGTTTACACGTTGCTACCAGGCTGGAAGCTATGCTACTGGTATGTTAAATACCAGCAGGCTCACCCATGATGGGCAGGTTTCAGCAGATCTTCAAGACTAGAAAGGCCTGGCCATCTACTTTCAAAAATTAGCCAAGGAAAACCCTACGGATCACAACAAAATACTGTCTGATACAGTTGTAGAAGATGGGTCTCCTGTGTTGGAAGGCATTTAAAATACAGTGACCACAACAATGGACTCCAGCATACCAAGGATTGTGAAGATGGTGCAGGACCAGGCAACATTTTGTTCAGTTGCTCATGGGGTCACCATGAGTCAGAGCCGAGCCAAGACAGCAGCCGACATCCCCTGCAGGAGCAACCACATGAAGACCTCAGCTTCTAGTTACAACCCAGGATCACCAGCCCTGTGCTTAATGAGTTCATCTTTTACCACAGCCTCACATGCAGCTACATTTTTAGTCAGCTTCACTGCGGTTATAATTTATACACAGCCAAAACATGCCCTAAGCACACAGTTCTGTGAGTTTTGACAAATACATACAGCTGTGTTAACTTCTACCGCAATCAAAATATCGAACATTTCTAACATTCCAAAAATTTCCCTCATACCCCTTTGTAAGCAACCCCTATTCCCTACCCTCAGCAATGATTGATAAGTTTTCTTTCCCTATTGTTTTGCCTTCTGGAAAGTCGCATAAACGCAATCTTACAATATACAGCTTTTGAATCTGGGTTCTTTCAACGAGCATAGTGGTGGGTATCACTAGTTAGTTATAAATTGCTGGTTTTTAAAACTTAGGCTTTTACTTTCTTGCCAAAGAGATGAAATGATTGGCTCTAGCTCATCTTCAGTAGTTCAGTGCCAGAATTCTCACCTTCCACGCAGGAGATCTGGCTTCAATTCCTTGCCACTAACACGTCATGTGCAACCACCACCCATCTGTCAGTGGAGGCTTGTATGTTGCTATGATGTTGAACAGGTTGCAGCAGAGCTTTCAGACCAAGACAGACTAGGAAGAAAGGCCTGGTGATCTACTTCTGAAAATCAGCCAGTGAAAACCCTATGGATCACAATGGTCTGATCCACAGCCAGTCACAGGGATGGTGCAGGACCAGGTGGCGTTTTATTCCTTTGTGCATGGGGTCTCCATGAGTCCGGGGTCAACTCAATGAAAACTAACAAGCAGCTCACCTTTGCAATGAAGAAATAAACATCTTGATTTTGAGGCTTTCACTAAAGCTGAGGCCTGGGAATAGACTAAGCCTCTATCTCAGTTTGCCCAGGACTGCAGGCTTCTTAGTAAGCAGAACTTTCAGTGCTAATAATAGCAAAGTTCCAGGCAAACCGGGACAGCTGGTCACCCTACCTGAGACAGCGACATAAGATGGCACCTCACCCAGCTCCGCCTCCTCTGGTGCCAGCAGGCCGCCACGCTCTGAGCTAACAGCTGACTCTCCATCCCTTCCTGATTTAATCAGAAGCAAAAGGCTGAGCTGCAATCAGCGGGGGCTGAGTGGCTATACTGCTCCCCAGACTCCACCAGGCCTGCAGCTGCCTTTGAAGTCCTGGGAGGGGCTCAAGGACGTTAGAGGAGAACTCGGGGTCTGTTTAGAGAACCACAGAGCAGGGCTTCTGTTGGAGTCAGCTCCCGCCCCCACTCCTCCCTACCGCTTAAACTCCCACCAAGAGACCAGACATGAACATTCCCTGTGCTCCTTCTGATTTTGTACCAGTCCAGGCAATGCCCTCCAGGGTCATGCCAGCTCCTACTGTTTTCTCTTCCCCCATCAAGGGGAATTTGGAGAGTGAAGCCCTGATGGCTTCACAGTGGTGGCATAGTAGCTAAGAGCTCGGCTGCTAACCACGAGGTCGGCAATTTGAATCCACCAGCCGCTCCTTGGAAACCATATGGGGCAGTTCCACTCTGTCCTATAGGGCCACTATGAGTCTGAATCAACTAGACAGCAATGGGTTTTTGTGGGGTTTTTTGTTGTTGTTGTTGTTCTGAGACCAATCAGGGAGAAGGTGAGAGCCACAGAAAAGAAAATTAGTGAAGAACTCTACTCGTTCAGGTTATCTCTGCCTTTCATTGTCTTTCAAGCTTTTGATTGCTTTGCATAAGGTGTGGAAAATTAATAATAACGTAAATTATTCTTGTCCATGGAAAAGCAGATTTGTGTTGAGTAGAATGCAATTATTGCCTGTAGATACACCTGGTTTGCATTTATTTGCAAATTCATTTCAGAATGTCTTATTCTCCATATGATTCTACTTTGAATGCTTCTTGGAACTGGTTGTAGCATCTTACTGGTCCCCTCTCATTAACTAAGGAGTTAAATAAAATCTTTGACATGAGTTCATTAAAAAAATGAAAATTAGAAAGAGCTCAAACCTCTTGCTAGATTTTAAGAGCTTTGCCTGTATAAACTTACTGAGACATCAAAGGAAGGGCAGGTAGGACCAGGATGCGGCTTCACATGTAAGGCTTAAGAATGAGCCAATGGCTTGCCTATCTCCTTTCCAGATGGCATAAGAGGGGAATACAGGGATATTGTCTCTGAGAAGCTGGATCACTGGGAATTGGCTGAGAATCCCCGACTCAGAGCTCCCAATAGCTTCAAAAAGCAGCTGATGGCCACAGGTGGTGTCCAAATTAACTCGGAGGACTCCCACAGAGAAGGCAGGGCCTGGTGGAGTCACAACCACATCACAGAGGTTTCAGGGCACCTGCTTCCCTGACTCAGTTCAACATCTCCCCTTCTCAAAGTATTTACCTGTAGCCCTTACAAGGTATTCCACCCAGGGCTCCGAACCAGTTCATTCTGGTCTGAACCTCTGCTGAGAATTTGCATTTCCATCCCACATATACTGAATCAGAATCTACAGTTTAACAAGATCCCCAGGTGATTCTTATGTATAATAAATTTTGAAAACCACTGCTCTACTAGTGGTTCTCAGAACTGGTCCTAACCAGCAGCATCAGCATCACCTGGGAACTTGTTAGAAATGCAAATTTTCAGCAGGGGTTCCAACCCAAAGGAGCTGGGTTCCAAGCCCTGATTCCACCACAAGGCCTGTGAGGCGAGTTAGTTAGTAGTCATTATCCTCACTTTTGCAGATGAGGAAACAAGGCCCAGAGACATTAATTGACTTGCCCAAGGTCGCACAGCAAGTTAGTGACAAAGGCCAGATTAGAACCCTGAGCCCCTGAGTGCCCAGGCTCCATAAGCTCCTACCCATCCACCCAGAGCCATGGGCTGAGGCAGGTCTGCGCCCTTGGGAGCACTGGGGTAGGTGAGCTGCTGCAGAGGGCACAGGCAGGCTCATACTCACAAGCAGAAACCTGCAGGATCCTTCTCTGTACCACCAGACAGCAACAGCTCTGTGCTGCAACAGAGAAATAAGGCTCAAGTCGGGGACACCCACGGTGGCCATGGCGGGCTTTCATCTCCACTTCTGGAACGTGGCTTTGAGAGTTTGCTGCATGTCCTTTTGTGAATCAGATCTGCTCTTCGGGGCCACAGCACAGGACAACAAGTGCTCCCTTTGCCTGGAATTCACTCGTTCACTCATTCCCCAAGCATGTGTCAAATGCACCCGTTGCTGGGGAGGGACACTTGGAGGAAAAAGACAAAGTCCCTGCCAGAAGGGGAAGTTTAGCATGTTAATTATAAGACAAAGTGATATTAATTCAACAAGTAGTTGTTGGGTACCTACTATGTGCCCTAGGTGGCGCAAACAGTTTGTGCTTGACTACAAACCTGAAGGTCGATGGTTCAAACCCACCCAGCAGTACCACAGAAGATAGGCCTGGAGATCTGCTTCCATTAAGATTATAGCCAAAAACAAAACCCTATGGAGCAGTTCTACTCTAACACGTGAGTCAAACTGACCAACAGCAACTAACAACAAGAACTACACTATGTGTCAGTCATTGATGGGGCTATACAAAAAGGTATTGAGGGAACACTGAAGAAGTCAAGGAAGGCTTCATGGAAGAGGAGGAACATTTTCATTGAGTAGCTGGGGCCTTACTGGCTGAAGGGATACTGATGAAGAAGGGATGAGTCTGAAAATGGCTTTGAACATTTCTTTATAAATAAATCCTTACTGTTATTAGAACAGGAATTCAATCCTTTAGAAACTCAGTTCCCAGTGACTTTGAGTTACTGTCTAATCCCTGTAAGCCTCAGGTGACCTGGCTCTGGAATGGGAGTGAACAATCCACTGTGGTTCAGAGGGTGGTTCCGGGTTGAACTCACAAACTTTGGAGCTGCCTTCACACAAAAGTCCTTGAGAATCAAATTCCTCACATGGCCTACGGCATTCTCGTTCCCACTAAATCTGCTGCTCTTCAGCTCTCAACAGGAAATTGGTTTTATTTATAAAAATCGCAGTCCTAAACTGACCTTTGTTGGGCTACCCACCCACATTCCCTCCCTCACTTCCCTCTTCTCCAAAGACACGGCCTCCCTCCAAAGATTCCTCAGTGACCACAGAACAACCAGCACTGAAGAGTCCCAGCAAAGTCCCATGAAGGAACCCTGGAGGGCGTGCTCTAAAATAGCGACTGTGGTGAGCTGAACTGTGCCCCGAAAAAAGACATGTTCAAGTCCTAACCCCAGGTACCTGTGAATGTGGCCTTACTTGGCAATACAGTCTTTGCAGATATAGTTAGTTAAATTACAATGAAGTCACACCGGATTAGGGTGGGCCCTAGATCCAATGACTACTGTCCTTATAAGAAAGCCTTGTGCACACAGACACACAGGGAGAACACGACCATGTGAAGACAGACACAAGAGATGGGAGTGAAGCAGCCACAAGCCAAGGAATGCCTGGGGCCACCAGAAGCTGGAAGAGGCAAGGAAGGATCCTCCCCTAGCGCCTTCAGAGAAAGCATGCCTCGCCAACACCTTGATTTTGGACTTCAAGCTTCCAGAACTGTGAAAGAATACATTTCTGGGGTTTTAGGTCACCCAGGTAGTTTGTGGTACTTTGTTACAGCAGCTCTGGGACACTAATACAGGGGCATCGAGACCTGGAGAGGTGACTCACACAAGCAAACAGAACAGGCAGGTTGTTTCCCGAGCCACTATTTTCTTCACGACACCCTGACTGCTCTCCTTTATGTCTCAGCCTGGACTCTGGATAGAAGATGCCATCCTCCCCGGGTTTGGGAAAAGTCTCCCTTCTCTAAATGACAGAAGTCTTTAGAGAAACATTTCCCATCACTGAAGGGATTTAGAAGAAAACTGGCACGGCTTCTGAAGCTTTTGAACCTGCTTTTGAACCTCCTTTTGAACCCCCTCCCTGTCCCTTTAATTGTGCTTGGAACCAGCCCAGTTCTCAGCATTGCCCACCCTTCAGAAGAGGGGAAGGGCCCAAAGCAGAATTCTCCGGCCCCGACCTGGCCTTTGGGCACCAAAGGTGACCTCTCAACATTTTTGTTTGAGACCATTTCACTGCCAAAGCATTGAGGCTCCCACACAAAGAGCTTCGAAGTCACAAGGGCTCAGGGTCAAGTGCAGCAGTGAGCAAACCCCAAGTTTAGGATTCTAAAGTATCACATTTGAGAATGTTTTTAAGCAGTGTTCCCATAGCCTCTTAAAGTCTATAATCGCTTATGGTGAATTACATCAGATTTCTGCAGGTATTACAAGATTTGGTTAAGGCCTATCATTTGAGTATGCAGTGGGTAGCATTTTCACTCCACACTTAATTGCCCAGGTAAGGAAGGTTGAGTATTTTTCATTTTGTCATTCCATTCTTTTAAGGAAATATCTTTGAGTCAATGGTTCTCAATTTTGGCAGCTGATGAGAATCACCTGGCGACCTTTAAAAACTACAGTGGCCAGCGCTCACCTCCATACCCATTAAATCAGAATGTCTTGGGTGGCGCCTATCTGTCCGTATTTTTCTAAAGCTCCCAGATGCCTCCCATGTGCAGCTGAAGTTAAGAACCACTGCCTTAGGTAGAAGCTCAACAGGGAAAAATCTGAGCTCCTAGGCATGGAAAAATGACAAAGCCAAAGGATCCCTAAAAGTGTAATGAACATGATCAATTTGTCCACCTCTTTTTAATTTGCTGTTCTTTTTCAGACCTTCCCTGACCCACAGGCCTCGGGATTCCCATAACAACCTTCCCAGTATTTTTCCTGGCTTGATTCTTCACAGGGGGAGGTGGAGAGCTAAGCGCCCTCTCTCAGGACAAAGGGAATCAGACACAAAAGAACATAGGAAAAGAATTGCAACCAATTTCTGAGATCCAAATTAAAGTCTGAGTATCTCAACCATGGTGATTTGGATCCAAATGTGATGCAACCTCAGGAAGCTTCAGCATGGACACTCCAAGTGCAATCCAGAGAGTAGGTCAGTTACATTCGGCCCTGGACACACTCACCAGCTGGAAGAGCACTAGGAACCGGAATTCGGACCACATGGTGTGAGTTCTGCCAATAGGCCACATGCACAGTGATACAAGGATGCCCTATCCAAGTCATAAAAATGAGAACACCCAAGGATGGAACCTTTTCAAGACCCTTGCCTAGAAACCCTGTAGGATGTGACACACAGTCTGAGCATTTTATAAGGATTAACACAAAGAGATTTTCATACAAGATACAGCAACTTTACCATAACTTTTTATGACAACTCTCATGAAAGCTCCATTTCTCTGGGAAGGGACCCCTACACGCCCCTTGTGTTTGCTTGAGAGAGCCATGGCTGGCTAGCAGAACAGCTTGGGAAGGACTGGGAAGAAAATCTGGAAATGGCTGCCATAGACACAGGGTGATTATCCAACAACCCTTTTGCTCCAGAGATCTCTTTACATCCTACAAAACAATAGGAAATCAGCCTTAAACCTAAAAATAAGCTATTTTTGGAGCAAGTACAATAATAAGCAGGCTGGGAACACGGACAAATAATTTCTCCTACATCAACTGCTTTGTAAGAGTTACAAATTCGAGAAAACCTTTGAGAATATGGAGACAGTGGTGGGGCATTCTACCTATTTGGGAGAGGGGGAGCTGAAAACTGGGAATTTAGAAACATAGAATGAGGTATTTAGCAAATGAAAGCGTCCCAAATAACAAGAATTCTTTTCTTTACAACTTTTATCTACGTTCTGAGGGCGCAAGTAAACTTTGCTTTTCCATTTACCTTTGCTGTTAAAACCACTATATCTAGTCACTGCATAATTATTCAGGTTTACCTTTTAAAAAAAAAAAAAAAAAAGCAGGAGAAAGACCACTGATTTAATCAGCATTTCCCTAGTTAATTGCCTTTAATTTTGCACCCATCATCTCTTCAAGGAGTGAGCAAAGCACAGCTCACCTGCTTCTCAAGGGAATGGGGAATTTTATGGGGAGGGCTAAAATCCCCAAATGCCTTGGCTGAGTGATGTAATAAAAATACTAGTAGCATGACACCAGTGAGATTGGAGATGAAGGGAGATTTCTCTCCTGAGTCCAACACTGATGACTTGGCTAAGTGCTCTGCAATCCAGATAATTCTCAAGTCTACCCACTCATCCCTGTGTCTGATTTACTACAAAATTATGAGGCAGATACATGTGTTACCCAAACATAAACACCCAAACTGGCAACTACCATTCCTCCAGTTGGCAAAAATCCAGCTCACTGATTCTTTCTGATGGTGGGAGAATCTGAAACTCCCAAGAGAAAAAGATAACCAAGAACGTTTTATCAAGTCAAGAGCCAAAGTCAAAAGCTATTAAAACGACCACCTTCTGATAATAACTGGGCATTTGTAAGAAAGACCCCAAATGTTATCTTTGCCTTGGCTCATGAAGATTAATATGCTGATTTTAGAAAGTGGCTTACAATCAAGACCTTCACCCCTGCGCTATGCCCCCTCTGCTTCACAGTTTAGGGTAGAGGTGGTAGGGACCCCAGAGGCCAACATTTCCAGTCAGGCGCAACTTGAGGCCTGAATTCTCCGAGAGGGTCCCTCCCCCAAAGGGCGGAGGGGCCGGGGTGGGGGAGGGAGCGGCAAGCTGCCATTTTAGAAGGAGGGGGACTAGGACTTCCTCAAGCGTTGAGGCTGCAAAAGGCCGCATTCAGTCGCTCGGGCACAAAACTGATGTGATCCCCGCAGAACTTGAGATGACAAAAACACCCGGTTAGAAATGTGAGAGGGACTGCAGGGAGGGTTCACAGAAAAGAAACTGAAGGTTGCCAACTAATTTAACCCTGCCCCCCCCCCCCCCCAGCTCTCTTGCTGTTGGCAAAGACCCTTGTCTTAAATGCCAGCACTATCTAGCACTTATTTAGCATTTACCTCTTCGGTCCTCACTGGTGACCCAGACGAGAAGCAGCAGTGATTCAGAGAGTCAAAACACGACTAGTTTAGGGGCGCTAATGCTGGTCCTGAAGGTCCCTTTTATGTCAGTTGCAGACACGAGAAAGTATCGGGAGTGAGATACCTTGGGAATCTGAGCATTCCCCTTTATTACCGTCTCCCAGGGGAAAGTAAGTACAGAAAACAGTATTTCCTCTCGCAAGTTTAGCAGAGACGAGTCCAGCAAAAGAAAACTACAGAGGCTTTCCCAAAGGAAAGCGGGGTGGGGGCGCCCGCATCGTCCCCTTTAAGGGGCAGCTCTCTAGGCGCCTTTTTCAAAGGATCTGCAACCCTAGGCTTCTGGACTCCAGCCGGGACTCGGAGCACGGGTGCGAGCTGGGCACCCGGCACAACTGCGACCGGCCGGCCCGCCCGCCCACCAGGGTTTGGCCACGATCCCGGACCCAGCCAAACCCCAAACTAGCCCAGCTGCGCGCTGGGATAAACCCACGACTGGGACACCTCTGCACGCTCCACCTGCCGGACACCCTGCTCGGCCCCCAACCTCCCACTCCCTCCCCTGCTTGGAGCTTGGAGAAACGGCTCCCCAGAGGCCGGACGATTGGGGCGGCCCCGCGAAGCCCGGAGCGGAACTGCGCCCCCACCCCACCGCCCAAGCTCATCCCCTGCCCGGGCTAGAACACCCAATGACTCACCCTTTGCCCCCAGCGGCGCGGCAGGGTTCCTACCTTCCGCGGGGCTTTCTCGGTCCCTGGCACCAGGGTGAGGGTGGGGGTCGCCAGGTGCACCCTCTCTCCTCCAACAGTTTAGCGGCCCTGCCCGCAGCGCCCGGGAGGATCAGCGGGCAGGAGCCGTGGTGGGTACCTAGGGGCCCACCGTCTGGCCGCGGTCACCCCTCTTCCACCGGGGCTGGGCGGAGACAGCCGGCTCAGCTCACCTGAGTCCCGCAGGTGCCACCCCACGCCTAGTCCCCGCGCCGCGCCCAGACCCTGCGCCCCGACTGCGCGCCCCCACCTTTGTAGCGCTCCATCGGGCCGCGGCGTGCGCTCCTCGGGATCCGGCTGCGCGCTGCGCTCCCCGCGCTCGGCTCCGAGCCCAGGCCGGCCGCGCTGGCCCCTCCCCGTGAGGTCACGCTAGCGGCCGGACCTCCCTGCGCGGCCGCCCGGCCCCACCAGGGCGCGCCCCCCGCCGTGGGGAACTCCGCGGTCGGCCGGGCGGCTCCAATCCGTGCGCCCCCAGCCAGCGGCCGCCGGGCACTTTCCTCTGGTCCGGGCCCTGGGGCGGAGGGAGGGTGTGAGAAAGCGACGTTCCCCAATCCTGGGGTAGGCTGCGCGGAGGGGCGGGCTCGGGCCGCCCTCGAGGAGCCGTTCGCCCAGCTCCCGGGGGTGCAGACCCACTGCCGCGGAGGAGAGGACTGCGGTCCGAGGAGAAGGCCGTGAGACGCCTGGAAGATCTGCGAACTTGGGCCCTCGGCCTTCCTCAAGGGGCGACACGGGGCCAGGGGTGGAGGCAACCCAGCCCTCCTCCGCCTCTTTGGGGAGCGCGTCCACCCTTTCGGCGCCTCTCTGGCCAGCAGCTGCTAATCACACACACGTTAATACTCCCGCAAACATCAACCTGCTGCCCTCCACCTGTGCCCAGTTTCCCAGGGCTCTCCTGAGAGGGCTGGAATTCCTCCTCGACAGGGGTGGGAGCACCCGTCTGCGCTGGAGGGAGCTGTCTTAGCCCTGACTCCCGCCCTGCCATTTGGCCACCAAGTGCCACTCTTCTGCCCTTTATCTTTTGCCACCTGTCCCACCAAGTCCCTCAACACACCCAAGTCCTCCCCGTTTGCCCCCCACAAAGAGATCCATGTCTTAAACTTTTAGGTTTTCCCTTTAAAATCTCAATCGTGGCTTATGTGGGATGCCTGATTTCTCAACAAGTCTCCCTAACCTCCTTGAAGGAACACTGAGGGAGGGTCGTTGTTGTTTTCTAAAAGACTTCTGAATCCTTCCCTGAACAACAGATTTAGCTGTGGTGTTGGAGACCTTGTGCCCCTGCAGACTTAGAAACAGTTTGGTTAGTAAGAGCGGTTAATATGGACGGAGCCGTCCACACAAGCCAGGCATCCTACCAAGGGCTGATAAGTACTGCCTTTTAGTTTCAACAATAACCCCGTGATGTGGGTATTATCATTACCTCTATTGTACAGTTGAAGAAACTGAGGCTTCAGGGGGTTAAACAACTTGCCCAAAGTCATACAAGCTAGAAAAGAGCAGAGCAGACGTTAGACCCAGGTCTCCTTCCAAACGTTCATTCAGAAAATGCTCTTGGAGCTCATAGGAAGAGCCAGGGTGTTTGTTACCATCTTGGGGAAAAGGTAGACAAGTGAACAACACAGACAACACTGCCATGTGTGCTCCAATAAGACAAAGCACAAGGGATTCTGGGAACCCAGGGGAGGGGCTCTGAACCAGCTTGAAGAAGCCTCAGAAGAGGTGGTGGCTGAGCTGTCTCTAGAACCTGAGTTAGATTGGTGAGGTGCCAGGAGAAGTGGAGTGAGTGAGGACAAAGGCAAGGAGGTGAGTCATGTCAGGATTTAGCAGTTCAGTGTTTCTGGAGCCAAAAGCAAGAAGCTGGGAGTGAAGGAGAGGCTTGAGAGATGGGTCCAGAGGATGGGGTGGCACTGAAGGGTGTGGGTGGGGATCCCTCGGAAGTGATAGAGAGGGTGGACTGCAGGAAGCCATTGCACCAGCCAAGTGAGAAGTCACCAGGCGGTGGTAACTGGCACAGGAAGGAGAGGACCAATGGTAGAAATATTCAGGAAGTTCCATGCCAGGGCTCGCTGCCTGAGCACAGGGCGTGAGGACAAGGCAAGAACCAGAGCATGACCTCGTGGTTTTCAGCAACTTGGGTCACTTAGGTGGACAGTGTTACCATTCATGCATTCAATCAATCTTCAATATTACCTGAAGCCCTGCTACGGGCCAGGTGTTACATTACAGGTGTGACAGAGCAGGAGCAGGGTGGACAAGGTCCTGCCTGCATGGGGCTGTTGGGGGTGCAGACAATAAGCAGAAAAAGATGCGCACCCTTGAGGCAGAGACAGGGAAGTGGTGGCGGGTTGGGGTGTTGGGGGGAGAAAGTGAAGGGCCTACAGCGCCTCCAGGGGAGCTGGAGCCCTTCCATGTACATTACGTTATTCAATCCCCACAACCATTCCCCGGGTAGGTGGGGTTTGTGAGGGTTCAAGAAGTAGGCACTCCCTCTACCAACTTGGGGAAGACCAGGTGGAGACTGTGGCAAGAACAAGCCCCCGAGTGGCACAAACAGTTTGCACTTGACTCCTAACCTAAAGGTTGGTGGTTCAAACCCACCCAGTGGCACCATGGAGGAAAGCCCTGGCCATCTGCTTCTGTAAAGATTATAGCCAAGAAAACCCTATGAAGCACAACTCTGTAATACATGGGGTCACCATGAGTTGGAATCAACTTGATGGCAACGGGCTTGGTTTTTTGGTTTAGTGGCAAGAATGCCAACATCTTCAGGGACTCAAAGGACAGGAAATAGTGTTCAGGGGGCCTCACCCCAGCTGGAACTGGGAAATGGATGGATGGGGGCTGCTTTTTTCTGCCTGCTCTTCCTGCCTCCTTCCCTTTCTTTGCCTTGCAAATGGCCCAGCTCTGCCCCCTGCCCCCATTCCGCACTATGACCCCTTGTGTCTGCAGACTAGCACCAATGGGTCCCGGGTTTCCTTTCAATTCTAAGGAAAGAATCCAATTGCTCTGCTCATCATTTGGAAACAAGCTGCAAGTCTCTGCTCACTAGTCAGCCTTGACTAGATCCCAGCCCTGCCATTCAGCTGGGGCCAGCAGGGTGAGATGACACGGTCAGGCCCCCACTCTGCAGGGGCGTGCTGCAACCATCCTTCCCTCAAGAGGGTGGGGCCGGCGTGGCTGGTCCTGCTAAGAGCAAAAGGGAGGTATGAAAAGTGTCTACAAAGGAAGAAGCAAAGGAGGGGACATGCCCAAAGTCACAAAGTTAAGGAATCTCTCATTCAGAACTAGGACTCAAAGACTAGGTTTTCTGACTCCAGATCCTGTGCTTTATCACACCCCTAAATTCAGGCTTTCCTACACCTCTAACTGGGCAAGGCTTTCCCCCAGCAAATCCTCCGGTAGCCGTCTCTTTAAGCTCTTCTGGTAACTGCAGCCCCTACCTGCAGGCCCGGGGTGGTCGGGGGGCCTCAATAGCTCTGTCCAGCCTCATCCTTCTCCCGTTTCCGCCCCTGGCTTCAGCTCCTTTAATTACCTCTTCTCTAAATCCTCTCTAGTTTATTGACAGAGACTTGGCAAATCTCAGTCTCTAGACAAACAAAAATCAATCACCAATGTATGCAGAGTGAATTTAAAATGAGAATTTACTGTTTTTTCCAGGAACGAAACTGAAACAAGAGTATTTGGAACAATCAATAGGAATCTTAGGCCCCACAAAAGCTAAATAAACCCTACTTTTCCCTGTCTCCCAAACCTGGCAGTTCTAATCCCTAGTCTTTAGTCGCTTTGCAACTTCCACAATGAGGTCACTCACAAATTCAAATTCCATGAGTTCTGGCCTCTGGGGATCAGATGCTCTGGTTTCCAGCACTTTCTCAAACATTAAGGTGCTACAACTGGCCTCGCCCCAGATCCACCGGATCAGAAATTTTGCAGTAGACAGTCCTGAAGCCAAACCGAATAACCCCAATGGAGGAACCCGACCCTGAAGCCTGGTTAGCGGGTGTTTCCCACGGAGCTCAGCTGAGGGGAAGGGGTGTAACGGACCCTCCAGGTGCACTGGATGAAGGTGGGAGCAGACACCTGAAGGGCCTGTGCTCTACTGATTCCTAAACTGTCAGCAGCAGAGATGTTTCTTCAGTTGCAAGGGGGGATTCTCCAGCTGAGGCAATGTGAGAGGGGTGCCTCCTAGAAGGCAGTTGCTTTACAAACTTAAGCCTGTTAATCATCACGACCATCTGGGCAATAGATATTTCCTTCATTTCACACATGGAAACTTTAAGTAACTTGCCCGGGGTCACAACTGGGCAGGCCCTAAGCCAATCCCATTAAGCAGCAGCATCTCTGTCCAACTTCCCACCCAGACACTCTTTCCAGAGGAATCATGTTTTGTCAAAAGCTGTCCCTGCAACTATTCTTTAATTCAGCATTGGTGGTTCAGGGTTGCCTTCCATGTAGAAGGCTGGGGTTCAATTCCCTGCCAATGAACATCTTGTGCAGCCACCACGCATCTATCAGTGGAGGCTTGTATGTTGCTATGATGCTGAATGGGTTTCAGTGGAGCTTTCAGACTGAGAGAGACTAGGAAGAAAGACCTGGCAATGTACTTCCAAAAATCAGTCAATGAAAACCTTATAGATCACAACAGTCAGATCGTTGCAACCAGTCGTGGGGATGGCATAGGACCAGGCATGTTTTGTTTCATTGTGCATAGCGTTGCCATGAGTTGGGGGCCAACTTGACAGCAGCTAACATTCTTCCTGCTGGAAAGCGACTCCCTCTGAGAAAGTCCCCTCCCCCCATAACCCTCCACCCCTTCTTTGTGTTAGTCCCACCCTCCCAGGCAGCCTGATCCCACTCCAATGACAGTCCTCTTATGTTATATTGTATTAACTGTCTGTCCCCACTGTTTAATATAGCACCTGGCACGTAGTAGGTGCTAATGCCCCTTGGATGATTAAATGAATGGTCCATTTTTTCCCCTCTCTTGGGGTTTTGTGAAAAGGAAAACCCACATCATGCCTTTGCTGGCTCAGATAGATTAAATAATGACTGAAGGACACATCAGGTTTGGCTGGGTGTGGGGTGGGATGAAGCAGGAGGAAGGACTTCATGGATGGAGAAGGTGGCATCTGAAGCAAACATTGAAGGGATGAATTAATTCTTAATGGCAGGCCTTGCTCTTAGGATTACGTAGCTTCGTCTGGGTGGCTATGGAAAGCATTGTTAGCAAATGCAGCTCTTGCCTCACCCAGAGAGGCTGCCTGTGATAAGGTCCTTTGGCCTTATAGACGGTCTCATTCACCTGGGTGTTTAGTGAACACTTCAATTTCAAGATCCCTGGGCCTCAGTTCACTCAGATGTAAAACTATGACAGGATTGGACATGGCTAGGTGGTTCTTACACCTGGCTGCAAGTAAGCCAACCTGGGGAGCTTTCAAACAACTCAAGGCCCAGCCCCTGTTTCTGATCAATTAAATCAGAGTCTCTGGCCTGGGAAGTTTTAAAAGCTCCCCAGGTGATGGTTATGTGCAGCCAGAGTTGAGATCTGCTGAACCTGTCCTAAAAAACCCGTAAGGAGTGACCAGGTGCTAAATTGGTTGGATAAGGTCCCTAAGTGGTGTGAACAATTTGCACTGGAACGCTAAACTAAAGGTTGGCTGTTCGAACCCACCCAGCAGTACTGTGGAAGAAAGGTCCTGGTGATCGGCTTCTGCTGGATGCACAGGTGTGCTATATCATAATCGCCCTCTCATCATCTCCCTAGGTGCTAATGGGCATAATAGACACAAAGTATGTACTTTAAGGGGAGATGATTGCCCTCTGAAGAAACTCAGAGCTCAATCTTATCGAGGTAAGGAGGAAGGGCTGTTCTCTAGCGCCAGTAAATCTAGAATAGCCTGAACAGGTGCAGTAAATGATGTCCTTTGCCTCCAGGGGTCTTCCACTTTTATTACTACTTTTTTTTAATTTTTCCCATTTTATTGCCCCTTCCCCTACCTGCTCTGTACATGCTATTTGGCACAGGGATGTGGCTGTCCAATTAGTATTTCATGCCAGAAGAGAGGAATTTAGGTGTTCTCTTCCCAAGATGTGAACTGGGGCATGCTTGGATGCGATCTAACCCTGTGGATGGGAGCCTGACTTCGGGGAACCTGGGCTGGTGGTGATGTGTACTGTTCTGCTCATCCTGTCCTGTTTATCCTGTGAATAATAAACGCCTATTGATCACACCACTGGAAGTATCTGGTCTGTGCTCTGTTCCAAATAGTCTTTCACTAAGAACTTGTGAATATAGTGACATGGCAGCTTCCATTAAGATCACAGCCGAGAAAACCCTACGGAGCAGTTCCACTCTGTAACACATGGGGTCACCATGAGTTGGAATTGACTCAACGGCACCTAACAACGACAACAAATTGGTGGGAAGAGTTTCCTAAAGAAGGGCCTGGATTTGAGTAAGTCTAGGGTGGGCAGAGATGTAGAGCAGGAGGAGGGGCTGCATGGGCAAAGGGGCCGAGGCTGTATCTTTTGCCTAATGAGTCAAATAGCACGAATTTCATAGCTACTTCCCTCTGTGGCAGGTCCCCTTCTCCTTTCCCAGACTCCATGTGGGGGAAATCTCTGGAAGGCCACATGAAACAAAGATTGTTTTGCATAATAAAGATCACTGACACTAAGGTGAGGGAGGTCAATACTGGCAGGAGAGATTTGTCTTATAGCTGCTCTTCTCTAAAGCATCTGAAAGGCACTCAGTCTCCTTCTGGGGCCACACTAGGAACTTTGAATACACCTCTCTGCCAAAGGGATAGGAATCAGCGATGGTGTCATGCACACACAACTGATGGCCAAAATTTAAAGGATCAGATAATACTACCCATCGTGAGGATGTGGGACACTCTCATAGACTCTGGTGAGAGCGTAAATTGGGAGAACCACCCTGGAGAGTTGACACCACCTGGGAAAGTTGGGGGATGCAAGTACCCAACAATTCTGCTTTATGTGCAAAGAAGACACATCTATGAGGACTTTCCACAGCACCAGAGAGAACAGTAAGACTGGAAACAACCTTAATGATAGTAGCAATATTAAAAATCCAAAGCAGTTGTCATCGAGTCAATTCTCATAATGACCCCGTGTGTGTCAGAGTAGAACTGTGCTCCCTAGGGTTTTCAGTGGCTGATTTCTGCAAGTAGACCGCCAGGCCTTTCTTCCAAGGCACCTCTGGGTACAGTCCAACCACCAACCTTTGGGTTCACAGCCAAGCACTTAACCATTTGCACCACTCAGGGATGCCAGTAGCAGTACAGCGCTTACTGTAGTAACTCATTCAATCCTCACAATAGCCATGAGCCCTAGGTATTGCTATTATCTCTGTAGGCAATGAAAGAAAAACAAGGAGGGTACTTGCCCAAAGTGGAGCTGGGATTCAAACTCAGGCAGTATGGCTCCAGGGTCTGTGTCCCTACCCACTACACTATATATTGCCCCAATGCCCCAAAATGGGAAAATATGTTCAAAAGAATACTATGTAAGAGTTAAAGTGAATTAACCAGAGCGTAAGTATCAATATGGATGAATTTTGAAACTACTACTCAGTGGATAAATGCAAGCAGTCAAAGGATACCTGCTGTCCCGGGCTGCGCAGGTCCCTCCCCTGACAGGACTGAGGTACTCCTTCTCAGTGTGTCTACACCAGGTACTTTCACAGGGGAAAGAAAGAACTGTGAGCAGCAACTTCTGGACCTTTGGTGGACTCACCTCCACTCCTTCCCGGACACGGTCGGCACCTCGAGTGTTATAGGCCAACATCGGTGTGAATACAACTGATTTTAGCTGCACCTCTAGGAAATCATCAGTTTAGAAAAGCACCCCTAGTCTATCCCGGTCAATATTCCTATAACGATGTGGCTTATGTAGAGGGACTACTTATTTTAAACTCCTTTACAGGATTCTTATGTAGAGTGAAAGAAAAGTGACTCTCTATAAAGACATACATAATTATAAATCCAAGAGCCCAGAATCTCAGCTTTAGAATTGGATTTAGGCTTGCAGTTGGCAGAATAATGGCTTCTCAAAGATGTCCATGCCCACATCCTTCAAAACCTGAGGATTATGTGACTTGACCTGAAAAAAGAGGCTTCACGGTTATGGTTAAGGATCTCAAGTTGGGGATTTAGCCTGGATTATCCAAGGTGGGCCAAATGTAATTACAAGGGTCCTTGTAAGAGGGAGGCAGGAGCGTCAGACTGGGAGAGAGAATTGAGGATGCTATGCTCCTAGCTTTCAAGAAAGGGGCCACAAGCCAAGGAATGCAGGGGCCTCTTGAAGCTGGAAATGGCAAGGAAACAAGAGCCTCCAGAAGGAACGCAGCCCAGCTGACACCTTGATTTTAGCCATGAGACTGATTTTGGACTTCTGACCAGGACTTGGAACCTGTTCATTCTGGTTCAAACCCCTGCTGGGAATTTGCATTTCCACTCCCAGATACACTGAATCAGAATCTACACTTTAACAAGATCCCCAGGTGATTCTTAGGTATAACAAATTCTGAGAACCACTGCTCTACTAGTGGTTCTCAGAACTGGTCCCTAACCAGCAGCATTAGCGTGGCTGGGAACTTGTTAGAAATGCAATTGCTCAGCAGGGGTGCAAACAGGAACAAACTGGCTGGAAGCCCTGCTTCTGCCCTCCGGCTCTGTAGGATAATAACCGCATGCTGTTTTAAGCCACTACATTTGTGGTAATTTGTTACAGCCGCCATAGGAAACTAATGTAGGTGTTTCTACTCTGACTCCCTCATTCCACAGCAGAAATCTGTGATTCTCAGAATCAGTGTACTTGCCCAGGTGGCCCTGAGGGGTGGGGGACACATGGCCCAGAACCCAAGGCTCCCCTGCACCTTTCTGGGGCCTGAGTGTCCTGGGCCCTCCTGGGTCCCACAGATCACAAGTGGGCAAGGCTGCTGGGTTTCCTAACTGTGTACAATGTTTGCACCATCTTCTAGTTGCTCTCCAGGTGCCAGCTGAGCCACCACCCTTTCCTCTCCTACCCTGGAAGACACGCTGGATGTATTTGTAAGCGACTCCCCGCCCTCCGGGTTCTGATCTGCCACCCCTGCTAGCCAGAAGAAATGAAGGACCCACCCTCCCACATCTTTCACGTCACATATCCACTCTTAGCTCACCTACTCTTAGTTTAACAGGTAAAATTCTCAAACTCTTAGCTGAGTTTGAAGAACTTCAGTAAGTTGGGGTGGGGGGAGCTTAGGGACAAATTCTTCAGTAATCTTCCCACTGAAATCAGGGAATCTACAGCTCAGCAGAGATACATCCTTTTGTCTTTTTTTTGCACCATTTCCCTTTTCTCTTTGCCTAGCACTTTCCCTGGTCCACCTCCAGGTCCTCTGCTGCCCATTTCCTACTGCATGCGATTTCCAACCCACAGACGTACAACATTTTGTAGCTGTTCGGAAACTTGAACTCAGTAGTGAATCCAGCCACGTGGCCTGATGTTAAGGATGCAGGAACCCAGAGAGATGCCATTGCCTGCCAAGGGTACCTGAGTCCAGGCCCGGCATCCAGCACATGCTCTCTCCACACACACCCCCAATCTATTTCTCCTCCACCCCAGGCTGTCCTTTCTCCCTGGGGAGTCCTAACCCTTCTCATCCTAAGTACGTCATACAGCTCCATGGTAATATGCCTGAATTCTGGTTCTTGGGCAGTTGCCAGGGTCTTGATCTTAGATTCATGTCCTTGGTATTTTTGCTGACTCTTCCCGTGATTGCTAAGATCATCATTTCTCAGATGAGGCTCAGGCAGAAATGCAACCAAACCAGAACTAGCGGCCCTACAGGTTCCTTGGAAGCTCCAGATAAACATGAATGAATAATTCTCTTCTGAGGACACCTTATCAGTGTAGTGGAGCTCTTCTCCTTCTGGAATGCCTCTCTGCAGAGTTCCAGCTTGGCCTGTCCAGACTCAGTCCAGAGCTCCTCTGCCTACACAAAGCCTGCCCAGACCTTCTTGAAATCCTGTAACCCTTTCTGCCCATGATTCCTTTGTCAATGAAAAGCCAAAAATAAAGGTCGTCTTTTTTTGGTCTTCTCTCTCTAAACACACTGTAAGTTCCCTGTGAGCAGGAACTCAGTGTAGGCCCCTTTGTATCCAGTCAGAGCAGGATACTTGAACTTCAGGCTCAGGTTTATAGGCTTGTTGTTGGCCCGCAGACCCTGCCACAGCCCTGCAGCCACTCCCATCGGGTCACTGCTTCTCTGCAGTAGGCACATCCCCCAGTGCTGTGCTACCAGTGAGCTCTGCTCCTTAAGGCCTCTTAAGGCTGCTTGGAAGCCACTTCCTGCAAAACAGCTCAGCCTTTTCATTCCACTCCAGTTAGCCCTGTTGAGCTGCTTCAAACTCTCTCGTGACTGGTTTCCAGTACCACCACTCTCTACTGGTTTACATAGCTGGTTGCTACCTCTTCTATCTCTTTGGTGAACTGTTGTTGTTGTTGGCTTAAACAATACAAATTTATTATCTTATAGTTCTGTCGTTCAGAAGTCCAAAATGGGTCTCATTGTGCTAAAAGTTAGGTGTGGGCAGGGCTGTGTTCCTTCTGGAGGCTGTAGGGAGGAATCTGTTTCCTCACCTTTCCAAGCTTCTAGAAGCCCCTGCATTCCTTGACCTGCGGTCCCTTCTTCCAACTTGAAGCCAACAGTGACTGACCCACTTCTTCTCAATCTGAGTCTCCCTTCCCTGCCTCCCACTTATAAAGACCCTTGTGATTACATGGGGCCCACCTGGATAACCCAGGATGCTTTACCCTCCTCAAGGTCAGCTGATTTGCAACCTGAATTCCTCCTTGCCAAGTGTACTCTCCTTTTAGACCCCTTTTCCAATGATTGTAAGGATAGGAATTTTAAGTCATTTTTTCCTCAAAGTCATTGACTGGGAGAAGAAGTGGAAACAAGGGAAGAAATTACTTTAGGGACTGGCCCAATCTGGCAGAAACACGATTTTATTAGTATCTAAAAGAAAGAGAGTGGGCGCTCAGGGGCGGCTACCGAAGCTGGCCCTGTGGAGTGGGAGTGGAGCAGAAGGCGGTCTACAGGGCGTGGGGGAGGCATCTTTGTAACCTTGTCTGGGAGGTGCTTGCAGCTTCCACCCTACCATCTGCTGACCTGCAGACTCACAGAATGTTCTTTTTCTTTAAAAGTACCCAGGTAGATAAAGCATAGAGATACATACTGTATACAACCTGATATAAAGCACATCTCTGATACTACCATTTCACTGAGGGATAATTAGGGTGAGAAAGGTCTAAAAAGGTTCCTGGGACATGGGCAATAATGGAAAAAAAGGTTGAGAAACACTGGAGTCTAGGTTAGAATCTTCCCTCTGCCTCTTCCAAGCTAGGTAGCTTTGTGCAATTAACCCTTCTATAACCCTGTTTCCTCTTTAGTAAAATGGGAATAAGAATTATGCTCACCCCATAGGTTGTCACTCATATACAGCAGAGTGGAACTGCCCCATAGGGTTTCTGAGAGGAAGCCGGTGGATTTGAACTGCTGATCTTTTGGTTAGCAGCCAAGCGCTTAGCTACTACACCACCAGGGCTCCTGTAGTAAACCTGCGCTGTTCAAACTTTAACGTGTATAGCAATCACCTGGGGGTCTTGTTAAACTGGAGATTCTGATTCAACAGGTCTGGGTTCACCGAGAATCTGCATTTCTGACAAGCTCCCAGGTGAGGCCAATACTGCTGGTCCAGGACCACACTCTGAGGAGCAGAGAATTAAACAAACTGCCCTTTCCCATAGCTAGCCAAGTTGAGGAAATGGTGTTATCCTTTTTGTGCTGATGGCTGCACATTATTTTGACATCTATGGGGGCCCACAACAAAAATGTCTAGAAAATTCGACACTGGTAAATTCTGGAACAAAATCTTGAAGGGGAGGAATGCAATCTGGGGTCATAGACCCATCTCTGTGTGTTTTGAACACTGTGTTACAATGAGCTCGCTTCAATGCTCCTGCTGGATCACATGGATAGACTTGTTTTTCTTTCAAGATCAAAATACCTAGGAAGGGGGAGGAGGAAAGGGGTGGGGAGAGAGGAGAAGGAAAATCATTGTAATGCAACTTCTTCACTTCCTTTTGGAAAGAGCCTCAGGTAGCCACAAGTTCTTCTGGCAGAAACAACTTAGAGAATGTAAATGGTAATTGTATAGAGAGGAACCTCTGGCAGAGCAGAACATTTGAAACCAGGCCACTATACTCGTCCAGTGTCTGAGGATCCCACCTGTCACTTGATTAGAATTTGTAGTGTAATTCAAGTAATGTTTATGGAAGTTCCCAGAGCAAAGAAGACTTCAGGGCGTGGGGTTCAGAGCCAAGAATAGGCAGGTTCCATACGCAAGGAGAGCCCTGGTGGCCCGCTGGTTAAGAGCTTGGTTACTAACCAAAAGTTTGGCAGTTCAAATCCACCAGCCACTCCTTGGAAACCCTATGGGGCAGTTCTACTCTGTCCTATAGGCTTCCTATGAGTTGGAATTCACTAATGGCAACAGGTTTGGTTTTTGGTTTTGTTATACTTCAAGGAGCCCGGATGACGCAGTGATTAAGCGTTAGGCTGCTAACCAAAATGTTGGCAGTTCAAACCCACCAGCCACTCCTTGGAAACCCTATGGGGCAGTTCTACTCTGTCCTATAGGGTTGCTATGAGTCAGAATCAACTTGACGGCAATGGGTATGTTTGTTTTACACTGCAAGGAACAACTTTATTTTTATTAATGTACCTGAGGTGCAAATTCCTCAGAAGAAGGGTAGCCTGTTGGCACGTAAAGACAGTACAACTACCACTGTTCAGAGAATGAAATTGCCAGAGTGTTTGCTCTGCCCCAGTTTACCTGGGGGCTATTGGCAGATTCATATTCTACCTCACACAACTTAAAAAAACAGCTGTTGTTGAGTCAAATCCGACTCATGGTGACCCCATGCGTGTCAGAATAGAACCGTGCTCCACAGAGTTCTCAATGGCTTATTTTTTGGAAATAGATTGCCAAGTGTTTTTTCTGAGGTGCCTCTGAGGAGACTCGAACCTCCAACTTTTCAGTTAGCAGCAAAGATCATTAATTGTTTGCACCACCCAGGAACTCCACCTCACACAACTGTTATGTTGGTGGTGGTGTTTGCCGTCAAGTCATTTTTGACTCATACTGACCCCGTGTGACACAGTAGAACTGCCCCACAGGGTTTTCTAGCTTGTAGTCTTTACGGAAGCATATTGCCAGCTCTTTATCCCATGGAGCAGCCGGGTGGGTTCCAACTGCCAACCTTTTGGTTAGCAGTTAAGCACTTAACTCTTGTGCCACCAGGCCTCCTTCCTCACACAAATACTATCACTTAATTCAAACAACTGAAAAAACCTGCCCCAACTGGGGAACACCAAAGCGATGAGTCTCAAACTCATGTGTTCAGCCAACAGGTGGGCCTCCTCTGGTGGGGGTGGGGTGGGGGAGGGGGCGGCTATCAAAGTAAAACATCCTTGGGAAGCTGTAAAACAGTTTTTCCTGAGGCCAGGTCATGCGTTGGTTCATATGTCTCCTTTGGAGTGTAGAGTCAGAGTGCCTGGCTCCTTCCTTTATGATACACGGCAATGGGCATAGAACAAGACTGTCTACTTCGTAAACATGTCACAAGGAGTCAATGGGATGAAGTGCACAAAGAACTTAGCATAATATCCAACGCAGAGTGAGTGCTCAAAGAATGGTAGCGAGTGTATTCTGTGCCTGGTCAAGTTATGGCAAGGGTGAGGGAGACAGGTGGAAGAAAGAGCCAAGAGCTTGGAAAGTTGTTCTTCTACCAATGCCTGCCTTCATGCACACAGAACCAAATTCAAGGCCCTCACCCTGGCTCATAAAGGTTCATCCCATCTGCCCAGGCTTCATGCCCACTCACCACCAGGAAATAAGCCAGCACAGATAATTTCTGACCTCTCTTGCCAAAGCTCTGGAAATGTCGTTGCCTTTGATCTCCACCTTTTGCCAACCTGCTCCACCCTTCAACATCTTCAGGGGCACGTAGCTGGTAGCTCGGTCTTTCTCCTTCTCCAAACCAATAGTGTCCTTCTCCACTGGACAGTTTGTTGCTGTTGTTGTTTTTTACAAAAATAAGACTTTATTTGCATCTTTCCAAATTAATTGCTCTTCTTTGGCACTGGATGTGTTTTTAAATGCTGTGTTGAATTCTGTCTTATGGATGCATGATAATTTTCATAACCATTCTCCTGCTGAGTGATATTCGAATGATTGCCAATTTTCAATATTTTAAATAGACTATTGAAGAACAGTTTATACAGATTATCTTCCTTAAATAAAAAAAAACAGCTTTACTGAGCTATAATTCATATACCATACAATTTACCTGTTTGAAGTATACAGTGTAACATACTTAACGATATTTACACAGTACAACCATCACCTACAATCAAATTTAAAACATTTTCATCACCCTAAAAAGAAATCCATATCCTTTAAGCAATCATCCTTATTCCCCCTACCCCCAGCCCTAGGTAAGCACTAATCTATATTTTTTCTCTATAGGTTTGCCAATTCTGGACACTTCATATGAATGGAATCATACAATATGTGACTTTTTGTGTCTGACTTCTTTCACTTAGCATATTGTTTTCAAGGTTCATTGTTGTACATGTATCAGTACTTCCTTCCTCTACTCCAGTGTATGGATATACCGCATTTTATTTATTTGTTCATCAGTTGGACATTTGGGTTGTTTCCACCTAATACTGCAAGAACATTCATGTACAAATTTTTGTGTGGCTATGTGCTCTCATTTCTATTCTTTATTAGATGATTTGCAAATATTTTTTTCCCTATCTGTGGCTTGTCATTTCATTCCCTAACAGTGTCTTTCAAAGAACAAAAGTTCTTAATTTTAATGAAGACTAATTTATCAGTTATGTATATTTTATGGGTCATGCTTTTGGCATTGTATCTAAGAACTACTGGCCCAACCCAAGGTCATGAAAATTTTCTCCTAGAAATTTTATAGATTGAGGTTTTACTTTTAGGCCTTTGGTCCATTTTATTTCTTCTTAATCTTGTGATTTTTTTTCATCTTCTTTAGGCCCTAAATCTAATCTATTCTTTATATATATATATATATATATATATATATATATATATATATATATAATTAATCTATTCTTTATATATATATATATATATAAATATATATAATGTTTTACTGTGTTTTTGGTGGAAGTTTATATAGCAAATTAGGTTCCCATTCAGCAATTTATATACATATTATTCAGCGGCATTGGTTACATTTTTCACAATGGGTCAACATTCTTGTTATTTCCGTTCTGGTTGTTCTGTTCCCATTAACCTAGCTTCCCTTCCCATCCCATTCCCCACCCCCACCCCCCAACCCCCGCACCTTCTCTTCTTTGCTTTAGGGCAAATGTTGACCGTTCGGTCTCCTATAGATGATTTTTTAAATGAGTACAGGACTTACGAGTGACATTGTTTATTTTATGAGCCAATCTGTTATTTAGCTGAAGGATGACCGCTGGTAGTGGCTTCAGTTCCAAGTTTATATGGGATCTCAGGTTCCTCTAGTTTCTACCAGTCCAGTAAGTCTGGCTTCTTTTTAAGAATTTGGATTTTGTTCTAGTTTTTTCTCCCATTCTATCCTGGACCATCTATTGTGTCCCTGGTCAAAACGGTCAGTCATGGTAGCTGGGCAATGTCTAGTTCTTCTGGTCTCAGGATAGATGAGGCTGTGGTTCATGTAGGCTATTAGTCCTATAGACTAGTTTGTTCTTTGAGTCTTTGGTTTCTTTCTTTCGCTTTTGCTCCAGACTAGTAGAGACCCATAGCTGTATCTTCTAATCTGCTCTTTATTTATGTATTTTGCTCTCCAGACTTGAAGCCCTTTGAGGGCAATGACTGTGTTTTAGCAGGCATTTGCACTGCCCTGAGAATGAATGCTTCCTTAAATTTGGGGTCCAAGGCACCTCACTTGCCTCACCCTGCTCCCAGCCCTGTATTTTATCCACATGCATCTTTTCCACAACACCAAGCATTGTATCTGTCTTTTTAGATCTCAATCGATATTACTGAAAATTTTAGAAAAAAAGAAACATTAGAATGGCTTTCAGGCTGATTACTCCACTGAGAGTGTAGAAAAATGAACAAAACTAGGAAAATTACTTCCAGTCATTCTAAAAGCACCGACCATACACCTACTGTGGAAACCCTGGTGGTGCAGTGGTTAAGAGCTACAGTTGCTGACCAAAAGGTCGGCATTGGAATCCACCAGGCGCTCCTCGGAAACCCTATGGGGCAGTTCTACTGTGTCAGATAGGGTTGCTATGCGTTGGACTCGACTCGATGGCAACAGGTTCGGTTTTTTTTTTTTTTAATACCTGCTGTGTGCCAGATGCTTAAGTGCCTCCCCTGGGCCTAGACTTCTGGAAGGTTATTTTATTCTATGTTACCTTTTTATAAGGATTCCCTCAGTAGCACAAACAGTTAAGCACTCAACGGAGCCCTAGTGGTGCAGTGGTTAAGAGCTCAGGCTGCTAACCAAAGGGTTGTTAACTCAAATCCACTAGCTGCTCCTGGAAACCCTATGGGGCAGTTCTACTCTGTCCTATAGGGTCGCTGTGAGTCAGAATTGACTCGATGGCAATGGATTTGATTTGTTTTTTGACTCGTCAGAAGGCTGGTGATTTGAACCCACCCAGAGGCACCTTGAAAGATAGACCTGGCAATCTGTTTCTGAAAGGTCACGGGCTTGAAAATCCCATGGAGCAGTTCTGCATTGCACACATGGGGTTGCCAAGACTCAGAGCTGACTCAAGGGCAACTAACACAACCACCACCGCCACTTTCTTATAACTGTTTATCACATTACCCAGAAATTATGAATGCAGACTTCAAGATTAACCAAAGTGCTCTGCCAAAACAAAAAAAACTCGTTGCCGTTGAGTCGATTCTGACTCATAGCAACCCTATAGCACAGAGTAGAGCTGCCCATACGGTTTCCAAGGAGAGGCTGGTGGTTTGAATTGCCCACCTTCTAACCAAAAGTTTAACCACTTAAGCAGCTGAATGCTTAACCACTGTGCCACCAGGGCTCCAAGTGCTCTGCTAGTATGCTATAAAATCTGGAGCCACATTCAATTAGAAGGCAGCAAGGGACAGAGAAATCATGCGGTCATCCAGATACACCAAAAAGTCAGCTGAACCCTCAAAGTTACCTACAGTTACAGCAGGTCAGATATGAAAAAGTAAAGTCATACCTCTAGTTGCACCTTTTTCTCTAGCATGAATGAGTTTTCATGTAACATCTACTTCTGGCTAATTCTGGAGTAGAGAAGGGGACTTTCTCCATGCGGGGGTCACAGATTCAAAGATGAAAGGAAAAACATGGTCCGTCTGGAAGCTGACTTCCTGACCTGTTTTCAGAATGTTTCACCAGAGGCACGCCTGTGTCGGCAGCAAAGAAAGAGAGACACCCTTGGACTACAAAGTAGCCGATCTCGAAGCTTCTGGGCTATACTTACAGAAGGGAAATCTCAGGTATGCTAGGTGTGGGAAGGCTTCCCATGCCTGTGAGGATACGTGTCTGTTAACAAAGGAGACAAATCCTTTCTCACCTCTGGAAGACCTCAAAGAACCTCAAAGCTTTGACCTAACATTTTGTCCCAGACTAGGAAAAAAAAAATCCATTTAAATACTGTTTTTGTTTTTTTTCTTAACTGTGCAGACTGAGAATCAGTGAATGTAAAGCTCAGTGATTTTGACTTAAGCACCTTCTGAACCAAAAAACCCATTGGCATCAAGTCGATTCAGACTCATAGGGACCCTAAAGGACAGAGTAGAACTGCCCCCTAGGGTTTTCAAGGAGCAGCTGGTGGATTCGAACTGCTGATCTTTTGGTTAGCAGTTGAGCTCTTAACCGCTGCTCCTAAGCACCTTGTAGGAGCAGGAAATGACTCACTAGAATAAACTTTATGACCTTGGTATTTTGTGTTGCTGCCAGATAAAAGCTACCAATTACAAAAAATGGAAATAAGATTTCAGAATTTCACTTCTAATTTTAAAGCAAACATAGTCCCTTCCCAGTGCTTAATCATTCAAATAAACTTACTGCATCCTCCTGTGGAAAAGCCTGGTTTGGGCAGTGTTTTTAAAAATTATAATTTGTGAACCATCCGTACCAGAATCACCTGAGAGTTTTGTTCAAACACACATTCTTTCTCTCTCAAGCACACACACACTCAGAAATTACTGGGCCCCACACCCAAACTATTGAATCAAATTCTGATGATGGGGACTGGGAGTCTGCATTTTTAACAAACTCCCTAGTTATGGGCTCTTTTCCCCTCATAGTAATAATAACCAATGTCTAATAATAATAAGGAACCCTAGTGGTGCATTGGTTTAAGTGCTCAGCTGCTAACCGAAAGGTCAGCAGTTTCAAACCCACCAATGGCTCCTTGGACGAAAAGACCTGGAAATCTTCTCCCATAAAGATTACAGCCTAGGCAATCCTATGGGGCAATTCTAATCTGTCACTTGGGGTCTCCATGAGTTGGAATCCACTCAACAGCACTCAACAACAATAATAATAGCAATAATAAGGATAATATTTTACTAACGTTTATTGTTTCTACGTGCCTGGCAGAGCCCTGGTGGTGCAGTGGTTAAGAGCTCAGCTGCTAACGAAAAGGTTGGCAGTTTGAATCCACCAACCTTTCCTTAGAAAGGGGCAGTTCTACTCTGTCCTATAGGGTTGCAATGAATCAGACTCAACTTGACTGCAAGGGGTTGGTTGGTTGGTTTGTTTTGGTATGTGCCTGCCACAGTTTTACGTGTACTACCTATATTAACTCATTGAATCCTCATAGCAAGTCTATTGCATAAGCAGAACACCATCCTTATTATGGAGATGAGGAAACTGAGGCACAGGTAAATTGACCAGGTCACACTGCTGGTTAGTGGCTCCAGTCTTACAGAGGCCAGCACACAGAGCTTCTCATGAGCTCCAGGAAAGGGGCAGGAACTTGCAGATCCCTTTGCATCTGAATGCTGGTGGAGATGGCAGGCGTTGGTATCAAGCCATGGTCAGAGTACTAACCAAGCCCAGGACCAGGTTCTGTCCTAGTGAGCTGGGAAAGTCCCTTGGTAATGAAGGAGACCTTTGGCCATATGGATCTGCCCAGAGGGGCTCCCTCCCCAAGGTGGGCTGTATCTGCTCAGGCCCCACCTGCTAAAAAAAACATCTCAACTCCATTGGGTCTATGAGGCCTGCTAGGCAACCCAACTGATAGCCGGGCAAATGTCGATCTTTTCTTTTTCAAGAAGGAGACATCCAGATCCTTATCTGACACTGCCTGGTATGCTGTAAGTAGGCCTCCTCCACACCTGGTCAGGGACATCATGGTACAGCCTGGGGCACCAAGCTCTGCACACTGAAGGAGATTCCCACCTGTTTCGCCATGCTGAGGAGGTGGAAATCTTTTTCACTGGCAAGGATGATGTATTAGTTCCCTGGAGCTGCCATACAAATTACCACAAACCTGGTGGCTTAAAACAACAGAAATTTATTCTCTCACATTCAGGAGATCAGAAGTCTAAAATCAAAGTGTTGTCAGGGCTATAGTCCCTCCGAAGGCTCCAGGGGCGAATCCTCCCTTGCCTCTTCCAGCTTCTGGTGGCCCAGGCATTCCTTGGCTTGTGGCAGCATCGCTCCAATCTTTGCCTTCATCTTCACATGGCCATCTTCCTGTGTCTCTGTGTCTTCTCCTATTGTGTCTCTTATGAGGAGACTCATGTGTCTGTCAGTTTGTCATACCGTGGGGGCTTGCATGCTGCTGTGATGCTGGAAGCTGTGTCACCAGTATTCAGATACCAGGAGGGTCAACCATGGCCGACAGGTTTCAGTTGAGCTTCCAGACTAAGACAGACTAGGAAGAAGGACCTAGCAGTCTACTTCTGAAAAGAAATTAGCCAGGGAAAACCTTATGAAGAGCAGTGGAATATTATCTGATATAGTATGCTGGAAGATGAGCCACCTAGGTTGGAAGGCACTCAAAAGACGACTGGGGAAAAGCTGCTTCCTCAAAGTAGAGTTGACCTTAATGACATGGATGGAGTCAAGCTTTTGGGACCTTCATTGGCTGATGTGGCAGGACTCAAAATGAGAAGAAACAGCTGCAAACATCCATTAATAATTAGACGTGGAATGTATTAAGTATGAATCTAGGAAAATCAGAAATCGTCAAAAATGAAATGGAATGCATAAACATCGATATCCTAGGCGTTAGTGAGCTGAAATAGTCTACTATGCCAGGAATGACAACTTGAAGAAGAATGGTGTTGCACTCATTGTTAAAAAGAACATTTCAAGATCTATACTGAAGTACAAAGCTGTCAGTAATAGGATAGGAAGACCAGTTAATACACTATTATTCAAATTTATGCACCAACCACTAAGGCCAAAGATGAAGATACGAAGATTTTTACCAGCTTTTACAGTCTGAAATTGACTGAGCATGCCATCAGGATGCATTGATAATTACTGGTGATTGGAATGCAAAAGTTGGAAACAAAGAAGGATTGGTGGTCGGAAAATATGGCCTTGGTGATAGAAATGATGCTGGAGATTGCATGATAGAATATTGCAAGACCAACGACTTGTTCATTGCAAATATCTTTTTTCACTAATATAAAACAGTGACTATACACATGGACCTCATCAGATGAAATACACAGGAATCAAATCAACTGCATCTGTGGAAAGAGACAGTGGAATATCATCAGTCAGAACAAGGCCAGGGGCCGACTGTGGAACAGACCATCAATTGCTCATATGCAAGCTTAAATTGAAACTGTAGAAAATTAGAACAAATCCACCAGAGTCAAAGTACGACCTTGAGTATATGCCACCTGAATTTAGAGACCATCTCAAGAATACATTTGACACATTGAACACTAATGACCGAAGACCAAACGAGTTGTGGAATGACATCAAGGACATCATACAGGAAGAAAGCAAGAGGTCATTAATAAGACAGGAAAGAAAGAAAAGACCAAAGTGGATGTCAGAAGAGACTCTGAAATTTGCTCTTGAACGTCGAGTAGCTAAAGCAAAAGGAAGAAATGATGAAGGAAAAGAACTGAACAGAAGATTTCAAAGGGCAGCTTGAGAAGACAAAGTGAAGTATTATAATGACATGTGCAAAGAACTGGAGATAGAAAACCAAAAGGGAAGAACACGCTCAGCGTTTCTCCAGCCAAAAGAACTGAAGAAAAAATTCAAGCCTCAAGTTGCAATAGTGAAGGATTCTATGGAGAAAATACTAAATGACGCAGGAAGCATCAAAAGAGGATGGAAGGAATACACAGAGTTACTATACCAAAAAGAATTGGTCGATGTTCAACCATTTCAGGAGACAGCATATGATCAGGAACCAATGGTACTGAAGGAAGAAATCCAAGCTGCACTGGAGGCATTGGTGAAAAACAAGACTCCAGGAATTGACGGAATATCAATTGAGATGTTTCAACAAACAGACGTGGGGCTGGAAGTGCTCACTTGTCTACATCAAAAAATTTGGAAGACAGCTATCTGGCCAACCGACTAGAAGAGATCCATATTTATGCCTACTCCCAAGAAAGGTGATCCCACCAAATGCAGAAATTATCAAACAGTATCATTAATAACACACGCAAGTAAAATTTTGCTGAAGATCATTCAAAAGTGGTTGCAGCAATATATTGACAGGGAACTGCCAGAAATTCAGGCTGGATTCAGAAGACATTTTGGAACCAGGGATATCATTGCTGATGTCAGATGGATCCTGGTTGAAAGCAGAGAATGCCAGAAAGATGTTTACTTGTGTTGTATTGACTATGCAAAGGCATTGGACTGTTTGGATCGTAACAAATTATAGATAACATTGCAAAGAATGGGAATTCCAGAACACTTAACTGTGCTCATGAGGAACCTGTACACAGAGCAAGAGGCAGTCGTTTGAACAGAACAAAGGGATACTGCGTGGTTTAAAGTCAGGGAAAGTGTGCGTCAGGGTCGTATCCTTTCACCATACCTATTCAGTCTGCATGCTGAGCAAATAATCTGAGAAGCTGGACTATATGAAGAAGAACAGGACATCAGGATTGGAGTAAACTCATTAACAACCTGCGATATGCAGATGACACAACCTTGCTTGCTGAAAGTGAAGAGGACTTGAAGTACTTACTGGTGAAGATCAAAGACCATAGCCTTTAGTATGGATTACACTTCAACATTAAGAAAACAAAAATCCTCACAGCTGGACCAATAAGCAGCATCATGATAAATGGAGAAATGACTGAAGTTGTCAAGGATTTCGTTTTACTAGGATCCACAATCAACACCCATGGAAGTGGCAGTCAGGAAATCAAAAGACACATTGCATTGCTGCAAAAGACCTCTTTAAGGTGTTGAAAAGCAAAGATGTCACCTTGAAGACTAAGGTGTGCCTGACCCAAGCCATGGTATTTTCAATTGCCTTATATGCATGCGAAAGCTGGGCAATAAATAAGGAAGACCGATGAAGAATTGATGCCTTTGAGTTGTGGTGTTGGTGAAAAATACTGAATATACCAGGGACTGCCAAAAGAATGAACAAATCTGTCTTGGAAGAAGTACAACCAGAATGCTCCTTAGAAGCAAGGATGGCGAGACTACGTCTTACATGTTTTGGACATGTTTTCAGGAGGGATCAGTCCCTGGAGAAGGACATCATGCTTGGTAAAGTAGAGGGTCAGTGAAAAAGAGGAAGACCCTCAGTGAGATGGATTGACACAGTGGCTGCAACAATAGGCTCAAGCATAACAATGATTGTGAGGATGGTGCAGGACCAGCCAGTGTTTCATTCAGTAGTACATAGGGTTACTATGAGTCAGCACTGACTTGAAGGCACCTAACAAGAACAACAACAACTTGGATTTAGGGCCCACCCTAATCCAGGATGATCTCATTTCAAGATCATTATGTCTCTAAAAACCTTTACTCCAAATAAGATTACATTCTGAGGTTCCCGGTGGACATATCTCTTGAGGGCCACAACTCAACCCACTACAGATGCTTTCATATGTAAAACCAAAAAAACCCAAATTCATTGCCATCAAGTCAATTCCAACTCGTAGTGACCCTATAGGACAGAGTAGAACTGCCCGGTAGGGTTTCCAAGAAGCAGCTGGTGGATTTGAACTGCCGACCTTTTTGTTAGCAGCCAAGCTCTTAACCACTTTGCCACCAGGGCTTCATATGTAACCATTCAAAAATAAAAACAACCACTTTTAAGTAATTACAACTCCTGGGGTACGTATTCACACCCTCCCTCCAGCCAGGCCCCGTAAGACAGTTACTAAATGACCCCTGAGGGGCTGTTTCAACAGAAAACTTCAAACTGGAGTGTTTTATACCCACCCTCCCAGCAAAAGCCAGCAGAAGAAACAGTGAGCACACTGAGGAAAAAAAATAAAAGCCTGGTACAATGACAGGATTTCTAGGCCATTTTTTTCAACATCCGGAGCTTTCTCAAGGCTGTGAGTGAAGAAAGGGAAAGGAGACGCCAGAGGATTGTTTTCCTTTGAGCAAATGTGCACCTGACCTCTCTCATCTTGCGCTGTTTTCCTTGAAATGAAGACAATGAGGTGCCATTTGAGCAGAGTCTGATGGAATCTCTGGACTTTCCCTGCCCTTTTGATCTCCTGGAACTATTCAGTAGGCCAGACTGCTGTGCTAATGCCAGACTTCATAGGCCTTGTCCCACTTCTGAGTCCCTGGGTGGTGCCCATGGCTAACTCCTTCTGCTGCTAACCTAAAGGTTAGAGATTCGAATCTACCTGGAGGCATCTTGGAAGAAAGGCCTGGTGACCCACTTCTGCAAAATCAGCCATTGAAAACCATACAGAGCATAGGTCTACTCTGACACACACGGGGTGTGTTGACTCCATGGTAACTGGCTTTGGTCCAACTTCTGGTGCCATGAATAAGGGGAATAGTGACTGACAAGGTCTGGCAGTGGTTGCTTGAGGAGTCACAGATCAGTTTTGCTTTTGACCTGAGACCATGCAGTTTGGGGCAGGGGGGCCCAAACTTGACTGACCATCAGAATCCCCTGGAAGCTTTTAATTTCTGTTTATAACGCAGCTTCTCAGCTCCCACCCCAGACCTAATCAGTCAGAATCTCTGACTTGGGGCCTTGGGACTTATGTCTGGGAACTTGTCTTAGTTATCTAGCGCTGCTACAACAGAAATACCACAAGTGGATGGCTTCAACAAAGAGAAATTCATTCATTCAGTCTAGGAGGCTAAAAGTCCAACCTCAGGGTGTCAGCTCCAGGGGAAGACACACTCTCTTCGTTGGCTCTGGAGGAAAGTCCTCGCCATCCATCTTCCCCTGGTCTAGGAACTTTTCAGCGCAGGAACCTTGGGTCCAAAGGATACGCTCTGCTGCCTGCTTTGCTTTCTTGGTGATATGAGGTCCCCTAGTCTCTCTGCTCACTTCTCTGTTTTATATCTCAAAAGAGACTGGCCCAAGACACAATCTAATCTTGTAGATTGAGTCCTGCCTCCTTAACATAACTGTCTCTAATTCTGCCTCATTAACATGGATTTATAATGCAGACGAAAATTACATCAGATGACAAAATGGTAGACAACCACATAATGCCAGGAGTCATGGCCTAGCCCAGTTGACCCACATTTTTAGGGGACACAATTCAATCCATAACAGAACCCCTTGGGAACTGAAGCTTGGCCTTGCAGGTAGACAGACTTGGGTCCATGTACTGGCTCCTCTCCCAGCTGCTCATGTGAGCTCGACAAGCCAGGCAACCTCTTATCTGTGCATCCAGGGCAACAACACTCACCTAGCAGCACGGCTTCTTGTGAGGATTATAGGTCACACATGTGAAAGTGCCTCATAGCCTGGAAGTTATTTTGATTGAAATAATGATTAATAAATACTAGCAATTTACCTATGTTCTCTGAAAATCTTGTTTTTTGGTGGGACAGGGGAGTAATAATATTTTTTTTTTTAAACAGAAGAAGCCAGCTGACTCTTGCTCCTTTCAGATGGGGACATAAATTGATGTCAACATTTGTAACTTTTTCATTACAAAGCTTATGTTTTGAGAGAGCGGCAGGAACAAAAGAACCTACTCTCTCTGTGCCATCATTTGTCCAGTTTAGAACCCAGCACTGTTATGTGTGGCTAGGCTCACCTTGCTGAGAAAGGCTGGTGTCGACAAAGGTGGTCCTTTTGGCAAATCTTAAAGAAAACATGAGCAGACGTGGTGTGATGGTTGAATTGTGTCCCCCAAAAATATGTGTATCAATTTAGCTAGGCCATGATTCCCAGTATTGTGTGATGGTACACTATTTTGTCATCAGATGTGATTTTCTTATGTGTTGTAAATCCTGTCTCTATGATGTGAATGAGATGGGATTAGTGGCAGTTATGTTAATAAGGTAGGACACAATCTACAAGATTAGATTGTGTCTTGAGCCAATCTTTTTTGAGATATAAAAGAGAGAAGTGAGCAGAGAGATGTGGGGACCTCATACCACCAAGAAAGTAGCGCCAGGAGTAGAACACATCCTATGGACTCGGGGTCCCTGTGCTGAGAAGCTCCTAGACCAGGGGAAGACTGATGACAAGGACCTTCCTCCAGAGCCGACAGAGAGAAAGTCTTTCCCTGGAGCTGATGCCCTGAATTTGGACTTCTAGCCTACGACACTGTGAGAAAATAAACTTCTGTTTGTTGAAGTCATCCATTTGTGGTATATCTGTTACAGCAGCACTAGATGACAAAGACATGTGGAGACACTAGGGAGCTGTAACAGCATTAGAATGAATGTCACATGTGGACTTGATGGAGGGGCTAGAATCCTAAAATGTTGCAGGTGGTACTAGTAGGGCAGGCCTCCTTTAGGGTAGGCACAAGCATCCCAGAGCCACACTACCATTATCTCTTACCTATATAATGTTAAAGGAACCCTGGCGGAGTAGCAGTTAAGTGCTCGGCTGCTAACCAAAACGTTGACAGTTTGAACCTACCAGCTGCTCCGTGAGAGAAGGATGTGGCTGTCTTCTTCTATAAAGATTTACAGCCTTGGAAATCCTATGGGACAGTTCTACTCTGTCCTATAGGGTTGCTTTGAGTTGGAATCAACTCAACAGCAATGGATATGTCATGCTACATTCTCCGAGTCCTGCCTCCTTTGAGTCATTGTCTGCTCTGCCCCTTTGGGCAGTTCTAATCTGTCACATGGGGTTGCTATGAGTTGGAATTGACTCGATGGCACACAACAACAATGTTACTTGATATGAAGTCCATGGGTGGTAGAAACAGTTAACATACTCAGCTGCTAATCAAAAAGTTGGAGGTTTTAGTCTACCCACAGGCACCTTAGAAGAAAGGCCTGCGGATCCACTTCTGAAAAATCAGTCACTGAAAACCCTATGGAGCACAGTTCTACTCTGACACACATGGGATCAGCATGAATTGGAAGATCGGAATCAACCCGATGGCAATTTTTTTTTAATTGAATAAACGAAAAATCTGTTGTCATCGAGTTGATTCTGACGCATAGCGATCCTATAGGATAGAGTAGAACTGCCCCACAGGGTTTCCAAGGAACGGCTGGTGGATTTGAACTGCTGATCTTTTTGTTAGCAGCTGAGCCACCAGGGCTCCTTTATATATATATATATGTGTGTGTGTGTGTGTGTGTGTGTGTGTGTGTGTGTGTGTGTGTGTGTGTGTGTGTGTGTGTGTGTGTGTGTGTTTGTGATGTCTAGGTTGAGAATTTCTCCCTAGGTAAACCACACCAGCTCTCTCCTGCTCTCTTTCTTAAACACACATCAGATCCTGTCCTTTCTCTAGTTAAGATCTTACAGTTCCATCCCATTGCACTTGAACTAAAACTCAATATTTCTCTAATGGTCTATCAGTTCCTACAGGACCTGGCCCTTTCCTGCCTGTCAAGCATTGTCTCCATGCACACACCTGTACACACATCCCTTTACCCACTCCAGCCACACCACTTCCTTTCTGTTTCTTGAGCTCACTAAGCTCTTTCCAGCCTTTGAGTCATTTTACTTTCTGCTTACTCAGCCTTTTCTCCTAGCTCTTTGGAAGGCCTGGTTTCCTTCGGGTCTCAGAGGAAATGTTTCACCTCACAGAATCCATCCCTCCTGAGCAGTTACTCTGTTAAATATCACACTGTCCATTTCTCTCCTTCATAGCATATATCACACCAGAAATTATTCTCTCCACAACCTTGTCTGTCTTGTTCTGCAACATCTCCCCAGCACCTAAAATGGTGCCATGCACATGGCATGCATTGATCAATATTTGTTAAATGGGTCAATGAAGGAGTCGATGGAAATTTCCCACAGTTGAGGTGGAACAGTAGTAACATGACCAGTAAAACCAAAATGAGTTGCCGCTGAGTTGATGCTGACTCATGGTGACCCTGTGTTAATCAGAGTAGAACTGTGCTCCATAGGGTTTTCAATGGTCGATGTTTTTTTTCAGATATCAATTCTTACTTTATTTTTTTCATTTTTTCCATACAAAAATTTATACATACCTTGTTATGTGACTCTAATTGCTCTCCCCATACTGTAACAGCACACTCCTTTCCACCCGATTCCCCATGTCCATTCAGCCAGCTCCTAACCCTCTCTGCCTTCTCATCTCACCTATGAACAGAAGCGGCCCGTTTAGCCTCTTGTATCTACTTGAGCTAAGAGGCACACTCCTCATGAGTATCACTTTATGTCCCACAATCCAGTCCAATCCCTGTCTGAAGAGTTGGCCACGGAAATTGTTTTAGTTCTGGGCTGATAGAGAATCCAGGGGCCATGCTTTCCGGGGTTCCTCCAGTCTCAGTCAGACCATTAAGTCTGGTCTTCATATTAGAATTTGAGTTCTGCATCCCACATTTCTCCTGCTCCGTCGGGGACTCTCTGTTGTGTTCCCTGGCAGGGCAGTCATTGGTGGTAGCTGGGCACCATCTAGTTCTTCTGGTCTCAGGCTGATGAAGTCTCTGTTTTATGTGGCCCTTTCTGCCTCTTGGGCTACTACTTTCCTTGTGTCTTTGGTGTTCTTCATTCTCCTTTACTCCAGGTGGTTGGGACCAATTGATGCATCCTAGATGGCTGCTTGAAAGCTTTTAAGACCCCAGACGCCACTCACCAAAGTAGGATGCAGAACATTTTCTTAATAAGCTTTGTTATGCCAATTGACCTAGATGTCCCCTGAAAGCATGGTCCCCAGACCCCTACCCCTGCTACTCTGTCCCTCGAAGTATTTGATTGTATTCAGGAAACTTCTTAGCTTTGGTTTAGTCCAGTTGTGCTGACTTCCCCTTTAGTGTGTGCTGTCCTTCCCTTCATCTAAGATAATTCTTATCTACTATCTAGTTAGTAAATAGCCCTCCCCATCCCTTTTCCTGAGTTCTTATAATAGTGGTCTTATACAACATTTGTCCTTCTGTGACTGACTAAATTCACTCAGCATAATGACCTCCAGCTTGCTCCATGTTATAAGATGTTTCACGGCTTCATCGTTGTTCTTTATCATTGTGTGGATATACCATAATTTGTTTATCCATTCGTCCGTTGATGGGCACCTAGGTTGTTTCCATCTTTTTGCTACTGTGAACAGTGCTGCAATGAACATGGGTGTGCATATATCTATTTGTGTGATGGCTCTTATTTCTCTAGGATATATTCCTTGGAGCAGGATAGCTGGATTGGATGGTACTTCTATTTCTAGCTTTTTAAGGAAGTGCCAAATTGATTTCCAGAGTGGTTGTACCATTTTACATTCCCACCAACAGTGTATAAGTGTTCCAGTCTCTCCAAAACCTCTCCAGCATTTATTATTTTGTGTTTTTTGGATTAATTGCTAGCCTTGTTGGGGTGAGATGATATCTCCTTGTAGTTTTGATCTCCATTTCTCTAACGGCTAATGATCGTGAGGATTTCTTCATGTGTCTGTTAGCCGCCTGAATATCTTCTCTGGTGAAGTGCCTGTTCATATCCTTTGCCCGTTTTTTAATTGGGTTATTTGTCTTTTTGTAGTTGAGGTTTTGCAGCATCTTGTAGATTTTAGAGATTAGATGCTGATCGGATTTGTCGTAGCCAAAATTTTTTTCCCAGTCTGTAGGTTGTCTTTTTACTCTTTTGGTGAAGTCTTTTGATGAGCATAAGTGTTTGATTTTTAGAAGCTCCCATTTATCTAGTCTCTCTTGTGGTGCTTGTGCATTGTTACTTATGGTTTATATTGCGTTTATGCCATGTATTAGGGCTCCTAGCATTGTCCCTATTTTTTCTTCCATGACCTTTATCGTTTTCGATTTTATATTTAAATCGTTGATCCATTTTGAGTTAGTTTTTGTGCATGGTGTGAGCTATGGGTTTCGTTTCAGTTTTTTGCAGATGGATATCCAGTTATGTCAGCACCATTTGTTAAAAAGACTGTCTTTTCCCCAGTTAACGGACTTCGGGCCTTTGTCAAATATCCGCTGCTCATAGGTGGATGAATTTATGTCTGGATTCTCAATTCTGTTCCATTGGTCTATGTTATCTGTTGTTGTACCAGTACCAGGCTGTTTTTACTACTGTGGCAGTATAATATAGGTTCTAAAATCAGGTAGTGTGAGGCTTCCCACTTTGTTCTTCTTCTTGAGTAATGCTTTACTTATCTGGGGCCTCTTCCCTTTCCATATGAAGTTGGTGATTTGTTTCTCCATCTCATTAAAAAATGCCAGTGGAATTTGGATTGGGATTGCATTGTATCTGTAGATCGCTTTGGGTAGAACTGACACTTTCACAATGTTGAATCTACCTGTCCATGAGCAAGGTATGTTTTTCCACTTAAGCAGGTCTCTTTTGGTTTCTTGCCGTAGTGTCTTGTAGTTTTCATTGTATAGGTCTTTTACGTCTCTGGTTAGATTTATTCCTAAGTATTTTATCTTCTTGAGGGCTACTGTAAATGGTATTGATTTGGTGATTTCCTCCTCGAGGTTCTCTTTGTTGGTGTAAAGGAATCCAACTGATTTTTGTACATTTATCTTGTATCCTGAAACTTTGCTGAAATCTTCTATTAGTTCCAGTAGTTTTCATGTGGATTCTTTGGGGTTTTCTGTGTATAAGATCATATCATCTGCAAATAGAGATACTCTGACTTCTTCCCTACCTATCTGGATGCGCTTTATTTCTTTTTCTAGCCTAACTGCTCTGGCTAAGACCTCCCGCACAATGTAGAATAAGAGTGGTGATAAAGGGCATCCTTGTCTGGTTCCCGTTCTCAGGGGGAATGCTTTCAAAGTCTCTCCATTTAGGATGATGTTGGCTGTTGGCTTTGCACAAATGACCTTAATTATATTGAGGAATTTCCCTTCTATTCCTTTTTTGTTCAGTTTTTATCATGAATGGGTGTTGGACTTTGTCAAATGCCTTTTCTGCATCGACTGATAAAATCATGTGGTTCTTGTCTTTTGTTTTATTTATGTGATGGAATACATTGATTGTTTTTCTAATGTTGAACCATCCCTGCATACCTGGTATAAATCCCACTTGATCATGGTGGATTATTTTTTTGATACGTTGCTGAATTCTATTGTCTAGAATTTTGTTAAGGATTTTTGCATCAATGTTCATGAGGGATACTGGTCTGTAATTTTCTTTTTTTGTGATGTCTTTACCGGTTTTGGTATCAGGGTTATGCTGGCTTCATAGAGTGAGTTTGGGAGTATTCCATCCTTTTCTGTGTTCTGAATACCTTTAGTAGTAGTGGTGTTAACTCTTCTCTGAAAGTTTGGTAGAATTCTTCAGTGAAGCCATCCAGGCCAGGGCTTTTTTTTTTGTTGGGAATTTTTTAATTACCTTTTCAATCTCTTCTTTTGTTATGGGTTTATTTAGTTGTTCTACCTCTGTTTGTGTTAGTTTAGGTAGGTAGTGAGTTTCTGGAAATTTGTCCATTTCCTCTAGGTTTTCAAATTTGTTAGAGTACCATTTTTCTTAGTATTCTGTTATGATTATTTTAATTTCAGTTGGGTCTGTTGTGATACACCCATTTCATTTCCTATACAGGTTATCTGCTTCCTCTCCTGTTTTTCTTTTGTCAGTTTGGCCAATGGTTTATCAATTTTGTTGATCTTAATGAAGAACCAACTTTAGGTCTTGTTATCTCTTTCAATTATTTTTCTATTCTCTATTTCATTTAATTCTGCTCTAATTCTTATTATTTCCTTTTTTCTGGGGCCTGAGGGCTTCTTTTGCTGCTGTTTCTACTTCTTCCAGTTGTAGGGTTAATGTTTTGATTATGGCCCTTTGTTCTTTTTGGATGTGTGGATTTATGGCTATAAACTGACCTCTGAGCACTGCTTTTGCTGTATCCCAAAGGTTCTGGTAGGATGTGTTTTCATTCACATTTGATTCTATGAATTTCTGTATTCCATCCTTAATTTCTTCTATAACCTAGTAGTTTTTGAGCAAGGTGTTGTTCAGTTTCCATGTGTTTGATTCTTTTTTTTCCTTGCTTTTTCTGTTGTTGATTTCTGCTTTTATGGCTTTACGGTCAAAAAAGATGCTTTGTAATATTTCAATGCTTTGGATTTTGTTAAGGCTTGCTTTATGGCCTCATATGTGATCTATTCTGCAGAATGTTCCATGTGCAATGGAAAAGAAAGTGTACTTGGCTGCTGTTGGGTGGAGTGTTCAGTGTATGTCTATGAGATCAAGTTAGTTGATTGTAGCATTTAACTCTTCTGTGTCTTTGTTGAGCTTCTTTCTGGATGTTCTGTCCTTCACCGAAAGTGGTGTATTGAAGACTCCTACTACTATTGTGGAGCTGTCTATCTCTCTTTTCAGTGCTGTTAGAGTTTATGTATTTTGGAGGCCCTGTTGTTGGGTATGTAAATATTTATTATAGTTATGTCCTCCTGGTGTATTGACCCTTTAATCATTATATAGTGTCCTTCCGTATCCTTTGTGGTAGATTTTACTTTAAAGTCTATTTTGTCAGAGATCAATATTGCCACTCCTGCTGTTTTTTGAGTGTTGTTTGCTTCATATATTTTTTCCATCCTTTGAGTTTTAGTTTGTGTCTTTAAGTCTAAGGTGTGTCTGTTGTAGGCAGCATGTAGATGGATCATGTTTTTTATCCAATCTGCCACTCTCTGTCTCCTTGTTGGTGCAAGTAGTCCATTTACATTCCATATTTTTATTGATAGGTATGAGTTTAGTGCTGTAATTTTGATGTCTTTTTTTGTGTGTCACAGTTTCTTTGTTCCACTTAGTTTTCTGGGTTGTTTTTCTTTATGTATTTTCTTTTCACCTTTTTCATTGTTGTTGATTTTGTGTTTGCTGAGTCTTTATATTTTTCGAGTTTTCTATTTTGACTTGTAGGATGGTTAGTTTCCTTTGTGGTTACCTTAATTTGTACCCCTGTCTTTCTAAGTTTATACCAGTCTTTTATTTCTTTATATTGCCTTGACTTCCTCTCTATATGCAAAATCTATGTCTACATTTTTTAAGTCCCTCTTTTTTGTTTTAATATTGTCATCTTTTACATATTGACACCTGTTTCCCTATTTTCAGTGTTTTAGCTTTGATTTACTTTTGTGACTTCCCTGTCTGGGTTGCTATCTGGTTGCTCTGTCCTGTGTTCTAGTCTTGGGTTGTTATCTGATGTTACTGATTTTCTAACCAGAGGACTCCATTTAGTATTTCTTTTAATTTTGGTTTGGTTTTTGCAAATTCCTTAAACTTCTGTTTATCTGGAAATGCCCTAGTTTCGTCATCATATATGAGAGACAGTTTTGCTGGATATGTAATTCTTGGCTGGCAGTTCTTTTCCTTCAAGGCTTTATATATGTCATCCCATTGCCTTCTTGCCTGCATGGTTTCTGCTGAGTAGTCCAAGCTTATTCTTATTGACTCTTCTTTGTAGATGACTTTTCGTTATCCCTAGCTGCTCTTAAAATTCTCTCTTTATCTTTGGTTTTGGTAAGTTTGATTATAATATGTCCTGTTAACTTTCTTTTGGGATGTACCTTATGTGGGGTTCGATGAGCATCTTGGATAGATATCTTGTCATCTTTCACGATATCAGGGAAGTTTTCTGCCAATAAATCTTTAACAATTCTCTCTGTATTTTCTGTTATCCACCCCTGTTCTGGTACTCCAATCACTCGGAGGTTATTCCTCTTGATAGAGTCCCACATAATTCTTAGGGTTTCTTCACCTTTTTTTATCTTTGTATCTGATTTTTTTCTCAAATAAGTTGGTGTCAAGTGCTTTATCTTCAATCTCACTAATTCTGACTTCCATTGCCTCAATTCTGCTCCTATGACTTCCAGTTGAGCTGTCTAATTCTGAAATTTTATTATTAATCTTCTGGATTTCTGATTGCTGTCTCTCTGTGAATTCTTGCAGCCTGTTAAATTTGTCATTATGTTCTTCTCTAATCTTTTTAATTTCCTTTATTGGGTATTCTGTGTTTTGCTTAATTTCCTTCCTAATTTCTTGAAGAGTTCTGTGTATTAATCTTTTGTATTCTGCCTCCGGTAATTCCAAGAAATTTTCCTCCTCTGGAAAATTTCTAGATTCTTTATTTTGGGAGCTTGCTGAAGCCATCATGGATTGCCTCTTTATGTGATTTGATATTGACTGCTGTCTCCGAGCCATCAAGAAGTTATTACATTTATTTATTTTATGTTTGCTTAATGAGTCCTAGCTTCTTGTTTTGATATGTCCAAATAGGCTGCTCATATGAGCTAGTTTGATTATTGGCACCTTTGAAGCTCTAATGTCCCGTCAACAGGTGGTTAGATCTGTTACTAGGTATGTGAGCTCAGGAGTCCACCCACTCCTCCTGTATGGATTCGGCTCAGGTGCCCAGGTAGATAGCCACCAAGTGTGTGGTGTAGGCTTTCACTTACAGTCCTAGACAGGCATGGGTGATTGGTGTAGGCACAGGCATCTGGCTGCAGCAGGGGGACACACTCTGAGCAAGGCAGGGGGCTGCTGGTCACTTCTGAGTGTCCACGAGGAAGGCGTGTCCCTGTTCCCTAGAGCATGTAGGTGGGTGGGTTTTATAGCTGGACTGTGAGCACCTAATGCTGTTGGCTGTAAGGACTAGGTGGGGGGCACCTCTTATTCATGGGCCCCTATTGCAGGTGGATAGGTGGTGTGGGTGGAGCCACCCGTCCTTGGGCCCCTGATGTGGGTAGGTGAAGAACCTGCTTAATGGGCAGAGCAGTGTCAAATATCAAGAACCTGCCACTTCACAGCTGAAACAGTTGAAGTTAGAGTTCCGGTATATACCCTGTTGTACTACAGTAATGAGGGCCTACGCTGTTGAGCTGGGCTCACAGACGTCTACGCAGGGGGAAAGGCACTCAAAGTCCGTGGATCCCTTATGCCTGGGCCTAGGCAAAGGAGCTGTGCCTACCCTGGTTTCCTGGCTTAGGGGAGCCGGCAGTTTATTTTTTCCCGTTTGTTAATTTGTTCACTCTCCAAGGCAGGGAGAATGTCTCTGGGCGTGTGACGGATCCTACTTCCCGCCCAGGGGACTCAGCAATTGCTGAAGCTGGTCTGGGACCCAGTGCAGAGCAGGGAGCAGTGAGGTAAATGGGTGAGAGATTTTTCCCTAATGAGGGAGTTTTTGATCCGCATGGTAGGCTGTACGCAATTACTTATCTTTTGCCAGATCGAGGGCTGCTTCTCACTGGTTCTGAGTGGCTGTGTAGACCTCTAGCACTGGGTCTCTCCCGGTGCGGAAAACGTGCCTCCCAAGCACGGTCTTGCCTGCCTCACTGCTCACCCACGAGCTGCTCAGGCCTGAAGGTCTCAGGCTCTCGCCAGGTCAGTTCTGGCAACTCCTCGGTGCTTCTGAACCATCTCTCCCTCCCCCTGGCACTCTGTCCAGTTCCTCAACTCTGCTTTTGATGTTCAGGGCTCCCAGATTGCTGTATATGATCAAATCACTTGGTTTTTTTTTTGGGTCTCTGTTGTAACAGGGTCCATTGGAAGCGTCTGAGTATTTTGCCATCTTGGCCCCGCCTCCTACTCACAGGGTTTTAAAACCCCAGAAGCTACTCACCAAGGTAGAATGTAGAACATTTTCTTTATAAACTGGGAAAGTAGCTGGCCAGCCTTTCTCTGGGTGGATTCGGAGCCCCAACGTTTTGATAGGCAGCTAAGTGCCCATTTGCACCATGCAGGGACTTTAGTAATGTGACAGTGGGGTTAGTGCCTGGTCGGCGTCTCCTACAGGCTGCCAGCCCCTTGTGAGGCAGGTAGCCTGCTTATTAAAGTGGACAGTTGAGAGTCCTTCCCCATGCTGAAAGATAAGAAGGTGCACGGAGTTTCAGAGATGAGGCTGATCTGCTTTGCTTAGCTCTGCAAGACAGTGTGAAGCCCCTCAGGTAGCCTTGGGTGTTTTATCTGAATCACCAGCATCCCTTTAAACTTGGTATTTTGCTGTGGAGGAATACCTTTATATTTCTAAGCAAGCAAACTGTTGTATGTATTTCCTCATCACTCAGAAAGTATGAAACCACGCTTTTGGTTTTTCATTGGACCATTCTTATTTTAGCAGCAAAATCGGTGAGCCATGAAAGATTTTAACCGTTTCTGCCCTAGTACCAGGTCAGTCACTGACTACTTGGTGCAGTGGGAAGAGCTGGGAAGCCTGGGTGCCAACAACTCGCTGGTAATTTTGGGCAAGGAAATCTAAGCTCTCTGCTTATCAGTTTCCCATCAGTATAATCAGCAGGGACCACCCAGGCTCTGGCAGACGGAGTGATCAAGTAAAGATTAGCAGCAGAGCCAACTGGCAAATAGAAGAATACAGAGTTCGTGTCATGACTAGACTGGAGCTGACTCAGCATATTTCAAAAATGTAGAATTGAGCCAGTGACACACATGTGTTAATACGCAAGCTGTCAGAGGCCGTAAAATGAGCCTTTTTATTTATCTTTTAAAAGGAGAGATCCTTTTGTCTGCACTGATTTGAGTTGGGATGAAATAACCACTGTGAACCTCTGTTGGTGTTTGGATTCTGTCAGTCTCTAGTAGGAAAAGCTCTTCCTTCACAAATAGCTTGTTCTGCTATGTGTCTACCTAGGCTCTCGAATGATGAAAAGGCAAATAGACATGATACATTCTCCGCTCATCTCTGGGTGAAAAAAAAAAAAGGCCATCTCTGGGCGCAGAGGACTTTGCAAAGGGAAAGCTTGCAAAAGGCAGATGCTGATCCCAATTCTGACCTTTGTGGCTGGTGCCAGATTTGCATGGGTGCCTTGGTTCAAAGGGAAAAGCCAAGAAGTGAAATGATAGTTCCCTTCCCCCATCATCACTCAGCATGGCTCACTCGCTTAGCTATAAAAAATTCCAGCATCAAGAGAGACTGCAGGCCTTGGAGTATAGTTTCTTATCCAAAGGCGCATTCTCCCTTACGGTCAGGAGGTCCACTAAGTTCTGGCATTGCTTCTGGAGAGGATGGCTTTGCTTGTTATTTTTCTTTTTTTTTTCACTCTAAGTCTCCTCTGCAGCTTGCTTATGTATTGTCGGAATTCCAAAGAAAAATAGTTCTTAAACTTGAGTACGTATAAGACTCCCCTGAGGATCCCTGACTCCCACCCCAGTTCAGTAGGGCTGGGGAATCTGCATGGTTAAGAAGCAGCACAGGCGGTTCTAATTTGGGTGACAGGCAGTGGCCCCTTGAGGATTACCACCAGGTGCCACGGCCTGCTCACCGCCCGTTGCTGTCGAAATCGATCCCAACTCACAGGGACCCTACAGGACAGAATAGAACCACACCATAGGGTTTCCAAGGAGCACCTGGTGGATTCGAACTGCCGACCTTTTGGTTAACAGCTAAACGCTTAACCACTGTGCCACCAGAGCTGCACAATACCTTATTGCACCCACTGTGTGCATTCCCTTTATAAGCCAAGTCCCAGTTGCTGCTTTTAGAATTGCACTTAAGCCTAACTACATAAATCATTGCCTGACTTACAGTAATTTCCTGATTTATTCAAACAGCATGGGAAGAACATACGCTTCGGGAGTCCGAAAATCCGGAGCAGATCCTTGAACTTGCACTTACTGTTACTTGGGCAGGTGGCTCAACTTCTCTGAGGCTCTGCTTCCTCATTCGTCAAATGGGAATGATATTACCCACCTCACAGAAAGAGAAAGGTAGTGAGGATGGAATGGAATCACTTACATGTAAGCACCTAGCACAACGCCCGCCGTTTAGTGGATGCTCGACAAGTACAGTGAAAACTGCGGGAGCCGGAACTCGTCGGGACCACATTGCTGTTTTGGGTCTTGCAAGTTTTCTGCCTTTTACAGAGTGCAGCCTTACCACTTTTCTATTGCTCCGTTTTAGTGGAAAATATTTGCGTTTTCCTTCTCTGACAGGTTTCTGCTTAATACCTGTTCCGGCTTTCACAGGTTTTACTATATTACTTTCCTCCATTCTTATCCAGGATCCAGTTGCCATGGAGTCGATTTTGATTCATGGCAACCCAATGTGCGTCAGAGTAGAACTGTGCTCCATCGGGTTCTCAATGGCTGACTTTTCGGAAGTAGATTGCCAGGCCTTTCTTTTGAGGTGCGTCTAGGTGGACTCGAACCTCAAACCTTTTAGTGACTAGCTACGTGCATTAACCGTTTACACCACAGGGGCTCCTCCACTCTTATAAGAAGGGGAAATTAACTTAAAAAAAAAGACAAGAAAAAACAACTCACTTTTTCTCCTCAAGCACTTGAAGCAAATATTGTTAAGGGAAAAATTTTTAAATGAATAGTGTTTGGCCATGATACATATCACTTTAAAAGTCAATGGTTGTTTAGAGATCTTGATGCAATGCCCCTTCTTATTGCAGTTAGATAATACAGGCAGTTCCCGGGTTACGAATGAGATCTGTTCCTGTGTCTTTAAGTCAAATTGGTAAGTAAGTCCGAACAGGCGCAGACGGTTCTTACTTAGCCTTACTTTAGTGCAAGAAAAGGCTGGAAGCGTTTCCAATGATTTACAAGCTGCATGTGTAGCAAGCGAAGGTAATTGTGATGAAGAATCTGTAGCCAGCAGGGATTGGTTCAATTGTTTCAAAGTGAGGGCAAATTACATGACATTAAAGCTCAGGCACCAGCTGTCCACAAGTTGGATGTTTGTAATAAGGGGACTGCTTTACTGAGTTCTGTTGTAAATACAAGTTTCCAAGAGAGATGTCAGCAGGTAGATAAGGAACTGCAGGTGAACCACAACATCAGTACCTTTGCAGGACACTCTCGGGGTCCAGCACAGAGAATGCGATCAGGTGTTTAACCTGAAACTACACCGGCCCCAAGTCAAAATCTCACAAGAGCCTTGTTTCTCAGAATGCAGTTAGTAAGGGATTATTTGGACCGTCTTGTTCAAACTCTTTCCAGGCGAAATGAGAATATTACAGTGGTCTGAGAGAAACAAGGAACAATTACACTCGCGGTGTACAGAGAGCTCCTTGCTGAAAGGTGTTTTCTAAATCGCGTTTCAGCAAGACCTGCCCACATCTCCCCCATCCATCGCAGTTTTACCATTTGAGAAAAAACAAATTATCTTTGTTCTCTGCATTGGTTGATTAATTTTAGGTTCACTGTTCTTATGCCATATCCCACTCATGCAGGTACTTAGTAATACGTTTTTATATATCACTTGATTCATCCTTTGAAGCACAGAATGCCTATCTGAGCTCTCTGGCTGGGAAACTGCATCCTAAAACTCAACACTTGATTACCTTAAGGCCACAGATGCTTTCTCTCTGACTCCTCCCTTGGTTCTCCGTAAAGGGATGGCTCTAAATCCTAATCTCATTTTCAGGGCAGGGCAGTCCCAAAGCCTTCTGTTCTCTGAAGACCACGTTCTGGAAACCAAGAGAAAAGCCCTACAAGCCTAATCATATGATTTTAGAGGCTAAGGACATCTTAGAAATCCTCTGGTCCAATCCTTTTCATTTTATAGGAGAAGAAACTGAGGTTCAGAGAGATCTACAAGGTTACTTTTTTTTTTTTTTTTAATTACTGTCTGCAGTGTGTGTATCAGGAACTATATGCAGGAAAGGATCATAACTGGCCTTCAACGGGTTAAACAAGTTGCTAAAGGAAGATCAGAAATGACTCCCTGGTAGAGCAGGCTAGAAAATGCCACCACCAGTTGCCAGTGAGTTGATCCAGGTTAGAAACTAGCCACTGCATACTCATAGTAAATAAGTAGTTAAACATTTTCTGAGCTCCTTTGGTGCTATGTCCTGACGAGCTTGGGAAGGAAGGAGAAGTACAACTGGGGAGAAAAAGCATTCACCTTTCTTCTGAAGCACCTCTGGGTGGACTCCAACCCCTAGCCTTTTGTTTAGCAGCTGAGCAAGTTAACCATTTGCACCATCCAGGGACTTTGGAAGAAGTACAGTCAGAATGCTCCCTGGAAGCGAGGCTGGCGAGACTTTGTCTCACATACTTTACATGTTATCAGGAGGGACCAGTCCCTAGAGAAGAACATCACGCTTAGTAAGGTAGAGGGTCAGTGAAAAAGAGGAAGACTCTCAACAAGACGGATTGACACAGTGGCTGCAACAATGGGCTCAAGCACAGCAATGATTGTGAGGATGGCGCAGGACCTGGGAGTGTTTCATTCTGTTGTACGTAGGGTGGCTATGAGTTGGAATCAACTCGACGGCACCTAACAACAAAATAGTGAACGAGGCTGTATATTTAATTGCCCAACATATAGTCCTGATGAAGTACTAGAGGAGTTTGGGAGGAGGGAGAGATGGAGGGCTCCACAGAGGAGCAAGCCCAGTGGCTTCCCCCTGGGACTGTGAAAGCCACATCTGTCTTATTTATGTGTGTACCCCATGGTCATGGCCTGGGCGATGCTGAAGTCATGCCTATTAAGTGAATATGTGGATCATTTGATACCAGATTATGGGGATACTTACAGTGACCCCCGTAATGACCCCTTTTGTAAGAATGCTTTCTACTCACAAGAACCTTGTGTTTTTCTCTCAGTTGCCCCCCCTCAGGACGCTGCCCCTCCATCAGAGAAGCCAGTCATTCACTGCCATAAGTGTGGGGAGCCGTGCAAGGGTGAAGTGCTTCGAGTCCTGACCAGGCATTTCCACACCAAATGTTTCACCTGCAAAGGTATGGTGTCCCCGCCTCCTGGCTTAGTGGCATGTGACAGTCAGTGCTTGCGTTGGGGTCTGCTCCTTCACCTTAACTCCACCCTGGGTCATGGGATGATAAGTGAATGTGCTCAGAAGCCCTGGAATTATTTACCTCTACTTTGGGGTTCGATTAGACTCAAGGGGGTAAACTGGGAGACCGAGTCCCCCGGCCCAGCGGTGCACAGGTGCGAGTGTTCCCTGAGGTTCCTGGTCCGGGGAGGAGGGCCCAACATTGTGGCAGAGCAGTAGGTACAAAGGCAGTTTTATGTTTTGCGCTCTATCATATTTGTTTTCCTCTGATGAACGAGGGACTCATCACAAAGTAACCGCTTCCCAACACCCACAGTTACAGGAGGGTTGGAAAGCTTTTAAGATTGGGATGCTAAGTCACTGGCTCCTGTGTGTGAGTGTGTGAGAGAGTATGACGTGTGTGTGTGGGTATGTGGGTGTGTGGTTTGTGTGTGTGTGTGTATCGTATGTGTAGTACGTGTGTGTATGGTGTATGTGTGGGGTGTTGTATGCATGTGTGTGTGTGGTGTATGTGTGTATGTGGGTATGATGTGTATCTGGTGTGGGTGTGGGTGTGGTGAATGTATGTGGTGGATGTGTTTGTGTGTGTGTGTGTGGTGGGATATGTGTGTGTCTGTATGTTGTGGGTGTGTGTGTGTGTTGAGAAGTAGGAATTAAGCAAGAACACTTGGGAAGCCTTCAAGCAGAAAAATCCTCCCCCATCCAAGAAACTACCAATTTAAGGTTGATTTCCATTGACAAGCCCTCCTTTTTGGGTTTATCATTGTTGGCATCTTGGTGTGAAATATGCTGACCTGTTGTTCCAGAGCCAGGGCATAGCTGAGTGGGGTAAAAGGGAAGAAGAGAGTGGTTCTTGTGTGTTGATTTGAGAAATAGGATACTTGAGCCTAAGGCACATCTGGGTAGCTCTGCACGAGGAGATGTGTCGAGGGCTCAGGACGGGGTTGAGGTGCAGGAAGAGAGATGGAAGAGGGAAGAGGCTATGTGCTTGCTTTGCAGTTTTAGTCCACACCCCGCACATGGTAACCACCTTCATCCCTGAAAATCCTGTTTGATTTTGAGTGTTTTAGGTCACAAAGACTCAGCATTACCATCCTAAACCTTCTGTCCACGCCAGGGAGGCTCTCAAGTAGATGCCAGGCTGCGTATAACAACAGTGTCCATTGAGTCGATCCTGACTCGTGATGACCCCATGTGTGTCAGAGAAAAACTATGCTCCGTAGGGTTTTCAATGGCTGACTTTTAAATAGTAGATCACTAGGCCTTTCTTCTGAGGTGCCTCGGGGTGGACTTGAACCTCCAACCTTTCAGTTGGCAGCTGAGCGCCTTGACCTTTTGCACTGCCCAGAGACTCAGGCTGCCTCCTGACCCTCCAATATGTTAACAAAGAAGGGGCAGGGGCTTTTCTGGAGCCCTCAGCTGCTGCTTCCACTGAGCATCGACCTTTCAGGAGACAAAACACTTAGCTGGGTCAGAAGGTGGAAGCGGAAGTGAGGGCACCAGCTTAGCTCTCATTGAGTAGTTACAAAATGCTGTGCTATGCATTGCATAGAGAGATCACTCAATCCTCCTGAAAACCCCTGTGAGTAAGTACTATAAATCCACAGTCTTCAGACAACCCAAGGCAACATGGGCCGAGGTCACATCCAGGGTGCTGACTGGGGCCACACTGTGTGGCTCCATCCCGCCACGGCTGTCAAGCGGCCCTGTGATGTCAGGGAAGTGATCTCTTTGTGGCTCAGTGTCCTCAGCCATAAAACAGAGAGACCAGGCTGCACGTTATTTTAAATCACCCCATGTCTGACGTTAGCAAATTCTATATATACACGAGCATCTACATGTATAAAATAGAACCCAGAGGCACTGAATTAGATACTGTAAGGAAGAGTGTTGGAGAAAAAATATTTTCTGATTAGATACAGTTTGACTAACTTGGAGTCAGATATTATACATAGTTTTATTTTTTGCTCATGAACTCCTGAGGCATGTCTCACTGGTTATTTGGTACGGAATGAATACAGTCCAGAAGTGACCGCAGCTCTGTGTTTTCCATTTCTAGTTGAAAGTACAAAGTGTTACTCTCAGATTTGGGCAGCCAACTGTTAAACATGACAAGTTATTAGAAGATATGATAATTTATCCCCAGTGAGGCAGAAGCTCTCTTGCCTTTTTTTTTCTTTCTTCTTCTAGTTGAAATCTAAAACAACTATATGTTATTTGTGTTGAAAAGTTGTACCATGTATCTTGCTTCATGCTTATGTGTTCCTGAAATTTGGATTTTTGAATAAATTGAATCATTTTAAGAGCACTTGCTACTTTTAGGAATCATTTTCCAATTTAACAAAACCTTACTAAATACATCAGTCATCTGCTCTTGTAAATTTGTATCTTCTCACAGTGAATCTGCCAATGTCTTCTGCCTGATGCCCCCAACTTTCTGGGGTCGCCCTTTTCTTTAATACGTAAAGAAAGTGGTTTAAGCTCCCTGTACCCATTCTATAAGAAGATGAACTCTCTTCCCAAGATTCGCAAGCATTGTCACCCAATAGAAATGTAATACAAGCCACATATGTAATTCTAAATTTTCTAACCAAAAAAAAAACAAAAAAAAAAACCCAAACCTGTTGCTGTCGAATTGATTCCGACTCATAGAGCAACTACAGGACAGAGGAGAACTGCCCCATAGAGTTTTTGAAGAGTGGTTGGTGGATTCGAACTGCTGACCTTTTGGTTAGCAGCTGTAGCTTGCCATAGCTCTTAACCACAATAGCTACATTAAAAGGGTAAAAAGGGACAGATGTAATTAATTTTAATAACATGTATTTAACTTAATATATCCAAAATAACATCATTTCAACACATAATGAATATAAAAATTATTGGATATTTGACATTCTTTTTTTCATAGTAACGCTGAACACATCTCAGTTGGGACTAACCACGTTCAAGCACTCAGTAGCCAGATGTGGTTGGTGGCGACCAAATCAGATAACACAGTTCTAGAGATTCCTAGAGGTTTGCACTCGTGTTCCCCTCTCACTCCAAATTCCTGCCAGATCCAAATGGTCTCCACTTGTGAGCACTATGCTTCTTGCGTTGCTTCATCCCACACTGGGCACCATTTCCTCTTCCTTCATTTCCTAAAGTAACACTCATTCAAGACTGCTGTGTTCTGCAGACTTTACGGCAGGCTTTGGAACCAGTCTGAACCCCTGCTGAGAATTTGCATTTCCATCCCACGTATACTGAATCAGAAACTACATTTTAACAAGATCCCAGGTGATTGTTGTGTATAATAAATTTCAAGAACCACTGCTGTACTTGTGGTTCTCAGAATGCGTCCCTAACTAGTAGCATTAGCATTGCCTGGGAACTTGTGAGAAATGCAAATTCTCAGCAGAGGTTTGAACCGGAACAAACTGGTTCTAAGCCCTGCTTTCTAAGTGGCCTGCATTATATCTTACTTCGGCAGTGTTGTTCTAGGTACACTCCACTGTCTTTTCTGGCCTACCCCACCTGCTAGTGGGCCTCTCCAAGTCCTGGACTCTCACCTTTTCAGATTAAATGAGATAATCCACTTAGTCCTTAGCCCAGTGTCAGAACTTGGGAGGCCCTCCAAAAATGAGGGCTGTCGTAACATCATCCTCACATCATCTGGACTCAGGGACCCTCCTACTCTGAATCCCCAGCTCTGGGGCTGGAAGCTGCTGAGGCTGGAAGCTGCCTGAGGCTCTGCCCCACCCCGGCATGCCGAGGGCAAAGCAGAAAAGGCCTCTGCTTTGTCGGGGAGCTTTTCCCAAGCCAACGTTTCTTTGTATCTGACGGAAGGGTTGAGTTAAGAGGCAGCAGCTGGGAGACCACACAAATAAATACAGAAAACCCTCTCCAGGGGCTGCTATTGTGCTTGGTACAATGGCAGGCCCTGGAGAGCATTTTCATCCAGTTGAAACTGGAAAGTAAAATAAATGTGGTCATATTACACACTGCTCTATAGCCCCAGACTTCCACAGACTGCCCCAGAGCGCTGTAGGAGTACAAGGGGGGCACTGCTCAGGGTCCTGGGGGAGATGGGAATTCAGGGGGTGGAAACAGGTCCTGTAGCCTCTGGTCCAGATTCCCTGAAGCTTTGGGCACCGTTCCCTGACCACCCTGGGCTTCCTCAAGAACTTCCAGCACCAAGTCCCCTCCCTTCCCAGGGCTTTCCGGCCCACAATGGGCCATGTCCAGCAGGGTAGGGCTGCAACACGCCCAAGCAAGGCTGCTTGGTCTGGGACGGAAGAGGCATCCCCTTCCAGCACAGGGGCAGGCAGGGCTGAGTGGGGCTGGTGGCTTTCTCCAGCTGAGGAAATGTCCCCAGTACCATGAGCAGCCCCACCTTCGCAGCCTTTGTTTGCTTGAACAGTTAGTAAGATCTTTCTAGAATTAAAGCCTTCTTTATTGGGAATGAGTTTCAACTCTTCTGCAGGTGGTGTTTCTAAGCATCCCTTGAAGAAGCTAGGGAAATCCTCCCCACCCAGGAAACACTGGTCAAACAGCTCTAAACCCCTTGGGAAGAGCTAAGCCCCAACCAGCACCTCCAGATGCTTCTGTTCTGAGCAGCCCACCACCCTGGCTGGCCACAGTGCCCTGGGACACCTGGGCCCTTCTCTTACTGAGAACTGTCCACAAGCTGGGAGAACAGCTGAGTATAATGTGTGGAGAGTTGGGCTTGGGACTGGGGTGACCATGGTGGGAATCCCAGCCCCACCACGTGGTAGGCAGATCTTGTACAGGACACTTAGTTTCTCTGGGTCTGTTTCCTAAGCTCTAAAATAGAAGCCATGTAAGGAACTACATGAAATCCACCACACAATGGGCTTAGCCCAGGACTCAGGAATAGTAAGCCCTTATACCTGGTAGCAACTTTGTTAATAAAAGCTAATGTTTGAATGCTCATTCTGTATCATGCCGGGTCCTGCTCTACATGAATTTTCACAGTAACCCCTTGAGGTTTACTATCCCTATTGTAATAGAGAAACTGAGGCTTAGAGAAGTGTGGCAAATTGTCACTAGGTACACGGCTAGTGGACTTAAACGCAGGCAGTGTGACACTATGTCTCCACTAAACTGCTTTGTAATACTTCCCATTATTATTATCATTGTTACTGTGATTAAAATAGAACAGCTTCAGGGGATCTCAGGCTTAGACTATTATTGGCTAGAGAAACAAAGCGCTGTTACCGATGCGTATGAAGGAAGTTGTGGGCTTGCTTTAGTGCTGGGTATGATATGACGGAGCAGCCCTGGTGGTGCAATGGTTAAGCACTGGGCTGCTAACCGAACGGCTGGCCGTTCAAACCCACCCAGCGGCTTCATAGGTGAAAGATCTGGTGATCTGCTCCCGTAAAGATTACAGCAGAATAATCAGAAGGTAGGAGACACAATCCTGGAAAACCCCATGGGGCAGTTCTACGCTGTCGTATGAGGTTGTATTAGTCAAAATCAATTCAGCAGCACCTAACAACAACATTGATATGAAGGCTAGAGGAAAAAAAAAAAAAAGTCCCGAACAAAAACTAAAATTCCTCAATGATTAAACTATTATAATAGTTTATCCAAGCCCCAGAAGCACTCATTATCCACTCCCATCTGTTAACATAATGCTTTCCTGTGTCTGAGCACTTTGCCTGACTTCGTCTGACTTCACTGCCCTGTGACACAGCCAGAGCAGGTTTTGTTCCTATTTCACACATAAGGAAACTAAGACTCAGCAATTCTTCCAGTCTACGTGGTTAATTAGTGGGTCATTAAAAAAAAATTAGGGTAAATATATATGTAACAAAATGCCATTTCAACTGTTTTTACATGTACAATTCAGTGACATGGCTACACTGTTTTTACATGTACAATTCAGTGACATGGCTAATTATTCTTAATAAAGATCATGGATGTTTCTTAAGCAATGACTATGCGCTGGGCACTAGGCTAAGTGCTCACCATGTGTTATCATTATTTAGCAACAATCTTCTTTTGGGTATTATTATTCTGCCCATTCTGCAGATGAACAAGTTGAGGCATAGAGAGGCTAAATAACTGGTGCTGAGGCACGTAGCTAGTGAGTACCTCTAGAACCGTTGTTCGTAACTGCATCTTGGTGGGAGTGATGGGCAGAGGCGGAGTAACCAGTAAGCAAGGTATGCATGGGCTTATTTGTGCTTACTAACCTGTAGTGCACAATTTCTCCTGTTTTTCACCACATCAAAGACGTGAAGAAAACCCATGTGAAAGTATGCACTACAGATGAGTAAATAAGCACAAGTAAGCCCATGCATACCTTGCTTACTGGGTAATCTGTCCCTGGTGATGGGGTTCCTAGCCAGAGTGAAGAGAATTGGCCGGTCTTACCAAGAACCTACTCTGTGCAGTGCACCCTGGGAGATTTAGAAGGTAGGAGACACAAGCCTTGCCTTCTGGAGTTCACAGGCAGTGGGATGTGGAGGAAAATAGCATGGGATTTGAAGTGGGACAAACCTGGGGAATCCCAGCTCTGGTACTCACTGGCTAAAAAAAAACCTCATTGTCGTCAAGTCGATTCTGACTCATAGCAACCCTGTAGGACAGAGTAGAGCTGCCCCATAGAGTTCCTAAGGAGCGCCTGGTGGATTTGAACTGCCGATCTTTTGGTTAGCAGCCATAGCACTTAACCACTATGCAACCAGCATATTTCATTAGCTTGTTTCTCACTTCACTAGACAGACTAGGAAGAAAGGTCTGGATATCTACTTCCAAAAAATCAGACAATGAAAACCTTATGGAGCAGAACCGTCTTAATCCCCAGCTGATCGTGGGGATGGCACAGGACCACGCAGCATTTTGTTCTGTTGTACGTGGGGTCATCAGGAGTCGGCGGCCAACTTGAGGGCAGCTACCACCACAGTGGAGCTCCGACTCTCTGCCTTGCACGGCTGTTGTGAGGGCCGTGGTTAAGGCCAAGCTAAGGTGCCTGGCACTCGGCCCAGAGAAATCTTACTACAGCTTCACTTAGCAGCAGGTACACACACACAGCTAACATTACTAGGCAGTACTTGAAAGTGCCAAACACGAGACTCAACCAGAGGCATGTGAAGAATTTACTGGGGCAGACTGGGCTGGATGGAGCAGGGCAGACTCTGAGAGAGGGCACGAACTCAGGCCCTTCTTTGATTTAGGGCAAATGGAGCCCATGGGAAATTAGAGCAGACAATGCTAAAGAGCTGATGGACAGCAGGTTTCACATCGCAACCTTGGTCATTGCCTTCTTCCCCTGGGGCCGGGTCCTCTCTGCTCTCCACTTCTTTGAAGAGTTTGACCTTGTACAGAAGAAATACCATCGGCAAAGCTGCTGAGGCCCAAGAGGACATGGTGTTTGGAAGGGCCAAAGTGCAGGATTGCAAGGAGGGGCATCGTGGGTGGTGAAGCTGACCTGGAGGCCGATTGTGAAGGGTCTCGGACTCCCTCTGCTTCACGGTGTGTGTGAGAGGACTAACTACTGAAGTGAGGCAAGAAATTGATTTTCAGTGAAGGGACAGTCAACAGTGTCAAATGCCACAGGGAGCTGATGACGAGGTCTGCAGAGTGACCACCGACTGTGGTCATTAATGCCCAAAGCGGTGGTGGTAGTGTGGCGGGGGAAGAGGTGTGCAGAACACAGACCTGGAGCTCGGGCCTCCTGACCTGTTTTCTACAGCACAGAAGTGAACATGCCGATTGTCTTGAGAACCACCTCGGTGTCAGCTTCAGGTGAGGGTCCATGTGAATGCCAGCATGATGAGCACGTACAGGCTCGACATACACACAGTGGAACAAAGGTTGTGGTCAGAGGAGGACATCCTGAATATAAAACCCCAAACCAAACCCATTGCCATCTAGTCAATTCCAACTCGTAGCGACCCTATAGGACAGAGTAGAACTGCCCCATATGGTTTCTAAGGAGCAGCTGGTGGATTCGAACTGCTGACCTTTTGGTTAGCAGTTGAGCTCTTAAACACTGCGCCACTAGGGCTTCCGAATATGAACAGACCCTTGTATTTTCTGGCAAGCCCCAGAATCTTGGCAGTGAAGATAACAAGCAAGCTGAAATCCAACACATAAGCTCTCGGCTGCTAACTGAAAGGTCGGTGGTTCGAGTCCATCCGCTGTTCTGTTGGAGAGAGGACCTGCTAATCTACTCCCGTAAAGACTGCAGCCTTGGAAACCATACGGGGCAGTTCTACTCTGTCACGCAGGGTCGCTACGAGTCGGAATCAACTTGACGGCACACAACAATGATTCACAGGAGGTCAAGGATGAACTATGCTTTTTTCCTATTGCTTTTGAAGTTTTATTAAAATGGCCCACGTTCAGGGTGGCTCAGAAGCTCTTGTCCTCGAACCTCCTCGAATCCCCAGGCTTGTCTAAATGCTGAAGCTGTCGCTGTTCTGTGTCATAAATAAAATCAAACACCAGCTAGACCAGCACAGCGCAACAACTGTATGCAACTGTTTGTGTTGTTGGCTTTGTCGTCAATACTGTTGGGTCTGGATTATTGAACTAACAGTATCTGGAATATCCCGTTGCTATTTGTTGTATTTTCTCCCCCAACTAGCCTTCCTATGTGATAAAAAATGCATTCCCAAGGCTTTGGTTTGATTCCTTTTTTTTTTAATTAGAAGTTGGGTTGACACTTTTTAAAACAGGGCAGACCTTTAAAGGGAGAAGCGGAACAAGAAATAAAACACGGAGTGGAGGCTTTTACGAATAAAGCGCACAACTTTATTCACTGCGTTGCTCTGAGTACAACAGTGAGGCAGAGTCCAGTGGCACAGGAGTGCAGTGAAGTGCTGCTCGCAGGAGCGTGGGCAGGTGAGGGGTGGTAAAGCACAGCAACCTGGAGCCCGGCAGGCTACCTCCTCCCCCGCAGACAAGCATGTGGTACTCAGGGCGCAGATGGACAACTACTCACTTCCACAGGGGACATGACACAGCTTTTAAAATGGGGTTCTTCCAAATATTTGCTTTCATGTTTCGAAAGGGGAGGGAGAGAAGAACTGTATGCTTTCCAAACTTCAAAAATAAAACAAAACAAAACAAAAATCCACAAATTCCACTTAAAATGAAATACCTGTAAGAGCTTTGATGGAGTGCTGTCAGTGACTCACAGGTATCACACACATGATGAGTGGACACGTCTGTACATAACACCCAGAAAGAACATTTTTGTGAACAATTGTCTTCTTTTCCGTAAGGTAAAGCAACAGATGCAAATACAATCATTTAGTGGCTTACCACCTTTCTGAGTCAACATACACAGTATCATCTCCTTCCACCTTGGGTCAACAGGTTCCAGAAGTGACTCATGGGTGTTTCACTCTCGCAAGAGACACTTTTGGGAAGAATCTTATTTAATGATAACAATCACACTCAATTACACTAAGCTTCAGAAAAGGCTGGAGTCATTTAATTTTGCAGTGTAGACACACGTTGTTAAGAAAGTTTCTTGCAGTTTAAACAGACTACCCCCCCACCCCCCACTTCTTTGTTCATTTGAGTTTACTGTAAATTAAACTGGACCAAATGAAAATATAAAAATCCATATGCAAAGCATATCAGTCACCATCTCTCCACTACTTCCTGGCCAGCAGATGGAAAGATAGCAATTTTTTTAAAAAATGCCAAACAGAAAGGTTCCCATAATGTATATTATCACCATAAGATGGTATCATTGCAAATCTCAAGCCCTAAATCTCTCTTTTTCTGGATAGAAAGTTCTTCAAAAGGGAACAATGAAGAGTGCCTTTCAGGGCATACTGACAAACACTTGGCTCCTCAAAAGAAAATAATTCTAAAAATCAAATACAATCAGTGTTGGCATTGGAAGTACACATGAAATAGTTTCTAGAAATACAAAGAGGTGATTTATAAAAAACCGAGTTTGCTTTGGAGGGCAGAGAGGGGTTGATGATGCAGAGTTCATTTTGCTTCCACTGTCCTTCATGACCATCGGGATAAGGCGCTGTAAGCACAGAGCCTGGTGCAGCCGCCTGCCACGTCAACACGTCAGTGAAGGCTGGCATCAAGTTTGTTTTTCATAGTTTTTAAAAAGACCTAAGTACTCAAAAGTGGTTGATTTCTTTTTAATTTGCATAAGTGTATATATTTTATATAATCATCTAGGAAGCAATTGTTTAGAAAAAGGTGTTTGCTTCAAAGTGTAATGAAATTAGGTGAAAGTTTTAGAAACGTTACCAGCTCCACAACTCCAAGTCCACTGATATGACCAGACTGAGGAGGGGAGGAAGAGTGTGAAAAAAGGATTGTTGCCGCCTTCACTTCAAGAGGAAACTCAACTGGGAAACGGCAGACTTCAGGAGAAGCGAGGAGGTGGGGGAGGCAAGGGAGGCCAGCTTGTTGTTGCTTTTTTACACCTTTTACCCACGAACTCTAGCTTTTCTGTTTGAGGTTTCAGAGAACAGACTATCTTTAATTTTCAAAGAAATCATATTAAGAACACCTCACAACTCACCCCAAAGCAAAACGCAGATGCATAGCTGCACAAGTTTCCAAACGCTATTCATATAATAAATAACATGGGAAGATTAAATGATATTCTGGCTTTTCTGGAAGAAACTTGGAAGCACTGACTTTCACATCTTGTGTATGCCTCTTTCACTTTTACTTTATACAATCGGTGTGATCTTAAAGAGGCACAGGTACATCAAATGCTCAAGAATGTAGCCCTTTATATACGCACCGAGGAAGCTAGATGTGGACAGAATTCCTCCTCAGAGTGAACAACCCCCGGCAACCTGTGTTCATTATCTGAATGTCAAGGGCAGTGTGGTTCAAGCTGAGAACATGAATCTTCTGTACTGTGTCCTGGACATTTTGAGGACACGCATGCTGAGCCTGGGGTAACATCACAGAGAGGGAACTGAAGCCCATACATTTGCATTTGATCTGGTGGTTAGGAGAACCAGGCTGCCCCGTGACCTGTTCTCCCAGCTGGAGCCCACTCTGCATTCTGGTGTCCGATGTCCTCTCCCCAAAGCAGAGCACTGCTTGGCTCGGAGACAGGAGGCTACCGGTATTTTCTAACAATGTGTTTTTGCATGGGATAGTTTAGTTAGTATGCTTGATATGGAGCCAAGTCTTCCCTCCTCCCCGCCCCCCCCCCTTGGACACAGAACTCAGTTCAAAAGAAACATGAAAAGTAGTTTCATTAATGGGAACAGCCTTAGAGTTTAGCTCTTTTAACTATCACTGCTGTCTTAGGCAGGCCCCTTAACTCAGGGTCTCTGCAACATAAGCAGAGTTGGCCCTTTTTTTAAGACTAATGTCCTGATCCTAGGACACAGCTAATAACAGACCAATGGGCAGGAATTTTAGCAAAACCACCTGATTGTGCCCATGTTTCCCAAATACCTTGAGTTTTCCTACACTGACATTTGAGCTGCAAAGTTATGCTTGAGTCAGACCTCCTTCATCAATGAAAACCTTCGGGGCCCGCTGGTGTCTGCATAATGAAAAGAACTCCTCTGCCGGCTGAGTGCTGGGACCCCCTCAGCCACCACTGTAAATGACCACAGCGGGGACAGGCTAGGGTAGAGTGGTCCCTACTCCTATACTCTCACACATCACAAGGAGCCTGAAGGGCAGGAACCCAAGGACGGGACACACAGCCTTCGGGCCAAGGCTGCCAATGTAGGAGAGGTCAGAGAGAAGATGGGAGAGTGAAAATATCCGATGAAGCAAGAAGCAAACGATACATAAAGAGGCAATGCTGCAAACTGCAGCTGGACCTCGGGTCCAGCAGGGGCTGGTCTCACCTCTTCAGCACCACCCCATCCAATGTGTGCATATGCCTGAACACACACATATACGTGTATGTGTGAAAACGGTCCTCAAACATTCCGTGCATAGCACTGCAAAGGCAAGCAAACATTGATTCCTCCTGCAAGCAGACAGGAGAATGCGGCAAAGCAATGAGCGTCCGCTCCAGTACCCAGTGCGCGGACGTGTGCTGCCAGTTGTAGGTTGCAGCTCAGGTTCCAGAAATATTCTACTTGCTTTTTACCATCAGCATCAGATAGACAGCTAGCAACCCTAATACTTGGTGCCAGTAGGAAGAATTTCTGAGCTTTTATTATGTGACTGATGGAGATGAATTCAAATGCTTTCTCCTTTGGCTTTAAAATAGAGCTTTCAATTCCTAAGCAGAGCTCCAAGCATGAGAATAAATGTGTCTTTTCTCCTTCTGTATGTGGAGTTGGAGAGACTCTCCTTCATCTGGCTCGCTTCCTATCTGAGTCATAGTGAGATGCCTTCAGGAACCACACTGCGGTCTTATATACGTGTGCTGGTGAAATCTTAGGCTCAGACTTGAATCTTATGTTGCTGAGTTTGAAGACTCAGGTGAGAGGCTCTGATCCACACACACAGCCTGGTCTATGGTCGTCAGTCTGATACCAACATTAGCTACCTTTGTGCATGGCTGCTAAGCACCAACACCCTTCTGTGAAGGAGGTGGTGTCGGGCATGGGCAGTGTAGCTTCATCCAGATCTTTGAGTTGGGTGCACTGCGTCTACGCAGATGTCCCTAAGAAGGTTCAGCACAGTGAGACAAACATTCAAGCAGAAATGAGACTAAAAAGCATATGCGCGCACACACACACAAGGCTAGGCAAGATGGAAAGTTGAAAAGGCCAAATTAAATCAGTTTGAAGCAATCTACTCTGGAGTTGCAGGGATTGAAAAAGAGAAAAACGTGCCTTTCCCTAGCCTATTACTGAACTGACCTTCAAAAACAAGATGAGTGTTGGGCTTGATCTGATTCGCAGGACGCCAGATACAGAGGAGAGGGGCTGAGCTGGAGAACGTGCGTGCGTTGCTACGACACCAAACTTTTTTTTTTGCCAAGAATGATGCAGCCCCTGGGCAGACATGGCTGCAAGTGTCACTGAACAGCACGCCACCTGGCCAGTCTAGAGCAAATCTTTCCCTTTCCTTTCTTTGCAAAGGTGACCCAAGATATCTCCTTGTTCTTGGTAGGGAGGAAGAATTAAGCACGCTATCTTAAGCAGAAAAATGTTAAAGGAGGTTTTCCTTTTGTTCCTTTTCTTTCTCTTCAAAAAAAAAGCCAAGTCCTTTGCTAACCATGTCCTAACAGGCAGTAGAGAACAAGGAGCTTGTCAAAAACAACTTTTGCTGAAACTCAAACAGAGTTGCCCAGCTGCTGGGCTGCGATGTCCACTCCCGCTGAGCGTGGGCAGAGCTGCATGAGGCCCTAAGGAAAGGCTGCTGCAGAATGGCTGTGGCCACATGGATAGGTCCTGGAGGGGTCTCTCTTCTTAGCCATCCTGCTACAGAATAAATATTCATACTTTGGAATTCTTACAACTGTTTTGTTTTGTTTTTCTTATGCGGCATCCTAAGGGCACTTGCTGGCTCTTATCCTTACAGTCAGCACTATGGTTGAGCAAGTTAAAGGAAAAGAAAAGAAGTAGCTCCTGCTGTGTATGCAGGGCCATGTCAAAGGTCACGTGTGAACATTACTGGTGAGTTTGAGAACATAGAAATTTCTACGCCATTGCTTCTTGGCAAGTGCTGCTGATGGTTGGCCCAAGAGTCGGCTCATGGGTGTTTTAATCAGATTTTTCCCTTTTGTTGTTGCTGAGAGACAGTAGTTTGCAAACTCTCCAATCAAGTTTTGGGCCTTAATACAACATCCTATGTGTCCCCGCCATTGTCACTCCTTTTGCTAATTGCTGTCTACGTGCGGGACTTAGAAGAGTTTTGCTTTTTTCTTCATGTCGTTGCGTCTCCAAAGAGGTAACCTGTCAAACTCCTGTATGGACATTCCAAAGATTTCCCGAAACACTTCCGGGGCCAGGTGGCGCTGCAAAAGGAGGAAAGAGCAGGGGTCAGTGCTGACAGTCACGTGGATGGCTCTGAAAGTTGCTCTCCAGTTTACAAACAGTCATTTCCAAGAGCAAGGTGGGATGGCTAGAGAGGCGCTTATCTCAAGCCCTGAGGCTTGTGACAAGGCCCTGGGTATAGGGGCTCCTTACCTGGTCAGGCCAGGTGAGGCGCCCTCCCACCAGATGGCAAAGCTGGCAGAGTAGTAATGATTACCATAATAACACTGAACAGTGAGGTGTTATTAAAAACAACTATACAACGACAACAAAAACCCAGAAATTAAATCCATTGCCACCGAGTTGATTCTGACTCATGGTGACCCCGTGTGTTACAGTAGAACTGAGCTCCATAGGGATTTCTTGGTTGTAATCTTTACAGAAGTAAATTGTCAGGCCTTTCTCCTGCAGCTTTACTGGGTGGGTTTGAACCACAAACCTTTCGGTTAACAGCTGAGTATAAACTGTTTGCACCACCGGGAGACCTGGTGAGAGGTATAGGAAGTGATTTATTATGCTGGAGGTGACTCCGCTTCAGGTCCTTGGACTGTTGAGAAGATACAGAAAAAATGTACCACAGCAATAAGAAAGCTAAAGAGGCAGGGCTTCAGAGCTATCCTCTGAAAGCCCCAGGGCTTCCTCCTGGTTCAGCAACAGGAGTTTAGGTGGATGCCGGGTCTTACTGGGGAGACCATCCATCTGTCCTTCCTCCTAGGAAAGTTCCCTTGAGATACTGGGGCCTCTATTCTCTGGGCCAGGCTCACCTCTTACACAAAGGTGCTGCCTTTTGTCAGGGAAAAGTAATGGTTCTTTAAGAAGCTCGCAGCCGGAGTATTTCTTAATTAAAATCATTCGGATGGAAAAGAACAAAGATCAGTCTTCCATGTCTAAGGAGATCTTGGGTATGTGGACCCAGATAACCCTTCAACAAGGAATGCGGAAACAGCCGAGAGAGAGACTTGTCCAGTGTAAACCTCTTTACTGAGGGCTCCCTCTAGACAGAGATCTACGGATATCTGCAGAGGGATAGAGATGCCTGTTCCTTCATCACTAGCCATAATTATGGCACCATCGGATTTCCAGAGAAAATGACTACATTTATACTGTGGCTCTTGGGTGGTTCTTCTGTGTTTTACCAGGCATTTTTATGCTTGTCTCTTAAATGTAAATTTGAGTCAAAGTTACCTCTTAGTTCTACCTACAATATTGGGTTGATCCTTTTTATTTCATTTCACTTCATTTTTGCTTTCACTGAAGAAATAAACCATTTTGTACGGGAAAGTTGGGGGGAAAGCACAGGGAATTGCAACTGGAAATGGATTTTTTTTTTTTACCTCCAGCCTGGTTCTGTCCACGTCTCTTAGGATTTTGTTGCGCCCTCTGTTGGTCACCATGAGCATTTCGTATGGAAATACCTGATAAGGAAAGAAAAACATCTCTTTTAGAACAGTGCTGTCCACTTTATTAACAAGCAGAATCCACTTAAATCCGGTACTCCCAGGACAGTTTCTAAGAGGTTATAATTAGAGCATCAGAGCAATGGGTGTTCCTCCTTCAAGACCAGATGCAGCTCAAGTTCCCTGGTGGACAGGGACACATTCTTATACATTCCTGGCTGTCCACACAAGTGTCTCATGTAGCAATGTGCCTTTAGAGAGTCTTGTCGAGTGAAAGAAAACAGACTTACTATGTATTGGGGATGACGATACAAATTTAAAGAGAATTGATTATTTAACCACAAAGAGAAATGAAGTTCTGATACATGCGACAGCATGGATGAACCTTGAAAACATTATGCTGAGTAAAAGAAGTCAGCCACAGAAGGACAAGTATTGTATGACTCCATCTCTACGAAATATGTAGAACAGGCAACTGCATAGAGACCAAAGTTTATTAGCGGTTGCCGGGGTGGGTAAGAGGAGGAAATGGGAGGTTTTACTTAAGGGGTACAGAGTTTCTGTTAAGGTTGATGAAAAAGATTGGAAACAGATACCCATTGCCATTGCCGTCAAGTTGATTCCAACTCACAGCGATCCTATAGGACAGAGCAGAACTCCCCATACGGTTTCCAAGGAGCAGCTGGTGGATTCGAACTGCTGACCTTTTGGTTAGCAGCCAAGCTCTTAACCACTACGCCACCAGGGCTCCTGGAAACAGATAGTGGTGATGATTACACAACACAACATGGTGAATGTAATTAGTGTCACTGAATTACACATGTAAAAAATATTGAAATGGTAAATGTTTTTAGATATATACTTAACACAATAAAAAATGGTTGAAATGGCAAATGGTTTGTTATAGATATTCCCAATCAAAAAAAAAAAAAAAAAGGGAGAGAGAGACAGAGAATCGAAATTACAGGTACCATCTTATCTTTTACATGATGCTGATATCTGGCAGGATAACTGTGCAAAGTTCAACAATCTTGTTCCATGACTGGTTCATGAGTCCTGAGCCAGGTGTGCCAGAGCAATGTTCTTGGGTTGACATATTGAAATAAGCCCTGATCACCAGGGAGCACAAGCTCTTGGGCATCTCTGGGTGGACAGGGTGTTCTAGAGCTAACGTCCACCTGGGAGCCTAACTGAGAAGGTTCCTGGGATGCAAGACCTTCAGTGCTAAAACTGGGAAGGTCCTGAGCAACCAGGACAATTCCATCACCTATCTGGAGCACTCTGCCGCCACTCCACCCTGCACTGGGCACACCTTGTAATGCTCATGGCAGGGACCAATTAAACCCTCGGTCACAGGGAGAGATGCGCTGGCACTTCACTGCACACACAGAGCTTTACAGTGAGAGCTTAACCTGCTGAGTCAGCGTGGCAAAACTGGTGGAATGGCAGAATGCTTTGTGATATGGTTTTGCCTGAACGCACCAGCCCAGAACAAAGTGGGCACAACCCTCTGAGATGGTGAGAAGGTAGAAAACCAAGGAAGTTTTAAGGCTCTGTCCCAGCCTGTCATCCCTGTATAAGAGAAAAGAGAAGATCTGCACTTGCCTTTGGTTCCAACATGTTGGGCATAGACACTCCTCGGTCCATCCGCATTCCAGGCATGTGGCCATCCGGGAGGGTCTGCGACAGAAATACCGGTCAGGAGGCACACAGAACAGCATGGGGAACTGAGAAGAGAACCCTGTGGGCTCCCAAACATCTCTGTTTGGGTCTCTAATCCTCACCACCATTTATTTCATAGACATGCCATCTTGATTACCACATATTTTTCAAAATGAGATTTACTGCTGAATAAAAGCAGGAATACTGCTCTTTCATATTTAAGCTGGGGAGAGAGCCTGGCTTAATAGCTATATTGACTTATTTCTCAATGTAGGCTCTATGTATCCAAGTATATGGCACATCAAAAATCTTGCCAGGTCTATTATTACTTTCTTATTTTTATCTTGCTTTTCTTTGCACGTTTCCCTTTTCTCAAGTCTCCATCACAGTTTTACAAGGTTTAGGCTCTAGGAAGAAAGCAATGGTACCAGAGCAAACTGCTCATTTCTATTGTCCACAACATGAGTTTTTCTTCATTTGGGACCAGGCAAGGGAGGGGAGGACCTAAAGTCATGAGTAGTTACTATTAAAAGAAAACAACAACAAAACTATACATGGGCAGACTCTTGATGCTGGTCTACTTCTACTCACAAATGACTCCCCAAGGCCAGAGCAAGGAAGTCCTCCAACACCTGGCCTGGTTCACACCCTGTCCCCAAGGTCTGCAGGGACAACTTGAGCCAAGTACCAGGCCTGCCTGCTCCTCATGGCTATGGACATAGGACTAGATGAATCAACCAAAATAAGCATCTTCTCAAAAGAAACCCTTCCCCAGAGCAACAACACACATCTGGATGGAAAGATGGTTGTTCTGCTGGTGTGGTCAACTCAAGAAAGGCCAATTGTTCCATACCTGGTAGTCTGAAAAAGAAAGGAAAAGAAAATATCATAAGACCAAGACCACAGAAGATCATGGAAACCTTAACAGAAAAACAAGCTTCTATTGCAGTTTCCAAAATATTCCCCCAATGAATCATGTTCTCTTCCTGCTCCAGGTATCTAAACACACTGTCCCATCTACCTACCTAAAGCCTGCTCCATTTTCAGTCCTCAATGAAATCATCCCTCTCTCCTGGAAGCTTTCCCTGATAACCTAAAGGTGACTCCTTCCTTCTCTCTGCATCTCCAGTCGCTGCATTTATCACACTAAGCTGCCACGGCCTCTTCAGGTGCACATGCTCCCACGCCTGCTCTCACTGTCTCTTGCACTAGGCCATACACATTATGAGGGTAAGGGCCATGTCTTGTTGATGGCTGGCTGTATCTCCAGGTACCTAGTATAGTGCTCAACACGTGGTAGGAGCAAAATATACTTCTTACAAATTCTCTTTTCATGGTTTTATTTCATCAGAGATCCCTTGAGATTTTACTAAGTGCTATATTAGCTCAGAGAGGCTATATGGGATGCATGACAGCATGAACACAGCCAATATACTTGTGATTACATAGCCTCTCATGGACCTCAGCCACGAGGGGAAGATGCAGCCAGCAGCAGTCAATGGCCTGGCTAGGGAAGCCTCACCTCGGACTCCACCGCTGACGTCCCCGTAGCTGTTATACTGAGCAAACTCTGTGGAAACAGGCTGAAACAAGGAAGACACATTATTAGAAAGTTTACTCCACAGCAACCATTTTGGAGTCAGGTGAAAGGGAATGGGATTTAATAGATCCTAAGAATTCTTTCCAAGTGAAATTCCTGGACCCTATTTTTCTTTCCTAAGGAGCCCTGGTGGTGCCAAGGTTACGCATGCAGATGTTACCTGAAAGGTTGGCAGTTCATACCCACCCAGTGGCTCCTTGGGAGAAAGACCTGGTGATCTGCTTCTGTAAAGATTAAGCCTAGAAAACCCTATGGGGCAGTTCTACTCTGTCACATGGGGTCGCTATGAGTTGGAGTTGACTTGATGGCACACAACAACAACAATTCTACTATCAAATCTGTGTCTTTTGTAGAACATCTACTGTGACTGCACAGGAGATTTTTGGTAAGCAAGTACCTCCTGCTGATAAGTAAAAAAAATTCACTTCCCGAAACTTAGTTACACAATTGCATTTGTTCTACTTTTTGCAAGGAGGATGGTAACAAACGTTCCTATTTCATTTTACAGCACAGATAATGATTCAAGTAATTCCCTTTTGCTTGATTGTAAATGTATTTGCTGTATAATTATTTGATCTAGTCTTCCTATAAGCTTACACAGGCTATTCTTTTGCCTATAGTCAATTTCTCTCTCTCTCAACTGAAATATTTTATCTTACCGGTAACTTAAAGTGATTTCGCTAGGAGGTCAGAGAGATGATAATTTTCATTATATTCCAACGTTTAGATCAAGAGTTAGATGTACTCAGACAATACATCAGTATTTTAAATGGGACTGGGGAGGGAATTAACACAGAAATAATTAACTGGAGCCACATATAATGGTCATTTGAGGATTAGAAGAATCTTACCCGGTGAAGCCCATTTTTGCCATAGCCCGGGAGAGATGAGGTTTTAGATGATGGTGCATGTGAAGCTGAGTGACAAAAAAAAAGGAAAAAGACTAACTGTTAGGAAACTGGAGGTCCAATTTTCCAGTGTAAATTTGGCAATGTAAATTTACCATGCAGAAAGAAGTTTTAAAACAGATAATTTAAACAATATTGGGCAAGTGTTTCAAAAACATCACCATATTTGTGTGACGTCGGGAATGGGTGAACAGTGATATTACTGAGGAGGGGTGGGGAGAGAAGTACAGACAGTCCGGCTGGGAATGAAGCTACCTGCACTTCCTAAGATTCTGGAACGTATCTAAGTGCTCAGCATGCTTTATCTCTTTGACTCCTCATTGCATCCATAGTAACATAATTACCTTCGTTTTACAGAAGAGGAAATAGGGGTAAGAGATGTTAAGTATTTTGCCCGAGATCACTCAGCTAGCAAACAGCCAAGCAAGGATTTGAACCCAGGGATGTTTGAACGCGAAAGACCATGCCCCAGTCAGTACGGCAGCAATAACTGACCTGGAAGCTAGCCATGTAAATGATCAAGAGCTAGTGGGAGGTCGGACCCCTGGGAGGCCTAGGATAGAGTATCATATCTACCAATAGCCTGGATGCCTCTCAGGCAGCTGGGCTTTGGAGGCGCAGACCTGGCTTTGCATTCTAGCTCTGCAATTTAACGCCTCTGTATCTTTGGGATAAGTCTTCATGTCTTGATCTATATAGGCAAAGTGCTGTATACTTTTATAGAACAGAATCTGGGAATTAGAAGGCACTCTAAGATTAATCTAAAGATTAAACAACCTAATCTATGATCAACACCAATGAGGTACTTATGAGAGGTAGCAGGGTATTCTATTAAGAGCGTGGGCTCTGGAGTTAGAATACCTGGACTCCTAAATCCTAGTTTTGCTAACTATTAGTTACGTGACATTGGGTAAGTTACTTAAACTTGTTATGCCTCAGTTTCCTTATTTATAAAATGGGGACAGTAATAGTAGTTATCTACTTCACTGGCATGTTGTGAAGATTAAATAAAATAATATTTAGTACTTGCATATAGTAAATACTAATAAAATTTTAAAAAGGTACCCACTGGACAGAAAATCATGCTGCTGATTTGGAACATGTGAGAAAAGATCTTGTGGGTTAAGAGAGAATTCACTTATGACAAATATAAACAGGTCAAAATATACTGATAGACTATTTCAGATCTAGTGGATCAATAATCTGCTTCAAAAGTGTCAAGAACAACACCGTTAGTCCTCAGATCTTGCATGGAATATATCAAAGTCACAATGCTTAGAAGATACCTTGCTTATTCTCCCTCCAGTCAAAAAAGCACCCAGTCCTCTATAAAGATCTCCTTTTTGCTGCTTCCCTCTGAGATGATTATTTTAGAAGGTAGCCCTAGCACATGGGGACAGACTTCTCCATGTTCTTGAGATCCTCATGGGCTCCCTATTTCCAGCAGGAAGGAAACACACATCAGGAAGAACCACGACATGCTCATAAGCTGATATGAAGTGGGCTTCCCAGGCTCCCCTTCCTGTAGACCACTCGGTGGGTGCCAGCAGAAATGATCTTGCCTCTCCTGGGACAGTCAGCATAGGCTCCTTGCACGTGGGAGGCCAGCTCTCGGCTGAGGGAAGGTGGTGGGTCTGCTGCTCACCTGAGTTGATGGGAGAATCATAGCGACTGGCTGAGAGAGATGCTCCTTCCCGGCTCTCCTTCTCCATCTCTTCTTTCAGTATCAACTGCCCCAGGCCTGAGTTGAGCTAGTTGCGGGGCGGGTGGGGGGAGAAAGTGAATCCTGCAATTACTTTCATGGAAGTGCAGTTTCTTTTTAGAAGATCTTGTAAGAAGTAAGTAGCTGTGGAGGGGGCTGGAGGCCTGTGGTCCCCACGGCCTTGGGGTTCCTCAAGAGGTAGGGCAGGTTTTAGACCCTGAACTCCTCTTAGCCTTTTCAATTTCAAGCCTCTGTTTCCCTAAGCCAAGCTGTCAGAAGAATATTCTTCCTCCTTTTCCCTCCCTCAAACTGCTAGCAGGTGACCTCAGGACTATGTGTGAATGTGTGTGAATTTCTGATGGGTGGCAGGGGAGGGGTGGGGACGGTAGCTTTTAAAAAGAAGTTGCATTGATTTATTTAAAAAACAAAAGAAAAAGTAATACATGCTCACTGGACAGATTTTGGAAACTACAGAAGAGTAACCCATAATCTACCACTCAGAGATAAGCACCATCCAGTATTTTTCTACGCACATACTATATAAAACTGGGATATTATAAAATGTAACTATGTATCCTTTCTCCATGTAACTAATATCATGTGCATTTCCCTATGTAATTAAGTATCTGTGGAAAATATCATTTCAAGGACTTTATCAGCCCTTTAGTGGTGGGAGAGTTTATAATTACCTGGCTCCCTCCACTCCATGGTATAATTGGCTATCCCTCTTTCGGTCTTCTGGGATTCTGTAGGTCCCATGCTAGAGATGGAAAGGTATGATGAGGGTGTCTTAGGGACAGTCCCCCTTCTCCCTTTCCTCCTGGCTCAGAAGTACATACAAGGCCCCCTTTTCCTGGGAAAGACTTGGAGAAATGCTCAGTCCCAAGGAGATCCCCGCAGCAGAGTAGGACTCTGGAGGAAGGAAAGAAATGTTGCCTCTCTCATCCAAGCTGTAGACGACCTTCGCTCTACCGGGCCATTAAGCATCCTTTCAACACATACACCTACGCGCAAGAACACGCACGCACGCACACGCAGGCACACACACACCACCCAGTCTCACTCTTCTTGCAGAAGTCCAAATATTCCATGTCCCTTTGGTTTCCGGCCTCAATGTCATCTCCTCCAGAACCCCCTGTGTACTGTCCTATTACAGTTACTAGCTGTTTATCTTGTCTCGCCTACCAAACTGCAAGCCCCTTGAGGACTAGGGCCACCTCTTGCTCATCTTGGTGACTTGCACATGGTAGTCATTCAAAAAATACAAACTGAATGGAACTGAATGGAAGACAGCAGCAAGGTAGTTTAAGGACAAACCTTCATTAACTGCTCTTCTTGAAGCTGCCGGCGTCTCAGAAGTTCCTCCTCATCTTCCTCTCTGCCACTAGATCTGCGTCTCATATCAGTTCCTAATTCCACAGCAAAGACAACTTCTCACATCAGTCCCATGACAAGGGAATCTTAACGGACTAGTCCATCTGTGGTCAATTTGTTAGGCTGGCAAAGTCAGCAATGGTCTTAAACATTTTACAGTGCACAACACAAGGGGAAAAAGTGCTCACCACCTATTCAGCATGACTGGCTGGTTTCTAGAGAGAAGGACCCCAGTGTGACAAGCCCGTTCAATGTGTGATGCCAAGTGAGACACAGATTGTGGCCTCACAGCCATTGGCCTGCTCAGTTAGAACTCGGATTGCTTTTGTGATTGACTGGGTCTAAGTCATCACACGAACCACTCGTCAGAGCTCACTGTAGGGGTATCTACAGTTATTATTTTATGTCCCTGGAGTCAGTTTTCAAAAAGTGAGGAATCCAAATTCATCTATCTACCATCAAACAGGTATGATGGTCACTCTCCTGTGACAAGTTTTAAAGCCGTGTTGTTTTTACTTTTTTTGAATATTGAGGCTTGTCATAATACCATCACCCTGTCTTTTACCCTTACTACATTAATTAACAAACACATCTTTTGTTTTTTTTTTTTAAGGGATGAGTCTCTAACGTTTCCTTTTTCTCAGTCCTGAAGGAATTTTATATTAACATTTAAAAGTATTAATACAGCTTAAAAGTTATTTAGTTGGGCAAAATATAGCAAATCATGTAGTTTTTGAGCTTCCTGGAAAAGGGGTACCAGACAGGGGAAAGAAGGAATCTGTCTGAATAGCTGGAAGGATTAGGATAAATTTTTCCCCCCGAAACTGCCTGGATTAAGCTGGCTGTGTGAGAGAAGAGGAAAGCTTGCTAATCTAATCAAAATAAACTTCAACTGATAGTTTTAATCATTTTGATGAATGGGTCCACAATTTTCCACATATCACAACCCAGAAGAGCTTAAACTATTTAGATGTAATGGTTTTAACAACAAGATCTGTATTCTCCCTCTCCCTGCCCAAGCTCCTCAAAAGTTTAGTTGATTTATTCTCTCCGCTAAGCAACATGGCTAACGCAAGACTCTCAGGGGCCTCAGGAGCTTCCTGAAGGGCATGGATTGGTGGAGAAAAGCCAACCGCTGGCTCTGTTCTAAAAATCATAAATGTCAACATGAATTTTCCCTCTTTAGCCCACACCAATAAAAATTCATAGATACAAGTTGGCAAGGATTAGCTAAATCTCAAATCAACATAAATCTATAGACTACTCGTGAATAATGAACCGAGGTGGTGGGTTTTCCTTTAAGTCTTTCTACCAATTTAAATTGCTTCCAAATCTTCTTAAACTGCCTACAAAGGTATTGAAAAAATAACTTGGTAAAAAACAGCATGATGAATAAAAATGGGAAATTTTGGAAAATTGAAGGCCTTTTAGGTTGTCAACAAAAATGGGATAAGACAGTCCTGTTTTTGTAAGGCTGACTCACAGATTTTCAGTATTAGCCCGTGTTTGCTAATATCTCTTTTTTAGGCCACGTGATGTCATTACCGACAAAACAGTGAAGACAGACATAACTGTAAAGCACAAATCTGTGGATCAAAGCAAAGAATGAAATAGCTCAAGTGTGACATTATAGCACAGAATTTATGGAAATGACAGACATAAAATCACGCAACTTCACACAAGTAATATTTCAGAACACTTACTACTCTGTAATAGCCCTTCTGAGTAGCCAAGAACGTGATCTTGCAAGAAAAGTGCAAGTGCTTAAATGTTAAGACTGGTTGTTAAGAGAAATATAACTAAAACCCACTAACAGTCTAAAACAAATTTCACTGAAAGCAGTCACGCTTTTAAGGACACTCATTAAAGTCACCCACCAGACTCTGATTATACAAAACAATGTTCTTGCTCTGAGATCTTCATCCACACATGTTAAAAAGAGTTACTGGTTTTGCAGTCATAAGTTTGAGAGTTGCTGCAAACCAGCCGTTTGAGACTATTTCTGCACCTCAGTGGGTTTGGTTAGATCAAGGCCCCTGCCGGTGCATTTTTGTAACTTTTAAGCATTTTCCACACAAATTAATACCGCGTTTGGTTTTTCCCCCACTATTCTACCTCTTGACTATACTTTTCTTAAAAATCCTTTTTTTTTTTTTTTTAAATAGGACACATTTTCTTGCACATTTTAAGAATTTCATTTTGAGACCCCCTAGAAATTTGTCCGTTTGACTTAGCTTGACTTAGCTGTAATGGTTGCATACCTATGGTGGCAACTGAGGGGGGACCAGGCCAGAGGTCCGTCTCAGTCTTTGGTATTTCGTTGTGATCTGGAGCCTGGGCTGCTGGGAACTTGGAAAACTTGATGATGTCTTCTGAAGACTTGCTCTGGGCTGCCAGGGCAGCTGCATCTAGATGGGAATCAGGGGAGCTTAGCTAGGGTCTGCAAGGCAGGCGACGGGGGCGTGGGGCGGGGGGTCCAGCCCCACTTATATGTATTTCTATTGTTCTCTGGAAACATTTTCAACTCTGGAAGGCTCTGTTTATCACCATTGTCAACTGCCCAGTTGTTCAGTGGTGGCCAGTGACAACTCAGCTCCTTTTCCTTACTTGCAGCCAGAAGCAAAGCTCCATTCCACATCTGTTCTACATTAGAAAAACCTTGTTCTCCAGCTGTGCTGTCCAATACTGGCTACACGTGGCTATTTAAATTTAAATCCATTCAAATTAAATAAAATTATAAATTTAGTTCTTCAGCTACACTAGCTACATTTCAAATGCTCAGTAGCCACAGCTGATTCGCGGCTCATTGTATTGGACAGCGCAGTTACAGAACAATTCCATCATCACAGAAAGCTCTGTCAGCTAATACTCCTCTAGAGGAATCAGAAATTTAAATTAGTAATTTGAAATTAAAAAGCTAAATTAAAAGCATAACACTGTTACTTGGTTGTATTTGTTAATTATCAGAGGGCTGACTGGCTTTGTATCCTTGGGCAACAAGCCACAAATATACTGGTCCAGTTTATTTTCATTCTGACATACTGTATATATGCCCTTGAGTCCTAGGAGAAACAGGGGCGGGAAAATCCACTTTCAGTTTGCAGAGAATTCAGCATAGCACTGTGACGTGTTTGTCATGCCTACTAACTGTTTTGTTCAAGGGTCTATAAGTAAAAGTAAGTCATTCAACTGTGTGACAAAAGCCAGATTACCAGCAACCATTAGTTAACAGAGTTCATAATAGCTATCCTTACAGGGGCACTCACTGGCTTAGAGCCCAAATCTAATCACAGAAATTCACCAAAAAAACCCCACACCTGTGGCCCTCGAGTCAATTCCGACTCATAATGACCCTATAGGACAGACTAGAACTGCCCCATAGGGTCTCCAAGGCTGTAAATGTTTATGGAAGCAGACTGCCACATCTTTCTCCCCCCGAGTGGCTGGTGGGTTTGAACTGCCAACCTTTTGTTTAGCAGCTGAGTGCTTAACCACTGCACCACCAGGGCTCATAACCACAGAGATGGAGCAACCCAAATCTGGTAAAATGGTCAGTCTTTCCCACTAACTTTGCAAACTGGCCTGGAATGCTACTAAACATTTCAAAATATAATGCTGTAAATAAAACTTCCCCATGGACTCAGATATTTTTACATTTTTTTTTTAAATCTGGAAATAACTTTGACTCTTCAGCTCTAACTCACACATCCCTGGAGTAGCTCTCTGGGCCTCAGTTTACTTCAGTGACTTGATCAAGGTTAGGTCTTGGTCAGGCATGAAACAGTATTTCTCTGAACATTAATCACATGAGAAAAAATTGCAGCTTGGAAAACACTGCAAACTACATTTTAGCATATTAAAGACCGGGAAGTACTGCATTTTAACATGTGACTTTACTTAAATCTAGCATTTCCTAAATACATGAGAGCACAGATACTTTTTTTTTTTGGTGTAACTATTTCTATTGCTTGGAACTGCTCTTCTGCAGAATGTCCTTTCGGAAGCACTGCTCTGGCTATTCTTAGTTAACTTATAACAGACTGAACGTAAAGACTTCAGTCAAAGGAAAAAGAAGCCAATTAGCTCCTTCCAAATAAATAATCTAACATTACCCAATCTCCATAAATCTTATTTGATCATTTTTATTCAGAGAGGCAGGGCCTATAGATTTTAGTATAAAAAAGGAGTCTCTAAATTGATAAACCCAACTCCGGGAAGCTTATTCTTAATTTTGTTTTAAAAAAACAAAAAAGCATGACTTCAAACAGTACTTACTCATTAGAATTGGTGAAGTCAGTAGTTAGTTAAACATTCACATGTTAATGAGTGTGTGGGAAGACATTAAACCATAAAAAAAAAAAAAAAAAACAATGTTAACAAACTTAAAAAGCAAGCACATGGTGTAAAACCTTAAAAAAGAAAAGACAAAAAAAAAAAAAAAACAAAAGATAGTTCTAGAACCACTACAATATACACTTTCTTCTTTTTCTCCCTAGAATTTTGGCCTAAAATTTTTTCCTTGTGTATTTTCAATTTTGTTTGCTTTTTATGTCATACTAGTAAGTCTTAAGGACTAATTAATGTCAACTAGGTTTGAAAGGCAGCCTTCAAATTTCCAGGCACAATTTGTGTATAATTTTCTGAAGTTACCCAAGGGCTAGTCTTTGCTTTCTATCTATTCACAAAAATTTGTGGCAGATTGAGCCCCTCAGAGATCCAATACAGGTGGAGGAAAATGTGATTTACACAAAGTAATGTGATTTTCTGGGCTTCAAAATTCTATATTCCCAGAAAAGGAAAACATAATAATAAATCCATTTCAGTGATATTTGCTTGGCAGGAATTTCAGAGACAAGCTGGTCTAACTCACTGGTTTTTACCGATGAGAAAGCAGAGGCGCAGAGAGGTAGGATGCCTGTGATATCACAGAGCCATTTAGGAAAAGAGCTGCGACCAGGGCTAGTCTCCGGTCTCAGCTTGCGTCCCATCCACTCCAGTGCAGGATGCAGACAGCTACACGCCCTGCAAGGAGAACTGCGGAGCTGGATGGCCAAGTCGATGGAGACTTAGTCAAACTAATTTTCTAGGGGGCTGTGTTTCACTGGTTTTAACTAGTCAAACTAACTGCAATCTCTTCAAAATGACTACTGAGGTTGGATAAATTATTTGATGGCCAAAAAAAAAAAAAGACTTGTTAGGATGTTTGTGATTTATTATATGAGCAATACTTCCCCTTCTCTATGATAAGAATGATACTTGGTTTCATGGGCTCAGAAACAGGCCAGGAGATACCTAACTACACTAAGTGTTCTCCATCTAGAAAATTAATTTCATGATACTTGCATCTTAACCAAAAACCAAGCCCACTGCCGTTGAGTCGATTCTGACTCACAGTGACCCTGTAAGACAGAGGAGAACTGCCTCATGGGGTTTCCAAGGCTGTAAATATTTACGGAAACCGACTGCCACATCTTTCTTCCAAGAAGCGGCTGGTGGGTTCGAACCTCTGACCTTTCAGTTAGCAGCCAAGTGCTTAACCACTGCACCACTAGAGACCGTAAAAGTATAACCTGCCCCAGAATCAGTTTGTTTCTCAAAAGTAGCAGCAGTTAAGCCTTTCAGGGAACAGCAAAGACAAGGAGTTCAGCGGACTCTGCTACTAAAAGCTACGCGGAGGGGAGCGGGTTTTACCATGCTGTTTGTAGATGGGTGGTTTTCGGTAAATGTTGATCCCTTGATCTGTGGAAATGAAAAGCAAAGGTGTGTGATTATGGGAACCAGTTCAGCGATGGGAAAAACAGATCAACCAAGGTGCAAACCAGACTGAAGGCTCTTGAACAAAAATAACTCAGAAGGTAAACTTTTGTATTACAAAGATTGAGCTTATTGGAAAAAAAATTACAGAAATGAGCGAATTACTACAGACAAGTGAAATGGAAGCCTTTGTAATACATCTTAGTACATATAGAGAGATGTAATTAATTTGTGAGCCATTTATTTCAAATATACACTTCATTAAAATGGGATTAAAAACAGGAAGAAATGCCAGCAGCACAGGTACTCCAATGGTGAGGAAGATGTAACCAGTTTGGGGATAAATCCCCAAATTGCTACTGTTTAGAAATTGAGCTTCCAGTAGATACCAGTGACTCAATTTACTTCTCAACTAATGAGTGGAACAGTGGAAAGCAATGTAGTAAAATTAAGAGTGTATTTTTAAAACACAGAAACACTTTTTATGTGCAGGCTACCTGATGTGCTGATGGGATGCTAAAAAAATCCTAACTTGTGTAGGCCAAATTAAAAAAAGAAAAAAATAAGAAAAGAGATGCTAAATACTATTCATATATTAATTCAGGGCCCCATTTGATTACGCCACCATTTTACTTCAAGTGCAAAGACTCAGGAAATTTCAAAAGGTTCTATTTCCTCCAGAAATATTAGGTTGGTGGAGCATTAAAGATGCAAAAAATCGCAAATATAGAAGACTGATTTTCAAGGTTCAATGAAACTTTTTAAAAAAGGCAGTCCAAAACCAGGGCCAAATCACATGGAAATTTCCTTGGTTTTATTAGGTAAGTTTAGAATGCAAAAGAAAAAACTCTTACAGGTTCCAAATAAACTCACTAACATTAACATAATGAGTAAATTATTAAATCACTTTCAGTAGCTAAAAGAAGCAAAACAATGTACTTCCAATGGAAAAACCATACTGTGACCCGAGATGGCCAATTCTGCCCTCACAAATTGCACAGACTCAAAACATGAAGATATTGATGGGTTTGGATTTTTCCAGTTCCTGATGGCAAAGTGCTATTTGTACTGTTATAGCAAATGCTTCTGAGTACTAGAGCAAAGCTTGTAGCACCAAGCCTAAATTGCAAGATATCTTCGTGGGCTATGGAGGTGGTTAGTTAGGTAGACACTGCAGAAAAACTACCCAACATGTCCAATTTTACATTATCTCTAAAGAGAAAAATCCATGGAAAAAATCTCCACATTGGAGAGAAACAGGAAATAGAAAAATACCCTCAGGCAACACTGTGGCTCAATCTTCACGATGAGAAGATAACTAGATTGCCACCGTGATAATCAGTTGATGATGCCAAACCACAGTGATATCTTAGAAAGCACTAACGTAAAGGTAAAATGAAAAATTTAGTACAAACAACTCAATCCCCTTTGTTTTGCCTCCTGCCCTCCACCCTCTCCAAAAAATATGAGAAAGCTTAAACCTTCAATATGCTCCTCGCTTTTCACATACAAAACTCTTGGAAAGGCCCTCTGGGTCAGATCCTGCAATTTAGGGTTTGTTGACCACGTGCATCCCAATTAAAAAAGCATGAGAGATGGAGACGAGACAGAGGTTACAAGGCTACATTCTACACTGTGACAGGACACCAAGACAGACTGTGTCAGCTCCTACCTGGAACATGGAAATGTTTAGGGGCCTGAGCGTAAGTTGGAGTTAGAGGGCGGCTGTCTGGCCGGTAAGGGAGAGGGGAGTTCCGGCCGCTGGACGGCTCATTGCCTCCAATGAGAAGAATGGAGAAAACAAAATGAGAAAAGGGAGAGCAAAAAAGAAAACAAAGCAAAAGCGTAATCAAAACCTAAGACAACAAACTGGAAGGAGGTACACTGAAAAAGGAACCAAAAGAAACAAAATCTATTCATCTATGTAGTTTGCAAAGGTGATTATCGGGTTTGGCTTTCCAAAAGAGAGTGGAGTTCAAGTGGAACGAGGTTAGAAGCAGCTAGCAGTTATGTGCGTCATTCCAATGGCATGCGGTTGGAGGCTATGAGCTAGCAGCAAACCAATCAGATGGACAGGGTAATAAAAGGAATGGAAAGTCACTTGCTAATGATTCAGGATCAGCTGTCAAATGGTTAAATCACAAGCATGTAAAGGGGTGGGCTAGGCAAACCCAAATACAATCATTTCCAGGCATGGGGGCAGAGGCTAGCAATTAGAGTGTATTTCTCTGAACTGAAGGCTAAGTCTGGGGACCTGTGGGGTCACGCAGTCCTTACCCTTCGTAACACAAAATGGCTACTTGGCAGCACGTGTCTGATTTTTTTACTTTGAAATACACAAGATAGTCGGAACCCTTTCTGTTAGATACTTTGGAACCACTTATACTTCTCTCCATCTTTCTTTTTAAAGATAAGCACCACCCCTAGTCAAATAATTCAACCAATGAAACATTTGCTGAACACCTACTGTGGCTGGGCATTGAGCTATAACTGAGGATAAGTAGATGAAGTATGCCTCATTCATTCTCAAGGGATTCAGAGTCTACCTAAGAAGACAGATTTAAGAAAAATAACTCATACCATACAATTGGTCACTCAGAGGTACATGAAAAATGCTACGAAACTCAGATGAAGGAGCAATTCATTCTTCAGGAAAGCTACGGAGAAGACGTTAGACCTGAGCTGGGCATAGAAGAGTAAGTCCACCAGGTGGGTGGGTGGACAGAGGGGTGGGAAGGTAGGTACTTCAGAGGGCTGGAGACTCATGAGAAAGGAGGCGTGGCAGGGCCTTAGTGTGTGGGAGCAGCTGGAGGGACCACTGTGGTTGGATTTCATGGTGCTCTGGGAGGGGAAGATGGGGAAGAGGCTGGAAAGGAGAACTGGAGCTTGGCTGCAAAAGCCTGGAGTGCCATCATAGCCACAGCACTCCCTCCTGGTCAGGAGAACTGCAGGGATGACCTGAGGCGTGTGCAGAACTGGAAAGAGATCAGCTACTGTCCACAATTCCTCCTGCTTCATGTCTGAGCAAACATCTTGTCCCAGAAATACACCAAGAGATGTAGGGCTGTTGAAAGTTAATGAATTAGTACCGCTATTAATTTCATTATTGAGTTGTAAGAGTTCTTTATATATTAATTCTGGATATAAATCCCTTATCAGATATATGGTTTGCAAATGTTTTGTCCCATTCTGTGGGCTGTCTTTTCACCCTCTTGATGGTGTCCTTTGAAGTACAAAAGTTTTTAATTTTGATGAAGTCCAATTTATCTTTTAATGCTATTTATTTCAAATAAATCATAAATCTTCACATCAGCCAATTTTCTTCAAGTCAAACTGTTCTAAATCTGGTCAGCAAACTATGAAAGATGCTGATTGCTAGGTTTGAAAATAGCATCTTAATAGAGTTTTAATATCTTTTTCTCTCTCTCTGTGTATATATATGTAAAAGGAGCACAGATTTGTACCAATGGGCAGTTAAGATATTCCCAGTATAGGATCAGAATCTGTCCTTGGCTTTTGGTCATGGTCTTCCGAAACGTTTATCTTTTCTCCCCCAAGAGTCAGTTTAGCATCCAATTTCCAATATGTTAAAATGTTGACTTTACTATTTAAGCTGGATATTTACTAGCTTCTAAAAATTATGAAGTCTACTCCAAACTGCTGATATATTAAAAAGCTAATTTTAAAGAAGTTATCTCATTTCTTATCACTCTCTTAAACAGAAATAACTAGCTCATGTTTGAAAAAATTAGTATAAAAAACACAGGTAGAGGCAAGCAGGGCAGAAGAAGATGGTTTACATTTAGAAGGAAATCTTGTTTTAAATGTAGGGCTTAATTAGAACTAGATCTCATTTGTCTTTGTGCAGCCAGTATTCAACATAGTGCCTAGACAAGAGTAAGTGCTTAATAAATGTCTGTGAATGAATGACTGAAATAAGTCAACTGATTTTGCAGCTATGTACTGGCGTAATTTAGCAAGCACCACTACAGGATTAGCCATTGTCTCTCTCAGATCTTGTAATCAAAGGAAGCCAGGTGCTAGTACACAGGATGGGATCATAATAGCACCCCCCTGTATAACTTTCCCATTAGAGTTACATAATCCTCAATAACTCCAGTTTAATTGTGTCCCTTAAGAAGAATTTCTTACGCCTAGAAGCACTAGAAATGATTCCAAGAGAAACTCATATTTGAAAAAAGGAATAATTCTTGTGGGCTACTCTCAAAGATCTACTGAGTCTCAACCTGTCTGCTTCATTTTAGGATGTCTTTTGAAGAGTCTTTCTGGGTATCCTGAGCACTGGCTGCTCCTGCTTCTGAATCACACTGTTCCCTGGCCTTCATCCTTCACCTCCAACTCTGCTCTACTTTGACAATCTCAGATATTTCAGGGACATGTTCTCCCAGGTTTTGGTTATTAATCCCCAATCAGATGAAACACTATTAAATTTATTTTGATAATTATTAGCCAGTGTCATGGACACCCAAAAAGACCTGCACATGTGGGACACAAAGGTTTAAGGCTATTGGAACTAGACATTTGTCCAGGCATTGAAGTCTATCAGTGACAGTCTTTGCTGGGGAGTGGCAGTGGGAGGCCAACACTCCTCTGATGTGGTAAGGACACTCAAAGGCTGCAGACGAGGAGTTGAGTCCCCACTGGGTGAAAGCTGGCTGAAGGCTGTTACTAGCTGGGTGCACAATCGCATGATTCTTTATTTGGTTGTGTATCTTCAGCAACCATTGACATTTCCAGCTGCTAGAAAAAACCACCAGTATATTTGAGTCTGTGTAGACAGATTTAACACTATAGTTATTTAAAACCTTGCCACCAAACATTTTAAAATGTCAGGTAAAGACAGACTCAGAAACACACCCATCTCTGTGACTACACAGTCTGACTCCACACCTCACACCAGCTCCCTGGAGAACAAGGTCTCTGATAAATACTATTGCCAGGTACCCAGATCTTAGCCTTTTGAATACCAAAGTCAATAATTTTTTTTTTTTATATTTTTAAAAGAAAAATTCTTGAACATTCTCAAAAGCTTCTCTCCCTTTTCTAACTGAAACATCCATTTTAATAAGTGATGAAACTTTCTACTCTATCCTGCCAGAAAATAACTGATGAGGGTCGTAAAAGGTTTTTGTGCTTAGTTCATTACTCAGACAAAGGAATATACGGGGCATCAGATGAAATAGCACATATCGAAGGTGTCAACAACATCATCACCACCACCATCTAGCAGCCCACAGTAAGACACTGTTTAAAAAGAACATAATAGTGTATATAGCATGTAACAGTGTACGTATCACACTTACAGTCATTTTGTTCTTTTAAGTAGGTCCTCATGTTGGGCCACCCTAAGTTGTTAGAGATCTTAGCTATCATGGCAAGAACCTAGCCTTTATACTTACTTTTATATTTCTTGGTCTTCTTTTTTATCTCCTTCCTTATCAGCCTAATAAGCCTATTTTAGTCCCTGGGAGCTCATACACTTGCAGTTATAGGGTTCTCACTGCACTTAATGACTTCAAATGCTTTGTCCTCACTTTCCTTCTGTTTGGTACCACGAGCTTAAGTGACTAATCCTAAGACACATGAATGGCAGTGGCTGAGTATGCAGCTGCTGTAGGACCTGCTGGAGCACGGCTGAGCCTTCTGGACTCCGAGTGTTTATGTTCCATAACATAAATGAGTATCTCGAGGGAAGCATCTAGAAGTTTGTGACAGTTTTAAGGTTGCCAGTTCTTGTCTAAAACTTCAATAAGAGTTATGGTTTCCTTTAGCAAATGTCAAATACATATTTGCATCATAGCAATACATATCTCTGGCAGAACTGGGACAATTCCATTCAAAGAGACTTAATCTATGTAGCCCTCCTGCTCATAAATCTAATTTATACTTCATGGACACAGAATGTAATGTCTAACAGTATTTCAAAGGGGAAGGAAGAGAAACTCAGCAAACACTGCACAAACAACAGCAAAAACAAAATGAAAATTGTGTGTCTAAATCTCTAGGCGTGCACTGGATCCAACGGTCCAACAATGACATACTGACAGGGAATGAGGCTGAAAAGGAAGTCAGAGAACAGAAATAAAAACACAGCCAGAAACAGGATGGACTTTATAGAAAATGGATGTAGAAGCAAAGAAAACCAAGACACAGCCTTGGGATGTGTGTCTCAGCCTTATACCCATGCAAGCATCCTCAGGGTTCAATGAACCGTGGGGCCTGGGCAGACATGCATCAGAAGTAAGGACCAGGAAGTGGACGTGGGCAGTGTAACGCCAGGCTCCCGGCTGTCAGAGCAGCTAGGGCCCCATAGCTCAGTTATATACCCAAGATGGACATCCTACACAGGGGTCACCAAGCTCCCCAGCTTCTACTCATTTTAAAAATAACTCCCCCAAGATCACAAGACAAGCTCCAGGATACAAAGTAAATGTTCATATGAAGGGCCAGGAAAACCCTGGAGATTTGCCCCGTTTTAAAGGTATCTTAGCTGTGTTTCTTAAATGGCCATAAGTTCCCTCTGTGCTGAAATTTCCAAGCACTGGAAAGGGCTTCTGTGTAAATAGTTACGTGTTTTTTTAATATAACTAAGAAGTAATTCCTTGGAGAATCAGTATTTAGCCATTTAACTCTATTGTGCTTGTTATGCAATGTCTTTATTGCACAAGTTCTCCATGAATTTATTTTGCAGTCTAGCAAAAACTTCATCTGATTTAAAAACTAAGCATATACTGATTTGTATCTGAAGTACATCACCTATTCAATACAAACGAACAATTGGCATATGCCCACTAAAAAGAAAATGGAAGACAGTCCATTAGATATTTCTTCAGACTGAGGCCCTGGCCATACGAATCTGTCTTGGCTGAATGCTTCTATATTGTAAACCCACAATATTTAACTACGTCAAAAACTTCAAATTTGGGCTGAAAACAGAAAAGGATATCTATCTACATTTTTCATAAAGCATTGTCGGGGCACAGAGAGGTACTGTAATTTTCATAACCATTTGATAATTTCTCTTGAAAAGTAAAAATGTGTTATTTTGTAATTTAAGTGATTTAAATTTAAAATTAGCTGTTTATCTTAATTCTCAACGAGAATGCAATTTTCTCGTTAAAAGCAGATGGGAAATAAAAGTTAGCGCCTAATATGAAGAGGAAGCCCCGGTGGTGCAGTGGTTAAGAGCACCTTTTTGGAGTTCGAATCCACCACCTGTTCCTTGGGAACCCTATGGGACAGTTCTACTCTGTCCTATAGGGTCACTATGAGTCGGAATTGGAAGGAGCACTTCTGGGAAGTGAAGGTCTGGGTTCCAGTTCAGACGCTGCCACTTCCTAGTTGTAAGCCCTTGGCCGGGCCTCTTAACCAGGGCCTCAGCTTCCTCTTCTCCTCTCTTGGCCTTCTCCACAGGGCTGCTGTGAAGAGTGAATGGAATGGGAGCAGCAAAGCACATGCTGACGAGAAAATCAGGGGTGGACGTAAAGTGAGTGCTTACTACACACAGGGCACTTTACCTCACACGCCCCTACTGGCCTAGGAGACAGGTATCATCCTTCCCATTTAACAGATGAGAAAGTGATACTCAAAAGGTTAAGTAAACAACCTAAGACAACACAGCCAGCAAGTGACAGAGATAACATTCAAACCTGGGGCGCCATATTCATGGATTTCCACCTCTGGACAAGGCTGTTCACAGACACTGGTATTGTTAGTCATGGATGTTTTGTAACATGTTATCTGGACAAACTTTGTATAACTTTACTGGGCACATGACATTTTTCATTGTACAAAAACTACCTCTTCTGAACCATGAAACATACAATGACAAAACGTTGAAGTTTACATTTTAATGAATTAACAAATTTATTGTCTCTTCTATTAGAAATAATCAAACAAACAAAATCTTAATTTGGCCGAGGGCTTCTATATTAAAGTCTCTTTAAAATATACTTGTGAAGTTTCTTCAGCTATTTCCTATGGTTTTATAAACATTCTCTAAAGGACCAGCTTGAAATTTAGACAATAAAGGCTTTTCCCCAAAATACTAATTAGCAATAATCTATCAACAATAATTTTCAGTAATCTGTCAAGACTTTTAGAAAGTGCTGCGCCTACTGAATGAAAAAGACTGATCTCTTTGCGAATGGCAAATGATGTGTATCTTCAATAAGCGTGTCAGCAATATTATTTCCAAAGCATAGAAAAATGCTGAAATAGCACATTTGTAAAGTAACTGCAGACTGGTAAGTGCAGTACATCTATTTTTTAGGACACAGTTGCTCCACCATCCAAGTCAGCAAAAAGAAAATCGCTTGGATAGATCGCAAATGAAAGTTCAGGAAGATAGAACAACACTGAGGCTACTCACTGGGTGCGTTAATGACGTTCGCACTTGAACACACGGCTGGAATCCTTTAGGACTGTTTTAAGACCCAGGGCAACATCTGTACTTGCCGCCTACTCCCTCCCTCAGCTGTTTTTATTGGTTAATTTGGTTCAAATGAAGACTATGGAGAAAGTTTGCATCTCTCTTGGGAGTTTATACTTAAGTCGTGGTCCCTTTAGAACTTCTTTAGAGCTCGTGGCTCCCCCAGCACATGGAGGGGAACAAAAGCCCTGGTTGAGAACTGCCACAGAAGCATAATGGACAATGCGAAAAACAATAGGGATGCCATAAAGGGAATGGGATAGAATGTGGGGCAGGCTAATTTTCCAGCCCACCAAGGGAACAGAAAACAGAAGGCAAAGTCTCCCTTCTCCATTGTGTGGCTATCAGGACAAATCCAAAGAAGACCATTGAAGAGTTGGCTCAAAGAGAGAAATTTAAGTTACAGTTGAAACAACCGACTTCTTGTTTGCCATGGGTCTTTTTATGTCGTACAGACTTGTTAATATTGTTAAGTAGCTTCTCACCATCAAGACGTTTGGATACTTGCTGTTAAACACTGTCGTGTTTGCTGAGACATATCGCACATTAAAACCAGGAAGAAAACCCAGTTATGTATCATATTTTGCTTTTGATGTATACAAAAACAAAATAATAATATGTGTTTTTCTAAGTGGTAGATCGTACATCTTACAGGCTTAAATGTACTTCCTGTTTCTTCATCTAGAGCCTTTAGAAATGACATATTTCTCCTAAGGAGAGATGCTATGCCAGTTCTAAGGCACCACTGGGTATAGTCATGACACACGGCAGGCATGCTGAGAGGTCAAAAGCTTGGAGCTAACTCTTGGAGATACACCTTATTAGCCTTCCCAGGGTGCTAATAAATCTCCACTATGCAGGACGCTGCCTGGAGAGGCCTGACTCCTTACCTTTGATATAGGGAATGAAGTGGTGTCGGAAGGGGGAGTTGGGGCGGGAGTCACTGTGGGTGGAGCTGAGGCTGCTGGTGCGCAGGTAGGACAACCTCTGCACACCAGGAGACAGCAGCTCTGCGCAGCAGGGAGTCAGGGGCAGGGCAAGGGGAAAACAGAAAAGAAGAACAGAAATTAACACAGGAGCAGGGACACCGTCTTTGTTCCAAGGAAGAAAAAGTAAAGAACGTTAATCAGGAGTCTGAAAAGAAGGAAGGAAAAGGGTTAAGAATGCACTGGCTAAGGGTTAGGCAGAGGTGGGGAGTATTTACAAGTAGGTTCAGGTCAGTACAGATTCACTCTCTGAGAATAAATGGCTTCACTAAGAAGCAATGATTTCCAGAACATGGTGTCAGAATGATGCCAGCCACTGGGGAGCCAGTACTGGGTGTCATCATTTAGACTCTACAACAGCTGTTTGTTAAAGAAACTTGAAAAAACAGAGCCCTCTGAAACCCATGCAAAAAAATGACCATCACTTCAAGAAACTAGTAGTTCTTCTATGTTAAGCGGCCAACCTCTCCCACTGGAAGCTTAATTTTACTTTACCTATGTAGAAGGAAAACCTGTCCATGCTCTCTGGGCAGCAGAGAGCCACTCATGATCCTAAGACATACGTAGCAGTAGCACTGGGGACTTAGAAACTTAGTGAATCTTGGAAGAAGAATGGACCATTAAAACTAATACGGACCTAGGGGATCTGAATCATCATCTGGGATCTAGAACTTGGGGAATGGATACTTTGGGGTGTTCTATAAGGACTATGATTATGTCATCAGAACCCCATCAGCTTCTCTTTAGAAGGGTGAACCTAGAAAAAAAATTATATATATCAGTATCTATCTATCTAAACTCTTATCAATCAGCATCACGCATATACAGAAATATATCATGAAAGGAGAAGTGGAGAAGTGCTTAGAATGGGAAACATTCTAAAGGCTATTGAAAACAGAACCATGACCAGAACAGATGCAAACTTTGCAGTGCTCATTGTGGACATGGCCTTTTGCGGGGAGAGGCGTCCCTGACCGACCACTTGCCCCACTATTCAGGAATCTCTGAAACAACAACATCCCTGTTCCCCCACGCCACCCTGACAACGCCACGGCTGGGGTCTCAGTGACCTCAGCATAAATCCTGGGGTGGCAGCACGGAATTTTTCATCACCCAAATAGACAAGGGCTCAAATCCAGACCCACGCCCAGGACATCGATAAAATGATTATAGTTACACATTAAAAAACAAAGAATTTGCCCCCCAAAATTTCACTTAATGTAACTCATTAAATACTGAGGAAATAGTTAGGAGCCTAGAGAAAAGTTGTTTACTGGAAGATCAAGTAGGAAGAATTCAATCCTCTCCAAGTATTAGATCTATGGCTTTAAAGAGAACATTGCAGCCTTCTGATATCCTGTTAATTTCCTTTGGTTTTATTTCTTATACATTTTATAAAATCACTTAGCACGTGAATGGGTTTGTCCTCAAGAGACTGTCTAGGAGTTAAGAAGCTTAAAATGAAGTCTTCATAGATGCACATAATCACCAAGTTTGTTTAGAAAGCCACAGTCTTCCTTTTATAAATCTATTGCTCAGGGAAGCTGGAATCTGTGCCGGGATCTCTGTTCTCCTCCTCTACATACGAGGCCCCCACTAAAAGCAATAGGGGTCAATTTCTGTGCAAATACAGGTCAAACAAGTCCATTACTATTAGATATTTTCTATTGCAGTATATTTCTGAGATATATGTAAATATGTTTTATAAGCCTGATTCAAAATTTTAGGGTTGGAAGGGATCTTGAAAGTTATCTAGTACAACACCAAAGACTCCTTCTAGGAGGTGCTTAACCAGCATGTTTTGTAACACCATTTATCCCTGGATAAGGGAAACATAATGTATCTGTCACCAGATGGCTAATACTAGATTTTAGATGATGCTGATATGCCTAAAAAAGTACATCAAAATATTTTCTCTTGGAGAGCTTCCATTTAAGTCTCAAAGCGATGAGATTCTCTTCAAGCCAAACAAAACAAAACTCCCTTGCTTCCACAAGTAGTCCATTGTCAAAACATAATTCTTTTACAAATCATAATGAATATAACTATAAAATGACTGACGTTTCAAGAAAAGATATAAAATATAGTTGAATATCAGTTTACATTTTTTTTTTTCTGGGGGAGAGGCAGAAATATTTGGCAGACAGATTTTTCAGTACAGTATCAGTGGTGGGGGACAAAAATCACAAAGGAACAGAGATTATGATATGGAGTGAATCGTGGAAACGGAAACAGGTGCCCTTACCAGGCCTGTGAAAATGCTGTGGGGAACGAGATGTGGTTGGAGTGTAACTATGCCGGCTGTACACAGGGGAGTTGATGGAGCCCTGACTGGTGGATCGGTGGATCATCCGATCCCGAACATCCTGGTAGCCCTGGAAACAAAGCCCGAGAAAGAGTGAAGACAAAACATACCTGCAGGTTATCATCACTGTCAAGTGAAATTAAGTTCCAGAGAAGCTGCCGAGGAACTACGTTGCCTACTCGTTCATGCATTTATGTAGGACCATATTCCTTAAATATGTGAGTAAATGAGCACCTAGTGGCTAATGCATTTCGCTCAAAATCTGCAGTACTTGTGTTAACTAAAATTTTAAGTCATAATAATGATAACCTCCAATATCGATAGAGCTGTGAGAAAAGAGGCAATAATTCCAATGACCACTTTTATATTGTGCTTTTCAGTTTTACAAAGTGTGTTTACATACATCCTTTTATCAGATCTGCATGGCAAGAAGGAAGGTAGCCTATGAGATTTCACCCCTTCGCCACCTGCGTAGAGACAAGGTGTCAAGGAGGTGAGTGAGCTGTGTGTGGTTGTGTGGTTAGTACAGGCAGAGCACGCTTTGGAACCTGCCTCACTTCTTGTTCCCACCCACCATATCTGTAACAGTCATCTGGTGACATTTTAAATTCTCCTAGAGAACAAGCTGGTCCTGGCCTTAAACCCAATAATTCTACTTTCCACTTTGGGAAACACATTCTGAGGAAATAATTTAAAATGATCTTTAAAAAGAATAATTTACTTAAGGAGATTTATAATATCACCCTTTGTGAAGGCAAACATTTAGATTACATGCTCAACAAACTGCAGAATGATTAAGCAAATTATGGCATATCAATTCAATGGAATACAATCACAACATTAATGTCACCTATGCCCAAACCTAGAAAAAAATATATTGGGGAATAAAACACACAGACACACACAGACATACACAGACACACAGACACACACACACACACAGACACACACACACACACAGAATAATGTTTTACATTTTAGGAATTTGTTTTCCTATGAAGCTTCTAGTAATGCAATAAAAATAAAAATTCTAAAGAAATGTGTAAATAATGACTATAAATCAAAAACCCAGTAACCACAGCTGTGTGAAATGTGAGAGCAAATGGCAAAGAAACTTTGCTTTGTCCTAGTTGGCTATCACAATAAACTAGATAAAAACAACAAAGAGGTCCTCAAGTGACATGCTTCAACCTTACAATTGGTCAATAACAGAAGTTCACTCTTCAAAGCTTCACACATAAAATTATAAGACTACTAATAGAAATTAATAAAATCACTGCCTTCCGTCATAAATCATTAGAATACTGCAGAGATTTTACTCTCTAAAATTACAGGGATAGCCTGAGGATCTGTTTAACTTTAGAAAAGACTCTCTAGAAAGCTAGTTGACTTTAAGACCAAACTACTGATTCTTGAAATAAAGGAGTGGCCTCCAGAGAAAATAGCTCTGATTACAGAATACACAATGCCCACGACTGGTTATTTCAGATAATCCAGTACATTAGCATTCAGATGAATTAACTGTGGGTGAGAGGAGAGAGCCCCACGTTGGGACAAGTGGCTTCACTCATTGCAAACCCTTTCCCACACTCAGAGGTACAGACACAGGTCAGTGGAAGGCTATTTTTATCCCCTACGCTATGAGTTGGAATTGACTCCATAGCAGTTTTTTTTTTTTTAATTTTTATTTTTCAATGCCGTATTTTACAGGTAAGTACTCCTTACATTCATCATAGTCTTGCAGACAGTTTTTTTTTTTTTTTTTTTTTTTTTTTGGTTGTTGTCGTTCTTCTGTGTTATGTTCTTTCTCAAAAATTCCTGTGTAGGAAAGTTGCAAGCAACCCCCAAATTCCACCCACTATAATTTCCAAAAATGGTACTTACTTCTGCTGATGGTGTAGGGGACAAAGTCCTTGGAGACTAGAAGAATAAAAGAGAATTTGAAGTTACCACTTTTATTAGCTCTTTACCAGTTTTAATTAGAATTGACTGCCAGAATCACCTGGAAACATTATGCAAAATGCACAAGCCAGCATCCTCACACATCTTCAAATTCAGTCTGTGGGGGAGGGGAGAGGTCCGTTTACTACTAAGAGTTACAGTGTCTATTGAAACACAGGATTTTGTGAACAGTATTGCTGACTGCATTATAACCACAGCATCACTGAAAATGGTTTGATGACAGGCATGTGGCATCTTACCTTGGCCACCTCACCAACCTTACAACCACTCACCCACCAGCTTCTGTCCTTCCAGGCACACAGGCTTCCCAGGGCCCATCATCAGGCCAAGATCTCCCTTACCTCAGGACCTCTGCACATGCTGTTCCCTCTGTCTGCAGTGCCTTTTACTGTGACACCGGCAGGGCTCACCCTCCATCTTTGGTGAGGTCTCTGCTCCAAAGCACCTTCTCTGACCGTCCCCCCCAGCCCCCTTCATGCTTTCTCCTTACTCTGCTTTGTTCTTCCTCAAAGCACTTATCACCACCTAGAACCACCTTACATAGTTGGGCAGGGACCTCACTCACTTACAACTAACTATGAACTCCCGGGGACTAGAGAGGGTCCTGGCATATATTAGGGGCTCAACTAATACTTTCTGAAAGGATGGATGAAATGTTATAATTAAAATGCAAAAAGCCTTCAAAGAGAAATGAAATGTAAACAAAGCCTTCTGAAGAACCCCACCTGCGGTGGATGTCTCAGTTCCAGAATTTGCTCCTTTCCCCACATTTGCAATGGGCTGCCACACTCTCCTGTGCCCCAGAATCACTCAAGAGCCTTTGTTTTATCTGCAGCTACTTCACGTCTCCAGGGCATCTGAGCCACGTAAAGACGGGCTCCCTCAGGCCAGGAGCCAGGTCTGCCCTGCTCCAACACCAGAGTTCTGGACCCACCACTCACACTTCCTGAAGACACACATTGCTACACAGAACTTCAAGCTTCTCCTACAGTGTTTCTAAAATGGCAGCATATGGATTCTATAAAAGTAATCCATCACCTGTCTGTCAGTTTGCTGTACTGTGGTGGCTTGCATGTTCCTGTGATGCTGGACGCCGTGTGACCAGTATTTCAAACACCAGCAGGGTCACCCATGGTGGGCAGGTTTCAGCAGAGCCTCTAGACTAAGACAGAGTAGGAAGAAAGGCCTGGAGATCTACTCCCAAAAATTAGCCAGTGAAAACTTGATGGATCACAACAGCTTGCTTTGGACACATCATCTGGAGCGGCCAATTGCTGGAGAAGGACATCATGTTTGGTGAAGTAGAGGCCCAGTGAGAATGACAGAGACCCTTAATGAGATGGGCTGTCACAAGAGCCACAAGGATGGACTCGAACAAGCCAGTGATCGTGAGGACGATGCAGGACCGGGCAATGTTTTGCTCTGTTGTACATGAAGTTGCCATGAGCTGAAGTCGACTTTACAGCTAACTATCTATCTAACGAACAAATCTTAATAACTAACAGAAAAATAAATGAATAGCTTGTAAAGTTATCTAAGTAGTAACATGCATGTGTTGGGCAATAGTTCACTAATAGATCTGATTTCTGATCCAAGGGACACCCTCCAACGAGATTCTATGCACAGGCAAAACAAGAGCTCATCGTTTCAGGCTACAACAGCGGTGATGGTGATTATGACAGCGGCCAGCATTTTTGTTGAGCACTTATTATGTGCGCCAGGTACTGTTTTAATCTACATATCTCATTTAATCCTTATAGAAAACCTGTGAGGTAAGTATTATTATCTTGAGTTTACAGATAAGGAGACTGAAGTATGCAATTTTTCCAGAGTCATAGGGTTAGTGTCCAAGTCTAGTTTCAAGCCCAGAAAATTTCACCTCAAAGCCCAAGCTCTTGAGTACTGCGATGTTTTGCTGCTCAGAATAGAACTTCTAGGAAACACACACACACACACACACACACACACACACACACACGCATGCACGCACGCACCTCATTACACCATCAAACAACTCACCTCCCCTGGCTTGTATGGCTTGAGCACTAGAAAATTCTTGGCCACCTTCTCTAAGACCAGCCCTTTGCACCTTAGTTCAGGAAACTCCCCTTGCCCTCTGATCCCTAGGAAGCTCTCTGGTGCTCTATGGCAACTGAACAACCCAGGGGAATCAACCTGCGTTTGAGAGTAGCCGCAGATGCAGCTACAACTAAGTGACCATCAGGTGGCACTACATGAAAACAAATATCGCTTTCTGCCCAATGGAATGTTTCAATGCAGACCTACGCTCTGAAACAGAACCCAGGTTAAAAAATAGAAGAACTGTATATATAAATTTAGAGTAAATGAAACAGAGTCACACATGTTCATGCCTTTTCTTTAATCTCATTTAAGACCTCAAAGCACTATGTGAAGGTCTCTTGCAGCCAGTGCGTTTACAGTCTGTTTCAACCTTGGTTGAACAGCTGATTTCAATCCACTACCTGGGTAACAGCTCTCTTGAGTAGATTCAAATCAGTTATAGATGATTCCAATTTTCGAAATAAAAGGGAAAAAATGTAAGATGCGTTGACAAGACCCGGGGAAACAGTCCAGAGTCCACTAGATCTGAGTAGGAGGATGGTAGCAGGAAACTCCAGCCCTGGGATGGGGGTGGGGAGGGGGGCAGCAAGGGACTAAAGAGGCTCTGGTCTGGCAGCAGGCTGGATCTGATGGCTAAGCATTAATAGGCCCTGACAGGACAGGTAAAAACAACAGTATCTGACACTTGCTGATTGTTTACGCAAGTCTGGCCCTCTTCCAAATTGCTTTACACAGGTTAGTTTATTGAATCCTCTCAAACACCCTACGAAGTAGGTTCTGCCATTACCCTATCCACTTTGCAGATGAGGAAACTAGGATGAGAATAGTTGTCACATGGTCAGAGTCACACAGCCAGCATGTGGTGACCTCTGGGCTGAGCCCAGATAATTAGATTCCAGAACCCTGGCTCTTACCGCCATGCTATACTGTTGCCCCCTTCTGTGTGTTTTCTTGCACGTTCTGTCTTAAGATGCTGAAAACTGACACTGTCAAAATTGAGGAAGCGCTCTCTCTCCTCATGGACCACCATAAACACACTTCCAGCTTGCCCATGACCAAGGCCACCTGGAAGACCCTCCCTCTTTATTCACTCAGAGAGCTTTCCCTGACGTCAGCTTCCATCTCAGCACGTTGGCTCCGCTACTCTGCAACCTGGTACTGATGCATATTTATCCTTCACTGTTGGATATGCAGTAGTCTCTGGCAGGTGCAAACAATTGACATGCTCGGCTGCTAACCGAAAGGTTGAAGGTTTGAGTCTACCCAGAGGTGCCCTGGAAGAAAGGCCTGGCAATCAACTTCTGAAAAATCAGCCAATGAAAATACTCTGATATACGTGGGGTTGCCATGAGTCTGAATCCAATCAAGGCAAGTGGTTGGTCTACTTTCCTCTCTGTAGCCTCCCCGAGGGCAGGGATCTCGTGAGAGGCTTTTGACTACCTCAAAGCACCTGGCATGGAAGCCTGCAAATAGCAGGCAATCAAAAGGACACTGTGATTTGACTCCAAACAGTAGTTTTTATACATGTGACAAAAGAGAAGGTAATTATTATACAATTTACAACCTCTAGGAATTTATTACCTCTCCGAGACTCTGTCTCTCCTGTTTATCATCATAGCCCGAAGTGTAGAAAGGCTCATAGGTAATAAGATCTGGACGTTCAATATCATAAATTGCCTTGACCTTGGGAATGGCTGCTAAATCCTTGTAATCCAGGATTTCATTGTCTACTTTTGCCTGGCAAGGTGAAACAGAAAGAAAAATTACCGAGCAGTCTCGTTTCTTTGGGGGAACTTTTATTAGTGAATTGTATGTCTTGCTTAGAGAGTAAAGACCTTAAAAAGAAACAAAACCCAAAACGCTTTGCTTAGCACAGTCATACTCTTTAGGAAGTTGCCCACTGAGCCATCTATGAATCATGTTTTTTAAAAAGTCACCAAAACCTTACGGAAAAGACTACGTACAATTCCTCTAACAGAGAAGTCTGTAAATCTTAAGGGTAATTTCCTAAATTTATTACAGAGAAGGAAAACAGATGGTAAAAAAAATCCTCACAGATGGCAACAAACAAGAATTGCATATTTAATAAACTAAATACTTAAATACCCTTGTGGCAGAATTTAAGACCCCTCAGAACTAGCTTCATAAAATGTACAATTAATCTCCAAATATATGCAAGTTACCTACAACAATTTTTTAAGCCCTGTATCATATCACTGCATTCTACAGGTCTTCCACTTGATCATTTCAATGATGGTCAAATATAAACTTAAACTACCTGAACTAAAACGTGATTGAGAAGGCTGATCTACAAAAGTGAAAATCAGGTCTAATAACAGAAAGAGATATCACTTAGAATTAGCTTCTATTTTGGATTATCTGCTCTGCTTGTATGATCCACTAACTTACCTGTTCCAGAAGTAGATACTTACATAGATAGTATGACCTGGTGAGCCAGGAATACTGGAGCCGGGTCGAGAATAAATACTCTCAGAGGAGGTCCTGGTAGGCTGCAAAACAAACAGTGTCTCATAAGGTTTCAGACCATGGCTTCAGAATAAAGACTGAGCTGGGTCCCTAAGCGTCACTAAAAGCTAAGCCAGTTAGAAAGGAATGATTTGTGATCTTTGTGAATTAGGGGAAATACAGCCTAGAAGGAAAGGTAAATGAACATCAGTGCAATCCAGCTTTGAAAATGTATTTGGGGCTTTTCTCGGGACTTCCCCCCTTCATTCCTTACAAAGCCTCTGGTTTTACCTTCAAAACACATCAAAGCTGTCTATTTTTGTCCATCTCCATTACCAGTTCTAGTCCCAGCCATCCATCCCTTCACTCATTGGACTAATGCAATGGCCTCCAATGTGGTTTTCTTGCTTTCACTCTTGCCTTCTTCAGATCCATTTGGTACCCAGTGGCCAGGCTGCCCGGTTACACAAGCAGTTAAGCGCTTGCCTACCATCTAAGAGGTTGGCAGTTTGAACTCACCCAGAGGTGCCTTGAAAGACAGGCCTGGTGATCTGCTTCTGAAAACCCTAGGGAGCAGTTCTACTCTGCACACACGGGGTCACCGGGAGTCAGAATCAACTTGACAGCAACTAAAAACAACAATACTCGGTGGCCTGGGAGATCTTTGAATAACATAATTTGGATTGCCACGATCCTGCTTTTGGCTTCATTGTCCACTTAGAATAAAATCACAACCTCTAGGGCCTCATGACTTTGTTCCTGCCTTCTTCCACTCCTACTCCATCCCTCACCGCTCATCCTCACTCATGGAACATGGCACACTTCCCCGCCTCAGGGGTCTCAGCCTTCCGCTCCTCTGCCTGGAATGCTCTTATTTATCCCGTTCTACTTGGTTAATTTTTTTTTCCTCCTTCATCCTTGGCTTAAATATTATCTCCTCAGAGAGGCCTTCCTTGATCTTTTGATCCAGACTCAGTTCCCCTTGTTATTTTCTCTCATGGTGTCCTGCTTATTTTTCCCTTCATGAATAAAATTTATAATTACAAATTTATTGGTCTCCTTGTATCATGTCGACCCTCCTCATTAACTTTACTCATGATCTCTGCCATCACAGAATTTTTTCACCACTGTATATACTGAATGCTTCGCACAGGTATATAGAAGGCAAGCAATAAATACCTGTTGAGTGAATGAGACGGAATTTATTATTTATAAACAAATGCTCAGTTCGTGGACATCTGACTCATGTTAATCACATGGATCTGAGCCTAACCACACAAAGAGTAACTGGAGTAAGGTTGGTGGTCTGCTGCTGGAGGAGATGGAAGAAGCTAGACTTTTATGGATATGTTTGGAGGACCCTGAGAGTGTATGGTGGTTAAACAAGTTGGAGTGAAATGTATAAACTAGGATCAACTGCCTCATAGTGCTGCTTAGCATATTCTGGAGAGTTCTGCAAAGAAAACCAAAGGCCCAATCTTAGAAAACATCCTCATCTCTGTGCAATTATTTCCAGGAGAGAATAGTTTATAGCTCTCCATTAGGAATAGGATCTTTTCTTTTTCAGTATTGCTTCTACTGATATTTGGCACCTTGAATATGAGTGTAACTAGGCCAAAAGAACACCTATCGACAAGAATGTTGCTTGACTACATAATTCACACCCGAAAGCAAACACACCTGGTCAACTCCATACAGCTATGCTCAGACTCCCTCCAAAATGAAAAATGCACTGAGAGCCAGAATCAATCATTCTCAGCCAATGTCTCTGGTATCTTTGAGATACCGGGGCAGGTGGAGGTTGGAGAAATCACACTGTGTCCAAGTGGAGGTTAGCCAAGCTCATTGCCTCTAGGCCTCCTCCCCGAGACCTGTCATGTACAAATACTTTCCTTCTAGAGCTACAATTCTCCAATCATAGACATATCTCAATATGAGAAAATTTCCAATCCTGAATAATGCTGAAAAATAAAGAATTCACGCAAGAACGCTATTCAAAAAATGCCCAATTCTGAGATCCATTTTCCAATCAAAACGTAGAAGTGGCACAACCAAAATACGACACTCCTTTAAAAAGAGATGTCACCACTTAGCAAAGTTGAATCAATACCTGTCTTTGTGGGTAGTTTGTCAGCTGCAAGTAGCCAGTATCTAATATTTGCCAAAATATCAGAATGAAACCTCTTAAGTAACAGCACAAGAATATTAAAAGCAGCTAACTTTGATAATAATAATAAAATTATTATTACAGCCACTTACTATGTGGCTGTAGTAAGCACTTTTCCAGGATAATCTCATTTAATCTTCTCAATAACCCTATGAGGGTAGGGTTTGTTATTTTCAGCTAAAAAAGAAAAATCTGAGCTATTTACAGATAAAAGTTGGAGTATTCCAAGTCACACAGTTAAGAAAGCAACAGAGTCAGCATTTGAGCCTAGGTACCATAGCTCCAGAGCCCAGACTCTTAACCACTGCACTCATTTTTTTTTTTTTTTTTTGGCTTAGTATTTACTGTTTTTGTTATTTATTTTATTGTACTTTAGATGAAGGTTTACAAATAGTTTCTCATTAAACAGTTAGTACACATATTATTTTATGACAATGGTTAACAACCCCACGACATGTCAACACTGTCCCTTCTCAACCTTGGGTTCCCTATTACCCGCTTTCCTATCCCCTCCTGCCTTCTAGTCCTTGTCCCTGGACTGTTGTGCCCTATTAGTCTTGTTTTGTTTTATGGGGCTGTCTAATCTTTGGCTGAACGGTGAACCTCGGGAGTGACTTCATTACTGAGCTAAAAGGGTATCCGGAGCCATACTCTAGGGGTTTCTCCAGTCTCTGTCAGGCCAGTTAAGTCTGGACTTTTTTTGTGAGTTAGAATTGTGTTCTATATTTTTTTCCAGCTCTGTCTGTACCCTCTGTTGTGATCCCTGTCAGAGCAGTCAGTGGTGGTGGCCGGGCACGATTTAGTTGTACTGGACTCAGTCTGGTAGAGGCCGTGGTAGTTGTGGTCCATTAGTCCTTTGGACTTATTTTTCCCTTGTATCTTGTTTTCTTCATTCTCCCTTGCTCCCGAAGGGGTGAGATCAATTTTTGACTTATTGTAAGGTCAGTGTGACCATTCATTTCCCATCAACAAAGCTATGGGACAAACAGGTTGAAAGCAACAGAAAAATATTGAGATCAAACAGCAGAAGTAGTACCTGCTAAGTGAAAATATTTTATTGCCACTAGCTTAAGCACTTGGCTGCTAACAGAAAGGTTGGTGGTTCGAATCCACTCAGCAGCTCTGAAGGAGAAGGACCTGGTGGTCTGCTCCTGTAAAGATTACAGCTTAGGAAACCCTATGGGACAGTTCTGTTCTGTCACAGAGTCACTATGAGTTGAAATTGACTTGACGGCACCTAACAACAACAGCTCTGTAAGAATCTCACGATCACTCACTGTGCTGGGGTGGGTAGCAGAGGGTGTGCTGCAGGAAAGTCAGCTGACTTCAGTTATGGGGGTTGCTACAACAAAAGCCTGTTTTCATTAACAAGCATGCAGGACACTGTGTAAGCAGCCGAAGTGCTGGAGCGTTGGGGTCTCACACTCATCCCTATTTTTGCCAAGTGTGGGTCAGGAAGACTTTTTGCTTTTCCTGTAATGATGCAGCTGGGAGGGGGTCTGAAGTATTTTGTTCTCCTTCTCCGGCACAAGCTGTAAGAATATAGCTGAATAACAGCACGCACACCTGTAGGGAAGGGGCTTTTGTGTTCTCAGTCAGTGATGAAAAGCTCCACAGAAAGAAAAGGTTGGCTCTAGTCCTCTATTTTAGTTCAGTTTCAGTCTACCTCCCTTCTTAATTGGATTAAAGTAGCCCCCAGAGTTATGCAGGCGTTCTCCGAAGCATTTATCTTGTTCCATTTGCACTATTAAAATCGTTGGGCTAAAAGGTTTAAAAGAGTTGCTCAGCAGTTTGAATACTTGTCAAGTATTGTTTGATTCTTTAAAGGTTTTCAGATTTGAATCACCTTCTCCAATTTGCATACACCTGCCCCGGGTTCTCTAATTTCAAATGAAATATTTTAGATTTTTATAGTCAGACATTTTTCAAAGTCAAGTCAACTGTTCACCAAATCTGCTGCTGCTCCGACTCTTCCTAGGGTGATCACCTGTGTTCACCATTTGCATCTTCAGACTATCAGCATTATTTAAGAAGTGCTCAAGATGTTCCCTGGAGATGTAGAACCTGTTCTTTATTTCATGGCATTTACCATTGCTCGCTTTTGCTTCACTCTAACCTCCAACCCTTACTATGAAATTTACTTCCACGGGCATCTTGCTTATGGGTTCAGCTACATTCTTGCTTGTGTATTTTCTTACAATGACCCTTCATTAGGGAGGCCTGGTGGCGCAGTGAATAAGAGTTCAGACTACTAACCAAATGGTCAGCAGTTCAAATCCATCAGCTGCTCCTTGGAAATGCTCCAGGGCAATTCTACCCTGTTCTATAAGGTCACTATAGGAATCGACTCGACAGCAGCAGGATTTTTTTTTTTTTTTTGACTCTTGTTTTCCTGTCTATATTGAAATTATGGGATAACACACTACTGTATATAGTATAAGGGCCCTGGTGGCGTAGTGGTTAAAGCAATCAACTAACTGAAAGGTTGGCGGTTCAAAACCACCAGCAGCTCCACGGGAGAAAGATGTGGCAGTTTGCTTCTGTAGAGATTTATAGACTTGGAACCCCTATTGCGTTGCTATGAGTTGGAATCAACTCAAGATGGCAGTAGGTTTTTGGTTTATGTATAATATAATACAGTGGGGTTAAAGGTTGGCTTTGAAGTCAGACAACTTGGCTTAAATCCTGACTCCACTAGTTGTGTGACATTGTGTGAGTTTTTTGCATTTTTAAAAACACCCTTGAGCCTCAGTTTCTCCATTTATGGAACAGGAAAGATATTAACAACACCTACTTTGTGGGATTAAATAACAATGTGTAAAGCTCCAACTACGTAGCCCATAGCAATTGCTCAACATTCTCTATGTCCATTGGGCATTAGACTGCATTTCTTGCTGGCCTTCCTTAACCAGCACTGCCTCGTTTTGCTCTTTATGATAGGATAGTCCTTTCAAATGTTACATAGACTAGGCTTCCCAAGACTTCTATAGCTCTCACACTTGGATTCCATCCCACCAGAACTCAGACATGTTAAGCAATTTATCACAATATTTGGGGCAGAAGTCCCACCAGGAGTTGACAAATGTCCTTCCCCTCCTTGAAAACTCTATGAAATGATCCTGAGTCCTCCCGGGGACAGTGACTTCCTGCTGATATCTCAGCTGTAGTCATTAATGCCTTCCCAGGCCAGATGGTGCTGACCTCTGCCTGCCTTATCTGCCAGGATGGTGCCTGGTGTGCTGCCTCTTGAACTGTTTTCAAGGCTGAAATGACACACATGGTTGCCTGCTTTTGTCATGGTCCCTAGTGGTACCCCAAGTGAATTTACTCAACCAGCGGAGGTTAGCGGTCTCTCCCTTATGAAGATAAAATTATTTTTTAAAACTAAACAATAACTTTTGGAGTTTTAATCCCAGCTATTTAGAATTTTACATTTTAACACTAAACATCTAGAATTCTATCCTGATGAGTTTTACGTTGTTAACATCTGCATATATTTAAAAAAATCCCTTTTCTTCCTTGGGCCGTATTTTTTCCGCCCTAATTCCTATATGACTTGCTGAGGGTCTTTGATGGCCAAGACATTTTCAAAAGGCACAGAGCTATTCCTCCAACCTAACAGTTTATGTGTAGGCCACTCAAACTGAAACTCATCTGATCTTCAAAAGCACTAATTTATTGACATGCTTTCCTTCATACAAATACCGCTTCTGGTTACTTCTTTACCATTAACTCTAATGTCACCTCATTTCAGAGCCCCCAAATTTCCACAGATGATCCTTACATGCAATTATTTACCCTAAGTTGCCTTTTCAAGCCATTCAGATATCCAGGTTAACAACAGTGACTCAGTAAGTATGAATTAAATTCAATAACCCAGTAGGTCAGCAGCCTGTGCCTGCAATTCTCTATGGGAGTTAGGATAAACAAAATGACTTCCTTGCCTATACTGTAAGTGAAGATGATTTCAAATATTTATCCCCAAAGGTATACCCACTCCTGCTTTCCAGAGAAGGGGAAACAGCAAGGACCTATGATTACGCAGGTAAGAACAGATGCAATTTACTTACTTTCCTTTAAACACCTTTTATTTCATGCCTTGCAGAAAAAAACCCACCTGAGAGCACAGTTGAAACGTTTAATTTTTTCTTTTAATGCCATCTTTGGCAAAAATAAAAAAATATATGGGGGGTGGGCGTTGGTGAAGAGGAGAAAGCAAAGCAAATATAGAAAGGACTATAGATGAGCTGTGATCTCTCAAAGTATTTTGCCAGTAAGATTAGGTAAACAGCTTAAGCCTTTAAACTTGAATTTTGGCAAAGGGAAGAAAGGAACCTGCAGTAAGAACTTTCTAGTTGTCTGTGGCTGACCTCACATGACCTCTCATAAACAAGGGCCCTACACATTTATTTCCCCAGCACACGTTCACATATTCATTCTTGATTTCAACAAGGCTTTTTATTTTCCTCCAAAAAAAAAAAAAAAAAAAAAATCAACCAAGAGAGGCCTGGCAGAAAGACTATTTCGATCATTCATTTCAACAGAACATTGAAAAAATGACATTTAATTACTAGTAATAGTTAGATGCTTGAGAAAGCACATTTTTTCCCTCACTCAATTCTTTTTAAAAGTCCATCTAATTGCCTTTCAGCTGATTCTTTTTTCCTCCCTGTGTGTTGACTGTCCATCTATCCTACCATTCAGAACACAGTCCCAGAATGAAAATTACATTAAAGAGATCTTTTTATGTTTCCATTCCAACTCTCATCATTCTTCCAATACGGACCATTAAAAACACTTACCAGAGCTCTGCCTGGTGAGTAAGTGGAGACTTGACATCATCCGTTATTTTCAATTGGCGGGGGGACCCACGCACGCACGCACGCTGGGTCCCTCACAAGGAGAGCACTGGGAAGTGCTACGCTGCCCCTGCCCTACCCCCACTCCCCAGGAGCAGGGATTCAACAACTACTTGATCTACTTTGCATTCATCCAAAGCCATGCTCTAAGTAGGAGAACTACAGGCAACTGGCAACCAGATCGGAAAGATCTTATGAACACATATGGGACAACTACTGATATAAGGTGATGGACACCTTATACAAAGTGTGCTGATGTTGACAGTACCTGCCTTGGGTTTTTGTTGAAGTTCACTAGACAAGGTGGTGAGAATAACTGTAGAGGAAGGAATATTTTTAAAATCCACATACATTGAATAGTACACTGCTAAGTAAAAAAAAAAAAAAAAAAAAAAATGGTGAAATCAACCCCTTTGGAACAAATAATTTGTGTTTTGAAAGGAAGCAGGAAGAAGGTCCTCATTCTCACACATCCTTTCTCTGGGGACAGTTCCACAAATGCCATCAGCCTTTACTATGGCCAAGGGGCCTCAGCTTCTTTCTAGTATAAATCTTAACACCTATACATTTGAGAATCTAATGAATTGCAACGACACGTCAGAGACAATAAAATACTCAAAGTTAAAGCTGCTAATAAAACAGTATGTATCATAATGACGTGAATGAAACAATAGGCAACCATGTTGTCTGCTTGTTCTAAGGAGCCCTGGTGGCGAGCAGTTAAAGCGATTCCTTGTTCTAGACATACATAAAGCCTCTAATTAGCTCCTCTCTTTCGATGTACACACAATACTTGTTAGGTTATTACAGATTTACAAGTGTATATTTTATAATAGCTGAATGTTAGTTTCAAAAGAAAAAAAAATTGCATGCCCATTTTATATGGCAGTCAATTCATGCTTAAGCCTCCAGAGGCACTGCAAGAGTCATTTTTAGTCAAAGCAAGTGATCCACTGGGATTTTTACAGACTTGGGCCTGGGAATACTATGTGCTTCGTCTGTAACAAATTGCAACATGAATTACAAATGCTCAGTATTACGCTCTGTGTATAGGCAAATTTTGTTATCTATTTAAAATTCTGAGTAAGTGAAACTGGAATATATTATTCTTAGGTGAGACTTTTAATCTTTTTTTTTTTTTTTAACTATAATTCAAAGCAAAAGGAAAAGAAGAAACACTTTCAGAATATAAACAAATACGATGACTTTCCTCCTACAAAAGTGACTTTTCTGCAGAACGAAACCAAGACTTATTTATGGGCTCAGAGCACTGAATGCCCCCGTAAGGAGTATGGTCAGTTTATCTAATAATTAAAGGTGCTTGATTTTAGGTGGCGAAAATGAGCTGCTGCGCAGGTCAAAGTATTGAAAGGATCTGAACATCTGTGTAACTTGAGAGCTGCACTGCTGTGGAGTTTTCAGGCTTCTTAAAAGTTCAGACAAACTGTTCCTCAATCACCAGTGGGTGAGAGAAGACCTCGCCAAACAGCCTTTTCCCTCCAGGCCCCAAGCTGTTTACAACTTTTTGTGATGGAGCTAAAGTTGACCTCATTGATATTAACGGCACGATAATGGGAATCAGATGCCCCTTTTGAACAACAGGAGAAGGGAGGAGTTATTAAAAACAGACCTCTCTCTCTCTCTCCTCCACTTTCCAAGATGTTCCAAATCTCTTGAACTTAAGGGTCCAGAGCAAATCGAAACTTCATGCCTGATGGGTTTTTTTTTTTTCAAACCATGAAAATACACTGCTTAGCTATATCCTTAGACTAACAAAATGTAGCACTATTTGAGTTATAGAGTATACTTTTAGAAATACCTAAAAAGTATTGAAAAAAACAACTACTTGTCAATGAGAGATACTAATTCTGAGCAACACTCATTTGTAGTAGGGATGACCTGTGTTTGGTGGCTCTCTGGATTCATGAGAACACAATTTTGCTGTCTGTGAAAACCCTGCCATTGGAGCTAAACCTTTAAAATAGAATGTAACCCAGCAAGCCAGGTGAGCACAAGGCACCCTGAGCCTGGAGTCAGAGAGCTGAGTCTGGTTAAGTCTGGCTGCTTCTGACCTGGGGAGCCTCGAGTGTTTACTTGATTTCTCTGACTTCATGCTATAGATGAGGAAACTAAGGGGGTTGGCTGCTAAAAGGTTTCTTTCCCTTCTAAAATTCTATATTCTAAGTGTCTTTTTAATAATTTCTAAGAAAGAAGGTAAAGTTTTAATAAAAATACATAAAAACAAAAGTCTTCTCAGTTTAATGCAGTTGTAAGGCACAGAAAACAGGTGTGGGCTCACAGCCCAGACGTGGTGCTGTGTTAAATCCAGAATCGTCATCACAGGGGCAGGATGGGTTTCATCTGGGCAAAGGTGGATTGTGGGAAATCAGCTGTAATCAAACAGTTCAAGGTTCCAGTGGATTCTGGGAAACCCCTAAAGAAGTTCATGTCACCACCTCCTGTCTCCCTGCTCATCTGATGAGCTGGCCAAGTGCCCTCCCTGCTTCCATAGGACGCCCTGGGAAGGGTCGTGTTGTTCTCTTCTTGATCATCATCAGTGGCTCCCCTGGACAACAGACTTTGTCAGTTTTCAATGCTGTTCTCCACTTGTCTTCCCAGATTTCTCTATCATGACTCTCTTGCGGTATAGTGGAAAGAACATGCATTATGGGCTCACGAAGACCTGGGTTCCAATCTTAGCTCTTCTACTCACTGGCAGGGTAACTCTGGGAAAGCTACTTATGATGGGTCTCCCTTTCCACATCTGTAAAATGGGAATAAGGATAGCTACCTCACGAGGATTCTTAGGGAGAACAAACAGGGGTGTGTGTAAATCACCCACAGAATAGTGGGTGCTGGCCTCACGTGTTTCCTTCCTCACTTCTCTACTCCATTCTTGAGTCAGATCCAAGGCTGTTCTTCCCCAGCTCCACGTGTCTGCTCTTCTCTCCACCAGGCCCACCCACTTCTCCTCATCTTCACATGTTCTAATCTCACCCAGCCCCCAAATTTCGGTCAAAGACCTCTTCTCTCATGAAGTTGCCCTCGAGAAACCCTCTCCCCTGACATTCCAAAGAACTTGCTCCATTTAACCCCTGTGACATGTTTTTATACCATTTTACAGCAATTTACCTATTTGTCTCTTTTCCCTGCTGGTCTAGATCTATAGCATTCAGCCCAGCACACAGACCTCGGGGCTTGACAAATATTTGTTGAATGAACAGACGTGTGAACACAGAACCCAAAAGCAGCTTCTAATGTTCTTACTTTAATAAAGACAGCACTTTAGCCACTCTCTAAGGGAAAACATCAGTTAGAGGAGGAAACAGCCGGAATCAGAAGATGAGGTGCACACTGTGGGGTGAGAGAAAGCATCTGCCCTCCACAGGAGCCAGACAAGTTATGTGGGGAAAGCAACAGGGGGAGGAAAAGCAACAGAAGCCTGGGGCCCAGGACAGCAATGCCGAGCCACACAGTGCGAACCCGCAGAGACGAAGACCGGCCTGCACGTCGAATCCGACTTTTGGGATAAAAGAAATCGAATGAAGAACGGTGAAGGTTTGGTGGCTGCCATGAAAACATGAAAAAAGGGAAGAATGAATAAAGAAATAGCCTCAGTTCAGAAACACTGTTAAAAAAATAAAAGCAATCAGAACTAATTTGATAGTCAATGCCAAGTGGCCTCACTTCAGTTGGGTGTGTGTGTGTGTGTGTGTGCGTGCGTGCGTGCGTGCGTGCGTGCGTGTGTGTGTGTGTGTGTCTGTGTGTGTGTGTCTCTGTGTGTGTCTGTGTGTGTGTCTGTGTGTGTGTGTGTGTGTGTGTCTGTGTGTGTGTCTGTGTGTGTGTCTGTGTGTGTGTCTGTGTGTGTGTCTGTGTCTGTGTGTCTGTGTGTCTGTGTGTGTGTGTCTGTGTCTGTGTGTGTGTGTCTGTGTGTGTGTGTGTCCATTTTTGGCCCATGTTTAAAAGCATATTAATGGGTCTTCAAGTTACAGTATATCTACCTCAGTTTCAACCCCCATGATTCCTTTCCATTTATTTTGGCTTAGACCTTCTTACAATCTATGATGAGCAAGAAGCCAGTGAAGCCAACTGAGAGACATCCTTAAAGGATCTGTTGTAATAGACTTCCCACGAGTTCTTCAATATCAAGAATGTGGATTACTCAGTGGGGTTGCTGAAAGATTCTTAAAACATTTTCATTTTGCTATGGAAACTGTACTGATGTGACACCCAGTAAAAGGCCTGGAAATCTTGGCTCAAGATCTGCGATCTGTAGACACACCGTTAAGAGAGCACGAGATTTATTTCCTTTATTCAAAACCCACCCCCGCTTTAAACCTCACCAACGTCAGCACGTGCCCCCACTCGGCACATCTGAACCTCTTCCCCTCAGAGCCGCATCTTCTTCTTTACTGCTGGCTCCTCCACGTGAGCCAGAGGGCTGACCTGGCCTCCCAAGTCCTCAGTGTTGGGTTTAGGAAAATAGCTTTGGAATTCTCTGGAAAGCTTCAAGAAAGGCAGAAAACAATAGCTCCTCTTGGCCAGAATGAGTGAAAGTATTTCACTGGCTGTTTTTGTAAGCTTATCCAGAAAGTTCCATCAAGATTCTATCAAGAGCATTGATGCTTATTTTGAAAATCTCATTAGTAACACGATCCACAAATTCAAGCAATCCTTGGGGGAGGGCATATTCCATTCAGTCTGGCCCCATTAGCATACCTCTCTTAGTCCCCCAAAAGATTTCATCAAGGATGAAGTAAAAATGATTATTTAAAAAACCAAAAGCAACACTGTAGGGATAATGCAAATCACTAGCTACTTGGGTGGTTTCTGGGCAGCATCCCCAAGCTATGTGATGAATTTTACATTCTTATGATAAAAGTGGCAATTAGTACTAATTTTAATGTTCTAGTATTTTAGAGTCTAGGGCTGAAACGGGTGAGGGTTCCAGCTTGCATCTGCCTGGTTGATGGACTCCAGGCAGATGTACATGTGCTTGAGCTAAAGCTGAATGTTAGAAACAGATCAAAACCATTCTAATATTGGTGGACAACTTCTCTAGTTTGTCTTGTCTTTAATTAATTATTCTGAGAAAAGTGGCTTTTTTTTCCCACTTAAAATATGCTTCTGTATAATAACTGGGAACTCCAAGAGAACTGCTTTTGTTCTGGGTCACAGGGAAGGCACAAGTTTCCAAAATATTCAAATAGCAAAATGTCTTCACCTGATCTTAAGGATGCCAGTTAAGAAAGACAAAAAAAAAAAAAAGCAAAGGAGCTCCTGTGCATACATGTGTTTCATGAAGGGGAATAAAGAGAGGACACTGGAAAATAGCAGTTGAAATCTCAGCGTGGCAGACAAAAGAATTTGAAAACGGTCAGAACAAATGGATCTCACTGGTAATCATTTTTTCTGAAGCCAAGTCACACATCTGTAAGTCACATATTGGTGAGAAGGCCACATGAATAAAAGATGGTGCTATTGGTAGTGGTGGTGGGGTGACATAAATAGCTCTTTATATCTGCTAATGGCAGGTCAAGAAGAAATTATGCCATACACTAAGACCTGGCCTCCAAAATAAATCCAGGCTACTCTTTCTCTGAGACCCCAAATGAAGTCAAACTCCAGTTTTTCCACGGGTACCACTAGGTTAGCTAAACTGAAGCACTGTGGACTGGGGATCAGTCTGATTACTGCTCTGAAAAATACGTCACAGTCCAGGTGAAAAACTGGGAGTGTCTGAGCAGGATGCAGATTAGGATCTTGACCTTATAACTGTGTACAGCGTTTTACTTCTGAAGTGGATAAAATATTGTTAGCTTGCAGGTGTTTTGAGAATTGACTAAGACCAGGAAAAGGCTTTAAAGTGAGAGATGAAGAGGGTCTATCCTTTTGCCCATGTGGGCAATGTTCTAATATAGTTACTAAAGCATTCTGATGTTACCTCAGAGTTAAGTTACAAAACAATTCAGGGCACTTGTTCACACTGATACGTCTGGGCACAGCATTATTTCCTCCAAAAGTGTCATCTGACAAACCATCAGCTTTTGGATGAAGGTTACTCTGGCAAATTTGGATTTGAGAGGTTGTTAAAATGTACTAAAAGCTGGGTAAAGGACGTGGAGTTTGGGCTGTAGTGGTGCATTATGGACTGAGTACTGAGGACGGATGTGGAGTTTGGGTTGGAGCAGTGCATTATGGACCGAGTACTGAGAGACAGATGGGGAGTGAGGGTTGGAGTGGTGCCATTATGGACGGAGTACTGAGGGATGGATGTGGAGTGAGGGTTGGAGTGGTGCATTATGAACTGACTACTGAGGGATGGATGTGGAGGCTGGGATGGAGTTGTGCATTATGGACCGATTACTGAGGGATGGATGTGAAGTTAGTGTTGGAGTGGTGCATTATGGACTGAGTACTGAGGGATGGATGTAAAGCGTGGGTTGCAGTGGTGCATCATGGACTGAGTACTGAGGGATGGATGTGGAGGCTGGGATGGAGTGGTACATTATGAACTGAGTACTGAGGGATAGATGTGGAGTTTGGGTTGGAGTTGTGCATTATGGACTGAGTACTGAGGGAGGAATGTGGATTTTGGGTTAGAATGGTTCATTACAGATTGAATATTGTGGGGCAGATGTAGAGATAGGGTTGAAGTCACGCCTTATGGACTGAGTACTGAGTGATGTATGTGGAGTTTGGTGAAGTGGTGCATTATGGACTAAGTACTTATGCAAAAAGCCTGGCTAGGAGGTCACCAGATGTTCCCCTTAGAATGTGATGATTCATTTTTCACATATGTATGTTTTGACTTTTCCCCCGAATGCATTGCTAAAACTTGACTAGTGAGGCAAGGTCTATTTTGTCCAAGGCGATCATTTGGAACAGAAACTACAATAAGAAATGTGAGGTAGAAGGGAACTCCCTTCCCTGCCCAAATGGCATTACGACTTGGTTTGCTATGAGAAAAACAAAAAAATCATGAAAACTTAATTTCACCCACACTCTACCCCCAAGAATCAGTGACTATGAAAACACATTGCCTGCCAGTGTGCTTGGGCATGATAGTTTCCTTACCCGCAGTTTTTCCTCTGTCTTGGTAGACTGCTTACAGTCGGGATGCCAAACGGTAGAACCTGGAACGACACAAAGCATCACTAAGTGTAAAGGAAATGGAGAGAAGCCATAGTCCTATCAGACAGAACATATGCAGATGGTCATAGCCGTCTTTCCCACCATAGAGAAGTGTCACAGCCTCATGTCAAAGTGAATCGGAAACTCAAAAAAGACACCAAATAACTCCAAAAGGCAGATTCTGGGTGAGTTCTCATCATCAAGTCTGAGCTTGTTCTATAAAGGTTATAATTCTAGACCACAGAAACCACTGGCTGGGCACAGAATATTTTGATTCAAGAGATATTTCATTCTTGACTGAGATCATTAAAAAACAAACAAACACATCATTAGTCTTTAAAAGTAATGTCTGTGTACTTACTACAAACTGCATTTAATTTTAGAAATACAGGCCACGCTTATTTAACATTACAGTAACCACACAATTTAGTTGAGGGAAGTAAAGTTGAACCAGATATTTCCAGAAGCAAAACTCACTGCATTTTTCACTAATCTGACTATGCACAGTCACGTGTAGATACATGGAAAGTAGAACAAACCAGCAGAAACGTTGAAAGTCACAAGGTGGGGAATCACTTTGGAGAAAGTGATTTGGCCTTTGTTTTTGGGTCTTTCAAGCAGTATCAACACCTGAGGCTATTGGGTAGGGGCTGATAGACCAAAAGGGACCACCTAGGGGCCAATGCTGACTAAGCCTCAGAAGGCATGATTTAATCTCTCACGGCCACTATGGTCAAGCTGATAAGAGCCCTGAACCCTGAGGCTCAGAGGGATCTTCCTGGTTGGTGACCACACATGGGAGAGGGCTGTGTGTCCTTCCTCGGAACATGGAAGCTCCACACTGTGATCCCTCCCAGACGTCACCCTATGTACCTCTTCGTTTGTATTCTTTTTGTTGTAATAAAGTTGTAGCTATAAGTATGGTATACTCTCCATGAATTCTGTGAGCCATTCCAGGCAACCAGGGAACCCAGAAGAGCAGTGAGAGACAGCAGGGGCTTGTGTCTACCTATCTGATAGTCTAAAAGATGGTGTCCATCTAATTTGTGAGCTCTGACTCAGTTCTGGGTAGCTAGGACTGGGGACAGAGTGTGCTGCATGAGCAGCTGGCGACGAGGATGGGGAAGTGGCAGGTGAGGACTGGATCCATTCCCATACTTTGGGGATTGGATTCATGCTGATCCTACCACACAGTTAGCACAAAGGTGGGATTTGCCCGTTGTACTCCTGGCTTAGTGCAGATCCCAAAAGTTTCCTTAAACTTCTAACTAACTAAAACAACTTCTTCACTTTTAAACTAGTGAGGTGACTGCATACAAGTTATTTTTAATGCCTGGATCAACAGCCTTTCTCAGATAAAAAGCACTCCCACTGACAGTATCAGCATCACAGAGCTCACAAGACCTTTACTTCTAATAGAAAGCTCTTATCTTGTCAGAATCCAATGCCTGCCTATATGATTTTACATGCACATATACATTAGACATGTCACTTATATGATTTGGGGTCAGGCTGATATCTAAGTCCTGTACCCAAATGGAGCTGTTCAAATATGGGAATGGACAGAAGACCTGAATGAGCTCTTAAAAAGACTTAAGCAAATTAAGTTATTCAATTGAAAGCAGTGAGTAAATTAACTACATCAATTTAACAAGAGTCTCAGTATGAATTATTATACTTTCTACATTTCATTGTTTAAATCTTTACCCTCTTGAAGCAGCAACCTGTGTGTACTTGAAAAGAGTCACCAAATTAAAACAACTTGTGACTTATACTTTATACCACGGAGCTAAAATAATATTAAATGAATGATGAGGAAAAATATACTTTGTAATCAGAATCATCATTTAATCCCTATTTAGCAATGACTTCCGTCTCTCTCAACCCAGGCCCCCAAAAATAAAAAAATAAAAATCAAACAAACACACACAACCCAGACAGACATATAGGTTCCTTCAGCACTAACAGTGACTCAAAGACTGAGTACAAAGCTCAGGAAATCCAATTAATGTGGAAAGCGCAGGGCAAGGGGTCAGGGCCAGGTTCAGGAGAGGCATTCGCTGGGAAGGAACCATTGACTCATGGGCCAGAACACCAGTTCCGCACACAGTGTCAACACTGTCCTCCAGAGGCCACACACACAAGGAATGTGACCTGGGGAGAGCATGGAATGCTGAGGAAGAAACTGCTCGTTCTTAGGGATGTGCTGAAAGGGCAGCAGAGGGTACGAAAGAACAACTCCAGTGGAGATTTCTGAATAACCCCTGAGCTTCTGAATTGGTCCCAGCTTAAAAGAGGCTTGTTATTCGTAGTGCGAATGTGCTGTATTTGTGCACTGCTTGCAATCACCCTCTCTACTCAACTTCAAGAACAATCGTGAATGTGCAGAGTGTCCCCCAGAGTCACTGAGGCTCAGTTCCTAGCAGACACAGGATTGACATGCACTCTTATGCCTTTTTTTTCTTTCTATTGTGGTCAAATATAGACAACATAAAATTTGCCATTTTAACTATTTTTAAGCGTGCAGTTCAGTGGCATCAGTTATATTCACAATGCTGTGCAACCAGCACCACTATTTATTGCCAAACTTTTTCTTCACCCCAAGCAGATATTCTGTCCCCGTTGGACAATATCTCCCCATTGACTTCTCCCTTGAGCCCCTGGTAACCACTAATTTACTTTCTGTCCTATGCATTTACCTATTCTAGATATTTCATATAAATAAGATCATACAATATTTGACCTTCTGTGTCTGGTTTATTTCACTCAGCATAACGTTTTTCAAGGTTCATCCACGTTGCGGCATGCATCAGGACTTTCTCTTGGCTGAATAATATTCCACTGTATGCAGAGACCACATTTTGCTTATCCATTCATCTGTTGATGGACACTTGGGTTGTTTCTACTTTTTGGCTATTGTGAATAATGCTGCAATTAACACTGGTGTGCAACTAACTGTTTGAGTCTCTGCTTTCAATTCTTTTGGGTCTAAACGTAGGGGTGGAATTGCTGAGTGCCTTTGTTTTTTGAGTACCATGACTGGCACATGAAAATCTAAAACAAAGCTTGGAGGGCAGTGGAAAATAAATCTGCTCTGTGCTGTAACTACAAGGTGACACCTGTCTATTACCACTCCAGATACAGAGCCTGTCTTTGGGGAAATGTGTTACATAAAGCCTACATGAGGCCATCAGAGTCAGGTGCTGGTGCCTGTCACTTGCCTTTATCAGGCCCTTTAAAATTCAGTGATGTTTTTCAGAATAATTTTCCAGAGTGATCATTTTAAAAGTAAAGCTGAGAGGTATCTGGGTTGTCAATTTTTTATACTGCTAGCATTTTAGCGGGGGGGGGGGGGGGGGGGGCGGGGAGAACAGTCACGGTTTAACACTCAAGAATCGTTTCTGTTGACTTTTCTTAGTTGCATTACAACACCAGTTGAGAGCAAAACAAAGCACTCATTAAAAATACAAAAATACACAGTGTTCTGTGCAAGGAGAAATGAAGAAAAGACAGGCAAACACAGTTCAGACCCCGTAATTACCAAAACCGAAGGAACACTGGCTCTTAGAGTTCTCGATAATTTTGCTGATAAGCCCTCGTCTAATTAATGACTCTTTTTCCAGCTAAAAATAGCAAAATGCGTGCACAGATGGTGCTGTTCAACTAGAAGAGAACCCTCCCCTAAAGTCTCTCCAAGAAGCTTCAGCAATTAAGAGGAGATAAAAATGCATCGTAGTTTTACATTGGGAAAACATTTCAACATTATTTTCAGTTTTAAAAAAATGCAATGGTCCCTTGGAAACAAGTACTATTTGTGTCCTTGCCACCAGAAATTTCTCCGTTTCTCTTGCAGGGACTTTGGGTGCACTGCATTCTCTCTCGATTTCTCTTGATACAAAAGCTATGTTGCCTTAATAGGATGAAATAAGACTGTGATGTAATTCACCAAATATGAGATTTTCTTCTTCCAGAAAGCCCTCATAAGAGCAGACTAGAAGGCCTCAAAAAATCCTCTATAACACGCAGGACGGTGAAAGGGGAAATGACAAAGGAGCCATCAAATAAATAAAATTTCTAGAAACGTTTTCCCTCTTTTATCTTTTGTTTCCCAAGCATATTGCCGGGGAGTGCCTCAGAAGGTGGTACTGCCGATTTTTGCTCTTTTTCATGTCCCTGGGAGGTGCAAAGAGTTAACATGCTCAGCTGCTAACTGAAAGGTTGGCGGTTCAAGTCCACCCAGAGGTGCCTTAGAAGAAAGGCCTGGTGATTTACTCCTGAAAATTCAACCACTGAAAACCCTATGGAGCACAGTTCTACTCTGACACACATGGGGTCACTGTGAGTTGGAATCAACTGGATGACAATCTTTATTTTTTCACATCCATAGCATCCAATGTCGAGTCCTATTCATCCATGCCAAGCAGCAACAAGACGTCATTCCTTAACAGCCCCAGAGGCTCACTGCCAGCATGTCAACTGCTTGGCTGATTAATACTAACTGATGAGGTAGCTTTTGGCCACATTCATTTTGGGTTTGGGTAAGGCTCGAAGCTAATGAAATGCCTCCTTCTCTAAAAACAATCAGACAAACAAATACAGCAAGGTTTTCTTTCTCCAGGCGGGGAGAGCTTAACGTGTTCCTGAGTCCGTCTCACCTTGAAGATACATTTCCTCTCCTTCTGTGAACATCTGGTTGCATCTGCTGCATCGTGCACAGCTGGGGTGGTAATGCTTGTCACCTGCCTGCAAGAGAAAATGTGGTCAATAGTCAGTCTACTCCTTGTCATGGTTCCTGGCTTCTTTTCAGGGCTTGGACATTTCGGAGGGAAGGGGAAGATACTGGGGAAGGAAAAATAATTGTCCAACTGACCAAACTTCCTACCCAAACAACCCCAGAAGCTAAGGTCAACCCCACTGACATAAGGAGGCTCTCAATGACTGCTCCTCACGCCCGCCATGAGGGTGCCCTACCTCTTGAAGTCTCTGCCTTCCATTTCTCCCTTGACCCGGCTCTCCTGGGTGGCTGTCAGTTACATACCATGTGCCTGAGATAGACCTACTCTGTCATAGATTGAATTATGTCCCCCCAAAAACGTGTGTATCAATTTGGCTGGGTCATGATTCCAAGTATTGTATGATTGTGTACCATTTTGTAATCTGACATGATTTCCTTATGTGTTGTAAACTCTATCACTACGATGTAATAAGATGTAATAGATGGATCATTATACTGATGAGGTCTACAAGATTAGATAGTGTCTTAAGCCAATCTCTTTTGAGATATAAAAGAGAGAAGTGAGCAGAGACACATGGGAACCTCATACCACCAAGAAAGCAGTGCCAGGAGCAGAGCGTGTCCTTTGGGCCTCAGGTTCCTGCACTGAGATGCTCCCAGACCAAGGGAAGACTGATGCATCACAAGGACCTTTCTCCAGAGCTGACAGAGAGAGGAAGTCTTTCCCTGGAGCTGATGCCTTGAATTTGGACTTGTAGCCTACTGGACTGTGAGAGAATAAACTTCTCTTTGTTAAAAGCCATCCACTTATAGTATTTCTGTTATAGCAGCACTAGATGACTAAGACACATTCCGTTTCCCAAAAACCCCACCTCAAAAGCATTATGATCTGAACTCATGTTGGAAGCTAATGTTCATTTGTGCTAAACCAATAAAAATAAATGACCCATCTCACCCCTTCGGGAGCAAGGGAGAATGAAGAGAACAGGATACAAGGAAAAGATTAGTTCAAAGGACTGATGGACCACAGCTACCAAGGCCTCCACCAGACTGAGTCCAGTACAGCTAGATGGTGCTCAGCTACCACTGACTGTTCTGACTGGGATCACAACAGAAGGTCCTGGACAGAGCTGGAGAAGGATGTAGAACAAAATTCTAACACACACAAAAAGACCAGACTTACTGGCCTGACAGAGACTGGAGAAACCCTGAGTATGGCCTCTGGACACCCTTTTAGCTCAGTGGTGAAGTCACTCCCGAAGTTCACCGTTCAGCCAGGGATTAGACAACCCCATAAAACCAAATGGGACTAATGAGGCACAGCAGTCCAGGCATGGGGACTGGAAGGCAGGAGGGGACGGGAAAGCTGGTGATAGGGAGCCCAAGGTTGAGAAGGGACAGTGTTGACATGCTGTGGGGTTGTTAATCATTGTCACAGGGCTATATGTGTGCTGTTTAATGAGAAACTATTTTGTTCTGTAAACCTTTATCTAAAGTACAAAAAAAAAAGAATTATCTATGTGAGATCAGATTGACAACAGCAACTCAAAAGGTTTGATGGGAAGCCTAGGGGACAGTGAGTTGAAGACAATGGTGATGGAATAATTTGGAAAAGGATAGTGAGAATAGCAGCACAAATGGAAGAATGTAATCGAGGTCACTGAATTGTACATGTAGTAATTTTTGAAATGGTGTATCTTTGGCTATGTATATTTTCAGCAAAAAAAAAAAGGTCCTTCAAGGTTGAGAAGGGAGAGTGTTGACACATCATGGGGTTATTAACCAATGTCATAAAACAATATGTGTACTGACTGTTTAATCAGAAACCATTTGTTCTGTAAATCTTCACCTAAAGTACAATAAAAAATAAATAAATCAATAAATGACCCCTGTCATTACAATAACCAAAGGCTCTTGCTTTCTTGACTAAACAATCTGAACAGAAAAAAATCTATCTGGCTTGTATCAAGGTGAGAAAAACCATAGTAAAAGATGGCATTCATTGCTTTTATCTCAGAAGGAGCCCAGATTCTCTTCGATGCTGTTTACAGTGATCTTTTGCTTATGTGTTACATTAGGAGTTTTCTGAAGAAGATGTTTTACTGAGGGAGCTCCACCTTATTCACAGGCATTTCACATTCCTAAATATGACAGATGCCACCACAGCAGGTGCTGACTTCCCCAAAGCGCAGCGTCACCGGACTCGGGGACAATTCTCTAGACAGGTGCCAAGTCACATTAGAGTCACGCTCCATATACACGCTCGACGAAATTGAAATCCTCTCATTCACAGCTTAACAATAAATCGTCACCACCTAAAAATTATCCAATGTAGCGTGGGGTTAAATCGTTTCGTCAGCCAACCGTGAGAACACTTCTTGTGCGCTAACCATGCGCGAGCCAAGCTGAGAGGTCAGAGTTCGAAGAGGCTGCACCCTGCGTCAGAGCCTGTGTGAAATCTCAACAGGAAGTCAGGGGTCAGGTAGGGATTTCTTTCTCACACTCTCCTGTGGAAAGTACAAAAGCCCCTTAGCAATCAGAGCATGAGATGGTGGTCAGTTACTCAAGATAATCACATGGAAAAAAAAACCCAAAAAACATACAAACAGTGAAGTGATTTAAAATTGGAAGCCAAGAATGAAATCTTTTTCAGTAGTGCCTGCCGGAAAGTTCCAGAAGGGCTGCTTTTGTTCTTATCCACACTAATGTTTTGGGGGTGAGGCGGGAGTAAGAAACGTCAACACAGAGTTGCTCCTGCCCTTAGCCCATCTGGGTCAAGTGTGAACAGAGAAGGAAGAGAAAAGATTTAAACAGTTGCATTCAAGAGGTCTCCAACTCACGGCACGGTGTGTGCTGGGTGAATAACCTGGCCTTAGCAATGGTGAAGAAATGTGAGGCATTATCCCTGTTAGGCATGTGCTTAAGGTGGGGGACTCAGTCCCTGGGTAGTGCAAATGGTTAATGTGCTCACCACTAAACAAAAGGTCGGCGATTTGAGTATACCCAAGAGACTCCTCAGAAAAAGGCCTGGCAATCTACTTCTGAAAATCAGCCGCTGAAAACCCCATGGAGGACAGTTCTACTCTGACACTCATGGGGTCGCCATGAGTAGGAATCGACTCAACAACAACCGGTTACTGGTTACAGATGAGGAAGCTGAGGCCTGGAGAGGTTTAGTAACTTGTCCATGGCCACACAGCTAGAAGTGGTGACACCAGGATTTAAACCCAGACAGTCTGGCTCTGGAGTGCAGGTTGAAAACTAGCTGCTGTTGCTGTTAACTGCCATTGAGTTGGCCCCTGACTCATGGTGGCCCCATGTGTTACAGAGTGGGATTGCTGCATCGGGTTTTCTTGGCTGTAATCTTTACAGAAGCAGTTCACCAGACCTTTCTTCCGTGGAGCTGCTGGGTGGGTTCTAACTGCCAACCTTTATGTCAGCAGCTGATTGCAAACCACTTGCACCATAACACAGCTAATAACCGCACGGTACTACAGGGCTATAACTACTCCACGGCGACATTGGGGTAAAAGGCCAAGTGAAATTTTGAAATAATGATAACAGGAATAGCAGCCTAATACCCCTCCACACAGAGATGGTTCCAGGACCATTCACAAAGAGAAGGCTTGCTAGCATGGGTCGGGAAGCTGGTGAAAAGCTCTCCGGATGCCCACCCTTTCCCAACGGCAGGCAGAGGCGAGCAAGTGTGCTGGAGGCGCTGTTGTGCACAAAGGACGCAAGCTACATCAATGCCCCACGTGGCAGGGCTTTGCTCTAGAAATCATGAGCAAAAACACTGCTAAGAAACAACGCCCTCACCATGTCAGGGGACAGCAATCTTGACCCATGTACTTGCTTCATCCCAAGATGCTGAATGTGTCAACGAAGTCAGTGAGCGAGAGCCAAAGGGCAGCTGTACAGCCCTTCCCGAGTCCTCTGCTTTTGCAGCAATGCCGGCCTGGGGGCTGCAGGGTTGGTGCTCCAGGACAAGGGAACCGGAAGTCTGTCCTTGTTACTGACCTGCCTCCTGCTGGATCTGGATATTACTGAAGATAAAAGGCCCAGTGCAACCCTCAAGGGAATAGCACTATTGCCTTTCAAGGCCTTTTCTCGAGTTTCTACCCCAAGAGAAAAGACTGGTCTCAGTAAAAGGTATTTACCCCTTTGCATGTGTGAGCTACCCTCCGTTGGTTTCATTTCTCCTTGTTCAGGCGCCCATGACAGTTCCCAGACAAGCCCTGCTCATAGGGCCAAGAAAAGTACCAGAGCTGGACCCAGACACGGGGTCACATGCAAACTAACAAAAAATGGATGTCACTGTACCAAAATCATTCAAACTGGAGTCATTCTGAGAAGAAAGGGAAAGTATTTCAAACTGTGAGCAAAATGAAAGACTAAATAGCATCCATATGAGAAATCGGCAATTGACATGCAATTTATTGGGTGGAGGAGGCTGTTGATTATAAAGCCTTGAAGCACAGTCTGGGCTTTGTTGTGGCAGGCGATGTCATAAGTGATGGCTACTGGGCACCTGACCCCAGGCACACAACCGCCAACACTAGCTATGCCTGAGCCAAGAGGTCAGATGCTCCACGGGGGCTTGTCAGGGTTCTGTCGTCACTATCCCCCATCCATCTCTGCACCTCTCTACTTTAAGAACCTTTACAACCTCATTTTCACATATTCAAACTGCACGTTAAAAGTCTGTATTTTGGCTTGCATTAAACTCTGTGAACAATAAACAATTTGCTTATATAGTTGAGTTTACAAAGTACCTGCCTACGCATTCAAAGTGCTAAAAACTGCTTGCCTTCAATATTGCTGATTAAGCCAGTCTTCTGTGGTTATTACTACTATTTGGTTAAGTTCTAAATTAAAGTGTGAGCTTTAGCACACAAGCTGGAATCCTGCAGAAATACTATCCACTTTAAGGCAAAATTTGGTGTAAGGCAGTGTTATGGATTGAATTGTGTCCCCCCAAAATGTGTGTCAACTTGGCTAGGCCGTGATTCCTAGCATTGTGTGACTGTCTTCCATTTTGTGATCTGATGTAATTACCTACGTGTTGTAAATCCTAACCTCTGTGATGTTAATGAGGCAGGGTTAGGGGTAGCTATGTTAATGAGGCAGGACACAATCTACAGGATTATGCTGTATCTGGAGTCAATCTCTTTTGAGATATAAGAGAGAATCTAGCAGAGAAGAGGGGGATCTCATTACCACCAAGCAAGAAGAGCCAGGAGCAGAGCGTATCCTTTGAACCAGGGGTCCCTGTGTAAGAAGCTCCTAGACCAGGGGAAGATGGATGACAAGCACCTTCTCCCAGAACTGACAGAGACAGAAAGCTTTCCCCTTGGGCTGGCGCCCTGAATTTGGACTTCTAGCCTCCTAGACTGTGAGAGAATAAACTTCTGTTTGTTAAAACCATCCACTTACGGTATTTCTGTTACAGCAGCACTAGATGACTAAGACAGATTTTGAATGAAACTTATTGTCAGGAAGAAAAGAAAGGAATTCTGAACTCCTTTTGGACACAGGGTGCAGGGGAAGGGCTACAAGATTTGGAATCAGGAGGCTTGGGGATCATTCCTTAATTTGTTACCTATAGGACTTCAATTATGCCACGGCTTACCCTCTTCAAGCCCCAGGCCCCTCAGCTGTAAATACGAGCAGCTGGACTAGACAATCTCAAGTTCTGTTCAGCTGTAAAATTCTATGTTTCTACACGATAAATCCCATACCTATGTGAACTCATTGAGCAGCGTTAACAGAAAAGCAATTTGGGTAGAGAAATGAAATGCTTGATGGCAGGAAACAGGCCTTAACCGTAACCAGTAACCCCACAGGTCTGGTACCCAGGAGAAATTCTGATGCCCTAAGCCCCATGTCTAGTGGAATAGGACCCGGGGATAGAGAAAGAGAACTGTAATTACAGAACCAATACTTTGGCAGATAATCTGCTTATCTGATAATCTGCTTTGCTCCTGGACCATAGCTGTCCTTTTCGGTTCTCTTCCCTTCCTTTCTCTTGGGGTGCTCTACTTCTAAGATGAGCCTGGGACGCATGGGAGATGCTCCTTGAGGTCAGCCTTCATCTGCTTGTGAGTGCCCTGCCTACTTCCAAAAAGGATTTGCAGGTATTTATCAGAGATAACTTAAAAACAATCAAACAAAAACCTCAGCGGTAAAGAAAAAAAAATTTAAAAAGACCCAGACTAATGCCAAAATGTTTTTGTGTGTGCGTGACCTGAGCTTCTTGGTAGATGAGGTCAAAAGGGAAAATGATGGACCACGAAAATGTCACTGATCCATCAACAGATGAATGGGGAAACAAAATGTGGTGAACCCGTACAACCGACTAGTATTCAGCCACGAAGAAAACTGAAGTCCTGATACGTGCCACAACGTGGATAAACTTTCAAAACATTACACTGAGTAAAATAAATCAGACACAAAAGGACAAGTATTGGAAGATCCCATTTATATAAAATATCTAGAATAGGAAAATGCATAGAGACCAGAATCTCTATGGGGAGGAGAGGGAGCTAGTGCTTTAGGGGCACCGAATGTCTGTTAAAGGTGATGAAAAGATTTGGAAATGGATAGTAGTGATGGCTGTATGGATAGCATGGAGAATGTAATTAATGCCACTGAACTGTGCACATAAAAATGGTTAAAACGGCAAACATTCTGTTATGTATATTTGAGCACCATAAAAATAAGCTAATTAAAACAAAAAGTCTTAGTATTTGGAAAAAAAAAGAAAAAACAAACCAACCTGAGCACATACAATTATTACTAGAGAATAAAGGTTTCCTGATTTTAAATTACTACCAGTCATTGTAAGGCTGAAGTTCCACAGGCAATGCCAGGCATTATACCAAATACTTTAAGTGACTTGTATCTCAAAGCTCTATGAGGCAGGTGCTATTTTATAGTACGGTTCTATAAACAAGGAACTCAAAGAGAACAATTTACCTAAAGCTCCCAATGCTTCCAAAAGGCAAGGCTAGGCTTTGAACCCAGGTAGCCTGACTCCAGGCCCACATTTTAACCATCATGCTAACCTGACCCCCAAGCACTAAAGGAATCCTTAGACAAGGGACCCTTAGCTACGGAACAGAAAACCATCTTCTGCATTAATTTCACTGATGGCAGGAAACATTCAACTAGTTGTATTTTACACAGACCCTTGAGAAAAACCAAGGGCATGGCACTGACAGCTGAGTGATGTCACTTCCACGGAGGAAGTTAAACTCTCAAGGCCTAGGTTTGTAGTTTTTTTCAAGATCTAATTTGATTCAGAGCTGGTGCTCAGAACACCCAGAGGAATAAACAAATTGCTTTCCGGTCCCTGAGACTCTCACAGACACAGCTCTGATTGATGGTGGCTTCAGACAAAGGACATGCAAACAGTTGGAGATTAGCTAGCCTAGATCAGGAGTGCTCCAACTTTACTGAGCATAAGCAATACCTGGTGAGCCTTTTTAGAATGGATTCAGTAGCCCTAGGGTGGGGCCAGGAATGAGCATTTCTTTTTAAAGCATACAAATGAGTCTAGGCAACTCACCACGAACTGCACAGACAATGGTCTGGGTGGTACCAAACCTCAAGCCTGCTGGTAGATAAGGAAGCCTAAGGGAGTAACCAGGATGTATTGCTTACATGGCAAGTGCATGAGTGGGAAGAGAAAGGCACAATCATTCAAGCTCCCTGCTTTGTTACTGCAGAAAGGCAGTGCAGGGGCTGACTCAGTCTTCTTGTGTTCACTGTTTATTCTCTTGAAGTGAGAGAGGTTTCCAGTGCAACTGGATTGGCTTGATCTCCAGGCTGAGCACTTACCTGTTCTGGGAGGCTTTTTTTCCGGATGCGGCATCATGAACAGGCAGGATAATAAGGGCATGCCTTGGCACAAAATCTGTATCCTGGGCCAAGATGGATAAATGAGTCTGCACAGTCAGCTTTCCAAAGCCCAGAGGGCTCTATGCAAGTCTGTGCAAACCCCAACCGTACAGATGAGAACATACTATAACCCCACCGCCTTACCAACTGCAACCCCTCTGAGCTCAGCAGACTCTGCTCCAAACACATGTGCTGCGTCAGAGGGAGAGCCAGCAGCTTGTCTTTCCAGGCAAGGATGCACATAATTGTTCAGAGAAAAACAAATCATTATATTCTAATGCTCTGGTTCTCTTTGACCAGCTGCTGAAAACATAAAACCCAGGGCACCAACTCTGTTCTTTTGGTGGGGGTAAGGAATGAAAAGGAGTTGTTGGGTGGTGCAAACAGTTAAGCCCTCAACTCTTAGCAGAAGGGTTGGAGGTTTGAAGCCACCCAGAGGCACTTTGGAAGCCAGGCCTAGTGATCTTCTTTTGAAAGGTCACAGGCTTGAAAATCCTATGGAGCAGTTCTACTCTGTACATATGGGGTCACCATGAGTTGGAATCAACTTGAAGGCAACTAACAACAACAAGGAATGAAAAAAGCTGCAACATATCAGCATAAGCATATACTGGCTTTTCACAGATGGTTACTGCTTTCTCATCTCCTTCCAAAGAATTAAGTGTAAAAACTTCAAAGGAGTCTTGGAGTCTTTGTGCAATTTCACAGTGTTATATGAATGTTAGCTGTAAATGTGTACATTCCTAAAGGACATAACCAGTGTCACTAAATTGATCTAAAGATTAAATGCAATCCCTATCAAAATCCCAGCAGGTTTTTTTTGGTAGAAATTGACAAACTGATGCTAAAATTCATATGGAAATCAGAAGACCTAGAATAGTCAAAACAATTATGAAAAAGAATAGGATAAAGTTGGAGGACTTAAACTCCCTGATTTCAAAATTTACTAAAAAGTAATCAAGACAGTGTGGTATTAGCACAGGATGGACGTTTAGATCAATGGAACAGAAGAGAGAATCCAGAAATAAACCCACACATTTATGGCCAATTGATCTGCAATAAACAGCCAAAGCAATTTAATGGGAAGGAATAGTCTTTTCAACAGATGTTGATGGGACAATTAAATATCCACATCTAATTAAACAGCTTAAGCCCTTACCTCACACCACACCCAAAAATTAACTCAAAATGAATCATAAATCTAAATATAAAAGGTAAAGGTATAAAACTTCCAGATAAAAACACAGAGAAAATCTTTCTGACCCTGGTTTAGGCAAAGATCTCTTAGATATTACACCGAAAGCATGATCCATGGAAGAAAAAAACTGTGAAACTGGATGTTATCCAATTAAAACCTTTTCTCTTCAAAAGACATTATTGAGAAAATGGAAAGACATGCTACAGACTAGGAGAAAAATTGCAAACCATATATCTGAAAAAGGACTTATACCCAGAACATATAAAGAACTCTTACAGTTCAATAATAAGAGGTTGAACAACTCAATGGGCAAGATATCTGAACAGACACTTCACTAAAAGAAGACACACGAATGCCTAATAAGTACATGAAAAGATCTCAAACATTAATAGTCATTAGCAAGATACAAACTAAAACCACAATGAAATGCTATTTCACACCCACTACAATGGTTATAATTAAAAAGATAATACCAACTGTTGAGGAGGATCTGGAGAAAGTGGAATTCTCATACATTGCTGATAGAAATATAAAATGGTACATTAACTTTGGAAAGCTCTTTGGTAGTTTCTTGAAAAAACTGAACACAAATTTACCATTCTACTCCTAGGTATCCAGCCAAGAGAAATGATAACATATGTACACACAAAGACTTACATGAAAATGGTCACGGCAGCACTATTCACAACAGTGTAAAGGTGGAAACAACCCAAATGTCTATCAACTGATGAATGGATAAACACAATGTGATACGTTTATATAAGGGAGCACTACTAAGCAATAAAAAGGATACATGCAACAGCATGGATGAACCTTGTAAAATTATATTAACTGAAAGAAGGCAGTCACAAAGACTACTACTGTATAATTCCATTTATATGAAATTTCTAGGAAAAAAAAACTAAAGAGATAGAAAGCATATCAGCAGTTGCCTGGGGCTGGGGGATGACTGTAATGGGTAAATGAGGAAACTTTTTGGGGTGATAGAAATATTCTAAAAGTGGAATGTGGTGACGGTTGCACAACTGTATAAATTTACTAAAAATTCATCAAACTTACACTTACACTGGGTGAATTTAATGCTATGTAAACTGTACCTTGATAAAGAGACATTGGGGGAAAAAAAAAAAAGATGGAAAACAAACAAACAAAAAAAGACCTGACCAGGAAGACAGGATGAATGTTTCTATCCACTGTCTAGTGGACAGTGTCCACCGTGACAAAGTGGGGCATGCATACATTCATTCCTTTTTTGGAGTCAAGATTCCTTTGGGAAGCTATTGAAAATGTGGATTCTTTTCCCAGAGGAACATATCTCCACATATGGGGACAGACAGATACACACATGCAATATTGTATTGTTTATTCTATGAAGATTTCCACGTTTTCAAAGGGATTTAAAAAATAGTTTGCTAGTCATTATTTTCCCTGTCCCTGAGGATAACAATTGTTATTATTTTCCATTGCACACGAGGAGAAACTGAACCGGAGAGAGGTTAAGTGTAACTTGCCCAGGACCATATGAGAAGTTGAAAAGAAAACCTGGACTACTGCATTAATCTTTGCGTAGCTACTGGGAAGGTCTCGCGGTAGTATTTTTGCTGCTCGTTTTAAACACACAATATTTAATTCTTCTCTGACCCTCTGAAATAGGGGACATCCTTACTTCTTGTTTTATGGTGCTCACCCAGGCTCCAAGGACTCCCTGCACCAAGGTCAAGGTCCTACAGCTAAGTGTCAGGACTATATCTTTGTATGCAAATTGGACTCTCTGGTACTAACACCACTGCACCACGTTGCTTCTCTTGTTTCAGAGAGAGAATAATAATCACCTACATAAATAATTCATGAACGATGTATAAATGATGGCTGAAATGACTGAGAAGAGAACATTTAATTAACATATATCTTGGGTACTTTGCCCAATTTCAAGGCAAAGCAAATAAAGGCAAAACATAAATCTGAAACCATTCAAGATGGATTTCTGCATTTGGTATGAACCTCTTCTCCTCTGTGCTTCCATAGCTCTTTGCCTGTGTTACCACAGGTGTTTGATTTTGCTCTCTATGATCATCGCTGGACCATCTGCCCACCTCACTGTGCACCACAGAGTGGAAGAGGTGGGCTGTGGCACCAAGAGGGCCCAGGTTCAGAATTCTGACCTTGCAAATGGTGTGGCTTCGGGCGCTTTTCTTGACTTATTTCTTCATCTGTAAAAATTGGCATATGAAAAACTACCATGTAGGATTGCTATGAAAATTAAATAACTAAAGGTAAGTTGCTAATGAAGTATCTGATAGCAGTCAATGCAGATGAGCTTTCTCCCTAGATTACCAATTCTCTTAAAAACAGGGGCCACAACTGTATCTCCACAACTCCAGGATCTCTCCTTTCCACAAAGCAAATTTCACAGAAATGTCTGGTAAATGAATATGCAAACAGAAACCCTTATCAGAACACCTCCAAATCAATCAGCAACCATTCTTTGAATGACTGTGGTTGGTGGGGAGGGGGAGATGATGAACTTCTGCTCCCCAGCTAGGACGTAAGCATTCCTTGTTTCCAGGCACTGTGATAAGCACTTCACAAACCATCTTACCCTCTCAGGAACACTTTGAGGTAGATAATATGTCCATTTAACAGATGAGGAAATCAAAATTTAGGGAGATCAAGAAACCACCCAAGATTACTAAACCAGCAAGGGATACAAGTGATCCGAACCCAGGTCTGTCCAAATCCAAAAACTGTGCTCGAAACCACTGGGTCCTATAACCTTCCCAATGCTTAGCAGCTCGGTTAACCAGGGATGGCCCCAGCTGAGATCAGCCCTGGCAAAGCAGGTTGCCTATGACTTCATAGTATCATCTTTCAACTGATTGTTTTCTCTTACAAGGTAAGTAGGAAGTCTAGAATAGACTTTTTGTTCCCTTCTTTGGAGGGGGAGAATTTAGACATGTTTTCATTTTTGTCTTTTATGTGAACTTTATTGAAGCATAACATACACCAAGAAAAATGTACAAATACTAAGCGTACAGCTCAATGAATTTTGACAAATGGAACATATCGTGTCACTAGCACCCAAATCAAGAAAGAGAACATTATGTACACCTCGAAGCTCCCCCTTTACCCCTACAATGGCCTCTCCCAGTCACTATGCCCTCTAATCGGTGTGCTGATTTCTAACCCACTATGCTACTTTTGCCTGTTTTTGAAGTTTACATAAGTAGAAACAAATAATGTCTGACTTCTTTCACTCAACATTTTGTGAGAATTATCTATGATGCTGTGTGTAGTTATACTCCATCAAAGCCACGATTGTACGGTATTCCTTTGCATAAATATACCACATTTTATTTGTCCATTCTACTCCTGATGACATTTGGGTAGTTTTTAAATTTTGGCTGTTTTGAATAATGTTGCTGTGAAAATCTCTGCCCATGCCTTCTGGGGAAATGATGTACCTGTTTCTGTTGTATATACACATAGAATAGAAGGGACAGGGCAAGGTCATAGGGTATGTGTACGTTCAGCTGCAAGCGCTACTGCCAAACAGTTTCCAAAGTGGCTTTTGCCTTTTGTTCCAGTTTTAATCCGACAAGAATTTGAAGGCATTAAATACGAAGAATCAAATTAAGAGCTCTTTGCCAAATGGATTCCCAAAGTGTTTTTCTAACCTCTGTGAAGTGAATGATCTTTTATAAAATGGTCTCTAAGTAAAAGCTTGGGAGTTTAATCCCATCAGGTATTCATTATTCCAGGATCTCCAGAGTACTGCTGAGCAATTTTCAATCCTCCTTTCATCCTTGTCCTGTTGACAGTACTCTTTGAACTGATGAAGAGTCGTTGATGGAATGCAAATAACCCCCATATTTAATTCCTAAAATTGACCTGATATCAGCAGACAAAGGCTGACATGGCCTGGATCACTTTGGGTCTCTGCCATGAAGCCAAGGGCTGGGTGGACTAAGAAGTGATAATTAACTAATTTCTTAGCCCCCAGAATGGCTTCCTATAGTCAGGACAAAGGCTCAGTACAAAGGATTGTTTGGTGGTTTGAGGACTTCAGTAGCTACTAAAAATCTAGTCTTTCCTCTCACGATTGAGCTTACACATTTCTTCCCTTATCAGTGATTTTTATTGTTAATAATACTCTGCATTTGTTTTGTGGTTGAATGTTTAGAAAGTACTTTCACAGTTAATCCACCCAACTTTCATAGCGTATCCTAGTATTCTCATGGCATTTAAGGGCTAAGAGGGAGTACCAAAGTTCAGAGCCAGTGTTCAAATCTAGGGCTTTAGACTATGTCCATTCTCCCCCTCCCCACATCCTGCTACGTCAAGGCACTAGAAGGATTAGAAATTACTTTGGTAGCTTGGACAGTTAAAAATAATGTGAGTTTTTTTCTCTTTTTCTATAAATTATTGTGAGGAAGTGCAGAAGCTAACTATCTGGATCTTTTTAAGGCTATCCCTTGCAAAATAGAAACTCATTTACCCATTGTCTTCCAGTGGCTTCTGACTCATAGCGACCCTACAGGACAGAGTAGAACTGTCCCACCACAGGGTTTCCAAGGCTATAATCTTTCTGGAAGCACACTGTCATATCTTCCTCCAGTGGAGTGGCTGATGGGTTCGAACCACCGACTTTTTGGTTAGAGCCAAGTGCTTAACCACGGTGCCACCAAGTCTCCTTAGAAACTCATTTAAGGTGATGATAAGTTGAAACCATTCACTAGAAAAGGATCCCAGTGCCTAGGATCCCCGGAGGAGGGGTCAGTCGGTCTATTTTAGACATGGTACAAGGCTAGTCCCAGTTTCTATATGCAGTGTCAGGAATGGTAAGAAGGCAGAAGTTTGAGAAAACTGTGAGGCTGCAGCCTGCAATGGATGTTCAGAATGGTTGAATATGCTGAGACTCAGAAAAGATCAGTCTACTAAAAGATGTATGTTCCATAGTATTAAGAGGTTATAAAAGTACTGGTTTTGCCTAGCTTGCAAGGTTGCTGTGTAGATAAAAGAAAACTAGTAATTATAAATTCACTTTCAGTAATATAGCACAGGGAAAGGATAGACTGGGTTGCAAAGCACCAGATGACAGGACTCTGGGCCATTTTCTTTCCAAAAACTTATACCCTGAAAGCAAGTTTAAAGGAGCCTTTTCAGGAAGTTGGAGAGAGAGAGACTCTCTGGGACCCAATGGAATGTTACTGTGAACATTGAGTAACATATCAAATCTGCTGTGTGTGTGGTTAAAAAAAAAAATTAGCATACTTCCAGGGAAGGCTGACAATGAGAAATTTATTATGCTTCTGCAAGGGGCAAATTATCCAATAGGCAAGGTAAGCACAGTGCTTACCCTGCTTACCAGATCATCTGTAGTGAACAATTTCACTTTTTTTCACCATATCAAAGATCCTACTTCTAGGTATGGCTGGCATCTGTCTCTTCCCCAACCCCACAGCACCTTCCTACAGAATCAAAGCCTCTTTTGAAATTTACAATCCCTGACAGGGACGGATGACCCAGTAAGCAAGGTAAGTATAGGTTTACTTGTGCTTACTGATTAATATGTAGTGAACAATTTCACGTTTTTCACGACATCTTTGGTGAAATTGTCCACTACAAATTAGTAAGTAAGCACACGCAAGCCTGTGCTTCCCTTGCTTATTGGGTAATCCTCCCGTGGCTTCTGCCTTAATACAACCCGCTTTCCAAACGAAGACACTGCTCTTACATTCAAGGGCAAAGGTTTTACATTCTTCCCTTTCTTAACACCAGAAGATAAATATTTGCCTTCAAGTTCAACACTCTTGAAACCTAACTCCAATTGGATAATTTCTGTCTCTTGTGCAAGAGTAAAAACTTAAGGTTTCTTATTACTCATGATCTCATTCCTGGTCTCCTCGCCAACACAATAGCATGCTGGAGTTAGGAACTTACAATTACAGCAATCTAAAGGGTCTTGTCCGTGCTGACTACTCTAAGGGAAGACAAGTCAGTTATCAAGAAACACCTCCCAGTGGCCAAACAGCACAACTAAATTCGTTTGGTGGGGAAAGGGAGTGGGAAGGAACCCAGTGGTAACAGATAATGGGACAAGCCCTTAACCCGTTGCTGTAGAGTCGATTCTGACTCATAGCAACCCTATAGGACAGAGTAGAACAGCCCCATAGGGTTTCCAAGGCTGTAACCTCTACAGAAGCAGACTGCCACATCTTTCACCACTTTATTTAATATCTTAGTAATAATTTTATAAATTGTTTGTCAGAAACATGGAGAATCAGTGTGTTTTTAAAAATTAAAAACACTTTAGCTTGGTATAACTATGCGGCAAATGGGTTATCCCAACTTGGTGACATTCCAGTTTGTCATCTGCTTTTCTTCACCAAGTTGTTATCTTTAAAGTACATTCCAGTGCTGTGATTTCTGTCCTTCCCCAGGAATTACAAACATTTCCCCATCATACCCCGCTCTTTTTCCTTCCTAAATATTTCTATTCTAAAATCTTAAAGGGCTTCACAGGAGTTGGGTAAGCCATGGTGCGTTGTACATAGCGGGTGCCTCGGCTGTGGTGTCTTGGGGGCTCTATTACAAGCTCTTACTAATACAACCATTCCTCTGAGTTATCAGGGCTGTTGTACAGATGGCTCAGCTCTGGGCTGCCTACAGTACACTATCAGACTAAAAATATTTTTTCTTCCCCAGGGTTAGTGGAGCCTTTAGGGTGGGAACCAAAACGGGAACAGTCAGAAAAACACAGCTTGCTTTTAAAAACATCCTTGTCTGATTTCCCATCCCATTGTGGCTGGACTTCACTCCCTTTCATAAACAACTCCACCTTCCAGCCTGGAATTTAGGAAGCAGAGTCTACAGTTTGGGAATAGTGGGGTGGAGTGCTTCTAGCAATCACTGAGTCTCAGTTCTAATTGCCAGTAGGAAGAAACACCGGAGGGAAAAGCAAATTCTAAGGGGAAGGGGAGATGTCTGAAAGAATTCAGGACCGCTCAGCCTTGGCAAAGGAGCCCTGGTGACGCAGTGGTTAAAGCTCTCAGCTGCTAACCGAAAGGCTGGTGTTATGAACCCACCAGCCGCTCTGCGGGAGAAAGACATGCCAGTCTGCTTCTGTTAAAAATTATACAGCCTTGGAAATCCTATGGGGGCATTTCTATGCTGTCCTATAGGGTCACTATGAGTCAGAATCCACTCAACAGCAACGGATTTTGGTTTGGTAGCCTTGGCAAAGCCCCAAATCAGAGCCCATTTAAAGAATGTGCTTTGGATACTAGTGCGTTTCTGTGTCCTGCAAAGAGATAGATACATGGATTCACATTCCAGACCTCCACACGTTGGTTGGGTACTTGCCCTGCCCCAAGTCCTCTGGATTCCTCTGGAAGGGTAGGTTCAGGGCCAGAGCCAGGATCTGCAGGGAGTGCTGTGAAGGTGGGCACCCTGCCGACTATGCCTCCATCACTGCTAACCAGCCCCAGTCAGGTGACAGTGAAGATCTGTCAGAGGGGACAGGACACCGTCCTGGACTGGATACCAGGACCCAGATGATGTCCTAAGCCACATACTTTGACTGGAGATTTTGTGAAGTCTGGGTTCCATTTTGTGCAGCCGCATAGCTCTGTATCTTTCAAAATGCTGGACTGCGCAACCCCGGCTGATGGCTCTTGCACAGCTGGCATTTGCTTCAGGGCAGTAGACTGCTCTGAGCTCTGAGGTCAAGGTGGTCAGATACTCTTTAGTGACGTCTACTGAACTCCGTCAAAGCCAGCCAGACCCTCTGATGACAGATGTGAAAGCCCAGCCACCTGGCCAAAGTAGCCTCTCTGGAAAGAAAGGTGGTGCCACCTCTTGACCTGGTCAGTCCTCTCTCCCCACTGGTCAGCACGCTGGTCTCAGGAATCCTTCACCAGGTATGTAAGGGCATTTAAATACCAGGCTTTGTCATGCTTCCTGGTGTTTCACATTTTTTTCTACTTGAGTGAGTCAAACGTATCACAGATTCAGTCTGTTTTAGAAGATGGCCCAATGGTAGAGGAAAAGCCTTCAGGGGGTCCTTTAAAGCGTCCTGGATTAAAGTCAGGACACTTGGAACTGGGAGACCTTGGACTGGACATTTACTCTCTCCAGGTCTCAGGCTCCTTTTTTGTAGGATGAGATGTTGAACTAGGTGGCCTTTAAGATATCTTATGTACAAATTGAAAACAGCACCTTGAAAGGTTAGCTAGGAAGCTTAGGGGGCAGCGAGTTTACATTAATGGAGGAATGATTTGAAAAAGGCAGGTGAGAATGGCTGCACAGCTTGAAGAGTTAAAAAAGACACCTTAGGTACATTGTGGTGCGAGTACTTTCTTTTGTGTGTGACCTTTCTAGTCATGGTCTTTTAACTCCTACCCAGATGACTGTGTGATAGGGTAACTGTGGCCTACCGAGGGGATTGTTCAGTTTTGCCTTAAAAGAGCCAATTCCAGAGCAGAGGGGAGGAGCTCACCACCACCAAGGAAGAGAGACCCAGTAGCAGAGACCTGGCAGCAGGAAATGGTGCGATGGACTTCCTGGCCCACGGAGAGAGAAAGCTGAGTGCCTTCGGGTAGAGACTGAGGACCAGGGAGAGGTGTGCCTGCGAGCACAGCTGGGGAGAGGCTACCCCGGTGGAAGAACTGTATCCTGAGTGTTCTTGAGCCTAAACTGTAACTGGTACTTCCCTAATAAACCCCATAATTGTGAATGGTCTGTGAGTTCTGTGTGGCAATTTGCAATGAATTCTCGAACCCAGTAGAGAAGCAGAAAGTGCTCTGTGAGGGACGGCTGGTGTCAGAATTAGTAAAGATGGCGGAGAGAGGAGGCTTGTCTGGTCTCTGCCTCACGGGAGTCAGCCTTGCGCTGTTGATCTTGGTTCTCCTTCCCCCTTGTGGGGTTGGAGGAGATTGGACACTGCCCTCAAGCCATTTTTACATATATCCATAAAGTAGTACTGGAGAGAAAGCACAAGATAGAGGGCAACAGGAGAAGGATTCTGAGAACATAAGCAAGGATGAAATACTAGCAGCCACCAAGATACTAGCCATTGTTCTTTGTGGCCATTCAAGTCCACAAGCAGAGAGGGTTTAGCTTGTATTTGTTGGAGTGACTGAGGAACTCTTCCAACCCCTCATCCCAAACTCTAACAGTTCTTTCTTCTCCACTGTCTCGAGACCTCTCTAGTCCTATGGCTGCCGTTCAGGTTCTGACCTCAGGACATCACACCTGGACCACAAGCAATAACCCCTGCCTCCTTCCCACCTCCTCAAAGCACACATTCTGAATACCAGGTCAATTTTTATTAAATACCACACAGATTACAGTGCTCTTCTTTGTGATCTTCTCATTGCCTACTGACAAAGTTAAACCTTCTACCCTGGGCATTCAACAACCTCCACCATCTGCACTCAATGTACCTGTCCAGCTTTATCTTCTACCCTGCTTCAGTACAGCCCACCCATGCTCTGGACAACTAGGCTTTGCCCTGAGCCTCAAATACGTTGATGTGCCTGTGCTTTCCCACTTCTGGAATTTGCCAAGAAGCCACTCCCAACCCTCTCCCCGCATCAGAATCAGAAGGGCCGTTTTGAAAAAGGTGGATGCCTTGGCCCCCTCTAGAGAGTTGGCAGAAGTCTGGGAGGGCTTTGGACATCGACATTTTTTAAAAGCTCCCCAACTGAATCTAAGGTACAGCCCAGGTTCAGAACTTCCAGGCTGGAATGTCCCTTTTCCGGCTCCTCCAGACTTAGGTATTCCCTTTGATTGGCATTTAGTTCATGCTCTGAATACACATTTACACATTTATCTAAAGTATATACCATCTACATAATACAATAAATTATATTATAAATGCTGGTTACTTACAGGTTTTCCCTACTAGACTTTAACTCCCTGGGGCAAGGACATTGTTATACTCCTTTTTGCAATTCCAGAGTCCAATAAAGGTATTAGCCACACATTAGTCTTTTTTTTTTTTTGTATAAAAATAGCCTATTTTATATAATAAAATACCAATGCTCCAAGCATGTTCAAATTTTACCTTCCCTAGGGACCTTTTGTTTAATCAATCTCAGCTGGATATGATCCATCCCTCCTCTGCACTCCGAGAGCATTTATTTATTCCATTCATATATTGCCTTGAACTTGTAGATACTTATGTGTTTTAGGACTCCCACGAAATGTTAAGTTCTATTAAGGCAAGGCTTGTGTTTTTTACAATTGTGCGTTATAACTATAATTATGTAATCAGCTAACATAGTACACACGTGAAGTGTTTTTAAAGTCTTGAATGAATTATACAGCAAATTAGTATATCAAAAAATATGTTAAGTATATTGCTAAGAAAAATCCTAATACTACAGAGCAATTACATTACAGAGCAATGGCAGAAAAAAAATTGTGAGATCAAGCTACACTGGTGAGCCACATTGGGATTTTATTCTATTCTAAGCTCTATATTCCTCTTCTCCATTTTCTTTTCATACCCCCCTCACCTCTCTCTAGAATTGTCCTATCTCTTGTAATCGTTCTCCCAGTGCATCTCTTGGCAAAGAGTAATTTTAATTCTTTCAGCATGCAAAAAATGGGTCACCTGCAGGTAGTATTTCCAACTCTCAACAGAAAAAAACAACTGTCTGTATTCTCCAATTTTCCCTTCCTGCTGTTTGGAGCATCATGAAGTTTAAAAGCTGCCCTTTCCTGTTGGACCAAGAAGTTCTCTACCACTCTCTCAAACTTGAACACAGAGGCATCCCTTTCTCATCAACAGACAACTTCAGGTGGACAGCTGCTCCCTCAGTGTCTTCCTGGAGCAGAAAAGCCAGTCAAGGTGATCCCAACTGAAACAAGTCAATTTCCCTCTATCCGATTAGTCAAGTAAAGCTGCGACCTCCTTGCTGCAGGCCAGCCGTGGGGAGCACCAGGATAACTCCGGTGAACCTTCCCAGGGGGAAGATACTTATTCCAAAAGTAATGAGTCTATTAAAGGCAGGAGACTGAACAAAGTGATGTTTTTTCCCTGTGCATAAAGGGGGCCAGAATTAGTGATCTGGAGAAGGAAAATGTGTTACAATCCAATGCAGCGTGTGCACGCTGAATTCATAGTATATACGAGTGTCATGGAGTCCCCGGGTAGTGCAAATGGTTCATGCGCTCAGCTGCTACCCAGAAGGTTGGTGGTTCCTGTCCGCCCAAAGGCATCTTGGAAGAAAGGCGTGGCAATCTACCTCCAAAAAGTCAGGCATTGAAAACCCTATGGAACACAGTTTTACTCTGACACACACGGAGTTGCCCTGAGTTGGAATCAACTCAACTACAACTGTTTTTAATTAACGTCATGCTCCATCCTCTAGGGACCGGAGGCCTGCTCACATAGAGGTCAAATGCCTTTAGGCAAGAACTTCACTCGTCTCTGCATCCCCACTATGTAGCAAATCTAGGTGCCCGATAAACATTTATTCAATGAAAGACCCTGTTCCTGGATCAAGGACAGGAGACAGTGGTTAATATGATTCAAGAGGTCAGAGGAGACTGCACAAAGATGGCACCAGTAAGTTGGGTAAGCAGAATCTTGCTATTATTACTGTTTAGACCAAAACTCAAAAGAATTTTTTTTCACACCATTCACACTGTAGTCAAGAAGGTACCCACCTATACTACTCCATCCACCTTCCCTTTCCCCAGCAAACAAAACCAAACCCAGAAAACCTCAATCTTTAAGGAGCTTACCAGAGTTCTCTTCACCTAAAGTTACTTTTCTATGTAATTTTCTGTGAGCAGTGATCAGCTAGAAGTTCATTTCTTACCCTTTATACATTTAACAACTGTGACAAACTTAGAGGGAAAAGTTTAGAGGGGATAGAAAGAGAAGGGTGAAGAATATTGGTTCTTCATTGCAGAAATACAGCAATCTTAGGAGAAAAATGTGTATCGAATGTCCCCCAACCTACAACATTTAACGACTCAGAACAGGAATAAATTAACTTTATTCCAGGAACAGCCAGAGCGCTACCACCTCTTAAATTAAGCAAAAATAATTATCACAAAGGAACCCCCTGGGCAGGAACCATCCGGCCATAATGATTTCACACTCAATTTACCCCGAGCTGGTTTATACCATGTCTCGGCAATTTCATGAGGTTGACGTGGCTCAGTTCCCCCCTTCCTGACCTAAAGTAAATGACCCACAATAAAAGCCCAACTTAGTCTGCCAGGCTGGTGTGCTCAGTGTCAACGTGAATTCAAAGTCCCCCACCAATGCTGGAGGCTGGTGAAAGCCGAGGGCATCCCCTCATTAAATAGGAACAAAAGAACTGCTAAATGGGTTCTTAGCATTTCCTGTCTAGTCCAGGGCTAGTAAAAACCCCGGTGCTGTCGAGTTGATTCTGACTCATAGCGACCCTATAGGACAGAGTAGAACTGCCCCATAGGGTTTCCAAGAGGTGGCTGGTGGATTTGAACTGTTGACCTCTTGGTCAGCAGCCAAATGCTTAACCACTGTGCCATCAGGGCTCCCAGGTCCAGTAGATACAGGCAATCAATTTTCCCATGAAAGGTGATGAACACCAACATTACTGATAAATATATCCTTTACCACAAAGACAGCAAGGATTAGTGCCCTGGCAGATTCTAGTTAGCTACTGAAATATGCCAAGTTGGATCACGTTGGCTGAACTCAGTCAGAAAATTCCTAGAAGCCTTGATGCTCTGGCTGGTGCTTTCCTGTGTCTGATCATAGACTTGCAAATGACTACTGGCAGGTACCATTCCCAGGGCTTCCAAGGGCTTCTGCAAAGGGAGGGGCTGCTCATTGTGACAAAAAACCAGTTGCCATCTTATGGACTCCCACTCATGGAGACCCCATGTGTGTCAGAGTAGAACTGTGCTCCATTGGGTTTTCAGTGACTGATTTTTCTACTGTCCTACGGTGTTGCTGTGAGTTGCCGTGAGGTCCTTCTTCTGAGGTACCGCCGGGTGTACTCAAACCTCCAACCTTTTGGTTAGCAGCCAAGTGCATTAACCATCGGCACCACCCAGGGACTCCTCGTTATAACAAGGATGCCACTTTTGCCCCTGTCCTCACCAAGAGTAAAAGAACCCAAAAGGGAATGGGCACATTGATTCTTACAGAGGGGTGAATGCCCAGGCTTTAAAGAGAGGTCCAAATATGAGTGGGGGTCTATACTTGTTAGCCGTGGCCTGACGTGGCACTCGCAAGACCTCACAGAAATCGACTCACAGTCAAACATGACGTTAAATGCAAATTTGCTCTGAAAATGTCGTCATCGTGCAAAATCGTTGGTTAACTTCCCATCTGTAGGCAGTGCTGTGCTTGAGGGGGTCAGGGAGAAACGACCCTCCCTAGAGAGACATGGTAACACAGGTAAGGCTAACCTGAAGGGCCACCTGGGACCATGGGACAATATGAAGCCAAACAACTACCACCTCTGACTATCTACCAGTAATCATTTACATTATACAAACGCTTTTGTATTTGGTATGAGTTCTTGGTGGAAAGTAAAGAGTGAGACACAATGTGCCCATTAAAAAGAATGCCGCAAATCTGTAAGCACTGACATCGAGTCACTGCCAGGTGGGAAAAAGGAAACCATAGCACAACATGTACAAAACAGCCCTATTTGTACAACAAAAGTATATACCCTCTCACATGTTTCTGTGTGTAGAAAATGGGAGAAAAGTATGATACAGAACTATATATTTTATATGATAAAAGGCATGTAGCCAAACTCCATATTTGTAAATGCATCTATACATTACAGGGAGAATATGGGCCAGAGTCTCATCAATAGCCACCTCTGGGCAGTGGGGTTGGAGAGGGACTGAAGAGTGTTTACTTTATGCTTTATGCCAGGGTTTGCAAACTACAGCCTATGAGTCAAATCTGGCCCACTGCCTGTTTTTGTAAATAAAGTTTTATTGGAACACAGCTGTCATGGATTGAATTGTGTCCCCCAAAAATGTCTGTCGGCTTGACTGGGTCATGATTCCCAGTATTGTATGATTGTGTAATCTGATGTGATCTCCTTATGTTTTGTAAACTCTATCACTATGATGAGATTATAGTGATGATGTCTACAAGATTAGTGTCTTAATCCAATCTCTTCTGAGAAATAAAAGAGAGAAGCGAGCAGAGACACACGGAAACCTCATACCACCAAGAAAGCAGTGCCGGGAGCAGAGCGCGTCCTTTGAACCTGAGGTTCCTGCGCTGAGATGCTCCCAGGCCAAGGGAAGACTGATGCATCACAAGGACCTTCCAGACCAAGGGAAAACTGATGACACAGACCTTCCTCCAGAGTTGACAGAGAGAGAAAGCATTCCCTTGGAGATGATGTCCTGAATTTGGACTTGTAGCCTACTGGACTGAGAGAATAAACTTCTCTTTGTTAAAGCCATCCACTCGTGGTATTTCTGTTAGAGCAGCACTAGATGACTAAGACAACTGCCATGTCCATTTGTTTACGTAGTGTCTATGGCTGCTTTTGCCCTACAGCAGCAGAGCTGAGTAGTTGAGACTGAGACCATATGGTCTACAAATCTGAAAATCACTATTTAGCCCTTTACAGAAAGAGTTTGCTGCTCCCTTGCCTTATAAGATTCTATACTGTGTACTTATTTATTCATTGATAATGAGTGTGTGTTACTTAGGGAGCCCTGGTGGTACCGTAAAGTGCTCGGCTGCTAGCCCACCTGGCGTTGAACCCACTGGCCGCTCCACAGGAGACAGATGTGGTAGTCTCCTTCCGTAAAGATTTACAGCCTTGGAAACCCTATGGGGCAGCTCTACTCTGTTCTATAGGGTCTCTATGAATCGGAATCAACTCGATGGCAACAAGTAGAACGGCAGAGTAGAACTGCATTCCATAGGGTTATCAATGGCTGTGATCTTTTCAGAAGTAGATCACCAGGCCTTTCTTCTGAGGTGCCTCTGGGTGGATTCAAACTGCCAAACTTTGGGTTAGTAGCTTAGCGCTCAACCATTTGCACCACCCAGTTATTCCCGTCTCCAAGGAGCTTACAGTGCAGAGGGGTGGCTGACAGATAAGTCATTACAAGAGCATAAGATAGGTGGTATAAAGTACAAAGTGAGGTGGACATGGAGGGGGAAGACTGCCCAAGACTAATGCCTTGGAAAGTCAGGGAGGCATCATGGAGGAGGAGCACTTGAGTTGGACTTCAAAGGAAAGTAGAAGTTTTCTAGGTAGACAGCCCCCTCTCTTTCCACCCTCCCTCCTTTCTCTTCTTCTCTCCCTCCCTGTCTCTCCCACTTATCTATCCTCTATCCATCCATTTATTGAGCACCTATCGTCCATCAGATAATGTCATAGGTGCTGTCATGAAGCTTACATTCTATCAAAGGGTGAGACAATAAACATGTATACAAACAGATAAGAATTTTAGGTAGAAAAGGAAAAACTGCCACGAAGAAAATAAAACTGGGCCAAGGGATAGAAGATGACCTGGGAGTTGGGTGGGTGGAGGCAACTTCAGCTAGGGTGATAGAGGAGGCCTCTCCCAAGCAATAACAGGCAAGCTGAATAATGAGAAGTATGTGGAGAGCTGGGACAGAAGTGTTCCAGGCAGAGGGAACAGAGAGTGCAAAGGCTGGAGATAGAAAGAGCATGTGCTTGAGGAACAGAAGGAAGGCCAGCAGGGTTGGGGGGAATGATGATGGGGAGAGATGGAGGTGACCAGGAGCTAAACCACAGAGGGCTGTGTAAGCCAAGATAAGGTATTTCAACCGTTTTTACAATTCTGAGGCTTAAAGGCAAAATAAAAGCCCGTCAAGCACATTTTTTTCTTATGCTTTAAAACTTTTTACAAAACACAAACAACTGAAAATCTATTTCCCCCTCTCCCTCCCCTGTCCTTGTGCCCTAAACTTTGGTAAGAAACAACACTTTCTCTAATCTGTTGCCAGAACCAGATACATTTTGCATCCTAAACAAGCTGCCAAAACAAAGCAGAAGGCTCGGCTTTAACTCTCTGTTAGAGGATGTTCTAAACTTTGCAAAACACATTTCTCCATCTTTTCAAGTATGTTTATTTGGACAAGGTATACGGATATTAAGCACGGATGCAAGGAGCCAGCTGCAGAGAACCAAGACAATCCAGCAAAATTATTATTTAGCACTACGGAAAGATAAAAGCAGTCTCAAGCACAAGCAAGCATTTCTGTGTCTTCTGATGTTTATGAGGAAAAGCAAGCGCAACATGGACCGGTAATGCTGAGGAGGACACAAACACGTATTTGCCAAAAACATTACCTCCTTGGTGAACAATAACAGCACAGGGTGTGTTTCCTCTTTCTTAGAGTCAGATGGGGCGGATTAACCAGTAAGCATGGTACAGCGTCAGTTTACAGTACGCAAGGTACACAGGGGCTTACTTACTAATCTGTAGTGAACAATTTCACCTGGGTTTCAGGTAAGCCCGTTCGTACCTTGCTAGGTGAAACTGTTCACTACAGTTTAGTAAGCAAGCCTGTGCATACCTTGTTTATTGGGTAATCCATCCCTGAGAGCCCCCGAGGCCACACCATAAACCTCTGCAGCTTAAGGAATAGCTTAGACTCAGGCTTGTTACCGGGGGCACTGCCTAAAACACATCGCTGGGGGCTAGTTTATGAACGAAAGCACGAGATCAAGATTACCTTCTGCTTCTTTATCTCTCACTCTAGCACGTTTAAAACCAGCTGCTGTCGAGTCAGCTCTGACTCACAGTGACCTCATGTGTGTCAGAGAACTATGCTTTATAGGGTTTTCAATGGCTGGTTTTTTGGAAGTAGATTGGCAGACCTTTCTTCTGAGGCACCGCTGGGTGGACTTGAACCTCCAACCTTTCAGTTAGCACCAAGCACATTAGCTATCTACACCACCCAGGGACTCCACAGCACCTTACGTTCTGCATATTACAGAAGAGTTGTGATTTCAAGTCATTTGTCCATCTGCACATCCTGTGTCCTTATAGCTGGTTCAGAAAAGGTGGACTTTCCAGAGCCACACCATTCTGACTGTCAAAGACAGGCACTGTCAACCCTCTAAGACCTCATACTAGGACATACAAGAGTAAACAAGGTGAGTTTTTACATTTGTGATCTACAAGTTCTTCCTTTTGATTGGTTTCATTTCTTGAAAACAAAGAGGTCGGGAATGCCTTGTCTTTGGATCAAATACTATGACTGGTTTGCTCTTCATCTTATTTAATCCATGAGGCAGTTTTTTTGGGGGGGATATCGTTTTAAAATAACAGAAGTGTGATTTCTGAGTCTCATAAAGAAAAACTTATAAAGCTTTCCCCCCACCCAAATTCTGCAACCCACAGAGCCACTTTTCCTGCACCCTTAGAAGACCTTCTCTGGTTGCTCCCCAAACATTTAAAGGTCTACTTAAATGAAGACTGGATTTGTCCTTTAGAAAAAAGTACACAGACAGACTACACGAACTGGATACCGGTTGTGGACAAGTAAAATTCCTGCAGAAGCAAGTTCCTGGGTGCCCTTTCCATATGAATAAATGACACTGATTCATTTTTTCATCAACTATTGAACAACCAATATGCATACGAACTCTGCTATGTACAGAAAAATGGTAAATTGGTGAGCAAAAATAGTAATATTTTCTGCCTTCGTGGAGATTAGCACTAGTGAATGAGGAGGTGATTTTAACAGGAAGTGTTTCTAAATGAGTACAATGGTGTAGGATGCAGTGGTAACTCCAGGAAGAGGTAAACTGAAGGGTTCCTTCTCAGTCAAGAGCAGAAACTACAACCCTTTGATAACACCATGGGCCAGTGCAATCCTATCAGCAAGAATGGACTCCCAACAAGTAAACGCATTTCCCATATGTTCAGCCAATGCCAACCGCCACCTCTACAGGGCAGCCTGTCTCAAGCCTTTTGGGTGGCCAAGTTCCTGGAGGTCATGACACTTAGTGCAAACGTACCACGTTCCCTGAGAAACAGCAAGAAAAAGAAACATGTTTAACTTCTTTATTAAGAGACAAGTATTTTATAGGAGTATGAATATATACTTAAATTTAAATTCAAAGCCATAGTTGGAACATGGGTCTACCAAAACAAGTGAAACTAAAAAAGATCGGCTGTTTCAGATGTTCTGCACCATTATTTACTTTGCTACAACTTCATTCATTTTGTAATTTGTGAACATTGGAGTGCAAATAAGCAGTAGCATATGCTAAAGTGTAGAAAAACGTAGAACGTTAACAAGTTCCAGTCATTGACTTTATTGAGCTCTGCAAATTGGAAAAGGCTGTGATTATTCTATTTCATTGGAAAACACTGAGGCCCAATTCCTAGAACAGTTTGAATCCCACGGGTTCAGCAGGAAGGAGCCCTGGAGGCGCAGTGGTTAGGTGCTCGGCTACTAACAGAAAGGTCAGCAGTTTGAACCCACCAGCCACTCTGCAGGAGAAAGATGTGGCAATCTCCTTCTGTAAAGATTTATAGCCTTGGAAAATCCATGGGGGCAGTTCTACTCTGTTCTACAGGGTCGATATGAGTTGGAATCGACTCGATGGCAATGGGTTCTGGTTAATTATTTGCTGAATAAAATGGGTCACTATATATATATATATATATATTTTTTTTAATAGTACATTCCTGGGATGCGTTCAAGTCCTTGTGTGGTGCAAATGGTTAAACACTTGGCTACTAACTGAAAGGCTGGTGGTTCAAATCCACCCAGAGGTGCCCCGGAAAAAAAGCCTGGTAATCTGCTTCTGAAAGGTCACAGCCATGAAAATTCTATGGAGCATTATACTCTGCGACATATGGGTCACCATGAGTCAGAATCGACTCCATGGCAACTGGAAGGAAGAATGATGCTTTTAGGATTTAGAGAAGCTTGATTTCTATACAACCATGTTGTTGTTAGGTGCTATTGAGTCAATTCCGACTCAGAGCAACCCCATGTGACAGAGCAGAATTGCCCTACAGGGTTTTCTTGGCTGTCATCTGTGTGGAAGCAGACTGCCAGGTCTTTCTCCCACGGAGCCACTGGGTGGATTCAAACTGCCAGCCTTTGGGTTAGCAGCCAAGCACTTAACCACTTGGCCACCAGGGCTCCTTTATACAACCATAGCATTGTATAAAATAAGGTCTGTAAGGGACCACAAGGGGAAAGGCTAGGTGCAGAAGAACAACCGTATATCCAGAACAGTTCTTGAATCTGGCTCTGCTTCTTTCAGCCTTCAGGATGTAATTTCAAACAAAAACAATACAAAATAAACCACCAAAATGATCAGACCAAAATATTAGTCTTGTCACTGGTCCTGCAACTCAACCACACCTCTTGGGGCTCCAGCCTCCCTCACCCTCTTTCCCCATCTGCAGTGTCGACCTCAGAGTAGCTTCTCTACAGAGTGGTTCTCAAGTGGGAATGTTCTGCCCTGCAGCAGACACTTGGCAATGTCTGGAGACTCTTCTGGTTGTGTGACTTGGGAGGGGGTGCTACTGGCATGCAGTAGGTAGAGGCAAGGGATGCTGCTGAACATCTTGTAGGAAAGTCCCCCACTACAAAGAGTTATCCAGCTAAAAACATCAAGAGTGCCAAGGTGGAGAAACCCTGGTGTTCAGGAGGCAAAGTCATGGTGGTCTACCCTGTGGGCTCTGTGCCCAAGTTCTGAGTGGTTCTGTTCCTTTTTTTTTTTTTTTTTGGTCCTTTTAGATTAGCTGTTATTTAGTTGGAGGGAAAAGTCTGCAGACTTCAGGGGCCAGGATATGGTATTCCCTGAACTGGTTGGATGAGCCACTGATGCAACGTTAAACTCACTGACACACAGAAATGCCTAAGCAACCCACTTGAAAACACTTCCTCAAAACATTCACGCAAAGGGCTGTAAGGAGTGGCTTGGCAAGGTCCCACACTTAGTCTCTTAAAAGCCTTCTCAAAAAAGTAATTCACCCAATGAACCGTGGCAAATTCACCTATTCTGTAAGTACACTACAACTCAACTGCCTTTTAATCTGCTATAGAATGGCAACAATTATATTTTAATTAGTTATTTTTTCACCAACTTGTCAGAACCTGTTTGGGTAATCTAAATAAATTCACATCCTCTTAACATTCCTCATGAGATTGCCTCAGAGAAAACAAACTCGATTTTCTTTAAATCTCCAATCCCGGTTAAGTGGCAGAAGCTGCTATGGCAACAACATTCCTGCTGGGTTTTGGCCAAACTCCCTTTTTTTTTTCCTCTTTCTCAAATCTTAAATCTATTCCTATCATAGTTCAGATGATTTTTCTTGTCTCATTCCTTCTTTAGAACTAGCACAGTATGCTTTAAAACTTTTCTTAAAAAACAAAAACAAAAAATAAGCAAAAAAACTTAGAACATGGTTTGATTAATAACTAGGTTTTCAGGAAAATTATTTTCATTGTAAAGGCAAGACTCTCTAGATTTCTTTCATTTCATGCCCAAAGGTGGTAACAGAGGCAACAATCAAATTCTTTCAGTCTGTAGCTACAACAAAATATGAATAATACTCTAACATTTGCTTCCATTTTCATTCATTTCTCAAAGGAAATGAAAAACAAAACTCACACATCTATGTTTTTGTTAGGTGCTGTCTAGTTAATGTCGGTTCACAGTGATCCCATGTAACAGAGTGGAATTGCCCCATAGGGTTGTCTAGGCTGTAATCTTCACAGAAATAGATCACCAGGTCTTTCTCCCAGGAGCCACTGGGTGGGTTTGAACTGCCATTCTTTAGGTTAGTAGCCAAGCGCTCAACCGTTGTGCCACCAAGGCTCCTTTACACATCTGTAAAAACCAAACCTATTACCATTGAGTTGATTCTGACTCATAGCTAACAGATAAATCTACTCAATTCCCTGTGGCCACTTTCATCACCAAACCCCCCCAAACATGACTCTTAAAGTCCTTTTGTCTCCGGTGTAAATCTCACAGAGCTCTACAAACCGCAGACATAACTGTGCAAATCAAAAACCTGGACACCAGGCTCTACTTTAACCATGGGGGCAATAGCCTGAAAAAACACAAACATGATTTAAGAGGTTAATAAACTCTACCCTTCAGTAAAATAACCTGCCTTTCCTTCTCTTTCCTCTGCTACTGTATCAAGGCGAAAAAGCTCAGTAATCCACTTTGTAGCCTAAGAAAAACACAAAGTTTAAGTAAAAGGTATTTCTGGCCAATGCAAGTGGTTTCTGTCACCAGCTGGCAAGATGACCACATCTGTAGGGTCTTTGTGGTTGCAAACTTCACCGAGGAAGCTAGGGATTTCACATTCCTTCCCTCCACCGCCCCCCGCAAAGCAAAGGACACCTTGTACAAAGCGCACGTTACCTTACGACAGAGCTGTTTTTCTTCCAATTCTAGTCCTGGGCTGAGAGCTCCTCCAAGCTTCAAACTCGTACACCAAGGAGAGGCCTTGTAAGTGCCAGACCTCAGCCCAACAGAAGAGGCTCCGTCCGGCTTCCGTTACATAACCGGGCTTCTCTCTGAAGCTAAGGAAACGTGCATCTTTCCAGACACACTCCGGGGGCGGAGGAAGAACAGCGCAGGGCAGGCGCTCTCACACCTCCCTCGCTTCACTTACTAGTTAAACATACCAGCAACCACTATGGGCCAGTCCATGTTTCTCAAAAAGGAGGGGGGTAGATTTTTTTTTTTTTTTAAAACGCAGGTGGGGAAAGTACCATTTCTTCACATTCATTCAGAATTGTCCGCATAAGAAATCTGACAGTGATTGTTCCTGAGGCTGAGGTTTGCATTGAAACCAGATTGTCATGTGTTTGAAATTTCTTTCTTGGATTTGAAATGATGGAAAGGTGTATAACTGAGCTAGCAAACAGCTCTCTCAAGTCACTACTTCTGAGACACATATTATGAAATTCCTGATGGAAAATTGCAGTAAAACGGGGTTCAACTTTATCTTAATTAGTGTTCATTACTTCATAATTTACATATTACACTGTAGCAATTTTTGAGGGTAATGTGGTTTTAAAAAAAAGACTACTTACTAAGTCTCCTTGATTGATATTTTTGATGTGCATTTTGTATTGTGCTTTTTTAAATTTATTTTTTGTTGCTGAGAATATATACAGCAGAACATAACACCAATTTCCACATGTACAATTCAGTGACATTGATTATATTCTTCAAGTTGTACAACTCTTCTTGTATTGTGCTCTTCTATTACAACCAAAAGTTACTGAATACCTACTATGTTCCCGGCACTTTACACATATTACCTCACTTTCAACTAAGCCATACCTACAGAAATTCCAGATGAACCAGTTTCAGAAGGTGTAATCACAGGTTCTTTGTGTACGTGAACAAGAGAAGGAGCCAGAAGCCTTCTGCTGTGACAACACAGCACCTTTTTATGGCCCTTTCTTAGGACTAGAGCTAGAGTGTGTAAACACTCTTACTGTTTTTTAACAAGACTAAGACTACTTAGGGAAAAATTCCATGGAGGTTATTTGCCCATAAATACCACCTCATAAAAAGATACTTTTTAAATGTGTGGAATCTCTTCTAAACTGGTTTGGACACAATCCCAAACATTGCTGAAGAAATGTAAGGCATTTAGCAACAAATGTGTGCTTCTAAAATGAAGAGGAAGCTACTAGATTGTACAGTATAATTACAGGGAGTCAAGTAAATTTAAGGAGCCCTGGGGGCACGGTGGTTAAAGCGCTCAGCTGCTAACCAAAAGGTCAGCGGTTCAAACCCACCAGCTGCTCTGCTGGAGAAAGACGTGGCAGTCTGCTTCCCTAAAGATTACAGCCTTGGGAACCATAGGGGCAGTTCTGCTCTGTTCTATAGGATCGCTGTAAATCGGAATTGACTTGATGACAATGGGTTTGGTTTCGGTTCAGTTTCAAGTAAATTTCTAGTGCGTTTTCCTTCTGAGGAGTCCAAGTCTCCATGAGTGAGCCTTCGCCATACACTTGGAGAGCCAGGTTTCTCCAAGTGCAATCTGTGCAGTCCCTGCACCAGAATCACCCAGAGCAGGCTGGCATGTTGCCACATGGATTCCCAGGCCCTGACCCGGACCCCTGAATCAGAATCTCTGGAAATCAGCACTTTAAACAAGGCACCCCGGTGATTCTTAGGTATAGTGGTTTTAGAACTCCAACCTTGGAGTGCAAGACTTTGGGGTCAGGTAATTACAGATTACCTCTGTAACCGCGGCACCTAACCTAGTGCTCGAACATTAACAGACAGTCAAGTGTTTGTCAGAGTGGAAGGGGCTCCTCTTCACAAAGGAGGGAGGATCCTTGCTCCCCAGGTGGCGCTCCTTTCTATTGTCCTATATTTGGAATACTAGCTCCTCATTGGGTTTTATTTGGCAACCACTTCTGAGTTTTCTGAGATGGGAAGAAAGAGGATGGGTCATCTTCAAATTTACCAAGCAAATCTCCAAATTTGTGAATTTCCAACGAAACTCACTTGACCCTTTCCAAATGAAAAGGGTCAAAAATCACCACACGGGGAGGTGGTTCAAGGAACCTGCCTGGTTGGCTACCCTTGGTGAGCAGTAATAAGATGCCTTTTCCTACTGACACACCTTCCGTACAAATGTGTGGACGTGGGTTTGGGAAAGAAAGCCAAAATTAAATAACCAAAGGGGTAGGCACAAAGGATCTGTCTGAGGTAGTGGAAATGTTCTAAAATTGTACTGTGGTGATGGGGGCACAGCTCTGTAAATTTACTAAAGGTCATTGAGCGTATACTTAAAATGGAAGAATTTATGGTATGTAAACTATATCTCAATAAAGCTGTTAAAAAATTTTCAAAACGGAGAGTTGGTTAAAATCTGTTCCAAAGGCCCTCAGTGCCAAGGCTAAGGAAGGTTCAAAGAGCTGATACAGAAGCCCCTCTTACAGCCCATAGAAGCTAAGAGACACTTTCATGCTCAAAATTGCTGAAGTCCCTGTCTGGGCAGATATGCTGGGTAGTACACAGAACAATTAAACAGAGTAGCAAAAGCCCTCCAGGAGCTTCTACTTAAGCCAGTTATACTCAGGTGTACACAATAAGAAAAACACATTTACAGAGAAAAAGGCACGTGGGCATTTATTTCACACGTGAGTAAAAGAATGGGTATTTGGTAGGGTGATGAAGGGTTTATGCTCAAAGAGAATGTGAAATCTTTAATGTTTTTAGAAAGCCCATGGCAAAAATTCAAAATGGGAAAAACAATCATTCATCAACACATCTTTATTTAGCAGCTGCTAGATGCCTGGTAGGGCAGTTCAAACTCACCAGACGCTCTGCGGAAGAAAGACATGGCAGTCTGCTTCCAAAAAGATTTACAACCTTGGAAACCCTATAGGGCAGTTCTACTCTGTCCTATAGAGTTGCTTTGAGTTGGAATTGACTTGACGGCACCGGGTTTTGGTTTGGGTAGATTCCTGGTAAAAGGTAATAGGAAATATTTGGTGAAATAATGGCAGATTGAATTTATGGGAATAATGTATGTGAACATCTAAAGTTAAGTGATTTAAGAAGTTATCAAAGACTCAATGTGACCGTTAACCTGTGCTTCTGAAACAATCACCTACGTCTATATCCGAGAGTAAACAGAATGACTCCCTCATTCAAAGTGTCGAGCTTTTATAAAACCTATTTATTCTTTTATGAATGGAAAAAACATTTCTTGAGAATCCTTTTGTAAGCACTGTCACGAATGATTCATTTATTAGCTGATATAAAAATAATTACAGCTGAGGCTCAGAGCCTAAGCAACTTGGTAACCATTACTCAGCTCTCAAGTGTGGCTACGGAGTCCCTGGGTGGAGCAAATGGTTAACAAGCTCAACTGCTAACTGAAAGCCTGGCGGTTTGAGTCCACCCAGAGGTGTCTTGGAAGCAAGGCCTGGTGATCTACTTCCAAAAAGTCAGCCATTGAAAACCCTATGAAGTACATTTCTACTCTGACACACATGGGGTCACATGACTCAGAGTGGCCTCAACAGCAACTGGTTTTAAGTGTGGCTACTAGAGTCAAATGCTGGGGCATCTGCCTACATCAGTAGTTCTTTCACCTTGCCCATTAAGGCCGCCACAAGCTCCAAAATTTCAGATTCTTTCTATGCTCCCAAGATGCCTGCAGCTTTCAGTTTTGCAACCGAGCCATTAAGATAGCTTATAAACAGTTTTCATTTGCAAGTCCACTCCAAAGTGTCCTTTTATTTGGAGGAATTATTGCACCAGTTCACTTCTGCTGGGCTCGATGGTCACCAGTCCTAAGCCTCACTCCCCCTGACTAGCTGGCAAGCTATAAGCAGGTCCATCTGCTGGAACTGGCACGGCATCCTCCATGAGGTGGGAAGCCTGGAGGTGCAGTAAGCTAGAACAGTCAGGGGTAAAACAAAGGAGGAAGAGGCCTAGTGTGACAGGCGGCAGGGCAGCTTCAGTGCCTGGGCCCAAGGGCACCAAATGCACCATTTCCCATGGTGCTTTCTCCACCTCCTGGACCTTGTGGAACCTCTCGCGCCCTTACATGAAGGAAGCTGCTCCCAGAACCGAATCTCTCCTGGTGAGAGAGACCTTTGGATGGTGCCCATTTTCAGTACATACCACTAAGTTAAACACGCACTGAAAGAGGCCAAGTGGACCAAAGCCCAAGGACAAGACAGAGCTGCGGTGGTCTGAGACACCACCTTTTGTCTGAGTTGTCATGAACGCAGGAGCTCAAGAAGATTGTTTGAGGCCCAGAGGGTAGTCATGAGGGGTACCAGAGGCACGACCCAGATTCCAAGAGAAAGGCCAGATCTGGGTTGGGAAGCCAATTGTTTGTCTTTCCATCCACCTTCAGTCAGGTAAACAACAACAAAAAACCCAAACCCATTACCATCGAGTTGATTCCGACTCATAGTGACCCACTGCAGGACAGATTAGAACTGCCCCATAGAGTTTCCAAGGAGCACCTGGTGGATTTGAACTGCTAACCTTTTAGGTTAACAGCTGTAGCACTTAACTACTACACCACCAGGTCCAAACGGATGGCCAGCCTTTTCTGATAGGGATGGTGTTTCAGTTGCAGACTGGGTCCAGGTGAGCCCACAAAAGCCAGTTTACCTTATAATTAAGCTAAAATAATATAAATCAGCAATGGAAAATCTTTAAAGCTTTACCACCTGTCTACTTACAGAAAGGATTTGAAATGAAAAATCACATGTTATTATAAGCACACAACTAAACCAAACAGTAAAATCAGAGTAAATGTGTTTAAAACCAACCAACCAAACAAGGTAGGACAAAAGTGACCACAGACTTCAAGAACAACAGTAAATGGATCTAAAGATCTCACTTTCATCTACTTGTATCTACCCATCCCTCAAGACCCACAGCTGAACTCTTTTCTGATAATTGACAAAAAGCTCTTTTAAACTCAGGGCATTTCCTATGTGTACCTCTTACTTGGCCATCACACTAGAGGGGGTCCCAAGTTATCTTTTTTTACTTACATATACTGCCAAAGATTAAACTCTTTTCCTGCTCCACCAAGAGAAACCCATTGCTGTCAAGTTGATTCCGACTCATAGTGTCCCTATAGGACACAGTAGAACTACCCCATAGGGTTTCCAAGGCTGTAAGTCTTTACAGAAGCGGACTACCACATCTGTCTCCTGTGGAGCAGCTGGTGGGTTTGCACCACTGACTTTCTGGTTGGCAGCTGAGCACTTTAACCACTGTGCCACCAGTGCTCCTTCCACTAAAGAAAGGGTCTGAAAATTATCTTGGAACCGTTGAAGGACATCTCTGTAGGGCAGGTGGGGCACCTTGGAATCCATCACTTAGAAGGGGTATAATCATCCCTTTCATGTTTATAATGGTTAAAGATGTGGAGACAAGGATGGGATGTGTGGGGAACAGTAAGGGAAATGTTTGGCACTCTGGGCCCACAAGAAACAAACATATGAGCCCTTCTGAGGCCAAGGATGTGTTGGGTTCTGGAGAGTAGAAAGGACAACTCTGAGGAGTCCCTGGGTGGTGCAAACAGTTAATGTGTTTGGTTGCTAACCGAAAGGTTAGAGGTTTGCGTCTACCCAGAGATGCCTCGGAAGAAGGCCTGGTGATCCACTTCCAAAAAATCAGGCATTGAAAACCCTATGAAGAGCAGTTCTACTCTGACACACACGGGGATGCCACGTGTCAGAATCAACTTGACGGCCACTGTTTTTGTTTTGTTTTGTTTTTTGAGGAGTCTACACTTCTGTGCCGCCCAGAACAGTGGCCAGACCAGGAGTGCCATCTCTTCTCCATGCTTGGAGGATAATTTGCCTTAGCAGGTCACTGCTCTGCTGTTGGTTCCCAGCCATTTGTGTAGTTCAACACCACCACTGAGCATCGCCCTGGGACTTAGAAGATGCTGCAATAGCCCTGGGCACTCATGAGGGCTGGGGGTACCCTGGGCACTAACAGGGGGTATAGTTTTAGAGTTGGACACCCTATTACTTTTAGAAATGCAAGTCTCTCTCTGAGAACTAAGTCTTCCATTTTCTTTGTAGTCCCCATTGTTGGGCCACCAGTGTTTGATCAATCATGTTCCTTGAGTTCTCTGGAAGAATCCCACTCTACCTGTCGGTTCTTTGCTCCCCGCTCCCCCCACCCCACCCCACACACAGATTTCACCAGCAATAAGCTAAACTCTCTGATGTCAGATAATAGTGAAAAACAAAACATCTTTTTAACTCAAGATAAATGCAAATTCTTTTCAAACTGTCATTTCCAGATAAGGAAGTTTTTTCATTTGTGCTGACAGGAAATGGGGTGATACAACTATTGCATCTTTACTGCATGTGAACACTGTCTTTTGTTGCTCTGGTAATGCATTTCCTCTTGCACTAATGTAGGAGAAAGTAGATAACTTTCAGTTAATCAGACAGATTTTCCTCAAAGCATTTATCATGTCAATGTGCTTAAACCCTACTGGGTCAATTCCCAACCTGTTAACAATGGAAGGGACAAAATATCGGTTATTCTTCACAAATAAGATGTTAAAACCAACACATCACAACCCACATCTTCAACTTAAACTTGAGTTTGCTTTCTAACAGTGGGAAGATTCTACATTCATCAAGTCACACTCTATGATCAAGGGCATACTGCATTAAGACATTTGTGGAAATGAAACCCCATTCTTGTCCTTTACCAACTGGTCTCAAACCTAATAAATTAGACTCTTAAGGACTAGAAGAGAAAAGACAGGGAGAGGGAACTATCCTGGTATCTAATATTATTCCAGGGGTTTTGCATGCTTTTCTTTCTTTTTCTAGAAAATCACGCAGCTCTGAGGTAGTAATTCATATCCTCATTTCACAGATAAGAAAAATTGAGAATAGCTGAGGTTAATTAACTTGCCCAGAGTCATGAAGCTGGCAAAACGATAGGACAGGATTCAAACCCAGTTTTTCCCAATGCTGTATCACCTTCAGTGTCTTTGTGTGTGTGTGTGTGTGTGTGTGTGTGTGTAGACACATATATACATATACATACACACATTTTTTTTAATGAGATATAATTCGCCTTTTTAAAATGTACAGTTCAGAGGTTTTTAGTGTATTCACAAGGTTGTGCAAACATCACCACTATCTAATTCTAGAACATTTTCATCACTCCCTCAAAAAACCCCATACCCATTAGCAGTCACTCCCCATTCTCCCCTCCCCCTAGTCCTTGGCGACCACTAATCTACTTTCTGCCTCTATGGATCTGCCAGTTGCAGACATTTTACATAAATGGAATTATACCATATGTGGTCTTTTGTGACTGGCTCCTTTCACTTAGTATAATATTTCCAAGGTTCACCTACATTGTATCATGTATCAGTACTTTCTTTCTGTGGCTGAATAATATTCCATTGTATGGATAGACCACATTTGAACTTCTTTTTTCAAATGTAGGCATTTCTCCAGTGTGTGTTCAAGTGGTAGTTTGAAATTAGAAAAGGTGACCAGTGTCTCTATATTGACCATTATCAATATAGAGTCTGTTCCTAACTTCATGAGCTGTGGGGAGTCATAGACTAAGGCTCTGAAGGTAACATGCCCCCTAACTTGAGACAGCATCATCCATCTCTAATACTCTTTAAGGGCTATGCCAGATGCCCTGTGGTGCCTACAGCGGATGAAAGGAGACAAGACACTATGAGGTATCACTCCATGGAAGTGTAACAACTCAATGAGCAGGGTCACTGATTTTCAGTGACATTTTACAACAGTAAAAAGTAAACCAGCTAAGAACCAACAAACCAAACTTACTGCCACTGAGTCGATTCTGACTCATGGCAACCCCATGTGTTACAGAGTAGAACGGACTTCCATAGGGTTTTCTTGCCTGTAATCTTTACAGAAGAAGATCACTAGGCCCTTCTGAAGTGCTGCTAGGTGGGTTTGAACAGCCAACCTTTTGGTTAGTAGCCGAAAGCAAACTGTTTGCACCACCCAGGGACCTAAACTAACTAAGAAGCAAATGTTCATTGGGCCAAATATAGGTATAACAGGGTCATTGTTGGGACAGACTTTCTCCATTTCATCAGGAATGGTAAATTTTGGTCCTTTAGCAAGTTATGTGGGGGGCAAATTAAGTATTTGTTTTCTGTAATGATTATCTCCAGGTAGATCATGAAGCATTGTATATGTGTATATACGTGTGTGTGTGTATGTGAGTGGTGTGTGTGTGTGTGTGTGTGTGTTTCCTCATCTTTTGGGAATCAAGAGAACCTGGGTTCTAATCTTGGTTTTGTTACTAATTAGCCCCAGAGTCTCTGAAGCTCAACAGCCTGGTCTGTAAATTGAGGCCACTAGTGACTGCCTTGACCACTTTTAAGGTCGATTGTGAGAATTAGTATTTGTGAGATCACATGCAAATATTGGAAATAATATACAAAGGCAGGATTTTATGGTGGTTCACTGTCCCCTGGGACATAGAACATCTCGGTATGTGAAAGAAAGTGACCCAACTGAGATCACTTGATTCTTTTCCCTTTCCTGATCCTCAAAATATATTTGGGGTCACAACTAAGTGGAAGACAGTATAAATCCCTCTGAGCACAACAAGAATGAGAAGAACGCAATTAGCTTTCTGGATAAACATGGGCTATTATTCTTGCTTTGTGTGTATATGATGTACGTACGACAAGAAAGGGGGAAGTTGGCATTTCAGCCTGTCCTTTGCAAATTACGCTTTTAATGGTGACAAAAGGATTATATGTCATGCAAGTGCCATGGGATAACCTATGTTTCTTCTCACTAGATAATAGGTTAGCCCAGAACAAGACCTACTCACCGCTTACAGCTATTCCAACCTAACATGCTTAAAATACCTACACCAAAAGGGAGGAAGGGGACAAGGGCCTCCATTTAAAAAGTGAATTAGTTTCACTGGAATAGCATAGATATTTACCCCTAGTAGGTTTTGTGGAAAAGCAGTTTTTTAATCACTCAAAAAGCAAAACAACAGCAAAGCCACCAGATTTTAATCTCTCAAGAGAATCAAGGAGAAGGATTTGGCTGAATCATGTTGTGATTCCATTTCCTACACCCCAGGAGGTCAGTGGGAGGGGTCTAAAGCAAGTCTAAATCCTATCTGTCAGTTGTTCTTCTCCAAGTTAACAGATAAAGACAGGACAGGGTTTCATTAAAGGCACTCAAGAGGACTTGCCTTGGGCTACATTTGAAGGTGTCTTTCTTACATTGTGTGGCCGGCAGGCTTATTTAGGCTATTATAAACACCACTGCACAAATGGCAAGGTAAGTACCACACCACGTAAAGACATGCACCCCAGTCCTTGGTGTCCTGGGTACAGCGATGTGAGGAAGGCAGGAAAGGGAGAACCTGTGAGACTGCAGCGGAAAGGCAGAGCCCTGCCTCACCCCTCTGTGGTAATAAAGCAGAGAATTCTGATGTTCCTTTGTACTAGAGAGAAGGGCACAAAACAGGGATCCTTCCCACACGAAGTAAGGCAGGTGCCTACTTGGTGATGTTACCTCCGTAGAGGGAGCAGAACCCCCTGGGGTGCTGCTGGGATGAGAGCATTAGTCTTGAATCAATCAGTGGAGCTCCTGGTAAACACAGAGAGCCCCTGCGGGAAAAGGAGTTGTGCCAGAGAGCACAACAGACTAAGAGAAAGGGAAGCCCACCCTGAGTCGGCCGGGTGCTGTAGAACAGTCCAAGACGGAGGAGGGGACGCGGGGCAGCCTCTTTTCCTTCACTCTCAAAGCTTCTGTTTTCAGTTTGACATCTGCTTTTTAATCTATGCTACCTTCATTTTGGAACTATTTTGTTGCTGACGATAAACTTCTGCCTTCTATTTTCTTGCTTCATGAAACTGGCAGGTAACAATCTGCACCCAGGAAAGGATGTTTGGGGGAGTAAGAGGGGCCTCCAAGAGCCCAACTTCAGAGACGGAAGGAAGCTCATACCACAGAGAAGCCCCTCACATCTTCCGGCATCTGAGACCCAAACCTGAAGTCTCCTGTAGCTTCCTGTTACCATCAGGCTGCTAAAGCACAGGTTGTGGGGACGGTGGGGATGGGCAGGGGGCATTTGTTCCAGATACGAGTTTAGAGACGGGATGGAGATAGAAGGCTGTTGGGAACCTCAAGTATCTCACACTAATTTGCCTCTGGACTCCTGAATTAGGAGGCAGGTTGTAAACATCTTCAGAACGTTCCTGAATTTATAGGTTAATTAGCATGAGCTTTTAAAGATGTGCTATTTATGGCAAGAGCACCCTAAAAAACAAACCTTGCTATAGAAAAAAAACTGAAAGCGAATCGTGATAAATGAAGCTACACTTTGAGTGTACCAACAGTACGTTCATGTGCATATTTACTATATGCTGAGTGCCACATCCCAGTTTTCAGAAAAATATCTCCAGGAAAAAGAACAGCTGGCTCTGACACCTTAAATCCACGACATGAGAGCCACAGAACTCCGATCATCAGAGCCAAAGGGACTTTGGGAATCAAGTAGCCCAATGCTTAGGTTTTACATAAACAGTCAATTCTTGTTATTTGTGGTAGTTATGATCTACAAGTGGAGCCCTGCTGGTGCCAGTGGTTAAGCATTCGGCTGCTAACCAAAAGGCCAGCAGTTCGAATCCACCAGCCGCTCCTCGGAAACCCTACAGGGCAATTCTACTCTGTCCTGTAGGGTGGCTATGAGTCAGAATAGACTTGATGGCAACGGGTTTGGTTTTTTGGGTTTTATGATCTATAAAGCTGCCGAAGACACTGAATTAGCGAATACTGAGCCACTGCTCCTGACGAAACACGGGGTGAGGTTCCTGTGAGCCTCTGGTCACAACATTTTCATCAACCGATCAACACAGAATCTTGTCTTATGTGCGTTTCTATTTAAAGACACCTTATTTAATACATATTGTTGATTCATTGACATTGAACTCATGGCAACAGTTCCATCGTTGGTGTAGGGCTATAACTCATGCGTGAAGGAAGCTTATCTAACACATGCGTTTTCTCCATAAGACACATCACAGCCTTGTGCTCAGGAACTCTGGACAGCACTTCAGCACTATGCTTGGGGGCCATTTTAAACAGTAAACCCCCCCACCCAAAAAAAATCACCAAGTATGAAAAAATGAACCACTAAATAGGACACTTATTTACAGCATGAGAGCTGAAAGAAGAAGGCAGAGTGTCACCTATTTGACCTCAGCTGGGAATGTGCACATTGGGCAACTCAAATTTTCACCGCTCTGCATATGGCTGCAAAAGCATGGCCCGTGTTGATTTTGGAATTACAAATAAATGTTAGTGAGTAGGGGAATTCACAAACACCAATTCCATGAATAATGAGGACTGGCAACCATACATATATATATATATTTTTTTACATTTTTATTTATTTATTATTATTATTTTATTTTTACTGAAAACACATACAACAAACTGTATATATTTTAATGCTTTCAATAAAGAAAGAAAACTTGAGGCTCAAAGGAGTTGAGAGACTTGCCCAAGGTCACACGGCTGGTGAGTTCTAGAGCCAAGAGTAGATCTAGGATTCCCTATCACCCAGAGCCCCTTCTCATTAAACCTCTTGGTTCTCAGACCCTGTCCTGCCCCTTCATTCAAGCTGATGTGATGTATAGAATAGATAACTATGAAAGAATAACACAGAGAGGGTGTATTTACAGCAGGATGGAGCCTCAAAGGCCACTTGCCAGTCCCTTTTCCTGTGAAATGAAGACAGAACCCAAGAGCCTGAATGACCTGCCCAAAATGACTCAGGGGTTCCTGTCACAGCTGAGCCTGGAGTTTCTCATCACTGCCCAGTGCCCTTTCTCCTCCTCAAAGCTCGCTCAGGTGTCTGGTGGCTTCTCAGGTAAAACCACACCCAGACAGGAGGCCTCAGGACACTGCTTACCAAAACCAAACCAAACCCACTGCCATCCAGTGGATTCTTATTCATAGCGACTCTACAGGACAGAGCAGAACTGCCCTGTAGGGTTTCCAAGGCTGTAAATCTTTACGGAAGCAGACTGCCACATCTTTCTCCCTTGGAGCAGCTGTTGGGTTTGAATTGCCAACCTTTCAGTTAGCAGCCAGGTGCCTTAACCACTGCATCACCAGGGCTCTTTGGGCACTGCTTAGTGTGTCAAATAAAAGCCATTCCAGAACTTCAGCCCCTGCCAATAACGATCGTGCCATTTGCTGGGTTTACAATATCTTCTGACTTTCACGTTGGAGCTTCTATTACTGCTTGCTTCTGAACTGCTGAACAGGCACCTTTGCAATAACTACCAGGGACAAACTCAATCAGAAAAAAAATCAGGGATCACAGTATTTACAGCACACCCACCATCATAGTGTGTTGCCAGCAACGGGGTCAGAGCAGGAAGGGTGGAGGAGGGTGGATTGTGTGGAGACCAGCCCTGTTTTATACTGTAGCCAAGGCAGACTGACTCACAAGCTGTCATATGCCAGGGTGATAACCTCGCAGGACTCATTTTTCTAGATCACACACCCATCTGGGAGGGACAACACACCAGCCGGGTGGATCCCAACTCTAAGGCTGAACATGGTGCAAACTACTCCCAAACGTCCCAACTCTGAAAGCAGTCTGTGGAAAGCACCCCAGCCTTAACCCTTACAAAAGGGCCTTTCCTGAAACCTGAAGCCAGTTTGGTAAGAGGCCTTTACAGATGCAGTGAACGATGACATATTTGGGCCTTGAGAGAGAAAAAGGGGGTAGGCAGATGTTTCTTCAAAAAGGCATGTTCTTGGACCTAGCTTTATTTTAGATATTACTTCCCACAGCTGTTGAACAAAATCTGAAAGTAATCAAGACACACACACAGCCACCACAGCCCTTTTGCCTCCCCAACTCTTTTGGGGAGCACAGTTCCCTGTACGGACGCAGGAGACAGTTACTTCAATCATGCCTTCTGCAAACGTGGTTGTTTCATATCTGGGGGCTGTGTTCCGTGTCTTCCCACCTCTCATCCTACAGCTGCACATCTGGGAGATGATTCTGATGTTTTTATTTTTGCAAAATGAAATTTCCTAATTGCTCCCAACTCAACGGGCTTATTTCCACCCTGCATAGCAGATCAAGCTTGGGAAACCCAAGGGAAATGCTGCTGGGTCACAATCAGGGTTCCTCTTGAGAGGAGCTCTTTGGAGTCTGGGCAGGGACGATAGGCTCACTCAGGGGAGAGGCAGGGGAGCGCCAGCCATGCATTCTGAGTGCTAGGACAGGACCACTTGGACTCCAAGGTGCCCTTTGAATGGGTCACACCCATCTGCTCCAACAGCCTTCCTGGGCACATGCTTCTCCTGGGCCCAAACCCTAGCCTTGAAGTATACTAGGCCTGACCGTGAAAGCTTTATTAGAAAGACCATGAAAACTCGTCCACCCTGACCTGTGTGTGGGGAGGGTGGGGGTCCACTTTTCAGGTTTTGTGCCAGCTGGTGTCACCACTGTTTTGTACCTAGACTTCTGCAGTAGTCTTCTAACTGGTCTGCCTGTCCCCAGCCTCCCCCTCCATCCATTCTTTATACAGCAATCCGATCCAATCACATTACACTCCAGCTATATCACTTCAATAGCTCCCTACCACTCCTGGGACAAAGCCCACACTCCCGAAGGTGACCTTTGAGGCCCTCATGCTCTGGCCCTCCCCACTTCTCCAGCATCATCTCTCCCACTCTGCTCTGCCCACAGGCTTCTGGTTGGTTTCTTGCCTGTGCTGTGCTTGTCCTCACCTCTGAGCCTCGGCAGGTGCTGTTCTCTCTTCCTAGAACACGCTTCCCCTGGCTAAGAGGCAGCTGCCTTTGACAACACAGCTTCTGGTTGGTTTCTTGCTTGTGCTGCGCTTGTCCTCATCTCTGAGCCTTGGCAGGTGCTGTTCTCTCGTCCTAGAATACGCTTCCCCTGGCTAAGAGGCAGCTGCCTTTGACAACACGGCTTCCTGTAACTCCCAAGTGCAGGTTGCTGCATTTTCCTAGCGCAGAGGTGGTCCCTCTGTGCATCATGAAAGAAATGCATTGCAGAGCCTGCAGTGGTACCAGTGAGTCTAAGAGGGACCTTTGCTGTGAAATCCCATGAGAGAGCAGCCCAGAACCACCTTGGTGAGCATCTAGGGTTTATGTCCTGTGCCTCTGAAATATGCCCTTTGGGGAAGTTTGGACGTGGTTCCGTGGATTCCATGACCTGGTATATAACAGAATGAGGTGACAAGTGGCAAAACCAGTTCCAGTCCCAGCGGCTGGGTTCCCAGACCTACTTCTCTTCATACAGGTTCTCCACCCTGAAATGTGGGGCATGGATGTGGCAATCTTTACTTTTCCGATCAGAATTGGTTAACGCCCTACAGGCCTGCGATAAGTGGGCAACGACTCCCTCTGAACTATGGCCCCATAATTTCATGTGAGGGACCTCTAACTCAACAGGAACTCGGCTCAGAAGCTGGTGGGGCTGAAGCTGGTGGGGCAGCTGCTGAGGAAGCAGGAACAAAGCTCTCCAGCTCCAGGCAGTCACACCTCAACTTCACAGGCTCCGCCTGACCACAGGGTGTTCTCGGTCACACAGGATGTGGTTTTCTAAGGGTGGGGAGGTCTGTGCCTTCACCTGTCACCCACTCTTTCTTTTCTCAGCCTCAGTTCTGAGCTTCTGCTCTCTAAATCTACATGTGCACAAGCACACACTCACGTGTGCGTACACACACTTTCACACCCCCCCCACGTATACCTACATCCCTGTACACACACCCACACACCTGTCCAAACACCCCCTACATACATATATACACATACTCGCACACCCACCCACACATGTACCCACCCCATACCCACAAACACCTGTACACACACACCTACATACCTGTACACACACCCTCACATGTACACACACCCACACACCTGTATACACCTGCACACCTACACACATACTTATATACACATACTTGCACACACACTCACACAGGTATACACACATAGCTCTACCACTTTCTTTTCATTTCCTCTTTTCTAACCTCCAAAAATAAAAATGGTCTAGTATAATCTTTCCTTCTACGTAATCAGCAATAGATCCTTTATCATTTTTTTCTTTTCCTTCAAATTCTCCTTCATTCCCATTTGTACACGAGCATTTGGTAGACACTGCCTGTGAGGGCAGCACAACACACCCGTTCTCTACGACGTTAGTCATCTGCAACCACTTTCTTTCCTCCTTTGGTGGGAAAAGGATGGAAGAGATAGGACAAGAGGCTCTCGTGTGTTTCTGAGGGCCTCTGGGGAAAATGGTAGTGGCTTTGAGGGGAGACCATCTATCACTTACCTCCAGGACTTTTCCTGTGATGAACTGGTGACAGGCTTCACATTTTACCCCAAAGAGCCCCTGGTAGTCCTTCTCGCAGTACGGAGCACCATCCCTGCAAGATAAAAATGCATTCAGCTCCTGAAAGGAAAGGCCAGGAGTGAGAAGACATAGAACGCACACTTCTCTGAGTCTGTTCCACAGAATGGTAGTAGAATGTATGTCCCTCCTGTCCAGCGTTAACATGCCTGGTGACGTGGACAGACATGATCAAAACCCATGAAACCAGATGATCTAGAGAGAGAGCTTGGTTCACCAGGCCACACAGACATAATGGCTGAATCTCCTCATGAGTCCCCTGATGCTGCTTAGACCTTACTAGCCGTCACCCTGCATTGTTCTCTTTTACCACCAGCCCAGATGGGCTCCAGATAGGGTCAAAGTGTTTGTCCACCTGTGAGGAGATCCAAACATCTCCTTTTCTCCACATACTGTCTCCTTGAGCTCACAAAGCAGACCAGAGCGTCCCAAAAGTGTTGAGACAGCCATCTCCTCAGGCCTCGGGAGGCCTGAGGGGCCTAGGGCCTTCTCCTCCAGCCTTGGGCAACCTCGTCCATTTACCTCAGAGCATAGCAAAAATATGATCATTTGTTATGTGTGTCCATTGTGTGGAAATGTTAAAAAGCACCACTCTAGACAGCCAAGTTACCTACTACTGCAAAGCCTTCGGCGTTAGTTTAAAAGCTGGTCATTTCTTTCTTCTTACTTTGGCTCTGCTTCAGAGTCACCTGTTGAGTTTCTAATACAGGTGTTTTAGCCTTCCTCTGAACCTATGGAATTAGACTCTCTAGGGGGTGGGACCTATATTACATTTTGTGTTTGTTTCACTATGTTTTAAAATTAAATTCACTTAATTTTTTTTTTTTTTGAACAGGTGATATTTTTTGAAGCATAAAAAGGTATACAGTGGAAAAGTCTGCCTCATTCTCTACCTGATCCCCCAGGTTCATTCCTTCCTCCTCAACCCAAAAGCAGACACTATAACTAGTGTTTCTGGGATACATTTTTTTTTAAACTTCGCTGAACCACCACTCTAGCTATTATCCACAAAGGACATCTGACGTGAACTTGAACCTAATCCTTGGCAGGCTGTTCTGTTCATTGGTTATATGGACCCAGTGTGTGTGTGTTTTTTTTTTGGCGGGGGGGAGGCGGAGGGGGGTCTATAAATATGGTTGAGACCCGGGAAAAAGGTTTACTAGCTCCAAAATAGGGGAAAAGGTAGCAAAATAAAAATTATTAAATGTGTAATTGCCTATAAAACACAGCACAACATTACATCACTATCACTAATCATTAAATCACCAGTACCAGTTGCTGTTGAGTCAATTCTGACTCATGTGACCCCATGTGTGACAAAGTAGAATTGTACTCCCTAGGGTTTGCAATGGCTGATTTTTTGGAAGAAGATCACCAGGCTTTTCTTCCGAGGTGCCTTGGGTGGACTCAAACTGCTGACCTTTGGGTTAGCAGCCGAGCCATTAACCGTTTGCACCACCCAGTGACGCTGTTAAATTAGGCAACTGAGAACATTTCATTAAATTTACAGTAGCCACGTTATTTCAAAAGCAAGGAATAAAATTTATTTTCAAGAGTTTTATAGCCAAAAATTCATACTGATTGTGGGAAGTGAGTGAGTCTTAGCATGTGTGATGGCCGTGGGGTAGGGTCCCTGAGAAGGGAGCCTTCAAGGATCTGCACACCCAGCCGCAGTTTCTTACTTGCTGATGTACTCCCCGGTGAGGACTTTTCCGCAGGACTTGCATTTAAAGCACCCCAGGTGCCACTGCTTATCCAGCGCCAGCAGCGCCTGCCCATTCTTGATGTCTCTTCCACAGCCAGCGCAATCTGGAAAAGTAACCAGCAGAGTTACTACACGTTTGCCTCACTAAATCCAAGCACAAAGACCAACTCTGAGCCCAGTGTGCACCCATTACATGCTCCATAACTACTTACCTAAGCACCATTTCATACTGGATTCTTTACCTGCATAAAATCCTTCCAGCAAAGTCTCCCAGGCCCCATCCTCACACAGCATGGACTTCAGTGGACCCAAGGGAATGGGATGTCCTTCACCTACTTATTTCCCTGCAGGTTATTTAAACACCCTCTATGCTTTGAATCCACCCAGTGGTGCCCTGGAAGAAAGGCCTGACAATCTGTTAACATAAAGATTATAGCCAAGAAAACTCTATGGAGCAGTTCTAATCTGTAACACACAGGGTCGCTATGAGTCAGAAACAACTCAGTGGCAAGGGGTTTGAGTTTTTTGGTTTGTTTCTTTGAGCTCCAGCTGGCCCAGAGAATATTTAATTATAGTGTCCTGGCTGTGATTTTAAAAAAGCTCGCATAGACCTTTATTAATTGATGGCACATGCAAATAGCTAAGTACCTCAAGCTGGAGGCCTCACTTAACAGTATATATGTGGTTCCTGAAACACTGCCCATAAATCTCATTTTTGTAAATGGGACTGACTCTACTTCGCTATCAACCTAAACCAGCCGTTCAAAGATTTGTAATCATCAACTAAATGACCCCTGATGCTTTAGCTTTAAATTCTTCTTGGCAAACTCCTGTAAACCAAATGAAAGAGTAAGTATTTCTTAATGGTAAAGAGTGTGGGCTCTGGAATTAGAATGCCTGGTCCTGAATCCCGGCTCTGCTCTTCGTCAGTCAGCCACGTAACCCAGGCAAGCTACTCTCCCTTTCTGGTTTCTTCATATGAAAACGGGGATGTTACTAGTACCTATCTCATACCTCCTGAGGAACATTCTATGAAATGATGGGCTTTGCACAGTGGTTGGCACGTAGGAAGTGGTTCTATAAACACTGACTGTTATTATAATTGTCATTATTATTATAGTTATTCTCATTGTGAAATTCCTTCTTACATTAGGGAAGTTGAGTCTTTAAAAGAACTCTGAAGAATGTAAATCAGTATAACCTTTTTGGAAAGTGTCTTAGTCATCTAGTGCTGCTATAACAGAAATATCACAAGTGGATGGCTTTAACAAACAGAAATTTATTCTCTCACAGTCCAGTAGGCTACAAGTCCAAATTCAGGGCGTCAGCTCCAGGAGAACGCTTTCTCTGTCAGCTCCGGAGGAAGGTCCTTGTGATGCATCAGTCTTCCCTTGGTCTGGGAGTATCTGAGCGCAGGAACCTCAGGTCCAAAGGACGCACTCTGCTCCCGGTGCTGCTTTCTTGGTGGTATGAAGTCCCCATGTGTCTCTGCTCACTTCTGTCTTTTATATCTCCAAAGAGACTGGCTTAAGACACTATCCAATCTTGTACACCTCATCAGTATAACTGCTGCTAATCCATTTTATTACATCATAGTAATAGAGTTTACAACACAAAAGGAAATCATATCAGATTACACAAACATACAATACTGGGAATCATGACCCAGCCAAGTTGACAGATATTTTTGGGGGACACAATTCAGTCTCTGACAGAAAGCTATTTAATATCTACAGACATTTAAAATCAACGTACCTGAAAAAGTCAAAGAAAGTGCTGCTGGCACGTAGCCCATGACGTTCCCAGGTGACCATAAAAAATATCCACAGATTAAAGCAATGACCAGACAAGGCCACTCTGTGGCCACGTTTGGAGTAAGACAGAGACAGGGCCACTCAGCACACAAAAGTGATTAAACACCCCCCCTCTTTTGACCACGTCTGTAATCACTGATCCTTTGCCAATGACATTATTATTGTCGCTTGCCATTGAGTCGACTTACAGCCCAACTTTAATTCTCTTTCCTTCTAGAAAAACACAAGATCCCCCATCACAGACTTGCTCTTGCTTCTAGACAATATCCAACCCAGAACTGCTCCTGCTCCTTTGAATCCTCCCTAAAATTAGCCAGCACAAGCCCATATCCTGTAAAAGCCCCTCCAAACTCCCTCCTACAGAGATGATACACAGTCCCCTGGAGTATTTCCTCCCTTGCTGTGGCTAAGTAAACCTAACTTTTTTTTTGACTACAGATGTGCTTCTGATGGTCTTAGGTCAATAAGCATTAACGTATCTTTAGATCCAGCAATTTCATGTCTAAGATTTTATTCTACAAATAAATTTGCTGAAGAATATAGAGAAATACAAGTGAGTATATTCCCTGCAGCATTTTTGTAATACCAAAAAACTGAAAATAGCCTACATGGACATGATGAGGGACTAATTAAATTAATTAGAGTTTAGACAATAATAAGGAGCCCTGGTAGCACAGTGATTAAGCACTCAGCTGCTAACTGAAAGGTCGGCAGTTTGAACTCACAAGCTGCTCCAGAGGAGAAAGACCTGGTGGTCTGCTCCAGTGAAGTTTACAGCCTAGGAAACCCTATGAGGCGGTTCTACTCTGTCTTATAGGGTTGATAGGAGTTGGAACTGACTTGAAGGCAGTCAACACAACAACACCATAGACAATAATGGAATAGTAGGTCCTGTTAAAAGAATGAGGTAGATTTGTGGATGGGCAAGGAAATATGTCCAAAATAAATTAAGTTTAAAAAGCATGCTGTAGAGCAGTATGCACAGCATATGCCCATTCATAGAAAAATTGTAAAGAAAAGGGTATGTGTGTGTTTGCACACATGCTTATATATGAGTAGAACATTTCTGGAAAAAACAGGACATCTTAAGCACTGGTTCCCTTTGTGGGTGAAGACTTTACTTTTTACTTCATATCCTCCTGTGCTGTTTGAATTTTCTCTCTGTTTTATACCATGAGAATGTAAAAAAATTTTTTTTCAGATAATTAGAGTAAATAGGAAAAGCATTTATAAAGTTTAAAAAATTATATCTGCTTTATAAGTACTATCACAGATTAGAGTTCTTAAAGTATAGCCCATTATTTATAGAATCACAAAAATGAAACATTTTTGTAAAAGCTGGGGTCTGTACGTAGCCCAGCATCTCACCAAAACTCTCATGGGGATCTCACATCTGGTAAATATAAAGCTAAAAGCAGAAGACCATGATACCTGCTTAGAAATATGATTTTTAAAGGGTACATCCATGGGATGGACTAAAATGAACTGACAGTTTTTAATCGAAATCGAACTGACATTTTTCTTCCTGCTTACATAACTCCCACTAGGTGGCAGCAAAGGTTTAAAACAATAAGGAAAATGCTGGGTGATAGAATTTTTTAAGCAGAAGATAAACTTCAGAGGTGGCTTTTCAACTCTATTTAAATGGAGACTGTTGGGCTCAGGGAGGCTGGAGGAGTTATTCCAGGTCTCCTTGCTACAAGAGCAGCGCAGTCTAAGGAGGTAGATGGTGTGGGGATTGTAGAACTCGGGCTCTGGAGTCAGGAAGACTGGGACAAGTTACTCTGTCTAGACCCTTATTTCCTCTTCTGTGAAATGCTAATAATACCCACTTCCTAGGAAGAGAAGAGGTGGTGCATTGTGAAGTGCTTTGCAGAGCACCTGGAATGCTTGGTACATGTTAGGCACTCAGCACAGCCTCCCTTTCCCTTGGTTAGGGGCAGAGCTGGGACGAGAAAACAGATTTCTTGACTCTTAAGTCTTGCTCGCTTTATAAGCACCTTAGTGTCCAGAAATTTCAAAGCTATGAAGGACACAATTTAAGAACAATAAGGACCAATATGATCATTCTGCACTGAGGGCTTTCTATGAACGAGGCACTATGTGATGAGGGCTTTACAAACATGGTACCAGCTAGTCTTGCCAATCCTCCCAGTCGAGTGTCCTGCAGTCTAGAAGCCCTCTGATATCATAGGTGGTGTCTTATACCTCTCTGATCCTCAGCGCCCTCCACAATGCCCCATGGAGGGGGAATGCTCTATAACTGATTTTGATAATTACCTTCAAAGAAGGCAAACAACCCACCAAATGCTGAATACCTAAAGCCAGCCAGCTGGTAAAGTTGGGCTGGAAGTAGAGGCTGGAGTTGGGTCTCCTTCATCTCACACCTTAAGACATAAATCAAGCAAATCAACAAAGAACATCTCCTAGAAAACGGAATACCGGCCCACAACAGCTGACCCATAATAATCTGGTCTATTCCACAGAGCCTACACATTAATCTCTAGACAAAACCATATTCTTCGCTTAAGCCTTACATCATGCTGGAAAAGATGTAGAGAATAAATAGTTATGCTGGATTGTTCATTCTTCCCATGCTCAGTCTAAATGAGCTCTTGTATAAAGAACAACGTGTCCTACTCTGTATCTTCACGTTTTTCAGCAGTTGAGAAAATTGTTTCCACATCACTGAAGCAGCTGCTGATAAATATAGAAAGCTGGTGATTGCCACTGGAATTATTGTCAAAGTCAGAAACAGGTGAATATGGAGCAGCACCAAGGAAATAAAACCCATTAGCAACCTGCCAACCTTCCACCAAGGAAAAATAGTGACCAAGTGGGAAAAACAAACCAAAAACCCCTAAACACTTTGCCCCAAACCAACAGAAAAGGTGGGATTTGGCTACTCGTGTCCAAGTGAAACTAACATCCAAGTACACACCTGGTTCCATATTTACATCATTTTGTTCAAAGGCAATCAATATCCTTGAGAATACAGATCTCGTCTCCTTTAAAATAGTGATTTTTTTTTTTTGGCACAGGGCCATGGACACCTGGGTTTCAAAGGTATTTAAGTTGAAGAATGGGACATGTGGCTCTCGGGAAGGAAACTGGTGTTCTCTAGCTAGCTAAAACGGATGTCATTGCTTGGACAACACTTATGGTCCTGTCAGCCCGGATACCTATGTGCTCCTTCAGAACTATTTCTGCCTTCCTGGAATTCCCCTTTTAGGAAGAGGAAGGGCCAAAAATGTCATACTCTGTGAAGATTCCTTTCCGGAAAATCAGGCTGACAACATGGAGCTATAGAAAAGAGAGGGCCTTTCTGAACTATGAGGTAACAAAATTCCCATTCATCTCAACCTTCCAGGCCTGGAATCACTAATGATGGTGGTAACTACTATTCAGAGGCCCCTGGGTGGTGCAAATGGTTAACATGCTAGGCTGCTAACTGAAAGGTTGGAGGTTCAAATCTACCCATAGATGCCTTGGAAGAAAGGCCTAGTGATTTACTTCCAAAAATTCAGCCACTGAAAACCCTATGGAGCACAGTTCTACTCTGACACACATGGGGTCGCCATGAGTCAGAGTTGACACCACAGCAACTGGTTTCTGGCTAACTACCATTCAGAGCAGCTACCCATGTACGATCCAAGCTTCCAGAATACAGAATAGGACTTTTCCTCACTAGAAATTTTCGGCCAAGGTTTCGGAGTTGAGGAGAATGGTGGTAAGTATCCTATTTTCCAAAAAAGCATGCTAGAAATATCCCTGCAGGCCTTCCTAAAGACAGTAGAATCTATCAACCCCTACTGTTTCCCCACCTCCAGATACAGAAAAGAAGAGAATCAGCAGGGAGCTATGCACACGGCTGGGGTGGTGTTTCCCTCCACTCTGCCATGACAGGGTTTAGAGGACCCTGCAAGAAAGGCAGACCAGCCTGGATGTTTACCCCATGGGGACGCTCAGGTGCTGGTCCTGCCATCAGACACAAGAGAAGCTCAGTGGAAGAGCTCTTGGGACAAATTACTTGTGTATCCTGGAGCTTGGAAACATTCATGAACAAAAAGCCTGGAGGCTGGGCAATTCAGAAGGCAGGAAGCTGGCTGGAGCCGCCCTTGAAGGCAGAAGTGGGGGAAGCGTGGGGATGCACAAGTGGTTCATGGATGGTACCCAGGCCCAGGCATCTTGAGTGAACCCACCTGAGAAAGCTGCTTGCTGAAGGAGGGGGGCCCACTTGGCTAGAGGCTATGAGGAGGCTATGAGAGGGCAGTAGCAAAGTCTGGGAAAGGGGAGTAGGGGGGGTGGCAAGATGTTAGCCAGAACTTGCATGCCTTTGTCAAGGAACTCATAATGGGTCCCACAAAAAACCTGTCATCAGCCAGGATTAGTCGAAAGAGAAGCATGACTATGCCAGTGTTATAATACCCCTCTACCTCTAATTCTCCTCCCCTGGCCAGAGAGGCCAAAGGAGCCACAAGCAGGCTAGGAAGGAGGTGTGCCCCCTTCCTCATTGCAAGCCTCCAATTTGGGTGGAGCCTGAGCTGGGAAGAGACAGGCATCTCTGGAATGGATATGAGGATAGAATTTGAAACTGAACTAATTTTTAAGAGCTGAAAGTGACCAGAAAACTATGGGATCTGCCTAAGATAGTCTTAAGGGATGGGAAACAGGTCTCTGATATATGATAATAAAAGTAGCAACAGGAAAAAAAAAAAAAAAAAGGCTCTTCGTTGTTTTTGCCCCCATGTGTTTTACCCCATTCAATTAACCTACCGGACAACTCACAGTGGTTAAGGACTTGGGAGTCAAAGAGACCCGGAGTCAAACTCCAGCTTGGCCACTGAACTGAGGGACCCTGGACAAGCTAGGTAACCACTGGCTTCAGTTTCTTCCTCTGTAAAATGGGTAGGTTCTGGGGTCATTGTGAGGATTAGAAGGAATATGTGTCATCACCAAGCAGAGTGCCAAGCACACAGTAAACACTCAATGCCTCTGAGTGTCCTCACATTGCAACAATCCAATACCATCTACATGTCACTCTTCCCCTTTGAAGAAAAAGGTCCATGCTCAGCAGCTGGGGAAGGCGTTTTGGTTTCTCTGTCATAATTATCATAATATGAACATCTTATGTTACTCAGCTTTTAACTTTTGAAAGGTCTTAATGTCTGCTATCTCATTCCACCCTTGGACCTCCCCACTAGACTGGGAGGACAGCTATTACACACATTTTACAGACCTGAGAACATTTTAGAGCCAGAGCGATCCTGAAGACCACCTGATAAACTTGCTTCATTTTACACCGAGGACACTAAGGCCCAAAGTAGGTCTGGGTTTTGCCCTAAGCTACACAGCTAAACAGCAGCTGAATAGACTGCTGAGCCTGTGTCTTCTCCTCCAGTGCACATGAACCTGGGCCTTTAAATCCTACAGGGTTTCTTGGGGTTTTAAACCCCCAAACATGGGTTTGTTTCCTTGGCTGTTCCACTGTAAATGGGGGAAAACAAAAACAAAAAAAACAGCCAGGATGAAAGAAGAACACGAGATACTCACTGGAGGATAAAGAAGGGATAACTAGAGAATTATTGCCAAATAATATAAACTGTAAAAGGGACCAGAGAGCAATTTTACTCATCTAATTGATGCTTACTGAGGTACTGTGAACTGCTCCATAGGGTTTTCAAGGAGCGGTTGGTAGATTTGAACTGCCAACCTTTTGGTTAGCAGCCATAGTTTGCTGTAGCTCTTAATCACTGCACCACCAGCGCTCCTTGAGGTACTGTAATGTTATGAAACAGCTACAGAGATCAGAGGCAGTTCAGAGCATTCCCTTCCTTTACTATAAAACTTTTAAAATTTAGAATAAAAAAATGAGTCAAGTTTCAGTATTCAAACTGTTTCCCAAATAACTTCTACAAAATCCACGCTTTCTCTAAATACTTCTTTTAAATTATAAAAGAAGAAAGAAAATATTTTTCATAAGCAAAGATTAGTGCAGAAGTGCATGGCTATCCAAGTGGAGGAAAAATAAATAGAAACAGAAAAACATTTCAGATTTAGTTTGTTATTAATAGACAGTTGAGTAAGACTTTGGAGACTCTCTAAAATATGCAAGTGGTGTCCTTTTAAGAGACTGTTAACTAGAGGCACTTATCCCTGGCCAGGACTCAATCTAAGGAGCTTTGAGGAAGAAAATAAATTTAAGTCCCAAGGTTGGGTGAACTTGAGGTCCTGAATCTCATGACATCTTATCTTGACATTCAATTGTTCCTACAGGACATGGATTCCCCCATTATCTTGTGTGATAAAATAGTGAAAGTACAACGCTAGAGAATAGTTGCTCTACCCAAAATAGAGAGAAAGAAGTAACACAGGAGAAGGGTGACCTCAGTGTGGGTCAGGTTGTGTTAGGCTGTTAACCAAATGCCTTCAACACGAGGCTTCAACACATGGCAGATTAGCCTCTGCCTCAGGGATTCCTGAATGGGAGTAACTGTCTGGAGGCACAGAGGGGCTGCCCATTTGATACAGGACACATATTCTCCAGTTTGCTGGGGGTCCCACCTCCATATTGTCTAAGTGTCCACTGCCACGTATTATCACACTTGAACTAACATCCTGCATCGTCCTGGAGTTCGCGACTCATGGATTAAAAAAAAACAAAAAAAACTAGACTTTCCATATGTTATTGCTGATAACGAGTAAACCTACAGTTTTCAGATGTCCAAGGTATAAAGGATCTGGGCATCTGAAAATCTTTCCTGGACCAAAAAGGCCCCATCATTTGGTAGTGATAAGAATATCAATCTAGCAAGCAGACATTGCTGAATGTTGAACCTTCGTCTTCTTCTGGGCTGGTGATTGCTGTCAGGCCCCAAACCAGATGTCCATGCATTGACAAATATTGACTGGCGAAAGTTCATGTTTTTTTCAGTTAAACCAAGTCACTGAAATGAGTCCACACTTTTCTTTTTTAGCATGTCATCGCAAATACCATGGGTACAGGGTCAACATAAGAAGGGCAGAGAGAGGGAGAAACACAATGTGGAAGTGCATATTTGTTAGGCTAAGCACATTTCAAGAATTAATATAAAAAATGCTCTCTAACTTCTGAAATTCTATGCTGTCATTAGCCAGAAAAGCAATATGAGGTCACAGGATAGACACTGGGTGGGGGGAGTCAGAACTTTCACATAGGAGCGATAAATTTCTACTCTATAGCAATGGAGGCCACAGTGCTATAAACGATTTGTAGCTCAGCTTCACTAAGAATGACCCAGAATTATTTTGAAAGGCTAATGTGGTGCCTGAATATGTGACCTTGAACCAGATTTTCCATAACCACTCATGTCCCTGCTTAGGTCAGTGGCCTGCTGTGCTGTTTTGATGGCCATGATGGGAATATTGTGAGCCAGAGTGGCCTCCCACAGGCTATTTTAAGTGAAGATTCTTGTCGTCTTTGGAAAACAACGCTGCACAACAAACACGTTTTCATGGGCCATGACAGCAACATATTATCAGCCTCCGTCAGGAAGGCTGAAGGCAAGCTCAGCAGCAGCTGTTTTCTAAGTCCTCTATAATCTGATATTTGTCAATAAATCCTATCCTTCTCCCCGTCCAAGTGTAGATCACATATACTTACAGGGTTTCAGTTATTTTGGCCACAGTTTTCATAAATATAAACCACTGACAAATTTCAAACTGCCAATTCTAATCCCTTCACCGGTGCCCACAAAATCCTGTTAGGAGTATTATGAGTTCTCAAGGTCAGGAAGCCCTCTCCTTCACTAGTACCGGGTGTATTTTTGTTCCATATTCATGATTGGGATCTGAGCAGAAAATTAATAAGAGCTATATCCTTCCTTTTCCTCTCAACTAACTGATTAAGAATTTATTAACCAGGAACATCATGGCTAACCTGTGTCCTCGACACTGTTGATGCTCTTTTCTGGACTGCGATCAGAAAACTGTGAGGCAGACTTCCACCAGCAGGCTGAGCAGTGGTCCCATAGTTTCTGCTTAAGTTAGGACCAGAAATGGAGTAAGAAACCAAAACCAAACCAAACCCGTTACTGTCATGTCGATTCCAACTCCTAGCGACCCTGTAGGACAGAGTAGAACTGTGCCATAAGGTTTCTAAGACTGTAAATCTTTCTGAAAGCAGACTGCCACATCTTTCTCCTGCTGGGTGGCTGGTGGGTTCGAACCACTAACCTTTCAGTTAGCATTTAACCACTGTGCCACCGGGGGTCCTTGGGGGAAGAAAAGGGGTCACAATAGGAGAATGACCAGAGTGGGAGAGGGAACAAACAAGTGAGGAAGAAAGACAGGGGCGCCAGCCGAACGCTGCTACCTGCAATTACCTGAGGTGCTAGTGGTGCCCACGCCACATGAACACTCAGGGACACCTGCCCAACAGTTTCCAGGAGAGGATTCAGAAAATTAGCAGCCACTGTTTTCAAGATTTGGGTACAGCCCTTAGCAAATCCACTTTCAAAATTGTACCAAGAAGGTTTGCTTTAACACCTTGAGCTGACTTCCCTAATTTAGTTGTAAACTTTAACCTGCCGAGGAGTTCGTAAAATTTTTAACTGGCTGTTCCCACCCCACTCCCTGCCCCCCAGCACATACTGGCTCTTGCCAAAGAGGAAATCATACTCGAGTTCTATGCCAGCTTCTCAAGATTCAGTGGTCATTAGCAAACGTCGGTTCATTTACTCTATTCCAAAGGCGGGAAGGAGAAAAGAAGGGGTCGAATGTCAGTTTCAGGACCTTCATCATGGGACCTATCATTTAATACCCACACGGCTGAAGGTCACAGCAAGGGCAGAATACAGTGAGACATCAGTCTGGAATGGGCCTTTAATTTTATTTTTTAAAATTCGCATTATTGTATCTTTAATGTACTTTGCTTTGAAAAGGTAATACACACACATAGTGAAAAATATTTTTTTTTTTTTTGGCAAAGTAAAAAGTAATCGTCCTTCCTTCCCTATCTCCCAGCCCAATAGCAAGTCTCAAATATCAGGTCTCAGAGACAATCTGTATAAATACACAAGTATAGGCATACACAGAAGTCCTTTTGAAGAGCTAAAGTTCCACTGGGGATTGAAATGGAACTGGGAAACGATCACTGTTTTAAACATTAAAATTCTAGTTTTTCCAGTAAGTTATTAGGAGGTGTGGGTTTTATTATGTAAGCGGCAGATCTGCTGAAACTAAAACAGGAAATAACAAAATGCCATTAACATACCGCTCGCTGAAAGCACTTTTTAATTAGCCCTTTTGTTGTACCCATTACCTGTAGAGCAAGAACCTTTCTCCCTTTTCTGCAACTGTGATAACCAGGCTCAAGTTAAGTGAAAAGATGTGCCGCTCTGGAATCTTTATGTCTGACACACAACTGTTAGAGATTCACTGTGAAAAATCTGGACATTAATATTCCTCTTTGCAACATACCTCATCTCTCTGTAATGAATCTCTGGTGACTACGCCGATTCCAAGCTGTCTCAACACCCACTCTATACCCAATAGAATGATATTCCCCAAAAAAACCCATTGCTGTCCAGTCAATTCCGACTCATAGAGACCATACAGGACTATGGGGTAGTTCTACTCTGTCCTATAGGGTCGCTATGAGTCAGAATCAACTTGAGGGCACCCAATCACAACAACAGAACTGCCTCATAGAGTTTCCAAGGCCGTAATCTTTACGGAAGCAGACTGCCACATCTGTCTCCTGCAGGGCAGCTGGTGGGTTTGAACCACCGAGCTTTGGTTAGCAGCTGAGCACTTAACCAACGAGTCACCAGGGTTCCTTAAAGTAATATTACTCAGCCATAAAGAGAAATGGAGTCCTCATACATGCTACAACATGGATGAACCTTGAAAACATCGTGCTGAGTGAAATAAGTCAATTACAAAAGGACAAATATCATATGATCCCACTCATGTTAAATATCTAGGATAGGCAAGTATATACAGATGAAAGTTCATTAGTGGTTACCAGGGGTGGGCACGAGAAAGAGGGAAAGGAGGACTCAATGCTTAGGGGACACTGAGCTTCTGTTAAGGATGATGATATAATTTACAAATGGATAAGGGCGATCGTTAAATAGCATGATGAACATAATTGATGCCACTGAACTATATACATGTAAACATTGTTGAAAGGTCAAGTGTTTCGTTACATATATATTCACCACAATAAAAAAAAGAGTGATATTGAAACCATCACATCAGGTTAGAATTCTAAGATCAACAGAGCAGGGTCTTTCCAGGATCTCCTCCAGGACAGCGCTGGCTTTGCAATGCCCGGAGAGGTGTGGCTGCCCTCCAACATCACTCAGAGCTGGGGACATATATTCCCTAACACTTCTACCTTTTCTTAAAAAGCTTGTTATTCTGTCATCAACCAATTTATCTGAAACAATAAATAACCTCCCCTCCTCTTTTATTAAATAAGGGGTATGGGGGGAACGTTGGGAAATGAGATTAGAAAGTGAAAGTTGAGTTTCCACGTGCCTCCCACGTGCTCAGGCTATAGCTGTTTACTTCTACAAACCTAGGAAAGGCCTTCGAGCAGCAGTCAGAACTCAGCCCTGCAGACCTGGCAGCTGAGATTTACTCCCTGCACAGCTCTCCCGGGACACCATCAATGCACACACTACACTAACATTCGTGCGCTTGCTATGTGCACATTGCTCTCCACAAAGAGCAAAAAAAAAAAAAAAAAAAAATGCAGTCTTTGCCTTTGCACGGCTCATAGTCTGACAGGAAAGATAAACAGAGAGAGCTAACAGTGCTGTGTATGTATTACATGTGGTAATAGCTGCCGTAACAGAAAGGCAAAGCACAGCTTTCACCAGGACACGTGAGAGCTGGTCGGCTACAAAGAGGCCCAAGAAACCGCAAAGCTTCTGGCCTTTTGTGTGACACTCAAAAAATAAACACTTTGTGAAAAGAAGACACGTGAACAAAACACAACAGGAAGAAGTTACGCATGATTGTACATATCTCTACAGAGCCATATCTTGAAGAATGCTTAGCAAAATGTTAATAGAGGTGAGCTCTTGGCGATGGGATTGCAGTGCCTTTTATCTCCTTGTCTGTACTTTTCTGTAATATCTGTATTGTTTTATAACCAGCTTATCATTACACAATAAAACCACCGAAAATGAGAAGATTGTAATTACCGCTGTTCAGAGGTAGACAAGGCTTTGATTCAATTTCCAGAATGTTTATCTTGGGCTTTATGTGCTAGGCCTTATATAAGAGAGAAAGTCAACAGGGAGGGTCTTTATGTTCAAAGAGTTCTTTGTCTTGAGGATGGGAGGATAGACACAGATGTAAACGATTAAAATGCAATAGATTATGTATTGATGCTGGTACGTACACACCGTGACAAATGTGCCGCAGTAATGTAAGATGCTGACAACGGGGGAAGAAGCTGGGGGCAGGTTATATGGGAATCTCTTGGACCATGTTTTTTTTTCTTAACTTTTCGGTAAATCTAAAACTATCTAAAAAATGTTTTAAATGTAATGAAATAATATGTTAAGTGCTAGAATAGAGGTTATGTGCAAAGTACTATGGGAGTTGAGGAAGACCTGACTGGCTTTGCCTGGAGAGGTCAAGAAAAGTTTAAAGGCTTTAAAACATTTTTTTAGAATCGTTTTAGATTTACAGAAAAGTTACGAAAATAGTACAGGAGTTCTCGTATATAATTTTGTCACAGTGTGTACCAACATCAATGCATAACCTACTGCATTTTAATTGTTTATATCTGTGTCCACCTTCCCTTCCTCAAGATAAGGAACTCATATAGGCAATTTGGACCTAAAAGAATAAGTCAGCTATGTGCCTGGTGAATAGGGGGTGGAAGAGATTCCAGGCAGAGGCTAGAAAACGAGTAAAGGCGTGGACACATGGAAGAACATTGGTTTGGGGCAACATGGACAAGTCTAAGGTGGTCAGTGCCTCAAAGAATTATAGACATGTGGGGGAATGAGGGTAGACGCACGAGAAGTGTGGGTTAGTGACAGCTGCTGAAGGGCCTTGAACATTAAGTGAAGAATTGTGATCTTTATTTTGTAGGCACTGGAGAGTCATATTCACGCATGGATTAATTTATTATTAAATCAGCAAACATTTATTGGGCTCCTACTACATGCCAGGCTGTATACTAGAAACAAAGAATTCTAAGATAAACAGAGCAGGGTCTTTCCAGGATCCCCATCTTTAACAGATGAGCACTTTGGAAAGAAATTCTGACAGAACTGTTCAAGGTGACCCGGCTCGGAAAAGACTGAGAGGCAGTTGTCCTGACAGTAAAGCCATGCCAGGTGCGATGTGGGGACCATTTCACCGGGCAGATTACTTTTCTATTTCCAACATGGTTTAACGTGGAAAAAAAAGATTTAATTGGTTAAGTAACTAAAACTTGACCTTGCTCTTGGAAAGCTGAAATGAGCATTGAACAGGAGGGCTAGCACTCCAGGTAACTACCCTCCCTGGTAACCTTCATTTTCAACCCAAACACCTTTGGTTAATGTTTGATGACTTCTGAGAAGATCAAAATGGGCAAAGTTTCTTTCCCTGGCAGTCATCCTACTCCAGAGAAGCAGGAAAACAGACAGAACTGGAATTTCACAACCTTCCAAACCTCTCCAACATTCTCAGATTTGAAGTAGGGTCAGAAATCACTGCTGTGAGTGCTCCAAATGGAGGGGGTCCTGCTTTGGACTTCCCAAAGAGAAACTTGCTTCTGATGGCTCTGGTGGGTGAGCTCCTCACATTACTCTAGAGCTGAAATCACAGGTGGGAACAATTATGGTCATTTCCTTCATATAAAAGCTTTTGCAGGTAAGTGAATTTCTTCAGATTAGTGAAAATCCACAGATTTAAAGTTTCACATAAAAAAATGTCTTTATTTATATTCCCAGCTTACTCATGTGGATGTAGTCCTTGACTAGAAAAATTCCGGGGCAATGAGTGATCTCCTCACATGGGTGTAGAATCCCCAGCCCTGTGGTGAAGGTAACATGGAGGGCAGGAGCCCTGACCAGCATCGCTGCGTGTCTACTTCTCCTACCGTTTCCCAAAGCTCACAGAACAAGAACTCAATGCACTTTAACTAGAAGGATCCCAACGAACGCAATCCCCACATGGTACAGAGGAAGGGGACCCTCTGGGAAATTTTGGCATGAGGACCCCGACAAACCCTGGGAGCACTGAAGACTAAGGAGAAATGACGTGGAGAATGAAAGCAAAGGACATTATAGAGATCCAAGCAGCCTGCCTCTGTTTTTGCCTCCAAGGTTCTTCCTAATCTCTGTGAGCCTTCCTGCTCTGGCATGGTATCTTTTTTTGTTGTTGTTGCTGAAAATGTACACAGCAAAACATACACCAAGTCAACAATTTTTACATGTACAGCTTTTTCAGTGATGTTGACGACATTCTTCTGGTTGTGCAACGTTCTCACTCTCCTTTTCAGAACTGTTCCTCCCCCATTAACATAAACTCACTACCCCCTAAGCTTCCTATCTAACCTTTCGAGCTGCTCTTGTCAATTTGATCCCATGTAGATAGTTCTTCCAAAGAGTACAACTCTGGCACGCTATCGTAAACAGTTGATAGTTCATAAATGCTTGCTGATTATGAAGAGGATGATGATGTTATAGCCTATTCTTTTCTCATCTACTTTTGTACCGTCTTTGGAACTCCATACTACCAGCTGGAGTCAAGTTGATTTCGATCCCTATAGAGTAGGGACTGTCTTACACAAAAGTTCAGAAATCAATGCCTGAATAGTAAGTTACTGTCTTATAAGTATACAGTGCTTTAATATATTTATTCGTTTAACCCTGTAAGGTGGATACCTAGTACCACGCCATTTTACAGATGAGGAAATGGAGAGCAGAGAGGTAAAGAGACTGCTCACAGTACACAAGATAGGAAATGGCAGAGCTAGAACCTGACCCCAGGCAGATCTTCATCACCCCACCTATTATGTGCCTCAGCAGACAATTCTCACTCCGCCTGCAGATGATTTTTTGAGAGTGATCACACAGGTAAAGGAAAACTTTCTTGCAACTATTAAAAGTTACTGCACCAAATAGAAAAGTAAAATAATTGGAAAACTCTTTTCTCCCTTTAAAAATGATCTATATCTGAAATGACTTAAATTTGGTCCGAGTAAAGCATTTTCCCCACACCTGTAGGAGTGTTCCAATTGCAGTTGAAATAATGACAGCGCTATACATAGAAGGGGAAAGGAGAAGAAGATGGGTTTGGATGTGTTTGCGTGTGGGCATTCATCACGTCAATCAGCCCAGCCCACATGCAGTCAGACGCTACTCAGCCGCCCTTTGAAATGGAAAAGGCGATTGTAGACAACAGCCCACTCCAGCTCAGATGCCTAAAATAGACATGGGCTCTGTCGGCAAAGACAATCCAAACCCCGTTCCCTGTGCTTCTAGCTTCTTGGTCGCTGTACACAGACTTCACCCCCACACCCTTCCTTAACCCCTGGGAACTCAGTCCTTCAAATTACCAGTAAATACATAGAGAAAATAGAATGAAATTAAGTTTTAGAGGATTATGCTCAATATTTTGGCAGAACATAATGTCTTCTGTCCATAAAAAATTTTTTTAGTTATGGATCAGCTGGACATAGACAATTGATTATTTTTTATTAGTAGTAAAAGTTTAATTAATGGTCACACACCCTTGTTACGTAAGTTTTATTATTATCTCCATTTTATGTAATCTTTATTGCTTATTGAATTGAAATTGCATTAGACTGGATGCAGCAACGGTTTTATCTAATTCAGGGGCATTCACATTTTATTGAAGTAGTCTGTTTATATGAGAAATTTCCTGATAGTTCCCATTTGCCAAATCACGATACAACAGAGAGGCTACTCTGGCATGTGGAAAGAGCACTGTCGTTGGAGTTAAAACACTTGCATATATCTGCACGAGTCAGGTCATTGCTCCAAGGCTCAGTGCCCCCATCTTTGAAAATAAGAGTGACAGCTATGTTATAAAAGATATATTAGGGACAGCAATATGGAATCTAGAGCAAGACAGCCTGGGTTTGAATCCTAGCTCTGCCATTTACTCTCTGTGGACCTTGGGCAAATTACTTAACCTCTAGCGCCTTTCATTTCTTCATCTGTAAAAAGGGAGTAATATTAGTGTGCAGTAAAGGATTGACTCAGTAGGTCTGGGGTATCCAAAGAAAGGTCTGGTCCTTGACCAGCTCCTGGGAGATATCCTCTAAGCCCTTGGAATATCCTGTCTGATAAGAGTATCTTTGTTTACCTGGGATCTTGGACCATTCCAGATAGTTTATGCTAACAATGTGATTTATGATGGGGACATTGGGCCACCCTGTAATCAGTCTGACTTCTGGAGGGGCTCCATGCCCATATGACTGACCCCCAATAAAATCCCTGGACACTAAGGCTCCTATGAGCTTCCCTGGTTGACAATACTCCATATGTATTGTCACACATGGTTGTTGGAAGAATTAAGCACTGTTCGTGCACTCCACTGGGACAGGACAACTCGAAGCTTGTGCCTAGTCTCTCCTAGACTCTGCCCTATGTGCCTTTTACCTTTGCTGATTTTAACCTGTATACTTTCACTGTGATAAACAATAGCCTTGAGTATAAAAACTTTTCTAAATTCCATGAGTTCTTCTAGGGAATCATTGAATCTTAGTGTGATCTTGGGGATCCCTGACACAATTAGTATACATCTATAGGGTGGTGACAAGGATTAAATGAGCTAATATTTGTAAGACAGTTACACAGTAAGTAATATGTGAGTGTTTGAAGAAGAAAATACAATAGCTATAAAGGTTAGAGGAATTACTTTAAGGTAGAAGAAAGCACCGAGCGTAATGCAATAGAGATGCCCTAGCCTCTGAGCAGCTGGAATAGAAATGCTGCATCTCTATTCAGAAAACTCAGAGACTATTTTGTATACATTCTCACTACACCATCACTTAGCTTCTGCTGGCCATTCTTGCCTCTGTCTTCCCTCTCAAACTCCAATTCAGTGACTACGGGAAACCAGCCACCAGATATGAAATAAAACTGTGGTTCAGATGAGCAAACCTGTTTTTGAACAGAGCATTTCAAAGGAAAAAGAAGACGCTGGCTCTCTGATATATTTCATTGACTCTGTGAACATTATCAAGGGAGAACATAAATGTTTCACACTAAAAAAAGATACATTTTCTGCTTCTATTTAGGAAGCTTTGCCAAGTTTAGAGAGTTGCTTTATTATTTTTTAAAAAAGGAATTAAAGTCACACCAGGATAATTTTAAAGTATAGAATATTCTTAAAACATTACAAAATTACAACCAACTGTTTTCTAATTATGCTCCAATGAATTTCAGAAGCTGGCTGAAAATTCCCCATTGCTCTAGTATTTGTGTTCCTGCCTAGTCTGAGTATTTTGCATGTGTGTATCTAGATATAAGAGCTCTTTTTTCCACAGACATCCACACCCACATGCCACACAAATGCCATCTGAGTACTTATCTAAATAGACAAGTACTTGTTAAAAATAAAAATGTTCTGATTGAAGGAATTGCACAGAAATGGAATTCTCTCCACCATGAGCAAAGGAGAAAGCATGATTTGGCCCAACAATTTGCACACAAGCAATAATTATTAAATCTAGTATTAAAAAGGCAACAAATCTGAGTTTGATTACATTTTTACACTTATATTTTTATCATTTATTTTTTATGTTGTATAACATGTATGTCATATAAAAATAGAAAATACAGACAAAGAAAAAAGCATTTAAATAAAAGTTTGAATAACCATTTTGGTAGAGCTGTGACCGGGAAACATATTCCCAGTGTGTACAGACTGAGAGGGCTGAAGGTCTTTAAAAAATATCCCACTTCTGTTTCTTAAACCAAACAACGAGGAGTATTAGGCGAAACAATAAAGAGAGCAATAACCAGGAGTCAAAAGATCTGCATATAATCCAACCTTGTCGCTGAATAACCTGTATGACCTTGAGTAAGCTCATGGGTCTCAATTTCCCCACCTCTCCAAAAAGATGGTCGGGCATTACAAAATGGAGGATGCAACCATTCCCGTCATAGGCCTTGTGGACATGATTTTCTGCTACAGCTGTCATCATAAAACTCTCTTTCCTTAACTAAACTGAAGAATGCCTCCAAAGGTTTTAGGTAGCGTACTTGCAAAGCAATCCCTCTGCGATGGTTTGAATTGCATCCCCCAAAAGATATATTCAAGTCCTAATACCTGGCACCTGTTAATGTGACCCTTACTTGAAAATAGGGTCACTGTAGATATAACTAGTAAGTTACATGCAGTCATACTGGAAAAGAGTGGGCCCTAATCCAATATGATTTATGTCCGTATAAAATGAGAAGAGACACAGACAGACACAGAGGGAACACAGCCATGTGAAGACATGGCAAGGATTGGAGTTATGCTGCTACAAGCCAGGGAACACCTGGAGCCACTAGAAAAAGACAAGTAAGAGTCAAGGACAACATCTTCCCCTTCCGAGAGAGTATGGATCTGCCAAAACCATGAACTTGGACTTCTAGCCTCCAGAATAAATTTCTGTTGCTTTAAGCCACCAGCTTTGTGGTAATCTGTGAAGGCAGCCCCAGGAAACTAATGCACCCTCTCAAACAATGCCTGTGACTGTGCCCACGATGACCTTCCCAATGACCTGGGCCTAGCCTAGTTTTCTCTCTCTGGGCAGGGTACTTAAGAACAGTGACTGTTTCACCCTGAAACCCTACCAGGGGTCTAGCGTTGTGCCTTGCTTTGTAGTTGTTGTCCTACTCTGGCTCTTGCTATTATTTATCAGTAAGTCGTATAAATTCATAACCTAAGGATCCGGTCCTGTGTGTTGAATAAGGTGCATCCATACTTTCATTTTCTCCTTTCCTCCCAGTGGTCAAAATCCAATTTCCATGCAAATACTTTGGCCAGAACATTTTTATTTTCAACCAGCATAAGGCTCTTCTATTTAATGGGAAGATTTGGAACCACTGTTATAAACCACACAAAATTCCTCCGGAGCAGAAGCAGCTTGTCTCATACTTATGCACTGAGACTCGCAGGGCTTAAAGGATTCATTCCAGATCTCCCAAGGATTGGCGAAATACACAAAAACCACTTCCCAATGGCCAGGAAAGGGAGGAGGCGAGACAGAAGCGGCGCTTCCTTGCTTGATGTGCTCAGAACGTTTCACTTAAAAGTCATTAACTGACCTACACCTACCCAAGGTCATTCACTAGAAGAAATAGTGTAATTGGCCACTACTTTTATTTCGGGCAAGTTGGTTCTATTGGGATTCACACAGGTCAGATGAGGCCTTTTCATAAAGAATTACAAATCCCACCATCTATGTGTGGCTTGTTCCCACGCTTTCTTCAGGTCTCTCTTGAGGTGCCATCTTTTAGAAAGGTCATCCCTGACTGCCTGTATAAATGCAGCCCCTTGACCCTACCTCATTTTTCCTTCTAGACTTAATAACCTCTTGGCATAGCAGATATTTTTGTGTGTCTGTATTTATTGTCTACCTGCTCCCAATGGGAAAGCAAGCTTCCTGAGGATGCAGAGTTTATGTTTATGGCTATCTCACTGGTGCAATGCACATGGTAGGTGCTCAGCAAATTATCTGTTAAATGAATAAATGACAGAGATCTTCCAGATGGATAAAGGACTATTTAAGGGTAAGTATAAGTCACCACGGAGTAGTGCAAATGGTTAATGTGCTCAGCTTCTAACTGAAAGGCTGGAGGTTTGAGTCCACCCAGAGGCACCTTGGAAGAAAGACCCGGCAATCTACTTCTGAAAAATCAGCCACTGAAAACTCTATGGAGCACAGTTCTATGATGACACACAGGGTCACCATGAATCAAAACTGATTCCACAGCAACTGTTAATTGGTCTAAGTCACAACATTTGCAACTTGGGGACAGTGGAGACAGACTTTTTAACAGAGAGAACAATCAATTACATCACCTCCAAATGCAGTCACAGCTCAACCTCCATGACCACAGATGGGCATTCTCTAAAGTGAAGCGTCAGAATTCTTTGTCCTTCGTTTAAAGTTAAAATGCACAGTTTGATGTCCAGCTCTTTACGTCTTTTTGAAATAAGGGAGATGTTTTTCACTGCATGGGTTTTAGTGAATGGCTTCACCAAGGATCATGCTTTCCAACTGAAAATGTCTTAGACAGAACTACTTTTGGTTCCAGTGAACAGGCTTTTCCTAAAAGTAGCCAGCTACAGGTACCTGCCTAAGCTACCTTTGAGCTACGAAGGAATTCATTTCAAAGGGTCGCTGGGCACTTACTGCTGGAGCAGGTGGCTTCCTTAGGGCTGGAGGACATCGGCTGGGCACAGAGTTGACAAAGGCAGTCTCTCCCATTGAATGTGACTCGGTCTCCGGGTGGAAACGGGCGCCTGGAGACAGAAAGACATCACCCTCAAGGTTATTCTAGTGATTTCATTGCTTTCCTTACTCTTCTGTTTGCTGCCCTCTGGTGTAAATTCATTTCTTGGAGGAGAACCAGACAAAATGTCTGAAATGCAGTCTTAACCAAGCCAGCCAGCTGGATACAATCCAAACAAATAAATCATTTGAGGGAAGAAGGGAGAGAGCACTGGTTCAACCGCAACCAGACAGTAAAATGGAATGATTTACTCCGCACATTAATAGAAGGATGTTCCAACAAGTCATCAAACAAGGCACACAGAACAGTAAATTTCCAAATGGAAAATCCTTCATGAAGAACTATTTTAAATGCCATGAATTCCTACTCACGCTTCAGGCCCCTCCCCAGGAGAACTGGTCACAAGTCAAGCATTAGCTCTTTCAGCTCTCTGGAGCCACGCCTAATCTGTGACATAATTACACTGAATTAGACTGTGTCTCAGGCAGCTGAATGGATGGCCTGAATGTTTCAGTGTCTGAGACCCTGTCCCTTATAAGCCTGGAGAAATCTGACATACTGTCAATAGGAAATATCTCCATAAGAACTAGTATTAACTTTTCAGAAAGGCAATTTCCTTCCACGTTAGCTATTCAGCAGTAACAGCACATTTTGTGAAAATGCTGTCTTCTGCAAGTATGTTATCAGTTTCTTTTCCTCCCAGTTCAGCAGGCAGACAGCCTGTTTAAAACAGCCACTAATATTGACATACGACAATTTCCATGCCCATTTATTCGCAATCAGCCAATTTGCCAATAATCTTCATCAACATGAGTTTTCAAATGTGTGATACTATCAGTTAGGAAATGTAAAAAACTTACAAGCCAGACGCTGTCACAAATGGGGGAGTCAGAAGCAATACTTAAGGACAAGTTCAAGCTTCTGGACATCGTATTTTAGTTTCACAGCCGCTCTCTCTCTGTAAGTTGCCCCTCTGCTGCCTAACTATAACACACAACACACACATAAGTAAATGTGGACTTAAAACAACTCCATAAATTGGCTTGGTACTAGTGATCAAGGAGACTTCTAAATTCTTATATCCATGGATTTTACAAGTCCCGAGGAGCAGAGGTCTTCTCTCCTCTCCTGGTGCTCTGTCACTTTCCACCTTGTACAGATATGGCCCAGAGAGGTTCACTGAGATGTCTGGATTACTCAGTGTCTTAGTTATCTAGAGCTGCTATAACAGAAATACCACAAGGGGAAGGCTTTAACAAACAGAAGTTTATTCTCTCACAGGCTAGAAGGCTAGAAGGCTAGAAGTCTGAATTCAGGGTGCCAGCACAGGGGAAGGCTTTTTCTCTCTGTCAGTTCTGGGAGAAGGTCCTTGTCATCAATCTTACCCTGGTCTAGGAGCTTCTCAGCACAGGGACCCCAGATCCAAAGGACACGCTCTGCTCCTGGCACTTCTTTCTTGGTAGTATGAGGTCCCTCTCTTCTCTGCTTGATTCTCTCTTTTTATATCTCAAAAGAGATTGACTCAATACACAACCTAATCCTGTACATTAAGTCCTGACTCATTAACATAACTGCCTCTAATCCTGCCTCATTAACATCATAGAGGTAGAATTTACAACACATAGGAAAATCACATCAGATCACAAAATGGTGGACAACCATAGAATACTGGAAATCATGGCCTAGCCAAGTTGATACACATTTTTGGGGGACACAATTCAATCCACAACACTCAGCTAGGGAGACCAGGCTAGAGGCAGGTACAGGTGGCTAACACCAGCTCAGAACTTGCTCTCTCTTTAACAATCGAAGTCATACTCTGGGGACGCCAGTGGGCCTACTGGTTCATGCTCATTAATTAAACCTAAATAAGCCTCAAATCTGCTCTGTAAGAAGGGCTTAGAGTTTATATGGACCAGGGTCCCCCAATCTGGCTGAGTAACACTGTACTTGAGAACCCCCCACCTTCCCCCCTCCCCCAACTACTATATCAGAATCAGGGTTTGGTTTTGGGTAGGAAGGCTAGAAATGGGTATTTTTAAAGAAACCCCCCACTCCAGGGGATGCCAGTGATCAGCCAGGTTTGGGGAGCCACTCTCATCTAGTCCACGGCCTCTTATTTTACAGATGAGGCAATTGCCTTGGAAAGGTTAATACACACAGCTCTCAGTCCGGCAAGCGGGACTAGAACTTCAGTCTCCTGAATGCCAGCCCAGGGCTCTTGAGCATGTGTGCTACAGCCTGAAAAGAGAGATGTCAGCATGAAGCTTTGCTTTTGATTAAATACAGACAAAATTTTCATCCATTAAGCCAGAATTTTTCCAAAAAATTGCGATTTTTAAAGAATGTAATTAATTCAGAAATGAGATAATAGCTATCCAGCTATTAAAATAATTTTATTATGGCTATTTCCTCTAAGTCTTATTATGATTTATCTATCAGTATTATCTTGTTAATTAAGTACATAAAATTACATCCCTCTGGCTTAGAAATATGAGATGCTGAAAAACAAAAAAAACACCTCCTTTGTTTTTTAGAAAGGCATAGCAAAATGCAACAAACAATAATCAACACTACTCCAGAAGGCATGGGATTGCTGAATTAGAATTGATCAATACACTGGCTGAAACTTGTTGGTCAGTCTCTTACAGGAATCAAACCATCTTAAATTCCATATGGGTAGTCCTCAAAACACAACAACAACAAATCGTCCCACTCACACTTCACATTTCTCTCTGACTGATCATTTTAATCAAGCTGGCTTGTGAGGTTAGACTGAACCTTGGTAGGTAACAGATGCCTATAGAGCAGAGGCTGGCAAACTTTTTCCCTAAAAGGTCAGATGGTAAATATTTTTTTAGGCTTTGCAGGCAATAAGGTTTTTGTCAGAACTACTCAAATCTGCTCTTGTAGGTGGAAAGCAGCCATAAATAATATGTAAATATATAGGTACGGCTATGTTCCAATAAAACTTTATTTATAAAAACACGTAGTAGGTCTAATTTGGTCCATGGGCTATAGTTTGCCAACTCCTGCTATAGAGTAAATGAGACTATTTTAAATACATGCACGCGTGCACACACACACACACACACACACACACACACACAAGAACTTATACTTCCAAATAAGCTTTATCTTTCTAAGCAATTACTCCATTTCCCTGATGTTGTCATTCTCCAACATGTTTCAAGACTCAGAGCTACTTTCATATTTGGTTTCAAACCACTTAAAATCAGCCATATTACTTCACAGTGGACATCGTATCTAAAGTTTCCCAACTAAGACTGATAATACAGTAGGAAGATAAAGAAATCAAAGGACACATAAGAAAAAGGATTTTGAAGACTAAATACTACTCAAGATAAAAGATGTTGTATCCCAAGCTATAAGAGCCAAACCCAGTATCTCCCTGCTGGGGGAAGATGTAGGCATTGCAAAGACAATCACTTACTTGCAGATAGTACAGGCAAAGCAGTTGGGGTGGTAGGTCTTGCCCAGAGCAGTTACCACCTCTCCTTCCACGAACTCCCCACAGCCATGGCAGCGTGTCCCATACATCCGCTGGTAGTCCAGGGTGCAGAGGTACTCCCCGTTCTTGATGAAGAAGCCCCCTTGTGCCAGGTCACAGCCACACACTATAGAGAGACAAGTTCACATCTGGTCATCATCAGCCAAGTTTATGGGCAGCAGATGCCTTCTACTGAAGGCTGGTTGCTTACTCTATGATCTCAATGGTTTGGGGTTACTGGAGGGAGGGGAGTGGTACAAAGAGCTATTTATTGTTGGGCTCTGATTTCTCTCTTGCATCCCTCCCCCTTTTTTTCCTCTCCCTTTGGGAGTTATGCAATATCTCATAAAAGTAAAATCCATTGGCTAGGTCTCAACTGCTTTTGCAGTATGTCTAAGATTCAGAGGTAATCAAACAGCCTTTGATGGAAAGATACTGTTGGTGAAGGCTGTTTCTAATATGAACAAAGGTATCCCTTGCAGTGCTATTTAGGAAAGGTGCCCACCACTTGCCAACACAACTACTTGGTTTTGGCCAAGATTGTTACTGAGCGGAGTAATAAATTCCCACTATTCCAAAAGCAACATCTGAAATTTCCAGTTTCCATTTTTTCACATGTGGGAAATACTTTCCCATAGTTATGAAAACTTTAGCTGTTTAATTTTCTCTTTGTGGAGTAAGTAGGAGAAGCCAATTATGTATATGTTTGTGTGTATGTGTGTGTGTGTGTGTATGTGACATATATATGTATATGTATCTGTGTATAGAGGCATAGTGGGGAGGGCAGAGGGGGACATTTGCCCCCGGGCACAAGTCCAAGGGGGTGCCTAATGAGGCACGGAATGACATTCCAAGGTGCCACAAATACGAAAGGCACCTGACCAAGGCAGCTGGACAAGAGGAGGGAAGACGTTTCTGCGGACCTGTTGCCGCCATCAACGTCTATTCATCTTGAAACAGAGGAGGAGGCACAACTTTGAGATTGCCCCTGGGTGCTCATTATCCTTGCTACACCCCTGACTGTGTATATATATTGTGTATGTGTCTATATATACATACATATATATGAATTAGTGACAGATGAAAATGAACAGTTATACCAAAAAAGAAAAGGGGACATGTCTAGGATAAAACTGTTGTTCACAACCTCGATACATGCAAAAGGAGATTTGTTGTGTCTAGATTTCGGCATCTCTTTCAAAGCTGTGCAGCTGTGAATTCCACAGACGGTACAAACAAGCAGGTCATGGGGTGCCAGGGGTTGAGGTCTAGTCTACGTGTTCAGGCAAGACCAGAGCAGGTCACAATAATGTCGAAAAACAAAGCCTAAAGCAGCCCATGAAAGTGAAGATTTTCCAGGGCTTAATGACTGGGAAGCTACAGCCAAGGACAGAATCTCCACCCTTTACCTCTCTATTCCCAAGCATCAAGTGACTTCTGTATAATTAAGGGCCTCAGGCAAAGAATCTAGGGTTTTGTTGTTGTTCCTGCAAGCAGCCGGAACAGGCACTCAGTCGGTGGGAAGAGGGTGAGTCAATCGTGAAATTGCTTTTGTGAGGACCTACTAGAAGGCTTCTGGGGTTCCACTGATTAACTCCCACTTACTAATTCATTTAGGTGGACTAATGCTGAGAGCAGGAAGATTCTCACCAAGGTAACTATGCCTCCACCCCGAGTTAGCAGTCTTTACTAGCTGCAAGCTATCAAAGACATTCAAGGTGACAGAACACCTGCAAACAAGCTTTCCACTGTGGATTTATCAGCCTTTGTTTAGATCAACACTCCACAGCTATGATCTCCATTGCAATTTACATCAAGGAACACAAGATTATGGCTTGTGTCCATCATGCCTGAAAATGAACCACCCTATAAATACAACTCTGATCATATTACCAGGAAAACAGCTCAGGCACCACCAGCTGCCTCCCCTAACCTGGCAGGGCCTCCTTCTGCCCCCACTGTTGTCACACCTGCTTCTTCTTACCAAATGTGTCCTGTGAGTCTAGGGAACCCAAACACGGGCTAGTCTCACTCTGACTGCAAATTCCACCGGCAGCAAGAAACACCATCCTATGGATCACAGAATACCTTAGAGATTTTGCTTCAGTATTGTTCTATGTATATCTTATTGTCCCACCATACTACAAGGTACTTTATGGGTAAGAGTCCTCATCTTTGCGTCTTTTGATTCTTCTTCAGAAACACCCAACATGGTATCTAATATAATATTGGAAACACAACTTTTGAACTAAATTGAATCCTGCCTCAAACTTGGAAGGCTCCCATCAATTTCACTCATCAGTGACATCAGCAGTTCCGATGACTCAGTCACTCTTCCAAACCTAGGTATATCTCCAAACCATCAGATGTGACAAAATAATGCATTTGGACTGCTAGAAATTCCCTTTATCATCTCCTTCAATCGCCTGGGCTAGGTTTAAAAATTCACAGACCCTTTATGAAAAGATCTGGTGGCAACAGGGTAACCTTCATGCTAATACAGAATGTTGAGACTGTTTCAAAGCTTATTCTAACTGTTTTAGAAATTCTCCATATTTACTTTCTTAGTTTATATGGCTTTGTGAAATTGGCATACACTCTTCTATATTAATAAAGTATTAGCTTATAGGAACCTAGTCGTTATATGAAGGGTTGTGCACCTACTGTTAACAGTTGCCAAGCTACTTTCTAACTCTGTCCCTTCGCAGTTTGATTTGGCTTAGTCCTTAAATTCAAAGCAGTAGCCCACATTGACTTGTAATACTTACTGTACCCTTATTTCTGGTGGTTTATGTAACAAGGAATCTAGTGTTTGAAAAGAGACTCACAGAGATAGTGGTAGTTAAAGGCTTACACAAGTTGAGAGCACCCAAGAAGTGAGAGGGAAAGTCTATGCCATTAACCCCTGAAAGATACTTAGCATTATTATGTGCATTTCTTAAAGACGGATTAAGGAGCCCTGGTGGCACAAACAGTTAAGCACTCGGCCACTAACTGAAAAGTTGGAGGTTTGAACCCACCCAGCAGCTCTGCAGAAGAAAGACCTGGTGATCTGCTCCCATTAGGATTACAGACTAGAAAATCCTATGGGGCAGTTCTACTCTGTCACATAGGGCCACTATGAGTCGAAATCCACACGACAGCACACAACAAGAACAGACCAGTTACACTTTCAGATTCTTCTCGCTCTTGCCTCCCAAGGCTTTCCTCATTTCCTCTTTCTTCTCCACCTCCGACCACTCCTTCTCAGTCTCTGCCAGACCTTTCAATGCAGGTACCTCCCACAGACCCCATCTCTTTCCTTTATAAGGCCTTCCAGGAACAGAGCTCATCTACTCTCACAGCTTCAATATGACTTTCCACAGAGGATTCTCAAATCAGTCTCTCTCTGTGGCCTCTTCCCCCCTTCGGACCCTTCATTTTAGCTGCCTGCTAGGCAGACATAACATGCCCATCCCAAACCCAGCATTTTCAAAACAGGTCCTATCCTCTCAGCTTCTCTGCCACCCCCTTCTCCAAAACCTTCGGCTATTTTTCTTCTATTCCCTCTGTCAATAAGGAGGTAACACCACTCGTTCTCCCACCCTTACACCAAAATTTTCAACTGGCCACTAAATCCAGCCCATTTTCCCCAAGACATTTCCTTGATCCATTCCCTCCTCTGCCTTCTCACTGTCATTATTCGGATCCTGGCCTTCAGCATTTTTCACACTCAAGTATTAAAACCATTTTATTATAACATTGATTGTACCAGTGAAGAACTGGAAACAATCTTAATTTCCTTCAGTAGAGCAATGGTTCAATAAACTATGGTACATCTAGCTTATGGAACTGGTATAATAAGAATGAATCAGATCAATGTCTATAACCCAGAGGGCTGTTCATTACATATTAAATGAAAAGAATAAATGTCACAGAGTAAAGAATTTTAATAATACCATTTTTTAAAAAGTCTCTGTATAAAATGATACTCGTGAAGAGTGTACTTCTTAGCTCAAGTAGATACAAGAGATTAAATGAGCAGCTCTCATCCAGAGGCAAGATGAGAAGGCAGAGAGGGTCAGGAGCTGGTTGAATGGACACAGGAAATCTGGGGTAGAAAGGAAGCGTGTGCTGTCACAGTATAGGGAGAGCAAGTAGGGTCACAAAACAATCTATGTATAAATTTTTGTATAAGAGACTAACCTGAATTGTAAACTTTCACTTAAAGCACAATAAGAAAAAAAAAATTAAAAAAAAAAAAAGTCTATGTATGTTTTTATGAGAAAGGAAATGTGAGTTAACAAAAAACATCCCAGGCCAGCCTAGCCCACTGCCGTTGAATCAATTCTGACTCATAGTGACCCCACAGGGCAGCGTAGAACTGCCCTATAGGGTTTCCAAGGCCGTAAACCTTTACAGGAGCAGACTGCCACATCTTTCTCCCATGGAATGGCTGGTAGGTTTGAAACATGGACCTTTCAGTTAGCAGCCGAGTGCTTAACCACTGCACCACCAGGGCTCCTTAACACAAACATAGGCTTATTAAATTGGTTATCAGAGGAGGATGAAGAATTATTGACTTTTTCTTTATGTACCTAATTATCAATTCACTTTTAATAAGATGTTAAGAAAAATTATCCAAAACTTGGGAAAAAAGGCAAAAGGAGGGAAGCATGTTCTCTCAATGTCATACTGCAGCATAGTTGAACAGACCCACTCGAGGATTATTTCATTATCCGGGGAACCGGATCTGTGTTGGATGAGCTCTTAGAGATGGCTTGGAAGAAAGGCCTGGTGATCTATTGTCAAAAGATCACAGCCATTGAAAACCCTACAGAGTACAGTTCTATTCTGACACATGTGGGGTTGCCATGAATTGGAATCAACTGGATGGCAACTGGTTTGGTTTTACTATTGACTAGGGCCCAGGGGTTGAGAAATTACTTGTTAACTTGTAGATTTTTGTCCAGTAGAGATGCAGATAATTTCTGTCTGGTTTTATTGTCCTGGTTCTTACAGGAAGGCTAATCAGCTTTATGGAGCCCTGGTGGCAAAGTGGTTAAGAGCTCAGGCTGCTAACCAAAAGGTCAGCAGTTTGAATCCACCAGACACTCCTTGGAAACCCTATGGGTCAGTCCTACTCTGTCCTATAGAGTCGCTATGAGTCGGAATCGACTCAATGGCACACAACAACAACAATCAGCTTTATATTCAACCCAGCCATCTTATTCCAACATTCTTTCTTCAATTCCTTTATAACCCCATTCTTCTCATTCTGCTTTGAACAGTTTTACCATCCTGCTGGTTCTCTCATTAATGAGTCGGAGAAATCTTGGATACAGGTTCATTCTGTATTTGTATGAGAGGCATATACTTAACTTTTTTAACATTACACTTTGAGAAAGCTGTTACTCTTTTTAATCAAAAAATACCTAAAGACAAATGTCTAAAAATAAAAATAAAAAGCTTTGGTCTGTTTTATATTAACAGCTTAGCAAATACTCTCAGCTGATGGCACAAAGCAAAACGTTTACCTCCAAATTATCACTAAATCTCAATTAGCAAGGTCAAATTCCAGTAGGCTATCCTTAAATTTTTAACTCTGAGTGCTCCACTTATCTTTACTTTAGTTGAAAGTTAACATACGGCCAGGGAAAAGCATAAATTCCTTTTCTAAAAACATAGAGCTGCCAGCGGAAGAGATGAAATGCATTACTTCTTGATGATCAATTATTCAAAACACGCCCCACTTAAGGCCCCACTGAATCGGACCGGCTTTGCCATCACTCAAGCATGCCCATGTGCTTTGATGTTATGCTCTTGAATTTATCCTCTGCAAACCATGGAGCACAATTAGATAAGTAGGAATATGTACACCTAAGCAGGTTAATATACAACTGTGGAATTAGCAATAGCCATACTTCAAAATTCTAAATCTTAAAAAAAAAAAAAAAAATAGGAGCTGCCCAAGTAGTAGAGGAGCCCTGGGGGCACAGGGGTTAAAGAACTCAACTAAGTGAAAGGTGGGCAGTTCGAACCCACGAGCCACACCATGGGAAAAAGGTGTTGGAAATCCTTTGGGGCAGTTCTACTCTGTCCTATAGGGTCGCTATGAGTCGGAATTGACTCAATGGCAGTGGATTTGTTTTTGGTTTGCCCACGTAGTAAAAATATCATGGAACAAGAGGGGAACAAAGTATGGAGGCATCAAACAAGAGTAAAAACAGAACAGTATTTTCGTGGCACGAACAGGGCTGTGGCAGCAACTATTTTTTCCAACGTTCTAAAAAAAGCAGTTAACATTTTATGTTCCAACAAATTCATTTCAGTGACATTCTATCTGCCTGTCAACTAGTTCATATTGCCAAGATTTCAGAAGAATGGGTAATACTTAAAATTCTGCCCAAAGGTGGGTTTGGGGTAAAATGCAAAACATATTCTCTTCATCCACATGAGTAGACTGCACGTATTCTCGCTGTGCTGTGGATCTCATGTGGGTTGTAATCAATTCATACTAGTCAGAGAGGGAGGAGCTGTTAAGCAAACATGACCGATGTTACCAATTTACTTTTTTTTTCTTAATAGGCTTTATTTTTTACAACAGTTTTCGGTTTACAGAAAAATTGCACAGAAAGTATGGACAGCTTCCATATACTCTCTTCACTAGCCACCCTTTTGCAAAGTTTCAATGATTAACACCTTGTATTGTTGTTGTTAGGTGCCCTGGAGTCCATTCCAACTCACAGCAACCCTATGTACCACAGAACGAAACACTGCCCGCTCCTGCGCCACCCTCACAATCATTGCTATGTTTGAGCCCACTGTTGCAGCCACTGTGTCAATTCATCTCACTGAGGGTCTTCCTCTTTTTTACTGATCCTCTACTTTACCAAGCATGATGTCCTTCTCCAGGGACTGGTCCCTCCCGACAACATGTCCAAAGTACCCGAGACAAAGTCTCGCCATCCTCGCTTGTAAGGAGCATTCTGGCTATACTTCTTCCAAGACAGATTTGTTCGTTTGTCTATGGTATACTCCACAGTATACTCAATATTATTCACCAACACCATCATTCAAAGGCATCAATCCTTCTTTGGTCTTCCTTATTCATTGTCCAGCTTTCACATACATATGAGGTGATTGAAAATATCATGGCTGGGTTCAGGAGCACCTTAGTTCACAAAGTGAAATCTTTGCTTTTTAATACTTTAAAGAGGTCTTTTGCAGCAGATTTGCCCAAGGGCAATATTGTGGTTTCATGGTGTACGCCTCATGGCAGGAGGCGCCCTTCTGAACTTGCCCCAACATGTGGAGGCCTCTCATGGCTGTGGCCTGGGTTATACTCCCCTCATTCCCAAGTAAAAAGACCAGGTGATCCAGAATTACTACCTTTCTTTTTTTCTTGGTTGTAAAAAAAAAAAAATAAATTATATATATGTGTATATATATACACACATACACATATAAATAAATATATACATATATATATATAGGAGTCCCGGTGGCAGCAGTGGTTAAGAGCTTGGCTGCTAACCAAAATGTCGGCAGTTTGAATTCACCACCTGCTCCTTGGAAACCCTATGGAGCAGTTCTGCTCTGTCCTATGGGGTTTCTATGAGTCAGAATTGACTCGACGGCAACGGGTTTATATACAAATACATATATATATATATATATATACACACACACACACATACATATATCTGACACAACACTTGCCAATTCAACGTTTTTCACATGTATAATTTAGTGATACCAATTACATTAATCACGTTGTGCAACCATCAACAATATCCATTGCTAAAATTTCCATCACCATAAGCAGAAACTCAAAGCTCCCTACACAATGACTCCACCTACCCCCCTCTCTCTCCCAGCTGCTAGTAACCACTAATAAACTTTGGTCTCGACACATTTGCCTATTCTAGGTATTTCATAATGTGAGATCATATAATATTTGTCCTCTTGTGATTGACGAAGTACTACTTTTAACCCTCAGCCAGGTCAAAACCGTGCTTCTGTTACAGGAAGGGGAGGGGTGGGAAGGGGCAATCACTAACCAGATAGTAGACAAGTGTTTAACTCTGGTGAAGGGAAAGACACATACAATACAGGGGAAGTCAGCACAACTTGACCAAGGCAAAGCCATAGAAGCTTCCTAGACACATCCAAACACCTGAAGGGACAAAGTTACTGGGGCTGAGGGCTGGGGACCATGGTCTCATGGGACATCTAGTCAACTGGCATAACATAGTTCATAAAGAAAATGTTCTATATCTATTCTATATCTATATCTATTCAAATATCTATATTTGGTGAGTAGCATCTGGGGTCTTAAAAGCTTGTGAGCAGGCATCTAAAATATATCTGCTGGTCCCACCATGTTCAGAGGAAAGGAGAATGAAGAAAACCAAAGACATGAGGAAAATATAATTCCAAAGGACTTATGGACCAATGAAGCACAGCCTCTACCAGCCTGAGCCCAGAAGAAGTAGATGGTGCCCAGCTACCACCACCAACCCATCTGACAGGGATCACAACAGAGAGTCCCAGACAGAGTAGGAGAAAACTATAGAACAAAATTCAAATTCATAACAAAAAGACCAGATTTACTGGTCTGATAGAGACTGGAGGAACCCCCAAGACTATGGACCCCAGACACCCTTCTAACTCAGAACTGAAGCCACTCCGGAAGTCCATCTTTCAGCCAAAGATCAGACAGGCATATACAACAAACAGTAACACATGTGAGGAATGTTTTTCTTAGTTCAGTCAAGTATACGAGACCAAATGGGCAACACCTGCCCAAAAGCAAAGACGAGAAAGCAGGAAGGGACAGGAAAATTGGACAAATGGACACAGAGAACTCGTGGTGTAAAGGGAAAGGGGCAGAGTGCTGACACATTGTGGGGATTGCTACCAACGTCAGCAAACACTTTGTGTGTAGATTTTTGACTGAGAAACTAATTTGTGCTGTAAACTTTCACCTAAAACACAATAAAATTAAAAACAAAACAAACAGAAAGTCCCTGCTTCTCCTTGTCTGGGACAGCGCTATCCCTGCCCCCTCCCCGGCTGCAAAGTACGAGAGCTGCGGGTTGGGTAGGAGCAGGGTACAGAATTCTCCCATACATACTTGCTGTCCTCTTCCTCCATCCTCTACCCTAATTAAATTTTAAAAGGACTTTATTTCATCAAAGGTGTTATCCTATTCACCTCCTCAAACCCTCTCTTCATAGACAGTACAAAGTTTAGACTTTGACATAGTGTCTTCCCAATCACCAAAATTTCCATTAGCGTGTGGGGTCAGATTTCACAGTCCCTGCTCTGAAAACCCAAGTACTATGTGTTTGTAGTTCCCACACTGCAGCTCCAGCCCAGAGCTCAGAATAGCTCAACAGAGACCCATAAACAATAATGTGAGGGGGCAGCTTCCCACCAGAAATAACTACTTGTTAATGCATCATCCTGGAAACAAATACCATGCCTTAGAAAATATGGTGAAATAATTTTAACATTAGCTTCTAAATGCACATTAAAATCAATCATCATTTCTGGTAAGGAAAGTAGTTAGAAGCTCAACCAGATGGTAAGATGGGTTCCCAAAGCTGGACTGATATTTAATTTGGAGGCTTCATGTGCAAACAATATTAACTATAGCCAGTTCAAGTAACAATGATACTACCCAGAATAATCTCTCTCACTCAACGTACCTTTCTCTTTCCGTTTTAAGATTGGGCCTATAACACAAACACAAGCATTAACATTTTCCATAATAGCCTTGCTTACTTTTAAAATCAGAAATATCAAGTTTTTAAAAATATTTAAAATAGCATGTTGTTGTTAGTTGCCATTGAGTCAATTCCGACTCACAGTGACCCATGGCATCGGGGCTGAAAATATGCACAAGAAGAAATGAAAGGTTGGCTATGCTTAACAGGACCTTGCTTATCCCAGGGAGGCATTTATTTCTCCAACAAGGTCACACATTTGAATTTTGGGTCCACAGGTAAATTTCACTTAGGCCTACCTCCTCTCCTTTCTTTGTCTTCTTTTCAGTTCCCGAAAGGTGAAGGTCATGTATCTTTGCCTTTTACAAACTCTTGGGCACCAGGGTGACAGCCTCAGTGAGAGTTATACATGTGTTTATAAATTGATCCTATAGGAAACTGATACAGGCACGGCTGCATCACCATTTTTACCAGCAACCACAAAAAGCAGTTAGAATGGGGTCTAATAACACTCCTAATGGACTCTTTTTCTCCAGTCTTTCCCTCGCCCAACTCATGCCCAATCCATGTTAACTCCTCCTAGTTAATACGGCAAAAGCACTACCAATATCAAGTGGCTCTCCTGTGCCCTCTTGCATGTTAAGCCTCCAAGCCTTCTGAATGTTCATTTGACTCTTCCAAATACCAGTGCTTCACTTGGGTGAAGCTGATCCTCCTGAGCACACCATGGACGCTCCTCCCACTCCCCCTGCTGGATGGACACTCTGCTCTCACCTCCTGCCAATTCTAACCCCACCCAACCTCCCCGACCCACCTCAGGTTCTACCTCCTGATGAAGCCAACAGCCTCCACTAGTCCACTCAGGCTCTGCTTCCTCGGGACTCAGAACAACTATTGACATTTGGCTCTTAATATATGTTGCCTTATACGACCCCATGGGGCCCTGGTGGCACAGTGATTAAGTGTTTGGCTACTAACCGATAGGTTGGCCGTTTGAATCCACCAGCCACTCCTTGGAAACACTATGGAGCAGTTCTACTCTGTCCGATAGGGTCACTACGAGTTGGAATTGACTCGATGGCAATGGGTTTTGTTTTGTTTTTTACTACTCCTGTACACTGCATTGTGACTGTCTCCTCATCCTGACACAAGCTTGTTGAAGAGAGAGACCATTCCTTATGCTATTTTATATCTTCCAAAATACTACGCGAGATGGAAAAACACTATTCCTTTCCTCCTATTTCATGTTGTTTTAAGCCAGGCTGGTTCTAGACAGTGTGGGTGGAGCCAAGTTCTTCTGCACAGCATAAGATAAAGGGGATGACTTTGACTTTGAGCCAGTAATCCTGTCTTTGCTCCTGAAAGTGCCTAATTGGCAACAAGATAGTGGTTCCAAGGTAGTAACTCCACTCTCCTTCTAACCTCTTTTGTCTTTTAAGGCTCTTCTGAACTTCCTTAGCAACTGCAATTGACTGCAACTTAACAACTCAACAATTTCAATTCACATGTGCTATGTATAGGGTCAGATAATGCTTTGCTTTGTGTTTAGCAATACCATGAAGGCCTGATGACAGAGGAGAGAACTGTGATTTAAGGTAGATGAGAAGAAACTAGAATGGAATCACAGGGGCACAAGAGGTATAATTAAAGGTCTGGGAAAGATCACTTCAAAAATAAAGTACATAGAATTGGAATTAGATCGAAGAAAAAGAGGTCAGGTTAATAATGGTCTTTAAGTGCATGACAGGTTATTTTAAGGAAATCAGTGATCAACTCTTTCCCATCTAAGGAGGACAAAATGGGGAGAAGTTTGTTTTACAGGTACCAAGAGGTGTAGGTTAGATAAGTTTATAGCTGTAACTATAAAGATGATCACAATCAGAGCAGGCTCCTGAAGGAGACTGTCCTGTATCTTTGGTTAGAAAACAGGTGTGCTAGAATAAATGGCCTTTCTACCCAGGATAGCAGGCATATTTATCCTATGGACCTGTGCAATGTGATCATGTCAACCTCTTGACCTTAGTTATCTTAGTCTTAGTCATCTAGTGCTGCTATGACAGAAATACCACAAGCGGATGACTTTAACAAACAGAAATCTATTCGCTCACATTCTATGAGACTAGAAGTCCAAATTCAGGGTGCCAGCTACAGTGCACGGCTTTCTCTCTCTGTCCCTTCTGGGGGAAGGTCCTTGTCATCAATCTTCCCCTGGTCTAGGAGCTTCTCAGTGCAGGGACCCTGGGTGCAAAGGACATGGTCCGCTCCTGGTGCTTCTTTCTTGGTAGTATAAGGTCCCTGTCTCTCTGCTTGCTTCTCTTTTTATCCCTTGTAGCATAAAAGGTGATGCAGGCCACACCCCAGGGGAACTCCCCTTACACAGGATCAGAGCTGTGACCTGAGCAAGGGTGTTGCGTCTTATCCTAATCCTTTTTAACGTAATCTAATCTTGCCTCATTAACCACAGGCAGAGATTAGGATTTACAACGTACAGAAAAATTACACCAGATCACAAAATGGAGGACAGCCACACAACACTGGGAACCATGGCCTACCCAAGTTGACACATAGTTTTTGGGGACACAAGTCAATCCCTGACACCTATATATCTAGGTCAAATCACAGGGGTTACATTGCAATAAAAAACCATTTCCCAAAGTTGTATTTGGGAAATAAGATATAAGTATAATGAGTTAGTTCTTATAGCATATAAATTATATAATACAATTTTAGTTTTAAAAACTCAGCTACACACAGAAAACCCCTTAATCTGTATATCCAACTCCCACTTTCCCGACACACGTTCTTCCATTTTACTCCATGTAAATACTTGTGCTTTTTCAGTGCACATTTTCTTTATGGGATGACCCTGACCTGGTAAACATTTTACAAATCCTAAGATGGCAAAAATAGAAAGTGCTATCGGAGATGGAGGATCCCTGGTGGTACAGTGGTTAAGAGCTTGGCCGCTAACCAAAAGGTCAGCAGTTGGAATCCACCAGCCACTCCTTGAAAACCCTATGGGGAAGTTCCACTCTGCCCTATAGGGTCGCTATGAGTCAGAATTGACTAGAAGGCAATGGGTTTTGGGGTTTTATTGGAGATGGGATGTTTTTCCCAAGCTCTTTCACAGAATCTAATCTTTTAAAGTAAGATGCATTCTTACAAATGTATATATATTTTTTACCTTATTGACATTAGTAGAAGTTGTAACTTGAATTTTCTAATAGTTTTAGATAAATATTTAAAGAACAATTTTGATGTTCATGGGCTCTCTTGATGGATTGAACATTACAGATTAGAGGAGCAAAAGATTCTTAAAAGCTATCGAAAGGTGTCGTTTTCCACACACCCCTACCCAACACATGTCTAAGACTCACATTGCTAAGTGACAACAGTCTCTACTAAACATAATTCTATCTGAGGACCTCTGCCAATGCTACCTCAAGAAAAGAGCTTACATGAGATGACTTTTTTTTACTTTACACAGACACCCAGTGTTCAGAATTCTCTTCAAAACTGTGTGACTACAAATAATACATAAAACTAGTTCTATGTCTGGAAAGGAATGAAGTTACTAGATGAAGGTTTAAAACCCTGTCTTTAAATGGCAATACGAACTTCATGGTTCCAGTCATTTCTGATAGAAAGTTTACCAACCTAAGGCCAAGGTTATCTTTAACCACACCTCCTGTCCTCAACACTCACAGCCTTGAACAAGGCAGCCCCTAACCTGGCCACAACTAGCATGATCCATCTTTCCAGGCTCGGGAAGGTCATTCAGTTTTCTGGTGCGTCCATGCTTTATGTTCATATCTTATCCCCTCCTTGCCAACATCCCCAGACCCTGAGCTCTAGGTGGTCTCTGCAGCCTCTGACTCTCACTGCACCTGAGGTCTGGACCACTTACCTGCACCTATGCTGCTACCATCCTGCTTCCACTCATGAACACCTTGTACACGAGCACTTCAGGGGTAGGTCCTGTGTCATTTGTATCTTTTAACCCTCCTCTATAGCCTAGCAGAGTGAACAGATGCTCTATAAACATTACATACAGTAAAGATTGGAAGATCGTCAAGCATCCACATTCACTGGCTGATTTACGTAAAAATGAAGTTGTAGTAAGAAAAGAACACAAATCTGCTCTTCGGAATAATGAAGTCCATGTAGCTGGCTTTATTATAAGGAGGAATTAAGTAGTGATGATATTCTTATCCTTTATACGTCAGCGCAAGCTTCTCTTCCTGGAGGGTGGGGTAGAGTGAGGGTACCTCTGCTGATCACCTGTCCCCCCACCCCCAGCCCCTCACACTGAGATCCCTCTGTTGCACACTCACATTATTCATATAGCTTCTTCTGTTGTTGTTGTTGTTAGATGCTGTCGAGTCAATTCCAACACATAGCGATCCCGTGTGACAGCGTATAACTGCCCCAGAGGGTTTTTGACCAGGTCTTTCTCTCATGGGGCCACTGAGTGGGTTCAAACTGCCCACCTTTCAGTTAGCAGCCAAGCTCTTAACTGTTGTGCCACCTGAGCTCCTTTAGCATCTTCTACTTTCTCTTCATTGCATTGATCATAGTTGTTAGTTCATATTTGTGTGATTATTTGAGTGTCTGATTAATATCCCTATGAAGCCAGAGATCATGTCTTTAACTTATATTCCCAGTGCCTAGCACAGAGCCTGTCACGTGATGGGCACTGAAAAAATATTTGTTGAATAAACAAATGTTACTATTTACACTCAGACTGTAGTATGCCCTGTAGGTTTAGCCAGGGGTTTTGTCATTGTTTTATGGATGCTGGTAAAAGACAGAAAACTCTTAGATCAGAAGCAAAAGATTTTCTTGCTCACAGCACAGCAGGCAGCATGAGCTTCATATTCATACTGGTTCTATGTGTCCCCCAAGTCCCATGGGGCCTAGCTGGAGATGCTGTACTGCAGTGGGTTTATGTCACAACTGAGGAACCCCGAGCTTAGGAAACCTCAATCCTTCATAATGAGCTTCTCTCAAACCTTTGCTCCAAAGGGAGTCGTTATCTTTATTATACTGGACAGCAAACAGATCTGCCTTCTGCTCTGGAGGGAAACACTATCTCTATCTTCCAAGGCTGTTTTGCTGTACAAACATTCTTGAAAAGATAATTCTGAACAAAGGCTATCAGTGCCTCGGCGCACAAGAGACCCAAGGATAATTGTCTCCCAACAAGAGTCAAAACTGTTAATCAGTGTATTTTGGAGAATTTATGTGCCTTTATCCTGTTCCAGTTTGGAATTCAAAACTATAAATATTATATTTATTTGTCTAGGTAATACATGAACATGGCATAAAATTCAAAAGGCAAAATACTCAGGATTATCTTTTCATAAAAAAAAAAAAAGCAAGAGAACGGTTTCTCATTTGCTGTGAGAACGAAGCACATTTGTATCATACTTTTCTTGTATCCTTCTTAAATATGCCTTTTAATTAGTTTCCGAACAACTGTTGTTGTTGTGTGTGGTCACGTTGAATCTGACTCACAATGACCCTACAGGACAGAGTAGAACTGCCCTGCAGGGTTTCCAAGGCTGTAATCTTTCTGGAAGCAGACTGCCACGTCTTTCTCCTGCAGAACTGCTGGTGGGTTTGAACTGCTGACCTTTTGGTTAGCAGCCGAGCGCTTAACCACTGTGTCGCCGGGAATCCTTTCTGAATGACTAAGATTCTTGAAATAGGTACAAAAGATTTAGCTTAACTCTTCGGGGATATAAGAAACTGCTTCCATTTTTTTCTGGTGCTTTGTCAGTTTCTTACTTGAGCTTCAAAATAACCCATATCTAGTCTGCCCACACAAATCCAGATAAGCAAGCTACAGGTCAAAATCAGCATAAAAAACTAGGCAGCAGCAACAGTTTAACCAAGAGCTACATAAGAATAGCTTCCAGCATAAATTCACTCTTCTGTTACATCCACCAGGCAGACATGTAGCTCAGTAATCCATGACAGATCTCTTCACTTACACGCTATCTTTTCAGAAGATAATGTTACTAATAACCATTTAAGGACACATGTCATACTAAGCACTTGATAAATCTTGTTGATTAGGTATGAAATTAAAAACATTCACTGATAATACTCAAGTTCCGAAGTAACATATGGTTATTTTTCATTCATTCATCAATTACTTTAGTCATTCAGCAAATACTTATTAAGTATCTACCTTGTCAGGCACTATTCTAGACACTGTGGATACTATAGTGAACAAAATAGACAAAAATCCCTGGCCTCGAGGAACTTCCTCTCTAGTAGAGGTGAAGATACGAAGCCCCGGTGGTGCAACGGTTAAGCACTCAGCTGCTAACTGAAAGGCTGGCAGTTCTAATCCAGCCAGTGGCTGTACGGGAGAAATCCCTGGCAATCTGCTTCCATAATGATTACAGCCTAGACAACCCTATGGAGGCAGTTCTACTCTGTCACATGGGGTTGCTATGAGTAGAAAACCAACTCAGTGGTGCACAGCAACAACAGGGGTGAAGAAAAATAAATAAAATATGTTAAATAACAATAAGTACTAAGGAAAAGAAGATAGAGCAGGGAAAGAGATGTGACGTAGGGGTAATTGAAACCTTAGATACTTGGGGAAAGGCTCACTGAAAACAGAAAAGTTGGCTGGATAGCCCTTTTGATCCTCTGGGCAGCCTCACTGGTCTTTTCTAACCACTCTAGAAACTTTCAGAACTTTCTAGAAAAGAAATGGATCTACAGCATTATCGTAAAAAAATGCTTGAGATAACAATTATAATGAACCATTCACATTTAAAGAGATACTTAGAAAGCTAGACATTTATAAGGCGTCCCTTATTAGAAGTCATTCTGAGGCACTGGTGGTTAAGTGGTAGAATTCTCGCCTTCCATGTGGCAGACCCAGGTTCGATTCCCAGGCAATACACTTCAGGCACAGCCACCACCTGTCTGTCAGTGGAGCTTGTGTGTTGCTTTGATGCTGAACAGGTTTCAGCAGAGCTTCCAGACTAAGAGAGACTATGAAGAAAGGTCTGGCAATCGACTTCTGAAAATCAGCCACTGAAAACCCTATGGATCACAACAGTCTATTCTGCAACCGACGACGGGGATGAGGCAGGGATTTGGCAGCATTTAGGTCTGTTGTGCATTGGGTTGCCATGAGTCAGGGGCTAACAGCAATAAGTCAGTCAACCCAGAGAAGAAACCTGCAGATATCAACACAAACGCATCCAATGAATGTCTCTCGTTTGTCTTCATGTTTCTTATTCTCCCATAGAGCACGTAACACAACCACAATGCAGACAAAATGATACAGTAAAAAACGATCACATCACTGGAACAATATCCCAGAATTCACTAATAACATTAAAACAACTCTTTTATGTTAATGCGACGATTATCACTAATGAACAAGAATGAAAAACCAAACTCTTGAGGACTGAAGACAAAGAACAGCTCCATCCTGAACCCTGCAGCCACATTTCACTCCCACTGGATAATTATAAGGAGTAAAAGAAGCTTTGGGCATCTCCTTTTCATTTAATTTTAGAGTCCCTCCATTAATTAAACTCCTTTCCTCATTTCATCCCCAGATGGGTACATTTACCAAGGTCAGGAACGGGAATTAGGTTCTCCTTCTTTCAGATGCTGGCATTCTTTAGTAGTCAGTTCCTGCCTTTTGCCCTTTCCCAGGGAAATTTCACATATAATCACAGCTTCAGCCATTATCCAGATGCCAAAGATTCCCAAATCCTTCTTCCTAATACAGAACACTATCTCTTGGCGGTAAGCATATTGGACTCTGGATGTACCATGTGCACTTGACCTCAGTGTGTTCTGAACTGAACTGTTATCTCTCTCCCTAGCACCATCCCACCAAGTTCTCCTGTGTTTCCTTAGTTGGTGACAACTCCATCCATCCACCCAGATAGTCTAACCAGAACGTGGATCCTTCTTCACTCCTGACATCCAGTCAGGCATCAGATCCCATCAGCCTTAACTTTAAGTTTCTCTTAAATCTATCTCCTAGTCTCTATCATACCTGCTGCTACCTCACAGTATTTCCACCTGGACTACCTTATAGCTTCCCTCTGGGTCTCCCTGCCTCCAATCTGTATCTCATACACCTCTTCATCACAGCACTTATTATACTGGGTACCATAAATGTTGCTTATTTATATGTCTCTCCAAAGACCTCATGAGTTCTCTGAGAGCACACAAGGTGTTTTGTCTCTTCCTATCCTCAGCACTCAGCATAATATCCTGTATATAGTATGTGTTAAATGAACATTTACCATCAGATCCAAAGATGTCAGATATTTCAGGAAGTAAGATGAGTTCACCAACAAAATTCCTGCTCATCAACTCTAATCCTGTTATAGCTGAAACTGTGAAGTCACGGAGTCTGAAAACGGGTTAAAGTTTATGCCATGCACACTTTATTTCCTCCCCTGCAACCCTCTCCTGCCTTTGTACTCCTCTAGTTCTTGTCTAAGATGTTCCTCGTCCTTTCTCCCTTCTCCCTTCAAAAACTCATTCTTAGCAAAAGAATTCATCTCTGCTTTTAGTTCTCCTAAGTACTTGCCTTTTCGGCCTTTCTTTCCAATTGTGGAAAGCAATCTCTGGCCCATTAAAAAATCAGGAGGCTTTAGTAACACGTATAGATGTGAAGGAAAGTGGAGGTGGGAGGGAGGGGAAGAACTTGAGGGAGAAATGCTGGCTGGTCCTGAAACCACCTTAAAACCTGAATGTGCCTCATGTGCACTCAACCAGCGACTAACCAACCATAAGCCAAGCTTGTTTTGGTATGTGTTCCCACCCCAAATCCTCTGTCCCAGGCCATCAGCTCAGAATCTGTACTTGACAACTCTACTTTAGATGTAATAGGAAGAAAACAAAACTGTTCTTTTTTTTTTTTTTTTTAAGAATAAGCTGCAGTCTGGGTCACTTAGCGAGCCCTGGTGGGACAATGGTTAAGCCCTCAGCTGCTAACCGAAAGGTCAGTGGTTCGAACTTACCAGTTGCTCAGTGGGAGAAAGATGTGGCAGTCTGCTTCCCCAAAGATCACAGTCTTGGAAACCCTATGGGGCAGTTTACTCTGTCCTATAGGGTTGCTATGAGTTGGAATCGACTCGCCAGCAATGGATTTAATCGGTTCTAGGTGTCGCTTGGGTGGGGAAGAAAATGGTATTCCTCAGGCAGAAGATTGCTGTTTCTTCTGAAAACCATCATAATAGACCATGGCTTCAAACCAGGTCGTTTTGGTTCAAACCCCTGCTAAGAATTTGCATTTCCACCCCAGATATACTGAATCAGAATATACAGTTGAATAAGATCCCCCAGGTGATTCTTATGTATAACTTCCCGGGAACTTGTTAAAAGTGAGCTGTTCAAAGCCCTATAATAGACTTATAAAGGGTACACTAAGAAAGTTTAAAGTCCCAATCTGCCAGTAGGGGACTAGGATGGAAGGGAGAAGGGTCTTTGCAGAGAGAGGAGCCCTACCAAGATGGCGGCAGATGAGGTTCTGAGTAAACATGAGAAATGGCCCTTGCCAATAAGACATTTCTTGTGCTCCAGCACTTGAAGCCTGCTGTAAAGTCTGCAGAACACAGCAGCCTTGAATGAGTGTTACTTAGGAAATGAAGGAAGAGGAAATGGTGCCCAGTGTGGGATGAAGCAACGCAAGAAGCATAGTGCTCACAAGTGGAGACCATTTGGATCTGGCAGGAATTTGGAGTGAGAGAGGAACACAAGAGTGCAAACCTCTAGGAATCTCCAGAACTGTGTTGTCCGATTCAGTCACCGCTAACCACATCTGGCTACTGAGTGCTTGAATGTGGCTAGTCCCAACTGAGATGTGTTCAGCGTTACTATGGAAAAAAGAATGTCAAATATCCAGTAATTTTTATATTCATTATGTGTTAAAATGATGTTATTTTGGATATACTGGGTTACATAAATAAATTATTATCAAAATTAATTACACCAGTCCCTTTTTACCCTTTTATCTATTAGAAAATTTAGAATTACATATATGGCTAGTATTATATTTCTATTGGATGACAATGCCATCCATAGACAGTACTCAAGGGAAGAGACTTGAACTTCTGATAGTATGGGGTACAGGGAGCTTAAAACACTTTCTTTAGGTACTAAAGGAAAGGGTGACCCTAGAAAGTTGGGGATACGAGACAGTAGAAATTGGCAGATTCAGTGTAAGAAAATACAAATTTATAAGAACAAATGACTTATTTATTTTAGTAAGGTTTTATTAAATTGGAAAATGATTCCTACAAATAGCAAGTGCTCTTAAAATATGATTCAATTTATTCAAAAATTCAACTTTTCAGGAACACGTTTATAAGCACGAAACAAAGTATACGGTACAACGTTTCAAAAGGTATAGTCGTTCCTTAGATTTAAACTAGAACAAGGGAACAAAGAACAGGCAAGAGAGCTTCTACCTCACTGGGGATAAATTATCGTGTCTTCTAATAACTTGATGTGTTGAACAGTTGGTTGCCCAAATCTGAGACTAACACTTTGTAGTTTCAAGTAGAAATGGAAAACATACAGAGCTGCAGTCACTTCTGGACTGTGTTCATTTCATAGCAAATAACCCATTAGACACGCCTCAGGAGTTTATGAGCAAAAAATAAAACAACATATAATGTCTGACTCCAAGTTAGTCAAACTGTACATAACCAGAAAATATGTTTTCCCCAACATGCTGCCTAAGATCTAAGTCAGTGCCTCTGGGTTCTATTTTATACGTGTAGATGCTCGTGTATATATAGAATTTGCCAACTTTAGATACGGGGTGATTTAAAATAAGATGCAGTCCAGTCTCTCTGTTTTATGGCTGAGGACACTGAGCCACAAAGAGACAGGTGACTTTCCTGACATCACAGGGCTGTTTGACGGCCATGGCGGGATGCAGCCACACAGCGTGACAGCAGTCAGCACCCTGGGTGTGACCTCGGCCCTGATGTTTCTTTGGGTTGTCTGAAGACTGGGGATTTATAGTACTTACTCACAGGGGTTTTCAGGAGGATTAAGTGATCTCTCTATGCAATGCGTATCACAGCATTTTGTAACTACTCAGTGAGAGCTAAGCTGGTGCCCTCACTTTCGCTTCCACCTTCTGACCCAGCTAAGTGTTTTGTCTCCTGAAAGGCTGATGCTCAGTGGAAGCAGCAGCTGTGGGCTCCAGAAAAGCCCCTGCCCCTTCTTTGTTAACATATTGGAGGGTCAGGAGGCAGCCTGAGTCTCTGGGCGGTGCAAAAGGTCAAGGCGCTCAGCTGCCAACTGAAAGGTTGGAGGTTCAAGTCCACCCCGAGGCACCTCAGAAGAAAGGCCTAGTGATCTACTATTTAAAAGTCAGCCATTGAAAACCCTACGGAGCATAGTTTTTCTCTGACACACATGGGGTCATCACGAGTCAGGATCGACTCAATGGACACTGCTGTTATACGCAGCCTGGCATCTACTTGAGAGCCTCCCTGGCGTGGACAGAAGGCTTAGGATGGTAATGCTGAGTCTTTGTGACCTAAAACACTCAAAATCAAACAGGATTTTCAGGGATGAAGGTGGTTACCATGTGCGGGGTGTGGACTAAAACTGCAAAGCAAGCACATAGCCTCTTCCCTCTTCCATCTCTCTTCCTGCACCTCAACCCCGTCCTGAGCCCTCGACACATCTCCTCGTGCAGAGCTACCCAGATGTGCCTTAGGCTCAAGTATCCTATTTCTCAAATCAACACACAAGAACCACTCTCTTCTTCCCTTTTACGCCACTCAGCTATGCCCTGGCTCTGGAACAACAGGTCAGCATATTTCACACCAAGATGCCAACAATGATAAACCCAAAAAGGAGGGCTTGTCAATGGAAATCAACCTTAAATTGGTAGTTTCTTGGATGGGGGAGGATTTTTCTGCTTGAAGGCTTCCCAAGTGTTCTTGCTTAATTCCTACTTCTCAACACACACACACACCCACAACATACAGACACACACATATCCCACCACACACACACACACACAAACACATCCACCACATACATTCACCACACCCATCACACACACACTACACCACACCCACACCCACACCAGATACACATCATACCCACATACACACATACACCACACACACACATGCATACAACACCCCACACATACACCATACACACACGTACTACACATACGATACACACACACACACAAACCACACACCCACATACCCACACACACACGTCATACTCTCTCACACACTCACACACAGGAGCCAGTGACTTAGCATCCCAATCTTAAAAGCTTTCCAACCCTCCTGTAACTGTGGGTGTTGGGAAGCGGTTACTTTGTGATGAGTCCCTCGTTCATCAGAGGAAAACAAATATGATAGAGCGCAAAACATAAAACTGCCTTTGTACCTACCGCTCTGCCACAATGTTGGGCCCTCCTCCCCGGACCAGGAACCTCAGGGAACACTCGCACCTGTGCACCGCTGGGCCGGGGGACTCGGTCTCCCAGTTTACCCCCTTGAGTCTAATCGAACCCCAGAGTAGAGGTAAATAATTCCAGGGCTTCTGAGCACATTCACTTATCATCCCATGGCCCAGGGTGGAGTTAAGGTGAAGGAGCAGACCCCAACGCAAGCACTGACTGTCACATGCCACTAAGTCAGGAGGCGGGGGCACCATACCTTTGCAGGTGAAACATTTGATGTGGAAATGCCTGGTCTGGACTCGAAGCACTTCACCCTTGCACGGCTCCCCACACTTATGGCAGTGAATGACTGGCTTCTCTGATGGAGGGGCAGCGTCCTGAGGGGGGGCAACTGAGAGAAAAACACAAGGTTCTTGTGAGTAGAAAGCATTCTTACAAAAGGGGTCATTACGGGGGTCACTGTAAGTATCCCCATAATCTGGTATCAAATGATCCACATATTCACTTAATAGGCATGACTTCAGCATCGCCCAGGCCACGACCATGGGGTACACACATAAATAAGACAGACGTGGCTTTCACAGTCCCAGGGGAAACCATTGGGCTTGCTCCTCTGTGGAGCCTTCCATCTCTCCCTCCTCCCAAATTCCTCTAGTACTTCATCAGGACTACATGTTGGGCAATTAAATATACGGTCTTGTTTGCTTCACTATTTTATGTTCTCAAAGTCCTTGGATGGTGCAAATAGTTAATGTCCTCGGCTGCTAAACAAAAGGCTAGAGGTTGGAGTCCACCCAGAGATGCCTCAGAAGAAAGGTGAATGCTTTTCTCCACAGTACTTCTCCTTCCTTCCCCAGCTCCTCAGGACATAGCGGAATGCTCGTCATGCACTACCCATTTATTATGAGTAAGTGGTGGCTACTTTCTAGGCTGAGTCAACTCGATGGCAACTAGTGCTGGTGATGGCACTTTCTAGACTACTCTAACAGACAGTCATTTCTGATCTTACTGTGGCAACTCATTTAACCTGTTGGAGGCCAATTATGATCCTTTACTACACATAGTTCCTGATACACACACTGCAGACAGTAATTTAAAAAAAAAATAGTAACCGTGTGGATCTCTCTGAACCTCAGTTTCTTCTTCTGTAAAATGAAAAGGGTTAGCCCAGAGGATTTCTAAGGTCTCTTTAGCCTCTCAAATCACATGATTAGGCTTACAGGGCTTATTCTCTCGGTTTCCAGAATGTGTCTTCAGAGAACAGAAGTCTTGGGACTGCCCTGCCCCAAAAACAAGATAGAAATTTAGAGCCACCCCTTTACAGGGAGCCAAGGGGGAAGGCATCAAGAAAGTATCTGTGGCCTTAAAGTAATCACGTGTTGACTTTTAGGATGCAGTTTCCCAGCCAGAAAGCTCAGATAGGCATTCTTTGCTATCGGTTTCCTCTTCTGCTTTGGGCCCTTCAAAGGAAGAATCATGTGATATATAAAAACGTATTACTAAGTACCTACATGAGCAGGATATAGGATAAGAGCAATGAACCTAAAATTAATCAACCGACACAGAGAACAACGATGATTTGCTTTTTATCAAATGGTAAAACTGCGATGGATGGGGGAGATGTGGGCAGGTCTTGCTGAAACACGATTTAGAAAACACCTTTCAGCAAGGAGCTCTCTGTACACCACGAGCATAATTGCTCCTTGTTTCTCTCAGACCACTGTAATATTCTCATTTCGCCTGGAAAGAGTTTGAACAAGACGGTCCAAATAATCCCTTACTAACTGCATTCTGAGAAACAAGGCTCTTCTTGTGAGACTTTGACTTGGGGCAGGTGTAGTTTCAGGTTAAACACCTGATCTGCATTCTCTGCGCTGGACCCCGAGAGTGTCCTGCAAAGGTACTCATGTTGTAGTTCACCTGCAGTTCCTTATTTACCTGCTGACATCTCTCTTGGAAACTTGTATTTACAACAGAACTCACTATTATCTAAAGGCATTAAGGAGGACGTTACATCAAGATCTCTAAAGAATCACTGACTTTTAAAGTGATGTGTATCAAGGCTAAAAACTATTCACCTGGGCATTCAAAAATTTTTCCCTTAACAATATCTGCTTCCAGTGCTGAGGAGAATATACTAGGTTTTTTTCTTTTGTCTTTTCTTTTTTTTAAAGTTAATTCTTGCCTCCTATAAGAATGAAGGAGTCCCTGGATGGTGTAAACGGTTAACGCACTTGGCTTCTAACTAAAAGGTAAGAGGTTTGAGTCCACCCAGAGGCACCTCAAAAGAAACGCATGGTGATCTACTTCTGAAAAATCAGCCATTAAGGAGCACAGCATTATGGACCACAGTTCTACTCTGACACACATTGGGTTGCCATGAATAGGAATCAACTCCACAGCAACTGGATCCTGGATGAGAACAACAACAACAAAAAACCCCAATCAAACCTGTTGCCATCGAGTTGATTCCAACTCATAGCGACCCTATAGGACACAGCAGAACTGCCCCATAGGGTTTCCAAGGGGCGGCTGGTAGATTCAAACTGCCAATCTTTTGGTTAGCAGCCTGAGCTATTAACCACTGCACCTCCAGGGATCCAGTCCCACTGCTGTCAAGTCGATTCCAACTCATAGTGACCCCACAGGGTTTCCAAGGCTGTAAATCTCTGAGGAAGCAGACTGCCACATCTTTTTCCCATGGAGTGATTGGTGGTTTTGAGCCACTGATCTTTCGGTTAGCAGTCGATCACTTTAACCACTACACCACCAGGGCTCCTTAGGGGGCTTATAGAGGAAAGTAATCCAGTACAACCTGCGAAAGCTGGAACCGGTACAAGACAGAAACCTGTCAGAGAAGGAAAACTAAAATACTTTCCACTAAGACGAGCGAGAGACAAGTGTGTTATGGATTGAATGGTGTTCCCGAAAAATGTGTGTCCACTTTGCCAGGCCCTGATTCCCAGTATTGCGTGGTTGTCCTCCATTTTGTTATCTGATATAATTATCCTACATGTTATAAATCCTAACATCTATGATGTTAATGAGGCAGGATTAGAGGCAGTTATATTAGTGAGGCAGGACACGATCTACAGGATTAGGTTGTATCTTGAGTCAATCTCTTTTGAGATACAAAAGAGAGAAGTGAGCAGAGAGGAGAGGGACCTCCTACAACCAAGAAGGAAGAGCCAGGAGCAGAGTGTATCCTTTGGACCTGGGGTCCCTGTGCTGAGAAACTCATAGACCCGGGGGAAGACTGACAACAAGCAGGTTCCCCTGGAGCTGGTGTCCTGAATTTGGACTTCTAGCCTCCTAAATTGTGAGAGAATAAATTTCTGTTTGTTAAAGCCATCCACCTGTGGTATTTCTGTTACAGCTGCACCAGACAACTAAGACAAGTGGTAAGACTGCACTCTCTAAAAGGTGGATTACTTGCAAGACCCAGAAAAACAAGGCAGTCCCGACGAGTTCCGGCTCCCACAGTTTTCACTGTACTTATCAAGCATCTACTAAATGGCGGGCGTTGTGCTAGGTGCTTACATGTAAGTGATTTTATTCCATCCTCACTACCCTTCTCTTTCTGTGAGGTGGGTAATATCATTCCCATTTGACGAATGACGAAGCAGAGCCTCAGAGAAGTTGAGCCACCTGTCCAAGTAACAGTAAGTGCAAGTTCAAGGATCTGCCCTGGGTTTTCCGACCCCAAAGCGTATGTTCTTTCCATGCTATTTGAATAAATCAGGGAATTGTAAGTCAGGCAATGATTTATGTAGTTAGGCTGAAGTGCAGTTCTAAAAGCAGCAACTGGGACTTGGCTTATAAAGGGAACGCACACAGTGGGTGCGATAAGATATCCCTAGCAGGCCATGGTGCCTAGTGGTAATCCTCAAGGGGCGCTACTCATCACCCAAATCAGAACCACCTGTGCAGCTTATTAACAATGCAGACTCCCCAGCCCCAGTGAACCAGGGTGGGAGTCAGGGATCCTCAGGGAAGTCTTATGCATACTCAAGTTTAAAATTTTTTTCTTTGGAATTCCGACGATGCATAAGCAAGCTACAGAGAAGAGTTAAAGTGAAAAAAATAGCAAGCAAGGCCATCCTCTTCTGAAACAATATTAGAACTTAGTGGACCTCCTGACCGTAAGGGAGAATGCACGTTTGGATAAAAAACTATACTCTAAGGCCTGCAGTTTTTCTTGAGGCTGGAATTTTTTATAGCCAAGTGAGGGAGCCATGCTGAGTGACGATGGGGGAAGGGAACTATCATTTACTTCTCGGCTTTTCCCTTTGAACCAAGGCGCCAATGCAAATCTGGCACCAGCCACAAAGGTCAGAATTGGGATCAGCATCTGCCTTTTTCAAGCTTTCCCTTTGGAAATACATATTACACCGCGAAGTCCTCTGTGCCCAGAGATGACCTTTTTTTTTTCACCCAGAGTTGACCAGAGAATTTATCGTGTTTATTTGCCTTTTTATCATACAAGAGCCTAGGTAGACACATAGCAGAACAATCCATTTGTAAAGGAAGAGCTTTTCCTACTAGAAACTGACAGAATCCAAACACCAACAGAGGTTCACAGTGGTTATTTCATCCCAACTCAAATCAGTGTAGACAAAAGGATCTCTCCTTTTAAAAGATAAAGAAAAAAAAAAAAGGTCGGGAAGGGAGAGGGTTGACATGTGGTGGGGTTGTTAACCAATGCCATAAAACAATATGTGTACTACTGTTTAATGAAAAACAATTTGTTCTGTAAACCTTCACCTGAAGTACAATTTCAAAAAAGAAAAGATAAATAAAGAGGCTCATTTACGGCCTTTGACAGCTTGGGTATTAACCACGTGTGTGGCACTGGCTCAATTCTACATTTTTGAAATATGCTGAGTCAGCTCCAGTCTAGCCATGACATGAACTCTGTATTCTTCTATTTGCCAATTGGCTCTGCTGCTAATCTTTGCTTGATCACTCCGTCTGCCAGAGCCTGGGTGGTCCCTGCCTATTATGCTGATGGGAAACTGATGAGCAGAGAGCTTGGCTTCCTTGCGCAAAGTTACCAGCGAGTTGTCGGCACCTGGGCTTCCCAGCTCTTCCCACTGCACCGTAGTCAGCGATTGACCTGGTTCTAGGGCTGACACGGTTAAAATCTTTCATGGCTCACTGATTTTGCTGCTAAAATAAGAACGGTCCAGTGAAAAACCGAAAGCATGGTTTCATACTTTCTGAACGAGGAGGAAATACATATGAGAGTTTACTTGTTTATAAATATACAGGTATTCCTCCACAGCAAAATACCAAGCTTAAAGGGATGCTGGTGATTCAGATAAAACACCCAAGGCTACCTGAGGGGCTTCACATTGTCTTGCAGAGCTAAGCAAAGCAGATCATCTCTGATACTCTGTGCACCTTCTCATCTTTCAGCATAGGGAAGGACTCTTGACCGTCCACTTTAATAAGCGGCTACCTGCCTCACAAGGGGCTGCCAGCCTGTAGGAGAGGCCAACCAGGCACTAACCCCACTGTCATATTACTGAAGTCCCTGGGTGGTGCAAACGGGCACTCAGCTGCTAACCAAAACGTTGGAGTTTCGAATCCACTCAGAGGTTCCTCAGAGAAAGACTGGCACTCTAATTCCAAAAATCAGCCATTGAAAACCCTATGGAGCATGTTCTACTCTGATGCACACAGGGTCACCATGCATCAGAGTCAACTCAGCGGCAACTGGTTTTGGTTTGACTGGTCAGGTTACTACTGTTCCACCTTAACTACAGGAAATTTTCATCGATTCCTTCATTGATCCATTTAACAAGCATTTATCGATGCACACCACGTGCCAGGCACCATTTTAGGTGCTGGGGAAATACTGCAGAACAAGACAGACAAGGTTGCGGCCCAGGAGGAACTTACATTCAGTGGGGCAGAAGAGAATAATTTATGATGTGATATGTGCATGAAGGAGAGAAATGGACAGTGTGATATTTAATGGATCAACTGCTCGGGTGAGTGGGAAGGAAGGACTCCATGAGGTGAGACATTTTCTCTAAGACCCAAAGGAAACCAGGCCTTCCAAAGAGCTAGGAGAAAGGGCTGAGAAAGCAGAAAGTAAAACGGCTTTAAGGCTGGAAAGAGTTTAGTGGGCTCAGAAAGGAAGCGGTGTGGCTGCAGTGGGTGAAGGGGCACGTGTACAGGTGCGTGCATGGAAGTAATGCTGGAGACGCAGGAAGGGGCCAGGTCCTATAGGAACTGATAGGCCATTAGAGAAATGCTGGGTTTTAGTTCAAGTGCAATGGGTGGAACCAGACGGTGTTAAATAAAGAAAGGATAGGATCTTATATGTGTTTAAGAAAGAACCAAAAAAAAAAAAAAAAAAAAAAAGGAACTTTATACAGAGACCAGGAGAGAGCTGGTATGATTTGCCTAGGGAGGGATTCTCAACCTAGATATTATTATTATTCTCAACCTAGATATTATTATTATTCTCAACCTAGATATTATTACATTATTACTAGATATTATTTACACTAGACATTATTACATTATTAAAAATTTTTGCCACTGAGTTGATTCTGATTCATGGTGACCCCATGGGTGTCAGAGTAAAACTGTGCTCCACAGGATTTTCAATGGCTGCCTTTTTGGAAGGGGATCACTGGAACTTTCTTCCAAGGTGCCTCTGGGTGGACTCAAACCTTCAACTTTTTGGTTAGCAGCTGAGTGTATTAACTGTTTCCACCACCCGGGGACTCCATATCAGGTAATGCTGTTGTGTGCCATCCACAGGTCTTTTCTCCCACACAGTAGTTGGTGGATTCGAACCGCCAACCTTTTGGTTAGCAGACAAGCGCTTAACCACTGTGCGACCAGGGCTCCCCTATCACGTAATAGACACTATTATATTTTGAGGCTTGATAATTCTTTGTTGTGGGGAACTGTCCTGTGTACTGCACGATGTTTAGCAGCATCCTTGGTCTTCACCCAGTAGATACCAGTGGCAGCCCCCCAGTTGTGACAACTAAAAATGTCTTCAGACATTGCCATTTGCCCCCACAGGGGTGGGGGTGGTGGTGGTGGAAAATCGTCACTGGTTGAGACCCACTGGGTGATGGCAGTGGAGATGGAGGCAACTGGACAGACCTGAGATACGTGTTAGACATAGAAAAGAAAGACTTTATGGATGGACTGGACTCCAGGTGGGCAGCTGAAGGAAAGAGGGAAATCTAAGGTTCTCCTGGGTTGAGTAAGTGGGTAGATGGTGGTACCATAGGCTGAGATGCAAAAGACTGGGAAGTAACAGGTTTGGGGGAGGTTGCAGGACAGAAACCAAAAGTTCCGTTTTGGGTGTGTTACTTCTGAAACGCCTGTTAAATAGCTAAGGTGATGAGACTGGGGAATTGAGATCTTTAAGAAAACCCCAGTAATCTTCAGTGTCCCCAAGCAGGGACCATTACAGGCAGTAAGAGGAAAGGCACAGAGATGAGGCGGAGGATACAGAGCCCTTTTTTCTCCCCTAGAATCAGCCTTATCTTGCATTGCACAAGCTTCCTCCACCTGGGGCAGACCACAGAACCAGACCACCACAAACAGAACATCTGATAAAGCACATCTGAAATGCAAATTTCCTAGGCAGATGAGTATTACAAACCTGCCACAGAGTCCTCAGCATGAGTTATAACTTGCTCTGGGTTATCTGAAACACTCAGGATCCCCCAGGCAACAAATTCTTCCTCTAAGTCCCCTTCCTTCTCAACAGCACCATCACTCCCTCAACCAGCCTTTGAGTCTGCACAGTGTTTGATAGCTTTCAAATCCTTTATATCTACTGTATGTCATTTCACTCTCAAAAGGGCTCTATCAGGCAGGAAGAGCAGGTGGTGTCAACCTCATTTTACAAATGGGGAAAATGAGGCTCGGAGGAATGAACTGACTTGCCCAAGGTAATAGCCAAGCCATGCAGGGTTGGCAGTGAACTAACTCAGTGACTTCTAATCCAATGTTCTTTACACAATAACAATCCCCTAATTACCCACGCCTGAAACTGTGCAGTCATCCTTGCTTCCGCCCTCGTTCATCTCCCACTAAATTCTGTCCACCCTCACATGTCTTACTCACCTCTTCTCTCACCACACTAATCCAGGCCCTCAACGTCTTTGTCTCAGACTACGAAGAGTTTTCTCCTCCCTGGCTCAAGGGTCTTTCTTCTTCAGTGCAACTGCAAAAAGTAGTCCACTCAAGGAGGTGAAGTATAAATCCTCACTCCTTAAGGGTGAGCTGCAATAGTGACTTCCTTCCAATGAGTATGGTATGGAAAGGAGAAGAAGAGAGTAACTTTACAGTGAAGAAACCTGACAAGCACTGCCTCAGCCAGGTGATCAAAGTCAGCATCGACCGTGATAAGTCATGTTGATAGCATGTAACTTGATACGATGCAATGAAAATGGCACTTTACCTCTGTGGTCTTCCTCCCCAAAAACTTACAGCCCCCATATAATCATGAGAAAAACATCAGACAAACCCTAATTGAGGGGCATTCTACAAAATACCTGACCAGTACTCCTCAAAGCTGTCAAGGTCATCAAAAACACAGGAAGTCTAAGGAACTGTCACAGCCAAGAGAAACCTAAGGAGACATGACAACCAAATGCAATGTGACATCCTGAATGGAATCCTGGACCAGAAAAAGGGCATTAGGTAAAAACTAGGGAAATCTGAAGAAAGCACCAACTTTAGTTAATGATAATGCATCAATATAATTTCATTCATTATAATAATTGTACACAGTAATGTAAGGTGTTAAAAAGGAAACTTTATGCCATGTATATGGGAACTCTCTGTACTATCTTCACAATTTTTCTGTAAGTCTAAAACTGTTCTAAAAATAAAGTTTATTAAATACAAACAAAGAACACCTTTTAAGAGCTCTCTCAATCTCAATCCATCAAGTCTAAAGTTCTCTGCCTGGCTTCACAGATCTTCAGTAACATAGTCCCACACTAGCTTTTTAGATACCTAAGAAGGAACTAACATTTGCTGAGTACTAAAGTGGTTCTGAACTCAGGTAGTCTGACCCCAGAGACTGAGCACTAAAATACTATTTATGTGTATATAAAAATTATCCTCCTTTCATCAAGCCTCATGACCTTTTCCTGGGCTATCATCCTCATTTTCCCCAAGGCCTTCACTCCCATTGTATACCCAGCTTTGAATGGTTTCTCATCTCCTTACCTGCTCAAAATAACCCTCAGCACCCAGTCCAGGTCCTGGCTGTCCTCCGAAGTATTCACTGTGGCTTACATTGACCAAAGATTTCATTCTCCTCCAAGTCCTCCATCAATGAATATCTGTACTGTCACCAGCACTTAATTTTCTCTTTTTTGTGTATATATTTCATCTTTGTTTCACGATGTACTAATCCTGGGCCTACAAAGTTGCAAGCTCAGTGGTGGGTTCCTCCAAATTTCCAGCATAGTTCTGATTTCAAATATCAAATATCCCAAGTTGTCATCTCCATACTTCTGAGGTCAATTTTTTAATCAGGGAAAATATTATTACCTGCCCCAATACCTCTATTGAGACACCACCCACATGAAGCTACACAGTCCTGAACTTACGACATCTCAACAAATAACTCAATCACACCATTATATTATTTGAAGAGGTGCAGCTTATTGAACACTTACTATGTTCCAGGTACTGTGATAACTAATTTATACACACCATCGCAGAGAATCCTCACAATCGCCTTTTGGGGTGTTCCTTTATTATTCATTCCTCTTTTGCAGAGGAGGAAATCAAGGCTGAGAGAAGTTAAACACCTTGTCCAAGATTACACAGCTAAGAAGCAGTCTGACTCTGACGTCCATGCTTTTAGAAAACACCGGGACCATATCCAGCATAGAAGGCAACTGAGCTAGTGCAGTGTACAAACTTGATTCTGATCACACAGCTCTGAAGCAGTGAACACCCAGCTGCATCATAATTCCAAGGGTAACACCTGCTAGTAAATAAGCAGATGGGAAATAATACTTCAAATATAAAAAGAAAGTACCCCAGGCTGTGGCAATTTCTGGGGAAAGAACACTTCCAGAGTAAGGGTGATACAGCAAGGACACACAATCTGCCATCAGCAGGACCCTCTGCAGGGTTCCACTCTGAGCAGAACCCCGGACTGGAAAACAATCTCTGGTTGGGACTGATGTGGATTTGCAATCACCAAGTGATATCCTCCGTGGTGAAGCTGATTTCTGCTTAAAGAGAGGAATCCAGTTCTCCTGGGAGTCTATACTTTAGAGACTGGTTCATTACCCAGAATATTCTCTTTGTTTCTACCCTGTTAGTTCCCATTTCATTATAAACACACGTCACAGAGATAGCACCAGCCTGGCCCAGTGTTCTCCCTGCTCCTACAGTTTCTTCCCACCTCCTACTCCCTTTCTTTATGCTAGAATGGCACTAGTATTGAACCCAGGAAACAAGAAACCCAAGAGTTTAAATAAACGCATAGAGTGCTTAATTTGCAATTTACCTTAAAGCCCATTTCCTGCTGTGGCAAGTGGTAGTTACTTGAAGCTACACACTGTTACCCTGTCATTAGTTGTCCAAAATGAACCTTCTCTTTAATTGGCTTCCACGACCTAATTTTCTTACACCACGTTAGTTTGGTAATCAGAACCATTACTTGGCACAAAGCAAAGGGTGCCTTGGCACAAACACTCCCAGCAGGCGGGCAATACGATGACTCTGTTCTAGCTCCCCTGCCACTTGTGGCTTCCCACTTATAAGACGCCCCAGTACCTGGTTTACCTTTTCCATGACAACACATATTAGGTCCTTGTTATTCCTCCAAGCATAATGGGTCAGTTGGGCTTCTGATTATAGAAATAGCCCAGGCTCAAATCCAGTTAATCTGATTCTCCCCACGGCATACCAGTATGATCAACAAGGACGTCTGCTCCATGTAAATGACATGATGCACTCACCCTCACGTGTTACACCTGCCTTTTCCACATGAAGGTTAACCTCAGGAAGGTGTTTAAAATCGGCTTGGTGTCTTACCCTCCACTTCCTAAATGAGTGACTCCTTGGACACACCTTTTTACTGAGATGCTTCATGGAGCCGACACCCTTCTCTGACCTCCCCCAGACTTTCTCTGACAGTGCCCAGTAATTTAACCTAGGAGTACAGTCATTTGCAGACAAGCCCCACCTGGCCTCCAGCACAGCAGTTAGAAAGGACTTTGGACTAGAAGTCAGGAGAACTGAGTTCCAGTCCTGCCTTTCCAGCCAGGAGCCTTAACCTCCCTGAATCTGTACAGAGAAATTAGGAATACATGCCTGACCTCACAGGGTGGTAGAGGGGACGATGTAAGGTCACCTCCTCCTGGTCACTCCCGTAGCACCAGCCTGGCCCACAGATGCTCTGTGTCAGCTGAATGTAAGCAAAGAGACTAACCTGTATGATCTGGAATTTCTAAAGTATTACAAAAATCCCTTCTGAAACTCGATATAGCCTTTTAAGTCACTCAGGGACCTTAAATGTTACTGCATCAGCAATTCCATTTAGAAATGGATCAAGTTAAGCAACTGGGCAGCGGCTTAAGTCTGAATCTTGCTGGCAGAACACTACATCTGTATGGACTGCCAGAGAGCCACCTCTGTCCTCATTCCAAGACTGGGAGGGACTGTGGTCTCACTGGAGCCATTTATTATGGGAATGTAAGTTAAAGAGGGTCACAGCCTATAACACTGAAGCCTAGGTTCCTGATATGGGGTTTAGCTTAGGCATGCTGACACTCTTGCCTTGTTAGACATCCAAACATCTTGTTGTTGTTGTATGCCGTTGAGTCCATTCCGACTCATCGCAACCCTATAGGACACAGTAGAACTACCCTATAGGGTTTCCGATGCTGTAATCTTTACGGGAGCAGATCACCAGGTCTTTCCTCCTGCAGAGTTGCTGGGTTGGTTTGAAATGCTGACCTTTCATTTAGCAGCCCAGCACTTCCAAAATGTTGGTTGAAGTGTCCCTGCATGGCACTGAACTAAGCCTGTAAGCTTCCCTTTGCCTTTTCTTTTTGGCTGATTGTACTCACTGCACAGGACATACTGGAAATCATTAACTGATTGAAAAAATAGCATTTATACACAAACTAATGAAAATGCTTGATACATATAAAGCACTTCACAATTTACAGAAGTGGTTCAAATATAACATCTCCCTTAATCTCATTAACTCCAAATTATCCTCATTCTACAGACATGGAAAAAGCTTCAGAGCTATCAAGGGATTCGCTTGAGCAGTGGTGAGTTGGAGCCACTCTAACAGCTGGGGGAGCCAGCTGTGCAGCTCTTCCCAATTCTGTGGTCTGTGACTTCAAGCCGGCAGCTTGACATTGGCTATGGTGGGGGTATTTACAATCAAGGCCTTCCTCCACCCCCTCTAGAAAGTAGGTTGTTAAACATTTACCAGCAAACCACTGTGCCCAAAGTCACACTGCTAGTGAAGTAAGGCTTTTAACTTGTAGTACTTAACCACTGCACCACCAGGGTTTCTTTCCTTTATAATCATTGTAGCCCCTGGATGGTGCTAACGGTTAAGTGCGCGGCTGATGACCCAAAGGTTGGAGGTTCGCATCCACCCAGAGGTGCCTCCGAAGAAAAGTCTGGTGATCTACTTCCAAAAACTTGGCCACTGAAAACCCTACAGAGCACAGTTCTACTCTGACACACATGGGGTCACCATGAATCAAGTTGACTGGACGGCAACTGGTACTGGTTGGATGAAAGAGGCACACAGCAGGCTGGGACTAAGAGATGGAGACACTTTCTCAGAGCAGGGAGTGAAACCTGCCGCTGCAGGGTGGGCAGAAGGTGAATGGGTGAGGATGCGAGGACATTCAGAAGCCGGAACAGCACAGGCGAAGGCTTGAAGTGCAGAGGCAGACGCATGTCTCAGCCCAGCAAGTCATGCAGTCTACTGAAACGGGGCTTCGCCAGCAAGAGCAACTTGAGAGGACTGCTGGAATGTTTCTCCCAAGGCATCCAGGTAATCCCCAGACCCTGCCCTCAAGGGGCTTACAATTTAGTAGGGTAGGTAGGTGTGTGTGTGTGTGGAGAGAGACAGAGAAAGCAAGAGCCAGAGTGAGAGAGACAGAGACAGAGAAAGAATGAATGAAAATGAATGAATGAGTAAATGAATATGAACGCAAGGGAGAGACAAAACTATGTGCCAGAAGGAAAGTGGAAAATGACGAGGAGAGAGAAACAGAAAAATGCTTCAAGAAGGAAGCGCCCTTTCAGCTGGACCTTTAGTGAGTATTTAAATGGACGGGAAGGAAGAGGAAGGCATGGCAGACAATGAGAAGGATGGGATGAGGTTTGGTGAACATCAGGAAATCTGGCTTGTCTGAAGCACAGAGTTAGTGACGGGCCATGATGGTGTCAGACCGCGAAAGAGGTCTTCCTCTGTGCGCCCCCAAAGGACAAGCTAGGGAACTTGGGCTCCGAGGATTCCCCATTTCCCCTGGGCCGAGTTCTCAGATGAATGATATAATCAGGGTAGAGCTGGCCTGCTTGGAAGAAGCTGACATAGGACTATCTGTCAGGTCCCAGTGCAACCATATTGGGAGCCCCTGTGCCGTAACAGGAAGGGAGACAGCGTCCAGTGGCGAATAGGTCACAGCACAAATGGGTTATAGCCTAGTGAATGGGTTATAGCACAAGGGAATGGGTCACAGCACAAATAGGTTATAGCCTAGTGAATGGGTTATAGCACAAAGGAATGGGTCACAGCACAAATGGGTTATAGCCTAGCGAATGGGTTATAGCACAAAGGAATGGGTCACAGCACAAATGGGTTATAGCCTAGCGAATGGGTTATAGCACAAGGGAACAGGTCTCAGCACAAATAGGGTATAGCCTAGTGAATGGGTTATAGCACAAGGGAATGGGTCACAGTGCAGGGAATGGGTCATGGTGCAGGTTCTCATCACCCAGAACAGGTGTGAATCCTGGCTGTGCCTCTTTTAGCTCTGAGGTCTTAAGCAGGTTAGTTTTCCTCTCTAAGCCTCAGTTTCCTCTTCTATAAAAAGGTGGTAAATGCTACTTCAGCACTTAGGTGGACAAATGAGATACTGCATGCCATCTTCTGAGCATTCTCCTAACATACAGTTAGTGTTCAAGAAACGGAAGCCATTCCTTCGCAGAGGGAAGGCAAGTCTTTGGTCATAAATGCCCAGGCGCTCCACATCAAACACAATGTCGAATTTCAAGGTTTGCTGTCTTCTGTGACTTTCAGCAACTGACACCTGCTTTCCTGCTGTGTAGTAGCCAGTGACTGTGCAGCTCATCCCCTGAATCTTACAGCTTTGAGTGACATCATTTCTGTTGTACCCATGGTACTGTAAGCAGCCGAATTGTTGTTTTGTTTGTTTGTTTAATAGCTTTATGGAGATATAATTCACATGCCATTACAATTCACCTATTTAAAGCATGCATACAATTCAATGGCTTCTAGTATGGTCACGTGCCGCATAATCCAGGGACTGCCTATATATAACATGGTGTTCATACAACATCCAAATCATATAACATCCTATTTTACAGAATGTATCGTCGATGTTAAGCAATGCATAACCATATATTCACAGAGTTGTGCAGCCATCACACAACCTAATTTTAGAACATTATCATCACCTCCCAGGAAAATTCTGAACCCAACAGCAGTCACTCCCCATCCCTCCCCTTGCTCAACCCTGTGCAACCACTACTCTCCTTTCTATCTCAATAGAGTTTAAGCAGCAGATGTGATAAGTTTCTGTTTATCTCAGCTTCTCAGTTTTTGCCTGGCAGTCAGAAGGGAGTAATGTATACATAAACAGACAGAGATCAACCCAACACGCTCTACACGTCTCACAACTTATTAAGGTGTGAAATCCTCCTCACTAAGCTATTATATATTTTTCACCAACACATTCCCATCCTGATGAATGTCCTTATTATCATGTCATCTCTGCTGCCCTATTGGGAAAGAGATCATAAAAAGACAGGTAAAATTTTTCAATGAGATGCCATCAGGCCCAACTCACTTCTCATGTGGGAGTTTGTACGAACACCACTTGCCTAGTAGTATGTACACACCAGTGTCAGCACCATAAATTTGCCAGAAAATAAGAAACTATAGGATATGTCTGTAAGTAATTGCTCATTCATAAAAGTAGTGTTAGGAGGAGCTAACCAGTTGACGTCAAGTTGATTGCAACTCAAGGCAACCCCATGTGTGTCAGAGTAGAACTGTGCTCCCTAGGGTTTTCAATGGCTGATTTGTCAGAAATAGATCACCAGGACTTTCTTCTAAGGCACATCTGGATAGACTCAAACCTCCAATCTTTTGGTTAGCAGTTGAGCGTACTCACCATTTGTACCATCCAGGGACTCCTAAGAGCGGCTTTTTCTTGTTGTTAGATGCTGTCCAGTCAATTTCGACTCACAGTGATCCCATGTGACAGAGTAGAACTGCCCCCATGGAGTTTTCTAGGCTATAATCTGGCAGCTCACCAGGTCTTTTCTCCTGCAGAGCTGCCAGGCTGTTTTGAACCACCAACCTTTCAGTCAGCAGCCGAGGGCTTAACTGTTTGGCCACCAGGGAACCATAGGAGGGGCTTAGAGAATAATTATTCAGCAACCAAGAGTTCATATCTTCGACAGTGTGGGCTTTCAACTCATCCAATCAATCTCTTTGACACGAGGCAACCAGAATGATCTTTTAAAGACAATTAGAGTGGGTCAGTCTACTAATTAAACCTTCCAAGTAGCTTCTTACTACACTATCCAAAATGCTCTGCTGAGGCCACACATATCTGCCCCTCTCCCCCTCTCCAGCCTCTTCTCACACCCTCTCTATGTCACTCCCAAGCACCAGTGCTTTGCTGCTTCAGGGTCTTCATGCAGGCTGTTTTCCTGCCCAGAAGGCTCTCCCCCCAGCTCTTTGCAAGGCTGGCCCCTTCTCGTCTTTCAGGTCTCAGCGTAAAGCAGCTTACAGTGGTCCCCCCTTATCCATGGGTTTACTTTCTGCAGTTTCAGCTACACGTGGTCAACTGGGGTCCAAAAATATTAAATGGAAAATTCCAGAAATAAACAATAAGTTTTAAATTGCATGCTGTTCTGAGTAGCATGATGAAATCTCGTACCCTCCCACTCCATCCCTCCTGGGACGTGAATCATCCCTTTGTCCTAAGTATCCATGCTGTATACACTACCCTCCTGTTAGTCACTTAGCAGCCATCGGTTATCAGATCGACTGTTGTGGTTATCAGAGCACTTATGTTCAAGTAACCTTAATAATGGCCCCAAAACACAAGAGTGGTGATGCTGGCGATTGGGATATGCCAAAGCGAAGTCATAATGTGCTTCCTTTAAGTGAAAAGGTGAAAGTTCTTGACTTAATAAGATATTTTGAGAGAGATCACATTCACATAACTTTTATTACAGTATATTGTTATAATTATTCTATTTTATTATTAGTTATCATTGTTAATCTCTCACTGTGCCTAATTTATAAATTAAACTTTATCGTAAGTATATATGTAAAGGAAAAAACATAGTATATATAGGGTTCAGTACTATCCACGGTTTCAGGTATCCACTGGGGGTCTTAGAACATATCCCTCGTGGATTGGGGGGGCTACAGTATACGTCATCTCAGAGAGGTCTCCCTGAACCACCCTGTTTCCCTGTTACCCTATCTCTATTTACTTTCTTTATACTTACCGCAATCTACACACTCTGTTTCTTTCTTTACTGTCTTCTTCACTAGAAGGTAAGAGCCACTGCATTGCTAGGGTCTAGCACAGCTGCTGGCATGAAATCTGTGCTCTATAAATGCATGTTCAATACATCCATGCCTGGTTTTCTGTCTCTTTTCTATAGCAATAGCCTTTGGGTGAAACTAAAGTTGGCTGAATACTTTGAGTGAATCAATAACCAAAACCCATTGCCATCGAGTCAATTCCAACTCCTAGTGACCCTATAGGGATCCTACAGGACACAGTAAAGCAAGCTGCCCCACAGGGTTTCCAAGGCTGTAATCTTTATGAAAGCAGACTGCCACATCTTTCTCCCACAGAGTGGCTGATGGGTTTGAACCACTAACCATTTGGTTACCAGCCGAGCACTTAACCACTGCACCACCAGGGCTCCTTGAGTTCATCAGTAGTATCTGTCAATTAGGTAATGGTGATGATGCCAATAAAACTCTACTAATGGAAAAAAATAAAAGGTTTGTTTAAGTCTCCAACTCAGAAAAAACAAAAGCTGAAGAAGTGAGCCTACCAATGGACCAGTTTCAAATCAACCCTGGCTAAGCCTCCCTCTGAACGAGAACCACACGATGACAAAGCACAATTTCCAGCTGAGTTGACCTGCGGGGAGCAGTCAGGTGACACTAGAGCCTGGAAAAAGCTAAACTCAGGTGTCCCTAGAGTACAACATGCTGATGTGGAAGAACTGCTGATGTGGAATAAGCTCTGCAGAGCTTACTGGTAATGTCTTCCTCCAGTAAGAATCCTGAGTGTGTCTGGCTTCTAGCCTAGGACACTTTAGAGCAACTATTCTTATAACGTCAGCATGTTCCTGCACCAAATCATTATTAGATATATATTTACCACAAAAAAAAATATTATTAGACATCTCATTCCCTCCTATAGCATTATGATAAACTAAAGTCATCAGCTTGCTTGCCCAAGGGATGTAGCTATAAAGAACCCAGCAGGTAAAAACCCTTGGTGAAGTTCTATCACAGAACAGTAGTAATTATGGACCATAGGAAGCCCTCCTCTAGTCCCAGAAATCATGCTATGAAAAAGATTTATAAAATTTTGCTCTGTTTAATGCAAACTGTGAAGGAAACCCAGCAGAAGTGGACGGGTCCTGGTTTTTCAACTTACCTACCCCAGCTCTATTCATTGTTCTGGGTCCTGAAACTAATCTGATTACTAAACTCGTTATCACTGGACACATTGCCACTGATTTTACTCAGTCAAGGGGAATAACAGTAGTCAGAGCAATAATAAACAATCACTGAGCTTTTGCTATGTGCCAGGCATTGTTTTAATACATGTTTACATGTATTAACCTATGCAGCAGTCAAGAAATCAAACGATGCATTGCACTCGGCAAATCTGCTGCAAAAGACCTCTTTAAAGTGTTAAAAAGCCAATATGTCACTTTGAGGACTAAGGTACACCTGACCCAAGCCACGGTATTTTCAATTGTCTCATATGCACGCGAAAGCTGGACAATGAACAAGGAAGACTGAAGAAGAATCGATGCCTTTGAATTATGGTATTGGCAAAGAATATTGAATATACCATGGACCGTCAGAAAAATGAACAGATCTGTTTCGGAAGAAGTACAGCCAAAACATTTCTTAGAAGCGAAGATGGTGAGATTTCATCTCACATTCTTTGGACATGTTATCAGAAGTGACCAGTCCCTGGAGAAGGACATCATGCTTGGTAAAGTAGAGGGTCAGCGAAAGAAAGGAAGACCCTCAACCAGATGGATTGACACAGTGGCTGCAATGCTGGGCTCAAGCAGAGCAATGGTTGTGAGGACGGTGCAGGATCGGGAAGTTGTTTCACTTTGTCATAGGGTCACTATGAGTTGGAACCGACTTGACAGCACCTAACAACAACAAACTATGCAATCCTCACAACAACCAACCATCTGATGTTGGTACTATTGTTATCCTTATTTTCTGATGAGGAAACTGAGGCACAGAGAGGTTAAGTGACTTGCCCATGGTCACACAATCAGTGAACAGTAGAGCTGGGATTTGAACCCAGACAGTGTGCCTGCAGAGCCCACTCATCAACACTACTTGTGTTGCAGGCAGACTTCTAAAATCCTGAAGCTTTAGGGGATAATTTTAAAAAGCCACTAAAGCCAATGAAAGGACAATTGCACCACAAGGGACAAGTGAGAAAGAGATGGACACATACAAGGAGGGGCTGCAGAAGTCCAGGGTCTGAGGTCTGAACCCTTCTCTAGTGAAAATTCCAGCTGATGGCGGCTTTGATACTACCTTTCCATCCAGTTCAGAATTTAATCCTTCTAGTCGACCTATATCTTAGTTTTATTTTATCTGCAAAGGGTTTTAGGCCATTGTCTTTGACTCTGGGCTGTGTGTTTACCCTGCTACTTAAATAAACTCTGCAAGTCAATCAACCTTCAATTAAACTTTTTTTCTTTCCAATTTTTTTAGTGGTCAAAATATATACAACAACAACATTTTTTATGTGTACAATTCAGTGGCGCCCATGATTAAGCGCCTGCCTACTAGCCAAAAGGCTGGCAGTTCGAACCCATCCCAAGGTGTCTCGGAAGACGACACTGGTGATCTGCTTCTGAAAGGTCACAGCCTTGAAAAACCTATGGAGCAATTCTATAATGCACACATGGGGTCACCGTGAGTCAGAATCAACTCAATGGCAACCAACAACCATTACATTCATCATGTTGTGCGACCATCACCACTATCCATTTCCAGTTTTTTTCCATCACCCTTAAGCATTTATTGAGCACCTATTGCATGTCTGAGGTTTTCACATATATTATCTCATTTAAATTAGCCCTCACAATAAAGATGTGAAATGGTTAGTATGGTTTTTTTCACCCATACATTTTCATTTTTATCAGAGTTTAAAAAACTAAATAGGCTTATATGCTTAAGAAACAAATATGCTTACAATGCATAATGGCAATTGCCTACCCCACTCCTCCTGACCCCCGACAGGTGACCACGTTAAACTTTTGGTGTTTCTTCCAGTCGTCTCTACATTCCTAAACACCATGCTTTCACCAAGTCAGTCATTACCTACCAACCTCCTGTTTCCACAGATGAGGATCTGGCTCTTACCAATTTGGCTATACCACAATTTTTAGTTAAATATGTGGTCAGTGCTTACACCTTGAGAACGCAATCATTGTTCTAGTAGATTCTGCAGTGCATCCTGTGACCAGGTTTCCTTCCTTGTACAAATTTTTGTTTCCCCTGGATTTAATTGCTTTCTTTTCTCCCACTTGCCTAGTTTCTGATGAACAATCCATAACGTTTTCTATCAGTTTTTGTTGTAAATCTACCAATAATTCTTTCCAGTGTTTAAACTTATCAGATGATTTATCAGTCCCCCTGGTCCCAGGAGAGAAAAGTAGGTGTTCTCAGTACTATTTTCACTGAAGAAAAAATGGAATCTCAGACAGGTTAAGAGCTTGACTCTGTCCTCCAGGAAGCAAGTGAGATGTGATTCCCCAGATACCAGCCCCAGCATTCAGCCCCTGGCAACACACTGCCTCTGGGTAAAGAAGTTGTGCAGGTTGTGGACTACACAACTCCAGAGGGCGCTGCTCTACACTAGGACAGTGAAGCAGTGCAGAGGCCTTGCACAGACGGCCCCTTCCGGTCTCATCTCCAGAGTCTGCTCCTAGTCGTCTTGCACTGTACTGGCCCCCAACCCTGAAGGTACTGTATCAGCCGCCTACCTTCTATCCCAGCAAGCTGCCACTCTCTGTCTGGCCTGTTTGCTTGATTCATGTTTAGGAGCTGGCTTCTTTGCCTACTTACTATGCAAAACCACCATTTTAGTGTTGCCTCGCTGTGGTCATGTAGCTTTGACGGCAGGCACGGTCTTTCCCTGGGGGTGTCTCCAGCATAGCCGCTCCTTCCAAAGGCCAAAAGCAGCTCTTGAGCTCTTGTTTCAAAAGTCCAAGCTGTTTTTGAGTCCTGTTACGTGTTGCAGGGATGCTTCCAACTCAAGATAGGAGTGATGACAGATATGCCCTGAACCCAAAGAATGGTCAAGCCTTCCCTGCTCTAGCTGCCAGCTGCGCTGGAGGCTTGCTGTGACAACTCACTTCTCAGCCATTCCTGAGGGAGGGGTGAACTCTCTCCAGAGCCCCAAAATTACAGTATTTCTGGAAATGCTCTGATATTTCAAATATGAATGGTACATAGCACGTGATGCCCAAAAAATGGACGTGAAGAGCTGTTTCATTGATAGGTGGAATGCTACGAGACAGGCTGCTCAAGCCCTGAACTTGTTCCTTACTCCCTGGCTGCAATGCAGAAGCTGGAAAGTGGTGAAGCAGAATCACAGGGGAAAGTTATTCTAAATGAGAAAGTAGTTCCAGAAATATCAGACTTTGAAGCTGACGTGGCTTGAATGGAGGTTTCCTTTGACCTTTCTGCTAAGCTTCATCAAGCAAAATTTTATTCTGACTTTAGCAGTTGGATCAGTTCTTCATTATATCAAGCACCAAAAAGAAATGACACCAAATTCTGGCCAACTTCTGTTCAGGGGCAAATGACCCAATAGAAGATTCAGAAATTGTTTTACCAAAATTCCTCCAGTTGCAACTGAAAATACTCAACTCAACCAAAATGTACCTACTGGATAAGCACTCAGCTACTAACCAAAAGGTCCGCAGTTTGAACTCACCAAAGGCTCTGTGGCAGAAAAGACCTGGCAATCTGCTCCTATAAAGATTACAGCCTAGGAAACCCTATGGAGCAGTTGTATCCTGTTACATAGGGTCTCTCTGGGTTGGAATCATCTCAACGGCACCTAACAACAACAAAAACCAAATCAAACCCATTGCCATCGTCGACTCTGACTCATAGCAACCTTATACGATAGAGTAGAACTGCCCCATAGCGTTTCCAAGGCTGGAATCTTCACAGAAGCAGACCACCACATCTTTCTCCTGCGGGGCAGCTGGTGGATTCAAACTGCCAGCGTTTCAGTTAGTAGCCGACCGTTTAATCACTGTGCTACCAAGGCAACAAGCATTATTATTAGTAGTACCCAGGATAGAAACATGGTTGCCCAGGAAAATACTTTATCTTCTTTTCACCTGATAAAATTTTAGTTAGAACAGATGCTCTAAGCCAATAGTTTTCAAACTTTGGGTTTTGACCCATTAGTGGAACATGAAATCAGTTTAGTTTAATGGGTCACAACCAGCATATCTCAAAAGAAAGAACAGAATAGAAAACAACAGAGGGAAGCACAAATAGTGAAGGTAAGTACTGTTTCATGTGACTTTTACTTTAGCCATGCACACCCATGTGTGCCCTGGGTCTTGGTGTGTGACAATGTATTTTTCTCTGTGGCTACATTTGGTGAGCACTGCATTAAGCCCCAGACCACAATGTGGAGGCCTTGCGGCTGAGTCCTGTTTTGTTTGGCCTACACAATGATTTTTTTTAAAAAAAGAGAGTGGTATTTGGCAACATTTAAACATCTGGTGTTTTTGCATAAAAATCCCTATTTCCAGCTGCTCTTGAAAAGATGCTCTGGCAACTTGGGCCCACATTCCTCCCTGGGAGTCAGGAAGGCACTACAGAGTGGCTCCCCTCTTTAGAGAAGTGTCATGGATTGAATTATGTCCCCCCAAAAAATGTGTGTATCAGTTTGGCTGGGCCATGATTCCCGGTATTGTGTGATTTTTCCTTATGTTGTAAATCCTGCCTCTATGATGTTAATGAGGGAGGATGGGTGGCAGTTGTGTTACTAAGGCAGGACTCGGTCTATAAGATTGGATTGTGTCCTGAGGCAATCTCTTCAGATATAAAACAGAGAAGTGAGCAGAGAGACAGGAGGACCACATACCACCAAGAAAGCAGTGCAGAGAGCAGAGCGCATTCTTTGGACCTGGGTTCCCTGTGCAGAGAATCTCCTAGTCTGGGGGAACATTGATGAGAAGGCCAATGGAGAGAGGAAGCCTTCTCTTGGGGCTGACACCCTGAATTTGGACTTTTAGCCTACTTTACTGTGAAGAAATAAATTTTGCTTTGTTAAAGCCATCCACTTGTGGTATTTCTGTTATAGCGGCACTAGATGACTGAGACAAGAGGGCTCTCTAGTTTGCCTCAATCTCCACTCATTCAGGTCACCTGCCTGGTTCTTGGAGGCACTTACCTGTACAGCCCCCAGTTCTAATCAACCTCAACTCAACCTGACATGCAAAGACCCCTCTCTGTTTACTGTTCCTCATGCCCATTGCTGTACCACATGGCCATTAACTTCTGCCACTGAGCTGGCTGCATTCCCCAGGCAGAGGCTGCGCTTCACTGCTTCTATTTCTCCAATTTGAGCACCTTTCTCTCACTTCCACTTTATCCACTTGTTACACTCCTATTCATCCTTCAAAGGCCAGCCTGTCTTGACCCTCCCAGCAGAATTAACCACTCCCTGCCCTACAGTCCCATAATTACTTTAATAGCGCTCTATTGAGTACTCTCTATTGAGTACATCTCACATTGTATCATAGTTACTTACTTATGTGTCTGTGTTCCTTGCTAGAATGTGAGTATGTTTAGGTCAGAAATTATATTTTGTTCCTGAACCTTGATTACTTATCTCTTATTAGGTTCTGAATAAATGTTTATTTACTAAATAAGTATAACCATCTTCCCAACTATACACATCATTCATGCAATTATTAGTTTATTGATATTTTTTGAGCACTTATTACGGGGCAGATACTATGTTATGGATACAAGTTGAATAAAGCATTACCCCTAACCTCAAGAAACGTACAGCAGCCTTCAAGGCCAATCTTAAATGCTCTCCTTTCCATAAAGCCATTTTGAATTCCCTTAAGACACTAATTCTTCCTTCCTTCAGACTTCCAAAGAATATTGTTTATACCCTCCTGTTGCCTTGTGCTGTCTTTATTTGCTTTGTCTATCAGCAGCCCTCCCCCTACACTTGCCAACACATTAATCTACTGAACCCACGGCCATTGAGTACATTCCGACCTATAGTGACCCTATAGGACAGGGTAGAACTGCCCCCATAGGGTTTCCGAGGCTATAAATCTTTACAGAGGCAGACTGCCACATCTTTCTCCAGAGAAGCAACTGGTGGGTTCGAACCACCAACCTTTTGGTTCACCGTTGAGCACTCAGCCTCTGTGCCACCAGGGCTCCTTTTTAATCTACTGAAGGTAGGAACATTTCAGGTAATCCCTGAAATGCCTCTCAAGAGAGTAGGCTCTAATACATTTGTGATGTGATCAGGCCATTATCAGAAGCCCACATTTCCCCATGGCAAAACTGGTAGAGTTTTCCAGGTGAGCAGGAACAGAGGATGTGTGCTCTTTCAGTGCTCAGCCTAATGATGCTTCAGTCCAGCAGACAGCATTCCATACTCTGTCCTAAAACTCTGTTCCTTATGGCTGGCCAACAGGGGTCCCACAACTGGTATATCATTAGCAGTCCAGTAGACATCCATGTAGTCCTGCTGTCCAAGTGTCACTGATGGGACCCTGCATGGACCTGGGTACCCACAGCTCATGCCATTTTTCTAGGGGATACTCAGCCCTCTCTCCCATTCCCATCTGACCCTAAGGCGCCAGTGAGGAATAATCTTACTCTTTTTTCCTAGCATTTTCTACCAATCACTCTGTTTTTCTTAATTTTTCCTGAACTTCTCCCTTCCCACAATGTTCCAAATAGTGAACAACAACAGAGAGAATAGAGACAATTAAAATATAGACAGAATATAGTGGTCATGGGTGAAACATTCTAATTTGTAATATTATATTTTAGCTCATCTAAAACTAAAGAAAGTGTTGTAGCTTCTGTGAGCCAAGACAGCCAATGAAACTACCTTTCCCCCAAGGATTCCAATGAGCTCCACGAGCCCCTGGAACAATGCTCACCTAATCCTCTAAGAAATGTGAATGCTGCTGAGGGCAGCACACCTGTGCCTTGACTCCAAATTAGGGCTACCTGCTCAGGCCAGGCTGAGCCTCAACTCAGGCGCAGGAAAAGATGCCTTGCAACTTCCTCCCGTTCCCGCCCTTCCCACCACCTGCATATTCTGAAAGTGGTTTCTTGGCCGCTTGGATCTCACAAAAGGTCTGCTTTATTGTGAAATGCAGTTTCACTCCATACTGCAGGCGAGTCAGAGTGACAATGATGCTTGCCTTCTCTTCATCATCTGTGCATCGCCAGCAAGATAGTTTACGAAAGGAAACGGACTTATCCGCCTGTAGGGCTAATTTGACCCTCAGAAACCATGGATTACCTAGACCATGTCCAAGTGTGCACCCTGGACTAGCAGCATCAACATCACCTGGGAATTGTTAGAAATGCAAAATCTCGGGCCCCTCCCCAGACGTCCTGGATCAGAAACTCTGGGGGCAAGACCCAGGAATCTGTGTTTAACAAGCCCTTTACAGGATTCTGATGCCTGCTAACCTTTGAGAACCACTGCCCTAGACAGGAATTTCCCTGGAAGTATTAAGAAGGTCAGCATCTTCCAAGTATTCAAGCAGGTCAGCCTGTGTGATTGCAGTGGGAGACAGAAACTCACCCCCGGTGCTCCCTAGGGCACACTGGACCATAAAGAATTAATCATGTCAGTCTGAACACAAAATGTTTCAGAGAACAGGGGTCATGCATAACAAATACTCATCCTGCCCAATGTCAACAAAATTTGCCCTTGAATACACAGCTCCTGCCAGTTTGGGATAAACATACCTCTTGGTATGAGTCACCATCAGACCAACACACACTGAAATGGGAAGCTGGGCTAGTGGCTGTTGTGTGCGGAGAGCAGGCTCAGCCACAGTGGGAAGAAATCCTGCACCACTCACTTACTGATCACCCAACCTTCTGAAAAGTTCTCTGGCTCTCTACCAACGTCAGCCTTTCAATGTTGGCATCGGAGAGGCACACAATACCAGTGCCCCAATCTCCACCTGCCAGGGGGCTGTGAATACAGTGACCCAAAGGGGCTGCCTCCTCATGAATCAGATGCCAAGATTCACTTCTTGGTAGGGTGAGTCTCCCACAGTATGTCTTTTCTGCAGGGATTTGGAAAAGTCGATGTGTTGTTCTTTAAGAGAGAGTTTCTGTGATGCAATGCAGGTTATTTCATCCTTCCTTGTCACCTGACCTGGGGCTGGGAGAGACAGGAGGCAGGACCACCTCCCAAAGTCTAGGAATAGCTAACGATAGGGCAGGCCCAACTTCCGGCTCAGATACCCACTGTCCACATGTTCTTGAGTTCACCTGTCTCATCAAAAGTTGCTCTCAAGAGCTTTGGGTAGATTTAATCAATGTGTTCCTTCTCTTAGATTTATTTACACATTTAGCCTTAACTCTAATTGTGGAAATGAAATGGTTATTATACATGAAAAGGGAAAGCCTGAAAGGCAACTCAATGGTCATCAGACGCATGAGGAATTATTACACCGACTGTTCTGACTTTCCCAAGGATGGAATAAAGGTGGGTTTTGATTACATTAGGCAGTGTGCATATGCTTGAGTGGGGTAGTGTCTGCATGGTATGTGTCTTGGAAGGAGTGGGATTGAAACGGTGTAGGAGGACATATGCCATTAGAGGCATCAATACTTACAGATTGTTTTAGAAGACCATATATGACGTCAACGAATATTTGAGGGGAAACAGAGCTTTGCCTCCAGTCAGGCAGGTGGCTAAATTGCTGTTCAACTTCTCTGGTGTTTACTAAGGTAGACAGAGTAATTCTAGAAGAATTCAGAGAAGGGAGGGACCTTTACGAAGCTTCCTGAAGGAAGGGGAACTTGAGTTAGGTCTTTGATAAATTCAGAAAAGGAGAATATATGTATTTCTCACTAGGACAGGAGGGGCAGTATGACTAAGGTGGGAAAGGAAAACGCTCTCCCCCCTTAGATCTTTCAAATAGGAAAAACAGGAGTGAGGGCGTAGCATAGTATAATAAGCCTGGGTTTTGGAACCAGATAGGCCTGAGGAGAAAACTCAGCTCTTCTGCTTTCTAGCTAAGTGATCTTTGGCAAGTTTCTTAACTTCTGTGAGCATCCTTTTCCTCGTCTATAAAATGGGAAGACAGACAGACACCCTGTCAGGCGTTAATAACCTTGACAGGCTATGTGTATTGAGACAATATATCTAAAGCTCCCCGCACAAAGCCTGCCATTCCAGTATGTGTTCAATAACTGGCAGATTTAATAATAACATTAAAAATAAAACAAATTGGCTTAGAAAGACATTTACTTACATGGGGGATGGGAGGTATTTTAAGGACTTGGGGAGAACCTTGAATTTCAAGCTGGAAGCCTTGAACTTTACCTTGGCACTCATCAAGGTTTTTGAACTGGGCAATGAAGTGATGACATCAGTGTTCTAAGAGGATTAATTTGGTGCCAGTCTGTAGGACACATTTGAGACACGGTACACCACTACTCCTGTGAGCTGCTAAAAACAAGATTGAAATGGCTTTCAGGTGTAGCAAAAAGGGTCTACTTCCAAACCCTAAAGGATGCTCAACATAGCAGTGTGTGACAAGAAGGGGATGGTGTCTGCTTCCCCGCTGATAACTAATATCTAAAGTACCTCCTATCATTCCAGAGGATGCCAACGCCTGTTTCTAACATTATCATCCATAAGGTAGGTCAAGCAAGTCTATATGAATTGGTCAAGAAATCTCAGCGTCCTGCCCAAGAGGTACAAGCTAGACTACTCATTTCTAATCACTCCTCAGTCCTTTATTGCCAACATTGGCTCAAGGTTTATAAAACTGAATTCACCATCTCTTCTCTCCCACCCCACTGCCCATCTCCTCTCTCACACCCCCACCACCCAGCAACTCTCCACCCACCCCAGCCAATCCTTTCCAAGCCTCATTCGACTCCTTTCTCCCTCTCATTCCCTGTACCCAATCTTCTGCCAAGTTCTATCAATTCTAAAGTTGTGGGTTATCTCAGCTCTGTTGTTTTCTTTTCATTCCAGTTTATTACAGGCCCAAATATCCCCACTCCTTAAAGTCCTAGTCACCTCCTCCAAGAAGCCTTTCCTGATCAGCATGTTTGGAAGCTAAAGCTCCCCCTTTACCTTCCAAAGCACTGCATTTATATCTCTTTTAACATCTATTTCCCATTAGTTATTTACGAGCCTATTTTACCTCCTTAACAAATGATAATGAACCTGAAGGTAGTCACTGTGTCTTCTAGGTCCATCTAACCTTCCTGAGTAACCAGCACCTTACCTAACAGAGAGGGAACCCCCAGGAGATGGTGACTGAATAAGGAAGCTGCTTGGGCAGAACAGGGGTTATAGAATATTAAAGGAAGATGAAGAATCGAGCTAGAACTTCTCTGTAGATACATCTGCTTTGATGAACACAATTATTCCATTTTCAGCAACTGAAATGAGCTGGGAAATGGGCACAAAAATAAGGAGGAGAGAAGACCTTTATTCGTGTCTCTGCAGCTTTATTATTTGAATCATCTGTTTCTGCCCAAACCTTATAGGCTTCAAGGAGGAGTTGTTTGGTTCAGTTGACTTCCTGTAATGATTTTTCACATTTCCCACCCTCTATCTCTACCCAAGTGAATCCAGCTAACTAGATCAGGGAAGCCCTACCACCTAAACCTTGAAAAGATCTATGGCCAAGGTATCTTACAGCCACGCTGCTCTATGGCACTGGTTCTCAACCACAGCGATTTTGTCCTTCAAGGGGCATCGGGTAATGTCTGGAGACATTTTTTATTATTATGAGTATGAGTTTGGTGCTACTGGCATCTAGTGGGTAGAGGCCAAGGATGCTGCTAAGCATCCTACCATGCACAGGACAGAATTACGAAGAATTATCTGGTCCAAAGTGTCAATGGTGCTGAGGTTGAGGAACTCTGCTGTAAAAGTTTATTTGCTGTGTGTGTGTGAGCATATATGTGTGTGTCCTCACATACCCGAATATCAAGTGGAGAGTAAACATCCCCCTATGGAGGGTTTACTATAATGAGTTTCATTAGGGCCTAACTTAATGCCATCAAGTCAGTTCTGACTCATGATGAATCCATGAGTTATAGAGTAGAACTGAGCTCCATGGGGTTCTCTTAGCTATAATCTTTCTGGAAGCAGATTGCCAGGACTTTCTTCTGCAGTGCCACTAGGTGGGTGTGAATCACCAACCTTTTGATTAGTAGTCAAGAGTAAATCATCTGCGCCAAACTCTTTGAGCGTAAAAGCAAGTTGGACCATCCCACAGTGGCAAAAAGTTTACAGGAAAACAAAACAAAAAACCATGTGCCCAAATGTAAAACTCTGTTTACCCAGATTTGTCTCCCTCATTGCTAAACTCTTACTCTCTCGCACAGTTTACAAACCATAAGAACTCCTCATCATTTAAGTGCTGTTTACATAACTTAATCTCTAGTGTTTGCTAATTCTTATTTTCTCTAAGAAAAAGAAATAATAAATCCCTTGTGTATATTTTTAAAACCTGCACTAGAACACACAAAAGCTAGACAATTATAGCTTTTAAATGAGTACAGAGGGCCGCTGGTGTTTAGGCTGATGACAGTGTATTCAGGAAGAGAGATATTGACTGAGAAACCCACAAAAATCTCTCATACTTCTTTGTTACAGGATACAGCAAGGGTAAGGTGTCCTTGAACGCATCAGAGAAATAACCATTTCATCAAGATTCCTGGATCAATAAGTGTTTGCAACTGGAAGTGAATGGATGCCTGGTCAGAAGAAAAAAAGATAATGAGGGTCAAAGTATGTCAGCAAACGCCATTCCACACTACCAAAGGTGTGATCTGCCAGCATGGTGTCAACTATGCTGATGTCAACCCCAAACTTGAGGTGCATGGGGACACACATACACATACACACACATGACAAATAGGGTTTTACAACAGAGTTCCACAGATATATGGAAACTCTGCCCTGGAGAGAAAATGATGGGGCAAACCAGTATGAGCTAAATCATTCTAAGTGGTGAGCACTGCAGGCGTCTAGGTTTACTCCTCTTTCAGAAGGCCTCACATGTTTCTTGGGATGGACATTTCAGGACGTAATCTGAGCCTGCTCAAGGGTGACTCATGTTCTTGCCAGGAAGAAGGAAGGAGCTATGCCTCTCTGGGAGCAAGACACAGCAGAGGGGCCTGGAAGTATCTCTGAATCGAGTCAGAAGTTTCCTGTCCCAGCTTTGACAACATGTCAACCTGCTTTAACTGTTTACTGAGAGAAAATCTATGATATGGCAGACACCACATCTGGCATTGGAAAATCAAAGATGGAGACACGGTGACTGCTCACCATCTAGTGATGGAGACAGTGGATGTCAGCTCCCTGTAGCAAGTGTAATCACAGATCCATGTACATCGTTTGATGGAGCAGAGAGGACCAGCACTTGGTCCAATCAATCCTCTGTGTGGCCTTGACCAATTTTCTTTCCCTTTCTGAGCTCTAGTTTTCTCATCTCTAGAATGAAGGCTTGGACTACACGATCCCCAGTGCCCTTCCCTCTTTAGAGGCTATGATGTTCTCTTCTATCCATGGAAGCTCTTGTTCAGCTGCCAAAAAACCTGTCCTCCTCTGCTGTTGGCCGAGGTTGATACAATCAGAAAGCTGGGAGGCAGCAGCGTGGGCTGACACAGACCTCAAAATAAAAAAGGAACAGCCTTTAATCAGTGGCTAAGGGTTAAGATAATACCAGTATGTGACCTCCCGGTGGCCTGTCCAAAGTGTCTAGCTAGAAAGTGGCCACTGACTTGTACAGCGTATGTGAATCCAGGCAAGCTGAGCTTTGGGGAGTCTGCAATGACTCAGGAACTAAGAGCTGTCGTTTGGGGACTGCTGATCTATAATAGAGACCACAAAGAGCAAGTCTGGGGCTTCCACAGGCCCCACAGGAATAGAATAGAGAAGTGACTCTTGTAATCCTCTTTCCCACCACTCATAAATTACTCATATTGGGGAAACAAACGCAAATCCATTAGCAACAGCAATCAGGACCAGGTTGTTCTGGTTAGGAGGGAGGCACAAATGAAGAGATCCAACCTCTGGCTAATGTCAACATCTGGGTTTTACTCTGAGGGTCCTGGCCCCCCGCCCCCCATCAAAGACGGGAAACATAAATACAAGAACCTTTCTTTCTACTCAAATCATTTCGCCCAGTGACCACTGACTCATCAAAAGACCACAGCTAACGCACATGAGTATGAAAGAGACACAGGAGCACCACGGATGGAGCAGACCCACACGTGTCTTTGTCCTGAGGTGCCATCTTTGCACTGTTCGCCGTCATCATCCTATTTCTCAACCCATTCGTCAGTCTAGTAAAACCAAACTGAGTTTCCAGCAACAAGGGCCAATCTGAGTTCAGCATGTTCACCTCAAATGTATTCCCTGTGGGGCTCTGAGAGAAAGTGGTATAGATAAATCAGGGAAATGGCAAAAGACAGCCCCAAAAGAGCAGACGTCTGTCTTTATGGAGAAAAGTCTGTCCCACAGTTAGAAACTTGACATGATAGATTTAAGCTTACCGAAGAGCAAAATCAGAGGGTGGTTATTTATATTATATTATACAATCATTTGGTGAAGCTCCCTAAGACATGTTGTTAAGTGAAAAATTAAGTCACAGAAAAATGATCACAGAATAATCACATTTTATATTTGTCGGTCTATCTATCTTACTCCTGTCTAGATAGATACACACTACTAACAGTTTTACCTCTAGAGAGGCAAGTGCAATTGAGGTTGACAGGGTTGGGGTGAGGGGTTTTCATTTTTCCCTTCTCTATTCTTTTATAACATTTCACTTTCTTAACTCAAGATGTATTTATATTAAAAACAAAGAAACAAAAAAAGATTCACTGTCATGCTCTTTACATTTCCCAGATAAACTAATTATTTAAACTATACTTCTATAAGGAAACATTTAGCTTACACTTCAGGACCACACCCAGCTCGTCAATAATGCACTCCGGGCCAGGCGGACCCGCCCTTGTTCTTTTTACATTCTCCTTATGGTGGTGTGATTTCATCACCTTTGACATATGCAGCATCCTTTAGAAGGTGTTTGGAGGGGTGATTAGGGCTAATACTGAAATGACAGGTTATAAATGCAGCACACCTGAAATCTTTACAACCATCCAGTTTCTCCTTTCTGCCCGTCCTAGCTGGGCTCAGGCATGTCCCAACACACCACCAACCTGGTGCGGAAGCCCTTCATCATATTCTTAATTAAATTATTGATTTGAGTGGCAGAAGTGAGGAAGAGAATGAAGGGTAGGCTGGGGGCAGGAAGGCAAGTCTCAAATACAACCTAGCATTCACGATGCAATCACCATCAAAAAAGACCCCCAGCTCTGCAAACACTCGCCAGATAGGATGGGCTTCCGCAGCTAAATGAAAGGCTCTTAATGAAGTCTGCATTCAATGGAAGTCCAGACTTCCCAGTACAGAGGTTCCCGCATGGAGAACATGTCTGCCCAGCTTCCAAATGATCATTTCCTGTTAGGTGGCAGAGCCCTGCAGTGCCATTCCAACTTCAGCAACCATGCCCTGGGATAGATATTTAGAATTACCTTTCTCCTTCACCATGGCAACCGATCCTTTGCCGAGCAGGACTGAAGGAAACGAGAATAAACTCTGAGTCGAAGGGCGCCTTGGCAGACAGATTGGCGGGTGCGGAGGCTGCGAGGACAAGCGCCGGCATCGACTGTCGAAGTCCCGGCCTGCTTTCTAGAATCCCGCCCCGGTCTCAAGAGGGCTGGGTCCGGGGCTCGCCCGCCGCCGGAACCGTGATCGCGCCCCGCGCGCACTCCGCCGAGTGGCGGCCGCGCCCTGCTCGGGGACGCTGCAGTGGAGCCGCCACCACTCGCTCCAGCTGCTGTTGTAACAAATGCAAAATTCCACTGTCCTAATCTCTGGTCACTGACACCACCTTGCATTCCTCACGCCAGGCCCAGGGAAAACCGGCATCCAAATGCTCCTGAGCCTTGGCCCCCTCCCAGGGTCTGATAAATGATTGCCAGAAGCGGGGCCGAAGGACAGCAAGGGACTGCCTCCCTCAGTACAACCAGTCAGTTGTTAGCTGATTAGTTTCCTATTACAGCTGCTTTCATTTCTCACTCCTGCATCTTTCAAGCAAACTGAATAAAATTTACCTCCATAGAAAAATGGAAAAATAAGGCTAGAGATTCCTTCGAGTTCATTTTCTTCAACTTTTGAAGTCCTGGAGGCTCAATCATAGTGACAAATGAATCATGATATTTGTGTGCTCTCCCCACACCTATATTTACTCAAGTAGGGACTGGGGGATCACGGTGGTCTTGGTGATGGGGGTGGCAGATAGATTGAGACAATGGGAGCCAGCCTGGGAAGAAGATCTTTTTCTGGATTCCATTCCTTACCCAGGATCAACTTCAGGATCACAGGAGAAATCTGACTTATCCAGTTAGGTAAGATTCTGACTTCGACCTTCTCCTGTCTTCCTCAGCATTTTCTAGACAAGTTCCTTAAATATACACACACATGAGGGAATAATCCTAGTCACAAAGTAAGAGGCCAGTGGGCTGATCCAGTACTGCCTGCATCCCGGCCCAGCCTAAGCCTCGCCCGCTGCAGCAGCTCCGACTTTTGCTTTTTTAATTTCTGCCCACAGGGTCACAGACCAGTCTCCTGTGTGCAGAGGACTTCCTAGTTCACAAAGCCCATCCCCACCCCACTCCAGCACCTGCCTCCCAAACCCAGGTCGTTCGGTCCCCACAGCACGTCACACACATCCACCATGTGGGAGAAATGTGATGAGCTAGAGACAAAAGACAGACGCCACCCCACTCGGGAAAGGCAGCAGATGGCCCCCCGTCTTTCAGAACCAGACTGCACAGCCAGTATTAGACTGTATTTACTGCAAATATTGTAACGTGTTGCATCTCAGAGAGCCAGGGTGACAGAAAGGAACCAAGTAAATCAACCTGCCTCATCTTTGACTTGGACGGTGTTTAAGGCTGAAATGAATTCCATTTGGTGGGGCTGGGGAGAAGGGGAAAAAATGCTCATTTCTTCCCATTTGTCTTGGCCAGACCTTTATTGCTGGTTTCTGATGTGTAACAGTAGTGGATCTCAGGCAGCTGTGACATTTCTACATCTGTGATCCGGGGCTTACTATTAATAGCTTGGGCGTCTCAGCCGGTAAGTAAGGGCTCAGTCCCCTCCAGCCCCTGGGTCGTCTTTTCTATGACACGCACTTGGCTCCCATCGCTCCCTGCCCCCATTGCAACCCTGTGGGGTCAAGTTTTTCCTAAGTCAGCGGCCAGCTGGAGTATAAGCACTGGGGAGCCTTTAAGCAGCTTCTCTAATCTTCATTCATAAACAGGAGAGCAACCCGAGAGCAGGACTGCCTGAAGTCCAGAGGGATTGGCATGGTTCAAGAGCACTGAAGAGACGAGCTCTTTACGTTCCCAAACTGTCATAGCTAAGTCTGCACTTGTCTGCTTCTCCCAGCCTAATCACCCTCCAAGCTCAAAGGAGATGCTGACAAGCAAAATGAACTGCGAAGAATTGGAATTAGTTTGGGGCTGTGAGTCTAGCAGGTGAATTTATTTTATTGTATATTTGCTGCATAAATAGATTAGCGCCTCACATAGGCACTTCTCTCTAAGGCTTTCCTCTTATAGATTCAGTTCAAAGCTCTCTCTTTCTCTCCTTGTTCCATAATAGAATATGACAGTAAAATACCACTGAGTTCCTAGTCCAAGCCCAATCGTACATACGTGGTTCCAGACACTGTAAATGCAATTGGTTCAATGTCTCTTTTACTCAGGGTGGCAGTTTTTAACGCTGAGATTTAAGTGTATTAACCAAACTGGTTCCTTATGACCTACCTGTATACCTTAGTGGATAAAGAGCACAGAAACCATCGTTTAGAAAGGCTCTCTGACAGCTTTGGAGCGGGCTAGCCCAGTAACAGCTGGTGCCTATTCGTTTCCAGAGAAGCCTTTTCAAAAGGAAAATACTATAGAGCAGTTGAGAGAGATTTCTTTTCCCTCCTGTGTTTTCCGTGAAAAGAATTCTCCTTTACCACAGTCAAAGTGAATGAGTCACCAACATTCAGTTGCATAAATAACAGTCATATGGCAAAAGGCCCCCCCAATAATCAGACACCGCTACTTTAGGATTAAAGCATTAACTCTGCACTTTTAAAGATAACCAAAGAAGGGATTGCTAGTTATTTCTGGGATGTGGGAGAGTAAAACCAAATTGTTTCTGTCTCCTTGCCTTAGGGCAAAGTCGTTAAAAGCTCTGAGAACAGAAGCGAAGAGTAGATATTTTCTACTTTCCAGTTAAACCTGCAAGAAGTCCAGGAAAATAAATCAGAGAAAAAGAAATTTATGGCTTATAGGAAGGAAGGAGTTTTTATTCTTACTTCTAGAGATGATTTCCAAAAAAATTTATCTCAATCTCATTCCACGGAGATGAGACAAGACTTCAGAATACAGATACCAGCCACGGCTTTATTTGTTGTTTTATTTCCCCCAAACTGACTCCCTGCTGCCTTTTCCCTCACTCACAAAATGAAGCAGAGATTGTCCACAAGTGACCAGAAGACAGAAACCATTTTGTAGGAGAGAAAAGCTTGTTAGCCTACAGCCACACTTGGCAGAAATTCAAGGGTGCATCATTTCAACAGAACCCGTGCCAATTAAGAGGGCACTGTTACAACAGGAAAACAAGGAACCTGGCTGAGTCTACTTCCGCACTGCTCTCTCTTCAGCAGAGCCAAGCGTTCTGCTTACTGCTTGTGCACCTGTAGCGCAGGGATTTCAGGACCCCTCCACAACCTCAGGGAGTCCCTGGGTGGTACAAACAGCTAATGGGGTTAACGCATTCAGCTGATGACTGAAAGGTTGGAAGTTCAAGTCCACCCAGAGGCACCTTGGAAGAAAGGCCTGGCCATTTAATTCAGAAAAATCGGCCATTGAAAACCCTATGAAGCACAGTTCTACTCTGACACACATGCAGTTGCCATGAGTCGGGACTGACTCATTGGCAACTGGTTTTGGCCACAGCCCCTGGACCCCAGGAGTTCACGTACCACACATCCCTCAACACCTTTGGACTCACTTGCAAAGGAGCACTCAAAATCCCCAACAGAACTGGACAGAAAGAAAACTCAGGAATGAGTTCCATATTTGCTTTTTACCTAATGCTCATTACATCTCTCAACTTTACTGCAGACATCTGTGGAGGACCTACTGTGGCCAAAGGAGCCCTCGTGGCGCAGTGATTAAGCACTCGGCTACTAACCGAAAGGTCAGCAGTTTGAACCCACCAGCCTCTCTGTGGGAGAAAGATATGGCAGTCTGTTTCAATAAAGATTACATCCTTAGAATCCCTATGGGGCAGTTCTACTTTGTCCTATAGGGTTGCTATGAATCAGAATCGACTCGATGGCAATGGGTCCACTGGTTACTGTGGCCAGGCGCTGGGCTGGCAGTACAAAGACAAGAAAAGAAAAATCACTGCTTTGGGGGAGCCTCTTATCTAGTGGAACCATACACACAAATATTCCCAACCAAATAAGACAGAATCCACCACCCGTCAGTCAGTTGATGGTACTGTGATGGCTTGTGTGTTGTTATAATGCTGGAAACTGTACCACGATATTTCAAATGCCAGCAGGGTCACCCATGGTGCACAGGTTTCAGCAGAGCTTCCAGACTAAGAGAGACTAGGAAGAAACCCTTGGCGATCTACTTCTGAAAATTGTTGTTATTGTTAAGTGCCGTCGAGTCAGTTCCGACTCATAGCGACTCTTAACGTATAACAGAACGAAACACTGCCTGGTCCTGTGTCATCCTCACAACCATTGCTATGCTTGAGCCTATTGTTGTAGCCACTGTGTCAATCTGTCTTGTTGACGGTCTTCCTCTGTTTGCTGACCTTCTACTTTACCAAGCATGATATCCTTCTCCAGGGGCTCGTCCCTCCTGAAAACATGTCCAAAGTATGTAAGACAGTCTTGCCATCCTCACTTCTAAGGGAGCATTCTCACTGTACTTATTCCAAGACACATTTGTTCATTCTTCTGGGATTCCAGGGTATATTCAAGATTCTTCTTTAACACCATAATTTAAAGGCATCAATTCTTCTTCAGACTTCCTTTTGCATTGCCCAGCTTTCGCATGAATATAAGGTGATTGAAAATATCATGGTTTAGGTCAGGTGCACCTCAGTCCTCAAAGTGACATCTTTGCTTTTTAACACTTTAAAGAGGACTTTTGTAGCAGATTCGCCCAATGCAATACGTAGCTTGATTTCTTAACTGCTGCTTCCATAAGCGTTGATTGTGGATTCAAGTAAAATGAAATCTTTGATAACTTCAATCTTTTATCTGTTTATCATGATGTTGCTTATTGGTCCAGTTATGAGAATTTTTGTTTTCTTTACGTTAAAGCGTAATCCATACTGAAGGCTGTAGTCTTTGATCTTCATCAGTAAGTGCTTTGAGTCCTCTTTACTTTGAGCAAGCAAGGTTGTGTCATCTGCATATTGCAGGATGTTTATGAGTCTTTCTCCAATCCTGATGCTGCGTTCGTTCCTCATGTAGTCTAGCTTCTCAGATTATTTGCTCAGTTTTCAGACTGAATAAGTATGGTGAAAGGATACAACCCTGATGCACACTTTTCCTGATTTTAAACCACACAGTATCCTCTTGTTCTGTTCGAGCCTCTTGGTTTATGTACAGGCTCCTCATGAGCACAATTAAGCGTTCTGAAATTCCCATTCTTTGCAATGTTATCCATAATTTGTCATGATCCACACAGTTGAATACCTCTGCACAGCCAATAAAACACAGATGAACATCTTCCTGGTAGTCTCTGTTTTCAGCCAGGATCCATGTAACATCAGCAATGACATCCCTTGTTCCACGTCCTCTTCTGAATCCAGCTTGAATTTCTGGCAGTTCCCTGTCGATGTACTGCTATAACTGCTTTTGAATAATCTTCAGCAAAATTTTACTTGCATGTGATATTAATGATATTGTTTGATAATTTCCACATTCTGTTGGATCACCTTTCTTTGGAATGGGCACAAATATATTTGTGAAAATTAGCCAATGGATCTCTTCCAGTTGGTTGGCCAGGTAGCTGTCTTCCAAATTTCTTGGCATAGACAAGTGAGAGTTTCCAGCACTGCATCCATTTGTTGAAACATCTCAATTGGTATTCCATCGATTCCTGGATCCTTGTTTTTCGACAATCCCTTCAGTGTAGCTTGGACTTCTTTCTCCAATACCATCAGTTCTTGATCATATGCTACCTCCTGAAATGGTTGAACGTTGACCAATTCTTTGCAGTACTGTGACTCTGTGTATTCCTTCCATTTTCTTTTGATGCTTCCTGTGTCATTCAATATTTTCCCTGTAGAATCCTTCAATATTGCAACTCGAGGCTTCAATTTTTTCTTCATTTTTCTGAGCTGAGAAATGCCGAGTGTTCTTCCCTTTTTGTTTTCTAACTCCAGGTCTTTGCACATTTCATTACAATACTTTACTTTGTTTTCTAGAGTTGCCCTTTGAAGTCTTCTGTTCAGCTCTTTTACTTCACCATTTCTTCCATTCGCTTTAGCTACTCCATGTCTAAGAGTAAGTTTCAGAGTCTTTTCTGACACCCATTTTGGTCTTTTCTTTCTTTCCTGTCTTTTTAATGATCTTTTGCTTTCTTCATGTATGATGTCCTTTCCAACAAATAAGTTGTTCGTCTTGAAAGTTAGCCAGTGAAAATCCTATGGATCATAACAGAATATTGCCTGATATAGTGCTGGATGATGAGCTCCCTTGGTAGAAGGCACTACACAATAGCTGCAAAAATGGACTCAAACATACCAATAATCATGAAGCTGGCACAGGACTGGGCAACATTTTGTTCTGTTATTCATAAGGTTCCGAGGGAGGAGGCAGGGAAAGTTTCCAGGAGGAGTGAGCAGGCAGTAAGGGCTGGCCAAGTGAAGAAAGAGGAAAAATCATTCCAAACAGAGGTCATAGAGTGAGAAAAGGTTTGAAGGTATCAAGTTGTTCATTGTTCACAGGGAACAGGAACAGGCTCAAGCTTAGGTTGTGCTGGTAGGTCACAGAGGGCTTTGAACGCCATTCCAAGGAGGTTGAACCTTAGAAGTGACATGGTTAGTCTCAAACCTGAGCTACCTATTTCTTTGCAAATTAAGTTCAAAAGGCTTTGGCTGAATTTCAAAGTTCTTCACCATAATCTGTTTCCAACCATATTGCCTCCCCAAACTGGGTTGTGCTAAGGTGGGCATATCTAGTGTTGAGCAAACTACTTGACACGTAGTAGAAGATGCCCACATTATTGGTTGATTTGTGTCCCCCTAAAAATATGTTCAAGTCATGACCCTTAGTACCTGTGAATGTGACCTTATTTGGAAAATGAGTCTTTGCAGATGTAATTAGTTAACATGAGGTCATAGTGGAGTAGAGTAGACGCTAATCCAATATGACCGGTGTTCTTATAGAAAGAGGTGAAGAAACACAGACAGACACAGAGGGAAGATGGCCACATGAAGATGGAGGTAGAGACTGGAGTTATGCTGCCATAAACCAAGGAACACCTGGGGCTACTAATAGCTGGAAGGGACAAGGAAGGGTTTTCCCCTAGAGACTTCTGAGAGAGAATGGAACTGCTGACACCCTGAATATGGACTTCTAGCTTCCAGAACTGTGACAGAATAAATTTCTGTTCTGTTAAGCCACACAGTTTGTGGTAATTTTTTAGGGCAGCCCCAGGAAACTAATACACCTAGGAAGTGTTTATGTTTATTAGCTTTTAAATATTCCCCTTAGAGACAGACTAAAACGATAGCTACACACATCTCACACACAACATTTTACGAAGCACAAACCGTGCCGTTTGAGTTTGGCTATCCTTCTGTGGTAATAGCTTCACGTCCACAACTAGGCTGTGAGCTCCTTGAAAGCAGTGAGGGTTTCATGCTTTTCTAGACCCCCAAGAACATAATCTGTAGATTCCTGGCCCCCGCTAGCCTTCCTCGTGCTTTACTGATGACTCAGAAGCTCTGGGGATGAGGCCTGAGTACAGCCAGCTCCCTAAGGGCCCAAAGACCAGTGGCCTTGCAGACTGGCTTCCACAGCAGGAGGTGAATAAATGTGAGATTTACAAACATAGCTAGATACCAAGCCCTCACATCTCAAAAACAGCTCCTATCCTCTCAGTTAAGCGGTCCCTGGGCGGCACGAATGGTTAAGTGCTCGACTACTAGCAGAAACGTTGGCAATACAAATGCGCCAAGAGGCACCTGGGAAGACAAGCCTGGCCATCTGCTTCCGAAAGGTCACAGCCTTGAAAACCCTTTGGAGTGGTGCTACGCTGCGCACATGGGGTCACAATGAATAGGAACTGACTTGACAGCGACTAACAACAATCCTCTCAGTTGGACCAAGTAACAATCAGCCTGACATTCACTGCAATCTTAATGAAAATGTATTGGAACCCATGACTCCAAAGTCTCCTGCAGTCTAAAACAAATCCCTAAATGTCTGAGCCCTCTTGATCCTTCTAACTCTTGTGTCCTCAGCCAGCAATTCTTAGGATTTTTCCCACGTGAATCGCACAGAATCAAGGCCCAGCAAGTTCTTCTCCTTAAGTTCTTCAAGTAGAATTATTTTACATTTATATTCAAAACTTCCTTGTGGTCCTTCTCATAAGCCAGTTCTGAGTCTGGATCTCAGCAACAGTTTACAGCTCAAAAAAATGACAGAAATTACTAAGGCAGATTTAAAGCTCACTATAAATAATCCAGGAGCCCTGGTGGCACAGTGGTTAAAGCGCTCAGCTGCTAACCCATCAACTACTCCACGGGAGAAAGAGGTGGCTGCTTCCATACAAGTTTTACAGCCTTGGAAACCCACCCTATGGGGCAGTTCTCTGTCCTACAGAGTAGCTATAGGGTCGCTATGAGTCAGAATTGACTCGATGGAAACGGGTTTTATTTGGTATTGGTATAAATAATCCACTAAGGATATAAACTACAGAGTGAGCATAAAACATATGATGTTCCTACAAGTGTACTGAACTATTAACAGAATTCAAAGGCTCTTTTGACAGTAAAGAGATTTTCATGGATTTTAGCCTTATTTCAGGCTCATGAGAAATTCATAAGAAATAGAGTAACATCTCTGAATTTTTTGGAAAAAAGGCCTCTTTTTAAAGAGTTTACTGTTAGTTTCCTCTTCTTCCTTAATACTTTCTAGGTAGAAATCTAGGTGTTAGGATAGAAAGATGGTCGCTTTCTATCACGTATTACTGGGGATGCCTGCCCCGACAACACTCCCTTCTTCCTTAACGCCACCAGAGCTCTGTGCTTGACTGTATTGCAGTGAAGGATGTACATGTTTATTTTTGCAAAAGCTTGTGGGTTCTCTGAGGAAAGAGACCACATGTTATCGTATCTGTATTCACATATGATAGACACAAAGTAAGAATGCAATATTTGATGAATGCTAAGAAATAAATGTCACTATGTTATCATAATAAGTCAAAATGCTAGATTTGTATTTATTTTTATAGATTGATTTCAAAACCCAAACCAAGTAAATTCAATCTCTTACAGATAAATCAAATTAGTGGTGGCTTGAGTGTAATTGCCAAGATTCAGACCAATAATTATCTTTGGAGAGAAACCAAGCTCAAAAGGCACTTAATGAGGTAGTCATTTTACAAAGTGATAAGTACTGTGCAGAAAAAGAAAGCAAGGCTGGAGTAAAGACAGTGGTTGGGGGAAGGAGTTGTGGTTTTAAGTAGAGTGCTCAGGGAAGGCCTCTTTGGGAACGTTCCCTCAGTACGTATCTAAAGGAGGAGAGGGAACAAGTCAAGTGGATATCTGAGGAAAGGGCATACAAGACAGTGTGAATAATAAGAGCAAATACTCTGAGGTGGAACGGTGTCTGGTGTGTTCAAGGAAGTGAGGAGACCACTATGGCCAGAGGCACATAAGCTAGGCTGAGAGCAGAGTGACGTTGCTGTGTGCCACTGAGTCAATTCCGACTCATACTGACACTACAGGATAGAGCAAAACTGCCCTGTAGGGTTTCCAAGGCTGTAATCTTTAAGAAAGCAGACTGCCACATCTTTCTCCCGTGGAGTGGCTGGTGGGTTTAAACCACCAACCTACCAGTTAGCAGTCAAGTGCTTAACCACTGTACCACCAGGGCTCCTAGTGTGAAGTTAGAGAGCGACAGGAGTTGAGGCCCTAGAAGTCATTGCAAGGATCTTGGCTTTTACCGTGAGATGGAAAGTCAGTGGAGATTCTGAACAGAGAAAGTGGCATGATCTGATGGTCATTTTCACAGGATTCCTCTGGCTGCTGTGTGGTGACTGGGGTGAAAGGTACAGACGCAGAATGTTAAATTAACATATAAAATAAAAAAGAGCTCAAAGAGGAGATGACACAGCAGAATGAAATGAAGAAAAAGATTACAGATATAAGAAAAGAAAAACTGAGGATCAAAACAGTATCAAAAGTAATAACCGAAACAACAAAGAACAGAAGAGACACTGATTAAAAAACCTACTTCCTGGCATAGAAAAAAGTTTAAGATAATCTCAGTGAAACAGAAGAAAAAGAAAACAACCTAAAACAGTTAGATAAAACTAATAGATGCGCAAGACAAAGGAAAACTTAAAAAAAAAGAAGTCCTAGAAGTAAAACCCAATCCATTGCAGTCAAGTTAATTCTGACTCACAGAGACCCTATAGGACAGAGCAGAACCACCCCATAGTGGTTCCAAGGCTGTAATGAACCAGAACGCCACATCTTTCTTCTGCAGAGCAGCTGGTGGATACGAACCGCTGACCATTCGGTTAGCAGCCGTGGGTTTAACCACTGCACCACCAGCGCTCCCTGGTCCTTGAAGTAGAAAACCCAAAAAGCAAAAGATGTTATCAAAGATTTAATACACGAGAATATCCCTGAAATGAAGACAGATCTGAGCTTGCAGATTTAAAGAGTATGGATATACTGATAGTATTCTGGGAAATTTTGATACAGAATGGTAATTCCGAGTCCTAGCCCAAGCTTTTGAAATTCAAAGGATATCATTTTCTATATATCCAGGCAGAAAAAGCCTTTCACCCATAAAAAGAAAAAGGAAAAAAAAAAAAAAAATCCTGGCTAACCTTAGACGCCTCCACAACAACAATCTGCTAGAAGACAACCAAGCAATGCTTAGAAGTCTTGAGGGAAAGAGTGTGTCCCAAGAACCCTACACCCAGCCAAGATGTTGTTCAGGCGTAAAGACAATGGGCAAACTATCTCAAACACAAGAGCACTCAGGAAATGTGACACCACGGACCTTTCTTGGGAAAACAGCTTGACAACACCACCCAGCCAATTAAGAGATGAGTTAAACTCGGGAATGCAGACGTTGTAGCAAAAGGACTAGCAGTGAGCAGTGAATTCTACTAACTGTGAAACTGATACCACAATTACTGGATTATGGCCATAGAAGAGAATGGGAATGTTATGAGCCCAGACAATGTGAAAATAATAACTAGCAAAAATCAGGAGGTGGGGAGGCAAGAATATGAGAGTACAACCGTCCTTGTTTTCATAGCAGAGATAACAGCTTACAATGGATCCTCCAAACCAAAAAACCAAACCGGTTGCCGTCCAGTCAATTCCAACTCATAGTGACCCTATAGGACAGAATACAACTGCCCCATAGGGTTTCCAAAGAGGGGCTGGTGGATTAGAACTGCAGACCTTTTGGTTAGCAGCCTGAGCTCTTAACCACTGCGCCACCAGGGCTCCAATGGACCCTCCAGGATTCTTAATCCAGGCAAGTCACAGAAGCAGTCTCAGGTCACATTACCCAATCAGTTCACCTTTGCTTACAGATTATGCAAAATCTCATCACTCCCGGTTCTTGGGCTTCGTAAGTCAAAGACTATCACAAGGCAAATGTATCCCCAGGGTTCTTTTAAAAAAAGAGAGAGAGATGACATACCTTTACCTTTTTACAGATTATTTCTAATTCTTTGTGCAAGAACTAAGATTGTTTCTGATTTATTTATATCTAGGATTTCTATAGTCTCTTTCCTCCAGAGAAAATGATGAATAAAAAAGGATGATGTATTGGTTCTAAGGATAGCCACATAAGGTTGTATTTTTATCTTTTCCATTATTTAGCCTCCATATTCATGAAAATGTCATGGAATTCCTAATGACAAGATTTTCAGTAATCAACATGAATCATTACCCGGGTGTCATGATGTGCTTTAGAGGACCCTGCCCCATCCATTCCTCTTTTATCCCCATCCTACCCCTCTTTTAAGTAGGCACTAAGCTGTGTGACTCTTCCTTTTGGGTCATGGCTGACTGCATCCTCAGCAGACTCTCTATCAGAGAACGCATCCATTGGCTGTCCATGGACCTACGATTTATATACTGTCTTGAAAAAGACAAGCTGGGTCAATTAGGCTTTCGCTCCTGGAAATCTGAACTAAGAGACATATAGAAAAATCTCAGTCAGTGCTGGGTACTTGCATTAAAAGTTAAGGCCAAAAGAGACATTGGTGATGGTTACACAACATGATCAACGTAACTGATGTCACTAAATTATACATACGAAAAATGTTAAATTGGCAAATGTTGTGTTATATTTTTAAAACAATTATATATATATTTTAAAAAACTGAAAACCATTGCCATCAAGTCAATTCCGAATTACAGCGACCCTACAGGACAGAGTAGCTAGCTCTTAACCACTGTGCCACCAGGGTCCCTATATATATATATAGAAAGGCTAAGGGCAGGCATCACAGAGCCACGTATACTGAAGTTACAAGGGGTAGAGTGTCAGAGGAAGCCAGATGGGAGCGAGGAGAGTGAGACATTTCCCAGACCTAAACTGCCGGACCCTGGAGCTGCCTGGAATTTTATGCTCCCTGAGGTCTGGTTGTCCAGCATTCCCTGGGTTCCGCTTCTTATATCCTTCTCCCTCTTTTGATTAACTGAGTTACTGACTAGTGCAAAGAGATTTCTGTTCCTCATAATCAAAAGGTTCCTGATTAGAATGGAGTCGCATTTTTACCAAAATAATACCTTTCTATGTTGGATCATCTGCAATGGAATCTGTAGGTAACATGTCAGTGCCCTGCCCATAGCTCCTCAGCATTTACCTCTACAAGTCAAAACTGGTGACTAGAAGCCCCCAAGTGCAGTGAGTTCATGTACCTGGAAGCAGCTCTCACCCAATGACAGATGGAGAGATGACAGATAAATACCTGAACGTCCTTGTCCCTTGGTTAAGATATCTCTGAGGCGTAGTCTACACCATCGCTCAGAGTTTCCAATGGACTGAGTTTTGGAATGGATTGAGTTGTGGCTGTCACACTGGTTACTGACTGGACAACGCACCGTTTATTAGCTTCACCCCCCTACCAGGGTTTCCTGGGATAATTCTACAAATAAATTGTTGTTAGATGCCATCAAGTTGATTTTTGACTCATAGCAACTCCATGTGACAGAGTAGAACTGCCCCATAGGGTTTTCTAGACTGTTATCTTTACGGAAGCAGATTTGCCACGTCTTTCCTCCCATGCCGTGGAGCCACTGGGTGGGTTCAAACCACCCACCTTTCAATTAGCAGCAGAGTGCTGAATCATTGTGCCACCAGGGCTCCTTCCAAATAAATTACTTGCCCTCAAATCCTTGTTTCAGGGTCTGCTTCTGGGGAGGAGGTGAACACAAAAGAGAATCCAAGTTATCCAGGTTTTTATACTATAAAAGAAAAAAAAAATTGTTTTGATCCATTGATCACTTTCAACGAGTTCTCTGCTTTAGATTACAGAGACAGATTCTAAATAGAATAATACCTTGAGGAGATCAAATATGCTCATCGGGCAGAATATATTATTTTTTTCTCAAAAGAATCAATGATTAACTGGATCATTTTATTGTACAAACATAATGGTATCTGTATGCACATACCCTGTGCTAAAGGGCTTCATAATTTAAAATAAGTAAATGAGACTTACTTGGTTTAACTCTGGTAAGAGGGATCAGAACTAAGAACTGCCTCATAAGCATCTATGCCCCCAAATGTCTTTTCAGTCTGCAGTTTTCTTTTAGGGGAAAGCATGTGATGTATGACATTTATCAAGCTCTATAGATACGAATCACTTTATAATGATAGTCGATTGTATTTACATATATGCATCGGCTCTCTTTTTAAAAACTTAAACAGCTGCATATTGCTACAATTCTACCAAGGATTGTGATAGTACTATATGCCATATGCCAAGTTGGCTATATTTTTGAAAGAGGTATAGAAGGCAGTTTTCTTCCCTTCCTCCCTTCTCACACTTTCCAGCAAGACAGAAAACATTCTGTATATGTATTGGATTTGTTGGGGGTTTTCAGGGAGATTAGAAGGAGGACAGGAAGGGAAATATTTAGAATTTAAATTCTTCTTAGTTCAGGGACTGGATCACACAGTGTTTTTTCCCTTCCTGAATAAAATACACTAAGAGTGCTGAGTATTTACCAATATGCTTCACTGTCTATTAAATTTTTACACAAAGGACAAAAAAGCAACTAAGCTGCAAAACAGCATCAACCCATAGTATCAAACAATTGAGAGCCAGGTGGGCAAAGCTTTGGGCATATACATCAGGGAGAGGAGTCCTGGTGGCGCAATGGTTAAGCACTTGGCTGCTAACCGAAAGGTTGGTAGTTTGAATCCCCCAGCAGCTCTGTGGGAGAAAGACGTGGCAATCTGCTTCTATAAAGATTATAGCCAAGAAAACCCTATGGGGCAGTTCTACTCTGTCATATGGGGTCGCCATAAGCTGGAATTGATTCGATGGCATCCAACAACAACAACATATGTCAGAGAAGAATGAAGTGGAAAAAAAAATGACTGTTGATTTCATCAGTTAAGCTAACGAGTGTTTACTAAGCATTTACAACGTGCAAAGCATCACCTCTAAGGGGCTGAAAGTGGTATATAGATCAAAGATGACTGGGGTGAGGCCTCAAAGAGCTTACACTCTGATAGAGCAAATAGCACAAGCACCTAAATAACTCTAATATGAGGTGGAAAGGGACTGGAATCAGAGGTACTGAGAAAATGCTATGAAGGTCTGAAGGAAGGAATGCTTGCCACTCAGCAAAAGGAGATACAAGGCTTTAGGTAGAATGTGGTTCTCCCCAACTACAGGAAGAGTTATAGAAAGTTGGTTGGGCTCAACATCTGTTCACCAGCTCTTTCATATACAGAAAATGAACTAGACCGTTCCTAGTAGTCTAGATAAAGAAGCCTACCAAAAAAATAGGGTGGAAATAGCTCCTTGTATTCTCTTTAAACTCTGTTAAAATAGGCCAAATGGACCATGGTCTATGCTAGATCAAGTTCTGTTGAAGAGTTACTAAACAAACTAACATCACATGGTATTTTCATGAAGGATAATACTGGCCCAACTGATGATCTCAACGATGAGACCATTATTTATTACATAGGCACTACCCCTTGAGTACTGCTGGGTAACAAGTGATTATAGAGTTCGACTGTAGCCTTTAAGGACAAGTCTGGTCAAGGGAGAGAAAACAAATGAGCACATCTAGCTACATATTAGAATCACATGTCAGCACTTCAGGGAAAAGGCTGGTATGAAACAGAACTGGGAATTGCCCCATAAGGAAAGCATATGTTAAGTACCTGGAATATTCTAGTTATGTCAAAATGACCTTACAAAATGGTCCGAGTCATGGTGGACAGAGAAGGAGAAGGTTGAGTGCTGGCAGTGGCCTCGGCTCTTTGACTTTTCTTTCCAAGTCCATCTTTACCCCTTGGGGACTCTGTCTACTTCATCAGAATTCTCCCTCTCCACGTCAGCCACATGAAAACCTTTGTGAGCTGCTTTTTTCTAGGCATTGTGAGTCAGAACAATCCCTGACATTTTCTGATTCATTTCAGAAATGAATGATGGATGAGGAAAGATTTCCAGACAGCAACCAAACAAAAGTTGAGGGCTACATTAAGGCACTCTCAGCATGAAAAAGAAATCCGTTAAATAATGTTTCAGAGCAGAGACCCTGCCTTCCTTTACATGGTATGTCTGCAGAGCTCTGTTATAGGAATATAAGCAGTTTTAAAGATTGAAATGTTTTTGTTGTTAGGTGCCATTGAGTTGGTTCTGACTCATAGTGGCCCTATGTACAGCAGAACGAAACACTGCCCAGTCCTGCACCATCCTCATAATTGTTGCTATGCTTGAGACCATTATTGCAGCTACTGTATCAATCCATCTCATCCGAGGTCTTCCTTTTTTTCACTGATCCTCTACCTTTCTAAGCATGATGTCCTCCTCCAGGAACTGGTCTCTCCTGATAACATGTCTGTCTTAGTCATCTAGTGCTGCTATAACAGAAATACCACACGTGGATAACTTCAACAAAGAGAAATTTATTCTATCACAGTCTAGTAGGCCAGAAGTCCAAATTCAGGGTGTCATCTCCAGGGGAAGGCTTTCTCTGTCAGCTCTGGAGGAATGTCCTTGTCATCAATCTTCCCCTGGACTAGGAGCTTCTCTGAACAGGAACACCAGGTCCAAAGGACGTGCTCTGCTCCCGGCACTGCTTTCTTGGTGGTATGAGGTCCCCAACTCTCTGCTTGCTTCCCTTCCTTTTTTTTTTCCCCTTAACTTTTTTTTCCTTTTATCTCTTGTAAGATAAAAGGTGGTGCAGGCCACACCCCGGTGAAACTCCCTTTACGTTGGATCAGGGATGTGGTCTCAGAAAGGGTGTTACAATCCCACCCTAATCCTCTTTAACATAAAATTACAACAACAAAATTGAGGACAACCACACAATACCGGGAATCATGGCCCAGCCAAACTGATACACACATTTTTTGGGAGACATAATTCAATCCATGACAATATCCAAAGTATGTGAGATGAGGTCTCTCCATCCTCCCATCAAAGGAGCACTCTTCCAAGACAGACTTGTTTGTTCTTCTGGCAGTCCACGGTATATTCAACATTCTTTGCCAACACCATAATTCAAAGGCATCAATTCTTTAGTCTTCCTTATTCATTGTCCAGCTTTTGCACACATTTGAGGTGACTGAAAATATCATGGCTTGGGTCAGGCGCACCTTAGTCCTCAAAATGACACCTTTGCTTTTTTGCACACTTTAAAGGTCTTTTGCAGCAGATTTTCCCAATGCAGTATGTTGTTTGATTTCCTGACTGCTGTTTCCACGGGCATTGATTGTGCCTCCAAGTAAAATGAAATCCTTGACAATTTCAATCTTTTCTCCATTTATCATGATGTTGCTTATTGGGCCAGTTGTGAGGATTTTTCTTTTCTTTATGTTGAGGCATAATCCATACTGAAGACTATAGTCTTTGATCTTCATCAGTAAGTGCTTCAAGTCCTCTTCACTTTCAGCAAGCAAGGTTGTGTCACCCACATGTCGCAGGTTGTTAATGAGTCTTCCTTCAATCCTGATGCCATATTTTTCTTCACATAGTCCAGCTTCTCAGATTATTTGCTCAGCATACATATTGAATAAATATGATGAAAGGATATAACCCTGACTCAAACCTTTCCTGATTTTAAACCACGCAGTATCCCCTTGTTCTGTTCAAATGACTGCCTCTTGGTCTATGTACATACACATACATTTATATAAATAAAATATACAAATAGGTATAGATGTACGTATGGAATTTTCCACTTTAGTGAAAAATAGTTATTTCACTTTTGGTGTATAGCTTTGACTTAATTCAAAATTGATGAAGTATCTTTATTTACCAAGCACTGTGCTATAGGGTTGCTATGAGTTGCAATGGACTCGACAGCAATGGGTTTGGTTTTTGGGGTTTGGTGCTATACGGTGGAGAAACAAAGATCAATAAAAACATCTTTGCCCTCAATAGGACCCCGCTAGCCGATAGAGACAGGCATGTAGACAACAGACATAACCAAGCACAAAGGTGCTCAGACGGGCATTTGCGTGGTATAAGGAGGAGATAGGCTGAGAGGCCTGGAGAGGCTTCACAGGGGTCCGTCACCTGAGCTGAGTCTCAAGTTAAACTAAAGAAAATGTTTGACAACCTTTCCGTATTCTCTTCTGTGATATTAAACAATGAGAAAGGAGGTCTAGGTCCTTAATCTAATTCCACCTCTAATTACATGACAGACCTTGGGAAAGTCACTTTACATCTCTGGGCCTCAGTCTCCCAGTCCTTGTAAAATGAGTGTGTTGATATCAAAGTTTTAGTCCTATCTTTAACAAACATCTAGAATTCTAATGCATACCATGGTCCATCTCGAGTTCCAATGTATTTAAATTCGAAGGTCCCATGAAACCTGATTCTGTAAAAGAGTTCTCAAATGTGCTCTGGGTGTGGTGTCTTCTGAAGTTCGATGAAGGAAACACCCCTCTGCTGGCTTCCTCTACATCCTGACCAGTAGTACACGGTCTACACTACCTTCCTGTTGGCAGCTTCGTCTCCCATCCCAGGGCTATTCCAGGCTCATGGCTGATTTGCTAAACTAACAGGAGTCTGTAATCATAAGCAGTGGGTCATACCCCAGAATCACCAGGATCAAATGATGCTAAATCAGGGGTTTCTTTGAAGGCAAGCCACTCTGAGTCCAAATCAAAAAATTTTAAAGCCCAGATAAAAACAATGCCAAACAATAAACTTAAACAGAACCACCTTAGCCTCAGACCTTAAATAAGATGAATTTTTAAGAACACATTAACTAAAACTAATGGAATATTTCAGCAAATTTAGTTACTCAAGGAAGTAAATTAGTCTGGAACATCTCATAGGTAGGAAAATAGTCACTTGCCCACATTCCTGGGGCTTAAAAAGAACAAAAGCAAAACAACACAACACAACACACACACGTGTGCACACACACACAAATGAGTCTGGTTCAAGCAGATTCAGGCAGCAGAATTAAGTGAAAAATGTCTTCTATTTCATATCATTTAAATATTTTCCTATTACTCATATCTTGGGTAAATCTTATCTATTGTCTAGCTCAAATCCTACATTTTCTTTCCCTGGCCACCCAGATCCAAGTGATATTTCCTTCCTTTGAAGAATAATTACATTTATTTTGCTTCTTACAAATTTGGGGTAGGGAAAAGGAGAGCAAAGGGGCAAATATTTACTGAGCACCTACTAAGTGCTATATATTTACATTTCCTTTTAATCCTCATAACATTACTGCAATGTAGGTAGTAGTATCTGTATTTTACATGTGAAAAAATGGAGGCTCAGAGATATTAAGTAACTTGCCCAGGTGGTTCAACTAAAAAAAGCAGGACTGGACTTTGAACTTGGCTAGTCTGACTCCAGTGCCCTGCCCTTGTGGCTACTCTGCTCTACTGCTTCTCCAGGCTTCAGCTACTTGAAGCCTGGGGGACAATCTTATGCCTCATTGTATTCTACCATGGTGATTTCATTCTTTAAACATTCATTCACACACTCATAGCTTTTACCATGCCAGGTATTATAATGAGAATATAAGCATAAATAAGGCTCCCTCCACGCCACAGAGAGGAACTCTGGTGTACTGAGCAAGAAAGATATATAAACAGGCAACTCTAATCCAATATGCCTGGAATGCTACAGAAGCACGGAGCCGGATGAGGCTGGAGGTAGGACAAGCCTCCTTCCCAGAGGAAGAACAGCTCCTCTGCCTGCAGGTCAGAAGGGTAAGAACTGGGAGGGCACGCCAGGCAGCACAAGACCATGTACAGAGAGGTCCGATATGAAAGGGTCCTTCAAAGACTTGTGACAATGAAATCCAATGTGGGGGTTAATGGTGGGACATGATAGAAAGCCAAGTCCTGACTGTTAAGACTTGAAACATGAGATTCTGGGAAAAATGATTAAACTAATGGAATGGGAAGCCTTGGGAGGCTAACAGGGGTTATTGGTAACTATAAATCAAGGGGGGAAAGTGCTGACTGTCTAATGCTTTTCCATACACCTTAAATCTCAAATCTCTCTCCTTCCATGTCCTTCCAAGATTTGGAAGAAACCAGTCACCTCCAATCTCTTCCATCCTCAACAGAATAAAAGTTAAAGTAAGGCTGCTGTTTTGAGGGAACCACAGCCCATCTGCACATGGACGTGCCCTGGAGGCCTGGCCTCCTGAAGGAACCGAAGTCCCCAGGTGTGCATCCCCCTGCAAGCAGCAGATACCTTGTTGTCTCTTTGGGTCTCAGAACAGCCACTAGTAGAAGCTATAGGTCAGGAGAACAGGGCTGAGGGGAGGAACCAGACACTCGTCATTGTCATATCGCCTAGGATACATTTCTTCATGGCCAGATCAAACTCCTCCCTCGAATTTAAGAGAGGGGTTTTACAATTGAGTCTGAGGTTTACAAGATACTCAAAACTTTTTCCCAACACAGCATCTCAATATCACTGGGAACATGCTACAGAAAAGTTCCATGGGGTGTTGAGGAATATGCTCTTCAAAATGTGGACAAGTCTCTTTTGGCCTTAGGCCCACAATACCCAAGACCTTCCCCTGGCCCTCTGACATATACGCCTGATCCATGCAATTGGGATAGCGACAGTGGAAAGGATGAGAACGCAACATGAAGAGAAAAGTTAAAGAATCAGAGTGCTGCAGGTCATGGTTAGTTTGAAAACAGGTTTATACCGATTTATGAGACAACAGTGTACAAACACCCATGGGGTTCTCTCAATTATGTGGTAAATCTGAGTCTGTGGGTCCTGGGGAGACCATCCCTAGAGAAGACCATGCCCAGGGATGTACTGAATGTAACAAGGAGGCCACAGCAAGTGCTTTAACCAGAGGGGAACCACCTTTCTATCTTCAGGGATATGGATTGCTTTTCTGGGATGGGACTGCCAAGTCTACTTTGGTCCCTGGTCTCCAGTCCAGAATATTCTGCTTTGGGATTTGAACTCAGCTGACATAATCACTGAACTCTCTCTAGATAGCCCCAGGGCTTTTCATAACAGCGCCCCTCTCTCGTTTGTTTGTTAACGAGGTAATTGCCCTGTGATCTTTCATTTGCTTAAAAAAAAAAAAACAAAAACAACAACAACAACTCATTGCCACCAAGGTGATTCCAACTCACAGTGATCCTACAGAACAGAGGAGAACTGCCCCATAGGGTTTCCAAAGCTGTAAATCTTCACAGAAGCAGATTGCCACATCTTTCTCCCTTGGCTGGTGGGTTCCAACCGCCAACCTTCCAGTAAGCAGCCAAGCACTTAACCACTGCGCCACCAGGGCTCTCTCTTTCATTTGTGCTAGACCCAGAAGCTCCAAAGGATAAAAAGAAACACAGGTTCAAAAGCTTACTCGAAGTTCCTGGAATAGAACACAGAGAAAACTCCATACAGATAGCCTGTATTTATGAACTAGAGGAAAGAAATGTTTGCTATTTTTCCTGGCAAAAGTAATCTATTTCATAAGAGTGTCTTTAAATTTGACTTGCTAAAAGACTTGATTAGCAATATTATGTACAAACTTGAAATGAGTGCTCATCAGACCTCATGGATTACCTGTAGTTATGCTGAGGGGCTAAGTCAACACAGCACCATGGTTTACAGTATGACTTTGGTTGTCAGGCAGACCTGGGTTCAAATCTAGGTCTTCCATTTATGATCTATATGAACTTTGGCAAGTTTCTTAACTGCATATGTCTCAGTTTCCTCACCTGTACAACTAGGATAAAAATAGTGCTCACTTTGCTGTGTTATTGGGAATATTAAACAAGGAAAAATTATAAAGCACTCGACACAATATTTGAGTCAGTGAATGACAGCCATTTTTCTACAATGGGACTGCATCCACAATTACAGATAGAGTTGCATGTGCCAACCCCACCGCCATCAAGTTGATTCCAACTCATAATGACACTATAGGGACAGAGTAGAACTGCCCTCATAGAGTTTCCAAGGCTGTAATCTTTACGGAAGCAGACTGACACATCTTTGTCCTGAGGCTGCTGGGTTTGAACCACTGGCCTTACAGTTAGCAGCCAAACACTTAACCACTGCGCCACCAAGGACTCTGTTATATACACATGAAAAAGCTATTTTGTAAGTTCTCTGATACATTGCTTTGTCCACAGCTCCCAGCTTCTTCCAAATCCTTTCCCGTTCTTAAATAGGGAAAACAGTTCCTTCCCCACCAACTTCCTAGCGTTGTTTTGACCATGACAAAGGAGAGATACAGGTGGGGGCACTCTGACAGGCATGGAGCCCCCACACATGTTCAAAGCAGGAGCTGAGCCCCAGACAACAACAGGAAGCTGCAGCATCTTGAGGTCTGTCTGGCCAACAATCCCAGAGTGCCCTGCCAGGGCTGCTCCTGAGCACTGCAGGGCTTCACCAGCTCAGGAACATGCATGACAGCAGGAGCACGCACTTCCTCCAAGCACCTGTCCTGAACAGGATACCCAGAGCACATGTAGTGGCTTCCTGGGAATCCCACTTCCTGTGCTGCATTCATAGTCCTGGGCCCCGGCAGCCCCCAAATCGGGTTTCTACTGCTTCACAGTATGGGGCCCTGGGCAGAAGAAATTATTTCTTGAAATAATAAACTATTATTATTATTACTATTGCTACCATTTAGTAGGTGTTTGTGTTTGCCACTATCCCAGCCACTTTTCTATGCATGTTCTCATTTAATCCTCACAATCAGTACTGCCTTTAGACTTGGACAAGCAGGACCCCTGCCCCGACCTCATGCCTTCATCAAAATTTTCTAAGTCCCCTTCTGGTGCTGGGACCAGCCAGGGCCAGCAGTGCCGCCTGGGTGGGGTACCCCAGCCTCCTCTTCAGGGCTCTCTCCGATGATCCTCTTCACTCCCCCCATTTCCTGTTGCTGTGGCCATGCAGGGGGTTGACCAGATTCCCCAAGGAGCTCCAGGACTTGTGCCTATGGCTAAGGCCCTGGAGCTGGCACAAGGCCAGGAGAGAAGTCTGGGAAGTGATCCCTCCCTCTTGAGGCTGGCATTTTTCCCTAGGATTGAGTGAGACTGGGCTGTTGACACACTGATTTGGGGTGACTCGAATTGTTTATTTAGACAGAAGCCCCACAAAAAAAAATTTGCCCAGGGCCCCATATGCCCTAGGAGCAGCCCTGCTTAGAATAATTCATATAAGGCAGATATTATTCTGCACACTTTACAGATGGGAAAACTTTGACTGGGAGACACTATCTTCCCAAAATAATATGTTTTTAGTAAGTCAAAGAGCTGGACTCCAATCTGGAATGTCCAGCCCCAAAGCCACAACACTGAACTAATCCCCCAGATTTCCTTATCTGCCTCCACTAAGATATGGATATCCCAGAGAAGATTACCCTTCCCTTTACCCAGGGTTCTCTTTGATGCTGTTTATTCTCTTGTTGTCTCATGACTGAACCTGCTGACAAGCCATTGTCCGGCACACTCTCTCATTCATCTGCAATCTACCTGGTCTTCCCTTGCCTTCCTGCCTTCCCCTACAGACACACCATATCTCTTTCATGAGCATCAACGGCTCATTCCAAAAACAGCTGACTTGAATCTCTTTCCGTAGGAGCACCAAACTATTCACATTTAAACATCAGCTCCAACAGAAATCTAAGTTTTAAGTTTTTTATCTGTATTTGTGGAATAAATCTTTGTTTTTTCTCAATAAGGGGATCTGAGGTACCCACCAGCATGTGAATCTGATACTTGAGGGAGGTGCCCCTAACTGCAGTAAGCATAGTCAGCTCTGAAGGGTCTATCTAGAGTAGTATGTAAGAGGTCTGGGATCAGAAGTCATGGTCCATGGTTTCTCTACTCCTACCCTTCGCCCTCCTAAGGAGGATGAGCCTGGAGTAGCGAGGGGGGACAGCTGGAGAGAGAGAGAGGCAAGGGGCTGTCACCATCAGCATCTATCAGAATCTGTGCCCTGTCCTGCCTTAGCTAGCCAGCCCCTCCCAGCCGGCGCTCAGTATAGGTTAACTCTCTTATCACACCTAACCTTAACCCAACCCTGCCTTCCTCTAGCGAGCCAAGAAGTATCGAGTAAAATATATATGATGCTTTCCGGCTCATCTTACATCTTTATATGTTTATAGGAACCATGTCCAATAGTCTTCTACCTCCTGTACTAATTCTAATATTGATTTTGATAAGGAGTGAACAGTTGGGTAGTATCATTTTCCTGAATAAAGGTATCATTATCATTTCAAAAAGCCTCAAAGTGAGTTAACTATCCTCAGGCTGAGCTTCCTCCATCTCTTTCCAGGCAGATGGATGAGTGTCCACGTTTTAATGAGCTTCACTGAAAAGAAGCCTTGATAAGTGCTCTCAATATTATAAACCTTCACTTTTCTTTTTACATATTTCACAAGACGAGCCCTCTCTAAGCAGGGATATAATTTGGACCAGTGATATAATTTAAGTCTGTTGTAGGGGAAAAACATCAAAAAGTTTAGTAAAGTAAAAAGAAAGTTTTATTTGGCATATATTCAAAAAGGCAAAAGTGGGAAATAGACAAGCACACTGCCAGAGCCATGTCTGCCCGAGTCCACAGAATATCACAGAATAGGCAAGAATGGGAAAACGGACAAGCACGCTGCCACAGCCATGTCTGCCCGAGTCCACAGAATATCACAGAATAGGCAAGAATGGGAAAACGGACAAGCACGCTGCCACAGCCATGTCTGCCCGAGTCCACAGAATATTACAGAATAGGCAAGAGTGGGAAAACGGACAAGCACGCTGCCAGAGCCATGTCTGCCCGAGTCCACAGAATATCACAGAATAGGCAAGAATGGGAAAACGGACAAGCATGCTGCCAGAGCCATGTCTGCCCGAGTCCAAAGACCATTACAGAATCATCAGTATATATTAACATTACAAATGGGCAAAACCACTGAAAGCTTCACCTTTTACAGATTGGCTAGAAACTGTGATCCTACATTTTGAATTGTCTTTCTTAACAATCATTGTTACAGGTATCAGTAATGACAGTCAGGAGGGTCTTCATTGGTCCAACAAATTTCTATTCACTAAATGCTGATAGAAAAAGAGTAGAAAGTCTTTTGTGTTCAATTTGACTGGCTTTATGTGAAAGTTTCCCTAAAAGATATTTTCCAAGATTATCTTAGCTATTGTCTTTATACCTCAGGGCCCAGTTGATGTGTCCTTGTGAGTCCTTGCAAGCCCTGCTCTAGCTGGGTCACATTCTCCATGCTCAAGGACAGGGAATAATAACTCCAATATTATTTTCTAAATCAGCTCATAATATACTAGTGTCAATCTGCTGCCTTGAACATTTCTTTCCCATTCAGCTTTATCATACGAAAGAACAGTATCTATGGATAGAGATGTTGCTTTTCATTGTACTTCCTATTATAGACAATTACTCACACCAAGTTTGGAAAGAGACATATTTGTTACCGAGATCATAATATCCTGGATAAAAATACCCTCCGAATTTAGCTCCATAGCTGTACTTAAGTTACATTCTCCACCCCACTCACCTCCCCCCATTAATTATATATTAAGGATAGTGTTTCTTTTGAAGAACAAATTACAGAAGAATGGCTCTAGATGATACTTTGTTGTTGTCAACTGCTGTTGAGTCAGCCCCCAACTCATGGTGACCCCCATACACAAATGAACAAAACGCTGCCCAATCCTATGCCATCCCCATGACTGGTTGCACAACAGATCATTGGGTTTTCACTGGCTGATTTTCAGACGTAGATTGCCAGGCGTTCTTCCTAGTTAGTCTGGAAGCTCCACTGAAACCTGCTCAGCACCATAGCAACATGCACTGCTCCGTTGACAGACGGGTGGTAGTTGTGCAAGAAGAGGTGCATTGGCTGCAGATCAAACCTGAGTCTCCTGAGTGAGAGAAGTCTACCTCTGAACCACCGCTGCCTTGGTACTTGGTTACTTACTCATAAAACATAAAACCATGTCTACAGTGGGCTGTTTCACTTACCACTTACCGAGAGGATCAAGGCTGTTAAACATATGCTCACACGGGCAGTGGTCCTCGGGGTGTAGGTACAACAAATGTGTGATGGTGGCTCGCCTGTGAGCGAGGCAAGGGGTCCCAGTGACACTCACGTCCTCGACCACCAGTGTCGTTCTGTACGAGCCCCTGGTACTGGTTCTTTCAGATGAGGTGACTGTGTTTTTCTCAGAGTTGCACAATCTCCCCAGACACTTTAAACCAAGGAAGGACGGCATCTTGGCGTGGATTACAAAGACAAGAGAAATGGACCACAGGGACTGAAGAAGTTGGGCTTCCCCACGACTCTCTCTCCGTTCTCCTGGCTCCTGATCGTTTTGTTCTCAGTACCCAGCCAAGAAGATTAAGGGAGATGTATTTAAGAGATTACCCCCCAAGGGCTTAGAGCTCCAGATACCCAGTCAGATGGTCAGGTATAATACATAAACAGCCACTGCCAGGAACTCAAGACTATGTAAGTCTGAGACATAAATGCATATTCAAAAGTCAAATTAATATCCAGAGCAAGAGGAAGGATATAGCTGCAAAATCTAAGGCAATTCATCTGCAAACAGTCCTAGTATACTCAATTTCATCTGATAAGAGTACTGAGACTATGTCTAGGCATATACTAGACATACATTGTATGTAATCTAAAGTATGTCAGAAAAAACTCAGGCTAATAATTCTAAGCTCTCCAGTATTTCAGATCTCACAGAGGGGAGGCCTCAATTAAATTTCCTCAGCTTCAGCTAGCAACAAAACCAGCTCCAGGCCATAATAAACAGTCATTTCTTTTCCATTTTCTAGTGGGAGATCCATCCCGTTGTGCCATGAAAATCCTTTTGTCTCACTCCATTAATGCAATGCTAACAATATTCTTAATGTCATTGGTAGGTCTTCTGCTATTGCAGAATCTCTTGCAAAATCACATGATGGAGACCAAATGACCGTGTAGATAGTGGTGTGTTTTCACGAAGTTACAAGCTAGCAGAATCCTTAGGTAATTAGGGTGCTAACATACAAAGGGCAACCCTGATAATGAGTATTTACCCTCTGACATCCACATAATAAGGTTAAGTACAATAAGTGATAGTCTATAACCATGTAATAGTCACAAGTCAAAGGAAATACACCCATACTCCTTCTCTTGTCACTGGCCTATTATGTTCTAACACAAATTTCTTTTCATTAAAACCCTTACCCGTTACCGTTACCATTGCTGTTGCCATCAAGTCAATTCCAACTCATAGTGAGCCTATAGGACAGAGCAGAACTGCCCCATAGGGTTTCCAAGGCTGTAAATCTTTATGGAAGCAGAATGTCACATTTTTCTCCCGTGGAGCTGCTGGTAGGTTTGGACCGCCCACCTTTTGGTTAGCAGCTGCGGTTAACCACTGCGCTACCAGGGTTCCTTATTAAAAACCTTACCCGGTGCTGTCAAGTCACTTCTGACTCACAGAAACCCTATAGGACAGAGTAGAACTGCTCCATAGTGTTTCCAAGGAGTGGCTGGTGGATTTAAACTGCCAACCTCCTTTTGGTTGGCAGCTGTAGCTCTTAACCACTGCACCACCAGGGCTCCCATTAAAACCCTTAGATACTTGAAATAGAATTATAGAACTAGAAAGTCCTTTAAAGATAATCCAGTTCAGTGGTTCCCAGCTATCACTGTGTATCAGAATTATCTGTAGAGCTTCGAAAATACTAATTCTGGGGCACTAGCCCAGACCTACGGAGTAAGATTCTTTGGGGATGAGGCCAGGAATTTATATTTCTAGAAGTTCCCCAGACCAGGACCAACATTTGGGAAGCACTGATCTATTCCAGCCCTTTAACTCTGAGATGAGGAAGGTTAAGTCTCAGAGAAGCTAAGGAACTGCCCCATGGCCGCACAGCAAGTCCATGGTGGGGCCAGGGTGCTGATTCCCAGGCTACAACTGTTTCTACTACAGCAACCAGCTACTTCCACAAAGGCTTTAGACAGATGAAGCAGAGAAAGGAAATCGTTGCTTCTTTTGCCACTAGCTCCTAATCTTTAAGGCAGGATTTGGAAATAGCATTCAAGAACCAGAGAAACCAAATTTGCTAGAATCCTTCTAGTCCAATGCCGGTCTTGGAGAAACACAATGGGAAAGGGGGGAGAGACTCAGCTCCAGAGGCAACCAAGACCGGGGTGGAGCTGGGAAGAGTGGAGATAAGGGAGTTGTCTACCACTACGGTCAATCTTCTAAGTTTCTGTTCTCAATTTGGGAAATAACGTTCATACCAACCTTTTCACCAGAAAAGAATCCTCCCAAGGTCTTCCTCTAAAAACAGTTTACGGGGCAGGTAAGACAATCTGTATGTGTTCTGTTTCTTGCTTGCCTATTTCTAAGGGCCTTAGGATATATGATGTATATATTTTATTGATGTTTCCCAGCTCGTTTAAAATTAAGATCTCTGAGCCCTACCTCAGACTTACTAGCTTCTTCTAGAGTGTTCTTCTAGTAAATATTGTAGTGTGGGAACCTCTGCCCTGCAACACCGATCTCTTCTTCCAGTGGTGGGTCAGTTTGCTATAATCCTGCTCTATGAAAACTGAAAACCTAAGCAGTTCTACCTACTTACGTGTGCTCACGTGGCCTGTTTGTGAAACAAATACGTGTATAGCCTTCACAGAGACCTAGAGAAACAAGATGCAACAACTCTAAACACAGGCTCTAGCACACACTAACAACACACAAACATTGACTTTGGACAGATAGGGTGATTGTTTTCTTCATATCCCGCATCTTCCTGACCGCTCCCTCCGCAAAAGAAAAGTGTTTCTACTCCATATCAAAGCTGTTCTGCCTTCTTGGTCCCTGAGCTCATCAAGCATTGCCCACTAAAACTAATTCTATAACATCGACTCCACCCCAACTCTTAGCTGTCATATCACAGACTATATTCAGGTCATCTCTGAATTTTTTGACAAGCTTACAAATCCATATACTTAGTTCAAGAAACATCTATCTTCCAATAGACTGTAAAGGGAAAAAAATTAAATCCTTCAGTAAAATAATTATATATTAAGTAGCTTGATAAAGCAAAAACCAAAAAACAGTTGTCGTGTTGACTCTGACTCATGGCGACCCTGTATGTGTGAGAGTAGAATTCTGCTCCATAGGGCTTTCAGTGGTTGATTTTCAGAAGCAGATCACCAGTCCTTTCTTCTGAGGCACCTCTGGGTGGACTTGAACTTCCAGCCTTTCAGTTGGCAGCTGAGTGCATTAACCGTTTGCACCACCCAGGCTAGCTTGATACATATTATGAATTTTTGGTCAGGATATCAAGTAAACTAAATGTGGACCATAGAGAAGGCTGATGAGAATAACAGATGTTTGCTTCTAAAGACAATGTGATGACCTCTAAACGGGAGGAGGCTGACCCCTTTTGCAGGTAGGGGAGAAAGGTAAGAGTCCAGACGCTGGCGGGTTGGAGGTTGGAGCCGGCATGACCATGGGTACCCATGAACTAAGTTCCTTTTTCCAAAGTGCCCAAAGCTCTTAAATTTAATCTTCTCTGCATAGTTCAGGGTAAACACCCAGCAGAGGCCAAGCCTCTCGACTTAAACATACACTTCCAGTGGTATCTGCCTGACAGCAACTTCTTTCAACAGCAATGAAAGCACAGTATGGGCAAGACTCTAAAGAAGCCCCAGAGGACCCAGTTCTTCTGTTGCTGCACAGACATCAGCCTCCTGCCACAGCCCCATGTGAAATTAGTCACAGCAAAGAACAAAGGAGTGCAGTGGCTTCCATAATGGTTCATATGTTTGTATGACAAACTATCACAGTGTACAGTCCAAAGCTAGAGACTTCTGCTGGCCTGCAGAGCCTATCAGAGAGGAAATTCCTAATCCTGCCAGAAACAGTTCAACTGCACCTAAACCAGCTCTTTTTCTGTGATAAACTAAGAAAAGAAACCATCACAGACAGGGCCCTGCACCCTGAGACCCTGAGCACCTTGCTGGCGCCCACTGGAGGAACTCATGAACATCTGATGAGATGAAGCCCAAGCACAGAGCCAGGATCTTGGGGGCTGCACAGTGTTCAGGGGACAGATGCCTCACCTGCCGCTCTTAATCCGCCAGTCACAGGTCAATCCATGCAGCCATCCTCCACAAACGAACTCCATCTTTCCTTATTCTAGCTCACGATGTAGGTCGTTTTTTCAGATAAATGCCCCCCAGCCCCAGCCCTCGCCTTTAAATCACCTGCTAAGATCTACCAGATCCTTGCTTTTTAAGAAAAATATTTTAAGAGGGAAAAATGACCTTAAGTTGTGAATCTTTATGGAATTAACTTTTCTAAGGACATTGTCTGAAGTTATGGCCTGTGGTTTTATTAATGATAATGGGGTTCCTTGCTTTTCAGTTTTTGCTTTTTGGTGTTATTTTTGTTTTGTTTTCCAATCGGAAATGAGCAAACAAAAGAGCTGGGCAAGCCCTTCTAAAACACCTGCAGTGGCTCACAATCGTCGTGATGATCTTTGTCGCTGAGTAGAGCAGATGAAGCAGAGAAACAGCCATCTTTTGAGTGGAAGGGCTCAGATGGAGGGGTGCGACCACACTTCCTGATCACAATGCCTCGGCCCACTTGAGGTTTTCCTGCTCCAGCAGCTATGCCTGCTCCCTGCCACTGGCCAAGTACAGGCCTTCTGTCCTCCGCATCCTCCACCCTGGGCACCTCCTCTGCAAGCCCAGTGTCCAGGGGGTCTTACCTGTCCCTCCAAAGCAGGCTGTGATTTTCTGGGCATACTGGCACAGGCTCCCATCTAGGCAGGGCTCCTCTTGAAGGCCTGCTTCGTCCATCACTCTGCAAGCAGCTGCCTGTCTTTTTGTAACACCACCCTCCTAAGACCTGGTCTGAGCGAAACGAGCTGCTGGGCCCCCTCTTCCTTACCATCTCCATGAATAATTCAGATACTACATAAAATCTGCTGAGCGTTCAGGATTGGAAGTACCAAAGCACTCTGAGGACTGAAGCATAATTAGTTTAACAGACATCAAGGGTCTCAGATTACTCTGGGACAATACTCTCTATAGGCAAGATTTCCGAATAGCAATGAGCAGCAGGCTTGGAATGCCTTCAAGGAAGCAGCCGCAGATGGAGACCAGCTCAGGGAGGGGTCACAGGCATGCTCTGAGCTCAAACGCCATATGTTAGACAAGGCCCTTAATGAATCTGTTCCAGAGAGTCCAAGCACTCAGTTGCTGCCCACACATCACACTCCACCAGGCTGTGGTCTCCTTCAGTTGCTGAACCTTCTCTATGCCCTGAACCCATCTCAGACCTTCCAACCCCTAATCCTTCCCATGCTGGTTTCTCTTCTCCTGAAATTCCTCAACCTCGTCCCATCTGAACCTTCTGGAAGTCCGCCTGTACTTAAGAATGCAGCTGAACTGTCATCTCCTCCTTCAAAGCTTCTAGAATCACTACAGCTACAATCAAATTCTTCCTTTCTTGTCCTAAAATACAGCTCTGCCATGACGTCCAGTATATCCTGGCTTGTCATATGGTTATCTGTGAGCTGTCTTATTTCTCCTCCTGGCTACTAATCAGTTTATGGTAAGCAGGAGCCTTGTCTTGGTCACCTTGTGTCCCTCACACAGGACTCTACATAGGCTGGGGGCTCAATGACTTGTAAATAGAATTTGACAATTTTCCATAAGAAGTCACTGTGAAATATGAGTACCCACTGCTTGGATAAAAGGCAGATACCAAAGACAAAACACACGTTGGCCATTACTAGCCGCTTCAATAGGAGAGAAAAGTGCGCACATTCTATACTGCTTTGTCCGAGATCCTATTCCCACGTATAAAGCTGCAAGGTGTGCTGCTCCTCATCCTGCTGAGAACCTATCTAAGTGCCACTGACCCAGAAGGCACTGACAGGTGGATGTCCAAGAGGCTGAGGCCAGCTGCAGCCACAGGAAGCTGTCCCAGTTGTGGGTAACCAGGAGACAGGTAGTCCTTGCAGTGGGATGAAGGGTGAGCGTAGCCCCAGAAACCCCAGCATCAGCGCTTTGCTGCACCTCTGCTGATGGAGGGGCTGGCCTGGAGCAGGTGCATGGGGTCTGCCTGCTCCAGCTTCCCCTTCACTGCGCTCCAGGAGGAAAAATGCAGAGGGAAGCTTTTCCAAAGGCAAAATTTAAAGTATTTATAGTTCACCTATTTCGACAATAGCTCCAACTCACTCTAGAAACCTCATGTTCACCATCAACTTAGTAGAAAACGTCAAACACCCCCAAATAATCTATTTCCTGACTCTCCTGTGGTCAGGACTTCTCACTCTCTAGCTTCTCTTCTTGAAACCATTCTCCTCTGGACTTAAATATTGATTTTCACAGAGGAACTCCCTGCAGTTTAGGGTAACGAGAAATGCATAAGGTAGATTCAACTGAAATTCATTCCAGGCTTTTCTCTAGCCTTCGTTGAAGGGAGCTAACTTATTCTACAAACATCTATTGAATGCCTGTTAGGACAGGCCAAGCGTTAGCAGCCTAAAACAGGGACTTTCAAAGAGCACGTAAATTAGCAGGAGACGCAGGCATGTACATAAGTAACTATAGCACCACTTCGTAAATACCACCCCCAATGAACAGTTATTCCAAAACCCATTGCTGTCAAGTCGATTCTGACTCATAGGGAACCTATAAGACAGAGTAGAACTGTCCCATAGGGTTTCCAAGGAGTGGCTGGTGGATTCGAACTGCCAACCTTTTGGTTAGCAGCTGAGCTCTTAACCACTATGCCATCAGGGCTCCAATGTACAGTTATAGCATAACTAAAAAGCTTAGGAGGATGATTTAGAGTTTTTGATATGGTTAAGTGGTAGGTACCTTTTAACTTTTTATTATAATAAAAGATAAGGTGTTTCTGAGCAGAGAAGTGACTTCTGTGTCACACTCTGCATGGACAATTTTATTATTATATTCCTAATAATGACACACACACAAAGTTTCTCCGTCTGGGGAGCCTGCAGGGGGTGTGTGTCAAACTGCTCCCTTGTCCTCCCTCAATGCCATGATCTGCTATTACGAACGTGCATGAGAGGGGAAGATTAAACCAGCCTGGTGGGATTATGGAGAATGTGATGTTCAATGTGGGCCTTGAAGAACAAATTTACTGAGAAAATAAGTGGGGTACGATTGGTGGTACAATGGTTAAGTGCTCGGCTGCTAGCCAGAAAGTCAGCAGTTGAAACCCACCAGCTAGCTGCTCCATAGGAGAAAAGACCCGGCGATCTGCTCTCATAAAGATTACAGCCTAGGAAACCGTATGGAGCAGTTCTACTCTGTCACACTGAGTCACTAGGAGTCAGAATAGACTCAGTGGAACACAATAACAGGATAGAGCGAAAAAGGGCATTCTAAACAGAAGATGCTCCAGAAGAAAGCTTCATTCAGATCACACAAGCTGATGGGGAGAGAGTTTAGAAGACATGACTCTGGTCTCTGAAGGAAGAACCTATCCATCCACATATATGGTTAATGTGTTCTCTGCTAACCAAGAGATTGGTGGTTCAAGTCCACCCAGAGGTGCCTCGATAGAAAAGCCTGGCAGTCTACTTCTGAAAAGTCAGGCATCGAAAACCCAGTGTAGCACAGTTCTACTCTGGCACACATGAGGTCTCCATGAGTCGGAGTCAACTGAACGGCAACCGGTACTGGTACTGGTATTTAGAGAACATGGCAGTACCTTTGAGGAAGCACAAAACAAGCCTCGAACAAAGCATGCTCACTGCCATTCTTTCTTTCACGAGTGTCAGAACTCTGGGAAAACTGTTGGCATGTGTCTACAAATACATTTCACACTGATTCATTATTAATAGCCTCTCTCAGCACTGGTTTTTGTCCAAGCACTTTATAACCACACATTTGTTAATCATGACAGGGGTCCTGTGAGATGAAAGGGTGGTACACTCCATAAGAAGCCCCTCATCCAGACGGTCAAACGGAGACCTGGGAGGACACTGTGTCCCTCGGAACAAAATCAAGAGTCAGAATTACATGTTCAAAGAGAACCTACACTCCCCAAAAGCAAATCCAAACCTTTACACTAATAAAAAAATGCCTTTGGTTTTTTGCAGTTGATGGCAAAAAGGTTTTAGAAGACAGTGACTACAGATGTACAACATTTTTTCCAACTAGGGAGAACTTTCCATTGTCTTTATACAGTGGGGGCTGATCTAGCGACATTGCCAAAAACAAAAAAAAAAACTAAACCTGTTGCTGTTGAGTTGGTTCTGACTCATAGCGACCCTGTAGGACAGAGTAGAACTGCCCCACAGGGTTTCCAAGGAGCCGCTGGTCGATTCAAACTGCTGCTCTTTTGGTTCGCACTCAAGCTCTTAACCATTGCACCACTAGGCTTCAGTGATGTTGCTACCACACCTTTTATCTGAAGGGGACAATTTACAAGATACAAAATTGTCAGTCTCTGAACATGAAAGATGCTTAAATCATTGTCCAGGCTTCATTTAATCTATTGGTTGCCAAATATCTATATACAGGTAGTCCTTGACTTACCACAGGGTTCTAGCCTGGAACCCTGAAGCACAGGGTTCTGACATAAGTTGAATACCTCTTTGTTTTTTGAGTTTTCATTATTATTGTCTTTTATTATCAGTATCTTTATAAATCCAATCTTGATTTGTCTTTGGGGGTTGGAAACATTACATATAAACTCACAGATCTATTTTAATACATACATACATAAAAAAAAGCACAAATCATAAAAATTTACTCCAATGATGAAATGCTGAATAAGATCATGCTATAGGCCTAGTCTACAATGAAGTCGAAGTCCTAATGGCTGTTGGGCATGCGTGCAGTTCAACTGTCGTATGTCGTTAGAGATGAACATCGTCCAACTTTCTATCCCTTACGACTCTCAACACCTACACTGACTTCACTGTAGACCAGGACATAGCCTGCTCTATGGCAGTGTTCTGAACAGTAAATCATAAAATTGAACATCTGTGAGTGAACATCTGAGAATGATAACATCAGCAAATTACATGCTGCAACACTGTATGTAGTACATATTACTAAGGATAAGATGTTCAAAAAAATAAAATAAAACAGATGCTCATAAGTGTGGTTCATGGTAACTTAAACATGTCAGGGACTATTTGTATCTACAAGATTGTGGTGTAGAAAGAAAATTCTAAACTTTCTATATACTTTTTATCTCATTCTTTAACACTTTTAAATATATGTATAATATACAATGTACATATTACAAGTGTATTATTTATCAGTAAACCAAACTAAACCAAACCCGTTGCCATCAAGTCCATTCCTACTAACAGTGACCCTATAGGAAAGAGTAGAACTGTCCCATAGGGTGTAATCTTTATGGAAGCAGACAGCCACATCTTTCCCCTGCAGAGCAGCTGGTGGGTTCGAACTACTGACCTTTCAGTTAGCAGTCAAGCGCTTAACCACGTGCTCTTTTTATCAGTAAATATTATGCATAATATGTATTTTTTCCTTTTTTTTTTTAAATTGTGCTTTAGGTGAGGGTTTACAGAGAAAATTAGTTTTCCATTCAACAGATTATACACAAACTGTTCCATGACATTGGTCACACTCCCCATAATGTATCAGCACTCTCCCCATTACTACCGAGTTCGTTTCCTCTGGTTTTCCTGCCCCTTCCTGCCTTCTCATCTTTGCTTTTGGGCATATGTTGTCCTTTTGGTCTCATGTAGATGACTGTTCTAAGGGGCACTTTCTTCCGTGTATTGTTTATTAATAGGCCTTTCTATTATTTGGCTGAAAGGTGATGTCTGGGAATGGCTTTGGTTCCAAGTTAGGAGGGCGTGTAAGGGCTATAGTCTCGGGGTTCCTCTAGTCTCTCTCAGACCAGTAAATCTGGTCTTTTTTATGAATTTGAATTTTGATCTACATGTTTTCTTTTCCCGCTCTAACTGGGACCTTCTAGTGTTATCCTGGTCAGAGGGGCCAGTTGTGGTAGTCAGGTACCATCTAGTTCTTCAGGTCTCAGGCTGGTGGAGACTGTGGTTCCTGTGGTCCATTAGTCCTCTGGACTAATTGTTTCCTTGAGTCTTTGGTTTTCTTCACCCTCCTTTGCTCCAGACTGAAAGAGACCAACAGTTGTATCTTAGGTGGCTACTCGGAAGCTTTTAAGATCCCCGACGCTACTTACCAAAGTAGGAGGTAAAATGTTTTCTTTATGAATTATGTTAAGCTAATCAACCTAGATGGTCTCCAAGACTATAGTCCTTAGCCTTCAAGCCCAGTAAGTAAGTCCCACAAGGAATTTTTACCCCAAGGTAAACCACCCATTCCATATACTATCAGAAATGAGAAGAGGTACAATACCTATGTCTGGAGTCCTAAAATATGCCAGGGTTGAAACTATGCCAATCACTGGGGCAGGCCATGATTTGAGGAAGGGGGAGGGCTGGGTGGGCAGTATCTGGGGATGGAAGAACATCACACTGCCAAACTAGAGGGGGCAGTGCTTAGGGGTAAGAGCCACTGGAAGAGCTATCTGTCTGTGGAAATACTGAGCCAAAAAGGGAATCAGAAGTGGAGAAGTGGTCAATTATGCATCAGTATTTGGGAGTAGGAGAAGAAAGAGCACCTAGCCTAGGATGAGGTGGGAGGAGAGATGGGTAGGGCTGATAATCAAGGAGCAAGTGGACAGGTTATAAGTAGATAAAGAAAACAAGATGGTTCCAAGACCTTCTCGTACATACAGAGGACCCATTGAGTCATTCCTTCCTTAAATGGATTCATTTATCTGCCATACTGAGAATGAGCACTGTCTATAGGAGGTGACTCCAATGGACAAATGGCCAGAATAAAATGATACAGATGCTTACTTAGGGGGAAATAAATCTTTAATGTAAAGGGTATGGTTAGAGGGGTGATGTCAAAAAGAACCCCGAAGATTGGAGCCTGATTGACTGGAAAAACGTAGAGCCATGGAGACAAGAAACAGGAAGGGGAATGAGTTTTGGTGGGAGAAGATGATAATGAGCTAATTTCAGATGTAATGATGAATTTAAGATGTCATCAGAGCATTCATTGGGAATGCTGCTCTAGATCTCATGGAGACGTCAAAGCTGGAGGGAGGTAGCTGAAGCCACGGGAGTGGACAATGTTGCCCATAGAGAAAAGAATCACTGGACTTCGAACATCTTGAAAGCAAAAGTGGTCTCCCTCATTCCTGTGTCTGTTCAGGGGAGGTGGTTCACAAATATTTGTGAACACTGAACCTTAAAATGCATACTTCATGTGGGCTATTTTGGAAAAAATATTAAAATTGTCCATCTAGACTCAATTTCCCCAAAATGACCCTCTGCACATAAATGTTTGAACCTTTCAGCTCTTTGCATTAAGTAAATGATCGAACTCAGCAGTACTTCCTAGCATTCTAATTAAAGACACATACATTTTATTGATTAAAAATTCCAGTAACACAGCACAGTGCTATTACTTACCCTGCCAAGAAAGGGAGGGAGGCAGTTAAGAGAAAAGAAAAAATACTCACAGAAGGATTCAATTCACCCTTGGATATCACAGAGAATTTGAAAATTTAGTAGTAATTAAACTTGTCTAAGAGGATATAGAAGGAGTCCTGGTGGCGCAGTGGGTAAGCGCTCATCTGCTAACCGAAAGGTGGGCAGTTGGAACCCAAAAGCTGCTCCACAGGAGAAAGATGTGGCAATCTGCCTCCATAAAGATTTAAAGCCTTGGAAACCCTATGGGGCATTTCTACCCTGTCCTATAGGATCACTATGAGCTGGAATCCACACGATAGCAATGAGTATGGGGCAAAAAGGATACAGAGGTGCAGAGGACAGATCTAGAAAGTACTGGATTCTAAAAGACATTACCCTTTTCACAATCTACTTCATAATTATAAACGTGCACCCATCAGTAAATATGTGCACAGACAAATCCCAGTGTGGCAAAAACCGTGATACTCATAAAGGCAATTCGTCAGTATTTACTGAACACGGCTTTGTGTACAGCCCTGCAATAAGTGTAAAACAGAAGAACAAAGTGCTTTGCTTTTCATTTTCTGGTGAAAACCAAAGTACTCTTCAAAGGCTTCCAATATAGGTGTTTGCAAGACAAAGCAAACAAAAATAGCCTGCATCAGGATGAAGTGGGTGGTGGAGGCCTTCAACAGGACAGATGGATTATTCTGTGCTCCGTGTGTGTGTGTGTGTGTGTGTGTGTGTGTGTGTGTGTGTGTGTGTGCGCGCGCGCGCACGCGCGCGCGCCCACGCGCGCACCAGCGTGCACGTGTGCGCATGTTTCTGGGGTTCTTTAATTTATTTCTTTTCTCAGTAGGAGAGAACGGCTTGGCACAATTAATTTTTAAGCTCACATTGCCATATGGAGCACCAGAAAAAAAATTAGTTCTCAAAATAGAGAGCAGAGCAAATGGTAATGCTTGATGCAAAAGGATAGAAGAGCTTTTTAAGAATAAGAATTATAAATAGCTTAAAGGTTCATCATGTTAGAGTTGAAGAAAAAGCTATTACATACTTGAAGAAGCACAGACGGACCACAGAATCTATGAAGTGGACAGAAACAAAGACAGAAGGAGGGGAGGTACACAGGCAAAGAAAACATCACGCCAGGTCATCTGACCAAGCCCCAGCCCCCAGCCCTGCTTTCACTATCTACTTCTCCAAACGCTGTCCCGACTCCTGTCAAGTTTCACCCCTCTGCAAAGCCTTCTCTAACTCCACAACACTGTGAACTTGCCAGTCTCTGAATTCACCCCTAAAATTTCAAACTCGACTTATATTTCCTTCAAGTTATATGTAACTATCTTCTCAGCTATAGTTTCTCCCATTTCAATTTTTCTGATTATAAAAGTAATATATATTCATTAGAGAAACTTTAGAAAACAAGGAAAATTATAAAGTAATGGAACTAACACAACCCTATGATCCAGAGCCCTGGTGGTGTAGTGGTTAAGAACTCGGCTGCTAACCAAAACTATGGCAGTTGGAATCCACCAGCCACTCCTTGGAAACTTTATGGGGCAGTTCTACTCTGTCCTATAGGGTCACTATCAGTCGGAATCAACTCCAAGGCAACGGGTTTGGTTTTTTGTTTTTTTTTTATGATCCAGAAATCATCAAAAATGTTCTTCAGTATATATTCTTTCCTTTTTTTTTTCCTATGAATTTTCTATGTAGTTCAGATCACATTACATATGCAATTTATAACTTAGGCTTAACAAAACTTTCCTTCATTATTCAAACCTATTGCAATTATTTTTAATGTTAAATGTTTTATTGATATATACCTTACGTACAGTAAAGTTCCCAAATCACAAGTATATAGAGCTGAGTGAACTTTTAAATATGTGTACACCCATGGAAGCATCTCCCAGATTCAGATCTAGAACATTCCTATCACCCTAGAAGATTCCTACCACCCTAGAAGATTCAGAAGATTCCTTTGTACCCCTTTCTAGTCAATACCGCATCCCCCTCTCTCCAGGTGACGGCTATTCTGACTTACCACTGTAGATTAGTTACACTAGCTCTTGAGCTTCATAGATGATTCATACAATGTGTACTACTACGTTTGCCTCCTTTTGCTCAACATAATGCCTGTGCAATTCATCCATGTTGTTGTGTGTATCAGTACTTTGTTCTTTTATTAGTATTATTTTATTTTTATTGCTGGGTAATATTTCATTGTAAGGAGCCCTGGTGGTGCAACGGTTAAGTGCTGAGCTGCTAACGGAAAGGTTGGCAGTTCGAATCCATCCAGTGGCTCTTCAGGAGAAAGACCTGGTGATCTGCTCCCATAAAGATTATAGCCTAGAAAACCCTGTGGGGCAGTTCTACTCTGTCACATGAAGTCGCTATGAGTCAAAAATCAACTCAACGGCACCCAACAACAGCCTCAAGAATATTTCATTAAAAGAACACACCCCAATTAATTTATCCATTCCTCGGTTTGGGGTTATTATGAATAAAGCTGCTATAAATATTATTATAGATGTCTGCTAATGGACATACACACTCATTTCTCTTGTGTATACCTAGGATAGAGTAGATGTATGTTTAGCTCTTGAAGATACTGCCAAACACTTTTCCAAGTTTATATTCTAGTTTATATTCCCACTAGCAATGTAGGAGAATTCCAGTTGTTCCACATCCTCACCAATACTTAACATTGCCTGTGTTTTTAATTTTAGTCATTCCGATAAATGTAATAATAGTATCTCACGTGGTTTTAACTTGCATTTTGATGATAACTTACGATGGTGAGAATTGTTAACATGCTTACTGGCAATTTTGGATATTCTCTTTTTTGAAGTATATGCCTTACAAGATACACATTCTATGCCTTTGTCTTATTGATTTATAGGAGTTTTTTTCTATATTGTATATGTCCTTTTTCAGATAAATATGTTGTGACTATCTTCTTCTAGATGGTGACTGTCTATTCACTTTCTTAATGATGTCTTTTTTTTAATTGTTATAAAAATACATATAACACAACTTTGCCAACTCAGTGTTTTCAGATGTATGATTCCATTACTTGATGATGCCTTTTGATGAACAGTTCTTAATTTTAATAAAATTCACTTAAACAACTTTTTTTCCTTTATGGTTATTGTTGATTTTATTCCTGTTTAAGAAGTGTATGTCTAATCCAAGGTTATAAAGATACTCTCCTGTGTGTGCGTGCATTTGCCAGAAACTTGATGGTTTTAGTTGTTCTTTTTTTTTAATCCACCTCAAATTAATTTTGGCAAATGATGTGAAATAGGGATCAATGTTCCTTCCGCCACATGGATAGCCAATGGCCAGCCTTTCATCACTCAACTGGAGTAGTACCTTTGTTGTAAATCAAATGATCATAGATGTGTGGAACTATTTCTGAACTCTCTATTGTTTCCCATTTCTCAATTTTTTAATCTTTCACCAAAATGTCAGTGCCATTCAAATCTAGTAGAAATCATTTTGTAATCCAAAAAAAACAACAATCTAACCACATCAACTTGCATAGCAATCCTTCAGTATGTGTCCATATGGCAATAAAATCCCAGACTCTTACCAAGGCACACGCCAGAAGACGCAGGCTCCTCTTTATGTCTGAAGAGTTTGTTCCTTGCTCACCACGCTGTAGTCACAATGGCTATCTTTTTGTTCCTTGAACATGTCACACTTCACTCCCACCTAGGGACCTCACGCACATTCTTCCTTCTGCCAGTTAGTCTCTAGTCCTCCCATCTCTGCCAAGCTCACTCCTATTCGTCTATCAGGTATTAGATTAAATGTCACCTCCTCAGAGAGGCTGTCCTGGGTGCCCCAACATAAATTCAGTTCTCTTGTTACACTTTATTTTTTCTCATGGTACTTTCCACAATTTATGATTTTAATTATTTGTGAAACATCCATCTTCCCACAAGTCTGTAAGGAGCACCATGAAACCAGGGGCCATATCTATTGTATCCCCACTTATCTAGCCATTATGATGGGCTCAGGAGCCCTGGTGGCGCAATGGTTAAGAGCTACTACGGCTGCTAACCAAAAGGTCAGCAGTTTGACTCCACCAGCCACCACATGACTTGGAAACCCTATGGGACAGTTCTATTCTGTCCTAGAGGGTCACTATGAGTCAGAATCAACTCGACAACAACGCATTTGGTTTGGTTTTGGTATGATGGGCTCAAAGGAGCCCTGGTAATGCAGTGGTTAAGCACTCAGCTGCTAACCGAAAGGTATGTGGTTTGAACCTACCAGATGCTCCGCAGGAGGAAGATGTGGCAGTCTGCTTCCGTAAAGGTGACAGCCTTAGAAACCCTCTGGGGCAGTTCTACTCTGTCCTACAGAGTCGCTATGAGTCAGAATTGACTCAACTGCAATGAGGTTTTTTTTGGTTTTTTTATGACGGGCTCATAGTAGGTGTTCAGTAATTACTTACCAGAATCTGTTTTCATTAAAAATGAAATCTCTAGAGTTGTTTTTTTGAATTTATTGAAAAAAAAGAGGTGCTAATGGCAAAAATTGGGGCAAATACATTCAGAGGAAAAAAAAATTAACAGGCAAAGTAGGTTAGCAGGTAAGCAAACAACAGCTTAAAAGGGACCTTCTGTACGTACCTTTGGTCTCAGTCCTTAAGAGTAAGTCAAGTAGTTACTCTTAACTTTACTGTAAAAATTTCCTCATATTCTTAGTCACTTCATGTTCAGGGAGGAAGGGAAGAAGCTTTCTAATTAGACTTGGCTACTCACTAGCTGTATGATGCGGGGCAAGAGACCTCTGGAATTAACAGTTTCCTCACCTGTAAGATAACTAAATGAGATAACGTGATAAGTAAAGACAAGTACTCAAAAAATGTCAGGAATCTTAAATCTTGGTGTTCTTAATGTTGTTGTCTTATTTTACAAACTGTTAAAAATTTTCAAAATAAGAAATTTATATGAATGCTCTGAGAGTCATGGACGGACTAAAAATACATTTTTATTCTTTATAAAGAGATAAAATATCTGGGCGTTTATTGGGAGACTAGATGCCAGGCAGTTTCTGCCCAGAATCCTCTGACCTAATCTTTCTTCTTGCAGCCTCTCTGCGACTCTCTTGCTATCAGAACACATGACTCTTACCATAGCTCTCATGTGATGGTAGAAAGTCTTCTTTATCTGCTTGGTGACACCCACATGTTCCCTGTGTCCCAAGGGTACCCAGGTATTAAAAGCTGTCATCAGTGAGTAGATGGCCTCATGCTGGTGGCTCCCAGGCTGAAAGCTACATTGCAATAAAATACTAGTATGTGCCAGCCACTGTTCTTTACATATATTCACATACATTAACTCCCTGAATGCTTACAACGACCTATGCGTTAGGTACGAAAGGAAATTAGCTGAAATTGGAGAAAGAGAACCTCCCAAGAAAAGAAAAAAACCCAGTTTGCATAATAAATAAAATTAAAAGAAAATATAAGATCATAATCAGTAAAAGTGAGAGTAAATTTGTGCAATTACGTTACCTGGGGAATTGGTGATTTTCTAAGAAACTCAGGGGATTGCAAATTATCTATCGTATTCTTGAAATCTCCCATGAATTCCGTTCAGTTTTATTGCTAACAGGTATAATGACTAGGAGTGGAGAATTCTAAGTCTTCTTATGGGGTGGTTTTATTTTAATCATATGTAACAGAAGGAAGTGTATTTACTTTGGAAAAAAATCCCTCCAACTTCTGAGGAGACTGGTCCTCCACCCCTGAGCTCACCTGGCATTGTTGGTGCTCTGTGGTCTGCTTGTCTCTAGCTGCTGCTGGTCTGTGAGCTCTACAAGGAGGAGAATCACAACTATCTTTTTCGTTGTTGTATCCCCAGGTTCTACAGTCCCTGGGTGATGCAAACGGTTAACATACCCGACAGCTAACTGAAAGGTTGGAGGTTTGAGTCCACCCTGAGGCATCTCTTAACGAAGGCCTGGAGATCTACTTTTGAAAAATCAGCGATTAAAAACCCTGTGGAGCATGGTTCTACTCTGACACACGTGGGGTCACCATGAGTTGGAAGCGTCTCCATGACAACTGGTTTTTTTTTACCCCCAGGCCCCAGTGCTGTGACTGGTGCATAGTAGGAGCTTGGTAAATAACAGTAAAATGAATGAAATCGAACAATATCCATTAGAACCCCTCTTCCATGAGTATTCCAACAGTCTCCACTAGGAGAGGAAAACCAAGAAGTATCTGAGAAAAATATAAGACTTTAGAAAACTTTCAATAGAATTAAGACTCTTCACCAAGGGCATTCCACCTTTCTACCTTTCCTAATGTTTCCCTCAAAATTCTTCTGTATCCGGGTTTGTTTAGCAGAAATCTGTCAAAGTATGGACTACAAGCTGAGTATAATTGAGTAAGTAGGTATTTATGATTTCCAGCAAGAAGTTTTATTTTTTAACAGTATTCTGGGCTTTATCCTATCTTCCAACTTGGAGAAGAAGCATGTGAAGGCTGCTAAGTAAACTCTAAGTGAAATATAAATGAGGTAGAAAAATATCCACTTGAATTCTACGTGTTGTTTCTTAACAGTTAAAAACAAATCTTTTTTCTTCCCCACCCCTTTAATTCCTTTATACGAATCTAGGTCACATTAGCCAAATGAAATTTTAAAAGTGGCATAAAATAGAATCACTTTAATTAGGTATTTCATTTTATTTCCAAACCCTTTTTCTCATTCTCCAGTCAAGCAAGAACATTCACATTCTTAGTAAACATGTTTTCAAACGGGCCCTCTGAAGCAGAAATAATTTATAGCAAGTAACACTTGAGAAGAACGACGAGTTTTCAATAGTGTTCTCATTTTGACTGCATTACATTAACCTGTTGGAAAATGTATCTATTGAACGACCATACAGTTTTTTTCTGGCTTCATTTCCAAAGCATATATTGTTAAACTAATCTTTATCACCTTCAAAACCAATTTTTATTGTTCCTTCTTCAAAAAGCCTTCCATAACTGACCTTACTTATTTCTTTCAATATTCTAGGCCAGAGGCTGGCAAATTACAGCCTACTGTCTGTCTTTGTAAATAAGGTTTTAAAGTTTTATTGCAACACAACCATGTCCATTCATTTATGTATTATTTATGGATGCTTTCATGCTATAACGGAAGCGTTGTATAATTGCAACAGACTATTTGGCTCACAAAGGCTAAAACATTAACTATCTGACCCTTTACAGAAAAAAATTGCTTTAGGCTATTCTCAGCATTGAAATACATACAGTGTTCAAATCTTTTCCTTCATAGTTTTTGCTCTATAATATCTTATTCATTGGTTATTTCATCTGTGTATCATTCCCTCAAGTATGGTTGGTAAGGGTTAGAACTGTCTTTTTATAAAAAAATAAAAATAAAAAATGAAAGAACTGGGCATAAGACTTTTATTTCAGCGAGTCTCAATAAATATTCATTCATGTCAATGCTACTGCTATTGAATATAGAAGGGATGGTAGATTGTATTAATGGCCCTAATTTACCACTCCTCTTTGTATTCATGTCCTTTGCCAAGTCACTTTGCAAAGCCCTCCCACTTTGAGGCTGGACTTGACCGTGTGACTTGCTTTGGCCTGTAGAATGAGGAGGAGGTGACAATATACCCATTCTGAGCCTAGGCCTATAGAAGTCTGACATGTTTTTGCTCACTCTCCTATCCTGCTTCACCAAAAGGGGGATGTGGCTGGGATAGCTTGCTGGTCCCAAGAGGAGAATAAGGACACACGGAGCTGGTTTAACCCCCAGTTGGTCTCAGACATATGTGTGAGGCAGCCAAACTGGCTGCCAATCCAGCCTATAGCAGCCGACCTCCAGCCAATTCCAAAGACTCATCATAAATGATTGTTGCTTCAAGCTCCTGAATTTTCAGGTGGTTTATGAAGCAGCAATAGCTAATAGACACAAGAGTAAGGCAGGAAATATGATCTCATGTCTAATCCTTACATTTCCTTGGAGCCTTAAAGGCAAAAATGAAAAAGTTGCAATATCTTTTAATGACATGGTTTTAATCAACCAATCAACAAGAATTTCGTGAGCACCCACCATGTGCTCATGACTGAAATCTCCGAAAGACACAAGTATCGTAGTTTCTAATATCAATGAATTTACACTTCTGTTGTAAGAGATGAAATGAAATGTGAAATAGACTATAAGACAGTAACTGAGCACGCTGATCACGCAGTGGTTAACAGGTTAGACAGTTTCTTTTTTCAAGAAGCATACAGATTAGTGGATAATTAAGCCAGGAAAAGGGAAATAGCAGTGTTCTCAAGTATGTCAATCACTTTTATACGACCAAGCATTCTGCACTCATTGTTCCTCTAATATTCTAGGGCAGGGGTGAATAAACTGAGCCTGCAGGCCAAATCTGACCCACAGACTGTGTTTTGGGCAATCTCTGAGCTAAGAATGTTTTTTACTTTTTAAAGAAATGTAAAAAAGAAAAAAGAAGCAGCAGCAGCAACAGAGAAAACATATATCCTGTTAAACTGAAAATTTTATTATCTGGCCCTTTATAGAAAAAGTTTGACGACCCCTACTTTAGGGGCTACCCAGGCCTATCCTGAGTGCTATTAACTGTCTCCCCAAAATAGATCACACTGGGAACACTCTAAACCTCTAAATAGATTACAAGCTTATTCAATCATGAAAGATAAAAAGGTAAAAGGACCCATTTAGGAGAGCTACTTTCTATAACAGAAACTCCACAATACTGATGATCTTAGGAAGGCAGGCCAAGGAACTCTAGAATATGGATTTTATTCTTGAGTGTTTTGGTCCTCTATTCATGGGAGAAGACATTATTTAACTTTTGAAACTAAGAACATGCATTACTTGGATTAAAATAAAATAAATAAAACTGGTAACAGCAGTTACTCCCTGGATTTGGATGGTGATCAGGTGGAGTTTTTGCCTTTCCTACATTGTTTGTAGTTTTCACAATGGAAACTTACTCTCGTATTATTCGTGTAATTAAAAATAAACAGAGCAAAACACACACATAAAAATAAAATAAAATTACCAAGCTAGAATGGAGGGCTTGGATTTTAAAGCCCTAAAGCCCCAACAATATAAATATTCTAAAGCCCCAACAATATAAATAATTCCCAAGAATCTGCATTTCTCAGGTGGAAATATAATTGGTTATTAAAGAACCCATTCATTATTACATCCCAGGCGCTCTGCTTTATAGATACAAAGAAAAACCAAAACCACTGCCGTCAAGTCAATTCCAACTCATGGCGCCCCTACAGGACAGAGTAGAACTGCCCCATAGAGTTTCCAAGGAGCACCTGGTAGATTCGAACTGCTGACCTTTTTGTTAGCAGCCATAGCTCTTAACCACTATGCCACCAGGGTTTCTGCTTTATAGATATCCTCATTTAATCCTCACAGTCTTATAAAGCAGGTATTAGCTCTGTTTTATAGACGAGGAAACTGAGGCACATAGAGAGATCAAGAAACCTTCTCAAGGTTGCACAGCTAGTAAGTATCAAAGCTGTGAGCTGAACCAAATATCTCTGCCTCTTAGGCATCAAGCACTTAGCTGGTACCCGGGGTCCAAAAGGAATAAGCTTTCCTTCTGCAAGTCCATAATTACACATTTATGTTAGAAAAAATATAACTTTGAATTCATCAAAGAACAGTCATTTTAGCAAGGGGAAGCTAAATCCCCAATCCCTGGCAGCGAGCGGTGGGATGAGAGGTACCTCTCCCCCACACTAGAGATGGTGAGAAGTGATCCATGGTCAGACTGTGCTCCTTGTAATTGTGAGGTCACCTATATCCCAAGGAGCCCCTGGCCCTTCCCTAGCCACCATCCTAGCCTCTTTAGGTGGCTGCATCCTCTTACATCCTTTATTCCGTTACCTGCATTCCTCCCCTTGCCCAGATCCTCACGGAATTTCTCACGTTGGTTAGTTGCCCAGCACTTTAGCCCACACATGCCACTGGTCCTCCCAAGACCTTCTAAAGGATGGAGACTTATTCTGAACAGTACCTAGCACATTGCCTGCAACCTACTGACAGGTTCTTAGTAAATTAATTATAGCAGACAGAATGCTACTGAACTGCTCAAATGCCAAGTCCAGGGGAGAGTCCATGACACATCAGCAGACCCTCCCTAATGAAGTTACCAGTTAGAGACAGACCATTACAATGAGAATAACTATAAAGTTAAAATTAAATAAAGACACAGGTGAGGCCAAGAACCTCAACCGTGAAATGGTTGATTAAATTCAGGAATCTCTATGTGTATTTAAGTATGCACATAACCAGCATCACTTACATATGAAAAATAGAGATAATAGACCATTTAAGCCATTTAAAAAGTATCAATAGAGATGTGATTCTCAGAAAATAACACTGCTTCACTCACATGCCCACATCACCTCCACACTCTCCTGAGGTACTCCAATTTATACATCAGTGTGAGTATGGTTCTCAGGGCAACTATTAGAAAGAAGACTGATGTCAGGCTTGGAGAGTTTCTATACCATTAAGAGCTTCAAGGTACTTTGGTGTGGTCGCAGCCTGGGGACTGCACTAACATTGATTGTGGTGGAGGCGAGACTCAGACAGAGTCTTTTTTTTTACTGTTGACTAGTTATATGAAAACTCATGCCCAGCGCTCCCTGGCTGCTGGCAGCTCCCACTCCTCAGGCATGTTCCAGGCAATGCCATGCTCTGGTTGACTCACTGGTCACCAGCCTTGGAGAAACTCATTTACAGTGGCAGCTGTGACTGCCTCTCAGAGCAGAAAAACCTGTCCAGCATTTCTATTCTCTAGTGGGAAACCTAAAAGGGGTGCTAACCAGCACGTTGCAGGTGTTCTCCTCTTAAAATAGGAAATAAATGGCATTTATTGATGTCATATTAAGCCTCAGGATTCTAACTTGCTATTCTAGCTACCTCCACAACTTTCAAAGTATGTTAATAATGAAGAAGTATATGTCAGCAGTCAGATTTAATATAAAATGGAAGGCTGGGGATCTCATATGCATCAATTGTATGCAACACTAAAAACACACTACCATCAAGTTGATTTGGACCCTGTAGGACAAAGTAGAACTGCCCCATAGGGTTTTCAAGGAGCAGCTGGTGGATTCGAATCGCCAACCTTTGCGGTTACCAACCAAGCTCGCAACCACTATGCCAACAGGACACCTACGTATAGCCTTTAGGGCAGAAGAGAGTAAAGTGCTATATTGAAGTCTTAAAGCAATAGTCTTCTAACTAGCTAATACTTTCAAGATGTGCCAGGAGACAAAGGACGGAGCCATATAATTAGGCATAGGTGAATGGGTGAAAGGTTAGTTGTTGTCTAAAAGCATCCGAGACGGCTGCTGAAAATGTTGTGTGCCCTCGAGGCAATTTTCAACTCATAGAGACCCCATAAGACAGAATAGAACTGTCCAAAAGGGTTTCCTAGGCTGTAATCTTTATGGAAACAGATGGCCAGGTCCTTCTCTCGTGGAGCCAGCTACTGAGAATAGGAGACAAAATTCAAGCATGGTCAAATGTTTTCGTTACATATCTCTTCAAAATACTCCTTCTGCTTGAAAAAGAAAAAAGTTAATTAAAATGTGTTGTCAGTATTCCCTAAGGAGAGTACTTTTAAAACAATGCAGAATCCCTTATGTTCCAAACATAAGGTGTGCCCCTTCTTCAGTCTCAAAACAATTTGCCAACTTCCAGTCCAGTTATGACTATGATTCAAGTCAACTGTTTAATGGCTGACAGATACACTTTCTGTAGATTCCAGCTGGCAGCAAGTGGAATGACTCCAAATACCTTAAAAATAGGGCATGGAGTGGAAAGGAGGAGGAGAACTGTAAAAAAGGAAGCTGCTTCTCTTTCTAGCTTGACCCCTGAAAATATAATCAGAAATACAACTTACTCTGTTGTATTTATAACCTCTCTGTCATTTAAGATTTTTCAAAAGCTGCTTTATTTTTCCTGGAAATCAAAACTAAAATCCATGCTTTTCTACAATGCAAGCAAAACACAGGACTTCAAATTTATCTAAATAGAGACGTATAGGCAGACATCTGATTTATTCTACCTAATTTTATCTCTAAGACACCTTCCAGTTTGGAAAATTCATGGAATCATTGTTTCCACCTCTAACCATCACCAACACATTAATCACTATTACTAACTCATTCTAACTATATGCATAAGCTTTAAATTTTGCTATTCCAGCGTTTGACACAGTTTGTCTTTCTAGTAAATGTCTTAGGTAGATCAATAAAGAACATAAAGCCACATTATCAGACTTCTAAATTAGTACTGTCTTTCAAAATAATGTTCATCTACAGGAGAAGATTTCATGGCGCAAGAAGCCACCATGAATTATTCATCAGTTCCAGAGCGTGCCTACCTTCCATTCCTTTGTACCTCTTAACAAGTGTGTACATGTGAAGTGTAGCATGCCTAGGCACCCAGTTCTGAAAAGTCCTGGGTAGGAAGGTGAACCCGAGCTCACGGGAAGTCCTGGTAAATTGAGACGAGCAGAGTAGTCAGAAATAAAGGCGGGGATACAGTGTTCCGCCTTATATGAAACTACCCACTATTCTACTGTCCAGAAACCAAAACAAGTCACAATCTCTTATCGTAAAGGGTCCAGTATCGAAGGAATCAGCACCAATTGACCGAGTCTGCCGGTTTCAATAGAGCAGCCAGCAAGATTGTGTCAGGCTGCCGGTGAAGCATGGACTGCTGGATGTGGTGTTGGCTGTGGGCCCCTGGGGATGATGACGGAAATGAGTTGGGTTCTTCGTGAAAGCCAGCCTCACCAGGAAATGAACTCTCTCCGTAAAACACAACTGTAGGGAAAGTGTTCTGGGGACAATATCAAAGTTCAAACAAATACGTGGCGTGCCCCACACACTGACATAAAAACTACATCATAAGGGGGAAGAAAGAGGTAATTTGAAAGCTGCATTAACACAAGAGGTACTATCATGGAGATGGGGTATGAAAGAGAAAGGGAGAACATGGGCAGAAACGGGATCATAGATGTTTGTCCACAGTCCTTGAGGACTCCATTTAAAGTGCTCCAACAGACAGATCTACCTGAAAATGAGCTACTGGTTGAACTGAGTCGGGCTCCTGCTACAAAACAGGCCACTTTAAAATCCCATTATATTAATGATATCTGTGAATAGGTTGATTTTAAGATGTGCATTTTATGCGAACATGAATTATGCACACAGATTATAATATTAACACATTATAATAAACATAAAATTTTTTATCCAGTGAAAAAGTCTGTCTCTTTCCTCATCTTTAAACACATGTTCTACCCTAAACTGTCTGTATGCTGAGTTTTGGAAATGGACAGTCAAACCTTTGTAGTCTTTGACGCTGTGATGAGGATCCATGTGCTTGGTGAGTCCCCGGGTCATTAGCATGCCCAAAGCTCTAAGATTTCAGCTTTGCTTCCCAGGGTGGCTGGTGCACGGAAGGACTGCATCCACTTCTCAAGGGAAAGGCTCAGGCCTTGGCTTTTCTCCCAGGACTTTGTGGACTTAGTTGGACTTGAAGGAGGTGTGTACCAACCACAGGGTGTGCCATGGCCAGCTCAGGAAGAACGATGTGTTCCCTGCATGATTCTAGCTCCTTCCTCTTGCAGAGAAACCTCTTGTCTTTCTACTCCCCACTCCATCTCCTATCACCCCCAAAGCCCACTTCTAAGAACACATTGACTCACTGACACCACACCCACAAGAGACTGTCATTTGTGGGAAGCTAGAATTAAAACACACCAAGAATATTCCTAGGATTTTCCTCCACTCTGCATAATCCAGAAGACAGATTTTGGTGATTGTTACTTCATAATAACTCAAATACATGAGACAAAGAAAGAAAGGATCACTTTTCCAAAGCCTTCTGCCTCCTTTTATCCCTTAATGAGTATCATCTCAACTAGGTGGGCTTTTTGTTTATTTTTTCTTAAATACTAGAATTTTTAAAAACACTATAATCTGGAGAGGCTCCTTTCACTATCAGCCTGGCTGTCGTTGTGGTTTATCCTCTGCCATTGGGTCCATTCCAACTCAGAGCAACCCTCTAGGACAGAGCAGAACTGCCCCACAGGGTTTCCAAGGCTGTAATCTTTATGGAAGCAGACTGCCCACATCTTTCTTCCATGGAGTGGCTGGTGGGTTCAAACCGCCAACCTTTTGGTTAGCAGCAGAGTGCTTAATTACTGCACCACCAGGGATCCTTCATTGTGGCTTAGGAAACTAAATTCCTGACAAAGCCCTGGTATGAGACAAGGCATGGACTTTGAGACTTCTTATATTAGGTACACACTGTCTGAAAACAATGACCTCATCCGGAAAGGCTCAGGAAAGAGGCATTTTTTCCTTTAGTCAGTAATGTCCCAGCCCTACATTGAATCACTCATCACCCACAATCCATCTTTTCTTCCCAGTTATTTCTGAACACCAGTGATTTTGCTTATTGCAACAGTTATGAAGATATATTTTAAATGGGAAAAGATATTTAGTACAAATATCCCCGGCATCAGATATATTTATTAGCTAAGAGGCAGAGGGAAACTGGCTTAATTGTTTTGGGCATGATTGTGTTGTGTTGTTAGTTACCGTCGACTCAATTTTGACTCACGGCAACTCCATGTACGCAGAGAAGAACTGCTCCGTAGGCTTTTCAAGGCTGTGACCTTTCGGAAGGAGATAATTAGGCCTGCCTTCCAAGGCACCTGTGGGTGGGTTCAAACCGCCAACCTTTCGGCTAGTTGTTGTGGGCTTAACTGCTCGCGCCATCCAGGGACTCCTGTTTTAAGTGCAAAGGTAGGTAATTTAATCCGTCTAATAAAAACATAACAGCTAGCACGCATTCTGAGATATTAACTTAATATATGGCCCATAAACTACCCATTAAAAGAAAAAATTATTGAAAACCCATTGTTTAAATAAAAGGTTTGATTAATTGAATATTCCCAGCTTCCTCTCTTCCCCATTGTGGGGTAAAGGACCTAAGTAAGGTGGCCTTTGTCCTTGGCTCCAGAGAAATACGCCTTGGAGAAATTGGGGTACCTTGGTCTGGAACTTCCAGGCCACGCCTGACAATTTGTGCCGGCAAGTGGGAGCTGTCCAGACCAGAAAAGACTCACCTGGAAGCCAACACCGAATAGCTTCAGGAGGCATGACTTAGCCTATCATGCAGGACTGGCTGATAAAAGTCCAGAACACTCGGGCTCAGAGAGCTTCCCAGTCAGCGATGGGAGGCTAACATGCCCTCTCTGAGACCTCGCAGCTCCACGTTCGGAACCTTCCCAGACCTCACCTGTGCATCTCTTCCTTATGATGATCCTGATTTATACCCTTTTACTATAATAAAATCAGTAGTTGTAAGTATAATATCTTCTGTGAGTTCTGTTAGTCGTTCCAGAGAATTAACAAACCCAAGGATGGTACCCTCTTAACTTGTAAGGTCTGACCTAGCCCTAGGTAGCTAGGAACAGAGAGAGAGAGAGACAGAGAAAGTGCGTGCGCACGCGCGGCTGATGTCAGAAATGATAGAGAAACGGGAAAACAGGAATGTGATTGATTTCTGCCTTGCAGGAATCACCTTCATGCTATCGTGCTACCCATTTATATGCATTTACGTTTTGTTTTGTTCATTCCCCTGGGTCCATGCTCACGGGTCACGCCATGTTACCTTTCTGTAGTCCAGGCCGCTGCCTGGGACCTCGGACCCTGATAACGTCCTGCTGACTTGGCTGTAGCACCAGGCACCAGATGAAGGATCACAACTGGATCACTCACTGATAAAATGCTTGGCATTTGCGAGGCTGTCATATGTCCACTGCTGCCAAAAGGCCAGTCACATTTATTAAAATCATCTGATTAAGCCTAATGCCTAGCATTCTTATGACAGTGATTCCATATTTTAGCCCTAATTTTTTTTTTTTTTTTTTTTTTGGTTACTGTCTCGGGATTTTTACCATAAGAATGGAACAGAAATATTTTTTAGTGCATATTTTATTCTTGTTAGCCTTCATTTGAAATGTAATGGAAGCTAGTTTTCCTACTCCCTTGAAATCTCAATTATTCCTAGCTGTTTCCAAATGAGAGGGGGGAAGAAGAAACTAAGTGTAGTGTTACAGCTATTTTCTGGAACTTACATTGGTTTCTTGCCTTTTGCCAAGGCAGGATAGCCAGAAAAAAAAAAAAAAAATCTGATATTGAAACTTTGGCTTTTTGAAGAGTTAACCAATAAAGTAATTCCCTCCTAGTCCATCTGACTTGTTAACTGAACCAGAGATAACGTAGTTAGCAGATTTACTGGAATCAAGAAACCCACAGCTTAAAAACTGTTTAAAATGCATAACCATTTTCTAATTAAATGACAGTGGCACTTCTACAGAGTCATTTTAAAATGAGAGACACTGACTGTTGTGTGTTCCTTACCTTCCATAATCCAGTCATCTTACAAACCTGGAGTACAGTCTTTCCCAAACCACACTCCTCAGAACTCTTCACAGGGAAGCGACTGTCAGTCGGCAAAATTTACATACAAAAATGCTTTAAATGCACATTCACCTATATTGGAGAAATGCTTGATTAAACCTCATTAAACAGGTTTCTTAACCCTGGACTTCTCAGAACTGTTAATATACACGTGTTCTCTGTAACTCTTTAAGAGAAGAATAAGTAGCCAGTTCTAAATTTACTCAACCAGAGAACCCCCAACCCCAGCACAACTATTAATATACCACCAAACAAGGCTGGAAAACATTTGCGCTAAAGAAGGAGAAGGCTAGAAGGGATTTTGCAGCTAAAATACTTCATAGTTTCAAAGATGAGAAATCCTAACACCAGAAGAATTTAGGACCTTGCCCAAGGCTACCCAGAATGAAGAGGACAATTCTTGTCAGTTGGGATATCACTGCTCTGTAACATTCGGTTTTGCTATTTGAAGGGCTAAGATCAGCCAGCACACCAGACTCTGTTTTAAAGTAAGGTATGACTTGCAGTGATGATATCACGCACTGGTAACACAGATGCTGCCATGTTCTTAGGCAAACAGCACATTTTGCAACAGATTATGTTCTAAAGACCTGGCCTAGGTCTGCTTTGCTATTACAGAACAGGAAACGAAGCCTACTATAATGTAATTTACAGTGAGGTTGAAAGAGAAAAATAGCAGATATCAGTAACAAAACATATACAGGGTCCTGGCCTCATCTTTTAAACTAAGCAAGAAGCGGCAGAAACTTGCGGTAAACTGAATTCCGTAAGAAAAATGATTCCACTGGGAAAGATGAAAACTAAATTTTTTTAAAGGTCATATTCAATAAGGAAGAATCTTCTAGACCCTATCTAGAAAGACACAAGGAAAAAAAGTTAAGTATTCATTTGTCATTTCCCTTGAACTTGTGTTCCAATGATATTCAGTTATAGGTCCAGATAATTGGCCCCAAGCCCAGCTCAGCCGTGTGATTCGGGAAGAGATCAATTTTCAAGAACTAAACGGACTGCACAGTTCACTGCACACTTAAACATAAAGTACTCCTGGTGGTAGCTTAATCTAGGAATGGTCTTTATATCATACAACTATCTCTGGGCTACTAGATTCAGCCTCTGCTTATGATTTCTAAATGGATCCCATGAAGATCCTCAAATGTAATTTTTGTGACTGGAAATGAAAATTTTATGGACTCAACTAAAGTGAGATCCTATCAACTCAGCTCCTGTTAGTATGGTCATTATGTATCTCAGCTTCATAAACCGCAAACAGGACAGCCTCATTAGTATTCACAGCTAACATTTACTGAGGGCTTACTTTCTGCCGGCACGAGCAAATATTCCCTCATTGATTACTTAAAACAAATCTTGGAGGTAGGTGCCATTTATCACTCCCATTTTAAAGATGTGGCGACGAAAACAGAGAGAAGTTAAAGAATTTGCCCAAGGTCATTCCACTAACAAGTGATACCGCTGGGATTTGGACACATGCAGTCTTAACCAAAGGCCATGCCCAGGATGTTATATTCCCTCAAGAAGATTAAAATAGCTCATAGTGAACCATTATATCAGAGAAGATGCCACATGCCTGAAATAATGGTGGTGGTGGTGGTGGTGTTTGTTAGAAATCAAACAACACATTGCATTGGGGAAATCTGCTGCAAAAGACTTCTTCAAAGTGTTAAAAAGCAAAGATGTCACCTTGAAGACTAAGGTGCACCTGACCCAAGCCAAAGTGTTTTCAATTGCCTCATACGCATGCGAAAGCTGGACGATGAATAAGGAAGACCAAAGAAGAATTGATGCCTTTGAATTATGATGCTGGTGAAGAATACCGAACATACCATGGACTGCCAAAAGAATGAACAAATCTGTCTCGGAAAAAGTACAACCAGAATGCTTCTTAGAAGCAAGGATGGCAAGACCACATCTCACATACTTTGGACATGTTATCAGGAGGGATCAGTCACTGGAGAAGAACATCATGCTTGGTAAAGTAGAGGGTCAGTGAAAAAGAGGAAGACCCTCAACGAGATGGACTGATACAGTGGCTGCAAAATGGGCTCAAGTATGACAACGATTTTGAGGATGGCGCAAGAACAGGCAGTGTTTTGTTCTGTTGTACATAGGGTGGCTATGGGTCAGAACTGCCTCAAATGCAGCTAAAAGCAACAACTCCCTGCAAAAATAACAAGACACTTCTCTGCAATGACTCATTTGACACAAATAAGGTGTAGGAACTGGGGACTTCCAATCTTTCTGGGCTTTCAAAAAGTCATGATGAGGACATCTGAAACGAAAAAGAATTACTGCAGAACCAAGACATTCTACCTTTCTCTCATGGTAAGAGGATCAAACATCAGATTAAATCATGATTTACTATAGTGTTGATTTTTTTTTATCATCTTCACACTAATTACCATTGTTATTTGGCTTACAAATGATATGACTACAGAAACTGCAAAATATTCCATATATAGCTTCACTTCCAGATCCTAAAGGAGGGTATTTATTGACTATGCCGTGAGTCAGACCTGACTGCACGGCACACAACAACAACAACATACGCGGAGGGCTACATTTTATATGAAATGTTTTGTTGTGGGAAGTGAGGAAACAGAATAAACATCTAGACAATACATGCTTGCCTTGGAAATGTTGCTACTTTATTCCCTTCTCTCCTACATCTTTTACTCTGTGTATATCACTACCAAAGCAGGTCTATCACCTCCTTGGAAGCTTCATTCACAGTTAGTGGGAAAAGATAATATGCCACATTTTAATGAGAATGAGAACGCTCCTCCCAACCAATGTCCTCCTGTTCCCCACTCTCTGGTTTAATGCGGAGGACTTTAACATCCTGTATCATCCTGCCTAGCTAACAATTTGCTCACATTAAGACACTCATACTTTATCTTGAATGAAAGCAAAATTTTTATTTATGGTCTCAAGCAAGTTTATTGCTCCAAAGATTTCCTACTGACTTTCAAAACTCTTAATGTCTTATTTATACCTGCTTTTGAATTTTTTGAATCTTCTAAGATTATTTACTTACTTTAGCAAAGAGTATTGGGAAAGCCTGTATCTAAATGTGTCACAACAGGATACAACTAGCCAAAAATCCAAAAAAATCAACAAAAATCTTTCTATTCTGTTCTTTGCAATGATCTTCACTATTATCCAGGGGGAAAAAATAACTTTCACCAAAAATAAAACAATTCTAGTCACAAAAATCCAAATCCAAGAGGATAAGTCTATTTTAAGGCACTTTTAATGCTAGAAAGCGAGTCCTGGTGGTGCCATGGTTAAGTACTGGCTGCTAACTGAAAGGTCAGCAGTTCAAATCCACCAGCTGCTCCACAGGAGAAAGATGTGGCAGCCTGCTTATGTAAAGATTTACAGCCTTGGAAACCCTATGGGGTAGTTCTACTCTGTCCTATAGGGTTGCTATGAGTCAGAATCGACTTGACGGCAGTGGATTTGATTTTTTGGTTTTAATGCTAGAGCAAAAGAACATGCATTTAAACCTCTCAAAATAAGTCAGCAGTGAGGATGCCTTGCTGTACCTTTATAGGGTTCCTAACAACCCGGGGTCCCTGGGTGGTGCAATTAGGCACTCAGTTACTAACTGAAGGCTTGGTGTTTCAAACTCACCCAGAAGTGCCTCAGAAGAAAGGCCTGGTGAAAGGCCACAGCCATTGAAAACAACCTTATGGAGTGAAGTTCTACTCTGAAACACATGGGGTCGCCATGAGTCACAAGTGACTCAGCGACAACTGGTTAGAACCAGGCCATTTGAATTCAAGAAGTTTTTGTAAATTAACCGGATTCTGCTGCTAGAAATGCCAGTGAGAAGGCAATGGTGTTGAGGAGACAGGATGGGGGCGAAGATATAACGAAAAGAAGAGTTTCCATTCGTGAAGTTTTGTACAACTAAACTGAGAAGCTTCAACTTTTAAGCTCTCATCTCAAGAGTTTATTAGTGGGGTGTCAGATTCTCTGGCAAACCAGAACTTCCAGACTGTTACTGCCATCACTTGTGGCAACTGGTACTTATCAGCACATCTCGCTAACTTCCTCCACACTGCTACCTTCGCACACCTGTGGAATTCTCCTAATTACAGCCTCCCTGCCTTCCCTTTCTAGATCTGAGTTGATATCCAAATAGTGCAGAACTGTAAAGACGGCAAGATTAGTCAAAATCTTTCCTACTTGCCCAGGCCCCAAAGAATAACCTCCTCCTTCGTCCCTGGTGAGGGCCGCAGGGAAAGAATCAGGGCTTGTTGGCAAAAGATGCTGAACGGGTCTCTTCACCATTATCACTAAGTCCTAGGGCTGTGCCGAGGCCTTCTGAGGCAGCCTGGGTTCACTAAGAATTGGCATTCATACTCTGCTGAGCCTCTCAGACCTGTGACTCAGAGCACTCTGTGGAGGAAGAGAATAGCGTTCCAGGTCAGATATAAACTCTGCCCTCCCCCCACCCTTTCTGGTTCATCACCAGCTTCTGTAAGGTCATTCTGAGGTGGTTTTTTTTTAAATTTGAGTGGCACTTATAAAACAGTCTGAGTCAGAGACATGAACAGTTACTACAAAGAACAAACTGGAATGAAGAACTTGAATCTGGCGGCCCACGAGGCCTCTCCACCCGGGGCAAATGCTCTTGAATGGTGAGATGATCAGTCCTTGGAGCTCGCAGGCTGCTTCCCAAACAGCTAGCCTGCACAGCGGTTACAGCGGGAGGGAGAGCCAGCCTCCAGGGCGGCCCCCTCAGCCAGGGGCAGCAGCACCACAAACGCCAGTGAGTAGGAGGGAGGAGAACCGGCAAAGCATGAACATGTCAGGAGGTGCACGCTCCACTCAGGGTGTGTGCAAACTGCTTCTAAAAATGAAGTAGGCATTATGTGTTTATAGGCATCTACACCATGACACGATCAGAACAGAGCAAGACTAAAGAGAGAGTGGTATTTTACTATTAAAACACACACATTATTCAGTCTTACAAACCTCATTAATTTAGATAGCCCTAATTTGCAATTTTAGCAATTCAGCTACTCTTTACATCATCAATTTTTAAACCTGATTCCCAAAACCCTTTTACATTAATATAAAATTCCATAATCTTTCCTTGAGGGTTTAAAATCTCACTTTGCCATTTCATTTGGTACATGATAAATAGGTAAAGTAAAAATTATTTTAGATCAATATACTATTAAATGTATCGAAGACTATATTTTAGAGATCTCTTCTTATGTCGATCAACAAATCTACAGAGGAAATTACACCAGCAATCCCTATAAATTTATTTGAACATAGGAAGAAACACCTAAGAATCACTAGGCATTTCAGGAAACCAAAGAGAACAAGAGAGCATCAATACGAAAACACAAACATGTAATTCTAGAGAAAACAGATAATTCAGGCAAGACAAGAGGACCTAAGTAAAAATCCAAATTGTTATCCTTTAAGGTATCTGAGGAGCCCTAATGGCACAGTGGTTAAGAGCTATGGCTGCTAACCAAAAGGTCGGCAGTTGGAATCCACCAGCCGCTCCTTGGAAACTCTATGGGGCAGTTCTACTCTGTCCTTCGGGGTCTCTATGAGTCAGAATCAACTCGATGACAACGGGTTTGGTTTTCGGTCTTTAAGATCTCTGAAGACACATTGTATCCATGAAATAAAAATGGGGAAAAAAATTAAAGGCACAATCAGAGAAAAACTGTAATTGAACAGTAATTATGAAAATTAAAAAAAAAAAAGTCAAGGAACTCTCCCAGAAAGTGGGCAAAATAAAAAAGAGATTGAAAATATGAAAGAATTAAAAAATATGGCAGAGTCCAACATCTATTTAATAGGAGTCCCTGAAAGAGAACAGAGAAAGTAGAGGGGAGAAAATAATAAAAGAAAATTTCCCCAGACCTAAAGAAAGTCACAAATTTTCAGACTGAAAGAGCAAACCAAGTGCTGAATAGGATGATGAAAAAAGGCCAAACAGCTAGATATATCCTGGTAGAATTTCAGAACTCCGAAGATACAGAGAAGATCTTGAAAGCTATCAGAGACCAAATCAGGTTTCTAAGAGAGGAAAAGAACTCAGGCTACTATTAGACTTGGCGGCCACTAGGGATGTCAGAAGACAGTGGAGCAAAGCTGCTCAAGTTTTAAGGAAAAAAATAGCTTTGAATCTGGGTGTCTATAACAGGTCAATTGAGCATGTGGGCAAAACAAGATATTTTCAGATATGCAAGAATTCTATTTACCTCCCATTCCTTCTTACTGATAAAAATGTACTTGAAGATTAACTGAAACAGAAGGAAAAATTCATCCCCAAGTAGAAAGCTACAGACTCCAAGTAAATATGGAGTTAATTCAGAAATTAAATGGGAGAAATAATCTCATAATAATAGCTAGGAAACAGATCTAGAAGTCCAAATTAGAACCATAGTCAAAAAGTTTTAAGACAACATCTTCAAGAAAGTCTATTTCATTTAACAAGTTTGTATGTTTAAGAGGCTGAAAGATCTTGATGATAGTAATATATGCATTTCATTTAGTAAAAGAAAATAGGAATTGGAATTTAAATTTTTATGTAAATTAAAATCTGCATAAGAAAATCATGGTCCAAATAGGAAGCAAACTAGAAAGTAAATTTTGAACAGCAACAAAAAGGATCAATGATGAAGCTCTGATGATGCTTTCTTAGAGGAAAACAAATTCAGTGACGTAAAATAATCATTCCTTCTCTACAAGGCCAATCACACTACCTGTTTCTGCACTGCAAAATATTTACAAAATTTGAATGTTATAAATATTTTCTACTGGTTTCCAGCTCTCAAAAATCAACCTATATACAAAAAAAAATATGAACGAAGATTTAAAATACTATAAATCTTGACAATGTAAAAGTCAGGGGCAGCTTACAGCAATGAGAAGGCAGAATAGGTAGGAGAAGAGAAGTGAGGAGGAGGGGTGATAATTTCCTCATTTTATATGAAAGGGAGCCAAGGGGTATTATCTAAAAAATAGGTCCCATAGCTTACAGTGGCAGCACCAGGATCCCAGTACAAGCTGTCAGACACCGTGAAGGTACAGTGATACTGCCCTCAGGAACACATAAGTAGTTTAGAGTCCAGTCATCTTCATAACCTCCAAAGCGCGTGGCCCAGTGCTTTCGACATTGCATGCTCTATAAATGCTCATTGAATTTGATCTTACTTTATATTATGTAGGAGCCTTGGTGGTGCAGTGGTTGAGAGCTACAGCTGCTAACCAAGTCAGCAGTTCAATCCACCAGCTGCTCCTTAGATGCCTTATGGGACAGTTCTACTCTGTCCTACAGGGTTGGTATGTGTTGGAATTGACTCGACGGCAATGGTTCTGTTTTTTTCATTTGCTTGTTTTTTATATTATGTACTGTGAGAATAAGATATTCAGTTAAAATAGTTTACCAGTTTATTCATTCAAACAGAGCTCAAAACTTCCAAGACGAGGACTGGGGGCACAGTCCACCATCCCCCTCTACTGGAGAATCGGTTTCTCACATGAAACTTCCACAACTTCTCACTGGAAGTGGGTTTGACTCTTTTTTGGAATCAGTGTATTCTCTAAATCTCTATCTCTGGAATAATCTGTGGGTCCCCTTTGAAGAAATATTATGCAAAATGTACATTTACATGGCCAGGAGTGCCAGGAAAAAATATACTGGACTTCTGATCTCTTGAAATACAGATCACTTTGTATCAGTATGAATGTACTTCTGAATAATATGGAGACCCCATGCCAGTGAGAGACCCTATGTCTAAATTCAGGCTGCCAGCATAATTTACTTGGCATTTACTCTGCTACAAGCAAACTCTTTCGCACACACACATTCAGCATACACACACACACACACACACATTGCATCTCTCTGAAGTATCCTGGAGTAACAAATGCTTAAGGTGTTACCATATAAACTGTAAAATGTAACTATGTAGTGCTTCTCAGTAGAATATTTTCATAAATGGGGATTATCTATAAATCTGCTTTGGCCAGATACTAAACTAGAATTTAGTATTCACATTCTATATTGGTAGAGATTTCCTTATGCCCAGTTTCAAGCTTCCCTTAAATGGGTTATAGTTCATTTTCTATAAGGCAATTCATATCCAAGGTCGGCCTTTGATCATTCTGAGGGGAAAAAGATTAATAACTAAATGGGTAGGGCAAACAGTCTCTCCCTTCCTGAGTGGCTGTGGGGTTCAATGTCTTTTCTCTGGCATTCCTGGACATGTGAAAGTACACTTTGTTATAGGCGGTTTCTACAAAGGGAATTACAGACTTTTCCAAGGGTAAAAACTTAGTGGACCATTGACTCTAACAAAAAATAGAGCCCAATTTGCTGCTTCTCAAAGACAAACTCGTGAATAGTTCATAAGCTGAAGTGGGAAAGCCGCTTTATAATTCCTTTCATGTATGCCAGTCTTAGGACTTTTGCAGAGGATTGGGTAGTTGTGCCCCACATTTCCAAACCCACTGCAGTACCTTTAGCAGTATATGACGGGGTAGGAAGAAATAAAAAATTCAGTTCTCCTTTTTCCATTAGCATCAGGTCCAGTTCTCTGACTAGACACGTGTGGAAACAATTCAAAGGGGAACCATGACCTCCAGGCAGAAATGTCCTGAAGCCATCCTAGATACAGGGGTATTTGTTCTCACAATGACTGCTTCTACACAAAGCATAGGGCATTGTTAAAAGCTAAAATAAAACACAACAGCAGGAAGAATTCTGACTTGGTGAGGACCAAGCAGTCTGAGTTATGTTTTAAGGTAATTATTAAAATGTGGTTTATGGACTTGAGATTACGATATGAATCCAACAAGTATACTTGGGAGACATCATCCTATATCCCAAAGTCATGGTCCATGAGGGGGTGTGTCATAGGTAGGCAGGATGCAAATTAAGAGGTTAGCCCAAAGACCCTGAATAGCAGAAATTGGAAGGAATGCTCTGAGAAACATGGTTTGTGGGGGCCAGACCTAATGAATAAGGACAAAGGAAAAGGAAACGAGATGGTTTGGGGACAAGCAAAAACAAGAGACTGACAGGAAGAAAATAGAAGATGCCATTCATTCAACAAAGATTTACTTAAACTCTTGGTGAGAAAGGGTGGACACCAGGCTAGGCACAAAAACTAAAGCAAACTCTCAAAATGTATTGCTAGGGTAATGCAGAAAATGTCAAGAAAATATAGGCACTCTACTCCAAAGAAAGTTATTTAAGACACTATTTTAATTTTAAGATATCAAGACCACAGATCTTAAATTCAGGTAACCTAAGTAATGAAAATCATGAGAAAAAGTTTGAATTACATGAATCGTCTTGTTTTATGTGAGAAGGCTGCAATGGCTGTGGGCTGAGCAGGTGGGGTGATCAAAATGCTTGTTACATTTCATAGGGTTATCTCCCAAGACAAATAGCCAGCAGGTTAAGTTTACCCTGAAGCCTCTAAGAGAAGGAAGTCATTATTCTTATCCTGGAGGATTAATCCATTTAAAAGTTACTAAATGAAAACCAAGCAGCCCGGGTGGCGCAGTGGTTAAGCGCTCCGCTGCTAACCTAAAGGTCAGCGGTTTGAACCCACCAGTCACTCTGCAGGAGAAAGATGTGGCAGTCTGCTCCCATAAACATTTACAGCCTTGGAAACCCTCTGGGGAAGTTTTACTCTGTCCTGTACGGTAGCTGTGAATTGGTTTTAGGGGAGTAAAATGCCCATTACCTGTTGTTTTAGGCTGGGTTCCCTAGAGAAGCAAAACCCAGTAGAGAGTATAAATATATATATATAGAGAGAGAGTATATCAAGGAAACAGCTCACGCGATTGTAAAGACTAGAACATCCCAAGTCTGTGGATCAGGGTAGAGGCCTCTCCCAAGTCACGCAGCCACAGAAGCTGGCAAGCCCAAGATCGGCAGGTCGGAGAGCAGGGCTCCCACTCACAGGCTGTGTAGATAGATGAATCCCAGGTTCAGCAGATAAGCTGAGAGCTCAAGTCCCAAGAACGGGAGATGAGAAGACAGGAAGCAGCCGCAGGATCCAGAGAGAGCAAAAAGCCAGAACCTCTGCTTATATTCACGTGCAGGCCACACCCCCAAGGAGACTCCCTTACGTCTGATTGGCTACTCACAGTATATTCACTCATGAGAGTGATTACATAAAAACATTGAGAATCATGGCCCAGCCAAGTTGACAGACAATCTTAACCATCACACCTGTCTATCAGTTTGTCATACTGTGGTGCCTTACGTGTTGCTGTGGTGCTGGAAACTATACCACTGGTATTTCAAATACCAGCAGGGTCACTCATGGTGGACAGGTTTCAGCACAGCTTCCACACTAAGGAAAACTAGGAAGAAAGGCCTGGTAATCTACATCTGTAAATCAGTCAGTGAAAACCCTATGGATCACAACAGAACATTGTCGGACTCGATTGCCTCCATCATCCGGAGGGAGCAATTGCTGGAGGAGAACATCATGTTTGGTGAAGTGGAGGGCCAGCGAGGGCGAGGTGAGATGGATTGGCACAATAGCCACATAAATGGACTTCAACGTGCTGGCAATCATGAAAATGACGCCAAACCCGGTGATGTTTTGTTTTGTTGTCCATAAGGTCACCACGAGTTGGAGTTAACTCTCTCTCTCTCTCTAAGTGAAACTCAGATATTCAAACCAAAGTCTCAAGTGCAAGACTGCAGTCAACCTCCGAACTGATGATCAATCAGCAAGAATCTGTTGAGTACCTGGGGTGCACAACATAATAATACATAATTAGATAAGAAGACAGGAAAACAACCTACATGCAGATCAACACAGCAAAGGCCAAAGGGTCGTGAAGCCCTCTTCCTAGAAAAACTTTATATTGTTTCTCTACAAGGGTCGTTCTGTTGTCCAGGCTACGTAGACAATCTCATATTAGCTGCAGCTGTACCAGTACATCTCAGTCATCTACTGATTGTCAGGAGTTTTGATGAGATACGTTCATCTGTAAATAAATCTAAACCATGAGTTATCCTCACAAATGTTCTGGCAATGACTATGCCAAAATTGATTCCAAGATACAAGTTAACACACACTCCAACATGATGGAAGCACAAACAGTAAGCAATAAGCAAACCAACACCTATGTTTTTCCTGGAAGAGTATACTAGGTATGCCTAGCAGTCTAAAGGAGGAGAGAGAGCTCCTTTCTCTTTAGACACCAGTGTAATAAAACCTGAGGCTAGAGACATCCAAGGCAACTGCTGAATTATGATCAGAGGAAGCAGGGTTACAAGAGATAACCTTGGGGGAAATATTTTCCTAAAAGCCGAGAACTTGTTCTGTTTGACTTTTTATGTCCCCCAAGGGGTTTCATTCCCATTCATTATAACAAGAACAGTCTGCTTGTCTGATTCATTATGTTTCAGAGTTTTGTTCAGTTACCAAAAAAAAAAAAACAAAAAACAAAATCAAAACCCTGCCCTGTCCTGTGGAAAACCAAAACAAATTCTCCCAAGATTTCCAGGAAGCCTTTAAGGCGTCATGAATATATATTCAGGCATATATAATGGCTTACCACTGACTAACGCTGTTAATAGAAATATAATGCGAGCCATATATGTAATTTAGATTTTTCTAGAAACCACATTTAAAAAGTAAAAGAGACTGGTGAAATTGATTTTAATAATTACTTTATTTAACCCAATATTTCAAAAATATTATCATTCAACAAGAGCTGAGTGGCCCGACATGGCTAGCAGCCACCCTGTGGACAGTGTAGTTAGAGATCATCATATCCCAAAGTATTCCAGTTAGGGTTTGGCTTGTTTTTAATGACAAATTTATTAAATCACCAATCTGAGGTTCCCTGAATACTAGTCATTATAAACTAATTACCAACAGAGTTTTCAACATTCAGCTAAACTCTTGTTAACCACTGTTTTTCAAAGCCTGTTCTGGTGGCAGCTCTTTATTTGTTCAGATGGGATGATGCAGACAAAGCATGAGCTACTCAACAGTCTTGGTGATGGACACCCTTATTAACACCTTCCTTAGCCAGTAAGGTAGAGGGCATTAAAAAAAAAAAAAAACGCACCATGAGGATAACGACAAGGGTAAAATGCATGACCAGCTATTATTAGACAAAGTGATGCAGCTACTGGCACATTCTGAAATAAAACAACCTCCATAGGCACCATGCCAGGGCTGTAAATACGAGGGCAAAGCAGCTACACCCTCTGAGGCCATTGCAAAACCTCTTCACCTAAAAAAAACAGTCCATTTTCCCCGGTAAGTGCTTCCACCTGTTTGACAAGACCTCTCCCTCTCCAGAATTCTTTCTGTCACACAAACATCTCCTAGCCAAGCAGCAGATGAGGGAAGGGTAAGGCTCCCTTTCATGGGACCACAAAACTACTGGGGTTAGCAATACCCATGAAAATAAGTAGTATGTTTCTGGTGAAAGCAAAGGGTAAGAGAGGGTAGAAGAAAAAAAGTTAAGACAATGAAAGAAAAGCAGAAGTAAGTAATTCAAAAAAGAGACACTTATTCTCCCTCTAGAGTCCTTGGGTAGCACAAATGGTTAAGCACTCAGCTGCTAACTGAAAGGTTGGTGGTTTGAATCTACCCAGAGGCACCTCAGAAGAAAGGCCTAGTGATGTACTTCTGACAGATCACAGCCATTGAAAACCCCAGCACAGTTCTACTCTGACACACATGGGGTCACCATGAGTCAGAATCAACTCAACAGCAACCAGTATATTCTCCTTTACATTTGGGTCTTTTTAAAAAAGAAAGAGAGATTGAGACATAGAGATAAAAGGAGAGAGGGAAGGAGGGAGAGAGGGAGAGATAAGGAAGTAATAAAACCTACCTATCCTAAAAACCTATGGGGCAGTTCTACTCTGTCCTTTACGGGTTGCTATGGGTCGGAATCGACTAGACAGCAACAGGTTTGGTTTTTTTTTTTTTTTTTTTTTGGTTATCCTAAAAGTCAATTCTAGGTAATAAAATCTGGGGGCAGTTTCTTAATGCTTGAGTCAGGTAGCAGATAAACACTCCAATAGAATTAGCAGAGGTGCTTACTGCCATGAAGCTAATGATGCTCAAGCTTCAGGCACTCTCACTTGCTGTGAGCCCTTTCGAAGTCTTAGGAGGATCCCTAAAAACTTATTCACATGGTCACAGGTTTATGAAATTTGCACACACAAAAAAGAATATCTTAACCACTACCATCTCCTTCCATTTTGACTTCCTCTCTTGTTGAACAGCATTAGGGTGGCACAAGGGTATTTTTTAAGAACATGATTAAGGGGAAATTGAGTGAGGATGCGTTTGGCTTCAGGTTTCGTGGAATATATTTATGTAGTTCATGGTCACTTCGGTGTAGAAGTGTTATTGCTAGTTAGTATTGCAAAGTGTAAGGATGACTTCCAGGATTAACTGTACTGCTCACTATACTGACTCACCTAGTGATATGACATGAAGATGCAAGATCAGAGGTCGTATCATGATAAGAACGTCCCACGGCATCCAGCACCAGAGTTAGGTGGGTGGTAGAAGAGACACAAGGTTTGAATTGTTCCAAGCAGAAAGCTGGTCTCTGGAAAAATCTTTCAACCATCAGACATGAAAAACTAGAAGCAGAGGATTCAGTTCTCATCAACATCTAGTCAAAATGCAAGTTCTCTCCCGTCATAAATATACTTGATAATAAACACATATAGTTATAAATGTGCCATACATTTTAACGGGCACCATGCAAAATAGGTATTATCAGAATGCCGACATCTGTAGATGTAAAACTGTAGCAGCGAGTACATTTGTGTGTGAAATTATTTACGTATCTCAGCTATCGATAATAAAAAGTAAATTTCAGTAAAATTCATTATACTTTCTTTTCTCTCTACAGAAAGTATTACAAAATTGTTGTTATGTGAAGAGGAAACCAAAGAGTATGCCATCAAAATTTAGGAAGAGGTATTATAGAGCTATGTCATAACATGTTTATTAATTAACTGCCTGTTATTTTTCTACATCTTACGATATTTGGTTATTGTCACTTTTATAAATTTGTAATTTATTGTGATTTTTTTTCTCTTTCTAAATAAATATTCACTTTCATACCTAAATTTGTTTTCTTCCTAAAGCACTCTCCCCAAATTATATAAGCTTCAGGTTCCACAAAACCTGGATCTACCCCTAATTAACAACCCTAACTACACATGCACTGTCCCCACCAATGCATATATGTGCGTACACATTTGCACACATGCACACATACACACATTTTTGGGGCAATAAAAATTATTATGTAACTAAATTCTGTGATTCTCTAAAGTAAATGGCTTACCCAGGTCAAGGATACTCTCTGGACTTCCCATTCATTCCTTTTATTGGCTCAACAGCCCAAATGATCTAGAGTTTGAGTGACTCAGTAGGGCAAAACACATATTTTGGCTCTTCAGAAAGAACACATGGGTCCATTTTTGCACACTAAGCATTTGGATTCCATTTTATCACTAGAGAAGTTGAGCCTTTGGAACATTTGTTCTTCCCTCACTCATTGCTTAAAGTTTCAAAGCTATCTGATGTGTCCTACTCCAAGATGACCTACAAGCTCATACTTGTTTATCTGTGGACCTAAGAAAGCCAGTCCATGGTTATGACAATATTCAGGATATTTCTATTCCTTTGGAAGTCTGTAGTCTCTGTATGGCCTGTCTCTGTCTGGAGCTCTACATTTTTACCTGTCACAAGAACAAGAGTAACAGAAACCATTTTGTTTCTGGTTGTTACGTGTGCAAAAGGAGCCCTGGTGACACAGTGGTTAAGTGCTCAGCTACTAACCAAAATGTTGGCGGTTGGAATTCACCCAGCTGCTCTGCAAGAACTGGCGATCTGCTTCCATAAAGATTACAGCCATGAAAACCCTATGGGGCAATTCTACTCTGTCACACGGAGTAGCTATGAGTCGCAATCGACTTGACGACACAAAGCAACAACAGGGTTTGGCATAATTTTCTTTTGCTGATCGTCTTATTTGCAGTCATCCCACTTCAACTTACCCTGAGCTCTTCTGTTACTACTAGTCCTACAATGGCTTTTATAAGGTACTCAGTATGTTCTAGATCTTCTTCATCCGTAATCTTTTCCTATCTTTTGAAGTTCAGTTTCCCTGGTGACAGCCTTAAAACCAATGAAGAAGCCAAGTGTAAAGTTCCAATCACCCACAACACTCTAGGACCAGGAGTGGCCAGCCTCCACATTAGACCTGCGTATCAGTTAGGGTTTTGGCAGGAAAGAGATGAAACGTTCAAAGTGGATAATATGAAAAGAGGTTAACAAAGGGGATATTTACAAAGGTGTGGTCAGGGTTTAGGTAAACCCAGGAGGGGCAGTGCACTGCCCTGAGGCTACCAACAGTTGAGAGCAGTTATGACCCCAAAGCCTAGAGGGGTAAGGAATAGGAAGAGTAGATGATAGAACCTGGAGAGGGTGGCTTAACAGAGAGCTGAGGCCTTTAACAGAGGGACACAGACAACCAGTGATGACTCAGTAGGGAGGGAGCCTGAGGAATAAACACCCCAAGGCATTCTCTTTCCACCTTCAGACCTCCTGCCAGAGTCCCTCAGAGGCTGGACTCAATTTGAAGTGGAAGTCAAGGGAGCCATTGATGCAGGCATAGGGGTCAGTCTCCCAGAGCACAGAGCAGGGTGAAGAGCAGAGACTGGACTTGGAAGAGCACACGGGAGATATTCAGCATTTCTGCCTGGGACTCTTCAGAATGAGAGGGGAAAAACATTTACTATAAAGTGTATTAATGCTATAATTAAAAACAATAGTAGTTCCTTAGAAGGCCAAAAATGGTAAGTAGAGATATGGCTTTCAAATCAACATTATAAATGCATCAAGATCTGAAATTTAAGAAAATGACGGCAGTCTATTATGGGCTACACTCAGTCAGATTGGCTATACTTAACCAAGGCTGTCTACTATTTGCTGGGCTTCCAATGTCACGCTGGCTTTCTTGGTTTGGTTTTCTACTTTGCTGTCACTATATGGTGAGATATGCGTGCTAAGTAGATAGAAGAATTAGATGACAGCTCTCACTATGATGTTACTAGTGGAAATTTTTAGGAGTATGTGGAACATCTCTAAGCGCAGATTGGTCTACAGTGTAGAAATATCTTGGGCTTTTTTCGGTAATGTTGAACCTACTCAGCAAAACTGTCAATGATTGTATATAAGTATATCTTAAGTGATTATAAATCAAATCCCAGGGCAATGGATTGCCCTCTTTCCCTATAGCTCCATTCATTAATGAAATGTGCATCTTCTTACCCAGTTATTTCCATGGTACAGATGGACAGAGCATTTTGATGCCTGACTCATGATTCAGTAAGAGAAGAGCAGCTGAAGGCACATAATCCTGATATGAGAAAATAACTGGTGTCTTAGTCATCTAGTGCTGCTATAACAGAAATACCACAAGTGGATAGCTTTAACAAAGAGAAGTTGGTTTCCTCGCAGTAAAGTAGGCTAAAAGTCCAAATTCAGGGTATCAGCTCCAGGGGAAGGCTTTTTCTCTCTGTTGGCCTTCTCATCAATTTTTCCCTGGACTAGGAACTTCCCCGTGCAAGGACCCCAGGTCCAAAGGACACACTTTGCTCCCGGCACTGCTTTCTTGGTGGTATGTGGTCCCCCTATCTCTCTGCTGGCTTCTGTTATATCTCAAAAGATTGCCTCAGGATACAATCCGGTCTGGTAGATTGAGCCCTGCCTTACCAACACAACTGCCACCCATCCTCCCTTATTAACATCATAGAGGCAGGATTTACAACACATGGGAAAATCACACAATACCGGGAATCATGGCCCAGCCAAATGGATACACACATTTTTTTGGGACACATAGTTCAATCCATGACACCTGGAAAGGAGAAAGCCGTTCCTACTGTATCGGCCTCTTCCTGGGGCATAGGTGTTACTAAGGATGGCAGAAGAGCAGGCTGAGGTCTCTAGTCTGGAACTAGTACAGGACAATTACCTCCAGATGGAATGGCCAAGTTCCCACTAAAATCCCACTGCATTTGGGGCAAAGGGGGTGGATGGGGAGTGTTATAAAACCAGGAGTCACTGGGTGCCAAAAACGGTTTAGCACTCAATTACTCACTGAAAGGTTGGTGGTTTGAACCCACTCAGAGGTGCCTTGGAAGAAAGGCCTGGCAATCTGTTTCCAAAAGGTCATAGCCTTGAAAACCCTATGGAGTGCAATTCTATTCTGCAACACATGGGGGTCACCATGAGTCAGAATCGATTTGATGGCAACTGGTTTGGTTTGTTTGGTTGGTTATAAAAGCTTTACTGTATTCTGCCATGAAATGACAGGGAACCATGTCCCCAGAGACAGTAGTAGGGGAGAGAGCATGGTTTTTAAGTAGACAATAGTAAGATCTAGCACATAAACTATACATCCCAGAAAATCAAAAGATGAAGGAAGGGAAAGGGAAACAACAGTGATTGTTCAGAAGCCACCCCTCAGTGTTCTTACACAGTGAAGGGAGTTCTAGGGTCTCTAATCCCATATCTCCTACCGCTGGTATTCACTGAAACAAAGTACAGAATTTTCAGTTATATTAGTCATTTTCAGCAGCACTAAAGAACGTTCAGGGACACAACAGAGAGTCTCTGATGGAGCAGGAGAAAAGTGGGGTGCAGAACTCAAATTCTAGTAAAAAGACCAGAGTTACTGGTTTGACTGAGACTGGAGGGACCCCGGAAGACATTGCCCCTAGACTCTCTGTTAGCCTAAAACCATTCCCAAGGCCAACTCTTCAGACAAAGATTAGACTGGACTACGGGACATAAAATGATACTCATAAGAGTGGGCTTCTTAGCTCAAGTAGATACACGAGACTAAATGGGCAGCTCCTGTCTGGAGGCGAGACGAGAAGGCAGAGAGGCTCAGGAGCTGACTGAATGGACACGGGAAATCCAGGGAGGGAAGGAAGAGTGTGCTGTCACAGCACAGGGAGAGCAACTAGGGTCACATAACAATGTGTGTATAAATTTTTGTATGAGAAACTAACTTGAATTGTAAACTTTCAGTTAAGGCACATTAAAAAAAAGAAAAAAAAAAAGAATGTTGAGGGAGTTATAACATGCTTCCTGTTTCAATTGGCCAACTTCATTTAAGGTATTGTTTCCATTCAAAGGACAGCCTTTAAGAAAACTCCACTCCTCTCAGCAAAAAGGCAATAAAAACAGTGAGGAATTCACATACATTCTCCTCTAAATGCAAAGAATAAACCCATTGCCATTGAGTCAATTTCAACTCATAGTGACCCTACAGGACAGAGTGGCACAGCCCCACAGGGTTTCCAAGGAGCGGCTGGTGGAGCTGAACTGTTGCCTTTTAGTTAGCAGCCGAGATCTTAACCACTAGTAATTGATAAATATCACTGTCGCAGAGAACATCTAGTCTCCCTGCTTAAAAAATACACACAACTGACTGAGTGACAACCAATGGGAGCCAAAATGAGACACGAATGGGACACTGACTTTGACCTAGTCCCTTTTCACTGCATTGTACTGGGAAAGTGTTGAATTCATAAGACCTACACATCAACTTGAAGGAGCCCAGATGGCATAATAGTTAAGTACATGACTACTAACTGGAAGGTTGGTAGTTCAAACTCACCAGCCGCTCTGTGGCAGAAAGATGTGGCAGTCTGCTTCCCTAAAGATTACAGCCTTGGGAACCCTATGGAGCAGTTCTACTGTGTCATATTGGGTCGCGATGGGTTGGAATTGACTCGACGGCAACAGGCACACCAACTTGGACTTGAAAATCATCTCCCAGAAATATCCAGAGCATCAATAAATGTATCGATCAGCCCTCACAAAACATTTTACTTTCTAGAACATTCCTCTCAAAATAGCATTCTCTGAACTGGCCCTTTTCTGCTGTTTAGCCTGAATTGAGTGCCTTCTCTTCCTGTTTATTAGCCACAGGGTTGAAGCTGGTTTTTTAATTAACTTCATTTAGATCCTTAAACTGTACATTTGGGACCTTAAACTCAGCATTTCATTTTACAGGTGAGAAAACTAAAGTTCAGTGAGGTGAAGTGGCTTGCCGCAAACCAGACAGCTAATCAAATTGAGACCAGTCCACAGGTGTTTGCACATTGGGTCCAGGGCTGCTTCTGCTAGAGCACTTCTGGGTCCCTGGCCAAGCACAGCCATTCAAAAAGAGATCGTCAACAACCGACATTGAAGGAAGCCAGTGATCCTGGCATCTTAGGTTAAAAGCTGCACTTGAGAAAGATTTGGGGCCTCTGGAGGTTTGATGTCATTGTGACTGATGTCCCAAATCAGAGCTGGACAAGTCTGATAACCGTGGGCCACTGATGTGCTGTTCTCCAACCTGTAACCCAAGCAGGCAACCTCCGCAAAGGAATGGAAAATGTTCCATCTGTTTATCTGGGGATTACATTTATATTCGGTGGGGGAGGGGGGCGGGGGGTTGTTTTGTTCTGCGCAGGCTGGTAGAAGTCAATATTAGAATATTTTATGTAAACTATTTACAGATTCAAAAAATGAAGGGAAAGCCTTTAGAAAGCAATCATCCATTTTCTGTAATAAGAAGTAAACTGACCCCCCATTACGTGATTATATATAGAAGAGGGATCATTACCTTTTTTTTTACAAATCAACTTCAGACCTCTTTCTCTTTTCTTCATTCTCTCTCTCCCCTCTATCTCCTTATAATGCCATGAGGTGGAAGTGATTTCAATGTCAACTTCTGAGTATTCTCAAAGACAGAGGATGGAAGGCAAGAAAGTAAGCAAGCAAAAAAAACCAGAAAAGATTTAAAAAAGAGGAAGCAGGAACCACACCTAAGATTTCAATACTTTGAAAAGTGACTTCCGTTTAATATAATATTGTTCTTAATACTGATTTCCATGTAAGCATAAAATTTCTTATTTGATGTAGGGAATAAGGTAAAAAGATTTCCCAGACAGACGAAGGGCCAAGGCAGATGGAAGAGACAGCCAAGAACGAAAATTCCAGTCATCATAGTTACTCAGGGAGCATTGCCCTTTCCTCCTAATTAGCTAGCCAACCACCATGAATTTTTACAAACACTCCTAAGATTAGCATCCAACTCTCTTCCTTCAATTCTTTCCACATAAAATCAGCTGCTAGGAAAGGACAAGCCTGGGAATTTGGGAATCTTCTGGTCTTTCCCTAGTAGGAACACATTTAGTACAACAAAACAAAACACAAATTACATTCCGTAAAAGACACGTTATTTCCTAATGATGCCTCCTCCCTGATAATTGATCCAGGCCAACAGTGCTGAGTTACGCTCACTCTGCACAGCGAGTAAAACTGCCTGTCTGCTCAAACGTAAGTCAGACCTCCAGCGAAGAGGAGCGCCTTAGGAGACAAGCCAGCAGGGTTCAAGGATGCCAAGCACGAGCTTCCTGATCTCAGCCTTCACTGTGACTTTTCCTTTTCATAAGAAACATACAGAAATGTATTTAATACTTACGAGTTTTGGGGGCTATTTAAGCTTAAAACAATATATATATACCAAAAAAATACAAAAAATATATACATATATACATACACCAAACCTGTTTACATCAATTCCAACTCACGACAGTCCCATGTGTGTGAGTAGAACTATGCTCCAGAGGGTTTTCAATGGCTGTGATTTTTCAGAAGTATATCACTAGGACTTTCTTCCAAGGCACCACTGGGCAGATTTGAACCACTAACCTTTTGGTTAGTAGCTGAGTGCTTAACTGTTTGTACCGTCCAGGGACTCTCTATACCAGCATATACATATATAAAAACATTTCTTCTGAACATTAATTCTTCACATTCAATCAAATATTATACTTCTGTATTCTTTCATTTGCATACCAAAAGTAAATGTTAACAGAAGTATAATGTGGAAAGAAACATAAATAGCATTAACAAATTATAGATCACCTTTGAAATCAGTCCTAACAGTTAGGTCCTCAAGTTGGAGCACGTGAATTTTGTTACACAATCATGCGGAGCCAAATCACAGAAGTCCTACTTGCCCCCACCTTCCCCTCTACTCACCAACCACAACAATCAAATGTTTCCACAAAAAGTTATTGTGAGGACGAGGCAGAAAATCTCTCTGGCACTATTAGAAGTGCATTTTTCCACCACCCCGAGTGTCCCTATTATCTGTCTCAGGCTATCTTCTGGAGTCTTCCAGGCCAGTGGAGTACCTATCCAACAAGAGTGGAGAAAACACAGAACCTGTCATCATCATCTGGCATGTCCTTCAACGTAAGGAAGACGTGATCCTTCTCTTTCATGGCCAATGTTAGCATGGTTTCTCCAGCTCTGGTGGCCACTCTTTATCTACCGTAACATCCAGGTGAGGTAGGGAGATGCACGCAAGCTCTAATGGTTTTTCACAGATACAAAAATAAAATAAAATAACCCAAACTCGTTGCCGTTTCTCACTCACTCATTTGTTCAACCAATGTCTATCGAGTCCCTAGTACGACCTAAGGCTGGAGATAAAATAGTAAATAAGATAGTTGACCTCTGTTTAGGATTCACCAGTGGAGTAATTTTTACCATCAGTATTTGTTAGAGAGCAAGTAAACTTCTCTGCTTCATACCTTCATCTACAGACAAGAAAAGATTCTGAGAATCTTATAGCTGGAAGGGACATTTGAGGTCCTAAGAAATGTTTCAACATTATAACAAATTACTTGGTAGTCATTTCCTTCCATCACCCAAATACAAAGACAACAAAACTGAAAACCATATAGGGTGAGGATTGAACTAGGTCAGGGTTCCTCAGCCTTGGCACCTTTGACATTTGGGGCTGGATAATTCTCGGTGTGGGGGTGGGGTAAGGGGCTGTCCTGTGTGTTATAGGATTTTTAGCAACATCCCTGGCCTCTACGTACTAGAGGTCGGTAGCACTCCTCCCATGTAGTTTGACAACCAATGATGTCTCCAGACATATTCCCTGGGAGACAAACTAGATGATGACTAACATCTCTTTAAACTGTAGAATTTTATGATATTAAAAAAGGCAGGAATCTAGAAAGAGGGGGAAAATAAGTATACACATAGTGTCCCTTGGAATAAAACTTCCAAATTATCAATAGATTACCCCAAAGAGTTAAGTGATTTACTCGTCCCTCATACACATGTGCACACACACACGCGCGCGCACACACACATTTTTCTCTATTTTATGACGGGAAGTCCAATATAGATCCACCCTTATTATAAACCTGCTGTGTATTCCAAAAAGAATCACATGTGCTTCCATTTTGTAAGAAAATTTTCCTTCTACAAAAACTATTGGTAATGAGGGCAAAGAACTGAGCATTCTCTCCTGACTCAGGCTGGGTGATTAATTACCGCTGTGGAACAGCAATGCAGCAGCTCTATCTGCCAAGTGTCCCTGGGACCCATAATTAACCCAAAAGGCCTTCCAGGGGGAATCAGACTGGAAGCCAAAGGAATCTAATTAAATCCCTTGCAGTTTTAAAGGTGCTGGAGTCCTAGATTCTTAACCAGACTCATTCTTTTCATTGAACTGCCAGTTCTCCTCCCATTTTTGTCCAAAATCTCCCAAATAATCTGGCTTTGTGTTACTCAGTATTGACACCAAGTAAAGTTTTTTCTTTAAAAAAAAAAAAAAGCAAGGTACAGATGAGTATTATGGGCTGCTCTCATTTGTGAAAAGAACAAGATACATATGTGCATATACATGGGGAAATTTTCTGGAAGTTAACAAAAGAAACCGTTAACAGTGGCTACCTCTAAGAAGTGTAAGTGGGGCCATGGTCAGGAGAAGTTCACTTAATATTCGTTCACTTACGTGTGTTACTATGTAATAATGTCCAACCGTCATGGGCCAATCCTGGCAAGTATGGCCTAGGATATAATGAAAAGTAGGAAAGGTAAAGGAGTTATAAAAAGAAGGAAAGAAAAGAAAGGTTATTGAGTTTCCTGCTTTAAATGACAGAATTTATCATTTATGTTGGTGACAGTTTCACAGAGTCTAAAAATTAAATATCTAGGCTTCACCCATAAAAAATGTAATAAATACCTTTGGTTACCTACTATGCCCAAGATGTTGTGCTGGGCAGATTACATAAATGACCTCAACCTGAGAAGTAGGATGTCTACTCTCTAATAACTGAAGGAACTTGGTCAAAGTCACTTGGTTGGTTAGGTGGCAACAGCAAGGCTTGAGCTTGATGCTAAATCCTGCCCTTCCACTTCTCCATACACCTTCAGAGTGCTTGGAAAGAGGAACCTATCAAGGCTATTGACCTCACCCAGCCTAAGAATATCTGTGAGAAACTTGTGGCCTTTCACAGCTGACATCAGGGGCACAATATAATTCTAAGTATTGCAGTTATGAGGGCATTCATCTTGTGTCAAGGTTGTAGGTCCTAGGGGTTGACCTTGGGAACTGGAGAAGTCGAAATCTGTGTTTGGCACGCTCCCATCTTTCCCCAGACAATCCCAGGAGCTTTGTGCTGGCTGTTCTAGCTGAAGTCCAGGGTTCACCACGTTAGCATTCTAGTGGTGTCTGTGAACAATTCCACCTTCCCATAATCATTTTCAGGAAACCCTGGTGGCATAGTGGTTAAGAGCTATGGCTGCTAACCAAAACATCGGCAGTTCAAATCCACCAGGCGCTCCTTGGAAATCTTATGGGGCAGTTCTACTCTGTCCTACAGGGTTGCTATGAGTTGGAATCAACTTGACAGCAATGGGTTTGGTTTTTTTTTGGTTTGGTATAATCATTTTCAGAACCTCCATTCTTTAATCAAAACATATCTGCCTCTTTTCCATTCCTTCAGAATAATTCTCAATAATTGATTCTATAAACTAAGCTATGAGGAAGTGTCTATGAGCAACAAATGGCCAAATAACCTTTCTTAAGTAATATATTTTCACAGGATTTCTAGGAGACGCAAAGGCCACTCTGGCCAGTGGAAAAGCACAGAGAGATACCTGTAGTAAAGAATGTCTTCTAGTTGCCTTTGAATCATATGACTTACACATCCTGAAATTTGCTTGTTGACCCTTTTTACCTGGGAGTCCTTGAGGAGCTACCAAAACAAGGAAAAATGCATTTAAATCACAAACAGCAACTAGGAAGACTTTCAGACAATCTGAAAATAAAGAAAATAAGAAAACGAAGTCTGCTTTCCTCACAACATGAACCATGAAACATATCCTTACCACTCACTGTCAGACATTGGCCTCCACTTAGCTTCAATCTTCACAGCTCCAACTGTGCAAATAAACAAACCAGGACAACCCACGAGTGTGTAAACAAAAAGCTTACTCATTCCCCATAGTGGCTTAAAACCAAACACAGAATGTCTGGCGACCCCAATCACTGTTTTGCTCCTCAAGGGTCCTGAGCCCACCTGATGAATCTAGCTTGAACCTAATGTCACTGATCCCTCAATACAGTGAAAGCCTGCTCTGAATTGGGAATCAATTGGAAATTGTGCTCAGTTAAGACAGAGAGGTTTGCCATACTGTTTATTAATAGGTCAAGTAAGTTTTCAAAATCTGGTTTGGTGATAACAGGGGATTAACTGTAGTTTTTTTCAAGCTTGATCCCTTTTGGGACAATTTCCTTCATTAGCAGTAACTCCCCAACAGGCAAGCTTCATCACCAGGAAGTGGAAGGCGCACAAGGATATCTTCACCTCAGGAGTATGAAAGTATTTTTACAGTTCCTGCAATGACTGTTCATGGGCTCTGCCTGTCCAGCAGAACCCCATAAGTACTTACATCTAAGTAGGGGCCCAGATGATGTCTCCCTGCTTTATGCAAATAGATCTATCTGGAGGGACATTCTTGGTGAAGGGGGCAAGCAGGTCCTCAGGCTAACTAAATACCCTAAGTAGACAATGTTTAAGGCTTATAATCAGAGTTCAACGTCCAGTCACAGTTTTCCCAATAAAATTCCATAGACCTAAACTTCTAAATCAACCCATCAGCCTTGATTAAGAAATAAAAAATAATCTTTACTCACTCTGTTTTCCATCTCATACTTAAACACACACACACATTTTAACGGAGGAGAGAGGAAAAAAAAAAACTGTTGCTGACATTTATTTGCCCCAATTTATTTTGCTTACAGGTGTCCCACTGGCACCCAAAGAGGCTTCTCTAAGCAGAAGCTGCTTTGTCCTTGCCTAGGCAGAGGCAGAGGGCAAGGAAGTGGCAGCTGCCTGTCACTGGTGAGATGAAGAGCAGGAGAGGCACCCCCTAGATTGCTCTTCTCCCCCTTTTCTATCTGGCAAAACCCCACTCTTGCTTCAAAGTCCAGTTCCAGTTGAGGTAACCCCTCCTTCCTCTGCAATCATAGCCCAATGTGTCTGTACGTCTAGCTAGCACTGAGCACATTGTACTGTAATGATTATTTACATGCTGCTGAGCCAGGAGACCACAAATTCCTCCCCGAGCTATTATACCCCAGCACCTAGCACAGGGCACAGCCACAGAGTAGCACAACACATCTTTGTGGGGTAAGTGAATGAATACACTCTGTGAATTTGCTTATTCGATCCTTTCTGGGAGAGAGGACGAGAGCCTCAGTGGGCAGTGAAAGAGGAGAGCTCTGGGTGCTGGGGAGGGCATACAATGACAGGGGACCGGCCCCTCTCAAAATACTCAGGTTATCTGAAAGAGGAAACTAACCTGGCCAAAAGCTGGGATCTCAGGGTACGGAATATGGGACAGGGAAATATTAAGGGCAGAAAACGGACTAAACGAAAAGCACAGTCTACAACTTGGGAAGGCAAGTTTAGGTGGGGTTGTTCTGAGTGGGGGCCTGGGACAAACAAGCATGGAAGGACTAGGGGGAAAGGTTAGGGTACATTGTGAACTTTCAAAACCTTGAAAGAAATCATCAGCCTACCCTTGGCTGATTCCTGGACATCCTCCTCCTCACCGCCAACCTAACACGGAGACAGCCTGTCTGACGTGCCTACATAAATTGTGTAGAAAAGAACTCATGTTTTGTTGGAAAACTATGTGTTGTCTATGTACAGTGAGACTTCAGGATTAACTGAGTCATTGTCTTTGAGCTATTTTGCACCTCTTTGTTTTGTAGGTAACTCACCAGCATACCATCTCTGTCTTGTCTGCTAAAGCTCAATTATCTTCCCTCCTGCCCTCTGGAGAAACCAGTGTTGCCTCCATTAACATATTCATTTCAATATTCCTGATCTCTAAGTGTGTCTGTTTTTCAGTTCTCTTTTGAATTGGTTATAACATCTCTACAGTTTCCTCACTGATTAATGAGTAAAATAAAACCTTTGCCACGTGTTCATTTTGATATCTGTATGAGAGTCATGATTTTACCTTTTTCTGAAAATTATCTTGTAACAATTGCTATGGCCTCTGCTTCAAAATTTCAGCCACTCTCTTTAAAGAAGCTCCCCCATTCCACATCTGGAAAGCTATTGATGATATTCAAATTGCACGTTCATTATCATCGTGCAGAGGACACAGCCTTGGACAAGAGACTTTGGAGCAGTTACAGTTCTGCCACTTACTAATTGTGTGCCCTTGAGTAAATTACTTAGTGTCTTTGGCCTTGATTTTTTCATCTGTAAAACAGAGGATCAAAGGAGAACGTGTATGAAAGTGCCAGCAAGAGCCTAAAGCAACTCCGAACAGGAGCTGACACTACCATCACTCCATACAGGCATCTTTATGGAAGCAACTCTGCTCCTTTTCTGTTTCTGCCAAAGGCCACGAAGCACACAAAGTTGCCTTTAGCAATAAACATTCCTTAGCACAAGCCTAGAGTCCTTGAGTGGTACAAACGGTTAATGTACTTGGCTGCTAACCAAAAAGTTGGAAGTTCGGGTCCACCTGGAGGCACTTGAGAGGGAAGGCCTGGCGATCTACTTCTGGGGAAAAAAAATCAGCCACTGAAAACCCTATGGAGCACAGTTCTGCTCTGATACACATGAGGTCCAGCTGACTCCACAGCAGCTGGTTTTAATCACAAGCCTGCCCTGTAAGATACCCTTCCTCTCGCCACCCTCCTCTTCCCCATCCCTTCTTCCCACCATTCCCAAAAAGCTACACTGAAAAGTGTCTATTTTTTACCTACTCTGTCAAAGCCTTCCAAGGCGGGGGTAAGCCCACTACCTCACACATGCACAGCAGCCGCATTTTACAGAGACCTTCTAAGAGCCAGGCCCTCGCCTGGACTGTCCAGCCTGAAGAAGGGGCTGTGAGGCCATGGAGGCAGCAAATGTGGGCATCTCAGTTATCTCCCAGAGGAAGGTAGGAGGTCACACTCAGGGTGCTCCTTAATCACACCAGGTATTGGCCACCCACATTTTATGCCAGCCTTGGTTCTGTCAGCAAGTAAGCCTGCTTATTCTCTACAGTGGTTAAGTGTTGGGCTGCCAACCAAAAGGTCGGCAGTTCGAATCCACTGGCTGCACCTTGGAAACCCTATGGGGCAGTTCTACTCTGTCCTATAGGGCCGCTATGAGTTGGAATCGACTCGACAGCAACGGGTTTGGTTTTTTTTTGGATTCTATTATCAAAGAAACCTTGGTGGCACGATGGTTAAGCGCTCGACTATTAACCGAAAAGTTAGTGGTTCAAACCTACCCAGTGTTCTGCGGAGAAAGACCTGGCAACATGCTTCTGTAAAGTTTATAGCCTAGAAAACCCTACGCAGCAGTTCTACTGTGTCACATGAAGTCATTATGAGTCAGAATTGACTCAAGGGCACCTAACAACAACAACATTCTCTTACTGCAAAAGGAAGCATATTAAATTAAAACATGGTTCAAATCTTCATATATTTAGATACATCAAGGGTAAAATCATGGTTCTTTTTTCTCCTCTGCCCTTTCACTTCCAAAACCCATGTTGAGTTGATTTCGATTCATAACAACCCTATAGGACAGAGTAGAACTGTCCCATTGGGTTTCCAAGGAGTGGCTGGTGGATTCAAACTGCTGACTTTTTGATTAGCAGTCAATGCCCTTAACCACTGCACCACCAGGGCTCCCTCTGCCTCTACCCACACAAAACCATTCAAAGCAGAACGGGGTGGGGGGAGGAGGGGCAGGGGGAGAAGAAGGAGGAGAAGAAGAAAACTTCCTCAACAAGCTGAAGACTTTCTCTTCAGAACTAGCATTTAGGAATATATCTTAAAAACCTCCAGTTTTAGAATTGGTCAATGTCAGACAGAATTTTAAAAAACATATAACCTGTGGCTAACAAATTACACTGCTAGGAATTTACCCTATGGATATACCAGCAGAAATATGCCAAAGATACAATATGTGTACTAACTGTTTAATGGGAAACTATTTGCTTTGTAAACCTTCATCTAGGGTACAAAAAAAAAGAATTATCTATGTGAGATCAAATTGACAACAGCAACTCAAAAAGTTTGATGGGAAGCCCAGGGGCAGTGAGTTGAAGACAATGGTGATGGAATAATTTGGAAAAGGACAGTGAGAATAGCAGCACAACTGGAAGAATGCAATCGATGTCACTGAATTGTACATGTAGAAATTTCTGAAATGGTGTATCTTTGGCTATGTATATTTTCATCAAAAAAAAAAAAAGGTCCTCCAAGGTCGAGAAGGTAGAGTGTTGACACGTCGTGGGGTTGTTAACCAATGTCATAAAACAATATGTGTACTGGTTGTTTAATGCAGAACTATTTTTTCCGTAAACCTTCACCTAAAGTACAATAAAAAAAAAAATGCCAAAGATAAATGTACAAAGATGTCTTCCGCAGCATGACTTGCCAAAGCGAAACAAAACCATAATCCTAGAAATGCCTACATTTCCATTAATAAGAAATATGGAACTGGTTTTAAAAAATGCAAACCATCTAGACAATAAACATGATGCTATATTAACAAGGACCCCACAAAGCTGTATGGGCTGGTGTGAGACAGCCCCAAGGTAGGTTAGTAAGTTTAAAAAAGTACAGTTTGTAGAGTATGATCTCTTTATATAAATGAAGTGCATTTCTTCTGGAAGAATACAAGGAAAATCTCTTTGGGGCCATGCAGTGGGAGTTAGGAAAGGAGGAAATCTCTGCAAATACTGTTTAAATGTAAACTACGTGCACATATCGCTTTCCTTGCTTTTAAATGTCCGTAGGCGTTACCTGGCTTGTGTGATTTGAGTTCATTTTCTTTTTTACGCATTATTGTATTTTAAAAAAACTAGTAAATGCTATTTTTTATACCTCCAGAGCATGTATGATTTGTAAAAAGTTTTAGGGAACAAGTTTAGAGATTTTTGTTGTTGTTTTAATGATGACAACAACAAAAAAAAAAACAGCTGTTAGGAGTACGTGGGAAGGATTTTTTCTGCGGTTTTCACAAAAATGGTTCATTTTGCCAGTGGACAAAAAGTTTTTGTGAGCTATAGCAAGTCAACTCTGTCTTACTTTGCATAAAATGATGGTAAATCACATAAATAACAGCAATAAAGCAACCCCTCAAAAAATCGACAGAATCTCAAACTTTCACATCAAAATCTTTACCTCCCTATGAGAGGCTGGCATGCACCAGGGCTTAAACAAATCAGTAGGCTCCTTTCATCCTTTCCATCTTTTCTAAAGTGAATTTGCTATCACACGGAGATAAATACATCTAAAGAGTTTTTACAAGGCTTGCACCAAGACAGAATAGTTTCACCTTAGGAAGAAGAGCAAAGTTTAAGTGACAATTCAAAAGTTTCTGTTTGTGTTTTGATACAATACCAAGCAAAAAGTAAAATATAGACTGAAAACAAACACACACACAAATGTATTTCTATCTCTCTGTCATCCACAAATTGAGAACATTTTCAGTGTTAAATAGACTGCCCACGAGGAAAAAAGCTAGATGCCTACTTTACAAGATATACACAAATAAATTCCCAATGGATTAAAAATCTTACAAGAAAAGCAAAACTGTTAAGTTTTTAGAAGAGAATATGGAGTAGTTTTTGTGTGGACATGTTTTCAAGTCTCATGGGTATATGAGTAGGAGTGGAATTGCTGGATCATAGGGTACCTCATTTTAACTTTTTGATGAAATGCCGAACTGTTTTCTAAAGTGGCTGTAGCATTTTATTTTCCCACCAGCAATGAATGAGGGTTCTGATATCTTCACATCCTCACCAACAGTTGTTATTATCTTTTTCATTCCAGCCATCCTAGAGGGTATGAAGTGGTATCTCACTGTGGTTTTAATTTGAATTTCCCTAATGACTACTGATGTTAAACATCTTTTCATGTGCTTATTGATAATTTGTACATCTTCTTTGGAGAAATGTCTATTCAGATCTTTCGCCCATTTTTAAATTGGGTTATCTGTCTTTTTATTGTTAAGTTATAAGAGTTCTTTATATATTCTAAACACAAGTACCTTATCAGACATATGATTTGCAAATATTTTCTCCCATTCTGTGGGTTGTTATCTCACTCTTGATGGTATACTTTGAAGCAAAAAGGTTTTAATTTTGATGAAGTTCAATTTATCTATTTTTTCCTTGGTTGCCTGGGTTTTGGGTGTCATATCTAAGAAACCATTGCGTAATTCAAGGTCAATGAGCCCTGGTGGCAAAACGGTCAAGTGCTCGGCCGCTAACCAAAAGGTTGGCGATTTGAACCCACCAGCTACTCTGCAGGAGAAAGATGTGGCAGTCTGCTTCCCTAAAGATTACAGTCTTGTGAACCCTGTGGGGTAGTTCTACTCTGTCCTGTAGGGTCGCTATAAGTCAGAATCACCTCAATGGCAATGGGTTTGAGTGGGTTAATCCAAAGTCATAAAGATTTACACCTATGTTTTCTTCTATCTTGTCTACTTGTAATTATGCTACCTTGGTATATTTTATACATCATTATAAACTGCCTTAAATTGTTTCTATAAAAAAGCAAGAGGTTAATAAATTATTATTTTTTTAAAGCCATAGTCACTGAAAATTACAACTATGTAGAATAATATATAGAAATATTTATAACAATAATACATAAACACAAAACTAAAAATTTAAAAATTCAAAATGTAAAAAATGTATTTTTACATTAACTTGGTGTGATACAAACCTAGTATAAGATTCAGATTCTTTAGTCATTCTTTTTGGTCATCTAATACAAATATAAAAACTAAGAATATGATAGAATCATTGATTCTACATTATGAATGTTAATAGCTGCAGGAATAATTGGAACTATTCTTAACCTTTTGAGTTCATTGTCAAGCTAATATAAAGTAGAGGAAAAAAAAATTGCCCTTTAGAACAAAAATACTGTAACCCAATGCTCATGTGGCTTGATCATATGTAAGTCAGCCACTATAATGCTCTCCTCCAAGCAAAAACATGCTCTTTGAAGATCTAAAATTTAGTCTCTGGAATTAATTTAATCAGCCATACTAAACAGTTTAAAAGTCAGCCGCTTGTAGCATGCTGGGCTAAAGTTACTTATTTATGTACTCAACTGGAAGCTGGTGAGATAAACCTTTAGAGATGTCACACCCTATTTTCTTCAGTTCTCTAGGAACACAAGTGGCACACGGGAAATTAATTTACAACATCTAAATTCAGTCTTCTTATAATTAAAGGATTTGTTTGCTCCCAGTAACAGACCAGGTACTTGCGCCAAATAACACGTATATTAGAAAGCATACCCCTTCACTGCTGTCTTGTTCTAGTAAAATGTTTTCAGCATCCTATTCCTTCTTTGCATTTTCACCAATAATCCCATCTTTCAGGACCCTGCAATTTTAATGACCGGATTCAGTAACTATCTAACTGGTCTTCCTGCCTCCATTCCCAGCTCCAACCCTGGCCATCTAGTCTAATTCATCCTGTACCTGGCTCCCCACCAAATCTTCCCAAAATACCACTCAGGTTGTGTCACTTGCTTGCTCAAAAACCTTCCAGATGGTGTTCTGTTTACACAGCAAAGTCCAAACTCCACAATCTTAGACTCATGGCCCTCTGCAATATGGTACTAACTCACTTTTCCAATCTTATTTCCAACAACTCATTTTCCCAAAGTCTCCATTCTAGTCAAATTGGTCTTTTTCCATTTCTCCCAAACACTTCCCCTACTGCCCCAACAACCATACTTTGCTCTACCATTGTTCTCTAGAAGGCCCCCCTCATACCTCTCTATTTTCCAAGTCTTCCAATGGACTGAGACCCAGCTCAACTCTCTGGGAAGAAGCCTTCCCACACCACCGGCCACATAACAGGGTTATGTGCTTTCCTGCCTGAGGCATAACTTATCATGGCATCGAATCCTCATTAGATTATTTTACATGGCTACTGTGTTTATCAAAAGTGGTAAGTCTTGTCTTTACCACTCAATGGTAAGCTTCCTTGTCTAGTTCCCATTCTCAGGGGGATGCTTTCAGTCTCTTTCAGTTGAGAACAATGTTGGCTGTTGGTTTTGTATATATGCCCTTAATTATGTTGAGGAATTTCCCTTCTACTCCTATTTTGCTGAAAGTTTTTATCAGGAAAGGGTGTTGGATTATATCAAATGCCTTTTCTGCATCTATTGAGATGACTATGTGATTCCTGGTTTATTTATGTGGTGAATTACATGGATTGATTTTCTAATGTTGAACCATCCTTGCATACCTGGTATGAATCCCACTTGATCGTGATGTATTCTTTTTTTGACGGGCTGTTGAATTCTGTTGGCTAGAATTTTGTTGAGAATTTTTACATCTATATTCATGAAGGATATTGGTTGGCAATTTTCTCTTTTAGTGGTGTCTTTGCCTGGCTTTGGTATCAGGGTTATGCTAGTTTCATAGAATGAATTGGGGGTATTCCTTCCTTTTCTATATTCCGGAATAGTTTGAGTAGAATTGGTATCAACTCTTCTCTGAATGTTTGGTAGAATTCTTCAGTGAAGCCACCTGGGCCAGGGCTTTTTTGTTGCTGTTGGGAGTTTTTCTACGATCTCTTCAATTTCTTCTTTTGTTATAGGTCTGTTCAAATTTTCCACCTCAGTTTGTGTTAGTTTAGGTAGGTACTGTATCTCTAGAAACTTATTCATTTCTTCTAGGTTTTCAAATTTGTTGGAGTATAATTTTTCATAATATTCTGTTATGATTCCTTTTATCTCAGTTGGTTCTGTTGTGATGTCACCCATCTCATTTCTTATTTTGGTTATTTGCATCTTCTCATCCCTTTTTCTTTGTCAGTTTGGCCAGTGGTTTGTCAATTTGATTAATCCTTTCACATGTCCTTCATTTCTTTTGGACAGAAACAAAAATTTTTCCACTTTCAATATATTCCAAGGGTTTGGGAGCCAACTGGAAATCATCCCATGATTTACTGGTTTACATAAATAAATGTGTTGATCTCAGAACTAAAAATGTTTTCATAAAATTGCTTCTGTGGTCAAGTCAAAGTTGTATTTATAAAGCTAGAATGGGAATCAAATAGTCAAACAATTATGACAACATAGTACGTGTGCTTCTAGGCATGAAGGCGACTAGGTGAAGGAATGCGAGCCCTATATCACTCTCAGAATATCTAACTGCACATCCCTTATCAATGGAGAGTAAGCAGATCTCTCTGTCTCACCATTTGTGGAGCAGAGCACATCTAAACTTGCTGACGAGATAATTTTTTTATAAGGTACCCACAAAGAGATACAGAGTTTCTGCAAAAAAAAAGATTTTGACAGGGGATGGGGTTTTTCTAGAACTATTTACATAATCCTGAAGTGTCCTCCCAGGAACCAGGAGGCACTGGTGCGGAAGTCTACTCTTACACCATCTGTTATCTGTGAAGAATAGATGGCCCTAGGATATGAGATAAAACACAGATACTGCTTGTGTTAAGGAAAGAGCTCACAAATAAGAATGTAATAAGTGGACCATAGTGATTTAATCCTCACTGCCATTCAGGGTTTGATTTTTATGCCAAGCGAAACAGACACAAAAAATTAAATGACTGAGCTGGCTAACTGGGTTACATACTAAAAAACCACCACCCTGAGCTACCATTTGAGTCCCTGCTTAAAAAGTAATAAAACCAATGATTATACATCGTCATTAACCATTGTTTAAAAATAATAAAGGAGATATATGTGCTGAGAAAAAATAAATAGCACATTCAGTAACAGCCATCTAAACAAGAATCCAGGGACAGCATTGGGATTAGCAGTACACATGACACAGTAGTCTAAAATTATAAAATGTCCTTAAATCTAAGTGATCAACATGTAGACAGAAATATTACTTTACAGCCACGCACTTGTAACAAGTCAACTTAATGCACGGAGGCTTTAAATCACGCTTATCTGAAATAGTTTCAAACTATATGCTGCTAAACATTCTAGTAACTCTGGAAGAAAGCATACTGGTGTGTCCCAAACTCATCTCCAGGCTGTGAACCCACATATCTGTGGGGCTGACATCAAAATTGAATAAAAGAAGGGAGCAGAAGACAGACAGGCATGGTTAGAGCTTGGGGGAACCACTTTTTCAAACCCTCTGACCTGTTGGACTTTAGGTCTTTCTCTATCTTAATCTTTGAGACTTGCATCATCCCTCACAGTTCCTGACTTCCTGGTTTCAACACAATGGCAGTTCTCATTCCAAATCCCTGGTAACCTTGCTATCCCCCAGGCCCCAGATCCTGACCCTGCAAATGACCCTGCTCATAGCTTGTGGAGTCCTTCCTAATTGAAGGAACATTCTAACCTTGTATGATCAACAGGTAAAAATATTACTAAATTTTTTTTCAAGAGTTTTTATCTCACACCTCAAGATTATGCACAAAAGAAACTAAAAATGGAGAGAGTTCGAAGCCGCCCAGTAAAGAAAGCACTAAATTGGTTGTGACACAATACAGAGATTGGAATGATTATGGTCGTTGGAGACAGTGGCCAAAAACGGAATCATTTTTTAACCGCATATCCACACATAAAATATTTTGCATTTCCAAAGGTCACACACCTCTTAAAATCTAGAGTTTCACTGACATTAGCTTAGTCTCAGAACCATTCTAGTAAAAAAGGCTCCATTATAGTTGTTCAATCTCAGTGGTGGATATATAAACATTCATTCTACTATTTTATCTACTTTTGTGGATGTTAAAAATTTTTATTAAAAAATTAATTTGCATAATCTTGTTAATATACTAAAACCATTACATTATATACTTTAAAAGAATGAATTTTATGATATGTGAATTATATCTGAATGAAAAAAAAAAATTAAGGCATAACTCTTTCCAGAGGGGAGATGGGAGAAATTGAGACATCTAGAGAAGCAACATCACTTGTTTGAAGCCAACTAGTACATCTTCGGAAAAATGTACAAATGTGGACAAAACAGTCCTCCAGATTCCCTCTAGTCAGTCAATTAGAGAGAGGAGATAATTACAAAATTCTTTGGTTTAAAAAGAAAAAATGCAGAAACTACATTAACAGAGTTCAAGCAACAGGCAACCATTTTTGGTGACTTAACGCGAATACATATGGCTGGTCTCTAACCCTTTTATCTTTAAATAAACCAGCTGTGGTCGAGTTGATTCTGACTCATGGAGACCCCATGTGTGTCACAGTAGAACTGTGCTCCATAGGGTTTTCAATGGCTGATTTTTTCAGTAGATCACCAGGCCTTTCCTCTGAGGTGCCTCTGGGTGAACTTGAAATTCCAACCTTTTGGTTAGCAGATCAGCACATTAACTGCACCACCCAGGGACTCATATCCTTTAATAGCTAAAAAAACTAAAAATTCCTCTAATCTGAGGGGAAAAAAAGGATATCAGTTTCATGCATAGACTAGTTGGACCTACAAGAGACAGAAACTGAAGCACAGTAAGGAAGACAGGGAATGCTGGATGATGGAGGAAGGGAAGGTAGACTTATTATTTTTATAGAGGGGTCAGGATGAGCAGGGGCATACTCTATTCAAGACAAAGGAATTGATTCCCTTCAAATGATAGTACAATTGTGAGCTAAAAGATCTTAGTAATGTGAGGAAGAAGTAATGTTTATTCTTTCATCACAAAAAAGAAAAGCTCCTAAAATCTCCAAGATAAGCAGAGCAAGTACAAGAAAGTCACTATCTGAATAGAAACAAATTAATTGTGGAACATAAGAAAAGAGAATCCATTTGATTTCGATGCCTTGAACTTTCTCGGTAAAGATACATAAGTTTGGTTACATAGAATTGCATTTCTATCTCTAGTTTCCCATGTTCAGAATAAACCTCTAGACAAAGCATGGTAAGGTTAATCACAGTAACTTTAGAATTTAAATGTCAAAATTTGATAATGTAAAAGTAGCGATAGAGCTGATGGAGTTCAGGAGACAGAGTGGGCCCTAGTCAGGGGCCCTAGTTGTTCAAGGTATTGGTGAAAAACAAGGCTCCAGGAATTGACGGAATACCAATTGAGATGTTCCAACAAACAAATGCAGTGCTGGAGGTTGTCACTCGTCTGCGCCAAGAAATTTGGAAGACAGATACCTGGCCAACCGACAGGAAGAGATTCATATTTGCACCCATTCTAAAGAAAGGTGATCCAACAGAATGCAGAAATTAACAAACAATATCATTAATATCACACACAAGTAAAATTATGCTAGATCATTCAAAAGCGGTTGCAGCAGTACACGACAGGGAACTGCCAGAAATTCAAGCTGGATTCAGAAAAAGATGTGGAACAAGGGATATCATTGCTGATGTCAGATAGATCTTGGCTGAAAGCAGAGAATACCAGAAAGATGTTTACCTGTGTTTTATCGACTCTGCAAAGGCATTCAGCTGCGTGAATCATAACAAATTATGGATAACATTGCAAAGAATGGGACTTCCAGAACACTTAATTGTGCTCTTGAGGAACCTGTACATAGACCAAGAGGCAGTCGTTTGAAACAGAACAAGGGGATACTACTTAGTTTAAAGTCAGGAAAGGCGTGCATCAGGTTGTATCCTTTCACCATACTTATTCAATCTGTATTCTGAGCAAATAATCCAAGAAACTGGACTATATGAAAAGAACACGGCATCAGGACTGGAGGAAGACTCATTAATAACTTGCAATATGCAGGCTGAAAGTAAAGAGGACTTGAAGCACTTACTGATGAAGATCAAAGACCGCAGCCTTCAATATGGATTACACCTCAGCATAAAGAAAACAAAAATCCTCACAACTGGACCAGTAAACAACATCATGATAAGCAGAGAAAAAACTGAAGTTGTCAAGGATTTCATTTTACTTAGATCCACAGTCAACACCTGTGGAAGTAGCAGTCAAGAAATCAAACGACATATTGCATTGGGCAAATCTGCTGCAAAAGATCTCTTTAAAGTTTTAAAAAGCAAAGACGTCACTTTGAGGAGTAAGGTGTGCCTAATCCAAGCCATGGTATTCTCAATTGCCTCATATGCATGTGAAAGCTAGACAATGAATAAGGAAGACTGAAGAAGAATAGATGCCTTTGAATTATGGTATCAGCAAAGAATATTGAGTATACCATGGACTGCCAGAAGAAGAAACAAATCTGTCTTGGAATAAGTACAGCCAGAATGCTCCTTAGAAGCAAGGATGGTGAGACTTCTTCTCACGTACTTTGGACATGTTATCTGGAGGGACCAATCCCTGGAGAAGGACATCATGCTTGGTCAGTGAAAAAGAGGAAGACCCTCAACCAGATGGATTGACACAATGGCTGCAACAATGGGCTCAAGCATAACAACGATTGTGAGGATGGCGCAGGACCAGGCAAAGTTTCGTTCTGTTGTACATAGGGTCGCTACGAGTTGTGGCTGACTTGACGGCCCCTAACAAAAAGTTCTTCAACTTAGATCCTAGGGAATTCCTAGAGTCTATAGTTGATAGAATAAGGAAGTAGGGTGAAAGCATAATTTTTAAAGTTAAAATTAGTAGTAAGTAAGTAAATAGATAGGTAGACAGATAGGTGGATAGACAAATAAATGTGTAAGTAATAATAACAATAATAAAATGCCAGGCATGAGAAAGGAGCATAGAAGTACAATAAATGTGCTAAAAAATCATCTTTCATAGTGAAGGGTCTAAAGGGAACTAATGAAGAAAGAGCCACTTAGACTTTAAGTATGACCCTCCAGAACAACAGCATCATATAAAAGTAGTTACTTCTGGTGTGTAGAGTAATTGGAGTACGGTACTTTTTTCTTTTTAGTTAATCTGAACCAGTACTTTCTTTTTTTTTTTTTTTTTTTGGTATCATACATGCATTGTTTTTATAATAATTTCTTGATTTTTTTAATCACAAATTGAGAAACAAAAGAATCTGCATAACAAATGAGCACGTGAAAACATATTTGCCATCAAAAACATGAATCCATTGGATACAGCAGTTTCCCACTTCAATCCAGATGGTCACTGCCAACTCAGCTGGCATTCAGGCGATGTTAGGTCCTTGCTTTGACATTAGGAAATAAAATGAATACACCCTGACTAGGCTAAAGGAAGCTCAGCTAAGCTCCTTTCTTGCTGGGGCATATTTCCATTGATAAAAATAAAGGAAAAAAGAAGCAATAAATATACTGGCCTTGAGAACAATGGATGGACTCCCTATTCTCAGCTAGGATAAGGACTGCTATTTCTGAAATAACAACGAACCTGTTAGCACCAATTTTTAAGTCTTAATCTGAACATACAATGGGCAGTTATAAGACACAGGGGAAGACCTGTTTTCTAGGCTGTAAATAGAGAGTTTTTTTACAGTAACAGTAGACAGTTTAATACACTGTTTATATGACTCTTAACTAAGCCTGGTAAATGCTAGCATGTGTCTCAAAAATTTTATAATACCCATTTTGTTAGTTATTAGTAAGAATTAATTTTAAGAATAGACATTTTAAGCTTTTCATACTTGTGGCTTATGGTGCATACCAGTAAAGTAGGAACATACACATAAATGGACAGGTACAGGTTTTTAGCAGAAGCTTTATCCGTTTCCTACATTCTCTTAGGGAAATTTTCTGTTACTTTTGCTTGGACTGTATAGAAATAAGTAATCCTAGGGGACTTCTACCACTTCCCTTGGAAGTCTTTCTTGTTCTACCCAGGAGGAAATCTGGGTATTATTAAATCCTACCTCCTACACATCCTTCTAGGGGACTCGTTAAAATGGAAAATTGTGGGTATGGAGGGAAGGGACTGCCACCTAAAACTTAGATTTGCCAGAAAATTAGAACTGCACTGATTAGAAATGGATAGTAACTTGGACAGAGCCTAAATGGAAGCTGACCTCTGAAATAAGAAAAAGTTCTGCTTTTCTGGAGTGATACATAGACTGAAAATCAGGGAAGATGTCATCTTAAGTGCTTTGGAAACCACTTAACAGTAGTGGTGTGGTGTACTACTTAGAAATCACCCTAAAGAATTCTTCTAGACACCACCTCAACAGGTTTATTCTTAATATGAATCCTTGAAAGTAATGAAAGAGCACTAGATTTAAAATCAAAAGACCTGCCGAAAACTGTAAATAAATATATCAGAAAAATCGTTACATCTTTAGGAAAAGAAAAGGAGGAACACCCCCCCCTAAAAAAAGAAAATCAGGCAATTGACAAAATGAAGTATATGAAAAAAGATCATATACATCACTAACCAAACTCATACAAATTCATACATAAGATGATTTCTCCCCCACAAACAACTGACAGATTGTTTTAAGTTAAAATCCAGAAATTGCAAGGGCACCATTATGTAATGCTAGCGGACATTCAAAACGATGCAGCCTTTTGAGTAGACAAGTTGGCAATATGCCTTTAAATTATGGTATATCTATACATTGGATACTGTGTAGCCATAAAAAGAATCCTGTAATACCACTTCACCTCCACTAGGATGGCTATGATTTAAAAAACAAAAAGGAAAACAGCAGGTGTTGGCAAGAATGTGGAGAAATTTGATCCCTCATTCATTGCTGGTGGGATTGTAAAATCATGGAAAACACAAGTTTGGCAGTTCCTCAAAAAGTTAAACAAAAAATTACCATATGACTCAACAATTCCACTCCTAGATATATACCCAGAAGAACTGAAAGTAGGAACATAAACAGATATTTGTACACCAATGCTTACTGCAGCAGTATTCCCAATAGCCAAAAGGTGGGAACAACCTAAATGTCCATCAACAAATAAATGGATAAACAAAATATGGTATATACATAGAATGGAATACTATTCAGCCATAAAGAGAAATGAAGTCCTGATACACGTTACAACATGGATGGACCTTGAAAACATTATGCTGAGTGAAACAAGTCAGTTACAAAAGGATAACTATTGTTGTATGATCCCACGTACATGAAATATCGAGAATAGGTAAATGTATAGAGACTAAAGTTCATAGTGGTTACCAAGGGCAGGAGGGAGGGGGAAAGAGGGAATCATTGCTTAAGGGGTACTGAGTTTCTTTTAAAGGTGATGGAAAAAACTGGCAACAGAGAATGGTGACGGTTGCACAACATGATGAACACAATTAATGTCACTGAATTGTACAGGTAAAAACTGCTGAAATGGCACATATTTTGTTATATATATTTTTACCACAATATAAAAAAGAATCCTCTAGATGCTTTAATTGTCATGGAAAGTTGTTTATGATACTGTTGAGATGAAAAAGACACCCCAAAACATAAGTACACAATAATTACCTTTTTGTCAAATACGTAAAACACAACCTATTCATAACTTGCAGACTCTCTATATTTAATAACAACTTTTAGGGTTACTATTAGGGCAAAGGGAGCCCTGGTGGTGAAGTGGTTAGTGTTCAGCTGCTAACCAAAAGCTCAGCAGTCTGAATACACCAGCTGCTCCTTGGAAACCCTATGGGGGAGTTCTACTCTGTCCTTTAGGGTCACTACGAGTCAGAATTGGCTCAGCGGCAACGGGTTTGTTTTTTGTTTTGTTTTGTTTTTAATTAGGCCAAAGAAGAATTTTCCTACCCCTAATTCTCATAGATTTTGCTAACTTTGGTAGGAAGTTAGGTTTTCTCAAGTTGATTCCCTTCTTATGAAATATGAATGTTTTAAGATACATCAAAAAGTACTCTATTTCCACATTATAAAATAAAATAAAGACTCCACTAAGTGTTCATTGAAAGTCCTTGAATATTTTAAATTGCTGTGTTGCTTTCACTTTAAATATTGCAAAGGTAGTTAACTGCAAAATGCTAACGTATCTCTAATGACTAGCAACTGTCAAAAGGGCGCTGCGGACCTCCATCCACAAAAATGAGAGGAGATACAATTTATCTTTGTGCCATCACTGCATGATTTGAGTTTATTTCCTATCATTTATAAGCAAAACAAAACCAACAACACCATCACTGCACCCTTCATATCACCTGCTTCCACAAGTAGAATATCCAGACCAGCACATAGAATATGAAAAAAAAACTCTTCCTAATTCAGTGACTCTGAGCCAATTATTTAACTTCGGTGTGCCTCAGTTTTCTCTTCTGTCAAATGAGGTAATAATAATATGTACCTCAAGGGTTGTTGTGAAGATTAAATAAATTTATCTGTGTGAAAAGCTTAGAATATTGCTTGACACACATATCAATAAATGTTAGTTTTTATCATTATTACCATTTACCACTGTTAAGTCGGAGTCTGCACGGCACAAGTGGTTTTGCAATTTGCTGCTAACTGAAAGGTTGGCAGTTTGAACCTACCCAGCAGCTCCACAGAAGAAAAGGCTTGGAGATTTGTTTCCATAAAGATTACAGCCAAGAAAACCCTATTGAGCAGTTCTACTCTGTAACATGCGGGGTTCCCGTGAGTCAAGGACCGACTTGACAGCAGCTAACAATAACAACTAAGTAGTATACTTTTATAATTGCTGTCACTACTACTAACTACTATTATTTTTATTATATGCTAGTGTGTAAGTAGTACCACTAACGTGGTTAAACCAGAATTAAAGCAACCAGAAAAAGCAGTTTCAAGGTAATTTTGTCTAAAAATGAAGATCTAAGAGTTTCTAGAACTAAGAATTTATATTCCATTGGTGTTGATTTTTGGGCAATAGAATCTGGATATTATCAGTCTTATAGACAACAAATCCTGAGTTAATGAAAACACTCTCAGATTAAGTGGTTCAATCAGCTATTAAAGGTGTCATCTATGTTTTAGAACTCAGTAAAACTAAAGGTCAATTGGAGAACCACTTGGTACTTTTTGAAGTTCAAATTGCCAGACTCAAATACACCACCAGATTTCTTGCATAAATTAGATTAAACCATCTTGGAGCTTTCTGTAAAATAATTTGTTTTTAAACTCGTTTGTAAATCAGCCCAAGTGGTATAATGAGTAAAATTTTAGTTCTTTGTCTTCTCTTTATTTTTTCTTTCTCCAAAGCATGAGGAGTTCTTAAGCCTCCAGAAATCAAGTCCACCCCCTTTCAAAGCTATTCAGGGAAGTTACCGTGTTAGTCAATAATACATTTTAAAAAGCAAAAACCTAAAAGTTTGTGTTAATGAGCAGGCCTGGCTGAGCGAGGCTGTCAGCTGCCTCACTCGGGCCTCCTCCTCCCCATCTCAGATCCTTATTTGTGTGCTAATATGCAGGGAGAGGGTGATGCTGGGAAACGGAAGACAGGATGGCCCTGTTTCTCAGCCCTGCCACAAGGACAAGGTCTGACCTCCATAAAAAGAGGGGCTGACGTAAAAGAAGAAAGCTGATGGAGTTGCTCTCTGGAAGGACTTTATAAAACGCTGGACATAAATAAGGCTTCTCTGGAGACTCAGGTGACAAGTGAGACAAGATGCTGTCTTCTCATTTCTGTTAAGGACCAGTGGGAAAGCAACCCCCCCTGACAACAGAGGTTGGTCTCCTGGGAGACCAACTTGGGGGACCCAGAGACATCAACTGAGCGAAGCTCTATCAGTGTTACCTCATGTGCCTCATTACGGGGACAATCCCTAGGGATGAGGCAATGTAAAAGTACAGTGACACACTACAGCTTCAGAGTCAGACAGACTGGGCTCATATCTCTCAGTTTTTCCTTCTACCCCACTGCCATTTTTTTCTCAACCTCTGTTTCTACCTTTTCTTTATCTGCTCAACCTCTAAACTTCAGAGCAACGTTCCTCAACCTATCTGGGGAGAAGGATCAGTCGTTTTTATTTTAATTTTCAATCCACTGCAGAACCACACTATTGGAAAATACAAGAAAAATGAATTACAAAAACGATGGAATGAAAGGCATACAAAATACAAGCCCACTGATCACGCATTTGCTATAAAACTGCTATAAAACTTTCTGATGCGTACTTCCAATTTCTATTCTTATCTCATTGTGGACCAGTAAGAGACTAGGCTGTGGACCACCTTTGAGTAGTATTGCTGTAGAGAATGTTAAAGTCTTCTCCATCTATACTCGCTTCCTAGGTAATGTCACCAAGCTTTATGCTGACAAATCTCAAATTTAAAGTTCCCACCTTGGCCTCATAGAGCCAGCTGCCTGCCTGGCCCCTAGTCTGAGATTTCTCAGAGGCATCTCCAATTAACACGTCCAAACAGAACCGCTGGTGTTACTCCACTCCAAGACTTGCTCTCTCTGTCTCCCTATTTCCCTCATGAGAATGACAACCCTCCCCCAGTGCTCAGCCCACAATCTAGACATCATCCTTGATTCCTCTCTTGCCCTCCCAGTCTACATCCACTCCATCAGCAAATCCTACCAACTCCACCTCCAAAATATGCGATCAATCCATCCATTTGTCCTCCCACCACTGCCCAACCCTCCTCCAAGCTGCCATCTTCTTTCCCCTACACCACTGAGAAAACATCCCGGTTGTTCTCCCTGCTTTCTCTCCTGCCTACCTATAACCAACTCTCCACAAAGCAGCAAAAGTGAAGCTTTAAAATGTGAGTCAGATCATATCATGCCCCCTGCTGAAAATGCACCAGGGATTTTCATTACTGTTAGAGTTAAAATCGAACTCTGCTACCACGACCCATGAGATCCTTCCTGGCCTGGGCCCTGATGGCCTCTCCAGCCTTCTCTCTGAATCTCTCCCTACTGATCACTATACACCAGCCACAAGGACCTTCTTTCTCTTCCTGAAACACACCAGCATGCTTTCTGCTTCGAGGTCTTCATACTTGCTGTTCTCTCTCCCTGCAACACTCAAGATCTTCATGCAGCTGGCTCCTTTTCATTCAGATCTCAGCTCAAAAGAGTCCTCAAAAAAGGTTTCCCAGACACTGCCAAAGCTGCCTAGCCACACTAACCTATTGCCGTTGAGTCAATTCCAACTCATAGTGACCCTACAGGACAGAGTAGAACTGCCCCATAGGGTTTCCAAGGAGCAGCTGGTGGATTCAAACCGCTGATCTTTTGATTAGCAGCCAGATGCTTAAACCACTGTGCCACCAGGGCTCCTGCCCATCCGCACTACTCATCTTCTTTTGCATGACCCTGGTTTACTTCCTTCACAGCCCTTATCATTACTTGAAATTATCTTTTTTGTTTGCTTATTTATTTTTGATCTGTCTCCATCTACCCTCTCCTCCCCGAACAGATTACAAACCCTTGAGAAGAGAGGTCCCTAAGTGTGTTGTTCATTGCTACAGCCCAGCACTACAACAGCGCCTGGAACATGGTTCCCAAAAAATATTCATTGAATTAATAAATGAGTGATTCTGAGAAATGCCACTTAATAAGTATTTAATCTCAGTGCCTTTGTTTCTTTATCTGTAAAGTGGAAATGCTAGTGTTTGCCCCAATGGTGGTTGTAAGAAGTCATTCATTCATAAATGAAGTAATGTAATAAAGCACTTGGCACAGGGCCTGGCAACAGGCATTCTAAGGATACTACCAGTTGCCACCGAGTTGATTCTGATTCATGGTGACCCCATATGTGTCAGAGTAGAACTGTGTTCCATAGGATTTTCAATGACTGACTTTTCAGAAATAGATCACCAGGCCTTTCTTTGGACGTACCTCTGGATGGACTTGAACCTCCAAACTTGCAGTTAGCAGCCATGGGCTGCTTCATTCTATGAATGAAAGCTACTTATTTTAAAGTACAGTGAAACCTTGAGAGCCGAAATTTGACAGGACTACCTTGTTTTTCCATGTCTCACAAGTTTTCTGCCTTTGACAGAGTGCAGTCTTACCACTTTTTTATTGCTCATTTTAGGGGAAAATACTTGAGTTTTCCTTCTGATGGGTTTCCACCTTACACAGGTTCCAGCTTTCACAGGTTTTACCGTAGCTTGTGGGCAATGGACAGTGTAATAAGGAGCTTATGCTAGAACGTGGTAAGTTTATTCACAGAACATATGAGATTCTTCCTCGGCTCTCCCAGAAAAGCTGGGGAGAGACTTAGAGAGAGGAAAAGGCTGAGGTCTTCCAGTTTGTCAGGTGAGGGCCACTGAGCCAGCAAAATCGGTAGATTTATGCAAATACACCCACACTTGTACCCCCTGACTGATACACCCAGGAAAAATTTGGTATGTACTTGCATTTATGTATCTTTTACTCTAAGATACCAATCTAGGTTTGCAGATGTCTGGATGGAACCCAGAAATGTCATGTAATTTTATATTGAGAAGGAAACTTACCTGACAGCTCCCCCTCCACCACCATTTTATCAACTCTGCCTGTATAGACATGTCATGACTCCAGTTTAGGATCTTTTTCAAAGGAAATAGGTTATAAACAGTCATGCCATTTAGGTACAACATCCAAATTATACCAAAAGCAGAAGACAAAATAGAACATTTGTTCTCTCTGATCAGATCTCTCAATTCATCCTTTCACAAAATTTAGAGTGCTTCATATCACATTACTACATCCGAACCAAGAGTAATAAATGTGAGTGTCTAGCATTATTATAAACTAATGTTTCCCTCCTCACCCCACCTGATCCTGCCAACCTTTAAGAGCATAGCTGACCAAGGGCCAGCTTCTTCGATTTCATGACATCACTCTTAAAATCTTCTAGTTTCTTTTATGCTTCACGTATTTTTTATTATGTCCTTGTAAATATGTGTTTATCAGCAATTTTAGCTGAATGAAGAGGCAATCAGACCAGATTAAGAGTCCCTTGCTAACAGTGGTTCATAAAAACACATCAAGAATATGAAAGAAAGGATGATGGTCACAATTCAAAAATTCCCTGGAGTGCTGGAGCTCCTCCTATCTATCCTAGTCAATAAATTTATCTATTCAGTAAATAGGGAGTTTTAGGAGCAGAAGGTGGTGCAAATGGTTAAGCTCTCGACTACCGGCCAAAAGGCTGGGGGTTCAAACTCATCCAGAGGTGCCTAAGAAGACAAGCTTGATGATCTGCTTCCGAAAGGTCACAACCTTGAAAACCCTATGGAGCACAGTTGTATTCTGACACACTTGGGATTGCCATGAGTCCAAATTGACTCAATGGCAACTAATACCAACAACATAGTAGCAGAAGGGCATACAAAGTAATAGGTATACATCTAGGCAAGTTGATTGATTTCTTTCTTGGTGGAGTAAAGAGAATGGTGACTTACGAGCATTTGTAAAAATTGTTACTGCAGGGCTTATTAGTTCAACAAAATGCATTTCAGCCTTCCAATCCTGGCATTTCAACATGATTAATTCAACTGGGACATATACCCACAGACCCAGACACAAGCCCTTCCCATTCTTTACCGTATATACCACAGCCGTATCAGGAGAAGGAGACACTGACTCCATGGGTTTATAAAAGGTTATCATGTGACATGTTAAATCCGAAGATTTTGTATGAAATTTGAAGACAGGTACAAGACAGCAGAATTGTTATAAAAAGGGCGGATTCCAAGGAAATTGAAGAAGAAATTATGCAAACTTTTCTACTGCTTTCAGTTTCCTTTTAAATAAAACTGAAATCTAGACTACGACATCAATTTATCACTGACTTCATGTTGTTCTGAATTTTTAGAAAGCAGTGTATTTTAATCACAGGGACTTTACAGCCCTATTATAGGAAGGAAATTTTTCTGTGTAGATGGATTTCTCCCACGACATCCTGTAGGGAAAAGCAGCCTACTGTTACAATCAAATGTTATTTAAGGGTTAAATTATCCAATCTGGATTGTTCTGACTGTAAACTATCTACCTCATTTTTCTTACAGGTCCTTGGTTACCCATACTCCTTTATGCTACTTTAGTTCCTGCTTAGACCTATCGCTGTATCTTAAAAACTACCTCTCCTTCATATTTCCTCCCCTAAGCCAAAGCTCCTTTTTCCTCAATGCTGGCTGATTTAAGCTATATTGGAAGAAAAACAATCAGATTAAACAAACTCAGTGATAGGAGCTTTTTGTGACATCGTATTTTGAAAGAGAATGCTGGTTAACGCAACCCAGTCTTTGATCAATATAATTTCCGGGAACATAGCAAGGTGAAATGAAGAAGGGGTATGCTCAAACGTCTAAATCATGCCCTAGCACAAGACTGCCCCCTCATGTTTCACAGACATCACCAGATTACCAATGACCAGCATTTTTTTTAAAGGTTGATAACTCCTCTAATCAGAATGGCTCTCACAGCATTTCATCTTGATTAACAAAATGACAATGACTTAAAAGATGGCAATACTAAAGGCGGTGAGGGAAAGAATTAATACTTACCAAGCACTTGCCATACATTAGGCAACTGACACTGGCTATCACATTTAATCCCCTAACTCTACAGAGTAGTTAGTACTCTGAGGCTAGGAGTATTCAAGTTATGTAGTGAAATGTACACAGCTGCTAAGAGGCAGAGGCAAAATCCACATTCAAGTCTGTCTGACTCTAAACTTCATGCTCTTTTATATACTCTGCTGCCTCATAATTTCAACTCAAGAAATCTTTATTAAGTGCCTACTAGGTATGAGGCACCACGTTAAAATTTAAAAATGGGCAAGACAGGTAGTGCAGTCCAACAGACCAAGGTCCGAGTCTCTGCTTTGCCATTTACCAGCTGTGTGACCTTAGGCAAGTTGCTTAACTTCCCTGAGTCTCACTCTACTTGTCTTTATTATGGGGATAATATAAGCCTCATGGGAGTCCCTGACTGGTATGAACAGTTAAGCACTCCACTACTAGCAAAAGGTTGGTGGTTCAAACCCACCGAGAGGCACCTCGGAAGACAAGCCTGGCAATCTGCTCCCGAAAGGTCACAACCTTGAAAATGCTATGGAGCACAGTTCTACTCTGCACACATGGGGTTGCACACATGAGGTCACCATGAGCCGGAATCCACTTGACAGCAACTAACAGCAACAACATAAATCTCATATGTTAGGATGAAATTATAATGTTTGTAAACAGTAATTACTAGTTACTAATATTCTCTGTTTACCGTGTGCCAAACATTGTTCTAAATCCTTTCTCTGTATTAACTCATCAAATGAGATACTTGCTATTTATATATGAAGAAAGAGAGGCGAGGCTCTTGCCCAAGGTCACTCAGCTATGATCAGCAGAACTGGGATTTGAACGCAGGCAGTGTGGCTCTGGACTGTGCTCATAACTACAATTCTATACTGCTTCACCCTAGCTGGTATGCAGTGAGGACTCAACAAATGGTAGCTGAAAAATGCTGCCTTCTTAAGAACACAAGATACAATTTTTAAGAGTACATAAATCTCTATAATGCAACGAAGGTGATTATTCAAGACAAGACACCTCCCCTGCCACCCCCTCCTCTCCCTAAAAAAAATAAGTGTGTCTCATAAAGGAGGCAGCAATCAAGGCCAAGTTGTAGAAAAATTATTTGGCAGTTAAAGGTAGGATGGGCCAGGAAAGGTAGATGAGTGATGTTGATGACAGCTGTCCATATGTACAAATGACCCAGGTGACAATTCTAATTGTTTTCTTTATAAACTGAGGAAGAATGTTACCTGAAATTGCTTAAGAGGATCTATTAAACCGTGACATTAAAAACCATGACATGATCTGGAAGCCTCATAGATACATCCAAACTCCCTGAGGGACTGAATTGCTTGGTGGAGGGCTCTGGGGACCATGGTCTTGGGGAACATCTAGCTCAATTGGCATGACACGTCTTATAAAGACAATGCTCTACATTCTACCTTGGTGAGTAGTGTCTGGGGTCTTAAAAGCCTGTGAGCGGCCATCTAAGACAGTCCACTGGTCTCATCCTTTCGGGAGTAAGGGAGAATGAAGAGAACAGGATACAAGGAAAAAATTAGTCTGAAGGACTAATTGTCCACAGCTACCAAGGCCTCCACCGGACTGAGTCCATTATAGCTAGATGGTGCCCGGCTACCACCACTGACTGCTCTGACCAGGATCACAACAGAGGGTTCTGTTGTAGAGCATAATTCTAACTCACAAAAAAAAGACCAGATTTACTGGCCTAAAGGAGACTGGAGAAACCTCGAGAGTATGGCCCCCAGACACCCTTTTAGCTCAGTGGTGAAGCTACCTCCGAGGTTCACCGTTCAGCCTGGGAATGGGCAGCCCCGTAAAACCAAATGAGACTAACGAGGTACAGGAGCCCAGTGACGAGGGCCAGAAGGCAGAAGGGGACAAGGAAGCTGGTGATAGGGAACCCAAGGTTGAGTAAGGATATTGTTGATGTGTTGTGAGATTGTTAACCATCGCATAGGGCAACATTTGTAGTAACTGTTAAATGAGAAACTATTTTGTTCTGTAAGTCTTCATCTTAAGTGAGAATGACAGCACAATTGGAAGAGCGTAGTCAATGTCACTGAACTGTGCATGTAGAAATTTTTGAAACGGTGTATCTTTGGCTATGTGTATCTTCACCAAAAAAAAAAGGTTGAGAAGTTAGAGGGTTAATATGTTGTAGGGTTGTTAACCAATGTCATAAAACAATATGTGTGCTACTGTTTCATGAGAAACTATTTGTTCTGTAAGCCTTCACCTGAAGTACAATAAAATATAAAAAAAAAGAAAGGAAAAGAAAAAAAAACCATGACATGATCACGTTTGATGGAGTGAACTGCCAAAAAGATGGGAGAAAATTATACACGGTGCAAACTCCTGTGCTCGAGTAACTCTCATTTTAATGGGAATCATGAACTAAGTTTGGAGAATTAGGCTGACTACATTTTTAGCTATCACGTACCTCTATTAACATTCGGTTCTTAAAAAGCCTACTTAGTAGTAAACAGTCGTGAAATTAGATACTGTCTCTGGTTGGCCAGTTTACAATATACAATCTACGCAAACGTGATCCGAGGGGAACAGTGCAGTTCAATTCTGCAATTATGCCTCTGCTGTCAGATACGCAGAGAGAGAAGCAAAAACAACAATGGAAACGTTATCTGTGCATATTTTAATACAGCGCCAGGCCTTAGGAAGTATCTGCTGTGTGTGCCTGTCACTCCCCTCGGCTCCAAGGGTCTGCATGTCCAATGAGTTCATCTCTTCCCTCCATTTCGTCTGGTTTCAGAAAACTTAACACAGCCTGGTACATATCACAGAAGACTAAGCTAGGATGGCAGCTGAGATTTTGACAGCAGGCATATCTGCATGTGATCTCTGTCCCAGAGCACTTGTCTCTAGTTTAAATAACGTGCTGAAATTGAGACTGCCTGATAATTTAAATGATGTACTAGTCCAAAATTCGTGGGTAAACTGAAAATATAATGATTTATCGTCAGACATCTTGATTTCTAAGCTTAGTCACACCCTGCACCAGGTGGTTATCTCGTTTTACAGCTTTTCCTTTCTGAAACCACAGAAGGAAGGGGCTTGCCTTCCTCTAGTATTTATTCTTCTGGACTATGTCAAGAGCTCTAAGCCAGTATTAGGCAAGAACCACACATTACTCATTGGCTACATTGGCTTCTTCCTTATTCCAACAATATAAGCCATCTACGGTACAGGATATCTACTTTGTTTGCTAGCTACAAATTACAATATTAGCCAAAGCTAAGTTTTATTCATAGAGTTATTCACAAATTAAAACAATGACACTCCACCTCCCCACAGACACACAGGGCAGGGCAGGGACTAGGGTGCAAAATTTAGGAGGCATCATTCTCAGAGTTGGGCCTACTCCCCTCAGCGCAGAACTGGCCCTGTATACACACACACACACACACACACACACACACACACACACACCACAAAACCCAACATAAACAAACACTACAAATAAACATGCCCAAAACCATAGATCATGGTTTTTCAGGTTTTCTTTAAAGGAATATTCAGTTCAGATCAACACAGTCTATTCAAGAACCTTCAGTGGCTCTCATCTCATTCAAAGTAAAAGCTAAAGTCCATATGGTGGCCCATGACATCACACATGACTGAGCCCCCAAATCCTACCATCTCTCCTCCTAGTAGCCTCACTGTCCCTTAAACACTCTAGGCTTGTTCTTGACTTGGGACCTTTGTAATCAGCGTTCCCTCTCCTGAAATGCTCTTATCCCCAATACCTACATAGCTTGCTTTCTAACCTCCTCCGTTTAAATGTCATCTCATCGTCTCAGTGAAATCTTCCTTGACCCCCCCACCCCCATCCCTGCTTTATTTTCTCCAGAACACTTATCACCATCTGATACGCTATATATTTACATAACTGCAATTCTTACATACATAAAATAATACTCATTCAAAATACAAGCTCTCTAGTAAGCTCCCATTGGCAAGGATTTTTTAAAATCTGGTTTGTACACTGCTGTATCCCTTGCTGTTTGATGACGTAGAGTTGATTCTGACTCATAGTGACCCCATGTGACAGAGAAGAATTGCCCCACAGGGTTTTCTACGCTGTAATCTCTATGCGAGCAGATCACCAAGTCTTTCTCCCACAGAGCCGCTGAGTGGGCTCGAACTACCAACCTTTCAGTTAGCAGCTGAGTGCTTACCCATTTGTGCCACCAGGGCGCCTTCTGCTGAATCTACTGCCCCTAAAACAGCAGGTGCTCGATAAATATTTATGGAATGAAAATACTGGGTGCTAGACACACAGAGATGACTAATACATTGTTCTTACTAATTAGGAGGTAACAGTCCCTAGGAAAATTGCTCTGCAAATAAAGTCAGGCCTATCAAAGTATCTCCACTGGAGTCTTTGTCTGTATGGTGATGTCTACAAAATTCTAGCTAACTTTATTGAATTGTTACTTACACTTCTTCAGAGAAGTAAATTTAAACCCTGTCTATAACAAATGCACACACACACATATATATATATATATATATAATTTAAGCAGAACACAAAATCCAAAGAAAGACTAGAAGAAAAAATTTGAAGAGAGACAGGAAAGTAAAATTGTTGTTGATAATATTCTCAACAAAGCTGAAGGTGGACAGAGTTCACCCCTTCTGCCACACTTTATGTCGTCAATATTCATAATCCCAAAAGCATTCTACAGAATTTGCAAAGTATATTACATATGACAACAATTTCCTATGAAACTTCTTTCTTCTAGCATTCTACAAATGAAATATATTTCCACTCAATATCATCCCTTTTTTATGACCTGGTCAAACAATAAGATACTAAAAGTAATTTTTCAGGAAGATTTTATCCTAACAGGCATTAAAGTCATATTTCATAGATTTCATTTAGCATCCCAGCAGCAATTTCATAAAGAATCTTTCTCCTACAATGACTAATACCAAAGCAGAAACTGGTGTCTATTTATTATAAAACAATCAATAAACGTGTAAGAGCTTTTGCCCCTATCCTTCTCTATTAATATTTTCTTTTCTTAATTGAGTTAGAGGTTGTATAATCTGACATCATGGTTCTGAATACTGACGTGCTTGATGCAGAGCTGCCTTAACTACCAAATTCATCAAAAAGAAGAGAAAGAAAGATGTTTAGTCACTGACGATTTACCAGAAAGTCAAAGAACTTCATGTAAGGTCAATAGGTGATGCTCTGACTGAAATCTCAAAACAATTAATCCTCATTTGCCAAATTTGCCTTTCCTCTCTGCCAATTTTTTAAAAAATTTATTTTATCAGAAGCAACGGTAGGAGGCATGGGAAAAAAAGAAAAAGTTACTGACATTTTTCTAGTCCTTCCTACTCCCTACAAATGTTGGCATTTAAATTCTTTTAAAATGTGGATATGATATTCTTATATTAAGTCTTATCGGTCAATGCTTCCAAATAAGTTCATTCAACAAACTTAATGACCATCATATGATACTTTCCAGGGGCAAAGGAGGGCCTCTGTTAGTTTTATGTTTGGGCTCCGATACCAGAGTATGTGATAAACATTAATAAAAATGATAAACAAACAAACTCAAGTACAGGGAGTGGGGAATGGAAAAACAATTACTATACAAGGGCTCTCTTTCCCTAACAAACTTTTCATTCTTTGTTGGCTTGAGAACACCAAACCCATCCCAGGCTGCTTGGAAATTGCATCAGCTCTCCTAGTAAACCAGGAGGGCATTCAGTCTCATCTCACAAAGGCAAAAGTAATAAATAACCTCAGATTTTACTGCCATGACTCGCAATGGCAGCCAGCCCCTTCCGCAGCCCCTCTGCCCAGGGACCATTACATAACATGCTGTCAATCTCTGCCCCTGTCTGCTGGAACTCCAGCCAGGAGCTAAGCATTACAGGAATTCAATCCAAGTAAATTCAGTCATTTGACCTGAAAATTCATTTTTAGTCACAGGACTTGGAAGTGGAAAAGTCTTCTGAGATCATCTAGGGAATAGATGTGACTAGGGAAAAAGGAACGAGTTTCCAGGACAAGGGTCTGTATCTATCAATCAGAGACGCAAAGATCTATTAATAATCAAAAACCTGCTGCTGCCGAGTTGATTCCAACTCATAGCGACCCTATAAGATGGAGTAGAACTGCCCTATAGGGTTTCCAAGGCTATAATCCCTGGTGGTGCAGTGGTTAAGAGCTCAGGCTGCGAATCAAAAAGTTGACAGTTCGAACTCACCAGCTGCTCCTTGGAAACCCTATGGGGCAGTTCTGCCGTGCCCTATAGGGTTGCTATGAGTTGGAATCAACTCAATGGCAATGGTTTTGGGTTTCTCTGTTTTTTTTAATCTTTAGAGAAGCAGACTGCCACATATTTCTCCCGCAGAGCGGCTGGTAGACTCAAACCACCAACCTTTTGGTTAGCAGCCAAGTGCTTAACCACTGTACCACGAGGGCTCCTTGATCTATCAATAAGGGACTCTTTTTTTTCTTTTTAATTAATTTATTTTATTGTTGTGCTTTAAGTGAAAGTTTACAATTCAAGTTAGTCTCTCATACAAAAATTTATACATACATTGTTTTGTGACCCTATTTGTCCTTCCTATACTGTGACAGCACACTCTTCCTTTCCACTCCGGATTTCCCGTGTCCATTCAACCAGCTCCTGATCCTCTCTGCCTTCTCATTATACCTCTGCACAGGAGCAGCCTATTTAGTCTCACGTATCTACTTCAGCTAAGAAGCACACTCTTCACGACTATCATTTTATCTCCCATAGTCCAGTCTAATCTTTGTCTGAAGAGTTGGCCTTGGGAATGGTTCTAGTTTTGGGCTAACAGAGAGCCCGGGTCCCTCCAGTCTCCATCAAACCATTAAGTCTGGTCTCTTGACCAGAATTTGAGTTCTGCACCCCATTTTTCTCCTGCTCCATCAGGGACTCTCTGTTGTGTTCCCTGTCAGGGCGGTCACTTGTGGTAGCCGGGCACCGTCTAGTTCTTCTGGTCTCAGGCTGAAGCAGTCTCTGGTTTATGTGGCCCTTTCTGCCTCTTGAGCTAATACTTTCCTTGTGTCCATGGTGTTCTTCATTCTCCCAATAAGGGACTCTTAAATCATGATGATGCATCCATATGATCCATATGCATCCATGATCACAGAGCTAGATGAACAGAGCTCGAGCCAGAACTCAAGCCTCCTAACTCCTTGTCTAACCCTCTCAACTAGAACATACTGCCTCCTGTGGAGCACCTGCCACTCTGATTATTTCTAAGTGGGGACATTTGGACTTAATCTTAAAAGGAATTAACTTTCAAGTTTTGTTTCTTAACTGAGGGTAACCACTGACCATGAATAAGAATAAGTAATCCAGCCTTTGAGAAATATATTAGCATCAGACTATTTTGTGGTTGTCTTTCCTAAATGCAATAGATTTCTTTCTATCAGTCATTCTGAGAAAAATCAGTCCTGTAACAGGCAATGAGGATGGCTTTAGATGAAGTGAGGGAAAATAAATATTCCTTTTTTCTCTGGAATGGAAGTAGACTGTTCCTGGGAGCTCTGTAAGGAGAGGAACTTGTACCCCACATCCCCAAACCTACACAATGCCTAGCGCATAGTGAGCATCCAATGATTCTGCTGAGTGAATGAATGAATGCCATAATCATAGAACATGCTTGTTCATCTTTCAGTAGCATTTTTGCAATGCTACCTGCAATAATATTGATAAATGGCCAAATCTGGGACAAGTTTTTTCCCCCTTAAACAAAAGCCATGTTTAAAAATGCAAAAAATTATCCCATAATGAGAAATCATAAATATTTAAGAAATGAAAACCAGATACATTGTTTTACTGGCAGGTATGTCAGCCTAATGTAAAGAGGAAGGATCACTGTGGATAGAACAGACTCTGGCATCAACAAGACCTGAATTTAAATCTTGGATCAACCACTTATTAGCTATACAATCTCAGGCAAGTTTCTTCACCTCTCTATACCTCATTTTACTCCATGTGTAAAATGGGCATAATAAATGTCTTCATAACAAGATGTCTAAGAAACATCTCAAACTTAACATGTTCAGAATGCTTGACTCCCTCCTACCCCAAAACCCACTGCTTCTATACTCTTCCCCATGCCAGGAAATCACATCCTATCCTTCCAGTTGCTAAATAAAATTGGAGGTATCCAAAATTCCCCTCTTTCTTTCATTCCCTGCTTCTAAACCATCAGCAAGTCCTAGAAGCAATTCCTTGGAAATATACCCAGATTGCAAACACCTTCCATCAGTTGCTCTGCTACCATCCTGGTCCAAGCCAGCATCTTCTCTTGTCTTGACCATTACAACAGCCTTCTCCCTGGTTTTCCTGCTTCCACCCTTGTTCCCTACAGTCTATTCTCCACAATGCTAACTGAGTGATCCTTTGAAACTATGGTAAATCATATCACCACTCTGCTCAGAACTGTTTGAGGGTCTCCTAACTCACTTAGTCTCACCCAAAGAAAAACCCAAGTCCTTACTGAGGTCTACATGGACCAATCTGATTCCCCTCCTCCTTCCATCTCTCTGACTTCATTTCCATCCCTCGCCCCTGCTCTCTTTGGTCCAGCTACACTGGTCTCCCTGCTGTTCTTAGAACTCACCAACAGATTCAACCTCAAGGCCTTAGCATAGCTCATCCCACTGCCTAGAAAACTCTTTTTCCAGATTATCTGCATGACCCCCTCACTTCCTTCAGGTCTCTACTCAGATGTCACTTTATCAAAGAGGCCTTCCATTACCACCTCCTGTGCTCTCATCCCCCCAACACTCTATTCTACTTACTCTTCTTTATTTTTCTTCACAGCATTTTATCACCACCTGCCATATTACGTACTTATTTGGTAAGTGGCTGTCTCACCCCAACTCTCAGAGCAACTTAAACACTTAGTAGGTTTTCAACTAATACGTATCCAATGGCTGAATAAATGAATACATTATTTATAACTACAATGCTACAATTTATAGAAAGCGTTTAAACACAGAAGAGATTCTCCTAAAATAAATACTAACTAAGGAACTATTACTGATGCCCATGCTCGTTACTCACCCAAACGCTTAAATGACTCAAAATAAAGATTTCCTTGTTTCACACAGAACAAAAAAATTACCCTGGGAATTATTAGAGATTGCCAGCCCAAACCTCTTTTCTACCTTTTTTTTTTTTTAACTTTTAAAAAGTATGGCTTTCCTCCCTCCCTCCCTCCCCCAGACTCTGGGACTCCCCACTTCTGTTCATTCCTATTTGGAGCTGAAAGCCAGAAATAGCTGTTTAACTCATTGTCCTCATTTCCTTTCATTGTGACCATTCAGTTCTCTGGTGCTTCCCTGTTTTTTAAATGAATTTCCAATAAGTTTAGAAAGAAAAGCACCACCTGTAAAGCCCTAGGACAACGGCCTAAAGCAGAAACATAGGATTGTTTCTTTAGGAAAAAAAGTATTTTAAAAAATGACCCTAAAGCAGTTACATTTACGCTATCAAATATTATTCTCATACAGAATGATGTTAAAGAGATAGAGAGAGAACACACTGTTCAGAATAAAAAACTACTTTATTCTGATTTATTAAAAATATGAATAACAGTAATTATGCACATAGAGCTCCTCCTCCTACAAGCCAAAAAAAAAAAAAAAGAAACTTATCCAACAAATAAAGGACAAAATCCTTTGTGATCTTCAATCAATCAACAAGTATTTTTTGAGTGTTTGACACACAATTCCTGCTTGCTTGCTTTTTTTCCTTTCTTTCTTTTTTTAATGCAGGGCTTAATAATACAAAGGAGCTTATAGGTATATCTACTGTCATGGATTGAATTGTGTCCCCCCAAAATATCTGTCAACTTGGCTGGGTCATGATTCCCAGTGTTGTATCATTGTGCACCATTTTGTAATCTGATGTGATTTCCTTATGTGTTGTAAATTCAATCACCATGATCTAATAAGATGGACTAGTGGCAGCTATACTGATGAGGTATACAAGATTGGATAGTGTCTTAAGCCAATCTCTTTTGCGATATAAAAGAGAGAAGAGAGCAGAGACACACAGGAACCCCATACCATCAAGAAAGCAGTGCCAAGAGAAGAGCGCATCCTTTGGACCTGAGGTTCCTGTGCAGAGAAACTGCCAGACCAAGGAAAGATTGATGACACAGATCTTTCTCCAGAGCCGACAGAGAAAGCATTCCCCTGGAGCTGACGCCCTGAATTTGGACTTGTAGCCTACTGAACTGTGAGCGAATAAACTTCTCTTTGTTAAAGTCATCCACTTGTGGTATTTCTGTTATAGCAGCACTAGATGACTAAGATATCTACTAAATATGGACTTGTCCATCCAATAAAAAACCAAAAAACTCATTGCCATCAAGTCAATTCTGACTCATGGCAACCCTACAGGACAGAGGAGAACTGCCCCATGGAGTTTCCAAGGAGTACCTGGTGGATTTGAACTGCTGACCTTTTGGTTAGCAGCTGTTGCACTTAACCACTATGCCACCAGGGTTTCCATTCAGTACTTATTTTAAAAATACAATTTCCTGACAGTAGTAAAAGCATCTTAGATAATTTTTCCAATAAGACAGCACAATGTACTGGGGAAAATAAATTTTCAGCACAGACAGAAAATCACCAAATAGGCTCTGAATCCAAGAATAATCATATGTAAATTGAATTATACATTTTAAAGTTGCTTTGAAACTGCATTAACTAGAAGAAATAGAGCCACTCATTTACAATGGCTACGGAGGGGCCAAAGGCACTAAGCATCTCTTTACCACAATAATTTTTCTCTAGATAATTTACTTTAATAAAAGAAAACTATCACGTGTATTACCCAAAAAATAAAATAAAAATAATTCAAAAACTCATTTGGGTTTGGCTTTGTATTAAATGTTATTGTTTGTTAGTCTGTAATAGTAATTGCACCTGAGCATACCAACTCTCCAAGGAAATAGGCTAGAAAAGTGCTGGATTAAAGAAGGGGGAGGAGGGCCAGTTCAGGATTCATATTTAAATTTGGATGCAGATAATATGCAATGTAGCTAATATGACAGATATTCAGAAATTGACCAAAACTCTATCTTTAGAGACCAAAGAATACACTACACCCAAACACATGCTGACTAGAAGTCATACAAGTTAGGAAGGCCAAGTCCCAGTTTGCTTGGGATAGTCCCAGTATACTCCTGTTGTCCCAGCATCCCATCACATTTAGCATTTATACTGGATAGAAGTGTCCCAGCTTGGATAATCAATTACATGGCATGTGTAAAATATATATTTAAATTTGAGCAATAAATGTTGACCCGCTCCTGTTTGCTTCAGTCTCATTCAACCACAAATTCTAATATCTTTTAATATTTCTCCACCCAAAAGCCATGATAATCCTCACTCCAGAGTGCTCAGTCAATATTTGTTAAATGGCCTCATTACCATTAATGTATTAGCATCCTAAACTGAGGAGTGGATGGGATCTGGTATTAATCTGGCTACTACAGGAGAGAGTTCAATAAATCCTAGTTAATCGAATGTCAGTGAGAAAGATTAAAAGATCAAAAGAGTTCACCACTGTCTATCACACTGTCTTCCTGCTTCCTATTATGAATTTTCAGATAAATGGTTGTGAGTTTTGTTCTTGGGGGAGGAGGGAGGAAAAAAACTCCAATTAGCTTAACTGTGGAACCTCTTTTATATCTTACATAAATTGCAATCTCATTGACTTCTATTCCATTCTCAATAAAGAGAAAAATGTGATGATTGAACTTACACTACCGAATACTTAAGTGATACTCAAATCCAATGTGTCTACTTTCAATTTTCAGAAGTAAAATCAATAATCTTTCATCCTCATCAATCTCCATTGCTCTTCAACCTTCTCTTTTTTCACCTTTGAAACAGTTGCCTCTCCAGTTTGTACATGAGTTGGCTTTGCCCCCAAGCTGTTGTCTGTGACAGAATTATGACACGTGTGACCTACATCGTGCAATATTCACAAAGGCAGCAAAGAGCATACCTTACCTAAAACCACACACATTGCCATCGAGTCAATTCCGACTCATGGCGACCCTATAGAACAGAGTAGAACTACCTCATAGAGTTTCCAAGGAGTGCCAGGTGGATCTGAATTGCTGACCTTTTGGTTAGCAGCTGCAGCACTTAACCACTACACCACCGGGGTTTCCATACCTTACCTGGTGAGGGAGAAAACAAAAGCTAACAATGGGAGTGCCCCAGCAGAGCCTCCGGGAAATGCAGGCTTTGCTCTATCTGTGGGGTAGAGTCACAGGTATCTATTTGACATTGACACACTGTCACCAAGATGGATGGACAAGATGGGCTGCAGGAGAAAACCACAAAGCTTCAAACTGCCTCCCAAGAGGTCCTTAAAATAAAACAGGTTCTTCTTGGCACAAGCTGCTATGTACGGCTACCGCTGCACGATTAGAGAGATAACAACCCTACTACACCAGGATACTGAAGGCAAACCGAGCCTGTCAATTCCCTGTGACATTATAAAACTAAACAGGTGCAGACAGACAGCTCGATTTTAGAAGAAATGTGTCTGATTATGAGCCATAGGAAGGCTCAATCGATGTCTACAGGATGAATGGATGGATGGATGGATGGATGGATGGATGGAAGGATGGATGATATTCTTAGAAACTGTTACTGCAACCAGGGCAAGATGCAGACCAGTCACATACGTCTGCCTTTCTCTACTCAAGCACATTGGAAACCAGTGATTAAGCAAATAATGGCAGCCGCGACTGAAGTAAGGTTCAGGTCTTAGTAAGCAGCATCTTGTGAATGGAGCAGCAAAATGTCAAACTGTATCACGTGGTTAGTCTTACTTATATGAATTAACACTAATATGGATTAAGTTAGAGGAGAACCTGACACAGGCTCATGAAAAAGAAACATTTCTCCCATATAAAGACAATGAAGACTAATTCACCATCTCTAAGAAAATGTTTCATAAAGTTTACAAAATTTGACCTTTCAGTTTAAAGGGCTCTACTAATTTGCACTGTTTGTTCCTCTCTAGAACTGAGGGAACTAGTAACGTGCATATAAAAACAGGATCAGTCAAGAGCGTCCCACACCTCTTCCTGGGGGAATGGTCCCACTCCCTCCCCTTGCTGCAGTGGCGCATGTCACTTGGCTGTTCTGTGTGCCGGCCCCTCTCGCTCGCATTCTTAGTACCTGGTATCAGGTACAGAACCAAAGTAGGCTTATGTGTCCTGACCTGCCACGTGAAAGGGACACGAGCGGGCAATGTTGGCAAGATTTCTACCTAAATGAGAATTGTGGTCAGGATAAAATGTAACTCACTGCAGCACAATTTGACACCCGTATTACAGGCTGTGGAACAACTAGATACGAGTTATTCTAACTGGACTAGGGACAGACCTCTCACTTCCCTTTTTTATACCTGGACTCCTCCATGTACGAAAAGCCTGTGACGTAAAAGTTTGCTAGCTGAAGACATCATTCCCTGGTCTTCCATTCTTCTTTCCCTCCCCACCACAAACCTTGTACTATGCTGCCCTTTCCTCCCCATTCACCCTGTACTTTCACGCCTCCAGGTTTTCACCTGTGCTGCTCCCTTGGAAAGGAAAGCACATCTTTCAGTTCTGTGCCTGTCAAATTCCTACCCATCCTTCAAGGTCCAACTCAAATTCCATCTCCTCCACAAAGTAAAGCTATCCTTGTTGTCTCAGTCACCATGAATTGACCCTCCCATATCACTTTGATCTTCTCCCTATCGCAATCTTCATCATATCCTATTAATTATATGTACATAGGAGCCCTGGTGGGGTAGTGGTTAAGAGCTCAGCTGCTAACTAAAAGGTCAGCAGTTCAAATCCACCAGTCACTCCCTGGAAACCCTATGGGGCAGTTCTACTCTGTCCTATAGGGTCGCTATAAGTTGGAACCGACTTGACAGCACCTAACAACAACAATATATACATAGCTCTCCACACACCACCCTCTCTCCTCTCTTCTCTTCTCTTTGCTGTCTCTCATACACACAACATGTGTGCGCATGCACGCACACACCCCCACAGAATAAGGGACTCTATTGTAGTAAGTGACATAAACTTCCAAATAAGATCAGAAAGATGTGTGCATAAAGATGATGAACATATTAATAAAATAAGTCCTCAGAATAAGAATTTGATTAATCCTTTAACTATATATACTTAGTCATATACTTGTCTAAGACATCTATATGATATATGTAATACATATGACTTAGTGCTTACAGCATAAAAACGTGTATAAGAATTGGTTCTAATACAAATTTAAGGACACATATATCAAATGCATTAGAATAATTGCCCATGGGGAAAGGGAACAGAAGTAGAGAATGGGGATAAAAATACGTAACAGATAAATTCAACCAGAGAGGGGCCTGGTGGTCATGATAATGGTGAGCCATAACCGAGAAGTACGCTTAACTGAACTTTCTGTACATGAGATGCCAAAATAAAAATTTATTTTAATACTGGCCACAGATACAATGTGGGAACAATTCCACCTTCTGAAAATCTTTTGTGGAACATGATATTCCCACATGTAAGACACTGATGTCCAAAACTATTTCTCTCATGTAAGAAAAAAATCCATTTATTGACTCAGAAGCCATTTATTTTAAGTGCAAAAAAGAACTTCCAGGAAGTGTAGTGTGTAGCTGTTTTGATGTTGTTTAAAAAGAAAAATCACAAAATACATATTGGCTAAACTTAGCTTTCATAGATATCTTCTCCTTTCTTCAGTCTGATAAACTGCTTGAGAGTTCTGTAACTCAGAGAAGAAAAAAAAAGCAGCTGATATAGGCCAGAAAAAAGGCCCACATATAACACCAAGTAAGAACTCTTAGAGCATTAATCTTTACAACCTCACTGGGAAAGAACTGTAAAGCCAGAGTGAGGCAACTGGTGCTGGAAAGGACCTACGGACATAGTTACAGGTAGAAGTACGAGAAAGAAGAAAGACCAGACAGAGAGGAACTCTCCCCTTTATCAACTAGCAAAAATACATGTTTGTTGAGCAATACTGTCAGCACTGAAGCTCAAGAGGTCAGCAAAAACTGAGAGCACCTCTGATTCCTGTAATTCCTCCGCACCACTTCCTAACCTGGGCCCCAGCCCTGTGAACGAGCCACTGTGCAGCAGAGGCTTTTGCTGCTGCTATTCTAGAAAGCTGATGGCAGCCCTCACCAGCTCTCTGCCTCCAGCTGGATACTACCCAGGCTGCCCAGCTAGCCCTGCAACCAAAACTCCTCATGCCAGTGTTAGGACACTTGAAGCCAGTTGCGCCCAACCATCTCTCATTCCTGCAGTCTCAGTCGCAGACCCGAAGGAAAGCTCCCATCCCTGATCACTTCCTCTCTCCTCTCATCCTTTACTGACTGCTTTGTGTGCCTTCACTCCTGTGGCTCTCCTCCGGCCACTGACAACCTTCCAATGTGTCCTCTGGAACCACATCCTCGTCAGTGAAAGTCCCTACGTCCTCAGCCTTTCCACCAAGTGCTCTCTCCACCTGCTGACCCCACTGAGACCTGGTTCTCCTCTCCCTGCCGAACCTGCCAGACAGCCGCAACATGCTTTCCTGGGTTCAAACACATGGGACTCTTTCTTCTTCGTGCCCCTGTCTTCTGAGAGCTCTTCCTCCCACCTCATCCGTTTTCACCTGGCTAAGTCCAACTCAGAGTCCTGGGATGGTGCAGTTAACACACTCAGCTGCTAACCACAAAGGCTGAAGGTTCGAGTCCACCCAGGGGCACCTCAGAAGAATGGCCTGGAGATCTACTTCTGAAAAATCAGCCACTGAAGACCCTACGGAGCACACTCCTAATGTGACACACATGGGGTCACCAGAAACTGGAATCGACTCAATGGCAACTGGTTTAAATCCAACTACTCGCCAAGAAAACAACTCCGCTTTTTTCAAAAAGAGACTTCAATTTGTGTTCCTCGTGGTGTCACTCTGATTCCCCCATAGTACCCTTTTTCCATCCCATGTGATCTCCCTCACTGCACTCAGCATACCCTTTTAGAAATATTTATGTATTTGTCCGCCCCACAAAACTGTGAGCTCCTTGAGGGTATGTCCTGGGTCCTATCCACCAACTGCTGGCACATCACAGGCACTTAATGAATGTTTGTTGGATGAATAGATGAATGAAAATGTATGCCTCTGACTTTATTAAATGGAATGAATGACTGGACATAAAGGAGTAGTCTTTTTTTCCCTATTGGACTTTTCTCTCAGTCTATTAAAGTTATACCTGCTTACAAACAACACAAACATGTATTCATGGGAAAGCCAACTACCTCCCCTCCTCACCTTTGCCTTTGAGGTGGTGTTGTTGTCAGCGGCCATGGAGTCTCAGAGGCATACTGAGGGCAATGAGCACCTGTGGGCAATCTCTAAATTGCGCCCCTCTCCGATTCGAGAGCCCTGTGGCAATCTCTAAGTTGCGCCCAGACCCCCAATTTCAAGATGAACAGACATTAATAGCAGCGACTTCAGCAGAAATGCCTTTACCCCTCTTGTCCAGCTGACTCAGTCAGATGTCTTTCATATTTGTGGTGCCTCGGAATGTCATTCCGTACCTCGTCCTGTGTCCCCCTCGGACTTGCACCCAGGGGCAAGTACACCCCTCTGCCCCCGCTCTCGCTACGCCTTTGTTGAGTCTCTCCCAACTCATGGCAACCCCATGCACAACGGAATGAAATTCTGGTCAGTACTGCGCCATCCCCATGCGGAATGAACCACTGTGATCCAAAGGTTTTCACTGGCTGATTTTCCAAAGTAGATTGCCAGGCCTTTCTTCCTAGTTTATCTTAGTCTGGAAGCTCTGCTGAAACTTGTTCAGCATCATAGCAACATGCAAGCCACCAGTGACAGACAGACCTGAGTGGAAATCTGGCTCCACCATTTACCAACCATTTGAGCTCAGGCAAGTTACATAATTTCTCAAAACCTCAGTTTGAAGGAAGCTTTGTAAAGTAAGGATGTGATAACAGTATCTACTTGACTGAGTTATTGTGAGGAGTCAGTATTGTGAGGATTCGGGGCAAGTGCCTGGCACATAGAAGCATGCAACCATTGATATTTATTATAATTTTTTTTCTGCAAGATTATTTTAACTATTTTAACTGTTAAATGCAAGATTACCAACATGAAGTTTAGAAGGGAAAACAAGACAGTTGAGTGAAATGTCTATGTCTGAGTCTAAATCACCCTGTTTGAAACCAAATTCAAGAAGATATATAGTTGAGAACTCAGCCCCAATCCAAGGCTATAGCACCTTCTGAATTGCTGAGCCATCTTCATTTCACATCCTCAGATAAACCATAAAGACCCTGTAACAGGAGGGGCCAGAGAATAAGTCGAACTGGTGGAATCATCCAACGTACTTGATGCTTCCTAAGACATAGCTCCTACAATGTGCAGTTTTTTGCTAAGGGCTTTGGGTGGTGTAAAGCTGAATAAGAGACGGACTTTGTCCCCAGAGAGCTTTATAATTTATGAGAGATATTCTCCACATATTCCCTGTGGTACTTAGGACACAGATCAGGACAGAACACTCGATCTTAGAACATAGTTCAGAGATTGGAGAGCTGGAGTCCCTCGGGCACTCGGAAGGTACCATACACACATCAAGTCCCCTATAATCACATCTGTTCCATTCTCTTTTTCTTTCTCTAATAGATATAAGTTATTAGGTGTGATTACACAGGTGGTATCCCCGGATCCCAAGCCACCTCTGCAGCCCAGCATCTACGATGTAATTCCATCCAGCCCTTACACCCCGTTTTCAGGTACAGAACCAACCAACCATACTGCCAGCACAATCATCAACAGAGATTGGATTCCTTAAGGAATTAAAACATTCTGCTTTTATACATCGATAGAGACTACTCTATTCATTACATGCCCCAGAATGAACCTGAAAAGCAGCACTTAATTATCCAACAAGGCTTTTAAATCCCTAAAAACCCAAAACCCATTTCTGTCGAGTCGATTCAGACTCATAGTGACCCTACAGGACAGAGCAGAATTGCTCCATAGGGTTTCCAAGGGGCGGCTGGTGGATTTGAACTGACAACCTTTTGGTTAGCAGAGGATCTCTTAACCACTGTGCCACCAGGGCTCCTTTAAATTCCTAAGACCCCCCAAAAAAGCAGGGTTAAAGCTTAGTTTAAACAATAACCGCAACTCCTTTTTCAAGTTGCTTTCGGAGCATCATCAAAAGGGGCGGCATTTATTGCTTTGCAAATACACTTTCTAAAAATACTCAATATTTTCTTTAAATGCTTACGACAAAACAACCAAGTCACTTCATTATAATCGCTCGCAAGCTGCACAATGACTTGATCTCTTTAATATTTCACTCATAGTAGCAGCCACTGAGCTATGACTAACCGACTCTCCCCAGCATCGTCTCTGGCTGGCTCCAGATGGCAAAAAATACATTCCCTTCACTCTGCCTGAAAAGCAATTCTGATTTTTTTTTTCTTCCGCGCAATTTCACCTGCAGTAATTGTTTCACGTGAGAAAGAAAACAGCGGGCGGAGGGAGAGGAGGAAATTAATGCAAAGGAGTACAGGTAGGGAATTTACTTTTTTGATGGAGTGTAAGCACTGCAGCTTTAAATCTTGCTGCATCAAACCCTGGATTCCTTCCATAACCGAGCTGCAAAATGGTAACAAGAAAGGAGGAAAAAAATACCTCTTCCTCCCTCTGTGCCGGTATTCCAGGTGGCTCCCCGGCAGGACACGCCACGGCGAGCCCATCCCCCACGCCCACCCAGCCCAGACGTGCAGCTTGTACAGGTGAGCCGGGCACCGACCTCGGCCCTCAGGCTTCACCCATATTAGGGGATCAAGGTCAAGGGCGAGGGCTTCCTTCCTTTGCGCCTAGAGCCAGGGATCCGCTGCCAAAGTTTCAGGCCGGGGAGAGGCAGCGCGGCTCCCGCAGCCCCCCACCATCCTGCACCTACCCGGCGGGCCCAGCGCTGGGGCAGTGAACGGTGCCCACCTGGTCCCCACTCACCTCTTGCTGACATGGTTTAGGCAGCGGAGCCGGAGCAGGAAGGGCAGAGGAAGAAATCGGCAGGGCTTGGGGAGGAAAACAGCCCCGCAGTGCACACCGCGCACACGCGCCCGCCCTCCCGCTGGCGGCCTCCGCCTCGCGCGCGGGGACGCCTCCCGCAGGACACCTGGACGCCCGCTCGGCGCAGCGGGCCGGCGGCGGGGACGCAGCGGCCGCAGGGACCCGCCGCGGGCGTGGCCGCGCTGACAGCCAGCGGCCCTGCTGGGCGGGGCCGCCTCCCCGGCCCGGCCTGCGCCCACCCGGGTCCAGCCGCCGCGGAGATGCGCTGGGCTGCGGCGCCAGGCGGGCCTTTTGTCCCGGACGAGGTGGGGCGTGCAGTGAGGGTCTACGTCTTCCCCTCCCCCAACTTGGGTTCTTAATTTAAAATAATAGTCGTCGTCATAATAATAATAACGTTGTTATTATTATTAATGGCCTTCTAGCTTCCTGCTTTGGTCCCAGAGAAAGAAAGGAGGGAAGGAGGGAGGATGAAGGAAAGAGGAAAGAGAGAGGTTCCCCTGAAGTAAGCCCAGGGAGGCCAAGGACCTCCAACCCAGCACAATGCCTTGAGTCTAAACACATTCAGTGTATTGCACCAGCTCTGAACTGTAAGGGCTGGGCTGCAGAGTTGGAACGCTCTAAACAAATCTACTCTTCTACATTATCAGAGCAGAGAAACAAGAAAAAAAAAAGCTCCTACTTCCCTGGAGGTTTATTAACTAGAGTCTGAGGCTAGTAAGCAACATAACAAAAGCCACCAGATCCACAAATTCTATACTGGAAGAAGTGGGATTCTGAGCATTGAAGAGAACAGTGTCTTATTATGCCTCCAAGACTGGTGGCTGAATTCCAAGTTTCAGGAATCTGCACTCACTCCCTTCCCTGTCGTCCATTTCTCTGTACATGCTCACAACAGATGTTCTAGTTATCTTCTATTTTCTAGTTATCCCTGATATGATGGGAATTGTATAGTAGGTTTGACAGTTCAGAAATTCAAAGAATAGGTGAACATGTTCTCTCTAGGAAAAATAATGGTGGATAAGTGGGCATCACTGAAGAAAGCTGAACCAAATAATCCTGTGGGGAAGGAAATATTGGGGGGGAAAATAACGAGAATAGCAAGTCTCAACTTCAACTTCCAGCTACAAAAATTAACTAATTATTTGGCTCTTGACAACATCCCTTTCACTATCTTCTGGGCGGAAAACTTGCCAATAATTCACAATCCAGTTGCTTCAGTCTCAAAATCACTCTTCTAACTCTCCTTGGTCCACTATTAACCATTCTCACCCAAAGAATGATTGCAGGAATACCCTCGCTGCACTCCCTACTTCCAGCCTACACCCCCTGCAATTTCTTCTTTCCATTGCCTTTGGGATAGTTTTCCTAAGACACTATTTGTAACATAACATCTTCAAACTCTAAAACCTCCAGTGGATCCCCATTTATTTCCAAGTAGAGCCTCAACATTTCAAAGTGCTTCATCCAAGCAATTAAGTCATTCAACAAAATTTTATTGAGCGCATATTATGTACCAGTCTCTATGGTAGATAGTAGGGTTACAATGGTGAGCAAGATAGACATGATCCATGCCCACATGGATTATAAGGTCTACTGAGATTTTAAGGTCTTCCATAACCTCATAGTTATCGAAACCAAAAAACCAAACCCATTGCCATCAAGTCAATTTCCAACTCATAATGACCTGCTAGGACACAATAGAACTGCCCCACAGGGTTTTCAAGGCTGAAATCTTTGAGGAAGTAGATTGCCACATCTTTCTCCCTTGGAGTGGCTAGTGGGTTCGAACCGCTGACCTTTCAGTTAGCAACCGAGTGCTTTAACCACTGCACCACCAGGGCTCCTTCTTAGTTATCGAGTGCTGCTATAACAGAAATACCAAAAATGGATGGCTTTAACAAACAGAAATTTATTTTCTCACAGTTTAGGAGGCTAGAAGTCTACATTCAGAGCGCTGGCTCTAGGGGGAAGGCTTTCTCTCTCTGTTGGCTCTGGAGGAAGGTCCTTGTGTCTTCAGCTTCTGCTTCCTGGTTCCTTGGAGATCTCCATGTGTCTTGGCATCTCTCTTCCCCCATTTCTCCTCTGCTGGCTTGTTTAACCACTTTTATATCTCAAAAGAGATTGACTCTAGATACACTCTACACTAATCCTGCCTCATCAACACAACAAAGACAACCCATTCCCAAATGGGATTATAACCACAGGCATAGAGGTTAGGATTTAAAACACATATTTTAGGGGGACATAATTCAATCCCTACCACTATGATCCCCTACAGCATCTCCAGTTACTCGCTAAGTAAATGCTCTGCTGTTGGACAGGCTACTTTCTCCCTTTGTTTCTCAATAATAGCATGTTTCCAGCCTCCCTACCCTTGCTCATTCTCAGTACTCTTCCCAAATACCCTCCTCCTCACCCAAATTAACTCATACACCGCCTCCTCCTGAAATGTTCTCCAGTGACTTCAACCCACATTGATCTCCTCCTTCCCTGGACTTCTGTAGCATGTATTTTAAGAACCACCTATTTTTACTTCATATGCTGCTTTGTGTTGCTATTTAATGGTTTTGTGTATGTGTTTCTTACGTCCCCAACTGACTGTCAGAAAACTTGGGTAATCTCTGAATACTTGTTGAGTTGATTCTGGAAGAGTATTACAGAATGTATACTACACCAGACACCATGCTGGTAAAATAGAGAGGTCCCAGAATGGAGTGCCTTTCTACGTTTATCCTTGTAAATAATATCCAGTCCTTTTCTCAAACTGCCACAATAGCTCTGGTCCTTATAACTTCACATGAGAACTACAGATACTGTGCAAAAGCCTATCAATGAACAGATCTTGCTCTTGTCCTTAAGATACTTAGACTATACAGAAGCATGAAAGCAATGGTAATATATACTGCTAAGTATAATTATAAGTCTGAAACAAGGCACAATCTTAGTTTGCTAGTGCTGCTGTAACAGAAATATACCCAAGTGAGTAGCTTTAAAGAACAGAAATTTATTTTCTCACAGTTCTGGAGGCTAAAAGTCCAAATCAGGGTCTGGGCCATGTCAATTCCTTCCTTATCGGTAGTCCCAGGAGATCCTTGGTTCCTTGGTGATCTTCACATAGCATGTCTTTCCCATGTGAGCATGTCTCTGTGTCTAATCTGCTCTTCTTATACCTCAGAAATGATTAGATTTAGAACCCACTTTACCTGGTTGAGCTAATTAACATAACAAAGAAAACCCTATTTCCAAACAGAATTACATCCACAGGGCGGGGGGTGGGGGTGGTGAGAGGCACATTTAATCCACAACAGGCAGCTAACACCTAACACAATACTGTTAGGCACACAGCAAGTACTCAGTACCTGACTGACTGGCAGGTTGGAAAATGGTAAATTTATCATCAAAGATGATCTTTGGCTAAAGAAAATGTTTCCCAATGAATTTAGCTTTAGTCTTCTTCAGGTTTAGTTATCAGTTCAAATTTTATATATATATATACGTATATGTATATATATATATATATATATATATATATACACGTATATGTATATATATATATATATATATATATGTACTTACACATACATATGTGCATAATCTCTACCTATAATCTTAGAAATCTGAAACCAATTCTTCCAACCATACAGTAATCAAGTTCCTGTTAGTAGTTTGAATCTCCTAACAAACCTTACATCTAAAGTAACTCAGAATACTTTAGAAATTATTGTACAAGCAAACTGTAAAGTGCAAGGAATTTTAGGAGAACTGTTAAGTGCCACTTCTTAAAATCAAGAAATAAAGTATAGTCTATTGTTTCAAACTATAAAGAGAAGTCTATGTGGACGAAAGAAAAGAAACAAATTCCAGTCTGTGTATGAAAAAAGACAAGTTACTGTCTGACTCTTGCCAAAAATATCCTTTCAACTTCTAATGGAAGGAAAATCAGTATACATCACTATTGTTTTCTAATCTTTATTGATTTTTTAAATGATTGAATATGGATTCTTATACCCACAGCTTTTCAATTGCTGACTCACCATCATTTCCCATTCTGAACCTTACTTCTCAGAGTAGTGTGAGAATAATTCTACTTTCCACATAGCTTCAAGTAAAAAAAAAAAAAAAAAAAAAAGACTGAACTATTCAATAATTTTTTCAGCAAATACCTATATAGTAATAATAATAAAAACCATTGCTGTCGAGTCCCCATAGGGTTTCTAAGGAGTGGCTGATGGATTCAAACTGCCGACCTTTTGGTTAGCAGCCGTAGGTTTTAACCACTTGCCTCCAGGGCTCCACCTATATAATACCTTCCACATAATAGGCAATGAGAAAGGTATGGTAAACAAGTTAGATGAGATCCCTGCCCACGTGACATTCCAGTAGGGCAGTCAGACAACATACAAGATGGGGAAGCTAACTCTGAGACTCTTCATTAAGCCAGGCCACTAGGGGGAGTCAAAATGACCCGGGCTCAGTAGCATCTCCTGGTTCCCAAGAGAAGCAAACACATTCTTTTTTGATAAAAGTACCCCAGTTTAGATCCCTAGGATCCCAGATTAAATAAAAATCAACAAAAAAGGAGATCATAATCAAAGATCATCAGTTTCCTCATCTGAAAAATGAGGATAATAGTTGCTTCATCTTTAGGATCTTTTAAGAGCTAAATGATATAATGCATGTTGAATGTATAACCAGAATCTAGCATAAGATATATACTTAATAAAAGTTAGCTATTACTTGCTAGATTCAAAATGCACATAATAAAAATAATATCCACCTCACAAGTTTATTGTGAGGCGCAAGTACAATATTGTGTGTGAAAGAACTTTTCAATATAACCCATTCATTGTACAAATGCTAATTATTTACCTGGTTTAATGAACGCTTTCTCTGGATCCTACCTCTCTACAACCCTTTACCAAATCCAGCTGTCGAGTCGATTCTGACTCATAGCAACGCCATAGGGTTTCCAAGGCTGTAAATCTCTACGGAAGCAGACTGCCACATCTTTCTCCCACGGAGCCACTGGTGGTTTCAAGCCACCGACCTTTCAGTTAGCAGTGGAGTGCAGTAACCACTGCATCACTACGACCCATTAGAGTCCTATTTTTCATCTAAGGAGCTTCTGAACTGAAGCATGAAGATAACCAAACTGTCCCCCACTTCCATTCTGAAATCTGTGTTCCGTTCATCTCAGCCTCCTAACTGTTCCCACACTTAGAAATTTAAATGATCCCATGACTAAAATGGCTGTCTGAAGCAGAGTAGACTGCAGTGTTCGATGTCAGCCAGCTTCCTGGGAATTGTGTTCTGAATGGTTTCATTTTATCCTTTAAAAAAAAAAAAAAAAATTGCCATCAAGTCGATTCGGACTCACAGGGACCCTATAGGACAGAGTAGAACTGCCCCACAGGGTTTCCAAGGAGTGCCTGGTGGATTCGAACTGCCTACCTTTTGGTTAGCAGCCAAGCTCCTAACCACTCTGCCACCAGGATTTCCTTCTATCCCTTAGTAAATAGTAAATGCTTTCCTTATTATGCGAGGCCCTAGCATAATGAAAATGTTAGTTTTAAGCAGAGGGGTAGAGCCTGGTCATGAAGCATACTGGAGAAATCTCAGAGAAGTTGGCAGTAACTTGAGGAAAACTGAGAGAAAAATTGGACTGAAAAACGAGAGATCACATCAAAACACAGTAATGAGTCATCTAGTCCAGATTCAGGCCAGAATATGAAATTTGAAGGGTCTCCAGTTCAGACCTGAGGGCCAGTGGAAGGGTTTGGTACACAGTGGAGATGTTAAATATTTCAGATGTAGTCTCAGTCATCAAAGGGAATCAGTACAAGGGAATCAAGACAGACATAAGAACAGATTCTAGTCCCTGGCAGAAGTTAGGCAAAAAAAAAAAAAACTAGCTGTCCAAAGGTCTCCACGCCCAGGAACCAGTGCCCTAAGAAAAACTAAGAAACACAAGAGTATTCAAGCATCTTCAGAAGAAGAGATTTGGATGTTCAATGGAATATTTGAGAGATGGGGAGTGGCTAGTGGTTAATCTCCAAGGACTAGTGATCTACTGCTGGTTGGTGTCTCTTTAGTTCCAGAAGAAAGGTGAGGAATCCAAAAAATAGATGACTGGATGCTTATTCCAAATACCATAGAGAGGCCAGGAAGGGAACATTTGCCACAAAGTTCTCACTGTTCTGCTTCACCTTAATGAATATATGGGATTACTGAAGACAAATATCTTACAAGGCCTCTCAGTCATTGTTTAGATACATTCAATCACACCAAAAGGAATCTATAACCTAACAATGGCACTGCCGCATATATTATTGATCTGCTCCATCTGTCTCCATACTGCAGTATAGGAGATTCTCAAGTGGCATGAAGGAACATGTGTAGTTTGTAACTGAACTCCAGTTCTGACATTTATATTGGCCTAAGGAAAGTTCCTAAGCAATGAGACTTCAACACCATATATTACAAAAGTTAGAATAGAAACTTCTAATACAAATAATATTCCTTATGTAGGCAGAGAACTCTTGCTGACAGTCAATGGAATGCCAACTATTGATGAGAAGATTATGTCAGTGTTATGATTTGCGTGCAGATTCAAACCAGTGATGTACAAAAGTAAAAGTCACCTTAAAGGAGTATAAAGCTCTAGTTTACATAAGCTGGCACAGGTGATCTTGACACCACACGACTGTGAAGTCCCAAATTATATAACACTGAGAGAGTGTGAAGCCAAGAGCCTTAGGATGCTGCAGGGTGCTTCAGAGGACCCATAAATGGTCATAAGTATGAGGTGGAAAAATATCCATTTTTGCTGCAGGTAAACTCATTAGGGAGCTCCTTCCATGATACCTTTTCCTTCAGCACTCTCAAAATTTCATGCCATTGTCTTTTTCCATACTTTCTGTTGAAAAAACTGCAGTCAATCTTACTGTTGTTTGCTTTCTTCTGGCTGTTTTTAAGATTTTTCTTCATCTTTGGTTTTCAACAATTTGGCTATAATATGCCTATGTGTGATTTTATTTTGTTTTACCCTACTTGGGGTTCATGGATCTTTTTTAGTCTATGAGTTAATGTCTTTGCATATTTCTGCCACCTCATTCTCTCTTCTCCTCTCTCCTCTCCCTTCCCTTCTTTCCCCTCCCCTCCCCTTCTCTCTCTCTCTCTCTCCACTTATAAATGTGTTGGACTATTTGTCTGTCTCACATTTCTCTTATGCTTTGTTTGTTTTCTTCCATGTTTTTTTTCTCTTTCTGTTTCAGTTTGGATAATTTCTATTGACCTGTCCTCAAATTCACTGTCTTAGCTGTGTCCTGTTTAACAATTAAACTCAAAGTGTTCTCAATTTCAGATCATGTATTTTTCATTTCTAGAATGTGCATATGATTCTTTTTCATAGATTCTAATTCTCTGTTGAATTTATCTATCTTTGTATCCATTTTTCCATATTTTCTCTATTTTCCTTTAACTTATTAATCATGGTTATTTTTTAAGACCTTGTCTGTTAACTCCAATATATAAACCATCTGTGGCTTTACATATACCGTCTGCTTTTGTCTTTATGGTTGGCCACATTTTCCCATCTCTTCACCCATTTTGTAATATTGATTGCATACCAGACATTGCATATAAAATAATTCAGAGGCTGTAGAAGATGTCATCTTCCATCAAATAGGCAGATCACCTCAACCCAAATAAGGACTTCTCTTTGCCCCTCTTCCTCAGGTGTGGCAACTCTTAGCTTTCAACCGACAGCCTGCTGGGTCTCTGTCTCTTCAGGCCTGAGAGATTGCAGTTCTTCCCTTCAGAGGTTTTGAATTTAGCTTTTGGCCTCTTACCCCATGCAGCAGCTTCAATATTTAGCAAATGTCTTGAGGGAGAAACTGTATATTTGTGACAGGATCCCTCCCTTTAGTGGGACTTTGTTTCCAAAGAACCATGAAACAGTGGGATATTTCACTCTGTCTTTTAGAAGCTTCTAGCTGAGCCAGCCAGCTTCCTGCATCACCCAGGAACCAGCAAATGCTCCTTTGTTTGGTTCTAGTTTACTGTTTGTCAAGCCAGCCTCACAGGACCACCAAAAGCCCCACCGTGTCTCTTTTCCCTAGAGGCAGCCCCTCTTCCTAGGCCAAGCCTGATTTTTAGTCCTCACCCAGATGGGAAAATACCCCCAGGAAAGAAAATGGCCAGAGATTGTCAGCTCACCCTGTGAAGGGTTCTTCTCTCTCTGGAATTTTAGGTCACACAGTACACATTGTTTCCACAGCTCTCCTATGTCTTTTAAATCATGATTTTTGTAACATCCATTTTTTTGCTAGTTGTTATGGCAAGAGCACTGACCTAACACGACCTACCATTCTCCTTAGAAGCAGAAGTCAGAGATCTGCCTGTAATATTGTTGTCAACATGTTATTTGCCAAAGTTGAGATCTCTGGCATGAAATCCCGGGATCCAACAAGATAGGCAGATTGTCTTCAAGAATCTTTCTACTGCAACCTTGCTTTCTGCTCCCACCGCTGCACTGATACTACATAATAAGATCACCATTGGTTGTCTCTATCTTCACAAACTCATCTCTCATTATTCCTTACATCCTGCAACCATTCTTCCCCTTCCTCCTCTCATTCGCCCCCCCGAACACACACACATGCACACACCTACACAAAAATACACACATGCTATATTTCAGCAATACCAAACTACTTGTAGTTCCTCCAAATGAATCAAGATGTTTCCTCTACCGGATGCTCTCTCCTTCCTTATTCTCATAGTTAACTCTTTTTCATCTTTCAAGGGTCTACTCAGGCTTCACTCTACAGGAAGCTTTCTTCTCTGACACAATTCATTGTTCTGTGTAATCCTATCAGAGTGCCACATTGTGTTGAAGTGACCTGTTCACTGATAAGATTCTCCCCTCCACCACACCCCCATCTCACAAAACATGCTCCTTGAGATCAGAAACTGTGCCTTCTGGGTGTGTTTGTCGCAGGCACCCGGTGCAGTGTTTGTTACTGATGTTAGTTGGACTGTACTGTCTCTAGTGTGCCATGTCACATTTTGTCCCAGGATGGTTAGTTAATAGCAGGACCATTAGAAGCCCCATCTGCCAGAGTTGTCTGGCACTGATTTTTTTAAGCTGTATTTCCTGAGGTCTCACTAATGCCAGAATATGAAGAAAGTAATCATTTCCCTCTGACTTAAGTGGAATCGCCAATGATTCATTCTTTCCTCAATCAATAACAATAGCTAACACTTACATAACTCTTACTAGGTGTCAGGTACTTTACATGTATCATCTTACTTCATCTTTATAACCACTTTTGAGGTGGGCACTACTGTGACTCTCATTTCACAGAGGGGGAAACTGAAGCATAGAGAGGTTGTATAAGTGGCAAGCAGTAACTTGGGTATAAGCCATCTGGTTCCCAAGACTAACCAGGAACCACTATGCTATATCGTGTGCCTTCTTGATTCCTTGCCCTTTTTTTCTTAAATTTTTAATCACATAAGTAGTATATCAATGCATTCACATTGTAAAAAATTCCGAAAGAAAGCAGAAGTCCACTTTAATTCATCTTCCACCCATCCTTCCAGATAATCTTTCTGTGTTTACATATATACATATATTGTGTGTGTGAATACACACAGAAATATGTAAATTTTGTGTAATAGGATTATGCTTTATTTTTCTAAAGATTGCTCTTTTCATTTAACAATTTGTCTTAAAGATCTTTACATATTAACACAAACATTGTTATTTGTTGCCACTGAGTCGGCTCTGACTCATGGTAACCCAATGTACAGCAGAATAAAATGTTGCCCGATTCTAACTCACAAAAGGAAAGAAAAAAAAAAGACCAGACTTACTGGCCTGATAGAGACTGGAGAAACCCCGAGAGTACGGCCCCCAGAAACACTTTTAGCTCAGTAATGAAGTCACTCCTGAGGTTCACCCTTCGGCCAAAGGTTAGACAGACCCATAAAACAAAACAAAAGGGGCACACCAGCCCAGGAGCAAGGACTAGAAGGCAGGATAGACAGGAAAGCTGGTAATAGGGAACCCAAGGTCAAGAAAAGGAGAGTGTTGACATGTCATGGGGCTGGTAACCAATGTCACAAAACAGTATGTGTACTAATTGTTTAATGAGAAGGTAGTTTGTTCTGTAAACCTTCATCTAAAGTACAATTAGAAAAAAAAAGAATAAAATGTTGCGCAGTCCAATGCCATCTGTACAATCATTAGAATGCTCAAGTCCATTGTTGCAGCCACTTCGTATTTTAAGTGTCTTCTAACCTAGGGGGCTCATCTCCCAGCACTATAGTGGACAATATTCTGTTGTGATCCATAGAGTTTTCATTGGTTAATTTTCAGAAGTAGATCACCAGGCCTTTCTTCCTAGCCTGTCTTAGTTTGAAAGCCCTGCTGAAATCTGTTCACCATGGGTGATCTTACGGGTATTTGAAATACTGGCAGCATAGCTTCCAGCATCATAGCAACACACAAGCCACCATAGTATGACAAACTGACATATGTGTGATTGATCAATACATATAGATATGGATGTATTCCATAGAATGGCTGTATTAGAATTTAGCTAACCATTTTCTTTTATTGGTCATTTATGTTGTTCTGATTTCACTATTACAAACAATGCTGCCTTGAATATCCTTTGAACATGTCTCTTTATGCTTGTTTGCAAATACATGTCTAGGAAAGATACTTATAAATAAAATTGCTGGGATGAAGGCTGTGTTGTTTCTTTTTCAATGGTGATTTATAAACTTCCCTCTAATGAGGCTATCTGGAGCTCTGGTGGTGCAACCCAGCCTGAAGCTTGGCTACTAACCAAAAGGTCAGTAGTTTGAATCCACCAACCACTTCTTGGAAACATATGGGGCAGTTCTACTCTGTCCTATAGGGTCGTTATGAGTTGAAATCAACTTGAAGCCAACGGGTTTGGGTTTGTTTGTTTTTTTAAAATGAGGCTATATGTTTTATTATTTTGTCATTCACAGATTAAAACGGTTGTGGCTACAGTGTTTCCAGGAAAACAATTCTGTGTATGAGCACAGCTCACACTCCTAACACATGAAGGAGAGCCAAGGCCTTCTGTCCTCACCACCTCATTTTCAGGAAAGAAGAGTTTTGATATGAGTCATGAAACAGTGTCCTTGAGAACACACAATGAGATTCCCAAAAAAGAAGGCAGCAGGCAAGAGGGAAGTGAAACTTTCCATGGGAAAAAAATAAAGTGGGTCAAAGATTCTTTATCTTTTTGAGTGCCTCTTTTCCGTATTTTGTGGCCTGTGTGGTAAGACAAGGCCTAACAGGTCCCTTTGCCCCTGAACTGCTCTAATCCCTTAAGGAGAAGAGGGCAAGAGATCAGAGGATGGGGACTGAAGATTTAGCTAGCAGTGGCATTTCTTGGAATGTCCCTTGTACCTCAATTCCTCAGAACCCCAGAAAGGTCTCAGGGGTAGGTGGCTAGTGGCTGTTGAATGTGCTGTATCACAACCACTTCTCATGAGATACAGGCAAGTATTTGACAAAATTAGCCTTTTGGTGGGGAAAGCTTTTTCCTAGGCAGGAAAAAAAAGTCCTGATCTGTAACATTTGCAGATTCCTGTGGTGTAAATACTTACTGCATGCTGATTTTAAGCTACCAACATCTCTTCACTGAACTTGAAATTGGAAAGCGAGGCACCCAACTGGCTCTCGAGTACCATCGCTCTCGGGCCTCAGCACACCACTGCCAGTGACAGGAAGTGTGAGATGAAGGCAGGTGATTGAATTTGTCCATATGCAGGACATCAGTGGCCTTAATTAGCAGCCCTGGCGGCACAACAGTTAAGCGCTTGACAGTTTGAACCCTGGCTCCGCAGGAGAAAGACCTGGCAATCTGCTTCCACAAAGACTACAGCCAAGAAAACCCTATGGGGCAGTTACATGGGGTCTGTTACATGGGGTCACTGTGAGTCATAATCAACTCAGTGGCACCCAACCAAAACAGCAACCTCAGTGAGAGTTATTTTTTGACTATGAGGGCAGGAGTTAGATTACCATGGGCTGTTGTTAGCTGCTGTGGAGCTGGCCCTTGACTCATGTTGTCCCATGCATAATGGCTAATTTTTGGAAGTAGATCACCAGGCCTTTCTTCCTAGTCTGTCTTAGTCTGGAAGCTCTGCTGAAACCTATTCGGCATTGTAGCACCATGCAAACCTCCAATAACTGATCGGTGGTGGCTAGGCATGAGGTGCACTGGGCCAGGAATCGAATCCAGATCTCCCACATGGAAGGTGAGAATTCTACCCCTGAGCCACCTCTGCCCCCTACAGTGTGGATATTGGAGAGCAACGGAGGTAAGAAAGGAAAGACAATGTACAACTTTGCTAAAGAAATGGGTGGTAGCTGGAGAGAGAGGAGTTAAGAGAAAAAATGAAATAAAGCTCAGTGCAATTAAGAGTGTTGCATAAGAATGCATCAAATAAGTGGTAGGGCTGGGATTTGAACCCAGGTTTGTTTGACTCAAAGCCTGTGTCTTGTTCAGAGTTTCCTGGACCACAGAGAAAAAAATTTTGTAAGCTTCCTAAGCATAGAATCAAAGTTTTTTTTTTTAATGCTACTCTGTATTTTCCTACTTTTTGTTAAGAGAATAAATTGTTTTTATAATCATAAAAATACTTAAAAGGTTTGTATTTGTAGAATAACTACTGGAATAAAGCAAAGTATATGAAAACTATCGAACAATTCCACAGAAATAGCAGCTAACCAAACAGCGCCACCTAGTGCAAAATTTATTTCCCAGATAAATATTTAAACTTCTATTCCATTTTACAGCTTATAAATCAACACACATTAAAATATCTGTGAACTAAAATACCTAAAGGTGTGATCTTCAAAACTCATGTTCATAGATCCTAATCCTTAAGTGCCTTCACAACATTAGATATGGGCAGGGACTGTGTGCTATGTTTTGTGTAGTGCTAAATACATTGCCACAGCTCAAAAAATGATAGGAACCAGAAAGTGATGTAACTTTTCTGTAAAAATTGAAGGTTCTTGTATTGAAATAGGGGATTATTATTATGCTTCTCTAGAGTACCAAAAAAACAAACCAAACTCGTTGCTGTGAAGTCAATTCCAACTCATTGCAACCCTATAGGACAGAGTAACACTGCCCCTTACGGTTTCCAAGGCTGTATGTAATCTTTATGGGCACAGACGGCCACATCTTTCTCCCATGGAGTGGCTGATGAGCTCCAACCGCCGACCTTTCAGTTAGCAGCCGAGCTCCCTCTAGAGTACAGCATGTAATAACGAAATGAGCTCCTTAGGGATTTTACTGGATCTCATAGGGATGTTTTCCCCCTTGACCTCTGTGATAGAACGAGCATTTTTAGTAGAATGGGTGAGGATGGGGTCAGGAGGGAGTGGACAAAGATGTGATAGATAATTGAGACACTGTTTTTGTAAAACTCTAATTATACGTGTGTAAATACAAGGTTAGTGCTGTATCTTTGGGTTACAGTATTAAACTGTTATAATGACAATAGTTTTGAGTGAATTCAAAACCTCATACAAATGGAAATAGTTTTTAAAAAGCATCAATACAATGATTTCTTTTTAATGCCTAAATTTAATAGGATTATAATTAGTTTTGAACACATTCAAAATTTATCTGTCTTCTGTGAAATTTTCATTTATATAATTTTTTATTGTGATTTAGGCGAAAGTTCACAGAGCAAATTAGTTTCTTATTAAAGAGTTAATACACAAATTGTTTATATAATTTTTAAAACTGTTGTTGTTAGGTGCCATGGAGTTGTTTCTGACTCATAGTGACCCTATGTACAACAGAATGAAACACTGCCAGGTCCTGCACCACCCTCATAATCGTTGCTATGTTTGAGCCCACTGTTGCAGCCACTGTGTCAATACATCTTGTTGAGAATCTTCCACTGACTCTCAACTTTACCAAGCATGATGTCCTTCTCCAGGGACTGGTCCCTCCTGATAACATGTCCAAAGCACGTGAGACAAAGTCTCACCATCCTTGCTTCCAAAGAGCATTCTGGCCGTACTTCTTCCAAGACATATTTTTTTGTTCTTCTTGGAAGTCCATAGCATATTCAATATTCTTCACCAACACCATAATTCAAAGGCATCAATTCTTCTTTGGTCCTTATTCATTGTTCAGCTTTTGTATGCATATAAGGCGATTGAAAATATCATGGCCTGGGTCAGGCACACCTTAGTCCTCAAAGTGACATCTTTGCTTCTTTTTTTAATTAGCGTTATTAAAAGATGGAGAAGTAGTACAGCATTAAACTTGGATTTACAGAGCAGCTCCCGTGAAATGATTTGATGAGACTGCCACCTACAGGTAACAAAAGCAGAATGGAGCTAAAACGTACTTCTCACCTACCACGTATCAGATGTTGTATTAAGAAAAATGGTAGAGTTGCAAGACAAAATACAGAAAGCCCACTTAAATTTGAATTTCAGTTAACAACCAATAATATTTAGTACAAGTATGACCCAAATATTGCATGGGACATAAACCTATATTAAACAATTATAAATTGTTTATCTGAAATTCAAATTTAACTGGCCATCCTGTAGTTTTATTTGCTAAATCTGGAAATCCTTAAAAATGGAGATAATAATGCTGATCACACACTGCTGCTTACAAGCTTTCTGTGGTCTCTCGTGGGCCTGAGGATAAGGCATATCAGACCAGTCATGTCTCAACGCCCACCTCCCTCCTCCCTGCCTCAGCACCAGCCACAAAGAGCTGTTTTTAGTTTCCCACTGACATCAAAATTTTTCTTTTGCTGAGGCAGTTCCGTCTGCCTGGAACACAGAGGTTCTTGGTTTCTGCCTTTTTGTATTATTTATAATTTTATTACATAGTCACATCTTACCTTCAGACTTTTTAAATGAATGATAAAATTATAATAGCAGGCCCTAAACATATACACAAGGAGCCCTAGCGGCCCAATGGTTATGTGCTCAGCTGCTAACTGAAAGGTCAACGGTTTGAACCCACCAGCTGCTCTTCAGGAGAAAGAAGTGGCAGACTGCTTCTGTAAAGATTACAGCCTTGGAAACCCCATGGGGCAGTTCTAGAACTCTGTCCTATAGGGTCGCTATGAGTCAAAGTAGACTTAACAGCAGTGGGTTTGGTTTGGTTTGGTACACACACACACACACACATACATTCAACTAAATTGATTTAGAATTGAAATTTCTCTAAGGGAAATTCCTTTTTGTTTAAACTAGCAGTATGTGAGCAACTTAAAATCCATGATGTATTGAGGTCTTGCTAAGCAGACCTACCAAACAATCAAGGAGAAAATAAACTTATAAGAATGTGGACTTTGTGGTCAATTCAAAACCTGGGTCCACAGCTCCCTGGAGGGCTTTAAACCAAAACCAAACCTGTTGCTGTGGAGTCCGACTCATAGCGACCCTATAGGACAGAATAGAACTGCTCCACAGGGTTCCCAAGGCTATAATCTTTAGAGAAGCAGACTGCCACATCTTCCTCCTGCAGAGTGGCTGGTGGGTTCAAACCACCAACCTTTTGGTTAGCAACCGAGCACTTAACCACTGTGCCATCAGGGTTCATGGACTGGGATCCACAAAGTCTCTCAAATTGTAATCAAAACTGTGTATGTATGTAAATGATGTGGCAGGAGCATCTGACCCCCTCTATCTTCATGAGGGGGAGAGAGAATCATCATCAGCATCAGCCCAAGGCTGACTCCTATGAGGCAGAGGTCAAACATACCACCACCCTTCAACCTTTTTACCAATTCTGACACCAGCCATCCCTCCCATGGCAGTCTCTACTTCTCTGCTGGATTCCATAATTTGTTTCTGGCCACACAGAACTCACAGACCATACTCACGGTTATGGGGTTTATTAGGGAAGTAATAGGTTACAATTCATGATCAGGAATGACTCAGGATATAGTTCTTTGGTCAGGACAGCTCCTCAGCCGTGCCTGTAGCAGGCCTCTCTCTGGCCCTCAGACCTTCAGCCCTGTAATGGTTAAGATTGTGTCCATGATTCTCAGTGTTTTGGCAGTTGTATAATGTTGTGATCATGTCCCTGTTGAAATTTGATAGTGATCACCCCCATGATGGAATCTGCTGAGTGGTACTGGCGGGGGCGGGGGCCTGTGGTGGCTCACCGCCCCCTCAGCCTTCATCTCCCCGCTGTCCTCCACCTACTTACTTCCCGCTCGCCTTGCCAGGGCTTTTGCTGGTTCCGGATGCTGCAGCTGGCTCCGGTTCCTCTGGACTCCAGTTCTTGGGACTTGGACTGGCAGCTTGCCAGTGGTCCTGCCTGCCAATCTTGAGATTCATAGATCCTCACAGCCTGCAGCCACTGCTCTCCGGCCTGCAGATCTTGGGTTTGCCAACCCCTACGGCTACGTGATCGAGAGAATCCTCTTTCCTGCCTCACAGACTTGGGACGTATAGCCTCTAAGGGCAGTGTGAGCCATTTCCTTGATATAAATCTCTCTTTATACATACATATATATGTGTATATATATGTGTGTGTATATGTGTGTATGTATAAATATATAAATATATATATATATACGTTTTGGTGATTTTGCTTCTCAACCCAGCCTAAGACAAGCCCCTTGGCCCAGCCTCTGCCTTGCTCTGGTGTTACAAAGCTCTTCAGCTCCACCATGAAGTGTGCGGGGGCACCCCACTCCACCAGTAAGCCTTGGCCCAAAGGCTCTCAGCTCTCTCACTCCTTGGGTCCTCAAGCCTAACTCCACCAAGTGCCTGGAGGCACCCCGCTCCGCCAGCAAGCCTCCTGCCTGAAGATGCTCAGCTTCCTTGCTCCGTGGGCCAGGAAGCCAACTACGCCGTCTCCTGACAGTTTCTTGGTTCTGCTGCTGTCGGTTTTCTGCCACGCCTGCAGCCGCTTCTCACAGTCTTGCGCCATCTCCGATGTTACAGTTGTCTCCTGGGTTTATGAGGTTCTCCGTGCAGGGACCCTGGGTCAAAAGGACACTTCCAATCCTGGCTCTTCTTTCTCGGTGGTAGTGAGGCTTCCCCTCTGCTCTGGGATTGGCTTTAAGCCTAGCAGATGGCAAAACTAATTCCCTCGTTAGGGTTCCATACACTTATTTGCACGGTCCTACCCCCACAAGGGTGCCATGTACCTTATTTGCAAGTTGTCCAATCCCCTTGGTGAGTCACAAGCACCTTATTTGCATAGCCCCACCCAATCATTTGGTGACAGTTACAAGAACATGGCCAGAAAGTCCATATAAAAGTGATCCATTGCACCACAGTATATGTGTATATGTGTTTGCATCTGCATTTTTCAGGAGTTTTCATTTGATTCTCAGAGGGATCAATAACCCCAAAAGGCTAAAGAACCTCTGTTTTACGAAATGATTTTTCCTTATTTTGACTGTATTTCTCTGACAAGCCATGCTCTGCTTAAAGAAGCCTCTCCTGGTATCTGGTTTAAAAACTTTAAATATAAGGAATTATGCAGATTTTTAAGCTACTTTTCTTTCAAAAGATATAAGTGAAAAAGAATATGAAAAGAGAATATAAGGAATAAACAAATATCTCAGGAATCCTAGTCAAAGAAATCAAATCTGAAAGGATCTATATTAAACTGTTAGATCCTAGATGCTACCATCAGAAAACTTAAGAGATAGTAGCTCTGATCTTTAATCTCAATATTTCTAATGTAATAACATATAAAATTTGTTGAACACTTATATGCCATACACTGTTCCAATAAGCATTTACAACTATTAACTTATTTAATCCTTTTAACAACTCTATAATCCCCACTATAAAAACGAGGACTCAAACAGAGGTTAAGCAAATAGAGGTTAAGAAACTTGCCCAAGGACACAGTGCAAATGGTGGAGGTAGGTTTTGAATCAGCCACAAAGTCCACATCCTTATATGTTTTATCTTCTTCTGCACTGCTTAGTAGGCCCACTTAGTAAGATCTCAATACATCATAGAACTTTCAGTCAAAAGGCATCAAGATTAGAGAAGTGAATAACAGAAGATGTATCCTTCTACAAAACTTGTTCCATGTGGCTCCTGTGACACCACTCCTTCGTGGTTCTCCTCCCACTTTCCTGGCCACTGCCTCTCAGTCTTTTTGCTGGAGTCTCCTCTTCTCCCTGTTCATCCTCAGACCTCTTCCTCTTTCCATCTACATTCACTTAGGTAACCTAAACTAGTCCCATGGTTTTAAATACTTTCCATATGTTGATGTTTTTCAACATATTTCCAGCCTGGCTCTCTCCCCTGAATTTTACATTTGTATATTCAGCTGCCTTCTCAACATCTTCACTTAAGGGGCTAATCAACATCTCAAACTAAACATGGCCAAAATGAACTCCTGGTTCCCCTCCCTAAAGACTCCCACAGTCTTCCCCATCTCATTAAATGGCCACCCCATTCTTCGGTTACTCAGTACAGAAAAACCTTGGAGGCATCCTTGACTGTTCCCCCTTCTTTACACCCGTATCAAATCTATCAGCAAATTGGGTCAGCTTAACCTTCAAAACATGTCCAAGTCAATATATATCCAAAATCTATCTAACCTCCCTAATTGAAACCACCATGCTCTCTCACACCTGGATTAGGCCAGAAGTCTCTGTGATAACCATGAGAATGGGATTCTTAGCTCTCCACATGTGGGGAGCTTAAATGACCAGCAGTCCTTGCTGCCTGAAATCCACCACCATGTTAAAGCAAAGCTGCACTTCCCAAGGGAAGTGACTACACAAAGAAGAAACACTGGAGAAGTACCAGACTCCTCTGATGGTGACTTTGCCTCAAGGGGTCCCACTGGCCTTGCTGAACTTCCTTAGAATGGCACTGCAGTCTAAGACTCTTCCATCCAACCTTCCTTCTCTCCCTCTGTCCTTCACCTGGGTTGACCTACACTGCAGTCTGAGGGTTCTCCCAGCCTACTCTGGCACCCTCCCCATTTCCCTGCACAGGTTTCACTTGGTAAATCTCCTGGACATCTAATTCCATCTTGGCACCTGCTTCTCAGAGGACCCAGACTAACACAGTCTCCTAATTGGTCTCCTGCTTCCACAATTACACTCCTTAGACTCTCTTCACACAGCATCCAGAAGTCATCATTCTGAAGCTCAAGTTAAAGCCAAACTCCTTACCAAGGCCTTTAGGCCCTACATGATATGGCTCCTGCTTCCCTGTAGATCTCACCTCCTCTTTGCTGACTCTGCTACGGCCACACGGGCCTCCTGGCTGTTTCTTGACCCACTAAAACCAGAAAACCAGTTGCCATTGAATCAATTCCAACTCATGGTGACCCCATGTGTGTCAGAGTAGAGGTGTGCTCCACAGGATTTTCATTGGTTGATTTTTCGGAAGTAGATCACCAGGGCTTTCTTCCGAGGTGCCTCTGAGTAGACTTGAATCACGTAACCATATATTTTGGTTAGCAGCCAAGTGCAATTAACCATTTGCACTACCCAGGGCCTCTGTTTCTTGACTCACTGGGCATGGTTTCCTGCCTTTGCACTTGTCCTTCTCTCTCTCTGGAATGCCTTCTCCCAGATATCTGCATGTCTTGATCCCTCACCTCATTCAGGTCTGTCATTCACTATCCTCTTACCCTGCTTTAGTTTTTCTTCATAGCACTTATCACCATTTGATATATCCTATATCTATTTTGTTTATTTACCAACTCTCTTCCCCCTGTACAACGTAAGTGCCATGAAAACAGAAACTGTATGTTTCATGCACTCCCATATACCTAACACCTATAAAAGTACCTGGCACATAAATTTTGATAAATTTTGTTGAATGAATGAATGAATTCTTACTAAGAAAACATTTATATGGGCATATAAAATCAAAGGAATTGACAAGTATAAGTTTGATTAGGAACGTCTGAGTTTTCTGATGAGGACACAGCTAGGCACATTAGTACCATCAGCAATTGAGGGTGTATATTTTGTTTGTTTTCTTATTTTGATTATAAAAAACATGGTTGATTTTTATAAAACAAAATTCAAACTATGCACTCATCTATTTCATATAAAATATGAAACAGTGTTTTATCTAAAGTAGGCTCAACCCACACATACTTAGCTAGATTATAACCAGCAAGTGCTAAAATGTCAAGGAAGTGAAAATTGTCTTTCCATGATTCTCGGGAGAATGAGTGAATTGGGAAATAGTTGGCAAGTCTATTTTTTTTCAAGCACAGTAAGAATAAAAATACAGGGAAATATTCAAGAATCTCCTTACTACTACAGCAAATTAACTTATTGACTCTAAAAACCCATTGCCATCTAGTCAATTCTGATTCACAGCAACCCTATAGGACACAGTAGCGCTGCCCCATAGGGTTTCCAAGGAGCAGGTGGTGGATTCGAACTACTAACCTTTTGGGTAGCAGCTGAGCTCTTAACCACTCTGCCACCAGGGCTCCTATTGACTCTAATGTGGAGTAGCTGGAAATATACTTGCATTTTTGTGAGAGTTAATGAGTGTGGAAACTTTAGTACACTTGAGATCAATTTAAAAGAAAAAAAAAAAAAAGAACCACGTTCTAGTGAAACCCAAATTTACCCTCCTACTTTTCTAGCTATATTCTTAAGAAAGAAAAAAAATTAAAATAGTATATAATCACACTTTTAAAAACTGACACACAAGTAATAAGTCAAAAGGTCACACAAAATTTATCTGACATAATAGTCATGTGCATACAAATGGCAGACACTACAGCATGGAAATGGAAGTCCACAAAATGCCTTTTTGGCAATCTGCCCTTCTCTGAATACTACGTTTAGAGGCAGCAGGCAGAAATGCAGACACTAGATTCTGTTCCTGATTCACTACACAGGAAGGTCAAAATTACATTGAAATATTTAAATAATATTACTAATACCAGGTACACTATGCCGTTCTTGTCAAGTGGTTAAAAGATGCCAAGCAGAAATTACATTTCTGGCTTTACCACGAAGGTGTTGCACAAACTTGAATTAATCTTCTCAATCCTTCCAGAAATTGTGGCAAAAAGATTTAAGTATGGTCTAGAAATGCTTATACTTTACTACATAGTGGTCACAGAAATTATTTACCTTACTTGAATCTTATTCTGCCTTTCCATGGGGAAGAATGTCCTAGTTTTTGTTTTACTTTGCCTATGAAGAAAAAGAGCAAATCTAGTAAAAAATTTTAGACAGTTGCTAACACATCCTAAGTGCACTGGTGTCTAGTACAACAGCAGTCCAAGATACACTAGAATACGGTTTGACCTAATAAAAAGAACATTGAATTGAGAGTCAGGAGACCTGCATTCTTACCTAAATCGGCCACTAACTAGCTTTGTGACTCTGGGTAAGTTGCGAAAACTGTATGTTAATTATCTATTGTTGCTGAACAAAATTACCCCAAATTTAGTGGCTTAAGATAGCCAACATTTATTTATTTATTTTTTTATTGTACTTTAAGTGAAGGTTTACCGAACAGTTTCTCATTACACAGTCAGTACGCATATTGTTTTATGGCATTGGTTAACAAACCCACAACATATCAAAACTCTCCCTTCTTAACCTTGGAGGACCTTTTTTCTTCTTTGGTGAAAATATACATAGCCAAAGACACACTATTTCAAAAATTTCTACATGTACAATTCAGTAACATCAATTACATTCTTCCAGTTGTGATAGCAAACATTTGTTATCTCCCAGTTTCTGTAGGTTAGGAACTCAGAAGCAGCTTAACTGGGTGCTTCTGGCTCAGGGTCTCTCATGAGGTTTCATTCAATATGTCAGTCAGAGATGCAGTCATCTGAAGGCTTGACTGGGGCTGCAGGGTCTGTTTATAAGCTCACTCACATAACTGTCAGTAGGAGGCTTCAGTTCCTCACCATGTGGACCTCTCCGCAGAGACGTCTAAAATTTGGTAGATGGTTTCCCCCCAGAGCAAGTGATCCAAGAGTGAGGCAGCGACCAAGACAGAAGCTGCAATATCCTTTATGACCTGACCTCAGAAACAACCTACCACGCCTTCTGTTGTATTCTACTTGTCACACAGACCAAACTTGGTACATTACGGGAGGGGACTACACAGGGTTTGAATACCATTCTTACTAGGTTTCTTTTGTTAAAGCTAGGATATTGAGAAGGAATGAGACCTTGCAAATTGGACTGTGGACATATGAGTAGATTCTAGTGAAGCCGGGGACCCTGTACCCCTAAATTCTGTTGAGCCTTCTTGGCCAGCAGATGCAGCCCTTCCACCACTGTCTAAGGAAATTAGTTTCCTCTTGCCTAAAGAATCTGTAATGGCCTCCTCTGAGGTAGGTACCTTGCAAGGGATTGTTGATCCTCCTCAGGACCTACTCCTACCACTTCCCCTTATATCTAGACTTATACCTAGACTGAAGTCCTGGAAGACCCTAGAGGGTGAGATACAAAGTATGACCTATAAGGAAGTGATTGACACCAAAAGAATTACATGATCTTGCAATTTATATACACAGAAACCTAGGAAATATGTGTGGGAATATTTAAGGATCTTTCCTACATTCCACTGGATTGAGCAAAAAATTTTATACTGATTTTGAAAGTTATAATGTATATTTTTATTAATCTGTGGTTATCCAGAATTAAACACTACACTTCCCAACCTTCTTATACTAGGTGTATGTCATAGATTGAACTGTATCCCCCCAAAATATGTGTCAACTTGGCTAGGCCATGATTTCCAGTATTGTGTGATTGTCCACCATTTTGTCCTCCGATGTGATCTTCCTGTGTGTTGTAAATTCTATCTCTATGATGGTGATGAGGTGGGATTAAAAGCAGTTATGTTAATGAGGCAGGACTCAATCTACAAGATTAGGTTGCATCTTAAGCCAATCTCTTTTGAGATATAAAAAGAAAAATAAGCAGAAAGACAGGGGGACCTCATACCACCAAGAAATCAATGCCAGGAGCAGAGTGCGTCCTTTGGACCCGAGGTTCCTATGCTAAGAAGCTCCTAGACCAGGGGAAGACTGATGACAATGACCTTCCTCCAGAGCTGACAGAGAGAGAAAGTCTTGCCCTGGAGCTGGCAGCCTGAATTAGGACTTCTAGCCTATCAGACTGTGAGAGAATAAACTTCTGAAATCCATCAGCTTCCCTCTTGCTTCTGTGGCAGCTGTAGAGTTGAGTTCAGGAGATGGAGCCTGTAGTTTATGCTAATTCATCATCTTCTTGAACCAGCCTCCCAATTTCTAAACTCACTTCTCCTTGAACTTCTTCACAATATGCTTTCCTGTCTCTCTTATTGCTCTTTTTCAATGAGTTCCTGTTCCATCTCTCATTCCTTAAATATAAGGGATCCTAAAATTCATTTCCACTCTATTTTCTCTGACTATACCATCTGTTCCCAACTCTTCTGTCAGTTTGTCATGCTGTGGGGGCTTGTGTATTGCTGCAATGATAAAAGCTATGCCATTGGTATTCAAATACCAGCAGGGTTATCCATGGTGGACAGGTTTCAGTTGAGCTTCCAGACTAAAACAGACTAGGAAAAAGGACCTGGTGGTCTACTTCTGAAAAGAATTAGCCAGTGAAAACCTTATGAATAGCAGAACATAGTCTGATACAGTGCCAGAAGATGAGCCCCTCAGGCAGGAAGGCACTCAAAATACGACTGAGGAACAGCTGCCTCCTCAAAGTAGAGTCAACCTTAATTACATGGATGGAGTCAAGCTTTTGGGACCTTCATTTCCTGATGTAGCATGACTCAAAATGAGAAGAAACAGCTGCAAACATCCATTAATAATCAGAACATGGAATGTACAAAGTATGAATCTAGGAAAATTGGAAATCATCAAAAATGAAATAGAATGCATAAACATTGATATCCTAGGCATTGGTCAGCTGAAATGGACTGGTATCAGCCATTTTGAATCAGACAATCATACGGTCTACTATGCCGGAAATGACAACTTGAAGAGGAATGGCATTGCATTCATCGTCAAAAAGAACACTTCAAGATCTATCCTGAAGTACAACACTGTCAATGATAGGATAATATCCATATGCCTACAAGGAAGACCAGTCAATACAACTATTATTCAAATTTATGCACCAACCACTAACTCTAAAGATGAAGAAATTCTGCGTCTAAAACTGATCGAACATGAAATCAGGATGCATTGATAATTACTGGTGATTGGAATGCAAAAGCTGGCAACCAAGATGAAGGATTGGCAGTTGGAAAATATGGCCTTGATGATAGAAATGATGCTGGAGATTACACGATAGAATTTTGCAAGATCAATGACTTCTTCATTGCAAATACCTTTTTCAACAACATAAATGGTGACTATACACATGGACCTCACCAGATGGGATAACAGGAATCAAATCGACTACATCTGTGGAAAGAGACAATGGAAAAGCTTAATATCATGAGTCAAAAGAAGGCCAGGGACTGACTGTGGAACAGACCATCAATTGCTTGTATGCAAGTTCAAGTTGAAACTGAAGAAAATTAGAATAAGTCCATGAGAGCCAATGTACAACCTGGAATATGTCCCACCTGAATTTAGAGACCACCTCAAGAACAGATTTGATGCGTTGAACACTAAGAACCGAAGACCAGATGACTTCTGGAATGACATCAAGGATATCATGTATGAAGAAAGCAAGAGGTCTTTAAACAGACAGGAAAGAAAGAAAAGGCCAAAATGGATGTCAGAAAAGACTCTGAAACTTGCTCTTGAATGTTGAGTAGCTAAAGAAAACAGAAGAAATGATGAAGTAAAAGAGCTGAACAGAAGATTTCAAAGGGCGGCTCGAAAAGACAAAGTAAAGTATTACAATGACAGGTGCAAAAAACTGGAGACAGAAAACCAAAGGGAAGACTACAATCAGCATTTCTCAAGCCAAAAGAACTGAAGAAAAAATTCAAGCCTTGAGTTGCAATATTAAAGGATTCTACAGGGAAAATATTAGATGACACAGGAAGCATCAAAAGAAGATGGAAGGAATACACAAAGTCAACTATACCAAAAAGAATTGGTGGACATTCAACAGTTTCAGAAGGTAGCATATGAGCAGGAATCAATGGTACTGAAGGAAGAAGTTCAAGCTTCACTGAGAGCATTGGCAAAACAAGGTTCTAGGAACTGATGGAATACCAATTGAGATGTGTCAACAAATGAATGCAGAGCTGGAAGTGCTCACTCGTCTATGCCAAGAAATTGGGAAGACAGCTACCTGGCCAAACGACTGGAAGAGACCCATATGTATGCCTATTCCAAAGAAAGCTGATCCAACCTAATGTGGAAATTATTAAACAATATCATTAATATCACACACTGGTTACATTTTGCTGAAGATCATTTAAAAGCAGTTGCAGCAGTACATGATAGGGAACTGCCAGAAATTCAAGCCAGATTCAGAAAAGGACGTGGAACAAGGGATCTCATTGCTGATGTCAGATGCATCTTGGCTGAAAGCAGAGAATACCAGAAAGATGTTTACTTGTGTTTTATTGACTATGCAAAGGCATTCAAATGTGTGGATCATAACAAATTATGGGTAACACTGCGAAGAATGGGAATTCCAGAATGCTTAATTGTGCTCATGAGGAACCCGTACATAAATCAAGAGGCAGTCGTTCGAACAGAACAAGGGGATACTGCATGGTTTAAAGTCAAGAAAGGTGTGTGTCAGGGTTGTATCCGTTCACCATACTTATTCAATCTTTATGCACAGCAAATAATCTGAGAAGCTGGACTATATGACGAACGGGGCATCAGGATTGGAGGAAGACTCATTAACAACTTGCAATATGCAGATGACACAACCTTGCTTGCTGAAAGTGAAGAGGGCTTGAAGCACTTACAGATGAAGATCAAAGACCACAGCCTTCAGTACTGGATTACGCCTCAACATAAAGAAAACAAAAATCCTCACAACTGGACCAATAAGCATCATCATGATAAAAAGAGAAAAGATTGAAGTTGACAAGGATTTCATTTAATGTGGATCCACAGTCACCACCCATGGAATCAGCAGTCAAGAAATCAAAAGACATTGGGCAAATCTGCTGCAAAATACCTCTTTAAAATGTTAAAAAGCAAAGATGTCACCTGGAAGACTAAGGTGTGCCTGACCCAACCCATGATGTTTTCAACTGCATCACACACATGTGAAAGCTGGATGATGAATAAGGAAGACCTAAGAAGAATTGACACCTTTGAATCATGGTGTTGGCGAAAAATATTGAATACACCATGGACTGCCAAAAGAACAAATCTGTCTTGGAAGAAGTACAACCAGAATGCTCCTTAGAAGCAAGGATGGCAAGATTACGTCTCACATGCTTTGAACATGTTATCAAGAAGGATCAGTCCCTGGATAAGGGCCTCATGCTTGGTAAATTAGAAGGTCAGCAAAAAAGAGGAAGACCCTCAACAAGATGGATTGACACAGTGGCTGCAACAATGGGCTCAAGCATAACAATGATTGTGAGGACGGTGCAGGACCAGGCAGTGTTTCGTTCTGTTGTACACAGGGTCACTATAAGTCAGAACCAACTCAACGACACCTAACAACAACAACATACCATCTGTGATCATTAAGGTTGTGTGTTTACTTGGCTGGGCCATGATTCTCAGTGGTTTGACAGTTATGATGTAGTTTGGCAGTCATATAATGATGTAATCACTTCCATGATGAGATCTGATATAATGCGATCACCTCCATGATGGGATTTGCTGTGAGCAGCCAATCAGTTGAAAGGGGGATTCCTTAGGAGTGTGGCCTGCATCCAACATAGGTGGACTTTCTAACAAGTCTCCTGGGTTTTTACTCACTCTGGATCCTGCAGCTGGCTCCTGTTCATCTGACCTCTGGTTCTTGGGACTTAACAGTTTACCTGCCAATCTTGGGATTCATCAGTCTCTGCAGTCTGTGAGCCAGTGGTCCTCCAGCTTACCTGCCAGATCTTGGGATTTGTCGGCCTCTGCGCTTGTGAGCCTGAAGCCTGTTGTCTGACCGGCTGATCCTGGGTTCCCCAGCCCCTGCAACTACATGAGTCAGGAGAAGCTTCCAGCCTGTACCATGGACTTGAGACTTCCCAGCCTCTACAACCACGTGAGCCAATTCCTTGATATAAATCTCTCTGTATATACATATATGTAGAGAGAGATGCTTCACTGGTTTTGCTTCTCTAGAGAACCCGGCCTCTCGGTGAAATAGCTCATTTATTCTTCAATTACCATATTTAAGAGATGATTCTTAAATCTTTATTTCCAGCCCAGATCTCTCATTTGATTTCCTAATCCAAATTTGTTGCCGCATGCTACACACCTCCACAAAGATGTCATCATACAGGTCATCAAACCTAGCATATTTTAAAAACTCATCTCATTAACCATAATGGTGGCACAATGTGAAAAATGTAATCATGTCAATGGATTATAAATGTGGAAGTTGTTGTATTTGCAAATGTTTTGATGTGTATGTTTTTACCATAGTAAAAAAAAATAAATTTAATTTTTAAAAAATCTCATTATCTTTCTACTTCTCCATATTCCCTATCTCAGTTAATGGCATCTTTACCTAAATGCATCCAAATGAGAAACTCCAGCAACATCTTTGACTTCTCTCTTTCTCTCCTTATATTAATCACTTGTCAAAATTGGTTGATCTTATCTAATCTTTCAAGTCTGTCATCTCCTTACCATTTCTACAGTTATTGGCCCTTGCAATCTCTTGTCTGAACACTTGCAAAAGCATCAAAAATAGTTTTCTGTCTCCAGTTTATCCCCTTGCCAAACAAACTTTAGGTATCTCAGTTACACTAGGATATAGTATAATCAAGAGGTTTTACAAGGTTTGTTATATAAAACAGCAGGCCACTGTACTTCCCCCCAAACTCCCAATTTCCTGCTCCACAGAGGCAACTTCTTTCAACACTTTGAGTGGACTATTACTATTTACTTCCTTATGTATATATGCTTACAATGTCACTTCATCGTATTGTTTTAAGTATTAGCTATTGTTTCACCACTATTGATAATGAGGATTTAACTTTCTTTCACACACACATACATACACACACATCATATTCATCCTTTCATCTTCCCAATACAACAATACAATAATTTTTATTAGATCAATATTCAGTGTTTACATTATTATGATTGTGTAAATGCTATTTACAGCTAAGCCATAAAATATACTATGATTATCTGTTCTTACACAACACTTTATTTTTCCTGATGTTAATAATATTTAGCTTTTTCTCCTTTGTATTTATCACTAATTCAACATCAAACATTCCTCCTATTTTGTAAATCTGCTCAAAAACGTAAGATATTCTATCATTTTTATCTTCTTGAGGAAATCTCTCATGAAACCTTCTTTCCTGCTCCAGTCTGGACTGGTTGTTTGCTCGCCCAGCTTGATGCATAGTTGTCATCCTGGAATTCTGCTTCACCATTATCCTGGGACTTCACCTCTCTCTTGTAGTGGGCTCTGTTACCTGGTTCCTTTGTCTTTCTCTTCCTTGGTTTACTCCATGAGTCTTGCTGGAGCACAACCTCTAGTAGCTTCCTCAGAAAGGATGAAAGGTAGGAAATTTTTTTAACACCTTGCACATCTCAAATGACTTATTTTACCCACACACTTGGTTGACAGTTTTTCTTCTATAGAATTTTAGGTTGAAAATAATTTTACCTCAAAATTTTGAAGCCATTGCCCCATTGCCTTCTTGAATTTTATTGTTGTTGAAAAGTATAACGCTACTGTGATTCTTGATTTTTTGTACAAACTTTTTTTTTTTCCCCTCTCATTGGAAGTTGTGTAGGATCTTTCTTTGGACCCAGTGTTTTAAAATTTTACAATACTGTCTGCTAGTGTGGGTCTATTTTCATTCACTGATATGAGCATTTAATGGACCCTCTCGATCTGCATTGGGCAAATCTGCTGCAAAAGACCTCTTTAAAGTGTTAAAAAGCAAAGATGTCACCTTGAAGACTAAGATGCACCTGACCTAAACCATGGTATTTTCAATCACATCATATGCATGCAAAAGCTGGACAACGAATAAGAAGACCAAAGAAGAACTGATGCCTTTCAATTGTGGTATTGGCGAAGAATATTGAATGTATCATGGACTGCCAAAAGAACAAACAAATCTGTCTTGGAAGAAGTACAACCAGAATGCTCCTTAGAAGCAAGGATGGCAAGACTACTTTCCACATACTTTGGACATGTTATCAAGAAGGATCAGTCCCTGGATAAGGACCTCATGCTTGGTAAATTAGAAGGTCAGTGAAAAAGAAGAAGATCCTCAACAAGATGGATTAACACAGTGGCTGCAACAATGGGCTCAAGCATAACAACGATTGTGAGCATGGTGCAGGACAGGACAGTGTTTCGTTCTGTGGTGCATAGGGTCACTATGAGTTGGAACCGACTTGACGGCACCTAACAACAACCTCAATCTAGAAGCTCATGTCTTTCAGGACTGGAAAATTATTTTGAAACTAATTGAATTTTAGTTTAATGACTTCCTCCTTCTATTTTCTCTAATTATTCAAATGTTGAATCCACTTATTTTATCTTTTTTCCTCCGTTTTTAATCTCTTTGCCATTTTTGCTCTACTCTTTGGGAAATCTCTTCAGGTTTATCTTCCATCATTTTACTGTTGTTGTTTTTTGTTTTCATATTTTTGATTCATAAGAGTTCCTTTTTGTTCTCTAAATGCTGCTTTTTAAAAGTATCATTCTGTTCTTGTTTCATGGTTGCAATATCTTCTTTTATCTTCCTGGGAATATTAATGACTGTTGTTGTTGTTGTTGTTGTTTTAATTTTCTTCCTCGTCTTTCCCTGTCTGTTCAATGCAAGCAACTTTGCTTCTTCCAAATTTATTTTTTGTCCTGTTTCTTTTGTTCTCTATCATTAATGTTAGAAGCTTTCCTCCAATTTTTGATGACCCCAGGCTGACTGATAATATTTAAGACAGGTGCATGAAAAAACTAATTGGAGGCTCTGAGCATGTGAATACAGCTTGTTGACTGGGGATTGCATTTATATAGAATCATCTGCTTTGTTGCTGTTGGTATCTTTATGTATTTTCTTTTGGACTAGTCAGATTTTCCAGACAAGACCTTTCCAATCTCCTACCTGGAGGGATCAGCCTGATGCCTGTATTCTGGGAGCCAAGAGGAAGATAAGGGCTGGGGTATTGTGTCTCAACATTCACAATGTTTACTTTGTCTTCTTCACCTCCTTCTCTTTCTTCTTTAGGATGTTTACTTTCCCTTCTCCTCTTCCCCCTCCCCTCCCTCTCCTTCTTTCTTCCCCACCTTTTTCAAGAAATAAGACTCTAATATTATACCAGGGTGGGAAAGGAATACCCAGCCAAACTTGTGGCCTGGGGGTTCTAAACAAACTTTCAATCCATCCTGCTATTTTCAATCTCACTTTTATCTTCATTTCCAGAAGTCCCTAATGCCACTAATTCCTGAGCTGCTGGGAGGTTCCCTGATGTGTTAGTACATCACTTGGTTCATAGTTCAGCTTTCTTAGGTCAGCCATATCAGTTACCTCTTATCCATCTATTTTCCAATTTTCCAAAATTTGTTGACATACCCTCTCCTAATTTGTTTGCCCTTTAGGGTTTATCATTCACAAATCCCTTTACTGTCATTTTAGTGGGGTTTGGGGAGGGAACGTTGCTAAATTCATGAGTTCAACTCACATCTTAAACAGAAATCTGCAATCTTTGGAGGTAGGTAACATCTAATTCTATTTCCTCTTTTCTCAATTCCAGTCCACTGGATTTCAGTTTAGTGAGTCTTCTGCGTCCTTGTGATTAAACTTCATTTCAGAAAAGAATTTAACAAATCCATTCACCCTGAGGTATAAGGAATAATAGCGTTTAAAGTGTTATCTCTCTCAAGAGTATCTTAATTTTAGCAAGGACTAAATTTCTTATTGGATTAAGCCAATGGAATGAAGTTCAATGAGAAATTTTAGCCACCAGTACCTAAGTGTTTTGGAGACTTTGCTCTTAGCTGCCATGCAGTCGGGCCCAACTCATGGCGACCCCGACTCATGGCAACCCCATGAACAATGGAACAAAATGCTGCCCAGGCCTGGGCCATCCTGGTGATCAGCTGGGGATTGAACCATTGTGATGCATATTGTTTTCATTGGCTGAATTTCAGAGTCCATCACCAGACCCTTCTTGCTAGTCTGTCTTAGTCTGGAAGCTTCGCTGAAACCTATTCAGCATCATAGCACACGCAAGCCTCCACTGACAGACTGGTGTGGTAATGGCTGCACTGAAGTGTACTGGCCAGAAATTGAACCTGGCTCTCCTGCATGGGAGGAGAGAATTTTACCATAGAACCACCAATGCCCCAGTTTTGGAGGTTAGAGGAAACCTTTCTTGTGCTTTCTCAGATAATACCATGTCTAGGTAGTTCCCACTCTGCCCATACATGAGGTTAATGATGTGTCATTATAGGCATTCTAGGATGAAAATAAGAAATAGGAATATCTGCTCTGTTATAATTCTGTCCAACTTGTATGTCTTGGAACCTAGATATCAGACAGATGAGTCATCACCATAACTATTGATATTGATCTAGAGCACAAACATATATTTTGTTGCATATATAAGTATACGAAGATGGGCATCATCAAATGAAAACTCTATGTAAGCTTGTCTCAAACAGGCCTCCTTATACAATTAGTGATTGTAAGGCATTATGAATATACAAAATGCCATATAAATACATGACAATTAGGCCAGGAAAATAATTATGGTTAATAATATGACTAACCATTTTAAATCGTGTGAATAATAATGATAAACATGTGTTCCCGATAAAATTAGCCCGATTTTGGTAAGGAGCGTGTTTCAATTTGTAGCAAACAAAAGAAAGCCTCCAGCTTTCTGGGGGCTAGTGCACAGAAAATTAAGGTCATTGAGCACAGCAGGGATATAAGCAACAAAAATAGGCGAAAAAAGAAGACAAGTCTAGCTAAAGTCTCCTCAAATCTTGATTTCTGGCCCGTATTTTGTTGAACACTACTACTACCTAATCACAACACTAGTAACGATAATCGTGAATATGTTTGTGTCTCTTACTGTTACTGTGTTTTACATGGATTAATTGATTCCCAAAACAGCTTCATGAGGTAAATAACTACTATTATCTCTATTTTACAGCTGAGGAAAATAAAGCACAAAGAGATTAAATAACTTGCCCAAGGTAAGTGGCAGGGCCGGGAAGTCTAGGATACACAGCTCCAGATTCTGGGCTCTTAACACCACATCGTACTGCTGCTGCCTTTTCTCTTTTCTCTGTTCAACCAATTCAGTTACAAACACACATATTCCTAGCTGGTTGTGCAGAAACTTACTCCCTTGCCATCTTATCAAGAACTTAATGGTTCTTTTGATCAGCAACAACTACAAACCCAATACTGGTGTAAAACAAAGTCAAAGTTCTCCAGGATATAAACATTCTCATAATCTTTATCAACCCAGCCTAAAATTTAGTAGCCCAAATTGTGTATCTTCAAGACTTGACAAATATATATTGTTGCATAGTATTTTAGGAAGCCTCCATCCAAGCGTTTACGTCAGTGCCACTTACCTGTCCTCTGCATTTAGTAGAATCCTACTGATTCTTTCCCTCACTAATGTTTTCCAGTGTTATGATAAACTGAATGCAGGAGTCCCTAGGTGATGCAAATGGTTACATGCTTGGCTGCTAACCAAAAGGCTGGCAGTTCGAGTCCACCCAGAGGCGCCTCCAAGAAAGGTTTCCTGAAGATTACGGTGGGGTGTGGTGGGGGAGATAAGCCACTGCAAACTCTGTGGAGCACTCTAGTCGCCATGGGTTGGAATCAACTCCACGGCAACTGTTCTTTTAAATATATGTACTGAATGCACTGCACCTAACTGGCAAACATATCACAAATTATTGAATTAAACTATTTAACTGAACCATCTTACCACTTGTCCGACTGGGACTTCCTGTTTTAACGTTGAATAATAATATTTTTTACAGTTAGCAAAGCCATTTTACCTGCATCAGTTAGTTTAGTCCTTTTTGCCTTAAAAATACTGTTTTTTCTTGCCAGACTTTCAAGTCTGTCCTTTTAAAGATGAACGTCTGAATATTAAATACACACGACTATGTTCCCCTACGAAATCAGCATACTGCTTCCACTGGAGAAACATAACTGTGTGAGAATGACTGAATCTTCAAAAGATAAGAAAAGCGGTGTCTGAGGAGACCGGAATCCGAGGAAGGCGATGACTCCCTCCCCAGCCGGCTCCCGCCCCTGGCCGGCCACAGCCTCGGCGCATCTCCCCCGCCCCCGCGGCGTCTGGCCGCCCCACCGTAGGGCAGGCCTGGCCGGGGCCTCCCCGGGCCGCGGCGGCGCCCCCTGCAGGCCGCGGCAGGCAAGCGGGCGGAAGGAACCTCAGCCGGGCTGCCACCGTGTCCAAGCCGGAGCCGGCGCCGCAGCCGCAGCCGGAGCCGCAGCCGGAGCTTCGCGGGGCCCCGAGTCGGCGCCGAGTGCTTTCCCCGTCGCCCGCCGCTTCGCAGCGCCCACGGAGCCGCCGCGCCGCCCGCACACACCTCAAGCGGCCGGGCCGGGCCCTGCCTCGGCTCTCTGCTCGTCCTCCCGTCTCCGTACCGGCCTTCACTCTGGAGCGGCCCCGGCAGCCGCAGCAGGGGCGGCGGCGGCGGCGGATCGAGGAGCTCTCCAGGTCGTCCCGGGAGCGGCTGCTGCAGTCCCGGGACAGGATGTTCTCTAAGTTCACCTCCATCCTGCAGCACGCCGTGGAGGCGGTAAGGCCGCGGGCTGCGGGTGCACGCCAGGCCGGGGACGGCGGCGGCCTACGCTCCCTGCTCGCCCCGGGGAGAGCCGGCGGCCTCAGCCCTCGGCGGCCCCGGCCCGGCGGACGGGCAAGGCCCAGGGACGCGGCGGGGCCGTTGGGGCCGGCAGGGCCTTGGCCTGGGTCTGAGCAGGCCCCCGCCTTTCCTCCCTATCCCGGGCCGGCATGGGTTCCTTCCCTCCGGGAGAGGGTGGGCGGGGGTGCCCGGGGAGGACTGGGGTCGGTGGGCGACTCGTTACTGCAGCCCGGCACCTGCCGGGGCCGCAGGGCGCTTCCGGGCTCCCTGACCGTTAGCTTCCTCCGAAAAAAAGTGGCAGCATTGAGCAAGACAAAAGAAACGACCAAACACAACTTGGGCTTGGGTTTTGTTTTGTTGTTGTTGTTGTTGTTGTTGATGTTTTTGGGGAGAGGGATGATCTTGCAGTGGAGCGACTCTAGCGAGGAAGCAGTTTACCGGAGCCGGTTTGATAATTTTACGAGCTTTTGTTTTTGCAAGCCTTGCGGCCGAACTCAGCTGGACTTTGATTAATCTGCAATAGGAGTTTGGAGGGTCGAATCGAGTATGGTGCAGATAGCTTCCTAGGTCTCAGGGAGCAGAGACCATCTGTTTCCTTTCTTGTTCTTTGCCCTTCTGGACGGTCTTCGTTTACCCTACAGTTGTACTTCCTTCTGAGGGTTTTAGACACCAGCCTATAGAGGCTTTGTCCAAACATCCTAATAGACCACTAATAAAAGCACTAAAAAGAGAAAGTCTTGCTGCAGTTTTAATAATAAGAGAGGGTTGGTTGCTGTACTTTACTCTGGGAGAGTTGCACAAATTAAAAAATGCATTCTGCGAAGAAACTATTACTTTCCTAACCTTTTAAATGGCATTCTCTTTCCATGTTCAGATTATGTAGTATAGTACTTTAAGATTCACTCAGTTTTTTTTTTTTTTTTTTGAGTCAATTGCAATAGAACAGTTTTTATAGCTAGGTTTAACAAAAGTGGATTTTTTTTAAATTTCAACAATGAAGTCAGAACTTTAGTACACTTGTTACTTAAATGAACTTGGGAGATGTTTAAAACTAACTTTAGCTCTACTACAAACTCTTGGGAAAACAAATGTATCAAATCAAGAAAGGCAAGGCTTTCAGGAATGAAGAACAATATTACACATGAGGGAGATGACAGTTTTAGACTTTAAGACACAACTTAGTTTTCCTTACTTGCCAGTACACATCAGTTAATTTGCAGCTTCTTTATGGAAAAGAATTTAACTAAAATGTATAAAAAGAATGAGTTTACATTTTGTTACATTCATTTATTTAAATGCCAAGAATCATTTAATTTTTAACATTGAATGTAGCTTAATACTGAGATAATTGGGAATAAAAATTTATTACCTTGTCTATTCTTTACCTATCAGGCTGACATTTACAGAAATGATAAGTACTTAGAAAAAGCAAGATGGCTTTCCTGACCTCCCAGTAAAGACTCATTTATGTCCTGAGGCCTGTGTGTTCTGTCCTAATTATCTTTTCATAATTGCACACTGTAAAAATGGCATGGTGGAAGTGTCTGACGTCTTCTTAACTTCTCCAGGGGGAGAGAGAAGCTTTATCAGCATAAACAGCCCAAGGCTGATTCCTATGAGTTGGAGGTCAGACATGCCTCCACCCTCCAACCATCCCTCCCACAGCACTCTCTACTTTTGTGCTGGACTCGATAATTTTCGTTGCAATGGCCACACAGAACTCACAGACCATACTTACACAGTTATAGGGTTTATTAGGGAAGTAACAGGTTACAGTCAGGTTCAGGGGCGCTCAGGATACAGTTCTTCCATCAGCACAGGCTCTTCTCAGCCTTGCACACAGGCACATCTCTCTCTGACACTCTGCCTCTGCCCTGTTACAAAGCTCTTTTAACTCTACCAATAAGTGCCCTGAGGTATACCACGCTGCCCTTAAGCCTTGGCCTGAAGGTGCTCAGCTCTAGCTTCTGGGGTCAGCAAACCTAGCTCCACCAAGTGCCTGGAGGCACTCAGCTTTCTCACTGCATGGGTGAGAAGCCCACCTTGCTGTCTCCTGTGGATCTCCTGGTTCTGCTGCCTCTGTTGCCGCTCTGTTTCTGCAGGTGCTTCCTGCCACCTTCGATGTTACAGCTCTTTCTCTGTCTCCTGGGTTTAGGGTTTCAGTGCATGGATCCCAGGTCCAACGGATGGCTCTGCTCTTGTCTCTTCTCTGTTCTGTCTTCTTGGTGGTAGTCAGGTTCCCTCTCTGCTTTGGAATCGGCTCTCTTAAGCCTAGTGGAATAGCAAAACTGACCAATCCCCTTGTTAGGGTTCCATATACCTTTATTTGCATGCCTCCCGGGGGGCCATGCACCTCATTTACATTATTAGCAAGCTATCCAGTCCCCTTGGTGGGCCACAAACCGTCATTTGCATAATCCCAGTCTTTTGGAGGGAGTTACAAGACCATGGCGAGAAAGACCACGTAAAAGTGATCTATCTCACCGACCATATGTTAGCATCTACCAGATTATCCACATAAATTGTCTGGCCGGCTCTGTAATATCCAGGTTCTCTACTTTGCTGAAGTTTGAAAAAGTAAGAGCAGATTACATTCACCTGGTCCTAGGGACAGTGGTTAAAGCGATTGACTGTTAACTCAAAAGTTCAGAACCACCAGTGGCTCTGCAGGAGAAAGATGTGACAGTCTGCTTCCAATGAGGTTTACAGCCTTGGAAACCCTATAGGGTCACTATTAATCGGAATCAACTTGATGGCCATGGGTTTGGTTTTTTTGGTTGGTCCTAGAGAGTAATCCATTATGTTTAGAAAAGTAATGTTTTTATTAGTATTTTGAGCCAGTTTACCTTGAGAGGATGTTAAATCTCATGGACATTTTTTGATGTAAATTTTTTCCTGGTTATCAACTAATATGTAATGATAAATAAACCATCCTTGTAGTATTTGAAGAATGTTCTTTCGTACCCCAACTTTGGTTTCCAGTTATTCAGTTCTCTTTATTTATTTGCTTGATAGTTTCTTATATAAATTCATTTTACTATTCCTCAGTTCATTTCATTTGCTTTTTTCCCCACTTCTTTTAATTTGCCTATCCATTTGCCCGATATAATATTCCAGTTGGCATCATTTTTAGGATTAAACACGGGACAGAATCCTGTGCCTGGACAACTACCTGACCTTTATTTAACAATTGTGTCTTTAGATGAGTCTGCAGAGTAATGTTTTTCCAACCATTTTGGTGTTACATTACTTTTTGTATTCTTATTCAATTGGATTAGCCTTCACGTGTTTTTTTTTTTCGTTGATCAAATGCATATTCATTTAAATAAAGTTTAAATGTAGAATTTTCTTTATTGTTTAATTGATAGTTTCTCATCACTGTTAACTATTCATGTGTCATTAAGCTGGCAGACTGCATTTTTAGTTTAGGAGAGAAATTCACAGTTTACTCAAAAAACGTGAACTGTAATGTGAATTCCTGCTGCCCTCTTCAGGAATGACACTTCTTCTATCAGTGTAGAAATGATGGGCAATAAGTAGCCAATAAAAGTCTTATGAAATCCATCTTTTCTGGTAGCCAGTTGCCACGTGTCACAAGTCTGCAATCAGGCCTCTGCTGCAGTTGCCAGGTTGGACTGGATCATTTTAGGACAACTTCTCCAAAGGATAAATATAACACTTTCCTTTTAGTACAATTGAGTATTTGTTGAGGGCCCAGTAGGTGCCAGCTAATCTGCCAGGCACTGGTTTGTCTTCAGTTCCAACCAATTTCACCCTTGAGGGCAGATTTATTCCAGAGAGGATAAAGGGCAGTGCCATGGAAGAAAATCTTACCTGTTTTAACTAATTAACTCAGTGAAAGTCATCTTTCAGAGTATGAATGCGATATTTTCTCTTCAAATTATCCTTGAGAGTAAGTTAACGGTGACTGAAGGTGCCCTGGTGGTGCAGTGGTTAAGCTCGGCTGCTAACCGAAAGGTCAGTGGTTTGAACCCTCCAGAAGGATGTGGCAGTCCACTTCCATAAAGATTTACAGCCTTGGAAACCCTACGGGGGCGGTTCTCTGTTCTGTTGTATCTCTGTGAATCGGAATCAACTCGACGGCAACGGGTTTGGTTTTGGATTTGGTTTTTTGTTGTTGGGGCCAGCAATTCTTTAGAGATCTGCTCTGCCTGGGGAATTAAAGCCTCATCAAATATATACAGTGTTTTCTTAAGTGTACTTTCCAACTAGTGATCTCTAACTTCAGTGTTTCGAGCGTTCCGCAAACGTTTACGAGCCCACCTGAAAGCATAGCACAGTGCAAGAGAAGAAACATGGTATTACCCGTGTCCTTGCTCACAATGAGACAAAACAAATAAATAAGTTAAATTATAGTATAAGGAGTACACAAGAGTGTGGCCCAGCCCCTAGCGTCAGATAGAACAGGGCTTCAGGCCCACCTCTAACCCTTCTATGCCGTACATTTCAGTTTCTTCATTGTAAAATGGAAAGAATTATATCTATCTCATAGAATTGTTACGAATATTAAAATGAGATGATGCACATAAAGTGCTCAGTGCAGTATCTGGCTCATCGTAATGGCTCAGTAAGTGGTAACCATTATTATTACTTGCTGGGTGGATGGTTTAGCCAGTGAGTTCTATAGGAGGAAGGGAGAAAGCATTGGGACTGGAGTGGTTGGAGAAGGCCCTGTAGAGGAAACAGGTCTTGAGCTGGACTTTGGAGAGGCAGAGAAAATGGGGAGGGGCATTAGGAAAGTTGCAGGGAGGAAAAAGCATTTTAAAAGATCTGGGAGTGTAATGTTTACAGTACACGTGAGACAGGAAGCAGACGTGGCTTTTAGAACACCAACTTTCCTCTGAATTATCAACGTAGATCCTTTTGTGTGCTGGTCATTTTGGAGAAAGACAGTCTTGGCTTCCTACTTACAAGCAGTGTTTCGTAGGAGTTTATCTGAGCAAAACAGAAGTTTATTGTGAGAATTTAAGACTGTATGGTATGTGTAAACTTTGTAGCACTGTGCCTGGCACATAACTGCTTAGTAAACATGTCGTTCATTGATTCATTCAGTAAACATTATTGAACGCTTACTCTGCCCCACCACTGTTAGACACTGAGATTGAGTGATGAAAAAGATGATCCAGTCCCAGCCCTCACAGAGTTTACCGTGTAGTGGAGGAGATGGATGATGAAGCAGTTACAAAAGTGGGGTAAGGGCTGGGAGACAGGGCGCCATGGGCAGGTGTACAAAGGACTGTCTCCTAGGCAGGCGCAGTTGGGAAAGGCTTCACAGAGAAGGTGAGGCCCAAGATACGCAGTTATGTCAATTTTTGGTTGAGATATGATTATGTGATTTTTTTAAAGTTGAATCTCTATTTGTAAACAGATAAATTAGAACTTCAACTTGCTGGTTCACACATCTCTTCCGTTTTTCACCAGAGCATGCATATTTTCATGCAATGATAAAACAGGAAATTTGCTTGTCAGAATTAGTAATGCAAGAGGCAGGTTTGCTAGGAAGTTTCACATAAATAAGGAAATTTATTCATGTTGAACAAGATTGTTAACTAACCAAGTTATTAGCAATTAGAACTGTTTAACGGTCTACTTAAATAGATTTCTTATTTAAATATAACTCCTGGGAGAGAAACATTTACAAACCAAATAACACCATCCTGCTTTGAACTTGACTGTAACCAGCAGCAAAAGTCCTAACATAAATCCTGTGAGACCTCTGGGCTACCGATTTACCCTTGAACTAGAGTCGAGTCCCATTGGTGAAATAATCTGGAACAAGGTTGTAATTCTTTATATACCCAGGAGACTCTCTCAGGAAAATATAACAGATCACAACAGCTACACTTAGGAAACTAGATATATTTCTCAAAACAACAAAATTTCATATGGGTGTGACCCAGTTGTTAATACATTTAACTATATAAAGCTAACAGTAATCAGTTGCAATGGAGTTGATTCCAACTCATGATGACCCCATGTGTGTCAGAATAGAACTGTGATCTGTAGAGTTTTCAATAGGTGATTTTTCAGAGGTAGATTGTCTGGCCTTTTCCGAGGCGCCTCTGGGTGGGTTTGAACTTCCAACCTTTCATTTAGCAGCCAAGCACACTGTTTTCCCCATGCAGGAACTCTGTATAAAGCTAGTCTATATAAAAATGAGGTCCGGAAAATGTACATACTGTGAAGAGAATTCTAAAAACAAGTGATGGATTAAAACAGGCAGATTTTTTAATCTAAAATTTTCAGGAAGATTACTCTTTTTTCCCAAGTTAATACTTGCATTCTTATTTTTCTTCCTAATTTTTTTCTCAACTCTCCCACATGTAATTTCTCTCTTCATGTTCTCTTTGAAGTACAGCACTCTCAGAGGTTTTAACTCCTTTCTTAAAGATCTTAAAGTCCCTTGTTTTTGAGATTTCACAGCATTCTACTTGTAAATGAGGAATACTAGTATTCTTTTAGTCTAGTACTATTATTAGGGGTGCGAATAGGCAAGTCTAGGAAGAGTTAGTTTAGCATTAAGATGTTGATGATTGCTGAACAATTTTCTGGTCCCTTTTTTAGGTAAGTACATTTCCTCTTCCGGATTGAAACATGTTAGTTGTCTGTGACCAATATTTGTAATTTGCTCAATAGTCTGGAAATTGCTCTGACAGAGTTGTCAACTTTGAGGTCCCTGCTGTAATCACCGAGAAGTATCAGTGGAACATGTAGAAGTATGGGAGGAAGGTGACCTATTTTAGATCATCTGGTTAGATAAAGCATATCAAAATGAAAGATTACACTGACATCTCTTAGGTTCCCAGAATACACACCTGTTGGTTTTAACTGAGCTCAGTCAGCTCTGTACTTTCCAACTAAAATTTATTGACAATACTAGGACTGGTGTAGCTCTCGCTCTCTCACACTCTTTTTAAGGAAAAGGAAATGTTGTAGAAGGTGCATCCAAGTCTTCTTCTATCCATTTAACACACATTTGAAACACTTATAGGCTTGCTATGAGATGGCTGAAGGGATATAATTTTGGTCTTAACATTTCTGAAGTAAATTTCAAAGCTAAAATGTAAAACTTTTTACTTTGTGGAATTAGTTATTTTGCTACAAAATATGTGCTACCTAATCCAGACTTTAAGAGAAAGGATGTATATCCATACGTCACTGAAAGTGGGGAACAGTTTTCATCTGATTAGGAAGTTGACTTTGCTACATGTAGTAGTAGTGATGATGTGTAACTGATGACATAGCAGCTGTTTACTGTCTCGCATTTCAAAGTCCCAGGTACAAAGATCCCTGGTTATTGATCATTTCATTTCACTGATACCTCAGTAATAGAAGCCATAGGTAGTTACTAGCTTCAGGGGAAGAGAAAAGGCCCAAAATCATGGTTTAATTACGTTGATAAATGTTTTTCATCTTTCTTAATAAATCACTTTTACTTTCTTGGATTCTACTCACTTAGTTTCTCTTTGATATCTGGCATATAGAATCCAATTAAAGTTCACCTCTTATATTTTTGTGTTCCTTTTACCTCCTAATAGACAAGCATATAGTTATACTTTATAGAAGGCTTTTAATGCCATTTTCTTCATTGTTGTGTCTTTTTGTGTCTGGATTTGTGCAGCTTGCACCTTCTCTTCCTTTACAAGAAGATTTTGTTTATCACTGGAAGGCAATTACACATTACTACATAGAGACTTCAGGTAAGAAACAATGCTAATATTAATTGAACAGAACATTTGGATACTTAAGTAAATAAAGTTGTAAAAATATCTATAATACAATATTTGCCAATTAAACATTTTTCAGGTGTACAATTTAGTGATATCATGTTCAAATATATTTTAAATAAGTTTTCAAAGTTATTTTATATTTAAATTTGTAAACTATTTTACCTTTAATTCATCTTGGAGATTTATTTGTTCATTCATAAAAAATATATATCTGTTGAACACCTACTGTGTGTCAAGCATTGTTCTAGGCACTGAGTGATGGAACAGTCAATCAGACAGACAGAATCCTTGTCCTAATAGAGCTTATGTATTGATTGGTAGAGGCAAACAATAAATAGACAAATACATATAGTGTGTCAGATGGTAAGTGTTAAGGAGAAGAGGAAGCCCTAAGAAGTGTGTGTTTGAGGAGGGAGGGCAGTTGGCTGTTTTAGGTTAGAGAAAGCCTCATTGCACAAGGTGATGTCTGAGCTGACTGCTGAAGGAGAAAGGAAGCAAGCCTAGTGGATATCTGGGGGAGGATCGTTCCAGGAAGAGGACTAAGTCCACAAACCCCGAGGCAGGATCATGCAGCATGGTTGGAGTATTCCAGGAACTACAGGTAAACCAGTGTGGCCAGAGCAAAGTGAACGAGGCAACACGTGGTAGAAGATGAAGTCAGACAGCTGACTGGGAGGAGGAAGGGGCAGATTCACACGGAGTAATTCACATAGGGCTGTGTAAGCCAAGGGCTTTGGCTTTTACTCGGGAAGCCACTGGAGGGTTTGGAGCAGAGATGTAACACAATATATTTTAAAGGGTTACTTTGGCTCTGTGGAAAAATTAGATAGAAGCGATACAGGGATGGTAGCTGGTAGAACAGTTAGGGAGCTATTGCAACGGTCTAAGCAAGAAATGGTGGTGGCTTAGACCAGGTGGAGGTAGTGAGAAGTGGTTGTTTTCTGGGTATATTTTGAAGGAAGATTTGTTGATGGATTGAATATTGGGTATGAGAGAATAAGAGTGAAAGGATAGCTCCAGAGTTTTGGGCGTAAGCAGTTTGAAAAACAGAGAATGGGGAGACTGCAGGAGGAGCAAGTTTGCAAGGGAATTTTAGATGTGTTGAGTTTGAGTTGCACATTTTCTAATTCAATATGCCAAGTAGACCGTTGGAAATAGAAATCTATAATTCAAGGAGGAGGTCTAAACTAGAGATCTGAAATTGAGAGTTATCAGCATATAAGTAGTATTTAAAACCATGAGACTGGATGAAATTATCAAGGGAGTGAGGATAGACGGAAAAGAGAAGATGAATGGAACTGAGCCCTTGGGCGCTGTGTGTAGAGGCTGGGAAGGTGAGAAGACTGTCAGAGGAAGCTGCTTTTGCCAGTAAGGCAGAAGAAGAGCCAAGAGAGAATGGTGTCCTATAAGCCAAAGAGGAGAGAGAGGGACTAACTGTGTACAGTGATGCTGGAGTCTAGTTAATGAAGACTAAGAATGGATCATTGGATTTATTCACGAGGAGCTCATTAGATAGGAGCCCCTTTAATGGCAGAAGGAGGGTGAAAGCCTGATTGCAGTGGGTTTAAGAGAAAATGGGGGGCGGGACATGTATAGACAATGTGTGTAAACTGCTCTTCTGAGGAATGTTAGTGTAAAGCGGAGCTGAAAAACGGGGCAGCAGCCAGAGGAAGATGAGGCTACAAGAGAGGTTTTTAATATTTTTTGAGGATGGAAGATACTGCAGTTTATAGTTGGAGGGGAGTGATTTAGTAGAGCGAGAAAGGGATAGATACAAGTCTGAAAAGAGACAATTTTGGAGCAGTATCCTTAAGTAGGCAAGGAGGATGGTCTCTAGTGAACAGGGGAAGCCTTGGCCTTAAATTGGCATGTGGACAGTTCATCCATAAAAATTAATAATGGAAAATAGAACCTGTGGGTGTAAGTGCAGAAAGAGGGTAAATGTGGAGGGCGTCTGTTGAAATTATCTTCTGGTTGCTTCTTTTTTTCTCAGTGAATAGGAAGGATGGAGGGTGGATATGGGGGAATGTGAATAAATTAGGGCAGGGGTTGGCTGACTTCTGTAAAGGGCCAAATAGTCCCTGTTGTAACTACTCAGCTGTGCTGTTGTCATGTCAAAGCAGCCATAGACAGTACGGAGAAGAATGAGCATTCCATTGTTCCAATACAACGTTATTTACAGAAACAAGTGGCGGGCCTGGACCTGGTCCACAGGTCTAGGTAGAGAATACTAGCATTGCTAAATAGCACTACAGGCTCCCTTGAGGAATATATAGGTAAACACTAGAGGGTATGCAGAGTGATTGGACACACATCATTTAGCTGGAAGGGAACATAAACAAATGAGAAGAGTTGATTTGACAATCTGATGGGGTCATGGGTGATTTTTTTCTTAAAAAAAATCTATTATGTTTGTGCAATAAGTAAAAATCAGACAAAAATAAAATATCTTTAAATGTAAAATACAATTTCTAACTTAATTTGGATGTTTAGCCAAAGATCAATAGACTTGTCTTTTGAGAACGGCTGCCTTTTCAAATGACTGTTCTTAGTGTTTGTGAGTTCCCCCTGCTTTCATGGTTTTAAGGAAATGCATACATTCTTGCCTTAAAGTATTTTATGCAATCTGTCTGGAGTCGTCCTCATGTCAGAGTGGTTAAGAGCTCAGGCTGCTAACCAAAAGGTCGGCCGTTGGATTTCACCGCCACTCCTTGGAAACCCCGTGGGGCAGTTCTGCTCTGTCCTGCAGGGTCACTATGGGTCAGAAGCAACTCAACGGCAGCAGGTTTGGTTTTTTGGTTATTAGGGGCATCTGGTACACCTCAGCATAAAGAAAACAAAAAACAAAAATTTTCACAACTGGATCAGTAAGCAACATCATGATAAATGGAGAAAACATAGAAGTTGTCAAGGATTTCATTTTACTTGGATCCATAGTCAACGCCCATGAACGCAGCAGTCGAGAAATCAAATGACATATCGCATTGACAAATCTATTGCAGAAGACCTCTTCAGAGTGTTAGAAAGCAAAGATGTCACTTTGAGCACTAAGGTGCGCCTGGCCAAAGCCAGTTACCTCATAATGCGTGCCAAAGCTGGACGGTGAATAAGGAAGACTGAAGAAGAATTGATGTCTTTGAATTATGGTGTTGGTGAAGAATATTGAATATACAACAGACAGCCAGAAGAATGAACAAATCTGTCTTGGAAGAAGTACAGCCAGAATTATCCTTAGAAGATGGCGAGACTTCATCTCACTTACTTTGGACATGTTATCAGGAGGGACCAGTCCGTGGAGAAGGACATCATGCTTGGTAAAGTAGAGGGTCAGCGAAAAAGAGGAAGACCCTCAATGAGATAGATTGACACAGTGGCTGCAGTAATGGGCTCAGACATAGCAACAACTGTGAGGATGGTGTAGGACCGGGCAGTGTTTCGTTCTGTTGTACATAGTGTCACTGTGAGTTGGAGCCTACTCAACAGCAGCTAACAACAACTCTCCATATATCCTGGTTGTTCAGCTTAATGTTCAAGGCCAACATGTTTCTATATAAAACCCATTGCTGTCGAGTCGATTCTGACTCATAGCAACCCTATAGGTCAGAGTAGGACTGCCCCACAGAGATTCCAAGGAGCAGCTGGTGGATTCAAACTGCTGACCTTTTGGTTAGTAGCCGAGCTCCTAACCGCTGCACCACCAGGGCTCCAAAGTTTTCCCTGACCAGGAACCGAACCCAGGTGAAAGTGCCTAATCCTAGCTACTACACCACTTAAAATTCAAATCGTCTTAACTGGCTAATGGAAAAAAAATATTTTGTGTGAGATTAACAAGTACATGCAAAATTCTGATGTTCCATGTATTTTTCCTGATCATGTTCCCACTTCCCATGTAAATGGGCCTTATTTCTGAGTTACTATGGATGAATATTAACTTATAGACCATATTTCAGCATATTGACTCAGTTTCTGAATAAGAGCATGGCAAAAAGCATCACTTAATTTCTAGCAAAGATAATTGTATCTTGTGTATAAACCTCACTTAAGTGTATAGTTCATTTTTTTCTCAGTTCAAATAGGAATAGGGAAATAAAGAATATTTCAGGTGTAAATGCACAGTTAAAAAAATGTTTATTTCATGAATATTTTTTATTGTTTAGATGATAAAGCCCCAGTGACAGATACAAACATTCCGTCTCATCTGGAGCAGATGTTAGATATATTGGTACAAGAAGAAAATGAACGGGAATCTGGAGAGACGGGGCCATGTATGGAATATTTGCTTCATCACAAGATCTTGGAAACATTGTATACCTTAGGGAAAGCTGATGTAAGTTCCTTATCCACATCATGTTCTTGGGCCTGTAACACATGCGTTAATGTTTTAGAAATAAAGGCTCTGCCAGGTGCCAAATTTAATTACAGAGGTATATATTAAGCGTGGCAAGATTCAAGTTAGTACTATAAAAAAAGGAAAATTGTAGCCTCTATGAATGTGGCATCCACAGAGATAGCAAATGCTCTAGGCAGCAGTTGGTACTTAGGCTGCCTCAAATTACAGTGTAAACATTTGTGAAAATAAACTCACATGTGCTCAGAATCAAAGACTATGAGACTTAGACATAACCAGACACCTCGCAGGACAGATATTGCGATTGAGGGCTAAGGACCATAGTCTTGGGGGACACCTGGGTCAATTGGCATAACATAGTTCCTGATGATACTTCTCTACATCCTAGTTTGGTGAGTTGCCTCTAGGGTCTTAAAAGCATGCAGGAGGCCATCTGAGATTGGTCTCTTCCTGTCTGGGGCAGCAGAGAATGAAGAAAACCAAAGACTCAAGTAAGCAATTAGTCCAGAGGATTCATGGCCCACATGAACCACAGCCTCCAGAAGCCTGAGACCAGAAGAACTAGATGGTGCCCAGCTACCACTGCTGGCCATACTGACCAGGAACACAATAGAAGTTCCCAGTTAGAGTAGGGGAAAATGTAGAACAAAATTCAAATTAATAAAAAAGACCAGACCTACTGGTCTGATAGAGACCAGAGGAACCACCAAGACTGTAACTCTAAAACACCCTTCTAACTTGGAACCGAAGCCACTCCCGGAGATCACCTTTCAGGCAAATAGTAGACTGGTGTATAAAATAAACAGTAACACCCGTGAGGAATGCGCTCCTTAGAACAATCAACTAAATGAGACCAAAAGGGCAACATTTGCCCAAAAGGAAAGCTGAGAAGGCAGGAAGGGGCAGGGAAACCAGATGAATGGAAACAGGGACCCCAGAGTAGAAATGGGGAAAGTGCTGACACATTGCGGGGATTGCAGCCAATGTCACAGAAAAATCTGTGTATGAATTATTGAATGGGAAACTAATTTACTATGTAAACTTTCACCCAAAGCACAATAAAGTCTTCAAAAAAAAAAACAAAGGATATGAGAAAGAACCCAGTGAAAATGGATTATAAAAATAGGAATTATTTTTCATAATTTTGAAAGAGAATGTCATTGATGATTGGGACATTAACTTCACTGATGAGTGGAGCCAATTCCAATTTTTAGGCCTAGTGAATCTTGAAAAATCATTGCAAAGCTGATATGTTAGTATAAATAATATATTGTGGAGCAAAACTTTCAAGTTGCTTATAAAGACAAGTTTTCCAACCACATGGTGCTGGGAGAGAAGATAAAGAGCCTTGGGTTCAGGTTAGGAGGCCTGGTGTCAGTCCTGGCCTTGTCAGGGAGCCTCCTCCCGGCTCTAAAAATCTGTCCTATTCTGTGAATTTTTATAACATGTGAAAACCAAACTAAAAAAATTAACTACTAGACACATTTAAACACAAAATAGAGTTACGATTAGTAGCATTAGAGACAGTTTCTTTTTAAGTCTGTAGTATTTCTGTTCAGTTTTTTGTTTTTATGCTTATTCAGTTTTAATGTATTTATTCACTTTATATTTTCTGGGCAACATGTCTGCTCCCTAACACTCTGCAGTTTATTCCTATCCTCCTTTTCTCTTCCCTGTCCTTTGGAGGGAGGGATTCTACAACACTAGATTGATTTAATATTAATTGATTTCTGAACAAAAGTTAGGAACCTGTTCTACTAGTACATTTATTTTGGTAATGGTGATGGTAAACATTGTTGGCGTTCCTATGTGAATAATGCAAGGTATTTGCTATCTTAAAAAATATTATTGTGCTTAAGATGATAGTTTATGCTGTTTCCAGATAGCACGTATACAATAATGCTTTGGAAATACTCATAAACTGCTTAATTGTAGAATATATAACCTTGTTAATTTGTACCCTCTTAATCCACAATATGAGTAATTATCCATTTTACCTGCTTTTCAGCAAATATTTAAACAACTGGGATGTTATAAAAACCTCTGTATTAAATGTTCATTGACTGTAGCTGTCATAATATAAATAACTTTGCAACTAATGTAGAAGTTGTCAGAATAAATCACAGAGCAGTTTATCATAAGATTCCTTTTATTTACATATATGTATGTGTTAGAAGGCTTTATATGATGGAAAGTTATTGATTACCTGTCACTAGTGTGAGTAACAAGGTCTGCCTTTGCTCTGGCCAGGGAGTCAACAATAATATTTTCAGGTTAGCCCAGCATTAGAATATACACTGGCTGACCCTGCCTGAACCAAACTCTAAATCTCAATGATGTATCATCACCATGCTGTTCATAATTACATCAGCATATGCTATATTATAGTCTCAGATGTATAATTTTATTTCTAGAACACCAGTCATTAGTATTTATTGAAATTTTTTTTCTGACAGCCATTAATTGGTTAATTGCATTTTTCCTTTAGAAAGTAGAATATATTCATACACATTGTCTCTCCTGGTTTTTTAATAAGTGTGTTTGTATCGTCTGCTCTCGTTTTCCTTTTTCCCTCTACCCAGTGTCCTCCAGGAATGAAACAGCAGGTTTTGGTATTCTACACTAAACTTCTGGGAAGAATCCGGCAGCCACTGCTTCCACACATTAATGTGCATAGACCGGTGCAGGTATGTTATTATTATATAAATACTTCATAAATTATTTGGTTTGGTTTCTTTTTGTACAGAAGTAATCTTATATGATTTTTTCTAAGAGTAATAATAATAAAGGAAATTATTCTAAAAATAACATGCAGATTAGCAAATACTTGCACTTTTCTTTATTAATGACATTGTATTAAGTACACTTCGTGTCTTTATAGTTCTCTTTTAAAATTTTATGCATTAAGATTTTTTAAAATTTACCTCCATAATATCTCCGGAGAGTTTATTACATGTCTCATTAATTTTTTGGGGTAATGCAAGCATATTTGAAATTTTAAATATCCTTGAGATATATGGATGGCTATTTGCATGCTTGTAAAGGTAACCTAAGCTTTTTTTTTTTAATGTTTTTTGACAGAAATTAATTCGACTTTGTGGTGAAGTTCTTGCAACTCCGACAGAAAATGAAGAAATTCAGTTTCTTTGTATTGTGTGTGCAAAACTGAAACAAGATCCCTACTTGGTTAATTTTTTTCTCGAGGTATGCTCCATTTCTTGTCAACCTTCAAAGTATGCTTATGTTAAAATTAGAACTGAATTCTGTGAATAATGTTAGAACGAGTTACATTTTGGGTATCAGATTGATTGATTTACTTCCCAGGATTATTTTTTATTTAAAATCACTATTTTAACTTGAAATCTCTTGACACAAAAGATCTTCAAAGAATGCAGTTGAGCCAGATATATGGGCTTTTGGGTGCAGTATAGTAGTTTCACAACTGGGCTAGTTTAGGTCCTGGACAAACGTGAAGCCAAGTGTTGGAAAGAGTACAGCCTGAGGGTGAATCAGGGATAGAGAAGTCACATAAGTTTGTATTATGTCTTCAGCCAGGCTTGCTGTAATGTGTAGTGTGAGTAATCTGGCCAAGGGTAAGGAAGGTATGCATAGATTTGGACAAGGTGTAAGAAGTGACTCGTTAACCTCTGTAGCTTGGTATAACAGTTGGGATCCCTCTGCTATTTTGTACTGTCTTTTTATAGCCATAGTCACTGAACCATAGTTTACTTGAATCAATTGATATTTTGGATTTTACTTCCTGCTTTCCTCCACTTCTTTTTTCAGCAGTGCAATCAGTTAGAAATATGTTAGAAAAAAATTTGTGTTCTTGGTTTTGGTTTTTTTTTATATCTTCTTTTTTTTTTCTTAAGATTGAGGTATGTTATATACAGTATAGTTCACTCTTTCTGGTCTCCCAGTAAACCAGTTGCCATCGAGTTGATTCCGACTCATGGCGACCCCATGTGTGTCAGATTAGAACTGTGTTCCATAAGGTTTTTAATGGCTGTGATCTTTCAGAAGTAGAGTACCAGGCCTTTCTTCTGAGGCACCCCTGGGTGGATTCAGACGGCCAACATTTCAGTTAGTAGCCAGGTGCTTAACCATTTGCACTACCCAAGGACTCTCCTTTTGGTCTACATTCTGTGAATCTTGACAAGCATATGCAGTCATGTAACCACCGCCACAATTAAGACATACAATAGTTCCATCACCCTGCAAAATATTCCCATACCCCTTTGTAGCTATTGCATCTCCATCCCCAGCCCCTGGCAATCATTGATCTGTTTTCTGTCGTAATAGTTTTGCCTTTTTCAGAAAGTCATAGAAATGTGATCAACCTTTGTGTCTGGCATTTTTTTACTTAGCATAATGCATTGAGATTCATCTGTAAGTGTCTTCCTGTTTATTACTTACTCATTCATCAGCTGAGGGACTTTGGGTTTATTTCTAGTTTTTGGCAATTATGAATAAAGCCACTATAAGCATTCACATTCAGGTTTTTGTATGAGTTTAGGTTTCATTTCACTTAGGTAAATACCTAGGAGTGGGATTGTATATTTAACTTTATGAGGAACTGCCAAACTGTTTTCCAGTGGCTTCATCATTGTGTGTCCCTTCAGCAATGGATGAGCATTCCCTGTTGTTCTATGTCCTTGTCAGCAATAGATATTGTCAGGTTTTTGTTTTTATTTTAATTTTAGCCCTTCTAATAAGTGTGTGGGTTCATTTTCTATTTCACATTAATGAATAAGTCATTCAGGATCCTATCCTGCCCTGGAGCTCTGGTGGTATAGTGGTTAAAAGCTTGGCTGCTAACCACAAGGTCAGCAGTTTGAATCCACCACCTGCTCCTTGGAAACACTATGGGACAGTTCTCCTCTGTCCTGTAGGGTCACTATGAGTCAGAATCAACTCGACAGCAGTGGGTTATTTGGTTTTTGGTTTATCCTGCCTTTACAGGAGGTAAGTGAGCAGCTAAGTTGTCAGATACACCTGGATTTAAATGTTGAGGGAGCGTTAAGGATTATGAATGCCTGTTTTTCATCACGTACATCATACTTTGAAAGTTCGCTTCAATGGGGCTAGTATAATCTTCTTATGATTTCAGATTTCTAAAGATTTATTAATGAGGGGTAGTATTATAGTTCTTCTAGTTTTCGATACATATTTATAAGAAGTACCTCCTTTGGGCTAAGAAGAGATTTTTCTTCTCAGAGTTCATTCTCTTCCCCATGCAATAATTTTCGTTCGTCACAGTACTTATTACTTACTGCTTCATTGGTTAGACATGTAGAATGTTGACGATAGAAAACTACATTAAAAATATGATTTCTGGTTAATAGGCTCCTGGTGTGAATCTTACAGAACATGTACTCCTTTTCAGAATAAGCTAAAGTCTTTGGCTTCTAAAGGAACATCAGATGTAACTTCAGAAGACTCGTTAAAAGGTCAGGGTGCCTTGTCAACAGATACAGGACAGTCCAGTCAGTGGGAAGAACTATCTGGTGCTACAGGAATGGAAAAAACAGAGTTAGAAGATGAGTCTTCTCATCAGATGGACGATCTATCCACCAGCTTGGATAATCTCAACGTTACTTCACTGCCAGAGGCCTCAGTGGTTCGTCCAAACCAGGACTACAACTTAGTGAATTCCTTGTTAAATCTTACTAGAAGTCCTGTGAGTTTTCTTCTTTACCCTTTTTTCCCTAATACGGCCACAGTAATAAGCATGCAAAATATGTATGTATATTCTTCTTTCGGTGTAAAACGTTAAGTCCTTATACATTGAATTTTCCCAAGCAACTTGATATATATCTAATTCAAGAAATAAAGGGGTATGTGTCTCTTTTCCTCAGGATGGCCGGATAGCTGTGAAAGCCTGTGAGGGTTTGATGTTGTTAGTGAGTTTGCCAGAGCCTGCGGCTGCAAAGTGCCTTACACAGAGCACTTGCTTGTGTGAACTGCTGACAGACAGGCTGGCTTCCCTGTACAGGGCCCTGCCTCAGTCTGTGGATCCGTTAGATATTGAAACAGTGGAAGCAATTAACTGGGGGTAAGAACCATTATTTGTGTTTTTCCATAAAGGTGACTTCTTGCACCTAAATTTCTGAAATCTTTCTGTTTTGCAATGGTAGAAATCTTTAGTTCTGAACAATGTAACGTTACTAATGATGATTAAATGGGATTATTTTGTTGAGGCTTATGTTAAATTTGTTTTCTGTCCGTAGTAAGAAATTGATGTGGAAGCGATCCAGCTGTTATGTAGTTAAGCTGCTTTTCATTTTGTCCATTATAGTGATCAGTTTTTAAGGGCTGACACATTGATACCGATAACTTTACCTGGATTATTTTTATTAAAAACAAAAAGCCCCAAAAGAAAGACTCTCCTTTTTTATAAATAATTCCCTCAGCCCCAAGGGCAGTCGCGTGTTTTGTGTCCGTTTTTTATGGAATCTTTCCTTCTATTTCATTCTTTCATCTTTTCTACCTACCTTTTAGGGTCCCCCTCCTCCCTGACTCTCCTAGGAAAACATGATTATTGCAGATTATTCACAACTTACTAAAAAGTATAAAGCAGCATAAATAAGATTACCCATTGTCCTGTCCCCTATATACAGTCTAATATTTTGCCACGTAACTTTTGGTGCTTTTCCTAGTGTTTTTTACTTGTCTTTCTGCCCTGTGTTCTGTCAGTATCTGTAGGGAAGACCCAACTGTTAACCTTCCCACCGTGTCGCATTTTGAGGCAGGACGAGAAGCATACCGTTCAGTTGGTGTTTCTTGTTTGCACTCCTTCTTCACCTTCCTTTTCTGAGCACCTCTCGGCCTTTTCATTGCAGTTACTTGATAATTTATAATGGGAATATAAGGAGTTGTCTAAATGGCTTATTTTTCTTCTGCAGTCCCATTCTGCTGTAGTTTCTCTCTTCCCCGCTTAATGAGTGAAAATTATTGACAACTTTTATTTGCAAAGTTTTCTATCATCTTTGGCTTTCAACCGTCCTTTGTTTGTCACCCAGCATTGCCTGTGTGAATATATCCTGCTACACGAGTTCATTCACGCGTCTTCATTGTTTCATATGAACCGGGTGGGGTTAACGTTTTTGGATAACTTTGGACTTCGCATTTCTTCCGCGTCCTACAGCTTGGACTCCTACAGTCATAAAGAAGATGCTTCAGCGTTTCCAGGAAAACGAGCCTTAATTTCATTTCTTTCCTGGTTTGATTATTGTGATCAGCTCATTAAGGAAGCACAAAAGGTTTGAATATTTTTGTTGTTGCTTATTGATAATTTTAAAATATCTGCTAAGTAAAATTTGAATCTTTCATTATATCCCTGAATGCATCTTAAATATCGTAGTGAGGATAGCACAGTTAGTAAAATAGACTAGCAAATAAGCAAACCAAACACTGTGTGTGTGTGTGTGTGTGTGTGTGTGTGTGTGTGTGTGTGTGTGTGTGTGTGTGTGTGTGTGTGTGTGTGTGTGTGTGTGTGTGTGTGTGTGTGTGTGTGTGTGTGTGTGTGTGTGTGTGTGTGTGTGTGTGTGTGTGTGTGTGATAACTCCAGAGCAAGTCACAGTTCAAGTCGTCCGTTCATATTTCTTTAAGTATATGGTACAGCACTTCACAGGGTATTTGGTCTCCCTCTGTTTCTCATCTCTGAGGAGGTGTTAATACTCTAAGATGATGAGGATAATAGTTTTTATGCTGTTCCTCTTATTCCTGGAAATTTAGACAAAATGTGAAGGGCCCAGTAGCTAATCTAGGTTTGTGTACCATCAGCTAGATGGTCAAGAGGGAAATTTTGCTTTTCCACATTAATTCAGATGGGGAGTACAAACTGATGTATTAATATCACAAGTTAATCTCTTTTTTTCCATTTTAAAAAAACAAAACGTAATGATGTCCATCCTGTATTCTAGACTGCAGCTGTTGCTCTGTCAAGAGCTGTTCATGAAAGGTTTTTCATTGGTGTCATGGAGCCCCAGTTAATGCAAACGTGAGTGGCCTTTTTCTTTTAAAAAAAAAAAAATTACTGTGTTTGTGTTATTTTTGCTCATTAAGTACCTGTTTGTTGTGCTCAGTTCTGAGATGGGTATTCTGACATCAACCGCTCTGCTTCATCGCATCGTCCGGCAAGTCACCTCTGATGTTTTGCTTCAAGAAATGGTGTTTTTTATCCTTGGAGAACAGAGGGAACCGGAAACTCTGGCAGGAATTAGTAGACATCCTTTAAGACATAGGTTAATTGAACACTGTGATCACATATCCGATGAGGTAAGCTATGTAATGATTTAGAATTGAACTTATTAACATACTTGTGATGTTTAAATACAGCCTTTTCTTTTTTTTTACATGGCTTTATAAATCAAAACCATGATATAGAATGGGAAGATTAACTTATTTAAAGATTTGGTTAGCTTTTATTTTTTTTTTGTTTCAGATAAGCATAATGACGTTAAGAATGTTTGAACATCTTTTACAAAAACCCAATGAGCACATTCTTTACAATTTGGTCTTAAGAAATCTTGAAGAAAGAAATTACACAGAATATAAACCTTTGTGCCTGGAAGATAAAGATGTGGTGGAGAATGGACTGATAGCAGGAGCAGTGTAAGTTTATCCAACTCTGAGAGTTGCGCATCTCGTATAGCATCGTAACATTCTCTCCTCTTACGTCTCTCCCCCATTCTTAAAACAAACAGACAAATCTCTAACAGTTTAAAAGTTTTTTAAAAATAAAATTTACATGCCCTGATACTACCATCTTTTTAAATTAAAAATGATACTGTCTATTCATTAAACCCAACAAAATTGGTATATACGTATGTTCAGCTTTAGTATAAAATGTTAATTTTGTCAGTAGACCATAAATATAAATTCTTTAATTTTTTTTTTTGTTTATATAACCAAAATGATGTAATGCTTTCTAAGAACGTAGCAGAGATTCTTTTGGTTTAGAAAATGTCATGATAAAATGGATTTTTTTTTTTTATACATCGTTTATTTAAACTTAGAGATCTGGAAGAAGATCCATTGTTTACTGACATTGCACCAGATAACACTTTGTCAAACCAAGAGTGGCTTAGTTCTTCATCTCCTACTACTCCAGACCACCCCAAAACTGATGGGAAAACTGAAGTCCATAAAACTGTCAATAGGTGAGTTGGTATATAAATATGACTTTCATCTTTTACTTATTTATGTAATATCAAATAGCTCTGCCTTTAGATTGTTACAGATTATGTCAGCTTCCTGTCATGCTTATGTAGCAAGTGACAGCCTGGGGCAACAATTGATACCAAAGAGAAAAACTCTACTTAGTGTAGAAAAAGAAAAAATAGCGGTGAAATAGACCCTCAGAGTACCCTGCTTGAAAAAATATATATATAAAAACTTAATTATAAGTACTTCCCAATTGAAACAACATTGAGAATTGCTAATTTGACAGATTGTACTTACTAAACACGTCCTCAAGTATGCTAAGCTTGAGGCTATGTCTTTTTGTTCATTTTGTGTTGTGAAATTTTTTTTTAAGTGTACCTTCTGTGGTAATTTTCTTCTCTCTCTTTCTTCCCACGCAAAGCTATCACTGATATGCCTGGTTCTGGCAGGTGACATTAAAGAAGATTGCATGTGACTCAAGATGGATAATTAGGCTGCGTAAAAATCTGAGATTTAATTACTTAAAAGCCGTTTCCTGAGATTAACAAATATGGCAATCTGTCATTTTACAGTAATATAAAGAGGAAAAAAAATCTTACTTAGGCTTACTCCCACTTTAAGTGGAATGAGTAATTTATAATAGAACCTTTAAAATAATGAAAGAGTTTTTACTCAGTGAATTATAATACTGATTCAGGATAGGTACTTAATAACATACAGTTTTATTATTTTTCAAGTTTCATTTGCTTTAATACTTGGCTAAACTTAAGATATCACTAGATACTTTAATACATATAAAAATATGATTGAATTGTGACAGTATTCCTTGTGTTACTCAGTATGGATTTTTTGTCATTTTAGTTTTCTCTGTCTGGTACCAGATGAAGCAAAGTCATCCTACCATGTTGAGGGCACTGGGTATGACACCTACCTCCGAGACGCTCATAGGCAGGTGAGTGAAGTAACTAATTTTTTTAAATTAAATTTAATAAGAATGTGTACACACCTTCCTACCTTCTCCCATTTTCTGTAGTCATTTCTCCAAACTTGTCTCATTCTCTTTAAGACCTGAATTCCACTCCCACTACTTTTTCTCTGCAGGTGACCTTACTCTAATTCACTAACTGTACGTGTCTATCTCAAGATTCCTTTATGCTCTCTTTCTTTGTTTTGCGTTTTTAATTATATCTCCCCTGGACCCCTTCCCCGACTGATCTAAAACATGATTTCTCAATAATTCTACCCAGTTCTCTTGCTGGCACTTCTCAGGCTATTATCCTTCCGCCATTCTTACCCACAGAGTGACGTATGAAGGTACATGTGCTCTCCCCTGCCTGCTCGCAGTCACTCCTTCACCCCTGCATTCTGGCTTTCTCTCTGGTGGAAACTGCTGTCTCGAAGGTCCCCTCTCAGCTGTTGAATGAAACGGCCTTTTCTCAGTCCTCTTTCCTCTTGACAGCATTTTACGCTGTAAACCACCACCTGTTTTTTTTTTAAATTGTATTGACATAAAAATTGATCATTTTAACTATTTCAAAGTTTACAATTTGGTGAGTTTTAGTACATTCAGAATGTTGTACAGCCATCATCACTAATTCCAGAACATTTTCATCACTCCAGAAAGGAACCCCGTGTTCACTAAGCTATCACTCTGCACTCCCCCTTCATCCCCAGCCCCTGGCAATCACTAATCTTCTTTCTGTCTCAAAGCAGAAAAATGCAGTTATTTTGCATTTAAATCCTTTGGATTGAGGTATACTAATATGTATAATTAATTTGCTTGTATCTATAGTTAATTCAGAATACTTTAAACCTGAATTGAAGTCCACATTACTGCATGAATAACTAGAGTAATAGGGTAGTAAGTAACTTTCACGTAGCCATAACATAAAGGCAGTAAAAGTTAAAAATACCTCTCAGTACTGATTTAATTTTTAAACTGCGTTTCTTCATTCTGTAAAGTTTCTCTCATTTCTAGTTTCTGATTACAAATGCAATGATTTGTTTCAGCAAAATTATAAAATAGACAAAAAGGATAAAGCATTTTAAAACTATGACTTTCTAAGTCAGGACTTCAAAGGTGTTAATGTAAAAATGCTTTATTAAAAAATAGGGAAATGGCTTTATAAAGAAAATTATCTATTGAAAGCCAAATAGTCTAAAAAAACTTACAATATATTGAAGAAATGGCTTTTAATTTTTTTAGATATATTGTTCTTTTAAAAGTTGAGGTTAGTGCTTCATGGTGAGAATATGTTCTGCTTTAATTTCTTGTAATTTCCAAATTAGAGAGGTCAGAGTCATTTTGCTTTATTTTATAAGACAAATTTGAAGAGAGAAAGAATATGGAAGGAAACTGTGCTCTGAGTTTCTTTTGTTTACATTTAAGTAAATTACATATTTGAAAAGACTTTTAAAATTCATTTTATTTTATGAGGTATTCTTTTGCTTATAAAAATGCATGTTGTTTAGCCCAGTGGTAAACTGTCTGTAGTGAAGGATCAATTTTATTATTTCCAATCTGCCACAAACCAGTACTTTTGTAAAATACAATGAAAATCAATTACTGATGAAAGGAAAACAATACAAGACAACAAAATACAGACCCCAGTTATTTGATTATTAGATTCGACAGATGTAAAGTTGCTCAGTCAAATAGCTGTAAAGGTTTCTAAATGCTTGTTCTTGGTTTTTGTACTCATCTCATTGTGGATGATAAGAGTTTGGAAACCAGCACTGATGGTCGGACCACGCCTGGAGCAGCACTGTTTTATCCTGTAACAACAATATGCCTAGTGTAAATACATTATAGGAAAGTCAAGCTTGCTTTCTCAATTATTGTGTATCTGTTTTGGAAACCCTGGTGGCATAGTGGTTAAGAACTACGTCTGCTAACCAAAAGGTCGGCAGTTCAAATCCATCAGGCGCTCCTTGGAAACTCTATGGGGCAGTTCTACCCTCTCCTGTAGGGTCGCTATGAGTCAGAATCTGCTCGATGGCAACGGGTTTTTATTCATCTATTTCACATGTAACCCTTTAGAATAAACTTGAATAGGACTTATTTTGCTTTTTAAGTGTATTTTAAATCTGAGATGAAAATAAGTAAGAGGATAACTTCCTCTAAAAGAAAGTAATTAAAGAGATACTTTGGTAAATTAAAACACTACCCTTTTCCATCAAGGTATCCTATTAGTTACTAACCAGGTATCATCTGATCTCTCTCTCCCCCTTTCCCAAGACACCTCACACATAGCACACACTCAGCATTTAAATGGTTTTGTACATGCCTACTTGAGGAAATCATTTCTATTTAATCCCAATTTGCTTTTTTCTTTTAAGTTCTCTAATGATTCAAATGCTTTTTTCCCTAGTTCCGGGACTACTGTGCTATCTGCTTAAGATGGGAATGGCCGGGGTCTCCAAAAGCATTGGAAAAGTGCAATTTAGAAGCAGCTTTCTTTGAAGGTCATTTTTTGAAAGTTCTATTTGACAGAATGGGAAGAATTCTTGATCAGGTAATAAGTTTTAAAATACTAATTTTTGTATTATTTTGTTACCATTCACCATGGGTTCATTTCAAATCCTAGTTTAGATCTTCAGTAAAATAATTTTATTGTTTTCTTAGTTTTTCCACTAGGTTACTTTTTTGTAAAACTTGATTGCCAGGAACTGGTGGGTTTCTGATGCTTTCAGTATATTAAAAGTATTTATTTAGCCTGACAGCTGTTAGAGAATTGTATTGTTTTACTTCTTATTATAGGCCATTGTCTTAATATTCTTAACACTTTTTGGAGGTGGAGTGCTTTCCTGTTATGACTAACTTAGAAAGCCTTTTAGGTAGTACAGTTAGTACATATATAGGTACAGTAGACCTTGTTAAGTTCACTTCAGAAGGCCTTACATGTCATTTCAAATTGAATCTTTAACACTTGTTAAAATTGCAGAACAGAGTATTAAACAAACCTTCTTCAGACAAAGAACTTGTGAATGACACTCATTTTCATAAAGGGGATAAACCTTTTCATAAAAAAGGTTAATGTATTTACTCAAAGGTGGGTTAAAATCACCATCATTCAATATGTTGATATGTCACTGACTATCAGAGAAATGAATTTGGGATTATAGAATCCCTCCCTCCTTCTCTCATTGACAAAAAAACAGTGTGATGGAATTCTGAAATGCCTTAAACTTTGGGATATACACTTGAAATAAAATGGCCTGGCACAGTACTGCGTCAGCATAGAGATTAGTTTGAGTTAACCAATTTGGAATTAATTTTAAATTGTATATTAAAGTACTTGTTCTCCTTTAGCATGTTAGTTAAATATTTATGCAAGCATGGGAGTTATAAAAGAAGTGTACTTCATAAGCAGGCCGTCTTCAATAACCAGATTATAGCGTAGGAAACCCTATGGGGCAGTTCTCTGTCATATAGGGTCATCGTGAGTCGGACTCGAGCCTGGTGGTGTAGTGGTTAAGAGCTCGGCTGCTAACTACAAGGTCTGCAGTTGGAACCCACTAGCTGCTCTTTGGGAGAAAGATGTGGCAGTCTGCTTCCGTAAAGACTACAGCCTTGGAAACCCTATAAGGCAGTTCTACTCTGTTCTATAGGGTCACTATGAGTCGGAATCAACTCGAGGGCAACGACTTTGGGGTTTTTTTGGTATGAGTTGGAACCGACTTGAAGGCACACAACATAACAACATTGTAGGTATTATGGTCTAGACTCTGTGGCTGTGTAAACCTCCTAGGTGGCCAGGATTCATCAGTTCATTCTGTTTGTTGTACTGCTTTGCTAGGTTTGGTTTGAATCTGATTATTAAGCTAACAAACAGAAGATGTTCACAATCAGTACCAAGTAAGTGAGCTTCAGAAATCTGACCAAAAGCACTTTTTAGTGCTTTTGGATCTCTTTTGGATCGAAATTTTAGAAGTGGTGTTTGAATTGAACTGAAAGACTCTCTCTGAACATTCATCACACTCCAGAATTTTCTTTTTTTTTTTTTTTTGCTTTAGTTTATTGAGTGCTGTCACAAAAGTATACACTGAGGACAGACTATACCGAAATGTTTACAATTCTTTTTATTTCACCAGATAACAGCATTTCACAGCACAGTGTCTCAGTAATTCTTCCTGTAAGCCTGTATAATAGGCAAGGTGGCTTCCTAGTGTTCTTACTTTATAAATCAGAAATCCTTAATTTCAGTTATGTGAGTTACAGCTAGGAAGCCATGGAGCACGGTCTCACACCTGTTGTCTTTAAAATCCTTGGTTTCCCAAGCCGTTTTTGGTAAGAACATTTTATCATCAGATCTCAGAGATAATGCCTGAGTCCGCCGGTGCTAAGCGTGTTTGGTTCCATGTCATTTTGTTTCTTTCCTAAATGTTTTTGCTGGTGACAGTGTCTGCTTGCATTTTTTTTTTTAAATCCCTAACAGGATCAGGGTAACCAGGTTGAGAGTAAGCATTTACTATGGATAACTAGTAAAGTAGCTAATTTCTGCGTGTGTAATTGAAAAGTCATGGCATCGAGGATTCATGACACCATTGTGTTATCACAATGTTAATTTTAAAAAAGACTTTATTAACACAAACATTTAGTATTGCTTGTAACTGTAGTGATTTCAAAAAGATAGTAAAATGCTAAATCCATAGCAGAATGTAAAGAAAACCAGGAAAATTGTCAGGAGACCCAAGTCCTTGTCCCCAACCTGGTATTGAAGAATTTGAACTTGGGCAAGTCATTTAGCCACTTGTCTCAGTTTCTTATTGTTACGGTGAACTTGGTATTACTTGTTCTAACCTTCCACCTAGATTTGCTTGTAAGAATTAAATGAAATAAGCACTTTAAAATATTTTAAAAGATACAAATTATTGTTTAAGTGCAGGTATTGTTAGACATTTCAGAGAATGTCTCGTCGAGGGTGGATTGACACACAGCGGCTGCAACAACGGGCTCAAACATAACAATGATTGTGAGGATGGCATAGGACCAGATGGTGTTTTGTTCTGTTGTTCATAGGGTTGCTGTGAGCTAGAACCAATTCGACGGCACCTAACAACAACAGCAAACAGAGAACATCAAGCTGTTGGGATTTTTAAAGATTTAAATTTTATTTTGACCACCTGTGTATTTGGCCTTTAGCAGAAGGATTGAGACTGAGTTTGCTGGTGACATCAGTATGCTTTTAAGTCAAAGTTTGGCTCAAAATTCAGACTTTATAGTCAATGTGAACTCAGTCAAAAAATGGGCCAGACATGTCAGAGAAATATTTCCTTGAATATGTGAATACTGTATAAAGTACAAAATAAAGGGATCCAATATAATAGATATGAACACATTCCATTGGCAGCCCCCCAAAAAGGCCAACTTGGTTTAAAGTTATTACCAGTATGAAGTAGAGACCATTTCAGAGAATAGTGAAATAGTTTCTACCTTGCTGAAACTTATTTTTGTTTTCACAACGTTGAGAAATAATCCGAGTCAGTCTTAAATTTCTTAAACAACCCAAGTCATAGACTTCTGTTAAAATAACACAAACCCAGAGTAACGCCATGTAGAGAAAATGCAAAGTTTAAGTGACAGTATATCCATGTTTAAGCCAAATTCTGTTGGTTTATTTGCTTAAGCACCTTCAAATGGCAGAATTTAGTGACCTAAAAATCTGAACTACCTGAAATGAAGAAAAACCAAGAACCAAACCCGTTGCTGTTGAGTGCATTCCGACTCACAGCGACCCTATAGGACACAGTAGAACTGCCTCTTTGGGTTTCCAAGGAGCAGCTGGTGAATTTGAACTGCCAACCTTTTGGTTAGCTGCTGAGCTCTTGACTACTGCGCCACCTGAAATGAAGAGTCCTGTGCAATTCTGTATTTATATTTTAAATTATTTTGTCCACATTCTCTGTCAAATGCATTCTTCTTAGATTTTTTTTAGTATTTCTTTTGTACCTAAAATACAATATAATACGAATTCATTATTTGTTATTGAGTTGAGTCTTAGAGAATCTGTTCTGTTGCAAATATTTTCCAGAAAGAGAATATGCTCTTCAAACTATCCTTTACTAGGAATACATACCTTCTTTCATTTATCTTGCTTAAGGCTAGATTTTGAATGAGTGACTCAGGGATAGTTTTTCTTCTTTGGGAAAATCTATGTTCATGAATCTAGTGATAAGAAAGACTTGGAGCATAGACTTGCATTTTTGATGACCTCTTGAACGATTTCATTAATTAAAGCAACCTACATAAAACAAATTCTGATTGTATAAGTTATGTATTTGTTTTCTGTGTTTATATGCATACTTTTTTTTTTTGAAGTCTTAGGACTATATACTTCGGCTAGGATGGTTAGAGCTAATTTAGTTGTAAACATTTTCATACAATGGTAGATTCTCCTTCCTTGGAAAGACAAGTTGAAATGGTAAATTAAGTGCGCAGATATACACATTATGAATAACATCAGATATCTTTTTTTCTTTTTCAACCTCTCCATAGCCATATGATGTAAATTTACAGGTAACCTCGGTGTTATCTAGACTTTCTCTCTTCCCTCATCCACACATACACGAGTACCTTTTGGATCCTTACGTGAACCTCGCTTCTGGCTGTAGATCTCTCTTCTCTGTAATCGTCAGGGTGAGTTATTAGTTTTGTTATATTCTCTAGGCTTGATAAACCTGTGCAGTTAACATTTTAAAAGCATTGTATCTAGATAGTGTCACATAATGGAAAATATTATATCTACTGTTTAAAAGTAATTATTACACATTGTGGGCTAGTTTACAGAATGTGAAAAAGAAAGAAAAATTCATTCTTTTAAAAGATATATAAGAAATAAGTGTGAGTCCTTGGTGAAAGACAGTTGTGACTAGTGACAGTTGACGTTATTTGTTTAGTGATAGAGAATGAATCTCTTCATCCTGAAAATCCCTATGTAGTTGATTTCAGAAAATGAATTCCTTTTGTCTTGGTGACACAGGTTGTTGGAGACCTTATGGTTCGAATCCAGCGTATTCAAGACTTTACTCCCAAACTTCTCTTGGTCAGAAAGCGATTACTTGGTTTGGAACCTGAAGGCCCTATGTAAGTCAGTCTTTAAAATTTCACCAAAACATAATGATCTGCTGGTATCTTGAACTGATGTACTGTCTGCTTTTCCTCTGCCAGTATTGACCACATCACATTGCTCGAGGGTGTGATCGTGTTAGAAGAGTTTTGCAAGGAGCTGGCGGCAATTGCATTTGTGAAGTACCATGCCTCCTCCACACCATAAGTAGCATCTTTCAAGTAACCAGAGGGACAGAACTATTGTGCCCGTTTCATCAAAAAAGACTCTGTTCAACCCGACCAAGAGAGGATAAAAAGCCTTTTTAAATGAAGCATTGCTGTAAACTGGACCAGAACCATTAAGAACCTACTGAGTGGACATTCTCAGTAGAATGTTGTACAGTGTTTTCATTGGCTTTGTCATAATGGTTCTTCTATATATAAGATTGCACGTCCTTGAATCCAGGATACAATCAAAGGAACTTCAGGAAATAAGCATTTCTAATGACTGTGTGAAAAGCTGCAAAACTTCTGATGTCATGACTTTGGTATTTCTGTTATTTTAATATCCTGTTAGGTAGCAAGGCATTTTGACATTCGCTGGGACTCAGATGCTTATATTCTTTGGATTAATGAGTAGCAAAAATAAAATAATCACTGATTTTATATTTTTAAGGTCAGAATTCTTTTCAAACAAATATGAAAAGAAATCGTAAATTAGAAAAAGATACGATTTAGGAACCATCAAATGAAATGAGTTAATTATAGGAGTTGATAACCCAACACAGAGGACTGTTAACTTACTTCAGCTTTTCTAAGAATAACAATTTAATATGATAAAGAAATTCTTGATTAATACTATATATATATTTTTTGAAAAACATTCTTCTACTCTTTTGTGCACATAGCCACGTTAATGATTGATTTTCATGTGTGGGTCCCAGCTTATTTAAACTGTCATTTTTGCAACAGTGTTGAATTTATGCTCATCATCAATAGTGTTTGCTAATTAACATGTTTTTGGTTGAGAAGCCTTTTTTCTTTTTCTCTGAAAATTGCTTTATAAAATTGCTTTATAGTTTAATTTTCTTAGTGAAACCTATGGTAGTGTCTAGGCAGGGAACTGACTGATAACTCTTAGGCTGCAATCAAATTGCCGATGGCCTCCTAATGTTTACATTTTTTTTTTTTTTAATTTTGTTCAGTCATTTGTTTTAAATGATTCTAAAAGAGAAAAACACAACTCTGTTAAATGTCCTGTTGACATGTTAAAGGATTTTGGTAAATTGGGTATGTACGTGAATGGATATGTATGTAGGAATGTGTGGGTAGTTTAACAAAGCTGTGCTGTGCACAGCAGGGTTGAACTTTATTTACAGAATGGTGTTTGCTAGTTCATTAAGTGATGTTTATCACTCACATATTACTTTTAAGCTATCTTTTCTTGTTTGAAGTTGAAATATTAAGCAGCAGCACTTTCCTCATGTTTCCATTTACTGATATCTAGGGGAGCAGAATATCAAACTTTCCCTCTGGAAAGGAACTGTCACTACCCCCTGTAAGAAGTTGCTTTCTGTAGCATGTTTGCATATATACATCGTGTGGCATGTGCGTAGAAGCATGGTTTATGCCTGTCTGCTAATTTTGTTATATTTGTTTTTCTGATTTATTTTATAGTTGGTTTTTGCTATTTATTAAGAACAAAATATCAAAAGGTGATGAATATTCTCAGCTGTAGAATGCCTACCACTGTTGAAACAACAACAAAAAGACTAAATTTTTATTCTAATACAAATCTTTGTCAGCATACTATAGGAAATTTATTTAGCAAGACAATGAAAAAATGAAAGTGGGAGATAGTTACTTTATGCATGATTTTCTTTAGATGATTTTAATGGTGGGAAAGCATTATTCAGTTTGCCGTGTTTATTGATCAGTTCATACAAGGAACACTGCAACATCTCCATTTTCAGATGTAGTTGTCTACTCTGTGAAGGTGTATTTAAAATAAGGCATTAAGAGATATTAGATATTTCTTAATGTTTTCACATAGTGCTCAATAGGTGTAATAGCAGTGATGTGACCTCTCAAACCAGAAATACATTTTATCCTTGTTTTCACAATGGGACCTTGTAGCTTGTCCATAAAACCAAGCCCAGAAAAGCTTTAACCCTTATGTTTTTTGTGTGTATGCTGCTTCTGAAAACATAATTGTCCTAAGTTATTGTAGTGATTTTGCTTTTTAATTAGCTAAAGCTTAAAGTATAATTTTTTTTAAATTTTTTTCTCTTATAAAGAGAGTTTCTTATGACTTTTTTTTTTTTCTTTTCATATTTAGTTCAGACCTAGAGCCAGCACAAGTTCTCACAATGAATTGGATTTGTTAGTGAAATATTGTACTACATCACTAGTCTTTTTCTTACTGTCTCTGGGAAGCTGAATATTCCCATTACTCAGTACTTGTAAAACCAAGACTAAACTGCGCTGTGTTGGCTGGAAAGTATCACCTCAACAGTTGGTTAGTTTAACAAGTTCCAAAGGGAACTCAGCCTTGCTTCACATTTGTATAGATAGGAATGCACTTTTTTTTTTACTTGTCTCTTCGACAGTCTTTGGGTTTATTTTTAGTAACGAGCCACATTCTATACTTGATAGAACTCAGATTTGTCCTTAGCCAGTTATCATTGTCTTACTCACATCCTAACTGTGTCAGGTTCTCACAGTGTATCTGTCTGCAATATGGAAGCTATGAGTGGATTCATGGCTTCTTTTTGTACGTTACTGTGTGTACATATATGTACATGTATATATCTGTATCTATATATATATATAAAAGGACCAAAATCCTTAGCTTGCTTACACTGTTGCTAGTGTAAAGATTGTTACACTTAATTTTACGGGGCACAAGTAATAGAATTACTTCATAAATTCATGGCAACATATTTCCATAAATTATTGCATTACTTTACAACAACCATTTAATTATGAATTTCATAGTTAATAAAGTTACAGTGAAGTACTACAACCACAAATTACATGGTAATTATATTTTGGGTTGTACAGTAAATCAAAATATGCATGTCACTTTGACACTCAATGTTAAAACATGATAGATAATCATATTTCGGGGCCCTGTAAAATAGTGTTACTGTAATGCTGTTTTCCCTCCTGCCTTGTTTACATTAAACAGAGGATATTTGGTAGATTTTTCTGTTGAACATTGTGTAGGTTACTGACAGTGTTACCAAAGTCTGGCATTCTTGGGCCATCATGAGGAAACTTAAGATGGTGATTGTGTACCTACTCTCACTTCTTCAAAGGAGGTTGTGATCAAGTTCAACTTTTTGGGCTAACAATGCATGCAGGACTAAGAGGGATGATCTAAGAATAAATAATGTAGTTTAAACAAGATGTCGTCTTAAATTTTTGTAGAATTCAAACTGGAAACATTTTATCCACGGATAAGTCGAAACCAATAATTGTCATGTTTTTTCCCCACCCCCTACACACAGAGGTGCATGGTACACTACAACCAGGGGTCGCCATAGCATTGGTTCTAGGGAGAGAAGAAGGAGGAGTACCTCAGAGTATCTGTGGAGGGGGAATATGTAGATTGAAAAATTCCCCTGAGTGAGACTCACAAATATTCCCCACACCACTCCTTGGAGCCCTGATGGCACAGTGGCTAAGACCACGGCTGCTAACCAAAAGGTCAGCAGTTCGAATCCAGCAGCCGCTCCTTGGAACCCCATAGGAAAGTTCTGCTCTGTCCCATAGGGTCACTATGACTTTACGGCACCTGACAACATTCCTTAATAATCACTGCCGTCAAGGGAAGAATGTTTAGGCAAGTGTTATAAAAACAAGTCATTCTTAGCATTATTTCTTAATAATTGTCTAACACATAGGAAAACTTTTCTTTCTTACTGATGTTTAAAACAATTAGATTTTACGCTTATTCTATTCGTGTAAGTATTTGCCAAAGTCCCTTATTTGAAAACTGAAAGAAACATGTAATGGATGGCAACAACCAGAAAGAGAAAAGTGTAGTTATTAATCCCACCTACCCAAAGATTCTTTTCAGCCAATGTAATTCAAAATAGCTTTAGAAAGAGATAAAAAGGATAATAGGTTGGAAGATGCGGGGAGGTAAGGCTTAAGCACTGAAGAGGTGAAATTATCCCCCTTGCCCTGAATCAAAAGAATACAGCATTTTAGAATGCATAATTGGATCTCCAGCCCAAAAACCTGGTTGAAACTGCTGTTAAGAGTTTTGCCATGTTTCATCTGTGAAACTAGTAATCCCAGTGGGTCTCACAGTACCCAGAGCTGTGAGAACACAGGGCAAAGAAGAAGTATCACAGATCATCTAAAAGGGAGAAATCTCAAAAATCAAGTCTTGAACGAATTATATTCTTGAGTGTTGATATGCCACGTATTCTGAGAAGTCATCACCATGCTATAAAGAAGGCATCTCAGTAAGAAATGGAAAGCTGTCCTGTGCCCTGTTGTATGGACAGTGCTTAACTATTTCCTTTCACCTACTTCATTCTGAGACTGGTGTAAAGCACCAGCCTAAACAATTGGGCTTTTTCTTTTTGTGGCCCACATTTTGTCATTTGATAACTAGTAATTAACTGCTCTGATTTAAATGATCTCTTTCTGGAACCGTCATATATATGGAAGGCAAAAAGTCAATTGAAATATTAAAACCAAAAGATTTAAGTAGGTTTTAAAAAGTGGTTCAAAGATATGGTTTAGCTAAGATATTTGTAGAACCAAATCTTTTCCTTGCTTTGCTTTAACTCAGTGCTCCCTTGACCATTTTCTTCATTACCATCTGGGCTAGGGCACAAAGTGGCTGTATCCAACTAAGAGAAAGAACCAACTGAAGTTGATGGAGACAAGAGGTGAACTCAGAAGACTGACAGATTGGATTTGTGTGGAGAGATGGAATGTGTAAACCTCCACTGGGTTCTCATCCCAGAACTCCCATCCGTTCCTGAAACTTAAGCCTGGGGTCAGGCTGGAAGGCAGGTAGACAGGCCAGGACTAACTACCTGGCCGGGAAGCAAGATGAAGAGACCTGACTTCTGTTTCCCTTCATACCCAATCTTCTTGAGATATCCTCAAGGAGTTACCTGATTTCTCAAGAGTGAGTCTGAGGAGTTAAAGAAAATTTAGAGTGCTTTATAATTTTATATTTTGAGGTCACCTTTCCCTCTAGTTTATTAGACTAGTCAGCATATTAGGGACCAACAGAGAATCTCTTTAAAAAAAAAAAAAAAAAGTATTAAGGTAATAATTCTCTTGTATGGGTGACCAAATCCATACAGGACCTACTAGCAGACTGCCAGAAATTCAGATGCTACCATGAGTCTCTGCTCTCATCTTAGGAGGTAGAAGTGAAGGGAAAAGGAAGACATTGTTCGATCTTTGTGGCCGTTGGTTTCATTATTATACCCGTGTTGTTATGCAAGTTCATTTGCATGGTGATCATTGTATTCTTTTTTTTAATTTATTTGATTTTCTGTTGTTGAGAATATACACAGCAGAACATTCACCAGTTCAATAATTTCTACATGTACAATTCAGTGACGTTGATTATTGATTGCATTCTTCAAGTTGTGCAACATTCTATTAATTCTTAACAAAATGTTTAATTCCAATGATATGCACATGGTTTTAGGGATAATATTTAGTTTAGAGGCCAAGAACGCATCCCAGTCTAGACCACTCTTTTTCAAAACCTATTTTTAGGTTGAGAACAACAACCGGAATTGTAATCTTGAAGAGCTAGATGTGGTTGGGAAAGAAAAGGAACAAGGGACATGCCCAGCCTGTGAGACTAGGGAAGAAGACAAAGAAAAAGCAGCTCCGAGTCTGTTACTGCCTCAGGCCTGTAATTTATGAGTAAGGAATCATAAAATCAATTTTGCTGTAATGCGAAAAGATGAGATGACACACAAATTCACTATGTCTCAATAAAGTTATATTTTAAAGCCCTGGAGATGAGATTCATTTATGTAATAACAAGAGAAATGTATTCGTCATTCCACTCCCAAACAGAATAGCTTGTAGGGTTTTAATTGATTAGTCTTCGCTAGAGAACCATGTACTTGTAGATTTCTAGAGGGAAACAAATTGGCCAGTCTTTAAACATTAGTCTTCCATGTTTAAAATATAGTTTTCTACTTAAATACCTTCGTCCGGTTGCTCTTATCAACAATGTCACATGTCACATGTCACAATATTTTATGGTTGTGTAATCTTTGTTGCCTGCTTCAATGATTTGAGTGTCCTGTGATCTTTATTTCCATTCTGTTTTAGAAATGATTAGAAAATAGATAAATCATCTTTTTCTTAAGCTGCATTGGTATGGAGGTTGAGAAGAAAATGTCCAGTTTTAGGATATAAATATTACCCAATAGTCCATGTAACTCCTTAACAATAAACAGGTTTCATTTGATAAAGACCTGTGTTTTCCATAAAATACTCCAGTCTGACACAGATTTAAGTAAGTCTTTCCCTGAAAATAGTATTGGGAAGAGCACCGTGACCTAGTGGATTCATTAGAATTGGGGTTCAAAATGACATCCGAAAAATAATTAGAGCTGTAAATGCATAATGTATGTAGCAATTTCTGGGTATCTGTCTTTGAAATTTGACATTGAAATAAAAGTAATTCTGCCCAGTACGTAATGATGGGAGTCTTTTCATGCATAGCGCATAATATAATTGATATTCATTGAGTTCTGTGTATTTCAAAGAAGAAGCTGATATATATCTTGCAAAATCCTGTTGCTCATTTATTATCATTTTTATTTCAATAGAAAGAAAAAGACTACGGAAGTGTAATTAATTTGACATTGAGGATTCTGGGCTGAGTATTTGACTATCAACATCATTTTAAGGCCATTATTAAAAGTTCTTTGCCCTCACTATACGGCTTGTCATGACTGTATCTTCTGATCCAAGCACTGTGTGTTGGCCCTTCCTCAGTGAGCTGGGTAATAACTTACTCAACGTTTAACTCCTTAGGCCACTGGAAATTCCCAGTGTCAGCCTTATTTGGCTAAGAAACATGTTGGGTGGGTGTAAATACTTGAGTTTTTCTCCTGGTTCTTGAGTTATTTTTAGAAAGACTTGGAATTTCTCAGACGCTGTGTTATATTCTTTATCTGCAAACTCTTCAGAAGTCCCTGCATCACCATGGAAGCTGATCCTTGCCTCTTAACAATGATTCTTCTTAAAAGGTATTTTACAGGAGCAGTTAAGCTGCCCTCAGTTTCTCTGTTCAAACCACTGACAGCCAGAGATTACTCCATTTATACAAAAGCCTCTGCTCTCCTGATAGGACTTTCTAAAAATGATCCTGCATGGAGTGGGAGAAACTTTCTAGCTAGAGAAATAAAACACTATAATTGAGTGTTGTGTTCGTAAATGTTGAGATCTGAGGTCCAAAACGGACTGTGCCGTTGCAGGGATGTTCAACAAATACTGAGTAAGCCATGATATTCAACAAACATTTACTAAACCCTGCACGGTCATGGCGAGGGAAGAGGGTTCCAAGAATGCCCCTATCTTTGAGGCGTTTGCTTTTAAACCAGAGGAGATAAAGTAGGTTCCGTGCAGATTATTAAGCTATTGCCATTCAATTCCAAATCCACCCGTTTGTTAGTGACACTAGGCTAGGATTCCACAAACCACCTTTCTTCTTTACTAACTGGTTTCTATTAGGTTTGTTGTTGTTGTCACTGTTTGTCAATAGGGGGCGCTAGAGGGAGCATGGAGGCAGGAGGCAGGGAGAAGGAACTGCCTTCTTGGAATCTGCTTACTGTTCCTGTCATATCATCTCAGCAGTGGATTTGCCGGTTGGTTTCAGCCGTTGTATTCTTTAACAAGCACTTCCAGAACCAGCCTCTCATACCCCTCAGAGGCAGCAACAGCAACACGGCAGCACCCTCTCTTGGACACCTTAGCCCCAATTTTACAGGGCCCTTCCTCCAAGCTTCTACGTCTGTAACCCTGACTGTCTTCCCTTTGTTCTCTCAGCCCCAGCGGTGGTAGCTGCTTCCTAACTTATTAGTTCTGTGTGACCTCAGTGAATGGTTCTTTTTGCTCCCTCAGCCCTCCAACACTGGTATAACCAATACCCAAATTAAACTCCCTCTATTGAAATACCTGTTATACAGTTTCCATCTTCCTGGTGGCGCAGTGGTTAAGACCTTGCATGCTAACCAAAAGGTCAGCAGTTCAAATCCACTAGCCTCTCCTTGGAAAGCCTATGGGGCAGTTTTACTCTGCCCCATTGGGTCGCTGTGAGTCGGAATCAACTTGACCGCCATGGATAATTTTTTTTTTTTTTTTTGTATTCTTCCTGGTTGGACCCATCTCAATGGTGACATTTTTCATTATTAATGCTAGCCTAAGGAGGATAGCCACCACAGAGCTTTTCAAGAATACGGGTGCTTCCCTCATTGATATGTTTCTTAGTACCTTAGCGAAGGGAGTGTTTCTGGACCCCATCAGAAGACATGGCTGAGTGTGCATGCCCCACATAAATCCACATTCCCATCTCCCTGAGACTCTGGAATCTTTCTCTACATTACACCAGAAAGTTCTAGCATCTCACATTGAATGTAGGTCACCACAGAGTCCACATGTCACTAAACCAACCAAGAAAACCAGCAGAGCCACTTCCAGCTGGGCAAGCCAACACATTAAATCCAGACTCTGATTAGTGCAAACAAATCCATAAATTTGGCCTTGTCTTCCTTTGACTCCATTCTCACACATAATTCCAAGATTTCTGCCTACATAAACTAGCAAAATGTGATTCTTTTGGAGTATGAGCCAATTCTTCCCAGGTCAGACTTTGCTTTTTCCTCCGGGACCATGCTGGGATCTGATTCTAATTATAGGTCTAGAGGCAAAATGCTCCCACTGTATAGAGACCTGAGGCTTAAGATTCTCAGCTTCATTTGCGTCTTCCCAGTTGTGCCCGTTTGGAATCCCAGGGTTCCATTCCTTCTCAGTCAATGCGTTTTTGCATAAGAGTCATGGCAAGTCCGAATTCAACTTACATTGTTATTCCATAACCCACACAAAATTGGGGGTAATTTTTTTCAGTGAGATTATCTCTTGGCTAAAGAAATGAGATTCTTTTAGGACTGCCATAGAGCCTTTCTGGTTCTCTGTGTGGGACTTGAACTTAGAGTTTAAGACCCTGAGCTAATAATTTCCTTTCTGTGAGCTCTCCAGTTGAACAAAGTCGTTTAAACCCACAGTTGTTGTATTTGTAATTACTGCCATGATTAGTGTGACCAAGAGACACTCCCGGTTTATGCCTGTTGACCTTTTCACTCTCAGTGCTAGTAGTCCATTCCCCATTGACAAGTTGCTCAGCACAGCATTTAAAGGCCAAGGACATAAATCAATTTCTGAACCCCATCTTTGAGGGTCTGTTGCGTTTTTGAGGGTCCTGACCTCACTCCTGGTATCAAACACTATCAGTTATGGTTGAGTCAAGAAAACAAACCACACTAGGTGTTTCAACAGAGAGGATTTACTCTAGGGAATTGGATGTCGGAGGACTAAATGAGCAAAAGGGGAACAGGAGTGTAACCCAGAGATAAAAACTGCAGGAAGCAGCACCACCCCTAAAGCTGGAGGATTTAAAAGGAAGAGGCTGAGAGTATCAGACCTAAAAGGTCACAGGATGGGTTCTGCAGAGCAGGAGCTCAAACCTCTGAGGCGGGGTTTCTGCCAGACCACTGTTGCTACCCCTGAGATGGGGCATAGGAGGCTAGTTCTAGAAGTGCTAAAAGAATCTGGAGGCTGAAACCATTGCTGCTATTAGGGCAAAATATCATTATATACCCATTGCCATTGAGTTGATTCCGACTCACAGTGATCCTACAGGACAGAGTAGGACTGTCCCATACGGTTTCCAAGGAGCACCTGGTGGATTCGAACTGCCAACTTTTGGTTAGCAGCCATAGCTCTTAACCACTACGCCACCAGGGTTTCCTATATTTATATAGATATATATAAATGCTGGAGCCCTGGTGGTGCTGTGGTTAAGAGCTTGGCCGCTAACCAAAAGGTCAGCAGTTTGAATCCACCAGCCGCTCCTTGGAAACCCTATGGGGCAGTTCTTTATATATATATATATACATGCTGATATATGTATATATAAATGTCAAAATATCATTGCTGGAGAATTGCTGATAGAACTATAAACAGAAGGAAGAAGGAACTCTCTTCCCCTCTCCTGCCTTCCTATCTCCCTCTAATAACCACTTTTGGCAGGACTTAATAGAAAGTGAGTTTGCAGAGTCTCACCCTCCAGGAACACAAAGCAGATTATAGAAAAGTGAATTTGAAGCTGAGAGACAATAGCTGAATAACCAGCATGTGTATCCATACAGCTTTCAGGAGAACGTGAAACAGCTTTAGCAGGAGCAAAAGTAGGGTTCAAGGAAGGTGAAATCACGGCTGGCTGAGAGAAGCAGGTAAGCAGTTGGTACTTGAGCTGGACCTTGGTGGATGGTGGGAGACTGGGAGGATGGAGATGTGTCCCCGGCAGAGAGAACAGGATGAGCCAAGTGCATGCAGTACCACAGGTTTGTAACCAGCCAGTCAAGGCCAAAAGCAATTGTGGTAGAAGAGAGTGCAGGTAGCTAAGAAAGCGTAGGGACTTGTTTTCTGTAACATAGCTTAGTGAGATAAGAAATGGTAAAGACAAAAGGCCAGGAGCCAGGAGCTTTTTTAAAAAATTTCTATTATTTTTTTGCCAGGGCCATTTTTCACTCTGAATTCTGTAGCACTGCTGGACTTGGCATGCTTCTTTGGGTCCGAACAGCCTAAGAAAGCCTAATGGACAAAAAACCAGTTGCTGTCAAGTTGATTCTGACTCATGGTGACCCCACGTCTGTCAGAGTAGAACTATGCTCCATAGGTTTTCAATGGCTGATTTTTCAGAAGTAGCTTGCCAGGACTTTCTTCTGAGATGCCTCTGGGTGGACCCAAACTGTCAACCTTTCTGTTAGCAGCCAAGCGCGTTAACTCTTTGCATCACCAGGGGACTCCAGCTCAGGCTGGAAGGGCTTTATAAATTTTGTAAGTTTAGTCCACTAAAGTCCCTGGGTAGTACAAATGGTTAATGCATTTGGCTGCTAACTGAAAGGTTGACAGTTTGAGTCCACCCAGAGGTGCCTCAGAAGAAAGGTCTGGCAATCTACTTCCAAAAAATCAGCCGTTGAAAACTTTATGGAGCACAGTTCTACTCTGACACACATGAGGTTGCCATGAGTTGGAGTCAACTTGAAGGCAACTGGTTTTTTTTTCCCCCCAGCCTAATCATTCTGATCAGTCTTAAGATAGGCTAGAGGACATTGGTATGCTAACAGAACTATTCAGAATGGGTGACAGTATGGGAAGAGCAGTAGAACCTGTTTAGAGGTAAGAGTGTCTAATTAACAGAACTCCACCATCACCCATGTTATAGGCTAGTCATGTGGCCACACAAAAGGCCTTAATTTTAGACTTTGGATGTTATTTCCAAAGAAAATCCAAATCTAACAGAATTGAAAGGAGTTATTCAAAATACAGCTTTACACCTGTGTCCCACGGCGTTGCGTGCACTGCTATTATTTTTACAAATCCTGTAGTTATCTTGTAACCGGAACAATTACATTGCATTACATCCTATATGTTAAAAATATCAACTTGCTAATGGGAAGCATTTTTGATCAACCACTATTTTTATAACCTTCTTTTGGCATTTCTTCATTTTTAAACGTACTCGAGACTAAAAAAAATGTAAGTGACCTTGGTTTCTTTAGGACACAGAGGGCCTTTTATATAGATTTTCCTTTCATCTGACAGAACTAGTTTGCCTAAATCCGCACAGACGCGAATGCAATTATTGTAAAATAGGATAACACACACTGGTTTTGTAGACTTCTGTCAGCTCTGTAAAAGGCAGCAGTTGTGTATCTTAAGCTGTATCTTGAAAGCTTCCCTGTCTCTGAAGCTCGCTTGCATTAAACATGAGAAACCGATAAGTGCCATTGCCACAGGGAATTGCTGGCAACTCTTCCCCGTGGAGAATGATCTCAGCCTTGTGGGAAGGAGGCTGGCTAAGGAGGGCTTGGGGCCAGCAGAGGCAGTGTCCACTGTGGGAAGATGGGTGTGGACTTCGATGCAAAGAGACTTGAATTTGATGTCTTTCTTCATATAAGCGATTGCTTATTTCTCCTTGACATACTACAGGGATCTGTGAGGGAAGATAAAACCCCTCCTCTGTCAGGGAAGGGAGGAACAGGAAGAAAGGGTGTAGGTGAATTAAGAAAGGAACATTGATCTAGAAGGAAGGAGAAAGGACGGAGGGAGGAAGCAGAGGAGACACCAGCCCAGCATCCTCCTACCAGAACCAGTCTTTGTGGCTCCCACTTCCCTCTGTGTCTCTGCAGCCTCGGCCTGGCTGCTGGGCCCTGCCTCCCTTTCCCTTCTTCCCCTTCTGCTTTCTCCCACCCCACCTCAGCCCCAACGCTTCCAGAACCACCAGCATAGGCTCAGCACCATCCCAGGCTCTGGGACATGCCTGCCTCAAGGAGAGCAGAAGGACAACAAGGAGCAGAAGGACAACAAGCTCTAAGGACTCAGCACGCAGGCCTGTCTTGTCTCTGCTTCTGCTCTGACGTTTGGTACCAGGCCCAGTAATTAAGGTTTTGACTAGTTGCTGTGATCAAACGTCACCCCCACCCCATGGTATTGCACTCCAGGCTCCATCATTGACCAGCTATGAGACTTCAGGTACTTACTCCACCTCCCTGAGCCTCAGTTCCTCATCTGTAAAATGGGATGGCAACATCTACCTCAGAAGGTTGTTGTAAGGCCTCAGTGAGGAAATAATGTAGCATCACCTGATAGCAGGTAGGCACTGGATGAATAGCAGGCCCCTCAACTGCTTCTCAAAATCCCCTCAGGTTCCTGCGCCTACTGAATTGACGGGCATGGGCCTTGGCAGGACTTCTGGACAAGCTTTCTAGGTGGTTCTGATATACAATACACAGACGTAAAGCTTTCTTCATAGAGACTAGGTTCCGCACATACTAGCTCCAGGGGTCAGGGCTGCAATCTGGCCCCCTGTTCCTGTCCATGCTGGTGAGACTGTCCCCTAGCTGCACCTTCTCCACCAGCCTCGGACTTCTGCTCCCACACTAGGGCAAGAGCGAAACGGAATCTTCCATGAGTTTGTTTTGCTAAATACTTACACTGTCTCTTTCCCATACCCTATAACTGTATAACTCTTGAAGTGGTTTTTGGTTTTGTTTATTTTCCCCCTATAATGTTCTGGGAAAAATTCCAGCTCAGCTCAGCATTCCCTGTGTTGATAAGCAACTCTGCAGCTTTTATCTGCAAATGTTACTCTTGACAATTAAGAACAAGCCTGGAAACTTTGTCCGAGGTTTATAGTTCCACATCTGTTGCTGACATGTCAAGAGGAGAAAACTTATAACTCAAGGGTGCTTTCACCAGCGGGCAGAACAGACCCAGCCAGAATTTGGCTGGAAGTGATGCAGACTCCACTGGCCTTTGGGCCTGTTACTTGGGAAACAATCAATAGAAAGGCCCAACAGTTACCAAGTGCTGCCACTGGAGGGCGCTGTCTCCCAACAGTCCTTCTGTCCCCAGAGGTCCGCAGTTGCAAAGGGCACTGTGGAGGGATGGGATTACAGCAGGAGCTTCCAATTCATTCAATTAGTAGGGCATTTGGAAATGGTGAAGTTCCTTCTGAAATCCCAGAAAATATTGATACGTTAAGCCTAGATATGTCAACTGCTGGATTCGTAATTTTGTATTCAATCAGTGGATCTCAATCCTAGCTGAAGATTAGAATCAACTAAAGAGATTTTTTGTGTCTGGATCCCACAAAAGGCCAATGAAACCTGAAGCTCTGGAAGATGGAGCATGGACATTTACATATTTTTAAAGCTTTTCAGTGATTCTAAGTTTCACTGTACAAGATTCTAGTTGAGACACTGGTAGCGGGCCTCAAAGAGGAATTTATGGGAGAAAAATTTAATTTTAGATAATTCTATCTATCATGTTTCTTCCTACAAATGACTATTGGCATTTTTTTTTCAATTGAGGAGACATTCACATAACGTAACATTAGCCATTTTAAAGTGTACAATTCAGTGGCATTTAGGACATTCATAATGCTGTGGAACTCTCTTGCTTCTAGCTACACATTCATCACCCCAAAAGGAAACCCTGGATCCATCAGCAGTCACTTCCTGTAGCCCCTCCCCCAGCCCCTGGCAACCACCATTCTGCATTCTGTCTCTATGGAATTGCCTATTCTGAATATTTCATATAAATGGAACCATATAACATGTGGCCTTTGGTGTCTGGCTTCCTTCAGCTGGTGTAATGTTTTCAAGGTTCATCCATGTTGTAGCATGTGCCAGGACTTCATTCCTTCTTATGGCTGAGTAATATCCCATTGTATGTTATACCACATTTTGTTTATCCACTCATTGGTTCATGGGCATTGGGTTGGTTCCACCTTTGGGCTATTGTGAGTAGTGCTGCTATGAATATTTGACTCTTGATATTTGATTCTACAGATGGAACTACTTAGCCTAGCTCTGGAAGGGATCAGTGGTTGAGAACTTCTGCAATGAAGCCATCTTGCTTCTGGAAGCTCATTTTTCAAATAATACCACCTTTAGAAGGCTAACAAGTTGTTGACACTCATGTGTAAATTAATTTACCAGATACCAAAATAGCTAGTATCTTGAGAACATCAAGGCCAGAGGAGCTAATTTTTTAAAGGAGAGGAGGAAGAAAGTTTACTTTTTTTCCCTCTGTATATAGAAAGCATTAAAAAATAAAACAAGGGTACCCACAGTCCTTCTATTACCATTAACAAACATTTTAAAATGTATTTCTTCCCAGCATTTTACATACACACATACATCGTTTTTTAATTTGTTAAAGAGATAAATACAATTTTGTTTCATCCCTTTTACATTAACATTGGAATATAAACATTTTCTCATGCTTTAAAAAATTCTTTAGAAGTGATATGAATGGCTGCCTAGAATCACAGCCTATGAGTACACTTCAAATCACACAACAGCAGCGGAACGTTTGAACACCTGTTTCATCCCTGCACCTCACTGTGGGCTTTGTTTTCATGCTTTCAGTAGAAAATAGTTGCCTGCTTTTGGTAGGTTTACATATCCTTTCCAAGAGGCCTGGAGGACACAGGCTGGAATTCCTTTGGACCCAACTAAACATTCCCTGAAAAGGGACTCACCAGCCAAGCTTGGGTTGAGTGTCCTCACCTCATCCATCCAACTGTGGCTGGGGGTAAGGAAGTGGAGGTTGGGGTCACACTGTATAAACACAGCTGCTGGAGCCCACTTCTGTGATCTTGTGGATGGATGGTGCCATGGACTGAATTATGTCCCCCCCAAAATGTATGTATCAATTTGGCTGGGCCATGATTCTGAGTATTGTATGATTGTCTACCATTTTATCATCTGATGTGATTTCCCTACGTGTTGTAAATGCTATCACTATGATGTAATAAGATGGATTAGTGGCTGTTATATTGATGAGGTCTACAAGATTAGGTAGTGTCTTAAGCCAATCTCTTCTGAGATATAAAAGAGAAAAGTGAGCAGAGAGACACGGGAGCCTCACACCACCAAGAAAGCAGTATCAGAAGCAGAGCGTGTCCTTTGGACCTGAGGTTCCTGTGCAGAGAAGCTCCCAGACTGAAGGAAGATTGATGATGTGGACCTTCCTCCAGAGCCAACAGAGAAAACATTCCCCTGGAGCTGACACCCTGAATTTGGACTTGTAGCCCACTGTGAGAGAATAAACTTCTCTTTGTTAAAGCCATCCACTTGTGGTATTTCTGTTAGAGCAGCACTAGATGACTAAGAGAGACGGTGAGGGTCAGATAGCTCCAAGAAAAGAGGAACCTGGATAGGTGGCCCAAGATGTCCTCCACCACCTATCCTTCTTTAACTATACCTTTGTTTTTTCATGTGAGACATTAAATTAGTAGCTGTGTGGGAATCAAAGGAATATGGCCTGGTGCCTGTCCTCAAAGAAGTTTAGAATGCAAATGAGGAAACATTACATGCATTAAACAAGAAGTTAAATAATAGTTACATTTGCTGCTTCTTACTGAGGGGATATTATGTGCCAGGTCCTGTTGTTGTTAGTTGCCATTGAGTTGATTATTTCATTTACTCTTTAGAATCATTCTATGAGCAAGATATCGATATTCCAAATCTACAGATAAGGAAACTGCAGTCTGGTGAGGCCTTTGATACAAGAAGTACTGTCTCTGAAATGGAGTGTTTTATAGTGGCTCCCAAACGCCTGTCCATGCATTCCCTACATAGGAATAAACAGAGGCACTTGTTAGCTTTACAGATTTCTGTGCCCCACACAAGACTATTGACTCTCTGGAAAGGGGCTTTCCTCCTCTCCCCAGTAACAACAGAGGATTGCTTGAATGCCTTGTAAAGAGCAGCATGCATGATTAACTGCAGGGCTTTGGCTTTGCAGAGTGAAGTTGGATTCTTGTTTTTTAGCAATTTTATTGATTCACATACCATACAATTCACCCGTTTAAAGTGTACAATTCAATGACTTTTAGTATATTGACAGAGTTGCACATCCATCCCCAAAATCAGTCTTAGAACATTTTCATTACTCCAAAAAAGAATCCTGTTCCCCTTAGCCGTCACCTCCAAGTCCCTCCTCCACCCTCCCAGCCCTAGGCAACCACTAATCTACTTTCTGTCTCCATACAGTTGCCTATTCTGGACATTTCATTTAAATGGAATCATATAACATGTAGTTGCAGAGTGAAGCTTGCAAGTTTAGGGCAAGAGTGGATTTGCTGTAGGCAGCAGAGGAAAGGCTGAGCACTCCACAGGTGTCTTCCTTACCCAACACTAGCTGCCTCTCCTCTAAAAATGTGTTGAAAACATAGTTAAAGAACATTGGCTTGAAGGAGGCCAAATGGCCAGTCTGCCCAGGCCCACTGAGGTCCAATCCTGTACTAGACAAAACAATCTCTAAAGCTCCTTCAAGCCCTGAACATCCAAGCATAAGCTCCTGTCCAATGTTTCTCGAGTCTAGCTGGGCAATTGAATCATCTCTGCTGCCTGTTAAAGACACAGATTCCTGGGCCCCTTCCCAGGGATTCCATAAGTCTTGTGTGGGGCCCTGATATCTGTCTTTTAAGGAAGTGCGCCTGGTGATTCTGATGTAGGGAGTGCACAGACAGGCATTGGGAACCACTCTAACTGCAGCAGAGACAAAATTAAAGCCACCTTCATTCCAACATCCCCCTGTTGATCCAGCTTCCCCTCCCTGCAGTAGCAACAACAGGGACTTTACCTCCTTACAAGGCCATCTCAAGCATCATATGGAAATTCCATTCTCACAGAGACCAGGGGAAACTTTCAAGTATAAATTAATGTAAGTCTATAGAAACAACTACAAATTGCTGACTGGTTGGACGTTAGTTATTTGCTTGAGGATGGCCTGGGGACTTTAAACAATCATTGTGCCTGAACCAAGGTGGGGGCTTGGTGAGGTAAACAAGCCTGAAAGAACTCCTCAGCCTCCCAGCTCCCCTTCCTGGGCCTAAAGTTCATCTTGTCCCAGTGGGCCGAAATGCTTCCCTTAGCTGAGTCCTTTTTTTTTTTTTTTTTTTTAATGCCTTTGATTTACAGAAGCTTCCTAACAATTAAATAAGAGTTGATGACTAGGTCACAGTCTCTTGGAGAGCTTTCCAAAAGTCTTCAAGGGTAAGGGAGATGAACTGGAAAAATACTTGAAAAATAATCCCAGTTGTTTGTCTACCCCCTTTACAAGGGGCTTAGACTTTCGTTGTGTCTTTGGCTCCTCACTATCACCCTGTGAGACAGACAGGGCTTTATTAGTTATTTTATTAAGAGAGAAGACTAACAGAACTTTAGAGATTTGCTCAAGATTACCAGGCTGGCTGGTGGTAGCCTCTCCTGAGCCTTCGTCCCAGATCTCCAAGCCCCTGGGCTTCCCATGTTGCCTTTCTGCCATAAATATCTTAAGGAAGCCTGCCAGGATATAAGGAGCTTCAGAGATTTTTGTCCCAGCCCTTTAGCCACGGAGGCTGGGTTTATGGCACCACTAATTCACTCTGACAAAGCCTTATTGCCTGTGGAGCCTCAGCAGGAAGAATGGGGAAGAGCTACACATTTCAAGGATGGTTAGCGGAGCAGCTCTCCCAGAATCCCATCCTAGGGCCTCTCAGAGCTCTGCTACATGTGCGCGTGCACAACACACACACACACACACACACACACACAACTTCTGGAAAAACCAAACCCGACCTGGTTTATTTGGAAACCTAGCAAATCTACTTCCAGGACAGTCAAGACCTATTCACACAATCACACTCATGAGCGTATGTGTGCTTGGTTTGTATATTTGTTCATAATGGCTTTGGTTCTATGAGCCTGCTGTGGTTCCTCCTGTTGGGCATGGACGTGGAGCAGTGAGCTAGGGTCTGCTGACCTGAGTCAGCAGCTTGCGTGGTTGAAGAGCCTGTTTTATGCTCTTTGCCCGTGTTATTTCCTTCTACCCTCATAACCACCCTACCCAGAACACACTCCAAATCTCATCTCACTATGAAGAAACAGCTCAGAGAAGGGGACCAGACACTAGAAAAACACTGACCAGTGCAGTGAGGACTACAGAAGGTACGCATTTGAAAGATAGATTTAGTCTGGGGTGTTAGAAAGCACTTCCCTGAGCAAGTCTTTTTAAGTGAGATTCAGAGGATGACCAAGAGTTAGTGAAGGTGTGAGGTAAGCGCGTGTCTTAGTTATCTAGTGCTGCTATAACAGAAATATCACAAGTGGACGGCTTTAACAAAGAGAAATTTATTGTCTCACAGTCTAGTAGGCTAGAAGTCTAAATTCAGGGTGTCAGCTCCAGGGGAAGGCTTTCTTTCTCTGTCGGCTCTGGAGGAAGGTCCTTCTCATCAACTTCCCCTGGACTAGGAGATTTTCTGCATAGGAACCCTGGGTCCAAAGGGCACGCTCTGCTCCTGGTGCTGTTTTTTGGGTGGTAGGAGGTCCCCCGTCTCTTTACTCTTTACTCGCTTCTGTCTTTTATATCTAAAAAGAGATTGGCTCAAGACACAATCCAATCTTGTAGATTGAGTCCTGCCTCATTAACATAACTGCCACCTATCTCGCCTCATTAACATCATAGAGGTAGGATTTACCACACATAGGAAAATCACATCAGATGATGAAATGGTGGACAATCACACAATACTGGGAATCATGGCCTAGCCAGATTGATACATATATTTTTGGGGGACACAATTCAATCTATGACAGCGGGGGAGGGAAAAACAACCCAGGAGCTGGACTAGGATGTATGAAAGCCTTGTGACAGGGTGGAGCACTGGAACCACTAAAAGGCAGTCCGTGTAACATGGTGGACAAAGTAAGGGGGAAAGTCGTTAGGCTGGAAAGGACGGTAGGAGACAGCCTGGGGAAGGCCTTAGAGGCTTAGGATTTTGGACCGTTCTACGATATTATAGGGTCAAATAGCTTCTTGTTGTTGTTGTCTTGGCTTTTTTTTTTTTTTTTTTTGGTAGATGATACTTAGAATAGCAAGGCCTTATATAACATTCTTCCTATGGGAAAATATTCCAGGTTTCACACAAAATCAATTTTCTAAGGGACTTTTTCAAACATGACCAACCAACAGATAAGATGGGAAGTGGCGCTACCAACTGTGTGTGTTCTTATCTTTTCAGATCTATGTATCTTATCTCCCTATCCACATTGTAAATTCCTTGAAATCAAAGACACTAGGCTTTTTAGAATGTCCTACCCCACCCTATACCCACAGTCCTAATTATTTAAATAACTGTTGAGGATGAGGAGGTGTACGGTGAAGAAGATAAGGCATCTGATTGGCCTGTGTTGTTGTTGTTAGGTGCTATCGAATCAGTTCCAACTCATGGCGACCCCGTGTACAACAGAACGAAACACTGCCCAGTCCTGCACCATCCTCACAATCGTTCCTATGTTTGAGCCCATTTGCAGCCGCTGTGTCAGTCCATCTCATTAAGGGTCTTCCTCTTTTTCGACGACCCTCTACTTTTGGTCTGTACTGACTGAAAGTAAATACAGTAGTCCATCCCAACTTAAAATGATACACAATAGATTTTGTTACATACAGGCCAAACCATTATTCCCTCAGAAAAGTTGTGACTAGATAGTAAAGAGACTGGTTTCCATCCTCCACACACAAGGATCCATCTAATTATAGTTACATCCTGTGCAGAGCAATATGTCCATCTCACTACATAATATGCCAAGAATGAATTAACACCCTGCTGCAGCGTTAAAATTGCAGTGGGGGTTAAACTGGGAGCTGTTAGGCTGCAAGTGTCAGAAACTCATGCAGAATTAGCTTCGGGAAAAAGCTAATTCATGGGATGGTTCATGGCGTAGGAAGGAGGGCAAGGCTGCAGCTGGGTCAAGGGGCAACTACAACAGCTAACACTGCCAGGCCACGCTCACCACGTCTCTTCACGGCTCCTTTTGGCATATTGGCTTGGTTCTCTCCAACTAGACACCTTTTTCTACACTGCCAGGCATATGGCTGCCAACAACTCCGGAGCTTCTTATCTCTATTATCAGAGAGGAACTGAGAATTGCCCTTTGTGGGCCCAAATTAAAAAAAAAAAAAAACATCCTAGAGAAGGTTCAAAGGGCTTAACCCAACGAAGTGCCTACCTCAGACCAATCATTATTGCCAGGGAGGTAGGATCTATAGAAAAATGGTAGCTCTCACATGGCTAGAATGGGCACTTCCCAAGAGAAAGGAGATATTCTCCAGACAGAAAGTCCACGTCCGCTTTAGGCATGTACTGTCTAAACTATGAGGCTTGTTCAGTAATGTTACAAGGGTACAGTGGGTGTGGTGAAAAGAGCGCCCTGTTCTGGGGTTGGGCAGGACTGAGTTTGAACGACTGATCTGCTGCTTACTAGTCCTGAGAACTTGGCAAGTTACTTAAACTCTCTTAACCTGTTTCCTCAGCTGAAAAATGACCATTTAAGGATTTAATGAGAGTATGTATAAAAAAAACATAGCACGGTGCTGGAGACTCACCAAGTGTTTGTTTTGGGTTGGATTGTATCCCCCAAAAAGATATGTTGAAGACCTAACTACGTGTACCTTATTTGGAAATAGGGTCTCTGCATGTGAATGTGACAGTATTTGGAAATAGGGTCTTCATTTTATAAAGGATTTAATAAATGTTAGTTCCATTCCTCTTTCCATTCATTCGAGAATAAGGATCACTTGTGATTAAAATGACCTATTATGTGTAAAGTACTAGGACTGTACCTGATGCATGGTAAGCCCTCAGTAAATGTTAGCTGCGATTATCATCACTGGATGATTATTTCCATTTCCCTATAAGAATACTGCTAAGTAAATCCAGTGGCTTCCCAAACTGCCCACCTTCCTGGGGGAAATAACCATGAAAAGATGATGCCATTTTTCTATCCTTTTTTCATTCAAATGCTAGGGGTTGCTCCTGCTCCCCAGTGCCCAACAGATTTTGGACACTTAGTCAATATTAATTAATGATGGTGGTGTTGATGTGCCAGCCTTTGACACTGAAAAACTTTATGCCAACAAAGCCAAGGTAGAATTAAGTGACTGAGCCACAATCCTGTCTCAGATGTAATCACCATTCGCTTGGTTCATATTCCCCATGCTGTCCACCCAGCTTAATTAGTCCAGTTTTGTTGCCTTTACAAGAAGTGCATCCTTGCACCTTCTGAAGCCCTTGTAGGAATAACTTTCCCTCATTTTTCCCTTCTGTGGCTGTAGGTATTGAAAGAACTAGTCTCTACCTCAACTAAGGCCTGAGTATAATCTGTGCAAAAAGAGTGCAAAGAAAGAACCAGGCTTTGCTACCATGGTACCTTAGGTACCTAGGGCTTTGTTTATCCTGATAGTTTGCCTGTTGTTACTGGTGGTCAAAGAAATGCTCCCTAGCTACATAAAAGGATGGTATGGACATGGCTCCATTAATGGGGCTCCTCAGGACAACAAGACTTGTTTCCTCAAAGAGATCACAATCTTGTTGATGGCAGTGGCATTGTATAAAGCATCTTAGTATGTCCTATAGTTCTTATCTAGTACCCTAATCACTGAAATAATGATAGCAACAGCAGCAGCAGCAGCTAACACTTTTTAAGTGCATACAGTGTGCCAGGCGTTATTCCAAGCACTTTACATATTATAGATCATTTAATTTTCAAAACAGCTCTAGAAGACGGGTACTATTATTATCCTCAACCGCGCTGGCAACCAAGGTAGTTTATTCACATACCTAACAGTTAACGCTGGCTGTTGCCTGGGATCTCAGCTAGGGCTGCTGATCCAGTGCTTATATACAGCCTGTCTACGTATCTTGGGCTTCTCATGGCACATGGTGGTTGGGTTCCAAGGGACAGTGGGAAGTTATCAGGCTTATTATGATTTAGCTTCAAAAGTCCCAGAATGTCACTTTTTCACATTCTACTGGTCAAGCAGGAATTTCTGGGTGGCACAAATGATTAAGCACTCAGCTACTAACCAAAGGTTGGCAGTTTGAATCCAGCTGGAGGCGCCTTGGAAGAAAGTCCAGGAGATCTACTTCTGAAGGATTACAGCCATTGAAAACCCTATGGAGTGGAGTCCTACTCTGAGACACTTGGGGTCACCTTGAGTCAGAATTGAGTCTATGACAACTAACAACAACAGAAGCACAGAAAATGAATTAAAAAGGATAAACACTAAACGTTAAGCAGCAATTATATCGGGGGATGGCTTATGGATGATTTTAATTTTCTTCTTTTTATGTATCTATATTTCCCAAATGTTCTGTAATAAACCTGTAACACTTCTATAAATTTAAAATAAAAAAGCATCTGTTGAATCAACTGTCCACTTCTAGGAATCTTTCCTAAGAAAATGATTAGAAATATGCTCAAAGATTTAATTGTTAGGCTGGTCACTGCAACATTTTTAGAATAGTGAAAAAATTTTAAATAATCCAATTATCCCATGATAGGAAAATAATTAATTATGGTACTAAGGATTTTTAAATTTCCCACATTCCTAGGAAAAGGCAGATTGCTCTGTAACCATGGTAACAAGTACAGCTTGAATCCAGTTTTAAACTCTTTCTTTAGATCATCACAGCTTGCTTCAATGAACACACTTTTGCAAGTCAACCAATCAGTGACAGTCCCTTATGCCTGCAAGTCAGCCAATCAGGAGCAGACTTAGACCAATAAACATGCTTCTGACCAACAAATCAGCAATAGTCTCACTGGAGTAACCACATTGCTAGAGGTGATGTCAACCTACTTGCACCACCACCACCACTACTGGTTGCCATCCATTCAACTCTGACTCATGGCAACCCCATGTGTGCCAAAGTAGAACTGTGTTCCATACGGCTGTAAACCTACTTATAACCTTGAAAAATCTGCTAATCCCTGAACTTTGACTTCCCCAGAGCCCTGTATAAACTCATCAGTCTGTTCTGCTCAGCAAGACTGTGCCAGATCACTATAGGTCTTCCTTACTATAGTAAGCAATAAATTCAGCTTTGTGTTTCGTGTTCTGTGTGCGTGTCCTTTATTATAACAACCAGTTACTATCGAGTTGATTCCAACTTATGGCAACCCCTTGTGTGTCAAAGTAGAACAGTGCTCCATAGGGTTTTCAATGGCAGATTTTCTGGAAGTAGACCATCAGGCCTTTCTTCCAAGACAGCTCGGGGTGGACTTGAACCCCCAACCTATCTGCTAGCAGTCCAGCATGTTACCTGTTTGCACCACTCGGGGGCTCCTTTATTATAGTGAGCAATAAATTCATCTGTGTGTGTGTATGTGTGTATACACAAACCGAGGGATCACACGTACATACATATATGCAAGTATATTATGGACTATCATGCACTCATTACAAATGTTGTTTTCAAAGACTATAATGACAAGAAAAAGATATTAACAAGATATTATGACAAAGTTGAATAGAAAACTGTGTATTATATGATGAAAGAGAGAAAGAGATGCAGAGACAGAGAGAAAAGGATGACTGAAAAGAAAATACACCAAAATGTTAAAAGTGATTATATCTAGATTGTGAGACTCTTGGTGATACTTACCATCTTCTTTATTTTTTTCTTATATTTTCTAAAAAATTTATGATGAGGGGGAAGACTGTCTAAAAAAGAAATCTTGGTTTAGCATTATATACTAAACCAATTAGTTTTAAATACTGTCTGAAAAGCTTCAAACCTTCTTATGAGTCCTTACAAGATTTCTTTCACTGATAAAGTAAGCCATGATATGAATCCAAAGGCCTCCGTTCAACAGATATTTATTGTGTGCCTCTATGCGCTAGACACCAAATGAGACACTCACTCAGGCACTAAGACAGCAGTCCCATTTTAATGATGGAACACTACCCTGAAAACCGTGTGGAAAAGGACATTTCCATAAATTGGACCAAGCATATGAAATTGTGCACTTCCTTCAAACATGCCCAACTGCTTCTTATTAGTGGGAACCGTCAATGCAACAAGCAAAGGCAAGATATGAAGTATGGTGCTTATTAGGCAGGACTGCAAATAACGATCTGTGAAATGTGGAACAATAAAAAATGGAAGCAGCCTGTACTGGAAATTAGAAAGTAGAAAATACATTTTAATTGCTCCTAGTATCTTTTTCTTTATTTTGGAAAAGGAGAGCTTTAGCTTCTTTTTTTCTTAATAAAAATAGTGTCAATGTCCTAATTGCATTTAATTAAGCCATATTTCTAGAGCTGAGAGTGTGGAAAGATGCACTGGGGCCTGCTGGTCTCCATTTCTTAATTCATGCAAGCAGCTCTTAAATGGGTAAGAGATGATGATTGAATATTGTGATCGGCACAATAGTTAATCTCGTGTGAATAGGCAGTGGGAGTGGAATGTGTTTGTCTTGGGTTTGTTACAAAGGTTTTCATGATCAAAAACTGAAAGAGGATTTTCCTCATTTTCTGCCTGCTGACAATGCATCACTGATAGTTTGATTTAATGAGGTTTTTAGATTTAATAAAATGGGAAAAGGCAGTGAGCCATTTCCCAAAATGACTTGAAAGAGATATTTGGCAAAAATAACTGAGATGCAGAGATTCCTGGTAGGAAGAACTCTTATCAGTTTCTCCCATTCTGGACTGTGCTCACTTGTTCTTCATTTCCTGCTGACTGTAAAACACCCCATTTGCTGCCTGGGAGGCAACACCTTCCCTCGATAGGTGCTATTTTTCATAAGCTGTGAGGTGCTAAGGAATTAATCAACATTTTCAGAGGATATGCAATAAATTCAGAGTTAGTATAATCTTTAATAACAAACAAAACCTTACCTTTGAAAAATCTGCTAGTTGGCGTAGTGCTTTCACATATCTCTAACTCTATTCTCATTCTAATCCTGTGAGTTGGCTACTATTATCCTGGCTTTATAGTTGAGAAAACTTTCCTAGGTGGCACAAATGGTTTGCATTCAACTGCTAACCTAAAGGTTGGTGGTTCGAACCCACCCAAAGGTATGGTGTAAGAAAAGGCCTGGCGATCCGCTTCCTTTAAGATTACAGTCAGGAAAACTCTATGGAGGCCAGCTGAGACACAACTATTTGTCTCTACCTGACGGAGGCGAAGAGAAAAAGGGAAACCAAAGACTCAGGGAAGAAAGTAGTCTACAGGATTAATAGTCTATGTGAACCATCTGGTCTCATCTACCTTGAGACCAGAGGAACTAAATGGTGCCCAGCCACCGCTACTGACAGTTCTGGTCAGGGACACAATAGATGCATCCTAATAGAATGGGGAAGAAATGTGAAACAGAACACAAATTCTTAAAAAGTCCAGGCTTACTGGACCAGTCGAAACTAGAGGACTCCCCAAGACTATTTCCCTGAGATACCCTTTCAACTTTTAACCGAGACTATTTCCTGACATTACCTTTTAGCAAAATAACAGATTGGCTCACAAAATAATATCACTGTGCGTACTGTGCTGCTTTAAAACATCATCTATAGGAGACCAAATGGTCAACATTTACTTTAAAGCAAAGATGAAAAGGCAAGGAGGCAGGGAAACTAGATTACAGGAAATGGAATAACCAGAATGGAAATAATGAGAATACTGACAGACTGTGAAAAATGTAACCAATGTCATTAGACAATTTGTGTAGAAAGTTGTTAAATGGGAACCTAATTTGCTGCGCAAACTTTCACTGAAAACACAACCAAGTACTATCTAAAAAAGAAAGAAAACCCTATGGAGCAGTTCTATGGTCCACAAATGCGGTTACCAAGAGTCAGAAGCTACTTGAGGGCAACTAACAACAATAGCAACAACAGTTGAGGAAGCTGTGAAGTTTGGTTGGAGCTGACCCAACTTCCTGCCATAGGGGTAGGCATGTCTTCCAGACTAGCCAATCAGAGCATAGCATCTCCCTGGCCACAGAGATTGGACCCGGCTTAGTCATGAGATCCAAGCTAGGCCAGTCAGAGTCCTCCTGGGACTTTTCTGACACAGTTATCCTGAGCTCTTGTTCCTCAGAGGGCTTCTAAGTTAATTATACGTGTCTTGGGGTTCTGTGGCCATCACGCCTGGCACCTGGAAGGAGAGCTTATTTGAGAGGAGATAAAAAACAGCTGATAAAATTATTTAAGTTCCCAGATCCAACCATGACCTGAAGCCGTTAACATTTCAATTACTGGTGCTCTGAGCTTGGGAAACTTCTCAGAGGCTACCTAACTTTGCTTAGCTGCTCCAGATCTGTACTGTTCCTCTTGGGAGTCAAAGTGCCAAAGAGAAGAGAACTTAGGAGGAATGATCATGGAGGAGTTGATTTTTTTAAATGGCTTCCAAAATGTAATAATACTTCTTTAAAGAGATCTTACTAAAAAGGACTCCAATTTGGAAATCCCTTTTACATTCCAATTGTATTAGTTTCCTATTGCTGTTGCAGTAAATTACCACAAATTTAATGGCTTAGAATGACACCATTTATGATCTTACAGTCCTCAAGTTCAGAAGTCCAAAATGGGTCAGCAGGGCTATGTTCCTTCCGGAGGTCCTAGGGGAGCACTGTCTTGCCTTTTCCAGCTACTCAAGGCTGCTGCATTTTTTAGCTTGTGGCCCCCTTCCAGCAACGGCATCACTGTGACCTCTGTTTTGTCATCATACCTCCTTTTTCTGATTCTGACCTTCCTGTTTCCCTCTTATAAGAACTCTTGTGATTACATTGGGCCCACCCAGATAATCCAGGAGAATCTCCTCATTTCAAACCCCTTAGCTTAATCACATCTGCAAACTCCCTTTTGCCACGTAAGGTAATATATTCACAAGTACTGAAGATTAGGACGTAGACATCTCTGGGGGCCCGTGATTTAGCCTACCACACCAGTGTACTCATTTTTTAATAAAAAAAACATGTATTGCCCAAATAATATTGTCATAACAATAATGAAATTGTTGAAGTCACCCATTTAAGGAAAATGTTTGTCTTCTGTGTAGAAGTGTTTCTAACTCAGATGTTTGTCATTCGGCTTTATCCTGGGCAAGGAAGGACACTGGGATTTCAAGCACATCTGCTTTCTCAGCAGAGTTGACACTGCTCCCACTTTTATTAAAATATTCTCACCTTAATTTTTGCACTGCCTTCTAAAAACCAAAACACTAAACCAGTTGTATCAAGTTGATTCCAACTCATGGTAAACCTATGTGTGTCAGAGTAGAACTGTGTGTTCCATTGGGTTTTCAACGGCTCTCTCTTTTTTTTTTTTCTTTTTTAGAAGCAGATCCGCAGGCCTTTCCAAGGAGCCCCTGGATGGACTTGAACCTCCAACCTTTCAGTTAGCAGCCAAGTGCTTAACCATGTGCACCACCCAGGGACTCCTATAACTATGACGGTGTGGAAAAGTAAAATAAAGACCAGGACAAAAAAAGATGGAAAGATTTGCGCAAGATACAGACTATAAATAAGGTGGGCAAAAATTCAGAAGCAACTTCTTAGCACTGCTTCATAAAGGGTGAAAAGGAAAGGAAAAACGTGAAGACATACCAAAGATGTTTGCCATTCTCATAAAAGGGAACTTGAATGAGAGAAAGGTATAACCTCTGACTTGATAGACGATGAGGGCCAGGAAAAGCTTCTTTCATTTGACCACATTTCGAAATAAGTACAAAACAGTAAGTGTCTCTTAGAGTAAATGGTAAAGGGGATTGATTTTTAAATAACTTTTAAATCATAAAAATCCCACAATTGTAACAGCATTTTGGGTAGTCATCCGGCAGTATACCAGGAACTTCCTTGGAGAAAAAAATCCAGGAGGGCATTTAATGAAAAGTATTAATAAATGCGTGTCTCTGTTTTATTGAAACTGTATACTCTCCTCAGTAACTGAATTGAGTTTTTTTTTTTTTTTAAATAATATTTTAGTGTGTTTTAGGTAAAATTTACACAGCCAATTAGGTTCCCATTTAACAATTTTTACACAAATTGTTCTGTGACATTGGTTATAATTTTCACAATGTATCAGCATTCTCATTATTTCTATTCTGTTTGTTCTGTTTCCATTGATCTGGCTTCCCTTCCCCTCCCTGCCTTCTCATCTTTGCTCTTGGGTAAATGTTGACTGTTTGGTCCCTTATAGTTGATTGTGTAAGGAACTACATTACTCACGGGTGATATCGTTTATTTTATGTCAATCTATTATTTGGCTGAAAGGTGACCTCCAGAAATAGCTTCAGTTCCAAGTTCAAGGTTATTTTAGGGGGCTAGTCTCAGGGGAGTAATTGGGTTTTCACACTAGGAAAAGATTATTTATGAAAGGTGAGCATTTGGAAAAGTCCACCCTGAAAGTCTAGAAGAAAATATAATATATGATAACTTTAATAAAACCTTATATAAAGAGATGCCTGGCTAATAAAAGTGGACCTCAAGATTTTCTAAAACTTTGATTACTAGAAGCTTTAAAAAGTACCAGTGTGAATCTGTAAGCCGCTTTGTGTGTGTGTGTGTGTGTTTTTAATTATTGTAAAAATACATTTAACACAACACTTGCCAATTCAGCATTTTTCAAGTGTACAATCTAGTGATATCAATTAATTAATCATGCTGAACAACCATCACCGTAAGTAAAAACTCACTGCTTCTGAAATAATGACATTGTGTTTTTCTTAAAATGTAGAGGTTGAATTCAATATACATTTTACACATTTATGTCAGTGTTCTTTTCCTCTCCCATTTATGGAAGAATTATCCAAAAATCAATTTTTGCCAACTGCTAAATTGCAGAAATTCAATTCACCCACTGACACTTCGGCAAGTGAACAATTCTTCAAATTTTTCAAATTTACTTATTTACCAAAAAACTTGTTTTTCTGAATTATTTTGATGTTACTTTTTGCTTTTCAAACACTAAGCATTTTATTATTCTTTTATTGATTCCTCAAGTGAAACATCAGCCTTAATTTTGTATTTTTAGTATTTAAATTCTTAAATAAGTGCATTAACTAATTTGACATTTTAATTTAAATTAAAGAGAACAAGTGAGAAGTAGATTAGATTACAATCTTGCCAAGTATTAAACGCTAAAATTTTTATTTCTAACCTAGAAAAAATATTTGCATAGACTCGGTAGCAGTTTGCAGAAAGATTCAATGTGAAAAAGGAAAGTTGTTCAACTTAGTGGAAAGAATGCGTTGGAGGGGTTACTATAAAGGACGGTACGATTCATAATCTAAACTTGAGGTACGTGAACCATAAACATGAAATTGTAAAGGAAGACTAAAAAAAGTTAAAAATCTTAAAAATACTAAATCAAGAAATAAACCAGAAAATGCCAACAATCACATCACAAAATGAACGCAGGCTCCCATCAACTAGCCTAATCTCATTTCACCTGCAGCCAGACCTTCTGGCCTTCTTTATGTTCTAGTAAGTCCACTTCTGCTCCTTCACCTCAAGATCCTTGCTGTTAGTCCCTCTGCCTGGAAGGCTCTTCTTCCACTTCTAATGATTGTCTTCTTGTCATCTTTCAGGTTTCAGCTCAAAGTCACTTCCTCAGAAAAGCCCTCCGTGATCACTTCAGGTAAAGTTTTTTCCCCAGTTACCCTCTCATTGCCCTATTTATTTCTTTAAAACCACCTATGACTACCTGAAGCTATTGGGCTTACTTGTGTCTTTGTTTGTTTATTATCCACCACCCTCACTAGAACGTAAGCTCTATAAGAATTAAGGGTATACTTAAAACCTGGTACCTTTTCCTGACACATAGTAAACAAACAAAAAATCCAAACCAGTTGCATCGAGTAGACACTATGTAATTATTTGCTGAATGAATGAATGGATACATAAATTTATGTTTAAGAATACACTGCTCCTTTATTTTTTAAAAAAAATCACTTGACTGGGTCTTGCAGTAACATAAATATAAAGCAAAGAATTTCTTTTGGCATGGAGGCTCTGAGACAATGTGCCTTCTGCCAGAAGCCCACATCCAAATGAATGGAAGATTCTCTTTCAACTTGAAAGGCATCTCCCCACTTAATGGAAAAGTACTTGACTCCAGAATGAACTGACTGCAGGGACTGGGGAAGGATCTATAACAGGCTGTCTATGAAGAGTCTATGTAAGAATGACTCACCTTCTAGGACTTGCCATAGAAGTTGAGTCCGTAAGGGTAGAAGTGCACAGATCAACGGCCCGTCTGGGAATCGTGTCTGCTTGTATATGTCAATACTTTCTTTGGGAGGCTTGGTTCCAATGCATACTTTAAAGACAACAATATTAATCCCCGGAATTGCTTCAGAGGAAGAGATGAAAGAAGGAGTCCCATTACTTCGGCAACCTGTGTGCCCTAGGCAATCACCCCAATTCCTTCCACTTTCCACTGAACTCTTGTCATTGAAGAAAAGCTAATTAGACATCAGAAAGAGGTTCAAGTTCCCCCAAAGACTGAATTTCAAGGAGAATTGAGAAAAGTTTTCCAAGGTTGATAATAAGAAGTGGTTTTGATAGCCATTTAAGGTGACCTCAATTTCACCTTTAAGCAAGCTTTTGAGGAAACTGGATAAGCCTCAATCTATTTTTATTCAATGAAGTGAAAGAAAAAGGGAAGAAATCTAGACATTGCATTGCCACTCCTGGGTAAATCAATAAGGAAACTGCTCTTTTCAAAGGCTTATATGGGCTTCATGATCCTCAAATCCTGAGTTCAGAATTAAAAATATGTATGTGTATAACTGCTGCAAATCTCAGAAAGAACTAGTTTAAAATATTCAGTGAAAACGCATGTGGAATGCTGACTATAAATTATCATACATATTATCATCATCTATTCAAATATTTATCTTTTCTGGGGGCTTCGTCCCCATGGGGATTGGTAATGAGATATTGAGCCTTTTGCCATTAATATCCTGTCTCAAAATGAGCCCAGCTTTACAAGGAAGAAAGCATGGTTGTCATCTCAGCTTTCACTGGCCACTCTTCCTGAGGAGGTGGGAGAAGACTGTCAGAATTGGCTCCAGGGCACATTGCAAAGTCAAGGGTGGCTTTCACTCTTCCCCTTCCCCATTTGTCACCCCTCTCCTTACCCTGAGTGTCTCAGTTCCTTAGGTTCTCCTGCTATCCTCCACATACTGAAGATCTGCAGTGTACTGTGCCACCAAGGCAGCCCCCTTCGCTGGGACCTCTGCCTTCCTTCCCTCTGTTCCATCAGAATATGCGCTCTGTTCTTTTGGAAACTAGGGGGAAAAGGAAAAAAAAAATATATATATATATATATATACACACACACACATATGGGTGGTCGGTGGAGAAATTCTGGAAGTAGATATCACTTGGTTTATAATGAAAAGAAATGCAAATTGCACACTTAGGAAGAGAGAACACCTGATGGCTTCCATGGGTTCACAGTGTGTAAGTAAAGCGTTCTTGGAGGCAACGGTCTATTAGGCCTAGGGCTTGGTCCAAAAGGGGAAGGTTGAGGACAAGCCATCTGGGCTTCCATTTATGATGACTGAATGGAAGAAGGAAGCCAGGAATTGGAATGTCTAAAGTTCTTAATATGTCTGTTTCCCCTTTGTGATTAGCAGTAAAAATCTTAAGAGTAATAGCAGTAGCAAGAGAGTGGTAGCCAGGGCTGCAGAGAATTGGGTAACTGGGTCCTAGTTCCTGGTTTGGGGAAAAATTCCAAAGGAAAAATCATGCAGCCAGGAAGAGGAAACTGAGGTAGGTCCCACCGTCTCCCTTAGCTCAGCTTCCTTAGAGAGGGATCCTAGAGAACATCTCAGGAATCATCACTTCGTTTGTCTCATGAGGGACCTTTTCCCCACTTCCCGTGACTTAGGCAGTTCTGCATTAATCAGAGGCCTGCTGAAGGGGCTGCACAGAGCACAGCCTGAGCCAAGCCCTGACCTCTGGCTTGGGGCTGCTTCTGCCAGAAAGAGAGGCCCTTTTGCAAATTTTGGAGGCCCTGCTAGGAAATCTTCAAATACTGATGTCTGAGCTGCACCTTAGGCCAATTAAATCAAAACCTCTGAAAACAGGGATTGGCCATTAATATATTTTTTTAAAAACTCATCAGGTGATTCTAATGTGCAGCCAGAGTTGAAAACCACTGTTCAAAATAATTTCTAAGCTTCCTTGACCACACCATTATAATTTAAGAGTCTAATCTTAACCTTGTCATCAAAGTCAAGAGACACGGTAGATTTACTAGATAACTCAGGTTAATATAATCTGGTGTCAACCAGAAACTACTACACCCAGTTTAGACCAGCCCCAGGTGCTTCCACCGAAAAACCTTACTTAACGGGTATTTTCCAAACACATATTCTGCTGAGACTTCATCGTAGTAAGACCAGTAACTCCTGCGTCTGCTACAAATGAAAAAAAGGAGCCGTGGACCAATCACAAACCACCTCCCCTTCAAAATTACCCGACTTTGCTTAAATTACAACTTTCCACAACCTCTCTCTTTTTTCCACCTAACTTCCTCCTCAAGGAGCCCCGGTGGCACGGTGGTTAAGCATTTGGCTGCTAACCAAAAGGTTGGCAGTTCAAATTTACCAGCCCCTCCTTGGAAACCCTATGGGGCAGGTCTCCTCTGTCCTATAGGGTGGCTATGAGTTGGAATTCACTCAGTGGCAACAGGTTAGCTTCCTTAAAGCTTCTTAGGAATGAAGACCGCTGTCTTTCTCAAACTGAAGTCCTTTGTGTCTCCTCTTGAGTGCTAGGCTTCCTTGCTACAGCAATTTGATTTACTCCCAAATAAAATCTTTCTTAACATTTTTATAACTCGACCAGAATCTGTCATTTAATGCAGGTCATCGCCACAAAAAAGCACTAGTTGGTGATGTTGTTGTTGTTAGGTGCCGTTGAGTTGGTTCCGACTCGTTGTTGTTGTTAGGTGCCGTCTAATCAGTTCTGACTCACAGCAACCCTAAGTACAACAGAACAAAGCACTGCCGGGTCCTGCACCATCCCCACAATCATTGTTATGCTTAAGCACATAGTTGCAGCCACTGTGTCAATCCATCTCGTTGAGGGTCTTCCTCCTCTTTGCTGACCCTCTACTTTACCAAGCATGATGTCCTTCTGCAGGGACTGATCCCTCCTGATAACATGTCCAAAGTATGTGAAACGTAGTCTCACCATCCTTGCTTCTGAGGAGCATTCTGGTAGTATTTCTTCCGAGACAGATTTGTTCCTTCTTTTGGCAGTCCATGGTATATTCAATGTTCTTCTCCAACACCACAATTCAAAGGTGTCAATTCTTCTTTGGTCTTCCTTATTATTCACTGCCCAGCTTTCACATGCATATGAGGTGATTGGAAACACCGTGGCTTGGGACAGGCACAGCTTATAGGACAAAATAGAACTACCCCACGGGGTTTCCAAGGAGCAGCTGGTGGATTTGAACTGCTGACCTTTTAGCTAGCAGCCAAGCTCCTAACTACCACGCCATCAGGGCTCCAGTTGGTGATAGAAATACTTCATTAAATTCTCAATTCAAAGCATAGCTTTAACAAAGGCGTAAATTCAAGAACGTATTTCAAACAGGGCTTCAAACTGGTTTGTTCTGGTTTGACTTCCTGCTGAGAAGTTGCATGCCTAACAAGTTCCCAAACCAAAAGAAAAAAAAAAAAACCCATTGCCATTGAGTAAATTTCAACTCATAGTGACCCTATAGGACACAGTAGAACTGCCCCATAGGGTTTGCAAGACTGTAAATCTTTACAGATGTAGACTGTCGTGTTTTCTCCTGAGGAGTGACTGGTGGGTTCAAACCACCAACCTTTCAGTTAGCAGCCAAGCTCTACCAACTGTGCCACTAGGGCTCTCAGGTGATGCTAATGCTGCTGATTAGGGACCAATTCTGAGAACCACTAGTAGAACCAAACCAAAAACCAAACTCTTTGCCATCAAGTCGATTCCAACTCATAGGTCAGAGTAGAACTGCCCCATAGGGTTTCCAAGGAGCAACTGGTGGATTCGGACCACTGACCTTTTGGTTAGCAGCCATAGCACTTAACCACTGGGCCACAGGGCTACACTAGTAGAGCAATGGGTCTCAAAATTTACTATACATAAGAATCACCTGGAGATCTTGTTAAACTGTAGATTCTGATTCAATGTATCTGGGGTAGAAATGCAAATTCTAAGTAGGGATTCAAAGCTCTGATTTCAAATGATCTTAAAAGGAAATTTTGTTTTAATGATAAAGACAATTTCTAAACCTCAAAACTGACTATTGAAAACTGAAAAATTAAGTCCCTTGTTTTGCAAAGCAATGAGATTTTGGGGTAGGTAGAGGTCATTTTCTCTTTCTCCTGACTTTCCAGTCTTGGTCTAGAAAATCAAAACTTCCAGGCTCTTAGAAGGATTGGATGAAAGCTTCTGCCTTCCTTCTTTCACTCACCCTTTCCCACGGCAGGATTTCTAGAAGAGCATTGAGCTCTTGGCATCCATCTTTTCTCAACTAGCTTGTTCACAGGACACAGGCGTTCTTCACTTTTTCAGGTGACAAGCACAAGGGCAAGCCCTACTCCTGCAGAGGGCAGGCTGCCTAGGACAACTCAGGGAAGAGCAGAAAGCCTGACTTTGTCATAGGTTCAAGCAGCTTATTATAGGCAGCTTTATTCTATTTACTAACAGTAACCAACCAACCCACCTGTTGCCACTGAGTTGCTTCTGACTCATAGTGACCCTACAGAACAGAGTAGAATTGTCCCATAGGGTTTCCAAAGAGCAGCTGGTGGATTCGAACTCTCAGTCTTTTGGTCAGCAGCCTTAACTCTTAACCACTGCGCCACCAGGGCTCCATTTACTAACAACAAAGCTAATTTTAAAAAAGAAAAGAAAAAATCTCCACTTGACTTTGCTGAATTCAACTGATTCAGCATAACCCTCTGCCATTGAGTGGATTCCCACTCATAACAGACTCTATAAGACAGGGTAGAACTGCCCCATAGAGTTTCTAAGGAGCAGGTGGTGGATTTGAACCGCCAACATTTTAGTTAGCTGCCAAGCTCTTAAACACTACACCACCATGGCTTAGCCTCCTTGAATCACAATAATTTGGTCTATACAACTGTCTTGGTTTGCTAGGGCTACCATAAGAAAATACCACAAAGTGGGTGGCTTTCAAGAACAGAAATTTATTTCCTCATAGTTCTGGAGGCTAGAAGTTCAAATTCAGGGCATGGGAAGGGTTATGATGTCTCTTTCAGCTTTAGGGGAAGATCCTTCCTTGTCTCCTTCAGTTTCTGGTAGCCCCAGGCATTTCTTGTCATTCCTTGGCTTATAGAGGGATTTTCACATGTTGACTTCTCCCTGTGTGTGTAATTCTGTTTTTATGACTGTTCTCTTTTACAAAACACCACTCAGAAAGGATTAGGATTGGGACTTACCTTACTCTGGTATGACATCATTAATTTAATTGATAACAGCTGCAAAGAATAGCCCTCTTTCCCCAAACAAGATCACGCTCATCAGTGCAAGGGTTAGCACTTCAATATATCTTTTGAGGGGACACAATTTAATCCATAATAATGGCTAAAATGAACTGCTTGATTGTCTTCGTTGTTTTTTTCCACCCAAGCCATGCCCTGGTGCCGCAAAGCATTCACAGCAACTTTATTGCTCTAGCTTTCAGTCAAACCAATCAGTTTTGGCTGAGAGAAATGATGGTGGATTAGCAGAGGCTGGGAAGTATTGGTCATCCTGATTGTACTTCTGTGTTGATGGTCTGAGACGGATTAATTCAGTAAGATGCTTCTTTTGTAATGTTAGGATTCAGAGTCAGGATTATACAGCAGTTTTCATTAAATTTTACACCTGATTTTCATTATCATTCTTGCTCAGTTAAAAGGAAACAGTTGCTACCCTTCTTAGAACAGGACTAGGGTACAGAAGTTCTAGGTTTATTGACTGGAACAACTAATTTAACTTTTTTTGTAATGAGGTGTTTCCAACTGTAAAAGAAATTTTTACTGACCAAGTAGTCCTATATCCATTCTTACCATGGGATTCAGATTATTCAATAGCTGCAAAACCAGTGGTGTATTAGTTACACTTGTTGGCAAAAATCCATGATGAGAATTTTAAAAGAACGTATAATAAACTTAGATGACTTAGGTACAGAAATATATTAAAGATATTACCTGGATTCTAACTCAAAGGAAAAACCAAATCTGTTGTTGTCGAATCGATTCCAACTCACAGAGACCTGGATTTTAGAAGCAACAAACTGATGTTTAAATAATAACTTATCTTTCTTCTTAAGAAACTAATGTGACTATGATGTCTCTTAACAGTAGCCTCAAGTTTGAATCTTATGATGAAGCTCAATTTGCCAGGTTTTGAATTCTGAGGACTGCATTCTGAAGAAAAATTGGATGTTTTCAGCCATAAAAACTGGTTAAAAGAATTTTCTGGGAAGAAAATACATTGATAGAAATTATGTAGTCAAAGATTTAGATAAACTTATGGGCAAATAATGTCCTCAGCCTACACAGTTAATAATTTAGAGGGAAATTTAGGGGCACTCCACTCAGAAAGAATTACATTATTCAATTTCTGTTACCTTATCCTAAAGTGTAAGCAGTAAGCTCATTAAAAATTAATGAGGTAATCAGACAGATTCTATGACTATGTGTGAGCTTCTCATTAATGTTTCACTAGACAGCATTAAGAAAGACTAAATAGGCTGCACTAGGTTTAGAAGTAATAAATGGACTCAAAAGCAAAGCAATTTAATGACCTTCCAGTAAACACAAAGACTTGGAGCAAAAAGGATGAAGGGTTTTAGAAACCTATCTGCTATACTTTTTGTCTGCATCTACAATGGAAAATTTAAAGACTACAGCCTTCACTATGGGTTACACTTCAACACAAAGAGAACAAAAACCCTCACAACTTGACCAGTAAGCAACATCATGATAAACGGAGAAACTACTGAAGTTGTCAAGGATTTCATATTACTTGGATCCACAATCAACACCCATGGAAGCAGAAGTCAAGAAATCAAATGATGCATCACATTGGGCAAATCTGCTGCAAGAAGACTTCTTTAAAGTGTTCAAAAGTAAAGGTGTCACTTTGAGGACTAAGCTATGCCTGACCCAAGCCATGGTATTTTCGATTGCCTTATATGCATGCAAAAGCTGGAAAATGAATAGGGAAGACAAAAGAAGAATTAATGTCTTTGAATTATGATGTTGGCAAAGATTATTGATTATACCATGGACAGCCAGAAGAACCAACAAATCTGTTTCAGAAAGTACAGCCAGAATGCTCCTTAGAAGACGGCAAGATTTCATCTCACTTACTTTGGACACATTATCAGGAGGGACCAATCCCTGGAGAAGGACATCATGCTTGGTAGAGGGTCATCAAAAAAGAGGAAGACCCTCAACAAGATGGATTGACACAACGGTGGCAACAATGGGCTCAAACACAGCAACAATTATGAATTCAACACAAACTGAGGATGGCGCGGACCGGGCAGTGTTTTGTTCTGTTGCTCATAGGGTTGCTATGAGTTGGAATTGACTCGATGGCACCTAACAATAACAATGGAAAAAATCAAAGCAGAGTGTAATCAATTACCTGCTTAATTTGCTAAATCGATAGGCCAGGTTTAAACATTACTTTGGAGCCTATAATAATGGATTAGACTGTCATTAACAGGTAAAGTGCCTAATTCTCCCCGTACTAGGTGCTGTTTGACTAGAGCAGGGTTTCTCAACAGTGGCACTACTGACATTTTAGATTGGATAATTCTCTGTTGTGGGGAGTTGTCCTGGGCATTGTAGGATGATTAGCAGCATCCCTGGCCTCCACCCACTAGATGCCAGTAACATCCCCTGGTTATGACAACCAAAACTGACAATGTCCCCTGGAGGGAAGAGAGAAGGGAGACAAAAGGTTCCCTGCCTTTGGGAGCCACTGGGTAAGAGCATAACTAAATCTGGGTGGGAGATGGGGGCATGATGAGGTAGAACTGGTCCTCAATTTGTGTGGATTCGGCAAGATCCCTGGAGTAGATTTTTAAGTTTTTGAAAAAGCAGACATAAAGCAACTGTTGTTGTTGTTAGGTGCCGTGAAGTCAGTTTTGACTCATAGCAACCTGATGAACACCAGAACGAAACACTGCCAGGTCCTGTGCCATCTTCACAATTGTTTCTATGTTCGGGGCCATTATTGCAGCCCATGTCAATCCATCTCGTTGAGGGTCTTCCTCTTTTTCGATGACCTCTACTTTACCAAGCATGACGTCCTTCTCCAAAGACTGATCCCTCCTGATAACACGTCCAAAGTACATGAGATGAAGTCTTGCCATCCTTGCTTCTAAGGAGCATTCTGCCTGTACTTCTTCCAAGGCAGATTTGTTCATTCTTCTGTCAGTCCATGTATATTCAATATTCTTCACCAACATCATAATGCAAATGTAATGAAGCAACTTGCCATACCCTTTGGCATAAACAGCGTAACAGAAGTGAGGAGGGGGGATGTAAATCTGTATAGTGGTTATGTAATTCTTCTGAGGGGAAACTTCTCTTTTCAGATACGATATTATTTGAAACTCATGGATTGACTAGATGCTCCTAACCAGGAACCATTGGCAGGAAAGGACACCAAAGGAGAAATCTGAACAAGGGAAGGGGGAGTCTGAGCTGGTGTCCTTGACCAATCCCGGAGCTTGACTGGTTCTAAGGAGAGGGTTGATTCTGGCACTGTGTATGGCTAAGGCTGGACACCCCCCAAAACAATGGATGAGCATGTAGATCTAAATTAAGAGCTGTAATCGACTCAATGGCAAAGGATTTCAATTTTTTGTTTTAACCTGGGAACTCATGTCTGGGCATCACTGTCCCCTATGCAGGTGTCTTAGTTACCTAGTCCTATAGTAACACAAATACCACAAGTGGGTGGCTTTAAAGAACAGAAATTTATATTCTCATAGTTCAGGGGGTTAGAAGTCTGAATTTAGGGCATTAGCTTTAGGGGAAGGCTTTTTCTGAGGGATCTGAGGGAAGATCCCTCTTTCAGCTTCCCTAACCTTGGCATTCCTCCATTCCCTGGTGAGCTCCATGTGGCAGACACCTTCCCTACATTTGTGCTTGCTTTGCTGTCTACTCTGCTCTTTTTATAACTCAGATGTGAGTAGGTTTAGAACACAGCCTAGTGATATGGCCTCATTAACATAACAAAAAACAACCCTATTCCCAGATGAGATTACATCCACAGGTAAAGGGGTTAAGAGTCCAACACATATCTTTTTTTTTTTTTTTTGCGGGGTGGGGGGGGGGGTGGCAGTGGGACACAATTCAATCCTTAGCAGCAGGGATCTGCTTTACTTAAGCACGAGAGACAAGGACAAACCAGACTGCCAGCAACAACAGAAGCACCCACTGTAGGACCAAACAGCATCTGTCATTTTCATTTACGTGAGGTATTCAAAGCAATCACCGGCCTCTTTGAACTGAGCTGCTGAATTATCATTCAGGGAATGGGAGAGGCTTCTAGTAAGATACTAGACTTCCTGATAATCTGGCAAAAGGGGTCACAAGTTGATTTACATTTGAGAAAAATGAGAACTGTGACCATATTTGTACCCAAACTGGTGACAGGAGTCGTACCTGTTACCCAGAGACCGAGAACGCCATGAATACAAATAGCACGTCTCCAATCAGAGTGGGAGGATCTACACAGCATTAAATGAAAGGATTAATTTGCAATGATTTGGTCAATTTGGACTTCGCAGACAATTAAACTAGTTAATTCAGATCAAAATTTCTTCTTCCAGATCTGATTTATCAGGATTGGCATCTAGATTAACTCAATTAGGGGGCTAACTGCCCTGCATATTTTTCATTTAGCCTTGAGGTTTCAAGCTCAGAAAAACAACAAGTGCAATGAGCAGGGCTGAAAAACAGATGGAGCAGCACTCATCAGCATGATTGTATTTCTTGGGCCTTGTTCTTTTTTCCTAGGCCCTTCCAAAGGCCAGAAATGAACTTTTATTGCAAAACAGGGACCTTTAAGTCACAAGGGATGCCAGACCTGGCTCCTCCCTGACACTACGAGGCTGGGGCTGGGATATGGCCCCTACTTGGCCTGTGGAGTCCCTCTCCTTGGGTCTAATAGGGATTTTGAAGCAGAGCAACTCAGAGCTCACATTGCTCATAATCACTGTGTGGGGTTGGTGAGAGAGGGGCAGGGGAGGCTTTCAACATGGTTACGTAAGTGGGGGGGTGGGGTGGGTATTCCTTTGGTCTGAGGGTCCTTGTGTGCCCAAGTTAACTTGGTTCCTAGGTCTGTGGGCACAATTGCACATGAGGTATGTGCTTGTGCTTTGGACAATTGGGGGGTCAGGTTGCTTGGAAAGGGGTGTCCTTAGGCGCTGAAGATGTGCTGGCAGCTGGGGATAGGGCCACCCTGTGAGCGGTGCATCTCAGTGATGAGCTATTGTGCGGGGAGGAGTGGCAGTGTCATATGGGGGCTCTGTGGCTCTGAGATTGGGGAGTGTGGACTGATGTGGCAATGACAGCAGTCACATGCCTGGACAGCAGTGGAAAGGGGTGGTCTCTGTGCAGTGACATGATCTAGGAAGGGGCATGTTGTTCTTTCCTGTGCCAGGTTCCTGGAGGCAGTGGGCACTCAACAGGTTTGATGAATGACCACGGTGTGTGGCTGGGGCAGTTATGTGCGTATGAGTTGGTGGGTTATCTGGGTATGTGGTTGTTATCCTAGATGGACTAACTTTATGTCTGTTGAATGCTAGGTGGCCAAGGGTATGGCTGCAGGGTTGCGGCTATCAGTGGCTGCATGAGCTGAGTGATGTGGACCTGTCTGCCCTGTGGACATACAGGCTGTGTGTCTGTGCAAAAACAGCTGCAGGTGTGTGAGTGTCACTGCCTGTGCTACAGACCTACGGCTCCGGAGACATAACCGTGTCCACATCTACCATCAAGGACGGGGGCACAGTCCTTGGCGGCCAAAGCTCCTTCCTTCCTCTGGTCATCTTGAGTAGAGTGGGGTCAGTGGGACCATGCTGCTGGACAGCTGGGGAGATGCTGGCAAAGCCACTTATGACTGGTTGCAGGCTCAGGGCACCCAGTGGGCATGGGCTCTCCAGGGAGGTCTTCACGATGGCAGCAAAGAGGAGGAAGAGTTCCGCCCGTGCCTGGCCCTCCCCAAGGCAGACACGCTTGCTCAAGGAGAAGGGCAGGAACGCCTCCTGCTTCTCGAACCTTCCATTCTCATCCAGGAAACGGCCTCTGGCTGCTCAAAAGACCTCAGGTTCTTGGAGGACAGAGCCAAGGAAGGGGAAGACTGATTTCCAGTTACCGGGCTCTTGCTCTGGGAACTACACCCTTCCTCCCTTGCTCAAGTTTGTCTGTCCCAGCTTGACTTACCTGATAGCACGATAGTTAAAAGTATGTGCTTTGGAACCAGATAAAACTGGGTTTTATCCATAATTTATCAGTCCCTTCTCATGCTAAATGGAATCAGTCATAATAATTACTTCCAAGGTTGTTATGAGAATTATTTGAATTGGTTAGGAGCTTCATGCCTCTGCCAATAATAGAGACCTAACACATGGGCTCGCCATCAGTCAGAATCAATTCCATGACACCTGGTTAACTATTACACTAAAATAGAGAAGGGTTAATTTCTCATATAAAATTCTGGATGGAGGCAGTCCTGAGTTTGTATGGTAACTCCAGAATGTTATCAGAAAAGTTACTCTATCTTTCTGCCATCTGTAGTGAATGGTTTCCATTCTCAAGATTAAAAGATGGCTGTTGGGCCTTCAGACACGATTTTCTCACTCCCTGCAGGAAGAAGGGAACTCTCAAAGGGATGTTTTCAAAAGCCTTTCTTGATGACTTCTTCTTATTCTCACTGACCTCACGAATATGTGAGAAAGACTAGGAAACACAGTTTTTACGGCAGGTACAGTTGCCTCCAATAACATAGCCGTTTTGTTAGTAAGAAAGAATGAATATTGGAAAGGCAAGTAGCAGTCATTGGCAATTAAGACTCCCTTCCTGTCTCCACTGGATCACCGGAAACCAAGAGCTTGCTTGATTTTAGGAAAATGGAGGTGGGGGCAGATTCCATGATCACCAGCTTTCCTGATACTATTTCAAAAGTCTTCCAACTTCACCATTCTCCCAGGACCTCAGCTACATAGATTATAAAGGAACCAAATGTATGAAAATATACCCCTTAATGGCATTTCTGGATCCTTTACAGCTTATTGGAGCAACAAACCAGCCAGGCCCAGGTGTCAGAGGCACAGTGCAATGGAGAGAAAGAAAGAGTTTGGATCTTCCGGTGAACAATGTGAAGTCAACTTAAATGTGTCTCATTTTTGAAGTCTGAAATCATGTCCAAAGGTCAGGAGAGAGTCACTGGAGATAAACCAAGAGGGTGTGTCTCCAGATATCATTAGAAAATTGGGGGATGGTGTTAAACGTAGGACCATGCTTCCTTAGGTGCTTCAAGGGACACAGCTGGGACTCATCACAGTTTCAATGCAGAGCCAACTTCTGCTCAAGGTTTTCATAAACGACTCTCACTGTGACTGGTTTGTATACATGTCAGGGTTGGTCCTAATCTCCGCCTTTGTTTGTCAGTGACAAAGGAAGATAACTATAAGAATCATTTTTCTCTCTTTTATCTTGCCAGACCGAAAGAAGATCCATCATTGGCCCTAAATAACTCCTTGTTTATACTGGTAATTTTTTGAAAGTACTTAAAGCCCTACATTCTGTTGTTACAGTAATTTCTTCTTCAATTCTTAATTAGAGTATTAGTGCTGAAATATGAACATATTTTTATTGCCAGTGGAATAATAATAAATCTTATAAATTTAAACCAGGCATCAAAGTCCCACCAGGTTAGGAGGAAATCAAAGGTCTGTAAAATGTATTTCATGTATTTTCCCATGGGTGATCTGATTCTTCCAATGTCAGGCTCTGAGTGTTATCTTGTCATAATGGGCTGAGCTATGCAGATATTCAAGATGAGACATTATATTGTACGTTAACTAATTATACACATAGAATTCTGATGCTCACAGATGCTTAATGTGTTAGAAGTGGGAAAGACCTTTATTAGACACCTTTTATAGTTCATCAGCTTCTAGGACTTTTACACCCTCTTTGATTTAGTTTAGAAAGATTTATCCAATTAAAGAATTAATAATTTTTTAAAAAAATCACAGTTAATGCAAGCTAAATAACTTTATAAACTCAACATGACAAAAATTAGATTTTGTTTGTTGGAATGGAGACTGATGGTCCATATACAGACATATTCTTCAGTGCCCAGGCAAGCCTAAACATTTTCCTTTAACCATCCCTGGAAATAAAAGAGAATTACTTCAGAGGAAAGAGGCCATCATCAATTGTATCCAGAGAAGTAATTACCATACTAAGTATCCTCACAGCATAGAGCATTGTATTACTGCTGATAGATGAATATTTTACTTCAGCCTCAGTAAAAACTGAAATCTTTCTTTTGCTGGAAGTACCACATTAAGTACTTTAAAAATCACAGAAATCTTTTTTTGTAAGTGCAAGAAAAAAAGTATTGTGTTATGTACCTATAGGGAATATTGGAAACGGCCAAACGGGATTCTTTCTTCGGAAAAAGACAAAATGTAGTTTCTCCAGTGGCAATTATTCTTTACAAAAGGAGAGTGAAGAAAAAGCTGTAGTCTTGAAATGAATCATTGAACACTAATGCACAGTTACAGGTTTTATTACTATAATCGCAAAAGGCCAAAGACCAATATCATTTCCTACCACATCTGCGGCCAGTTAACAACTTTTCAGAAAAAGACTACGTTCCAAAAGCACACACCAAAATAACTGACGTCACCTGTAAAAAGAAATAGTACCCTGCCGTCCCCATCAGCAATCCTGAGCGGTGGCAGGTTATAGATCACCTCACTTAGCCAACACTGTCACTTCTGTCTCTTCTGCTCCAGTAGACGGGCCTTCCTGAATAATGATACCCAACCTAGAGATACCCATTAGAAATCACTGACACACTTCTTTATCTTTGTTCATTAAAAATTGCAAGCATGTCTCTTCTTCAGGCTATGGACGCTTTCTAGCTTTCAAGACGATGTCAAACTAGGTAATTTTTGTCTCCCCAATTAAACAGGTGTGTCCCAAAGTCGCGATACCTCATGCCTGGCATGCCTAGCATAATGCTGAATACATTGCTCAATAAGTACCCACCGACTGACTGATCGCTCGGTGACTGCAGTCTGGATTAGCCAGAGTGAGTGTCCGATGCCAAATGAAAGATGGTGACCCCACTTTGAACCCTCATTGGCAGCTAACCAAGGAATTTATGTCTCATCCATTCCAATTTCTGCAAGGTATAATGAAGCACCTTCTGAAACTCATTAAAGGGAGAAAAACCTTCAATTTACCATCGCTGGTATTGCTCCCTTCTTTCCTTTCTTTTTTCTTCTCTTCCTTCCTTCTTTTGTACTCCCATTTCTATCCCTTTCCTTCTCTTCATATCCACAATCATTTGTTGCCAGGTGCTGAGCTAGGAGCTGGGACATTTTTTAAAAAAAAAGTGTTTTTCCCCCACAACCTGCCTCAAAACTTCTCCCAGTTTAGTCAGCAACCATTTACAATAACGATAGTTGCATTTATCGTACACTTAGGTCATTCCAGATGCATTTTACATATTGTTCCATTTAATCTTCCCAACAATCTTGAGAGGAAGTCATTATGACCACCCCCATTTTACAGTTTTGGAAAAACGCTCAGAGAGGTTAAGTAACTTGCCAAAGGACACACAGCTAGTAAATGACAGATCTGGGATTCAAATTCAGGTCTGTCTAAATCCAAAGCCTGTGTTCATTCCATAATAACATCCTGTTCTTAAAAAGAAAAGATGGGCACCAGGTTGGGGGATGTTCACCACTACCATAACAAGGAATCTTTCCTCGTCTAAGAGAAAGTTTTCTTAGAAAAGGTTGCATCTCAGTTTGATTATAACGATAAACGTACACATTTAAAGTCTGATCTACAGACGAGTGCCAGTTGTATACCATTTGTTATTGGTCTGTGATGAGATAAACACAGAAATTAAGAGTAAGCGTTTAGGAACTTTTATAGCAACTTGACAGAATAATAATAATTTTTTCAAAACCTAGCCTTGTATTTGAGGCTTAAATTTTTTTTCCCTAGTAGTTCATTTGGGGCCTGTAAGTGGCACAAACAGTTTGCACTCAACTGTTAACCTAAAGTTTGGCAGTTCGAATCCACCCAGCAGTACCATGGAAGAAAAGCCCTGGCAATCTGCTTTGTTAAGATTACAGCCAAGAAAACCCTACAGAGCAGTTCTGCTCTGAGACACATGGGGTCACCAGGAGTCAGAATCAACTCAGTGGCAGCTAACAACAACAACAGCAGTGCATTTGTATTATATTTTACAAAATATCAGTCCACAGTGGATTGGATGCTTAGAAAAACATCCTTTACCACAAGTACTTCAAGAAGCACTGGCTTTAACTGCATTAATATGATTATCAATTATATGATTAATAAGTTAATATGATTAGACATATGGTTAATAAGTTATCAATGTGATTTTCTAGTAACAGAACTAGGATTCTTCTTCCTGCACGGATAAACTGCTCATCAGTTACTGGGCCTGTTACCATTGTTTTTGTGAGCACTGAAACGCGTAAAAGGAGCCCTGGTGGTACAGTGGCTAAAGCACTCGGCTACTAACCAAAAAGTTGGAAGAAAGGTGTGGCAGTCTGCTTCTGTAAAGATTACAGCCTTGGAAACCCTATGGGGCAGTTTTAGTTGACCTCAGTGTGTTTGGGACACATGAGCGTGCGGGTGCGCCATCTGCCCCAGAGCCCCTCCAACAAGATGCCTGGAACAAAGAAAAATTTCAGGAGGTGCTTGATGAATGTTGACCGGACCAATTAGTGACCAGGGACCTATGAGGTAAAAATATTTTCTGAGTTTTCATTCATATTTCTCAGTGAAAACAGAAATAAGTTTGGACATTATCAGTGAGCCTTTCAGTAATTTTTTTTTTTTTTAATTGTGATTTAGGTGAAAGTTTACAGGGCAAATTAGTTTCTCATTAAACAGTTAATACACATATTGTTCTGTGACATTGGCTGCCAACCTCGCAATGTGTCAACACTTTCCTCTTCTCCATCCCAGGTTCCTTGTTTCCATTCACCCCGTTTTCCTGTCCCTTCCCACCTTCTCATCTTTGCTTTTGGGCTGGTGTGCCCATTAGTCTCATACAAATGACTGAACTATGAAGCACGTCCCTCACGTCTGTTATTGTTGGCCCTATAAACCCGCTGCCATCGAGTTGATTCCGACTCAGTGACCCTATAGGACAAAGCAGAATTGCCCCATAGGGTTTCCAAGGAGCTGCTGGTGGATTTGAACAGCCAACATTTTGATTCTGAATGCTTAAACCTTTGTGCCACCAGGACTCCATTGTTGGCCTTACAGACCTGTCTAATCTTTGGCTGAAGGGTGAACCTCAGGAGTGACTTCAGTACTGAGTTAAAAGGGTGTCCGGGGGCTATACTCTTGGGGTTTCCCCTTCCAGTAATTTTGATCACATTACTTAGTGACAGAGTGTTGGAGATACCTTTAAGTGGTATAATTTACACACCACATCGATTGAAAATTGCGTCCTTTACCCTGTCTTGGCAGAGCATATCATGAAATTATACGAGGCTTTAAGATTCTTCCTGAGCTCTTCTGTGGGCAGAATATAGACATATAATTTAGAAGAGACATCCTGGACAATTTATGCACCCAGGAATCAGAATTGGCTTACTGATGACTTCTCAGGGAAGTCATGCACTTAAGGAGCTGGTTATTGCAACGGGTGATAAAATGCTACTGCTGGCAGAAAATGTTATTTTACAAAAGCTTTTAAAAAGAAGTCTTTGCCCCAAACCTTGAATGATAATGTATTTAACATTTCGATGGCTTGTGTCATTTCCTTATTTTCAGAGCTGTACCCCAGCCATGAAAACATCTTCTGCTTATAGTGACACTTTAACTGAAGATGAAAGGCTTGACTTTCTGCTGGTTGGTGACAAGCATGAAACCTTCATGGAAAAATCTGAGGAAACAAATTGCGTGCTGGCCCTGCCCCCAAAGGCCAGCAGTGAGAGCACCAGACTGCTATTTTATCTGTGACTGAAGCAGCTAACAGGATGACTCAGAGGCTATAGGGGTTTCTTCTCTCAGACCCCTAAAACGGGAGGAAGATGAATGGCTGGTGAAGTCATCCTGCAGATGAGAATTCTCTTCAGGCAGGTTACAAAGGTGCACGGAGATACACGATGAGGTGGAAGAGCTGAGGACAGGGGAAGGCTCCATGGCTGCTTTCAAAGCCATTGATCAGAAAAAGAAAGGGTCTCTCAATAAAATGACACCATGTTTAAAAATTCTTGCTTGGCATCCGTATCTGTTATATGCTGGAATGTGAACTAAATATGACTTTATAGTAATCAGAAAATTTACGTACATGAAATGTGTAAAATTAGATACATATGTTTCATAAAACAAGCTGGCTATAAACTCTGAAATGAGTCAAGGCTGAGATTTCACATGTGGGCTTGCTTTTCTGTTTGATGGATTGCACAGACTGGCAGGTTTGTGACTATCCCACGTACCCCAGATTTCTGATAAAATATGGAATATTTATTTTAGAATTTAAATAGCTAGCACTCAATATATTCTTAAAACTGCAGTGTGTGTGTGGAGAGAGAGAGAGACCCTCTCCCCTGAATAGTTATTTATTATCAAAGATAAAAGATAAATTTGCTGGGTGGGATATAACCTTTAGCAGGATAGGCTAAAACAAGTCAGTTCAGCCATTGAATGAGGTGTCATAGTCAATTCACAAACCAGATATGAACTTTAAGTTCCCATCTTACAGATTAAGAAACAGATCAAGGCACAGCAAGATGGAGTAATTTATTTTGATAGATAGTATTTTATAACTTGAGAATGGTCTTAAATGAAATAAGAGAGTATGGCCCTCTTCAGAAACTCTGCGAAGTAGAAGTCAATTTTATTTCTGGGGAGGAGAATGGCCAGGTGTTCATGGTTAATTAGTGCTTGTTAAAACCAGGAAAGGATAATAGAAATGAAAGAAAGAAAAAATATTATGGCTTTAAGAGGTGCGTGCAGGCCAGAACTTAGTATTGCGATTCGTACTGTAAAGTTCATAGAGTAATATCTGCATATAATGTACTACACTCCGTACAATTCAATGTTAAATTTAAAAAGTAATTTTAGGATTTCATACTCAGGCTTTGCTTTGTCTGAACTGTTTTTCCATACTTAAGCCTAACCACAAGAATCAAGAAACTTGGCCAGATATGCCTTGGCTCAAAAAATGAGAACATATTTTTATTTTATAACTTGGCCAAAACATTCAGATGTTTTTTTAATTGTGGAATAGATACCAAATTACTGATAAGGAGGAATTTATCTAAACCTTTTCCAGGCAAAAAAAAATCAATCTTACATTTAAAAACCTTTAAAATATTAAAAAGGAAGATTATGCTTTTCTAAATTCAATTAAGTAGTCATAGGAAAGGTTGAAACCTTCAGGAGTTTTGAGATAACAAATGACAGAGGGGTAAAATCATCTCCTTCCATTAGCCTCCAGGCATAGTCCATGCAAAATAAGAGGTTTTTCATTCAACCTCAGAATAGAAAACATCCATCACCTGTGTCTCAAGGATGAGTCTTAAACACTCACTGAAATGGAGAACATCATTAAAGGTTTAGAGAAAACTGAAGTCACAGAATGACATTTCCCCAGCTCATAAGGAGCCCTCGTGGTGCAGTGGTTAAAGCATTTGGCTGCTAACTCAAAGGTCCAATCTACCAGCTGCTCCGTAGGAGAAAGATGTGGCAGTCTGCTTTCATAAAGATTATAGCAGTTCTACTCCGTCCTATGGAGCCCTGCTGGCACAGTGGTTGAGGGCTCGACAGCTAACCAAATGGTTGGTAGTTTGAATCCACCAGTCGCTCCTTGGAAACCCTATGGGGCAGTTCTACTCTGCCCTATAGGGTCGCTATGAATCCGAATCTACTCAAGGGCAGTGGGTTTGGTTTTGGTTTTATGATAGCATAGATTAATCTATGAAGACAATTTGTACATTATCTTTGGAAAGTGAATATAGAATGACTTTAAATATTCCAAATGCTTGAGAGCCTACTTAAAAACTGATACCGACAACACTTTCTCCAAACTGTTTATAAATGACTATACTGCAGCCGTGGTCAAAATGAAAGTTATGTGCCTAGCACCGAGCAGGTGCATAATAAATATTTAGTGCACAAATGAATTACAAAATGAACGTCAACTAACATAAAAACAACCAGATCTACTGTGTTATTTTGGCAACATTAAAGACTAAATTTGACCAATTCCAGAGTAGTCTGCTCTACTGTGTTTGTAATTTCCCTAACAAACATAATCACATATATTTAATGTACATTAAATTATATAGTTATATTATTAATGCAATTTAACAAAATTTCAATTATTTATAATTGTATATACCTGTCTCATCTGAGAATTTATTAAATACCCTGAATGATTCTTGATAACATTGCACGCATTGTAGGGAATCAATTATGCCCTCTGAATGAATGCTTTCAGAGTTCGGGAGTAATTATAGGGATCTCTTTATGGACCTAAAAACCAAAAAATGTCAATATTCTTATTTTACACATTATAAAGCATCACTATAATCCCAGACCCTTCTTCATCATGTCCTCTCTTTTCCAACTCTTTGTCCTTAAAATCTTTACATTTGCTTTACGCTGAACTCTCAGGATGCTACAGTGAAGACAGGTAGGTGGAGGTAGAGCAGACTACTACTTTTTGCTTGTTAATGTGAAAATGCACTTTATAGTTTTTGACAGAGGTCACGTGAGCTGGCTAATGAATTGGCAGGTAAACTAGCTATTACTGCCAAATGAGTTGGCTGAGACAGCAACATTAATTTATTTGGATGGACATGGGTTGACAATGCCATAAAAAGGTAGTGGTGTAACTTAATGGAACAAAATGTCAAGAAAACGTAGGTCGGGCACGGTGCGATTTGGCAAGCCTCAGAATGTTTCCATGTTCTTAATCTGGGCTATTGTCTCTCAGATTACTCTGCTAAAACGTAAATACCCCTAACCAGAAACCAAACGCCTTGCCATCAAGTCGATTCAGATTTATAGCCATCCTATAGGACAGAGCAGAACTGCCCCATGGAGTTTCCGAAGAGCAATTGGTGGATTCGATCTGCTGACCTTTTGGTTATCAGCCAAGCTCTTAATCACCGAGCCATCAGGGCTTCTTAAATACCCCAAAAGAGTGATATGTTAAACTACCACCATTATCAAGTGTTAATCGTAGATTAATGATCGAACATTCTGACTTATAAAACAGCATTTTTATTTAGTCCAACCTAATAACTTTCTGGGGATGGTTTAGCCGACTTTTTTTTTTTTTTTTTTTAATTGAACTGAGGAGACAGAGGACAAGAAATCTTTGAGGCAAGAAAAACTTGAATACGAAGTATTGCTTAGAGTCAGCCATGTTGTCGGGACCTGGTAACACCTCTCTCATTCTAGACATGATAATTCTGTTACGCTCCCAAGATTGCATTAGCTGTTCTGGTGTTCATTTTATATTTACATAAAACTTACAGTGAACTCATAGACGAGTGAACCATTGTAGACTAAAACCCCCAAAACTTTTCACTTAGGTTGATTCTAAATCATATTTTCTATGGCCTGCCTTGAAAGTTGGTTTGTAGCATCCATATTCTAGGACCTAATGTTCACCTCTGTAAAAACTTACTTAAATTCAGCCTAGATCTCCAGCCTCTCTGTATGAGTACTGGTTAAGACTATGGACTTTGGAGTCAGGCAGACCTGAGTTCAAAATCTAACTCTGCTACTTATTAGTTGTTGGATCTTCAACAAGATAGCTAATCTTTTTAAGCCCCAATGTCTTCATCTTTACATGACGATACTACTTCTGAGAGTCGTTAAAGGAGTTACCTGTGGGTTACATGAGCTGTGCTAATCACTGTGCCTGGTACTGGTAAGTGCTCAGAATTTCGCTTTTTAGAAGCTGTTTCTGCCCCCAAATGCATTTATACTCTTTTTTCCAGCTTCGTGTCAACTGCAAATGATGTAAGCATACCTTTTACATGTTCATACATGTCAATGATACTTAAAATATCGGTCAGAACAGGGCCCCAGACACTGTCCTGTTAGACAGCACTAGAAATCACTGTCAGGTGACATTAATCCACTAAATATCATCCTTTTCCAAAAGTCATTGTCTAGCTTTTCTTACAAACTGCCCACATGTCACCATCTTGTTCTTAAGACTATCATGACTAACCTTATCAAATAGCTTGCTTAAGTGCAGATAAACCCATAGCTCCTAGATTTCCTTCACTTACCAGCCTAGTGAATCTATCAAAGAAGGGATTGTATTAGTATAACATGACTTGTTTACAGGGAGTTCTGAGGGGAGGAGCCTTGCCTTTTACATCTGGCACATAGTAGAAACTCATTAATGTTTGCCGAATTCTGAACTCTATGAAAGCAGAGATGAGGATTGTTTGCTTTCTGCTGAATCTCCAACGTAAGCATTATTTGTTACTCCCAGTTCCACCCTCTCTCTGCACCCCCTCCACCCTGAGGTCACAACAGAATTAAGGAGGCTTACTGATGTCCAAATGAGCTCTGGAGGCACAGTGGTTAAAGCGCTGGGCTGCTAACCTAAAGGTGGTCAGTTTGAACCCACCAGCTGCCACACGGGTGAAAGACATGGCAGTCTGCTTCTGTAAAGATTTACAGCCTCGGAAACCCTATGGAACAGTTCTACTTTGTCCTATAGGGTTGCTATGAGTCAGAATCGACTCGATGGCGATGGTTTGATTTTTTGGGGACTGATGTCCAGACAATTGGGAGAAGGCCCTCTTGTCTCCAAGCCATCCTTGTTCAAGCCTGCAACCTACCCTTAAAGCCTGGCTCTCTGCTTCCATGCCAAGAGGAGAACATAGTAACCTTTGCTGAGGCTGAAGAAAGCCTTGTCCCCTAGGGTGTAGTCATCCTTTCTGAAGTCATGCCACCTTCCTGGAAAAGGGCAAATCTTGAGGTGGGGCCGAGCTCGCCACTAATTGCAGGACTTGCAAATCTTCCAGTTTCTCTCTTCCTATTCTCAGTATAATTCTCTTCTCTTCTGGCCTCCAAAGCACACATCTGCACAATCTTTTTAGCGAGCTTAGGCTTTTATAATAGAGAACAAGAGTGGGTGACTTCCTTCTAGGAGCTTCAGCTTTCCAGCCTGCAAAAACTTCCCCAAAGATTTAATGAGAACCTGGTGATCTGACTGAAATGGGGAAGGGTGAAAATATAGGAATAAATAAATTAATGCTGTATTTAAAACAATTGCCCAGTCATGTATTTGTTGAATGACCAGGGCCAAGTTCAAATGGGGTTCCATAATTGGTGATTCTGGGCAGCTAAGAGGCATCATTAGGATACCAAAATCAAACCAAACCCACGGCTGTGGAGTCGATTCCAACTCTTAGCGACCCTGTAGTACAGAGTAGAACTGCCCCACAGGGTTTCCAAGGCTGTAATCTTTATGGAAGCAGATCGCCAATCTTTCTCTTGCAGAATGGCTAAAGGATGAACCGCCGACCTTTTGGTTGGCAGCTGAGCGCTTAACCACTGTGCCATCAGGGCTCCCTATATCATTAGGATAAACCCGTTCCTGTCGAGTTGATTCTGACTCATAGCAACCCTATAGGACAGAGTAGAACTGCCCCATAGGGTTTCCAAGGAGTGGCTGGTGGATTCGAACTGCTGACATTTGGTTAGCAGCTGAGCTCTTAACCACTGCGCCACCAGGGCTCCATCATTAGGATACTAGATATTAATGTCCAAGGTGATACGAAGAGAAAGGGTAGTTGTAAGGAAACATGGGGAAACAGTGAAGACACACTTTATCTGTCTCATAATACAATACCATTTCATGTATCTGGAAAGGAAGTAAAATAAAGAATATGCCAGTATCAGAAGACTTCCTGAATTTTGTAGAGGAGGGAAAAACTTCTAGAGAGAAGCTCTCAAATTGAAAGCAAGGCTTATGAATTGCAATACTGGCTTTTGGTATGTAAGCAATGTGTTATTAAGGAATGTAATCCACAGAAGAGTTAGTATTAAAAATCTTAGCATTATTAAGAATTACAATGGGGATGGGACAGCGGTGCAAGAGGGGCATCAAAATAAGCCCCGGTGATTTATCATTGGTATGGCCTAAAAGTTTATTTTGGGAATTTGAAGAAGTTGTATTCAATTACTTATTCCCATACTTAAGAGTCCACTATAGGTGAGGTGTCCCTTGTAGAGCAAATGGTTAACATGCTTACCTGATAACCAAAAGGTTGGAGGTTGGAGTCCACCCAGAGGCACCTCAGAAGAAAGGCCTGCGATCTACTTCTGAAAAAATCAGCCATTGAAAACCCTATAGAGCACAGTTCTACTCTGACACATAAGGGGTCCCCATGAGTTGGAGTTGACTCCACAGCTACTGGTATGTGTAAGGTACTTGGGATACTGAAGTGATCAAGTTAAATAGGCTCTTTGCTCAAATAGAGCTTACATTCAGGTGTATTTTAACCCTGAATTGTGAATCTAGGAACACCACACATTGAATAAAGCAGTGATTCTTCACAAGCAGTAGCAAAAACCAGTACTTTTTTCTATGCTTGGATGGTGGGTCTTCTCCATTGTTGGGTGGAGGTGTGCGAATAGATTTCCTCCCCTAAAATATACACAAACTCGGTGTTCTGGTTGGCAGTTTAAGATTGCAACTCCGAATTACCTCTAAGTCATCAAACTAGCCCCTCCTAAGAAGCAAATAGGAGCACAGGAGAAAAATTACCCTTATCAGAGCCCTCAGAAGCTGTGGCAACCCCGAGGCTGGCTCTGGAAAGCCATGGACTACAACTCCCACAAGGCCCCGCGATCCCCCTTCCATCAGTCAGCTTCGATTTATGGGAAAGGGCGGGAGTGTGGGGTGAATGTTGTTCGCGCTCTTTGTTTCGTCATCAACGTGCGCCTCCAAAATTAAGCGAGGACTAGGCCACGAAAGTATGGCGGCTACGGAGACAGCGATGGCGTCGTCGTCTTTGTCTTTGGAAACAGACCCAGCCCCAGTCTTAGAAAGTGCAGGAACAGCCGCAGCAACGGCCGCGGTCTCCCCAGCAACGGCTGCAGGCGCGACAGCTGAGGCTCCGGCTGAGACCGCAGCCGCGACGGCTTCGGCTGAGGCCGCGACTGAGACGGCGACGGCCGAAGCCGCGGCTGAGCCTGCGGCCCCTACGGCTGAGGTTGAGGCTGAGGCGGCCGCTTCGGCGGAGGCTGCGACTGAGGCTGGGGCCGCTTCGGCTGAGGTCGCGAATGAGACTGCGGCCGCTTCGGCGGAGGCTGCGACTGAGACCGAGGCCGCGGCTGAGACTGAGGCCGCGACGGCTGCGACCGAGGCTGCGGCTGAGACTCAGCCTGCGACCGAGGCTGCGGCTGAGACGGAGGCCCCGACTGGATCGGAAGCGGGTGACGCCAAGTCCGCTATGGCTAATAAGCTGCTGTCCCTAAACGGCGTGTTCGCTGTGCACAAGCCCAAAGGGCCCACTTCCGCGGAGCTGCTGAATCGGCTGAAGGAGAAGCTGCTGGCAGGTACTGAAGCCTGGGTGGGGACCAGGCCGAGGCTTCGCCGCGAAGGGAAGGCCGCAGAGAGCACATGGGCTTTCTGCGACGCTCGTGGCTCAAGAGCTAAAAGGAAGGAAGAGGGAGAACGACCACTGACTTAACTATGGACAGAGACCTGGGGCATCTCGGCCTTGGACTTGGCCTGAGGTGAACTCCTGTGGCCTAGTTGGCAGTTGTCGCTCTCTAGGGGGAAAAAAAGCCAAAACTCAACAACCCATCGTCTTTGTGCGTGCCTACCGGTTTTCTGTAATCTGATCTCTCAGGAGTCTTTTGTTTGGTGCACGTGTAGGAACCCCACAGAAAGGAAGTACTGATTGTGTGCTCCCAGAGTTGCATTCTTAAAAATATTTTGGAGGTGCAGATATTAACGGAGTTAGCCAAGACTTAATAAAGTGGTTTTCACATTTTAGTGGGCATAATTACTTGGGAGTCCCTTGTAAAAATGCAGATTACTAATCTCCATCTCTCATAGATTTTTGATTCTGGGAATCTAGGATCTTTTTAGGAAACTGCATTTTTAAACACTTGCCCCAGGTGACTCTGGTGTTAAGTGGTTCGTGGACCACAATTTGAGGAATGCTACAACTTCTCCAAGAACCTTTTTTGTTTGTTTGTTTCTTCATATACACTGGGAGAAAACTAGAAAAACCTAAAGGGTCAGATAGTTCATCGGCCTGGTAGATCGTTTCACACAGTGGCATCAAGGAACCTTAGGTTTATTGAACACCTGCAATAAGACAGGCCTGTACTAATCTATGAAGATAAGAAGGTGAAATGTACTGTCCTTTTGCTTAATTGAGCTCATAGCCTAGTAATTCCTGCAGCCTTTGGTGATAGAACTCTTTAGCAAGGTATTCAAGGTTTTCCAGCTCTTGGTCCTCTTCTGCCTTCGCATTTAATCAGTACAGGAACTTTCTTCTTCGCGTTGTCCCCTGGCAAACTTTATTTTTTGAAATGCAAAACTAGGTAATCACCCTGATAAAAACCAAACCTGTTGCCTGTTAAGTGGATTCTGACTCATGGCGATTCCATGTGCTTCAGAGTTGCTTCAGAGTAGATTTGGCTGGGGCAAAAGGTTAAGCACTCAACTGGTAGCCGAAAGGTTGGGCGTTCGAACCCACCCAGAGGCCTGTCGGAATTCAGGCCTGATGAGCTGCTTCCAAAAGGTCACAGCCTTAAAAACCGGATGGAGCAGTTCTGCCCTGCACGCGTGCGGTCCGCTGTGAGGTTGCCATGAGTCAGAATCAATTCAGTGGCAGTTTAAAACAAGGTGGTTATCTTTAGTGCACCAGACTTAAGATTGCTACAGAAGTGGGCTGCTGCTACTTTGTGCAAGGATATTTACCCATTTTTATTTTAAGTGTTTTTTTTTTCTTAGAAAGTGAATTCCAGTTTCTAGACAACTAGTTTTGGGATACAATTCCTCTATTAATATTAGAGCTTAATATGTTTAATTTGTACTTCCCGTTTTGAATAATCCGCCTGCCTTCCCTTTATGTTTCTGGAGATTCTACTTATTTGTCTTGGTAATTAACTTTTTTTGTTCTGATTACTCTAATAGAAGCTGGAATGCCTCTTCCAAAATGCAACAAGAGGAAAAAGCAAACTTTCAAAATCGGGCATGGAGGAACTCTAGACAGTGCAGCCAAAGGAGTTCTGGGTAAGAGATATGAATGAAAGTTTTCTCTAACTGCCACTTAATATTAGAAAGATATTGAAAACAGATAAGATTGGTTAAAGCCATTCCATTTTCAGTCTACTTTGAACTATTTCGCACCTACTGGATTTATATTGCCATCTTGTATAGAAGCTTTTCAATAGTACAAGGTATACAAGCCTATTAGAAATAACTATTTTTATATGTGAGTAGGGCTTTGAGAAAGGGTTTGTATGTGTATGGAAAAGAATTAACATAGCAGGCCTGAGATTGCTATCTTTAGAAAGACCAGCTTGCAAGATTGGCCCATGACTGGCATGTAGGAACTTGGATTTTGGAAGTGTTCTCACTCCTGTCTTAACTGATAACATGGGTCTACGGTGCCTAGAATGTGCAAACAACGTGGTTTATGTCGAACACTTGCTTTCCTTCTAGGAGTCTGGAATTTTTTCCACCAACACAAGCAGAGGGTACTTGTGTGACCAGCCCCAAATAAAAACCTTCGGTGCTGAATTTCTAATGGGCTTTCCTGGGCAGAAACATTGCATACCTGTTACTGCATTTTTCGTTGCTGGCGAAAGGCGCGTGTTCAAGTGTGACCCCTCATAGGAAGGAGAGAGCATAAGGAAGCCTGTCCATGGATTTCTTGACTGTGCCCGTGCCTTTTTCCCATATAATCCAGTTTTGTATCCTTAGTATATCACTGTAATAAATCTTAGCCATGAGCACAGCTGTATGCTGAGTGAATCTTCAAATGTGAGGGTGGTTTTAGGGATCCCCAACACAAGATGCAGCTCTTTCTTATACGTATATCTAATCTCTTGAGATTGCTGTTTCTCTTTAGAAGGTGAACCTTACAGTTCCTGAGAGGAAGTCACTTTCTCTTGGAGATAACGTTGATCAATTTATTGCTTGTGGAAGAAAATTGGTAGAATTGATGAGGGGAGAAAAATCACTGATGTTTCTTTCGTCCATCTTTTTTTTTAAACATCTGGCAGAGGCTCTGAAGTATATCTTTTTGGACTGCTAAAGAATGTACACACGTGCTGTTGTTAAGTGCTACTGAGTTGGTTCTGACTCATAGCGACCCTGTGTACAACAGAATGAAACACTGCCTGGGCCTGTACAATCCTAACTGTTGTTGCTGTGTTTGAGCCCATTATTGCAGCGACTGTGTCAGTCCATCTTGTTTAGGGTCTTCCTCCTTTTTGCTGACCCTCTCCTTTACCAGGCCTGATGTCCTTCTCCAGGGACTGGTCCCTCCTAATAACATGTCCAAATACATATGATGAAGTCTTGTCATCCTCACTTCTAAGGAGCATTGTGGCTGTACTTCTTCCAAGACAGGTTTGTTCGTTCTTCTGACAGTCCATGGTATATTCAGTATTCTTTGCCAACACCAGGATTCAGAGGCATCAGTTCTTCTGCGGTCTTCCTTATTCATTATCTAGCTCTCGTATGATACGAGGCAATTGAAAATACCATGGCTTGGGTCAGGCAAACCTTAGTCCTCAAGGTGACATCTTTGCTTTTTAACACTTTAAAGAGGTCTTTTGCAGCAGGTTTTCTCAGTGCAATGCGTCATTTGATTTCTTGACTGCTGCTTCCATGGGCATTGATTGTGGATCCAAGTAAAATGAAGTCCTTTATAACTTCATTCAGTCTTTTCTTCATTTATCACGATGTTGCTTATTGGTCCAGTTGTGAGGGGTTTTGTTTTATGTTGAGGTGTAATCCATACTGAAGGCTGTACTAAAAAATTAAAAAAAATTAAACCTGTTGCCGTCGAGTTGATTCCGACTCATAACGACCCTGTAGTGCAGGGTCGAACTGCCCCGTAGGGTTTCCAAGGAGCAGCTGGTGGATTTGAACTGCCATCCTTTTGGTTAGCAGTCGAGCTCTTAACTACGGTGCCACCAGGGCTTCAAGTCCTCTTCGCTTTCAGCCGGCCAGGTTCTGTCATCTACATATCAAGGGTTGTTAATGAGTCTTCCCAAATCCTGTTGCTGTGTTCGTCATACAGTCCAGCTTCTCAGATTTTTTGGTCAGTGTGCAGATGGAATAAGTATGGCGAAAGGGTATAACTCTGACGTACTCCTTTCCTAATTTTATCAGTGCACCGTCCCCTTGTTCCGTTTAAATGACTGCCTCTTGGTCTAAGTACAGGTTCCGCATGAGTGTTTTCCAAGCATTGTTTTGTAACTGTGTCTGTAGTCACAGAGAAATAGGTATGTTGGGATTCCTCCCAACTCACCCCCTCCAAACTAGAAACAAAATTTTATGGAACAGTACCTACGTTTTTACATGCAATGTAGTCTGAGTGTTTTATTTTTCATTTTTTAAATAATATCGATCGTAACTCATTAAATTGATTTCATGATACACTAATGAATTGTGACTTGTGGTTTGTAAAATACTATACTACAGTATCCAGTCCATTTTTTAGAGCTAAAATTAGATGAAAACAGATAACAAACCATGACCTATGTTAAGTAAAGCTGAGGAAAGAAATGAAAAATTTTTTTTTAAGAGAAGGATAAACTTGGTGAAGAAAATTGTTTTTCAAGAAAATCAGAAACAATGTATGATTTTTTGTTTTCTAAAATTACAGACTTTAGTTCATGTGGGCAAAAATATCTACAATTGTGGTTAACTAGAAATATTTTAAGTTTATTAGAGTCAATGCCCTTGATCTATGGTAAACTCACTGAATAGTAGCAGTTATAAATATTGATGGAAATTCCTTTAGCTTGCCAATCATTTCTCCTTGTTTCTTCTGGTGATCCTGAATTGTGATGGTTATATTGTATTTTTTTCTTATGCACAACTGTATCCATTGATGGTAAATACTTCAGTGTTTATAAAAGTTTGCCTGCTGTTAAGTGAAGAAGTGATTAAATCCTCTCAGCCTAACCTGATGGAAGATATTGAAGGCTAACTAATCTTTAGAATTGGAGAGACAAGTGGGCCATTGTACTTTATACTTGGTTTATCTTAGCATACATTCTCCAAGCTTTCATTTTTTCTTACATTATTCTTTGCATTAGGTTGATTTGTTATGTTTCTGTTTTCTTGATTGTAATCATCTTTAAATGGTTCATTAGCTGTGATGATGGGTTTTGCTTTGTTTAATAATGAACTCTCAAAAAACCTTCATCCTATCAGACACTAGAACGTGGTTAATTGTACCATATATTTTTCAGTGATGCATATATAAAATTTCAGTGAGTCTTTTGAGATTGTTCTAAAAATTTTCATTGTCTGATTGGCTGGGTTGAGGTTTCTGCCATGTTTAGTACATTGAGAATGGAAAATTGTGTATCTCTTCTCCTCGACCCTCCCTTTCCAGATTTCTTAGTTGCATGTCAGATTCAACTGATTGGGGTAATAGGAGTCCTCAGATTATGTTAAACATATGTTCTTTCCAGCTTCACATTGTGTATGCCAGGAAATTATGATTTTGAAAGTATAGATATTTTTAAAACGGTTTACAAAATAGAGTGTCATAAATATTTCTTTCTTTGATTTGTAGTGGTTGGAGTTGGAAGAGGAACAAAAATGTTGACCAGTATGCTGTCAGGGACCAAGGTAAGAGTACTAGAATAGTTTTTTGTTTTGTTTTGTTTTGTTTTTTAATGTTTTTCTTAATTTTTTAAAAATGTTTTTCTTAATGACCTATGGGTTGGATTTTAAGTCAATTAAAAAATAAACTGTGTTTGTTGTGTGAACATGTGTCATTATTCCTGAGTATTCATTACAGTGTTTATAATTCTGATGTAAGATTCAAAATATTAAGACTATAAATTAGATATTCTTAATTGAAAAACTAATTAGACTTTTAGAAGCAGAAATTCTACAGTGCCCACAAGTAAGTATGTATATATTTAGATTTTTTTCATGTAATTATATTTCTTAAATGGAAAGACATTTAAAGATCATTAATTCTATTGGCAGATTTTTTAAAACTTTGGAATTCTTATAGCAACAATACCATTTTGTAAACCACACACTTTTCAGCAAAAGACAGGATTTGTTGAATGGTTGTTGTTAGCTACAGTTGAGCCGGCCCCATAGGGTTTTCATTGGCTGACTTTTGGAAGTAGGGCGCCAGGCCCTTCTTCCTAACCTGTCTTTGTCTAAAAGCTCTTCTGAAACCCATTCAGCGTCATACAAGCCTCCACTGACAGACAAGTGGTGGCTGGGCTTGAGGTGCGTTGGCCTGGAATCAAACCTGGGTCTCCTGCGTGGAAAGTGAGAGTTCTACCTGAACTGCCACTGGTCACTGTTGAATGGTTAAAAGATGTTTATTAAAGAAAAGAGTGGGGCTTTGTTATATTGACTAAATTAAAAAATCCCTTTTTAAGGCATTTGATAGGAGAGAGAGGAGGGGTTATGCAGAGGCAGGAGAAACAGTAAACCTGTGGACTGCTGCTGGTATTCAGTGAGTTACCCTCAGCATGTTGGAAGGAGCATTGAAATAGACGTCAAGATGTCCAAGTAGTTGACCTCTCTGGGCCTCTCAGTTTTTCCTTAGGAAAAATTATTTGATCACTTCCTGGGTCTTTTCCAGCTCCAAAAGGATAATGATATCTGTGTTCTAATTAGCAACTAGGTGCTGATTATAATAGCTAGAGTTAGGAGCAATGAAAATGCTTGTGGAAGGAAAGTTACTATGCCAACAGGTAGAGAAGAATTTCAACAAGTTCCCAAACTAAACTGTTTATTTTTAAAACCCTTGCTGTAAATGGAATATAAATAGTTGGTAAAGTGATCAGATTTTATCTAAGTTGTTTCTTCTACAGAAATTTTGGTAAGAGACCATTTTTAAAAAATTTCTGATTTATTGATGACTTTTATAAAATACAATTGTTACACAATGCCAAGTTGCTAGATAAGTTTCTAAACACCCCCCCCCTTTTTTTTTTTTAATTTATCTTGTCATGAACTGGCCCATGGACCCCACTGTGAGTGGCAGTGATCTAAGTAAGCTTTTCTGAAAAAGCACCGGAGAGCATAGTGCCTGGGACGTCTCCATTTTAGTTATTTGTCCGTTGGCATGAAAACCTGTGTCTTTCAGTTGGAAGGGAGCTAAGTGCCTTAGATAAATGAAAAGCAGTTTAACCTGGCTTACTTGGAATCTTTAAAATGTTGGCAATGAAAAAAAAGACCAAAATACAAAAATTTTGTTAAAATGGAGGGGTTTGACTATTATACAGTGGATTTGTACATTGTGCTTAAGTACAGTGTTTAGAATCTCCTTCTGATATAAATTTTTACCAGTTGCTTAATAGTTGTTTCTTAACTCCAAAATATAAACAGTGGTTATTTTGCTATAGGATTATGGATGATTTTAATTTTTCTCATAGTATTTGCTGTTTTTCCGAATCTTCGTAATTAACAAGTCACTTTTATTATAAAATGTTGAGTTCATTGGAATATTCATCCTACACTTTCCTCGTAAAACTACACACACACACACACACACACACACACACACACACAATATGTTATTTAAAAGTTTCATTTCCAGATATATGACGACTGAAATATAAATACATCATTGGCTTTGGTTTCAGTTTTGTTTGTCACAATTTGTTTTGGTATTCAGCTAAGAAAGCTGAATGTCATACCGTGTTCCTCAGATGACTTTATAAAATAAATAGAAAATCCCAGGTGCATCTTATTACAGAAACCTAGTTCGTGTGTGCTTCACATTTCAAAAATACATGTTACTGTCTTGTTAGCTATTTGTATTTCTCACACTTTTAATTTTAGATTATGTATTTGTTGAAAGAATTAAATCATTTAGGTTTTACCTTTAAGTATGTTGACGATTAAGTTTTTAACAAAAGTAGTTAAAAAGTGTTGGTGGATATTTTTTATAGGTTTTGTTTTTAGCACTGGAAGGAATCTTAGACTTGAATGAGCATTGCATGCTTGGAAAGCTTGTTAAGGTTCCTGGGAGCAATTTATTACATAGCACCACTAACACTACCATTTGCTGTCCAGTTGATTCTGACTCTTGGCGACCCCATGTGTACAGAGTAGAATTGCTCCTAGAGTTTTCATGGCTGTGACCTTTCAGAAGCAGATTGCCAGGCCTTTCTGGCAAGGCGCTTCTGGGTTGGTTTGAACATTCAAGGCACAGTTACATGAGATTGCATTGTGTTTTTCTGATGCAACTAGACAGGCTGTTAAGGCAAAAATCTGAGAGCAGTTTGTTGCATTACTGTTCTTTATGGGAACTCAGTGTAACCAGATGAGTCACTATAACCACTGTTCTGTGAATTATCCTTTTTTTTTTTAAATAACAGTGATGATAATAGTATTGTTACCCTTACTTACTAGGACCAGGCACTGTTTTAAACTTTTGTTCTTCTCATGAGGTGCTGTTATTATCCCCATTTTAAAATAAGAAAATGAGGCTCTTATTGGGAAGATCATCTTCACCTCCTTTTCAGCTGTGGTGGCGTCAGGATTCAGACCCAGCCAGTTTGAGTCTCAGCCTGTGCCTTTCCCACTCACTCTGCTAGCCTTCCCCCCGTAAGCTTAAATGCTTAGTCAAGGTGGACTGTTCCAAAACACAGGAGCAGGAGTGGGCGTCTCACGTGATGAGACTGAAAGTTTAGTTAACCGGAAACTGACGTTTGTGAATACTAACGAAATAAAAAAATGAATTCAAATGCCTCAGAACATTTTTTCCTGTATTGTATTTGTAAAAAAAGTAATTCTGCGCTATGTAATTTGTAAGGGATTTCATCAAAGGGTACTTCGGATGATATAAAATGCCTACATGTTTATGGGAATTCGAAGTTCTAATGTTTTTCTCATTTTTGCCTCTAGTCCCTTCACTAGCACAGTGAGCTTGTCATTAGTGAACTTATATTTCTGCAGAGTACTTTGAACTTCCTCTTGCAAAAATGCTCACATATTTTCAGTAGGACCTAGATTCTTTTTTTCTAACTACTGCATGAGATAACCACGTGCTGCTGAGTCAGTTCCGACTAATAGCCACCCTATAGGACAGAGTAGAATGCCCCATAAGTTTCCTAGGCTGTGATCTTTATGGAAGCAGACTGCCGCATCTTTCTTTTGTGGCGCAGCTAGTGGGTTCGAACCATCGGCCTTTTTAGTTAGCAGCTGAGCACTTAACCACTGTGTTACCAGACCTCCTACTTTGTGCAGTATACCAAATAAATTTGAATTTCACCAAAAGTGAGTAGTGAAAAAAATATGTACTATAGATTGGCCCAGAGATGAGAAGTAAGACATTCCTCAGATGACTAAGAATGAAATAATTCTTCACATGTGAATAATGGTCAGTTCTTAGAAGTGAGTTTTTTCCTTTGAGAGAGTTGAAGAAGCATCAGTTTCTCTTTATTAAGAAAACAATAATTAAGTGCGTTACCTCTGCTCTACTAGTTTTGCTCATTTTCTACATATTTTGTTTACATACATGATCTAGTAGTTACTAAGTTTTGTGTTATTTCATATAAGAAGTTGTAAATTGATGTATATAATCATATATGGCAAAATTGTTGAACCTAGTGATAGCTAAGTAGGGGTTTATTATATTATTTTGTTTACTTAGGTATATTGGAGAATTTTCATTAAACAAAACTGCCCAGTATAAAACTGGTTTTAAAAAATTTGTTTAAAATAACAGCATTTATAAGCCATACTTTTCAATAAAGTCAGATATTTCTTTCATGTTGGATAGTGTGGGCAGTTTCTGAATGTGCCTCTCTTTGCACAAATACTTCCTGCCTGTCAAAAACAAACACTTGCTGTCTTATTTTTGCCTTTATTTGGTGTCATTGGTTGTACTAGGAAAATTCTGTATAAATTTCAAGATATGCATAACTATTTTTCTTTACCTTCTGGCCTAATTTTCTTGTTTGTTTTCCTTTAGAGGTACATTGCCACTGGAGAGCTGGGAAAAGCTACTGATACGCTAGATTCTACAGGGAAAGTAACAGAAGAAAAACCTTACGGTATGAAGTCCCCCTAATGTAGTCTTCTTTTTAACATTTTAAAGAGAGTTTCTGTGAATTCAGAATTTGAAAATAAATCTCTTTATCTGATACTATCAGTGATTTTAGGCTTCAGTACATTTCTTTAGGTTAAGAAGATTGGAAATTATCACATTGTTTGTCCGGTATGAGTTTATTTAATTAATTTAGTTATTTTTGTGGTAAAATATATAAAATTTGCCATTTTGATAATTTCTACATGTACAATTAAGTGGCATTAATTACATTCAATATTGTGCAACCATTACCACCATTTCCAAAACCCTTTTATCATCCCAAACAAAAACTCTGTACCAATTAAGCAATGACTCCCCACTCCCTCCTACCTTTAGCCCTTAGTAAACTCTAATCTCCTTTCTATTTCTGTGAATTTACCTATTCTAGATATTTCATCTAGGTGGAATCTTACAGTATTCTTTTGTTCTGGTTTATTTCATGTAGCGTATTTTCAAGGTTCATCAACACTGTAACGTGTATCTGGACTTCGTTCCTTTTAATGGCTGGGTACTATTCCATTATATGTATAGACCACATTTTGTTTATCCATTCACCTGTTGATGGATGTTTGGGTTGTTTCTGCCTTTTGGCTATGGTGAATAATGCTGCCATGAACATTCCCATGGAAGTATCTGTTTGAGTCTCTGTTATCAAGTCTCTTGGGTATATACCTAGGAGTGGAGTTGCTGGATCATTTGCTAGCTTCTGTGTTTAACCTTTTGAGGAACCACCAAAGTACTTGTCACAGCACCTGCACCATCTTACTGTCCTACCAGCAGTGGGTTTCAGTTCCTCCACATGCGTGTCAATACTTGTTATTTTCCTTTCTTAAAAAAATTTTTAAATTATGGCCATCCTGATGGGTATGAAGTAGTATCTCATTGTAGTTTTGATTTGCATTTTTCTAATGACTGATGATGTCTATCATCTTTTCATGTGCTTATTGGCCATTTGTATATCTTTGGGAAAATGTCTGTTGAAGTCCTTTGCCTATTTTTAATAGGAGCCACGGTCGCACAGTGGTTAAGCGCTGGGCTGCTACCTAAAAGATGTGCAGTTTGAACTCATCAGCCTTTCCACGAGAGAAAGATGTGGCAGTCTGCTTCCGTAAATATTTACAGCCTTAGACACCCTATGGGCAGTTCTACTCTGTCCTGCAGAGTTGCTGTGAGTTGGAATTGACTTGACCTCAGTGGGTTTGGCACATTTTTAAATTGGATTGTTTGTCTTTTTATTGTTGAGTTTTAAGAGTTCTTTATATATCCTGGATGGTAAGCCCTTATCAGACATACATTTGCAAGTATTTTCTCCCATTCTGGGGATTGTCTTTTTCACACTCTTGATAGTATTCTTTGGTGCACATAAGTTTTGATGAAGCCCAGTTTATCTAATTTTTCTTTTGTTGCCTGAGCTTTTGGTGTCATATTAAAGAAACCGTTTTCAAATCCAAGGTAATGAAAAATTTCGCCTGTGTTTTCTTCTAAGAATTTTATAGTTTTAGCTCTTAAATCTGGGTCTTTGATCCATTTTGAGTTAATTTTTTTATATGCTGTAAGGTAGTCCGACCTCGTTATTTTGCCTGTGGATATTGTGTTTTCTCAGCACCATATGTTGAAGAGATGGTAGGAGTTTATTAATAAAGATTGATAATTGCATGTTTCCTATAAAATCAGTTTTTTAAATGTTCAGAATTATCTTTCCGAATGACACCCTTGCCAAAAAAAGCATTTAAAGCTAGGATTTAGGGTATTTTTTCTAGTAAATGAGAAAAGAAGCAGAGATAGTCTCTTGTTAGATTTTACCTGCTTCTGGCCATTGCTTTTTTTTTCACAGTTACTTCTCAGCAGTTGAAACAAATGCCAGGTTTAGCACTTTGTAAGACTGATAAGTGTCCCTGTGCTTTTGGCGTTTACTGAAAGCTAAGACAGTGGGAAGGCTGTTTGCCTGGAAGTAAAGCAGAACTCACGGGGCCCACCTTCTACCAGTCCTTCTTTCACTACTTTAAGATAAATGAAATGGTCTTCCAGCAACTCTCACAGTACACATACTGTTTATAATGCAACAGTTATAGTTTTGTACAGTCAATTCACCTGATTATCATCTCACCAATTTTGAGTTATTTGTAGGCTTTCTGGTTTTTTCCCCTGTGATTAATGTTAACTCCTTTTAATTTAGTTTTCGGTAGTCCAGTACCTGGCCTCCCTATGTATTTGTGTTGAGTGGCCTCTTGTATTTTACATATTGCCCTATAATAGTGAGATCACCCTATTCTTGTTCATAATCGCTTCACTCGGTCTGTTAATATTTATATGTAGCTAAGCATTTTGCTTGATTAATCAAGCAACAGAATGAAAAAAGTAATTCACTGATTTATTTCAAGTCTTCTAGCAAGCTGAAGAGTTGAATTGGGTCTCATATTGTATTTTAACAAATAGGGCATACATTATAGCAGGGCCAGTGTAGCTGGGTATCAATCTTATGGTGTTTGTTTGTATGTAGACTTTTTTATTATAAAGTATTACATAAAGAAAAGTGACCAGAACATAAATTGACAGCTCAGTGAGTTATCACAAAGCAAACATTCATGCAGCTACCACCCTAATCAAGAAAAAAGATTCCCAGAAACCCCTCACAATCCCCATCCCGATCACTACTTCATCCCTCTTTACCAAACATAACTTCCCCTGTGATTTCTAACACTGTGGTTATAGTTTCAAAACTGTCATATAGTTTTGCAACTTTACATAGATGGCATCAAACCGTATATATCTTTTTAAGTCTAGTTTCTTTTACTTTCTATGTTTATGAGATTCATCCTTGTGTGTTGCTGTGTAGTATACCATAATTTACTTTCTGTTCAACTCTCGATGGGCAAATAATGCTGCTCTGAATACTTAAAAACATTTTTTTTTTAAGAATAGATGGCTTTCACCTTATTGATTTTTCTTTATTTTTTATTGTGGTTAAGATACTGAACATTTCTATTGCTCCAAAAGATTCCTTGTGCCTTTTCTAAGACAGTCACCACCCCTCCACTCCCATAACTGTCCTGCCTTCTGTCATCGTAGATTGGTTTTGCGTGTTCTTGAACTTCATATTAATGGCTTTGTACGGCACACATTCTTAGGTCTTCCTTTCAGTGTGTTTTTGAGGTTCATCCATGTTGTTGTATGTATCGATATTGTAGACGTCCTTATTGCCGTGGAGTATGCCATTGTGTGAACATGCCACTCCACACACACGCAAACTCTTTCTCTCTTCCGTTGATAGACATTTGGGTTTTCCCATTTAGGGTTTTATGAATACAACTGCTATGTATATTTTGTACGTGACTTTTGGTTCAGACGTGCACTGATTTCTCTTGGCTATATAACCAAGTTGAATTTCTGGGTCATAGGATGGGTCTTTATTTAGCTTTACTGGAAATTGCCAAACACTTTAACTGTTAACATGTATAACTTTGCATTTCCACCAGCATTGTATAAGAGTTCCACTTGCCTCATATCTTTTGGCTATTCTGGTGAGTGTGTAGTGGTTATTTCACTGTGGTTTTAAGTTAATTACTAATGAGATTCAGCACTTTTTCATACGTGTTTTGGCCCCTTGGCCATCTCCTTTTGTATATCGTCTGTTCACGTCTCTTGCTTGTTTTTTTTCTGTTGAGTTGCCTTTTTCTTATTGATTTGTATGAGTTATTTATACACTAAGAAAATGTGCTGTTTTTTTGATTATATTTATTGCATGTATTGTCTCCTACTATGTGACTTGCCTTTTCCCTCTCTTATTTGTGTCCTTTGCAAAACAGAAGTTCTTAGATTCAATTTAATCTAGTTGATCAAGTCTTTTTCTCAATGGTTAGTCTTTTGTGTCCTGTTAAGAAAACTTTTCCTACCCCAAAGCCATGAAGATACTTTACTATATTATAGAAGCTTTGTTGCTTTGTCTTTTCACATTGTATGTATAATCAGCCTGGATTGTAACATTCTGTTATTTTTCCTATGTGGCTATCCAGTTGACCCAGCACTTTTTCCCATTGGCTCTGCATTGCCTCCATTGTCACAAATTAAGCACCATATATACATGGATTTGTTTTGAGTCTGTTTTGTAACATTGGTCTGTTTGTCTATCCTTGTGCTAGCATCAAACTGTCTTAATTGCTGTAGCTTCAATGCCTGGAAGAACAAATCTTCCCACCTTATTTCTTACAGATTTTTGCCATAGGTTTTTGTTTGTTCTTTGTTCTTGTTTAATAGCCCTCTCTCAAAGTAAGGAAGTTGCCTTCTATTCCTAATTTGCTGAGTTTTTTTTTTTGTTTTTTTTTTTTTTTTTTGTAATCCTGAATGAACATGTTTTCTGCATCTGTTAATTTTTTTCTCCTTATTCAAATGTTAAACTAACTTTACTTTTCTGGAATAAACCCATCTTGGTCATGATGGATTGTCTTTTTTATATAAATTGTATTTGATTTGCTAATATTAGTTTAGGATATTTGCATATGTTCATAAGTGAAATTACCCTGTATTTTTCCTTTCTCTTAATGTTTTTGTTATTAAGGTTATGCTGACCTTATAAAGCAGATTGAGGAAGTATTTTCTTTTATTCTCTGGAAGAGTTTATGTCAAATTAACATTATTTCTTTTTTAATGTTTGATAGAATCACTGATAAAGACGTGTAGATCTGGAGTTTTCTTTGTTAGGAAGGTTTTAAATTATAGATTGGATTTTGTCACTAGTGTCAAACATATTTTTTTTATTTCTGGTGTCATTCTAGATAATTTTCCCCCGCTCACCCCCCCCCCCGAATTTGTATGTTTCATCTAAATTTTCAAACTCATTGGTATAAAGTTTATAATATCCCCATATGATCTTACTCTTTGTTTTGAAATAATATCAAACTCTCAGAAAAATTGCAGGAATAGAGCAGCATAACTTTTCCAGAGCCACCCAAGAGCAGATGTAGCTCCACCACCCCCAGTACCAAAGTGTGCATCTTCCGTAATAAAACACTCTCCTACATAACCACAGTACAACCATCAGATCAGGAAATTAGCATCAGTACATTCCTGTAATCCAGTTCAGAGACCCCCATTTATTTCTTAGAAACAACTTTTCTTGAGGTATGATTGACGTACAAAAAACCGTACATATTTAAAGTGTACAGTTTGGTAAGTTTTGGCATTGGTATTCACCCATGAAGCCATCACCATGATAAAGATAGCATATTTATCGCCTACAAGCTTCCTCATTCCCCTTTGTAATCACTCCCTTTATGGTCCGTTTAGAGTTAATGTTTGTATGTGGTGTGAAGTATGAATCTGAGTTCATTTATTTGCATATGCATATCAAACTGTGTTAGCACCATTTGTTGAAAACCTATCCTCTTCTCCACTTGGCTTTGCACGTATGTGGAAAAACCTTTGTCAGTATATGCAGATGTTTGTTTCTGGAGCTCTTTGTCTGTGTAATTCCCTCAAATTCTTGCTATTGCTGCTAATCCGAATTCTGATCTCACTTTTCCTAAATTCAACAAGATCACTGTGCTTTGAGATTCATCCCCCTCCCTGTACCACAATTCAGAAAGTGCTTCTAGCGGAAAGCCAGTGTGATGATGGGGCTCACCTTGTTTCCCTTCTCTCAGGGATTAGAGTCCTAGCCTGTTGTCTAATGTCTAAAGCAGTTTGTTTAATATGTTTGGCCCAGTTTAAAAGCTGCTTATGGTGGTAGGGCTTGTCAGGTACCTGTTACTCTATCGTGTTTGAATATTGTTTTTAACTCCATACCATAGTGCAGTTAAGTACCAACTATTATGTTGTAGGTTCCCTGGAAGAGTGAATACATTTTAAACAAATCATCATGTGTAACATGATCTTTTATATATTGGTTTCATGAGAAGGATTTAAAAAAATTAATTTCAAGTGAATGCTGTCACATTGATGGTTTATTAATTTACTAAACAAAGAGTAATTATTCCGAGTTCTGTGATCCTTGTACCGTAGCCGTCTTCTTTCATCATTTGTTCGTCTTTTGGCTAGTTACTGGATAGCCTTAATCCTTTGGAGATAGATTCCCTATTCTTAACAATCCTTTGCAGGGACATTGGTTATTATGTGGATTAGACTAATAGCATGTTTTAGATATGACCAGCATACTTCTCTCTACATACTCATGTACCACATCTCCCACGCAGAGTAATATCTTCATTTTTTCCATTGAGATAAGATCCAGGTATCATAAAATTCACCGTTTTAAAGTGTACAATTTATTGGTTTATAGTATATTTACAGTGTTGTGCAACATTACCATTATCTTACACCAGAACATTTTCATCATCCCAGAAAGAAACCCCATACGTGTTAAGAAGTCCCTCCCCAATTCTCCCTCCCTCCCTCAGCCCCTGCAACCCCTAATCTGTTTTCTGTCTCTCTAGATTTACCTATTCTGGACATTTCACATGAATGGAGTCCTACAGTATGTGGCCTTTTGCATCTGGCTTCTTTCACTTAGCATAATGTTTTCCAGGCTCATCCATGCTGTAACATTTTTATGGCTAAATAAGATTGCACTTTATGGCTATAGGAGCTTTGGTGACACAGTGGTTAAGAGCTGCTCACCAAGAGGTCAGCAGTTCGAATCCACCAGCTGCTCCTTGGAAACCCTATAGGGTAGTTCCACTCGTCCCTGTAGGGTTGCTGTGAGTCGGACTTGACGGCAGTGCATTTGGCTTTGTTCGTTGTTTTTTTTTGTTTGTTTGTGTGGCTATACCATTTAATCCTGTGTGATATGTAGGAAGAAAAACTCTTCAAGGAGCTTAGAATTTCATTGGTGAGATAATAGCTACACTTATAATAGGTGATGATTAAAAATCATATACGATTACTTGGAATAAATAACAAACCATAAATGCCTGAGATGTTAAATCAGAGAAGGGAGACACCATGGCAGAAGTGGAATGGAAACCGAGCTGTGATAGATGGACAGTTTCTGGATAGGTGGAGGAGGAAAAAGAATGTGCACTGTCATCTTGTAAGAAGGAATATCAGTAAAATAGAGCCACCTGGGCAGGACAAAGGAGTACGCATCTGCAGCATAAAGACACCAGCCTAGCAGAAGTAGAAAGCTGTTTTGTCTTGTTTTTAAGATGTGTGACTGGTTAAATTATGAGCTGTTTCAATTTTGTCAGCTATAGCATTTTCAACAATTCCTCAGTACAGTGGTGGCATTGGCTGTCTAGATTTGACCATCTTAGGTTTGCATAACTAAAGGGCTGCCACCAGTAAGTATGTTTTAATGTTGCAGTAGAGTAAGAATTTTTTTGTGGAAAAATCCTCATTTATGTCATGAGATACATCTGTTGGAGAAGCAGTGTGAACAGAACAGCCATGGGAGTGCGAGTTGCCTTTGTGAAGCCGCTAGGTGTTAGGAGCAATTCCTTTGAGTTCTGTAGCGCTTCTGTGTCTGTTTGAGGCCAGTAGATTTGGGTCTTCTGTTCATGCTTAGCTTATAAGGATGAAGGTCACGCTGAGGTTAAGGCCGTCTCGCTGTGTTGATGTTCAAAGCTGAGCTCAGTATTCCATGCTGGCTTTTTAATTTAAATTCTGGCATTAGAAAAGGACTTCAAAGCACATTAATTAGTTTTTGTTTAATATTGTTCACATAAATCAGATTTAACTTGTATATAACAGAATAAAAACTGTTTAAAACAAATTTCCCACGAAGTGAGGTGAAAAAGCAGCACTGTAATTTCTTTCCATTGACTGTGACTTAAAGAAGTTACAAGATCTTTCCATGATTTAGTTTATTATTGAATATCAAATACGTATAAGGATTCATATATAAGTAGGTATGAAAATTCCAGATAATTGAATGTCAGTGTGTGATTTCAATTTCTTAAATTATAGAACTGTAGTACAGCGTCTTTTCTTCGAAAGAGTATCAAACAGTAGTTGAAAACAAGATTAAGTGACAGATATTGAAAGCTTTATTTATATCTGTTCATTTGAATTTTATGAAATCACTTTAAAAAAAGCCTTAGTAAGCATTCCAAAATCCTTGCTGTGTATATTCTGTTTTTGTGCTGGCCCACGTTTGAAGAAAAGTCAGAATCCTGACTGAGAGTGTTCATTTAAAAGAATAGAGAGATTCCAAGAGCAGAGAAGAGGGGGTTGCAGATAAATAAAACTTTACTTGAAGACAAAGTTGCATGTGAGTGTGTAAGATGTATAACAGAATAGTTTTGAAAAATCTCAGGTAGAAATTAAAATGTGGTTAACACTTGATAATCTTTGGTACCACATTACTGTGAGGTTATTTACAGTATTGGATGCCTGGAGCAATTTAGGAAAGAGTTTATGGGTGTTAGTTTTCTTCATTTGATCGCCTGATTATTGATCACTGCAGGTCCATTGCTATAGCTAGTGTGGCACGTTTCTCAGGTCTCCTCGAAGTCCATAGTAAGAGCCACCTAAATGCATGTAAGATGATTGGTTCGTTTTTATTGGGGGGAAAAATGAAGCAGAGGAAAGCTTGTCTTAGTGATGAATAAGGGAACACTTTTCTCCCCCTTTGATCTCATCAATTTATGTTTTATTCATCTCAACAAGGTAGAATTTGGCCTATAAAACATACGCTGTGGCACATACTTTGTTAAAAAAATTTTTAATGAATTTTTCAGAATCATTGGTGGAGTGAAAATAGCATATGTGCTTCTGTGGTTGATTTAGTGTCATTTTTTCCTTCATTTTTGGCAGATAAAATAACACAAGAAGATATTGAAGGCATTCTACAGAAGTTTACTGGGAATATAATGCAGGTACCCCCCCTGTAAGTTCCATTACTGAATTTGAATAATTGGTGCAGTTAATGTACTTAGCTACTAAACAAGAGGTTGGAGGTTCGAGTCTATCAAGAGGCACCTTGCAAGAAAGTCCTGGTGGTCTGTTTCCAAAGAGTGAGCCATTGAAAACCCTATGGAACACAGTTCTTCTGTGACACACAGGGGGTCGCCATGAGTCAGAGTTGACTTCACGGCAGCTAGTGATGGTGAACATCACTTTGATTAAAATAAATGGGTTCCTTTTACTGTACAGTGAGGCAGGTCTTAAGTCTGACATAACCACGATCAAATAAAGGTGAGCCTGCTTTAGACAGAATGTAGAGCTTTCTAGACTTTCCAAAAGGGCAGTGGAACGTGGTCTCCTCTGTCCTTAGATGCTTCTACAGCCAGACATCTGTGCTAGTCCAGTGTACTGGTTTTTTTATTCCATCTGTAGACATCAGGGTATGTTCTGGAGCCCAGTGATGTCACTTTTGCTCAAAAGTGCTGTGAAGGGACCAGTCCAGTCTGGTAAGGGCATCATAGACGTGTATCCATGTCCTAATGTGGACTGCCAGCCAGGTGTGGGCACCGTTCCTTTTGGGCCCGTAACCTTTTGCTTCACTGTCCTCTAACAAAACAGATGAGAGTTATAATTTATTAAAGGTGTAAATGTGTTGATACTACATTTTTTGTGTATATTACCATTCAAGCAGATCACTTCTTGTTTGTTGTTGCTTTTTTAATTGCTCTAGAATGTGTCAGGATAAGTTAGTGGCATTTCTTTTTGAATTAGTGTATATTTTGTATTTAAAAAAATCTTGGTTTCTTCAAGAACATTTAGATATCTAGTGGAGAAAGGTTTCTTCATGATTTTGCCTCAGATGTAAAGATTTTAAAAATCTAGCCAGGTCTGTGTAAACATTATTTTGGATCATTGTTGTTACAATACTGTCATACTTACAAGGATCATTTTAGAATTTTCTTCTCCATGAGTGTTCCAATGTTTTGTGGTCTAATAGAATTTTATCGCACAAAGCTGAAGATTTGTTAAGTAGATCATTTACTAATACGCTTTTTAGAAATATTTTGGTAGCTTTTATATGAAAATTAATACTATTGTAATAGAAATTGTTTCAAGGAAATGCATATAGCCCTGATCATTGTGACCAGAGGCTACTAACCTCCCTGTGCTCTTAATCAAGAGTGAGGAGTAGTGAAGAGAAAACATGAATAGACCATCTTCAGGGAGATGGTTAAAGATTAAAATTGAGAAACATTGCTCATTGAGTGCTAGGATGAGATACATTAACCTCTGACACCACTGTGAAGTAGCATGGAAGAAAAAACTTGTCCATTTTTAAGAAGGATTTTCATTTTGAAGGGCTGCTGCGGCTGCTGTTGTGTTACTTGCCATTGAGTTGACTCCAATTCATGGTGACCCCATGTACAACAGAATGAAACACTGCTTGGTCCTGCACCATCCCCATGATTTGTTGCTGACTGGATAATGTTCTTTTGTGATCCGTAGGGGTTTCTTGGCTTTTTGGAAGTAGATTGTCAGGCCTTTCTTCTTAGTCTGTTTTAGTCGGAAGATCCACTGAAACCTGTCCAGCATTATAGCAACACACAAGCCACCATAGTACAACAAACTGGCAGATGAGTGGTGGCTGCACATGAGGTGCATTGGCTTGGGGGTCGAACCTGGGTCTCCCACGTGGGAGGTGAAAATTCTACCACTGAACCACAGACGCCTCAAGGGGTTGCTAGTTATCCTGTATTTCCATGCCGTAATCTGGAATTCCTCTCTCTTAATTGTCCTTCCCTCTCTGTCTCCCTCTCTTACATTGCAAGCTATTCTGCATTAAAGAAGGATGGACAGAGACTTTCAACTTTGATGAAGAGAGGTGAAGCAGTAGAAGCAAAACCTGCCAGGCCAGTTACTGTGTACAGTATCTCCCTTCAAAAATTCCAGCCACCATTTTTCACATTAGGTAAGGAGAAGTTTGAAATAATTTGTATTTATGTGTACTTATATTTTGTATTTGGCTATTTTTTGTAACTGTAATGGATCCCTAGGATATTGAAGATTTCTTGAAATTTGAATTTAAGGAAGATTAGAATTGGCTAATCTTTTCTGATAACACAGTTAATGAGATACCTATAGCTATATGGAGGTTCAGAAATGTTTTTTAAATAGGCTGAGTTTTTCATATATTGTGTTGTCTTACTATAAAGTTGGAAGTACTGTGTATTAGATCTCTATGGGAAAGAATAGGTTGTTATTGTTGTTAGCTGCTATCCAGTCAGCCCCCAACTCATGGCAAACCCATGCGCTATGGAAAGAAACTTTGCCTGTTCCTGCTATCCCATGGTTGGTTGGAGATTGGTAGGTAAAGGAATATGTATTTTCAAAATTTGAGATTTTATATTCTGTAATCTTAATGGGTGCTTCTTCCCCATTTTTGCTAGTACCTTGATCATTTATGTTCCGTTTCAGAATTGAAATTAGTTTATCCTTTTAAAACAAAGCATTTTGAGTTTTGAGACAAGAAATTCTGAAAGTGAAGTGATATTCCCCCCTTCTTTGACCCCTACAATTTACTATGAAAGAACCTGAAAATACAGGAAAAATGGTTAAGGCAAGAATGAATTCTTGGATATGTGGTTGAATTTTAATTCACATTATCAATTTGAATTTATATATAATCTATATTTGAAAGAAATTTAAAAACCAAAAAGTTTGTTTATATTTTTTTGAAATTTTATGATCTTCCTGGCTGCAGAAAGTGGTAGCTGAAGCCCTGTACATGTAGGAGCTGTGAAGAATCAAAAGCTGAAGTTCTTAGTCTGTACACCCCCTTAAATTAATCCTGCCTGCTCTTTTCCATTAGCATTATTATTTAATGTGTATTAAATTCCTGTAGAATGTGATTTTGTACAATTAAAAAAAAGTCACCACTTTCTTGCTTCCTGAGTCTAAAATATTTGACAGATAATGATAAAAACACACTAAAAAATGCTTTGCTGTATTCCGTGAAAATGCAGCAGATGGATTGGCAGAGTAGATGGTATCTTTGAAAGTAAGAAAAACTCAAATTTTTCCAACTGCCTTGAAGTCATAAATACTTCATTTTGTTGACTAAAGATTATAATAGGCCAAACGTTCTGTCTTTTCGCCAAAGTTAAATATAATGCAAGAATGCTGGCACACCTACATTACAGATCCTAGGGCTCATTTTTTATGTCAGCGGGGGGTGGGGGGGGGGGGGAGAATTCCCAGGTGGTGAGCTTTGATTAATTCCCCCAAATGGCTTTATTTGTATGGTAAGACTAGAAACAGCTGGAATGTAGTCCTTTTTTGTGGAAATGTAGCAGCTCTTTTCAGAAGATCTTGTTGTGTATGAATAAAAAGAATCAGAAGAGTGATTTTTCTCCGGTCCCAGGCTTAACGTAGGTTTCAAGAACTCTTACTGACCCATAGTATGCATTCAGTTCTGGGACATCTTATAATTTTAATGGTTATGATTTCTTTAGGAATATTTCCAAGAGAACATTTAAATATGCTGAGCTGTCTGTGTAATGTATTACCCTGAACATGATTCCTGTCACTTTGAAAAGGTGTTTTTGTTTGTTGTGTTTTTTGAGTGTACAAATCCGAATATTTTTAAAAATCTACAGTTCATGATAGCGAAGCTGAGATTTCTGCCATTTAAAACCTATTAAATGAACAAAGCTGAAGTATTAAAGTGCGTTGACTTGCCAGTTAATTTAAAATGTGTTCATGAGGTTCTGCTGTTTGCTTTCTCCACGCTCTGACTTTTCAATCTCACACATACGCTACTGGATGAATAATTTATGTTTTAGCACATAAATATTTTATAACTCGATTATTTGCCTAGTGCATTTTTACATTTGTTTAGCGGCATCATTTCTATGTAAAGTGGATTTCATAGGAGGTGGGTAATTTACCATGTCACTGTTAACATTCCAGATGTTGAATGTGGAGGAGGTTTTTATATCAGAAGCTTGGTCAGTGACATTGGCAAAGGTAAGTATGAAAATGAATTCTGGATTATCATTTAGAGAGTAATATTCCTCTTTGATGGGAAGAGGGAATTTTCCGTTTTCCGTATCTGAACACTCGCCTTAGGAACTGAACTCTTGATGCCTTCAGGTTTAGAATCATGTAGGTTTATGGCATGCAGTTATCAGCATCAGCAGCTTCAGTGAAATGTCTGTAATGGGAAAGAAGAGAAAGAGAAGATCAGGAAATGAAAATGGAAGTAATGAATATAAAGGCCAGGGTCTTTTTAAGTGCAAAATATTTTGACTCATGGTAGGGATCACAAAAAAATTTCCATCTAAAAGTTATTTTCATTAATACACATAAAATTTTTTAAAAATACTGGAAGTGATAGCCTTAGAAACAGCCAGAAAGTTACAGTTCTGGCTCTGTGATTTGTTGGCAGTTGTGACATTGGATAGGTCATATTACCTCATCTGCAAAGTGGTGAGGGCAATAAGAAAAATGTTAAGTGCTTTGTAGACTTGAAAGCGGTTTATAAGGTGAGCTATTAATTACTATTTTGCTACTTGATCATTTCTTCATCTCAGGACTCTTGGTTCTTACATTGGATTGCTGCAGTTTTAGAGTGGTTTTGAGAGGTTTAAGTTGAGTTCTTCTGTCATTTGAAATGTAATAGATGATAAAATACTGACTGTTTATCTTGCGGATATATTTTTTTTCTTCCCATCTTTTGTTGCTTTAGAACTCTCTTCCTGTGCCAATGTGCTAGAGCTGACCCGAACCAAACAGGGACCATTTACACTAGAAGATCATGCCCTTCCTGAAGAGAAGTGGACCATTGATGACATCGCGCAGGCTCTCGAGCTCTGCTCATCTCTTCTCCCAGAAGAGACAGGACTTAAAAAACCCAAACCTGAGGAGTCTAAAGAGGAGAAAGAAGAGCCTAAAGAACAGGCTTTGAGCTGTGAATGTGTATCATTAAATGAGGTGAAGGGAGAGGATGATGTAATTCAGACATGTTAAAATTGGCCTGGCTTTTTTTTTTCTCCCACGCATGAAGAAAAATATCCATTACTTATAGTTTCTATAGGGTACAGTTCATCCGCTAGAAATTATAAATGGCTTTACAGTTGTTCAGTTCTTTGCTGTATTATGGAATGTTCTTTTAGGATGTTTTTATGTTGTTTCTGAATTTGATCTCTCTTCACAAAGTCTTTTCCTGTGAAAAGTTGAACAAATTTTCTAATCAAAGAAAAAAGAAATGTGGAGCTACATGTGACTTCAGTTTCACAAAAGTGAACGTAATTTAGTGTTATTTTGACTTCCTTCTGGCTCCATATTGTATTGAAATTCTTTTTTTAACTATGTTTGAAATGGCCATCATTTAATTCTTTGTGTTTTGGAGAGTTTATTTTTATTAAGAACATGTCTTTGATAAGACTGCACTCATCTAGTAATAGCTGTGTTTGTTTAGATCTTGGAAACTAATAAATTTTTATAATAAATATTTGTAAGTGAACCCAGATTATTACTGCTACCACTAACAGGATATAAGCAAAAGACTAAATGTTTAATTAAATTCACCTCTACCATTGGAGCAGAGGACAGCTTCAGTGGCTTATATTTTGGCAGCTATGAGATCTCTTCCTGGTAATTTCATCAACATAGTTGACCACTTTTTACCAAGTTACTAAATAGCATATAATATTTTTAATTAAAACGAAAGAATGAGTCTTCAGTTAAAAATATATTTCTCCATCCTTTACTAAACTATATCCCTTTTTAGGGCATTGATCCTTGTGACGTTTTTTTAGTTGTTTGCTCTGTCAAGTATATTAATAGACTTTGAGATAGCTGCCCTGCATTTCCATTTATCCCTTCTGCTCTAAATATTTAATAATAGTTATTTTCAAACGTTTTCATTCAGATAGTCTGTTGAAAGTTCCCTATCCCTCTTTACCATAATTTTGAAAAAAGTTACATAACAACATGGTAAATTTCATATGTAATTATTGCTTCATATAGGTAAGTAATATGTAGTCTGTAGAAAAGTTCAGTTCCCTCTTCATTTATTCAAATATAGTTTCACAAGGAAAAAATCATTAAAAATTTCATAAAATAGGAGTTTTTTCATTTTTATGGATTGACTTTCTATTAAAGGTGGTTGCCTGCTTGCAACTTGTAACTCAGAATTTTAAAACATGTAAACTAAAGGGGTTTTGTTTGTGGTTAATCTAGTATAAACTCAGTATGAAAAGCTATATGCTTCAGTAGAGCATTTCAGCATATTAGCAACATATTTTAAGTGAAAACATTAAAACTAATTCTTAGTATGACACAGAAAATTATAAGGAAGAGTTTGATATTGTGATGCATTAACAAAATACCAAACACAAAGCTATAAATTGAAAGTTTACAGTTTTACTTATGCATATCTAAGTAGCCTGTAGCTTATGTCAACAAGAGATGTTATTAGAACGGCACAGGTTACAGTGTGTCTTCATGCATTGCCAGATAAGATCCAAATAGAGGAATATTTAGATTTTAGGAAACAGCTGTGGTATTTTTGCTGTATTTCTCAACTTAAAAACTGACATGTATAATTTATTAATGGAGAAGAGTAGAGATTTTTTGGAATGGCAAGTGGCTTTTTAGAAAGATAACCGATCTTTTTTTTTTTTTTTTTAATTTTTTATTGAAAACCGGGGAACATTTTGCCCAAAAAATATTACCCATAATCCTCACTGTTCTAAATGCAATGACTTCAGAATTTTAATTTTTGTATTATTTTCCCTTTTTTGTTCACATGATTACAGTCTTAAGGTACCTGCAATTTTCATTTGATTGTTTTCATTTTACGTTATCTAGCTATTTGTACTTAATTAGTTTTGATAATTATTTGAATCATATCATACTCATATATTACAACTGAAGCCATTTCCCTATTGCTGAAGACTTAAGTAAGTTGTTTTCAATTTATTAGAATAAATCCCTGGGGGTGGGATTATTAAGGGAATAAAATGATCAGTTTTCAGGTTCTTAACATGTCTGCCTTATTGCTTCCTCAGAGAATTGTATTATTCTACTGTCACCATTGGCGTGTATCAGTTTCGCTGGAAGTTTGCAGCTTTGGGTGGGGCGTTTAAATATTGTTGCTTATTTAGTAAGTACAAGGGAAAGTTCAAAGTTGCTTTAATTTGTTTTTCTTTGATTTCTAGCAAGCATGAACATTTTTTCGTATTTTAATTCACAATTTAGAATTTGATTTTGTGTGATTTGTCTTTGTACTTTGTTCATTTATATAAACAGTTGTCTTAATGGTTTCGTTATACATTTGAATGAGTTCTTTATGCAGTAAATACTTGATAGAAGTATTTTTCATAGCCTATTGTCTTTTTTTATTTTAGTTTTATTTTCCTTTTGCTAACTAAATTTGCTAATTTTTATAGTTCTCCCGCTTTTATAGTTGTCAGATTTGAGTATGAATAAAGTTTATTGAAACCTAAAAAGAATACATTATTCTTAACTCTCATAAGCAGCTGAAACTGATCAGGATTCTCTGAAAAAGTTAAAAACTCATCTTTAGAACAAATTTGTTTTCTCCTGAGTCTGGTATTTAAGTATCAACTTTTTTTTCCATTTTAATCAGAATATTAAAGAAAATATCTGTGCCTTATGTATTTCTAGGCTATGATCTTCATGACATAATAAAGTTGTTTTACTTATAAAAAAAATCAGCAATTCCGGAAAATGTTTCAACTTGGAACATCCAAAATTACTTCATTTTGACACTTTTAAGTTTTTTCATAGTTCTGAAAAATCTTACTGTCCTAATTTAAAAGTTGTCAAAAGTGGTCATAGGATTATATTATTAATGACTTTAAAATCTGTGAGCATTAAAGTAATATAAATTTGCTCTTCACTACTTCAAAACTGTGAAACTTGAATAAAGGCTAAACAAGATATTTCCTATACTAACTAGATCTTCTTAAATATTTGAATTAAAAGCCACTGACCTGTCATCAGTAATGATTCATTATATAAAAAAAGGATGCTTTCTGTCAGGTCTTCAGTACGTTTTATGCCTCTGACCATTTCAAACTTTGTGTCATACTTCCAGTGGCATTTAGAGGTTCAGTTAGATGTTGAATTGTTCTTTTTCAAAGGAAGAAAGTAATTTGCTTTATATCAATGATACGTAATTTAAAATACGTGATTCAGAAAGCACTCTAAGCTGTTGAAACGTTTTAACAGAGGAAGATTATATATATAAGATTTATGCACTGAAATGATTACAATGGCCTCATCGTGAAATTTAAGTAGAAGGCTTGAAACTTATTTCTTTACGGTATGGGTGAGCAGCTCTAGTTTGGTCTTACTGTTCATTAAATACCATTTGTTAAGCACTTACTGCATGGCACTTGAATCAGGAATGCCTCCATATTTTCAGCTGGGGAGTTGAAATTCTCTCCATGAAGAAGAATATCTTCAGATGGCTGTTTATAAATGATACTAGTAGGAAAACTGAAGTCAAATTATTGTTTGCTCTTGTTACTCATGACCCTTAAAATATAACATGCTCAGATTGTGTCCTTCTATACAGATTGTCTCATCAATTTTTGACCCTAGGCAAATCACTTAATCCTTTTTGGGCCTCAGTTTTCTCATCTTTAAAACAAAGGGGATGGGACTACTCCATCTCTAAGGACCTAAAGTAGTAGGCTGCTAAGTGTAGGTAATTTGTAATTATTCTGCTCAGGACTTGTTCTTCAGGAGCCTAATAATGTCTCTCTCAGTTCTGGAAAATTTCCATCCTTTATCTCTTTGAATATTGCATCTCTTCCAGCTCATCCTGTGAGATTTATGTCTTCTTATTTTATTCGCTGTGTCTAACTTCGATTTCATAATGTCTTTATCCCCTCTTGCTGCATCCTGGGACATTTCCTTGAATCTTTCTGATAACTAATTCCCTCTTCTGCTATTTTAAATTACTGTTTAGCTATCTGAGTGTTTATTTCAATAACTTTTTTTTTCCCCCAGAATCTTCCTCACGTGTGTGTGTTATTCTTCCGATTGGATTTTAAGATACATACCTTTTATTGACATTTAATACACATGCAGATAATTGTACATACCATTAGTGTACAGTGTGATGAATTTTCACAAACCAGAACACATGAGCAGCACCCACATCAAGAAACAGAACATTGCTAGCCCCCCCAGAAGCCTTCTAGAAGCTTTTCTAGTCATTAGCCACCCCACCCCACCCGACCACCGAAGGTAACCCTTCTCGTAACAGTACAGATTTACTAGTTTTGTCTGCTTTATATAAATAGAAACAGTATATACTCATGTCCGGCTGCTTTTGCTCAATATTATGTTTGTAAGGTTCTGTGTTATTGCATATGGTTGTAGACCATTCTTTCGCATTATTGTTCAGTATTCTGTTGTGTGAATATACTACCATTTATCCGTTTTACTGCATGATGTTCATTCACTTGGTGAGCTTCCAGTTTGGGCTAATTTGAATAGTACCTCTATGAACAATCTAGTGTATGTCTTGATTGTATATGATTCTATCTAAATGTAGAATCTAAGTTACATAGTATACATATGTTAAGTTTTCATGACCGCACATGATGTGCTGTGGTCAGGAATCAAACCCAGATCTCCCGCATAGACAGTGAGAATTCTACCACTGAGCCATCCTTTAGCTCTTTTCTCTAGGACTGAATGTTTCTTGGTATTTCATTGTATCTCCACTAGTGGCTTCTTAGTTATACCTCTTAAAAATTTTTTAGTAGTTGCTCTAGGATTTACAGTGTACAGTGAAACCTGTGACAGTGGGAACTCCACAGGACTGTCTAGTTTTTCTGGGTCTTGCAAGTTTTCTGCCTTTGATAGGGTGCAGTTTTACCACTTTTCTGTCACTCGTTTTAGTGGGAAATATTTGAGTTTTCCTTCTCTGACAGGTTTCCGCATTACGTAGATTCCGGCTTTTGCAGTTTTATTGTACATCTTTATCACAGATTATCTTCAGAGAGTATGGTGCCATCTCACATATAATGTAAGAGCTTTACAATAATATACTTCTGTTTCTTCTCTCTCATCTTTTGTGCTGTTGTCTTGATACATTTTATTATTTACATGTTATAAACCCTATAATACATTGTTACTTTTTGTTTTTTTTACTTTTATTGCTTTAGACTACTAGTCAGCAAACTTTTTTTTGCAAAGGGCTAGATAGTAAATATTTTAGGCTTTGTGGGCCATATGGGTGGTTTCTGTGTCAGCTACTCACCTTTGTGTACACAACTTTATTTACATTGTAGCATGAAAGCAGCATAGACAATATACATCAATGAATAGGTGTGGCTATATTCCAATAAAACTATTTACAAAAAGGCATGTAAATATTTGGCCCCCATGCTGTCGTTTGCCAAGCCCTACTTTAGACTCACTTATCTTCTAAAGAGGTTAAAGGTAATAAATTTATCCACATTTTTTACCATCTTGGTGCTCTTTGTCTCTCTATATAAATACAAATTCCTATCTGGTGTCATACTCCTTCCTGAAGAACTTTAATATGTTTTGTAGCCCAGGTCGGCTAGCAGTGAATTTTCTCAGTTTTTGTCTGTCTGGAAAAGTTTTTTTTAACTTTCATTTTTTTTTAAATTAATTATTTTTTATTGTACTTAAAGTTTACAGCTAGCCTGTCATACCAAAATGTATACATACATTGTTATGTGACCCTAATTGCTCTCCCTATACTGTGACAGCACACTCCTCCTTTCCACCCCTGAATTCCCATGTCCATTCAGCCAGCTGCTAATCCTCTGTGCCTTCTCGTCTCACCTCCGGACAGAAGCTGCCCGCTTAGTCTCATGTACCTACTTGAGCTAAGAAGCACGCTCTTCACGAGTATCATTTTATGTCCCATAGTCCACTCTAATCTTTGTCTGAAGAGTTGGCCTTGGGAATGGTTTTAGTGCTGAGTTGACAGTCCGGGGGCTGTTCTTTCTGGGGATCCTCCGGTCTCAGACCATTAAGTCTGGTCTTTTTACTAGAATTTGAATTCTGCACACTGCTTTTCTCCTGCTCCATCAGGGACTCTTGTGTTCCCTGTCAGGGCGGTCATTGGTGGTAGCCAGGCACCATCTAGTTCTGGTCTCAGGCTGATGCAGTCTCTGGTTTATGTGGCCCTTTCTGTCTCTTGGGCTAATACTTTCCTTGTAACTTTGGTGTTCTTCATTCTTTACTCCAGATGAGTTGGGACCAACTGATGCTCGCTAGCTTTTAAGACCCTCAGTTTCATTTCTGAAAGAGTTTTTGCTGGGTATATACACCTGAGTGAGTTCAGTTGGTTATTTGGTGGTGGTGGTCAGTGCTTTAACCATATCACTCGATTATCCTTTGGCCTGTGTGATTTCCCTGCCTGCCTTCGAGGTGTTCTCTTTGTTTGGTTTTCAGCAGTTGGACTCTAGCTAGGAGTGTGTGTGTGTGTGTGTGTGTATGTGTGTGGCATTTATTCTTCTGGGGCCTCTGAGTTTCTTGCATCTTTGGTTTGTTTTCATTCTTTGATTCTGGAAAATTGTCAGCCATTATCTTTTAAAATGTTTTTATGCTGTATGTTTTCCCCTCTCCTGGAACTCAAACTCAACCGTTTGATATTGGCCCACAGCTCTTGGATACTCTTGTTTTTTTGTTTGTTTTAATTTGTATTTCAGTTAACCTGTCTTCAGGTTCACTGATTGTCCCTCCAGCTGTGTCCAGTGTACTGGTACACATGTTGAATGAATTCTTCAACTATGATACCATATTTTTCATTTTTAGCATTTTTATTCCTATTTCTGGTTTCCATCTCTGTTGAAATTCCCTATTTGCTCATGCGTGTTGTCTCCCTTTTTCACTAGGTCTTTAACATATTAATCATAGTTATTTTAAAGTCCTTGTCTGATAGTTCTAACATCTGAGTAGTTTCTAAATCTAGTTCTGTTGATTGCTTTGTCACTTGGAGTCTTTTTTTCTTGCGTGTGCGTGTTGTATTTTTTTTTATTGAATACCAAATATCGTATATAAAATAAACTGAGATAAATAACATTTGCATCTAGAAATGGGCACACACCTTCTGTCCAGCCTTTAGTCCGGAGGGTTGGGGCCGTCTAGTCAGTAGTTGAACTAGGCTTTGGTTTGTTGTTGCTATGGCTGTCTTTAGTGCACCAGACTTCAGATTGCCACAGGGGTACTGCTACTTTGTGCTTAGTATGGGGCCTGGATTGTGGAAGGGTTTTTCTCCAAACTCAAATTTCAGCAAGCCCTAAAAACACCTACATCACAGAAGGAGTGTGACCCGTGCTCTTTCATCTGCCCCAGCAATACGCTGCTGTTACTTGTTAACTTGGTGTGAGGCTCAGGGGAGGGGAAGAGGGTTTTTCTTGGTTCTCTGGCTCCAGCCTCAGACTTAGGCATGCCCTGTGCTCCTGGAATTCCGGGGTGGGATTTTCTCGGCAGTTCTGCCCCTTCACTGTGGTCGCAGATCTGCTTTGTGTCAGTGCAGGGTCCTGAGCAGAGCTCATTTTCTGTCCTTCCTCCAGTGCCAGATAGCTTTTGCTCCCGTCCCTCTGCCAAAAGCAGTGCATCTTGGGCCTCTCCTCTCCCCCAGAAGCTTATGTCTTTTGCTTCTTAAAAGAGAAGTGTTCACGTAGAAGGAGGGGCTTCTACCTTTGGGCCACTGACAGGGTCTTTCTGAGGTCTTGTGCCTGCCAGTCTTTCTCATGAGCACCTGGTGGTGACTCACGAAGAATAACTAGGAAATGGGTGTAGACTTCCTCTGTGTCTGGGGCTCGAAGGGTTTCTAAACGGCCACTCTTAGACCTTGAAGAATTCATTACAGTTTCAGCGTTTTCTTCTTACCTGCTTTTATGGTGACTGCCTCTTCCTTCCATACCCTGCCAAAAGCAAAAGGGTGCCTGTACTCCATCTCTCCTCAGGAGTGCTCATCACCCTTTTGAATTCAGTTCACCTTGTGACCTCAGCTCACTGATGGGTTCAAGAAGTCACTTGGCTTTTCTCATCGTTAGGGTGGGATTGACATCCTCCTGAAGTTTTCTGCATCCTAAGTGGAAGTGGAACCTTAAATAATGCTTTTATGTATTTTTTTCAACATTAATAGTTGGGAGTGTTCTGAGGTTATTTTGTCCACTATCTTTGCTAGAAATGGAACCCTCCGTTTCCTAAGAGTAGTTAAGTCAGATAAAGTTAACTGACTTGCAGCGCCATAACATTGTATGTAATTTTTCTATCCTTAGCAAATAGTCTGTCAAGCCATTGACTAATAGCAAGGCATTTAATAAATTAGCATTCATGTATTCAGGGTGCTTTGAAATTATTTGACTTTTTAATTCTTCCATTATAGGTGAGAAAATTAGGGCATAGAAAAGTAGCTTCTCCCAGCTCCAAATTAATGCATGAGTAAAATCAGAACTTAGAGGCTAGATATCTTGTCATTAATACGCTTTTGGCTCACAGAATCAGCTATATGATCTAAAGGTGACGACTTGGCGATTTTCTTCCCTATAATTTAAACATATCAATTGTCAAATAGTCACAAAGTGCCTACAGAGTAGGAGACCGTGTATGGCATACAAACAATGATGACTTGAAGACATGGTCCAGGCCTTTATGAAACTTTTACTTAACTTCAGCTGGAAACTAAAGAAACGTACATATAAAAAATCAGTAGTAGTACAGGGCAATACATAAGCATCCGTGAGTGGTATTGCCAAAAAGTACTCTAGCTGTTCAATTGAGCACTAATTCATTTCTGCAAACAATTGTTGAGCTCTGCTGGGAATAGAGGAGGGAAAACACAGGATGACCAGTGGTCAGGATAGCTGCAGAGAGGAAGAAGGCTTTGAGTTGGGCCTTGAACAGTCTTCTGAGTCAAAAGCAGAGAGCAGTTTAGGAGGGCAAGATAGTTCCAACAAAAATGACAGTGTACCAGGCATATTCAGGCAGTGATGAGGAGACTGGTCTGAATGGAGAGGAATTGCATTGATGTGTGGTTGGAAAGGCAGGTTGGTGTTAACATTCTTTGGATCCTTGAAAGCCAAAATTGGGTGAAGTTTGGAGGGGGTACTGGTTTCAGTGGAAGCTTTGTTTTAAGGAGATTAGTCTGGTAGTGATGCGTGGCAAGAACTGAAGGGGTAGAAACTGAAGTCAGAGAGCCCAGTTAGAACTGAGTCTGGTGCAGTGATCCTAATTTGAGTACCATCAAATAATGTGAGAGACAATTTGAGGGAAAATGGATGGTATTCAGAAATTTATTGGATAACTGAGGCCCAAGGAATTGTAGGAAAAAGTGATTCGTGATATTCATCAAATACTTTTTTTAAAGGGAATTAAACTGAATTTTATATGAGAGTAGCATTTTCTTAGGCATTGGGTAGATGGTAGAGTTGTCGTTGCTTGATAATGATGCCACCATTCTTATTTCTCTTCTAACAGCCATGACTTCTTCCCTGACCAAACAGTGAGCCTCTTGGAAAGGAGCATGCCTTTTTACTTCTCTCCAGAGTGCCTGGTATAGAGTAGTCTTGTTAAAATTCATCTTTAGTGGTTCCCAATTTATTATTTGAAACATTAAGTTGTGCCAGTGGTTGAGAGCATGGGTTCTGGAGTTGTAGGTTGGACATGTTATCAGGAGGGACCAGTCCCTAGAGAAGGACATCATGCTTGGTAAAGTAGAGGGTCAGCAAAAAGGAGGAAGACCTCCAATGAGATGGACTGACACAGTGGCTGCAACAGCGGTTTCAGGCGTAACGATTGTGAGAATGGCACAGGGCTGGGCACTGTTCTGTTGTACATGGTGTCGCTGCAAGTCGGAACTGACTCAGTTGCACCTAACAACAACAGCACTGCTTATCATCAGCTATTAATTTTTGCCAGTTAATTAACCCTTCGTAAAGTATGGATATTAATAGTGTCTACTTCATGTAATTATGAAACCTAAATTAGGTTATCAGATAAAGTGCTTAGCATGATTCTTAGAACCTAGTAAACAGTAAACAGAAGCAAATGCCACACAACTGATTTACATGCAAGAAGAGAAGGAAAATATTAAATTCTCAGTTTATATATCAAATTATTTCAAAGATGCTTTTATAAGATATTGTTTTGGTAGGAATTGAGCTGGAACAATTTCATGACAGCAGTTATTAAACAATACAATAGGCTATTGATGCAAGTAGAGAAAGTCTTAAGAGAATGTAGCTGCTCACCGTTTGTATTTTTAAGTGTGCTAGAAAGAAAATGTGATGACCATTCTGTCCTTCCAGTCATTCCATTCTGGATTTTATGTCTATTACTAAGTTTATGTCCATTGTAAGGGCAACTGTGCCAGAATAGGAAAAATCTGTTAAACTGGGCAATAGAAAAGTAAGAAATACACCACGTAGACTAGACACTAAAATATACCGTTTAGAAAAGTGATAGTACACAACGTCTTCGAGTTTGAGAGTAACAATATGCTCAGTTCTTTCTCCCCTGTTCTCTTTGTATCACTCCAAGGTTCATCACTTAAACTAGGCCTAGTCCAGTTGAATGGAATAAACTTATGTCATCAACACATACTGACTTTATAGTTTTATGTCACTCTTAAAATGATACAGCGAACTGTAGGTGAGAGAACCAGCCCCTGTAGTTGCTGGCTCAGGAAACAGGTGTGTTTTCACTGACTGACTGTCCCTGAGCACATCTCTTGTAAGGGCCCATATTGGGACATAGTCTGGCAAAGAGCAAGAAGGAAACTCATAACAGGTAAGTCACCCAAGGTCCAGTGAGATCAAGTGGCTTCTCCAAGTGGTTTCAGTGCCATATAGAATGATGGAATGAAGGTAAGTTTTTTTTTTTTTCCCCCCATAATGTAAACAATGGGTTTTAGTTTATGAAACTTTCTCTTGGCCCTTCAGGACAGAGATTTAGACACATTTTCTCTCCACACCTAGTATGGGTTTAAATGAATTTACTTAGAGTTTCTATAAAGGGAAAATTTGGATGGACTTCAGATAAGGGGCTGAAGATGAAAATTACCCATTTAATTCCATAATTAATATGCAGAAATCCAAACTGGTATTAGGCATATCTAATTTGATTAATTTATAGGAAATAGAATAAAGAATAAACTAGGTACGTTTGAATGTAAAGTATTACAAGTATTATTTCAGAATAGCCTTTTTTTGGGTTACTGAAGAATTTTGGAATGTAAATATACGTATGTATGTGTATCTACACGCATGCACAGGTGGACACGCGTGCATAGGTGGGCACACACCATTAAAGTTGTTAAACCCCTTTCATTTGCCTGATCTCGTTTGATCCTCCAACAATCCTGTAAGGTAGGAAGGCTCGCTCTTCACCTGTTATCTAGGTGAAGAAGCCGACGAGGCACAGAGGACTAGCTGGCTTGCCTAGCTGCACAGACAGAGTGGCCAAGCTGGGTCTCTCTTCTTCTGATTCCAAAATGCTGTTTCCATTACATCTGGAGAAAAGTGATGTGAAGCACAGATGTTTAGTGGGAAGAAGGAAACACAAGCTGTAATGCCAAAAAATGACTGGGAATAAGAGCAGAAAACAAGACATTTGTTTCTGTTATAATATGACAGAAAATAAGGCTCTTGTGGTTTAGGGTTGAGCGTTCAGAGAAGAAACGGAGCTGTTTTATTTGGTGAGCCCACTCTTGGATGTGCATCTGGTTCTGGACTGCTCATTACTAGGCTTACAGAAACCAGCTGGGCGAGGTTCAAAGAAAAGCTCCAAAATGATTAAGGGGCTGAGGGAATTGATTTATAAGGGAAGATGAAATGAATTAAATATGTATAGCCCAGCTAAGCGAAGACTAGGAAGAGACAAGCTAAATGTATACAAATATCTGAAATGTGTAAACATTAAAAGGGGAGATTAATTATTTAACATGATACATGGAGGCATAATAAGCAGTAATAGGATGAAAATTTAAGCTGAGTATAAAGAAAAATTTCCTGATAATCTATTAAGGCTATCTGTGGCATGGCCTTTCCCTGGAGAAGCAATAGAAATCTCAAGCCTTATGATTTGTAAAACTTTCAGGGGAACCAGGTATTTGATGATATTAGAGAATTATTATTAGTTTGGTCAGATGTGATAATGGTATTACAGTTACATGAGAAAATGCCATTTTTTAAAGTTATATATCCTGAAATACAGGAATACAATAACATGATGTAAAAGACCTGCTTTAAAATACTGTGACTGCGGCATGGAAAGGAGAGAGGGAGGAAAGGAAGGGTAGAAAGGAAAGGAGAGGGAGGGACGGAGAAAGCGAGTGAAAGAAAAGAGACGAAGCACGTGTGGCAAAATGTTGGATCTGAAGGATGGTAATATGTGAGTTCATATTACTCTTTATTTTTATGTATGTTTGAAAACTTCCATAATAAAACAATGTGTATTCTATTTTCCTGGACAGAGCTCAGTTGTTTGTTGTTGTTAGGTGTTGTCAAGTTGATTCCAACTCGTGTACAACAGAACGAAACACTGCCTGGTCCTGTGCCATCCTCCCAGTCATTGCAATGTTTGAGCCCATTGTTGCAGGCACTGTGTCAATCCATCTCATTGAGGGTCTTCCTCTTTTTCGATGACCCTCTGCTTTACCAAGCATGATGTCCTCCATCTAGGGACTGATTCCTCCTGATAATATGTCCGAAGTACATGAGACGTAGTCTCGTCATCCTCACTTCTAAGGAACATTCAGGCTGTACTTCTTCCAGGATAGATTTGTTTGGTCTTCTGGCAGTCCGTGGTATATTCAATATTCTTTGCCAACACCATAATTCAAAGGCATCAATTTTCCTTCAGTCTTCCTTATTCATTGTCCAGCTTTCGCATGTGTATGAAACAAAAACCAAACCAAACCTGTTGCCATCAAGTCAACCTATAGGACTCACAGGGACCCTATAGGACAGAGTAGAACTGCCCCTTAGAGTTGCCAAGGAACAGCTGGTGAATTTGAACTGGTTACCTTTTGGTTAGCAGCAGAGTTCTTAACCACTGCACCACCAGGGCTCTAGCATGCATATGAGGCCATTGAAAAAACCATGGCTAGGGGCAGGTGCACCTTAGTCCTCAAAGTGACGTCTTTGCTATTTAACATTTTAAAGAAGTCTTTTGCAGCAAATTTGCCCAACACAATACGTGTTTGGTTTCTTGACTGCTGCTTCCATGGACATGGATTGTGGATCCAAGTAAAATGAAATCCTTGACAACTTCAGTATTTTCTCCATTTATCATGATGTTGCTCCTTGGTCCAGTTGTGAGGATTTTTGTTTCCTTTATGGTGAGGTGTAATACATGCTGAAGGCTGTAGTCTTTGAACAGAACTCAGTAGTGTAAATCCTTGGCCCCCTTGAGTAGAAAAGCCTCACTTCACAGGGCAAACTTCCATTGACTGGGGCCTCTGGATGGTAGAAATAAATGCCTTTGCTCATCATCCTGCCCTGGTGATCTAGATTGGCCTGGGCTGCAGGACTCTTTCTAAAGCTGTCTACTTGTAGATAGAAATCCAAGAAAATTCTTAGAATTGCAGCATGCAGAAGTAGAACTTTTTTTTTTTTTAAACTGTTTTTTGGTGAAAGTTTACAGAGCAAATTAGTTTCTCACTAAACAATTAATAAACATATTGTTTGTAACATTGGTTGTCAACCTTACCATGTGTCAACACTCTCCCCTTCTTGACCTTGGGTTCTCCATTTCCACTGGTCAAGCTTTCCTGTTCCCTCTTGCCTTCTTGTCCTTGCCCCTGGGCTGGTATGCCCATTTAGTCTCTTATACGTGGTTGAGCTATGTGTATTGTTGTTTGTTTTATGGGCCTGTCTAATCTTTGACTGAAGGGTGAACCTCAGGAGTGACTTCAGTACTGAGTTAAAAGGGTGTCCGGGGGAGAACATTTTCTTTATAAACTGTGTTAGCCAATTGAGCTAGATGTCCCCTGAGACTATGGTCCCCAGCTCTTCACCTAGTAGCTCACTCCTTCAGGGAGTTTGGATGTGTCTCTGAAACTTCTATGACTTTGCCTTGGTCAAGCTGTGCTGACTTCCCCAGTATTGTGTACTGTCGACCCTTCATCAAAGTTACCACTTACCTATTGTTTAGTTAGTGTTTTTCCCTCCCCCCCTTGTAACCATCAAAGATTGTTTCTGTGTGTAAACCTTTTCATGAGTTTTTATAATAGTGGTATCATACAGTATCTGTCCTTTTGTGATTGACTTGTTTCACTCAGCATAATGCCCTCCAGATTCATCCATGTTGTGAGGTGCTTTGCAGATTCATCGTTGTTCTTTATAGTTGTGTAGTATTTCATTGTGTGTGTACAATAGTTTGTTTATCCATTCATCTGTTGATGGCACTTAGGTTGTTTCCATCTTTTTTCTGTTGTGAATAGCACTGCAATGAATATGGATGTGCATATGTCTATTCGTGTGACGGCTCTTACTTCTCTAAGATATATTCCTGGGGGTGGGATTGCTGGATCGTATGGTATTTCTATTTCTAGCTTTTTAAGGATGCATCATATTGTTTCCATTAGTTCCAGTAGTTTAGAAGTAGAACTTCTGAGGTGAAAAAGCAGAGAGCAGGTGTCTGAATCATCCAGTGCTGCTGTAACAGAAACACCACAAGTGGATGGCTTTAACAAAAGAAGTTTATTCTGTCACAGTCCAGTAGGCTACAAGTCCAAATTCAGGGCTTCAGCTCCAGAGGAATACTTTCTCTGTCGCCTCTGGAGGAAGGTCGCTGTGATGCATCAGTCTTCCCTTGGTCTGGGAGCATCTTACTGCAGGAACCTTAGGTCCAAAGGACACGCTGTGCTCCTGGCACTGCTTTCTTGGTGGTAAGAGGTCACCATGTCTCTCTGCTCGCTTCTCTCTTTTATATCTCAAAAGAGATTGGCTTAAGACACTATCTAATCTGGTAGACCTTATCAACATAACTGCTGCTAATCCATCTTATTACATCATAGTGATAGAGTTTACAACACATAAAGAAATCACATTAGATTACAAAATGGTACACAATCATACAATACTGGGAATGATGACCCAGCCAAGTTGACAGATATTTTGGGGGGACACAATTCAGTCCATGACAGCAGGGTTGTTGAATCATTAATCACTGACCTCTCTTGCTATGCTATCCCACATTCATGGAAAATACTGGTCACTGAGCAGAGACCCGGTGCCTTCCAGAATGGCAAAACTCTGTTCTCTTGAGTGAAGAAACACTTCCCCCTTGTTAAGTTTGGGAAGCAAGAAGAGAGGTGATTCATAAAGTAAAGAGGTTTCAAAACCCAACTAACAATATGAATCTAATGTCTAAAAAATAGAAAAAGAATTTAACAAACCATCTTCTCTCTTTTAGCCTCTCTAGGCAGACCTCCCCTCACCTTCATGCTTTGAATGTTCAGGGCAGGAAAGTTAGGGAGCATTTGGAATGTTTGCCTTAAGTCTGCTTTTTGTTTGTTAGGGGAATATAAATATTTCATCTGAATTTTACTGATGGCAATCAAGCATGAACACAGACCCAAAATTTGAGAACTGTCATGTTTTAGTTTCTCCAGAGTGCACAACTAGGCCATTGGAGGGTAGTTAGAGTGAGTTCAGCTCAGGGTAAGGATTAACTCTGTAACTGTTGGTGCTGTTGGAAAATGAAGCAAAACCTGAATGGCTGAATCGGTGGAAAAGTCTGGTTGACTGTGTCTCATAAAAAGATATTCTTTCTCCAAGCCCAGGATCACTTCTTACTTGGACTATTGCAACCAGCCATAATTACGCTCCTTTGCTTCCAGTCTATTCTCTACTCCATATCTCTCCATCTTGCCTTCAGAGCAGCTGTTCTGAAACACATAGCTGACCATGCCATTCCCCTGCTTAAACTCCTAGCACTAAACTCCTCAGCATGACAAGGACCATAGCTTATTCTTGACTATATCCTTGGTGCTTCACACAGTGCCTGGCACATAGACATTTTTCCAGGAAGAGCTAATTACAAGCTCAGCTCCTCCCCTCTTTCTTGGTTACCTCCCTCTGTACCTTCCCACATACCTGATCTCTGCCCAAAAGGTGGCTTTCCCCTTTTCTCCCCAACGATTTTTCAAGACTCAGCTTAAAATTTATAGTAATGAAGTTTTTGATGGTCCATTTGGAATTACCCCATCCTCATTTTAGCTACGTATATACATATGCTCATTTTACTACCCTTAGTGCTCCATTTTAGCCCTACATTGACTTGTCTTCCCCACCAGACTATGGACTCTTTGGGTGCCAATGCCCTTTAAGTTGACCTGTCCCTGGTCCTTGACCTGGTCCATTGTCCCCCATTTCTGTGTTTTCAGGACAAGGAGATGAGAAATGCAATGATATATGCTAGAAATATTTCACTGCCCTAAGCTGCTTTTCAACTTTAAGAATTTATGAAAGAAACAATATGATATATAACTTTGTCTAATTTGTGGTGGCTTTGTTTATTTGTTTCCTTTTTTAAGGAGGGAATAGAATTGGACTGTTTGTTTAGTTTGGTTTTATTCTTCAATAAGAAGCATCTTAATATAACTAGTGTGGACATCTGTCCCATTTTCAAAAATTACTAGTTTCTATCATTGCTAAATTGTACAGATCCCAATCTGTCTGCTCTGCATATATTTGCATTAATAAAAGCAGAAGCAGGCTAAAAGTCTTTCTAATGCAATCCCCCGAATGTATGAAGTATTAGATTGCTTTCCTCTTTGGTTCGTGCATTGCTGAGGGCTTAAAAGCATCATTGATTTGAATTATTTAATGTGTACAGCAGATTGAGTTTCCTTCCCCTCCCCCACTGTATTTTAGAACCTTTGGGGGCATTGTTTTAGTTTTTATGTTAAATCTTATTTTTCTTTGGAAATAGGAAGTTAAAGCCATATTCACATAAGCTCCCAAAGTGCCAAACCTCCACTGTGTTTTTAAACCATCTAGGAAATGTTTGATTCTAATGAAATGTTACTGCTGGAAATTGGGCTGAAATTGCTGGGCTGAAAATATAGTTGTAACCATACATTATTCTAATTTTTTTTTCTTTTTTGGGGGCTGATACAGATGAAGTAAGTAAGGAGAGAAGGAGAAATCCAACCTATAATAAAGGCCACCCTGGAGTTTTGCTGTTGTTTTTGAAATTTGAACTGGTTTTGACTTCAATAAACACAGTCTTAGGCTTTAAATATTGAACATTTTTACTGTGTAATTTAAATTTTAATCTTACTGTTTTCTGATGGTTCACTCTTGCTCCTTAGAAAGGCAATTGTGTCACGTAGGCACAATTTGTGATGGCACATCTGGGGGAATAGACTTAGTTAGTGCTACATTCAGAAGGATTGCTAAAATGGCGACTTGTTTGTGATGTTTAGCGTGGCTTCCTGTGACAAACCAAAGAATCTCTTCCTTAATACAGGACACTGCACAAATAAATGGAAGTCTCACCCACATAAGACATCATGTGATGTAAAATATTTAGGGAGGGTAAACTATAAATAGGGATGACTGTATACTTATCATCTAAACTGAGACACATTTCAGAGTGAAAAGGAAAGCTAAAAAATATACTCTTTGCCATCGAGTCAATTCCAACTCATGGTGACCCCATGTGTTACAAAATAGAACTGCTCCATAGGGTTTTCTTGGCCATAATCTTTTATGGAAGCAGATTTCCAGGCCTTTCTTCCATGCTGCCATTGGGTGGGTTGGAAGTGCCAACCTTTACATCAGTGTTGTTGTTGTTAGGTGCTGTCAAGTTGGTTCCAACTCATAGTGACCCTACTATGTACAACAGAACGAAACATTGCCCGGTCCTGTGCCATCCTCAAAATCGTTGCTGTGTTTGAGCCCATTGTAGCAGCCACTGTGTCAATCCATCTCATTAAAGGTCTTCCTCTTTTTCACCAACCCTCTGCTTCACCGAGTATGATGTCCTTCTCTAGGGACTGGTCCCTCCTGATAACATGTCTGAAGTATGAGACGAAGTCTTGCCATCCTTGCTTCTAAAGAGCATTCTGGCTGTACTTCTTTCCAACACAGATTGTTAGTACTTCTGGCAGTCAATGGTATATTCAATATTTTTCACCAACACCGAAGTTAAAAGGCATTAATTCTTCTTCGGTCTTCCTTATTCATTGTCCAGCTTTCGCATGCATATGATGTGATTGAAAATACCATGGCTTGGGTCAGGTGTACCTTAATCCTCAAAGTAACATCTTTGCTTTTCAACACTTTAAAGAGGTCTTTTGTAGCAGATTTGCCCAATGCAATATACTGTTTGATTTCTTGACGGCTGCTTCCATGGGTGTTGATTGTGGATCCAAGTAAAAGGAAATCCTTGACAACTTCAACCTTTCCTCTTTTATCATGATGTTGCTTCTTGGTCCAATTGTGAGGATTTTTGTTTTCTTTATGTTGAGGTATAATCCATACTGAAGGCTCTGGTCTTTGATCTTCATCGGTAAGTGCTTCACGTCCTCTTCACTTTAAGCAAGCAAGGTTGTGTCATCTGCATATCACAGGTTGTTAGTGAGTCTTCCTCCAATTCTGATGCTATGTTCTTCTTCATAGAGACCAGCTTCTCAGATTATTTGCTCAGTATACAGATTGAATAAGTATGGTGAAAGGATACAAGCCTGATGCATACTTTTCCTGATTTTAAATCACTCAATATCCCCCTGTTTTGTTCGAACAACTGCCTCTTGATCTACGTACAGGTTCCTCATGAATACAATTAAGTGTTCTGGAATTCCCATTCTCCACAATGTTACCCATAATTTGTTATAATCCACATAGTCGAATGCCTTTACATAGTCAATAAAACACAGGTAAACATCTTTCTGGTATTTTCTGCTTTCAGCCAAGATCCATCTGACATCAGCAGTGATAGCTCTCATTCCACGTCTTCTTCTGAATACTGTTGAATTTCTGGCAGTTCCCTGTCGATGTGCTGCTGCAACTGTTTTTGAATGATCTTCAGCAAAATTTTACACTTGTGTGATATTAATGATATTGTTCGATAATTTCTGCATTCTATTGGATCACCTTTCTTTGGAATGGGCAAAAATATGGATCTCTTTCAGTCTGTTGACCAGGTAGCTGTCTCCCAAATTTCTCAGCATAGATGAGTGAACACTTCAGCATTGCATCCACTAGGTTAGTAGTCAAGCGCAAACCATTTGTGCTACCCAGAGACCTTAAAAAAAATTAACGGGCTCTAACTGATCTAACACAAGTGTTACCTGGGACCATCATGGGCAAACCAAACACTATCGTCATCCTAAGTAGGAAGCTTAATACTGCTATTAAAGTCTCATTTACCTTGGCATATCACAGATTCTTCTGTGAAGTCTGTGAGTAGAGAATTCTGGTAAGTTGTTGATGTAGCTCTGTGCCAAAGAGAGATATGGTAGGAATTCTAATGTATCTGGCATTACAACACTTTACTGGATTTGGAGCAGGTAAAAGTCATGTTAGAGCAGAAGACAAAGCAACTGGGACTTGACAGGGGGCATAAACATGGTCTAATAATAAACCTGCTGTGGTTGATGGTAGAGTTTTGTTATTAGCTAAACATCTTTCTTAATAAATCAAATAAAGTTAGCATTTGTAGGAAGGCACAGAAATTGACAGCCTACAGGGAAAGCTAGGATTTTGGTTGCCTGTGGCTTTGACTCCAGAATCAGAAATATTTGCCCAGGATGTCACAAATGAAATGTTTTCATTGTTATATGCCACAGAATGCAGCTAGTGTCCTACTTTCACTTACAGTAATTCCTTTGGAATTTAATATACCTTAAAAATAACCGTAGCTGCTCTAATCTGTGGGAATAGTATAAGCTGCTTGCTTACTTTCCTTTTTCCTGAAGGTCTCTTTGAGGTCTTTCAAGAACTCAATTCAATTCAGCAAATGTTCTTGTTAGTTGCTGTTGAGTCGATTCTGACTCATGGTGACCCCATGTGTGCAGAGTAGAACTGCACTCTGTAGGGTTTTCAAGGCTGTGAACTTTCAAAATCAGGTTGCCAAGCCTATCTTCTGAGGCGCCTCTGGGTGGGTCAAACCTCCCACCTTTCAGCTAATAGCCGAGTGCTTAACTGTTTGCGCCACCCAGGAAATGGTCAGTAAATATTAAGGGGCCTGGTAGCACAGTGGTTAAGTGCTCAGCTGCTAACCCAAAACTCAGCGGCTCAAACCCACTAGCCACTCAGTGGGAGAAAGATGTGGCAGTCTGCTTCTGTAAAGATTTATACCCTTGGAAACCCTATGGGGCAGTTCTACTCTGTCCTATCGGATCGCAGTGAGTTAAAATTGACTTGACAATGGGCTTGGGGCTTCATGTGTGTAAGATGCTGTAGGAGGTGCTTCAGACACAAAGAGGAGAGAGAGAGCCTGTCTTCAAGGAACTTCTTTATAGTACAAGAGAAGACAATAAAGAAATAACAATATGACACGACATAAACCAAACCAAAAACCCACTGCTGTCTAGTTGGTTCTGAATCATAGTGACTCTGTAGGACAGAGTAGAACTGCCCCATGGGGTCTCCAAGGAGTGGCTGGTGGATTTGAACTGCCGACCTTTTGGTTAGCAGCCAAGTTCTTAACCACTGTGCCACCAGGGCTCCTAACACTACATAGCAACCCTATAATTACTGTCACCCCCATCTTACAGATGAGGACGTTGAGGCACAGGTAAATTAAGTTTCATTTATAACATTTGTATTTATAACCTGTGAGAAACCTGTGGGGGCCAGAATTAGACAAGACGGCCTTGTTTTTCTGGGTCTCACCAGTCTTCAGGCTTTGACAGGGTGCAGTCTTACCGCTTTTCTATCCCTGTTTTAGTGGAAAATACTTGAGTTTTCCTTCTCTGACAAGTTTCTACCTTACACAGGTTCTGGCTTCTGCAAGTTTCACTATATTAGTCTACAGTTTCCTGATGTTTCAAATCTTTCATTTTACAAAATAAAGGGTATACATATATAACCCATTGCCGTGGAGTCAATTCCGACTCATAGCGACCCAATAGGACAGAGTAGAACTACCCCATGGGGTTTCCAAGGAGCGGCTGATAGATTCCAACTGTCAATGTTTTGGTTAGCTGCTGAGCTCTTAACCACTGCACCACCAGGACTCCATATATATATGTAGTTATGTATATATACATATATAAGTGTATATATACCTGTGTGTGTGCATGTGTGTGTGTGTGTATTGCTGTTGTTGTCAGGTGCCGTCGAGTCGGTTCTGACTTAGAGTGATCCTACGTACAACAGAAAGAAACACTGCTGGGTCCTGCGTCATCCTCACAATCATTGCTACGTTTGAGCCCATTGTTGCAGCCACTGTGTCAGTCCATCTTGTTGAGGGTCTTCCTCTTTTTCAGTGACCCTCTACTTTACCAAGCATGGTGCCCTTCCCTAGGGACTGATCCTTCCTGATAACATGTCCAAAGTACCCAAGACAGAGTCTCGCCATCCTTGCTTCGAAGGAACATTCAGGCTGTACTTCTTCCAGGATAGATTTGTTTGATCTTCTGACAGTCCATAGTATATTCAATATTCTTTGTCAACACCGTAATTCAAATGCATTAATTCTTCTTTGGTCTTCCTTATTCATTGTCCAGCTTTTGCATGCTTATGAGATGATTGAAAATACCATGGCTTGGGTTAGGTGAGGACTGGAAATTACTTCTGATTATAGAGATTTCTAAGGAAGCCTGGTGGTGTAGTGGTTAAGTGCTTGGCTGTTGACTGAAAGGTCAGCAGTTCAAACCCACCAGCTGCTCCATGGGAGAAAGATGTGGCAGTCTGCTTCCATAAAGATTATATACCCTTGGAAACCCTTTGAGGCAGTTCTACTCTGTCCTATAGGATCACTGAGTTGGATTTGACTCAATGGCAGTGTTTTTTTTTTTTTTTTTTTGTATAGGGATCTGTGGTGGCTTTATCTTTTTCTACAATATTCCATTCACTTTAACTGTAAGTTGGTTTCCCTAAAACCTTTTTTGAAGAGTCTTCTTTCTCCCAAACCTGTTCCAGGGTAGGAGGTAAAACACACATTCTGTTGAGGTCCCAGAAGACTTCTTGGTGATTGCCCTGTGACTATTCCTAAATATTCTTTGATTGGAAGTTCACTCTTTCTCACTAAACTCTGCCTGTGTCACGTACCTTGAGTTTTAGCACCTGGCTCCCAGTCTGCCTTCCTCCTCACCCCATCCCTCGAGGACAAATATCCTGTGTATGACTGCTCATCTTTTCCACTGCCAACTCCAGTCCAAGCCACAAACATCTCTCGCTGGGCTCCTGCAGTAGACTTTGTTCTCTTCTTGCTCTAGGCTCTTCTCTGTACAACCGGCAGAGACGAGAGAGACTGAGGGAGAAGCAGGTTTGGAAGTCCAGGGGAAATTAAGAATCTGCTGTGTGTATGCTGAGTTTGACAAGTGTTAGGTAGCCGAGAACTGGCACTTAGGGAAGTCTGAGGCTGAAAGGAAAGATCAGGGCTAGATAGTAATTCTGAGACTCATTAGCGTTGGACTAGTGTTTCACATCATGGGGTAGGATAAGATCATCATACTAGGCAGAGTGTAGACATAGAAGCTAAGTTTGGCTGTGGACTGAGTCCTTAGACCTTCCGAAATGTCAGGAGACGGTGGGATCCTGGGAATGAAGGGACACAGTGTTTTGAGTAGGAGGGCCTGGGCAGTCCTGCTGAGGGAATGCGTAAGAGCAGAACAGAGAAGACATCATCAGATCTGGCAAACTTGAGTTTGCTGGTGACCTTGAAAAGAGCAATTTCAGGAGCTGCTTGATATTATTTGCAAGATTTGTTTGGTATGTGCATTATTGCAGGCAAAATCACCAGAATAATAAATACTTACCAGGCATTTCCTGCATGCCTGGCACTGCATCACCCCCTCTAATTCTCACAGGAAGCCTATGAGATAAGCACCATCATCCCTATCTTAGAGATGAATTAAGTAGTTACACCAGAGGCATGATTTGAAGGCAGGCAGTCTGACCCAGAGCCCCTGGTCTTAATCACTAGACTGGTGCACACAGGGGACTGCCCTCCCCGATCAAAAAAAAGGACCCTCCGGGCTAGAGAATAAGGGGCTCTGGTGGCACAGTGGTTAAAGTGCTTGGCTGCTAACTGAAAGGTTGGGGATTCGAACCCACCAGCTGCTCTGCGGGAGAAAGATGTGGCAGTCTGCTTCCACAAAGATTTATAGCCTTGGAAACCCTACGGGACAGTTCTACTCTGTCCTCAAGGGTCACTATGAGTCGGAATGACTGGATGGCAATGGGTGGGGCTACAGAATTAGGAGTTGTTTACACAGAAGTAAAAATTAAAGCTATAACAGTGAATGAGATCACCGGGGAGAGAGAAACCGTGTGTGTGTGTGTGTGTGTGTGTGTGTGTGTGTGTGTGTGTGTGTGTGTGTGTGTGTGTGTGTGTGTGTGTGTGTGTGTGTGTGTGTGTGTGTGTGTGTGTGTGTGTGTGTGTGTGTGTGTGTGTGTGTGTGTGTGTGTGTGTGTGTGTGTGTGTGTGTGTGTGTGTGTGTGTGTGTAAGACAGAGAGAGAGAGACCCATCAACCATAGAGACATCAAACCAGCTGGGGGTTAAACCCTTGAAAATTCCTACAACAGAGCCAGGTTTCTCAGACTTTCTAAAAAACCCACATCCCCTTTGATGAACATGAAAATTTCACACCCTCCTTTAACGTTATTTAAAAATCAAAGTCTAACATACAACACATACACACGCGCACACACATGAAAATCTCTGCTAACCAAGAGAGGGTTGGATGGGAGACAGAGAAGAGCCAAGACTAGGGCCATGTCAGGGAAGCTAGGGAGGTGAGATGTCTTGTTCTGGAGAGAGTAAGTAACCAGTACTGTTGTCCCAGCAAGACAAGGCTCCTTCCTTTGGGGGCTGCCAATCAGGCCAGATTACCCAATAAGCAAGGTACCCATGGCCCCAGTTGTGCCTTCCCACCAATCTGCAGCTCACAATTTCACCTGTGCCCATACCATGTGAAAGATGTGGTGAAACTCAAGTGAAATTGCTCACCATAGACTAGCAAGTAAATACAATTAAGGCCTGTGCGTACCCGGCTCATTGCAAACGGGTGCATACCATGCTTGCTGGTTAATCCGCCTCTGCTGCTAATACTGTGTTTACCTTAGTAGTAACATTTGTGCGCACGCAGCATTGTCAGGAAGAGATTATTGCCGTTACGAACAGAAAACTTGGTGGGGAGCATATTTTCAGTGGTGCAGTGGTTAAGAGCTCGGCTGCTAGCCAAAGGGCGGCAATTCGAATCCACCAGCCGCTCCTTGGAAACCCTGAGGGGCAGTTCTACTCTGTCCTATAGGGTCGATGTGAGTGGGAAGCAACTCGACGGCATGGTTTTTTAAAAAATTTATAACGGATGATAAAACAACAACAGACCAAGATTCCCAAATCCATTTTGTTGCTTCCTCGGGGAGAACTGTAATTAGAATGCGCGTAACATGGAGGAGGGAAGAGGAAAGCTCCCCGAAGCTGGTCTGGTTTCCATCTGTCAGCGGAAAACCACGATGCCACACCGGCTTGCACCCAAGCTCTCAGGCTTGGCCAGTCCGTCTTTTTCAACATCTTTCTGTTACCTTTGAAATCCAAACGTTTTTCGGTCCCTTCTTTTCTGCTGGGCCAGCACTGAGGAAGCTGAGTGAGAGACAGGCCCCATTTAGCCGCCACAATTACTCCACCGCTCATGCAGGCGGGAGGGCGCACAGCTCCCCAGCACTTGGACCCTTCTGTGCTGGGAGGAGAAGTGATAACAACCACGGGAAGTTTATCTTGCCTTAGCCTAATGGATAGAAAGAGGCAGCTGACCCTCTGCTTGTAATGGACAGAAACAATGTAATAAATCACTTCTTTTTTTCTGTGTCAGTTTCCTGCCTTGCCCTAATTTCATAGATGGAATCGCGCGTGTAGAATCGACTTTGCAATTCGGATCTGGAGTCCAGCAAGCCTACACTGGCGAGAACCGTGTCTTTTTATATATTTATTCCCTGAGGTGTCAAATCACCCAGAAAGCGGAGGAAAAAGCGTCCCAGGCTGAGCAAGTGCAAGGAGGGTGCTTTCTGAAGATATTCCCCCATTCTAAAGTCGCAAGGATGGGCAAGGTCTAGGAGTAGTAATAATCACTGTTAGTACCTTTTTATTTTTAACCTCAGGTACTGGGAGTCGAGTTAATTAGACACTTCGGTTTTTGCTGCATTTTCATCATGATCTCTTTCAGGCCCTGTTCCTGTTCCATGTATTTATTCCCTATTCCTGTTCTCTCCCCAAGTGCCACACCACCCTGGGCAATTTTATTAATGTGTTTAATGTGTATCTATTTGTTTGTACATGTTCTTGCAAATTGTATAGGCCTGGATTATCGATTTAAATAACAGTATTGTGTTATATCTTTTTCTTTTCACTCAGCAAGGTGCTTAAGATTCATCCTCCTTATGTGTATGTATGTGTATCTAGTCTATTGATTCTAATTGCTGCATACCTTATGATTCTTACCTCTTCACTGGGCACTGACTATATGCCAGGTTCAGCATTAATCAACAAATATATCTGTAACACCATATACAGTGTAACTCCCATATCTTACCATAGGAAAATGCTTCAAAACCCAATATAGGGAGGTTCGTAGCCACATGTGACAAAAGAAAGCTCACCTCAGTGTTGCAGTTCTTCAGAAAAACATTTGCTTATGTTTTCTCAGGTCAAACCTTCATTTCTACCTTATTATTCATTCTGAAAGTGGTAAATTCTAGCAAGATTTTCAACAGTTATCTTTGGAAAATTCTCTGGTTTCTTTCTTGTTCTTACAGAAGATGTGTCCAATATAGTGGATACTAAGTTCCTTTCAAGTTATTCATTTCTCTAACTCAGAATTTGAAAGCATTCTATGTATAATTTTTTTATCGTTGTAAAAATGTATATAACAACATTTGCCAATTCAACGTTTTTCAATTTTGTAATATCAATTACATTAATCATGTTGTGTAACCACCAGCCATAACTGTTGCCAAATTTCCCATCACCATAAACAAACACTCACTACTTCCTAAACAATGCCTCCTCCTCTCCCCCTCCCTCCTGCCTCATTAATAAAATTAGGCCTCTATACATTTGCTTATTCTTGTTATTCCATGTAAGTGAGATCATACAATGTTTGCCCTTTTTTATTGATTTATTTCACTGAGCACAAAGTTTTCTAGGTTCAGTGATGTTGTAGCATGGATCAGGACTTCATTTCTCTTTATGGCTGAGTAGTATTCCATTGTATGTATGCACCACTTTTTGTTTATCCATCCGTTGATGGACACTTAGGTTGTTTCTACCTTTCTGCTATTGTGAAGAGGGCTGCAGTGAACACTGGTGTACATGTGTCTGTTGGCACTGCTGCTTTCAGGTCTCTGGGGTGTATACCTAGGAGTAGAATTGCTGGGTCCTATGCCAGTTCTATGTTTAACTTTTTGAGCAACCTCCAAACTTTCCCACGGCAGCTGTCCCATTTTGCATTCCCACCAGATCAGAAGGGCTCTGATCTCTCCACATCCTCGCCAACATTTGTTATTTCCCATTTTGTTCTGTTTTTATCTTAGCTGTTCTAATGGGAATGGAGTGATATTTCATTGTGGTTTTGATTTGCATCTCTCTAATGGCTAATGATGTTAAGCAGTTGTTTCATGTGCTTGTCGCCCATTTCAATATCCTTGGGTAAAACTTCTGTTTAAGTCCTTTGCCCGTTTTTTGACTGTGTGGTTTGTCTTTTTGTTGTTAAGTTGTAGGAGTTTTATGTATATTTTGGATATTAGACACTTGTTGGATATATGGTTCCAGAAGATTTTCTCCCACTGTAGGTTGTCTATTCACTTTTTTGATCAAGTACTTTGTTGAACAAAAGTAATTAATTTTTATGAGGTCCCATTTATCTATTTTGTTTTTTGATGCTCATGCTTTTTTTTTTTTTTTATAATATCTGATAATCCATCATTAAAAACTAGGCCTGCAGCTACATCCCTATGTGTATGTCTGATTTTTATTGACTTCTTGTCATTGGGCTTCTTATCTCTTATTACCTTGTAGGTCTAATCACCTATTCTAATGAAGAGCTTCTAATATTCTTTTTTCCCAATATGTCTTATCTTTTGACTGCATGCTATTAGCAAACTGTTAACTATTTTGATCCTCCATCATTTTTCATAAAAGGAGCTCTGGTGGCACAGTGGTTATGGACTTGGCTGCTAATTGAAAGGTCGGTGGTTTGAACCTACCAGCCACTCTTTGGAGAAAGATGAGGCAGTCTGCTTCTGTAAAGATTACAGCCTTGGAAACCCTATGGAGCGGTTCTACTCTGTCCTATAGCGTCACTATGAGTCAGAATACGACTCGACAGCAATGGGGTGATATTTCATAGCCAGCTTGCTGACTACTTTTCTCTTGCTGAAAGCAATGCCCTGAATATCGTAATGAGATAAAGTGTACTCAATATGGATATGGGTGCATAGCAAAAATTAGAAGGAAGAAGGTCCTTCTGGGTCTTATCAATGGGTGAGACGATGCCAGGACTTGGGATCCAAAGAGTCAGAGGTGAAACAGGTAATTTATGCCCACGAAGCACAGAAGAGGGATGGAAGAAACTTGCCTGATGAAGCTTGGTCCATACTGGGGTGGAGAAGTTTGAGGCTGCAGGAACTCAGAGCTGCCCTACCCAGCTCAGAGATCTGGGGGAAGCATCTTCTGAGATGTCACCTGATGGGGAAACTCTATGTCAGGTCTTTTGGCTGCACACATCCATCATCTATACTAGAGTTTGACCACCTTCAGGGGCCCAAAAGCCTGCCTTCCAGCTCGTCTTTTCTGTAGAGCAGCCACATCAACATGGAACCAGTCCGTTAGGAAAAGGATGTCATCATCTCCTACTCAGATTCTTGTTCACTGGAAGGGCCATCAGGCCACTCCATCTACCCTGGCAGCTTTCACAAGAAGGGTTTCCAACTCAGGGGGCTAGTGGACATATCCATCTTTGCCTGCTCTCCTTGTTTCTTTGTTAGAATCAAGGTTTGGAGCACACAAATGTACTGGAAAGTCATTCCCTCCTTGGAAGGTGAGACACAAAACCTTTCTCAGCAGGAAGGAGAGAGCTGACGGAAGATTCATCTTTCTCCAAGGTGAATGGACTTTCTCTTCTGACAGCCTGGACAGATTTGACACTCCTGTCAGGAGCCAGCACCCTGGGGAAGGCACAAACACCCATCGTCCATCCTTCCTGTAGGGCTCTGTATCTTCAGAGACTATTTTGATTACGCTGTGATGTTGGCCTCTCCCTCTTCGCTGTTGGAAATGGAATGACATGGAAGCCATTTGCCTTTTACTGAATGAAGAATTATAGAAAGAAATCAAAATTGAAAATATAAATGAGGCAACATACTAACAGTCCACCACTCATTTGTCAATTTGTTGTACTGTGGTAGCTTGCGTGTTCCTATGATGCTGGAAGCTATGCCACCAGTATTTCAAATACCAGCAGGGTCATCCATGGTGAACAGGTTTCAAAGGAGCTTCCAGACTAAGACAGATTAGGAAGAAACGGCTAGCAATCTACTTCCAAAAATTAGTCAATGAAAACCTTATGGATCACAACAGAACATTATCTAACTTGCTTTGCCCATGTCATCAGGAGAGATTAACTGGCAGAGGAAAACATCATGTTTTGTGAAGCAGAGGGCCAAGGAGGGCCTGGGAGACCTTTGGTAAGATGAATTGGCACAATAGCCACCATGATGGACTTGAATATGTTGGCAATTGTGAGGATGACACAAAGGCCAGGCAACGTTTTGGTCTGTTGTCCGTAAGGTCGCCATAAGTAGGAGATGACTCAATGTCAGCTAATAACAACCGGCTGACAGTAATGAAAAGGTGCATAACTCTTAATTAAAAACTGACAAAGAAAAAAAAAACAACGGAAGAGAAAAGTAAAACAAAAACCCAGATAACCTATTTGTTGGAAAAACAACATGAGAAAGTATAGACTTTTTTGATATTCATGTTGTATTTCTATGGAATAAAAATTATAGAACAGTCTTACCCATTTCTTTCTGAGTAAAAAGAGCTGCGAATAAAAGAGAGGGGAGAAGCAAAAAAATGCAAGACCATAGCAGGTGTTGTGCCTCTCTGGGATGCTTGCCCATCTCCTCCAACTATGAAGTGTTTAAGGCTCAACTTTCATATAATTAAGACAGAAGGAGACAGAAAGAGGGAGAGCAGGGAGCTCACTGGCAGAACACTCAGGGTGCCTTACCACTTACTCTGCAAATTCACAACTGTCTTAAATGAAAAAGACAAAAGCTTCTCTGTTAAAAGAGAAGCTTGGTGCTAAAAGAGGTTTAAAATGCCCTCCTGACCCATCGCCATCATTCTAAAACCTACCCAGTATTGTACAGCAAAGAGTCTCAATCCCAGGAAATGTTCAATTAAATTACTGTAAAGGGAAAGCAAAGTTTAAATGCAAAAAACAGAAGAAAGGATACAATAATATTAAAATGTATTATGAAGCTACAATAATTAAATCGGAACTGGTGCAGGAATAGACCAACAGATCAATGAGACAGACATCAAGCTCAAGAATAGATTCAAATACATAAAGGAATTTAATGTTAAATAAAGGTGGGAGGGTGAACCAGTAAAGGGGTGGTGGGAAGATTGGTTATGCAGTAATTAATGCTGAGATGCCTGGCTAGTCATTACGGAAGAAATAAGCCTATTCCCTACCTCATTCCTTACGTAAGTGAATTGGAGATGGATAAAAGATTTCTGTATATGCCAAATACATAAAATTTTTTTTAAAAGAATACTTACTGGAATCAACCATACTACTAGCACAATCCAAATAAACATGCAGAACAACGACACAGACCCACTTTTTCAGAGCATTGTTATTTTTTTAGTACTATTTTGTTGTGTTTTCAGTGAAAGCTTATACAGTAGATTAAGTTCCTGTTCAATAATTTTTACAGAAATTGTTCAGTGACATTGGTTACACTCTTCACAATGCATAAACATTTTCAATGTTTTTGTTCCGATTGTTCCGTTTCCAATAATCAAGTTTCCCTGGCCCTTTACTTTCTCATCTTTTTTTTTTTTTTTAAGTAATTGTTGACCATTTAGTTTCATAAAGGTGATTTTTTTAAGATAACATAGTACTCATGGGTGATGTTCTTTGTTTTGTGAGATGATCTGTTACTTAGCTGAAAGGTGAGCTTGGGATAATTTCAGTTCAAGGTTTAAAGAGTATCTCAGAGCAATAGTCTCCAAGAGTCCTCTAGTCCCAACCAGTCCAGTAAGTCTGGATTTTTTAAGAATTTGAGGTTCTGTTCCACATTACTCTCCCATTCTATCAGGATCCATCTATTGTGGATCTGTCAGTAGTGGTAACCGAGTACCGTGTAATTCTTCTGGTCTCAGGGTAGGTGAGGCCGTGGTTTGTGTAGACAGACAGTCCTGTAGACTTGTTTCTTCTGAGTCCTGGGTTTCCTTCTACCCTTTCTGTCCTGAACAAGTAGAGACCAATAGTTGTATCTTAGATGATCAATCCCAAGCTTTTAAGACTCCAGACACTACTAACCAGACTAGGATGTAGAACTATGAGTTGGAACCTACCGGACCGCAACCGGTTTACTGTCTAGAGAGTGTTCCTCCTCTTGCCCTGCCCACTCCCCCACCCCCCGCCCATCTCTGGTAACCTCCAATGAATGTTTGTTTCTGTATATATATCTTCAAAGCCTTGTTATTTTAAAAATAATGTTGTTTTTAAAACAAATTTTGCATTGACTCCCTGAAAAATCATTAATATGGAACCTAGCTTATCAGATAATGAACTCAATCTCCCCATTCAATGTAGGGGCCTCTCATATTCTAAAAATAAGTGGACCAATCTTCTTGTCCCTGTTAAAGCTAAACTTTAGAGCCGAAGCACTAGGAGACTGGTAGTTCCTTGTGTACGGGTCACAGTTAAAGCTGAGCATATTCTGACATCCATCATCACCAAACAACTGTAATATACTATATGGATGCTTTTGTGATTAAATTTGTTTATTGACCGAACAGATGTAGTTTATATTGGAAATTTTAACAGGTTAAAATTATCCTGGCTTAGCCTAGCAAAATAAAATATTTTGCTTTGTTATGTATATTCTTCAACAGGCTGATTTTTGTTGGTTAAACACACACACACATACTCAAAAAACACACATGCTTGAAAATTATATTGAAATTCACTCCCAAACCCAGGGTCCAGAACCATATCCTAACACTAGCCATGTATATAATAGTTGTACTTTTGTGTTCCAAAAACTACTAATAAAAAAATGTCAATAGTTCTCTGCTCTGACCAGGATCACAACAGAGGGTTCTGGACAGAGCTGGAGAAGGATGTAGAACAAAATTCTAACTCACAAAAAGAGACCAGATTTGCTGGCCTAAAGGAGACTGGAGAAACCCCGAGAGTATGGCCCCCAGACACCCTTTTAGCTCAGTGGTGAAGTCATTTCCGAGGTTCACCGTTCAGCCGGGGAGTGGACAGCCCCATAAAACCAAATGGGACTAATGAGGCCCAGAGGCCCAGGGGCAAGGGCCAGAAGGCAGAAGGGGTCAGGAAAGCTGGTGATAGGGAACCCAAGGTTGAGTAAGGATAGTGTTGATGTGTTGTGAGGTTGTTAACCATTGTCATAGGGCAACAGGTGTACTAACTGTTAAATAAGAAACTATTTTGTTCTGTAAGCCATCATCTAAAGTGAGAGTAGCAGCACAATTGGAAGAGCGTAGTCAATGTCACTGAACTGTGCATGTAGAAATTTTTGAAATCGTGTATCTTTGGCTATGTGTATTTTCACACGCACAGAAAAAAAAAAAGGTCGAGAAGGGAGAAGGTTGACGTGTCGTGGGGTTGTTAACCAATGTCATAAAACACTATGTGTAATACTGTTTCAGGAGAAACTCTTTGTTCTGTAACCCTTCACCTGAAGTACAATAAAAAAAAAAAAATGTCAATAGTTCTACAGTCAGCCGTCAATTACCTGAGGGAAGATTAACATGGTTAGGTTAAAGACTCATAATGCTTTACAGAAATATATCCCAAAGGACAGAATAAAGGTAATAAAGAGCAAAAAAATGAGAGCATTGGGCATAGGCAAAGTGAGGACAGAGAAATAAATAAAGCAAGGGATAAGATTAAACTACTAAATACCCCAAATTAATAGCTAACACATATGAGCTCTTACTACATTCCACGCACTATTCTAAGTGCTTTACATCTATTCACTTATTTAATCCTCACAGCAACCCTCTGAGGCAGGCACTGTGTAATCCCCATTTTAGGGATACGTAACAGCCCTGGAGAGATTCAGCAAATGGCTCGATTTCATAGCTAATATATGGTGGAGCCAGGATTTAACCTAAGCACTTTGACAAATTATGGATAACATTGCGAAGAATGGGAATTCCAGAACACTTAATTGTACTCTTGCGGAACCTGTACGTAGCCCAAGAGGCAATTGTTCAAACAGAACAAAGGGATACTACGTGGCTTAAAATCAGAAAAGTGTGTGTCGGGTTTGTATTCTTTTGCCATACTTATTCAATCTGTATGCTGAGCAAATAATCGGAGAAGCTGGTCTCTGTGAAGAAGAACACGGCATCAGGGTTGGAGGAAGACTCATTAGCAACCTGCGATATGCAGATGACATAACCTTGCTTGCTGAAAGAGACGAGGACTTGAAGCACTTACTGATGAAGATCAAAGACCACAGCCTTCAGTATGGATTATACCTCAACATAAAGAAAACAAAAATCCTCACAATTGGACCAAGAAGCAACATCATGATAAAAGGAGGAAAGGTTGAAGTTGTCAAGGATTTCATTTTACTTGGATCCACAATCAACACCCGTGGAAGCAGCAGTCAAGAAATCAAACGACATACTGCATTGGGCAAATCTGCTTCAAAAGACCTCTTCAAAGTGCTAAAAAGCAAAGATGTCACTTTGAGGACTAAGGCACCTGACCCAAGCCATGTATTTTCAATCACTTCATATCCATGAGAAAGCTGGACAATGAATAAAGAAGATCGAAGAAGAACTGATGTCTTTGAATTATGGTGTTGGTGAAGAATATTGAATAAACCATGGACTGCCAGAAGAATGAACAAATCTGTCTTGGAAGAAGTACAGCCAGAATGCTCCTTAGAAGGAAGGATGGCAAGACTTCATCTTAAGTACTTTGGACATGTTATCAGGAGGGACCAGTCCCTGGAGAAGGACATCATGCTTGGTAAAGTGGAGGGTCAGCAAAAAGGAGGAAGACCCTCAACAAGATGGATTGACACAGTGTTTGCAACAACGGGCTCAAATGTAACAATGATTGTAAGGATGGTGCAGCATTTTGTTCTGTTGTACATAGGGTTGCTATGACTCGGAACTGACTCAATGGCCCCCAACAACAACAAAAACAACTTTGATTCCAAAGCCCATGCTCTCATTCACTGCCGCTGAATATCTGTGGTATAAATGGAGCCAGCAATGGGCCACAAATCTGACTTTGTGTTTTTCAGTGGCCAAATCAAAGTGAGAGGGTGAACGGATCTCACTTTGATAAGCAACTCCCAAGGTAGAGAAGGACAGTGTCACGAGGAACACACGCTACAAATGTCTACTTACGTATAGTAAATCTCATTTTCTAGGTAACTCATGCATTTACCCTCTAACATCTCACAGGATAAAAATGGCTGGAGTTCAGGTGTGGTTTTTGGGCCCTGAGGTTAGGACTGAGTTTTTTTAATCAACTTTACTTTTTACAACAGCTTTCGATTTACAGAAAAACTGAGAAGATAGTACAGAGTTCCCATATACCCCACACTCAGTTTCCCCTATTATTAACATCTTTATATTAGAATGGTACATTTGTTATAATTATTGAACCAATATCGATACATTAAGTCCATAGTTTGTTAGGATTTCCTTAGTTTTCACCTAATGTCCTTTTTCTGTCCTGGGATCCCATCCAGGGTACCACACTGTCATATCTCCTAGGCTGGTCTTGGCTAGGACTGAGTTTTTTGTTTTTTAATATATATATAATTTATTTTTTAGCTTTTGTTGTTATTGTTAAGAATATACACAGCAGAACATGCACCCATTCAACAATATCTACGTGTACAACCCAGTGACACTGATTACATTCTATGAGTTGTGCAACCATTATGAGAGCCTGAGGACTTTAGCATAGCTTCCTTGAAGCAACATGGCTCAAAAATTTCAAGCGCTTATACAAACCATCCGATGTTATGATGGCTCATAACAGTGCTTCAGAGGAATGAATGCTCCTGTTTTCTGGGCCTACCAAAAACTGCTGCTTAGTCTTCTGTCAGATGACTAGTTGGGTACACATGAGCATTTCTCCAGGTAAAGCAGATTTCATAAGCTTATATGCAATAAGGCTTATATGCATATAAGGCGTATAAGCCTTATATGCAATCACTGTCCAATTACAAGACTTATGCTTGCATTTCAGGCACTCTGTTTTCACTAACTACCCTATTTTTTGCAAATAATGCACCCACATATATAATGCATATAGTGTACCTAGGAAAATAATGTGTGAGGGGTTGCATGGTCGGCAAAAAAATGTATAACGCATGCGTTATTTACATAGAAATATGGTATATACCCAACTTGGAAAAGTACTGTTTTAATCATGCAGAAAATTTAACTTGACTACAGTTTGTTTTTCACCATCAGCTTCCCCTCCATCGCCTCTTTCCCTTTTGCCTGTTTGCCTGCCGACGCATTCGGCACTCTCCCAGGCGTTCAAACAGGAAAGATGGTTCAACAACATGACGAAAACAATGTCACTGGACTGTATATGTGAAGATTATTAAAGTGACACGTGTGCTGTTACTTGTATATTTACCACAGTAAAAAAATGGTTAAAAAAAGAAAAAGTTATATCAATTTGCCACTAAAAGAAAGATAGAAAACATTTCTTGCAATCTAGTTGCTGTCTGATCCGTTCGTTCCGTTCATTGCCGAAATTCTTGAAAGCTTGGCTTATACTCCTTGTTTCCACTTCTTCTTTGTTCTTTTAAGCCTTAACGTAGTCTAATCAAGCCTCGTTCCTCACTCCTTGAAACTGCTCTCTTGAGGGTAGCTGGTAAATCCCCAATACGGTGACCTTTTCTCAGTTCTCTTCCTTCTTATGCCCTTGCAGCATTTGGCTGGGTTGGCTGCTCCCTTCTTTGATGTCCCCTCACTTGGTTTTATTGTGGTTTGCTTTTTCCCTTTCTAACCATTCCATGATCTCTTTAGCTTTCCCTTTCTCCTCCCATCCTTAAATGGCATTGTTTCCCAGGATCTGCCTCACCTCTTTGACCTCTCATAGCAATCCCATCCACACATGTGTCTTTATTACACCTACATCAACAACTCTGATCTTTCTCTTAAGCTCTAGCCTCCCATTTCCAAGTGCCCCTAGATATTTCTAATTGGATATCTCTCCAATATATTTAATGTGTTAGGTATGTAACACATAATCTTTCCCACCAAATCAGTTCCTCTTAAGCTTTTCCTACTTCCTGCTAATGCTTAAACCCTAATGGTGTAGTGGTTAAGAGCTACGGTGGTTAATCCAAAGATTGGCAGTTTGAATCCACCAGGTGCTCCTTGGAAACCGTATGGGGCAGTACGACTCTGTCCTATAGGGTCACTCACTATGAGTTGGAATCGACTTGACAGCAATGAGTTTGGTTTTTTTTTGTTTTTCTTTGGTTTATTAATGCTGAAAGATGTCACTTTAAGGACTAAGGTGCGCCTGACCCAAGCCATGGTATTTTCAGTTGCCTCATATGCATGTGAAAGCTGGACAATGAATAAGGAAGACTGAAGAAGAATTGACGCCTTTGAATCATTGTGTTGGTGAAGAATATTGAATATACCATAGACTGCCAGAAGAACGATCAAATCTGTCTTGAAAAGAAGTACAGCCAGAATGCTCTTTAGAAGCATGGATGGCAAGACTTCGTCTCACATACTTTGGATGTTGTTATCTGGAGGGACCAGTCCCTGGAGAAGGACATCATGCTTGGTAATGTAGAGGGTTGGTGAAAAAGCGGAAGACCCTCAACAAGATGGATTGACGCAGTGGCTGCAACAATGGTCTTAAGTGTAATGACGATCGTGAGGGTGGCATGGGACCTGGGCAGTGTTTCGTTCTGCTGTATATAGGGGTCGCTATGAGTCGGAACTGCCTCCACAGTACCTAACAACACCATTAATGCTACCACACTTTTCCCAGGAGCCCAGATTTGAAACCTTGAAATTTTAATCGTAATTTCTCTCTTGTCTCCCATAATCAATCAGCAGCAAGTGCTATCAATTATTCCTTGACACCATCTTTCTATATTTTCCTTCCTTCCTATTCTCATTCATGCACTCATTAATTCATTCAGCAAGTATTTATTGAGTGCTTACTATATGCTAAACCTTCTGCCAGGACAATTGCAATTTTTTTCTCTGCTTACCTGTCTGTGGTCTGTCTCCTTGCCAATTGACTCACCAGTGCTGCCAGGTGTATCTTCCGAATATCCCATTCCAATTTTGCCATCCCTGTGTTGATAAACATGCAGTGGCTCCCCTTTGCCTACTATAAAATACACGTCTTAGCGGAGTACTCTGTAGGGTCCTGAGAGTTCCAAGGAGCTCCTTAAAGGCACAAAAAGTAGGTGAGTATAAAGGGAGGAACTACTTTAACCAGAACAGCTATGCTCCCATTTCATTATAATTTTCTTGAATAAAGGTAAAAAAAAAAAGGTTGAAAATTATTGCTTTAGCCTTAGCCTGACATTTAACGTCCTCCTCAATCAAATCCTAACTGACTTTCCAGCCTGATATGCTACTAAGCCCACTACAGAAACTTGCTTTTTAACCAAACTAGACTACTATTTGTTACCAATGGAAATCAAGTAGTCGCCTCTATATAATTGTTGCTATGCTTATTATATAGCAACAGTATATAACGTTGCTTTGTAACAGTATATAAGCAGTCTTTGCTCACACCATTACCTTGTTCTGGAATGTCCTGCACTCATTTTGCCTGTTGAATTCTGTATCCATCTTATAAAGCTAGCTTAAATTTCTCTGCCTCCATTAAGTTTCAAGAAGAGCTTTCCTTTTTCTAAAAATCTATAAACTTGGTTTCACGAGTCTTTTTGGCGCTTATTATATACTTGCCTGATTTTGTTATTTGCATTCATGCCTTCTATGCCCTATTAAGTTTTAGACTCCTTGAAGGCAAGCATGAGGCTGTAATCATCTTTTTATCTTTCACAGTATCTAACGGTACTTTATCCATAGAAAGCAATGGATAGATATTTGTTGGAAGGCTGAACAAATCTTGTTTTCCTATGGTTTTGCCCTGAAGGGATCAGTATATGTAGCTGTCACAAAAAAAAACCCAAAAAAACAAAAAACTTACAGTCAGTCTTTTCTTTGTGTCGATGTAAAAGAAATCAGAGAAAATAATAAGGGGAATCATGAAAAAGTTGGGCAAATAATAATATATAGAAAAAGCAGACTTTCTTACTTATTCAGCAGTACCTAAGAAGGCAGAAAAGGTAAGTAACAAGCCTTTGTTTCGTATTTACTTCACCTTTTGCACCTTTCTGCTGATGCACTAACACGTTGCTGTGGTCGTTGTTAGCTGCCGTAGTCAGCCCCAACTCATGGTGGCCCCATGTGTTACAGAGGAGAACTGCTCCATAGGGTTTCCTTGGCCATAATCTCTGTGGAAGCAGATTGTCAGGCCTTTCTTCCATGGAGCTGTTGTGTTGGTCTGAACTGCCAACCTTTCTGCAAACAGCTTTTGCCACCCAGGATCCTGCTGCACTCACATAGGAGATATTAACCTACGAAGGCTCACAGTATCCCTGTTGTTGTTAGTTGCTGTCGAGTGACGTTTTGGAAGCAGATTGCCAGGCCTATCTACTGAGGAGCCTTTGGGTGAGCTCAAGCTGCAAAGCTTTTGGCTAGTCATTGAGCACTTAACCGTTTGCGCCACCCAAGGACTCCTTCAGTATCCCTAAGACATAAGAATTGCTGCTGTGCTCAATATATAGATGAGGAAACTTGGGTCATTAGCGGCTTAAACAAGGACACATGGCAAAGAAACAGAGCATAAACTTCCAGGATTCTGATTCCCAGTTTGTGACTCCTCACCTTTCAGCACTTTCCCAAAGTTATGGTCGTTCCTGAAGCAGAGGAAAGTCACAGCTACTTCTCAGCATTCTCGGCATCAAGATTTAAAAAAACACAAAAATGAAAACAAAACCTGTTGCCGTTAAATTGGACTCATAGCGACCCTATAGGACAGAGGAGAACTGCCACACAGGGTTTCCAAGGAGTGCCTGGTGGGTTTGATCTGCCGACCTTCTGGTTAGCAGCCCTAGCTCTTAACCACTACACCACCAGGGTTTCCAGCTTTATGATAGCCCCTTTAAAGCCTCTCTACACATTCAATAACATCACCAGTAAGTGTTCTTTGAGTACTCACTGAGTGTATATCACCATGTACACACACAGCACCTACTTTAATACTGAAAATCCACAATGCCGTGCTCCCAGCATATCCCACCAAAAACCCAGCTGAAGCAGGTGGCATGAAAAGCTAAGCACTGCCATGCCAATCGTGTGCATCTCAGGGTGTGCAAACAATTCCTTCAATCTTACTTTTTGCTGCCTTGTCTGTTTTGCTCATGGAGGAGTGGCTCTTGCATCCATGGTATATCCGTGTAATGCTGAACCGTGAAGCATCTCATGTTTTTTCCCAAGCAGAACTTATAGCTGATGACAAGTGTTGCTGAGAAAATGAATATTTCTCTGAATTCGGTTCTGCGTGGAAACGGCTGACCAATTCCCATTGCTGTCATGTGGCTCTTTCATTCTTGATTGATTTTGAGTAACAAGCTTCACTTCAGTAGGAAGGAGATTTTATTTGAAGTCCATTCAGAGATTTGGTTTAACAAACTGGACTACAGGTCTCAGAAAATCTCATCTGAATCTTGCAATAATAGATTTTCTCATCTATTATTCCTGGACCACTTCGTCCTTCACAGCCAGGCACGTAGATGGTTTTGTTTACCATGTTCTATGTTTGCCATGATGACCTACTTTTTCTACTCAGGACACAAACAGAATAATATCGCTTTTATTTTGCTAATTAATTGCTTGAATTCCCTCATTAGCAGGAAGTCCAATACCTTTCTCTTGAGAACTTTTTTTTTCATTCTGAACTGTACAAGAATTCAGGAACTTACTTGGTCCATAAGATGCCTGTCTTATTTCTAAATATCAGGGAGAGAGAGAACTGGGGCCATTGTCGTCTGCATGATATCACTTTTAAAAACTCGTCCTGTGTAGCTCTGTGACCTTTGTCCACTTTATCATGGTCCTCTTGCTGGGCCAGTTACCTGTTCAGGCTACAGTTGCACCCCATGTCTAACTTACAAGTTACAGCAGGTGTGATATCAATATATTTCAATATTGGCATGGCATGGGCATTGGACAATTGGAATGAATTCCAGCCATAAACAGTTGGCAGAACTGTAGAGAGTACAGATGATTACTAGTCCTGGGAAACAGTCCTTTGCAGTTCCTACAAAGGTCATCCCTTTCCTCTAATGTACCCCCAGGGTGCTGAAGTGGCTAGGTCTGGAGGAGCTTCCAGCCTGGACCACACGCTACACCAGAATCAGCTCTTCTCCATTCTAGACACTGTCTTCTTCAAGGTATTTTATTTCAGGGATATTTTGACTTTTATCAACCACTCGGCTTATTTAGAATCTTGGAGAGCAAGGGTTGGAGTACGGGTCCTTTTACTCCCAGAAGGCCCCTGTACTTCTTTTGTAAATATGAGCATCCCTTTCTAAAGTTCTTCACACCTACGGGCAGTTCTTCATATCAGTAAGCAAAATACATTGCTATGTAACCTTAACCTACAACAATAGGTCCCTACTTGCCCTGCATTTCCTAAGCCACAAAACCTCCCAGGAAACCCATCAGTAAGACAAAGAGGGTCTTCTCCAAGGAGACCTTCTGCTGCTGCCAGTGGAGGAGGCTTCTCTTGGGAAAAAAACAAAAAAGCAAACTGTGCCCTACTGTGCATCATATTAGACTTGACTGTCCAAAGAGATTATTAGCTGCTTGAAGGCAAGGGCTTTGTGCTCCCATATTTCCTGCCCAAATAGAGTCTAGGAAAATTGACAAGACTGTTGTTTTTAATTAGGGAAACTAAGAATGAAAGAAGTGAGGTGGTTGTCCACGTCACTCAACTGATAAGTGTCAGAAGAGTGATTAAGAATCTTCGTGTCTTCATAGTTCTCACTACAAGAACAAGCTGAATTCCATCCATCTGTCAAGACCCAGCTGAAGACCCTCAACTGGAAAGACAGTTTTCTTTGCCTTCCCCAGATCAATGACTTAGGAAATTGGGGTTAGAATGAGGTCACAAGAGGCTTGAATGAGAGCCTGAGGAGCTTAGACTTTCTTTTGTTTGTTGTTGTACTTTAAGTGAAAGTTTACATTTCAAGTTAGTCTCTTATACAAAAATTTATACGTATATTGTTATGTGACCCTAATTGCTTTCCCTATACTGTGACAGCACACTCCTCTTTTCCACCCCTGAATCCCCATGTCCATTCAACCAGCTCCTAATCCTCTCTGCCTTCTCGTCTCACCTCCAGACAGAAGCTGCCCGCTTAGTCTCATGTATCTACTTGAGCTAAGATGCACACTCTTCACGAATATCATTTTATGTCCCAGAGTACAGTCCAGTTTTTGTCTGGAGAGTTGGCCTCAGAAATGGTTTTAGTTCTGGGCTGATAGAGAATCCGGGGACCATGCTTTCCAGGGTTTCTCCAGTCTCAGTCAGACCATTAAGTCTGGTCTTTTTACTAGAATTTGAGTTCTACACCCCACCTTTCTCCTGCTCCATCAGGGATTCTCTGTTGTGTCCCCTGTCAGGGCACACATTGGTGGAAGCCGGGCACCATCTAGTTCTTCTGGTCGCAGGCTGACGAAGTCTCTCGTTTATGTGGCCCATTCTGTCTTTTGGCTACTACTTTCCTTGTATCTTTGGTGTTCTTCATTCTTATTTACTCCAGGTGGTTGGGACCAATTGATGCATCTTAGGTGGCCACTTGGAAACTTTTAGGATCCCAGATGCCACTCACCAAAGTAGGATGCAGAACATTTTCTTAATAAGCTTTGTTATGCCAATTGACCTAGATGTCCTCTGAAAGCATGGTCCCCAGACCCCCACTCCTGCTACTCTGTCTCTCGAAGTGTTTGGTTGTATTCAGGAAACTTCTTAGCTTTGGTTTAGTTCAGTTGTGCTGACTTCCCCTGTAGTGTGTGCTGTCCTTCCCTTCACCTAAGATAATTCTTGTCTACTATCTAGTTAGTGAATAACACTCACTTTTCCTCCCCACCCTCATAACCATCAAAGAATGTTTAGTGAAGACTTTTTTGAAATGGCACAATCAGGGTTGAACTTTTGGGAGATTGACCTGCAAAGAATATTAAAGTGTCAAAGAGGAGAATCAGGGAGACTCATTGGGATACCATGAGGAAATATCAGGTAGGAAGAAGCACAGAATTATTTAAGGACGTTGGCAGAAGATGGCTTCAAAGTTTGAGCCTTTAGAAGATAATGCTTTTTTAAAAATAGAGAACACAAAAGGGGCTGGTCTGGGAGGAAGGTGAATTCAACGTTGGAGATATAGAACACGACCCCCTGGTGAGGTGTTCTAAAGGCAATGGTTTGTTGAACATATATGCCTTTTAAAATGAGGGGACAGAGATTCTGAATTTGGTCTCTCCGTAGAATACAAACCTTGCAGCACATGTTCTCTTGGCACATGCGCCCTTTGTGGTGTGCTGGGGTCTCTGATACTAAGTAGCAGTCAATCAACTGCCACATGCCCTGTTTTAGGAACCGAGGATACAAAGATGAATGATATCACCCTAGGCCTTGACATCTAACAGACAATCTCATGGAGTAAGGGCTATAATAGACAGAGATTAACTGAGTCTATTTACAGAATAAACATATAATCCACCCGTCAAGTGGAGAAGGGTCAAAGTCACATTTTAACAAGAGCATGTGGGGTGGGAGATATCTCTGCAGCCATCTATGAAAAATACAACCTGCCACACCTGCCTTGCTTTCCCAATTGCACTTGTCACCTTTCCACATACTACTTAATTCATCTATTATTTCCTCTGTTTTCTGTCTCCTCCCACTAAATTTGCTCACTGCTGAGCCTAGAACAGAGCCTGGCACATACTACTGTTTTTGATGTTAGCTGCCATCAAGTCGATTCCAACTTATTGTGACCCTATGTGTGCAGAGTAGAGCTGCCCATGGAATTTTCAAGGTTGTGACCTTTTGGAAGAAGATTGCCAGCCTTGTCTTCCAAGGTGCCTCTGAATGGGTTCAAACTACCAAGCTTCCAGCTAGTAGTCAGGCACTTAACTGTTCCACCCGGGAAGCCTGGCACATACCTGTAGTCAATAAATACTTGTTGAATGAATAAATTATGTCTTCGAATCCTAACTAACCAAAAAAACCAAACCAGATGCCGCTGAGTCAATTCCCAGTCATGGTGAGCCCGTGTGTTTCAGGGTAGAACTGCGCTCCGTAGGGTTTTCAATGGCTATGATCTTTCAGAAGTAGACTGCCAGGTCTTTCTTCCAAGGTGCCTCTGGGTGGATTCAAACCACCAACCTTTTGGTTTGCAGCTGAGCAATGAACCGTTTTTGCCACCCAAGGACTACTTTAACCCCAACTAAAATCAAACCATACCCTCTGCTGTTGTGTCGATTCCATCTCCTAGTGACCCTATAGGACAGAGCAGAACTGCCCCATAGGGTTTCCAAGGCTGTAATCTTTACGGAAGCTGACTGCCACATCTTTCTCCCGAGGAGTGGCTGGGGGGTTCAAACCACTGACCTTTTGGTTAGCAGATTAGCCGCCGAGCGCTTAACTATTGTGTCACCAGGGATCCTCTTAACCCTAACTGTAGGCCTCTAAATTAGATATTAATATAATCCTTTTACAGATGAGGAAAATGAGGTTCAGGGAGGTTTGGTAACTTGTGCAGGGCCACTCAACTGCAAAATGGAAGAGCCACCACTTAAATGCATGTCTTGCTCTTTCCACAATTCCAGGCTGCACATCACACAGATGCACCTGTACGGATTCCCCTCCAGCCCTCTGCCCCTACCCCTGCACAGAGACACACACTGCCACAATCCAATAGCAGACGCAAATTCAATTTTCCCCCAGTTGGCTGCTCTCAAGCTGAGAGCAAAGCAATTGCACTTTAAATCCCCTTGAGAGCAGATATTTCAGAGCATGTTCAGGGGGTAACCATCACACTTTTCTGGTTTACTGCAAAAAGGCAATTAAGTGAAAGGTTAGGTAGCTTTGAATGGCCAATTCAAAGTTTTGGCTTATTTTTGTCATGCTGTCTTTATAGGCCATTTTACCAATATTTATCACTATTTCCCTTAGGGAGCCCTCAGATCTGTGATATTTGAAATAATAAAGCCTTTCCGCTGGTCCTTTAAAAGGTTTGTGGGAAAATGGTCCCATTAGCATTCATAGCCCCTCATTTATGAGGCCAGATTCTGCTTATTTCCATATTCCTCGCCTGTTTCTCCAGTAAGGATTGCACATCATAGCGTTTGAAGGCTAAAGACTTCACAGCAAATTCTTTACCATTTTTATATTGAAAAATATTCAGTATTTGTATAATTAAAGTGAAGTCTTCCTAGAGAAAATGACAACTCAAATAATCTTAAAAGTACCTCCAAGAAAAAAGCTGTCAAAATGACACTTAGTTGCAGAGTCACATTCTCTAAGGCCTTTGCTTCTCCTCTTGATTCCTTGTAATCTTTGAAGGTTATGTCATGGCTGACTTCAAATCACTTTTCCAATTATTATGGCCTGCTCTACATGTGAGTTCTGAGGGTCAGGGGCTCTATCGTCCCTCCGATTCAGACATTGTCTATCACATCATAACCAGGCATTTAAAACAAAACAAAAAGCAAAAACAAACAAATCTGCCTTGACTTTGGTTTCTCCACCAGCTGGCGTCCTATTTTTCTTTCCTTTGTACCAAAGGGTTTTTTTTTTTTTTTTTTTAATTTATTTTATTTTTGTTGTTGTTGAGAATACACACAGTAATGTATCAAAGGGTTTAAACAAATCTTAACTCACAGCCTCTCTCTCCATTTTCTCATCTGTTAATCACTAAAAATTAGACAATTAGACAGCAAAGATTACCAGTGACCTTCAACCAAACGAACAAATCTAAGGGCATTTTTCCTTTTTTTTTAAATTTTTTTTTTATTGTACTTAAGATGAAGGTTTACAGAACAAACAGTTTCTCATTAAACAGTCAGTACACATACTGTTTTAGGACTTTGGTTCACTACCCCACAACATGTCAACTCTCTCCCTTCTCAACCTTGGAGGATCTTTTTTTTTTTTTTGGTGAAAATATACATAGCCAAATTTACACCATTTCAAAAGTTTCTACATTTCAGTGACATCGATTACATTCTTCCAGTTGTGCTCTATTCTTACGATCCTTTTCCAAATTATTCCATCACCATTATCTTCAACTCACTGCCCTCCTAGTCTTCCCATCAAATCTTTTGAGTTGCTGTTGTCAATTTTATGTCACATAGATAATTTTTTTTTTTTTGTACCTTAGATGAAGGTTACAGAACAAATAGTTTCTCATTAAACAGTTCGTACACATATTGCCCTACGACAATGGTTAACCCCACGACATGTCAGCACTGTCCCTTCTCAAACTTGGGTTCCCTGTCATCAGCTTTCCTGTCCCGTCCTGTCTTCTAGTCCTTGTCCCTGGACTGCTGCGCCTCATTAGTCTTGTTTTGTTTTATGGGGCTGTCCAATCCCCGGCTGAACGGTGAACCTCTGGAGTGACTTCACCACTGAACTAAAAGGGTGTCTGGGGACCATACTCTCAGGGTTTCTCCAGTCTGTCAGGCCAGTAAATCTGGTGTTTTTTGTGTGTGTGAGTTAGAATTTTGTTCTACATCCTTTTACAGCTCTGTCCGGGACCCTCTGTTGTGATCCCGGTCAGAGCAGGCAGTGGTGGTAGCTGGGCACCATCTAGCTGTGGTGGACTCAGTCTGGTGAAGGCCATGGAAGCTGTGGCCCATTAGTCCTTTGGACTAATCTCTTCCTTGTATCTTGTTCTCTTCATTCTCCCTTGCTCCTGAAGGGGTGAGACCAGTGGCGTATCTTAGATGGCTGCTCACAGGCTTTTAAGACCCCAGACGTTACTCACCAAGGTAGAATGTAGAACATTTTCTTTATAAACTGTGTTATGCCAGTTGAGCTAGATGTTCCCTGAGACCATGGTCCTCATAGCTAAGGGCATTTTTCGAATCCTCTTTCGAGGTAACTCCCCCTCCTACCTCCCTGGTCTTGGCTCCCCCACCCCTTCCCCTTTGTGCCCTACCTGTGTAAGCGTCCTCTCATCTCAGATGTCTTCAGAGTAGCTGAACAGTTAGCATCATAATTCACACGTGTACACAAGGCTTTCTAGGACTTCAATAACACAGACTGTTGGGGAAGAGCAGGGAGCTGGAAGTAGGTCAAGCCAGGGCTAGAGATTCTCCTGGACTGAAGGACTCATGTCTGCACGGAGAGCTCACAGCCTAACACTTGATGTCCAGAAGCGTTTGGAAAACTTGCGCTGGACCTGGACCAATGTACTAGTCCATATGAGTTCAGTAGTGATTTCCAGGCAATGGCTATATCCACTGAATGAGAATTTGCCAAGTGCCATGTGTCAAGACTCCCTCAGTCGTGCAAATGGTCAACGGGCTCAGCTGCTAACTGGAAGGTTAGGTTTGTGTCTACCCAGAAGCACTTTGGAAGAACGACTTGGTGATCTACTTCTGAAAAACCAGTCACTAAAAATCCTATGGAGCACAGCTCTACTCTGACACACATGGGGTTGACATAAGTCAGAATCGACTCCATGACAAATTTTTTTTTTTAAACCATGTGTCATGCATTGTGCAAGCTACAGGGGTTACTAAGCTAAGTAAAGCATAGTAGCTTTCCTTAAGTTGCTAACTGGATAAATAGATAGAAAGGTGAACGGACATGTGCAAAAATAATAGAGGAGAGTACAATTCAGAAATAGTGTTCGTATCACTGGCCATGGAGATGAATATCATTGGTTCTGTTCAGTCAGTTGCTCTTTTGAGAGTTTAATATGAGGCTTATTAGGCTGTTTTTGAGAAGCATGGTATTTATCGTTTTTGACAATTCAACATATGCATAAATAAATAAAACATATTATTTTATAAATATCTGTTAAGACCTACTAGGAAACCTGGGAATTTATTAAAACTTTGCCATGCTACTTCCTCTAGAACTTTTTATTTAATTTCATCTTGTACGTTTCCTTACCCACACAAATAACTCTGTTATCTTCATTTCTTACATTGTTTAAAGCTCACACCTTTCCATCGTCTCTTAATTATTTACTAAGACACTAAACCAAACCCGTTGCTGTCAAGTTGATTCTGCTCATGGCAACCCCATGTGTTACAGAGTAGAACTACTGCACAGGGTTTTCTTAACTGTAATCTTGACGGAAGCTGATCACCAGGCCTTTTTTCTGCAGCGCATCTGGGTGGGTTAGAATAGTCAACTTTTAGGTTAGTAGATGCAAGCCATTTGTGCCACCCAAGGACATCTACCATCCATTAATTCTCCGTCCAGAATGAAACAAAGATGGCAGATTTCTAAACAGGCAGTATTCAGAAGTGAAAGGGAATCGTGAAGGCAATAAACAATAAACAAAGAATCTAATAACTTTACACTATAACAACTTTCAGCTAGACATTAAAAAGAAAAAAGTAAGACCTTAAGAGCTACATCTGAAAAGGAAGAAATGAAAAATGTAATATACAATTTAGAAAATAACAAGAGAGATCTTAAATGCTTTTATTATTTAAAGAGAGAGAGTAGGGGCTTTAGGATTATTCAGACCTGGATTCAAATCCTAACTCTGCCCCTTACTGAACGGCCTTAAGTCTCTCTGTATGTTCTGTTTCTGTATAAGATGAAATAAAGATGGCTTGCAGTGAGAAATAAATTTATGAAAAGTGTCTAGAATAGTATCTGATATGGGATAGGTACTCAAAAAGTAGTAGCTGCTATTGAAGATTTATTTAAGTGTTACAGTGCTATACCACAGCTATTTAATAAAAATTTAAAAAATCAATATACTAAATATATAAGAGCTTTGAAATGAGCTAAATGTGTCATACCTGTCTTCATCTAAGAAGTGCTTCTATGTTCATTTTTTTTAACTTGATATGAAAGCTTCTGGCAGCTTTTAATTAACCTTCACAGGTTTTATATCATTGGTTATGTGATAAACAAATTATTTGCTAAAATAGTATTCTTGCTTCTTTTGGGGGAACTTGTCTCTATAGAAACAGCTTTGTATGCCACAGTATTATGCATCAAATCTGACTGGCAACAGTTTCAGATGTTTAAAAAAGATTTCAATTTGAAAATGGGCCCATTTGGGTTATTTAGATTCTAAGAACTGAAACTGCTTTGTTAGTTCTGTTTTTTGACTCCGAGAGAGGAGGAGGTATGCGTTCAATTAGCACCTTAGTGTTTCCTTTACCCTTCATTTCAGTATGGGAGATACTTCACGTGCACAGCCTGTGTCAGGTCACATCAAAAGAGTGGGAAACAGTTTCCTGGTTTTTAATTTTCTACCAAAAAAGGAAAGGCACCCATTTTGTTCCGCTCTAATTAGTATAAGAGCTAGTGCATGACTTAGCAAGCAGGCAGATGCTTTGAAGGCGGTGTAGCACAGGTCTTCGTCAACCTTCCCCGTGCAGGACATCCGCGTCTACTATGTCGAAGCAGAAGGAAACAGCTCGGAAGACAATCAGTCGCGCAGAGTCCTAACCCACCTAAGCCAGGTTTTATAAAGGACAAGACAAGATGGTGAGAACCCAGGATTCTCACTGTCTCCCACTTTCTTCTACATCAGGAGCGCTAAGTTGACTATTTTAATTGGAATTTAGAAATTTAAACAATTACTGTAGGGTCAGAAACAAGCTTCCTGAGATTAACTCTAGTTTGCCAATCCCTCCTCTGGAGGAAGCCAGTATGGAATCACGCAGAACTTTCTTGCTCTACTACCAAACCCTTGCTTTTCTGGTAAGGAAACAGAGGTCCAGAGTGGTCCACTATCTTAATCAGGATTACATGACTAATTAATGCTCAGCTTTTCTTTTTTTTTAATTACACACTGAAGTCTTGATCCAAGAATAAATCTGCCCAGTGAAGAGTGAACTTAACCTACAGGTTTAGCTCAAAGGGCCCACACACATATCTAGAGGGGTCTTCACCTCTGCCGCCCAGAGAGCAAAGCCCTGAGTGCTGTGAGTGTGCCGAGCCTCAGTAAGGCCCCCTAGAGTCTCTGTCTGCTCAGATGTTTGATCCGTCTAATTTGTTGAGCATGTCACTCTTGTTAACTGAGCATCTACTTTGTATAAGGCCTATGGAGGTTCAGAGAAGAGTAAATTACTGAAGTTCTACTGTATTCTATAAACCACCACTTGGGGAATCTTTACAAAGTTTAGGTAAACTCCAGGGCTCCTTTTAGGCTAGATACCACAAACTGGAATGCCAGCAGAGGCTCAGCTGACAACAGCTGATGTGGCTGGGTGTAGCACACTTATGGGTGGGATGGCTGTGTGGGGCAGGGGCTTGTTTCCAGCTGGAGAGTGCAGGTCTGTTTTAAAGGAGTGGCTGCTTCTCCTCCAGCCAACTGTGTTCCCCTGCAGAAAGGCAGGCCCAGTATGACCTTACTGAAGATTTCTCCAGAAAAGCCAGGAATCTCAATATTTATGTAAAATCTCTCAAATTTCAACAAGGACTGTACAGGACAAACGTACCCAGCTCCATTTGCGATCTCTCACTTAGCCTGTGTGCATAGCAGCCAGGGAGTAGAGAGCAATGCCCTTTGCAATAATTCTTTTTCATTTCATTTTATACCTTTCCCCTTCCTCCCTCTCTCTCCTTAACCTTTCTTCTCTCCCGGCTCCCTCTGGCCCCAGCCCTGGGTTCAGTACATATTCAGAAGAGAAACTCCTAGTGCCAATTGCTTAAAATACATTACTTTTGTGGTAAGCACCTCACTGTAGATTTTTAGCTTTAAAGAAGGCAATATTTATGCTTTTCTTCTTTCAGGGAAGCGCTCTCTCGATTTTGGTAAACACTTCAAGGCTGAGATACATTGAGAGACTTGTGCAGTGATGTGCAATAAAGAATTCCATTTTGAAGTGAGTGAAGAAAAGCATCAAATGTTACATGAAAGGCACTGCCTGAAGGGTTACATTAGTATTAAAACTGGGTTAAAAATTTTAAAGGGACCAAATGGGACAGCCATTAAAAGACCTGCGTAAGACTGATCTCTCTCTTTTTCTTTCTTTCTTTTAAGAGATAATGTGAATGTCAATGTAATAACTACAGACAATAGTATACTATATTTGAACCATTACCTACTGTGCAGGCATCGGGAACTGAAGACGAAGAATATTAACTGTGGCGAGTACATTAGGAGTCAATTGGAGATGGGAGAAATGGATGGGATCAGAGGAAGAGGACGTTGGGGGTCACCCATAAGTAGAGACAAGAAAAATAGAACCAGCAGACTATCAAACACATGGGATTGAAGGGCAGTATCACATGCATTAAGGATCCCTGGTGGCACAACAGTTAAGCACTCAGCTGCTAATAAGAAGTTTAGCAATTTGAACTCACATAGCGGCTCTGCGGGAGAAAGAACTGGTAATTTGCTCCTGTAAAAATTACAGCCTACAAAACCCTATGGGGCAGTTCTACTCTGTCACACTGTGTTGCTATGAATTGAAATAACTCAACAGCACCTCACAGCAACAATCACATGAATTATTGTAAAAACTGACTTTGGCTAACAAAATAGAAAGGTAAGTGAAATCAGTAGGGGCTGGTGGATATGAAGAATAGATGTATATAAAGGGATTTGGGGTTCTGATACACATATATATAGAGACATGCTGTCATGGATTGAACTGTGTCCCCCCAAAGTGTATGTCAATATGGCTAGGTCACGATTCCCAGTATTGTATGATTGTCTACCATTTTATCATCTGATGTGATTTCCCTATGTATTGTAAACTCTATCACTATGATCTAATAAGATGGATTAGTGGCAGTTATATTAATGAGGTCTACAAGATTAGATAGTGTCTTAAGCCAATCTCTTTTGAGATATAAAAGAGAGAAGCGAGCAGAGAGACTGGTGACCTCTTACCACCAAGAAAGCAGTGCCAGGAGCACAGCGTGTCCTTTGGACCTGAGGTTCCTGAGCTGAGATGCTCCCAGACCCAGGGAAGACTGATGGCAAGGACCTTCCTCCAGAGCTGACAGAGAAAGTCTTCCCCTGGAGCCAGTGCCCTGAATTTGAACTTGTAGCCTACTAGACTGTGAGAAAATAAATTTCGCTTTGCCATCCACTTGTGGTATTTCTGTTACAGCAGCATGAGATAACTAAGACACGTGCAGTGTTGTACTGGAAAATGGCTAACAACCAACACTCCCAGGGGTGGAGGGAGCCCTAATCTGTAGCATTTGTTAATTTCCGTGGTGTAAATACTCCACCCTGACTTGTTTCAAGCCATCAACGTGAAGTCACCAAAAGCAGAGTTGGGAAGAGATGTGCACGATTGGTTCCCAGCAGGGTGGAAGGTAAGGAAGGTGAAATCAACAAGGTCAAAGAAAACTCAAGATCTTGAGGTGCCTCATGTTTGAGGGATGGTGAGATCCAGGAGCGGCTGTACTGAGGGTGACTGAAGGAGACGGAATGCAGAGGTTATGAAGCTGAAGAGGTGAAAACAGATTAGAAAAACAAAACAAACCCATTGCACATGCTGCAAGTGAGGGTGATTGTGATGAAGAATTTGTTGTGAGTAGTTGTTGTTGTTGTCAGATGCCACTGAGTCAGCTCCGACTCCTAGAGACCCCATGTACAGCAGAATGAAACACTGGTCCTGCGCCATCCTCACAATCATTGCTATGTCTGAGCTCATTGTTGTAGTCACTGTGTCAATTCATCTCACTGCGGGGGTCTTCCTCTTTTTCGCCAACCCTCTACTTTGTTAAGCATGATGTCCTTCCCCAGGGACTGGTCCCTTCTGATAACATGTCCAAAGTAAGTGAGAAGTCTCACCATCCTCGCTTCTGAGGAGCATCCAAGCTGTACTTCTTCCAAGACAGATTTGTTCGTTCTTCCGGCAGTCCACAGTATATTCAATATTCTCCGCCAACACCAAAATTCAAAGGCATCAGTCCTTCTTCGGTCTTACTTATTCATTGTCCAGCTTTTGTATGCATATGAGGTGGTTGAAAACACCACAGCTTGAGTCAGGCGCACCTTAGTCCTCAAGGTGACATCTTTGCTTTTTAACACTTTAAGAGGTCTTTTGTGGCAAATTTACCTAATGTAATACATTGTTTGATTTCTTGACTGCTGCTTCCATAGGTATTGATCATGGATCCAAGTAAAACGAAATCCTTGGCAGTTCAATCTTTTCTCTGTTTATCATGATGTTGCTTATTGGTCCAGTTGCAAGGATTTTTTTGTGTGTGTGAGTAGGGTTTGGTTCAATAGTTTCAAAGTGAAGGCAAATTTACATAACACTAAAGGGCAAGTAGGAGTTGGCCATAGGTCAGATGTTCACAACCCAGGGACTGCCTACAGAAGACAAAACTCCTGTCCTCTGTTAATAGTGGAGATAAGGCCTGTACACAGGTAATACAGAGCGCCATGTGACTTGTACAGATAAGGTATGCTATTAGATTAGAAGATGAAGGTCTTAATGTTAATGATAAACCTGTTGCCATCAAGTCGATTCCAACTCATAGCGACTTGCAGTGAGATTAATTACTTTTGTGTGTGAGCTTTCTAGTCATGGTCTTGCAACTGCCACCCAGGTGTTTGGGCGGGACTGTGTGATAGGGTAATTGTGGCATACCAAGAGGATAGGTCAGTTTTGCCTTAAAAGAGAGCCGATTCCAGAGCAGAGAGGAGGATCTTAACCCTCACCGAGGAACAACAGCCAGGAGCAGAAAGTGCATCTTTTGGACCCGGGATCCCTGTGCTGAGAAGCTCCTGGAAGCAGGAGACCCAGAGAGAGAGCACGCTCTAACCCTGAAGACGGTGAGAAGTGGTGGCAGGAGAGACTCGGTGGCAGGAGACGGCGCAGTGGGCTTCCCAGCCCACGAAGAAAGCTGAGTGCATTTGGGGAGAGGCTAGGGCCAGGGAGAGGCATGCCTCTGAGCATGGCTGGGAAGAGGATATCCTGATGGAAGAACTGTATCCTTGAGTGTTCCTGAGCCTGAATTGTGATCTGTTACTTCCCTAATAAGCCCCAGAATCGTGTGTATTGTCTGCGAGTTCTGTGTGACCATTGCAATGAATGATCGAGCCCAGCAGAGAAGTAGAGACTGCTGGGACGGTTGGTGTCAGAGCTGGTAAAGATGGTGGAGAGAGGAGGCTTGTCTGGCCTCCACTTCATGGGAGTCAGCCTTGTGCTGTTGATCTTGGTTCTCCTTCCCCCTTGTGGGGTTAGAGGAGGTCAGACACTGCCCCTATGCCATTTTTACATGACCCTATAGGACAGAGTAGAATTGCCCCATAGGGTTTCTAAGGAGTGGCTGGTGGATTCAAACTACCAGTCTTTTGGTTAGCAGTCGAGGTCTTAACCACCGCACCACCAGGGCTCAATACTGATGATAGATGCCAATTATTTGAGCCCTTATAATGTGCCTAGTACCATGTCAAGTACTTTACCTGCATTCCCATTTAATCTTCAGAAGAGCCCGTTTTACAGATGAGGAAATTGAGTCAGAGACTTGCCAAGGTCACCTGGAACACAGGTGTTTCTAACACCAAAGTCTGTCCCCTAACCACTGTACTAAAGTGTCTCCCCTTAAGAATAATACTGTGATGGGGATAAAAGATAGTATAATCAGAGATTTGGAATTTCTTTTTACAAAATTACTCGGCTTGCATATTCCTAAAAAGTCAATTCACGTTAAAAAAAAAATGTCCCTTGTGCTCCCATGTGACATGTATTTTTAGGAGCTGCTGTTAGCAAGTGTATTTTGGTGTGACTGAGTGGGAGAGTGGGAACAGTTCTGCAGAGCTGTTGAAACCAGAATGCAAGGGCACAGCAGAGATTGTAAACTCTCTGTCATCTAAGGTCTCGGAAAAGCCACAAAGAGATGTGTTCTCCATCTATTATTCTATGTACATTCCCAGATGAATGACTAGTTAAAGGTATTGTTAAAGCATTTTAAATGACCCACTTCCAGCTGCGAACAAAATCATTTACTGTGCCAAGCCAACTGGCATTTCTGAGACTATAAAATCACAAAGGGAGGAGAGCATGAAAACTGCTAAAGCAGAAATGATACACAGTAATGGAGAACGATACAAACGGAGCTTTCTTGTCTGTAGGCAGATGGTCAGCCACTAGGTGGGCCTCAGCGAAACGTCCAGGTTAATTGGCTGCTGGGGTTTTTTTGGCAAGGAAGGTTCGGACTTCAGCTTGGTATGTGAGATCCTGGCTCATTTTTAACTAGTTTCTGTTAATTCTCCTCGACCAGATCTGATGGTTGATCGAAGCAGGCAATGGAAAGCAGAAAGCTACCTTTACCTTTAAATGCTTCCCTGAAAATAACGACATTAAAAGTAATTAAGGAGCGGATTTCCTCCCCGTCTTGTCTCTCCTGCATGTACAATTATCCGCAGACATAAAATTGCCTGCTTTGATAATTATACCCTCCAAATGAGGGGGCAAGTGGCTAATTATGCCCACATGTGGCCGATTGCACTCTCCATTAGCCAATTATGTGCACAATTATTTGTGCACATAAATAATTGCACTCATGGAAAATAGCGGCCCTCCTTTCAAATCCTCCTGCTTGAAGTTGCTGATGGAGTAATCGTCACACGAAACGTACTTGGAGGAGAGTAACAGAGTATCAGATATCAGGAAATGGATAAGTAACCAGAGCTTGCAGATGTGCGCTGCCGCAAATGGCGATAGGAGCCAAAGAGACGAGGAAGGATCCCAGGATGGAACGGGCCAGGCTCTGAGTTAGGAAGCCTGCTTCTGAGACTGGCTGGGCAGCTCACAGGCTGTGACCTTGGGCAGGTCATTAACCTTCCTTCAGTTCTACTGGTTCTGCATACTCAGGATGATGATGCCTAATTCACAGCACTACTGTGGGATGGATCAGGCCGTTCAAAGGGATTTCAGTCTCCTTCCGATAAAAAACCAAACTCATTGCCATCTAGCCAATTCTAACTCATGGTGACCCCCTATGTTACAGAGTGGACCTGCTCCATAGGATTTTCTTGGCTGTAATCTTTACGAGGAGCCTGGTGGTACAGTGGTTAAGAGCTACAGCTGCTAACCAAAAGACAGGCAGTTCTAATCCACCAGCCGCTCCTTGGAAACCCTGTAAGGCAGTTCTACTCTGTCCTATAGGATTGCTAGGAGTCAGAATCAACTCGACAGCAATGGGTTTGGTTTTGGCTTGGAATCTTTATGGAAGCAGATTGCCAGGCCTTTCTTCTGCAGCCCTGCTGGGTGGGTTCTAACCGCCTACCTTTAGGTTAGCAGCCTGATTGCAAACTGCTAGTGCCACCCAGGCTCCTTCAGACCAAAGGACTACGTAAATACACAGCACTATTATGTTGATTGGCACATGTCCAATCGTGGAGGAAAGATCACGACCCTGCCTAGTGAAGCAGGACCACCGGTTTGGAGTGAGGGGAGGTGTGATAAGGACCAGATGCTTGTTGCCCTGATACTTGTGTTTCTACTGGTGGTCATAGAGAATTCATTCAACAAATATCCACTGAGCTCTTACACTGTCCTGGGTGTTTGGACAATTGATGAAAACACTCGGCCCTGTCCCAGAAGGTCACAGGCACATTCTAGCTATACCCACCTCATGAGGTTGTTGTAACGATCAAATTAGTAAGTACATGGATTGTTGTTGTTGGTTGCTGTTGAGTCAGCTCTGACTCATGGTGACCCCATGTTCCACAAAACAAAAGGTTGCCTGGTCCTGCACCATCTTCACGGATCGTTGTTATGAGCAAGTCCGTTGTTGGGCCTCAGGGTATTTTGATTGCCTTCCAACCTAGAAAAGCCCTAGTGGCACAGTGGTTAAGAGTTCAGCTGTTAACCAAAAAAGCTCGTGGTTCAAATCCACCAGCCACTCCTTGGAAACCCCATGGGGCAATTCTACTCTGTCCTGTAGGGTCACTATGAGTCGGAATTGACTTGACAGCAATGGGTTTGGTGTTTTTGGTCCTACCTAGAGGGCTCATTTTCCACTACTATATTGGGCAATATTCTGTTTCGATTCATAGGATTTTCATCAGTTAATTTTTGGAAGTAGATCACCAGGTCTTTCTTCCTAGTCTGTTTTCGTCTGGAAGCTCTGCTGAAACCTGTCCACCATGATAGTATTTGAAATAGTGGTGGCTTAGCTTCCAGCAACATGAAAGCCACCACAGTACAACAAACGGACAGACGGATGGTGGAAATAGAAGTATTTAAAATGATGACTACCACAGAGAAAGCACTGTTTGTTTACCATTATTTTTATTATTTGACTAAAAATAGACCAAAAAAAGTCCACTATCGAAAAGCTATACCCTTAGTTCTTGAACTTTAGTATGTCTAAAGATCTCATGGGTAAATTATCAAAGAAAGCAAACTCCTGGGATCCATGCCCGAAGATTGGGTTCAAGTCCAGGAATCCGCACTTTAAACAAGTACCTCTTTCCCCCTCCCTCTGCCATGTGATTCTGATACACTTGAGCTGAGGACCAGACTTTGAGAAACAGACCCACAACAATAAATTGGTGACCTCTCCCATATAGAAGTGCTCCTGACTGCATCTCATTTCTTACCTAGCATAACTAACACTAAAGAAGGAGATTTGTCAAAGGTCTTCTGCTGGGACTGCTGCTCTTGTTAGTTGGGGGCGGTGCGAATGGTTAAGCAGTCAATTACTAACTGAGAGGTTGGTGGTGAAAATCTACCCAGAGGCACCTTGGAAGAAAGGCCTGGCGATCTACTTCCAAAAGGTCACCGCCATTGAAAATCCTATGGAGTACAGTTCTACTCTGAAACACATGGGTTTGCCATGAGTTGGAATTGACCTGACAGCAACTGATCTGGTGTTTTGCTTGTTTGTTCCTTTCGTCCTGGGCAGTGAGGACCCTGAGTTGCAACAGCCGTCTCCTCCGAAGCAGGACCGTCTCTACATTGTCTCGGTCAGATGTGGATCTTGTTTGGACACTTAGCAGCCTCTTTCTCTAACTCTTCTGTATTTTTAGGAAACAAAGCTTTTGGAACATTCGCATTTTTATGCTGAGATGAGTTCCATTTCTCTAATTCTGTAAACAAGAAAACAAAATCATGAACATCTGCACTCCAGGGAGCCAGATATCAAAGCGAAGCCCTCCTAGCTCCAGGTGGCCCACAGCCATGGACATGGAGGCGGGCTTTGGCCACAGTACAAAAATATCGATCTTTTGTTGGATGCTCTGCATTTTCCAGAAAAAAATTGGTTCTGCCTGCTGTGTTTCAATGTTTAAAGTAAACAGTTCTTCAAAATGCTAGGTTTTTACCTTTGCTTCCTTAAATAGAAACATTCTAATAATTGCTAAAATAAAAACTGCTTCTGGGTCAAAAAGGGACTCAGTGCACAATCGTTACCATACACACTTCTCCTTAGGTGATGAGCAGACGGATGGCTTTAACACATCCCAGCGTCCAAATGCTAACAGCAATTGCTGAAAAGATACCATGGATACCGGACACTTCCAGACTATTTTGTTGGCATAAAAAGAAATATTGATCACATATAATAAAAATTGTTCTACTTCAATCCTACTGAAAAAAGAAATTTGCTTTCCCCAGATCTACACCCTTATCTTCATCAAGACAACCCATTGCTGTTGAGTCAATTCCGACTCACAGTGACTCTATAGGACAGAGGACAGCTGCCCCGTAGGGTTCCCAAGGCTGTAAATCTTTACGGAAGCAGACTGCTGCATCTTTCTCCCACGGAGCGCCTGATGGGTTCGAATCGCTGACCTTTCAGCTAGCAACAGAACACTTAAACACTGAGCCACCAGGGCTTCTTTCATAAGGATCCAAACCAAAACCCCACTACCATCGAGTCGATTCCGATTCATAGCAACCCTGTAGGACGGAGTAGAAATGCTGCATAGGGTTTCCAAGGCTGTAAATCTTTACGGAAGCAGACTGCCACATCTTTCTCCCACAGAGCGGCTGGTGGGTTTGAACCAATGACCTTTTGGTTCGCAGCCGAGCACTTAACTACTTCGCCACCAGGGCTCCTTCATAAGGACAAGTTCCCCTAAATACCACTAGCACCGTTAACATGTGCTATACTGTACTTTATAATGTATTCGCACAGATCTTATAAACTCTTCGGAAGAGCAGAGATAGGAAAGGTCAGCTGCTCCCCATGTGACACCTAAATCCTTTACGTTGCATCCCTAAGAATGGCCTCTAGCCTCTGCTGGGGTTGGGTGGGGGGCAGGCTTTGTGGCCAACAGCAGGACTCAGTCTTCAGTGCTCTGTGGTCAATATTTTATCCACGGCTTTCAGATGAGAACATTGGTGGCATGCCTCTCTGAAAAGAGCTCCTCAGGCTCGAGCGAGAGGCTGAATCTAACAAGATGAAATGGGAGAAGGATCATGAAGCCAAATCCTGGGCCCAGAGACTGCAGCATCACGCTTTTGCGAATTAAGCAGACGAGTTTTAGTCGGTGCGACCTCTCTGCCTGCCATAGCAGTCCATTCCATTAGCAGCTCCAGCTGTTGTTGCAAAGTCCTTCTGCATATGACCTTCACGCACCTTCAGTCCATCCTGGGTGGCGCAAATGGTTAATGATTGACTACTAAACGAAAGGTTGGCTGTTCAATCCCACCCAGAGGCACCTCGAAAGAAAAGCATGGCAACCTGCTTCTGAAAGGTCACAGCCTTGAAAACTCTACGGAAGGCATGGAGTCACCATGAGTTGGAATTGATTCAATGGGAACAGTTTTTTGATATATATAGATGTACATACATATATATGTATATGCATGCACACACACACACACATATATATACTTAATCCATTCTTGTCGTGGTCTGGGAGGGCTTGCATGACCTGGCTCCTCTTACTGCTGCCACTTTATCTCATGACCCTTGCCTCCAGGGTACCACACTCTAGCCACACTGGCCTTTTCTCTCTTCCTTAACATCATGCCTTTCCTGCCTCCAACCCTTTACACTTGCTCTCCCTCTCCCTGGAAGACACCTCCATCTATTCACAGAGCTGGCTTCTCATCTTCCCGCCTCAGCTCAGATATCTTCTCCTCACCCTGCCTCAAGTGACTCTCCCTTCACTGTTTTCACCCTGTTTATTTCCTTCCTACCACTCACCATAATTTATGTGTATTTTATTTTAATTTCTTAACTGTATTACTTGTTCGTTCGTTGGCCAGCTCTCCATGTCTCCCTTGATCACTGTAAGCCTTCATAAATTGGTAACTTAAACTTGGTTAATATTTATTGGCCATGTTCCTCCAGATATAATTTTTGGTCCATCCTGAGTTGAGAGATTTATTTGCGTTGTATTATGGCATGAAAAGAACGAGAATATTTGTTCACCTCTTCTTAACTAGAGATGTATTGAAATGACTCAAAATAGACATTTTGGGTGCTATTTTGTGCCATAAGAAGTCCCTGGGTGGCAAACAGTTAATGCACTTGGCTGCTAACTGAAAGGTTGGAGGTTTGAGTCTACCCAGAGGTGCCTCAGAAGAAAGGCCTGGTGATTTACTTCCGAAAAATCAGCCATTGAAAACCTATGGAGCACAGTTCTACTCTGACACACATGGGTTTGTCATGAGCTGGCGTCGACTCGACGGCAACTGGTAACTAGTACTATATGCTATGACGAAGCAGCTTGACATTCCTAAATATCCAACTCTGCCAGCCCACCCTCCCAGCTTGCACTTGTCAGGCTACGGGTCCCATTTGGACTGTGGTCTCTGAAGCCATGTGGCTCTCCAGGTTGGCCGTGTGGGTTATTCTTCAACAGCCCTAGGGTTCACCCATTCACCTTTAATGCCTCTTACAGTAGCCTGTTCAATCCCGACTTGACCAGTCAGCCAGAGCTGTCAGGAGCCGAGGGTGCAACTGGCGGCTGCTATGAGCTCCTTTCACAAAAACTGCCAAATAGCCATCAGACAGTGTTAATGACTTTTGATTTAGGTTTGAACGGAGCAGTCCCTTGGGCCACTTACTGTGCTACATCATCCTCTTTGGAAAATGCTCTTCAAGTCACAGCCGAGCAGACTGAAGAAATGAAAAGCCCACAAAGGAAAAGCCCGACTTCTCAGAACGCGGGGTTTAGGTGTGGAACTGGGTTGTGAGAGGATGCTTAACTTTTCTCTATACCATTGCAGGCAGTGCGGACTTACTCCCTTCCCCCCCCCTCCCCCCGTCTGCCTACCTCTCTCTCTGTCTCTCATTCACACCTGTGCACACACACACACACACACACACCCCTATTCACTGCCAACAGTAATAGAGTTGCTTCTTTACCTCTTGGAAAGAAACCTCAGTTTGATGGAAACCGTGCCGACTAACCTTGCTCTTAATCATGGAGACAATGCTTTATGCTTTTATCTTTGTAGAGCTGGAAGACCTGGCAGAAACAGGCCTCTAAAGGAAATAAAATAGAAAGGTTCCTGCCAAGGGTTGCCAAATCTGCAGTCTTCTATGCCCTCCCCCACACTTATCGTTTCTGAGGGATATGGGAGCCATCTTCCAGGAGGCTGAGCGATGGGCACCCACGAGCAGAGGTGCATGAAGGAAAGATGGGTGAGGGAATGTGTGTAGAGGTCAGCAGGAATAGGAGCGATACATAGGATTAGGATAGGCTGACCACAAAATAAAGGATCTATCCTCTAGGAACCACTCTATCCCTTTGGTAACTGCTCTGAAATTATAATTTGGCAAAAGTTCAAAAGGGCCGCAGCCATCTAAGATGCATCAATTGGTCCCAACCACCTGGAGTAAAGGAGAATGAAGAACACCAAAGACACAAGGAAAGTAGGAGCCCAAGAGACAGAAAGGGCCACATAAACCGGAGACTTCCTCAGCCTGAGACCAGAAGAACTAGATGGTACCTGGCTACCACCAATGATTGCCCAGAGGGTCCCGGATGGAACAGCAGAAAGGTGGGTGCAGAACTCAAATTCTAGTAAGAAGATCAGACTTAATGGTCTGACCGAGACTGGAGGAACCCCGGAAAGCATGGCCCCTGAATTCTCTATCAGCCCAGAACTAAAACAATTTCTGAGGCCAACTCTTCAGACAGGGATTGGACTGGACCATGTGACATAAAGTGATACTCGTGAGGAGTGTGCCTCTTAGCTCAAGTAGATACAAGAGACTAAGCAGGCAGCTTCTGTCTGGAGGTGAGACGGGAAGGCAGAGAGGGTTAGGAGCTGGTTGAATGGACATGGGGAATCAGATATGGGAAGGAGGAGTGTGCTGTCGCAGTACGGGGAGAGCAATTAGGGTCACATAACAATGTACGTATAAATTTTTGTATGGAAGACTAATCTGAAATGTAAACTTCATTTAAACTACAACAATAGAATTAAAAAAAAGCTCAAAAGGGCCTATTGCAGGTGCTAGAGAAAATTCCTAAGGCTGACACATTTATTCCTGTCTAGACACATGAGAATGTACCTGGCCATACTGGTCAACATTCTTGCTCTGACAATGGTTAAGGGAAGGGCTGGAGGTTGGGCTATATTCCAAGAATTACAGTGGAAGGTAACATCTGCTAAGTGTTCACTTTGTGCTGAGGGCTGTGCTAAGTACATTACTGTATTATCACATCCAGTCCTTATATTACCAGAAGGGAGTGGGCATGAAGCAAAAAATAATAAGGACATACTCGACTAGCTGCCCTCATGGGCCACTGCAAACACAGTAATGGAAGTTCTCTTCTGCCTGTCTTAATCCTAGGTGCTGCTTCTATGCCTGCTGTGTTACTTGTAGAGGAGAGAGAAAGTAATAATAAGGTAACATGGTGCTAGTCAAGATAGTGATCAAACGTGGGGCTCGCTGAGGAGTGGACTAAAAATTCCAGCTTCTCCACCATCCAGGAGTGAAGACTGCCTGGCACGGGGGCAAACCTTCTGGTTCAAGGAAAAACTGGGTAAAGGCCACTGTTTGTTACATAAATGCTGTGTGAGCAGATACCTTAAGAAAAGTGTGAAGGGATCTTTGTGTTTTCTGGGACTCAAAAAGCTGCCTCACTCTTTGCATGAAGAGTGGCCAGGTAAAGATCATCCAGGTCAAAGGGCGGCAGATATTGAAATGAAATCCCACACGTGGAGCTCACATACCCCTGACTCTCTGTCACTGAGCCTCGATCAGTGAGTCTCAAACAACAGTGTGTCTAAGAAACATACTTTTTTTTTTTTTTAAACAGTACTTTAGATGAAGGTTTACCGAGCAAATTAGTTTCTCATTAAACAATACGCATACTGTTTTGTGACATTGGTTGCCAACCCCACCACATGTCAACACTCTCCCCTTCTCGACCTTGGGTTCCCCGTTACCAACTTTCCTGTCCCCTCCTGCCTTCTCGTCCTTGCCCCTGGGCTGGTGTGCACATTTATTCTCACTTTGTTTTATGGGCCTGTCTAATCTTTGGCTGAAGGGTGAACCTCAGGAGTGACTTCACTACTGAGTTAAAAGGGTGTCCGGGGGCCATTGTTTCAGGGTTTCTCCAGTTTCTGTCAGACCAGTAAGTCTGGTCTTTTTTTTTTTTTTTTTTTTTTTGTGAGTGAGAATTTCATTCTACATTTTTCTCCTGCTCTGTCCAGGACACTCTATCGTGATCCCTGTCAGAGCAGTCAGTGGTGGTGGCCAGGCACCACCTAGTTGTGTTGGACTCAGTCTGGTAGAGGCTGTGGTGGTTGTGGTCCATTAGTCCTTTGAACTAATCTTTCCCTTGTGTCTTTGGTTTTCTTCATTCTCCCTTGCTCTAAACAAGGTGGGACAAGTGGTGTATCTTAGATGGAGGGTCACAAGCTTTTAAGACCCCAGACACTACTCATCAAAGTAGGATATAGAATAATTTCTTTATAAACTATGTTATACCAGTTGAGCTAAATGTCCCCTGAGACCCTGGTCCCCAGCCCTTAGGCCAGTAATTCGGTCCCTCAGGGAGTTTGGATGTGTCTACAAAGCTTCCGTGACCTTGCCTTGGTCAGGTTGACAGTCTTTTATTGTAAATTCAGGTTCCTAGGCCCAATTCCTGAAGGGTCTGATACAATAGATCTAGAAATCTAGGAGTGTATAAGAAGCAACCCACGTGATTCTGATGCGCTTGAAAAACACAGCTGTAACTAATAGAGTCATTAAGCGTTTTTAAGCAGAGTAGAAACCAGATGAGGTCTATGTAGGAGCAGAGAACACTTGATTGGAAGTGGAAGCAGCTAGTTGGCCTTAAAAGACTATAAAACAGCAGCAACAACTGTAACATTTGAGGGCTGATGACGGACCAAGGAACGCGCTAGGCACGCAGAGTACGTTAGATGGAATGGGTGGTTATTAGGTGCAGTAGAGTCGATTTCTGACTCATAGCAACCCTGCATGACAGAGTAGAACGGCCCTATAGGGTTTTCTTGGCTGTACTCTTTACAGGAGCAGATTGCCAGGTCTCTTTCCCACAGAGCAACTGGGTGGTTTTGAATTGCCAACCTTTCAATTAGCAGCTGAGCTCTTAACCATTTCGCCACCAGCCTGAACTAATTCAGTGTCAGTGGGGCGAAAGGAGGGGCCAAAATGGAGAGAGATTTTTACCAAAGCCTGGAAACTCACTCTTTCTACTAAATTCAGATTCAATGCTGCACCTACAGATGTGCCTTCAGGCGCTTCCTGGGCCTACAGGGACTGGCCTAAAAACATCTGTTGCTGAGTTGATTCCAACTCATAGCAAACCTATAGGACAGAGTATAATTGCCCCATAGGGTTTCCAAGGCAGTACTCTTGCAACAGGCTTTTTTTTTTTTTTTAAATCTTCACGGAAGCAGACTGCTACAGCGTCCTTCTTCAGAGCTGCTGGTAGGTTTGAACTGCTAACCTTCCTGTTAGCAGCTGAGTGCTTAACCACTGTGCCCCCGGGGCTCCTTAGGGACTGGCCCAGGCTTCTAATAAATGGGGAAACTTCCCAGCACAGTAAAGGCTGGACACTGGAACTCCTGAATGTTGCTTGGGCTGTCTGGTAACACTGGACAGCTGAACCATAAAAACAAACAAACAAACAACCCAAGTTCCTCAGCTCATAAGGCTGCTCATCATGTGGAAGGGGTAAAGCACCTAAAATACATTATCACTATTTCTGTCATCTGAGGAATGGCCACTCCTGGGAGATACAGTAAGTTGATGTACCACCCTTGAACAGGGCAAAATGAATACTTACCGGGAGTACTGGGTATTTTACAAGCAAGACAAAGGGAGGAAGAATGGAATAGTGGGGGTAGGGCACCAACTTCAAATAGATTTCCCCAAATCATATATTGCCATAGAAGATAATTAAATTATCATGTTAATTGAATAAGCACTCATGGGGCCGTTATTAGTTGAAAATGAATTGCCTCCTAATTGGTAGGGTGCAAATACGATACATCAAACTTAGGCTATTTTAGTAAAACATCAATTTTCAGAAGCTATAGGTCAGATTTGATAAGCCATAAAGCACAAATGCCAACTCCTACTTTTCCATGGTAACGGGAAGTGGAAATGAGTCATTCAAACCAATAATTTCATTTTAGGCGGTAGTTTGACTCCCCTACCCCTCCCAACCTTTTACCTAAGCTGTCACCAAGTAATCAGGCAGGTTGGCTTGAGTTTCATTGTTCTGTGTTCACTGCTTTCCCTGGCCCTCACGTGCAGAGACTTCGTCTGTTAAAGAGCGGTGGTGTAGCAGGGGTATCCTGAGCTGGGATTCCCAGGGTCTAGGTTCTGCTTCTCCCTATACTCTTAAGCGTGGGAATGATCTTTGGCGAGTCGCCTAAGGTTTGTGCAGAGCCAAACTAAGATGAAGTTGGTAATCTCGTCTCTCCATTTCGAGCCCACGCTGAGAAAAAGATGACATGACTATAGTTACCTGAGAACCTCACGGAAACACGTCTTATAAATATTATAATTAGTGTTAAATATTGCTTCAGCACGGCTTTTCCAACTATAAATATCAGCTGAGTAAAAGAAGTCGGTTTTCCCTGAAGTAAAATTGAAACTTGAAAACGCAAGTTTGGGGAGCTTATTTTGCAATATATGAGCCCAGAGATTCCTCAGTACATACAGAATTTTTCCCTACAGGGACTACTGACAACAGAATTTGACTTAACGTTTTTATTTCTAAAAATTTCCAGAGCCTTGGTTATAAACCCCCGTGACAGGTGTCTTAAATCTTTCCATCTAGTGGTTTTGGTGGCAATTAAATTTTCTGCATAATATCAATCCGTACGAAATCTCAGAACTACCACGTTATATCAACTGCTTAAAGGAAAAATATGTACGTTTATAAATATATACACAATATTATGTTATGCCTGGTTAGTTTTGAGGTTAGAATAAACTATTGCAATGTGTTGTAGTGAGCACGGAACTAGGAGTCAGGACACCTGTTTCCCAGGAAGCAATTAACAAGCAGTATGGTGCTGCTCGGAGCCCTGGTGGTGCTGTGGTTAAGAGCTTGGCTGCTAACCAAAAGGTCAGCGGTTTGAATCCACCAGCCACTTCTTGGAAACATTATGGAGCAGTTCTACTCTGTCCTGTAGGGTCGCTATGAGTTTGAATCAATGTGATGACAATGGGGTATAGTGCTGCTCAGAGTCCCTGCGTAGTGCAAATGGTTAATGCGCTCAGCTACTAACCAAAGAAAGGTTGCAGGTTTGAGTCCACCCAAAGGCACCTCACAAGAAAGGCCTGGTTATCTACTTGCAAAACATCAGCCACTGAAAACTTCACAGAGCACAGTTCTATTCTGACACAGAAGGGGCTGTCATCAGTCAGAGTTGACTCAAAGGCAACTGGTACTGGTATGGCGTAGCTCAAGGCTGTTCAAAGTGTGGTGCCTAGACAGGCATCGTGGGCACTCGCAGGGAGCCTGTTAGAAATTCAGATTTGTTGGCCCCACACTGTTGTTGTGTGCCGTCAAGTCCATTCCGACTCATAGCAAAACCCTATAGGACAGAATAGAACTGCCTCATAGGGTTTCCCAGGCTGTAATCTTCACAGGAGCAGGTTGCCAGGTCTTTTCTCCCATGGAGCTACTGGTGGGTTCGAACTGCTGAACTTTCAGTTAGCAGCCGAGTGCCTAACCATTGTGCCACTGGAGTTCCTTGAAGCCTCACCCTAGACCTACTGAATTCCAGTCTCTGGGTGTGAGGCCCTGAAATCTGTATTTTAGCATGTTCTTCCGTGATTCTGATGTGGTCTAAAGTTTGAGAAGCACAGTGCGGTTGATCTGGCCTTAGATTTGGAGAAATGGCATAATCTCACCTGGTTCCGTTTCCTCATATGTAAAATGGGCTGATGAGGATGCTGTGAGGATTAGCACCATGTCAATGTCTCGTCCCCACTTGACATTTGAGAAATGGCAGTTTCCTTGTTTCTCTGCTCGGCCACATACTAGCTGGTTGACTGTGAGCAAGTAATTTAGCTGCTCTCAGTTTAATTTCTTTGTGGGTAAAATGAGGAAAATATCTGTTGTAGTTAGTTTATGAGCTGGGTATGAAAATCAGGTGAAATTACGTGAATGAAAACCCTTTGTGTGGTATAAAAGGAGTAGACACATACAAGGGATTAATGGAATTAGACCAATGGTTTTAAGCATCAGATGGGTAGTCAGCTGAACCCTGTTCTGTGGCCACATAGGAACGATGAAGAATATGCACATTGGAAGCAGAAGTATCACCTGGGCTAGGTGATGTGCTCACAGAGGTGGGCAGGCCAGTGATGTGCTATTGCTGGCTTGTACTGGTTTTATGAGGACTGAATATTAAATTTTCAGGAATTTTTGTGAACCGGTGGTTAAAAGCAGTCATTATTAAAAATTAAATTATATAAAGAAACTTACAATTAAATTAAATAAAGTTAAAAACAAAGGTAATAAATACTCCAAACTCATTTCTTTCTAATTATTTTTATAGTATCTATGTTCTTGGGGTTATTTATTGTATCAGTACGGTAAAATTACTGTGTATCTCTTCCCAGTTCCGCTTATAGTGACATCAGGTTAGTAGCTTGAAATTGGCCATGATGGAAGTATTTACATCTATGGTGATCAACCAGTGCTACAAATCCAGGTGTTTTGGGGAGGTGAGGAGCTGCCTGTTAAACATTTGCCAACACACCACTGCTCTTACTTTGTTAATTTACCACCGTCCAGGTTTTGACTCCACCATTAGAAACCCAGATTTGCCAGCATGCGAGAACAGAGCCATTGTTCTGGGAAGGACTCACATTACCCAAGCACAGAGACTGATGTATACCATCAAATATCAATTTGTAATTTACAGTGAGAAGGAAAGTTGCCCCAGGGCATATCACAGTAGAAGGAAGCAGAGCTAGTTATACATTTTGAATATTTAATGACACTAGTCTAAGGCGACGGAGAATATCCATCTCTACAACTGAGATAGCAGCTGCCTTAAGGAAGGGGCAGGCTGCGTTCTTGGGCAGGGCACACTCTCCCTTGGCCAATGCTACTTAGATGGCACCATCCTTCTTGCCCAGGTGTGACCATGGCTGACCCTGTCTTTCTACCCTACTGATGGGCTTATCCTGACACATGGCAATGGCTCTAGGCAGGTCTTAGTCAAAGCCTGGCAACCCTTCTTTATCATTAAGGCAGTGTTTTTTCCAAAGAGAAGTTTATGGGCCATAGACATCAGGATCATTTGGATGTATCTTAAAAATACAGATGCTTAGGCCTTCCCCAGATTTACCAAATCAGAATCTCTGTGGATGGGGCCCAGGAATATGTATTTTTAACAAGCTTCTAGGTGATTCCTATGCACACCACAGTGTGAGGACCACTGCTTGAAGGTTTCTTTGCATATCTTTTCTCAGTACCTACAAACATCGAGTTCTTGATTTAACTCCCAGGGCACCATATTTCTAAGCTCCTGAGGGCACCACTCACAACATTAGTCACAAGGGAGACTGCGCCGGATAGTGGAGTTCTATTAGTACAAATCTGTCGCTATTAAAAAGGAGCGCTGGTGGGTGCAGTGGTTAAGTGCTGGGCTACTCACTGAAAGGTCTGCCATTCAAACACACCAGCGGCTCCACAGGAGAAAAGACCTAGTGATCTGCTTCTTTAAAGGTTTCAGCCTAGGAACCTCACCCTGTGGAACAGTTCTACTCTGCCCTGTAGGGTCACTATGACTTCTGCTCTGTCCTAGACGGTCACTATGACTTGGAATCGACTTGACGGCACCCAACAACAGCATCCCTATTAAAGAAAACTAAGTTCTAACCCTGACAACTCTGGGCCAGTAGGCAGCTTTTCAGACCCTTTCATGAAGAGATCACCCAATATCATTACCTCTGGTGACAGAAGGAGAGGCACAGGAATGGCATTTGCTTTACATGAAATCTCAAGGTGCGTAGGTTTTTCTATCATCTCTAAGAAGCAAAGGGAACATAGTTTCATGAGTAGAAACTGGCACGTTATCAGAGTGAGAATCATTCTAGCTCAGTGGTCCTCAGTGTGGGATGACTTTGCTCCACAGGGAAGAGTTGGCAATGTCTGGAGACATTTTTGATTGCCATGACTGTGGGTGGGGGTAGGTGTAGTGCTACTGGCATCTACTGGGTAGAAGCCAGGGATGCTGCTAAACATCCTACAAAGCACAGAGCAGCCCCCTGCAGCAAAGAACTATCCAGCTGCAACTGTCAGCAGTGCTGAGGTGGAGAAACCTTGTTCTAGCTTCCTTTTCGCTTTTACATTCTACTAGGTTGTTGTCCTTTCAGCGTTAGGATTCATCCAACAGTCTTTTGCCCGGGAAATTTCTGGAGAATTTTTAAAGCACTAAATCATTTTCATGTCACAAGAAAAGAATAAATTCACATGAAAGGATGGGTCATTTTGCTTAATGACATTTTTTGCCTTTCACATGGCAGGAGTTCAATAAATACATTTTTTAATTAAATAGGTGAATAGATAAAAACGTTAATTTTACATGTGTTTTAATAAATAACAGGAAAATGGCTTAATATATGCGTTATATATAAAATTATATATGTATATGTATATATAAAACAAACTTGTTCTTGTATTTGTCTTGAGTGGATCCTCAAATGCAGGCTAGCGTGCTTTTCCCTTTGAATGGATCCAATAGCAATGTTCCTTTAAAAAGAAAAGAAAGTGGGTATAGTTTGCTAAGAGTGTAATACTAATAAAAGCCAGCACCGAATCCAACCCTCCAGATCAATTTAAAAAATTCAGAGAATGTCAGAAAAGCATGCGGTTTCAAGGCTACTGTGTAAGACCTACAGAAACTTGGAAAATACTACTTTGGCTGGAAAGAAAGTATGAGTTCCCTGTATGCCTTTAAATTAGAATGACGTCTAAAACCAGTTAATTACAAAAACATCTAGTTCAACAGGTTTTTGTATTTGTTTCCTGTACCCCCTAACATTTGGTTAATAATCCTTAAAGAAGTAACAAAGAAGAGGAAGCTCTGAACCAAATTTGCTTGATTGTACACAGCCAAGTCAAATGATATTTTCTACTGGCGAAGTCGGTACTTCCGTAGTTTACTAGCCACCAAGAGATGGGACTAGAAGGAGAGGTACAATCCCAGGTTTGGTTTCGTTATAGAAAGTAACAATAGTAGTGAGTGATTAAGGAAAAGCAGCGGAGAAGTTAAAAGAAGCACTAGATATAACGGATCCTGGTCATCATCATAGCATAAAATCACGTAAAAACGGCTTGGGGACAGTGTCTGACCTCCTCTAACTGCACAAGGAGGAAGGGGAGTCAAGATCAATAGCCCAGGGCTGATTCCTGTGAGGGCTGGGTCAGACATGCCTCCTTTCTCTGCCATCTTTACCAACTCTGATACCAACTGTCCCTCCCACAGCACTCTACTTCTCTGCTGGATTTGATAATTCATTGCAATGGCCACACAGAACTCACAAACCATACTGACGATTACGGGGTTTATTAGAGAAGTAACAGGGTATAATTCAGGCTCAGGAACACTCAAGGATACAGTTCTTTCATCAGGACAGCCTCTTCCCAGCCGTGCTCACAGGCACACCTCTCCCTGGCCCTATGCCTCTTCCCAAAGGCATTCAGCTTTCTCTCTCTGTGGGCTGGGAAGCCCAGCGTGCCATCCCCTGCCACTGCTCCTCTCTCTCTCTCTTTCCCTCTCCCTCCCTCTCTCCTTCCTCTTTTCCCCTTAAAGGACACATCCAGCTCCTAGCTGTTCTTCCTTGTGGTGGTGGGCTCTTCTCCCACCATCACCTGGGTGGGAGTTGCAAGACCACGGCTAGAAAGGCCACACAAAGATAATCGATCGCATCTCAATTAAGGACTCTTAGAATTTTACAATTGGTATCATTGAAAATTTGAAAACCTGATTTTCTTTTCTCAGAAGGGAAAACAGGTGGCAAGAGAGGCTAAGTAACTTGTTGAGGAGCACAGGCCACCCTAAAATGCAAACTCCTTAGCATAGCAAAGAAGGCCTTTGATCTCCTCAGTCAGAGTTAACTAGTATTTTCTGGGTCCTATTTCTGCCTCTGTTTAGCACTTTTGCCAGCCTGACTACTTTGGAGTTGTTTAAATTTCGTCCCTCCGATTGTACCCTAATTTCTTCATTCATCCTCATACTTTCTCCAATGCTTTGGACGCAATAAATTTTGGTCAAACAAAAATGAGTGAACCGAGGTTTCCTGATTACAGTCTAGCGCACTTTCATATTGTCAGCTTCCTGGGAACCAGGATAGCATGTGATTTGCCTTACTTATTTTTTTGCTCAATGATTTTTCCTACCTACTGTTGTTTTTAGTTGCCATCAGTCAGCTCTGACTCAGGATGACCTTTTATATATCAGACAAAACGTTGCCAAGTCCTACGCCATCTTCAAGATCATTGGTATGTTCAAGTCCATTGTTGTGTAGTGCCTTCCAACCTTGGGGCCTCATCTTCCATCACTATATCGGATAATATTCTGTTGTGATGCATAAGGTTCTCATTGGCTAATCTTTTGAAGAAGATTACCAGGTCTGTCTTCCCAGTCTGTCTTAATCTGGAAGCTCTACTGAAACATATTCACATGGGTGACCCTGCTGGTATTTGAAATACCGATGGCATAGCTTCCAGCATCATAGCAACATGCGAGCCACCACAGTATGACAAACTGACAGACCGGTAGTGGTCTATATATTTCCACATATACATGCTCCATAACTGTTATTAAAATGTATTCCACTCAGATACAATGCTACATCTGAGCTCTTGTGACTAGATTTCTTAAATATCTCATAGTGATCTCTATACATTAAGTTTTTTTGAATTTTAAAACGTAACTGAAACAGACTTGAGGCTGTGTAAGGCCCCCAAAATGCAATTTTGTTCAGTTTAACTTTTCTTGTTTGTTCTTTTTAACAACTTTTTTCTTATTATAATAGTAATTCACAGTCATTGTAGAAATCTTAGAAAGTAGTAGAAAATACAAACAATAAAATACAAATTACTCATAATTCTACCACACATTCTGTTTTTTAATCCTGCAGAAATAAATCCTAGATTATTGTTGTTGTTGGCTGCCATGAGTCCAGACAGCCTCCGACTCATGGTGACCCCATGCACCGTTGAACAAAATTTTGTCGGGGTGATTGATTGCAAATTGGACTGTTGTGATCCATAGGGTTTTCACTGGTTGATTTTTGGAAGTAGATCTCCAGGCCATTCTTCCTAGTTCCTCTTTAGTCTGGAAGCTCTCTGAAACCTGTTCAGCATCATGACAACATGCAAGCCTCCAATAACACACAGGTGCTGGCTGCACATGAGGTGCATTGGCCAGGAATCGAAACTGGGTCTCTAGCGTGGAAGGTGAGACTACAACCACTGAGCCATCACTGCCCCCATAAACCCTAGAAAGGTGCTAGTAATACAGTGCAGCAGAGCATTGAAGGTTAGAATTTGGAGAAGCACGTTGACTTAAGTAATTACCTAAGAGATACATTTTCTTGCAGGGGTCATTTTGCAGATGACGTAAGACAGAGGATAGTTGACTCGCCCATCTCACAAAATTAGTAAGGGGCTGGGAGGATTATGGAATCCAGATTTCCGGTCTCCAGGGAGTAGTCAAAGGGGAAGCGCTAAAATCAAACAAGGGTGACTTTGATATCCCTCTGAATGGTCATTTATTCTATTACTACCATAACCACATGGTGAGTCATAGGGGGATGTTTTATTCTTCTAATGCGTCTCTACTGTATTTAGAATCTGGTAATGCTACTATTACAATTTATCTCTTTAAAAATAAAAGGAACTGAAGAACTAAAGAGAGGGTTGGAATAATCCATTAATTATAGCTGTTAAGCTTCAGTTACCGCCAGCAAGGAATATCACATAACCATGGCGTGTGCCTGTTCAGGACAATAAGGAACATGAGAAAAGATAAGATTCAGAACTGAAATGTCCTTCAGCACTATGTCTGTCATGGTGATGAAAGTCATTAAGAGAAAAATTGGTTGAGGTATTTTAGTAAACAAAAGAAATCACTGCTTACCCATCAGAAAGTGCATTGTTAAAATAATGCTGCTCAGCCTCCTGGAAGAAATGTTGCTTTATCCTTCTCTTTAGCCTAATTCTTATCCTGTCACTTTTCAGGCAAAAAAAAGGTTGAAAACGATGGTCCTATTTTATTTGCTTCAAAAGAAACAGGCTGTTGCTTTGTGCTTGGAACAGTTACTCTTGGCCTTGATGTAAGTATGAAAGAAAGACCGTGTAATTGACAAGGAGTCTCTGGGGAAGCAGCAAATTTAGTGTTGAGAAGATGAACAGGCATGAAAACAATGGCTATTTGATAAAAAGTAAATCATTTCTGCAGCTAATATGTTCTCAACATATTCTCTTTGGTTCTGATTTGCTTAATATGACAAGAGTCGAACCATAAGCCTTGTGGGCATTGCCTTTCTGCTATTTTATTTTACACGATTGAATTTATAATCCCATTTATATTACCTTTGGGTTATACTGATGACCTGTAACTTATATTAAAATCTGGGACATCAAATACCTGACATATATTTGCATCCTCTGAAGTCTTAAGGCTGAACTAGAATGTCTTGCGAACATCAATATACTAAGTTTTTTTTTTTTATTCTACTTTAGATGAAGGTTTACACAACAAATAGTTTCTTATTAAACAGTACATGTATTCTTTTATGACAATGGTTAACAACCCCACGTCATGTCAACACTGTCCCTTCTCAACCTTGTCCCTATTACCAGCTTTCCTGTCCCCTCCTGCCTTCTAGTCTTTGTCCCTGGACTGTTGTGTCCCATTAGTCTTGTTTTGTTTTATAGGGCTGTCTAATCTTTGGTGGAACTGTGAACCTTGGGAGTGACTTCATTACTGAGCTAAAAGGGTGTGCGGGGGCCATACTCTCAGGGTTTCTGCAGTCTCTGTTAGGCCAGTATATCTGGTCTTTTTTTGTGAGTTAGAATTTTGTTCTACATTTTTCTCCAGCTCTGTCCGGGACCCACTGTTATGATCCTGGTCAGAGCAGTCAGTGGTGGTAGCTGGGTACCATCTAGTTGTCCTGGACTCAGTCTGGTGGAGGCCGTGGTAGTTGTGGTCCATTAGTCCTTTGAACTAATCTTTTCCTTGTGTTTTGTTTTCTTCATTCTCCCTTGCTCCTGAAGGGGTGAGACCAGTGGAATATCTTAGATGGCTGCTCACAGGCTTTTAAGACCCCAGACGCTACTCACCAAGGTAGAATGTAGAACATTGTCTTTATAAACTGTGTTATGCCAATTGAGCTCGATGTTCCCCTAGACCATGGTCCGCACAGCCCTCCGCCCAGCTGTTCAGTCCCTCAGGGAGTTTGGATGTGTTTATGGAGCTTCCATGACCTTTCCTTGTACAAGTTGTGCTGGCTTGCCCAGTATTGTGTACTGTCTTACCCTTCACCAAAGATACCACTTATCTATTGTCTATTGCCATCCCTCATAACCAACAAAGATTGTCTCTTTTTGTGATATACTAAGATATTAAGGTGGAAATTTTCTTTAAGATTGAAGACAATAAAAATATCAAATTCCAAATTTCCAAAAATACCCACATTCCAAAATGAATGCCAAACCACCATACAGGATTAAAAAAGAAAAGAAAAAAAAAAAAAAGGAAGTGAGATAAAATCAGTTTTGCAACTCTTAAGTAAGAGTATGTAAGGGTGGACACTGGAAGTCAGAATAAGAGTATTTTTAGAGAGAGAGGTTTACATGACTATGAATAAATTTCATCCCTACCCCCATGAAGATGGGATAGGAGTGCCTGTCCTTCTCTTCAAACAAAGGGAAAGGGACCTCTACAAGACCACTTTAAGAGCCTAAAATGTGAAAACTGTTGCTCGGGGGACATAGTGATTCTGGTTTCTGACTTGCACCTAAAGGAACAGACAAGCTGGCTGGCTGCTTTGATGAGGAGGTCAAGAAGGTCACCTGCATTGGAGGGCCTCATTAGTGTTTCCTTAGGTCTTGTCCATGAGGTCCCCCTGGAGGAACCAACAGACCACAAAGGACAGAAGGAGGTACCGTCACTGTTGAAGGAGTCAGCAACCAATTGGAACCTGGACTCATTCACCCCATGAACAGAATGACACAGGAAAGGTCCCCAGTGATGGGGAGTGGAGGTATCTGTAACAATTACCACCACCCAACAAACAAAAACAAAACTAAAAAAAAAAAAAATCTGTTGCTGTCAAGTTGATTCCATTAGATTCTAACTCATAGTGACCCTATAGGACAGGGTAGAACTTCTCCATGTGGTTTCTAAGCAGCAGCTGGCAGATTTGAACTGCCAACCTTTTGGTTAGCAGTCAAGCTCTTAACCTCTGTGCCACCAGGGCTCCTATACAAAATCAGTCAGCTTTAAACACAAGCAGAGCCCAGAAAACCCAGAATCTAAATCACCACCACAGTACCTGGCAAGAAAGAACTTTCTGACTCCCCTAATCTCTTCTTCCTCCTAGTCCTCCAATCCTATGGTTACCAAGAATCCAAGAGTTGGTTACCAAGTCCATGAGTCGGGAGGAGGAGGAGTAGCCCTAGGTGAGAAACAAGATCGGAAGCACACCTTCCTTTCCTCAACTGCAGGTTCTCATTTGCACAGGCCTGAGCCAGGGGGAGGAGGAAGATATGTACTTTTTAAAATTAAAAGTTTAATGTTATAATTTAATGTAAAAGCAGAATTTCTGTTTTGACCATATTGGGAATAGATATTTTAACTACTAAACTAAGACCATGTCTTGTTACTTGAACTGACAAGAGAACTGTTTTTATTACCTACGTGTTTCCAGAAAAGTCAGAGGCCTGCCAGGGTGTTCATCCAGAGCAGGGGAAGATCTTGCTCCCAGGACAGACTGAAAGGGCAGAGATTGACTTTACAAACTTATTTCGTACAACAGTTACAGATTCAGACTTATGGATCACAGCTCACAGGGAGGGGAGAAAAAAGTTTGTCTTACATGTTTCCCATTTCTTTTTAGAGAAGAATGCTCAGCTAGCATTCAAACCCCCATGGGTATATTTGCCTTTTTAAGACTAGGACTTAATCATGTAAGCGCTGAATTGTAATATTTATCATTTCAAATGACAGGCTTTTTTGTTTTTGTTTTTTTCTCCCCTTCTGATTTAACAAATTAATTTTCCTCGGAACCTTTTGGTTTAGATTTTAAAATTTTTAAGCTTTCATCAGGAAAAGATGACAGCATTAAAGATTAAAGTGTGTGGTTCTTTTCAAAGGATTCTCAGCCCTGCAAAGGATTCTGGGCATATTTGGGTGTCTTCCATCCCATAACCTGTATTTCTTGATATTCTCTTTATCTGCTGTAAGATATTTTTAAAAGAAAAAAATTCCTCTGTGGTTGAAGGACATACCGAAGAATAGAGGATACAGTTTCATATCAAAGGAAGTTTAATAATACAGTTTTAGCAGCTCATTTGATTTACAACGACGACACAGCCTTTCCTCATGGAAATGTTAAATAGCTCTAGACAATGAGCTGGCAGCCTTTCTGTAAAATACAGTATTTTTTTCCTTCCTACTCTAAAGAAAGTATATATTTCAAAATGTGAATAGCAGTCAGAAAATAGGATATTATTTTTTACTTCTTTTTTTCGAGATCCTCAAAACCTATACTAATCATGAGTACTTTTTCTTCACAGATTGTGGTTTTTTCCCCCTCTCAGAAACTTTGAAATTTCTTTGCATGACACCAGGACCAATGTCTTTTTTTTTTTAATGTAGAGATGACAGAGGGGTGCTGTATCCCCAGCCAAGCATATGAAATTCTGAAGCCCTATTTTTAAACTTTGTTTTGCAAAGAGGTCCTTCCTTCTCTTTGGGTAAGGTAATACGTTATTCACAGATTCCTTGTCCTCATATTGTCAAAAATTGTAGAAATTTTAAAGAAAGCTCTAGGCAATGTTTTCATCTCTGAATCTTTGGGGTCTTACAAAAAACCAAACAGATTACTGAACCTATGAGAGAAACAATCAAGAAGTCACTACATTTAAGCATAAGCAAAATTTCGTCTTGGATCAGTAAGCTGTAGAAAAATAGAAAGATTGCATTCTGAGATTCTGGTAAAGCTAGGTAACTGGTAAGTTAAACAAGTAACATTTTACAATTCAGGAATATTATTGACAGCAGTGGAGCTTAAGAGACTCCTTGAAGTCCAAATTTAAATACACATTTAGGAAGAAAGTAAATAGAATGAACCAACAATTTAAAACTATCATATGATTTTATTCATTCCTTTTATTCACATAAAAATTTTAAATCGTCACAAAAGTTTTGAGAGAAGGAAGGGGCAGAAAATCACCCACTATCCTTCTCTTCAGACGTGTTCCTTTTCCTCAGGCCAAGAACCCTACTCACGTGAAGCCCACGCCCCACAAGAGGGAAGGCTACGCCACTCAGTCTTGATCAAACCGAAGCCATTGGCCCTCCCGCTTGTCCTAGCCCTTGACTTTAAGTTTGTTTCTCTGGTTAGATGGCTAACAATTCTCCTTCCTTCTAGTTGCTGTCACCCTCTGGCTCTCCACTCTTCTTCTGGAGACTGGAGATGACCTCTGCAGAATCAGCTCCCAGCCCCATACCCCTCTCTGGTTTTAGTCCATGAGGCAGGTGCTCCTAATGGGCCTAGATCAGACAGGAACACAGCCATTGCAAGGATTTGGATGAATTTCCTTCCAATTCTTTTCTATACCTTTTTTCTTTCACAGTTATAATTATACACCCACACATGTTTGAAAATCTTGCCTTTTCAATTTAAAATTACATTATAAACATTTTATATCTTTTCTATAAAACCAACTCAGTTGCTGTCGAGTCAATTCCAACTCATGGTGACCCCATGTGTTGCAAATAGAACCGCACTCCATAGGGTTTCTAAGGCTGTGATCTTTTGGAAGCAGATCTCCGGGCCTTTCTTCCCAGATACCTCTGAGTGGGTTTGAAGTGCCAACCTTCCGGTTAGTAACTGACTCCTTAACAGTTTATACCACTCAGGGACTCCTATATAGTCTCTCTTATGGATTGAATTATGTCTCCCCAAAATGTGTGTCAAGTTGGCTAGGCCATGATTCTCAGTATTGTTGTGGTTGTCACTCATTTTGTGGTCTGATACAATTTTCCTATATGTTGTAAAACCTAATCTCTGTGATGTTAATGAGACAATATTAGAGGCAGTTATGTTAATGAGGAGGACAGTCTACAGGATTAGGTGTATCTTGAGTGAATCTCTTTTGAGATACAAAAGAGAGAGGTGAGTAGAGAGGACAGGGACCTCATTACCACCGAGCAAGAAGAGCCAGGAGTGGAGTGCATTCTTTTGACTTGGGGTCCCTGCACTGAGAAGCCCCTAGACCAGGGGCAGACTGATGACAAGGACCTTCCCCCAGAGCTGGCAGAGATAGAAAGCCTTCCTCGGGAGCTGGCACCCTGAATTTGGACTTCTAATCTCCAAAGCTGTGACAGAATAAATTTCTGTTTGTTAAAGCCATTCACTTGTGGTATTTCTGTTACAGCAGCACTGGATAACTAAGACAGTCTCTGTAATTGTCATTTTTAAGATAATACAGTGAAACCTGTGAGAGCCAGAACTTGACAGGACGGCCTTGTTTTTCTGGGTCTCACAAGTTTTCTGCCTTTGACAGGGTGCAGTCTTACCACTTTTCTGTCGCTTGTTTTAGTGGAAAATATTTTTGTTTTTCTTCTCTGAGAGGTTTCAGCCTTACACAGGTTCCAGCTTTCACAGGTTTTACTGTACAATACTCTCTGTGATGGATATATAATAATAGACTCGGCCATTCTGCTATAGTACAGGGCACCTGTTGTTTGCCTGTTTAGCACCTCTTTTTCTTTTAGGAAAACGCTACTCTGCCTTTGCAGGTGATCTGATGAGACTGTTGATCACAGTGTTTTCACTCCTTATTTCACCTCACCAAGAGGTAAGCATACAGCCCAAGCCAGGATGGTTAGACACATCTGCAGATAATATGGGTCTTGAGCATACTGTCACCCCACTTAAGGTATGGTTGGAGATGAGCAGAAGCTCACTGAAGCTGGGTCATTCTAATAGCAGTGACCCCAAAGAGAGACTGTCCCATCCTTCCTGATGCCATTGACTCAAAGATCTATCCAACCTTTCCAATATTCTCTTTTGCTAAAGATAGTCAGAGCTGCTTTCTGTTCTTTGCAACCAAGGAACTCTAACTGATAGATTTGTTGCTAGGCATTTTGTTGATGTTTACTATTTTTAATATCTCTGTGATAAACATCTTTGTGTTTGTGCATGTGTGTGTGTGTGGTTTTTTACGTATTGTAAATAACTTCCCAGAAGGGGAATTACCTAGTTAAAAGGTATGAAGATTTTTCCGATACTTAATATAAATTGCCCAAATGCTTTGTAAGCAAATTACATGAATTAACAACTTATATTATATGTGTTAAAGAACCAAACCCATTTCTTCGAGACAATTCCAACTCTTAGAGACTGTATAGGACAGATTAGAACTGCCTCATGGGGTCTCCAACGTTGTAAATCTTTATGGAAGCAGATTGCCACATCTTTCTCCCATGGAGCGGCTGGGGGTTTGAACCATTGTCCTTTTGGTTAGCACCAGAGTGCTTAACCTCTGCGCCACCAGGGCTCCCTGTATTAGAGGAAGTACTACTAAAAAATACTACAAAAATTTGACTCTGTGTTGAGAAGGACTTTGTAATAGGTGACATGCCTAGAGTACTTGACATAGGAATATATAATGCTTTCAAATTAACTTTAAAACAATTTTACTGGGTTGTTTATAGGATCTTATAGAGTTATGACCAAAGAGACATTTACAGGATGATCTGTACCAAACCTAGGTTAATAAAGAGATTGCTTATTCAATTGATTGAAATATGTAATAAAAAGCTGACACTTACTGAATATTTAATATATACTTAGGGCTTTGCATTGTTTCATGAAGTCTTCATAACAACCCTACTATTATCCCCATTTTACAGGTAAGGAAAGGAAGGCTTAGAGAATATGATTAACTTGCCTAAGGATTTACTGGGGCTAGAACCCACATCCACATGGTTCTTAACCCTGTATTATGCCACTTCTCAACCATCTCTTCCTACCAAACTTGGGGTTAGAAAGCCAGGTTGGAGTCCTAACTCTGCCACTTAGTAGTGGATAACCTGGGGAATTCACTGAACCTCTTTGAATCTTCATTTTTTAATCACTAAAACTAAGATAATACCTGCTGTACCTACCTCGCAGGGCTTTGTGAGGTGCAGAGAAGTAATGTAGGAAAGTACTATACAAATATAAGGTATTAGCCTGATTTCTTAGATTAGTGAACACCATGGATAAATGAATATGTCTGATCACTGTTAGAGGTCATAAAGAATATTGGGGCTCTGGGATACTCCTCTCATTCTGCAGCAAGTTCTGAACCAGTTGAGGTACATACACAAGTCCAGCAGATGGGGATGAAAATATCAGCTGGCTTAGGGAATGTGGCTTCTGTATGTGGCCACAATGGACTTCTTCACACTTTCGGACTGAGTGAGGAGACAGACGTACCCACACAGTCACTGTCAGAGCTGGACACTTTGTGACTCCTCCATAGGCAATTCTTTTTTCTTTTTTTACTTTCAAGAGCAAAATTTATTTTCTCACAGTTTAGGAGGCTAGAAGTCCAAATTCAGGGCACTGGCTGTAGGAGAATGCTCTCTCTCTTCCGGCTCTGAGGGAAGCTCCTCTCTCAGCTTCTATAGCCTTGGTGTTCCTCAGCTCCTTGGCAATCTTCATGTGGCCTCTGTCTTCCCCTGTTTGTGCTTCTCCCTGTGTCTAAGCTGTTCTTTTGTAACTCAGAAGTGATTCGGTTGTGGACATAACCTCCAATGATATGGCTCATTAACATAAAAAAGAAAACCCTGTTCCCAAACATCCACAGGTATAAGGGTTAGGATTCCAACACACATTTGGGGGGATACAATACAATCTATAACAATTGTCAAATAAAAAGGTTACCAAATGCACTGAGCAGACGTGCCCACACAAACTCCAGCCTGCCCTACAGCCCCCAGAGGCCTCTTTAACTACTGCCTGAACTTGTTTCCCACCTTGGGCAGAGTTAGGCCTTCCTTTGGGGATGTGCAGAATAGGTTCTCCTCAGCTCAGCTGTGATGTGCCCCAACTCCACCAAGACTTTTGAAACTGGAGGCAACTTTCTAACACCTGAAATAGACAACTTGAAGTCCATAGCAAGTTCTGTCAATGCCAAAAAAAAAAAAAAAGTCTCAGTATCACAGTGCATGTGATTTCTGAGATAAAACCAAATGTGCTGGAATGCATATTATTTACTCTATTTTACTGCATATTGCAGTCACTCATATTATTTCCAAACTGGTATAACAATATTTCCATATTTAATAACTAGTGCAGGCATACCAATGCACCTGCAGAAGATTAGTCCTGCCTGTGGACTTTCGTCTCCATTCTTGCCATCACTGCTGCCTGCACAAGGCCTCCACAGGCAAGCTTCCACTGTGCGGCAGCAGAGGAGAAAGTAGGCTGAGGACAGACCACTCCAAAGAATAGAGGACAAAAGTTACCACAGCTGCTCAGGCCTTTCTTCCTAAGTCAACAAATACTTAAGTCATCCTGGACAATGTCAGTGAGGGGGTGTGGAGAAAGAGAGGGCAAGAGTTCCTCCTTGGAATTCTTTATGGGAATATGAGGTATGAGGCATGAGGCTTTCCTCCTAACAGTGAAATCACCATCTCTATTAGTAATAGGAAATAGCTTACAGGGACCACAGGGAGTCTTTCCCCAGCTCTTTCTGCCTCCCACTTGGCTGAGCTGAAGGGAGCTATCTGTGGCTGCCATGTATGATTTTGTCAGCTTTGTAATTCCACACCCACTCTTTAACTGCACATGATTTATTTGGTCATAAGACTCACTTTACATAGCTCGTTTAAAAAAATAAAATGTATTCCCTCATCTAGAAAATACAGCTCATTGTCAGTGTTCTTGCATTGTCTGCTCCCTAACGCTACCCTTTCCCAGTGTTTGGGTCCCCACCGGGCCAAAGTGTGTACCAGCCTCATTTGGGCACCAGAAGGGCATTAGGAGACATAAGCTAATTGGAGCTTTGTGATTACTGTCATGGCTGCCTGGTCCTGTCAATAGTGCTCAATAAAGCTACAAGGCCAAGTGTTTTCCTTCTGCACACTGACTGCTGAGTCAGAGTTCTCTGTGCAGATGGGCTTTCGAGGCAGTCAATTTTAGAAAATTAGTCTTGATTCTTTTGTGGTTAAAATCCCTAGCTGGCCTTTAATCTGAGTTTGAAGAATTTTTAGTTATGACTGAGTTTCTGCTATGATATTTTTGCCCTCAACATGCACAAATCTTTCCTCTTAGACCCCTGTCATGGATTGAATTGTGTCCCCCAAAAATATCTGTCAACTTGGCTGGGTCATGACTCCCAGTATTGTGTGACTTGTGTAATCTGATGTGATTTCCTTGTGTGTTGTAAACTCTATCACTACAATGAGGTTATATGTGATCTCCTTATGTAATTGTAAATTCTGTCACTGTGATGAGGTTGTAGTGATGGGGTTTACAAGATTAGATAGTGTCTTAGTCCAATCTCTTTTCAGATATAAAAGAGAGAAGCGAGCAGAGACATATGGGAACCTCATACCACCAAGAAGGCAGTACCGGGAGAAGAGCGTGTCCTTTGGACCCAAGGTTCCTGCGTATAGAAGCTCCCAGACCAAGGGAAGATTGATGACATGGACCTTCTTCCAGAGCTGTTGGAGAAAGCCTTCCCCTTGAGCTGATGCCCTGAATTTGGACTTGTAGCCTACTGGACTGTGAGAGAATAAACTTCCCTTTGTTAAAGCCATCCACTTACGGTATTTCTGTTAGAGCAGCACTAGATGACTAAGATAACCCCCCAAATGAGTTATATCTGATCAACTGTCTCTTTCCAGTCTTTAAGAGTGATAAGTAATTCTCTCAGGTTTAGAGGACAGGAGAACTTTAAAATACCTTTCTCCTTGTGGCTTATTTCCTTCTCACTGCCTCCCAGCTAGTCCAGGCCCATATTCTTTGTTCGGACACTGTTTTGGTGGCCAGTGAGGTCTTCTGGGCCTATTCTGGTTCCATTCCTACTGGAGAACTGTTATTTACCTCTTCCTTCAGTCCTGTGAAGAAAGAGCTGTCCTTTCAATAAAATTCTATTTTGCCTTTAGTTGGCCAGAGTCTCCTTTACAACACAGTCCTGAAATTAATGCCACTAAGTCCGCTATAAGGAGCCTTGGCTGCACAGTGGCTAAGCGCTCAGATGCTAACCGAAAGATCAGTGGTTCAAACCCATGAACCACTCTGCCGGAGAAAGACCTGGCTATCTGCTCCATAAAGATTACAGCCCTGGAAACCCTATGGGGAGGTTCTATTCTGCCCTATGCGGTCGCTATGAATCAGAATTGACTTGGCGGCAATAGGTTTTTTTTTTTTTTTAAATCTGCTATGTCCAGATTAGTCTCAAAGAACTAATAAAACACCAGCTTGCAATGATCTATTGCTTCTGATCTTATGCAGAATTTCCTGTCTAACCCACCTACTAATCTTTAGTATTTGCTTCCTTTTATTTGATAAGAATCTGTGTGCAAATCTTGTCTCCCCAAATAGAAGGTAGTCTTCTCAAGGGTGTTGGACTATGTTCTATTCATCTGTGGATATCCTACAGCACCAAGCAGTGCCTTTCACAAAGAAAGTACACAAGAGACATTTATTGATTGATTGTTCCATTGTTTTCTTCTTTATCCCTAGGTACTCCTCAGTCACACCAAACATCTACATGTGGGTACCACAGAAAGCACTTAGCTTTATCTGAAGCTGTGGTTCTATTGCCATAATAGCTAAACGAGAACCCAGGAAGGTAAGTTTAAATCCTGCCCTAGTATCAGACCCCTGGCCTTCTGATGCCCCATGGCATATAGCAGAGCTTGTGGGGCTATTGCTTGCTAATCTCCTCTCTCACCCATCCTGTGTACCCACTCTACAATTTTCCCTATACTAAAGGGGCCAGATGTAGGGAAAATCATTATTTAATCACAGGGGTATGAAAACTGAATACGCTAGTGTGTGCTTACGATAAGCACATCTTTCTTAGTATGAGAGAGAAAGAAAGAAAAAGAGCGTAAAAACTAGATCACCATGTGTATTATTCAGAATTCTGTAAGTGACAGAAACTCAATTCAAAATGCAAACTAACCTATGTCAAAAAGGAAAATGTATTGCCTCAGGTAACCTTATTATAGAGAGGTCAGGATGGAGGGGGCTTTAGGAACAAGGGAATAGGATACTAGGATTAATCCAGAGTGAATTGCCTACTTGTCCTTGAGATGGTGGTGGTGACAATGGAGTCTTATCAGAGGAAGGGGTATATGTTGATATGGAGTTGGGGCTAAGTGGACAAAGACTAGGGCCACCTCATGCTGAAACTGGTTTCCTTTGATGCCTTCCTAAGTTTTGCAAATGCTTCTAAAAAATTAGCACACAGGGAATAGAACATAGGAACTATACTATTGGGTGCTATGCTTGTGTCTTGAGCATAGTGCTTGCCTTGCACAGCTCACTGCCTTTGCCTGAGGCTATAGGTGCCCTGCTAAAAGCTTCTTCAGGGTTGCTCCCAAGCTGGCCTCCTCATATTGTTCTCTCCCTTCTCTGTCACTTCACCCTAGTGACCTCCTTCCCTTCCTGACCCTGCGACTTGTGTCCTGGTTGCACTGACTGCCAAGCTTTGCTTTTGTGTTTGCTCCTGGAAGAGCATGTCTTCAGATTACCCTAGACTAAATAAACTGTAGCCACTGGGCCAGTCTCCCCGCTTCCAACTTGGCCCTGCTCCCAGGACGCTTCACCCTAGTTTAGGTTATGCACTCCTAGAAAGAATCTTAGTTCACATTCGAGAAACTGATTCTTTTTGACATATTATGAGACTTTTTTCACATTTTGGAACTAAAGCATTCCGCTTCTGAAACCAACACTAACCAAGTTACCCTGGAATGTTGGGAGGTCTCCTGAAGGTGAGACGCCCTAGAGAGCTGCATTTTGTGCACATATATGCTCCAAAAATTTAGGGCACAGCCCTGAAATTAACGCCACCAAGTCCGCTGTAAGGATCCTTGGTAGTGCAGTGGTTAAGCGCTCAGCTGCTAACTGAAAGGTTGGTAGTTTGAACCCACTAGCCACCCTGTGGGAGAAAGACCTGGTGATTGGCTTCCATAAAGATTAAAACAAACCCAAACCCATTGCTGTCGCTTCAATTCCGACTCGTAACGACCCTTGGGATAGAGTAGAATTTCCCCATAGGGTTTCTAAGGAGTGGCTGGTGGATTCGAACTGCTGACCTTTTGGTTAGCAGTCAAGCTCTTAACCACTGCTCCCCCATAAAGATTACAGTCCTGAACATCCTATGGGGCAGGTGTACTCTGTCCTATAGAGTCGCTATGAGCCAGAATTGATAGCAATGGATTGTTGTTGTTGTTTTCTTAAGTCTGCTATGTTCATAAAGAAATGTGCAAAGACCTGGAGATAGAAAACCAAAAGGGAAGAACACTCTCAACATTTCTCAAGCTGAAAGAACTGAAGAAAAAATTCAAGCCTCAAACTGCGATATTGAAGGATTCTACGGAGAAAATACTAAACGAAGCAGGAAGCATCAAAGAAGATGGAAGGAATACACAGAGTCACTGTACCAAAAAGAACTGGTCGACATTCAGCCATTTCAGGAGGTAGCATTTGATCAAGAACCAATGGTACTGAAGGAAGAGGTCCAAGCTGCATCGAAGGCATTGGCGAGAAACAAGTCTCCCAGAACTGACAGAATACCAATTATGTTGTTTCAACAAATGGATGCAGCACTGGAAGTGGTGCCTGAATCCCCAAACTATCAGCTGGAGTGGTAAGCGCTCCTGATAGTCCCAGAAAGCATCCATCGCGAGAGCTCCAGAGCCTGTGGTAGACTATGAGAGAGAAAGGAGAAAGCTTAGCTCTTCAGATAAACCTTGCTTTTTACAAGCCCTCCTAATTTTACAGCATAATTATTTTGAATCCACTGATAATTTGTACAATTTTCTTGTAAGTCATTCACACACAATTCCCTCTCATGCAACACTTGGCTTTGCTCATACAGCTCTATTAATGAGAACTGTGCTTCTCAAGTGTAAATGTTTTGTATGTGTTAAGGCTCTTAGCTTACATATAAAGGGGTATTGAGTAATATAATACAGAGAGAGATCTTGTCTTTACAACTCTCATCTGTAAAGAATTCACTGGACTGGCTGAAATAGACTGAATTGTCTGTGCTTGCTTGTAATAAGGAAGTCATTAGGCAAGGAACAGATAAATACAATCCGTGCAATTAAAAGAACAGACTTTGCCCAATGTAAAAATAAGACAAAGGAAACTGTGAAATGACACACAAAGTATTTTTTTAATCAAGTTATTGAGATTCCCTTAAAGAGGTTTTTTTTTTTTTTTCCTTCTGATGAGAACTTTCTTGACTCAAGTAGGCAGTGGTAACCTGTTTGGCCTTTTGTATCTGTATAGAAAGCTGCGTTGCCGTAAACTCTCATGGTACCATCAGCAGCACCCAGTCTGCCGTTAAAAACACTCTGGTTGGGTTTTAGTCTTTCAGGGAACTAAAGGGAATTCCTCTGTGAGACACCTTCTCCATCCTCCGGGAAGTGATCTACCAGGGTTCTATTTGTTGTTGCTAGTCAAATTGGCCTACGACTCATAATGACCCCATGCACAACCAAACAACATGCTGCCTGGCCCTGCGTCATCCCCATAATGGGTGGTGGATTGAACTCTTGTGATCCATAGAGTTTTCATTGACTGACTTCTGGAAACAGGTTACCAGGACTTTCTTCCTAGCTGTATTTGTCTGGAAACTCCACTGAAACCTGTTCAGCATCATAACAACACCCAAGCCCCCACTGATAGACTAGTGCTGGCTGCACATGAGGTGCATTGGCCAGCGTGGAAGGGGAGAATTTGACCACTGAACCACCAATGCCCTCAGGTTTCTATTTGGTAGTTACCTTTTCTAATTCATTACATGCTGTCCCAAGACTGTAACACTGCTAATTTTTCTCTCATTTGTCTTCAGTTTAACCACAGGGAATTAAGTATTCAACTTCTTGCTCTCTAAGATATACTCAGCCTTATACAAGGCTCTCCAAGGGAAGGAGCTTAGATTCTTTGAAGCATTGGTATCCTCCCTGCCTTTACTCAAGCCTATTCAGTTGTTAATTCACTCCATAGACAATGGGAGATGCTCAGGGGGAAAGTACCCTTCTCCACTGTGTGCAGGAGAAAAAAGATTTGTGGCAAGCCTGTCCTTACAAGGGCTTATTAATGCTCAAAGACAGTGAGGACCTTCTGTAGGTCATCCCTTTTAAGAAAACCATACACATGCACACATACTCAGTTTACATACTGAACCAGCTGTTTCCCTAGAGAGTTTTCTCCAGCATCCTCTCTAGACAGTGAATGGAAAAGTCTTATAGTGGAAAAGTGCATTAGCTTTTGATTAAAGATTGGATGAGAGCCAGTTAAATTTTTAAATCTGAATGAGTTTGCTGACTCAGGCTCCTCAGCAGCATAATGGACAGACAGTCCTCAAAGCTTTCATTAAAAGGGTTTCTGGTAACTGATGTCTAGAGAAATGAGTTGAAATATAATTCACTGAACTACTCAGCTTTCATCTAAAACAGACTATGTAATCTCAAAGAATTCAGTTGGTCTCTTGAAATTTTAAGGTAAAATTAAATTTAAAGAAGCTAGAGCTTAAATATTTTGAAGAAAGGAAGCCTTCAGTAGCTGTGTGATTGTATAATTGTATCCTTTTAAGTACTATATTTAATTATGTTTATTGCATTTTAGGTGCAGCTGGAGTCACCGATCTGCTGTTAACAAAGATTTGTGGGAGGGTCTCAGGATGTATCAGAGACTGATTTGATTTGGATTTTATTTTTAATTTTGAGTTCTTTCTCTGAACTCCTTCATTTCTTTTTTTCTTTTCTTGGTAGTATGAACAAACTGTGCCTTTGCAGGAATCTCCCGAGAAAGCCTGGCTACAGACAGGCCGTTGACACTGCCTGATCTTGGAGGGAGTTTCATAACATAGGATCAAGGACGCTTGTCTTTTGGCTGTAGCCTGAGACGTGTCCGCTTTAATTTTGCAATGGCCCTAGTGGTTGTAGGTGTTCTCTCTTTGGAGTCTCATGAAAAAATGTAAATGGTATATTATAGTTTCCCTTCCTAGGCCATCCATACCTTGCTAAATTTACTAGACTATGGCAGCACCTCCCCAGAAGGGGACAGCAACAATAGCTACTTTAAAAAATGGGAGAGCTCTTTGGAGTCATCCCTCCGTTGAACGTTTCTTGTATAACTTATCTTCCCAATTAGGCTGTGAACTCCTCGAAGGGAGCAACTGTATCTTTTACTCCTTTCTGATCTTCTCCCAGCCACTCTCTCACCCAACAATTCCAACAATCAATTACCAAGGCATTTTAATTCTTTTTCTGAAACGTGTAGTAGACACCATGTAGGGCGTCTGCCCAGTTCACAAAGACCACTGCTTTCTCTTGAAATCAGCCCCAGCAGCCATATTTGTTTTATATGACTTTCCATGATTGGAACAGTGAAGGATGATTGACACAAGCTCGGCCAGTCAAATGTATCCTCTCTCTCTCCCTCCCTCCCTCTCTCCCTCTCCTTCTCTCTCCCTCCTTCATTTCGAATTAGATTCAGAAGCAGCCATTTAGTCTCTGCATGTGGCTAGCACTGTAACATGAACTCAGAAGCTACAGGGAGGCAATATTCTCCCAAGTGGAGAGAGAAACAGAGGAAGCCAGTTTATTCAGAGAGAACCAAGTAGCACACAGAGAGAAGCAGACAAGGACTCAGAGAAGCCTGACACCTCTTCGGCTAGGTTCCGGTTGGTGCAGAGGCCCAGATGCATTCTTGTGTGGGAACACCATGATTCTCTTTTGTGAACCTGCCATAAGTTCCCTCCCCCATTTTTGCAAGCTGTCTTTTGCTTTTGAAACCAAGAGTCCTAACTGATATAAAATGTCTGTTAGAGTCAGCTTCCTCTTCTTCTTCACTACCACAGCCCTATTCAGGTCTCCATTGCCCCATGTATGAACTATCATAGTCACCAAACTCATCTCCCCACTTCCAGCTTCTTGGAAGCTGGTCCCTAACTATCTACATGTCATACAGCAATTAATATTCCTGAAACATCACTCAAATTGTGCCTTTCTCTAATATACAAATCTTCATGGTTACCCATTGAATTCAGGATCAAGTTCACACTCCAGTCTAGCATGTGGGACCCAATAGAACTTTCCAACTCTTTTTTTGATCTACTGATTACCAGTAGAATGCAAACCCTAGCCAGGTTGGTCTACCTCATCCCCAGAACAGCACTTCCTCATGCTGTTCCCCCCACCTTGGCTAGTTTCCTTCTACTCACATCTCATCTCAAAGCCCAGCTGCAGGTCCACCTTTCCCATGAAGCCTTTCAGAACACTCCAGTACTCCAACTACACTTACTATTTGAACCACACTTCTTAGCATTTTAAAATACAGTTTTTTATGCATCTATCTTGTTCCTTTGCTAGTTTATAAGTTGCTTGATAATAGGGACTTAATATAATATTCTTTGATTTTCCCTACATTGCCTACGAGGATACTGTATTCTTGATAGGCTTTTCATAACACTTGTTGAATGAAATCAGGAATGAAGAAGGGCTCACTTACCAGCTTTCTTCTTCAGGACAAATACTTGCAGAGAAGGAAGTCACAGAAACATTTATTGAACACTTAGTATTTGCCAGGTACCTAGCAAGTGTTTTACATGGATTACATATATATATACTTCATTTATTCCTCCCAACAACTTGGTTAAATAGGTCTGATTATTATCCTTATTTTACAGGTAAGGAAATGCAGACACACACAGTTAAGTAAGTCACCCAAAGCATAGCTGAAGTAGAAGGCAAAGCTCTGCTTCTGACCTAAATGCATTTGGCTCCTAAACTTGTGCTCATTCTTCTACATCATCACATATTCCACATGCTATTGTTATTGCTGGCTTTCTCGCATATTTTTTCGGTGAATTATAACCTCCCCAAGGGCAAGGATCTTGTATTAACATGTCATAGAGGCTTACTAAATATTTACTAAAGGAAGGAGGGAAGGAGAGGGGAGAAGAAACTTTGGGATGGAGTTTTTCCTACTCCTAAGCTTGGCAAGTTTCTGTCTTGCAAGGGGCTTGGCTAGGAAATACTGGTTCATCTTTCTGAGTCATAGTCCCAGTGTTATTGATCCCTTTTCCCTTGGGAGTGATTCAGGCTCGTGTTCACTGCATGGATGATAGTTGATACTGAATACCCTTGCTCCAGTCTCTTTTGGCCAAGGTTACTTGGCTTTCAGCCTGCTCCTTGCTTGTTGTGAACACACAGCACATGACGTTTCTTTTTGTCTGGCAAATGCTGAGCTATGGCCTCTCTTAGCCATCAAGTCTCCAGCTGAAAAGCAGAATATGGGGCCCTATGTCCCTCTCTATCCAGCCCCATTTCCCTGCACCCCTAACTGGTTATGCATGGGGAGATATAGAATGTGAGTGGTGACATAGATTTACAGGTGGGTAGGCAAATAATCCCTAGCTAAAAAAACAAAACAACCCGTTGCCATCAAGTTGATTCCAACTCATGGTGACCCCATGTATTACAGAGTAGACCTGAGCTTCATAGCGTTTTATTGGTTGTAATCTTTACGGAAACAGATTGCCAGGGCTTCATTCTGTTGTGCTGCTAGGTGGGTTCGAACCTCCAAGCTCTCAGACAGTAGTTGAGCACAAACAGCTTATGCTACCAAGGGACCTAAACCCCTAGCTACAGTCACTAAAATTATGCTGCTGGGGACTATTTCTTTGGGTTAAGAGTCTTCTTCTGTGCCCCCACCCCCTATTGCATCTCAGTCCTTACCTAATATAAAATGTGAACATTGAGGTTGTTGTAAGGATTAAAGGCGTTAATGCATATAATGTGCTTAGGACAGTGTCTGCCACTCAGTAAATAGTAGCTATTGTTATTATTATTGTTGTTATTGTTATCACTTATTAGTAGTCACAGCCGTAAGAGTAGTAGAGTATGTAATAGTATTAAGATACTTGATCTCCTGGGAAAAGAAACACATAAACTCAGATCAGTCATGAGCTATGTCAAGGGGATTAGTTTACTAGCTTTTCCATGTCGTTTCCAGAAAGAATGGTTCATCAGTCGGGAACATGTAGAGATGACTTACTACAGATTTGCAGTCTGGAAGTGAGGAGTGTTGGGTACGCATGTGCAGTATGAGGAGACAGGAGGGAACTGGGGCAAACTTTGTGAAAAATCTTTGGTTTGCTAGTGACAGAAAGCGAATTCGGACTGCCTTAAACTATGTTGTTGTTAGCTGCTGTTGAGTCAGCTACAACTCATGGTAACCTTATGTACAACAGAACAAAACCTTGCCCATTCCTGTGTCATCTTCACAAATCACCAGCATGTTTGAGTCTATCATTAGTTTAAACTGTAGGAAGGATTTATTGGAAGGATTTACAGGGACCAGGAAGCAGGGTCTCTCCCCTCACTTGCAATTCTCCTGAACTCTGCATGACTTTATTCTCTTTCTGCAAACAGACTTCCTCTCCATTGTGGCAATGACAACCAACAACCTTACTTAAGCCTCATCTTTCTAGCTCTGTCACCCAAAATGCACGGCACCTTCCCCTCCAGCTGCAAATTTTAAGAAGAATCCTAGGCCATACCTTTCATTGGCTAGCCCTGGGTTACATGTCCAGTCCTGCAGTGATCACTTTGAATAGGGGAATGCAGAACTGAGATTGGGAGCTTCGTAAGACTCACAAGATTGGCTAGTCAAACAAACAAAAAAATAATAGACCGCCACTGACTTTATAGTTTGTGGTTCTAGAAAACCCAACATTCAGAACCTCAATGGAACTGAAGATTTTCTATTAGGCAGATGAAAGCCCATATCCTTCCAGTCAACATTTTTCCATTCTCTTTGTGAGGAGTTTCCATGGAGAGGCTAGCTTCGTGGGAGAGTGGAAACAAAGCCACTCATGCTGTTTCTCACTGGGGCATCCTTATTTCTACTTTAGTCCAGCCCTGCCCACAGCTCACATCTTAGTCCTCACTCTTGTGGTGTCTGGACTTTTTCTTCTTTCTTTGCATGCTACTCGTATTCTCCTTCCAAAAAGCCACTCTATTAAGAGGAAGATTAGCCAAGTGGGCTGGTTTGATTATGCGCTGATTTAACTCATAATCATATACCTGGAAAAGAAAATGTCAGACATACTTTAATAGCTCAGGATATGAAACATGGAGCACAAAGACCTCCTTAGAAAACTGCAGGCTTTCTAGTCCCCCACAGACAAATGGAACTGTGATTCTACCGGAAGTCAAGGAAAGAATACAGTGAACAAGAATATTTAATATGAATTGTGGCAACATCCAATCTTCTCTGCGGAGACTGCTGTGGTGCAGAATAGGAAAAGATAACATCATGTCTTCAGAACAGTGTCTATATGTTTAGTGCTAAAAGTTCAATAATGGGGTGGGGGGAGACAAACGAAATGCAATTTCATTGACTATATGACTTGGCCTAGCAGGAACTATGTCTGTGATGGTGCTGTTCATACGGAGACATTGGACATTGTCCTTCCCTACTTGGCAAAGGCTTGACTCAGATGGAGAGAAACAAAAATGACTTTACAGTTGACAAAGCACTTTCCCATACAATATACCATTTTAATCCTTCCAACTAGTCTGAGGGGCAGTAATATTATTCCCATTTCGCAGAGGGAGAAACTTGGTCTTAGAAAGGCTAAATGACTTGTCCAACTCTCACTGTTTATATGTGGTATAATTGGGACTTGAACCCCATCTGGTGTTTTTTGTTCTACTTCACCTGACTGTTATATGTGTATCAAAAAAACCTCAAACCCATTGTCATCTAGTCGATTCCGACGCATAACGACTCTATAGGACAAAGTAGAACAGCCCCATAAGGTTTCCAAGGAGCGGCTGGTGGATTTGAACTACTGACCTTTTGGTTAGCAGCCGAGCTCTTAACCACTGTGCAACAAGGGCTCCGTTATATGTGTATACTGACCCAAAAAAAATGTCCTCAGCCTATTGAAATTAGGCAAAATTTAGGTATCCTTTCTAAGCATTTTTCTCCCACTTGATAGATTGGTCCCTTTCCTTTCCAGCTGTCCACCCACTGCCCTCAAGAGTCTCTGCTTTCCTTCTTTTTAAACTTGTTCTCAAGAAAGAATCCCTACAGCAGAGTGATTCTTACCTTTTGGTGGTTGTGTTCAAATTTAATAATTTGACAGAAGCTATAGGCACTCTCTCTCCAAAAATACACCTACTCAAAAGCTTACACTCTTACATATGTTATGCAGCCACTACCCTCAGATGCACGTACATGCAAAAAAAATGTAGCTTCTCATTTCTCTGCAAGTGATATAATCTTTCTCATGAGCTCTTACTCTACCAAGTAGTATTATTGTTGTTAGATGCCATTGAGTTTGTTCTGACTCATAGTGACCCTACGCACAACAGAATGAAACACTGCTCGGTCCTGTGCTATCCTCACAATCTTTGCTATGTTTGGGCCCATTGTTGCAGTCAGTGTGTCAATCCATCTCATCTATTGGGTAACAGAGAAAAATAAATTTAATCTGGTAAATTCAGTCTTTTAATATAATTTAAATATTCTTTTTGGATTACCTAGTCTCCTTCAAGTACATGTTTAGGACTTACAGTCTTCTTTCTCCTCTCCTTGCTCCTTTCCATGATGGCATCTCATGTATGGGAGAGTGAGGCCTACACAATCTTCCAGTGGTTCAGGTGGAGGTCAGAGAGGAGACAGGAGCCTTTGGTATATGTGATATGGTCTGGAGCCTCACAGTTCTTTGGTGTGAAATGGCTGTGAAGGAAAGGTGACTCCTTGGACTGATACCTACTGAGGTGTGACCTGTCCCTAATGGCCTTTTGGGCTATCATACTAGACATCACTGCTGGAGTCCGTAATCCTGACCATTTCCCCCGTTTCAATGTCCTGAGATACAATGTTGTCTGTATCCCAACGCTTTTGTCCACTAGCCCTCTTGACAGTCCTGAGTCCCCTCACCAGGACATGTGGAAACTTCTAAATGCCCTGCAGGCCACATGTAGGCCATGGGAAAGCAGAGGTGCAGCCTCAGGCTCTCTATGTAGCCACATCCCATGTACCATCTCTTGCACCATGTTGGTGTTTTTACAGCTTGTAGTCTCTTTCTAATGTGTCTGGGGTACGTTCCATAATCTAAGCCCTCCCCACCTCACATTGCCGTGTTTGTGGGCTCCCAGTACTCATCTAGATAGTTCTATCATGATGCTCACTTCTTGTTTTACCAGTGTTTCTCCTCTCCTTCCCATACTCTAACAGGGCTTTAAGGGGCAGGCTGTCAACCTCTTGGTTATATCTGAGCATGATGTGCCCTCCTTCTTCCTTGTCGCAGCCCCTCACATGGGGCACCATCTGTTGCAGCAGCAGCACGGCAGTTGTCGGGGTGGCGAAGACAGTAGCCAAACACAACTCTTACAGAGAAATGGTGCCAGGAGGGTCACTCTGAGGAATCGACCCCCAGCTTCAGTCCCAGGAGTTTATTTATAGTCAATACAGCAAGCAGTGAAGCAAATAACAGAACAATGGGCTTTGGGTGAGTAACAATAAGTTTCGGGCAAGGGAGAAGGAATTCAGGTAAACAAGCCAATCAATAACAGGGCAGTAGGTTTGGGAAAACAAGTCTTGCCTAATCTCATTCTTATCGCTGACAAGTCTCCAACATGTCGTATACAGCATAGAGGCCTGTGGGGGCTGCAGTTGTCAATAGTGCAGCCACGTTTAAATGGCATATATCCCACACTTCCTGAAGTAGCATTAATAGGAGCTAGATGACCCAGGCCCCTTTGTGATGTCAGGTGTCCATATTACCAGGAATCCCTGGGTGATGCAAATGGTTAACCTGCTTGACTGCTAACCAAAAAACTGGAGGTTTGAGTCCACCCAGAGACACCTTGGAAGAAGGGCCTGGTGGTCTACTGTACTTGTAAAAAATAAAAGCCATTGGAAACCCTACGGAGCACGGTTCTGCTCTAATACACATGAGGTTGCCATGGGTCAGAATTAACTTGAAGGCAACTGGTTTATTAACACGAGGAAAGGCTCTATGTACTCTTGGTAGATAATGAGCAACGTGTTGCAAGAAATGAAGGCTGAGAAAATCGAAAAGTGAGACAGAGCAAGGGAAAAAGTACCTGGATAGAGCCCAGGAACCTGGCTGTGAGTTTGGAAAGCTGAGATTCAATGGTGTTAAATTTTAGTGCACAGAAGCACTTTAGTGAGCTTCTAAAATGCTCATTCCTATTCTCTACTTCTAGAGTGTCTGGTTGAGTCAATTTGGGGAAGAGCCAGGAAACAGAATTTTTATCACATACCCCTGGGGATTTTGAAGCACTTGGTCTAATGAGCATACTTATGAAACATTATCATAGGCACTAGTTGGCTCAGATGGCTATGTGAAAGAATTCTAAAGCAATAACACCTTTGTAAAAATCATGTGGTCAAGTTATTTAACTTTTCAGAGCCTTGGCTTACCTCATCTGAAAAATGGAGAAGATTATAGTAAAATTAACTAGACATGGTGCTAAATGAATTACAGATGTTACCTCAATTAATCCTCTCGACAGCAAAGGGTTTGTTTTTTTTTTTTTAAACAACCCTAGGAAGTCAGTGCTCTTTTCATTATAGGGCTCAAACCCAGATAATCTCTACTTGCTCCTTCTTTACATAATTGCTAGAAAGATTAGAAATAATACATGCAAAGTATCTCTCACACATTCCTGATGTTGAATGAATGGCTTTGTCTTTGTTGTTGTTAGTTGTTGTCGAGTTGATACAATTCCTCCCGACCCCATGTGTGCAGAGCAGAACTGCTCCACAGGGTTTTCAAGGCTGTGACCTTTCAGAAGCAGATCACCTGGCCTATTTTCCAAGGCACTCTGGGTGGGTTTGAACCACCAACCTTTAGGTTAGCAACCGAGCTCTTAACCATTTGCACCACCCAGGGACTCCTATATGGTCACTAGCCTTGGCTTATTTCAAAATACTATTGTTAATCCAATCTGCATCTCTTGCACAGTGTCACATTTAAATAGAAACTTCTCAGAACAACCTGTACCATTATTGAAACACTTCCTTCAATTCTTGGGTGTTAAATTTAATCTTCTGTTCCTGCCCCGTATGGTTCAACAGTGCTTTCAACTTCATTGCAGAGTCAACTACTGAGACCTAATGCTGTGCTTTGTACGGTGGGCATAAAGCATAAACACGCACAGTTCCCAACCTAAATTTCCCTTGCTTCACAAATAAGAGATGTTGATGAAAGAAGAGACCCCTTAGACACTGAAATCTGATCTGAAAGTTCGGGAAAATAATCTGTGTTTTATTTAATGTGCTCTTCAGAGAAATTGCAGTAAAGTTACTGTCTTTATTTTAATTTGCTCCCTTAATTAAACTTTAGCTTTAACGGAGTGAACTTATAAATTCATACTTTGGGTTCAGAGGATATGGTCCATGTTACAAAGTCCTGGATTGCATTGGTGGTCACTAGAGAGCAAGGGTTTGAGGATGAGGCAGCATAGTAGAGTGGTTAACAACTTGGACCCTGGGGCCAGGCTGTTGTTGTTAGCTGTCATTGAATAGGCTCCAACTCATGGTGACCCTAAGTACAACATAACGAAACATTGCCTGTTCCTGCACCATCTTCATGATCATTGGCATATGTGAGTCCACTGTTGCAGCCATTGTGTAGTGCCTTCCAACCTAGGGAGCTCACCTTCCAGCACTATATCAGACAATATTCTGTTGGGATCCATAGGGTTTTCACTGGCTGATTTTCAGAAGTAGATTGCAAGGCCTTTCTTCCTAGGCCATCTTAGTCAGGAAGCTCTGCTGAAACCTAGTCAGCATCATAGCAACATGCAAGCCTCCACCAACAGATAGGTGATGGCTGTGCCTGAGGTGTATTGGCCAAGAATCAAACCTGGGTCTCCTGCATGGAAGGCTAGAATTTTGCCACTGAACCTCCACTGCCCTCTCTGGAGCTAATTCTGCCTGGATTCAAATCCTGTCCCTGCCACTTACTACCTGTGTGACACTGGGCATGCTTAACCCTTCTGTGCCTCTGATTCCTCATCTTTAAAATAGGAGTAACAATAATACCTACCTCATAGAGTTACTGTGAGGATTAAATGAGTTGACATTTATCAAAGAATATTTATGAGTTAGTTTTTGTTACAACAAAGGAAGTACTAAGTGTTTGTTAAATAAAGAAATGCTACAAAGAGCAGAATAGCCATTCTGCATACAGCAGTGATTAACACAGGAAAAAAAGCATGCCCTCATAAAGCTTACATTCTAAAGCAAGAAAATAGGCAAAATAAATTATACTGTATACATAAAATGAAAATGAAGTGGAGAAGCATGGGATGGGGCAGGTGTTGCAGATGTAACCAAGGTGGTCATTGAAGGCTCCATTGAAAAGGTGACATTTGAACAAAGCCTTGAAAGGGATGTAGAAGTGAGCCATGCGGGGATCTGGGTTCAGGACAGTCCAGGCCGAGGGAATAGGAAGTCATGGGCCCTGGAGGCCTTGAGAAAGGAGCATGCCTGGCATGATCACCGAACAGCCAGGAAGCTAGCATGTTAGAGAAGAATGTGAGAAGGAGAGTGGCAGGTGATGAGGTGATGGGGGGACAGATCATGGAGGGTTTTGTTGACAACCATCAAGGCTGCAGTTTTTACTTTTAGTGACATGGAGAGCCACTGAGGGCATTTGAGTAGAGGGGTGACAGAATTACTGTGTTTGGAATAGACCGTTGGGGAACAAAAGGAGTCCCTGGGTGCTGCAAAAGGTTAACGTGCTCAGCTGCTAACCAAAAGGTTAGTGGTTTGAATCTACCCAGAGGTGCCACGGTAGAAAAGTCTGGATCTACTTCCAAAAATCACAGCCATTGACAACCCTACGGAGCACAGTTCTACTCTGAAGCAACTGCTCCACCCTCCCCAACCCCTGCGCCCGACCAGGGGAATACAGGTGAAGGTGGGAAGACCAGCTAGGATGCTATTACAACAATCCACGTGAGAGATGATGGTGGATTAGGCCAGAGTGATAGCGTAGAAGAGATAAGAGGTACATTACGGATGTCTGGCTTGCTCAGTAGTATCATATCCCTATGCCTAAACACAGTGCCTGGTGCGTAGGACCAAAAAACCAAACCCACTGCCATAGCAACCCTGTAGGACAGAGTAGAACTGCCCCATAGGGTTTCCAAGGTTGTATATAAATCTTTACAGGAGCAGATTGCCACATCTTTCTCCCACAGAGCAGCTGGTGGGTTTGAACCACCGACCTTTTGGTTAGTAGCCAAGCACTTAACCACTGAGCCACCAGGGCTCCTCTGACACATAGTAGGGCCTCAGTATTTGTTGAATGAATGAATAAATGAGAGATGAACTTGGGTAAGTAAGAACCTCTCTAAGGCTCTGTTTCCTCACCTCTAAAATGGGAGTCTATTACTAGTATCTAGTTCCAAAGGTTATTGTGGAGATGACATGAAATAATGCCTATGAAGTCCTCGGTACAGTAACTGAAACAGAAGGTAATGCTAAGACTTGTATATATACACGTAAATATAAAATGGTTTTGGAAGGGTTTACGTTTGGGGAGATGGAGGAGGGTAGACTTTTACTCTTCACTTTAGCCACTAAAAATAAAGGAAAGGAAAAAGTATTGGAATTATGAGTCATTTAAAAATTTCTTTTTGTGCTTTTCACTACTTTTGAAAATTTTCTGTAATGAATGGGTGGGGAGAAGACGGAAATGAAAGGGTGCCTAGATCACTCAGAATTTTAAGTTTTTATAAAGCGTCAGAAATGCAAAAGCTTTTTCTGCTTCTTCTGCACGGCCCATTTCTTTGACTCTTTGAATGTGGGTATTATCTGTATCTTCCTCCCCTCCCCCTCTCTTCTTAGTTAAGGGTAAAGTGAGCCTTTTAAGAACAACAACCCAGTTCATCCTCGTGATTTGGAACCTCTTATTTCTTCAGAAGAACAAACACATCTATTTAGTGGCTAGGAGTCCTTAGAGTTGAAACCGCTCATTCATTACAGTAACTGCACTCAATCTGTCTGAGGTATAAGTCACCACTAAGGAAAAACGACATATTGCATTGGGCATATTCGCTGCAAAAGACCCCTTTCCTGTGTTAAAAAACAAAGATGTCACTTTGAGAACTAAGGTGCGCCTAACCCAAGCCATGGTATTTTCAATTGCCTTATATGTATGTGACAGCTGCACTGTGAATATCAAAGACTGAAGAAGAATTGATGCCTTTGAATTATGGTGTCGGCGAAGAATATTGACTATACCATGGACTGTCAGAAGAATGAACAAGTCTGTCTTGGAAGTAGTGCTCCTTAGAAGCGAGGATGGTGAGACAACATGTACTTTGGACATGTTGTCAGGAGGGACCAGTCCCTGGAGAAGGCCATCATGCTTAGTAGAGGGTCAGCAAAAAAGCGGAAGATCCTCAGTGAGGTGAATTGACACAGTGGCTATAACAATGGGCCCAAACATAGCAAAGATTGTGAGATGGGTGCAGCTCCGGGTAGCGTTTCATTCTGTTGTACATAGGATCGCTATGAGTTGGAACCGAGAAGGCACCTAGTAACAACAATGACAAGGAAATGCGGCTGCTTACTGGAATTTACAAATTGAATATACAAACAAGGGTTCAGATGCCTTTCAAACAGGGGCATCAAAAGGTAAAGGTAAGATGTGTGGTTGGAGGCAGCAGAAAGTGTAGAGATCACCAGGAAACGTGGTTGTTGAGCCTAATCTTATGGCCACATCAAGAAATTATTCTAGTATGACCCTTAAGATGCAAGCGCTTTAGTGGGGCTTTTCCTGGGCAAAACTGAGAGCCTCTCCAACCCCAGTTTCTCTTACTCTCCTGGTCCTCAATACTTCCTGCTTGCCAATCCTAGTGTGGGTGTTCCTAAGATTTGCTCCCTGCTGCCTTTCAGCTGTCCTTGCTAAGATCTAGCAGTCAGTAGTTCTCAACCCTAGCTGTACATTAGGAAATGCCCAGGGAACTTAAAAAAAAAATTGGTGCCTAGACCCTCTATGTCAGGTGCCATCAAGTCCGTTCCAACTCATAGAGTAGAACTGCCCCGTAGTATTTTCTAGGTTGTAATCTTTACAGAAGGAGCCCTAGTGGCGCAGTGGTTAAAGCGAGTGACTGCTAACCAAAGGTTGGCAGTTCAAAACCACCAGTGGCTCTGCTGGAGAAGGATGTGGCAGTCTGCTTCCGTAGAAATTTACAGCCTTGGAAACCGTATGGGATCGCTATGAGTGAGAATTGACTTGACAGCAGTGGGTTGAAGTTTAATCTTTACTGGAGCAGATCACCAGGTCTTTCTGTGAGGAGCAGCCTTTCGTTTAGCAGCAGAGTGCTTAACCACTGCACAGTCAGGTCTCCTTGGGCCTTAGCTCCAAACCAAACCTGTTGCCATTGAGTCAATTCCAACTCATAGCAACCCTATAGGACAGCGTAGAACTGCCCCATAGGGTTTCCAAGCCTATAAATCTTTACGGAAGCGGACTGCCACATCTTTCTCCTGTGGAGTGGTTAGTGGGTTCAAACCGCCGACCTTTCAGTTAGTGGTCTAGCTCTTAACCACTGTGCCACCAGGGCTCCTGGGCCCCAGCTAAACCAAGCCGAACCCGTTGCCATCAGGTCAATTCTGACTCATAGCGACCCTATAGGACAGAGTAGAACTGCTCTGTAGAGTTTCCAGGGAGCATTTGGTGGATTCAAACTGCCAGCCCTTTGGTTAGCAGCCTAGCTCTTAACCACTGCACCACCAGGGCTCCTGAGCTCTACCTAAACCAAAACGAAAACTGTTTCTGTTGAGTTAATTCAGACTCATAGCGACCCTATAGCTAAGACCTGTTAAATCAGAATCTCTTCCTGGTGGATCCTGGACATTGTTTTTTTCTTTCTTTCTTTCTTTCTTAAATTTTCCAGATGATTGTAATGTGCAACCAGGGTTGAGAAGCACACTGAGAATTAAAGTTCAAAGAATGACCCCACCCTGGGATAGTTTACTTTTTCTAGGGATCTGGAGAGGGGCCCTGGGGGTGCAGTGGTTAAAGCGGTCAGCTGCTAACCAAAAGGCTGGTGGCTGGAACCTACCAGCTGTTTCTTGGGAAAAAGATGTGGCAGTCTGTTTCTGTAAAGATTTACAGCCTTAGAATCCCTATAGGGCAGTTCTACTCTATCCTATAGGGTTGCTAGGAGTCAAAATCTACTCGACAGCATGGGTTTTGTTTGGGCTGAGTAGGGTTCTGGAAGACCAGAAAGCTGTTAACACCCAAAGGAGTATAATAATAACAATAGCATTGTTAAGATCATTATTAATAATATTTTATTGGTAATATTAATAGCTAAAATTCATTGGGCTTTACTTGTGTTAACTAATTTAAGTATCAATAACTCTATGAGATAGTTACTATTATTAATATACCCATTTTACAGATGAGGAATCCAAGGCACCAAAGATTTACATAATTTACCAAGCTAATGAGTGCTCAAGCTGGGATTCAAACACACGTGGTTATGCATCAGAGCCCATACTCTTCACTCCAACACTCTACTGTCCACCTGCAATCTTGAAATCATAGACAGTAGAGAGGATATTGCAGACACACTGCCTACGTTTTATCACCTCCTTCTTAGGCTGAGTGACTCATACTCCAATGCCTACATCTTAAAAGCAGGATATGGTTAATATATACAACTTCTCCAATATAATTTCATCTAACCAAGAGACTCCATTCTGTCTTTTTTAAAGGAATGTAAATGATTAACCAGCATTCTGTGATTCCTTTCAGAATTTAACTCATGGAATAAATCCACAGTATAAGTCAGTATCATTAAGTTTTCTATAATTGCTCATCCATCAGTATATGTGATATAAGATAAAGCAATAAGAGTTTTCCCCCAAAGAATGGTCTTTCTGTTGGTGACAAATTATTCTTGGCAATGTAATTAGCCAGTTGGGTTATTGAAACAGATGGAAAATGTTCCTTCCAAAATTTTAGAACTGAAATGAGTCTTATTCTGTCTTGTGATAAATGTCAATTAAAATAGTTCTCCCTTCACAAGAAAAATAAAGAAAAAAATTAGTTTAAGAAAATATCAACCCTGATTGCCAGGGGAAATTTGTTTCTGCAGCAAAACAAGCAAAACACATCAAATCCTGTAAAATTAGGAACAGACTGTCCTCTGAAGTCAAGCTGACATCTGGAGATTTTTATAAAATTTATTGGAAAAGTTCCGGTTTTCTCTATTTTTAGTGTAACAAATAGATTCTTATTGTTTATGGAATTTGATCTAAAATGTCACTTTCAGCCAAGTCCTGACACAGCTCCTACATGGCTGGAAAATGTTCTCTGCATTGACAAAGAAGCAAGGATCTTAGGTATCAAGTTCCAGAATGGACCGTTAATCAGCTGGACACTCTTAAATGCTGTTTCTAAATTATGTCTAATGCCTGTTACCACAGGTTTCACCAACAAGGAAAGAGTAAGTAACAGAATTAAAGAATCTCTGATAAGCACATTGTGTTTATTTCACTTCAAATACATGTACTTCAGTTGCATTTAAAGAATCCTACTTATCCTAATCATTTTTCTCAAAGACGTTTTTAAGAATGGCGTCAGAAAAGATAATACTAAATAGAATGCATTTAGAGGGAATGCATTCCAATCCCTGGAATGGTCAAACACTCACCTGTGTAAAAGGCGAAGTTCAAATAGTTGAAATGTTCTTTCTAAACTCAAGATATCTTCCAGTCATACAGGAGCTTCCATGTGAATTATTTTTTTTTTTAAAGCCATGATGAGTCAAAATTCATTATTATACAAATAAATTGCTTTTTTTTTTTTTTAAGAGAAAAGGCAAGGAACCACTGCCATCCAACCCTTTAAGACTATTATATCGAACTTTTAGTCAATATTAAAGACATTCACATTTTTTTTTTCACCTAAAAGAAAAATTTGTCTTCATTATTTCTTATTCTTGGCATATAACAGATTTTTTTGTGTGTGTCTATTAAAACAGGAAAAATTAAGCAAAAACTGTCATAAATTATTATTATTGTTATTGAGGCATGGATAGTAAAAACAGGACTAGGAACATCTTGGAGGACTAAAAACGTCTATTCTGAGGAATGGTTAGAATTAGCATACAGAGGCAAAGACTAAAAGGAGGACTCAGAATCCTGCCTGGGACATACATTTAAATTCTAGCTAGGCTCAGGAACAAATTTGTTAGCCCTCTCTTGATAGAAAAATCTTTACCACAGATCCTAGGTGGTTACATTGGTGGAACCTATCCAGAATGTTGGAATTTCTGGGATTTCAAGGCAGGAGGTAGAGTCTCAGCAGATTCAACTATACATGGCTTTGAAACTGAATTTGAAATACAGATATTCTACGAGTTAGCTGGACTTTGCACTTACCCTGTCTATCAATTTACCACATGTTGGGATGAGCTGGTTAGGTCTCATCTCAGCATTACAGTGTAAGTAGCATTTACAGTCCAGTGCAGGAGCCCAGGGATGACTGTTTGGATGCCACTTTCTCAATCAACTCAGTTCACTTTCCTGAGAGTCAGAGGCTGCTCAAGTGCTTCCTGTCTGGCTTCTGGGGCAGGGCTGAGTCTGTGAGTGGGGAGATGGGCAGGAAGATTGAGGCCTGGGGCTAAGTATCTGATAAATATATTCCATGAATGAAGGTCATTGAAGTGGCTCCACACACACGGCATGTGGATAAATCGTATCAAAATATTTGCTTTATCTCTTTCTGGCAGCCTGCTGAGGATGAAAACTTAGACCAACAGACTGTATAGAACCACAGAAAATTGAACCAGGTTTGAAAATGGCCCAGATAGCTCCTCAGCAAGGCTAGGCACCATGGTCAGGAACTTGGTGGACTCTACTTGCACAGAATTAAGAGTTCGTGTCAGTTCAGTGTTTGGTGTGACCACCTCAGAAGACAGCAAAACACCTGTCCTGGGAGTCGGCATGGTCATCACACTGGACGCAATTTGAAGGAGCAGCGGAAGTCTGCGTTCCCTTTGCTCGCTGACAGTGTCCATGCCATCATGTCAAAAGTAGTTGCTGTTCCTATTGTCTAGGGCCTTCTTCTTCCAGCTTCCTTCACCTCTTCCCTTCTTTAGGTTTCTGCTTAAATGTTATTTTATCAGGGAGGGCTTCCATAACTACTCTATTTCTCTAACTACAGTGTCCTCTTGCTCCTACCCTCTCTATTTCCCTTTCTTGATTTCTTTTTCTCTTTAGCCACTGTCTGGCACTCCTCCATTTTACTTGTTTATTATCTCCTCTCATTAGAACGTGAACTCCATGAGAGTAGGGAAGTTAAGAGTGAAGAAAGTAGTTTAGATTAATTAACTTGATTAAGTTGACACAGCTAGGGGAATCCAGGTCTTCTAACCTCAAATCTTGCCAATACACCATGTTATTGGCTGTAAAGACTGGTGCTTTTCTGGAGCACAATACTCTCTGTAAGATTTAAATATTAATATATGTAGTAAATCTACAAAGCATACTAGCAAAGAGCCCATTTTCTAGGAATGGCTACTTTTTATTTTCTTTAAGTTTTTATTGAGGGATAACATACATACAGTGTTAAAATCTTAAATATATAGTTCAAAGAATTTTAAAATATGTATACTTCTGTGTAACCACTGGTCAGATCAAGTTATAGAACATTTCCAGCACTCCGGAGCTTCCTTCTAGTCACTATGCCCACTCTGAGATTACCACAATTTTGATGCCTATCACCATACTTTAGTTTTGCCTGTTCATTATCTTTATATAAAAGATGTCTACTATGCCTGGCTTCTTTTGCCCAATATTATACCTGTGAGATTCATCCATATTGCTGTTACGTATATTTATAGTTCATTCTTTTTCATTGCTTTGTAATGTTTCACGACATGAATATACTACAATTAATGTATGTATGTATGCATGGTACCCTGGATGGACATTTGGCTTATTTCCAATATGGGGCTAATAAGAATAAAGTTCTTATGAAATTCTGGTACATGTCTTTAAGTAGACATGTAAATCATTTCTCTTGGGTATATACCTAGGAGTAGAATTGTTATGTCATAGGTAGGTATATGTTTAGATTTAGTAGATAATACCGAAAAGTTTCCCAAAACGATTGTGCCAATTTATACTCTGACCAGCAATGTATGAAGATTTCAGTTGCTGCACATCCTTGGCAACATTTGGTGTTGTCAGTTTTTTAAATCTTAGCCATTCTGATGGTTGTGTTGGGGTATCTCACTGTGGTTTCATTTTGAATTTCCCTGATCACTCTTGAATTTAAGCAACTTTTCATATGCTTATCGGACATTTGGGTATTCTTTGTAAAGTATCTATTCAAGTCTTTTGCCCATTTTTTAAATTGGATTGTTTATGTTTCCAATGGTCACTTCTAAGTTTAATATATTTATTAATAATCTGGAAGAAAGAATGGCTACTAAAGTGTAGATTATAGAGTCACTCATTTATTCACTTAGTTCATAGATATTTATCAAATGCCAACTATTTCAAAGGTGCTATGCTAGACTCTTGTGACAAAAAGGACAAACAAGGGAGTTCCTGGCTCCCATAGGCTCACTGTTTAGAAGGAGGAGACCACATAATGTGAAATGATGTAGATGTTATGATAGAAGTATGCAGAAGACATTATGGGAGTGGAAAGGTGGAGCACAAGTGAGTGCTATAATCAGACTGTTGGGTTTTTAGGAGCAGAGACTCACTGAGGCCATCTCAAGTACTAGAATTATTGTATGACTATACAGTAAAACCTGCATGAGCCTGTGTAAGGTGGAAACCTGTCAGAGAAGGAAAACTCAAATATTTTCCACTAACAGTGATAGAAAAGTGGTAAGACTACACCCTGTGAAAGGTAGAAAACTTGTGAGACCTGCCAAAACAAGGCAGTCCCATCGAGTTCTGGCTTTCACAGGTTTCACTGTATATACAACCTAGAAACTCATGGAAATTCAAGAATGGGAACCACAGAGACTGGAACTCAATGTCCTTTCTGGACCCAAGGCAACTCTAGAATCCTCAATAGCAGGAGTCCATGGATCATCACTTTACCACTTATTAGGACATGATTCCACAAATCTGTGTGTGCTTGTCTCTTTGTCTAACTACTGGAAGGGAGAAATCTCTTCATGTCCTACTCCATCTGTGTGTGCTTGTCTCTTTGTCTAACTACTGGAAGGGAGAAATCTCTTCATGTTCTACTCCATCTGTGTGTGTGCTTGTCTCTTTGTCTAACTACTGGAAGGGAGAAATCTCTTCATGTTCTACTCCATCTGTGTGTGCTTGTCTCTTTGTCTAACTACTGGAAGGGAGAAATCTCTTCATGTTCTACTCCATCTGTGTGTGTGCTTGTCTCTTTGTCTAACTACTGGAAGGGAGAAATCTCTTCATCTTCTACTCCATCATTTCTCTACGTTGTAGCTGCTACTTTTCCATAATCACTTGTTTCTCATTATTTCAACCTTCTCATAACTTGAGTTACTCGTATCTTTTTTACTCCTTTACTCAGTGGTCTTTCTATCTTTCTGCACAAATTTTCAGCTTTAGTTCCTGCTCTTAATTGCTTAATTATTTCCGTATTTCCTAATCCAAATTCCCAAAGTGAGAATTCGGTTGGCCTCGTTCATCCCTGTTTGATCAGAGCTTTCAAGCCAAGTTACCTTGTAAACTGCTGGGGAGCCTAAGGATTGGCTGCCCACAGGTTGGCACCTTCCCCCATTCTAATTATCAGCAGCTGAGGAGAGCAGAATCGAGTGTTCAAAACCTGGCTGCCTAAGTCAGCTTTATCTGTGGAGGATATGGGTAGGATGGTTTTCCTTGGAAGGAGAAAAGGGTTTATTTCTCACCATAATTATCTAGAGCAGATGGTAAAGGAGTAGTCAGATTATTCAAAATCCATAATCATGAATATCTATAAGCATCTCGACATTTTACTTAACCAAGTAGAGGAACACACCAAAGATAGAAAGTTATCTTGAGATTCTACAACTCATACATATTAGAAGGAAATAATTTAAATAATATCCTCTTGGGTGCTGAATGGAGCCCTGGTGGCACAGTGGTTAAGAGCTCGGCTGCTAACCAAAAGGTTGGCAGTTGAAATCTACCAACTGTTCCTTAGAAATCCTGTGGGGAGTTCTACTCTGTCCTATAGGGTTGCTATGATTCCGAATCAACTTAACAGCGATGGATCTGGTCTGGTCTGGTCTGCTCTGGGTGCTAAATTAGTTCTAACCCTTCTGGAAAAGCATCTAGATACCAATATGGACAGTTGAAAGGATACATCTTCTTAAAGAGCAGTAGGTACATAAGAAACTATCTTGGTTAAAAAGGATTGTATAAAATAATGTGATAAATTATGTTCCATTTTTATAAAGAATGCATTCTAATTTCAAATGGGCCACTCCATTTTATCTTTTTCATCTCAAAAATAACAGAGCTAGACAAGAAATAATTTAGACAAGTTCAGCTAAAATGATTACTGTCAGTGCAGCAAGATAAAGCCCAGAGGTGAATGACTAGGGCTTTTTAGTTGATAAAAAAACATAGAAATCTGATAAGAGCTATAAAATAATAAGTGTTGAAGACAAGGATAATTGGACACTTATTTATATTTTCTAATAGTAAGGGAAAAAAAGGGCATTTGATACAATGAAAAAGCAGAAAAATTTAAAGTTAGAAAAGACTCTTTTTTTAACTTAACAATTAGCTTTAGACATTTAATCACGGGATAATTGCTACAGATAGTTTAGGACGATTCAGAAAGATTAGGCATTCCTGCGAATGAGGATAGCGTTTGCAGCAACAGAGTCAGAATAAAAATAATTAGCAGTAGGAAGTCCTCAGGCTTTGGGGCATACACTGATCATAAGCCAGAGGAAGTGTTGCCACCTGATAAAATATGGTTGATAAAATATGACTTCCCGGGACTGCTGGGCATGTACAAACCTTATGAGCATGTGCTGGGGTTTGGCATTGGCTTCTTCTGTGGCTTCTCTTGAGTCATTGCACCCTCAAAGACCATCAGACAAGCACTGTGTTGATGCTTTGATATTTTTTCATACATATTTTTGGTGTCTGGCTAGCTCAGATTGCCCAAAATTTTTCCCCCTTTTAATGAGGCTTATTTTTTCCTTATTTTGAGTGATCATTTCCAGTTTCACCCTTTCCAATCTTTCTCTAATAAGTATTTCATTTTGACTAGTCTGCATGTTTAAAAGTAGAGCCAAGAATCTGTCGGTAATGATGTTATTATTTATGCAGAGGAGACTTGGGGTAATCTTAAAGATTTACATTTCCTTAAGCATCCTCCTAGCCATTAAAAATAGTCAACCCTGTTGATGATTTCTGCCAGACTTGAGTTTGGGGAGGGTATTTCCTGGTGAAGACCTACCCTTCCCTTCTAATCCTGCTTTTAGATAATAATTCATTATGTAGTCAGAGATGCCAAAACACCACTGCTAGATCCCGTCTCCACTCAGGGGAAGTAGGTTGTAAACCCCAGAATTGACTTGAGGTACATGTCAAATCTCTCCTCCAGGAGCCACTTTGTCTAAAATTCCACCATTGATGATTAAGTCCTTTGTGTTGGTTCCCTCTTTTGGTCTTCTGGTAAAAAATATAAATTTCTTTCACGGGCATTATATTATTCTAAAATCACTAACAGGTATTGCTGACTTCTAAGATTCATTTTTCCTCTAACAGGCCAGGTAGTAGTCAAAGAATGTGCACATTATGTGTGTGCTCTGTGTGTGTGCTCTGTGTGTGTGTGTGTGTGTGTGTGTGTGTGTATGTGTTGGGGGTGGGGGAAACTTATTGGGGGTGGCAGTGAAGGTGATGTATCTTTATACTTTCCTTGTATTCCTTATCAAAACTGCTCTCAGAAATAGATCCAAAGTCATTCAAGTTAAGATGGTAACGACTGGTACAAACTAAACATATTAGCCCTTCAAAGACATCTGCAATAGAGCAAGCACCTGCCCATAAACCCTTAAGCTAAAGGCCAAAATTACTGACCTGGAGTTGCCAGTTTTAGCCAGAGTGTGGGAGTTGTGTGTTTTGTTCTCTGGGTCTTCCCATGGTTGCTGCAGTCACTCATGCATATGGTCACATAACTCACCTATGCATAAGGCAATGGGCTGTGAAGTTCCTGCCACCTTAGTCATAGGCAGTGAAGGAATTCTTTAGTGAGCTTGCTCTATGGTTCTCGAACGTCACATGGACCCATTGGGTCCTAGAGCAGCATTCTCCAGGAGAGAACTGAAGTGGGCACATTCAAACATGGTTTCACAGTTTTAAAAATAACAGTGACATTTTATCTCATTTGAAATTTTGATTCTCCCAACAATGTTCGAGGAGGCCCAATATTTCTGGCTGTTCTACAAATGAAGAAACTGAGGGTGGTTAGTGAGACACGTACTGTCTAGTGCTCTTTGTCCAGTGCTCTTGGCTTGCGCTACTCCAAAAACTAAAGGACTATGTCCAGCGATGAAGAACATGCCACGAAACATGTCCTAAAATGGCTGCTACCAAGCGGTTTAAGTAAATTAAAAATAAAATTATCACACATGCTTCCTAATTGACTGGTTTACCCTAAAACCAAATTTCCTAGAAATGTATGTACCCTCATGTGCAGAAAGACTTTCATACTATATTCCAATCAAAAAAAATGGAAAACTTGGGGTTCTTGTTTAAAATAAGCAATGCTCATGTTGACTTCGCCCACCCTCCTTTTAATTTAAAATTTCACCTCAGCTTTGCAGAGGGATACGGTTGAGGGACTTACACTAAGAAGAAATCATAAGACTGGTTTTAATTTACTCGTGTACATTTTCAAAATTACTGTGCCTGTAGTCTTCCAAGACTGATGTTTTTAATAAGTAGAATGTCGTGTTATCTGGATTTGTGGGGTCTGGCTATCGTTTGTTAGATACTTTTCTATTTTATATGTGTGTGCTGTTTTGTAGTTCCTCTTTGTCTCTGAGCCCTGTTCAAGGAGCCTTCTCTGCATCCTAACGGCTTAGTCTCTCCAGATGAGACAGTCCATAATTCTCTTTCATGCTCTTTTCCTTGTAAACATAAACATATTTTCCTGTGTCAGGACCCCAAGCAGCTTTCTAAAAGCTAGCATGTTAGTGTTCCTATGAATTGTTTATTTTGCTTGGAAGCTTTTGTTTTTTAAGTATTTCCTGTTTTTCTTGCTGTGTCTGGCTTTTTCCTTATACAGAGGGAGCATGAAACAAACCTGGATTTAACTAAGGTTTGTAGAAATTCTTCGTGGTTTATCTCTATCTAGGCGATGCCTTAAGAGTTTGATTATAGCCATTGTTGGATTTGCTCCCGTCGAAACAATCCTTTCGATTTCTCAAAATCACAAGTAACTTTTTTTCACTTCTTTTGACTAGTTGCCCTCGAGTCCGTTCCACGACTCTTCTTAAAAGTTGGTTTATTTAGATTTAAGATGATGCAACACAGTGCAATAATTCCTAACAGGAGACATCTTTAGAGACTTGAATTACCTAAAAAATAACTAATAACCCGTTGCTGTCAATTCCGACGCACTGCGACCCTACGGGACAGAGCAGAACTGCCCCATAGGGTTTCCAAGGAGCCGTTGGTGGATTCAAACTGCCGACATTTTGGTTAGCAGCCAAGCTCTTAACCACCATGCCATAATAGTAGGGAAAAAATTATGACTTCTGACAATAAAATGGTGTGATATTTTCTTTTTTGTTACCTGACTGAAATTGTACTTTTGCTCATTTTTATTGACAAAACTGTATAGTGAAACCTGTGAGAGCCGGAACTCAACGGGACTGCCTTGTTTTTCCAGGTCTCAGAAGTTTCCCGCCCTTTGACGGGGTGCAGTCTTACCAATTTTCTATCATTCTCTATTAGTGGAAAGTATCTGCATTTTCCTTGTCTGACAGCTTTCTGCCTTATACAAGTTCTGGCTTTCACAGGATTTACTGTATTTTTAAAAGGAGTTTTTCATGAAGGAAAGTGCCTGTAAATAATTCCGTGAGTATGGAATGGAGAAGAGTTTCCTTTTATTTTCCCCATGCCCTCATTCCTTTCAACGTTATCACATGGAGAGGAGAGGAAGCCTACTGGATGTCTTACAATAAAAAAAAAACCAAAACCAAACACATTGCCATCGAGTCAATTCTGACTCATAGTGACCCTAAAGGGTAGGGTAGAACTGCCCCACAGAGTTTCCTTGGAGCACTTGGTGGCTTCAGACTGCTGACCTTTTGGTTAGCAGTCATAGCTCTTAACCACTACACCACAAGAGTTTCCTGTCTTATAATAGCTTGTTGTTATTATTAGGTGTCCTCCAGTCTGTTCTGACTCATAGCAACCCTATTGCTTGGAGAGTCCCAAATATAGGCTCCCTTCCTTGAGGTATTTTTGTCCATTGCTGGGTGCTTTCTTCCTTTGTTTTCCTCCCTGTTTCTCACATTCTCCTTGATTCAGTAAGTCAAATTCTTACATCTCCATTTTCAAGGAGAATGTTGCTGCTGACTCAGTTTGTTCAAACCACATTTTTTTAAACCATGCCTGTCCCCTTTCTGAGTCTCTGGGTGGTGCAAACTGTTAAGCACTTGCCTACTAACCTAAAGGTTGGCAGTTCAAATCCACCCAGAGGCAACTCGGAACAAAAGCCTGGTGATCAATTTCTGAAAGGTCACAGGCATTGAAAACCCTATGGAGTACGGTTCTACTTTGAAATACATGGGGTCACCATGAGTATAATTGGCTCAACAGCAACTGTTTTTTTTTTTAAATCTCCTTCATGGTTTTTCTCTCTGTATATAGTCAGCCAGTCAAAACTATTTAGTGATAACTGCTATGCTGGAGGCTCTGAGCTGGGCTTTCAATTTATGCCTTTGACTCTGCTGGTGAATTTTCATTTGGTTTCAAGTTTTTGGTTCATTCTTCAGTCATGTTTTTAGTTTTGCCTCTGCTGCCACTAACTTGTGTGACCTTGGGCAAGTCACTTAACTTTATTGAGCTCTGGAAGGCTAGATATGAATAACTAACTTGAAATTTTGTCCTATTAGCCTGAACCATAAAGTATAATACAAAGAAAACTGGGTAGCATTTTAGGAGAAATGAGGTTTTAGATCTAGCTGTGCCACTAATCAGCAGTGTGAGTTTGGATAAGGCATTTTACTTTTCTGGGTCTCAGGTCCTCATCTATAAACTGAAGCACTTAGACTAGATGAGTTTTTAAAATGATCTACACAAATTGTTTCTTTGTGTTTTTGTATTGACCCAAATCCCTTTCGACAATCCTTTTCGTCACATGGGAATAGAACTAATTCTGTTCTAGCTACGAGTAATTTTTGATGAACATCAAACACCAAAGTTTGTATAGTGCTTTACCATTCACGGGGTGCTTTCATATATTATCTTTCCTAGACCCTTATCTCAGCACTGAAATGGACATTGGCAGGTAGTTTGATTATCTTATATGTGGGGCAACTGAGGAACAGAGTGAATGAATCATTCAAGGGTTACCAGCATATCCGTGGAAGAATTAGAAATAAAACCCAGGTTTCTATGAGGCATATGCCCTATGCCACCTTTAATTTCTTGCTGACTAGTTTTTATTTATGCATGTATTTTTGTCTTTTTTAGAATTAATTTTTAATTTTCAGTCAGTTGAAAAGTACTAAAAGTCTTATAATAAAATACTGCATCTCCTTCCCTTCTCCATCCCTCAAAGAAAGCAGCTTCCAACTCTGTACTTAAGTGTGGTATTGCTATTTCTGGATTTATTGATTTTGGACATGTAATTAATTCTTAACAAGGAACTAAGGATTTAGCACTACCATTTCACCTCTCCCATCTTTTTAATATGTTGTTGTTGTTAGATGCTGTCCAGTCAGTTCCAACTTATAGCGACCGTACATACAACAGAACAAAACACTGCCTTGTCCTGTACCACCCTCACAATCATTGCTATGTTTGAGCCCATTGTTGCATCCACTATGTCAATCCATCTCATTGAGGGTCTTCTTCTTTTTGTTGACCCTCTACTTTACCAAGTATGATGTCCTTTTCTAGGAACTGGACCCTCTCAATAACATGTCCAAAGTATGTGAGATGAAGTCTTGCCATCCTTGCTTCTAAGGAATATTCTGGCTGTACTTCTTCCAAGACAAATTTATTCATTCCTCTGGCAGCCCATGGTATATTCAACATTCTTCTCTAACACCATAATTCAAATGCGCCAACTCTTCTTCAGTCTTCCTTATTCATTGTCCAGCTTTCCTATGCATACCAGGTGATTGAAAATACATGGCTTGGGTCAAGTACACCTTAGTCTTTGTTATAGATTGAATTGTGTCTCCCAAAAATGTGTTTCAACTTGGCTAGGCCATGATTTTTGGCATAATGTGGTTGTCCACCATTTTGTGATCTGATGTGATTATCCTATGTGCTATAAATCCTAACCTCTATGATGTTAATGAGGCAGGATTAGAGGCAGTTATGTTAATGAGGCAGAACTCAATCTATAGGATTAGGTCCTATTTTGAGTCAATCTCTTTTGAGATATAAAAGAGAGAAGCAAGCAGAGAAGAGGGGGATCTCATACCACCAAACAAGAAGAGCCAGGAATGCACCTATACTTTGGCCCCAGGGTCCTTGTGCTGAGAAGCTCCTAGACCAGGGCAAGATTGATGACAAGGACCTTCCCCCAGAGGCAACAGAGAAAGAAAGCCTTCCCCTGCAGCTAGCACCCTGAATTCAGACTTCTAGCCTCCTAAACTGTGAGAGAATAAATTTCTGTTTGTTAAAGTCATCCACTTGTGGTATTTCTGTTATAGCAGCACTAGAAAATTAAGAGTCCTCAAAGTGGTATCTTTGGTTTTTAACACTTTAAAGAGGTTTTTTGCAGCAGAAATTGCCCAATGCAATACATTCCTTGATTTCTTGACTGCTTGCTTCCATGGGCATTGACTGTGGATCCAAGGAAAATTAAACCTTTGACAACTTCAATCTTTTCTCTGTTTATCATGATGTTGCTTGTTAGTCCAGTTGTGAGGACTTTTGTTTTCTTTGTGTTGTGGTGTAATCCAAACTGAAAGCTGTAGTCTGACCTTCATTAGTAAGTGCTTTAAGTTCTCTTCACTTTTAACAAGCAAGGTTGTGTCATCTGCATATCCAGGTTGTTAATGAGTCTTCCACCAATCCTGATGCCACGTTTTTCTTCTACAGTCCAGCTTCTCAGATTATTTGCTTAGCATACAAATTGAATAAGTACGGAAAGGATACAACCCTGACAAACACCTTTTCTGATTTGAAACCACTCGGTATCCCCTTGTTCTGTTCAAACGACTGCCTCTTGGTCTGTGTACAAGTTCCTCATGAGCACTATTAAGTGTTCTGGAATTTCCATTCTTTGTAGTGTTATCTTTTTAATATAGGAATTTTTTTTTAATGTTAAATCAATGGTGATTATTTATATTATTTTGATATGTAAGTATTGTTCATTGCTGAGCCATCTTGTACAGGTTTCTTCTTTTCTAGTCAACACTTGCCTCATTTTATACATTTGCTTACATTTCTATGTTGTTATGTTCTCCGCACCCCTGCAAAAACTCCAAGATCTGTCACATTTTATTAATTTTTTTTCAAAAGCTCTAACATTTCCAAGCACTCATCCATTATTTCCCTCGATACCTCCCTCCCCAGCCCTTCGTTATAGACTGGATTGCCTGTGGCACAGCTGTCTGTCAGCCTGGGACATCTCTTCACAGTTCTCTTAAATTTAATCTCTTCTTCCTTTATTCCATTCTCCAGTAGCTTCCTGAGGAAGGGTACCCTGTGAGATAAATTTGATGACTGCTTTTATGTTTGAAAATGTCTTTATTCTTATACTTTATTGATAGCTTAGCTGGGTATGTTGTTGTTGTTGTTAGGTGCCGTCAAGTCATTTCTGACTCATAGTGACCCTATGCATCACAGAATGAAACACTGCCCAGTCCTGCGCCATGCTCACGATCGTTGTTATGCTTGAGCCCATTGTTGCAGCCACTGTGTCAATCCATCTGGTTGAGGGTCTTCCTTTTTTTTGCTGACCCTGTACTTTACCAAGCATGATGTCCTTCTCCAGGGACTGATCCCTCCTGACAACATGTCCAAAGTATGTTAGACATAGTCTCACCATCCTCCCTTCTAATGAGCGTTCTGGTTGTACTTCTTCCAGGACAGATTTGTTCTTTCTTTTGGCAGTCCGTGGTATATTCGATATTCTTTGCCAACACCACAAGTCAAAGGCATCAATTCTTCTTTGGTCTTCCTTATTCATTGTTCAGGTTTCACAAGCATATGATGCAATTGAAAATACCATGGCTTCGGCCAGGCACACCTTACTCCTCAAAGTGACATCTTTGCTTTTCAACGCTTTAAAGCAGTCTTTTGCAGCAAATTTGCCCAATGCAATGAGTCTTTTGATTTCCTGACTGTTACTTCCATGGGTGCTGATTGTGGATCCAAGTAAAATGAAATCCTTGATTACATCAATCTCTTCTGTTTATCATGATGTTGCTTATTGGTCCAGTTGTGAGGATTTTTGTTTTCTTTATGTTAAGATGTAATCCATATTGAAAGCTGTGGTCTTTGATCTTCACCAGTAAGTGCTTCAAGTCCCCTTCACTCTCAGCAAGCAAGGTTGTGTCACCTGCATATCGCAGGTTGTTAATGAGTCTTCCTCCAATCCTGATACCCCTTTCTTCTTCATATAGTCCAGCTTCTCGGATTGTTTTGCTCAGCATACAGATTGAATAGGTATGGTGAAAGGATGCAACCCTGATGCACACCTTTCCTGACTTTAAACCACGCAGTATTTATCCCCTTGTTCTGTCCAAACAACTGCCTCTTGATCTACGTACAGGTTCCTCATGAGCACTATTAAGTGTTCTAGAATTCCCATTCTTTGCAACGTTATCCATAATTTGTTATGATCCACACAGTCGAATGCCTTTGCACAGTCAATAAAACACGAGTAAACATCTTTCTGGTATTCTCTGCTTTCAGCCAGGATCCATATGACATCAGCAATGATATCCCTGGTTCCACGTCCTCTTCGGAATCTGGCCTGAATTTCTGGCAGCTCCCTGTCAACATACTGCTGCAGCTGCTTTTGAATGATCTTCAGCAAAATTTTACTTGTGTGCAATATTAATGATATTGTTCAATAATTTCCACATTCAGTTGGATCACCTTTCTTGGGAATAGGCATAAATATGGATCTCTTCCAGTCGGTTGGCCAGGTAGCTGTCTTCCAAATTTCTTGGCATAGACAAGTGAGCACTTCTAGCGTTTCATCCGTCTGTTGAAACATCTCAATTGATATTCCATCAGTTCCTGGTGACCTGTTTTTTGCCATTGCCTTCAGTGCAGCTTGGATTTCTTCCTTCAGTACCATCGGTTCTTGATCATATGCTACCTCTTGAAGTGGTTGAATGTCGACTAATTCTTTTTGATATAATGACTCTGTATATTCCTTCCGTCTTCTTTTGATGCTTCCTGCATCGTTTAATATTTTCCCCATAGAATCCCTCACTATTGCAACTTCCAGCTTGAATTTTTCTTTAGTTCTTTCAGCTTGAGGAACGCCGAGCGTGTTCTTCCCTTTCGGTTTTCTATCTCCAGCTCTTTGCATATGTCATTACAATACTTTACTTTGTCTTTTCCGGTTGCCTTTTGAAATCTTCTGTTCATTTCTTTTACTTCATCATTTCTTCCTTTTGCTTTAGCTACTCGACATTCAAGAGCAAGTTTCAGAGTCTCTTCTGACTCCCATTTTGGTCTTGTCTTTCTTTCTTTTTAATGACCTCTTGCTTTCTTCATGTATGATGTCCTTGATGTCATTCCACAACTCGTCTGGTCTTTGGTCATTAGTGTTCAATGCATCAAATCTATTCTTGACATGGTCTCTAAATTCAGGTGGGATATACTCAAGGTCATACTTTGGCTCTCGTGGACTTGTTCTAATTTTCTTCAGTTTCAACTGGAACTTGCATACGAGCAATTGATGGTCTGTTCTGCAGTTAGACCCTGGCCTTGTTCTGACTGATGATGTTGAGCTTTTCCATCGTCTCTTTCCACAGGTGTAGTCAATTTGATTCCTGTGCCTTCCATCTGGTGAGGTCCGTGTGGATAGTTGCTGTTTATGTTGTTGAAAAAAGGTATTTGCAATGAAGAAGTTATTGGTTGTGCAAAATTCTATCATGCGATCTCTGGCATCGTTTCTATCACCAAGGCAATATTTTCCAACTACTGATCCTTCTTTGTTTCTAACTTTTGCATTCCAATCACCTGTAATTATCAATGAATCTGAATAGCTGGGTATAGAATTCTATATATTCCCTTAGGGTTATTCAGTTGTCTGTGAGGGTTTCTGGAAAAGGTGGGAAAAGGGGATTGGCAAATCATTACCACTAAATATATACATTTTCACTGAATCTCTCCATTTTCAACTAGGTACCTCACTCCTTCTTCCATTATGCCTGGTGACCCAAGTCTGGAGCCTCTCTGAATCAGTTTCTCAAGAGATTAACCTCCTTTCAGGTCTGGGTCTGAAGTAGCCTTCTGGCTGCTTGAAGGCGAGGAAAGGGACTTTGGGGCTTTAAACTGTCCTCAACTATTCCACTTGTTTTCACTCTAGAGCCCCACTTCTACCATCCATGGTACCTCTTGCCTGGGTCCTGAAGCTATGTTGGGCTCTTCAGGAGAAACAGGCTTGTTTCTTGTCATTATTCATCTCTGCAGGTGTGTATGCTTCAGTTATCACTTCTCCATCCACTTTTCTTCTTCCAAAAATGCATTGACTCCTCTCATCTACTAGTTGGTTCCTTTCTCTTTTTCTTTGTCATTGTGAATTATACCTTCAAACAAACAAACAAGAAATTTAAATATCTTTCCTATAATGTTAAACCTGTTGCCATCGAGTCGATTTCAATTCATAGCAACCCTATAGGACAGGGTAGAACTGCCCCATAGAGTTTCCAAGGAGCAGCTGGTGGATTTGAACTGCTGATCTTTTGGTTAACAGGCTAGCTGTTAACCACTATGCCAATGGGTCAGAATCAACTCCATGGCAACAGGTTTGGTTTTTGGTTTCCTATAATGTTGGTAAAGTTTGGGGAGGGAACAGAGATAAATTGCTTAATACACCATGTTTAACAGGAACTCCTAGTCCATATTTTTACTGAATTAAATTCACAAAAGACAAACTTTTGAAAAACAATTTTTTTAATTGTACTTTAGGTGAAGGTTTACAGAACAGATAGTTTCTCATTAAACAGTCAGTACACATATTGTTTTATGACATTGTTAACAACCCCACAACATGTCAACACTCTCTCTTCTCAGCCTTAGAGGACCTTTTTTTTTTTTTTTTGGTGAAAATATATATAGCCAAATATATACCATTTCAGAAATTTCTACATGTACAATTCAGTAACATTGATTACGTTCTTCCAGTTCTGCTGCTATTCTCACTTTAGATGAAAGTTTACAGAACAAAGTAGTTTCTCATTAAACACTTAGTACACATATTGCCCCAGGACAATGGTTAACAACCCCACTGCTTGTCAACACGGTCCTTACTCAACCTTGGGTTCCCTATCACCAGCTTTCCTGTCCCCTTCTGCCTTCTAGTCCTTGTCCCTGGACTGCTGTGCCTCATTAGGCCCGTTTTGCTTTATGGGGCTGTCCAATCCCTGGCTGAATGCGAACCTCTAGAGTGACTTTACCACTGAGCTAAAAGGGTGTCTGGGGACTATACTCTTGGGGTTTCTCCAGTCTCTGTCAAGCCAGTAAATCTGGTCTTTTTTTTATGTGTTAGAATTTTATTCTGCATCCTTCTCCAGCTCTGTCCAGAACCCTCTGTTGTGATCTTGGTCAGGGAAGTCAGTGGTGGTAGTCGGGTACCATCTAGTTGTGCTGGACTCGGTTTGGTGGAGGCCTTGGTGGATGTGGTCCTTCGGACTGATCTTTTCCTTGTACCCAGTTCTCTTCATTCTCCCTTGCTCCCGAAGGGGTGAGACCAGTGGAGTATCTTAGATGGCTGCTCACAGGCTTTTAAGACCGCAGATGCTACTCAGCAAGGTAGAATGTAGAACATTGTCTTTAAAAACTGTGTTATGCCAATTGAACTAGATGTTCCCCGAGACCATGGTCCCCCACAGCCCTCTGCCTAGCAATTCAGTCCCTCAGGGAGTTTGGATGTGTCTATGGAGCTTCTATGGCCTTTCCTTGTACAAGATGTGCTAGCTTCCCCAGTATTGTGTACTGTCTTACCCTTCACCAAAGTTACCACTAAAAGACAAATTTTTGCAACTGATTACCAGTAATCAACTTTTTTTGGTAACATGTCTGAATATTTAGGATGAAGAGTTTAGGGATGGTCATTTTATTTTCCAGTTAAAAAAAAAAAAACAATTGTGCTAGCCCAGCATAATGAATTTAGAATCTTTGGATTTATTTCCTTGGATTTACTTATAACAATATGCTTGAAATGTGTTAAGTAGAAAAACTGGCAGAAAGATCAGAGTGTATGTGTGTGTTTGCAAGCAAAATGGATGGAAGAAAAGAACAAATCCAAGAGACAGTAAAGTGTTAAATTTCTTTTGGGGGGTAATGTTTCAGATCTTAGCCATATAAACATTTTTAACATCATCAATAATTTTGTAATGAGTACTTAAACTTCATTTTTCTTTATTTTCTCATCTTGCAGGCCATTCATTCTCTATCAGTGTATTCAAAGTACTGACACAATTACACTAAGGGTCCCTTTGTATGAATGCATTTCTGGCTCTTAGGGCCAGGATTCTGCAGCTCTCATTATCTTGGCTGCTTTCGGAAGCCTCATATGAGCCAAATGGTGAACAATAACCAGAGCAGAGATCATTCTTAAATCAAGCAGCTGAGGAGGGCTGCTTTGGTTCATTAGTCCAAATAGAATCTTTTACTTTTTGAGTAGCAATCAAAAGATCAGTGGATCTACCATTTCTCTCTCTCTCTTTTTTTCAATCCTTTGAGCCTCCTTCAAACAATTTGATGATGTGAAGTCTTAGATTTTTGCCCATCATGTTACAGTACTACTGTTAAGTGGTTGAGCTAAAATTAAATATACTCCCTCAAATATCTGAAAGTCATAACATAAGGCTAATTGTGGAGAAAACAAATATAGTTTTCTCATCTTTCCTATGGAGAGATTTTAATAGATAATTCCCGTCTTAACAATTTCATCCTACTTCAGTAACTGACTTTTTCCCCACTACCTCTTTGAAGTAACTTTTCACCTTTCTGCTAGATTTATGACTGCTATTACCAATACTATGAATTACTGTAGTGTCATATAGCACTGCTAGATGCTGACTCTACTTCTTTGGAAAAAAGAGATCACATCATGTTGGAGTTTTAAAATTTCTTAGTCATAGAAGATACTGAACCATTAGTCAAGATTCTAGGCAAGCTTTGTCACTGACTCTTTGTATGAACACTGTAAATCATTTAAGTTTTCTGTGTCTACATTTGTAAAATATATGGCACTCAGCTGTACAAGGAGTTCCCAGTCTAGTGAGCTTAACAGAAGAGCAGCTCATCCAAGGATAGAAATCATGTTTTTTTCACCTTTGTTTTCTCTTGCTCAGATTCATAATAGTTACTTAGTAAAGGTTGACTGAAAGAGTTTGTCGAAAAAAAGGAACACAGGATATAAGGTAAGTTGAAAGTCTGTGAGATCACTATGAGAGTAGTTTTATATAAACTTCATACATTCAGCTTGATTCTAAAGGCAATGGTGAGAGGAAGCCTCTGGGGCTGCACGTTCTTCAGTGCAACACGCAGTACTGAGCTGATTATAGTTATTAAATGATTGTTGTTGTTGTTAGGTGTTGTCGAGTCAGTTCGGACTCATAGTGACCCTGCATAGAACAGAACAAACACTGCCTGGTCCTGTGCCATCCTCACAATCACTGCTGCATTTGAGCCCATTGTTGCAGCCACTGTGTCAATGCATCTTGTTGAAGGTCTTCCTCTTTTTCGCTGTCCTTATAGTTTACCAAGCATGATGTCTTTGGTAATCATTTTTAGACGATTAAAAGCTATATATTTTTAGTGGGCAAACCCTTTGCTCCAATGCAGGTTGCAGTCAGTGTGTGGCTGAGCAGTGATCTCTGTTGTTAAATGGGTTCCAGTGGATCCTTTGAATCACCTTCACACTCACTGAGGGTTTTAAGAGCTTGGCCACTTTCCACAGGTCTGAAGGCAACTCCCCATTAGATGTGAAAAAGATGTGGCTGACTTTGGTTGGCATTAGAGGAGTGGAAAAAGCAGCAGATACTGTTCATATATGACTGATACTAGAAACAGTTCTTCTTCTGGATTTCATACTCATGGAAATAAAAAAGTGTGACTAAGAATAGTATCCTTCTTTTAATTGGTTTTTGCAATGTTTTCCTCCTCCTTCTCCTCCATCCCAAGAAGTCTCTAAGGGGCACCCTGATGAGGAAAAGATGTGAAAGGAAGAAGGGGGTCTCCTGATCTTTAGGTTTGGTGATAATATTGCTGATACTGATACTATATGGAAATTATGATTGGTTTGAATACAAATGAGATTCACTTTTTTTTTTACTTGCAAAGGAGCCACCTCTTTCTGGACCTTTGTTTTACTCCTTAAGTCACTGTTGAGGGTATTTGCAAAACAAGCCAACACTTACATTTTATTCTTCTGTTTTATTCCAGGGCTTCAAACTGGTTCTTTCCCTTTGAACCCGTGCTGAGAATTTGCATTTCCACCCCAGATATACTGAATCAGAATCTACATTTTAACAAGATCCCTAGGTAATTCTTATGTATAATAAATTTCGAGAACCACTGCTCTACTAATGGTTGTCAAAATGGGCCCCTAACCAGTAGCATTAACATCGCCTGGGAACTTGTTAGAAATGCAAATTCTCAGCAGGGGTTGGAACCTGAAGGAACCGGTTTGAAGCCCTGTTTTATTCACCAAAAGAGAACAAAGCATCTGCTGATAAAAGCGGCCTGGTAAATAGTGAAACAAGAACATAAGTCAGAGGACTTGTGTTTAAAGCTCTGTTCACTGCTTCTTTTAACCTGCCATTGACAATCCTTCAACCTTTCTGAATCTCTCTTTCCTTGTCTGCAAAATGGGGTTAATGGAGGATCTCATCTGCAAAGTGGGAATAATAGAGGATTAAAAGAGATGACTCTGGGTACACTATACCCAAAATAAACACGAGTTGAATCTTAACAATAATATTATTACTGCGTGGTTACAACTAAAACTTTTTTCTTCTTTTGCTGTCAGAAATGATGATTTCAAATTCTTTTTCATTCTGCTTGCCCTTCTTTGGTATGGCTCCAGCAACACTGAGAGTATACACGGCTGCAATTTGTGTTTGGCTTCCTTTTTCAAAGGTTCAAACAGTCTGTTTAGAGAAGGCACAAAAGTATAAAGCAAAAATTTCACCATATGCCATCAAATCTTGGAAAGTCATCTAAAGGAAGAAAGATTATCACCGAGAAAGGAAAACGACTCTCTCCTGGGCATCATTTCTGCTCTTCTGAAAAAAAGCCACGATGCTGCAATATTTTTTTTCAAGGCAGAATATTGTCCCAGATGGAGGAAACATTGACAGGCAGAAAAGGAGATACGTGGTGTTCCAAGCAGCGTCGCGATGGGTGGCGCGTTAGGAGCTCAAAACCTCGGAGTTCTTTGTTGGGGAGGAGGGCGTCGTTATTTCCGTGGAAGAAATGGCTCCCCCTTGGAAAGGTCCCTCCTTGGCCAAGGCTTCCCGCCCCTCGCCCCCGCCCCTCCCTGTCCTTGTGGACCCCACAACGTGGTAGGACTGCGGTGCCTTTAAGACTTTTGCCTGCTGCACATGCCCAGCTCTTTGTGTGTTGTTGGGAGTTTTTCTCATTTAAGAAAAAAAAGAAGAAGTCGGCTGGAGGATGGGGCGGAAGAAGGGGAAGCGCTAGGGAAAAGCGCTGCACTTTTTCCGCTGAAGACGGCGGACGGGAAGGGTTGCTTTTTTTGCTGAAGCTGCGAAGCCCGTCCGATCTTTAATTTCAGGGGTTCAGGGGACCGGGGTGAGGGGGTTCCCGTGCTCGCCGAGGGGAAGGGCACCGCGGGTACGCGGGCCACACCGGGGGCCAGCCTCCCCTCAGCTCGGGAGCTGGCCGGCGGGCGGGCGCGCGCGGGGAGCCCCCGGTCTCTGTCAGGGGCGGGGCGAGACCAAAGCGCTGCCGGGGGTGGAGCGTGGGCTCGCGGGAGGGTGGGGAGGCGGTCCGGCGCACAGCGGGCTCCAGTCGCAGCCCGGGCCGCTAGCTGACGGGAGGGAGAGTAGATGGCAGCTGGGGGCCCTCTGGCTGCCCGCCGGGCTGTGCAGGGCTGACCCCCGCCTCCCGATCCCCCCTCCCCGCGTTGGGCGCGCCCACCTCAGCGCTCCAGCTCGGCCCCCGTCCCCCGGACGCGCAGCTCTCGGAGTCGAGGCAGTCGGCGCCAGCCGCGGGCTAGGCGGGGCCGCGCGGGCCCCTCCCCCTTCCCCAGGCCCGTCCCCCGGGGCCCCTGCTCCTCGCGGGTCCTCTCCGAGAGCCCCGCGCAGTCCGCGCCGCTGCTCCCGCCTCCGGCCCGGCCCGGGCGCCCCGGCGTGGGTCTGCTCGTTGAGGACAAGGTCAGGAGACCGAGAGGCGATGCCCGAGTGCGACTGGAGGCAGCCGAGCGCAGGCGACAGCGGCTGGGGTCTGTCCATCTGTCCCTCCTGACCGGGGAGCGGACTGGGACAGGCGCTGTGAGGAGGGGGAGGAGCGGCGGCGGCGGGCGGCGGCGAGGCTTCTGCAGCGGGTCCCCGCGGAGGATCCCTGTCGGCGCCACCACGCGTAGCCCCGCCGGCCAGGGGCGCGGGGGAGGATGGAGCCGGGCGGCCAGGCCAGCTCTGGCCCCCCGCAGCCGGAGACCCCGGGGCTGTGGAGGACTCGGCCGGCCGGCGGCTGCGGGAGCGCCTCCTCCTGGCTGCTGGACGGGCACAGCTGGCTGCTGTGCTATGGCTTCCTCTACCTGGCACTCTACGCGCAGGTGTCCCAGTCCAAGCCGTGCGAGAAGACCGGCTCCTGCTTCTCGGGCCGCTGTGTCAACTCCACCTGCCTCTGCGACCCGGGCTGGGTGGGGGACCAGTGCCAGCACTGCCAGGGCAGGTTCAAGTAAGTGCCTTCGCCGGCCCCCGAAACGCATCCCTGCCCCGCGCCCGCCGCGGCCTCGGGTCCCAGGGCCGGGAGCAGTTCCGCGCGCCGCGCCTCTCCAGCCCTGGGCGCTGGGGGACCCCAGCTCTGCGCGGAGCACTCTCCGTGTGGACGCCAAGCCTTTCCCGAGTGTTCCAGATGCCGGCAGCCGCTTCTGATGCCCTGCTCATCGAGAACATTTCCACAGTTAGTTATGATGCCAAACAGCATTTTGCTAGGAGAATATTTTTAGATCAAAATTGCGCAAGTAACTCATTTATACACGCACATCGTGAAAAATTCAAACAGTACAGAAATGTAAATGTTAAAAGTTTTGATCCACCAGTAACTCCCACTTTCCCCATCCTACTGCCCTCTCTAGAGGTAACCACTGCCATCATTTTAGTTTAATTACTAGCAGTAATAATCATAATAAATAGAGTTTATGATGGGGTTACTGTGTGCCAAACACTGTTCTGATCTCTTTACAGGTATTGTCTCATTGAATTTTCATAACTCTGAGTCACTAGAATTGTTATACTGGGTTTACAGCTAGAAATCTCAAGGCAATGAATTTAAGTCACATGCCCAAGGTTACACAGTAGTAGGCAGAGTCGTGATTCCAGTTCGTCCAGTTTAACTCCAGAATGTGTTTTTAACCAATATGCTATGTTGAATTCGCTAGGACAGTCTTGAATTAAGAAATACAAAGGTGACTTTGGGTGAATTAAAAGGATACCTGGACTTTAAGTAGTGAAGATAAGGAATTTTCTGACTGGCTGTTTCATTATCGGAGCCCTGGTGGTGCAGTGGTTAAGAGCTCGGCTGCTGACTAAAAGGCCGTCAGTTCGAATCCACCAGCCGCTCCTTGGAAACCGCATGGGGCAGTTCTCCTCTGTTTTGTAGGGTCGCTATGAGTCAGAATGGACACTATGGCAATGGATTTTTTTTTTTTTTTTTTTTTTTTGGTTTATTTCACTATCAGCTGTTGTGTGGGAGCATCACTTAGGTTTTTCTGAAGATAAAAGGGCAAGGAATTTGCTTTACGACTGTAAAAATACTTTCACCCTATTGGTTGGTGTTTATTGCATTCCTCCTGATATAAAAAGACAACGGTTGAGGTGGGGGAGCAGTAAGCAGGGCTTCAAACCAGTTCTTTCTGGTTGGAACCCCTGTTGAGAAATTTGCATTTCCACTCCAGATCTGCTGACTCAGAATCTACATTTTTAACAAGATCCCCAGATGATTCTTAGGTATAATAAATTTTGAGAACCACTGCTGTACTAGTGGTTCTCAGAAATGATCCCTAACCAGCAGCTTTAGCATGGCCTGGGAACTTGTTAGAAATACAAGTTCTCAGCAGGGATTTGAACCTGAAGTAACCGGTTGGAAGTCCTGGCAGTAAGTGGCAGTAAGTAAGTGGAGGCCTTCAGGGTATCCACCTGACAACTTGCAGATAGCAGTTCTATGTTAAAGATAAAGTAAGTCTACTTAGTCAGCAAAATTTAATAAAAGGTTTGCTGGCTAATTTATGGCTCTGAAATTACTCTATGCAGATTACTAATATTTATTGTCAGGATGATAGCAAAATCTATGTGAAATGTATCTTGGGCTCTAAGCAAACAGGAATTGACCGTTTTATGGTTCTCCTTATTAATGTATTGTAGAACAATTTTCTTCGTGTTTTAAACATGGCATATTTTCCAATTTTTTGTTGTTGTTGCTGGTTAAAAAAAATGCCCCTTAAAACTCAATGTAAGATAATTCTTTTTCAAATGGAACTTTTTAATTTCAGGTGAGATCCTACTATTTAAATAATTTACCACAGGTCTTTGGAAGTGAAATCTCAAAATGAAGTTTTATGAAATTCGCTCATAGCAATAGTTTGAAATGTTTCCTGTGTTCATACTTTCTCAAATTAGTGTAGTGCCATAGTTTTTATTTTTACTTTTATTTTCAGTACCATAGTTTTTTTCAATACTTTTTTTTAATTTAATTTGGGAGAGGTGCTAATGAAAAGTTAAAGAAGCAACTGTTTCAAGATGAGGCAAGATATCTTACTGAACTGGGCTTGTTAGTAGCCCTTTTTTACTTGTTATTGTTAGGTGCCGTTGAGTCAGTTTTGACTCATGTTGACCCCATGTGACAGCAGAACTAAGTGTTCTTAAGTTTTGTTATGACACTGGCAGACAGCTTTTTGCCTGACAAGAGGGAATTTTGAACATATAAACTGGTTGCCAACAGTGAAAAAAAAGCCACATCCATTTTTTACATCTTTCTTATATGATTGCCTGATTAATATGTAATTTAGGGATATTGGCCTTTGTGTGGGTGGATTTACTCCATTTGTCTGCAAAGGACAAGAATTGCTGTGATCCTGAGAAGCTTCTAGCTATGTTTTATAATAGTGGAACTTGTTAATCAGCTGGCTCAGCAGCCTGTGACCTCACTAGCAGATGTTGTCCCAGTTAGTAAGAAAGATCACAGATCGAGTTGAAACTAGGTTAAATAACATTGAGAGATGGCGTTCATTAATATCAAACATTAGTGAGTAAAAGAGAGAGAGATTTTTAATGTAGATATAGTTAAATAACGATAAACTTTGAAAAATCATTGAACATTCATCATTTCCTTGGACGCTGTTATTTCCTATGATTCGTTGTACCCTAATGGTAAATGCTTTTTCATTTCTCTGTGAAATACAGGCTGCTAATTTGAGTAAATATAACTGGTACAACTATCTGTATTTTCTTATGTATACTCTTAGAGGTAAAGAAAAGGTGGTATTTAATGTTCAAGGGAAGAATCATACTTAGAAGAAAAGAATTCTTCCTGGTAAAGTACATGCTGGGCTGTGAAAGGTTTATTTTGAGGATGGTGGCTTGTTTTATCCAGCATTTGAAGTAATTTCACAGCGGGAAAGACTTTAACTGGGAATTCTTAGTTTATTAACTATCTTGAGAATCTTTTAGTAAACTGAAGGATAGCAATCTAACAGACATAAAAAATGATTGATAAGTCTTTATAAGCAGGTGTCAAAATTGGCTGATTCCATGGTAACTTAGCTTTTTTTCTTCCCCCTACCATAGGGATTTCACTAGGGAATAAGTATTCTTTAAATGCTTCTCTAGAACAGAAGATTGATGGTTGGGGGGAGAAAAGCAGAAGCAAATATGCCATCAAAATTGGTACTTGAGTTCTCTTAGCATTGATTGCAGTCTTCTGTTTCTGCTTGACAAGAATAAAACATGCAGAATTACAAGCTATCCCTCACATAGGTAAAACACAATGAACACTGATCTTCAGCTTAAAGGTAGACGAAAGGACCTAGGACTGAGAATCAGAAAGGACAGTGCCAATATAACAATAACAACCAAGTATATAATGTATTCTAATCAGAGTTATTTGAGTAGCTTAGTCTAACATTAGGTTAGAAAACATTTTGCAGATAAACAGTTTGAATGATGTTTCCTTTTTGGAAGCTAGTTCTTTAGAATTATTTTTGTGAGGTAGTTGAAATTTGCATTTATATTTTGTGCTCAAACTTGGACATTTTCTTGATAATGTGATTTAGGAAGCTATCATTTCTAATTTCTCTTAGGGAAACAAAATAACCTAAATTAATGCTCTAAGATTGGAAAATATCTCACTATATTGTTAATTACTAGTATATGTAAAATTATTATTTTAAACACATTTATTGAATATTTTCCTGAAATCATCTATTAGGGTTATTATGTATATAATGTGTACACGATTTTTTTAACTTGTTAGGCTAGTCAGACATGAAGACTGACTTTCATATGTATTTATAATTGCAGTATTCTATTTCTAGTGACAGCAAAATGGAATATAATGGCAGGAATTAGGTGCTGTTATGCACTAAAAGAAGCAAGGGTAAATGTGTAAACATTATTTTTCCTAAGCAACTATTAAAAATACATGTGCATATATACATATATATTTGGGATCTTTTTATTAATAGTGAGGAAGCTATTAATAACTGTAGAGTTAATGTTCCCTGTCCCAGGTCTTATTTCAAGGTAAACTTGTAATATATAGTTTATATCCATGGATTTCTTTACGTTATTAAACTAATCATATGATAGCAATTTAAAATAATTTCAGTTGAATGTTTCTCAGATCCAAAATTGGTAAAGTAGAAGTATGTTTCTAAAGTTAAGTGTCTGCTTGACCTGGCTTCTGCCCACTTCAGATGTGACTCATCCCTTCCCCTCCTCCACCCCTGCTCCCCTTTTTGTCTGCACTGGTCTTTTAGGGTTCAGTGAATGTGCCGGTTCCTTTTGGCTTCGTGGTCTTTCACACATGCTGTTAATTCTCTCTGGACCCTCTTTCCTATCTAGTCTTTTTTTCCCCTAAATTTTATTTATTTTGTTGTTGTTGTTGAAAATATACACAGCATAACATACACCAGTGCAACTGCATGTACATTGGTGACATTGATTACATTATTTGTGACATGTAACTGATTACATTCTTAGTGAACTGATTACATTCTTCGAGTTGTGCAACCATTCTCACCCTCCTTTTCTTAGTTGTTTCTCCCTCATTAACATAAACTCATTGCCCCCTAAGAGTCCTATCTGATCTTTCAAGTTGCTGTTGTCAATTTGAAACCATATAGATAGCTCTTAAATGAGCATAATGCTCAAGGCAGACCTTTTTTTACTAGTTAAGCTAAACTATTGTTTGGTTTTAAGAAGACTTCAGGGGGTATTTTTGGTTTAAGCTTTAAAGATTATCTCAGGGCAGTCATTTCAGGGGTTCATCCACCTCCATGGCTCCAAACAGTCTAGAGTCCATGAGAATTTTAAACTTTGTTCTACATTTTCCCCCTTTTGATAAGGATTCGTCTGTGGAATCTTTGATCAAAATGTTCAGTAATGGTAGCTGGGCACCATCCATCTCTGGTCTCATGGCAAAGGAGGCAGTTGTTCATGGAGGCACTCAGCCACATATTCCATATCCTCCTCCTACTCCTGACTCTCCTTCCTCTGTTGCTCCAGGTGAATAGATACCAAGTGTTGTGCCTTGGATGGCAGCTTGCAAGCTTTTAAGACTCTAGGCACTATGCAACGAACTAGGAGGTAGAACAGAAGCACTAAACACATTATTAGGCCAGTCAACTGGGATGTCCCATGAAACTATGACCCTAAATCTCCAAACCAAGGAACCAAATCCCATGAGGTGTTTGGTTGTACATAAGCAGCCTCAGCAGCTACCTTTTTCCCCATTGTTGTAAATATACGTATCACACAACTTTTGCCAATTCAACTTTTTGCAGGTGTACAACTTATTGACAGCAATTGCAATAATCGGCTGTGCAGCCCTACTCTTAATCAATGCAATTTTTCCATCACCACTAATCCCCCTTTCCCCCCTCCTTCCTGCCCCTGATAACCACTAATAAACTTTGGTCTCTATACATTTGCCCTTTCTTGTCTTTTTATATAAGTAAGGTCATGCAATATTTGTCCTTTTGTGATTGGCTTATTTCAATCAGCATAATGTCTTCAAGCTCCATCCATACTGTAGCATATATCAAGACCTCATTTCTCCTGCTACCTAAGTAGTATTCCATTGTGTATATGTACCACATTTTGTTTATCCATTCATCTGTTAATAGATGTTTAGGTTGTTTCCACCTTTTAGCTATTGTGAATAGTGCTGCAGTGAACATTGGTGTACAGGTCTCTTTTCGAGTCTCTCTTTCAAGTCTTCTGGTTATATACCTAAGAGTGGAATTACTGGGTCATATGGTAGTTCTATTTTTAGTTTTTTGAGGAACCACCATGCTATTCTCTACAATGGCTATACCATTTTACATTCCCACCAGCAGTGGATAAATGTTCCACAGTTTACCCACAGTCTCATCAACATTTGTTACTGTGTGTGTGTGTGTGTGTGCGTGTGTGTTTTAATCTTAGCCATTCTAGTGGGAGTGAAATGGTATCTGATTGTTGTTTTGATTTGCATCTCTCTGACGGCTAATGATACTGAGCATCTTTTCTTGTGTTTGGTGACCATTTGGATGTTGTCTTTGGTGAAAAGTCTGTTCAGCTCCTTGACCATTTTATGATTGGGTTGTTTGTCTGTTTGTTGTTAAGTATTTTGGATATTAGATTCTTGTTGGATATATGATTTCCAGAGATATTCTTCTGGTCAGTAGCTTGTCTTTTCACTTTTTTGATAAAGTCGTTTGAGGAACAAAAGTTTTTAATTTTTGTGAGGTACCATTTTATTTATTTTGTCTTTTACTGTTTGTGTTTTTTTCATATCAGATAATACATTGCTGAAAGCTAGGCCTAACAGAATTGCCTCTGCTTGTTCTTCTACGAATTTTATGGTTTTAGTTTGCACATTTAGGTCCTTAATCCATTCTGAATTTGTATGATTTCAGTCTTTTTAAGTTTATCAAGACTTGCTTTGTGACCTAACGTGGTATATCCTGAAGAATGATCCATGTGCACTGGAGTAGAATGTATATTGTGCTGTTTTCGGGTGGAGTTTTCTATATATGTCTTTTAAGTCTAGTTGGTTTATAGTGTCATTCAGATCCTCTGTTTCCTTGTTGATCTTCTTTATATATCTTCTGTCCAATATTGAAAGTGGTTATTGAAGTCTCCAGCTATTACAGTAGTACTGTCTATTTCTTCCTTCAATTCAATCAGTGTTGGCTTTATATATTTAGGTGCCCCGATGTTGGGTACGTATATATTTATGATTGTTAAATCTTCTTGATTAATTGACCATTTTATCACTATGTAATGTTCATCTTCATCTCTTCTGACAGATTTTTGTCTTAAAGTTTACTTTGTCTGATATTAAGATTGCCACCCCAAGTCTCTTTTGGTTATTACTTGAATGGAATATTTTTTTCCATCCTTTAACTTTCAACCTATCTGTGTCCTTGGGTTTAAGGTGTGTCTCTTCTAAACAGCATAGAGTTGGGTCATGTTTTTTTATCCATTCTACCACTCCCTGCCTTTTGATTGGAGCATTTAGTACATTGACATTCACTGTAGTTACTGTAATTACTGATAAGAAGTGACTAACTTCTGCCATTTTGTTATTTGTTTTTTATGTGTCTTAAGCCTTCTTTGGCTTTATCCTTTAGTACTGCTTGATTTTGTGTTTTGTTGGTTTATTATAGTGAGCCTTTTGGTTCCCTTCTCCTTACCTTTTGTGTATGTTTTTATATTTTCTTAGTGGTTACCATGAATATTGCATTTAAGAGCTTGTATTTATAACATTGTAGGGTAATTTGATACAAACTTAACTTTAGAAACATACAAGAAATTCTGTATCTATGCAATTTCTCTCCCTCCCTTTGTTGTTATCACTAATTATGTCTTTGTATTTCATGTGTCCTATAACATAATTTTATCCTTGCATTTTATATATTTGGCATTAAAAACACGAAGGACAGAACATTTAGAATTATCAAGCATGAATACCTTATTACTAGCCCTTATACTTGTCCATGCATTTCCCTTTATTGGGGATCTTTCTTTTTTATAGGTTTGAATTACTTTCTAGTGTCTTTTCCCTTCCATCTACAGAACTCCCATTAGTATTTTCTGTAGGGCCAGTCTGGTGGATATGAACTCTGTCAGCTTCTGTTTGGGAATGTTTTAATTTCACCTTCATTCTTAAAGAGTAGTTTCACTGGGGATAGTATTCTTGGTTGACGGTTTTTTTCTTTCAGCACTTTAAATGTATCATTCCATTGCCTTCTGGCCTGCAGTGTTTCTGAGGAAAAATCAGCACTTTAATCCTATTGAGGATCCTTTGTATGTGACTGTTTGCTTCTCTCTCAGTGCTTTCATGATTCTCTCTTCATCCTTAAATTTTGAGAACCTAGCTCTGATGCCTCTTGGTGTAGATCTCTTTGGATTTATCCTGCTAGGGGTTCTTTGAAATTCTTGGATTTGTAGATTCATGTCCTTTGTTGGATTGGGGAAATTTTTTTTTTGTCATTATTTCATCAGATATTCTTTTTGTTCTTTTCTCTCTCTCATCTCCTTCTGGAATTCCCATGATGCATATATTAGGTTTCTTGTTGTCCCATAATTCCATTAAACTGTGCTCAGCCTTCTTGGGCCTCTTTTCTTGTCACTCTCCAGTGACAAGAAAATTTTAACTATCTGTAATTTTAACTGTCTTGTCTTCTAATTCATTGATTCTTTCTTCTGTGATTAAATCTGTTGGTAAGTCCTATTGTGTTTCTCATTTCAGTTATTGTCCCTTTCAATTACAGTATCTCTTTTCTTAGATCCTCATTTTGTTCTTGCATTATTTTCCTTATTTCTTTTAGCTCTTTGTCTGTGTTTTCCATTAGTTCTTTAATTGTGTTTAATGTTGTATTATATTCTTCCTTTTTTTCATATTTGATCATCCCCAGATGTGCTTTCACTTCCCTTTGTCATGTTCATTTGGATAGGCTGTTGTTTCTCTGTTCTTTGTGTGTCTTGTGATTTTTTGTTGAAGCATTGGAATTGTTGAGGATGTTAACTTTCTCAGTTTTCCCCAGTATTTGTTTTTTTTTGCCTGCACTATTTTCTGCAAGAAACTCTTAGGTGTGCAGAGCCTTTGGCCTTTGCTTACCATTTCGTCTCCCTCTCTGTGATAGCTCCTTCTCCCTTCCTGGTTTAATTGGGATTTGAAAGTTCCAGATCTTGTTTTTCAATTTTCAGTCTCTCCCAAACACACCAGAGAACAAGCTGTAGTCAGTCTGTCCACCAGGGGGCACTGCCACTCAGGCGAGAGATATCGTGGATTAATCAGTCTGTCTACCAGGGGGCGCAGTCCACTCTGTCCATTACACCCTTCCCTTCTCTGTTTCTGCAATCATATATTTACTCAGAAAATCCACACCCAGTAAGCCCCCTTCGGGCCTGGGTGTTGCTGTCCAGTTTTGCCCTTCCTTCTCTGCTCTTTGGGGCTGCTTATATTTGAGCTGGCATTCAATGGAAGCACAGGCAGGCTTTCTTCCATTTCAGGAGGTGGAGGGGCTGGCACTCCCCAGAAGGACCTCTGAGAGATCTGTCTTGTTGGTTTCAGAGCCCTAGTGGCCCTGTGGCAGTTGTGAGGGCAGTCTCCACTTAGGTAAACCCACCTCCTGACTCCACTGTAGGGAGCCTTTTGTAGGAGTTTGTATCAGTCCAGCAGCCAGCAGTTACTGGTTGGAGGAGAGGTAGTCACACTCCAAATGGACACCCAGGGAGGTCTGCCTTGTTGCTATCAGAGTCCACCCTGTAGTATGTTGGCTGTGGAAGTAGCTTCCACTCAAGATGCCTGCTTCCTAGCACATAACATCCTCAGTCAGCAGTCCTCAGCGCCAACTGTAAGGGGGGGCAGACAGACCCAAACTGATCCTCAGGGAAGTCTGTCTTGCTGCTTTCAGAGGTCTGAGCTATGGGGTCCATCAGGGAACAACTCAAGTGCTCACTATAGGAACAGACTCCACTGGGGAGGCCTTCTGTAGCAATTTGCAATAGCCTGGCAACCAACAGTTACCAGGTTGGGGAAGAGGTGTCATTCTGTGGTCAGATCCCTGTGGAGATCTGCCTTGTTGCTGTCAGAGCCCCACCCTGAAGTATGCTGGCTGTGCAGGGAGTCGCCATTAAAGATGCCTGTGTCTTAGCACACAGAAGCCTCAGTCAGGAGTCCTCAGCACTGACTGAAAGGGAGAGCAGACAGACCGGAACTGACTCCCTGGGAGGCCTGAGCTGTGGAGTACTGTCATGGATTGAATTGTGCCCCCCCAAAATATGTGTCAACTTGACTAGGCCATGATTCCCAGTATTGTGTGATTGTTCACCATTTTGTTATCTGATGTGATTTTCCTATGTGTTATAAATCCTACCTCTGTGATGTTAATGAGGCAAGATCCGGGAAGTTATGTTAATGAGGCAGGACTCAATCTACAAGATTAGGTTGTGTCTTAAGCCAGTCTCTTTTGATATATAAAAGAGAGAAGCCAGCAGAGAGACATGGGGGACCTCATACCACCAAGAAACAAAAGCCAGGAGAATAGCGTGTCCTTTGGACTGGGGTTCATGCACTGAGAACCTCCTCCTACAGGGAAGATTGATGGCAAGGACCTCCCCCCAGAGCTGACAGAGAGAAAGCCTTCCCCTGGAGCTGGCACCCTGAAGTTGGACTTATAGTCTCTTAGACTGTGAAAGAAAAGATTTCAGTTTGTTAAAGCCATCTGCTGTGGTATTTCTGTTATAGTGGCGCTAGGTAACTAAGACAAGTACTCAGGGAGGCAGGTAGAGTGTTGACTGTAAGAGCAGACTCCACTGCACATGCCTTCTATAGCAATTCACAGTAGGCTTGCAACTGACAGTGTTTGAATGGGGGAGGTGCTGGCACATTCAAAACAGACCCCTGGGAAGGTCTGCCTTGTTGATTTTAGGACAGAAGCTTGGGGTCCTGTCTCTTTACAGGTAGGGGCTGTGGTGGTTAGGGAAGCAGGCTCTTTTTCTGAGGCCACTACCCCAGTTCACAGCAGCCAGTGGCTCACATGGCTGGGCAAGGGGCAGGGATGGTGGGAGAAGCGATTTTCCCACTGTATGTGACTCGTTGATTTGTTGATTCTTGTCTGCCTGCAGTTCCTGACTGCTTTCCTCTGCTCCCTGATTCGGAGTCCCTCAAAGCTGAGCACCATTTCCTTGCTGTATTTGTGAGGGATGGTCGGAATGATCTCTTATCTAGTCTTTGCTTAGCTAATTACTGATTGTCTTTCAAATCTTAGCTTAAATATCAATTTCTAAAGGAGGCTTTTCTGATTTCTTAGGCTGTGTCACCTTTTATTATATACGCTTAAAACACTGGTTTTCCTTCTTAGTACTTTGAAAATGAATTATTTAATTGTGATACTTTTTCTTTAAATCATCTTAAACAGCTTTATTGAGGTTTAGTTGACTGACCGACAATAAACTGTACATATTGAAAATGAACAGTTTGATATATAAGTTTTGATATATACATACATACACACATATATGCATATATATATGTGTATATACATGTGTACGTGTATGTAGAGTCCTGCATCACTTAACGTCCACAATAGATTCTGTGAAATAGGATGCTATGTGATTTGGACGTTGTTTGAACACCATGTTACAGGCAGTCCCCAGATTACGAACACCTGACTTATGAACAACTCATACTTAAGAATGGACTTCCATAAAGCCTATTATGTTAAAAATTTGAGATAAATAACACCTGGCAGTGCAGTCGCTTTGTATACAAGAGACATGAGATACATATGTTGTGTGCAGGAAGCTGTTGCATTTGCTACATCTGGTTATGTCCATTATGTCCCATTCTCCAATTGGGATTTCTGAACTCTGTTATAACCTTATGGGACCACAAATATATATGTGGTTGGATGGTGCCTGAATGGATGTTATGTGGTGCATGACTGTATGTATATACATATATGTGTGAAATTATCACTGAAATCAAGATCATAAAAATATTCAGTACACCCCAAAGTTTCTATGTGCCCCTTTGTAATCCTTCCTTCCCTCCCCTTCTTGCTAACTCTTGTCTCCAGGCAAATACTGACCTGCTTTCTGTCACTATAGATTTGCTAGCATTTTCTAGAATTTCATATAAATGGAATCATACAGTATATACTCCTTTTTTATCTAGCTTCTTTCCGCATATTTACTTTGAGATTCATTAATAGTATATCAGTAGTATTCCTTTTTATGGCTGAGTAGTATTCCATTGTATGGATACTATTTATTTATCCATTCATCCGGTGGTGGACATTTGGGTACTTTCCAGTTTTTGGCTGTTATGTATAAAGCTGCTATGAACTTTCATGTAGCCATCTTTGTACAGGCATAGGCTTTCTTTTCTCTTGAGTAAATAACTAAGAGTGGAATGGCTGGATCATATGGTAGATATATGTTTAACTTTCTGAGAAACTGCCAAACTGCTTTCCAATGTAGTTGTATCATTTACATCCTCACGCGCGGTGTGTGAGTGCTCTAGTTTCTCCACATTCTCATCAACACTTGGTGTGGACAGCCTTTTAAATTTTAGCCATTCTAATAGGCATGTAGTGGTATCTGTTTGTGGTATTGATTTGCATTTCCCTAATAACGAATGATGTTGAGCATTGTGTCATGTGGTTACTTGCCATCTGTATATCTTCTTTGATGAGATATCTGTTCAAATTTTTTTTCACATTTTTATTGGGTTGTTTGTTTTCTTATTATTGTTATTTGGTAGTTCTTTACACGTTCTGGATACTAGTTGCTTAGCAGATATATGATTGTATTTTCTCTCAGGCTGAGGCTTTTCATTTTCTTTTTCTTTAGATGAAGGTTTACAGAGAAAACTATCTTCTTATTAAACAATTAATATACATATTGTTTTGTGACATTGGTTGCCAACTCCACAACATGTCAACACTTTCCCCTTCTCAACCTTAGGTTCCACAGGCTTTTCATTTTCTTAACAGTATTTTTCAAAGAACAGAAGTTTTAAATTTGATTAAGCCCAATTTATCCTTTTTTTTTCCTTTTTTTGTAAATGTATTGTGCTCTTGGTGGCATCCCACAAGTTTGGAAATAATTTGTTTCTATTTTCATTCAGCTCAAATTACTTACTAATTTCTCTTCTGATTTTTTCTTGGACCTATGAGTTGTTTAGAGAAATATTATTTAGTTTCCAAATATTCAGAGATTTTCCAGAGCTAAAGTTGTTATTTATTTCTAATTTAATTCCATTGTGGTTAGAAAAAATACCTTGTATGATTGGAATTCTTTTAAATTTGTTGGTCAGAATATTGTCTATCTTGGTAAATGTTCCTTGTGCACGTGTAAAGAATGTGTATTCTGCTGTTGATGGGTGGAGTGTTCTATAAATTTCAATTAGGTCAAATCGGTTGTTAGTTTTGTTAAAGTCTTCTATAACCTTTCTGAGTTTCAAGTTCTTTTATCAGTAATTGAGAGAGGAATATTGACATCTTCAGCTATAATTTTCATCTGTCTGTCTCTCCATGAAATTTTATCTATTTTTGTGTCATGTATGTTGAAGTTCTGTTATTACGTGCATACAATTTTGGATTATGTTCTCTCGATAAATTTACCCCTTTGTCTTTGCACTTTGTCAAAAATCATTTGGATAGCAATATCGATGTATCTATATTTCTTGACTCTGTTCTGTTCCGTAGATGCGTGTGTCTCTCCTTTCACCAATTCCTCACTTTCTTAATTAATGTATCTTTATAGTACTTCATTCATATTTTTGGAGCCCTGGTGACACAGTGGTTAAGAGCTCAGTTGCTAACCAAAAGGTCAGCAGTTCATATCCACCAGCTGCTCCTTGGAATCCCTGTGGGGCAGCTCTACTCAGTCATATAAGGTCGCTATGAGTCGGAATCGACTCGACAGCAGTGGGTTTGGTTTGGTATTCTTATTTTTGAAAATTAGCTTCTCTAAGTCATTTGCTTTTCTACATAATTTTAGAATCAGGTTGTTGATTTCTACAAAAAATTCTGCTAGGATTTTGTTGACTGTATAGATAGTTTTAGAGGAGAATTGACATCTTGATAATATTGAGTTCTCCAGTCCATCACTGTGGTACGTTTATTTAGATTTTCTTTGATTTCTTGCATCAGTGTTTCATAGTTATCAGCATATAGATCCTGAATATATGTTGTTAGGTTTATACCTAAATTACAAGAGTTTTGATGCTATTTTAAATGGTAAGGTTTCTTTTAAATTCAGTTTCCATTTGTTTATTGTCATTATATGGAAATACAATTGCTCTGGCTAGAACTTCCAGTATAATATTGAATAGCAGTGGTGAGAGTGAGCATCCTTGTCTTGTTCCTGATCTTAAGGGGAAAATGCTCAGTCTTTCTCTATTGAGTATGATGTTAGCTGTGGATTTTCCATAAGTGTCCTTTATGCAACTGAGCAGTTTCCCTTCTAATCCTAGTTTTTTGAGTGTTTTTATCATGAAAGGGTGTTGGATTTTGTCAAATGCCTTTTCTGCACTGATTGAGATGATTGTGTGGTTCTTTTTCTTTCTTGTATTAGTGTGATGTATTACATTGATCAGTTTTTCTTATGTTGAACCATTCTTACATTCCTGGAAAGAATCCCACTTGATTATTGTGTATAATCCTTTTAAAAAGTTGTTGGGTTCCGTTTACTAGTGTTGTGTTGAGAGTATTTTGCATCTATATTCATAAGGGATATTGGCCTATAGTTTTCTTGTGGTGTATTTGTCTGACTTTGGTATCAGCTGGCCTCATAGAATGAGTTATGAAGGGTTCCTTCTGCCTCTGTTTTTTGGAAAAGTTTAAGAAGGATTGGTGTCAATTCTTTTTTAAATAGAACTGCCCAGTAAAACCCATCTGGTCCAGGACTTTTTTTTTTTTCATTAGGGAAGTTTTTGATTGCTGATTCAATCTCGTCACTTGTTATGGGTCTACTGAGATTTTCTATTTCTTCTTCAGTTCCTGTAGGTGGTTTATGTGTTTCTAGGAATTTGTTCATTTTATCTAAGTTATCAAATTTGTTGGTGTATAGTTGTTCATACTATTCTCTCTTTATTTGTGTAAGGTCCGCTGTAATGTCCTCACTTTCATTTCTGATGTTAATTATTTGCATCTTCTCTGTCTTTTTTTTTTGTCAGTCTAACTAAAGGTTTGTCAATTTTTATTGATCTTTTCAAAGAACCAACTTGTGTTTTTATTGATTCTGTGTTTGTCTAGTCTTTGTTTTATTTATTTTTGCTCTGGTCTTTGTTATTTCCTTCCTTCTAGTAGCTTTAAGCTTGGTTTGTGCTATTTTTCTAGTTCTTCATGTTGTAAAGTTGGGTTATTGATTTGATACCTTTCTTCTTTTTTTAATGTAGGTGTTTACTACTTCAGAATTCCCTCTGAGCACTGCCTTTGCCGTATCCCACAAGTTTTGGTGTGTTGTGTGTTCATTTTCATTAGACTCTTAAGTATATCTGATATCTCTCTTGAGTTCTTCCTTGACCTGTTGGTTGTTTAATTTTCATGTATTTGTGTATTTTCCATTTTTCCTTCTGTTATTAATTTCTAGTTTTATTCCATTGTGGTCAGAGAAGACACTTTGTATGATTTCAATCTTTTTATGTTTACTGAGACTTATTTTGTGACCTAGCATATACTGTATTCTAGAGAATGATCCATGTGTACTGGAGAAGAATGTGTTTATGCTGTTGTTGGGTAGAGTATTCTATATGTATCTGTTAAGTGTAGTTAGTATACGGTGTTGTTAAATCCTTTATTTTCCTTATCGATCTTTTCTCTAGATGCTCTTTTCATTATCAAAAGTGATATATTAAAGTCTCCAGCTATTACTTTAGAACTGTCTATTTCTCCCTTCAGTTCTATCAGTGTTTGCTTCATATATTTTGGGGCTCTGATTTTAGGTGCATATATATTTATAATTGTTATATCTTCCTGATGAAGTGACCCTTTCATCGTTATATAAGGACTTCATTTCTCTTTATGGCTAAGTAACACTCTGTTGTATGTATATACCACATTTGTTTATCCGTTCATCTGTTGATAGACTCTTGGGCTGTTGCCATATTTTAGCTATTGTGAATAATGCTCCAGTGAATATTGGTCTACAGGTATCTGTTTGAGTCCTTGCTTTCGGTTCTTTTGGGAATATGTCTAGAAGTGAATTGCTGAGTTTTATGGTAATTCCGTGTTTAATATTTTGAGGAACTGCCAAACTATTTTCCACAGTGGCGGCATCATTTTACCTTCTCACCAGCGATGGAGGAGGGTTCCAATTTCTCCACTTCCTTGATAAAGCTTGTTATTTTCTGTTTTTTTTTTTTTTTTTTCATAATAGCCATCCTAGTGAATGTAAAGTGGTATCTCATTATGGTTTTGATTTGCATTTCCCTGGGGGGTGTACATGGCTTGTAGTCGGCTGCTAACCTAACAGTTGTCAGTTTGAACCTACCCAGCAGCTCCATGGAATAAAGGCCTGGTGAATTACTTCTGTAAAGATTACAACCAAGAAAACTTGTAATAAATGGAGCAGTTGTACTCTGTAACACATGGGCTTGCCGTGAGTCTAAATCAACCTAAAGGCAACGGGTTTTTGATTTTTTAAAGGCTAATGACAATGACAGCCTTTTTCATGTGCATATTGGCCATTTCAATATTTTCTTTGCGGCAATGTCTAGTTAGGACCTTTGCCCGTTTTTAAATTGAAGTTTTTGTTGTGGTTGACTTGTAGGAATTCTTTATGTATTCTGGATATTAACCCCCTACGAGATATATGGTTCCAAAATGTTTTCTCCCATTCTGTAAGTTGTCACTTTACTTTGTTGACAGAGTGCTTTGATGTGCAATATTTTAAAATTTTTATGAAGTTCAGTTTTTCTATTTTTTCTTTTGTGTGTTTGGTGTTATAGTTCAGAATCCATTGTTAAAAAACAAGGTCTTGGAGTTTTACTCCTATGTTTTCTTCTAAGAGTTTTATGGTTTTAGTTCTTATATATAGGTCATTGATCCATTTTGAATTTAATTTTCATATGTGGTGTGAGGTAAGCATTTTATCTTACATATTATTTTCTCTCTCTATATTCTGATTCTTTATTTAACTAAGAATGCCATAAGCTAATAAGTTTGACTGTGACCTTAAGTACTACTTCTTCTCGCACTTGCCTAGTTAGCCATCAGGTTCTCTCGAGGTTTGGTATCCTTTCCATCTCTGTGGCCACTGTTTTAGTAAAAGTCGTAATTTTTTCTTTCTTAGGCTGTTGGAGTAGGCCTTTAATTAATCTCTCTGCTTCCAATTTTCCCTTTGCTAATTTATCCTTTACTGCTGCCAGAATTTGCTTTGTAGAAGACAAATTTGATCATCTCTCCCTATTGTCTAAATGCTGTAGTATTTAAGGCTATGATCCCAAATGCTGGTTGTTGACAGAAGGTTTTCATATGACTATGGTAAAATGGGAAAAATAAAGGCAACATGCTGAGTTTTTCATAAAGGTAAGTTGATTCAGACGTCCAATCCTAAAATTATTTTTTCCCTATATTTTAGAGTTAAAATATCTTTTATTTTATAAAATGATGGTGAGTAGTAGATGGTAATTGATTTTCTATATGTCTTTGTTGAACAAGATAAAACACTTGTAAAACCATTAATATCGTAATTATTTTTCACCTGTTCACCATTCCCCCTATACATTGTGACTTATTTGTGCTTATTTCTGTGCTTAGAATCTGGCACAATATTAGAACGTGAGTACCCAATAAATGTTAAATGAATAAATGAATTTGTTAGGATTTGGGCTGTGGTCATTGCTGGGCTAGCTGTAGGCTCAGGCACCAACTTTTTCCACAGGATAGTAAATAACATTATACCTTTTATTTCTGTTGTCTTAGTTTGGATTCTCTAAAGAAGCAAAACCAGTAAAGCATATAAATATATATATATAGAGAGGTTTATATCAAGGAAACAGCTCACGTGATTGTAGAGGCTAGAACGTCCCAAGTCCGTGGATCAGGGTAGAGGCGTCTCCCAAGTCATGCAGCCGCAGAAGCTGGCGAGCCCAAGATCGGCAGGTCGGAGAGCAGGGCTCCTGCTCACAGGCTGTGAGGGTTGACGAATTCCAAGATCGGCAGGCAAGATGACAAGGTTTCTCCTGATTCATGTAGCTGCAGGGGCTGGCGAACCCAAGATCAGCAGGTCAGAGAGCAGGGCTCTGCTTACAGGCTGTGAAGATCGACAAATCCCAAGTTCGGCAGATAAGCTGATAGCTCAAGTCCCAAGAACCAGAGATGAGATGACAGGAGGCAGCTGCAGGCTCCAGGGTGAGCAAAAAGCCAGAACGTCTGCTTATATTCAGATGCGGGCCACACCCGCAAGGAGACTCCCTTTTATCTGATTGGCTACTCACAGTGTATTCAGTTGTGGGAGTGATCACATTAAAACACTGAGAATCATGGCTCAGCCAAATTGATGCACAATCTTAACCATCACAGTCCACCCCTTATCAGCGTGGCACACGTACACATCTCCTTAAACCATACATAATCTCTGAATAAAGACAATTAGAAGGTCATGCTTGCGCCTAACATGATACAACTAACATGCGTACAATCGAAAACGCACTAGCCCCGTTTACATCTTATATTTTATAAGTGAAGGAAACAAAAATATTTGATGCATACGTACAAAGCAGAAATACTCATAACAATTACAGTCCCCATTTCTCTAACTGGTCATGTGACTGTAACTGGTATTTAGAACTACCTTCTTCCACCACCCATTCTGTATTCCCCTTCCCCTCAACAAGCACCTTGGCTGGTCGTGGTTCTTTGCCTGGTGGGGTGACCCAAACCTTCATTCCTGAAGGGTCTGGGTCATTAGTAGTCATGTCAGAATTAGGTTGCTGTAGTTTTTTGTTAACTTTAATCACAGAGCATGGTAGTACTAAGAGATGCCCTAAGGAATCTCCTGCATTCCAGACATACTCTTCTTTACCTCCATTATGTAATACTAATTCGATTTCCTTTTGGTAATCAGGATCAGTCACCAGCCAGTGTGGTAACTCCTTTCTTTGCCTGTTGATACAGAGGCATAAGAAGCCCAAAGTGGCCAGGTGGCATTCTTAATTTCCAGTTCAGTGGAATCAGTGATGTGTCTCCAGGTAGGCACATTCCTCCCTTTGGAACTAAGATTTCTAGGCCTGCAGAGCATAAGGTCAAGGGGATAGGAAGCAAGTGGGTCACTAGGGGTAATAGTGAGTGGTGCCACTCCCATTTCCACCACTTGATTCCTGGACCCATGAATCCTGGCTATGGGAGAAACAGCACCATATACTGGATGCTGGTTTAGAGCATATATGGCCTCCTGGAGAACATTGCCCCAACCCTGCAAGGTATTGCCACCTAACTGGCGCCCTAATTGTGTCTTTAGAAGGCCATTCCATGGTTCTATCAAGCCAGCTGCTTCAGGATGATGGGGAACATGGTAAGACCAGTGAATACCATGAGCATGGGCCCACTGCTGCACTTCATTTACTGTAAAGGGAGTCTCTTGATCTGAGGCAGTGCTGTGTGGGATACCATGATGGTGAATAAGGCGTTCTGTAAGTCCATGGATGGTAGTTTTGGCAGAAGCATTGCATACAGGGAAAGCAAATCCATATCCAGAGTAAGTGTCTATTCCAGTAAGGACAAAACGCTGCCCTTTCCATGATGGAAGTGGTCCAGCATAATCAACTTGCCAGCAGGTTGCTGGCTGATCACCTTGAGGGATGGTGCCATATCAGGGACTCAGTGTTGGTCTCTGCTGCTGGCAGATTGGGCACTCAGCAGTGGCTGTAGCCAATTCAGCCTTGGTGAGTGGAAGTCCATGCTGCTGGGCTCATGCTTAACCTTCATCCCTCCCACCATGGCCACTTTGTTTATGAGCCCACTGAGCAATGACGGGAGTAGCAGAGGAAAGAGGATGACATTTCTGCAGAATGTGTAATCATATCCACTTGATTGTTAAAATCATCCTCTGCTGAGGTCACCCTTTGGTGACCATTCACATGAGACACAAATATCTTCACTTCTTTAGCCCATTCAGAGAGGTCTATCTACATACGTCTTCCCCATAATTCCTTGTCTCCAATTTTCCAATCATGTTCCTTCCAAGTCCCTGACCATCCAGTCAAACCATTGGCCACAGCCCATGAATCAGTATATATTTGCACATCTGGCCATTTCTCCTTCCAAGCAAAGTGAACAACCAGGTGCACTGCTCAAAGTTCTGCTCATTGAGAGGATTTCTCTTCACCACTGTCCTTCGGGGGGGTCCCAGTAGTGCTGCCGCAGTCCACTTTCGAGTGGTGCCTGCATATCACGCAGAACTGTCTGTAAACCAGGCACGAGTTTTCTCTTCTTCAGTCAACTGATCATAAGGAACTCCCCATGAGGCCATAGGTGCAGACTGGGAGATGGAAGGTAATGTGACAGGAATGGAGACCATGGACATTTGGGTCACTTCCTCATGCAACTTACTTGTGCCTTTGGGTCCTGTTCAGGGCCGATCTCGAATATACCACTCCATTTAATGGTGGAGTGCTGCTTTGCACATCCAACTTTATGACTCTGTGGGTCAGACAACACCCAGCTCACGATGGGCAGTTCAGGCCACATGGTGACTTTGTGTCCCGTAGTTAAGCATTCAGTCTTTACTAAGGCCCAGTAACAAGCCAAAAGTTGTTTCTCAAAAGGAGAGTAGTTATCTGCAGAGGATGGCAGAGCTTTGCTCCAAAATCCTAAGGGTCTGTGCTGTGATTCACTAATAGAGGCCTGCCAAAGACTCCAAACAGCATCTCCATCTGCCCCTGACACTTTAAGCACCATTGGATCAGCTGGATCATATGGTCCAAGTGGCAGAGCAGCTTGTACAGCAGCCTGAACCTTTGCAGAGCCTTCTCTTGTTCTGGTCCTCACTCAAAACTAGCAGCTTTTTGAGTCGCTTGATAAATAGGCCAGAGTAGCACACCCAAATGAGGAATATGTTGCTTCCAAAATCCAAGGAGGCCCACTAGGTGTTGTGCCTCCTTTTTAGTTGTGGGAGCAGCAAGATGCAATAACTTATCCTTCACTTTAGAAGGAATGTCTCAACATGCCCCACACCACTGGACCACTAGAAATTTCACTGAAGTGAAAGGTGCCTGAATTTTTGTGGGATTAATCTCCCAGCCGCTAGCACGCAAATGTTTTACCAGTAAGTCCAGAGTCATTGACACTCCTTGTTTACTAGGTCCAGTCAGCATAATGTCAACAATGTAATGGACCAGTGTGACATCTTATGGAAGGGAAAGGCAATCAAGTTCCCTGCAGACTAAATTATGACGTAGGGCTGGAGAGTTGACGTAGTTCTGAGGTAGGCAAGTGAAGGTGTGTTACTGGCCTTGCCAGCTGAAGGCAAACTTCTTCTGGTGGTCCTTTGAAACAGGTATGGAGAAAAAGACATTAGCCAAATCAACAGCTGCATACCAGGTACCTGGAGGTGTATTTGCCCAAGCAGTGAAACTACATCTGGAACAGCAGCTGCAATTTGAGTCACCACCTGGTTAAGTTTTCAGTAATCTACTGTCATTCTCCAAGATCCATCTGTTTTTTGCATAGGCCAAATAGGCGAGTTGAATGGGGGATGTGGTGGGAATCACCACCCCTGCATCCTTCAAGTCCTTGATGGTGGTAGTAATCTCTGCAGTCCCTCCAGGAATGCGGTATTGCTTTTGGTTTACTATTTTCCTAGGTAGGGGCAGTTCTAATGGCTTCCACTTAGCTTTTCTTACCATAATAGCCCTTACTCTATTTGTCAGGGATCCAATGTGGGGGTTCTGCCAGTTGCTGAGTATATGTATTCCAATTATGCATTCTGGAACTGGGGAAATCACTACAGGATGAGTTTGGGGACCCACTGGACCTACTGTGAGGCAGACATGAGCCAAGACTCCATTAATAACCTGACCGCCATATGCCCCCACTCTGGTGGGCCACAGTGATGTTTTGGGTCTCCTGGAATTAGTGTCAGTTCAGAGCCAGTATCCAGTAATCCCCAAAAAGTGTGATTATTTCCTTTTCCCAGTGAACAGTCACTCTCATAAAAGGCCATAGATCCCTTTGGGGAAGGCTGGAAGAAAGATTAACAGTAAAAATTTTTGGCAGTGTATTGGAGTCCTTCCTCAAGGGGACCAGGCCTCGCCTTCATTCAAGGGGTAGTGAGTCTTTAAACTTGCTCAAATCCGGGAATTGATTGAGGGACCGTGACTCTCTATTCTGGCGATTCGAGTTAGACTGCCCTTCACCTGACCTAGAATTCATCTGTTTGTATAGATCAAGTAAATATTTAGTAGATTTCCTATCTGTTTCACTCGTAGGGACATTGTGACTAAGTAGCCAATGCCATAAGTCCGTATGAGTCGACTGTTCTGATTACTGCTTTGACTCCTCTGTCCATTACTGTAACCACGCCCACCTTGTCTTTGTCGATTGAGTGCAGCCACTTGGCCCCTACTACCGCAGGGTCCAATCAGCCCCATTGTAGTTAGTTGTCTTAATTCAGTTAGGGCAGTTCCCACCATCAAATTTGACATACATAAAATAGTAATCACAGCAGTCTTCAGGGATACTGGAGCTTCCTTCACAAATTTGTCCTCACAGTTGTGGTAAAAGGTGTGTCCTCTGGGCACTCCATGTGTGGGTCTGTGGGTCTAACTTGATAAATCCACTCTAGCATGCCAGTTTCCCTAAGTTTTTGGATACGTTCTTCTACAGTATACCAAGGCAGGTCTGGTACTTCAACTTGATTTAGCGTAGGCCACCATGTAATCTATGCTTCAGCAACCCAACCAAATAAACTGTTAGATCCTTTCCTAACATTTCTAGCTGAAACATTGAATGAACAATCTGTGCTTAGTGGACCCATATCAATAAACTCAGACTGATCCATCTTTATGTTCCTTCCACCATTATCCAACACCCTTAGTAGCCATTACCACACATATTCCCCAGGTTTCTGTTTGTACATATTAGAAAAGTCAAGTAGTTCTTTCAGAGTGTAGCGTGCCCCCTCCTCAGTCACATTTTATGCTTTACCTTTTGGGGCCCACTGGGACTTAAGCCTAGGTATAGGTCTAGAAGCCTGAATCTGTAGTGTGGAATTTTTTGAGAACATTTGGCATTGTCTTGTAAAGCATCTGCCTCAGGTGATGCCCCAGGCAATGACTCAGGCAAGGGCTGTTTAGAGGCAGCTGGGCTAGGGCTAATCTCATTAGATGGGTGGAGAGGCTAATGGTTTTTCTGGGCAGGGTGGTTTAGCAGACAAACAGGAAATAATCTCTTCAAATGGGACTGGTTCTGCTGGCAGGAGTGATTCAATGGAATTTACAGGCTGGGTGTCCCCAGCTTCCTGATTATCTGCCCGTATGTCCCCATCCCAAGTTTCAGGATCCCATTTCTTCCCAGTCAAAGCCCTTACTTTAACTTCAGACACCTCTCAAGGTGGGCAGTTGAGCTGGTGTTGTAATTCAGCCACTCTTACAATAAGACTCTGGGTTTGGTTTTTGGCAATTTCAGTTCTGTTACTATAAGAAATAAGGCTTTCTTTCAAAGCACAAGTGGAAGCCTTGAGGTCATGTGTGTGGCACTTGAGCTTTGACTCTGAAGCTCTGAGCACATCACTTTTTTTCCCCGGTTCGTCTAGCAAAAGTAGGACAAACAAACCAGCTTACTTATACTTCTCATTCTGACAAAGCTGTAGAAAGATCGCAAATGTGTTCGCCCTGAACCTCGCTTTTCACCAATACCTGGTCTACTGATGGTGATATTTTGCATATTTGTATCACCACCTTGCTCCATGGACTAGCAGTGGCCTCTTTACTGCTAGAAGCAGAGTCATCGACATCTTTAAGACTAGCCAGACTTGAGAACCAATTTAGAAAACTCATCCTTACAATTTTGTTTCTCTAGAACCACTCTTGGTACCAAATATCTTAGGTTGGGTTCTCTAGAGAAGCAAAACCAGTAAAGCATATAAATATATATATACATATATATATATATATATATAGAGAGAGAGAGAGAGAGAGAGAGGTTTATATCAAGGAAACAGCTCACGCGATTGTAGAGGCTAGAATGTCCCAAGTCCGTGGATCAGGGTAGAGGCCTCTCCCAAGTCATGCAGCCGCAGAAGCTGATGAGCCCAAGATGGGTAGGTCAGAGAGCAGAGCTCCGCTCATAGGCTGTGAAGACCGACGAATCCCAAGTTCGGCAGATGAGCTGACAGCTCAAGTCCCAGGAACTGGAGATGAGATGACAGGAGGCAGCCACAGGCTCCAGGGTGAGCAAAAAGCCAGAACATCTGCTTATATTCAGATGCAGGCCACACCCCCTAGGAGATGCCTTTTCATCTGATTGGCTACTCAAAGTGTATTCAGTAATGGGAGTGATCACATTAAAACACTAAGAATCATGGCTCAGCCAAGTTGACACACAATCTTAACCATAACATCTGTTATATATTTTTTTCCTTAAGATTTTCAGTAGAGCAAGAGTTGTACATTGGTTAATGCAGGAGAGAATTGTGCTTAACTTGTAGTATAATAGAATCTCATTAGATAATCTTCATTATTTGTGTAAACCTGAAATCATTACTAGTTTCGTTAATGCTAAGGTCCTTACTTTGATTTTGAGTTATAAACTGTTATAAGCCTATTGGGAACATATAAATTATAGGTTCCAGATGAAGCATTTTAAATTATCAAATATTGTCCTAGATTTAAATACACATATTTTGAAGCTTTAGTATTTGATTGGTAATAGTAAATTAAATACTTTAAATCTTTTTTATCTAATTAAGGCATGGAAATGTAGAAAACTACTATTTTTTGAAATTTTTATTTTGAAATAATTTTGTTGTTGTTAGGTAACATCGAGTCAGTTCCAACTCATAGTGACCCTACATACAACTGAACGAAACACTGCCTGGTCCTGCACCATCCTCATGATCATTGCTGTGTTTGAGCCCATTGTTGTAGCCACTGTGTCAATCCGTCTTGTTGAGGGTCTTCTTCTTTTTCACTGACCCTCTACTTTACTCATGTAGAAGTTGCAAAATAATTTAGTGTGTTTTAGTTTACGCCTTCCCCAGTGGTAACATCTCACAAAAAACAGTTGCCATTAAGTTGATGCTAACTCATGGCAACCCCATATGTGTATAATGATCAAAACGCAGAAATCAGCATTGGTAAAATACTGTTAACTAACTAGATAGCTTTTCAGATTTCACCAGTTTTTCCATGCCTTTTGATATCTCCTTTCTTTCTTTCTTTCTCTTGTTTCATTGCACTGGGTAAAACTCTCAATAAAATGTTGAATGGGAGTGATGAGAGATAACATCCATATCTTGTTCCTAATCTTAGAGGAAAGCATTCAGTCTTTCACCATTAAATATGATGTAATTGTCTAAAATATTACTTTTAAAAGGTCAGCAGTTCAAATCCACCAGCTACTCCTTGGAAACCCTATGGGGCAGTTCTGCTCTGTTCTATAGGGTTGCCTTGAGTTGGAATTGACTCAATGGCAGCAGGTTTGGTTTTTTTAAATACATTGAGAACCATTATCATGCCATATTTTGTTTTTTGCTTTTAATCATAAGCCGTAATTTAAAAAACTCAGAAGGAGGAGAATAGTCTATTATATTTACCAGATACTAATTTTTCTGTTGGTTTTCCTTCATTCTCCATGTTCTACCTTTCCTTTTGTTGTCATTTTCTTTATGTCTGAAGGAATTTCTTTAGCAATTGTTTCAGAGATGATCTGGTGGTAACAAATTCTCTTGGTTTACCTTCATTTTGGAATGTCTTTATTTTACCTTTATTATTGCTTAGGGTCGGGCAAGGCTGGTTGACAGGACTTCACCTTATAGCCTTCCACAGTGGGAGGAGGAAATACTTACTAGTTTTATAGGTAAAATATAAGCATTTAGAAATAAAAGCATTGTAAAGTAGAAACTTTCAAGTTGATTCTGTACATCTGTTGTAAAAATACTGAAAGTTTAAGAGTATTTTCTATGTTGTGATGTATTAATTTTAATGCCAAATTTCATTTGTACTTTTTTGACAGTGTAATTTCGGTATAATAATATTTTTCTTGCAAATAGGATTTATTATTATAGCTACTTCATGTAAGAAAAATATTAGTGGAGTAGCATTTCAAGGATAAAATTATGAGTTTAGATGAGAAGTGGTATAATGTGGTAGAAAAAGCTGTTACTTACATTGCCCCTTTTAATGCCAGTAAAAATCCTGTGAGATAGGTATTATTATTCTTGTTATAAGTGGAAATAGAGACGGAAAGAACTGAAGCAATTACTTATGTACTGTCTAATAGCTACTTAGTGACAGATTAGATGCCACAACATATCTGTCTGGCTCCTTTTCTGTATCAAGCCATCTTTTACTCTTCAGTAAGAACTTCCTCCTTAGTTATAAACTCATTGTCTTCTGGATTTCCAGATTGCGTAGGGGCTAATTCAGAGCATCAATTTTGATATTAGACTTGGATTTGAGATCAGTGTGCCAAGAACTTTACATGCATTTACTTTGCTGCTTTACCGAACACAGATAGGTAGTGGCTGTCCATGAGGTACTTTGGCTGGGAATCAAACCTGAGCCTCCATAGGGAAGACGAGTATTCTTCCACCAAACCACCAATGCCTCTTAGTATATATATTACATGTTTGTATATAAATACACATATATTGGAGTTATGTAATCAAAATCTTTACTGTTAGGGAGCATAATTAAGATTTGGAGACCACTACTTTAGCAGATGAAGTCACCTGAAAGCTTTTATTAGGGGTCCTTAGGGTCCAGATGGCCAAAGAAGGCAGAGTTATAGAGTGCCCTTTGAAAGGAACAAGGAAAAAATCAAGCTCAGCACAGTTAGTGTAATACAATAATTTATGAATGTGAGAGAGGAAAAAAATTGCAGTGAAAATAGTCCAGAAGTCCTCTTTATTCATTTTGTTTAAACAACAATCAATGAACTTAAGTAATACTTTAACTGTTGTTGATGATAGGTACCATTGAGTCGGTTCTGATTCATAAGGACCCTATGTACAACAAATGAAACACTGCCCGGTCCTGTGCCATCCTCACAATTTGTTTTTATGCTTGAGCCCATTGTTGGAGCCACTGTGTCAGTCTATCACATTGAGGGTCGTCTTCTTTTTCGCTGACCCTCTACTTTACCAAGCATGATGTCCTTCTCTACGGAATGATCCCTGCTGATAACATGTCCAAAGTACATGAGACATAGTCTCGCCATCCTTGCTTCTAAGGAGCATTCTGACTGTCCTTCTTCCAAGACAAATTTGTTCTTTCTTTTGGCAGTCTGTGGTATATTCAGTATGCTTCGCCAACACCACAATTCAAAGGCGTCAGTTATTCTTCTGTCTTCCTTATTTATTGTCCAGCTTTCCCATGCATGTGAGGCAATTGAAAACACCATGACTTGGGTCAGGCACATCTTTGCTTTTTAACACTTTCATGAGATCTTTTGCAGCAGATTTGCCCAGTGCAGTGCGTCATTTGATTTCTTGACGCTGCTTCCGTGGATGTTGATTGTGATCCAAGTAAAATGAAATCCTTGACATCAGTCTTTTCTCTGTTTATCATGATGTTGTTTATTGGTCCAGTTGTGAGGATTTTTGTTTTCTTTATGTTGAGGTGTAATCCGTATTGAAGGTGTGGTCTTAGATCTTCATCAGTAAGTGCTTCAAGTCCTCTTCACTTTGAGCAAGCAAGGTTGTGTCGTCTGCATAACGCAGGTTGTTAATGAGTCTTCTGCTAATCTTGATGCCCCGTTCTTCTTCATATTATCCAGCTTCTCAGATTATTTGCTCAGTATACAGATTGAATAAGTATGGTGAAAGATTCAACCCTGACGCACACCTTTCCTGACTTTAAACCACATGGTTTTATCCCCTTGTTCTGTTCGAATGACACTTCTTCGTCTAAGTACAGGTTCCTCATGAGCACAATTAAGTGTTCTGGAATTCCCATTCTTCCTAATGTTAACCGTAATCGGTTATGATCCACACAGTTGAATACGTTTGCATAGTCAATAAAACACAGGTAAACATCTTTCTGGTATTCTCTGCTTTCAGCCAGGATCCCTCTGACATCAGCAATGATATCCCTGGTTCCATGTCCTCTTCTGAATCTGGCTTGAATTTCTGGAAGTTCCCTGTTGATGTTGTAGCTGCTTTTGAATGATCGTCAGCAAAATTTTACTTGTGTGTAATATTAATGATATTGTTTGATAATTTCTGCATTTGGTTGGATCACCTTTCCTTGGAATAGGCGTGAATATGGATCTCTTCCAGTTGGTTGGCCAGGGAGCTGTCTTGCAAATTTCTTGGCATAGACGAGTGCACACTTCCAGTACTGCATCCATTTGTTGAAACATCTCAGTTGGTATTCTGTCAATTCCTGGAGCCTTGTTTTTCACCCATGCCTTCAGTGCAGCTTGGACATCTTCCTTCAGTACCATCGGTTCCTGATCATATGCTACTCCTGAAATGGTTGAATGTTGACCAGTTCTTTTTGGTACAGTGCCTCTGTGTATTCCTTCCATCTTCTTTTGATTTAATATTTAAAATATTAAATATTCGTTTAATATTTTCCCCATACCAAAAAACCAAACCTGTTGCCATTGAGTTGATTCCAACTCATATTGACCCTATAGGATAGAGTAGAACTACCCCATATGATTTCCAAGGAGCAGCTGGTGGATTCAAACTGCTGACCTTTTTGTTAGCAGCCAAGCTCTTTAACCACTGCATCACCAGGGCTCCATTTTCCTCATAGAATCCTTCAATATGGCAACTCAAGGACTGAATTTTTCCTTCAGTTCTTTCAGCTTTTCTATCTCCAGGTCTTTGCACATATCATTATAATACTTTATTGTGTCTTCTTGAGCTGCCCTTTGAAATCTTCTGTTCAGCTCTTTTATTTCATCATTTCTTCCATTTGCTTTAGCTATTCAATGTTCAAGAGTAAGTTTCAGAGTCTCTTCTGATGTCCATTTTGGTCTTTTTTTTCTTTCCTGTCTTTTTAATAACCTCTTGTTTTCTTCATGTATGAGGTGCTTGATACCATCTGTCATGGATTGAATTGTGTCCCCCCAAAAATGTGTGTAACACCTTGGCTAGGTCATGATTCCCAGTATTGTATGATTCTGTTATCTGATGTGATTTCCTTATGTGTTGTAAACTCTACCACTATGATGAGATTATATGTGATCTCCTCATGTGTTATAAAGTCTATCACTGTGATGAGGTTATAGTGATGAGGTTGACAAGATTAGTGTCTTAATGCAATCTCTTTTGAGATATAAAAGAGAGAAGTGAGCAGAGACACATGGGAACCTCATACCACCAAGAAAGCAGTGCCGGGAGCGGAGCGCGTCCTTTGGACCTGAGGTTCCTGCGCAGAGAAGCTCCCAGACCAAAGGAAGACTGATGAGATGGACTTTCCTCCAGAGCTGATGGAGAAAGTGTTCCCCTGGAGCTGACACCCTGAATTTGGACTTGTAGCCCACTGGACTGTGAAGAAATAAACTCCTCTTTGTTAAATCCATCCACGTGTGGTATTTCTGTTGGAGCAGCACTAGATGACTGAGACACCATCCCACAACTCATCTGGTCTTTGGTCATTAGTGTTCAATGCGTCGAATCTGTTCTAGAGATGGTCTCTAAATTCAGGTGGGATATACTCAAGGTTGTACTTTAGCTCTTGTGAACTTGTTCTAATTTTCTTCAGCTTCAGCTTCAACTTGCATATGAGCAATTGATGTCAGCCCCTGGCCTTGTTCTGACTGATGATATTGAGCTTTTCCATTGTCTCTTTCCACAAATGTAGTCGATTTGATTCCTGTGTATTCCATCCTGCAAGATCCATGTGTATAGTCACTGTTTATGTTGTTGAATAAGGTATTGGCAACGACAAAGTCACTGGTCTTGGCAAAATTCTACCATGCAATCTCCGGCATCATTTCTGTCACCAAGGCTGTATTTTCCAACTACTGATCCTTCTTTGCTTCCAACTTTCACATTCCAATCACCAGTAATTATCAATGCATCCTGATTACATGTTTGATCAATTTCAGACTGCAGAAGTTGGTAAAAGTCTTCAGTATTTTCATCTTTAGCTTTAGTGGTTGGTGCATAAATTTGAATAATAGTTGTGTTAACTGGTCTTTCTTGTAGGCGTGTGGATATTATCCTATCACTGTCAGCGTTGTACTTCAGGATAGATCTTGAAATGTTCTTTTTGATGATGAATGCAGTGCTATTTCTCTTCAAGTTGTCATGGCCGGTGTAGTAGACCATATGGTTGTTTGATTCAGAGTGACCAATACCAGTCCACTTCACCTCACTAATTCCTAGGATATCGGTGTTTATGCATTCCATTTCATTTTTGATGATTTCTAATTTTCCTAGATTCATACTTTGTACATTCCACATTCTGATTATTAATGGATATTTGCAGCTGTTTCTTCTCATATTTGAATCGAGCCACATCAGTAAATGAAAGTCCTGAAAGCTTGATTCCATCCACGTCATTAAGGTCAACTCTACTTTGCGGAGGCAGCTCTTCCCTGGTCATATTTTGAGTGCTTCCCAACCTGAGGAGCTTATCTTCCGGCACTATATCAGATAAATGTTCCATTGCTATTCATAAGGTTTTCACTGGCTAATTCTTTTCAGAAGTAGACCACCAGGTCCTTCTTCCTAGTCTGTCTCTGTCTTAGTCTGGAAGCTCAGCTGAAACCTGTCTGCCATGGGTGACCCTGCTGGTATTTGAATACCGGTGGCATAGCTTCCAGCATCACAGCAACATGCAAGCCTCCACAGTACGACAAACTGACAAATATGTGGGAGAATATTTAAAATGTTAAAGTTAACATTTTAACTAGAAACACTGTATTAAAAAAGTCTTTACAAAAAGACTTGTGAGATGGCTTATAAAGGTGATCTTTCACAAAGACTATGCCAGAGTGGATCTATTTATTTCTTGTAGAGTGCATATGGCAGCACTAAAACCCTATTCTTTGATAAACAGGATTTATTCCTTCAAAGACTTTGTAATATTAAAACTATTGTTATTTTCTTATTTTTATAATGTCTTAATCAGCATTTCTATTCCTAGCCAGGGTAGAGAACAGCTCCCCAATTCATTTAATTTTAGTTCTGTTTAATGTTTGTGCTGGTTTTCCTGCATCTAGCGGTGGCTGTGTTATAAACAGCCTAGCATGCTTATTTGATTAGGGACTTTGAATTGGGTATTTCAGCTAGGATGAGATATTGGCAAGGCATATGTGCATGTGGCAGGCATCTGGAAGATGTATTGGCAAACTTTTTCTGTCCAGAGCAAGAGAGTAGATATTTTAGTCTTTGTAGGCCATATAGTCTCTATTGTCACTACTCAACTCTGCCCTTGTAACTCCAAGCAGTCGTAGACAATTTATAAACAAATGAGTGTGGCAAAATTCCGGTAAAACTTAGTTTACACAAACAGGTGGAGGGCCAGTAGTTAAAGGAGCCCTGATCTAGATCAACAAGTCAATATGGTCCTTGATTCAAGAACAGGAGTGCTACCAAATTTAAGTTTGACATGGAGAATACATTGTCCTATAGAAACAACTTTTGAAGTAATAGTTACGTAAGAAGTGTATTTTAGTTTTTAGGTAGCTGAACTATATGCTATCTAATTTTTGGAGCTGTCCACACAGTTGGAATATAAGGGTATTATCAGGAGTAAGAAGTGAATGAACAAACCAAAAACTAGTTCTTTCTGGTCAGAGTGTAGTCTTGGAGTGTAAGACTTCTGAATTTTAAAAGCACAGTTCCAGGTTATGAAGAGGTCCAAAGTGTGGAAACTTAGATAATTTATTTAAAATTTTCTTTTCTAATAAATGCATTTAAAGGTATAATTTCCCTTTAAACACTGCTTTAGCTTAGTCATGCAAGTTTTGATTTGTGCTTTTGGTATTATTTAATTAAAAAAATTTCTAATTTCCTTTGTGATTTACAAGTTTCTTGTTTAATTTTCAAACATTTGGGAATATTTAATTTATCTCTCTACTCTGGGCACTGTGGTCCTAATACATGGGAATGCCACTGATTGCCTGGCTTTTGGAGGCATAATTACTGAAGCAAGTTGTCATTGATTGATTAAATTGATTTAATTCAGTTCTGGTGTTATTTGTTGCTATGGCTAAAGAACAAGTAGCCCTTTAAAGAGGGTGGGAATTTGTTTTTCTCATTGTTAGTCTTGGCGTTTGAAAGACAGCCAACCCTGAGCTTCTCAGAGATGCCGGTACCCCTCCTCAGTAGCTCATTCTTTTTAGCTATGATAAAGGACATGTCCTCTGGCATTCCTGGAGAACATAGTCAGCTGATGTGTTCTCTATAGTAAATCTGTTCCCAGATGCCCACCAGAGATCCTTCCTTGATCTCTGCCAAAGCAGTTTCAGTATTATGACTCCATTTACTGTGGGCTGTCATTTTTCTAAGCTTCATGGAGCCTTCCCCGCAGGATATTAAAATCAGCTCCAGGTGTTTTTACCAGAAAGCCAAATCCTGAATCATGGACAGTGCCCCCATGTCAATACATGCTCCCTTATTTAGCCTTATATTCCATCTTCTCTGAAACAACACATTTGAGATTCATTCTCAGGCACGCTATCCCAGGTTTCTATTGGTAGGTGTAAGCCAGATCCTGCAGCCTTCTTCTCACTAATCAGGGGCAGTACTTAGCCCAGTCAAGCCATGCCAAAACTTGACTCTAGTTATTGGCTAAGTAAGTGTTGAAAGGAGATGGGGTCAGGCTTTAAGGAGGACAAGTATCTTCTTGGAGACATTCCTTTCTGGTGAGGCTTTATGTGGTTTCCAGACAAGAGGAGGTTGTTATTTTCTAACAAGGGGTTGTGGCCCACTTTTACAAGCCAAGAGGGTTCAGAAAAATCTGGACTTAAAGGTTAAGTGCATCTATCCTGATGACACCCTCTTAGGTGTCACGGTTCCACTTCCTTTTTGGCCCACTGACTTTAGCATTGGGGTCTTTCTAGGGCTGTGAACTAAACCTTTTCTGTAATTCTGCTACTCTTACAATCTGGTCCTACGCCTGCTTTTCAGCCTCACCTACCCCCTGGATTTAATGTCTTTAAATGTTACAGAGGCTTCTGGCTTTTACACTGAATCTAAAATTGGTGACTCCTAATCTTTGACAAGGGTCCAAAGTCAATCAAATGGGGAAAAGATAGTCTTTTTTTTTTTAATTTTTAATTTTATATCTTCTTTATTTTTTAAAATATTTTATTGTACTTCAAGTGAAGGCTTACAGAACAAATAGTTTCTCATGAAACAGTAGTACACATGTTGTTTTATGACATTGGTTAACAACCCCACAACATATTAACCCTCTAACTTCTCAACCCGTTTTTTCTTGGTGAAAATACACATAGCCAAAGATACACCATTTCAAAAATTTCTACATGCACAGTTCAGTGACATTGACTACGCTCTTCCAATTGTGCTGTTATTCTCACTTAAGATGAAGGCTTACAGAACAAAATAGTTTCTCATTTAACAGTTACTACACATGTTCCGCTATGACAATGGTTAACAATCTCACAACACATCAACACTATCCTTACTCAACCTTGGGTTCCCTATCACCAGCTTCCTTGTCCCCTTCTGCCTTCTTGGCCCTTATCACTGGACTCCTGTACCTCGTTAGCCTCATTTGGTTTTACGGGGCTGTCCACTCCCAGGCTGAAGAGTGAACCTCGGAGGTAACTTCACCACTGAGCTAGAAGGGTGTCTGGGGGCCATACTCTTGGGGTTTCTCCAGTCTCCTTTAGGCCAGTAAATCTGGTCTTTTTTCTGTGAGTTAGAATTATGCTCTACGTCCTTCTCCAGCTCTGTCCAGAACCCTCTGTTGTGATGCTGGTCAGAGCAGTGAGTGGTGGTAGCCAGGCACCATCTAGCTGTACTGGACTCAGTCCGGTGGAGGTCTTGGTAGCTGTGGTCCATTAGTCCTTCGGACTGGTCTTTTCTTGTATCCTGTTCTCTTCATTCTCCCTTGCTCCTGAAGGGATGAGACCAGTGGAGTATCTTAGATGGCTGCTCACAGGCTTTTAAGACCCCAGACAGTACTCACCAAGGTAGAATGTAGAACATTGTCTTTATAAGCTGTGTCATGCCAGTTGAGCTAGATGTTCCCCGAGACCATGGTCCCCACAGCCCTCTGCCCAGCAGTTCAGTCCCTCAGGGAGTTTGGATGTGTCTATGGGGCTTTCATGACCTTTTCTTGTACAGGTTGTGCTAGTTTCCCCTGTATTGTGTACTGTCTCACCCTTCACCCAAGATACCACTTATCTATTGCCTATTTAGTATTTCCCCCCCACCCCTCCCATCCCTGGTAACCAACAAAGATTGTTACATTTTGTGTGTGAACTTTTTCAGGGGTTTTTACAAGAGGTCTCATACAATATTTGTCCTTTTGTGATTGACTTATTTCACTCAGCGTAATGTCCTCCAGTTTCATCCATGTTATGAGATGCTTCACAGGTTCATCGTTGTTCTTTCTCGTTGCATGGTACTCCATTGTGTGTATATACCATAGTTTGTTTATCTGTTCATCTGCTGATGGGCATCTAGGTTGTTTCCATCTTTTTGCTATTGTGAGCAATGCTGCAGTGGACATGGGTGTGCATATGTCTATTTGTGTGACAGCTCTTATTTCTCTAGGATATATTCCTAGGAGTAGGATTGCTAGATCGAATGGTGTGTCTATTTCTAGCTTTCTAAGGAAGTGCCATATCATTTTCCAAAATGCTTGTATCATTTTGCATTCCCACCAGCAGTGCATAAGAGTTCGGATCTCCCCACAGCCTCTCCAACATTTGTTATCTCCAGTGTTTTTGATTCGTGCCAGTAATGCCGGGGTGAGATGGTATCTCATTGTGGTTTTAGTTTGCATTTCTCTAATGGCTAGTGATCACGAGCATTTCCTCATGTGTCTGTTGGCCATTTGAACGTCTTCTTTGGTGAAGTGTCTGTTCATTTCCTTTGCCCATTTTTTAATAGGATTATTTGTCTTTTTGTTGTGGAGGTGTTGGATTTTCTTGTAAATTATGGAGATTAGACCTTTGTCTGATTTGTACTGTCCAAAAATTTTTTCCCAGTCTCTAGGTTCTCTTTTTACTCTTTTGGTAAAGTCTTGGGAAGAGCATAGGTGTTTGATTTTTAGAAGATCCCAGTTATCTAGCTTATCTTTTGGGGTTTGTCCGTTGATGGTTATGGTCTGTATCCTGTTAATGGTGTGTATTAAGGCCTGTAGTATTGGTCCTATTTTTCTTCTATGAACTTTATAGTTTTAGGCTTTATATTCAGGTTTTTGATCCATTTTGAAGTAGTTTTTGTATACGGCGTGGGGTATGGCTCCTGTTTCATTTTTTTGCAGATGGATATCCAGTTTTTCCAGCACCATTTGTTAAAAAGACTGTCTTTCCCCCATTTGATGTACTTTGGGCCCTTGTTGAAGATCAGGTGACCGTAGGTGGATGGATTTACATCTGGGTTCTTAATTCTGTTCCATTGGTGAATGTATCTGTCGTTGTACCAGTACGAGGCTGTTTTGACTACTGTAGCTGTATAGTAGGTTCTGAAGTCAGGTAGTGTGAGTCCTCCAACTTAATTCTTCTTCTTGAGTAGTGCTTTACTTATTCTGGGCTTCTTCCCTTTCCATATAAAGTTAATGATTAGTTTTTCCATCTCTTTGAAGAATGTTGTTGGTATTTGGATCAGGATTGTGTTGTATTTGTAAATTGCTTTGGTTAGAGTTGATATTTTCACAATGTTGAGTCTGCCTATCCATGAGCATGGTATGTTTTTCCATTTATGTAGGTCCCTTTGGGTTTCATGCAGTAGTGTTTTGTAGTTTTCTTTGTATAGGTGAAAAGACAGTCTTTTTAACAAATGGTGCTGAGGGACTGAACTTCTGAACTTTTTAACAAATGGTGCTGGCAAAACTGGATGTCCATCTGCAAAAAAGTGAAACAGGACCCATACCTCACACCACATACAAAAACTAATTCAAAATGGATGAAAGATCTAAATATAAAGCCAAAAACTATAAAGTTCATAGAAGAAAAATAGGACCAATGCTACAGGCCCTAATACACAGCATTAACAGGATACTCAAACCCACAAACTCCAGAAGATAAGCTAGATAACTGGCATCTCCTAAAAATTAAACACTTATACTCATTAAAAGACTTTACCAAAAGAGTAAAAAGAGAACCTACAGACTGGAAAAAAAACTTTTGGACATTACAAGTCAGACAAAGGTCTAATCTCTAAAATCTACAAGAAAATCCAATACCTCCACAACGAAAAGACAAATAATCCACTTAAAAAATGGGCAAAGGAAATGAACAGACACTTCACCAAAGAAGACATTCGGGTGGCCAACAGACACATGAGGAAATGCTCGCAATCACTAGCTATTAGAGAAATGAAAATCAAAACCACAATGAGATACCATCTCACCCCGGCATTACTGGCACGAATCAAAAACACTGGAAATAACAAATGTTGGAGGGGCTGCGGGGAGCTGGGAACTCTTACGCACTGCTGGTGGGAATACAAAATGATACAACCATTTTGGAAAATTACATGGCGCTTCCTTAGAAAGCTAGAAATAGACACACCATTCCATCTAGCAATCCCACTCCTAGGAATATATCCAGAGAAATAAGAACTGTCCCACAAATAGACATATGCACACCCATGTTCATTGCAGCATTGTTCACAATAGCAAAAAGATGGAAACGACCTAGATGCCTATCAGCAGATGAATGGATAAACAAACTGTGGTACATACACACAATGGAGTATTATGCAACGATAAAGAACAATGATGAACCTGTGAAGCATCTCACAACATGGATGAAATTGGCGGACATTATGCTGAGTGAAATAAGTCAATCAAAAAAGGACAAGTATTGTATGAGACCGCTACTGTAAAAACTCATGAAAAAGTTTACACACAAAAAATAACAATCTTTGTTGGTTATGAGGGATGGGAGGGGTTGGGGTGGGGAAATACTAAATAGACAATAGATAAGTGGTAACTTTGGTGAAGGATAAGACAGTACGCAATACTGGGGAAGCCAGCGCAGCTTGTACAAGGAAAGGTCATGAAAACTCCATAGACACATCCAAACTCCCTGAGGGACTGAACTTCTGGGCAGAGGGCTGTGGGGACCATGGTATAGGGGAACATCTAGCTCAGTTGGCATAACACAATTTATAAAGAAAATGTTCTTCATTCTACCTTGGTGAGTAGCATCTGGCGTCTTAAGAGCCTGTGAGCAGCCATCTAAGATACTCCACTGGTCTCACCCCTTCGGGAGCAAGGGAGAGTGAAGAAAATAAGATAAAGGAAAAGATTAGTCCAAAGGACTAATGGACCACAACTACCCTCACCTCCACCAGACTGAGTCCAGCACAACTAGATGGTGTCCGGCTACCACCACTGACTGCTGTGACTGGGATCACAACAGAGGGTCCTGGACAGAGCTGGAGAAGGATGTAGAGCAAAATTCTGACAAAAAAAGACCAGATTTACTGGCATGGCAGAGACTGGAGAAACCCTGAGAGTAAGATCCCCAGACATCGTTTTAGCTCAGTAATGAAGTCACTCCCGAGGTTCACCGTTCAGCTAAAGATTAGATAGCCGCATAAAACAAAACGAGATTAAAGGGGCACAACAGTCCAGGGACAAGGACTAGAAGGCAAGAAGGACAGGAAAGCTGGTAATAGGGAACCCAAGGTTGAGAAGGGACAGTGTTGACATGTCGTGGGATTTTTAACCATTGTTATAAAACAATATGTGTACCAACTGTTTAATGAGAAACTATTTGTTCTGTAAACCTTTATCTAAAATACAATTTAAAAAAAGTAATAAAATTGGTGACTGGCTGAATTGAGTCTATAATTTTCTTCTTCCTGCAAATCAATGACTCCCCAATTCTGCAGTCCTTACATTAAGCATTGCTACTATTTCTCTCAAGTGTTAGGGATATTGCATAAACCTATTGCATTAATCAGTACAGCCTCTTCACTGGGACCCTGTCTCAGTTCATCACAGGTGAGAGTCTTAGTAATTGGGATGTACACTGTAACAAGGGTTATTACTATACTGCATCTACCACTCTGTGTGGCCCTTGTTGACATCTGTTTGGTGACTGATCTACTTCCTGAATCCCATTCTGAAGATGTACTTCCTAATACTGCTTAGTTTGGTCATCCTCTTCTCCCTCACCCTGAAGCAGATTCTAAGATAAGCATTAAGCACATATAGTATATTTGGGAGAGCATATTTGACTGAAAAATACTCCATTGTATGGATATACCACATTTTGTTTATCCATTCATTGGTTGATAGACATTTGAGTTGTTTCTGTCTTTTGGCAGTTATGAATAATGCTGCTATAAAATTCATGTTGTACAAGTTTTTATTTTATTTCATTGTGTTTTAGGTGAAAGTTTACAGCACAAATCAGCTTCTCATTAAAAAATTTAGATACAAATTGTTTTGTGGTGTTGGTTGTAATCCCTGCAGTGTGTCAGCACTCTCCCGTTTTCCCTGTCCACCCTGGTTTCTCCATGTCAGTTCATCCAGTTTTCCCTTCCTGCCTTCTGTCTTTGCTTTTGGGCAGGTGTTGCCCATTTGGTCTGTATCCTTGATTGAACAAAGAAGCACGTTCCTCATGTGTATTATTGTTTGTTTTATAAGCCTGTCTAATCTTTGGCTAAAAGGTGGACTTTGGGAGTGGCTTCAGTTCCGAGTTAGCAGGATGTCTGGGGGCCATTGTCTTGGAGATTCCTCCAGTCTCTTGTCAGACCAGTAAGTCTGGTCTTTTTTCTTGTGTGTGTGAATTTGAATTTTGTTCTACATTTTTCTCCTGCTCTGTTTGGGACCCTGTATTGTAATCCCTTTCAGAGCTGTTGGTAGTGGTAGCCAGGCACCATCTAGTTCTTCTGGGCTCACGCTGCTGGAGGTGTGGTTCATGTGGTCCATTAGTCCTTTGGACTAATATTTTCCTTATGTCTTTGGTTTACTTCGTTCTCCTTTGTTCCGGATGGGATGGGACCACTAGATATATCTTAGGTGGCCACTTGCAGTAGCCCAAGTGCTACTCACCAAAGTAGGATGTAGAACTTTTCTTTATGAACCATGTTATACCAATTGACATAGATGTCCCCCGAGACCATGGTCCACACCACTCAGCCTCAGTAACTCAGTCCCTCAAGGTGTTTGGATGTGTCTAGGAAGCTTCTATGACCTTGCCTTGGTCAGGTTGTGCTGACTTCTCCTATATTGTGTATCGTCTTTACACAAAAGTTAACACTTGTCTACTATCTAGTTAGTAGATTTCCTTTCCCTACCCCTCCTCTTCCTTGTAGCCATCAAATATGATTTTTATCTGTGTGTAAACCTTTTCTTGGGTTTTTATAATATTGGTCTCATACGATATTTGTTCTTTTGTGATTTACTTATTTCACTGAGCCTGATGTCCTCTATTTATCCATGTTGTGAGATATTTCACAGATTCATCCTTGTTCTTTATCATTGCGTAGTATTCCATTGTGTGTATGTACCATAATTTGTTTCTGTTGATGGGCATTTAGGTTGTTTTCCATGTTTTTACTATTGTAAATAATGCTGCAGTGAACATGGGTGTGCATATGTCTATTCGTGTGATGGCTCTTATTTGTCTAGGATATATTCTTAGGAATGGGATTGCTGGATCTTTTGATATTTCTATTTCTGGCTTTTAAAGGAGGCATCATATCATTTTCCATAGTGGTTGTACCATTTTACATTCCCACCAGCGGTGCAAAAAGAGCTCCAATCTCCCTGCAACCTCTCCAATGTTTGTTATTTTCTGTTTTTTTTTTTTTTATTCTTGCCAGTAATGTAGGGGTGAGATGGTATCTCACTGTAGTTTTGATTTGAATTTCCCTAAAGGCTAATGATCCCAAGCATTTCCTCATCTGTCTGTTAAGATGCCTGAATGTCTTCTTTGGTGAAGTTTTGTTCATATTATCTGCCTATTTTTAAATAGCATTATTTGTCTTTTTGTTATTGAGATGTTGAAGTATTCTGTAGAATTTTTAAAGATTATACCGTTTTCGGGTATGTCATGGCCAAAATTATTTTCCCAGTCTCTAGGTTCTCTTCACTCTTTTAGTAATGTGTTTTCATGAGCATAAACCAAAAAAAAAAAACTCAAACCTTTTGTCATCGAGTTGATTCTGACTCATAGCGACCCTATAGGATAGAGTAGAACTGCCCCATAGGGTTTCCAAGGAGCAGCTGGTGGATTCGAACTGCCATCCTATGGTTAACAACTGAGCTCTTAACCACTGCACCACTGGGGCTCCTTGATGAGCTAAGTGTTCAGTTTTTGGGAGCTTCTGGTTATCTAGTTTATCTTCTGGTGTTTGTGCATTGTTAGTTATCGTTTGTATTGTATTTATGCCATGTATTAGGGCCCTTAGCGTTGTCCCAATTTTTTTCTTCCATGATCTTTATCATTTTAGGTTTTAGGTCCATTCTGAGTTAGTTTTTGTGTATGGTGTCAGGTATGGGTCCTGTTTCTTTCTTTTTTTTTTTTTTTAAAATAACAGATAGGCATCCAGTTTGCTGCCATCATTTGTTAAAAAGGCTGTCTTTTTCCCATTTAATGGACTTTGGTCTCTTGTCAAAGATCAACTGACCTTAGGTGGATGTATTTATGTCTGGGTTCCCAATTCTGTTCCATTGGTCTATGTGTCTGTCTTACCAGTACCAGGCTGTTTTGACTCCCGTGGCTATATAGTAGGTTTGGAGATCAGGTAGCATGAGGCCTCCTACTTTGTTCTTTTTCTTCAGTAATGCTTTGCTTGTCCAAGGCCTCTTTCCTTTCCATATAAAATTGATGATTAGTTTTTCCATCTTGTTAAAGAATGCTGTTGGTATTTGGATCGGGATTGCATTATATCTGTAGATCTCTTTGGGTAGAATTGGCATTTTCACAGTGTTGAGTCTTCCTGTCCATGAGCATAGTGTTTTTCCATTTATAGGTCTCTTCTGGTTTCTTGCAGTACTGTTTTGTAGTTTTCTTAGTATAGGTCTTTTACGTCCCTGGTTAGGTTTATTCCTAAGTATTTTATTTTTTTAGGGGTTATTATAAACGATATTGCTTTCCTGATTTCCTTTTCATAGTTCTCTTTATTGGTGTTTAGGAATCCAACTTATTTTTGTGTTAGTCTCGTATTCTGCTACTTTGCTGAATCTTTCGATTAGTTCCAGTAGTTTTCTTGTGGAGTCTTTAGGGTTCTGTATGTATAGTATCTTATCATCCGCAAATAGGTATAGATTTACTTCTTCCTTATCAGTTTGGATGCCCTTTATTTCTTTTTCTTGCCTTTTTGCTCTAGCTAGGACTTCCAGCATTATGTTAAATAGGAGTGATAATAAAGGGCATCCTTGTCTTGTTCCTTTTCTCAAGGGGAATGTTTTCAGCCTGTCTCCACTGAGAATGATGTTGGCTGTTGGTTTTGTTTAGATGCCCTTTATTATGTTGAGGAATTACCCTTTTATTCCTATCTTCTTGAGAGTTTTTATCAGGAGTGGGTGTTGGACTTTATTGAACGCCTTTTCTGCATTGATTGAGGTGATCTTGTGATTCTTTTATTTGTATGGTGGATTAAGTTGATTGATTTTCTGATGTTGAACTATCCTTACATACCTGGTATGAATCCTACTTGGTTGTAGTGTATTATTTTTTGATATGATGCCAAATTCTATTGGCTAGAATTTTGTTGAAAATTTTTACATCTATATTTATGAGAGATGTTGGTCTGTAATTTTTTTTTGTGTGGTGTCTTTGCCTGGCTTTGGTATGAGTGTTATGCTGGCTTCATTGAATGAATTTGGGAGTATTTCTTCCTTTTCTAAGCTCTGAAGTAGTTTGCATAGTACTGATGTGAGCTCTTCTCTGAATGTTTGGTAGAATTCTTCAGTGAAGCTGTCTAGGCCAGGGATTTTTTTGGTTGGGAGTTTTTTTTTCAATTACCTCTTCAATCTCTTGTTATGTTCCTGTTCAGATTTTCTATGTCAGTTCATGTTAGTCTAGGTAGGTAGTGACTTTCTAGAAATTTATCCATTTCCTCTAGGTTCTCAAATTTGTTAGAGTTTTTCATAATATTCTGTTATGATTCTTTTCATTTCAGTTGGGTCTGTTGTAATGTCCCCCTATCTAATTTCTTATTTGGTTATTTGCTTCCTTTTATGTTTTTCTTTTGTCAGTTAGACCAGTGGTTTGTTGATTTTGTTGATCTCATTCCAGTTTTGATTTGGATTTCTCTAATGTTGAATGATGTTGAACTAATGATGTTTTATGTGCCTATTGGCCATTTTTGTATCTTCTTTGGAGAGACATCTGTTCAGATCCTTTGTCTATTTTTTTAAAAATTGTACTTTAGATGAAGGTTTATAGAACAAATACTTTCTCATTAAACAGTCAGTACACATATTGTTTTATGATGTTGGCTAACAACGTCACGACATGTCAACACTCTCCCTTCTCGACCTTGGAGGACCTTTTTCTTTTTTTTTTTGGGTAAAAATATGCATAGACAAAGTTACACCATTTCAAAGTTTCTACATGTACAATTCGGTGACATCGATTACATTCTTCCAGTTGTGCTGCTATTCTCACTATCCTTTTCCAAATTACTCCATCGCCATTATCCTCAACTCACTGCACCTTAGGCTTCCCATCAAACCTTTTGAGTTGCTGTTGTCAATTTGATCTCACATATTCTTTTTTTATTTTGTACCTTAAATGAAGGTTTGCAGAACAAATAGTTTCTCATTAAACAGTTAGTACACATATTGCCCTATGACAATGGTTAACAACCCCATGGCATGTCAACACTGTCCCTTCTCAACCTTGGGTTCCCTATCACCAGCTGTTGTTCCCTCCTGCCTACTAGTCCTTGTCCCTGGACTGCTGTGCCTCATTAGTGCCATTTTGTTTTATGAGGCTGTCCAATCCCTGGCTGAACAGTGAACTTCTGGAGTGACTTCACTACTGAGCTAAAAGGATGTCCGGGGGCCATACTCTCGGGGTTTCTCCAGTCTGTCAGACCAGTAAATCTGGTCTTTTCTTGAGAGTTAGAATTTTGTTCTACATCCTTATCCAGCTCTGTCCAGAACCCTCTATTGTGATCCCGGTCAGAGCAGTCAGTGGTGGTAGCCAGGCACCATCTAGCTGTACTGGACTCAGTCTGGTGGAGGCTGTGGTAGCTGTGGTCCATTAGTCTTCTGGACTGATCTTTTCCTTGTATCCTATTCTCTTCATTCTCCCTTGCTCCCAAAGGGGTGAGACCAGTGGAGTATCTTAGATGGCTGGCTCACAGGCTTTTAAGACCCCAGGCACTACTCACAAGGCAGAATGTAGAACGTTCTTTATAAACTGTGTTATGCCAAATGAGCTAGATGTTCTCCGAGACCATCGTCCCCACAGCCCTCTGCCCAGCCATTCAGTCCCTCAGGGAGCTTGGATGTGTCTATGGAGCTTCCATGACCTTTCCTTGTGCAAGTTGTGCTGGCTTTTCCAGTATTGTGTACTGTCTTACCCTTCACCAAAGTTACTGGTTACCTATTGTCTATTTAGTACCCCCCCCCCCCCCGCCCCCGCCGCCACCTGCCCATCCATGGTAACCAACAAAGATTGTTTCTTTTTGTGTGGAAACTTTTACACTAGTTTTTACAGCAGAGGTCTCATACCATATTTGTCCTTTTGTGATTGACTTATTTCACTCAGCGTTATGTCCTCCAGTTTCATCCATGTTATGAGATGCTTCACAGATTAATCATTGTTCTTTCTCGTTGCGTGGTACTCCATTGTGTGTATGTACCACAGTTTGTTTATCTGTTCATCTGCTGATGGGCATCTAGGTTGTTTCCATCTTTTTGCTATTGTGAACAATGCTGCAGTGGACATGGGTGTGCATATGTCTATTTGTGTGACAGCTCTTATTTCTCTAGGATATATTCCTAGGAGTGGGATTGCTGGATCTTATGGTATTTCTATTTCTAGCTTTCTAAGGAAGCGCCATATCATTTTCCAAAATGGTTGTATCATTTTGCATTCCCACCAGCAGTGCATAAGAGTTCGGATCTCCCCACAGCCTCTCCAACATTTGTTATTTCCAGTGTTTTTGATTTGTGCCAGTAATGCCGGGGTGAGATGGTGTCTCATTGTGGTTTTGATTTGCATTTCTCTAATGACTAGTGATTGCGAGCATTTCCTCATGTGTCTGTTGACTGCTTCAGTGTCTTCTTTGGTGAAGTGTCTGTTCATTTCCTTTGTCCATTTTTTAATTGGATTATTTGTCTTTTTGTTGTAGAGGTGTTGGATTTTCTTACAGAGTTTAGAGATTAGACCTTTGTCTGAATTGTAACGTCCAAAAAATTTTTTCCAGTCTGTAGGTTCTCTTTTTACTCTTTTGGTGAAGTATTTTGATTAGCATAAGTTTCATTTTTAGAAGATCCCAGTAATCCAGCTTATCTTCTGGGGTTTGTGTGTTGTTGGTTATGGTTTGTATCCTGTTAATGCCGTGCATTAGGGCCTCTAGCGTTGATCCTATTTTTTCTTCTATGAACTTTATATTTTTTGGTTTTATGTTTAGGTCTTTGATCCAAATTGAATTAGCTTTTGTGTATGGCATGATGCATGTGTACTGTTTCATTTTTTTGCAGATGGACATCCAGTTTTGCCAGCACCATTTGTTAAAAAGACTGTCTTTTCCCCATTTGATGGACTTTGGGCCCTTGTCGAAGATCAGGTGACCGTAGGTGGATGGATTTACATCTGGGTTCTCAATTCTGTTCCATTGGTCAGTTTATCTGTTGTCGTACCAGTACCAGGCTGTTTTTTGACTACCGTAGCTGTATAGTAGGTTCTCAAGTCAGGTAGTACGAATCTTCCTACTTTCTTCTTCTTCAATAGAGCTTTGCTTATCCGGGGCTTCTTCCCTTTCCATATAAAGTTAATGATTAGGTTTTTCATCTCTTTGAAGAATATTGTTGGTATTTGGATCGGGATTGCATTGTATTTGTAAATTGCTTTAGGTAGAATTGTCATTTTCACTATGTTGTATCTACCTATCCATGAGCATGGTATGTTTTTCCATTTATGTAGATCCCTTTGGTTTTTTTGCAGTTTTGTTAGTACAGGTCTTTTACATCCCTGGTTAGATTTATCCCTAAATTTTATTTTTTTAGGGGCTGATGTAAATGGCATGGTTTTCCTGATTTCCTTTTCATTGTTCTCTTTATTGGTGTATAGGAATCCAACCGATTTTTGTATGTTTGTCTTGTATCCTGCTTCTCTACTGAATCTTTCTATTAGTTCCGGTAGTTTTCTCGTGATGTCTCTAGAGTTTTCTGTGTAGAGTATCGTATTATCCACAAACAGGGACAGTTTAACTTCTTCTTTACCAGTTTGGATGCCGTTTATTTCTTTTTCTTGGCTTATTGCTCTAGCTAGGACTTCCAGCACGATGTTAAATAGGAGTGGAGATAAAGGGCATCCTTTTCTTGTTTCTGTTCTCAAGGGGAATGATTTCAGCCTCTCTCCATTAAGAATGATGTTGACTGTTGGTGTTGCATAGATGCCCTTTATTTTGTTGAGAAATATCCCTTGTATACCTATTTTATTGAGAGTTTTTATCAGGAATGGGTGTTGGACTTTGTCAAATGCCTTTTCTGTGTCAATTGAGATGATCATGTGATTCTTTTCTTTCCTTTTATTTGTGTGGTGGATTACATTGTTTGATTTTCTAATGTTGAGGTATCCTTGCATACCTGGTATGAATCCTACTTGGTTGTAGTATATTATTTTTTTGATATGATGCTGAATTCTATTGGCTAGAATTTTGTTCAGAATTTTTGCATCTATATTCATGAGAGATATTGGTCTGTAATTTTCTTTTTTTGTGGCGTCTTTTTCTGTTTCTGGTATCAGGGTTATGCTGGCTTCACAAAATGAATTCAGAAGTATCCCTTTCTTTTCTGTGCTCTGAAATAGAGTAGTACTGGTATAAATTCTTCTCTGAATGTTTGGTAGAATTCTGCAGTGAATCCATCTGGGCCAGGGCTTTTTTTTGTTCAGAATTTTTTTTTTTATTACCTTTTCAATCTCTTCTCTTGTTATGGGTCTATTCAGATTTTCAAGATCACTTTGTGTTAGTTTGGGTAGGTAGCGTGTTTCTAGAAATTTATCCATTTCCTCTAGGTTTTCAAATTTGTTGGAGTATAGTTTTTCATAATACTTTGTTATAATCCTTTTGATTTCAATTGGGTCTGTTGTAATGTCCCCCATTTCATTTCTTATGTGGGTTATTGGCGTCCTCTATTTTTCTTTTCTCAGTCTAGCCAGTGGTGTGTCAATTTTGTTGACCCTTTCAGAGAACCAACTTTTGATTTTGTTGATTCTTTCTATTGTTTTCCTATTCTCTATTTCATTTATTTGTGCTCTGATCTTTCTTATTTCCTTTCTTCTAGTGGCTGTGGGCTTTTTTTGCTGTTCTCTTTCTATTTGTTTGAGTTCTGTAGCTGATGTTTTGATTTTGTCCCTTTCTTCTTTTTTGATGTGTGCATCTATTGCTATAAATTGTCCTCTGAGGACTGCCTTTGCTGTGTTCCAAAAGTTTTGGTATCATGTGTTTTCATTCTTGTTTGAGTCTAGGAATTTTTTGATTCCATCTTTGATTTCTTCTGTTACTCAGTGATGTGTAAGCAGGGTGTTATTCAGTTTCCATGTGTCTTAGTCATCTAGTGCCGCTATAACAGAAACACCACATGTGGATGGTTTTAATGGAGAGAAGTTTATTTCCTCATAATCAAAGTAGGCTAAAAGTCCAAACTCAAGATGTCAGCTCCAGGGGAAGTCTTTCTCTCTCTGTCGACCTTCTGATCAGTGTTCCCCCAGACTAGGAGCTTCTCGGTGCAGGAACCCCTGTCCAAAGGATGTGCCCTGCTCCTGGCATTGCTTTCTTGATGGTATGAGGTCCCCCTCTCTCACGGCTCACTTCTGTCTTTTATATCTCAAGAGATTGCCTCAGGACACAGTCCAGTCTTGTAGATCCAGTCCTGCCTTACTAACACAACTGCCACCCATCCTCCCTAATTAACATCATAGAGGCAGGTTTACAACATACAGGAAAATCACACAGTACCAGGAATCATGGCCCAGCCAAACTGATACACACATTTTTTTGGGGGACATAATTCAAACCATGACACCATGTAATTAATTATTTTTTTTTGGTCTTCCTGTTGTTAATTTCTACCTTGATGGTATTGCAGTCAGAGAAGATACTTTTTATTATCTCAGCGTTTTGGATCTTGTTGAGGATTGCTCTGTGGCCTAAGATGTGGTCTATTCTGGAGAAAGTTCCATGTGCATTGGAAAAGAATGTGTACTTTGCAGCTGTTGGATGTAGTGTTCTATATATGTCTATGAGGTCAAGTTGGCTGATTGTGCCCTTTAGGTCTTCTGTATCTTTGTTGAGTTTCTTTCTAGATGTTCTGTCATTTACCAAGAGTGGTGTGTTGAAGTCTCCTACTATTATTGTGGAACTGTCTGTTTCTCTTTTCAGTGCTGTTAGAGTTTGTTTTATGTATTTTGGAGCCCTGTCTTTGGGTGTGTAGATGTTTATTATGGTTATGTCTTCATGATGGATCGTCCCTTTAATCATTATATATTGTCCTTCTTTGTCTTTTATGGTGGATTTCGTTTTAAAGTCTATTTTATCTGAGATTAGTATTGCCACTCCTGCTCTATTTTGGTGGGTATTTTTTTTTCCATCCTTTGATTTTTAGTAAATTTACATCTTTGTTTCTGAGGTGTGTCTCTTGTAGACAGTATATGGATGGATCCTGTTTTTTTTTTCTTTTTCTTTTTTATTGTATTTCAGGTGAAGGCTAACAGAACATATAGTTTCTCACGAAACAGTAGTACAAATGTTGTTTTATGGTATTGGTTAATAACCCCACAACATATCAACCTTCTAACTTCTCAACCTTTTTTTTTGGTGAAAATACACATAGCCAAAGATACACCATTTCAAAAATTTCTACATGCACAGTTCAGTGACATTGACTACGCTCTTCCAATTGTGCTGTTATTCTCACTTAAGATGAAGGCTTACAGAACAAAATAGTTTCTCATTTAACAGTTACTACAAATGTTGCCCTATGACAATGGTTAACAATCTTACAACACATCAACAATATCCTTACTCAACCTTGGGTTCCCTATCACCAGCTTCCTTGTCCCCTTCTGCTTTCTGGCCCTTGTCACTGGACTCCTGTACCTCATTAGCCTCATTTGGTTTTACAGGGCTGTCCACTCCCAGTCTGAACAGTGAACCTCGGAGGTAACTTCACCACTGAGCTAGAAGGGTGTCTGGGGGCCATACTCTTGGGGTTTCTCCAGTCTCCTTTAGGCCAGTAAATCTGGTCTTTTTTTTGTGAGTTAAAGTTATGGTCTACATCCTTCTCCTGCTCTGTCTAGAACCCTCTGTTGTGCTCCTGGTCAGTGCAGTCAGTGGTTGTAGCCGGGTACCATCTAGCTGTCTTGGACTCAGTCCGGTGAAGGCCTTGGTAGCTGTGGACAATTAGTCCTTCAGACTAATCTTTTTCTTGTATCATGTTTTCTTCATTCTCCCTTGCTCCCGAAGGGATGAGATCAGTGGAGTATCTTAGATGGCTGCTCACAGGCTTTTAAGACCTCAGACACTACTCACCAAGGTAGAATGTAGAGCATTGTCTTTATAAGCTGTGCCATGCCAATTGAGCAGGATGTTACCCGAGACCATGGTCCCCACAGCCCTACACCCGGCAATTCAGTCCCTCAGGGAGTTTGGATGTGTCTATGTGGCTTCCATGACCTTTCCTTGTTCAAGTTGTGCTAGTTTCCCCTGTATTGTATACTGTCTCACCCTTCACCCAATATACCACTTATCTATTGCCTATTTAGTATTTACCCCCCCACCCCTCCCATCCCTTGTAACCAACAAAGATTGTTACATTTTGTGTGTGAACTTTTTCATGGGTTTTTACAAGCGGTCTCATACAATATTTGTCCTTTTGTGATTGACTTATTTCATTCAGCATAATGTCCTCCAGTTTCATCCATGTTATGAGATGCTTCACAGGTTCATCGTTGTACTTTCTCGTTGCATGGTACTCCATTGTGTGTATGTACCATAGTTTGTTTATCTGTTCATCTGCTGATGGGCATCTAGGTTGTTTCCATCTTTTTGCTATTGTGAACAATGCTGCAGTGGACATGGGTGTGCATATGTCTATTTGTGTGACAGCTCTTATTTCTCTAGGATATATTCCTAGGAGTGGGATTGCTGGATCGAATGGTGTGTCTATTTCTAGCTTTCTAAGGAAGCGCCATATCATTTTCCAAAATGGTTGTATCATTTTGTATTCCCACCAGCTGTGTGTAAGAGTTCCCAGCTCCCCGCAGCCCCTCCAACATTTGTTATTTCCAGTGTTTTTGATTCGTGCCAGTAATGCCGGGGTGAGATGGTATCTCATTGTGGTTTTAGTTTGCATTTCTCTAATGGCTAGTGATCACGAGCATTTCCTCATATGTCTGTTGGTCATTTGAATGTCTTCTTTGGTGAACTGTCTGTTCATTTCCTTTTCCCATTTTTGGGATTATTTGTCTTTTTGTTGTGGAGGTGTTGGATTTTCTTGTAGATTATGGAGATTAGACCTTTGTCTGACTTGTACTGTCCAAAAATTTTTTCCCAGTCTCTAGGTTCTCTTTTTACTCTTTTGGTGAAGTCTTGGGAAGAGCATAGGTGTTTGATTTTTAGAAGATCCCAGTTATCTAGCTTATCTTTTGGGGTTTGTGCATTGATGGTTATGGTCTGTATCCTGTTAATGGTGTGTATTAAGGCCTGTAGTATTGGTCCTATTTTTCTTCTATGAACTTTATAGCTTTAGGCTTTATATTCAGGTTTTTGATCCATTTTGAAGTAGCTTTTGTATACGGCGTGGGGTATGGCTCCTGTTTCATTTTTTTGCAGATGGATATCCAGTTTTTCCAGCACCATTTGTTAAAAAGACTGTCTTTTCCCCATTTGATGTACTTTGGTCCCTTGTTGAAGATCAGGTGACCGTAGGTGGATGGATTTACATCTGGGTTCTTAATTCTGTTCCATTGGTGAATGTATCTGTCGTTGTACCAGTACCAGGCTGTTTTGACTACTGTAGCTGTATAGTAGGTTCTGAAGTCAGGTAGTGGTGAGTCCTCCCACTTATTCTTCTTCGGTAGTGCTTTACTTATTCTGGGCTTCTTCCCTTTCCATGTAAAGTTAATAATTAGTTTTTCCTTCTCTTTGAAGAATGTTGTTGGTATTTGGATCGGGATTGCGTTGTATTTGTAAATTGCTTTGGGTATTGTCATTTTCACAGTGTTGGGTCTACCTATCCATGAGCATGGTATGTTTTTCCATTTATGTAGATCCCTTTGGGTTTCTTGCAGTAGTGTTTTGTAGTTTTGTTTGTATAAGTCTTTTACATCCGTGGTTAGATTTATTCCCTAGTATTTTATCATTTTAGGGGCTATTATAAATGGCATTGTTTTCCTGATTTCTTTTTCATCGTTCTCCTTATTGGTGTATAGGAATCCAACTGATTTTTATATGTTTATCTTGTATCCTGCTACTCTGCTGAATCTTTCCCTTAGTTCCAGTAGATTTCCCATGGAGTCTTTAGGGTTTTCTAAGTATAGTATCATATCATCTGCAAACAGGGACAGTTTAACTTCTTTATTACCAATTTGGATGCCCTTTATTTCTTTTTATTGCCTTATTGCTTTAGCTAGAACTTTCAGCACAGTGTTAAATAGGAGTGGTGATAAAGGGCATCCTTGTCTTGTTCCTGTTTTCAAGGAGAATGTTTTCAGCCTCTCTCCATTAAGAATGATGTTGACCTTTGGTGTTGCATAGATGCCCTTTATTATGTTGAGAAATATCCCTTGTATACCTATTTTATTGAGAGTTTTTGTCAGGAATGGGTGTTGGACTTTGTCAAATGCATTTTCTGTGTCAATTGAGATGATCATGTGATTCTTTTCTTTCCTTTTGTTTATGTGGTGGATTACGTCGATTGATCTTCTAATGTTGAACCTTCCTTGCATACCTGGTATGAATCCTACTTGGTCGTGGTGTATTATTTTTTTGATATGATGCTGAATTCTATTGGCTAGAATTCTGTTCAGAATTTTTGCATCTATATTCATGAGAGATATTGGTCTGTAATTTTCTTTTTTTGTGACGTCTTTGCCTGGTTTTGGTATCAGCGTTATGCTGGCTTCATAGAATGAATTTGGAAGTGTTGCTTCCTCCTCTATGCTCTGAAATAGCTTGAGTAGTACTGGTACAAGCTCTTGTGTAAATGTTTTGTAGAATTCTCCAGGGAAGCCATCTGGGCCAGGGCTTTTTTTGGTTGGGAGTTTTTTTTATTACCTTTTCAATCTCTTTTCTTGTTATGGGTCTGTTCAGATTTTCAACATCACTTTGTTGTAGTATGGGTAGGCCGTGTGTTCCTAGAAATTTATCCATTTCCTCTAGGTTTTCAAATTTGTTGGAGTATAGTTTTTCATAATATTCTGTTATAATCCTTTTTATATCCGTTGGTTCTGTTGTAATATCACCCGTTTCATTTCTTATTTGGGTTATTTGCATCCTCTGCTGTTTTTCTTTTGTCAGTCTGGCCAGTTGTTTGTCGATTTTGTTGATTCTTTCAAAGAACTAACTTTTGGTTTTGTTGATTCTTTCTATTGCTTTTCTGTCCTCTATTTCATTTATTTCTGCTCTGATCTTTACTATTTCCTTTCTTCTGGTGGTTGTGGGCTTTTTTTGCTGTTCTTTTTCTATTTGTTTGAGTTGTGTAGTTAATGTCTTGATTTTGTCCCTTTCTTCTTTTTTGATATGTGCATTTATTGGTATAAATTGTCCTCTGAGGACTGCCTTTGCTGTGTCCCAAAGGTTTTGGTATGATGTGTTTTCATTCTCATTTGATTCTAGGAATTTTTTGATTCCATCTCTGATTTCTTCTATTACACAGTGATGTATAAGCAGGGTATTATTCAGTTTCCATGTGACTGATTTTTTTTCCTTGGTATTTCTACTGTTAATTTCTACCTTGATGGCATTGTGGGCAGAGAAGATACTTTGAATTATCTCAACGTTTTGGATCTTGTTGAGGATTGCTCTGTGGCCTAAGATGTGATCTATTCTGGAGAACATTCCATGTGCATTGGAAAAGAATGTGTACTTTGCAGCGGTTGGATGGAGTGTTCTATATATGTGTATGAGGTCAAGTTGGCTGATTGTGTCCTGTAGGTCTTCTGTATCTTTGCTGAGTTTCTTCTTAGTTGTTCTGTCCTTTACTGAGAATGGTGTGTTGAAGTCTCCTACTATTATTGTGGAACTGTCAATTTCTCTTTTCAGTGTTGTTAGAGTTTGCTTTATGTATTTTAGAGCCCTGTCATTGGGTTCATAGATGTTTATTATGATTATGTTTTCATGATGGATCATCCCCTTTATCATTATATAGTGCCCTTCTTTGTCTTTTATGGTAGATTTTGTTTTAAAGTATTTTTATCTGAGATCAGAATTGCCACTCCTGCTCTTTTTTGGTAGTTGTTAGCTTGATATATTTTTTTCCAACCTTTGACTTTTAAACAATTCACATCTTTGTTTCTAAGGTGTGTCTCTTGTAGACAGCATAGTGATGGATCCTGTTTTCTTATCCATTCTGTCACTCTCCGTCTCTTTATGGGTGCATTGAGTCCATTTACATTCAGTGTAATTATTGATAGATGTGAGTTTGTTGCTGTCATTTTGTAGTTCTTTTCTTTGCGGTGCTGAAGTTTTCTTTGTTCTTACTCTCTTGTGCTGAGTTACTTTTGTTTGGATTTTTTTTTCATTTCTTTTGTTTTTGTAGGTTTTGTTTTTGCTGAGACTTTATGTTTTTCCTCTTTTTTTTTAATGAGTATGGGTGTTAACTTTACTTGTGGTTACCATGAATTTTACCCTTATTTTGCTAAGTTTGAAGCAGTCTACATTACTTGGTATCGCCTTTTCTTCCTCTCCATTACAAGTTTCTATACGTATGCCATTTATTTCTTCTTATTGTTTTGATGTTGTTGTCATTTACTGATTAACTGCTCTGATTCCCTGTTGTATTTCTTTTGGTTTTGGATAGTCCTTGAGAGGTCATTTCCTAGATTGGTATCTGGCTGGCACAATCCTGCGTCCTAGCTTCTGCCTGTGAGCTGAAGCTGTTTGTCCTCAGGTCGAAGAACTCCCTTTAATAATTCTTGTAAGTTTTGTTTAACTTTTACATATTCCCTTAATTTATCTGGAAATGACCTAATTTCACCATCAAATTTGAATGAGAGTTTTGCAGGATATATTATTCTTGGCTGGCAATTTTTTCTTTCAAGATTTTATATATGTCATCCCATTGCCTTCTTGCCTGTATGGTTTCTGCTGAATAATCTGAGCTTAGTCTTATTGTTTCTCCTCTGTATGTGACTTCTTGTTTTTCACGAGCTGCTCTCAGGATTCTTTGTGTTTGGTTTTGGTGAGTGTGATTATAATATGCCTTGGTGATTTTCTTTTGGGATCTCTCTTATATGGGGTTCGTTGAGCTGCTTGGATGGCCAGCTTTTCGTCTTTCATGATATTGGGGAAGTTTTCTGTCAGCACTTCTTCAATGATCCTCTCTGTGTTTTCTGTTTTCTCCCCCTGTTCTGGAATTCCAATCACTCACAGATTTTTGCTTTTGATTGTGTCCCACATAACTCTCAGGGTGTCTTCATTTTTCGTTATTCTTTTTTCTGAGTTTTCCTGAAACAGAGTTGTATCCAAGTGTTTGTCTTTAATTCCACTGATCCTTTCTTCCACCATTTCAAATCTGCTTCTCAGCCGTTCTATGACACCATCCATTTCTGAAATCTTGTTGTTTATGTTTTTGGATTTCTAATTGTTGTCTTTGTATAATTTCTAGTTGTGAATTTATTTTGGCATTTTGTTCCTGCATTATTTTCCTGAATTTTTCCAAGTTTTTGTCTGTATTTTCCATGAATTTGTCTATTTTTTCCTCATGTTTGTCAGTTTTTTGTTTCAGTTCTTGGAGAATTCTGAGTATTAGAGATTTGAATTCCCTATCAGGTAGTTCTGGTGCATTTTCTTCCCCAAGAGAGTCATCTGGTGTTTTGTTTTGGACGCCTACTGGAATCATCCTGTCCTGTTTTTGTAAATGTTTTGATATTGTCTGCTGTCTTCGGGGCGTTCAGTAGTTATTTTTCTTGTTTATTGACTGTAGATTTGTTTTGTCCCCCCCCCCTTTTTTTAAATTTGACTATGTCCGTGCAGGCGGAGTGTGTGCTCTGTGTTGTTTGCTTGTCTGTGTGCACAATACTTTTCGCCTCCTTCTCCGATTGGCAGGGTCAGGCAGTCAGATATTACAGCATGGCAGGTCTAGCTGAAGAGGAGTTACTGGGACTGGTTATTTATGGCACTTACTACAGCCACCAGAGCGGGTCGGTAATCAGTGCAGGGCAGGTTCCAGTAGGCTTTGCCTGTGCTGCTTGGTGGTGTGATGTCAAGTGCACGGTTCAGGTTTGCAGGATGCAGCAGGGAAATTGTCATGTGTGGAGCTCAGATGGACATGGGAGAGAGGAGAGAGGATCAAGAGCCAAAAACATACAAACAAAGAAAAAGGAATGCTAGGGGAACTTGTCGTTGGAGTGGAGAGATGAGAGAGTATGAAATGGAGAAAAACAGAAAGGGGAAGAGGAAGAAAAGAAAAGAATGACTAAATAAAAATCGGAAAGGTTAAAGAACCACAGAGTTCCCAGAGATCCCACCAGTGTATCTATGAGGTCTGGGGAAGTCACTCTCAGCTGTTGCAGTGTAGCCTGTCTAGAAGGCATAGAGGTATACGACACTAGGTATTCAGGGAACAGAAAGAGAAGGATGATATAGAGAGACGATAAATTGGGCAATGAAAAAAGCGAATAAGAGGGAAAACAAAACAAAACAAAACAAAAAAAAAACCAAAAAAAAAGAAAAAAGAAAAAGAAAGGCCCGCAAAAAACAAACAAACAAAAAAACCCCAGGGATCCCTGTGCATGTCTGTGTAGGCCGAGAGGGAGTCTCCTTGCCACCCATCTCCACGTGGCCAGAAGGGGCTCCCAACTCAAGAGAAGGAAAAGAAAACAAAGAAACAATTGAAAACAAATGAACAAAAGCCCCGGGATCCCACCAGTGTGGCAGCCCAGACCAGGAAGCAGCTCCACAGTCAAACGGAGCTCTGCAGCCCCTCAGGAAGAAGCAAAGATGGCGCACGGAGCCAGGTACTCAAGGAGGGGGAGGTGGCAAGAGGCAAGGAAGAAATCAAAAGAAGCAGAAAAGAAAAAAAGCAACACTCGCAGTCAACAAATGGCACTCAGAGAGTGAGCTAGTGCTGGCTGGTGTTTCTGGACAAGAGACTGTGTCTGCGGGAAGTAGAGGGGACCGAGTGTGGGTGAAGAAGGGTGGGGAGTGGGAAAGCGTATATCACAAATTACTGGAGCTCTGCAGCCCCTCAGGAAAAAGCAAAGATGGCGCATGGAACGAGGTACTCGAGCGAAAGGAAGGGGAGGTGGCAAAAGGCAAGGAAGAAATCAAAAGAAGCGGAAAAAAGCAACACCAGCAGCTAACAAATGGTACTCAGAGAGCCACCCGTTTGGGTGTGTGGAATCCAAGCAGCCAGTGTTTCCTGGTCAAGAGATTGTGGCCGCGGGAAGCAGAGGAGGCCGAGTCAGGGTGAAGAAGAGTGGTGGGTGGGAAAGCGTATATCACAAATTACGGGTTGTTTTGTCCCCACTGGACGCTCCGTGAGGCTGCTTTCTCCTACCCGTTTGCTGGTCTCTGATAGGAGTCCAAGTTGGCGGATCCACGCTGCATTAGCTGGTAGGGGACCTCTGCATGAATCTCTCCTCGCTCTCCATTCTCCGTCAGTTTTCTCACTCTATTTGGTGCTTGGTTGAGTTCTTTATCTCTTCATTTGATGTTTTAGGGTTTCAGGATTGTTGTATTCTCTGTGTGGCTTAGTTTTTTGGATCTTTGCTGTGGAGGGATGGCGTGGTGCTTCTGCCTAGAGCGCCATTTTGCTGGATTGCCGGATGGATCCTGTTTTTTAATCCATTCTGTCACTCTCCATCTCTTTATGGGTGCATTTAGGCCAATTACATTCAGTTTAATTATTGATAGGTGTGAGTTTATTGCTGTCATTTTGTAGTGCTTTTTTTTTTTTTGTGGTGCTGACGTCTTCTTTGGTCCTCTTATTCGCCTGTGCTGAATTCCTTTTGTTTGTGGATTTTTTTCATTTCTTTTGTTTTTGTAGGTTTTGTTTTTATTGAGATTTTATGTTTTTCTTGTTTATTTTGATGAGTAAGTTTGTTAACTTTTTTTGTGGTTACCTTGAAATTTACCCTTATCTTCCTAGGTTTGAACCAGTCTATTACTTGGTATCGCCTTGCCTTCTTCTCCATTAGAAGATTCAGTACCTACAGCGTTTTATTTTCTCTTTTATTGTTCTGATGCTGTTGTTATTTACCGATTAACCTCTGGTTCCCTGTTGTAATTCTTTTGGTTTTGGGTAGTCCTTAAGGATTCATTTCCTATGTTGGTATCTGGCTAGTACAATCCTGTGTCCTGTATTCAGCCTATGGTCTGATGTTGTTTTTTCTCAGATCAAAGGATCCCCTTTAAGAATTCTTGTAATTTAGTTGATTTTTACATAGACCCTTAATTTCTGTTTATCTGGAATTGACCTAATTTCACCATCATATTTGAATGAGAGTTTTGCAGGATTTATTATTCTTGGATGGCGATTTTTTTCTTTCAAGCTTTTATATATGTTATCCCATTGCCTTCTTGCCTGCATGGTTTCTGCCAGATAATCCGAGCTTAGTCTTATTGTTTCTCCTCTGTATGTGACTTTTGTTTTTTGCAAGCTGCTCTCAGGATTCTTTGTCTTTGGTTTTAGCGAGTGTGATTATGCTATGCCTTGGTGATTTTCTTTTGGGGTCTATGCTATATGGGGTTCATTGAGCTTGGTGTACGGTCAGCTTTTCATCTTTCATGATATTGGGGAAGTTTTCTGTCAGCAATTCTTCAATGATCCTCTCTGTTTTCTACTCCATTCTGGAACCCCGATCACTCGCAGAGTTTTGCTTTTGATTGTATCCCACATAATTCTCAGGGTTTCTTAATTTTCTTTGTTCTTTTTTCTGATTTTTCCTCCAACAGAGTTGTAGCCAAGTGTTTGTCTTCAATTTCACTGATCCTATCTTCTGTCATTTCAAACCTGCCCCTTAGCCCTTCTATGACATTGTCGATTTCTGAAATCTTGTTTATCTTTTGGATTTCTAATTGTTTTTTTTTTTGCCTGAGTTTCTAGTTTTGAATTTATTTTAGCTTTTTGTTCCTGTATTATTTTCCATGAATTTGTCTGCCTTTTCCATGAATTTGCCTATTTTTTTCCTCATTTTTGTCTGCTTTTTGCTTTGACTCTTGGATAATTCTGAATATTAGAGATTTGAATTCCCCATCAGGTAGTTATAGTGCGTTTTCTTCTACTGGAATGTCATCTTGTGTTTTATTTTGGATGCCTACCGTTTTTGTATATGTTTTGATATTGTCTGCTGTTTTTGGGGCATTCAGTGGTTATTTTCCTTGTTTATTGATTGTAGATTTGTTTGTTTCATCCTGCTTTTTTGTTTTATTTGGTTATGTCTGAGCAGCTGGACTGTGCATTCTTTGTTTGCTCATCTGTGGGCACGATACTTTTCACCTCCTTCTCCAGTGGGCAGGGTCAGTCACTGAGGTATAGTACAGCAGGGCAGGTCCAGCTGAAGGGGAGTTGCTGGGATGGGTTGTTTGTGGCACGTACTAGGGCTGACAGTGCAGACCGGCAATCAATGCAGGGCAGGTTTCAGTAGTCTGTGCCAATGCTACTTGGGAGTGTGATGTTCAGTGCGTGGTGCAGGTAGCCAGGAAGGAGGGTGTAGATTGTGATGTGTGGAGCTAAGATGGGTATGGGAAAGATAAGAGAGAGGAGAGAGGAACAGGGGCCAAAAACATACACACAAACAAAAAAGAACACTAAGGGAGCTTGCTGTTGGAGTGGAGAGTTGAGAGACTGAGAAGTGGGGAAAAACAAAAATGAAAGGAAAAAAAAAAGAAAAGGGTAAAAGAAAAAAATGAATAAATCAAGGGACTGGAAATGAAGAAAGACAAAAAGGGAATAAGAGAGAGAAGAAAACAAATGAAAGAGACAAAAAAAAAAAAAAAAAAAGGAGAAATAAAACCAGAAAAAAGAAACGTCCTCAGGGATGTCCCTGTGCATCTCCACAGAGTAAGGGAGTAACTTCCAAGCTGTGCCGTACTGCCTGGCTAGAAGGGGCTCCCAAACCGAGAAAAGAAAAACAAAACAAACAAACAATTCAAAACAGAAGAAATTAGAGCAAACAAACAAAGAAAAAAGCCCTGGGCGGCACGGGCTGAGAAGCAGTTTCCCAGTCAAGCAGTGTTTTACAGCCTTTCAGGAAGAAGCAAAGATGGTGCACGGAGCCAGGTATTTGAGAGAAAGGAGGAGGAGGTGGTGAGAGGTAAGGAAGAAATCTAAAGAAGGAAAAAAGCAACATCAGCAGCCAACAAACGGCACTCAGGAAGTTGGCCAGTATGGGCGAGTGGAAACCAAGCAACACCGGTGTGAAGCGGGTGCTTCCTGGCCAAGAGACTGTGGCTGCAGGAAGCAGAGGAGGCCGAGCGGGAGTGAAGGTTGGGGGGTTGGAAAGCGTGTATTGCTGGTTATTGGTTGTTCTGTCTCCTGCTGGAAGTTCCATGAAGCTGCTTTCTCGTACCTCCTGTTTGCTGATCTCCAGTAGGAGTCCAAGATGGCTGATCTGTGCTGTGGTAACTGATAGGGGACCTCTGCATGTATCTCTCCTTGCTCTCTGTTGTCAGTCAGTTTCTTATTCCATTCAGTGCTTGGCTGAGTTCCTTATCTCTTCATTTGATGCTTAGGGTTTCAGGATTGATGTGTGACTCTGTTTGACTTAGTTTTTTGGGTGTTTGCTGTGGAGGGATTGTGTGGTGCTTCTGACTATAGCACTATGTTGCTCGAAAGTCCCTTTGTCCATTTTTTAATTGGGTTATTTATGTTTTTATTATGGAGTTGTTAGAGTTCTTTATTTATTGTTCCTTATCATGAGATACACCATTTACAAATATTTTCTCCCATTTTGTGACCTTTCTTTTCACTTTCCTGATGGTTTCCTTTGAAGCATAAAAGTTTTTAATTTTGATGAAATCCAGTTTATATCTTCTTTTGTCTCTTTTGCTTTTGGTGTCATAGTTACAAAGATTTTGCGTAACTCAAGGTCATAAAGAATTATTCCTGTATTTTTTTCTAAGAATTTTATAGTTTTAGTTCTAACATTTAGCCTATAATCCATTTCAAGTTACTTTTTGCATGTAGTATCGGGTAGGGGTCCAAATTCATTTTTTTCATGTGGCTATCCAGTTGTCCCAGGATCATTTGTTGAAAAGTCTGTTCTTTCACTGTTGGATGTTTTGGCACCATTGTCGAAAACAAATTGACTATAGATGTATGGGTTTATATCTGAATTCTCAATTCTATTCCATTGGTCTATATGTCCATCTTTATGCCAGCACCACACTGTCTTGATTACTTTTGCTTTGTAGTAAGTTTTTATATTGAGGGATTTTCTTTTTTTGAAGTACTAGATCAAGTCTTTTACCCATTGTCTTTTTCTTAACGATTTGTTGGAATTTTTAATATATTCCAACTATAAACCCTTTTAATTTTGTTGGAAATATAATCTTGTTTGTGGTTTATCATTTTACTTTTTTATGATGTCTTTGATGTACATGCATTCTTAATTTTAATATAGTCCCGCTTATCAGTCTTTACTTTTTGTGTTCTGTTTAAGAAATCTTTCTGTACTCTGAGGTCATGAAGATATATTTCTATATTCTAGAAGATCAAAAAACAAAACTGGTCTAGTGCCATTTATTAAGGCTGTCTTCTCCTCACTGTTCTAAAGCACTTCTTTTGTTATAAATCAATATTCATGTATATATGTGAGTGTTTTATGACTGTATTTTATTCCATTGGTCTTTTTTTGTCTGTCGTTGCACTAATATCACAGTGTTTTAATTTATGTAGTTTGATAATAAAGCTTGATATCCTTTATTTAGTTTTTTTTTTCCTTCAGGAGTTTATTGACTATTCTTGGCCTTTGGTCTTCCCAGCTTTAGAATCATCTTGGCAATTTCCACAAAAAAATCATTGTGATTTTGACTGAGATTGCACTGAATCTGTAGAGCGACATAAAGTGTATAATGTCATACAATAAAGAAGAAGGAATAACTTCCTTTATGTCTTCTTTAACTTCTCTCTATAGTGTTATGGAACCCTGGTGGCATAGTGGTTAAGAGGTTGGCTGCTAACCAAAAGGTCAACAGTTCAAATCCCCCAGCTGCTCCTTGGAAATCCTATGGGGCTGTTCTGCTCTGTCTTTCAGGGTTGCAATTAGTTGGAATTGACTTGGCGGCATTGGGTTGGGTTTGGTATAGCGTTATAGTTTCTAAGTGGAGTATGGAACATCGTTTGTTAGATTTATTCCTGTTTAAAATTTTTGAAACTCTTATGAATGTTGTCTTTCTAAACATTTCATTTTCTGTTTGTGATTAGAAGACAAAAATACAGTTGATTTTTGTGTATAATTTTGTATCTAGCAACCTTTACAAACTTTCTATTGGTTAAAAATCAGTGAGTGTAAGTCAATTAATGATTTTGAACTAATTTTAAACGTATAGAAAATTTGCAAAAATACTGCAAAAAGTTAACCTTATATCCTCATCCTGCTCCCCCTAATGTTAACATGATACACAACCATAATACTATTACCAAAAACAGAAACTTAAGATTAATGCACAATACTCTTAACCAAACTACGAATGTTTTTTAAAATTTACCACATTTTCCACTTTCTATGTGAACACATTCTTTTAGATTATCATCATGAATAATGACATAATATTTCTTCCTTTTAAATAATTATATTGTTTATTTTATTTTTTTCCTTCTTCGTTGCACTGGCTAGGGTCTCTAATCCCCTGTTGTGTAAATATGGTGATAGTGGGCATCCTTGTTTCATTTCCAGTCTGAAAGGGAAAGGTTCAAATAATTCACCAGTAAGTATTTTGTTTGCAGTTGGCTTTTGTAGACACCATTTTTTTCAGATTAAGAAAGTCATCTTTTCGATATAGTTACACAGTATTTTCTTTTTTAAACATGACTGGCTGTTGAATTATTGTATTTTGTTTTTGCTGTTGAGAGTATACACAGCAAAACATAACACCAGTTCAACTGTTTCTACATGCACAATTCAGTGATGTTGTTTACATTCTTTGAGTTATGCAGCCATTCTCACCCTCCTTTTTGGAGTTGTTCCTCCCCCATTAATATAACCTCACTGCCCTCTAAGTTTTCTTTCTAATCTTTTGAATTGCTGTTGTCACTTTGATCCCCTATATATACTTCTTAAAAGAGCATAATGCTCAAGGCAGACATGTTTAATTGGTTAAGCTAGACTATTAATTGGTTTTAAAAAGGCTTCAGGGGATATTTTTGTTCTAAGGTTTAAAGATTATCTTAGGGCAGTAATTTCAGGGATTCATCCAGCCTTCATGGCTTCAGAAGGTCTGGAGTCCATGAACATTTGAAATTCTGTTCTACATTTTCCCTTTTTGATCAGGATTTTTCTGTAGAATCTTTGATCAAAATGTTCAGTAGTGATAGCCAGGCACCGTCCAGTTCTTCTGGTCTCTTGGTAAAGGAAGCAGTTGTTCATGGAGTCACTAAGCCACACATTCCATATCTTCCTCCTATTCCTAACTCTCCTTCCTCTGTTGCTCCAGGCGAATAGAGATCAACTGTCATACCTTCAATCCCTGCTTGCAAACTTTTAACACCCCAGGCACTAGAAGGCTTTTTACTCTATTTATTGAGATAAATGACTTTTTGAATCTGTTCATGTATTAAATAAATGGTTTGATTTTCATTATCAGTTTACTGAGCTTATTAAATCTGTGTGTTAATATCTTTTATCAGTTTTTGGAAATTCTTGGCCATTTTATAGTTAAAATTGTTTCTTCTTTCTCTTCTCTCATTCTGGTTCTCCAACTTAATATATGTTAGACCTTCTCACTCTGTCCTCCATATTAACTTTTCTTCTGTTTTCTCCTTTCTTTGGACTCTGCATAATTAAGTTTGGATATTTTCTATGCACCTGTCTTTTAAATCTCTCATCCTGTTTTCAACTGTGTTTAATGCATTGTTAAGCCTGTCCATTGAGTTTTTCATTTTGATTATTATAATTTTAAGCACTAGAATTTCCATTGTTTTTTTTAAAATGTGCTGTTACTTTTTATAGTTTTCAATTTGCTGCTGAAGTTTTAGATCTTACAATTTATGTTTTTGAACTTAGTAAGCATGTTTGTTTTATAGTATGCATATGATAATCTCAATAATTGACCAGCTTTAGGTCTGTTCCTTCTATTCTTATTTTTCTTGTCTTGTATCTTTAACTAATTATGTTTGATCATGTGCTAGACATTTTATTTGAAAAATTATTGGTAGAAATAATGTGAGACCTAGGATAATGTTATCTTTCTTCAGAGAAGATTTTTCTGTCTTCTGCTAGGAGCCTTGGCATACTAGCAGTCCTTTTTGTTGTTGTTAGGTGCTGTTGACTCAGTTCCAGCTCATAGTGACTGTGTGTAATAGAACAAAACACTGCTCGGTCCTGTGCCGTCCTCATGGTTGTAGCTGTGTTTGAGCCCAATGTTGCAACCACTGTGACAGTCCATCTCGTTGAGGGTCTTCCTCTTTTTCGCTGACCCTCTACTTTACCAAGCATGATGTCCTTCTCCAGGGTATGGTCCCTCCTAATAACACGTCCAAAGTATGTAAGACAAAGTCTCGTCATCCTTGCTTCTAAGGAGAATTCTGGCTCCTTAGGAGGCCTAACCCTGCCCACTGCCATCGAGTCGATCCCAACTCATAGCACCTCTTTAGGACAGAGTAGAACTGCCCCATATGTTTCCAAAGAGCAGCTAGTGGATTCGAACTGCTGATCTTTTGGTTAGCAGCAATGGCTCTTAACCACTGTGCCATCAGGGCTCCCCTAGCAGTACTAGCATCACCTTAATACAATTTGAAGATTTAGGGTTTTCTGCCATCCAGATGACTCATGGCTAAGCTGAAGTCCATGTAGGAGTTGATTTACCTCTGGTACAACCTTATCCTAATAGTACTTTTGTGTCCCAAGTCAATGTGCTATGTTGTTTATTTGAGCCCCTACCTTGTGTGTTGCTGCCTCAAAGTTTTGTCTTCCTGTCTCCTTTAGGCTGCCAAAAGCACTCTTGGCCTTTTGACAGTCTGTTCTAAATGGATAGATCCCTGAGTAGTGCATATGGTTTGCTCTCGGCTACTACCAGAAAGGTTGGTGGTCTGAACCTATCCAGTGGTGCCGCAGAAGAAAGGCCTGGCGATCTGCCTCCGTAAAGATTACAGCCAAGAAAACCCAATGGAACTCAGTTCTACTCTGGCACATGGGGTTGCCATGAGTTGGAATCAACTCAAAGGCTACAGGTTTGGATTTTTGGTTTTTCTAAAAAAAAAATCACTCTTGAGCAAAAGCAGCCTTGACTATTTGGCACCCTTTACAAATTTTCAACTTCTGGATCTTGGCTTGGTAAATTCTTACAGTTTTGTTACTTATTAGATGCTTTTAAGATTGTAAAATCTTCCTTTAGCTTTTTTAGTTGCCTTCAGTACAGGGTTTTCTGAATTACCTCTTCTGCTATTATTCGAAGTGGAAAATCAGGTCAAGGTATTTAACCTGTTATTTAAATGGTGCTTCAGTTTTCTAATCAGTAAAATGGGATTAATAATTATTATCTCATAGGGTTTTTGAAGTAATTAAATGAGGGAATACATTATGTGCTTACCTGACACTTCGAAAATGCTCAATTATTGTTAGATTGATTTGAGAGCAAAGGGATTTGCCTGCTCTTCTTCAGCAATTTCCCTAAGGATGAATTACTCCCTTTATTATCCAAAGCAATTTTCAAGGATTATGAAAGGCTTCAAAAACATTCATATTGACTAACTTCTCTGTCACCCTGATTTAGGTAAATGAAACATTTTTCACCTAAAAAAAATGTTTTAAGGCTCTATACTGTAAGGAAAATTTAATTTTATCTAAAACTAGATAATTATTCTCATATGTGTATATACGTATTTGTATGTATGTGTATGTGTGTAGGCATGTGTCAATATATAAAGACTGATAAGCCCTAATGTATATACGTATGCGTCTGTGTACATGTGTGTGCATGTGCACATACAAATATATAAAAGTTAAGTGAGAAGATATTTTAATTCTTTAGAATATGGTCTTTTGTTGAGAAAATAATTGGGTTGGAGTTAAGGAGAACAAAATGAAGAAAACTGGAATCTTTAGTTCTAAACATTTTTAAGTTCTGAAAATCTGAGTAAGTTTTTCTTATTATATTTTTTAAAATGTTGAAAGTAGAAGATAATTGTAAATAGACGAGAAAATAGTAATACAAACGGTAGCAGGACTTTGTGACGTCTGGTGACAGCTACTTTAGCAATCCTGGTGGATGAAAAATAAATATAAGTAATAATGTAATTTCCCAGAATGGGCCTCACATATACTGTTTCTCTGTTCCATAGATCTGCATCTTTCAAAGTGCATTTGATTTTTCTTCTTTTGCCTCAACCTAATTTATGTGCAAATAAAGTTTTGCATCAACAGTGAATGGAACAATATAATATTTAATCTTTCAGTGTCTTTTTCCTGTATGTAAAATGAAATATTCATGGTATATCAAGGCTTAATGAAAACCAAAATAAGTTTCTTTTGAGATTTAGAGAGAAAAATGATAGTTTGAAAATTTTCCTAAGTTGTAAAGAAATTCTCCTTTTTGGTAATTGCTATGTCTTAATTTTTTTTTATGTTTCTATGTGTCTTAAAATTACTCTAAGGTAATTATTTTCATGATTTTGTTTTCTTCTAGGTTAACAGAACCTTCTGGATATTTAACAGATGGTCCAATTAACTATAAATATAAAACTAAATGTACATGGCTAATTGAAGGCTAGTAAGTATACATCTTGTGTTGGATTAATTTATTTTATTCCAGAATGATAAAGAAGGTGATCATATCAGTGTTAAAGCATTAAAGTGTAAGGACTTTATATAGTTTATTTAATTGCTTATTATTGAAACAATTTTTCATGATATTTTTTCATGAGATTTACAACTTTTAGACATCATGTTTAATATAAATTATAGCACCTTTTCACCTGTGGTAACGGTTTAATTTTTATATATGTTTTATTTTTGAGTTATGTTACTGTGGCGTTCCAAATTGAGTAGGCATTTTTTAGCTTGTTTTAAACATCTTGTAGAATATGAAGATTCCATGAAAGTATAAAAAGAGTTCCATGCTGAGCTATCCCCTTGGTTCATGAAATTTCATCATTTTAGCTCTAAGGGTCTTAAAACAGAACATTTTTTAGAAGAGAGGGTTGATTATCTGGTTAGAGGTGTTTTTCAGTGGTTTAGGGCTTAAAACTGAATATATCTGTTTAAACGTATTGTAGAATGAATCATAAATTAATTGATATGAATTCTTTTTGATCCATTTTATGGTATTTGGAAAACTATTCTTTTTTTCTTATTGTAAAACAATTTTTAAAACCTTAAAAGCTATTCATTCTCTGTTGTGTACCTGTGGTCTCAGTTTGTTTATTTGTTAATATATCACATAGAGACCTTTTGATTAAAACTTGAGGACCTTAGTAGTGCCTTTAGTTAAGGATTCTGTGGAAAACAGAATAATTGTTTTTTGAATAAGTCTTGATTTTTTACATGTACCATACAAGATGTGTCAATAATGTATACAACTTAAGTAACCTCCACCTCAGTCAAGATTTAGAACATTTCCTATTGAATAAATTTTTAGAAAATGATGATGCATACTTATGGCCTTAATAGATTTTGAAGTTGTATGTCAGTTTTAACAAATCAGATATGACTGCTTATCAATCTTTTATTCTGGTGATTTAAGGATTTATAGCAAAATTATCTGTAAATAGGTTTTTAATAAAATACTGTCTAAAATTTCTTTAGTTTGTGCTTTGTATATTGTATATTTTTAACTACTTTCATGTTTTTTACAGTCCAAATGCAGTGTTAAGATTAAGATTCAATCATTTTGCTACAGAATGTAGCTGGGATCATATGTATGTTTATGATGGAGATTCAATATATGCACCTTTAATAGCTGTACTTAGGTGAGTAATGATGTTGAGCATCTTTTTATGTGCTTGTTTGGCCATTTGTAGATCTTCTTTGGAGAAATGTCTGTTCAAGTCCTTTGCCTATTTTTAATTTTTTAAAATTTTAGTATATGTGCTGCTGAAGCAAGAACTCTTTGCCCATTTTTAAAGTGTGTTGTCTGTCTTTTTTGTTGTTAAGTTGTAAGAGTTCTTAATATTCAGGATAACAAAAACCAAACCCATTGCCAGTGAGTCGATTCTAACTCACATCGACCCTGTAGGACCGAGTAGAACTGCCCCATAGGGTTTCTAAGACTATAATCTTTATGGAAGCAGACTGCCACATCTTTCTCCAGTGGAGTGGCTAGTGGGTTCCAACTGCTGACTTTTTGGTTAGCAGCCAAGTAGTTGACCACTGTGCCACCAGGGCTTCTTCATAGTAGACCCTTATCAGATTTTGGATTCTCTGTTGTTTGTCTTGTTTATTGTTCATATGGTCTTGTTTCAGTGTTATTATTAGTATTTTTTTTTTACTGAATGCTGGACATTGTGTTTGCAAAATCATATGTAGTAATAATTTGTGACCTAGAAAGATGTTATATTCCTCCAGAGAGTGTCTAGGGACACTAGCAATCCACAGTCAACTCAGTCCAAACTCAGGTATTGTGATTCACACCTGAGCTGCAGTGCATTCTCCCTAAGGGCCTGTCTTACTTTCACTAGTTCACTTTTATGCCTGGTAGTTCGGGTCTCAGTGCAAAGTGAGGGCTCTGGGTTCCTCTTTTTGTTTCTTTAGCTGTGATAATACCACCACGCCTCTTAGCTCTTCAGCCCTCACTTCCGACTTTGAAATTAGCAAACACCCATAGGGGAAAATGGCCCCAATGCCTGGGCTCACCATCTCGTTAGCTCTCGAATGCTTTCAAGCTGATTTTTTTGTTTTTATATAATTTGTCATTTTGCTAGGTGACTTCATTGGGAGTGTAGTTGGTACAAATTACCTGTTGTGTTATACAACAAGTTGAAACCCTCTTTCATTTATTGCATTTAGAAAACTGAAAAATAAGCAAGAATAGTTCAATCATGTATACGAGACTAATGGGCACATCAGCCCAAAAGCAAAGACCAGAAGGCAGGAAGGAACAGGAAAACTGTACAAATGGAAGTGGAACCTGGGATGGAGAAAGGAAGAATGTTGACACATTGTGGGGTTGGCAGCCAGTGTCACAAAACCTTTTGTGTATTAGCTGTTTAATGAGAAACTAATTTGCTGTGTAAACTTTCACCTAAATCATAATTAAAAAAAAAGAAAGTGAACAGTAGGAGTATCCCTGGAAGCCATTCCCACATTGGGACTGTGAGCAATGATTTAAATATACACGAAAATAACTGTGAACCACATAAAAATACCCCACTAAACCCAAACTAAATGTGTCCCCAACTCAGCTTCCCCTTAGCAGAACACTAAAAGTGCCCTACAGCCACTCCAACACCATATCACATGATATGTCAGAGGAGAAGTCAGAGGAGAAAGAAACAGCAGTTTTAACCAACTGTGGTTAAACTATCTTACACTTGCAAATTCTACAAAAATATATTAAAAAAAAAAGTAAGAAAACATCCACTTTTTCAGCTGTTTGAGAGATCCCAGAGGCTATTACAAAAACCTGGGAGTATTTTTAGCAGTGTACCCATTTTGATGTAATCTCACTATACAATGAAAATTACGGATGCATAATTAAGATTGATATTCTAGAACTTGAATTCTACGGAAAGTCTCCTTTTAAATTCTTTTCTTTACTCACAAACATAAGGTAGTAGATATAATAATAATTACTAACGCATAAAATCAAGAGTTGATTACTTTTTAATTTGTTTTCTTTTAAGTAGGTGTTTACAAAATAAATTGATTATAATATTTAATTTTTTCTGTCAAATAATTTGAATGAGCGAATTCAGTTCCTAGTGGTACCTAAGCATAAGTTTAAACTGTGTCTAAAGGACATATTGAGTTAATTGGTAGTTGTTTCTTTTCTTTCTCATATATTTTCACAGATAAAGAGATGGTAGAATGGTATAACTAAATGGTAGTTTTTGGAGATACGCATTCCTGCCCCCACCCCAACAAGTAGCTTAAAAAAGGGGAAGCATAAGTTACTAACCTTTTAACTTTTTAACTTTTAACTTTTGTACATTTATTTCATTCCCCCACCAATTTAGTTTTTGTGTGCACATGGGCTTTTGTTGTTAGATGCCGTGGAGTCCTCATAGTGACCCCATGTACAACAGAACGAAACACTGCCAGGTCCTGCGCCATCCTCACAATTGTTGTAATGTTTGAGCCCATTGTTGTCAGTCCATCTTGTTGAGGGTCTTCCTCTTTTTCACTGAACTTTTGCTTTACCAAGCATGATGTCCTTCTCCAGGGACTGATCCCTTTTGATAACATGTCCAAAGTATGGGAGATGAAGTCTTACCATCCTTGTTTCTAAGGAGCATTCTGGCTGTACTTTTTCCAAGACAGATTTGTTTGTTCTTCTGGCAGTCCGTGGTATATTCAATATTTTTTGCCAGTACCATAATTCAAACACATCATTTCAAATGCATTAAACATATGGGCTTAAATGAGCAAGATTCTGTTGTGGAATAGTTATACATTAATATAATTTGTATAGATGAGCAAAATTTTAAAGAAACAAAAAAATTATATATTTTAAGATTACCTAAAAAACCTGGATTAATATTGGAAATATGGAAGTAGAGTGCCTTATAATCACTTAGGTGGTATGGCGTGAACCTTCTAGCTTCATCAGAGTTTGCAACCAGTGAGAAAGAATAAGGCTACAGGGCCACTTGTTGGGAGTTAAGTAAAAGTCATCCCTGCAGTACTGTGACAGGATGGGTAGCAGGACAAGAGAGAAATGTCACATCATAGTCCAGATGGTGAGAAGGAAAAAAAAAAGGGAGGGGGAGGTATGAGAGTAGATGTTAGTGTATAGCAGCTGTAGCAGAGCTAACTGGGTGAGAAATGGATAGGAACTCATTTTAGATTTATTTTTCTTCTAGTTGCCCATTGTAATGTAGATGCTTAGTGATTCTGACAGGAGTATCTTTGAGTAAACTTTATGTAATTAACAGTCATGTGTATTAATATACACAATGGTCAATTTTGCTTTCTTTTAGTGGTTTGATAGTTCCTGAAGTAAGGGGAAATGAAACTGTGCCTGAAGTTGTTACAACATCTGGCTATGCACTGCTGCATTTTTTTAGTGATGCTGCATATAACCTAACTGGTTTCAACATTTTTTATTCGTAAGTATTTTGAAAAAACTCTATCTCGTAATCATTCTCTTAATTTGACTTAAAATAGTTTGTTACTTGTTTTTACAAATATCTTACATACCAGGAGCAGGCTAGTGTATCAGATTTCAGTTATACAGGATCTCTTCCTCAGTGACGTAATATGCAACAAAATTAGGATAATTTCTGAGTTCTCAGGACATTATGGTAGCAAATTAAGTTTGGTTGAAAATTAATTACAAAATTTAAAATGGTTTGTTGGCAAAGGATTAAGCAAACAAATACAAACTGATGTAACTGAATTTGTATCAACAGATGTGTGGGATTACAGGAATTCCTGACTGACTTGCTGTGTTCTAAGGTATTTTACTCCTGATATGAAGAGGGGGATGGGAGCTAAGGTTTGGTAGTCCTTCTGTGTTACAGGGACTGCAGTGAGTACTTTGTAGACATTATCTCATCATTTTGCACATGAAGAAATTGAGACTTAAAAGATAAGGTAAGTGGCTCTGCCACTGTCTCCTTAAAACAGGAAAAATAATGCTTATTGGAAATCTGTTACGTCTGATGCTTTACCTAAATTTTTCTATTTAGAAGTACAAAGGTAAAATGAAGTAGTCAGAGATGCTTTCAAATTCTTTCACAGTAATGTCCACAGAGGAGCTGTATAAATTAATTTTTTCCTTATCACCAGGAATACAGAAATTGATAACCATAGAATTTTTCACCAGAAATAAAATATTCCCAAAATTCTGTAATCAGAAATTATAGAATTTATCTCAAGTAGGTACCCAAGGAAGAATAAATATATAGTAGAATATATTATATATATTCTATATAGTTAATATAATATATATAGTTAAAGGGTCTTAAAATGGAATTTGATAAATATTCCTTTTCTTCCATAAGCATGCGTAGGTCATAGTATGCTATTTAAGTACAGTGAAACCTGTGAGAGCTGCAACTTGATGGGACTGCTGTCAGGTTTTTCTGGGTCTTGCTAGTTTTCCGCCTTCGACAGGGTGCTTTCTGTCACTCTATTAAGAATCCTACCTCATAAATACTCAGTGAGGTTTCCTGCTCTGACAGGTTTCTGCCTTACGCAGGTTTCAGCTTTTGCAGGTTTTACTGTATTATATAACTAGGTTATATCTTGGCTTCTCATATGCTTTCAGGTACTCATGAATTTAATTTTCTTTCTGTAAAATATATATTCGAAACGTTTGAGCACTGAAGTCTTTAAAAACATTGTCCTTGAAACTGTATAGATGCTGCAGATATTGAGTGTGTAGTCCTTGGAGGTTTGGAGTCATGGTAGCAAAGTCAACTCATTGGTTGAATGAAGACCAATTGCAAATAAACACCAACTGAATTGTATTAAGGGGTAAAAGAGTACAGAATAAAGAATTGAAGCCACATTGTGCAGTTGTGTTAAATGAAGCACATAAAACACAACATAAAACTTATAAAGCTTACAGAATGTCAGACAAAAATCTTTTTCATTTATCTTGAATTTGAATATATAAATTATATTTTACAGAATCAATTCTTGTCCTAACAATTGCTCTGGTCATGGGAAGTGTACAACTAGTATCTCTGTTCCAAGTCAAGTATATTGTGAATGTGATAAATACTGGAAGGGTGAAGCCTGTGATATTCCTTACTGTAAAGCCAATTGTGGCAGTCCAGATCATGGTTACTGTGACCTAACAGGAGAAAAATTGTGTGTCTGCAATGATAGTTGGCAAGGTAAGCATGTGTGGTGTGATGACTTTTGAAACTTTGATTCATATATCTAGTAGATTAATAGAAAATTCTGCACTCATTTGTTTACTATAATTTGCACACCCAAGTCTCATTTTTTAAAAGAACGTTCAGTTTAGCCAGCATCTTCTTAATAATTTGCCTTAACTTCCTCACAAATAGAATTGGTGATGATTTTATATACAAGCTGTTTTGAGGATCAACTGAAGTTATATATGCAGGCTCTTTGTAGGTATGTGATCATTATGACCTGTAATTTTTGTTGAATCTCCAAAGATTTAATGACTTGACTGAATTTAACATGTGCATTCAAATTTTATTTATAATCGGTAACGTAAGGTGTATATTGCAAAAATAAATGCGTAACTTGTAAGTGACTGTAGTGTATTAAGCTTATTTGTTATAGAAGACTGACCTCTTGTGGCTATTTTAAAAGAACATAGACTAAAAAAAAGTACTTAGAAGCTAGAGTAGTTTAGTTTCCTATTACAAAAGTAAGATTGCTAGGGAAGACTTTCAAAACAATTTTTATAAATATCTCTACCATCTAGTATTAATTTTAGAGTGTACTAAGGAGTCTAGCTTACTTGGGTATCTGGCCATTGTATCATAGATTCTGTTATTGTCGAGTTAAGAGAGAGGTCTAGCTGTCCTTTCACTTACCCACCCACTGAACCATTTATTCTTTCAAGTATTTATTGAGACCTTAATTTTTGCTAGTTATGTTTATGTATTGATAACTTAGTTTTTGCCAACATATTAATCCTGCTGATAGAATGTTGACTCAAATACATAATCCAAAGGTTCATGATCGTGTATTGTTACATGGTATAGCAATAGTAGTAATAGTTCCTGTCAGACTTGTTCTGAGTAAATCACAAAGAATGTGTTCCTCATGTAGTTGTATTTCTTGTTCTTGAGATGACTTTTTATTTTCCATGTCACTGAGTATGCTAAGTACTTACCTAGGGGAATTTTTAGGCTTTGTATAGATTATGAAACCCTTGCCTATCTTAAACCCATGTTATCTTGTAAAAAAAAAAAAAAAAAAAACCCACTAATTGCAGAAAATATCAGTGATTTCTTATTGGATTGAATTTGATTACCTATTATAATTATGAGAGATTCAAATTTCTCAATGCTTTTTAATTATAGAGTCAATTATTTTGTTAAATGGCTTTTTAAATAATTTGTTACTTTTCTTTCTCACAAAAGTACCTTGAAAATATAATTTTAAAAAAATTTAGGCTTGAAACTAAAATAACATCTTTTTCTATGGAGCGAATAGTACCTCAAGAAAATATTTGAATTAAGACCTGAGAAATAGAAGTATAGGTTTTACATGGTATTTCAGAGATGCATATAATAACAGTGTTTTTCAAACTTACCTTAAACTGCCTTAGTCTCCGTCTTATTTCAGTAGTCTTGAAAGCAAAAGAGGAAATGTATTTGTAAACCATTTCTATCCCTTTTCTGTTCTTTACTTCCTCTTATTAGTCCTTTTTGAACTGCTTTATTTTTGGAGGGGTCTTGTAATAGAGATTGGGTCTAAAATAATATCTTTTGTTTTTCTGGCTTTTGTTTATTGGTCTTTTCACATTCAGTTATTCTTGTCAGTCATGCCCCAAATAATAAATATTCCTGAATCTAATATGTCTTTAAGCAAATAAAAATGATGAAGTGAATCCTGGGTGGTATGTTCACTTTTAAAACAAAGTATTAATATGAACAGTTAAAATACAGAGGTATTTTAGTAAAATGAAAATGATGTGAAAGTGCTTTATAAATTGTAAGATATTATACAGAAATCAGACAAATTTTTATACCATATTGTTTCTTACTAATACAGGACTTGACCTCTGAATTGTTGTGAATGTTTTGGAGGTAGAGGGCTTGGTAAAAGAGATAGTGTGCTTCATTCAAGATTGGTGATGTGCACATTGGTTACTTTGAGCCTCATACCTGATCCTGATTCTGGGTATAAGTAGCATAGCTAAAAGTAGGTAGGGTTATGACCAGGATCATTAGTGAGAAAATAATGTTTTTACTTCAGATATGTGTGATGGGGAGGAATTAGTGAAGCAAAAGGAGAGAGAGTTTTCCTCCAGAACATCTGGGGAATGATCAAAGAACTAGAGATACAGTATTTGAAAATGAGGGCTGAAAAGGCAATCTTCAAGAGATTCAAAATTTGACAGTTTTATACAATGTATTATTTGGTACTGGATTCTTTTCTTTAGGTTAAAATAAAAGATTGTTGTTATCTTCATTGTATTTGATCCTTGGATGTTGGTTGACTTTACTTGTTTGTTTGGCTATGCTGTGCTATATATATATATACATATATATATGTATATATATATGTATATATATGTATGTATATGTATATATATGGATCTCTGGTGTGGTGGTGCAGTGGTCAAAGTGATCGACTGCTAACTGAAAGGTCAGCAATTCAAAACCACCAGTGGCTCCGCTGGAGAAAGATGAGGCAGTCTGCTTCCATAAAGATTTACAGCCTTGGAAATCCTATGGGGTCGCTATGAGTTGGAATCTACTCAGTGGTGGTGGGTTTGGTTGGGTGTACACACACACACACACACACACACACACACACACACACACACACACACACACACACACACACACACACACACACACACACACACACACACACACACACACACACACACACACACACACACACACACACACACACACACACACACACACACACACACATATTAAATAGATTACTAAAAAAATAGGGACCTTTGTGGACTCATCTGCTTCTGTGGCATTTTTCACTTAAATTTTGTTTAAGTCATAAGTCATATGAGGGAAAAAGACAACTTTGGAAAGCATTGCTCTCTCAAGATGTTTGAACCTTGGGATAGATGAGGAATTTTTAAAAAACATCAAAATAATGGTGTAACAAATTGGATTTATGTTCACTTGTAAAGAATACAGTAGAACAGCAGTTTTAAAGTGGACTCAAAACTATGGTGTGGCCCTACTAACTCCCTTAATCAGAGGGCTCCAGGTTTCTCTCTTTTACATAATTAAAAAAAAAATCTGAATCACGTGGGGTGTTTGGTTATAAGCAACAGGAACCAATTCTGGCTAAGCTGAGCAGAGAAGGCAGTCATTACAATGTGTGGTAGAGGCTGCTGTCTCCCAGCATTCATTGTTCTCTTCTTTTTAGTAATAGAATTCACTGAGTTTTAAGCTCAGCACATGGCCTTCCAGCTACGTATCACATTTCTCAGCCTCCTTTGCAGCTAGTATGGAGATGCTACTAAGTTTAGGTCAGTAGGATGGGGGTGGAGGTGCTATGTGCAAATTTCATGTCATGTCTTGGATTTTGTCTTTCCCAGTAGCTGGTAAATGGCAACAGCTATAGCAACCTGGCTCGCTAGGAGTCAGAATCTACTTGACAGCAATGGTTTGTTGTTTTTTTTTTTCTTTTTTTTAAAATAGCAACCAGTAGCCCTGGACCATTCACCACTAAAATGTTTCATGAGAGAGAAATTAACTTTTAACTTATTTCAGTAACTTATCTTTGGTTCTCTTAACTTATACCCTAATATAAAAGGATGTTGAGTAGCTCACAAAAGAGACGAGAAGGTTGGAAAAATCATGCTTGGAAAGACACAGGTACAAAGGAAGGCTAGGTGGCTACTTCCACAGCAAACGTGAAGGCACGGGAAGGTGTGACTAGGCTATTCCTGTCACTGCCACCATACCATTGTTGGTATCATTACCATGGATACTTCATGCTGCAGGCCTGGATAGAAAGAATTCCAGATTGTCCCCATATCTTTGTGTCACTTGTGAAGATTCAGAGTCCTGCTTACTAGCATCTGTTTGGCTAAACCCAGGTTTTGCCCATACCTGGACTGTCTAGAGGTATAGAAATATAGAGTTAAGATTTCTGATTTGTATAATGGAAAGGGATCGTGTTTCTGAATAAAATTCATACCGTTAATGATTTTCCCAAACATAGGAAAGGAGTTCAGATGATTGGGATACCCCAAAGAAATAAGGACTCTAACTAAAACATAAGTTTAGATTGGTGCCATCATTGACAAGGAATGGGATAAATACTTCTCTCATGTTTACCCAGAAAACCTTTGCAATGTGGAGTAGATGGTAAGGATAACAAAAACCCATTGCCGTCAAGTCAATTCTGACTCAGTGACCTTACAGGACAGAGTAGAAATGCCCCATAGGGTTTCCAGAGAGCAGCTGGTGGCTTCAAACTGCTGCCCTTTTGGTTAGCAGCTGTAGCTCTTTACCACTGTGCCACCAGGGCTTCAATGGTAAGAGTAGACAGGTTAAAAAGATAAGCCAGCGGGCCTCAGCATGTGATTTTTTTCTTAATCTGTTACAACAAAAGTATTTTTTTCCTATGCTGTAGAGATGAAAAACAGGTCATCATCTCTTATACAGAAGACTGTTACTTAACCGTTATAGAATTGTCCTTGTGCCTTTCCTGTTCCAGAATGTCCTGCTCAATGCAGTTCTTTTTTAATCCAGTTCAGGCACAGTTCTCATATAAGGATCTGAGTTGGTTGGTTTAAGCCCTTAAATTACTGATTAGAAGTTTTAGAAGACGAGTACTTTAGTAAATTATGTATGTAATTTACCTGATGTGTAAAACGTAATTCTAAATATTGAGAGAAACAATTGAATTTGAACGTTTTAAGTATTATCGTTCTTCACATCTGGTTTTTGGATCCTTTCTCTTCATGGTATTGTTTTCAGTCCGTTTGTTTTAGATTTCAACATGGGCCATTAGGGGGCAGTATTGATTACCAGAAAAAGTACTTCCACTCTATGGCTTTATTCAAACTGTAAATACTGGGTATTTTTGCTTGATTTAGAAAAATATAGTCTTTTAACAAAACTCATAAATTTTTTATTCTGAAGTACCTTTTTATGGGTTAGTAATATAACATAAATAATTTTTTAAGAAAACAAAAAACCAAACCCGCTGCTGTGAAGTTGATTTTCTGACTCATAGCGACCCTGCAGGACAGAGTAGAACTGCCCCATAGGGTTTCTAGGCAGTGGCTGGTGGATTTAAACTGCTGACCTTTTGACTAGCAGCTTAGTTCTTAACCACTGTACCACCACAATAATTTACTTTAGGATAGTGTATAGGTACAGATAAGATTAGAGTTTGTCTTGAAGAAATTCATGGGTAGCTTACATATCCTTTTAGAAATTTAGTAAAAATGAACAAGATATCTCTGTTTTATTTAACTTCGTGGATAGACAAGTGATAGGTGATATGCTAGATTAAATTCTTCTCTCTTAGTTCATTCTCCAGCTCGCAAGAACAGCAGATTTGACTATTTGTGGTTGCTATGAGTCAGAATTGACTCGACAGCAACTTTTTTTTTTTTTTTAATGTAATTGAGTTTTCATTGCTCACCTATTTGAAAAGGTGACTGTTTTAAAAGAAGAGAGCATTGAAAATGTGTATGTGACAACCCTTATTCACTAATTAATTCATTTATTTTTGTTCGTTCATTAATGTAACAATACTTTTTGAGCTTCTATTAAATACGAGGTACCGTTTTAGGTGCTTGGGGTATATCATAGAACAAAGCAGACCAAGATTCCTGTCTTTGTGGAGCTTACATTCTAGCTAGGAGAGATAGACCATAAATAATAAATGTAAATTATATAGTATGTTAGAAGGTGATATGAGAATTGAAAATAAAAGTAGAGCAGGGAAATAGGGGCGGATAGATCTGGGGATGAGGGTTGCAATTTAAAATAGGATGGCCAGGTTAGGCCTTATGGAGAACGTGATATTTGAGCAAAGACTTGAAGGAGGTGAGGGAGTTAGCCATATAGATATCTAGGGGAAGACCATTCTAGGCAGAGGGAATAGTCAGTACAAATGTCCTAACGTGGGAACATTCCTGGTGTGTTTGAGAACCAGCAAAATGGCCGCTGTGGCTGGAGTTGAATTACTGAAGGAGAGATTAGTCAGGTATCCGCTCAGTGAAGGTCCAGAGCAAGGTAGAGGGGTGGGTATATGAAATTAAGGGGTCGTTGAGGTAGTAGGGCTTTGTGAAGGATGAGGCCTGGTCATCTAAGCTTTAGCCTCCTAGGCCATTGTAAGAATTTTACCTTGAGTGAAACAGGGAGGCATTGGAGGATTTTGAGCAGAAGATTGATATGATCTGACTTAGTTTTAAAAGGTTCTGGCTGGCTACTGTGTTGAGAATGAGCTGTGGAAGCAGAGACCCAGTTAAAAGGCTACTGCTATAATCTAGGTGAGAGCCGATGGTAGCTCTGACAGGGTGGTAGCAGTGGAGATACTGAGAATTGTTTGAATACTGAATGTAACTTGAAAGGAGGGTTAATAGAGTTTGCTGATGGGTTGGATGTAAGGAATGAGAAAAAGAGAACAATCAAAGATGACTTTGGTTTTTGGCTTGGGAAAATGGAAAAATGGAGTCTTCATAAACTAATATGAAGAAGGTTTTAGGAGGAAGATCAGTTTGACTTCGGTATTTTAAGTTTGAAATGTCTTTTAAGACATCCAAGAGGAGATGTTGAGGAGACAGTTGGCTATATGGGCCTGGAGTTTGGTGGAGAGAAATCTATTCTGTAGATAAAATTAGGGGTTATTTAACTTAAAAATACTAAATTTGGAAACTTAAATTGATGGTACTTAAAGCCCTGAGATTGGATGAGATCACCAAGGAGGTTTGTATAGGTAGAGAATTGAAACAAGGATGGAGCCCTGGGTCACAACAGAATTCACAGAGTATTCCGTGCTAGGCGTATAGGTTCCCTACTTACAGGGACTTGCTTAATATTATTATTAGGTGCCATCGAGTCTGTTCTGACTCATAGTGACCCTGTGTACAACAGAATGAAATACTGCCTGGTCCTGCGCCATCCTCACAATCGTTGCTATGCTTAAACCCATTGTTGCAGCCACCCACTGTGTCAATCCATCTTGTTGAGGGTCTTCCTCTTTTTCACTGACCCTCTACTTTACCAAGCAGGATGTCCTTCTCCAGGGACTGATCCCTTCTGATAACATGTCCAAAGTATGTGGAACGTAGTCTTGCCATCCTTGCTTCTAAGGAGCATTCTGGTTGTACTTCTTCCAAGACAGATTTGTTTGTTCTTTTGGCAATCCGTGATGTATTCAATATTCTTCGCCAGCACCGCAATTCAAAGGCGTTAATTCTTCTTCAGTCTTTCTTACTCATCATCCAGCTTTCCCATGCATATGAGGCAATTGAAAATACCGTGGCTTGGGTCGGATGCACCTTAGTTTTCAAGCTGATATTTTTTTTTTTTTTATCGTACTTCAGGTGAAGGCTTACAGAACAAATGGTTTCTTATGAAACAGTAGTACACATATTGTTTTATGACATTGGTTAACAACCCCACAACATGTCAACCCTCTAACTTCTCAACCTTTTTTTTGGTGAAAATACACATAGCCAAAGAGACACCGTTTCAAAAATTTCTACATGCACAGTTCAGTGACATTGACTATGCTCTTCCAATTGTGCTGCTATTCTCACTTAAGATGAAGGCTTACAGAACAAAATAGTTTCTCATTTAACAGTTACTACAAATGTTGCCCTATGGTTAACAATCTCACAACATATCAACAATATCTTTACTCAACCTTGGGTTCCCTATCACCAGTTTCCTTGTCCCCTTCTGCGTTCTGGCCCTTGTCACTGGACTACTGTAACTCATTAGTCCCATTTGGTTTTATGGGGCTGTCCACTCCCAGTCTGAATGGTGAACCTCAGAGATACCTTCACCACTGAGCTAAAAGGGTGTCTGGGGCCCATACTCTCGGGGTTTCTCCAGTCTCCTTTAGGCCAGTAAATCTGGTCTTTTTCTTGTGAGTTAGAATTATGTTCTATATCCTTCTCCAGCTCTGTCCAGAACCCTCTGTTGTGATGCTGGTCAGAGCAGTGAGTGGTGGTAGCCAGGCACCATCTAGCTGTACTGGACTCAGTCCGGTGGAGGTCTTGGTAGCTGTGGTCCATTAGTCCTTCGGACTGGTCTTTTCTTGTATCCTGTTCTCTTCATTCTCCCTTGCTCCTGAAGGGATGAGACCAGTGGAGTATCTTAGATGGCCGCTCACAGGCTTTTAAGACCCCAGACATGACTCACCAAGGTAGAATGTAGAACATTGTCTTTATAAACTGTTATGCCAGTTGAGCTAGATGTTCCCTGAGACCATGGTCCCCACAGCCCTCTGCCCAGCAATTCAGTCCCTCAGGGAGTTTGGATGTGTCTGTGGAGCTTCCATGACCTTTCCTTGTACAAGTTGTGCTGGTTTCCCCTGTATCGTGTACTGTCTCACCCTTCACCCAAGACACCATTTATCTATTGCCTATTTGGTATCCCCCCCCCCCCCATCCCTGGTAACCAACAAAGATTGTTACATTTTGTTTGTGAACTTTTTCGTGGGTTTTTACAAGAGGTTTCATACAATATTTGTCCTTTTGTGATTGACATTTCACTCAGCATAATGTCCTCAAGCTGACAGTTTTGCTTCTCAACACTTTAAAGAGGTCTTTTGCAGCAGGTTTGCCCAGTGCAATGCATCTTTTGATTTCCTGACTGCTGCTTCCATGGGTGTTGATTGTGGATTCAGGTAAAATGAAGTCCTTGACAACTTCAGTCTTTTCCCTGTTTATCATGATGCTGCTTATTGGTCCAGTTGTGAGGATTTTTGTTTTCTTTGTGTTGAGGTGTAATCCATACTGAAGGCTGTGGTCTTTGATCTTCATCAGTGCTTCAAGTCCTCTTCACTTACAGCAAGCAGGGTTGTGTCATCTGCATATCACAGGTTGTTAACGAGTCTTCCTCCAATCCTGGTGCCCTGTTCTTCTTCATACAGTCCAGCTTCTCACTTTACTTGCTCAGCATTCAGATTGAATAGATATGGTGAAAGGATACATCCCTGATGCACACCTTTCCTAACTTTAAACTACGCAGTATCCCCTTGTTCTGTTCGAATGACTGCCTCTTGATCTATGTACAGGCTCCTCATGAGCACAATGAAATGTTCTGGAATTCCAGTTCTTCACAGTGTTATCCATAATTTGTTATGATCCACACAGTTGAATGCTTTAGCATAGTCAATAAAACACAGGTAAACATCTTTCTGGTATTCTTTGCTTTCAGCCAGGATCCATCTGACATCCACAGTGATATGCCTGGTTCCACATCCTCTTCTGAATCCAACTTGAATTTCTGGCAGTTCTCTGTTGATATACTGCTGCAGCTGCTTTTGAATAATCTTCAGCAAAATTTTACTTGCGTGTGGTATTAACGATATTGTTCGATAATTTCTGCATTTAGTTGGATCACCTTTCTTGGGAATAGGCATAAATATGGATCTCTTCCAGTTGATTGGCCAGGTATCTGTCTTCCAAATTTCTTGGCATAGATGAGGGAGCACCTCCAGCGCTGCATCCATTTGTTGAAACATCTCCATTGGTATTCCATCAGTTTCCTGGAGCCATGTTTTTCACCAATGCCTTCAGTGCAGCTTGGGCGTCTTCCTTCAGTACCATTGGTTCCTGATCATTTGCTACCTCCTAAAATGGTAGACCAGTTCTTTTTGGTATAGGGATTCTGTGTATTCCTTCTGTGTTCTTTTGCTGTTTCCTGCATCGTTTAATATTTACAACTGGTTACTTTGTTGGCTTTGAATTAGATAAGTAGGATAAACAAATCCTGCTCTCAATCTAGCTAATTCTGTATTTGTCATTTTCAACTAATCAGAATCAAAGTCTTAAATCCTTCTTAGAATTTTATTTTTTTTGTAGTAGTCCATATTACCTTTTCAATACACTTAACATGGTTTATAGATTTCCTTCAAAGCATGGTAGTTCTTAGAGTATGTATTTCTTAAAGTATTCTAATTTATGGAGGAACTCTTCCCTATTCGCAGTTAGGGTTACCTTGGTCAAGTCAATTAACCTATTTGGTTATCAGTTTCCTTATTTGTATAGTAGAGACATTATTTGCTCTTGTCTGAGTCTTGGGATGATAATTTGGTGAAAGTAATTTGAGAATAGACCGACCGGGCAACCTTTTCCTTTGTTATACCTGAAGTCGCCATGAGTTGGAGCTGACTCAACTGGCAACTAACAACAACAACAAACTGCCTTTTTGTACAAATACAAGGTAGTATCCATTTAAAGGACTGATAACTACCATAACAGTTACCTTCTTAGTAAGTAGATACTTTGTAATAGATCTTAGTATAGTCATTTCTTCTCTTTGTAAGCAGATTTAATGTATTTTATTAATGGGTAAAAATTTGAAATTCTGAACAATATTTGGACATCAGGCATACTATTAAAGATATTATGTAAGCATTAAAATATGCATGAGGTTATCTGAAATATGTGACAGATTAATTATCATGCATAAAAGAAGTGTTGACTTGTATGCTTTCATTAAGAATCCCTAGTGGCGCAAACGATTAAGTGCTTGGCTGCTAGTCAAAAGGTTGGTGGTTCGAACCCACCTAGTGTCCCCAAGGGGACAAACCCAGCAGTCTGCTTTCATAAAGATTACAGCCTAGAAAACCCTATGGGGCAGTTCTGCTCTGTCACATGGGGTCACTATGAGTGAAAATCTTGACGACACCTAACAACAGCATACTTTCATTATTTTAGATGTTTTTGATTAAATGTAATTTTGAGGGCCATAATTATTCCAGAAATAGATCTTTTAACATTTTTGAAATTTTTTCTACAGACATATTTTGTTGGTATTGGTGATTTTCAAAATGTGTGACTCAAGGGCTATATAATGAAATGAGTCATGGGGTAGGATGGAGGAGAAGTGGCTCTTCATTATCTTCATCACCACTTTGTGATATTTTACATATTAAGATTCCATGTAAACTTTGCTTTAAGGTTTCCACACCTAAAAAATAATAAGTGGAAACCAGTGATGTTTGTTAAGAAAAAGGCAGCTCCTTTCCATGTTATAATTGCATCATTGATCTAAACTGAAAACCAGATATTCTTGGAACATATATAATGTTACCACTCACCCAATTCATTGTTTTATAAAATGAAAATGCTGGCCTGTATAAGTCAGACTTCTCCAGAGAAACAGAACCAATAGGACACACAGACATATATACACAAGGAGGTATATTTTAAAGAATTGTCTCCCGTGATTGTGGGGGCTGATAAGCATGAAATCTCTAGGGCAGGCTGGCAGGCTAGAAACTCGGCAGGAGTTGACATAGCAATCTTGATGCCCACTCACAGTATCAAGGATAATACCCTTTACTTAAAGTCAACAGATTATAGATCTTAACCACATCTACAAAATACCTTCACAGCAACACCTAGATTAGTGTTTGATTAAATAGACCAGCCAAGTTGACATATAAAATTAACCGTCACATTAGGAGAACAGCTTTGGACATTTGAAATATATTAAGATTGGAAACCTGGCCTTTGGAAATTGGTTTTATGGCCTGGAAAACATTATGCTTTGGATATTGTAACAAAGTCAAATTATTCAAATACTGATGTTGGAAAGATAGGACACTTGCAATGATGTTTTCTTGTTTTGCCGTTTATTGGAGAATTTCAGGTTTAGTACACATATTAAGAAGACTATTTCTGTAATGATTATAGTAAGTTATATATATCTCTCTTAAAATCTCCCTTCCCAGCATGTATTTCCTTTTTCTATCAGTAATCCAATTTCTTTCTGGGAAATTGCCTTCCAGTCATTGAGGTAGTCTTGTTGGGATGATAAACAGGTGGCTGTCTATTCCAAGCCTTATTTTTTCACCCTCTTTTTAAAATTCTCTGAATTCTCCCATATTTTTTCAATAAATTCACATTTTTTTCTTAAGTTAGCAAAATTAATTTATTTGGCTTACAGTCACAGAAACTTAACTGATATACTACCCTAGAGATACTGTTAGAGGGTTTTTTTCCCCCCTTTATTGCATTTATTTAAAATACCAAAGTGTTATCTGCAGTGGTAGAGTTATTTATAGAAATGCAGCTTAACAATCTGCATTTGATATAGTTCAAAGTTAGCAATGTTAATGTTTTCAGTTGAGAACTGTAAGAAGAAAATAAATATACTAGGCCTTTTAAGTATGTTTCACTTTAGTAGTAACATAAATTTTTCTTATGTTGGAGTAGAATAGATATGAATTAAAGGAATAAGCCAAAATTGTATCAAAAAAAGATTCCTAGAGAAAGACTATTTCTCCCCCAAATGCCTTACTTGACTGGATCTAGCTGTCATATGATTGCTCTTTTTTTTTTTTTTTACCCCCTTCTATTTTATGGATGTTTTTACGTTTCAGAAATGATAGAAAGAAATTCCATTCAGAAAAATTCTTGTTTTTAAAAATCAAAGCCTGCTGTTGAAATATTAATCAGTAGAAGGAACAGTTCATTTACCTAGTTCCTGGGGGAGGTACAATTTCTCTTAGCATTTCTATTCTACATGTTTGTACAGAGCAATTACAGTTTTTCTAGTAGCAACAAAAATTAGTATAGAGGTCTGTTCATAAATTGTGGGACCTTAGGGAAGTGCTATTTCCCTCAGCTAAAGACTTTAAATGTTTATCCTCTTTTATGGAAGCAAAGTTAGTTTGTAAATTTAATTTGCGTAAAGCAAATAACAGTTTTGTACTGATTTACATTATAAAATCAGAGATAGATTCCTTCAGGAAAAAAATTTCCAATGCAGGATAATTAGAATACTTTGCAAAGGAGAAAAGAATATAAGTTAGTGGTCTGGGATTGCTTTCTAAAAACTTCCAAACATTGTAGTACTGTCTTTATCCTAGGCTTTGTTATTTGTAATTATTTCTCAAATTGGATTTACCTGTGATTATGGAAATTTTTTACTTGCAGTTTTATTATTTTCTTCTGGCCTGTATATTTATAATATTAATGACTTTAGGCTATATTAGCCTATTTTGCTTATAGCCCTAGTTGTACTTAGTTTCTTTGTATGTACATGAAATGAGGAGATTGGTATAATAATAATAATGCTACTATTATAAAGGACTTGTTATGTATGGAATATTAAGGACATCACATACATTCTTATTTTATCTTCACAAACTCCTATGTTCTTCTAGTATAATCTTCATGATTAAATTGAAGCTTAGAGAAGTTCACTAACTTCTCCCAGGTTTCACAGCTAGTAAGTAGGAAAGCTAGGTTTAACTCCATATCTCATTCTTTTAATCCTTAGGTTTCTTTCATTCATCTTTTCATTCATTCATTCATTCAGTAAATATATACTGAGGCCAGTCATGTAGGGGTTGTAGGTGATGTTAAAGATTTTGATTTTATTTTAAGTGGGATGGGAAATCATTGAAGGATTTTGAGTAGGGAAGTAAGTAAAAGGGGCTTGTTTATATTACTAATCATTCTAGTTACATTGTGGACAGTTGAATGTGGTGGGAAGGGAGCAAGAAATGGAAATAAAGAGACCAGTTGGGAGACTATGGCAGTAGTCCAGGGGAGAGTGGATGCTGAGTGAGACTTGGACGATAGTGGTAGAAAAAGGAATTAGGAAGGTATTTTTAATGGTTGGAGTTTGGTAGGAGTGATAGAATTAAAAAATGTTCATAACCGGTGAGACACAGATACTCAGTCACCAACCAGTCAAAATGGATGTTGACCTTAAGACTGGAGCAGGATCCTGGATGAGTCAGTAGTGCCAGGCATTACTCTTTTAATCATGGAACATGAGGAGGTCTGGATTATCTCAGGGGAGAAGTCAAGGGAGCTGGAAGGGGAAGTAGGGGTACTAGGAATGCTGAGGCACATCTCCTTACCAACCATCATTGAAGCATTTCCATATTTTAGCAACTGGAAACACTGTATCCCTGTATACCTAATTACTATCAGTCAAGGATTTGTTGATGGATTAAATGTAGGATGTGGGAGAAAGAGAGAACTCAAGAATGGCACCAAGGTTTTTGCCCCAAGTAATTGGGTTAATGGAGGTGCCATTTTCTGAGATTGTAAACACTGGTGGAAGAACAGGTTTGGGAGGAAGAAAATCACAATTTTAGTTTTGGATATGTTAAGTTTGAGATAATTATTAGACATTCAAGTGGAAATGGCAGGTAGGTAGATTAACTTTGAGTCTGGAATTTAAGAGAGATTTTGAGACTGGAGATATAAATTTGGGAGGAATCAGAGTATAGTTGTACTTTGTATGATTAGTCCCTCAAAAATCTGACTTTCAGCAGCCTGTTACTAATGCCTAAAGTTACAGAATTAGAAATTCATATATGCTCTTTGGATTATTAAACTACAGATAACCTGTGGAGAAAACAGAATATTAAATCTTTATGAAAAACCACTGTAATGTGAATTCATTTATTACATCCTTTACAAAACAGCTGAGATCTGCTTACTCATACTGATTGAGAAAAGTTATGCAGGGAGGGTTATCAGAGATGTTGCATGAGGGGCCAGGTTATGAAATGGTAGATTTTTCCTGGCCATATTTTTATAAAAAGGGAGTCTTGGATGGTCTTCAGTGGAGATATCAGTATTGGATTTTTAGTGAATGGGTATGCCCATGTATAAAGTACTCTTTTATAGTTATTTGAGTTTTAAATTAATAGTTTATTTATTTAGGTTTTTAATCATTTTGATTGCAGAATGCAGAAAGCTACAAATTAAAAAATAGAATTTTGATTAAAACTTTAAGTTATATTCATAACTCTTGTTATTCTACTTATGAACTTATTGATTTATAGTAAAATATAGGCAGTCTATAGAGTTGGCCTATAGACCATTCCTTCTAATAATTGCCAGAAGTTACACAAAATATGTTAGCAACAAAGATAGGAAAAATTTTGACTGCTTTTCTTCTTTTGGTTGGAAAATTAGGTATTTTAGATAACAGAATAGAGGTTTTTTTTTTTTTTAGTATCACTGGAATTCTGTTTTCTCTGTTAAACAACTTTGTACCAGTTCCTTATGAATGCTGTAACAAATTACTGCAAACTTGGTGGTTTAAAACAATACACATTAATTTTCTTCCAGTTCTAGATGTCACAAATCCAAAACCAGTTTCGTTGGGCTGAATGCCAGGTGTTGGCAGGGCCATGTTCTCTCTGAAGGCTCTAGGAGATAATTTGTTTTATTGACTTTCCAGCTTCTAGAGCTGGTTCCCTGCGTTCCTTGGCTCCTTGTCCCTTCCTCCATCTTCAAAGCCAGCAGCACAACGTCTTGCTTCAGTGGTCACCTTGACATCTTCTTCTGTAGTCAGTTCTCTATCTCCCTCCCTCTTATAATAATACTTGTGGTCACATTTAGGGCCTACCTGGATAATCCTGGATAATCTACCCATCTCAAAATCCTTAATTTAATCACATCTGCAGCCAGATATTGCCTGATTGCTTCCAACTCTGTGCCTTCAGGGAGTGGTCTGTTTGTTTTTTAACGTTTTATTTGGGAATAATTTCAAATTTATAGAGTAGTTGCAAGAGTAAGAATAGTACAAAGAATACCCCAGTGCCCTTTACCCAGATTAATCTTTTATTAACATTTTACCCTATTTGCTTTATTTTCCCTGATTTATATGATTTAAAATAAGTCTACATTTCCTTTTTAAGAAGATAAGATCCACAATTTATACCAATAGATGTATTGCTTATATATAATGTCCATATGGTCACATTTCTCTTCAGTTAAATCAAGGTTGGCAAACTTTTTCTGTAAAGGGTAAGATAGTAAATATTTTTGACTTTGCAGCCATATGGTGGCAGTTGCAACTACTCATCTCTGCTGCTGTTGTACAAAAGCAGCCACAGAAGATACTTCAATGAATGATCATGACTGTGTTCCAGTAAAACCTTATTTACAAGAAAAAAGTAGTGGGCCAGTTTTGGCTCACAGACCAAATAGTTGGCCAACCCCTGAGTTGAATGATGCTGAGAAAAAATGTAATCTTTATTTTTTATATTTTTTAACACTTTATAATTTACGAATGCTTTCATTTCTACTGTCTCTTAAAAAATCAAATATTCATAACAACCCTTGGGGGTAGATTGCGATTTACACTTTATACATGAAGACTTGATGATGAGAGAGTTAAACAGATTTTCCTGAGGTCATAGGTTATACTGCTAGTAAGAGACGGAAGTGGAATTTGAGTATATTATTTTACTTTCTAACATTTAAAGTAAATCTAAGATTTTATATTGTTTAAACAGTTCTTTCACTTTGTGATATTTATTTGAACGTATTCAAGTCTGATTGAATGTGATTCTTTTTTCCCCTGTAGGCATTATGTTTGTTGTTAGAATTTTTTAAAATAAATTATATTTCAGGCCATTTGTTATGTGTTTCAGGAGCATTATATTTATTAATGTGATGAGCATTGGATTATTAAATTCTCTTAATCCATATATTCTGTTTCTATAATATAAGGTCTTTGCTTAATGCAGTGTGTTGTTTGATTCTTTTTAAAATAGGTCCTGACTGTTCTTTGAATGTTCCTTCTACTGAATCTTACTGGATTCTCCCGAATGTTAAACCCTTCAGTCCTTCTGTAGGTCGGGCTTCACATAAAGCAGTTTTACATGGGAAATTTATGTGGGTGATTGGTGGATATACGTTTAACTACAGTTCATTTCAAATGGTCTTGAAGTAAGTAATATTTTTCAGATTTTCACATTCTTTTTGAAACTGAATTTTTTTTGTAGTAAGACCTATCATAAATGTCTTGTTTTATTGCTGTTGAAACTTCTAAAGTTATTTTTGTGGCAGTATCTATTTGCTACATAGAACTTATTTTGGAATATGTGAGCTCAGTATGTCTATACATTTAGGGATGTTTTTGTGTATAGAAACTTCACTACCTCTACAGGGTGCTTTTAATCCGAATAAGAAACTATTAAAATAAAGGGAGGTCATGCCTTTATCAGGCATTATGAATCCTGCCACTTGCTATTTTTTTTAGAATGAAGTGTAACTTCTTATATAAAAATACTTTCAGTTCTGTAAATTTTAATTTTCCTGAACTTTTATCTTGTATGTTCTTTAAAAGCATTTATTGGGAGAGAAGTGCTAATATTTAGAAAATAGATCTTTTATTTACTTTTGGCTCAATAGAGATTGTCCTCAGTACAATTGGGTGATAAGGGGAAACACATGGATAGGAACTTTATCTGAAAACTTTTTTTACAGCTGATTATTGTATTTTATGGACTATTCAACAACAGAATAAAAGAAGAAATAGAATTGTCTGTTTATTAATGTTGTTTACAGGAAGAAATGTGGTAATTGGTGCAACATGGGCATCAACCAGTCAGGACTGGCAATGGAGAGTATACCACAATGGTGTATACCCAGAGCTGCCAGATTTAACAAATAAATCTATAGGACACCCAGTTAAATTTGAATTTCAGATAAACAACAAATAATTGTTTAGTATAATTAGGTCCCACACAGTACTTTTGTTTTGTCCCAAATATTGCATGGACCATACTTATACTAAATAATTATTTGTTGTTTATCTGAAATGCAGATTTAACTGGGCATCCTGTATTTTTTCTGGTAACCATGCCCACTGAGTATATTAGTCCTTTTAATTTGGGGCGTTTAAGAAATTCTACTGAGTATAAGAGGAGATTTAAAGCTATGATTGAAAAATGACTGAAATTAAACCATAAAATTAAATAAAATAACATGAATTCTTCAGGGAAGGAAGGAGGTAAGTATTTAAGTGAACAACTAGAATTGTGTAACAACAACAAAAATATATATATAGAGAGAGTAAACATATAATCGGAAGAATTCGAAGAGGAGTCGGTGGGATAAAATATTAAGATGTGAGAAAAACCTGAATAAATAATGAGATTTAAATGTAGAAACTAAAAGGAAACCAACTATGATTAAAGAAAATTAAAAGCCTATGAAAGTAGATTAGAACTTTGAATTAAATTGTGATGTTTGCAAAGTTGAGTTCTGAAGACAAAGCAAAATGGTCAGGAAAACATTGAAAAAAGTTTGTGTTCTGTGCAAGTTGAATAACTTATTAAAAATTAAGTGAGGAATATTATTTGATACTCTCCTGAACTTGTATATTTTCCATTTAAACCAGATAGTTAAATTTTTTGTCTGAAACCTAGTTTTTTTGGTTACAGGGTTTGTAAAGATTTGTAATAAGCTATGAGGTTTTTGGGGTTGTTGTAAAAATCAGATCAGAAATAACTTTTGTTGCTGTTTTCACAGGTTAGAGAATACTGTATTTTTCCACCATTCTGAATGTAGTTCAGTTGTAGGTAAAGATATTTACACAGCTGTTAGAAGTGATAGTGTCAGTCATAACCTGATTTGTATTCTATAGTAGAATTTAACTGGGGTATAGATGTTACATTTCAAAACAGAGTCATTCAGTAAATAATATAAAAGTTCTGTATTAGTGACTATTACATTAGATAGAACGTTTTACAGAATGTATATACATTGACATTAGTGAAAATAAATACATATTCATGAGCTCAACTGACTATTTTTGAGCCCTTGAACTATTTTCTGGGTGCTTTGGATATATTCCTCGTGGTGCAGTAGTTAAAAGCTATGGCTGCTAACCAAAAGGTCAGCAGTTGTAATCCACCATCCGTGCCCCTTGGAAACCCTATGGGGCATTAGTACTCTGCCCTGTAGGGTTGCTATGAGTTGGGATCAACTCAACAGCAGCAGGTTTGGTTTGGTTTTGGATATATCAGCAGTCATAACAAATCTGTTTGTAGAGTTAGTGAGGAAAGACAGGCAATGAAAAAATAAATGTAATAAATAAGTAAATTACATATATGCACCTATGTATGTGTGTGCCTGTGTGTGTGTGTACATCTGTGATAGATAGATTATAGATTAGATAGATAGTAGAGGTAAGCAAATCAGAGTGTGAAAGAGGAGGGAGTTTTTATTTCAAATGGAGTGGTCAGGGTAGGCTTCATGGAAGAGGTGAAAACTGAGTGAAGACTGAAAGGAGGTAAGGGAGTTGGCAGTTCAGTTACCTGGAGGCAGAGACAAAGGCTTTAAGGTAGGAGCTTCCTCTAGTGTTTGAGGATCAACAAAGAGACTCATGTAGCTGACATGGAATATCTGAGGGGGAAGCATGAAATTAGAAGGATAATGGGGGAAGTAGACAGATGGTGTAGGGCATTGTAGGTCTTTGTGGAGTCATGGGAGGGCTTTGAGTATGCTTTGACTTGATTTTAAAAGGATCACTGTGGCTGCTCTGTTGAGAATAGACTGGGAGCGGGGGGGTTGGGAGGAAGAACAGAAACAAGGAGGTAAATTAGGATGGGATTGTCAAGGCATGTGTAGTAGATAGAGAAGAGGACCAAGAACTGAGCCTGAGGCATTTTTCCCTAAGAGGTTGGGGAGAAGAGACAACAGCAAAGGAGACTGAAAGGAGTGACGGGTGAGACAGGAAAAGCCAAAGAGTGTGGTGTCGTAGGAGGCCCGGGAAGAAAGTGTGCGAGGAGGGGCAGGACTGACGAACAATGTTAAATGCTAGCGGTTCACCAGATCAAGTGAAATGAGGACTGAAAAGTAGCCATGGGTTTAGCATGAGAAGTTGATCTTGACAAAGGCCGTTTTTGTGGAGTGGTTGGGTTAAAGGCCTGACTGGAGTTAATTTGAGAATGCACAGGTTGGGGGTGATAAAGAAATGGGGTGGTGGTTTGAGCAGAAGTGAGGTCAAGAGTTTTTCTTCTTTTTTCTTAATGGGAAATCTGACACCGTCATTTGTATGGGTAAGGGAATGATCTAGTATGACAAAAATTGGTGATACAGGGAAGAGATGGGAAAGCTGCTGCATTGTTATGAGATCTTGTGTATAAGGGACACGAATAGTTCATTTATAGTGGGGATCAGCCAGCTGTGCCCTAGGGGCCCAGGTCCAGAAGCTAAGAATGGTTTTTAAAGTTTTATAGGGTTGTAAAAAAGAGCAAAGAAAAATATGAGAGACCATCGTGGCCTGCAGTGTTTAAAATATTTACCATTTGACTCTTTACAGAAATAGTTTATTACCCCTGATGATTTATGGTAATTTGGTGGAAGGTAGTGTGTTGGGCACAGATACTAGTTATATGGATAGATGTAGTGGTACGAGTCTATGGACTATGTTCTGATTGATTATATTTCTCCATTTGTATTATACATATCTGTTTTATAACTCAACAGATACAATAAGTTAAACATAATCTGAAATCAGCTTTTGGTAACCCTTACTTTTTTTGTGAAGGGTAACTTTCTTGTATTTCCTGATGACTTGGAGGAGGGAAGGAGAAGTTAACGATAGTTAGGTTCTTCACTTATAGCAGGGCCCCAGTTATTTCTTGGCTGGGTGCTGTCTCTTGTATGTTTGGCAAGTTGTGGAGACTTGAGTGTTGAGTATGATACCAACAGCTAAACTGGAATTCTGTTAGGTAAGTGTTTGAAGCTTCTGTTTTCATATGTATGCTTTTAGAGCAGTGGAACAAATATTAATTTCCTTTTTGTATTCTGTAATCCAGCAGTAACTTACTTAAAAAAATTTTTTTTGTACCTTATTTTTACAGAACTTTCTATGCTACTGGATTCACTTTGCACAATCTTAAAAGAGTTATCAGTTGACAGGCTATATGTGTATACAAGAAATATATGCTTGTTAGTTTATATAGTGCTAAGCTAACTGTGTATAAGTACATGTGTATAGAATACATAAAGGAAATGAGTATTGTAAAAATAGAGAAAATTTTCATCTCTTTCCAAGAAGAAAAAATTGACTTCTTTTTTTTGTTATTGAAAAATGCAGAACAGCTCACTATTGTTTAGGTTAATCAGTTGGTTGAAATGATTAAAGGTAATTGAACAAATTAATTCCAGTAATAATGTCCTAGTCAAGTTAATGTATATTTTACGTTTAGGTCATTGAATCGCAATTTAGATTAGGTATATCTTGAATGAGTCTTTATTAAAAATTTCTAATATGATACATGAAATTATCAGTTTATTAGTTATAATTGTTACTGAATTTAATGAATACCTGGATACAAATTGAAAAAAAAAAACATGCATATTAAAAAACTGAAAATGAATCTTAGCTTATAAAGTTATTTTCTTTTCTTGCTTTTAGTTACAATTTAGAAAGCAGTATATGGAATGTAGGAACTCTTTCAAGGGGGCCTCTCCAGAGATATGGACACTCTCTTGCTTTATATCAGGTATGGAGATTGATTAAATTTTACATAGTTATTTTTATGCATATGTGGGATTCATGAAGTTATCATTTCAATATTTTGAATCAAATATTTTTAATCAAAAAATATTTGAATGTATTTTGTGGTTTGTATTTAGGCCTTTCGGATCATATTTTTATGTGTTTTCTGCATATTTAAAAAGATCTGAAAAATACGGGAACAGTATAAAGAACAAAATAAAAACAACCCATGGTGCTACCACTCTTTCTTTTAATGCATATGCATGTTTTAAAACTAAAGTAAAAATTTAATTCTCTGTCTCCATTTGTGTATGTGTATGTATATGTGTGTGTATAAATAATATGTATGTGTTGTCTTTGTCTTGTTTTGCTTTTTAATTTTTAATTTTATTACATTTTGTTCTTTTTTGTAACAGCTTTATTGAGATATAATTCACATACTATGCAATTCTTTCACTTAAAGTGTACAATTAAGTATTCATTAGTATATTAAGAGCTGTGCAACCATCACCAAAATCCACTTTAGAAGATTTTTATCACCCTAAAAGGAAACCCTGTATACTTTAGCTGCCTATCATTCCCCCAACCCCCTCGTCCACAACCCTAAGCAGTCACTAATCTACCTTTTGTCTGTATGGATTTTATATTCTGGATATTTTGTATAGATGAAATCATACAATATATGGTCTTTTGTGACTGACTTCTTCCACTGAGCAAAATGTTTTCAAGGTTTATCCATGTTGTAGCATGTGTCAGTACTTCATTTCTTTTTATGGCTGAATAATATTCTGTTGGATGGATATATTACGTTTTGTTTATCCATTTATCAGATGATGGACATTTGGGTTGTTTTCACCTTTTAGCCATTATGAATTACGCTGCTATGAATATTCATATTGTAAAAGTTTTTGTGTGGACATGTTCTTATTTCTTTTGAGTATATACCTAGGAGTGGAATTGCTAGGTCAAATGGTAACTCTGCGTTTAACTTTTTTAGAAATTGCCAGAGTGTTTTTCAGTGTGGCTACACCGTTTTGCACTTTCACCCACATTGTTTGAGAGTTCTGTTCTTTTCACATCCACACCAACACTTGTTATTATCTGACTCTTTGATTATAGCCATCATAGTAGGTGTGAAGTGGTATCTCATTATGGTTTTCTTTTGCGTTTACCTAAGGATAATGATGTTAAGTATCTTTTCATGTGCTTCTTGGCCATTTGTATATCTTTGGAGAAATGTCTGTTCAGGTTCTTTGCCCATTTTTAGATTGGGTTATTTGTTGTTTTATTATTGAGTTTTAAGATATTTTGGGTATATTCTAGATATAAGTCCCTAATCAGATGTAGGATTTGCAAATGTTTTCTCTCATTCTGAGGATTTTAATTTCACTTACTTGATGATGTCCTTTAAAGCACAAAAGACAAAAGTTTTTCATTTTGATGAATTCCAGTATATTTATATTTTCCTTAGTTGCTTGTGCTTTTGTTGTCCTGTCTAAGAGTCTAAGAATTCATTGCCAAATTCAAGGTAAATGAAAATGTACCTCTATATTTTTTTAAATGGTTTCATATTTCATAGTTTTGGCTCTCATGTTTAGGTCTTTGATCCCTTTTGAGTTAATTTTTTTATATAGTGTGTGGTAAGAGTCCTCAGCCTCATTCTTTTGCTTATGACTATCCAGTTGTCCTAGCACTGTTTGTTGAAAAGACAAGTGTTTCCCTATTTGATGGTCTTGACTCTCTTATTGAAAATCAGTCAACCACAGATACATGGATTTATATCTGGACTTTCATTTATATTCCAAATATGTCTATCCTTATACTAATACCACTGTCTTGATTACTCTTGCTTTGTAGTAAGTTTTGAAATTGGGAAGTCTGAGTCCTCCAAATTTATTCTTTTTTAAGCGTGTTTGAATATTCTGGCTACCTTGAAATTATGTATGCATTTTAGAATCAGTTTGACATTTTCTGCCTAGAAGTCATCTGGGATTCTGATAGGAATTGGGTTGAATTTGTAGATCACTCTGGGGAGTATTATCATCTTACGAGTGTGAAGCCTTCCAACCCATGAACATGAACATGGGATGTCTTTTCATTTATTTATATCTTCTTTAATTTCTTTCTACAATGTTTTATCATTTTCCGAGCATAAGTTTTACACTTTAGTTAAATCTCCTTATAAGTATTTTATTCTTTTTGATGTTATGTAATTGGAATTGGTTTCTTAATTTCATTTTTGGATCGCTCATTGCAAGTGTACAGAAACACAATTGATTTTTGTATTTTGATCTTGTATCCTGCAACTTTGCCGAATTTGTTTATTAAGTCTAATTTTTTTGTGTGTGGATTTCTTAAGATTTTCTATATACATCATCATGCCACCTGTCAATAGAGGTATTTCTTTCTTTCCAATCCGGATGCCTTTTATTTTATTTTATTTTATTTTTTGCCTCATTGCTTTGGCTAGAGTTCCAGAATGATGTTGAATAGAAGCAGTGAAAGTAGATAGACATCCTTGTCTTGTTCTTTATCTTGAGGAAAAGCATCCAATCTTTCACCATTAAATATGATGTTAGCTGTGACTTTTTCTTGGATGACCTTTATCAGTTTGAGGAAGTTCCCTTCTATTCTCTGAAGAAATAAATAGTGATGATTTGTGTAATTTGTGTATCATTCATTTCAGTTTTGTGTGGTTACAATTATTTGCATGATTTATAAATACCGTGAAGACTTACCTAAGGTGTACCGCTTATAGCCGTAAGAAATAGTGATAAAAATGTACTGTGCACGATGCACAAATGTGATCTCCCTTTTTGGTGACAGAACTTGGTGAAAATAGTGAAAAAGTAAGAATAGCAGTACAAAGCAGTACAAATAGACAGAAACTTCCAGTATAACAACTAGGGACTCAGATCATTCAAAGATTGAAAAGATAGCTTTTGAGTAACGTTGATCAGCAACTCAGTCTGTTAGACTTTTCTGTTGTATGTGAGGAGTAAATTATTCTTGGTTGTAGAACTGCCTCATCCTTAAATTTTTAGCTCTTAAATAGCTTCTTATTTTGTTTTCTAAGCTCTCAACATTATTTCAGTGTTCTCTTCCTACAGATAATTAAAAATATGGATATTGACTATGTATTATACATGTTTTAAATAAAATATCTTAAAGTAACTTTTCATAAGCATGGATTTTTTTCTGTGTTGGTATGTAAAAGTATTAATTATCAATACTCGTGTGGTCTTTATTGACTTAACAAATAAGAATTATACCTTATGCATGTCATGAGCAGTTACTAAATTTAATGTTTAAAATTAGTTTTTATTCTGTAACTATTTTTTGTATTATAATATATGTGTTTTAACTTTCAGGAAAACATCTTTATGTATGGAGGCAGAATTGAAACAAGTGATGGCAATGTAACAGATGAATTATGGGTTTTCAACATACATAGTCAGTCATGGAGTACAAAAACTCCCACTGTTCTTGGACATGGTCAGCAGTATGCTGTGGAGGGACATTCAGCACATATTATGGAGTTGGATAGTAGAGATGTTGTCATGATCATAATATTTGGATATTCTGCAATATATGGTTATACCAGCAGCATACAAGAGTACCATATCTGTGAGTTACTTTAAAACTGTATTTAATTACATACTCTCTTCTTACTTGGTTGAGAATATTTTTATCTTAAATAAAACCCTCATATGAATTTTGTCAAAATGGTGAGTGATTTGAGATCAGAATTATAAGCCAGAAACTAATAAATTTTAATTTTTTTGATTATGTGTTAGATTGTGTCCTTTAATATTTAGGTTTGTCTTCATAGCCAAATTAGGGAAAACTTAGTCACATTTTCCAAGAATTGATAATATTTTAAATCTGAGAAATCCCAGTAGATGGCGCTGTTTCTTCATAGTTTACTTATGAACCAAAAGCTGAAACTAACCATATCTCTTTATTATGCATGCTGTGATTGCAGGATTTTTTGTTTTTCAGGGTCCTGTTTTTAATCTTATTGTTGTATCTTTATATCTATATGTATATATATACATACATATATACATATATATACACACATATATATATACACATACACTTTTTAAAGTAAGCTTCCTGAGGATAGTTTGTTGGCTTCTGTAACAGATGATTATCTGCTGTGTGAAGATAACTGGGGAAATCTATATATGATTTTCTGTATTATATTGTTAAGTATGCTTTGTTTTTCTGGTATCTTTTTTTTCTGTTTTAAAATTCTGGGTGACGTTCTCAAACAATTGTAGCCTTAATGTTGATTTTAGTTTTGTCTACAGATATATACCCTATGGTGGCTATTTAGGTTCAATAACATACTTCATTTTTGGTTATGAACTCAAGTTATTGCCTCTTGTGTATAGACAGCTATATACAACTGTATAGAGTTCGTGTGCAGCCTTAATGAGAAACTCGTTTGCAGACCACCATTAGCAGCAACAAGAGACTGCCTGGCACTCTGAGAAAGACCGCTTTCTAAATACTCCACTGTTTCCACTGTAGTCCTTTCAAGTAATGATTGTTTGTGCTCACATATGCCAGTACAGTTGGGCTGAAAGAGGGGTAGGTATCATCTTCACTCTTACTGCCATTTCCACACCATTCTCACTCCCTCCTACTCTAAATTACCCATCTTTGAATCTGGTGTCATCAGACTATACTGCCTATTATTCTACCTTTGTGCATTTTGTGCTCCTCTGTTCACTGTTTTATGCCTTAAAGAATTTAGATTCTGGCTCACTGTCACTCTTCCCCAGCATACGTCAGTCAAATATATTTCTGATTTCAGTATCCACATAAATGCTTCTTCTAATACCTGGCCTCTCAATTTCTTGATCTCTCTTCCAAAGATCTTGTTTTTATTTTATTTGAGTTACTCATTCCCATTGTCATACTCTCTCCTGTGTCATTACCTACCTGCAACAAGTCCCATAATTTCCATTTTAAATGGTTCACTCTTCAACTACTACCAATCTTTCTAGCTCGCTCTTTCTAGTACCCACACCCTGACAATTCTTTAATCTTCCTCGAGTTGCAATTTTGAAGGATCCTATGGGCAAAATACTGAACGACGAAGGAAGCATCAGAAGAAGGTAAGGAGTACACAGAGTCACTGTACCAAAAAGAATTGGTTGATGTTCAACCATTTCAGGAGGTAGCATATGATGAGAACTGATGGTATTGAAGGAAGAAGTCCAAGCTGCACTGAAGGCATTGGCAAAAAATAAGGCTTCAGGAATTGACAGAATATCAGTTGAGATGTTTCAGCAAACAGATGCAGCACTAGAGGTGCTTACTTGTCTGTACCAAGAAAGTTGGAAGACAGCTACCTGGCCAACTGACTGGAAGACATCCATATTTGTACCCATTCCAAAGAAAGGTGATCCAACAGAATGCAGAAATTGTCAAACAACATCATTAATATCACCCACAAGTAAAATTTTACTGAAGATCATTCAGAAATGGTTGTAGCAGTACATCGACAGGGAACTGTCAGAAATTCAGGCTGGATTCAGATGAGGATGTGGAACGAGGGTTATCATTGCTGATGTCAGATGGATCTTGGCTGAAAGCAGAGAATACCAGAAAGATGTTTACCTGTGTTTTATTGACTTTGCTAAGGTATTCAACTCTGTGGATCATAACAAATTACGGATAACATTATGAAGCGTGGGAATTCCAGAACACTTGATTGTGCTTGTGTGGAACCTGCACATAGACCAAGAGATAGTTGTTCGACCAGAATAAGGGGATACTGTGTGGTTTAAAGTCAGGAAGGGTGTGCCTCAGTTGTTTCCTTTCACCATACTTATTCAGTGTGTTTGCCGAGCAAATAATCTGAGAAGCTGGACTATATGAAGCAGAATGGAGCATCAGTATTGGATGGAGACTCATTAACTGTCTGAGCTATGCAGATGACACAGCCTTGCTTGCTGAAAGTAAAGAGGACTTGAAACACTAACTGATGAAGATTAAAGACCACAGCCTTCAGTATGGATTACACCTCAACATAAAGAAAACAAAAATCCTCACAATGGACTAATAAGCAACACTGTGATAAATGGAGAAAAGTTTGAAGTTGTCAGAATTTCATTTGACTTGGATCCACTATCAATGACCATGGAAGCAGCAGTCAAGAAATCAAATGATATATTGGGCAAATCTGCTGCAAAAGACCCCTTTAAAGTGTTGAAAAGCAGAGATGTCACTTTAAGGACTAAGGTGTGCTGACCCAAGCCATGGTATTTTCAATCACCTGATATGCATGAGAAAGCTGAACAATGAATAAGGAAGACTGAAGAAGAGTTGATGCATTCTGATTATGGTGTGGGCGAAGAATATTGAAGATACCATGGACTGCCAGAAGAACGAACAAATCTGTCTTGTAAGAAGTGCAGCTACAGTGCTTCTTAGAAGTGAAAATGGCAATACTTGTCTCACGTACTTTGAGCATGTTGTCAGAAGGGACCCGTCCCTGGAGAGGGACATCATGCTTGGTAAAGTAGAATGTCAGCAAAAAAGAGGAAGTCTCAACGAGACGGATCAACACAGTGGGTGCAAGAATGGGCTCAAATATATCAATGATCATGAGGATGGTGCAGTTCCAGACAGTGTTTCGTTCTGTTGTACATAGGGTCATTATGAGTCAGAACCTGACGGCAGCTGAGAACAGCAACAATGGTCAATAAGCAATGCTGCACTGAATACAGGCTGCTTACATATATTATTGTCGTAACAAATTCATGGAAAGCATTGAAGCAAATGTGGCTGAGTCATTCTAATTTCTCAGCAAAACTGGCCATCATTTATGTCCTTGAAATTACCTTTACTGCTGATTTTTATTTCTTCATACAACTTTGAATTATTATCTAGTGTCCTCACATTTCAAACTGGGGACTCCCTTTAGCATTTTCTTTGTGGCTGGTCTGATGATAATCAACTGTGTCAGCTTTTGTCTATCTGGAAATGTCATAATTTCATCCTTAGTTTCAAAGGACAGTATGTGATTCTTGAATGACCGTTGGAATATATTGTCCCATTGCTTTCTGGCCTCCATGGTTTCTGAGAAGAAATCAACACTTAATCTTACTGGAGCTCCGTTGTATGTGAAGGATCGCTGTTTCTACTTTTAAAATTCTCTATATTTGTTTATTGATAGTTTGACTGTAATGTGTTGCTGTGTGGATCTCCTTAGATTTATCCTACTTGGAGTCCATTGAACTTCTTGTATGTGCAATTTCAGATCTTTTGTCTAATTTGGAAAGTTTTTGACCATTATTTTTTTTTTAATTATTCTAATGTCTGGTCTTCCTAAAAGATGGTTTTTGTGAGCTTATTTTGTTCCTTTGAAAAGGCCATTCTTCCCTGTTTCTCTGTACGTCTTCTAAATTTTTTGTTGAAAATGGGACATTTGAATTCATATGATGTGATAGTTCTAGAACTCAGGTTCTCCCCCTTCCTCAGGGTTTGCTAGGTCTCTTTCTTTTCCTTTCTCCTTTCTTCTCTTATTGTTGAAGGCTGTGATAGTCCATTAGCTTGGTGACTTTTCCAAACCATTTTTGCAGAAACAAACTGAAGAAAACCATTGGAAAACAACAACAACAAAAACAACCTCTTGCAGTCTTTGTAGATTGGCTGTGTGCTGGGGCGATCCTTAACCAGGCTTACATTGAGCTGAAAGACCCACCTAGGAGAAAGCTTAGGATTCAGGTCTTTCTGTGCATGTGTGTGGCTCTCCTAATTACACATATTTGGGTGCCTTTAGATACCCAATTACCCAAGGAAATTTGCTCCCTAAGGTTTTGGCCCTGATATCCCTATCACTCTCTTTGGCCTTAGGTGGCTGCGATCTCCTCAGTTCACAGAATTTCAGTTATAGTTTTGGCAAATTTTTAAGTAATTTTTAGAGCTTTTCTTCTGGTTTCTTTTATAACCAATATTATTTCTAAATAAATTAATCTACAGGGTATTTTGGGTTGATTTTTGTCTTGTTAATTACATTACTTATTAGATATACTTATGAATGTAGTGTAAGATACAGAGGCAGAATACATGATTTATGCCTTTTACAGCAATAATACATGGATTATGAACACTTTTAAATTGTGTGAATATTTCAGTACAAAGTAAACCTGCCACCTTATTGTAAAATCTGATTTTATTAGCAAAATCAACTTATTACTTAATTTACTCCTAATTCATTTTGAATTTGCTGCTTAAATGTTGAAAATATGAGGTGTCAAGAATAGTCTATTAGTACTTTCACTTCAAAAAGTATTTATGAAGAAAATAGTACAAAGCAATGGGTAAATACAGTAAAAGCAATGGGTAAATACAGTAACTCCCAGGGTTACGAATGTCTGGCTTAAAGACAACTCCTACTTGCCCTTTAAAGTTATGTGAATTTGCCCTCCTTTTGAAGTGTTTGAACCCCTCCTCATGACAGATTCTTCATCACAATCACCTTTACTTGCTGCACATGCAGCTTTTAAATCATTGAAAAGGCTTCCAGCTTTTCTTGAACTTAAGTAAGGCTAAATAAGAACTGTATGCACCTGTTCCAACTTACCTTCAAATTCTTAAAGACATAGAAACGGATCTTGTTCGTAACCCGGGCATTGCCCGTATACTTTAAAGATATTGTCAGTATAGTTAAGTTCACTACCTCAGAAAAGTATACTTCAGGGAATGATACTTTGTTACAAGGAGTTGCTTTGAACATAAGTAATGGGATCATTTATCATCTTAGTTTATAAAGTGAGTGCTTATTTTTACAGAGAGAATTTACTTTTTGTTTCTCTTCTTAGTGGGAACTAGTATAGTGTAATGTCATAAGTTTAGGCCCTTTTTTCTGACTGATTTTAATGGCATCAGATACCCAAATGTTCGTCGGACTTGCTTTGAGTATCCTTACAAGTTTAAAGGTTCTAGAAAACTAAGAAGATAAATGTGTTTGTATTAAAGGTGGATTATCTCTTTATTCATCATTGTGATAAAGGTAAAAGAAAGCTGAAACTGTATCAGGGCAATTCATGAAAATGGGAAATTTTATTATGTAAAACTTGACTCTGAAGTATACTCTGATTAAGTGACATGGTCACCATTAGGTAGCAATTTATATAAGGAGACAAAAAAACCTCTTAGCTAACACATAACAAAATGACCATTTATTCAGCTGTTACCAGTATTTTAAATGGTTGTGAAGTATTACTGGTTCTGTGCTAAGTGCTGTGAGTCGTCTTTGAGATTTTTGTTAATCTGATTTAGAACAAAGGCGGAGCCCTGGTGGCGTAGTGACTAAGCACTCCACTGCTAACCGAAAAGTCAGTGGTTTGAACCCACCAGGTGCTTCATGGGAGAAACCTGTGGCAATCTGCTTCTGTAAAGATTATAGCCTTGGAAACCCTCTGGGGCAGTTCTACCCTGCCCTGTAGGGTTGCTGTGAGTTGGAATCAACTCAATGGCAATGGGTTTGGTTTTTTCGGTTTGACCATTAAACATTAATGTTTAAAAAATACCTAAGATACGAGATCATTTTTTAACTGTTGAGACTATAGTTAAAAGTCTATAACTGTTGTCATCTCTATTCAATGAGACAAAAATTTTAGAGTATCAGTTGAGCTAAAGGGTACCTCGAAACATTGACTTTGTAACTTATATGAACATAGTTTTGGTTTCACTTGGTGCTAGACATATGCAGTAATACATATCAGTAAATGATACGTCAGGTATTTTTCCTTACCTTTGAAGAGCTTATTTCTAGCAGGAAAGACAGACAATAAACGTAAGTGTGAATACTATATGATGCGTTATAAGAAAAGTTTAATAAAAATAGAGGAAATAGGGGAACTGAGAATGCTGAGAGTGAGAGGTGGTTACAGTTTAAAATCGGAAGGCCAGCACAGGCTTCAATGTGAAGATGAGTTCTGAGTAAAAAATGGAAGAAAGCGAGTGAGTTTGCTATGCGGCTATCTGGGGAAGAAGAACAGCTAGTGTAAAGGCCAAAAGGCAAGAACATGCAAAGCATGTTTAAGGAATAGTAAGGAATCTGGAAGGAGCCCTGGTGATCCAGTAGGTAAGTGCTCAGCTGCAAACTGAACGGTCAGCAGTTCAAACCCACCAGTCGCTCCATGGGAGAAAGATGTGGCAATCTGCTTCTATAAAGAGTACAGCCTTGCGAACTGTATGGGGCAGTTCTTTTCTGTCCTGTAGGGTTGCTATGAGTCAGAATCAACTTGACAGCAGTGGGTTTGGTTTCTTTGGGTTAAGGGGTCTGGAGAAGAGTAATAAGTGTGAGAATAAAAATTAAGAGATGAGATCAGATAAGTAGTAAGGAGCCACGTCATGTGAGGCGTTATAGGTCATTGTATGGCTTTTGCCTTTTGCTTTGGGTGAAATGAAAAGACATTGCAAGATTTTGAGCAGAGCAATGACATGATTTTTAAATTAACCATTTTGGCTACTGTGTTGAAAATAAACTCTAGGGAAGCCAGTTAGGAAGTACAGTAATCAGGCTTAAAGAATGGTAGTAGCATTGGAGATGATAAGAATTAGTGAAATTATTTTATATGTTTCGAAGGTAGAGCCTATAGCATTTGCTGAGAGTTTAGATGTGGAGCTTCAGAAAAAGAGAGGAGTTAGGGGTGATTATAGGTTTTTGGCCTGAGCAACTAGAAAGATGAAATTGCCATCAACTGACATGCAGAAGATTCTTAAGCAGGTTTGAAGTGAAGGTGGGTTGAAGATCAAGAGTTCAGTTTAGACATGTTATATGTGAGATTTCCATTAGACACCAACATGAAAATGTCAAGTAGGCAGTTGGATATATGAGTCTGGAGTTCTAGAGAGAGATCTGGGCTGGAGACAAATTTGAGATTTCTTTGACTATACGTGGTGATTTAAAGCCACCAGACCGGATGGAGTCAGTAAGCGAATGGGTGTAGATAAAGAAAAGAGGAAAAGGATTGAGTTCTAGGATGTTCCAATGATAGAGAAGAAGGGGGTGATGAAGAATGTGGAAGCCAAGTGAAGAAAGACTATAAAGCAGAAGTGTTCAACTGTGCCAGATGTTGCTGCTGGATCAAGTACAATGAGCACTAAGGATTGACCGTTGGATTTAGTGCTCTGTAGGTTATTGGTGATGTTGGCGAACACAATTTCTATATAGTGGTGGGATGAAAGCCTGACTGGATTAGATTTAAGAGGAAGTGGGAGGCAAGGAATTGGAAACAATGGGTAGAGCCAGCTCTTTCAGAAATGTTGCTTGCGAAGCCGAGCAAAGAAATTGGGTAGCAGTTGGTAGGAAATGTGGAATCCTTCATAGCTTGGGTTTTCACAGAAGCAGACCATGAGACCAGGCTTCAAGTGAAAGAATTTTATTTGGGAAATTACAAATAATTTCTACTCTTAGGTGAATTGATAAGTGATACACACATGATAAGGCAGCCATGATGGAACATTAGGAGATCAAGCATTCCAAAAAAAAAACGGAAAGATCCTGCATAGCTTTTATGGTCTAGTCTTGGAACTCAGATAGCCTCACTTCTTCTGTGCTCTTATTGGTTGAAGCAGTAAGAAGCCTGCCCAGATTTAAGGGGAGGAGGTCATAGACTCCACCTCTTGGTGGGAGGAGTTTAAAAGAATTTGGGCTACATTTTAAAACTGTCCCAATATCTAATAATAATACAAATTAGTTCCATTTCTAGGAATCTATCTTGAAGATACATCTCCAGAAATAAAAAAATACGTATACACAGGTAATTCATTGAAATATCACTTGGAAATCACTTCAAAGCCCAAATATAAGAGATTGATGAGTAAACTCTGGTACTGCCAAATCGTGGAGCACTATGCAACTGTAAAAAAAAGAATGAAGATCTCTTTGAAGTCATATGACGTGATTTCCAGGATATATTAAGTGACATAGTAAAATACAAAATAGTGTTTATAGTATACTACTGTTTGTGTAAGAAAGTAAGGGAAATAAGAAAATATACTCATGTCTGCTTATCTGAGCAAAAAGGAATGCAGGAAGGATAAACCAGAAAACAATGATGTTGGTTACTTATAAAGGAGTGGAAAGGGCAGGGGATGGAGGTATATTTCCTTGCATTTACCTACTTTTAAATAGTTTTTTGAACAGCTTCGCTTTTAGAAGCATATTGATAGTTTACATATTTTAAAAAATTAATAGGGAAAGAAAGAAGGTAAAAAAAAAAAAGACCTAAACTTCTAAAACAACATAAACTGAAACAAATGAACCCAACCGTGTTTCAAATAAATAACATAACCACACTGAATGGGGGATAAAAGAACTAATCCAAGTGACTCTTGAGCACTATTTTTGACTATGTACACTTAATCTAGGTGTGATTGGGTGAGGAAATGCAAACGGATCTTTTAAGTTCATTTTTCTGAAGGTATTATTTTAGGCGTGGATCCTATGGGGAAAATGTTAAACGATACAGGAAGCATCAAAAGAAGATGGAAGGAATACATAGAGTCATATACCAAAAAGAATTGGTTGACACTCAACCATTTCAAGAGGTAACATATGATATGATTAGGAACCGATGGTACTGAAGGAAGAAGTCCAAGCTGCACTGAAGACATTAGCGAAAAACAAGGCTCCAGGAATTGACGGAATACCAATTGAGATGTTTCAACAAACGGATGCAGCACTGGAAGTGCTCACTCGTCTATGCCAAGAAATTTGGAAGACAGCTACCTGGCCAACCAACTGGAAAAGATCCATATTTATGCCTATTCCCCAAAAAGGTGATCCAACTGAATGCAGAAATTATTGAACAATATCATTAATATCACATACAAGTAAAATTTTGCTGAAGATCGTTCAAAAGCAGCTGTAGCAGTGTATCGACAGGGAACTGCCAGAAATTCAAGCTGGATTCAGAAGAGGACACAGAACCAGTGATATCATTGCTGATGTCAGATGGATCCTAGCTGAAAGCAGAGAATACCAGAAAGATATTTACCTGTGTTTTATTGACTATGCAAAGGCATTTGACTGTGTGGATCATAACAAATTATGGATAACATTGAGAAGAATGGGAATTCCAGAACACTTGGTTGTGCTCATGAGGAACCTCTACCTAGATAAAGAGACAGAACAAGGGGTTACTGCGTGGTTTAAAGTCAGGAAAGGTGTGCATCAGGGTTGTATCCTTTCACCATACTTATTCAGTCTTTATGCTGAGCAGATAATCCGAGAAGCTGGACTATATGAAAAAGAACAGGGCATCAGGATTGGAGAAAGACTCGTTAACAACCTGCATTATGCAGAAGACACAACCTTGCTTGCTGAAAGTGAAGACGACTTGAAGCACTTACTGGTGAAGATCAAAGACCACAGCCTTCAGTATGGATTACACCTCAACATAAAGAAAACAAGAATCCTCACAACTGGACCAATAAGCAGCATAGTGATAAACAGAGAAAAGATTGAAGTTGTCAAGGATTTCATTTTACTTGGATCCACAATCAACACCCATGGAAGCAGCAGTCAGGAAATCAAAAGATGCATTGCATTGGGCAAATCTGCTGCAAAAGACCTCTTTAAAGTGTTGAGAAGCAAAAATGTCAGCTTGAAGACGAAGGTGCGTCTGACCCAAGCCATGGTATTGTCAGTTGCATCATATGCATGTGAAAGCTGAACAAAGAATAAGGAAGACCGAAGAAGACTTGACACCTTTGAATTGTGGCATTGGCGAAGAATATTCAATATACTATGGACTGCCAAAAGAACGAACAAATCTGTCTTGAAGAAGTACAACCAAAATGCTGCTTGGAAGTAAGGATGGCAAGACTATATCTTACATCTTTTGGACATGTTGTCAGGAGGGGTCAGTCCCTGGAGAAGGACATCATGCTTGGTAAAGTACAAGGTCAATGAAAAAGAGGAAGACCCTCAACGAGATGGATTGACATCGTGGCTGCAACAATGGGCTCAAGCATAACGATTGTGAGCATGGCGCAGGACTGGGCAGTGTTTCGTTCTGTAGTACATAGGGTCACTATGAGTCGGAACCGACTTGATGACACCTAACAACAACATTTTAGGTGTATTTAGTTGAAAAAATTGGTACATGTGTTGATGTTGTTGGGAATCAGTGTTCGTGATGTGAATGGTGGGAGATAGAAATATGAAATGGAGAAGGCAAGGAAGAATCTGTACAGATGGATTGGAATTAGATGTATCAGTATGGGCTTACAATTAGATAGACAGATGACAGACATAAGTATCCATGTCTTAGAAGCTAAGATACTCCAGCAGTAGTGACCACACCTAGAACCCATATTCCAGATCTGGTTTCTAATATTCCCTATGAAAAGGAATGAGGGCTCCTTGGAAAAATGGCTGAATACCCAAAAGACTTGAAAGCAGGGACTCAAACAGATACTTGTATACTGGTGTTAATTGCAGCATTATTCACAATAGCCAAAAGTGGAAACAACCCCAGTGTCCATCAGCAGATGGATAATCAATATGTAATATAGCCATACAATGGAATATTATTCAGCCGTAAAGAGAAATATACACTAAAGTATTTAGGAGTAAATGGGAACAATCTGTACAATTCAGTGGGTCAGAAAAAAATGTGTGTGTGTGCGTGTATGTGTGTATGGAGGGGAAGTAATGATAAAACAATGGGACAGAATATTAATAATTGGTGAATCTCAGTGAAGGGTAAAGGGGAGTTCTTTGAATATTCTTGTGACTTGTTTGTCCCTTTGAAATTATTTTGAAATGCTAAAAATAGTAACCTTAGAGGAAGTAGATGTATGTTTTTTCATATCTGGTAATATAGAAAATACCTTTGAACTGAAGATTGTAAGAATTCCTGTGACCTGCTGTGACAGTGAAGGAAATATCAACTTGTCCTTTTGCTGTACTTAGAATGATGGCTTTTAGGGAATCTGTAAATCTCACAGGGGAATTATGTGGCTGGTTTTACTAACTTGGACCATAAAGCTTTTCTGGGTTAGTCCTGAGGGAAATTTATTTCACTGTAGGTTAGCAATACCTCATAAACTTTCTAAGAATCTCAATGTGAGTCTCAAGGTGAGGATAATATTAATGTTTAGCTTTAGTGTTTTCATGGCTTTAGAATTTGGAGGGTGTAGGTGGGAAGTCATTACTAATGTGTCATTTTATGTTAACTTTTTTCTTTTGATTTAAAAACCATTAGATATGATGTTTTTTAGAAAGGCATTTTTTTTTTCTCCGTTAAGTGTGATGATACTTTATGTGGCTTTCTCTTCAGCTCTTAACATTACATGTTTTTAAAAATTCTTTGGTGAATTTCAAGTGTAAATTAGATATTACTTTTTAGAAAACTGCTTCTGAAAATACAGATCTATCAAACAGATGTATTAGGTAGTGGGGATTATGATTTTTTAATAGAAGAAATCTTCCCCTTAAAGATAATTCCGTCCTTAGGATTTTTTTTAAATAGAAAAAGATTCCCTTTAAAAATAATTCCACCATGTTGTTTTGTGCTGTCCTGTCCATTCCGAATCACAGTGACCCTATATGATAGAGTAGAACTGCCTCATAGGGTTTCCTAGGCTGTAATCTTTATGGGAGCACAGATTGCCACGTCTTTTCTCCAGTGGAGCTGATGATGGGTTCAAACAACTGACCTTTTGGCGCTCAACCATTGCATCACCAGGGCCCCTTACAACTCAAACATAGAAATAACGAAAAGCAAATTTTCATTTTGCTGAAATAAAGCTTGGCATTTGCTGTCAGATTCATTTGTGTAGCACTTTTCAGGACTAATTAGGTAAAGTGATACAGTTTCAACATAACAGGTAAAATAACATTTTTATAAATTACTAGGTCTGTGACAAAAGCTGCTAAGATTGTCTACATTTTTATATTTACTAAATGTTTCAGAAAATATCAAAATAGAGAGATTAGTTTTGGTTAGTAAATTATTAAGCCATGTGCTTTTAAAATCTTTCTAAGCTACATAAATATCATGCATATATTTGAAATCATTCCTTGTCTATATTTAAAAAGTTTCAGTTGATGCGCATTCAGGATTTATAACATCCTGTTCATTTTGTCTCTGCTCAACATTCTTTCACTGATGGTGATCTCAGTCCCTTACAAGACAGCTGTTCTATTATTTTGTATATTTAAAAAATTTTATTTATATTGAGAAGAAATATACACTGCCTGTAATTTGTACTTACAGTCTGGTCTGTTTAAGCTTTCTTACTCTAAACGAGGTCAGTTTTGGTAATCTGTATTTCCCTAGGATATTATAGCTTATATCTAGGTTTCCAAATTTATTTACATATTTTTGTTGTTGTTAGTTGCCCTTAGGTCAACTCCAACTTGTGACGATCTTATGTACAACAGAACAAAACGTTGTTTGAGCTCATTCTTGTGGTTATGGTATCAATCCATCTCATCGAGGGTTTCCCTTGTTTTCGCTGACCCACTGCTTTACAAAAAAATGTTCTTTTCTTGGTCTTTCCCAATGAGGTGTCCAGAGCAAGCAAGGTGAAGTCTTGCCATCATTGTTTTTAAGAAGGATTCGTGTTATATTTCTTCTAAGACTCATTTGTTCGTTCTTTTGGCAGTCCACAGCGTATTCAGCATTCTTTGCCAAAAGCACAGTTCAAATGCATCAATTCTTTTTCTGTCTTCTTTCTTAATTGTCCAGCTTTTGCATGCATATGAAGTGACTGAAAAGACCATGGCCTGGGTTAAGTGTACCTTAGAATTCCTTCTTTTATCATTTCATTTCTGTTTGAGGAAATTCCTTTTGCCATTCTTTAATGGTAGGCTTACAGATGCCATTTTATTTTAGTTTTACCTCATCTGAGAGTCTTTTCTCCCCTTCATTCCTGAAGGATGGTGTCACTGGATATAGAATTGGTGTCTGGTAGTTCTTTTCTTTCAGCACTTGAAAAATGTTGTGCTACTTCCTTTGGGCCTCCATGGTTTCAGATGAGAAATCTACTGTTACTCGAATTAGTGTTCTTCTGTGGGTAATGTGTCATTTGTCTCTAACTGCTTTCAAGGTTTTCTTGGCTTAATCTTAATGGAAGCAGATTACCAGGCCTTTTCTTCGGCAGTACTGCTCGGTGGGTTCAAACTACCCATTTTTAAGTTAGCAGTGTTGGGGGTTGGGAAATGCTGGGCCTGAGTAGACTTTTTCTATTAGATTGGGGTAGGGGTGCCATAAAATGCACGCTGCTATGTTATTCCCAGTTCTGGGGTCCCTAACTGTCTGCTTTCCTCTTTTACACCTTTCAGAATCCTTTGGTTATCTCGCATTATTTCTAGGGTCTATGGTTGTTCTTAACAGGTGGGAACAGAGAGAGATGAGCCTATACCATCTTGTGCCACTTAGTAACTTTTACAATTTTGATGAGTGTGTTATTTAACTTGTCCAACTCTAAATTTCCTCAAAAGTAAAGAGAAGACAGAAATAGTACATATCTCAAAGAGTTATTATTAAGTTTAAATGAATTAATAAGGTAGTTCCTGAGATATAGTGTATGGTGTATTAGATAATGACTCTGATGATAATTACAAGGTTGTTTATTTCATCGTTTTTAATGGCAAATAAAAACCCAAATGAGTAACAATGTAGAGTTATTTAAATGTTATATATCATAAGTACAACTGAATGTAGCTGTTAAAAAGTAATAAATGGAACATGGAAGGATGCCCCAAATGTTTTAAGTGAAAAAATAGTTGCAAAACAGTATGATTCTTTTTTTTTGTACGTGTATATATATATACATGTAGGTCATGTAAGGTGCTTCATATACGCATAATAAAATAGTTGGAAATATGGTTCGAAAATAATCTTTACCTCTAGTTAGTGTGCTGGAGAAGGTGACTTTCACTTTTTACATTATACACCACTTATTGTTTTAATATTTTTTGGTAAGGAGCATTTTTATCTTTATTAAAGGGAGAATGAATACAGATATGAAAGACCTTTATATATGCATAAATGTACATGTATTGCTTTAACAAGAGGTTAAAGAATATTAATCATACTATTTTTGATAAGGTAATATTTACTTCATTCAATGGGAATTAGTACCAAAATGTAATACCTGTTAGTTACATGGGTACTACAAAGTTTCTTCTCATATCTTTAGTTTTCTCAAAGTACAGTTGGCTTTAATCATTCCTTTTTGACACTTCTATATTTTATGACTATTGAATAATTAGAAATCTGTAACAACATAATTCATATTGTGTAAATTTAAAGAGTTTTTAAGGGTCATCTTCGTTTTCTACTATTTGATTTGTATATTTTCCGTATGTTGTCTAGGATGCCAAAGTTTAGGTGACCAGTTAGAGGAAAGGCAGGTGGTGTGATATGGGTGCATGTTTAAAGACTAATGATAAGTTTTCACAACATTGCACTTCATAATCTAAATTTTATAAGGACAAGAAGCTGTGTGTTTTTCTTATGCATATTCTTAAAAGCATGCTTTGCGTATAGTTAGTGCTTGTGTCAGCAAATCTGCAGTAGGAAATAAGAATATTTTCTACATATACAAAGCGGAATGGGATTTAATACAGGGAATTAATTGCATAAGGTAATAATAAAAAATAAAGTTAGAAGGGCTGGAGATACCAAAGGGAGTGGATCGCTCAGAACTCTGAATCTACTATACACTCAGGCTAGAGCCTATGAGCCCACATTTGCCATTGAACTACTGAAGGTGCCACTGGGCAGAAGCCACCTCTGCTACAGTTGCTAGAAAACTACACCGGCCGTTACCTGCCTGCTCCTGCTGCTAGAGCCAAAAGCAGAACGTCTCTCTTCCTCTTGCCTTCTGACCTCTAACATATCCCATTGGTGGAAGCTAACAGCAACCCAACTGTAAGGAAGGCTTGGAAATTTAATTTTTAGGTTTTCATCCTCAGCACAAAGAACTGTCTAGAAGTCAAAATGGGTCTAAGAACTAAGAGATGAAGGACAAGTAGAGTGTTAAATTTTTTTTTCAATGTATGAATTAATCTAAGTTTGTTAATGGCAAGGATCATGTGTTTTTTATGTTTGTAATATCAGTGACTAACTCAGCCTATCACATAGTAGGATCTCATAAAATATTAAGCCTTTCTTCAGGTGATTTATAAATATAGCAGTGTGTGTGAGAGTAAAGTTTTCCTTTTGCTCCCCAAATTTAGTATTTTCAGTATTTCAGAGTCTAAGTTCATTTTAGAAACACCAGTTTTATTGAACTTTAATCCGAGTACCTAACATAGTACTTGGCATATTTTTAATAAGTGTTTCTTGATTAAATGAATATTAGTATACTGTATTTAGTCATAAAAATGTGGTATTGGAATTAACTTGGTAGTTTTGGTGATAGATTAGTTATGTTTCTTAATATTACTACAAGTTCATGATTTATCTTCTTTCTCTTACAGCGTCTAACACTTGGCTTGTTCCAGAAACTAAAGGAGCTATTGTACAAGGTGGATATGGCCATACTAGTGTCTATGATGAAATAATGAAGTCCATTTATGTTCATGGAGGCTATAAAGCATTACCGGGCAATAAATATGGCTTGGTAGATGATCTTTATAAGTATGAAGTTAACACTAAGACTTGGTGAGTAAATTGGGCAGAAGCATGATAAGGAGGAAATTTGACATTAGCTATATCTTATATTTGTATAATAGTAGTAATTATTAAATACTTTCAGGGAGAAATTCTTGAACTCTCTAATCATTGTTTCCACTAATGCCATACTATTGTGTAACAAAGGCACAAAATAATAAATTTTCTATGTTGCCACCATTACTGTAAATGATTGACTTTAAAATAGTTTCTGATCACGTAGAAGTATTTATTCTGTATACATTACTTATATGTGCTGATATTATGTTCATTTCAGGTGAATTGTTTAGTTCGGTGGGATGACTTTGAGCTTTGGTATTATCTGTCTGGGGATTTGTTCTTTGCACTCATATTTTATTGTCATTTGTAGATTAAACAAGTATTTCTTCGCTCTCAGCACCTAACTTCATGTGAAATACAGCGCTTGGTTGCATTTAAGTAGATTTTCCTTTTTTACTGTTATAAACAGTGCTACACTGTACATCTTGTACTGGTCTTCTCATGCACTTGTGCAGGAGTGTTCTAGGGTATGTCCTTAGAAGTGAAATTGCTATGTCTGAAGTTATTCATTCACATCTTTAACTTCACTGCATGTTGCCTAATTGCTCTTCAGGTAACTTGTTGCAATGTATATTTCTGCCAGCAGGGTATGAGTGCCCTGTTTGGTCATATTCTCACCAACAGTTGATAATTGTGAGAATTTTTACTTTCTGCCAATGTAATGGGTGTGAATGGTATTTTACTGAGATTTTCATGTGCATTTACCTGTTTACTGCTGTGAGTAAGCTCCTTTTAACATGTTCATTTGACATTTGTGTTTCCTGTTCAGTGAATTGACTATTCGTATCCATAATGTTCTCTTTATGTTTGATGTGGTATTCATAATTTCTTTGTTTATTGATTTTTCTGGGTATGTAAGTTTTAAAATAGAATTTATGTTGTACTCATTTCCCTCTATAAAAGCTGGGAAATGACTCCTTTGTTATTTTAAGACACTATGAATTCTTTTACACTGCTAGCATGAAGTCAATTTAAATATTTAAATGAAAAATTTCCACCAAATCTTGATTTACTCTGCTCCCTTCACTTTCACACATATATGCTAACTTAAAAAAATAATAATAAAGTTGGAATTAAAAAAAATTAAGACTTTTCCTTTGGGTGATTTTGTTAAGTCTCTTTATTTCCTGTTAGTCTAATAAAAATGTGGTATTATTCTTTATATTTTTTTAAATACTAAAATAGATTAATTACATTTTTCTTTTGTATCATTTATATGTTGCATTTTATTTCCCATTTTAATCTTTCTAACTTACTGTCTTTGACTTTTTGCAAGAGGACTTGTGATTTAGTGATTAAGGCACTGTGTATCTGCTTAACATATTTTACCGACATTTTAGATTGTATTATGTCACTAAGGAAGAATAACTGCTTCTGCATGAAGGAAGTGGCATACTTCACAGTAGTAATAATGAGTATAGAAATGCTCAGGGAAGAATCTTAATAGAGAACAGAACTGAGTATTATTACAATAAAATGAAAGTGAGAGATTTAGTTGTTGCTTATCACTTGTGTGAAGTTTGCTCAGTTTGAACATGCTTCTTTATCTGAAAACTTTCTGTAGCAAACTTTTGAATAGAAGAATATGATTATCAATCTTGACAATTTTAGATTATGCAAAAAAGATATTGGATACTTGTTCCTTAGGAGAATTTAATAAAATCATTTGTGAATTTTTTGAGAACCTCATTAGAAATATGTTATAGATATATACAATGCTTTAATATTTTAATGGGTCCTGAATTGTTTTAAAAGATTAATAAAATCATCAGGGAGCACTAAAATGAGTATTTTCTATTCTTGAAGTTTTATAGCAGTCTTACAGTTTTGATGCTTTTTTTTGGCAAGTTTGTTATTACATATGGATTATACTATGTGTCAGGTTTATTTGTCAAATTTGATTCAATTTACAAATGTCACTATTATGTGTTAACTCTACAGACTGATCTTTAATTTTTATTACCTCAGAACTGTTTCTATTTTTTAGTAGATAGGGTTTGATAGGGCCATTTTGTTGAGATATTAAGAAATGTTTTTAGAGGAATTCTTATTTTTCATAGGTGAAACACATTATTTTGAAATGATACTTACACCAAGAAAAATTAGGAATTACATTTGTTTACAGCATCACAGAACTATCAAGGCAGTGAGAATTTGCAGATCAAGATTTAGGAGAGGATGAATGTCAAAGGAGATGAGTTTGGTGTATTTTGTGCAACTTTTCTCATTGAGATAATTTCCAGTTCTGAAAACTGAGAAGTAAGCAGAACTTTTGCTGGGTTCAATATTGAGGACCAGAATTGGATTTCCAGGTGTGTCAAGGAAGAGGGTCCATGGTAAAAACTTACAGATTTTGTCTGGTCCCTGAAGTTCTAAACTCTGCTAGTGGATATGAGCCCATTTTTGAATCATTACAATCTCTCGTTGAATTATGATGAACTGCCCATAGCCTGACAAACTGGCAGAAGCAAAAGTAAATCATCTTGAGGAAGATAATGTCCAGATCTTTAAATTATTTCTTTAAGATGTCATATAAAATATTTGGCCCCAAATAAAAAATAACCAGGCTTAGAAAAAGATGAGACCAAAAAAAAAAAAAAAGTTACTAGAAACATACCTATAGGATAATTGTGTTTGCAGATACCCATAGCCGTTGAGTAGATTCCAGCTCATAGTGACCCTGTAAGACAGAGTAGAACTGCCCCATAGGGTTTTCAAGGCTGTAATCTTTATGGAAGCAATCTGACACATCTTTCTCCTGTGGAGCAGCTGGTGGGTTCGAACTGCCAATCTTTTGGTTAGCAGCCGGGCGCTTAACCACTGTGCCACTAGTACTCCTCTGTTTTTAGATGCAAACTTTAAAATAATAATGACTTTATGTTTAAGGAGTTAAAATATCAACAGAGATATGGGAATTCTTACTGAAGAATGAAATAGAAATTCTAGAACTGAAAAATAGATTAACTGAATTATGATATCATGAATTTGTTTAACAGCAGATTAGACACAGCTGAAGAGGGAATTAATGAAATGGAAGATACGTCAGAAGGAAATATTCAGACTGAAGTGAAGAAAGACAAAAGGATGAAAAATAAAAGAGGGAAAGATAGAGGGGGCATGTGGAAATGATATGACATGCGTGTAATTAGAGTCTTAGAAAGAGAGAAGTGAGAGAACAATTTAGCCCACTATTTGAAGAGGTATTAATTGAGAAGTTTTCAAAAGTGACAAAAGACATCAGGTCACAAATTAAGAAGTTCCGTGACCACCAAGAAGGATATGTACAAGGAAACTCACACTTAGGAATATCATACTAAAGCTTCCAAAAACCAAAACATAAAGAGAAAATTGTAAAAGCAATCTGGGGTGGGGGTGGGGGAGAGGCATATTTCTTTTAAGGGGGCAATAGTAAGACTGGCAAGTGATTTCTAAACTGAAAAAATGGAATACAGAAGACATGATGTCTTTAAATGGCTAACAGAAAAATAATCGGCAGCCTAAAATTTTACGCTGAGTGAAATATCATTCAAAAATGAGAGCAAAATAAAGACATTTCAGAAGAACAAAAACTGAGGAGTTGACAACATTAGACCATCAATGAAGGGTATATTATTGAGGTAGAATAAAAATGATCTGAGTTACTGGTATGCATGTACAGCAGTGAGAGGGGTAAATTAAATAATCGTTGATGATAGAAAGATGTAATAGTATAGTAGTGATATAACAGAGGCTTAAATATGTACAAAATTGAAATGCATGGCAATAACAGCACATAATTCGTCAAAGAAATTTTACTGAAAGTTAGAAAATATTTTGTACTGAATGATAATGATAGATCAAAATATGTGTGATGCGGCTAAGAGGGACATTTACAGTCATAAATTCATTTGTTAGAAAAGGTTGAAAAATGTCTGAAAATCAGTGGTCTAAGCATCACCTCAAAAAAAAAAAAAAAAATCTGTTGCTGTCGAGTTGATTCTGACTGATACAGCAACCCTACAGGACAGAGTTAGAACTGTTCCATAGGGTTTCCAAGGAGCAGCTGTTGGATTCCAACTGTGGAGCTTTTGGTTAACAGTCATAGTCCTTAACCACTGTGCCACCAGGGCTCCCCTCAAGAAGTTAGGAAAAGAACAGTAGGTTAATTCCAAAGAAATGAGGAAGCAAAGGTAGGAAGAAGGAAGGAAGTATGAGATAAGAGCACAGATTAAAGAAATAGAAAATAAAGATACGATGGAGATGACACACAAAGGCACCAAAAAAATCAACAGAGCTGGTTGTCTATAAAAACCATTAAAATAAATTTCTACCCAGATTAGGAACACAGATCATACTTTTAAATCACTTATTTCAAGAACCTATCATGAAAATCAGAGTGTAAAGAGACATCACTTCAGATCCTACAAACATTAAAAGTTCATAGAGTATATGATAAACAACCATATTACAACTATATGTCAGTAATTTTGAAAAATTTGATGAATCAGGAAAAATTTCTAGAAAAATCTTAAACCAGAATTGACACATAGAATATCAGAATAGTCTCATATCAAAGAAATAGAATATATAATTAAAACTTCCTTTCAACATAAAACAAATCTACAAACAACTAAATACAAAACAAAACAGATATCCAGGCCTAGATAATTTCACTGGTGAATGTGCCTAAATATTTAAGAAATATATATTAGAGAAGTAAATAACACCAATCTTTCCCCAAATGGCAGACAACAGAAATAATCATCTTGAGACTTATGAGGCCAGGATAACCTTGATACTAAAAAATGAAAAAAATATTAGAGGAAAATTATAGTCCTATCTTTTTCATGAACATAGATGGAAAAAAAAAATCAGTGAATCCATCAATTTATGCAAAGGGTTTAAGAATTGGGTTAGTTATAAGGTTAGTTTAAAAAAAAATAACAGGAAAAGTATAATGAAGAAAAGCCATATGACCATCTCAAAAGATACAGAAAAAGTTTAGACAAAATTCAGCATATATTCATGATAAAATCTCTACAGAACTAAGAGTAAAGCCAACTTTTCATATGCTAAAACGTACCAAGTAGATAAGTAAAACAAACAACAAATAAACTACTGCAAATATTATAGTGAAATGTTGAAAACCTTCCTTCTAAGATTGAGTATGTGATAAGGGTGCCCAGTATGACCACTTCTGTTGAACATTGTATTGGAATTTCCAGCCAGTGCAATAAGGTAATTAAAGTAAAATAAAATAATTATAACATAAAAGGTATATGGATAACAAGTTGTTGCATTTAAGGTCAATATAAAATCAGTTGTAATTCTGTAAACCCAAATACTGTACAATTTTACAGCACAAAACGGTAATTTAAAAGCAATACAGTTTGTTATCAGTAAATCAACAACCTAAGGAATAAATCTAATGACATATATGCAACACCTTTACACACAAAACTAAAGCCTTATTGTGAGAAATTAAGACGTAAATAAAAGGAAAATGCATAATGCTAAATGGATTGGAAAACTCAATATCATAGAGATCTCTATTCTTCCTAAATTGATCTGTAGATTTAATGTAATCCAAAACAAAGTTGCAGCGGGTATTTTTAAAAGATATCTAACAGGTTGATTCTAAAATTTATAAGAATGCAGTCATAGCTAACACAAACTTTTGAAGAATAAAACTGGAGGACTTGTCTACCAGATCTCATGAGTAACTATGAAAGTACAGTAATTAAAGTGCGGTGCATAGGTCGAGAAATAGACCAATTAAGCAAATAGGAATTTCACAGATAGACCTACATATGGACACTTAATTTATGACATTGTTGGCAGGGGAGAGCCATCTTTTCAATAAATTGTTCTGCATCAGTTGGGTATACAGTTGGAAAAAATGAATTTTGACTCCTACCTCACATCATACACAAAAATCAGCTTCAAATCAATTGTAAGTCTAAATTTGGAAGGTAAAATAAATATTCTAGAAGATAATAGGCGAATATCTTCATATCCATGGGTAAAGGTTCTGAAATAGGATTTATATAGTACTATTAATAAAGGGGGTATCCCTGGGTGGTACAAATGGTTAATGCACTTGGCTGTTAACCAGAGTTTGAAGGTTCTAGTCCACCCAGAAGCACCTTGGAGAAAGGCCTGGTGATCTCCTTCCAAAAAAATCAGCCATTACAAACCCTATGGAGTGCAGTTCTACTCTGACACATGTGGGGTTGCCATGAGTCAGAGTTGACTCCACAGCAACTTTTTTTAATTACTAGTATTAATAAAGGAAAAAAATGATCAATTGATCTATATTTATATATTTGAAAACATCAGTAAGAAGGTGAATTGACAAGCTGCAGTGTGGGGTATATTTGAAACACATAAAGTCAACAAAGAACTCTTTCTGAAAATACAAAGAACTGCAAATCAATAAGAAAATGTCAGACAACCCAACAAAGAAATGGGCAAGATACTTGAAGAGGTACTTTATGATAAAAGCTATCTAATTGACCATACTACATATTAGAAGGTACTCAACCTTATTAGGGCAATTCAGGTTAAAACAAAATCGAGTACTATGACATATTAACTTAATTGGCTAAAATAAAAAGACTACCAACACCCAAGTATTGGCAATGATGTGGAACAACCAAATCTTTCATACTCTGCTTCTGGGGGCTGGTAGGCTATAAACGGGTAGAACCACTCTGAAAAATCTTTGGACAGTATCTGCTAAATCTGAATACACAGCACACACACACGTATACATGTATATGTATACGTATGTGTGTGTGTGTGTGTGTCTGTGTCTGTGTCTGTGTCTGTGTATGTGTAGCCCTGGTGGAGCAACGGTTAAGCGCTGGGCTGTTAACTGAAAGGTTGGTGGTTTGACCCCACCCAGTGGCTCTGTGGGAGAAAAACCTGGTGATCTGTTTCCATAAAGATTACGACCTAAAAAACCCTATGGTGCTGTTCAGTTCTGTCATATGGGGTTGCTATGAGTAAAAAATAGACTCTATGGCACCTAACAACAAATATGTATATATATATTTCTATGAACGAATACTACTTATATATCTAATTGTATATCCAACAAAAACACATATGTGTGCACTACAAATATTATAGAACAATGGCCATGACTTATTTGTGATAGACAATAATTTATATAAATCAAATGTTCATCAAAAGTCCAAATGGATAAATTAATTGTATATTCAAACAATGGAATGCTGTGCAACAATGAAAATGAACAATTTGTTGCTTCATGCATCGACATAGTTGTATTTCACCAAAACAAAGTTGACCACAAGAAACTAGACAGAATATATGACATACGATTCCATTTACGTAAAGTTCAACACTAAAAAAAAGGATTTATGGTCTTAGAAGTAAAGATGGGGTTACCTTTGGGTAGGAAGCATGGGGAAGTGATTCAAATGGGCAGTAGGGGGCTTCTGGAGTGCTTAAACATATATGCTAACTTTGTGATAACTCATTGAACTATACACTTAAGATTTGTGTACTTTTTGATATATGTGTTATACTTCATAAAAATTTACTTAAAAATAAAAATCTTTTTGTTTTGAATCTTCCAGTTTAATATCATATGCTAATAGTTTATCACAGTCCTAGTGGCTCAGTGGTTAAGAGCTTGGCTGCCAACCAGAAGATTGGCAGTTTGAATCCATCAGCTGCTCTCTGGAAACCTATGGAGCAGTTCTTCTCTGTCCTATAGGATTGCTTTGAATCGGAATCAACTTGATGGCAATGGGTTTAATAGTTTATTATAACTTGGCATACTAAAAGAGGGTTAATTTTTTTGTTTGTTTAGTCTTTTTATTGTTATAAAAATACAGATAACATTATTTGCCATTTCAACATTTTTCACATGTACAGTTCAGTGAGACTAATTACGTCAATCATGGTGTTCAACCATCACCAATATCCACTGCCAAATTTTCCATCCCTGTAAACAAAAACTCAATGCTACCTAAACAATGACTCCTCCCTTCCTCCCGTCCCTCCCACCCCTGTAACCACTATTAAACTCTGGTCTCTATACATTTGCCTATTTTAGGTATTTCATGTTGGTGAGATCATATTTGTCCTTTTTGATTGACTTACTTCATTCAACATAATGTTTTCAAGGTTCTTCTTAAATATTATTCAAAGCATTGTCCATCTGGGACTATTATAGATTGAATTGTGCCTCCCCACCAAAGTTAAGCTGAAGTTCTAAACCCTGTACCTGTAAATATGGCTCTGTTTAGAAATACAGTCTTTTATTATATTAATGAGGTCATACTAAAGTTGTTGTTAGGTGCCATCAAGTCGGTTCCGACTCATAGCGACCCTACGTACAGCAGAACGAAACACTGCCCAGTCTGGCGCCATCCTCACAATCATTGTTCTGCTTGAGCCCATTGTTGCAGCCACTGTGTCAATCCATCTCGTTGAGGGTCTTCCTCTTTTGCACTGACCCTGTACTTTACCAAGCATGATGTCCTTCTCCAGGGACTGATCCCTCCTGACAACAAGTCCAAAGAATGTAAGATGTAGTCTCGCCATCCTTCCTTCTAAGGATCATTCTGGTTGTACTTCTTCCAAGACAGATTTGTTCATTCTTCTGGCAGCCAATGGTATATTCAATATTCTTCGCCAACATCACAATTCAAAGACATCAATTCTTCTCTGGTCTTCCTTATTCATTGTCCAGCTTTCGCATGCATATGATGCAATTGAAAATATCATGGCTTGGGTCAGGCACACCTTGGTCTTCAAGCTAATATCTTTGCTTTTCAACACTTTAAAGAGGTCTTTTGCAGCAGATATGCCCAATGCAGTTCGTCTTTTGATTTCCTGACTGCTGCTTCCATGGGTGTTGATTGTGGATCCAAGTAAAATGAAATTCTTGACAACTTCAATCTTTTCTCTGTTTATCATGATGCTGCTTATTGGTCCAGTTGTGAGAATTTTTGTTTTCTTTATGTTGAGGTGTAATCCATACTGAAGGCTGTGGTCTTTGATCTTCATCAGTAAGTGCTTCAAGTTGTCTTCACTTTCAGCAAGCAAGGTTGTGTCATCTGCATATCCCAGGTTGTTAATGAGTCTTCCGCCAATCCTAATGCCCCTTTCTTCCTTTCTTCTTCATATAGTCCAGATTCTTGGATTATTTGCATAAGATGGAAACCAAAAAAAAAAAAAAAAAAACCAAACCCATTGTTATCGAGTTGATTGCGACTCATAGCAACCCCATAGGACAGAGTAGAACTGCCCCATAGGGTTTCCAAGGAGCAGCTGGTGGATTTGAACTGCCAACCTCTTGATTAGCAGCCGAGCTCTTAACCACTTTGCCACCAGGGCTCCTACTAAAGTAGAGTGGGCCCTAAACTTAATCATTTTCTGAATGATGTTTTATAAAAAAGAGCAGAGTAGAGACAGAGACACACATAGGGGGAAGTCAGATGCCATGTAAGAACTGTCTACAAGCAAAAGAATGCTAAGGATTGCCGGCAGTCATCAGAAACTAGGAGAGATGCCAACAGAAAGAATTGACATGGCCAAGACCCTCATTTGGACTTTTAGGCTCCAGAACTGTGGGAAAATAAATTTCTGTTCATTGAAGGCACTCACTTGTGGTATCTTTTGGTATGGCAGCTCTAGCGTACTAAGACACTGACCAAACTTGATCAAGAGGGTTAATTTTTAATTTGTAGTTACCAAAATACAGTTTTTTTGGGTCATTGTTGGAAGAGGACCAAGAAATGAAAGTTCAGGATACACCCAAAGCCATTGCTCCTACCCCACTGCTTCAGGACTACTTCGGTCTGGCTTCTTTACACTTAAAGAGTAAGAGAGAACAAACATCCTTGGTTCATAGAAATGCCTATTTCTCAAAAAAGGGTTTCTGTTCTATTAGAAGGTTTTATTGATTGGCATTATCATTTGCTAAGGGTCTTTAACTATGCTGTAATGATTTTGAGTATAAGGACTATTGTGATCTTGATGATTTTCTTAACCTTATTAGATAAAGTATCTCATCTTTTTTTTTTTTAATTGTGCCTTAGGTGGAAGTTTACAGCTCAAGTCAGTTTCTCATACAAAAGTTTATACACGCATTGTTATGTGACCCTAGTTGCTATCCCTATAATGTGACTGCACATTCCTCCCTTCCACCCCGGATTTCCCGTGTCCATTCAACCAGCTCCCATCCCTTTCCGCCTTCCCATCTCGCCTCCGGACAGCAGCCACCCATTTAATCTCATGTATCTACTTGAACTAAGAAGCATACTCCTCATGAGTATCACTTTATGTCTTACAGTGCAGTCTGTTCTTTGTCTGAAGAGTTGGCTTCAGGAATTGTTTTCTTTCAAGATTTTATATATGTCATCCCATTGCCTTCTTGCCTGCATGGTTTCTGCTGAATAATCTGAGCTTAGTCTTATTGTTTCTCCTCTGTATGTGACTTCTTATTTTTTACGAGCTGCTCTCAGGATTCTTTGTTTGTCTTTGGTTTTGGTGAGTGTGATTATGATATGCCTCAGTGATTTTCTTTTGGGGTCTCTCCTATATGGGGTTTGTTGAGCTTCTTGGATGGCCAGCTTTTCATCTTTTATGATATTGCGGAAGTTTTCTGTCAGAAGTTCTTCAATGATCCTCTCTGTGTTTTCTGTTTTCTCCCCCTGTTCTGGAATTCCAATCACTCGAAAATTTTTGCTTTTGATTGTATCTCACATAACTCTCAGGGTCTGTTCATTTTTCTTTGTTCTTTTTTCTGAGTTTTCCTGAAACAGAGTTGTATCCAAGTGTTTGTCTTCAGCCTTTCTTCCACCGTTTCAAATCTGCTTCTCAGCCCTTGTATGACACCGTCCATTTCTGAAATCTTGTTGTTTATCTTTTGGATTTCTAATTGTTGCTTTGTATAATTTCTAGTTGTGAATTTATTTTGGTATTTTGTTCCTGCATTATTTTCCTGAATCTTCCAATTTTTTGTCTGTATTTTCCATGAATTTGTCTATTTTTTTCTCATGTTTGTCAGTTTTTTGCCTCAGCTCTTGGAGAAGTTTGAGTATTAGAGATTTGAATTCCCTATCAGGTAGTTCTAGTGCATTTTCTTCCACTGGAAAGTCATCTGGTGTTTTATTTTGGGTGCCTACTGGAACCATCCTGCCCCGTTTTTGTATATGTTTTGATATTGCCTGCTGTCTTCGGGGCATTCAGTAGTTATTTTTCTTGTTTATTGATTGTAGATTTGTTTGTTTTGTCCCTTTTTTTTAAAAATTTGACTATGTCTGAGCAGGTGGACTGTGTGTTCTTTGTTGTTTGCTCGTCTGTGGGCACAATACTTTTCGCCTCCTTCTCCAATTGGCAGGGTCAGCCACTCAGATATGGTACGGCAAGGCAGGTGTAGCTGAAGAAGAGTTACAGGGACGGGGTTGTTTGTGGCACTTAGTACAGCCACCAGGGTGGGTCGGTAGTCAGCATAGGGCAGGTTCCAGTAGGCCGTGCCTGTGCTGCTTGGTGGTGATGTCAAGCACACAGTGCAGGTAGACAGGATGTAGTGGGGAGATTGTTATGTGTGGAGTTAAGATGGATATGGGAGAGAGGAGAGAGGAACAGGAGCCGAAAACATACAAAGAAACAAAAAAGAATGCTAGGGGAGCTTGCCGTTGGAGTGGAGAGATGAGAGACTATGAAATGGAGAAAAACAGAAAGGGGAAGAGGAAGAAAAGAAAAGAATGAATAAATAAAAATCGGAAAGGTTAAAGAACCGCAAAGTTCCCAGGGATCCCACCGGTGCAGCTGTGAGGTCTGGGGAAGTCGCTCTCAGGTGTTGCAGTACAGCCTGGCTAGAAGGCGTAGAGGTATATGATGCCAGGTATTCAGGGAACAGAAAGAGAAGGAAGAGATGAGAAACTGAGTAATGAAGAAAGACAAAAAGGGAAAAAGAGGGAAAAGAAAACAAAACAAGTTAAAAAAAAAGAAGAAAAGTCCCCCAAAAAACAGAAAAAAAAAAAAAAAGAGAGAAAAGAAATGCTCTCAGGGATCCCACTGCACATCTGTGCAAGCCAAGGGGATAGTCTCCCTGCCATGCAGCACCGCCCGGCCAGAAAGTGCTCCCAACCCAAGAAAAGGAAAAGAAAACAAACAATTCAAAACAAACCAACGAACAAAAGCCCCGGGATCCACCAGCACGGCAGCCCAGACCGGGAAGCAGCTCCACACTTGAATGGAGCTCCACAGCCCCCCAGGAAGAAGCAAAGATGGCGAATGGAGGAGGAGGTGGTGAGAGGTAAGGAAGAAATCAAAAGAAGCAGAAAAAAAAGCAACACTAGCAGCCAACAAATGGCACTCAGAGAGCCAGCTAGGGCGGGCTGGTGGAATCCAAGCAGCCTGTATTTCTTGGACAAGAGACTGTGTTCACGGGAAGCAGAGGGGGCCGAGTGTGGGTGAAGAAGTTTAGGGAGTGGGAAAGCATATATCACAAATTACCAGAGCTCTGCAGCCCCTCAGGAAGAAGCAAAGATGGTGCACGGAGCCAGGTATTTGAGCGAAAGGAGGGGGAGGTGGTGAGAGGTAAGGAAGAAATCTAAAGAAGTGGAAAAAAACAACACCAGCAGCGAACAAATGGCACTCAGAGAGCCGGCCCATTTGGGTGTGTGGAATCCAAGCAGCCAGTGTTTCCCAGACAAGGGATTGTGGCTGCAGGAAGCAGAGGAGGCCAAGTGGGGGTGAAGAAGGGTGGGGGGTGGGAAAGCGTATATCGCAAGTTACCGGTTGTTTTGTCTCCAGCTGGAAGCTCTGTGAAGCTGCTTTCTCGTACTCCATTTGCTGGTCTCTGATAGGAGTCCAAGATGGCAGATCCTCACTGCGTTAGCTAGTAGGGGACCTCTGCATGAATCTCTTCTCGCTCTCCATTCTCTGTCAGTTTTACCACTCCATTTGGTGCTTGGCTGAGTTTGTTATCTCTTCATTTGATGTTTTAGGGTTTCAGGATTGTTGTTTTCTCTGTTCGGCTTAGTTTTTCGGATCTTTGCTGTGGAGGGACAGCGTGGTGCTTCTGCCTAGAGCGCCATTTTGTCCTGTCTCAAGATTTCTATTTTTTTTTTTTTTTAATATATATTTTATTGTACTTCAGGTGAAAGCTTACAGAGCAAATAGTTTCTCATGAAATAGTAGTACACATGTTGTTTTTTGACATTGGTTAACAACCCCACAACGTATTAAGCCTCTAAATTCTCAACCTTTTTTTTTGATGAAAATTACAGATGGCCAAAGATACACCGTTTCAAAAATTTCTACATTCACAGTTCAGTGACAGTGACTACGCTCTTCCAACTGTGCTGTTATTCTCACTTAAGATGAAGGCTTACAGAACAAAATAGTTTTTCATTTAACAGTTACTACACATGTTGCCCTATGACCATGGTTAACAATCTCACAGCACATCAAGAATATCCTTACTCCACCTTGTGTTCCCTATCACCAGGGGGCTTCCTTGTCCCCTTCTGTCTTCTGGACCTTGTCAGTGGACTATTGTACCTCTTTACTCTCATTTGTTTATTTATTTATTTATTTATTTTTATTTTATTTAAACACCATTTCAAAACTTTTTACTTACACATTTAAGTGATATTGACTATGCTCTTCCAAATGTGCTGCCATTCTCGCCAAAGATGAAGGCTTACAGGACAAAACAGCCTCCCATTTAATAGTTACTACAAATGTTGCCCTATAGCAGTGGTCAACAATCTCACAATACATCGACAGTGTCCTTATTCAATTTGTGTTCCTTATCATCAGTTTCCTACTCTCCCTCTGCCTTCTGGCCCTTGTCACCGGACTCCTGTACATCGTTAGTCCCATTTAGTTTTACTGGGGTGTCCATTCCCAGGCTTAACATCGAACCTTGAAGGTAACTTCACCTCTGAGCTGAAAGGGTGTCTGGGGGCCACACTCTCGAGGTTTCTCTAGTATTCTTTAGGCCAGTATATCTGTTTTTTTTTTTTTTTTTTTTTTTGGGAGTTAAAATTATGCTCTACATCCTATTCTAGCTCTGCCCAGAACCCTCTGTTGTGATCCTGGTCAGAGGAGTCATTGGTGGTAGCCGGGCACCATCCAGCTGTACTGGGCTCAGTCCCGTGGAGGCCTTGGTAGCTGTGGACCATTAGTCCTTCGGACTAATCTTTTCCTTGTATCCTGTTCTCTTCGTTCTCCCTTGTTCCCGAAGGGATGAGATCAGTGGAGTATCTTAGATGGCCGCTCATAGGCTTTTAAGACCCCAGACACTACTCACCAAGGTAGAATGTAGAGCATTATCTTTATAAGTAGTGTCATGCCAATTGAGCTAGATGTTCCCCGAGATCATGGTCCCCAGAGCCCTCCGTCCAACAACTCAGTCCCTCGGGGGGTTTGGATGTGTCTATAGGGCCTCCATGACCTTTCCTTGTGCAGGTTGTGTTAGTTTCCCCTGTACTATGTACTATCTCATCTCTCACCCAAGTTACTACTTACCTATTACCTATTTAGTATTCCCCCCCCCCCCACCCCTGGTAACCAACAAGGATTGTTACATTTTGCATGTGAATTTTTTCATGGGTTTTTACAATAGAGGTCTCATACAATATTTGTCCTTTTGTGATTGACTTACTTCACTCAGCATGATGTCCTCCAGTTTCATCCATGTTATGAGATGGTTCACCGATTCATTGTTCTTTCTCGTTGCATAGTACTCCATTGTGTGTATGTACCATAGTTTGTGTATCCATTCGTCTGTTGATGGACATCGAGGTTGTTTCCATCGTTTTGCTATTGTGAATAATGCTGCCATGAACATAGGTGTGCATATGTCTATTCGAGTGATGACTCTTATTTCTCTAGGATATATTCCTAGGAGTGGGATTGCTGGATCGAATGGTACGTCTATTTCTAGCTTTCTGAGGAAACGCCATATCATTTTCCAAAATGGCTGTATCATTTTGCATTCCCACCAGCAGTGTATAAGAGTTCCCGTCTCCCCACAGCCCCTCCAACATTTGTTATTTCCAGTGTTTTTGATTCGTGCCAGTAATGCCGGGGTGAGATGGTATCTCATTGTGGTTTTAATTTGCATTTCTCTAATGGCTAGTGATCGCGAGCATTTCCTCATGTGTCTGTTGGCCATTTGAATGTCTTCCTTGGTGAAGTGTCTGTTCATTTCCTTTGCCCATTTTTTGATAGGATTGGTTGTCTTTTTGTTGTAGAGGTGTTGGATTTTCTTGTAGATTATGGAGATTAGACCTTTGTCTGACTTGTACTGTCCAAAAATTTTTTCCCAGTCTGTAGGTTCTCTTTTAACTCTTTTGGTGAAATCTTTTATATGTGTGTGAATCTCATTTTGCTATCTGTTGTTTCTGTTTCACTCTTGGTGCCTTGTTACATTGTATTTCATAAGTTTTTATCTCCTCATTTTCCTGAATATTCTATATGTGAAAATATTTTGAGGCTTGGGATGCAGGTGGATTTCCCTAGAAGGGATTTGTGTTCACTTCTTTCATACTTCTTAAAGCACCATTGATCTAGGACCAGTTTAATCTAAATTCTCATGTAGGTTTGTTACTGTTTTTTTCTGTCCAGGTTGTATGATTTCAGGTTTCAATCTGATGTGTTTAATGGGATTGGAGTGTTGGACTCTTCATCTCTAGACTTAGGATATAGTCCTTCGGTGTCCCAGGTTAATGAGGAATCTCTTTAGATTCCTCATTTTAAGCTGTGCCAAGTTGTTGCTATGACTCCTGAGCTCTACAGTGCCACTGCCTCCAGTGATTAACTTGACTAGCTTGATAAATGACCTTAGGGAAAATTGGTCTTCGGGCTTTTTATACTTCTCTTGGCTTCTAACTTTCACTACCTGTTTTTATTGTTTTATAATTTTTGCCAAGTCATAGATGTATTTAAGAATATATGTATGTATTATTTTCAATGGTCCAGGTGCCTAGTCCATCATTTTTCAGGTAATAGAAGTTAGAACCCTTGTTTTTCCCATGCATTAAACGTTTAAATTAAATTAAAAGATAAATTAAGCAAAAAGAAGACAGTAAAACCAGTGATTCTATGGGGTATATCCTCCTTAGAGTGTTTTCTATGTAAATATACATTCTTTTGATTGTAAAAATAAGATTATATTATGTTCTGATTTCTTAAGTTAATCACATATCAAGACCATCTTTTCTTTTTATAAAACATTTATTTACATATTTTTTGTGACAATTACATAATCTTTGCCGTTAGGTATACAACATCGTCTTTACTTTTAGTGGTGCTTATATTTAGAATTCAGGTCATACAAGCTAACAATACACGAGAGCCAAAGTACAACCTTGAATATATCCTTCCTTAATTTAGAGCCCATCTCAAGAATAGATTTGATGTACTGAACATTAATGGCCGAAGACCAGAAGAGTTGTGGGAAGACATCAAGGACATCATATGTGAAGAAAATAGAAGATCATTAAAAAGACAGGAAAGAAAAAAAAAAAACACACAAAATGGATATCAGAATAGACTCTGAAATTTGCTTTTAAGTGCGGAGTAGCTAAAGTGAATGGGGGAAATTATAAAGTAAAAGAGCTGAACAGAAGACTTCAAAAGGTGACTCGAAAAGACAAGGTAAAGTATTACAAAGAAATGTGCAAAGACCCAGAGTTAGAACACCAAAAAGGAAGAACTCAATTTGCAAGCTGAGGATACTGAAGGGAAGATTCAAGTAGCCTCAAGCTGCACTACTGAAGGTTTCTATGGGCAAAAAATTGAGTGACGCAGGAAGCATCACAAGAAGATAGAAGGAATGTACAGAGTCACTGTACCAAAAAGAATTTTCAATGTTCAGACATTTCAGGAAGTAGCATATGATCAAGAACCACTGGTACCGAAGGAAGAAGTTCAAGTTGCTCTGGAGGCATTGAAAAAAACAAGGCTTGAGAAACTGATGGAATACCAGTTGAGATGCTTCAACAAGTGGATGCAACCCTGGAAGCACTCATTCACCTACATCAAGAAATTTGGAAGACAACTGCCTGGCCAGTCGACTTGAAGAGATCCATATTTGTGCCTATTCCAAAGAAAGAAAATCAAACAGAATGTGGAAATCATTGATCAATATCATTAATATCACATGCTAGCAAAATTTTGCTGAAGATAATTAAAAAATGACTGCAGCCACACATCAACAGGGAACTTCCAGAAGTTGGAGCCAGATTCTGAAGGGGATGTGGAACAAGGGATATCATTGCTGATGTCAGATGGATTTTGTTTGAAAGCAGAGAATACCAGAATGATGATTACCTGTGTTTTAATGACTATGTGAAGGCATTCAACTGTGTGGATCACAACAAATTATAGGTAATATTATGAAGAATGGGAACTAGTACATGGATGAAGAGGCAATTTTTCAAACAGACAGGGGGATACTGAGTGATTCAGAATTGGAAAAGGTGTGTGGCGAGGTTGTATCCATTCACCTTACTTATTCAGTCTGTTTGATGAACAAATAATCCAAGAAGCTGGACTATCTGAAGAATGTGGCATCATGATTGGAGAAAGACTCATTAACAACCTGTGACGTGCAGATGACACAACCTTGCTTGCTGAAAATGAAGATGACTTAAAGCACGTACTGAAGAAGGTCAAAGACTACAGCTTTTCATATGGTGTACACCTAAACATAAAGAAAAAGAAATCCTCACAACTGGACTGATGAAGAACATCATGATAAATGAAGAAGAAATTGATATTGTTATTGTCAGTGATTTCATTCTAGTTGGATCAACAATCAACATTCATGGAAGTAGCAGTCAAACAATCAAACAGCATATTATATTGGGCAAATCTGCTGTAAAAGACCTCTTTAAAGTTTTAAAAGGCAAAGATGTCACTTTGATGACTAAGGTGTGCCAGACCCAAGCCATGGTCTTTTCACTTGCCTCCTATTCATGTGAAAGCTGGACAATGAAAAAGGTAGACATAAGAAGAATGGATGCATTCAAATTTTGGTGTTGGTGAAGAATATTGAATATACTATTAATTACCAAGAGAATGAGCAAATTAGTCTTAGAAGATGTACAATTGGAATGCTTCTAAGAAGCAAGGAGAGTGAGCTTTCCTTCTACTTACTTTGGACATCTAATCAGGAAAGACCAGTTGCTAGAAAAGGACATCAGGTTTGGCAAAGTAGAGGGTCAGTGAAAATGAGGGAAACCCTTAAATGAGGTAGATTGACACAACAGCTGAAGCATAAGTCTTTGTCTGCTACGTCTAACAACTAGGCCCTCTCAAAGGCAGTTTCTGTTGCCTGAGTAGGTATCATACTTTCCTATTTCCTTGCATGCTGTAATTTTTTCTTAAAAACTAGACATTAAAATAATATATTGTAGCAACTTTGGATACTGATTTCACTTACTGGGTTTTGTTGTTTTTATTGTTTGCTTGTTTCATTGCTTGAGTTGGTAGACTTTTTTAGTGAAGTCTATTTCCCCTTCACTGTGTATTCACTGATGTAGCTCCTCAGAGGGTGCAATCTGTGGATGTACACAGTCACCCTGGTATGGCAGTAGTTTTAGAAGGACCTCTTCAAATATCCCTTTCCCTGACCTCTCTGTTAAGCTCTCTCCTTCTGTTAGTATCACACCCCGCTGTTAGCCTCCACTTACAAACCCAAAACCAAAACTCATTGGGTTCAAGTTGATTCCAACTCATAATGACCTTATAGGGCTTAGTAGAACTGCCCCATAGGGTTTCCAAGGCTGTAATCTTTACGGAAGCAGAGTGCTCCATCTTTCTCTCACAGAGCAGCTGGTGGGTTTGAACTACCAACCTTTTGGTTAGCAGCCAAGCACTTCAACCACTATGCCACCAGGGCTTCTTTAGCCTCTACTTAGAGCTAGCTTACTGCTCTATTGTTTTCAGTAATGCCGTGGGACATTAATTGTTCCACAGTCAGATCAAAGTCAGTTTGAACCTGTTTTCAAAGGCAGTCTTTGAGGCTAGTCTTTCAAGTTTGTTCTGGCCCCAGAAGGGCTCTTCTTGGTTTTCTTTTTCCTTGTCCTCTCTGGTAATCTTCTGGTTGGTCTGTGGTTTAGCTTATTGTTCTCATAGAGCTATCAGCCTTCTCTTAATAGCTTAGTGTGAAAATCTCCATTATTTTTGAGAGCTCCCTTAGGTTTGAACTTCCCCACACTGTGTTCCAAATAATGTTAATTCCCTTGGGAGAGCTTTGGAGCTCTCTTACAGCTTGCCTCTTCTCCTGTGCCACTGCTTCAGAGTTGGAGATGGGTTTAGTGCTGCCATTCTCTTGGAGTGACACTCCTGCTTTATGTGCAGGGTGCTGGATGGGGACAGTAGCCTCAAGTTTTTTCAGCTTGCCTCTTTCTTTGCCCTACAAGTGAGCTGGGGCAAGGGAGATTGGGGTCCTAGTGTTCTTAGCTTGCTTCATTTGGGCTCAGCTTCCACCCTATGAGAGTAAATTGGATGGAGGATGAGATCTCAGATCTATCAGCATCTCTTTTTTGAAATAGAACTTCTGCAAGAACTTCTACAACCTAGATGTTGGGATCATGAGAAATACTGGCAGCCTGATCCTCTCAGTGAGATATTGTTGCCCTGGACTGGGGGCTGGGTGGAGAGGAGCCCTGTGTTCTTGATGTCACTCACTTGGGGAAGAACTTGGAGAACAGGAGCAGGTCATGGGGTCAAATGCCATTTGCTCTTGCTGTTATTATTGAGATTTAGTAGATTTTCTTAAATAAATGTTTCTTCATTTGCTGTTGCCTTTAGTACAATTTCCTGAGATCTTAAATGTTTTCTTTAAAATAATTTTTAGCAATTATAGTTTTTTCCCTGAAGAGAAGGTTTATGGAATTTCTCATAATGCTTTGTAAGATCAGCCCCATATTCTTTAAACAATTGCTATTGTGATCCATGGTTTGGGGGATACTATATGTATCATACTAATTATATTATATATACTATGTTTACATTCTGATTCTTTGTACTAGGAATTTATTTAGAGTGGTTATAAATAATTGATTCATATTGCCATGCACCTTTGTCACATACCATTTTATCAGTCAGATGTGATCGTGAACATTTATTTCTATTATTTTCTCTTACAGTAACACTTTAATTAATAAAAGAGCATTTATATTAATGTTAATGTTTCTCTAAAATACATGTAATTTTCAGCTACACACAGCATTATGGATGAATCTCACAAGCAATGTTGAGCAAAAGAAGGCTTATACATGTGACTACAACTATATAATTTTATTTATCTAAGTAACAAAAGTAGCAAAATGAATATATGCTGTTAGAATCAGAATAGTGGTAATGTTTTCTCTCTTTTTTTTATTCTGGATGTGGGTTACTTAGCCATTTTATGAAGATTCATTGAGTTTTAGGCCTATGATATGCTTACACTTATGCCTATATATTATACTTAAATACAAAGTTAAATATATTTTGGGGTCCAATATGAGTTATATATTTTTAACTGAATACAGTTTGGAATAAATTTACTATATTTAACTCCTTATATACTTTGATATTTAAAAATTATGGTGCTTATGCTCTCTAGTTTTAAGGAGACTTTGTTTCCAATATTTATAAATAAAAAAATAAATTTAAAATATAAATTATTACAAGTATTAACAGTTCTGTTTCATATTGTGTTTCCTCAAAACATTTTAAGATACCATGAATTTCAAAATTAAAATATTGCAGTGTGAAGATCATTTATGAGTTGTTGAAAAAAAATAAAGTACGTTGTTTTCACAACTCCAGGGAAAATTCTACATGGAAGTTAGACCCTTTATATAATATATAATCAGGGAGGTCTTTTTATCTTTTGTAATACATTTTTAAATTTTATCCTGTAGGACTATTTTGAAAGAAAGTGGGTTTGCCAGATACCTTCATTCAGCTGTTCTTATCAATGGAGCTATGCTTATTTTTGGAGGAAACACCCATAATGACACTTCCCTGAGTAACGGTGCAAAATGTTTTTCTGCCGATTTCCTGGCATATGACATAGGTATGTATCTGTTAGGAATATGCAAAATAGGAAATATCAGAAATTTTTCCTATAGAGATTCTTAAATACATTAATTGACAATGTGTGTATAGTTCATTTTAGAGATTAATTCAGTGAAAGATTATCAATGGAATTCTCTCTAATTTCCACGAAGTAGTAGTATAGGGCCAAGAGAACAGAAGTATTGGGGTGAGTCAGGCTGTAGGCAGGGTAATAGAAAAATCTAGGTTTGAATGTCCTTTTAGAAGGCCTTTGTACATTGTGTCCAGAGGGCATATTGTAGCCCTATTGTGTTTGTTACTGTGTAAGTTTTGATAATGGGTCGATACGGAAAACTATCAAACTGTGTAGGTAACACATAGTAGGAATTCAAGCATTTTCGATTTAGTAGGGATGAGAAAAATCATATTTAATATAAAGATACCAGATATACTTACTAGGAATTTGATAGAACTAGGGAAAGGAGTGTAGAGAAAGTAGAGCTAAAAAAGTCAGATTTTTGAGACAAAATGGAAACCCAAAAAATACCTAGGAATGGAAGTAACTGAATAAGAATATTTTTCAAGAGAACCAGAAATACAGTGTATTTATAAAATTCACTTACTTTTACTTATGCTGTCTGTAGTCCTGTCTATTTGTGAATATTTAAATGGATGTATTTATTGAAATACTAAATTTAGATATTCAGTACACCATTGTAGGGAAAACACTGCTTCTCTGTGTATCATACTATATGTAAAACCTAGCTGGTGTTTAACATTTATTTAGTGTACTGAAGAGCAATTTTTACTTGATGGTGTCAGTAAAGTAATAGACCAAATTCCAACTTACTAAGAAACAGTTTGATAAGTAAAAATTAAAGAGACCAAAGAATAACACGTTTGATAACACATTTGAGATGTATACTTGTGCCCTTACACATCATAAAGATACATAATTTGGAGAACTATTTCAAGTGGCAGCATATAAAGAAAATTATGACTTAATTAGCATTTTGATCTTTAAAGTATTATCTGTTTGTTTGGATGAAATTCCTAGTAATGCAGTTAAACATGCTTTTTAACTCATGCTGTGGGTGTCAGTCTGTGATTAATCATTTAAAACAATTCACTGTCTTTAGGATCTTTAGATCCTAAATAATTACATCTTCACCTTTTTGAAAGAATAATTTGAAGTAATGATTCATGATGAAAATAGGGCTTGTCTAGGTGATTAGAAAGCTCATAAATCAGTGTATGAGATCTGGAAAAATGGGTCATATGAAGTACTGAGTCTAGGCAGGCAGTGACCTTATCATGTTCTGTGATTGCCAGCTCATTGTGTCAACTATGGTTTTCATTATGGTGATGAGGCAGTGAGTTCATTTCCCTGGAGGTAGATGAAAGTTTGTTTTTTCTTCTAGAAAAAGTGTGTAATTGTTGTTGTTATTGTTAAAAATCCATGTAGTGAGATTTTGAACTTTTGTAAAAGATTCTTCAAGGAACTTCCACATAATGTCAGTACTTTAATGAAGAATTTTTGGTTGAGCTATTTTGTTAGTGACATGTTGAGAATTTATTTTTATTTGTCAGATTAGTTCAAGATAAGTTTTTATGTGTCAAAAAAGCTTACTGAAATGAAAAAAAGTTAGCGGTATTAGTTTCATATAAGGTGTGTGCGTGTGGTTGGATTATCATTATTCTAATAGCTACTATTTATTAAGCGCCTTCTAACTGCTAGGTATGATGCTAAGGGCTTTATGTACAATTTCTGTAACCTCTCTAAAACCTTGTAACGAGATTATCTTTATTTTCAGGAGATTAAACAGATAGGAGTGAAAGTAACTTGCCCAAAGTCGCATAAGAAGTAAATGGTAGAGCTAGCTTTTGTAACTCCTAAGACTGTGGTAGTCTTTGCACTTGACCACACCATTGTTGTTCGGTTGGGTCCATTGTTTGTTTTAAATTCTGACAACAAATTACTAGAGGCTTTGTGTGTGTTCAGGATGTTCTAAAGGGGTCTGTGGGTTTCTTGGATGGTCTGTTAGATGTGGCATGAGGAAGTGAGACTCATGCAGAAAGGCCAGAAAACAAATAGACTTTATCACTCCCAGGTCCCAGAGACAGGGAGACACAGCACCCATGACTAAGGGCTACACAGGGAGTTGCACCCAGGGACAAGACAACAACAAGGTGGAATCATAGGAGAGGGCTTATGCATGGCAAGTAGTGTGGGGTTATATAGGTTTTGTGGGCTTCCTAGAGATTGGGCATTTTGAATTATTCTGCAGGCTCAAGGGGCATAAGGGTTGTCCCTAGCTGTTGGGTATCTGGCCCGTAGCGAGATTAGGATGGGTACATAGTGGCCTAGGAATATGAGAACCTGATAAGGGGAGTGATTGGACTTAATCAGCTGCTCATAAGGGGAGCAGACTGGCCTTCAGCGAGGGCCTCAAAACTGAGTCAAGACAGCATTTAAAGAAAATGGTATTACATTATGTTCAATACTGTTCGTTTTTTAAGAGTATGGAAAGACAGAAACAAATATCAGTTTCATTTTTCAGGCAAAATATTCAGACCAGAGGAAGAGTAACATATTTTAAACAGATTTCTATTTTAACATACACTTTTTTTTGCCCTGCATTAGCTAAGACTAATAGTAAAAACATAATGCAACCATACAATTCAACAGAGAATAAAAGTGTTTTATCTCATTTGATTATTTTTATGTAGTTCCCACTGAAAGTTTCCCCAAACCATCTGTATTTATCTTCCTGGGTTTGTAACATCAAATTCTGGAATATTTCCAAGGGAAAAGGATTTTTTGTATTTTTAATATTTCAGGAAATTTCTTTCAAAATGATTGTTTTCCTTAGGAATATGTTTTTGTGGAAATAAAATACAACCACTGGATAATGAACTGACTAGAAAATAGATCTGTTCTGAAAAAAAATCATGTTATATTTTCCTCTTTAGTACGCACTACACTAGAATTCATATGGCATATTTAACTGGAATGTACCTGAAGATTTAGTTAACTGATTGATTTGTGTTATATGATGTTTAAACAAATAGGAATATTTGTGCCAATCCTATTTTTCATTGTCCTAAAAGGTACTATTTCAACCTTATTGCATTAGTAAATTTTATACAGCAAATATCATGAGTTTTTCAGGATATAACCTTGCCTTCATGGTTCTCATTATATTATCCATGATAGTTATAGTAGGCATGTGATGATGATTTTTTTATGCGTGGCTGCACCTTGACATCCACTTTGAAGGTTGTAAGGAAAACACCCAGAGAATCTGATTCTCTGAGATTAGGCACTGGGCATCTACGTTTTAAAAAGTTAACTAAGTGCAGCTGATAAAAGAGGGAGGGCTGGTGAATAAGACCGGATTGAGTATAAAATATAGCATGATATATTATTTAAAGTTCTAGTTTGTAAATCTAGCTTGAAGTCAGATTTTAAAATGTGAAAACTTCTTAATATTTGTGTTGTTTTAAGTGTTATTATTACTTTCACAAAGTAGCCATATTCAAGTTAAAAAAGTACCTTATTCAAGGTTAAAAAGATCTTTAAGAAGATAGCCTTCTAGTTAACATAAGGCTGAAGATTCAATAAGGAGCCCTGGTGGTACAATGGTTAAGCGCTTGGCTGCTAACCAAAAAAGACTGATGGTTCGAACCTACCAGTGGCTCCACGGGAGAAAGATCTGGTGATGTGCTCCCGTAAAGATTACAGCCTAGAAAATCCAAGGGGCAGTTCTACTCTGTCACATGGGGTCACTGTGAGTTTGAATCGACTTGCTAGCACACAACAAAGATTCAATTGAAAAATATGGCTCACCGAGTTGATCTCATGTTGTTAGGTGTATTTATGCTTTGGAAGTATTTAGTTGTAGAAAGTAAATATTGTCATAAATGTTATTCTTCTGGAGTCAATGAGAAAAAGGAATCAGGTAGTTTTGTTTGTTTGTTCTTAACAGATCTGAAATGTCGCTAAGTGATTTGACTGAGGATTTCAATGTTCACAAGTGAGAATTTTCTGAGTTGAAATACACCTTAACATTCAAGTGAATTTTGAGACAATATTTCAGAATAATCAAATGAGTAACTATTTCAGAGTTTTCTGTAGGCCCTAACATATAATTTTGATGCTTATCATCACAAATGGTAATCATGCTTCAGTAAGAAAGTTTAGATAAGTTTAAGAGAATGGACGGAATTTTGAAACAAGGTAAAAGACAACTCAGAGATATATTGACATTTTTTTCTTCAGAAAGATAAGAGAAACATGAAAATGTAATTTCCTCAGTTAGATTAGTTCAGAATAAGGTAGGAGGTAGGATGTGTGTCAGAAAATATCTTGCAGAAAACAGAACAGCTGAAATTTCAAGTCAGATTGAACTAATAATAGAATTCTTAAAATTGCCTGAATAGGACAATTTTACTGATGACATTAATTTCTTCGCAGATGATTATTTAAAAACAAAGCCAGTAAACAAAACTGAAAGTAATTTCATATTTGAAGAAGTAATATTATTTTAATTGGTAGTGTATAAATAATACGTATGGTTACCATTTTATAATACAGTGTCGTACTTTGGCATACCTTTTAAAATCACTTACCTAGTTTATGAAGCCTAACATACATGTTTTTGTGCAGCCCTGTAGAGTGATATGTATGTGTACATGTATTAAAAAAAAGACCAAACCTGTTGCTGTCAAGTCGGCTCCTACTCCTGGCAACCCTACGTGTTGTAGAGTCAAACTGCTCCATAGGGTTTTCTTGGCTGTAATCTTTGCAGAAAGGAACCCTGGTGGCACAATGGTTAAGTACTTGGCTGCTAACCGAAAGGTTAGTGGTTCAAACCCACCAGCAGCTCCGCAGGAGAAGAGACCTGGCTATCTGCTCCCTTAAAGATTACAGCCTAGAAAACCCTACGGGGCAGTTCTGCTCTGTCATGTGGGGTCGCTTATGAGTCAGAATCAACTCAACGACACAGCAACAGCAACAGCAGCAGTCTTTATGGAAGAAGATCACCAGGCCATTCTTCTGTGGTGTCTCTGGGTGGACTCAAACCTCCAACCTTTCAATTAGGAGATGAGTAGATTAACCATTTGCACCACTCAGGGATTCCTTTGGTCAATGTTAAACCTACCAAACCCGTTGAGTCTGTTCCATCTCATAGCAACCCTAAAGGACAGAGCAGTAGGGTTTCCAAGACTGCAAATTTTTATTGAAGCAGACTGCCACATCTTTCTCCTGGTGTGTGTGACTGGTGGGTTCAAACCACTGACCTTTCAGTTAGCAGATGAGCGCTTAACCACTGCCCTCCCAAGGCTCCTTTGATCAATGTTAGACAACCAACATTCTCTGTCCCAGTGATTTGATTTGTCAGAAGACTATCTCAGTCAGCCTCGAGTACCATTCCAGGGCTCAGAGCTACAGGGCTTGCCATGTGTGTGTAAATGTGTGCGTGTATGTGTATGTGTTCATATACCTCATGGACACAGAACTGGATTAGTTATGATTGTTTATGCACGGCTTTTACATTATTTCTGTATAGTATTATTTGTTTATAATTTATTTAAACATACGGTATTTAATAATACAATGAACACTCTTATCTAACATCATATCACATTACATCACATAACAAACATGACATACAATATTATTATATAACATAATGAACTACCCACATAAAAACTATGCCAGTAACTTAAATCTATCTGTGTAGCTCTTGTCTTCCCCTCCTCTTGTCTCCTTTATCCTTTTTTCAATTCATGCTCCCAGCACAATACATAATATATCCCATTAATTCACATCCTCTGTATCACTTAGTATTTTAAGAGTTCTTAACTTTTACCAGTCAAATGAGTGTAAAATGCTATCTTATTGTGGTCTTCATTTGCATTTTTGGGTAGTAGGGAGGTTAAGGGTTTCTTTGTATGACTCAGCCATATGTGCTTCCTCTTTTGTGAAACAGAGACAGCTGTTAATGTATTTTGTCAGTTTTTCTATTTTGTGTGCTATAGCAGAGAGCTAAAAATTAATACAGTAAATTAAGAACATAGAACAATTATTTTTTTCTTCTCATGTAACAGTTCCAAGGAAAGTGTTCCAGGTTCCCAGTGCAGCTAGTTCATCTTGTTGCTCTGCCACTCCCCAGGACATTGTCCTTATCTGTGTAGTCAGAGTTGAGTGGCAGACACATCTGTGTTCTAACTCATAAGAAGGAGAAAGATTTTAAGTCTAGGGTAGCAATTTTCTTTTAAGTAAATGAGGCAGATGCTACATGCATCATTTCTACCCATTCCTGTGGTGAGAATTTTGTCATTTGGCTTTGGTCAGCTCCATGGAAACTGGGTGATGTAGCTTCCAGCTATTCAGGCAGATGCTCAACTTAAATTATATTGCAATGGAAAGGGGAAAGCAATTTTGGAGGTTGTTTATTTTTTAAAATTGATGGATAGGAATTCTTTACACATTCCTGATATTAATCTTGTGTTAGTTAACTGTGTTGCAGATATTTCCCTATTAATGTCTTGCCTTTTTGCTTTCTTTAATATGTGTCTTGGTGAGCATACATGTTAAATTTTAACGTAGTTGACTTTTTCAGTCTTTATATTTAGACTTTGTTTTGGTGTCTTCTTCCAGATTTTCTTCTTTACCCCAAGGACAGGATGATATTCTCCTATATTATCTTCTAAGGACATAGGAAATAGGCTATCATATAGCCCTTTTAAGCAGGAAATTATCTCAATTTGATAATTAGAATGTGTAATTTTATGTAATTTTAAATACTTTCAGGGTTTTGATGATTAAATTGGTATCTGGTAGCACATTTCCAGCCTTCTTCTGTTGAGGTCATTGGACCTCCAGATAGTCCTCTTGGGCAAGATCTAAGATTATTCCATATAGGCTCTATCCCATGTGGCCCACATGCATTGTTTGTCTTAGTGAATCATGGGAATGCAGACCATTCTCAATGTAAAGCATTCTCCCTGCTATGCCACTAAAGCAGTTGGCTCTTTTTGTTTCCTCTAGATATCCTGGGTGGGAGTCAGACCCCATCCCATGGTGTCCTACAACTTCAGGGACATGCATTTCAAAGTTCTCTGAGTAGTTCCATGGGAACCCCCCTCACCAGACTTGAGGTAAAGAATGTAGCACCTCTCATACTTCTCTTTGCGGGGGCTCACAGCACAACTCTCTCTAAATATATCCTTCTCACAAAATCCTCTTTTTCAGTCCCTTGACCCTTTTATATTCTCACAATGGGAAATCAGATTCAAGAGGGTGGCACATGATATTGAATATTTCTAAGAAAATTTGCACACAACAATATGGTCTTGAATATCATATATGTTATACGATAGGTCTTCGTAGAAATTTTAACATGCTGTTATATGGTGTATTGGGAGTTGTTGGGTTTGTAAACTCCATTGTGGCTAATATAGATGTGACTAAAATGTATTTTTTTGCTGTTCTGTTGAGAGTAGCTTAGCTTTAAATGAGCCAATTGAAGGACTATTTATTTTGCAAGAGATAATTTGGAAACAATTTTGTTATTCTCCTGCCAAACTTTAATAATGTTTTCACTGATTAACATAGGTTGGATTTCTTCAGAAGCATTGACACAGGGACTAGGGTACAGATAGTTTATTTGGGAGGCAATCCCAGGCAACACTAGTGGTTGGAGGGTGAAAATGGAAAGTGAAGGAAACCAGCAGAGAGCATATTATGAAGCAAGTTGCCGCTGTGGACAAGTGGAGGTCAAAGTCACTGAGGAACTTGGAGACAGTGTAGAACATTTCTCAGTGCTGTCCAATAGCAGACAGAAGAAGCTGAAGTAATACCTACCAGTTCTGTCTGTATTGCTTAAGAGTTGATTCTGCCGATGTTAATTCTCTGGCACTTTCAGCCTGGGCTGCCTGTGGGCCTAGTGTGCAACTGTGCAGGTGTTTGTGGTAAGCAGAAGTGAGAGCCAGAGGAGATGGACGTGGCACTTATACTGTCTGCTGCACCTGTCATAAACACATTTTAGAGTTGTGAATGAGATTTATTTATGTGGCTGAGTTCATTTTTTAAATAGATTTATTCTTTCTGAGAAGATTTATACTTTTTGAAACTCTTCTAGACATTATAAATCCTAAAGTCGTAATATTTAACAATGGATTTCATAATTATTGAAGAAAGGGAAGGCATAATTAAATGAAGAAAAGTAAATCTTTAAATGAAATGAATTGGCTCTGTAAGAGGAAGAAAAATATCTTCACTTATAGACTATCATGGAAGAGTTACAGAGACTGAAGATGATTTCGATAATACTTGCATGAACAGTAGTGTTAAGTGAAAAAAGTAAGCTGCAAAATAAAAGACAAACATGATCCCATGTCTTGTGAGCGATAGTCAAAAACAAAATAAAATATTTAGGCAGAGATGTCAGTGAGCAATAGAATATATGGATCTTCTACTTAGAAGAGATATCTTGAATGAAAAGATGGTTTTGGAAATCATCCTGAGCCTTTAAATAAATAAAGATAGCCCATTCACGCTATCTTTCATGCTTCAAGAACCATCTCTACCAGAGGCCATTAAGTCTTTCTCTGGTATCTGCTGATACTGGCCTTCTGATTGCTTCAGGTGCTTCTTATCTTGCCAAACAATTTTCTAAAATAAACTACTTCTGTAGCTTGCTGACATTAGGATACCTCAGTTTGACTTCGTTTGCTCCCTTGGTTTTAGTGCCTCTGTCCTGGGAATCCACCCTGACTAAGTTAGCTCTTCGGGCTTTTTAACTAGGAAATAAAATCCTGAGAGGAGCTGCAGGTATAAATGAAATCACGACATGGATTGACACAGTGGCTGCAACAATGAACTCAAACATAGCAATGATTGTGAGGATAGAGCAAGACCAGGTAGTGTTTTGTTCGGTTGTACACAGGGTCGCTATGAGTTGGAACCCGCTCGACGGCACCTAACAACAACAATAGGGAAAGTGTGCACATTTTAGAATAATAAGAGAAATTCTGACCTAGGGAAAAATCCCAGTGAAACATCATTGTTCAAGGGGCAGTGGAAAAGATTTTTGGCAGCATCTAGAAATTTGGTATCCTATTACAAAATCATCCAAATGGTTAATATGTGTTTTTCTTTTTATTCATCTAGTTTTGAGTCTTTTAAACACACAACCTATGTGTTTTTTCTAGCATGTTTCAATTATGCAATTAAGACTGACTTCTGGACTTGCATTTCAAGTGGAATATTAAAAGACTTTTTAAAGTTTGTCCTTAAAATATTATAGATGCATTTCCTCATGGAAAAACATGAATATTTGTGGAAAAATTAATCAATGATCATGCATTTTCCACCTGTACTACTTTATGCATAATTGATAATATAACCAGTCTCTAAATTTCAGCTTATGTTTTTAATGTAATTGCGTGGCACCTCATTGGCAAATAGTTCTGACAGCACAGTATTCTGGTTGCTGAAATTTGGGTTTGAGAAAATAGTAACTCTAATTTCTTGATTTTATGTGCATGAGTGTGCAGTTTGTAAGTTAATATTTAGTTTTTTATCTGTGTTCCAGGGAGTGTTTTTTACTTTGGTCTTTATTCTTTTGTGGCTTTTCTTTTGGTATGGAATGGTGCTTCTGTCAGTTTTCTTGATGCCAGTAACCACGTGAAACTTGCTTTAATTTGTCTAGCCTTGAACTGTTTATAAAGTGATAATGGCCTGAGTGCTCTTGAATTATATTTTCTTCTTGGAAAGAAACATAATTATAGGTTTCAGTCAGACATATTAATAATGTAAGAGACTTTGTAATGTAAGCATGAGAATAGGGACTACATATAAACAAATTACATTAATTCAGTATTGAGCTTTAAGGCATTTGATAACTTCTGTATCTTACAGGAAAACCAATCTGTGTTTTACAGAGGAACCCTGATCAAGAATGTGAAAACTCAGTAGCAAAATTTATCTAGCTCAACATTCTGTTCAGTAGTTATTACAAAAGCTGGAGGAGATAAGTGGAAACCCTATTTGAAACAACCACTCGTATCTTTTTTTTCTTTCCATTCTATAGAAAAGATCTTGCAGGAGGGCAAATAATATCAATAAGCATGAATTACTATATCTATAGCTGCAAAAGTTCCTTACCTTAAATTAGGTTTTCATAAGCTTCCAGGTTAAATTATATTCTTTCTAACAATTTTATGAGTGAAAACAATTTGCCTGCTCTTTTAAGAGACTGCGGAGGAAAATTCACATTGATTCTGTCAGTCAGGGTAGGTTAGGTTATACTGCAGTAACAAACACTGTCACAATTTGGGTTCTCTGGAAAGCAAACCTTGAGACAGAGTTTACTGGTCAGGGTCAACATCTGTGGAAGGGAGGAAGAGGAAGCAGGATTGCATAGAGGAAGAAGTCAACCTGTGATGTAAACTTAACAGCCTTAGCCAACTCCATGGGGAACTGTGGAGTGGAAATGGCCCCTCAAGAGTTGTCTCTCATTAGGATGAAACATGCAGGCCATTACTATATCCTCTGTCTAAAGTATTTCTCCTTTGGGGACCAGGACTCTAACCAGGAGCATCTTTGACCCTTTGGTTCCTAGACCTGTGTATTCTTTCTGTTGGGGATACAGCACCATTTAAAGGTATTTCATTTAAGGTGTAATCCTGCATTCTCTTTAGGTGGTGAATTACGTTGATTGATTTTGTAATGTTGAAACATCCTTGGTTGTGGTGTATTATTTTTTTTGATATGATGTGGAGTTCTATTGGCAAGAATTTTGTTAAGAATTTTTCATCTATATTCATGAGAGATATTGGTCTGTAATTTTCTTTTTTTGTGTTGTCTTTGGCTTTGGTATCAGGGTTATGCTGGTTTCATGGAATCAATTCAGGAGTATTCCTTTCTTTTCTGTGCTCTGAAATAGTTTGAGTAGTACTGGTGTGAGCTCTTCTCTGAATGTTTGGTAGAATTCTCTAGTGAAACTGTCTGGGCCAGGGCTTTTTTATTGTTGGTTTTTTTTTTTTTTTATTTATTACCTCTTCACTCTCTTCTCTTGTATGGATCTGTTCAGATTTTCTTTATCAGTTTGTGTTTATTTAGATACAGTATGTTTCTATAAATGTGTCCGTTTCCTCTAGGTTCTCAAATTTGTTGGTATACAATTTTTCGTAGTATTCTGTTATGATCTTTTTATTTCAGTTGGATCTCTTGTAATGTCCACCATCTCATTTCTTATTTGGGGTATTTTCTTCCTCTCATGTTTTTCTTTTGTCAGTTTGGCCAATGGTTTGTCACTTTTGTTAATTTTTTCTAAGAACCAACTTTTGGTCTTATTGTTTCTATTGTTTTTCTGTTCTCTATTTCATTTATTTCTGCTCTTATCTTTACTATTTCCTTTCTTCTGGTGCCTGTGGACTTCTTTTGCCATTCTCTTTCTATTTGTTCGAGTCGTAGGGCTAATGTTTTGTTTTTGGTCCATTCTTCTTTTTTGATGTGTGCATTTATTGCTATAAATTGATGTCTGATCACTACTTTTACTGTGTCCCACAGTTTTGGCATGTTTTCATTCTCATTTGATTCTAGGATTTTTTTGATCCCCTCTTTGATTTATTCTGTTACTCAGCTGTTTTTAAGCAAGGTGTTATTCATTTTCCATGTATTTGATTTTTTTTCCTTGCTCTTCTTGTTATTGATTTCTACTTTTATGACGTGGTTGGAGAGAATGCCTTGTATTATTTTGATGTTTTGGATTTTATTGAGGGTTGCTTTGTGACCTAAAATGCGGTCTATTCTGGAGAATGTTACACGTGCATTGGAAAAGAATGTATAATTTGCTGCTGTTGGGTGGAGTGTTCTATATATATATCTATAAGGTCTAGTTAATTGATTTTGACCTTTAACAATTCTGTATCTTTGTTGAGTTTTTTTCTAGATGTTCTGTCCTTTACTGAGTGTGGTGTGTTGAAGTCTTCTGCTATTATTGTAGAACTGTCTGTTTCTATTTTCAGTGCTGTTAGAGTTTGTTTTCTGTATTTTGGAGCCCTGTCACTGGGTGCGTAGATATTTTTCAACGTTATGTCTTCTTGGCAGATGGTCCCATTAATCATTATATAATGCCCTTCCTTGTCTTTTAGGTGGATTTTGTCTTAAAGTCTATTTTATCTGAGATTAGTATTGCCACTCCTGTCCTTTTTTGGTTACTGTTTGCTAGATATATTTTTTTCTATCTTTTGATTTTTAATATGTTTATGCCTTTGTGTCTAGGATGTGTCTCTTTTAGACAGCATATTGATGGGCCGTGGTTTTTTTTTTTATCCATTCTGCGACTCTGTCTCTTTATGGGTGCATTTAAGCCATTTACATTCAGTGTGATTATTGATAGGTATGAGTTTATTGCTGTCATATTGTGCTTTTTTTTTTTTTTTGTGGTCCTTACATTTTCTTTGTTACTTTTACTTTCCTGTGCTGAGTTCCTTTTGTTTGCAGATTTTCTTTTCATTTCTTTTGTTATTTTTAGAATTTGTGTTTACTGAGACTTTATGTTTTTCTTGTTTTCTATGCTGATGAGTAGGTTTGTTAACTTTCTTTGTGATTACCTTGAAATTTACCCTTTTCTTCCTAAGTTTGAATCAATCTTTTATTACTTGGTATCACCTTGACTTCCTCTCCATTTGAAAGTTCTATACCTATGCTATTACCACCATTGAGTCGATTCTGACTCATAGGGTAGAATTGCCCCATAGGGTTTCCAAGAAGTGGCTGGTGAATTTGAACTGCTACCCTTTTGGTTAGCAGCCAAGAACTTAACCACTGCAACACCAGGGCTCCTCAGAAGCAAGGATGGTGAGACCTCGTCTTACATACTTTGGACATGTTACCAGGAGGGATCAGTTCCTGGAGAAGGACATCATGCTTGGTAAAGTACAGGGTTAGTGAAAAAGAAGAATACCCTCAAAGAGATGGATTTGACACAGTGGCTGCAACAGTGGGCTCAAGCATAACAACGATTGTGAGCATGGCGCAGGATGGGCAGTGTTTTGTTCTGCTGTACATAGGGTCACTATGAGTTGGAACCAACTTGACAGCACCTAACAACAAAACAGCAACATACCTACATTGTTTATTCCCCCTTTTATTGTTTTGACATCCTCATCATTTATAGATTGATTTCTCTGTTTCCATGTTTTAAACCTTTAGCTTTGTTTTGTTATTGAGAGTTCTTTACCTGGTTGATATCTGGCTGATGCTGTCCTGTGTCCTAGACACTGGTTGTGGTCTGATGTTGTTGGTTATCTAGATGAAAAACTCCTTTTAATATTTCTTGTAAGTTTGGTTTGGTTTTTACTAATGCCCTTAATTTCTGTTTATCTGGAAATGTCCTACTTTTGCCGTCATATTTGAGAGAGAGTCTTGCAGGATATGTTACTCTTGGTTGGAGTTTTTCTTTTTCAAGGTTTTATGTATGTCATCCCATTGCCTTCTTGCCTGCATAGTTTCTGATGAGTAATCAGAGCTCAGACTTATTGTTTCCCCTTTGTATGTGACTTTTCATTTTTCTTGAGCCACTCTCAGGATTCCTTTTTTTGTCTTTGGTTTTGGCAAGAGTGCTTATGTTATGTCTTGGTGACCTTCTTTTGGGATCTATCCTATATGGGGTTCATTGAGCTTCTTGGTTGGTCAGCTTTTCGTCTTTCCTGATATTTGGGAAGTTTTCTGATAGCAAATCTTCAATAATCTTCTCTGTGTTTTCCATTTTCTCCTTCCTGTTCTGGAACTCAGATCACATGCAAATATTTACTCTTGATTGTGTCCCACATAAAGCTTACGTTTTCTTCATTCTTTTTTCTGATTTTTCCTCAGGCAAAATGGCATCCATGGATTTGTCTTCAGTCTCACTGATTCTCTCTTCTGTTTTTTCAAATTTGCTTCTAAAAGCTTCTATTGACTTGTCCATTTCTGAAATTTTGTTGCTTATCTTTTGGATTTCTAGTTGCTGCTTGTGTATGATTTCTAATTGCTTATTTGTTTTGATGTTATGTTCTTGTATTATTTTCCCAAATTCTTCTACAGACAAAGCAATAGTAGAATTCAGGAAAATAATAGAAGCCCAGAAAACTTTTCTGAATTCTGGTGCTTCAACTGTGCCTGTCCAAAGTTCTATCAGGTAGGTATTGTGGTATGGGATCCAGCAGATCCCATGGTAAGGGGACCATTCCTACACCTCCTTTGCTGTAAATTAGGTCTTCTGATTATGTGGGATCCCTTGTTAATTGCCCAAACATTCTGTAATTCCTCAGTTATTGGTGCTGGTTATAACATACTATGGGCAGGAAAAGAAAACTAATATTTAGAATGCTATGGGCAGGAAAAGAAAACCTATACTCGGAATATCTTTCTATTCTTGACATAATGAATTGTTGATGCTTCCAGGGTCAAAGGGGCCCAATGTAGTCAACTTGCCACCAAGCATCCAGTTGGTCTTTTGGTGAATGGTCATATCAGGGTATCATCACTGATCTCTTGCTGTCAACTTGGACATTTGGTGGCAGCAGTAGTCAGATCAGCTTTGTTATGAAGGAGCCCATGCTGTTGGGCTTCCGAATAGCCTCATGTCTGCCACCATGACCAGTTTATGTGCCCATCGTGCTACCACTGAGGAGGGCTATGATAGAGACCAGCTGAGGTCAGCTCTCTGAAACGTATATTTTCTTGGTTATTTAATGCATCTTATATGGTGGATGCTTTCAGAGTAGGTCCATGTTTGGCTGACATGGCCAGGCCTCTATATCCCTACGTTGGTCAGTTATTGCATGTCAGTTAAGCATGTGACCTTGAGGGAATTGGCCTCTGCTGATGAGGCAATTCCTGAAGTAGCTTGCAGTTGACAACTGTTGGTGGACAGCACTCCCAGCAACTGAGACAACAAATCCTTCCTGGAATGATGATCTGAGAGCACATATCATGTCTACCACAAATCCTTATATTTTGAAGTATTATCATTAATATAAGTTTATTTATCACTCATGATATACATCCAGTGTTGGTTGGCAGGGCAGATTTGTTCATTGTCATCACTCAGGGCTCCAGGCTGATAGAGGACATGGTCTTCTACAATTTCCTGTGGAAGAATTAATGGAGTATTGCATTATCTTTCATTAACAATTAAATGATTGCATCCAGGAATAAAGGTGTCACTCCAGCTGCTTGTATTTCGTTGGCCAAAGCAAGTCATGTGACCACTCCCAACTTCCAGGGGATGTGGAAGTATAGTTTCACCTTGTGCCTGGAGTAAGAGAAGTGGAATATTTTTGAACAGCACCATTGGCTACCACAAATATTGTGTGTAATTCTTTAAAACATTTAGTATAATCGAAGGAGATGCCTTAGGGATAATAATGAAGCCTTCCCCTCCTACTACCACATAGGTTAAAAGGCAAAGAACTTCTAGAAGTAGAATTATGTTCTGTTATTGCTTATCTGAATTAATTACTGTTACGTGTAATTACATTTTTATTACTGTAGGGTCAATATGAGTTGGAATCGACCCGATGGCAACAGGTTTTATGATGTTTCTCTTCTTCTGGGACTTGCGTACTTTAATTTTATTATTATTATTTTTTCACTTTCATGAAGCTAATGTTTATATCAAAAAGGATAAAAGTTCAAATATGGTTCTGGGAAAAGTGATTATCCATATGGGAAATAATTAAATTAGATCCCTACAACATATACAAAAATAAATTCCAAATGGATTGAAGACCAAAATAGTAAAAGCCAAACTGTAAAACCTTTAGAAGAAAATCAAAGAGATTATATTTTAAATCTTGGGTCAGACAGTAAAAAGCACAAATCATAAGGAAAATAATATATCTGACTAAAGTATAAGCTTTCTGTAAAATAAGACTTCATAAACTAAGTGAGAGACAAGGTACAGCATGGGAGAAGATATGGTAATGAATATAACCAACAAAAGATTGGTGTCTGTAATATATAACAAACAATTCTTTAAATCATTAAGAAAAAGATAAAAGTCAAATAGAAAAATGGGCAAAAAACTTGAACAGTAAATTCAAAAACGTTTAAAACGGTCAATTGACCATTAACAGTTTAATGGATAAATATATTTTGGTATAGTCATAAAATAGGACATTATAACATGGTTAAAATGGACACACAATGCCACATGTATACATAAATTTCAAGGGTTGAATAAAAAAACAAGTTGCAGAAGGTTACATATTTACCATTTATATCAATATAAAGTTTTAAAACCTACAAAATACTATGTATATATTGTAAATATCATGCATAAGTAAATACAGGATAGTGGTTGCTTCTAAAGAAGGCAGAAATAAACTGGAATTGCAGAGGGAGTACACAGGGAAATTCCCATATCTGTAATGTTTTATTTCTTTCTTAAAAAAGAAAAGACAGCATAAGCACAGCAAAATATTGGGTTTTGACAAAGCTAGGTAGTGGTACCTAGGTGTTTGAAATCTTTAGAGTATTCTGTGGGCTGAAAAAATTCATCATTCTTCTAAAAGATGCTGGTTTATAGAATTAGAATAAATGTTCAGAAAGTCCAAGTTTTAGTTAATGCTGGTCTTCATTCTCTCAGATCCTTTTTCTTACTCACTTCTTAGATGGTTTTCTGAATGTTTTCTATAATTCTTGTCTAGAAAACCCATTTTCCTTCCTTTCTTCTGCCTGGTAGTATAAATACATACTTATACTTTAGCCTTAGGTAAGATCAGGTTGTCGGGTCACTCTTTTCTGACTTCAGATGTCCCAAAATGACCTTGAAGCTTCTTTCTGTTCGGAGATTTTTATAATAAACTGGTTTATGGAACTCCTGCTCTTTCATTTGACTCACTTTCTTTTCTGTTTAATTTTCTTGAAGCATATTCAGTTCTCTGCAGTGCTGTTATTGAAATACATAAGCAACAGTTTCTAAATCAGTGCCTGTGTGGGGTGTGTATGTGCGTGTTTTGGTTTTGGTTGAGTGGAAGAATTGAAATCTTATCTGCCTTAACTCATTAGCTGTCTTTTACATTTACGTCTCATTCTTTTACAAAGTCTGTGCCGTAACAGGACCACCCCCTTCCCCAGATGGGAACAATCTTTCAGAATCCTATCAATGTAACTTTATAATATCAAACATTAATAAACATAAATTAAGGAAAAACAGATGTAACTGAATAGACTTTAGGCAAGTCACTTAACATTTCCTAGGTGTAATTCTTCATTCTAATATAGGGAAATTCCTGTTTAATCACCTTTACTGGATTCTTTTAGATACCATTTTGAATTATGTAGATGGAAGCATTTTGGAAGTTTTATGATACACATATAATACACTTTTCTTAAATTAACTCTACCATGTGAAATTGTCAGACTTAATCTTCATGTGTAAGCTTCTTAGTATTTCTCAAACTGTAATCTTCACAGCACTGGTTCTTAGGGATGTTAATAGGTGTTATGTGAAATGTGCTTCTATGGAGAAAGCATAAGGGAAAACACTGGCTTAAGTAAAGTAAAGGGGCATCTGTACCTTTGTACCCTCCCTTTTGAGATATTTAATATAAAAATATACTTTGTAAACTAAAGACAGAGATAACACAAACTAAGCATACACCAGTTTTGGGAATTTGTGTTCTTGGAATACACTTTGGGAAATAGAACTCAAAATGTGCTTATATAGCTCTCAGTCTTGTAGCTTCATTTTCTAAACTGTGATTTGGGTGTTTGTTTGTAATTCCTTTTATCTTCACTAGTAAGAATATTGAAGTAAAACCTAATTTATTATTTTATTATTAGTGTTATCAACATAATTTCTTAAATAGGAAAACAAGTACTTCATTAAAACTTTAACTTTTATAACTAACTGTATTTCAGATTACTTTCTTCTGTAAGGGCCTCTATGGCACCTAAAAATAACTAAATTTGTTTTTAAAAAGTTTATTGCACTATATACTTTTATCAAATACCAACATCTGCCTTTATATGGCAGGTGTAAGCTGATGAAATCTAAAACACTGTCCTGCAAATGTCCCTACTCATTGGATGCTAAATTATTTAAAATATCAAAATCTGTGTTAGTATATGTGTCTATTTTTTAGGTTACATTGAAATTATATACATTTTTCTTAACCATTTTACTTTCCATAGTCTGTATATAGCTCATGAATTGTTTGTTTTCATTTTTTATCTAGTTTTTTTGCAACTGAAATTCTTCTCATCTATAAAAAGAAAACTATGCTTTTGAAATATCAAATTGTTAAAGATTTAAATGTTTTGTTTAGATAATTCTATTTTCTGACATTCTTTCAGTGAATATTATGTAATCCATTTACTTTTTGATTTGTACTTGTAAAATTTCATTTAGTGATTTAACTTTCTAATTGATTCTGTATTAGTATTCCTGAATTTTACTATAAAAATCTTGGTTTATTTAATAAAAATGATGTGTCATTGAAATTATCTTCTAACATAAAGTACACCTATTTTCATTCCCTTTATTCTCATACACTTAAAATTATTTATGGGAATTCTAGGCAGAAATTATCTTTATTTAGGAATATTGCTAGTTGAGTAATGGTACTAAATTGTAGGTCATGGAAAATTATCAAAATACCAATTTTTTGCCTCTTGATTTTTAAGTATTGTATCTTTAATTTGGCCAATGAATGTTTTATAGTAGTTGTCTTAATTTATTCTTTTCTTTTTGTTTTGTTTTCTGTTTTCCTTTTTCTAGCTTGTGATGAATGGAAAATATTACCAAAACCAAATCTTCATAGAGATGTCAACAGATTTGGACACTCTGCAGTCGTCATTAATGGGTAAAAGAAGCATATTTGCCATTTTTAGAGGGTCAGGGGTATCAGTCATACTACCCACATGTTCTGTTAACCTTTTTAAAACTCTTGTTTGTACTTAATGGCATTGGATTTTATGTATCCCTACTGTGGGTTATATTTTGGTTCATTAACCACATCTTTCATTCATTTTTGTTTAAATATGTTTAAGGGCCAAGGATGGGAGAAAGACGTGGCAGTCTTCTTCCATAAAGATTACAGCCTTGGAAACCCTATAGGGCAGTTCTACTGTGTCCTATGGGGTCGCTATGCATTGGAATCAACTCAATGGCATATGACAACAACAGCAAGGGCCAAGGGAAAATAGAGTACTGAGTAGTCAAAGGAGAGGTGCTGAGACAAAACTTCCAGATATTTTTTTGAATTCATCCTGCCTTCTTTCCTTTTTTCAGAGACCACTTAAGGAATGACTTTTCCTTACAAAGATCAAATTGAAATGATAGAGAGGCTAGCCCCATATTTCTACCAAGGAGAACAAGGAAAGTGAAAAGCATTAGATTCTCATTTTAGTCCTGTCATTACCGAAATGTGGTTTTTAACAAGTCACTTCACATTTCTGGACGTTATAATCCTCATATCTATTGGAGATTTAGACGATAATCATTAAGTTACCTTCCTCCTTTAAGCTAATGTGATTTTTGTAATTCTACAGCAAAAAATTTGTAATTTGGATTCAAGTGGCAGTAAACAATCCGTTAGCTCATTTAGTAGTTTAAACTTTGTAATTTATAATGACATCTTTTTTTTTTTTAATTGTACTTTAGGTGAAGGTTTACGGAACAAATAGTTTCTCATTAAACAGTCAGTACACATATTGTTTTATAACATTTATAACATAACTCTCCTTTCTTGACCTTTTCTTTTTTTTTGGTGAAAATATACATAGCCAAAGATACACCATTTCAAAAATTTCTACATGCACAATTCAGTGATATCGATTACGTTCTTCCAGTTGTGCTGCTATTCTCACTTTAGATGAAGGTTTACAGAACAAAATAGTTTCTCATTAAATAGTTAGTATACGTGTTGCCCTATGACAATGATTAACAACCCCACTACATGTCAGCACTGTCCTTACTCAACCTTGGCTTCCCTATCACTAGCTTTCCTGTCCCCTTCTGCCTTCTAGTCCTTGTCCCTGGACTGCTGTGCCTCATTAGTCCCATTTTGTTTTATGGGGCTGCCCAATTCCTGGCTGAACGGTGAACCTCAGAAGTGACTTCACCAAAGGGTGTCTGGGGGCCATACTTTCGGGGTTTCTCCAGTCTCTTTCAGGCCAGTAAATCTGGTCTTTTTTTTGTGTGTTAGAATTTTGTTCTACATTTTCCTCCAGCTCTGTTCAGAACCCTCTGTTGTGATCCCAGTCAGAGCAGTCAGTGGTGGTAGCCGGGCACCATCTAGCTGTACTGGACTCAGTCTGATGGAGGCCTTGGTAGCTGTGGTCCATTAGTCCTTTGGACTCATCTTTTCCTTGTATCCTGTTCTCTTCATTCTCCCTTGCTCCCGAAGGGATGAGACCAGTGGAGTATCTTAGATGGCTGCTCACAGGCTTTTAAGACCCCAGACGCTGCTCACCAAGGTAGAATGTAGAACATTGTCTTTATAAACTGCGTTATGCCAATTGAGCTAGATGTTCCTGGAGACCATGATCCCCACAGCCCTCCACCCAGCAATTCAGTCCCTCAGGGAGTCTGGATGTGTCTAGGAGCTTCCATGACCTTTCCTTGTACAAGTTGTGCTGGCTTCCCCAGTATTGTGTACTGTCTCACCCTTCACCAAAGATACCACTTATCTATTGTATAATGACATCTTTGAAAGTTCATTTTATTGCCACTTTATCCGAATTATATAAAATTTCCCCAGTATTACCACATAATGACTTGATACTAAAAACAGCTAGAAATTAACCACAGTGAAACTATGTAACTGTTATCATTCAGCTTTCAAAAGGATAATAAACAGCTCCTCTATTGAAAAAGTGTGCTACTTGACTTTCTATTTTACTTTTTAAAATATGAAAGATATTCTTGAAGCATTTCCTGATCTTTCCAATTTATAATATTAATAATATTTACAGAAATAAAAAAGTGTGCTGTTTTGAGGACACGTCAGACTTCTCTGGCACTGACACTATTAATTCAGTAATTGTTTGTTTCTCTTTCCAAATTGAAAATTTGAAAATCTTTTTGATTATTTTACTCTTGTTCTTTTTATTTTAAAAGAGGAGAATTAAACACCATAAGAAGAGCTCCTTAGTTCATTTCTGTATTTGTATTCATGAAGTATAATCCAAAATAGCATTTCTGAAGTATATTTTATTATCCATGTCTAACTATTATCTATTTCTTAAAAAATTGTCTTCCACCTCGTTAAAATAGTAGTTATTTTCCTGATCCAAATAATAATCAAAAGAATACTATATTTAATCTTTGTTCCATCTCCTTTTTTGCATTAGTGATAAACACATTTTGAAGACTTAATATTTTCTTAATATACTAAGATGTATGTAATATTTCATATTTTATCTGGAAAATCTTCAGGAAATCTTATAATAGCTCACTTGGTGTTTTCATATCATATTGTATGTTAGAAATATGATTTTAAAGAACAGAGCTGACATAAGTATTTAAAAATAATATAAAATGTATATTTAAATGTATATTAATTTTTAAAAACTAGTACATTAGACTTTTTAACAGTATGTTTTTAAAATTGTTGTTTTGTTTTTAATAGGTCCATGTATATATTTGGGGGATTTTCTAGTGTGCTCCTTAATGATATCCTTGTCTACAAGCCTCCAAATTGCAAGGCTTTCAGAGATGAAGAACTTTGTAAAAATGCTGGCCCGGGGATAAAATGTATTTGGAATAAAAATCACTGTGAATCTTGGGAATCTGGGAATACTAATAATATTCTTCGAGCAAAGTGCCCTCCTAAAACAGGTAAGGATTTTTTTTTTCCCCTCCTTCTTTGTCAGCAAAAATTCTGTACTTTGTTAGAAGTGGAAAAGATTCATTTTACTTATGAGAATTATCTTTAGTAGCTTTCAGTAATTAAAAATTCAGATCTGTAATTAGGAAATCTAATGTTTGAGCTTAACAGCAATTAGTAAGTTAATATTTTAATTAGATACTTTTAGTTTCTTAAAATATATAAAATATTTTTATGAGTCTTCTATATACATACATGTGAATGAATTATTTTTCTATGTAAGTAAAAAATGCTTTCAGATACATCATTTCTAAGAAATACTGTGTGCTTCTAATAAATAAAATGAAGTAATTTATTCTGCATTTGTTAGTATTTTTTCTTCCTGAACTATTGCCAAGCCAGACCATAAAATTAAAAATATTTCCAGAATTTGATGACCAATGTTCTAGTTTCAAACTCCTTATAAAAATGTTGAATAAATAAATCAGACTTATAAAAAGTTAGCAGTAAGTATTTATTTATTTATGAATGATTAGGATTAAAAAATTCAATTTTTTTAAAAATCAGTGGGGGATTTTACTCATTTTTGATGCTATAATTAACAAATGTATTTTATAGATTTACTAGTCTATAGTAACTCAGATGTCTCTAAATATCTTTATGAAGAATGAATCTGTAAACAACTATTTTTAAAATGTTTCTTTTGGATGTTTAGTAATACATTATGTTCAATAAAATACCAGTAAGTACTTTTCCCCCTTTCACAATGTGTAAACTTTAAATGCCTGCAGAATCCTGGTGGAATGAATAATTAAGATGGCGGTAGGGAAGCATCTGCAATCCTGCAAACACAATTAAGCTACGAAGTTAACTTCATATTGGGGGACTTATTTTTATATTTAAGGTCATAATTATGGTTAAAAAATGCCTTGGTGATTCTTAAGCAGATGTTAAAAATGTGTGAATTAAGAAGTGTGACATCTTCTTATTCCTCCTGATGTGTTCTGTGTCCCATTTGTATTACAGCTGCTTCTGATGACAGGTGTTATAGATATGCAGATTGTGCCAGCTGTACAGCCAATACAAATGGATGCCAGTGGTGTGATGACAAGAAATGCATTTCAGCAAACAGTAACTGCAGCATGGTTAGTGTTTATGGGTAAATGGTGATGTAGTTAACATTGCTGTTTTATAATCATTAGCATATCAGTTAATAAAAAACCCCGTTGCTGTCAAGTCGATTCCAGCTCATGGCGACCCTATAGGACAGTGTAGAACTGCCCCACAGGGTTTCCAAGGAGCGGCTGGTGGATTTGAACTGCCCACCTTTTGGTTAGCAGCCAAGCTTTTAACCACTACGCTACCAGGGCTCCCCTCATTTAATAACACTATACAAAATAGAAGTTTACATATCAAGACATTTAGAAAATATGTAAGGGAATCACTCACTTCCTGGTACATTGTAATTTCAGACCGTGTAGCTCAAATTTTTCAGTGTAGATTCCATTTAGTATTCAGTAACTTTTACTTCTTTTCATGGATGATACTGTTACCGCAGTAATGTGGATTGGAGCCGCCTGCCGCAATAGCCAATTCTGAGACAGGGGTGAGGTGAGCAGCAAGAGGTTTATTATATATCCATATATAGGAGACAGAGGGGAATAGATTCCTCCAAAAACCCGTCTGTCCCACTGGAGATAGGTGGAAGACTTTAATAGGGACAGGATTATGGGGCTTAGAAGTTCGTGTTAGTTCCCCCTTGAGGTGGTCACATCTCAGATGAGTTAATCTTTTACTGATATTCTTGGGGGATATCTGGTGACATCCTAGTTTTCTTGTCCCAAGATGAGTGCTTTGTTCAGTTTTTCGTCCTTAGATCATTATCACTTGTTTCCACCTTCCAAGGAGGAACATCAGTTAATCTTAAACCTTTTGTAGAGACTGGGACTGGAGGGAGAAACAAGATCATGAGACAGTGTGGGGGTTAGCAATAGGGAGTAATAATAGTGAGCCAGACCTATGCAGGCTCTTCCAATACTGGGAAAATTATTTGAAAACTGATTTAAAAAAAAAAGATTATAAATGTTGTCTTCTGTGCTGACGGAAATAGGATTATATAGGTAAGTATTGAAATCATCTGTATGGGATTCTTTGTCAGACAAGCCTTAATAGTGGTGTAGGCCAGTATTTAGTTTACAACACTTTGTGTGTAAATTTAATCTGAGAATTGAGGGGCGGGAGGTGCCTTTTTATCAGTCTCTAGATCAGTGGTTCTCAACTGGAGGCAATTTTGTCCCTCAGGGAATATTTGTCAATGTCAGAAAAGATTTTTGGTTTTCACAACTAGGGGGCTGTTACTGGCATTTTGTAGGTAGAGATCAGGGATGCTGATAAACATCCTACAATGCATAGAGCAGCACCATACAACAAAGAATTATCTGCTCAAAATGTCAATACATGCATACTTTGTTTTCACTTGCTTCGCTTTGTTGTGCTTCACAGATAATGTGTTTTTTAAAAAGTGAAGTTTTGTGGCAAGCCTGGGCCGAGCAAATCTATCGGCACCATTTTTCCAACAGATGTGCTCACTTTGTGTCTTTTGTGTCACATTTTGGTAATTCTTGGAATATTTTAAACTTTTTCATTATTATTATATCTGTTACGGCGATCAGGGTCTTTGATGTCACTATTGTAGTTGTTTTGAGGTGCCGTGAACTGCGCCCATATAAGACAGGGAACTTAATCGAAAAATGTTGTGTGTGTTTTGAGGCCTCCCTCGACTGGCTTTTCTCCCCTCTCTCCTCTCCTAAGGCCTCCCTGTTCTCTGAGATATGACAATATTGAAATTAGGCCAATTAATAACCCTACAATGGCCTCTAAGTGTTCAAGTAAAAGGAAGAGTTGGTCTTTCGCTTTAAATCAAAAGCTAGAAATGATTAAGATTAGTGAGGAAGGCATGTCAAAAGCCGAGATAGGCCAAAAGCTAGACCTCTTGCACCGGTTAGCCAAGTTGTGAGTGCAAAGGAAAAGTTCTTTAAAGAAATTGAAAGTGCTACTCCAGTGAATACATGAATGGCAAGAAGGCGAAACAGCCTTATTGCTGATACAGAAGTAGTTTAGTGGTCTGAATCGAAGATCAGACCAGCTACAACTTAAGCCAAAGCCTAATCCAGAGCAAGGCCCTAACTGTCTTCAATTCTATGGAGGCTGAGAGAGGTGAGAAACTGCAGAAGAAAAGTTTGAAGCTAGCAGAGGATGATTCATGAGGTTTAAGGAAAGATGCCATCGCCTTAACACCCAAGTGCAAGGTGAAGCAGCAAGTGCTGATGCAGAAGTTGCAGCAAGTTATCTAGAAGATCTAGTTAAGCTAATTGATGAAGGTGGCTACACTGAACAACAGACTTTCAATGTAGATGAAACACCCTTATACTGGGAGCAGATGCCATCTAAGACTTTCATAGCTAGAAAACCTGTCAATTCATAGTCAATGCCTGGCTTCAAAGCTTCAGGGGAGAGGCTGACTCTCTTGTTAGGGGCTATGCAGCTCATGACTTTAAGTTGATGCCAGTGTTCATTTATCATTTTGAAAATCCTAGGGCCCTTAAGAATTTTGCTAAATTACTCTGCCTGTGCTCTTTAAATAGAACAGCAAAGCCTGGATGACACACGTATGTTTATAACATGATTTACTAAATATTTTAAGCCCATTGTTGAGACCTACTGCTCAGAAAAAAAAGATTTCTTTCAAAATATTACTGCTCATTGACAATGCACCTGGTCACCCAGGAGCTGTGATGGAAATGTACAAGGAGATTAATGTTGTTTTCATGCCTGCTAACACAATGTCCATTCTGCAGCCCATGGATCAAGGAGTAATTTTGACTTTCAAGACTTATTATTTAAGAAATACATTTCATAAGGCTTTAGCTGCCACAGATAGTGATTCCTCTGATGGATCTGAGCAAAGTAAACTGAAAACCTTCTGGAAAGGATTCACCATTCTAGATGTAATTAAGAACATTTGTGATTCATGGGAGGAGGTCAAAATATCAACATTAATAGGAGTTTGGAAGAAGTTGATTCCAACCCTCTTGGATGGCTATGGTGGGTTCAAGCTTCAGTGGAGGAAGTAACTGCAGACATGGTGGACAAAGCAAGAGAGCCAGAATTGGAAGTGGAGCCTGAAGATGTGACTGAATTGCTGCAATCTCATGATAAAACTTTAATGGATGAGGAGTTGCTTCTTATGAATGAGCAAAGAAAGTGGTTTCTTGAGATGGAATCTACTCCTGTTGAAGATGCCGTGAACATTGCTGGAATGATGACAAAGGATTTAGAATATTACATAAACATAGTTGATAAAGAAGCAGCAAGGTTTGAGATGATTGATTCCAGTTTTGAAAGACATTCTGCTGTGGGTAAAATGCCATCAAACAGCATTGCATGCTACAGAGAAATGTTTTGTGAACGGAAGAGTCGAGCAGTGTGGCAAACTTCATTGTTGTCTTATTTTAAGAAATTTCCACAGCCACTCCACTCTTCAAGCAACCACCACCCTGATCAGTCAGAAACCATCAACATCTAGGCAAGACCCTCCACCAGCAAAAAACTTACAATTTTATGAAGGCTCAGGTGATGGTTAGCATTTTTTAGCAATAAAGTATTTTTTAATTAAGGTGTGTACATTGATTTTTTACACATAATGCCATTGCACACCTAATAGACTGCCAAAAACAAACAAACAAACAAAAAAAAACAAACCCATTGCCACCGAGTCTGTTCTGATTCACAGCGACCCTATAGGACAGAGTAGAACTGCCCCATAGGGTTTCCAAGGAGTGCCTGATGGATTTGAACTGCTAACCTTTTGATTAGCAGCTAAACTCTTAACCACTCTGTGACCAGAGTTTCCTAATTGACTACAGTATAGTGTAAATATGTCTTTTATATGTACTGGGAAACCAAAAAATTCATTTGACTCTCTTTATTGCAATGATCTGGAACCAAACGCACAATTATCTCCGAGGTATGCCTGTAGAGCTGTTTGAGAAACCCTATTTTAGGTGAAGAAAGACTGTTGAAAAAATTACAAAATTAGTATTTATGGTAGATGAGGATGGATTAAGAGCAGCAAAAATTAATATTTTAAGCTAATAGCATCAAGATACCTCATGATTTCTAGATGTCAACAAATTGAAAGAAAAAATTTTAAAAAACAGTATTTTCTAAGATTAAGGATTCTCTCATTGGACTATAGCTTAATAACGAAATAATGTGTACAACAGATTTTGCAGAGACAACTAAATGTAATATACATTCATTTTTCTTTTTCTGAACTTTTATTAACCAACAAAAGTATGCACTTGTTTTTCAAGATAGCGTAATGAAGCAAAAGGTAAAGAAAAAGGAGTTCAAATTCAAACTACGGACAATTTTTTACGATATTTTCTAAAATTTTTCACCACTAACCAATCTTATTTCAAAATATTTAAATTTTATGATTCTATTCTAAATAATATTTAAAACTTAAAATGGAAGGTTGGAGGTTGTTCACTGTTAGGATTGGACCCTTTTGCTTTCATGGATACTCAGTTGATATATACCTTCCAGTGATATAAGTTGCTATAATAGTAAGATGTACTTCAATTTTATTCAAGTTATAACATTAATATGACATAGCTATGCCTTGAAAATTTGAATTACTTTTTAGATTTACATTAATATTCAACTAGTAGGAGTTATTTTAGTGACTAATGTGGAAATAGGGGTTAAGTAAAATAAGGCATGTGAATAAGGGACTAAAATGGAGAATGTTATTAATAAAAAATTACTAGCAGATTTCATTTTAAGCTTTGTTGGCTAACCCTAAGTTAATTTGTGTTTCGATGGTTAAACTAGGTGAAAAACCACATATTCATTATAATTTAAAAATTGTGTTATATAAATAATTATCAAATACATATTTTATAAACTGGGCTTTTGCTTTATATTTTATTTTTGATAATGATATGTTAACAAGGAAAGCACTGGGCTAGATAGTATAAGTGGACAGATGGTACTCACTTGTAGTTTAGAATTTGATGTAATATGTTTTTTAGACAATTTTATCAGAATGGTGATTAAGCTAAACCAAATGCTAATGAATACAGAAAGGTCTATGGGATTTTAGTGCAAATTATGTACATTGCTACCCTACTTCATTATTTAGCCATATTTCCTGCAAGTTGCATATTTTGTGCTCTAATAGCTCATATAAACTGCTTGCTTCTTACAGATTTTTATTTTAAATTTACATCTAAACATATTAGAGTGAAGATCAGTAAAGTGAGAATCTTCATAGTCTGTTCATCTGGTTCATTGGGCCAAAAAAAACACTGTCCACGTTTCATAATAACAGTCAGCTTTCTTTCGTCATTGGTTAAATTGGCCCTGTGTCCGACTGAAATATAAGTTCATCTATTGTATTGGTTCAGTATCAGTAAACAACTGTATTGTTCTTAATGAAGAACAATAGTTATTTGGATAAATTCTACTGTTACCATTGTTGTTCTAAAGACTAGCATTAAGCTGTTATTTTTTCTCTTATGCCAACACATTGTTTAGCTCTTCTGCTGCCGTATTTATAGGTTATTTTATTTATCAGATAATTAAAGTAAATTTATTTCTTTTCAGTTAGCTGGTAAATATTTAGAATTATACTCTAGTGATTATACTGAATGATATTAAGATTTATATGCTACATGAAAACAAAAAACTAGGGATCATGAGGACGTTGTGTTACCGGGCAGCATTACACTTGGCTGCACACGGGGTCCTCTTGAGTTGGAACCAAAATTATGGCAACTAATAACAACATGAATCAGAAAAAATGATCAGTAAGAAAGTTTGTATGTTTCTAATGAGAAGGTGGTGGTTAGATAAGAGTCACAAAGTAATTAGAGTTTAACAAATAATCTTCAATAGAGAGGCTTTCATTAGATAGTTTCTGTTTGATAATTTGAACTTTTTTTCAGAAGGATGCGTTTTAATTAATTGAAAAACTATAATGAATTAAATGAATATGAGAGATTTTGATTCAGTAGAATTGGACTTGGGGCTAGAAATCTTATTTTAAAGTTCACGGGTGACTTATGTATACACTGCTTTACAAAGGTGAAAAATAACATGCTTTTATCTTTTAATTTTCTAGACTGTCAAAAACTATACCAAATGTCATGTGAGAAATGAGCAGATCTGTAATAAACTTACCAGCTGTAAAAGCTGTTCACTAAACTTGAATTGCCAGTGGGATCAGCGACAGCAGGAATGCCAAGCTTTACCAGGTAAAGATTTCAGAATTTAGTAAATGAGTTTTATAGTCTGCATATGAATACCATTATAGTAAAGAGTGTTTAGCAAGAACGTTCCATTTTCTAAAACGAAAAGTAATAGCAAATGTCAAACCATAATATTGGAGTATTAATAGCATTGTTTCTACTTAATTTGTAATTTCAAGAAATTGGGAAAGCAAAGCTTTATAATTATATGTTTCCTTCTAATTCTTTAAAGATGTTTATGATTGCTTGTGTTTATTATGTACTATCGATAAGATTCCTTTTCAGGTTTTAAAAAATTATTTCTTAAAAACATAGAAAACAAGCACCTACAGAACTAATATCCAGATTTAAGAAATGTTAACGTTTTGCCGTATTTGATGTAAAAGCCCTTTATTTTTTAAATTCAGTGAGCTACTTTGACTATTTTTTATTAGAAATTGTAATATTTATAATAAATACATAATTTTATGAGAATCTAGGTAAGTTGTACAAATCATAACAAAGTTCGTTTTAAAAAATAATTCCAATTTGTTTTTCACTGTCAACATTCTTTCTGGTGGAACCGTTCAGAGTAGTCTTCTTTTTAATTATAAAAGATAAAATCAAAAAATGATATATGTGTTTGTCCAGCTCCATCTTCTCGTTATACAGATAAATTGAGACACATACTAGATAAGTGCCTTGCTGAAAGCTGCATGCTTTATAAATGGCAGAGGGTATCCTATCTCTGCAGTTTTCTGCCTCTTTCTATGCCATGTTTTTTTTGTTTTGTTTTTCATAGAAAAATTTCTGAACCTTTGTAATTATAAAATGTATTGGAAAACTTGATCACAGATATTATCATCTCTGAAGATAATCTCTCTACAAGTTCATGTAATAAAATAAAAATTAGATTGCTTTTAAAAGTACCATTGAGCTTTAGAATGTTTATTCCAATTTTGAATTGTTTATGTACTGATCATTAAACCTTTCAAGTAGTGATCTATGTGTGTATATTCACTTTGTGAAAATTAGATAATAGTAATGCAGTAGGCAGAATTGGAGAAGCAAAAGTAAGATGGCACTAAGAACTTGAAGGTAATATTGATCTCTAAGAGGTAAACTATACAATCAACATACAGATCAATAAAAGTATTTACAGAGGCTCTTTAAAAGATGGAGTAAATATCCTGGACCAAAATACGACTTGGCTGAAGGAATTTAGCTTCAATAAGGAGGGAGTTTGATTACTAGTGGAAGTTTGGGAAAATGATAAACAAGTGGACTTTGGGATTACCAGGTACTCATTTTCCCAGAAAAAAATGTTGCTTTCTTATAAGGGCTCTACTTAATCAGGCTGTTATTTTGAGGATACAATCAAATATTGAATTATACACTAACTTCTCTTGTTCTATTCTTACATTATTTCCTTGAAGTGATTTGGTACTTTGGATTCCAGAACACCATGACAATTACTCTATTTGTGGCCTCAAATGAAAACAAGGGTGTTCTAAACAACCTTATTAAATGGTAATTACAGTTTCTTGAGAAATTACTATGTTTCAGGCACTGTTTAATCCTTACAACAGCAGTTACCACAGGGCAGGAGTCTCTAAGATCCTTTCAAGGGGTCTGTGAGGCTGAAACTATTTTCACAATAATACTAAGACTTTTTTTTGCTATTTTTATTCTCTCATGGACTTAGGATGGAGTTTTCCAAAGGCCACCTGATACGTGATATCACAATAGATTGAACGTAGAAGCAGAATTGTAAATAGAGCTTTCTTATATTAAACCAGACATTAAAGAGATTTGCAAAACTGAACAACGATGCCACTCTTCTCACAATTTTGTTTTTGTTTTGGAGACTATATTTTAAAAATATAATATGCTATTTATGTTAACTTGTAATAGGTTTTTAAATGATTATTTTAATGAATAAATAAATCTATATTTAAAATTATCAGTTTTAATTTTTAATATGATAAATATCAATGGAGACATATACATAAAGAAAAGATCTATGGGCTCCTCAATAATTTTTAAGAGTTAAAGGGATTCTGAGACCAAAAAGTTTGAGGACCACTGCTTAGAACAATTCCATGAGGGCTGCACAAAGCAACTAAGACCTTTCATCTAGGAAAGAGGCACTGATATGTTTAATGTGGTAGGAAAAGTAAAATGCAGTCCAGCTTTATAGAATAGTGTATTAATGAAACACTACATTGCATGGTTTAAAATCAAGAAGGATGTGCATGGGGTTGCATCCTTTTACCATACTTATTCATTCTGTATGCTGAGTCTGAGAAGCTGGACTACATGAAGAAGAATGTGGCATCAGGATTGGTGGAAGAGTCATTAACAACCTACGATATACAGATGACACAACCTTGCATGCTGAAAGTGAAGAGGACTTTAAAGCACTTAGTCATAAAGATCAAGGCTACAGTCTTCAGTATGGATGACACCTCAACATAAAGAGAACAGAAATCCTCACAACTGGACCAACAAGCAATATCATGATAATGGAGAAAAGATTGACGTTATCAAGGATTTTGTTTTAGTTGGATCCACAATCAACACCCGTGGAAGCAGCAGTCAGGAAATCAAACGATGTATTTCACTGGGCAAATCTGCTGCGAAAGACCACTTTAAAGTGTTGAAAAGCAAAGATGTCACTTTGAGGACTAAGATGCACCTGACCCCAGCCATGATATTTTCAGTCCCCTCATATGTGTGTGAAAGCTAGATAGTGAATAAGGAAGATCAAGGAAGAATTGATGGCTTTAAATTACAGTGTTCATGAAGAATATTGAACATACCATGGACCAGAAGAACGAACAAGTCTGTCTTGGAAGAAATACAGCCAGAGTGCTCCTTGGAAGTGAGGATGGTGAGACTTCATCTCACTTACTTTGGACGTGTTATTAGGAGGGACCAGTCCCTGGAGAAGAACATCATGCTTGGTAAAACAGAGGGTCAGCGAAAAAGAGAAAGACCATTGAAGAGATGGATTGACACCGTGGCTGCAGCAGTTGGCTCAAATATAGCAATGATTGTGAGAATGATGCAGGACCGGGCAGGGATTCGTTCTGTTCTACATGGGGTTGCAGTGAGTGGGAACTATCTCAATGGCACCTAACAACAACAACAACACATGTTAATTAGTGCACATTAGAGTATAACTTGATAAAGTATTTACAGACTTGTGCTTTAGTAAATGGACTGTTTTATGTTCAGTGTGGACTTTCTGTGAATAAATCACTATTACTGAATAATAAGTTTAAAATTTAGAAAGACCAAAAATAAACATTAGAATGCAAAGATTGTAGGATCTTTACTAAACATAAGTGAAATGAGTTATGTCTGTCCATTGTTATAATTAAAGAATTAAAGAATCTAAGTTATATTAGAACAGCACACCTGGGCTATGGAAATCAGATTTGGAGGACAGTTAGCTACACTTGTAGAAGTAATTTTGAAATTGATTTTTTAAAAATTTATTTTTTTGTTATTGAGACTATATACAGCAAAACATACACCAATTTAACAGTTTGTACATGCACCATTTAGTGACATTGATTACATTCTTCGAGTTGTGCAGCCATTCTCACCCTCCTTTTTGAGTTGTTCCTCCTTCATTAACATAAGTTCATTACCCTCTAAGATTCCTATCTAGTCTTTCAAGTTGCTTTTGTCAATTTGATCCCATATAGATAGTTCTTAAAAGAACATAATGCTCAAGGCAGAACTTTTTTAGTAGTTAAGCTAAACTATTGTTTGGTTTTAAGAAGACTTCAGGGGATATTTTTGGTTTAAAGTTTAAAGATTATCTCAGGGCAATAGTTTCAGGGATTTGTCCAAAACCTTCATGGCTCCAGGAAGTCTAGAGTTCATGAGAATTTGAAATTCTGTTCTGCACTTTCACCATTTTGATCAGAATGAAATTGCTTTTGTTACGTGCTGGTTGTTTTTCTATTAAAGTGATCTATTCTTCTGTAAGTTAAACCTTGGGATACAAATATATTAGTAGTCTTAACTTGTTGAAATACACTAGACTTTACACTGAAAACCTAGCAAGTACAATCAACACATTTTAACAGATTTTGTAGAAATCATTTAGCTTATGCTTAAGAATTAAAGGAAAAATTAGCGTCTTCTGTTCTCATTCTACATCAAACTATTAGACAAATTTTGCTTAGGAATTTATTTTGAGGTATTTAAAAGCTTTTATCTTTTTAGAATTTATCTAAACAAATACAGAAGTCGTATTTTTTATTCTGAAATAATTGAAAAACATTTATGCTTTTTGGAAATCTAAAAATAAGATATAATTTTTTTTTCTAGCTCATCTTTGTGGAGAAGGATGGAGTCATATTGGGGATGCTTGTCTTAGAATCAATTCCAGTAGAGAAAACTATGACAATGCAAAACTTTATTGCTATAATCTTAGTGGAAATCTTGCTTCATTAACAACCTTAAAAGAAGTAGAGTTTGTTTTGGATGAAATACACAAGTATACACAACAGGTAACAATTATGTATTATGATAATATGTTATGATAATCTCATAATTATTGGAAATAATACATTCTTCTTTGTTTTTTGTGCATTATTCTTACTAAATCTTGGAACTAAACGTGCAACTTATTGCAAAAATAAACTGACAGAGGACTTATTCTTTACGTAAATCACTGCATCAGTTTATCTAAAAGTCATCTCGTATGAATAAATACACCTGAAAAACTTCTGCATATAATTTAAGAATTTGTTTTGCAGTATAATTATTAGGTAACTTGAGATGTTCCTTATAATAAAAATACTGGACCAACAATTGGCTACATTTGTATAAATGTGTCTTGTGTGTATAGTGTGTGTGTGTTGGGTGGTGTTATGAATTAAGTTTTAGAATTACGTTACTTGTCTAGGTTTAGATTTGTTTGAATTAATATACTAAAAGTTAGCAGAACTGAAGTTTTTAAAATATATAGAAGTTACTGGAACATATAGCACTTAGAAATAGTTTCGGATTTTTAGAGAGTTGCTTTATGGAAAACTTAATGAATTCCTAGAAAATGCTATTAAAATTCCATTTTATAAAAAATTTTCAAGAGAAATTTACAGATAGTATACTTATTTCTATTCTTGAGTTGTTAAAACGTAGTCAACTCAAGAGTAGATTAAGTATCAAAATTTGAAAATGATTTACTAAATCTAATTTTGAAATCCTTTATATAGTTTATATACTTACTTGAAATATATTAATATAATGTAAGTGGTGATAGTAGATCTTTATATTTTGTTTGGAAAATAAAATTAGAACTCAATCAATATTGAGTTCCATAAATCAAATCATAGATAAGTGATAAGGCTAAACAATAATAAATGCCTTGAATTTGGAGTTTGTTCTGGATTTGACCCAGTGTTTGAGACATATACATACATTTATACATAACACTGTATGGTATATGATGTACAGAGGGGCCCAATTTCTATATAAATAATGTTGCGTCTGTAATTCAGATATTAGTTTGAAAATTATATGAGGTCAAAGCCCACTGATTTTCTTTTGGACCTTAGGTAATAGCTTTTATTTGTATAAGTGCTCTGTTGATACTCCAAAACATCACTCTGTCTAGTGTAGTTAACCTCTCCAGCTCTAGGTTCCTCATCTATAAACTGAGATGATTTGAACCTGTCCAGAGTGCCTTGGAAGACAGGCCTGCCAATCTATTTCCAACAGGGCGCAGCACTGAAAACCCTGCGGAGCAGTTCTGTCTACTCTGCACACACCCTGTAGCTATGAGTCAGAATTGACTCGATGGCAACTAGCAACAACAACAACCTTGTATATTTATTGTGAGGAATGAGATAATGCTTGTAAAGAATATGGGTAAATTTTGTTTTTGGATGTTTACTGTGATTATCATTATCTTTATTTTAAGGGTTATTATTTTTGTATTTCCATTCCCACTATTGCTCTTGTTACTATTTCCAGGAATCATTGTGTAGAAAATGAATTCCCAGATGACTAAAATTTATTTGCTGAAAAATTTGTTAATATTGACATTGATTGTGAAAAATATTTGCCCTAGCCATGTATTTTAATTTTTCTGTGATTAATAACAAACTTCTTTCCTCCCTGAAAGTTGTACTAGATCTTTTTGTCTCTTAAAATCACTTCTAGTTTATGATGAAGCTTATGAACAAATGTTACTGATTCTCCTTTTGCTAGTAGCAGCAGAATATGCATCTTCTTTTTAAAGAATGGTAGAAGAACAGTTATGTATAAATGTTAAAATGCTGTAAGACCTTAAGCACATTTCCTTTTGAAATTTTTATATGTATATTCAGTTTACTGTTGCTGCCTACCCTAATTTTGGGGGTGGTATTAAAAGTAGCGTATTTTTACACAAATAACATGCGCCTTATATGTATGTTTGTAACTGCTTCCTCCCCCTGTGAGGTATTTTCATAAGTGCCCTATGCTAATTTTTTACAGCAACATGTAAAAAAAATTGATATAGTGTCATTTACAAAAATACCTCACGGGGAGGAGGGAGCAGTTGGCAAATAAACATAGAAAGTGCATGTTATTTGTGTAAAAATATGGTACATTTCTTATGAGTATCAATAATGGATAATCCAATTTCTAATGCCAATTTCTATCTATTAAGCCAAAGTTTTCCCAGTAATAAAACTGATAAGTTAATTTTATCCGAGGGGTTTTATAAATACTCAGATATTTTGAAATGGATATCACAATATGATTCTTGGCCATACAAAATAGTTCTTATATGCCTAAGATTAACAGAGGGGGTAAAAACAAAAAACGATAAACTCTTAATAACTAAATTTGTATAAAAAATTAATCTGTAAAACAATTTTTGTATAAACTGTGATTATTTTTCTATGAAGCAGAGAGACCAGTATTTATTCATTTCATTTAGTCCATTTATTGAGCATCTTCAAAATGCTTGGCAATCTACTACTTGCTCAGAATATACTGATTAAAAGACATTTTCTATTCTGAAAGAGGTTACTGGGGAGAGGGACAGACACAATGATAATTGTGGTAACTACAATGATAGATGCACACAAGGTGATTTATGAGGGAAGAGTGTGGACATCTGACCAGTAATATGAGCTTAAAGTTTCGTAGACAAATTCCCTAGCTAAGTTTTACTGAAGCTGGGGTTGGTCAGCACACGAGAACATTTGTAAGGAGGCCAAAGAAACTCCTAAGTTTTTTGTCTTAACTTGTCTTGTTTGAGAGCTACTAGAGGTTCTGTACAGCTAGAGAATAAGATGTATGTGGTGACATGTAGGAGTAAGCTATTGATTTTTATAATATGTTAGAAAAATATGTCAAGGTATATTTGTAAAGTCTTATTTTTAAACTTATATGGCATACAGCTTTAGTTAAGATCTGCTTATATTCTTATGATGCCAGGCACTTCACTTTTCTAACTATGAAAAATGAGGGACAGTTACCAATGAACATGTGAAATTAGTTCTATGAGTACTTGTCACTTATAAAAAGAGTATTATGGGCAGATCTACTTTCCTTGAATTTTAGAAAGTGTTAGTATTTAGCATTAGAGCTGTCTTGCTTTTTCCTTGTTTAAAACATATTATTTTAATGTGCTATTTTGAGAAGTTGCATGCTTCTAGATTTCTTGTGTTAGTTGCTCATTTTTCTTGCTTACCATTATAAATCATAAAGAGTGGGCTAACAACTGTTTTGAATGGGTGATGAACTTAGATTCGGTAGTCTGCTGACCAACATGCCCTATAAATGAAGGATGTTTTGTTTCACTGGAAAGCAGAGCTTTACTAAGATTTCAAAGGTGGGAAATTCTGCAAGGTGACATTCCATTAAGCATATCATTGTATAAAATGAATTATATTCTGAGTTACTGCAGTTGCATAAACTTAAGATAACCCTTCCTCGGCAAATAAAGGTCAACAAATTAATACACTTTCAAGAGACATCTTGGGTCAAATGATCATCTGCTTATCGGAAATGGCTAATGAAATGTTACAATGATTTATGGTGTGTGACAGTAAATTTTTATAATACAGTAACTTATCTTTCATTTTCAACTGCCTGTCTAGTTCATTTACTGAATAATAGTTACTTTAAATGTTTTATCAACTGCTTCATTTTTCTCTTCATCTCCTCTTCCTCTCAGATTCTTATCATGGTGAGTTAGGGAGTAATATTTCATTTTAAATGACTTGTCTTTCCTATAAATAGTTAGGAAATATAGGCAGAGTTGCCATAATGTGAAGCACAATCATTAATCTGAAATATCTATGTTGGATTGACTCCTGCTGTCATTATCAAGAACTGGAAAAATGTTAGTTTTTTTGTTATCAAAATATCTTTGAGAATAATGTCTGAAATATTTAATGATCACAATATGAAGCAGCATGTGTATTTTTAGAATTACAAATATTATTTATTCTCTGTCTCAGGCATAGTGCTGGATGGTAGAATATAACCGCCTCTGCTGTAAAGAACTTTGTTTAGCAAAATTTATTGACTTTCTTCTATGGGTACAGTACTCGACTAGGCAATATGTGATGTACTCTCATAATGAATATTCAAAAGATATTTTAATTTTATTCAGGAAATATTTGTCGAATGTCTAGGTGGAGTGTGGAATTCATTGTTTTTATACACTATACAAATTTCCACGCCTATAGCCATCTTTAGAACCTCTTTACAACCATTTATGTAACATATTTAGAATAACTACTGATATAAATATCTTGTTTTTAGGTTGGTAAAGACTTAACTGGGGAGAAATATTTTTCTTTACCTTTATGGCCCATAGTGTAAAACAAGATATGCTACGGAGTTTTGAAACCATTTCACACTGTAATATAAGATTGGTAGCTTAGTATGTTAGAAAATAAATTATATATATTAAGATCGAGGTGTTTACCATAATTTTGTAAAGAGAGTAGCTTGGACGAAGAATATATCATTATTTTTGCATACCATAGGAGTAACATATTTTAAAAATTAATGATTAAAATGAAGGATATAAATACAGAAAAGATTTTGTTTTCATGCTAATTTTGAAATATTAGTGAGAGCATTAAGACTATTCAGTTAGTGGAACTTGTCAACCTTTGTTAGCTGTATTTTGGGCCCAAGAGCCACAGATTTTACCAGTTTTCTTGTTCTTTTTATTAGTGAAAGAAGATATTAATTTATCTAAAGTTACATAACAGTTCAAATGTAGTAGTGGAGGTCTGAACTGGGAGTGAGGCAGTTACTCTTCTCTCAGTCGTTTTGCAATCCTGTTACGAAGTCTTCACCATGTAGTGTTTGTTTATTTTGTTTTCTATTTTCCGACCCTGCAGATAAAAGCAATTTATCTTTAGCTTTCTTAACCTATAACTGATTAGACTGGTAATAGTAGTAGTAGTAGTAACAGCAGCAACAGCATCGTGTTAAGTTTTTTAACAATCTTGCCTCATAAGGTAGAAATTTATATCAGATCTGTATATCCCCATTTTATAGAAGAGGAAACGTAGGTTCACAGGTGCTAAAAAACTGACTCCAAACGTGATTAAACACAAAACCTATCTTTTAAAAAAGTTTATATCATTCTCCAAAATGTGCTGGGGTTGTTAAGTATTCTCAATACTAGAAGTCATTAGAAAGGTGGGTCTGTGTATTTTCAAGTGAAATTTTTAATAATCATAAACTATTTGTGAAGGAATATAATAAAGTATTTTTAAATCTAGCATTTTTAATCCCCCTTTCTTATTGTTTACAGAAGGTATCACCTTGGGTAGGCTTGCGCAAGATTAATATATCCTACTGGGGATGGGAAGACATGTCTCCTTTTACGAACACAACCCTACAGTGGCTTCCTGGTGAACCAAATGATTCTGGATTCTGTGCATTTCTAGAAAGGGCAGCAGTAGCAGGCTTAAAAGCTAATCCTTGTACATCTATGGCAGATGGTCTTGTCTGTGAAAAACCTGTTGGTAAGTAGTCCAGTCAACCAATATTTCTTTAAAAATACAATGTTTTCAACCCCTCCTCCCACCACCTCCTTCCAATATGTGATAGTCTGTGGGCTGGAAGTAACTTTCACCATTTTTTTATGAAGCAAATTCTCTGATTTTTAGGTAAGTTCCATCTTTATCCACTTTTTCCACTCACTTTTAGTGATCTCAGCATTAATTTGTGAAAAAAAAAATTTTTTTTCTTGTTTTATACAACCTTTATTTCTTGGTTGAAATAGTGGTACTATGAACATATGGTTGAGTTACTTACAGTATTGTAAGAACCTATTCTTAATTTGCTAAGTACTTTTACTTATCTAATGGTGTTTTGAAGGAAGATTTCTCTAAGATTAAGAAGTAATCGAGAATCATTTTAGTTCTGAGATTTATTTCAGTTGGAAACTAAAAGAATCAAACATTTCTGTTACACTTTTTGAAATGGATTTTTTTTAAGTAAAAAGGGAATATTGAATTCTATTCTCTTTTTAAATGTTATAGTTTATATAAAATTTTATAGCAGATTTTTATATTTTTATTTATTGTCCATATCAGAGACATATATTCACTGACAGGTCATCTACTTTGATAAGGTGTGGAATATTTATGAAAAAAGTGTGGCTAGGAAAGTAAATAATGACAGTTTACATAGTATCCAGTTTATATACAGAAAAACTAGGTCATGGATTACACTACAGTTGTATAATTTTTAAAATTGTATAACTTTATGTCCTTTGTAAAGAATTAAAAATTTCCAAGGAATTATATGTTTTCAAATTTGATAATAAACTTAGGTATTGACATGTCATCTATTTTCATTTACTTCATCATGTAATTTTTAATATGATTTTTATGCCACACTTGGCTTAATCGAAACATTCTCTAAACAACAAAACAAATAAAACCCATTCACTTTTGTTGAAAAATGGTCAACAAATGGAATAATTGTATTTGTTGATTTATTCCAGTTAGTCCAAATCAAAATGCAAGGCCGTGCAAAAAGCCATGCTCTCTAAGGACATCATGTTCCAACTGTACAAGCAACGGTATGGAATGTATGTGGTGCAGCAGTACAAAACGATGTGTTGACTCTAATGCTTACATAATCTCTTTTCCATATGGACAGTGTCTGGAGTGGCAAACTGCCACCTGCTCTCGTAAGTATTTATTTAAAGTGACTTTTCATTTAACAGGAACATGAATCATTTTTCTGTGTTGGAAAGAGGAATTAAACACTGGAGGAAGTTTCAAAAAATACAAGAAAAAATATTGTTACAGATGGCTTTAAGACCTATTAATGCTGCTAGTCTCTAATTGGTATTATGCCATCATTTAGAATTCCACTAAGTATCTTGCCCTAAACGTGAACATTTTGCCACATCTGGTGCTTCCCCCCTGAACTCTTGAGTGTATGTTGTAGACAATATAACAACTCACGGAAGGGCTCACTTCAAGGATCACATACTACTGTTTGTGCCTCTTTAGTGTCCTTTAATCTAGCACAGTTTCCATATTGTCTTCTTTTTCTTACATAACTTTGATATTTTTTAAGGGTCCATACCAGTTATTTTGCACGTTTCTCAATTTAGATTTTTTAAAATTGTTTCTTCACAGTTAGATTCAGGTTAAACATTTTTTGGCAAGAAAATTATATTGATGATGACATATCCTTCTTTAGGCCTCTTACTAGGAAGCTCGTTTGCCATTATTGGTAATGTTAAGTGTGACCACTTGGTTAAGGTGGTATCTACCAGATTTCTCCTTTATAAAAGTACTTTTTCACTCTTATAAGTAGTAAGTAATCTCTGGGGTGACACTTTATTTTTTTATTGTGCTTTAGGTGAAAGTTTACAGAGCAGATTAGTTTCTCATTAAACAGTTAATACACAGATTGTTTTGTGACATTGGTTGCCAGCTCCATGATGTGTCAACACTCTCCACCCTAGATTCCTTGTTTCCATTCAGACAGTTTTTCTATCCCTTCCTGCTTTCTTGTCCTTGCTTTTGGGCTGGCATGCCCGTTAGTCTTGTATACATGATTGAACTACAAAGCACATTCCTCACAGTATTGTTGGCCCTATTTTAAAAAAAAACCCACCTGAACCCCCTTCTGGGGGGTCGATTCTAACTCATAGAGATCCTGTGGAACAGAGTAGAACTGCTCCCATAGAGTTTCCAAGGAGTGGCTGGTGGATTTGAACTGCTGACCTTTTGGTTAGCAGTCATAGCTCTTAACCACTACACCACCACCATAGACCTGTCTAATCTTTGGCTGAAGGGTGAACTTCAGGAGTGACTTCAGTACTGAGTTAAAAGGGTGTCTAGGGGCCATACTCTCGGGGTTTCTCCAGTCTCTGTCAGACCAGCAAGACTGTTTTTTTTTTTTTAATTTGAATTTTGTTCTACATTTTTCTCCCACTCTGTCCGGGACCCTATATTTTGATCCCTGCCAGAGCAGTAGGTTGTGGTAACCGGGCACCATCTAGTTGTTCTGGGCTTACTCTGGTAGAGATTGTGGCGGTTGTGGTCCATTAGTCCTTTGGACTATCTTTCCTTTGTGTCTTTGGTTTTCTTCATTCTCCTTTGCTCCAGCTGGGATGGGGCCAGTATATGTATCTTAGATGGCCACTTGCAGGCTTTTAAGACCTCTGGGGTGATACTTGGAGACTGTGTCAATCTCCTGTTTCCTAATATGTTTTTATCCAGTGGTTTTAGCATCCATTCATGATCCATTTACTTGAGTCATCTATCGATGACTACAAAATGGTTGTTTTCTAATTTTATCATTTCTTTTATATTTATTAGTTGACATTTGTCTGTAAAAAATAATTTTCCCTCTTCCTTTGCCCCACCATCATACTCCCTTCTCCTTTCCTTCCCTTCTTCTCCTCCTCTCCCTCCCTCCTCCCTGCTTTTCTGAATTATTGTGCAATATGGGATCATGTAGTACTTTTTGCTTTTATTAAGTGGTATACTTCATTGTTTCTATTATTGTTTTTGTTGCTGAAATTGAGATTTGGTGAGGTGGGAGCAATTTTAGGCTAGTTGCTTAGTCCTTTTAACATGTTTCCAGTGTTATTTCGAGTACTTCCTTACTTTCTGACAGAAACAGGTGTTTCTGTCCTGCTATTTTCCCCCAGCCTGATATCAATTATATCCCCAAGGATTATTTGTTCCTTTTAATGAAGAATGTATTTAGATACCAATATCTGGGAGCTAGGTATTCTTTCTGTTACTGGGTTGTCATTACTTCTAGGCACTTTCAGTAGTCAAATATATTGGATATATGTATTTAAATATTGAGTTAATAATCCAATTCCAGTCCAACAACACAGTATTCTTTCTCTTCTCCTCCCATTTCATATTCATGTCTTTAAATGCTGACTTTATTTTTCTCCATGGCATGGTTACCACACCTTTTCCTACCTCCCAAGTTATTCCACTTGTCTCCTCTTGGTTCCTAATGTGTTTTATTTTCTTTACATAATTGCTGTCTTTTAGGTATTATTGCAAAAGTGTATACCTTAACTATGGAGATATTTTGCTGTGTTTTTTTTAGGACTCTGTGTATTTTTCCAATAGCTAACAGTTCTGTTTGAATATAAAGTCATATAACATATTTGCTAATGTCCCTGTCATGCAGCTCAAAATTGTTCTGGATTAAGAACCTGTGGACAGTGTTTGGAACAGCCTGGATGTGGCTGGTGCAATGATCCTAGTAATACAGGAAGAGGATACTGCATTGAAGGATCTTCCCGTGGACCAATGAAGCTTGTTGGAATGCACAGCAATGAGATGGTTCTTGACACCAGTCTTTGTCCCAAAGAAAAGTACTATGAATGGTCCTTTATCCAATGCCCAGGTAATAAAAGTGTCATTGAAACAATTTTAGTTCCGCTTGTGTGAACCAGGAAGGAGCTTTGCTCTCTTATAATAAAAGATTTTTTTTTAAAAAAAGGATGAAAATGAAGCTCAAATTCCAAACACTGCAAACTATTCTTCCTTACACTATATCTGTTTCTGTTGTGTAGCTGGTATTTTGTTTGGAATCATTAAATGGGCTAACCAGGTGCGTGGTATATAATGATTAGATATGGTTTCATATGAACTGTTAAGTGGAAAAAAATATTCTACTCTGAAGTATAGTCTTTTATTCCTTATAATATGGTAACATATTGAAATTCAAAGAGCATCCAGTCAACCTTCATGCCAGTCATAACTATGAGAATTCTATATATAACATCTGTGATGGAGTTATCTATCCTCATATTGAAAGCTGCCATTGGTATTCATTCACTGTCTTTCCATTTTGAAAGTCATTGGATTTTTCAGAAGCTATCTCCTTAAGGAATCTGTTCTTATACTGAGTCAAAATCCACCTCTTGAAAGATTAATTTATGGAATATATTTTTATTGATTGCCTACTGTGTGTCAAGGAGTAATTTAGATGCTAGAGATACAACAGTTAACGAATTAGACTAAACTCATTTTATTCATGAAACTTATATTCTAATTAAAATTAATAAAATTAATTAGATATACACATGCATACAGACAGATAAAAGGATAGATGGTGGTAAGTGCTATTAAAAAATAAAGCAAGGAAGGGGGAGAATTTTCAGAGTCTTTTTTGACATCTATTTTGGCCTTTCGCTTCTTTCCTGTCTTTTTAATGACCTTTGACTTCATATATGATGCCCTTGATGTCCCTTTCTGTAGATTGACTCTTCACTTTCATGATAAAGTCCTTTGATGCACGGAAGTTTTTAATTTTGATGTTTCATTTATCTATTTCTTTTTTAGTTGCTAGTGCTTTTGATGTCATATCTAAGAATCCATTGTCAAAATAAGGTCCTGAAGATTTACTGTTACGTTTTCTTCTAAGAGTTTCATGGTTTTAGTCCTTATGTTTGGCCTTTCATCCATTTTAAGTTAATTTTAGTATATGATTTGAGGTAGGGTCTAACTTTACTCTTTTGCGTGTGAAGATCAAGTTGTCCCAGGAGCATTTGTTGAGACTATTTTTTACCCATTGAATGGACTTAGCATCCTTGTCGAAATCGGTTGACTATAAATGTATTGGTATATTTCTGGACTTTCAATTGTATTCCACTGGTCTATATATCTGTCCTCATACCAATACTACACTGTTTTAATTACTATAGCTTTATAGTACATTTTGAAATAGAGAAGTTTGAGGCCTCCTACTTTGTTCTTTTTTGAGATATTTTTGACTATTCAGGGCCTCTTCCCATTCATTTGAACTTGAGAATCAGCTCTTCCATTTCTGCCAAAAAAGCTGTTGGAATTTTGATAGGGATTGCATTGAACCTGTAGGTCACTTTGGGTACTATTGACATCTTAACAATATGAAGTCTTCCAATCTATGATCATGGGACACCTTCTTATTTATTTAGGTGTTTTTTAATTCCTTTGAGCAATGTTTTATAGTTTTCAATGTACAAGTCTTTCACCTTCCTGGTTAGATTTATTCCTAGGTACTTTTTTTTTTTTGGCCAACTCAACTTTTTACAGGTGTACAACTTATTGACAGCAATTACAATAATTGGCTATGTAACCCTACCCTTAATAATGTGATTTTTCCATCACTGCTAACCCCCTTTTTTCCTTCCCCCCACTTCCCCTTCCCACCCACCCCTCGTAGCCACTGATAAGCTTTGGTTTCTGTACATTTGCCTTTTCTTGTCTTTTTGTATAAGTGAGGTCATACAATATCTGTCATTTTGTGATCGACTTATTTCACTCAGCTTGTGGTTAAGAGCTCCGGCTGCTAACCAAAGGGTTGGCAGTTTGAATCCACAAGCCACTCCTTGGAAACCCTGTGGGGCAGTTCTACGCCATCCTGTAGGGTCGCTGTGAGTTGGAATTGACTGCAATGGGTTTGGGTTTTTTTTTTTTTTTTCTTATTTTATAAAATGACTTCAAGCTCCATCTATGCTATGGCATTATCAAGACTTCATTTCTCCTACTGGCTGAGTAGTATTCCATTGTATGTATGTGCCACATTTTGTTTATCCATTCATCTGTTGATGGGCATTTAGGTTGTTTCCACCTTTTGGCTGTTGCGAATAGTGCTGCAGTGAACACTGGTGTACAGGTCTCTGTTTCAGTGTTTATTTTCAAATCTTTTGGGTATATACCTAGGAGTGGAATTGCTAGGCCATATGGTATTTCTATTTTTAGTTTTTTGAGGCACCGCAAGACTGTTTTTCAAAATGGCTGTGTATTCTAGGTACTTTATTCTTTTAGGTGCTATTGTAAATGGAATTGTTTTCTTAATTTCCTTTTCAGATTGTTCATTGTTGGCATATAAGAGAAAATGGCCTTTTTAATTAAAGATGGCCTCTGGAGTTCTGTGGCTACTATCATCCTATTCTGTCACTGAGTTTTCGGAAAAGAAGGAAAAACATAAAAATTTTTATGACTACCAGCTATCAACATCTACGATAAATCTGTAGTAATTAGCATAGAATGGTGGAAGAATGGACAAATAGGCCAGTGAAGCATGATAAAGATTATAGAAACAAACCCATATATATGTGGTTACCTGATTAATGACAGAGATAATGCTGCAGTGCAGTGTGGAAAAGGATGGTGTTTTCAATAAATAATGCTGGGTGAACTAGAGTTTGCGTAGACTTAGTATTATTTCTTCCTCAGGTGTTTGGTAGAGTTTGACAATGAAGACATCTGGCCTGGACTTTTCTTTGTGAGAAGGATTTAGCTAAATATTCAATTTACTTAGTAGAAATGGGGCTATTTAAGTTGCCTTGTTTTTCTCCAGTGAGTTTGATAGTCTAGGAATTCGAGGAGTTTGTCCATTTCATGTGCGATGTTACTGACATAAAAGTATTCATAATATTTGTCATTGTGTTTTTACTATCTGTAGAATCTTTGGTAATGTCCCTTCTTTAATTCTAAATATTGATAATTTGTGTTTTTGTTTTAATCAACCTGCTAGAAGTTTTGAATTTTCATTGATTCTATAAACAGCTTTTTGCTTCATTGATTTTTTCATTATTTTCCATCTTATATTTCATTTATTTCTCCTCTTATTTTAATTTTTCCTTCGTTCTTCTTACATTGTTTAACTTGCTCTTATTTTTCTAGCTACATAAGGTACAAACTTAGATAATTGATCTTTTTTTTCTTATGTAAGCATTTGGTGTTATAAATTTTCCTCGAAGTACTAAATTCTTTTGATTAGTGTTTTCACGATATATCTATTTCCATCTTTGTACTTTATCTATGCCTTTATATTTAAAGTATGTTTCTTATAGATTGCACATTTTGCTAGGTTTTGATGTTTAATCCAATTTGACAGTCTCTACCATTAAATTAGAGAGTTTGGACCATTTAAGGTAAATGTAATTATCAATATGGTTTGGCTTAAATTGAACATCTGGCTGTTTGTTTTCTGTATTTTCCATCTGTTCTTTGTTCCCGCCTGCCTCTTTTTCTGTCTTCCTTTGCATTAGCTGAACATATTTTATAGTTTCATTTTATTTAATTTATTGGTTCATTGATTGTGTTTCCTTTGTTTAGTGATTGTTGTTGGTTTTACAGCATGCATCTTTAACTTATCACAGCCTACATTTAGGTAATATTATGCTTCACATATAGTATAAGAATCTTATTGCTTTAAAATGTTATAATACCCATAGTGCATTTCTATTACTTTTGCGTTAAATGGTAAATTATATTTTAAATATATTTAAAAATATTAAGGGACCTTTATCATCCAGCAGAGATGATCACTAAAGTGACCAAGTGTCAGGGTGTGTCTAAGACCAAAAGGTTCAATACATGCAGGACTTTCAGTGCTAAAACTGGGACAGTCCTGGGCAAGCTAGGATGGTTGATTATACTGATTGTGACTTAATTTACCTTCCTACCTAAAACAATTTAAAAAAATAGAACAAAGTAAATGAACAGTTATAAAGAAATTGGATATCAGTCAACAAAGGAGAACTGTCCCTCAGAGACAGGAAGCCCATGAGGTGAGCACTATAACTGTACCAGATTAATACCCGAAGAAAGTTTGCATGAGGCAAAACAGGCAGGGAAACACAGGTAGAGAGAGCTTGGTGGTCACCCTGAGTTGAGGAGATAGAGCTGGAAATCTGGGTAGGTGAAGGTAATTAAATTTCCCAGAAAGAGTACCAAAGAATTGGTACTTCAGTGAACTGCAAAGAATCCTCCATCACGTATTCAGCTAAGTACTGATAAGGGCATGATGGTAGGAGACTACTTGAATTTTCTTGAAGAACTACATGAAAAGAATGACAAGAATCACCAATAACACAGAGTGCTGGGAATATTGTCTGCTTCTAGTATGTAGGGTAGGAAAGCTCATTATACACTAGATATCAGGTAGAGTACTCAGAAGAGTTTTGTTTCTTTTGTGTGTAAAAATTAGCCCTGGACTAAATCCTGCATTGATTCTATGAAACAAAGCTTCAAAGCAATACCGGAATGATCAAACTGTTTCGAATTAACCACATCCTATTACAAAACTAAATAATATTTATAGAAATGCAAAAATATTCAGCAAGGTAACATGAAAAATTTATATTGTCTGGCTTCTAATAAAAAATTAGCAGATATATGAAGAAACAGGAAAATAACACCCATAATGAGAAGGAAAGATTAACCAATTAATACCAACTCAGAAGTGAATCAGATGTTAGAATTAGTAGAAAAAAGATATTGAAACAGTTGTTACTACTATATTCCATATGTTTAAGAGAAAAGGTGAAATATTGAATATGTTAAGTAGATCACAGAAAATACAAAAAAGACCCAGATAGAATTTATAAGCTTAATAGCAGATTAGACATTGCAAAAGTAAGGATTGGTATACTAAAGACAAACAATAGGAAGTACACAAAGTGAAGTACAGAATGTTGGAAAAAAAAATGAGCTGAGCATGAGGAAGCTGTGGAACAACATCATGTGGCCTAATCTTGAAACTGGATACCCTAAAGGAGAAAATAAAGAGGAAGTTTAGAAAAATTGGAAGAAATAATGGCTCAAAATTTTCCAAATTTGATGAAAACTGAAAACCCACAGACCCAAGAATGTCAATGAATCCCAGCACAAGAAACGTGAAGAAATCTATACCAAGGCACAGAATAATCACATTGCTTAAAACCAGTGATAAAAAGATAATTTAAACAGTGAAAGGAAAAAAAGATGTATTGGGTACAAAGGAAAAGATAAGTCTGATATCCCATTTCTTATGAATAAAACTGAAAATGAGAAGTCAGTGGAGCAACATCTTTAAAGTATCAAAAGAAAAAAGAGGTTAACTCTGAATTCTTTACTTAGTGATAGTATCTTTCAATAATGAAGGTTAATAAAGACTCTTTCAGACTTCCAAAAGCTGTAAGAACTCATCACCAGTGGACCTGTCGTATAAGAAATAATGGAGGAAGTTCTTTAATCAGAAAGAAATTATTCTGGATATAAATCCAGACTTATACAAAGGAATGAAGATAATGGAAATAACAATGTGGGTAAAGATATTTTTCTTATTATTGAAATATCTAAAAAGAAATTGACTGTTCAAAGTAAAAATGACAATAAAGTATTGTGGGGTTTAATGCATAGGTAGAAATAAACTGTATGACATGATAACTCAAAGGCCAGGGGGAGAAAAATGTAAGTATAGTGTTGTAAGTTTCTCATACCGTAAGTGAAGTGGTATAATATAATTTGAAGGTAGACTGTTATAACTTGTATATTCTAAACTCTAAAACAACTACTAAAATAACAGCAGTCATAGCTAATAAGCCAAAAGAGTAGGTAAAATGGAATTATAATAATTAATCCAAAATAAAGTAGAACAAAAGGAAAAGAGGAATACAAACAGATGGGACAAACAGTTAACTAATAGGAAAATGATATACTTAAGCTCAGCCATATCAATAATCACGCTAAATATAAATGATCGAAACACCCCAGTAAAGAGGCCAAGATTGTCATATTGAATAAAAAGCAAGACCCAACTGTATGCTGCCTATAAGAAACCTACTTAAAATGTAGGAGGCACAAATAATTTAAAAGTCAAAGAATACAAATAGTTATACTATGCTAGCAATAGTTAAGAGAAAGCTGGGTTGGCTACATTAATATCAGACAAATAGATTTTGGAGCAAAAAAAATTACTTGAAATAAAGAGGGTCATTTCATAATGGAAAACATGTAGATTTACCAAGAGGACATAACAATCTTAACCATTTTTATACCTAATAACAGAGCATAAAAATAGATGAAGGTTTACTGGAGTATGCCAAAGATCCCCTTTTAGTTCCCAGAGATAATTTAATTTGTGTACATGGTACCATACCAGTTTTTTTTTTTTCTCTTGCTGTTTTATTATGGAAAGTATGTTAGTTATCTAGTGCTGCATAACAAATTACTACAAATTTAGAGACTTAAGCAATACTTAGGTATAGTAAAAATTTGCCACCAGCTCAAACGTCTCTTTACCATTCATGCTTTGAATCCCTGCTTCATTTCTAGTTGGAATTGACTTGACGCCAACTAACAACAACATGTATAAAAATAATATTTCTGGTGAATTTTGCCTTGAATTTCTGGGTATATGTATTTTTTGAATTTTTTTGGGAATGCCAAGTATCTATTTTTAAATGTTTTATATGTGTTCTAGAGGGCACATGTTTTTTAAAACTATGTACTTTATTTGCATATCAAATCCTCATATTTTTCATTATGCTTTGTTTTGATTTTTTTCTGCTTGTATATCCATAATGAGGAACCATTTGGACTGGTCTTAAAATTTAGACAAAATAGAAATGATGGCTTCTCTTTAGTTTTATTCATGTTCCACCAGTAGGTTGTTATTAAGGACCTTTCAAGTAAAGATGTACCCTGGAAGAACTATTAGATGTAAGCTTATATTACTTGCTGATCTAACACCTTGATAGCAGTGGGGAATAAAACATAATCGTAGGCTTTTTTATATTTGATGAAGCCATTTTGCTTGGGGCTATCTTTTTATATACAGTAAAACCTGCAAAAGCCAGAACCTGTGTAAGGTGGAAAACTGTCAGAGATGGAAAACTGAAAACTAACATGAGGTAGGATTCTTAATAGAGAGAGATAGTAAGCACCCTGTCAAAAGTGGAAAACTTTCAAGACCCGGAAAAACAAGGCAGTGCCGTCAAGTTCCGGCTCTCACAGGTTTCACTGCATAATGTGCTTTCTCCTTTGCCATTGCTACCGTACTAGTTAAAAGCTATGCCAATGAGCAGTCTTTTTTGCTGGTGATTTTGTCTGCAATTAGGTCTAAATTATACCAGCTTTCTGCTTGGTATATATACTGCATGACATATAAGCCTTCCCCATTTCACACTTTTCAGCAACTGTCTGCGGGGTACCAGTGATGTGCTTATTGACTGCCACATGCCCATCCTTGCCTTTGGAACTCACTTTAAGCAAGGGATTTGAGTGAAATATGTTGTTTTTGTTGTTGTTAGGTGCCATCAAGTCGATTTTCAATTCATAGTGACCCCATGTGACAGAGCAGAACTGCCCCATAGGGATTTCTAGGCTATAATCTTTATAGGAACAGATCGCCCAGGCCTTTCTCCTGTGAAGTCAATGTGTGGGTACGAACCACCTGACTTAGTTATTTAGTGCTGCTATAACAGAAATACCACAGGTGGTTGGCTTTAACAAATAGAAATTCATTCTCTCACAGTTTAGAGGCTAGAAGTCTGAATTAAGGGCACCAACTCCAAGGAAGGCTTTCTGTCTCTATCAGCTCTGGGGGAAGGTCCTTGTCATCAATCTTCTCCTGGCTTAGGAGCTTCTCAGTGTAGGGACCCCAGGTCCAAAGATGCACTCTGCTCCTGACATGCCTTTCTTGGTGGTATGGGGTCCTTCTCCTCCTGCTAGCTTCTCTCTTTTATACCTCAAAAGAGATTGACTAAAGGTACAACCTAATCCTATTTATGTCCTGCCTCTTTAACATAACTGCCTTTAATCCTGCCTCATTAACATCATAAAGGTAGGATTTGCAACACATAGGTAAATTACAGCAGATCACAAAATGGAGGACAACCACACAATACTGGGAATCATGGCCTTCACAAGTTTACACACATTTTTTGGGGACACAATTCAGTCCATAACACCACCAAACTTTCAGTTAGCAGCTGAGCGCTTAACCGTTGTGCCAGGTATGCCTGAGGTCAATTTGTAGAAGTACTGTAGATTACTGTTTTCTAGTTTTATTTGTGTAGCTGGCACAATACTCAAATTTCTGTTGTTGGTGGGAAGTTTCCTTATTATTTCAGTGGAAATCTGTGAGGAGAGAGTTAGATGTGAATGCCAAATTTAATATCTTATCAGAAGTTAAAGCATTTTTTTTTTCTTGGTGACTTCTTCCATGTGGCCAGAAGTTTCAAAAAGTATGTATAATAACCCATATTTTATTTCAGATCTTCAAGTAATGTTTTATATGTACGGACACTCAATAAATTTTGTTTTTACCAAGTGTATTAATGTAGTGGTACCACATAATAAATTTTCTATGAAATAATAACCTTCTAAACCCATTATTTAAAAAAATTGATGTCCTTGATGACATTAGTTTCTTATTATATAATATGAATTTTTGTAGAAAATTGGTTATACAGAAAAATCTTACTGGACTAAGATAACCATCAACTTTTCCACAGTCATGTTGATATGTTTTAAAACATTCATCATTGTTCTAAATACAGTGTTTTGTAACCTTGTTTCACTTAATTTATCATGAACATTTATCTTAATATATTAAAATTTCTCCTAATTGTTTCATAATGTAATATAAAGTTTGAAAACTATTAGTTTTCTTAATTTCATAAAGAGGATGGTGACTAATCTTTTTCCATGATAACTCCATTGTTCCTATACTGTGCTACAGTAGTTATGCCTCTGAAAATTTCTATCTGATGTCAGTATTTGGTTTTTACTCTTGCGTATTTCCTCACCATCTGATTTTAATTTATGTTGAGACACTGTGTGAGTCTCTCGGGAAATCCCTTTTCTCTTCTACGTCTGACAGGCGGTTTATGTCATATTTAATATCTGGTCTTTTGTTTCAGAGTTTTTGGTTTGCATTTGTCTCTGCCATTGATTGGCTGTATGACTTTGGTTAGGTAATTAACCCAGGTTTCTTCATCTTAGATATGATCCTATGAATAGTACCTTCCACAAAGAATTATTGTGAGGATGAAACGATATAATTCATGTATAGCACCTGGTACGGGATTTGACCATTGGGAGGTGTTCACAATATTTTAAAACTGATGCAGTATGTACACTGACCAATAAGAATAGATGCCAGCCACAAAGAACTGGAACTGACTGAACATTGGCTTCCTGGCTAGACTGTCAACGTGCTATATCAGTTTTAACAACGTGGACATGAGTATGAAAGGGACAGTGCTGAAGATGTTAGGGTGAGCAGTTACCAATCTAAGTCAATATTAGGTCCCATATAGGCACTAAAATGAGCCCTGGTGGTACAGTCGTTAAGCGCTAGATTGCTAACCCAAAGGTTGGTGGTTTGAACCCACCAGCCGCTCTACAGGAGAAAGATGCGGCAGTCGGCTTCCTTAAAGATTAGGGCCTTGGAAACCCTATGAGGCAGTTCTGCGCTGTCCTATAGAGTCACTGTAAGTCAGAATCGACTTGACTGCAATGGTTTTTATAGGCACTAAAGACATGAGCTTCATGTATGAACATTATCTCTTAATCTGAAGTTTCTGGGTTCTGGTACAATATTACCGTAAAGCCTGTGAAAGCTGGAACCTGTCAGAGAAGGAAAACTCAAATATTTTTTACTAATAGAGAGTGATAGAAAAGTGGTAAGACTGCTCCCTGTCGTAGGTGGAAAACTTGTGAGACCCAGTAAAACAAGGCGGTCCGGTCAAGTTCCAGCTCTCACAGGTTCGGTGTAATATCAAAACATATTAAAAGTATCATATTGTGAAGAATTAAAAGTTCTTTAAGCTGAAAATCTGATTCCTTTTAGTTCGAATTCAAATAGAATTTTAGTTAAGCCTTGAAAGTATTCTTGCTCAAAGAAGGTAAACATTTATGCAAATGAATTTAAAAGGGCAATTTTTGTTATTTTTACTACTAATTCATGTTCTTGAAGTAAGGACCTAATGACATAATTTTCTATATTTATCAATACTTTGTTATTATGTATAAATATCATTAAGATGCATTTTAGCATTCTTTATCAAAGCTATAATTTAGTCTTGTGTTTATGAATCTTGGGGCCCTGGTGGCACAGTGGTTCATAGCTTGACTGCTAACCAAAAGGGTGGCAGTTCATATCCACCAGCCACTCCTTGGAAACCCTATGGAGCAGTTCTACTTTGTCCAACAGGGTCGCTATGAGTTGGAATTGACTGGATGGCAACAGATTTGGAATGGATTTTATGAACCTTAATTGACAGAGCATTCACACGAATCTTTAAGGACTATGCTGAAAAGTATTCCTTCCTTAGCTATAGTTTTTGTTTTACTTTTCTCCAAACCTTGATTTCATAGAACATAAGGTAAAATTTCAACGTAGAATTTATTGTAATGTTTTGTGTTAATATTTTGATCCACATATTATATGCATTAAAAAAATCTTAGGAAATGCCTTTTGGACTTTGCTACCATCTAGATTTTTAAAATAAATTCTTTGTCTTGATAGCTATTATACTTGATATTGTCATGTGGTATTTGTAACACTGTTTACCATTTTTTCTAGCTTGCCAGTGTAATGGACATAGCACGTGCATAAATAATAATGTGTGTGAGCATTGTAAAAATCTTACCACAGGAAAGCAGTGTCAAGACTGCATGCCTGGTTATTATGGAGATCCAACCAATGGAGGACAGTGTACAGGTAACAATTGCTTCTTTTACTTCAGTGTATTTTCACTATAGAAAAGTCCTTATAGTTTCCTTATTTCCTGATGTTGACAAAATATTGTTTTGCTGTCTATGGCTTCTCTATTGTGATGTGATATATGAAAGTTTTATTTTATAGGACCACATTATCCAACTAAATGAACAATATGTTACATCTAGTGAATTATTCTTTATGCATTAATGGCTAAAATCAGTTTTTAAAGCCTGGAAAGTATAAATTACTACCATTTCTCCATTTTCAGTTCACTGTATTGAGAAAAGTTCACTGTTTTAAATTAGTAGATGTATTTATTAACAATCAAAGTCCATGATGATATTAAGGGAAAGAAGGAAATAGATTTACTTTTAAATTTTTCATAAATTTTTTCCATTGGCTGATTTGCAGAAGTAAATTGCCAGTCCTTTCTTCCTACTCTGTCTTAGTCTGGAAGCTCCTCTGAAACCTGTTCAGCATCATAGCAAAAAGCACGCCTCCATTGATAGACAGGTGGTGGCTGCACATGAGGTTCATTGACTGAAAATCGAACCTGGGTCTCCCACTTAGAAGGCGAGAGTTCTACCACTGAACCACCACCATCCGCAGGAAATAGATTTATATTGAATGATGGAGCTTTAAATATACTGCACATTTGAATATTATTTTTTAAATTCAACTTTCTGAAGCCAATCTAACATTGTTGTCAATAGTATATAAATGTACTTGTGGATTTTCTTCAGATTATTTTTAGACTTGCCATATTTATGCCTATTCTGGTAATATAATTAACTATTAAAATATTTTGTTTTCAAAGTTGTTTTATTTCTCATTAATGTTCAGGAAGATATTATCTGATACAAACTTTCTGTGGGGTTGCTATATGTATATTATTTTTGTAGCAATATAAAAATATAACATTGTTAAGAACTTGGACTTTGGAATCATACTGCTTCAGTCCATATCCTGACAATGTCACTGTCACCTTGGGTAAATATTTTTAAACTTTTAGTGCCTCAGTGTTCTCGTTTGCAAGATGAGGCTAATTTAATTTGTACATCACTAGGGTTATAGACCAAAAAAAACCAAACTTATTGCTGTCAAGTTGATTCTGACTCATAGTGATCCTATAAGGACAGAGAACTGCCCTGTAGGGTTTCCAGAGAGCACCTGATGGATTCGAACTGCTAACCTTTTGGTTAGCAGCCATAGCTTTTAACCACTATGCCACTAGAGTTTCCAATAGGATTATAATGAGGCTTAAATGAGGTACTTTATATATGAAATAGTTTGTTTCTAGCAAATGTTAACTGCTCGGTAGGTATTATAGTGAATATTATTATTAATATTTTTATTACTATAGATAACATTGATGTGTAAATATGTTATAAATATGTATAAGTCAGACTTCTTTGGCAGCATTATTTTTGTCATATCTGCAATTTAACTTACAGTAAAAGAAAATAAATAAATGAAAGTTTCATTGAATAGAATGGTCAGTACACTACAAATATGGTACTTTGTAATGAAGAATTATCCGTGGGGTCAGTAAACAATTATTGAGTGCCTATCTGTATAAGGCTCTATGTTAGGACTTAAGTTTATGTACATTGCATGCATGCTATAATGGTGTTATAAAGATATGTTAGAATCAGTCACAAAGAAATTAATTCGGATGGAAGGATCTTCGAGGGTCTTAGAGAGGAGTTAATTCAGTAGGTCCTTGAAAGTTGAGGACAGTTCACAAGTGTGATTATTATTATCAGCAGTTTTTTTTCGTTATAATTTGCTCTGAATGTAAAACAACTAAGCTACAGTGTTATTCCCCACTAGTCTGTCAGTTTGTCCTACTGTGGTGGCTTGTGTATCTGGTATTTCAAATGCCAGCAGGGTCATCCATGGTGGACAGGTTTCAGTGGAGCTTCCAGACTAAGACAGACTAGACAGAAAGTCCTGGCAGTCTACTTCCAAAACAATTGGCCGGGGAAAACCTTATAAATAGCAGGGGAAATTGTCTGATATAGTGCTGGCAGATGAGCCCCTCAGGTTGGAAGGCACTCAAAATACGACTGGGGAAGAGCTGCCTCCTCAAAGTAGAGTCAACCTTAGTGACAGGGATAAAGTAAAGCTTTCGGGACCTTCATTTGCTGATGTGGCATAACTCAAAATGAGAAGAAACAGCTACAAAGTCCATTGATTGGAATGTGGAATGTTCGAAGTATGAGTCTAGGAAAATTGGAAGTTGTTAAAAATGAAATGGAATGCATAAAGATCGATATCCTAGGCATTAGTGAGTTGAAATGGACTGGTATTGGCGATTTTGAATTACATAGTCATATGGTCTACTATGCTGGGAATGACAAATTGAAGAGGAATGGTGTCGCATTCATATGCGTGTGAAAGTTGGACATTGAGTAAGGAAGACCTAAGAAGATTCACACCTTTGAATTATGGTGTAGATGAACAGTATTGAATATACCACTGACTGCCAGAAGAACGAACAAATCTGTCGTCTTGGAAGAAGTACAGCCAGAATGCTCCCTAGAAGCAAGGATGACAAAAGTTTGTCTCATGTACTTTGGACTTGTTATCAGGAGGGACCAGTTCCTTGAGAAGAACATCATGTTTGCTAAAGTAGAGGGTCAGAGAAAAAGATGAAAGCCTTCAAGGAGATGGATTGACACAGTGTCTGCAACAATGGGCTCAGCATCTAACAACAACAGCAATATTATTAATCATAAAAATATTTCCATGTACTATATGAAAACCACTTCTCCAAATAAAAAAATATGCTGACATTAGAAAGAATTCCAATCTTGGATGACTAATAGTTTTTTTCATGTGGGTCTTAATCTTTTTGGTTAGATTTATTGCATAGTTTTTAGTGATTTTGTTGGTATTATGAATAAATTCTTAAACATTACATTTCTAATTGCTTTTAGTAAAGTCTGCCTATATATTCATTAATTTATATTTTTAGTTTATTTTGTTTTTTTTTCTAGGTTTTTAAAGTGTGTGCTTACCTAATTTTATATATATATATATTTCATAGAAACAGAAAATTTACAACTAAATAAACTTGAGCATTTCATAAAGTAAATGTAAAATGTTTAATTCTCTCAAAATGAGAGCATTGTCCTAAATAATCTAAAATTGCAGAGAAATGAAAATCACTTGAGAAGGCAATCTTGGTTTTATATTTTGTTTTAACATGGCAAAGTTAAAATTAGTTTGTATTTTCTGAGTACATATTATCATCCTATGTAGCACAGAAAATCCAAACTGAGTTTTAAAATATTCCAGAAAGAGGCCATTAAATGAATGATTATATAATCCTATGTAGGTAATTAGTTTATGGTATAGCCATGAAGATGAACTTTGATCAGAGAATCTCTTTGGAATAACTTTTTTTCATATAAAGTCAATCATACTAAGAAAATCAAGAAAGCCTATTTAAGTCACGCAAAGCAGAGCTGCCTCTTCAACTGCATTGTAAACAAAATTCTCCATTGCATAGCTTCCATAATCTCTTAGCTTGTTTACCTCTTCTGTAGACTAATATTTTGAAACCTTTGTTCTCCTTGGTAGATGTGCCCCTCTAGTTCAAATGCTCGATAACCCTAATATTTTCTTACATACTCCATTTTTTTTCAAGCTCTCTTCATCCTCTAAATGCAAATGTAAGCATCTGATAATCATTCCTTTATAGTCGTTTGAATTTAAACAGAAACTGTTACTCGAAAGAGTAACCTTTAAACAAGTGCATCAGAAGCTAGGAAGAGGCAAGGAACGATCTTCCCCTAGAGCCCTCAGAGAGAACCTGGCCCTACTGACACCTTGATTTTGAACTTCTAGCCTGCAGAAATGTGAGAAGATGAATTTCTATTGTTTTAAGATGTCCAGTTTGTGGTACTTGTTTATAGCAACCCTAGGAAAGTAATAGAATGCTGTAAAAAAAAAAAAGAAAAAGAAAAAGCTTGAAGAATAGGATTTTAAATCGTGAACAATTTGAACTTTGTCTGTACCAGAATCCTTAGTATATTTGAGATATAATGCTATAACATATTTATTAAATATAATTAAGTGTAATTATGCTAGAAACATACAAAAGACGCTAAATTGGCATGGTCTTCTAATCTCCAGAAGTTATTGTCATATGCATAATACAAACAGCAATGATGTAGTAATGAAAGAACATAGGAGCATAAGCTGGTCTTTGAAACAAGTGCTACCAAGTACTAATTTTTGGCTGCATGTTAGAAACAACGGAAGTATATTCTTTACAAGTAACTTGTTTAAATAACCTTTACAGCATCTTTTTTCTATCCTTATTGTTATCTTTGCTTATCCATAGATATTGTAACTTATATATTGTAGGTGGACAAAAATATCATGTGACCACGTTATATTCCTCTAGTGTTTATCTAGGCTATAAAATCATCATTATATAAAATTTTCCAAACAAAAGGCTACCATATGATGTTTTCATAGGTGCTTATTCAGCATAAATAGATAGCCTCAAACCCTCAAATGCTGACAACAGAATAAATTTCAACACTGTCATGAAGTATAAATTTTAAACAATTAAATTTAAAATGCATTTGTGCTATTTTACCCTGAAGTACAGCACCACCAGGGAGTTCTCTCAAAATGAGCTCACATTAAAAGGTGTTTTTAACACAATTTATTTTTGTCTCAGAAATTACTGAAGTTACTATATACAATGATAATTCTTTTAGAAACTCTGAAAGCATAGCTATTATCTAGTTGTGCCATAAAGGATAAATAAAGATTTGATCCAAGTTTTTAAATATTAATATGCATTATTTTTTTTCAGTGAAGTTCTGAATAAAAGGCAGTAGTAATATGAAACTATGCAAGTTAATATTTAAAAGATGTCATGATATATTCATTCACTATTTATGAAGTTATATATTAGCTATATATGTGGTGTCCCTTTATAGCTCAATGATAGTTTCTTTTATTCCATGCAGTTCTGCATCTTGTCTTACATTTCTATAATCCTTACTTTTTGAATTCCCATAGTTAAGTTCTAAAAACTTAAACGAAACTTATGCTTATTTTTAAAAATACTCTTCATGAAGAAAAACTTACAACTTTATGTAGAAATCCCTTCTACTAAAAAAGGGAGGTTCTTGGAAATCTGTGTGGAACCAAAGCTTACTTTATACGTGTGTGTGTTTTGGGTGGGGGGTGTATTTACTTTGTAGTAATCATCCAATTTTTCAAAGTAATTAATGGTTAGCAATTAGTAAGAAGCTTAGTGTGCTAGAATATGTCATATTTTCATCAAAATTAATGTTTTTAAAACATCTTTACTGAGACAAAATTCACATACCATAAAATACCCTTTTAAAGGGTATTTTGTTAATTATTTTCAGTTGATTAACAGAACTATGAAATCTTCATCACAATCTATTTTAGAACATTTTCATTACTTCCCTCCCCAAAATACCTACAGTAGTCACTACCTTACTCCCCCCACCCCCTAGCATCCACTCCTGGCCACCGCCAACCTAATTAACCACTAATCTACTTTGTCTCTGTAAAAGAAAGAAAGGAAAAAAAAAAAACAAAAAAAACCAGTTGCTGTGGAGTCAATTCCGACTCATGGCGACCTCATATGTGCCAGAGTAGAACTGTGCTCCATAGGTTTTTCAATGGCTGCTTTTCTGGAAGTAGATTGTCAGGCCAAATTAGGAATAAAAAGAGTATTTCCTCAATTTGATAAAGGATATCTACAAAACATCCACAGAAACAAGACAGGAATGTCAACTTTTGCCTGTTATTTTCATCATGGTACAGAGATTCTAGCCAAGGCAATTAGTCAAGGAAAAGAAGTAAGAGGCATTCAAATTGGAAAGGAAGAAATAAAAATATTGCTGCTTTTAGATAGCATGATATTGTATATAGAAAATCCTAAAAAATTTCACTAAAAGTATATATTAGAACAAGCAAATAATTTGAGAGAGGCTGCAGGATAAAAAATCAATATGCAAAAGTCTGTTGTATTTCTATATGCTAACAATGAGCAATCTGAAAATGAAGAAAACAATTCAGATTAAAATAACATTAAATAGAATACTATTCTTAGGAAATAATTTAACAAAAGAACTGCAAGATTTGTACCCTGAAAACTACAAAACATTCCTGAAAGAAATTTAAAAGTTCTAAATAAATAGAAAGACATACCGTATTCATGGATAGGAGGAATTGATATTGTTAAGATGAAAGTATTCCCTAAATTGATATACAGATTCATCACAATCCCTGTCAGTATCTCAGCTGACTTCTTTGTAGAAATTGACAAGTTATTTCTACAATTCATATGGAATTGCAAGGGACTCAGAATATCCAAAACAAACTTTAAAAGAACAAAGTTGAGGGTTCACACATCTCAATTTCAAACCTCACTACAAAGCTACAATAATAAACACATTGTGGTACTGGTATAATTACACACATACAGATAAATGGAATAGAACTGAAAGTTACAAAAATCAATTCTTTCATTTATGGTAAATTGATTTTCAACAAGAGTGCCAAGATAAGTAAATGTGAATGAATAGCCTTTTCAATAAATGCTGCAGAGACAACTGGATATTCACATGCAAAGAATGGAGTTGGACCCCTACCTCACACCATATACAAAGATTAACTCAATATTGATTGTAGACCTAAATTTAAGAGTGAAAACTATTAAACTCTTAAAATGTAAGAATAAATCTTTGTATCTTTGGGTTTGGCAATGGTTTCCTAGATATAACACCAAGATCGTAAGCAACAAAAGAAAAAGTAGGTAAATTAGACTTAATCAAAATTTAAAAAAATTGTGCTGCAATCAATACTATCAAGAAAATAAAAAGAAAACCCAAAGAATGGGAGAAAGTTTTTGCAAATTATATATCTGATATGGGACTTGTATCCAGAATATATGAAGAATCCTTCAACTTAACAACAAAAAGACAAATAACTCAATTAAAAAAATTAGCAAAGGATCTAAATAGACATTTCTACAGAAAAGATATGAAATAACCAATAAGCACATGAAAATATGCTCAACATCATTAGTCATTAGAGAAATCAAACCAAGAGCACAATGAGATACTACTTCACACCCGTTAGAATAACTGTAATAATAATAATAATAATAATAAAGAGAGCCAATAACAGGTGCTGGTGAGCATGGGTGGAAATTGGAACCCTCATAAACTGCTAGTGGTTTTATACTCATTTGCAGCTGCTTTTGAAAACAGTTTGGAAGTACCTTCCTCAAAATGTTAAACATAGAGTTAATGTATGACCCAGCAGCAACTCTACTACTAGGTATATACTCAAGAGAAATGAAAGCGTATATTCACACTAAAACTTGTACATGAATGTTCATAGCAACATTAGTCTTAATAGTCAAAAAGTGGAAAAAACCCAAATGTCCATCAACTGATGAATGGATAAACAAAATGTGGCGTATCCATCCAATGGAATATTATTCAGTCCTAAAAAGGAATGAAGTCCTGATACTTGCTACAACATGGATGAACCTTGAAAATAGTATGCTAAGTGAAAAAAATTAGTCACAAAAGACCTCTTATTGTATGATTCCATTCATATGAAATGTCCAGATTAAGCAAGTAGGGTGGTACAAATAATTAGTGCACCTGGCTAAAAAACAAAAGGCTTTAAATTCACCCAGAGCTGCCTCGGAAGAAAGGCCTGGTGATCTTCTGAAGAGATCAGCCACTGAAAACCCTATGGAGCACACTTCTGCTCTGACACATATAGGGTTGCCGTGAGTTGGAGTCGACTTCATGGTAACTGGGGGGAAAAATGGTGTCAAGAGAAAGTGGGTGACAATACTTGAATGGTGGCTGTCAGAATGAAGAGGCCAAATACAAGAAAGATTGTGCATGTAGAAATTAGAACGTACCAATTGGTTGGATGCTGGGCACAACGAAGTGTGAATTTTGTGTCCTAAATAATTGGAACACTGCTCTGTAACAAAGGAGTACAAAGTAAGGAAAATGAGACTTTGAGTTCATATGAATGTAATTGAGCACATGTAGCTATTATACCATGGGATGTTTCATTGTATTCTGGAACACTAAAACTGAGAATGATCTCAGGAGCTTATAAAGGATGATTAGGGGATAAGAAAACAATTTTTTTTTAAAATGGACTTTATTTTTTAGAGACTTTTTGTTTTCAGAGAATTGTGCTGAAAGTACAGAGAGTTCTCACACAGCTCCTTTCCTCTCAGAAGGCAGTTTCTCTTATTATTAGTATCTTGCACTGGTGTCGTACACATGTTACCATGTACATGCTTTTTCATACAATTTGTAGCTATATTTTTATTGTTAGCTGTAGTAATAGTAATGGAAGTAACAGCAGCATTTATTGAGTGCTTGACATATGTTAAGTACTCTAAATTACATTATCTCATTTATTTTTTACAATGATCCTGAGAGCTAAATACTGTTATTTTCATTTTACAAGATGAAGAAACTAAGACTAGGGAGGTTAAATAAATTGCCTAAGATCACAGTGATTGTAGATATAGGTTTTGAAGCTAAGTGGTTTGAATGTAAAGCTCTTGCTCTAACTGTAACTCTTTGACACTCATTCCATTAAGAGGTGTACCAAATAAAAAATGGAAAGAAACCCAAAGAAGAACTAGATAGATACTCAAGTCCATTATAGACTTCCAGAGACCCTCGAAGACTTTAAAGAGTTTTGCAAAATTTTCAAATATGCACATTTACTTCCCTTTTCTAGAAAAATAACTTATAATTTATAGTTTCCTTAGTTTTTGTAATGGCAAGGGGATATAACATGGCATAAAAATAAGGTAATATTTATAATAATACCTCCCATGAAATGTGATGTACATATTTGTGATGCAGAGTATTCAATGTCATTTTGATTTTGACTTACAGCTTGTACATGCAGTGGCCATGCAAATATTTGTCATATGCATACAGGAAAATGTTTCTGCACAACTAAAGGAATAAAAGGGGATCAATGCCAACTGTAAGTAAAAATAACTTTTTAGAAATTTTGTGAATTTCATTTGTGCCGTAGAAGTAGTTGTTATAGTTTTTCCTGTTTAAATTTAGTGTTGTACTAGTTAAGCAACTGATGTTGTAAGCTATTTTTACTTGCATGTTATCGATTCCCTTCAAAATTAAAACTTCTAAAATGACAATCTTATAGAGGTTTAAAACAGATCCCATAGAATACATTTTCCTCCATATCTTCTTAAATAGCCCTAATCTAATTATTTTTTATGCCTTTTTTCTCTAGAATGTGTCATTATTAATTCTGATAATTGTAGTTCTTTAACCCTTTCAGTTGGTTCCTTAAACTCATCTTCAACTGGTTCCTTATATCATCTCTGCTTTCGATATACATGAACTCACTATTTTTGGTACTCTGCTATTATACTTTTGTAAGTGGTTTTTGTTCTTTTTATTATGTAGTAATTGTTCTCAAGATTTATTCCTCCCCAAAAAATTAACTTTAAAAAGCAGCTGTTTCAGACTAAGTTGTTTTTCTTTCTTTTTCTTATTCACATGTATCATATATATCATTAAAGTCAAGTTTTTATGGGTTTGAATTATATATGTGCAAATACCCATGTACTGTATTTAACACATACAATACCAATTATAATAAGTAGAGAATAATAGGAAAATTTTAATAAAGGATGTATCAAAACTGTACATAAATATAAACATTTAAATCTAAAAAAGTCTGTTAACTGTGAAATATGATTCTTCAGTTTGTTTTTTTAAAAAACAGGTATATTATTTGCTGTAGATTTGTCCTGAAGATTTCAAGTTCGATGACCATGATTTTGACTAGCCATTGAGGTTTTTGGAAACCCTGGTGGCGTAGTGGTTAAGAGCTATGGCTGCTAACCAAAAGGTCGGCAGTTCAAATCCACCAGGTGCTCCTTGGAAACGCTATGGGGCAGTTCTACTGTGTCCTATAGGGTTGCCATGAGTCGGAATTGACTCAATGGCAATGGGTTTTTTGGTTTGGTATTGAGGTTTTTAAGTTTAGAGAACGTGAGCAGATACAGTTCTTACTTCATTTCTTCATATTCTCTAACCTTAAAAATGAAGTCATAGCATAAGATCATAAAGGAATTTATTTCAGGAAGGGAATTTTGGTCTCAAAACCAAGGGGACCACAAAGTAAGTAGTCAATAAATTTATTTAATGGAATGGAATGAACAAAGTATTGGAGTACTGAAAAGGGAGTGATTAATTCTTTTTAGAGGGATAAGGACAGTTTGAACAGAGGATATTTGAGCTAGTACATGAAGAAGATTAAGATTTTTTCTAGATAGAGAATGTATTAACAGAAAGGGAGGCAGCATTAGTAGACTCAAGAAAGTAAAAAAGAACACGGTCATAGCACTTCAGGTTTTTGCTCAAGGACATATAGAGCTATAAAGAGTGTAACCTCCATCCTTACAATGAAAGAAAACCTGGGAAGACTGCAAATTTTTGAAACCATTGGAGAACTGAGATCACAGGGCAACCAAATGGCCCCAAATCTAAAGACAGGCAGGAGCCTGCAGGGAGAGATAAGACACAAACACTGTCTTACCTGGAGTAAAACAAACTGGAAACTGAGCAGAAGAGTTAAGCTAGGGTGGTTGGTCAGTTGATGGAGGATGAGTGTGCACTGTCAATAGAGTGTAAGCCCATGGGGACCCCAGAAATTGTGGGGTCTGCCCACCAAAGTTGGAGAGAATTTTAAGAAGGTGTCCTTTAAGAAGGTGTAGACTGAGGGGAGGGGAGCAGCATTCACAGAAGAGGGGAATCAGTAATGGGGTCAGAATATTTGTGTAAAGAGGCACCAAATTGTTCACCTTGCCAGGGTGCTATAAGTTCTCACTCTGGCCATGGCCCAAGACACAGTACTCAATAGTGGTAATTTAGAAAATGAATTTAATGGCAGTATGAACTACAATATAAACATGTAATGGGTGAAGTGGTATTTTGTATGAAAATCACTTACTTTTGAGGAAATAACATGTACACTTTAAAGAAAACAACATATTTTTGCAAGACTTCTCTATTTTACATTGTGCAGGTAACACATATTTGCATTCTTTAAAATATAATGTCTGTCATTTAATTAAATTCCATTTCAATGTAGTAATGTAAAAAGTTCAATAGTAGTTCTTCTTCCTCTGCCTTTGAATAACCTTTCTGATAGAAGCTGTTGCTCCCCAGTGAGAAATACAGGGGGAAATAGGATAAGAATAGGAGACAGAAATGTTGACTAAGTGTGGTGGCAGATGCTTATGATGTACTTTGCTGACTCCCTTTCCCCAGCTTCACTGCTTCTCATTTCACATATACACCCATCACCTCAGTGGACTTCACCTTCACCTAGAATCTAACTTTTGCTGTGTGAAACTACTGAGATTTTAAGGTTGTTTGTTATAGTAGTTAAAACACCCTGATATGAGTAGTTAATTTTCCCTTACTACTTTGGTTGACATCTTTAATTGCTGCTTTTTCATAGAAATAACCTTGCATGACCTGTCCATTAAGGGTGATTGTTGGGGTTAGGTTCGTGGGTTATGTGGGGTCAAATTGTTCTTTGAGCCCCATTCCTCTCTTAAAACCTCTGCAGACTTCTGATCAGAGTTATTCTCACTGAAGGATATCTCTTAGGAGATTTTAGCATAGTGTATGTTTCCAACTTTATTATTACATTGATGTCAGGCATAACAAAGTGGTTTTATCTCTAGATGGTCAGAATAGACCCTAATACATATAGAATTGTTGGTATAAAGAAATTGTGCAATAAGGAACAGATTAGTAAATTAAGGTGTAAGATATATTAATTAAAAGTTGATAACAATTAGAAAAAGAAAGACTTTTATTACAAAGAAAGAGAAAACATTTCAAACACTTACTTTGGTCTGTCTTCTGTATTTATTATTAAAAGTTATCTTGAAATATCAGACAATGAAATAAATAGATTCCTAGTACGTTCCCACTTAACTCTGTGAAGAAATAAATTAGTTAAGGTCCAAGAGTTTAATGTAGAAAATATATCTAGTGTATGTGTAAGATGTTTTATCAAAATATGAACTCATTTCAAATGCATGTGTGTTACAAGATTAATTACTGCAATACACTACTATGTCACTTTGATTCATTTCTGGGGACCCCAGTACAGTGACTGTGTTCTATAGTTTAACACTCTTACTTCTAAGGAAAAATGATAAATGTTTGAAAATATTTAAGTATAATCTTTTTCTAAAATAATTTTCATTTTTGTCTTGCTCACTTTGGCACTTGCCAGATGCAAATATAATATCCTCTCTTTATTTTTATCGTTCTTCCTCTTCTTAGTTGTTATCATCATTAGCATCATAGTTAATATGTACTGAGCCCTCCTGAATGTCTGGCTGTAGGCTGAGCACTTTTATTTAATTCTTAAAACAATCCTGTGAAGTAGTAGTATTATTATCCTGATTTTACTGTGAAGGGAATTGAGACTTACAAAAGTAAACCTATCCAAGGTTGCAACCCAGTTAATGTTGGAGCAGGACTCCCACTTTGGTTTCTTTGACTAAAAAAAAGTACTCTTCACCTACTGTATGTATACCCCTTATTTCTTGGTTAAGAATAATTGGCAAATTAAAATTGAGGCAATATTTTCAGATTGAAAAAATTTTTCATTCTTTTCATTGAGAATTTTTATGAAAATTAATGAATAGTATTTGTGACCCATAGATTATTCCTTTTAACTCCAGATTTAACTGATTAAAATTAAATTTTCTTAGTGTAGCAAAAATTCTTAATACTGTTTTTCCCCTCTAGGGAAATAATTACATAATTTAGAGATTGATTGGATTTCTCACTGACTTGTTTTCCACCTGTGCTAAATTTCAGACTAATCACCATTTAGTCTATTTTTTTGATGCAAAACATTCCCTAAATTATCAGTAATTTCAATTTCAATTTTGTTTTTGATCCAATAATTATTTTTAGAATTTTCTTAATTTCAAAAATATTAAATTGCTATTGGTTACCTTTTTTTAGAATGATTTTTTTTTTTACACTGAGATCAGAGAGTGTGAATCATGTAATTTTTTTTTTTGCTATAGCCACCTTTAGTGAGGTTTTTAAAAATTGTTTAATATACTTTATATTTTAGAGAAGTTTTTGGTTTATAAAAAAATAACACAGTAAGTACAGAGAGTTCCCATATATCTCCTCCTCCCTGCCCCATACCCCCACATTGCTTCCCCTATTATTGGCATCTTACATTAAGTGGTAAATTTGTTATAATTGGTGAACCAATATTGAGACATTAATATTAACTAAAGTCCATAGTTTTGTTGTAGGGTAAAAACATCACAAAGTTTAGTAAAGCAAAATGAAAGTTTTATTCGGCATATGTTCAAAAAGGCAAACGTGGAAAACAGACAAGCATGCTGCTAGAGCCATCTCTGCCCGAGTCCAAGGAAATATTCTAAAATAGACAAGAGCAGGAAAATGGACAGGCATACTGCCAGAGCCATGTCTGTCTGAGTCTGAGGAAATATTACAAAATAGGCAAGAATGGGAAAACGGACAAGCATACTGCCAGAGTCATGTCTGCTCAATTCCAAAGAATATTACAGAGTCGTCAGTATATATTAACATTACAAATGGGCAAAACCATTGAAAACTTCACCTTTTCACAGATTGGCTAGAAACTGTAATCCTACATTTTGAATTGACTTTCTTAACAGTCATTGGTACAGGTTTCAGTAATGACAGTCAGGAGGGTCTTCATTGGTCCAACAAATTTTCCATTCACTAAATGCTAATACAAAAAGATAAGAGTGGAAAGTTGTTTGTGTTCTGTTTGATTGGTTCATGTGAAAGGTTCCCTAAAATATTTTCCATGATTGTCCTAGCCATTGTTTTTATATCTTGGGGACCAGTTGATGTGTCCTTGTGAGTCCTTGTGCATCCAGCTCCAGCTGGGTCACATTCTCTATGCTCAAGGACGGGGAATAATGACTCCGATATTATTTCCTAAATCAGTTCACAGTAGGGCTTACTTTTTGTGTTGTACAGTTCTATGGATTTTGACAAATGCAGAATGTCATGTATCCACCATAAAAATATCATACAGAATAGTTTCACTGTCCTTAAAAATGCCCTGTGCTCCACTTATTAAGCCTCTCCCCCACCCCCGCAAGCCCCAGGCAACCACTAATCTTTTTGCTGTCTCTATAGTTTTGTCTTTTCTAAAATGTTATATAGTTGGAATCATACAGTATGCCTTTTCAGATTGGCTTCTTTCACTCAGCAGTATGCATTTAAGTTTCCTCTATGTCTTTTCATGACTTGATGGCTAATTTCTTTTCGTCTTGGGATAGTATTCTATTGTATGTATGCGCTGCAGTTTACATATTTATTGCCCTAATGAAGGGCATCTTGGTTGCTTCCAATTTTTGGCAATTACAGATAAAGCTGTTGTAAAAATTTGTTTTAGGTTTTTATATGGACATAAGTTTTCAACTCATTTGAGTAAATACCTAGGAGCATGATTGCTGGATCATATGGTGAGACTATGTTTTGCTTTGTAAGGAACTGCCAGAGTGTCTTCCAAAGTGGCTGTACCATTTTTCACTCCTATGAGCAATGAATGAGAGTTCCTGTTGTTCCCCATCCTAGTCAACATTTGGTGTAGCCAGTGTTTTGTATTTTAGTCATTTTAATAGATGTGTAGTGGTATCACATTGTTGTTTTTAATTTGCAATTCCCTAATGACATACGATGTTGAGCATCTTTTCCTATGCTTGTTTGCCGTCTGTATACCTCCTTTATGAGGTATTGGTTTAGATTTTTTTGCCCATTTTTTTAATTGGATTTTTTGTTTTCTTATTGTTGAGTTAGAATTCTTTGTATATCTTTGATACAAATCCTTTATCAGATATGTGTTTTGTAGGTATTTTCTCCCAGTCTGTGGCTTGTCTTTTCATTCTGTTTACAATGTCTTTTGCAGAGCAGAAGTTTTTAATCTTAATGAAGTCTAACTTAACAATTGTTTTTTATGGATTGTATTTTTGGTGTTTTATCTAAAAATTCATTGCAAAACCCAAGGTCTCTTAAATTTTCTCTAATATTATCTTTTAGAAGTTGTATAGTTTCCACTGAATGCCTTTGTTCCTTTTTCAAAGATCTTGACCACATTTATATGGGCCTATTTTGGGGCTCTTTGTTTTGTTCCATTAATCTATTTTTCTGTTCTTTTGCCAATACCACACTGTCTCGATCAGTGTAGCTTTATAATAAGTCTTGAAATTGGGGAGTGTCAATCCTCTGACTTTGTTCTTCTTCTGTACTGTGTTGGTTATTCTCAGTCTTTGCCTTTCCATATAAATTTTAGGATCAGTTTTTTAATATCCACAAAATAACTTGCTAAGATTTTGACTGGGATCAAATGATTTTTACTTCTTGAAATTAAGATTGTTTTTAGTTGTTATATATAAGATAATTTTTGTTAATGTCCTATTTACATTAAAAATATATGTATATTTCCTATAGTATCTAAAGTTCTTGTTGTCTAAGAAGGACTAGCAATACAATCCTGAGGAATGAAAATGGAACCTTGTCTTTGTCCAGGGCTCTGTGCAGGAAAAAAGGTTTCCTAGGAAAATTTAAAGACCGAGACAGAGTCACATATGGGTGTGGAATTCAAATTTACACTGCCCACGTGATGCAGGGATCTTTAAGCTGATAAATTAATTTACAGACTGGTCCTAGTTGAGTCAATGCTTCTCAACCTTTTTGGTCTTGGGATCCCTTTATATTCTTAAAAATTATTGAGGATCTGAAAGAGCTTTTGTGTATATAGGTTATATCAACCAATATTTACTGTAATAAACCCATTGCTGTCTGGTCAATTCTGCTTACAGCGAACCTATAGGACAGGGAGGAACTACCCCATAGGGTTTTCAAGGAGCGGCTGGTGGATTTGAACTGCTGACCTTTCGGTTAGCAGCCGTAGCTCTTAACCACTGCGCCACCAGGGCTCCATTTACTATAATAGAACTTTAAAATGAGACATTTACAAATATTTATTAATTCATCTAAAATAATTATAAACTCATCATATGTTAAAATAAATAGCAAATTTCTATGCAAAATAACTGTATTTTCCAAAACAAAACAAAAAAATGAGTGAGAAGAATGACATTGTTTTACATTTTTGCAAATCTCTTTAATGTCTGGCTTAATAAAAGGTACCTGGATTCCATATCTGCTTTTACATTCAATCTGTTTATGATATGTTGTTTTGGTTGAAATATATGAAGAAAATTCAGCCTCACACAGATATGTTGGTGGAAAGAGGAGGACTTTTTTTAACTCCAAAAGAGGAGGAATGTTTTAAACTCCATTTCATATAGTTATGGCTATTTTCTTTGATAGTTCACCAAAACTTGATAAGTGGTAGTTTCTTAAATGTGTAATCTGCAACCACATCAGTCAGTCCTGTTTAAGAACTTTTTGCCTTTCCCATTATTAAGTAGCATACACAAGGTGGCCAACTGGTGCTGGATTTTTCTTTGTTGAAATGGTTTTAATTATTGTCTACTTTCTTTAAAATATATAAGACTATTTAGATTTTAAATTTCTTTTTGTGTCTATTTTATTGTCTGGCTTTTTAAAGATTTTCCCTTTGTTTTTAACTAGTTTTACTATGATGTGCCTAGATATGAATTTTTTTTTAATTTCATTTATCAATTTTCAGAAAGTTCAGCTATTACTCTTCAAATATTCCTTCTTCCCCGTTTTCTCTCTCTCCTGCTTCTGGACTCAAATAATACCAGATCTTGTCCGTCTCTTTTATGCTTTCTTATTTGTCTACTCTCTCCCGATTGTTCTTTCAGTTCACTTTTCTCTTTTCCACTGTGTCTAATTTGCTGTGAATCTTACCCATCAGTTTTTGATTTTGATTATTGCTTTTTTATTTTGTTCTTTTATAGTTTCTAGTTTTTCAGACTAGATTCTTGATCTTCTCTATTGTAGATGAATCTGTGTCTTCTCCTAGACAATTTCTGAATACCCACGGTCCTGTTTTCCTTGTCCTTTGTTTCTGGTGGTTCTTGTTCTTATTTTCTTATCTGCTCCCATGCCTGGTTTGTTTGTTTGTTTGTTTGTTTTGACTAGATACTATATTTGCAAAATCTATTTACAGATCATTTAAGACCTAGGTTGAAATCTCCTTCCAAAGAGGATTTAATTCTGTTATGTGCCTGGCACTAGTAACTTAATCATTTCCAGGGAAAAAGATAATTCAAAGCATATTACTATGCCTTTATGTCTGGGTTTTTATTATTTCTTATGATAAATTGTCTTAGAAGCTTGGTAGCAATGTTGATATCATGATATGCCTTAATACCATATGTTTGTTCATAGGATATGATTTTTTATGATTTTCTTTAGAGTAAAAACAAAGCAAAAGCAAGTATGTTTCCCTTTGTGTATAGTTTCCTTATTTTCTCTTAAAAATACAAATTCATTTAATGACTCTTCAGCTGGAAATGTCATGTCATGATGTTTTCAAATTGTAACTAGATGTCCTTCTTGTTTTGGTTTCTGAGTAGAAACATTATATATATATTTTGGATTAAATATTTTAATCAATAGCATTATAGAAGCCTCAGGGAGAAAAATAATTTTAACATTTATAAACTTGGAATTATTTTATATTTTGGTTTTTTTGAAAGAAGTTTATAATGTAATGTGATCATTTACATAAATGGAGTCATGATTTAGGTGCCATTTAATGACATTATTTACCTTTTCAAAGTCCCTAATAAATATTTCAGCCTAAATCTATTTTATAAAAAAGCTCTGGCTGTTTGCTTAGTTTGCTTAGTGGGAATAGAAGATGATTATCTCTTTGCTTAGACACAGAAATACTTTGATGTTACATTTTTAATTAAGTCATGCAGAAGACTTCTAAAGGCTTTTAATGTTTGTGTCTAATCTTTATACAGAAAGGTTCTGAATTTTAAAAATATTATGTAGCTTACAACTCAGAAATATTAATGTAATTTATATAGTGAAATATGCATCTGTTTAAAGGATTAGTGTTTGTATCTACATTTTCCCCTTCACATTCTCTTCACCTTTTATAATTTGAGTTTGAACTTGATCAAATAGTTAACCTCCTATTTTATTATAGAAATTAGATTAGTAGTTCATGTTCATATCTCAGATGACTCTATTGAAATATTTCATAGTAAAAAATTTTATATATAACTTTAAAAAAATTATGACGGGCAACCCTAAGGTGACCCACCATGATCTCTAGCTTTTGGTGTTCACACTGTTGTATAATCCCCCCTCCCCTTGAGTGTGAGCAGGACTTGGCAGAAAATATGGCAAAAGTGATGGAATGTCACTCTCGTGATTATATTACATTATATGACAATTATATGTCATTATATGTCACTTCCATGAATATGCTATGTTATATAATACTGTGTCTTGCTAGAAGATTTGCTCTAAAGACGTTTCTCCCTTGCTGGCTTTGAAGAATTAAGTGGCCAGGTTAGGAGACCCGAGTGGCAAGTAGCTGTACTATAGTTTAACAATATTTTAAAATGAGAGATGATGCTGCAGTGAATAACCTTGTGCATAAATGTATTTTCATACTGTTGGAGGTTTATCTTCAGAGTAAATTCTTAGATGTGGAATTGCTCTATTGAAGGATAAATTCCTACGTAGTTTTATTAGATATTATTACCAAATTCACCTCAGTAGTAATTGTCCCATTTTTTTATTCCTACTATCAATGTATAGGAATGTGTATTTTCCTATAGCTTCACAAAGAGAGTCTATTACCATGCTTTTGAAATTTTGGCAATCTGATGGTATCTTGGTGTAGTTTTAATTTACATTTCTCCTATGAGTGAAATTGAACTTTTTTTTCATATGTTTAAGAGCCATGTTTATCTTTTTTTGTATATGTGAGTTTTCTGTTATGTCTTTTGTCAAATTTTCTGTAGGATTATTGGTGTTTTTTTTCCTTCATTTTTGGAAAATTCTTGATAAATTAAGGATTTGAGCCCTTTTATTTGTGACACACGTTGCAAATATTTTCTCCCAGTTTGTTATATATTTTTTCGACTTTGCTAATGGCGTTTTGTTTTGCCATGAAAAAGTTTTTTATGTAGTCATATTTCTTAACCTTTTTTAAAAATTATATTTGGAATTTTATTCATGGTTATAAAGCCTTTCATTATACCTAGGTTATGGTGGAATTCACCCATCTTTTCTTCCAATATGTTTAGTTTTATTTTTTGCATTTAGAGTTTCCTTTTGTTTATAATGTAAGGATTAGATCTAATTATGTATTTTGCCAAATGACTATCCAGTTTCCTCAGCACCATTTATTAAAAAGTCTGTCTTTACCCTAGTGACTTAAAATACTATTTTTATAACATACTAGATTTTTAGTATATGACAGTTGGACATATTTCTAGACTTTCTGTTCTTAGCCTATGGTCTTTCTATTCATTTGCCAATACCACACTTAATTGTTAATTGTAGAGACTTTGAGTATGTTTTAATATCTTTTAAGTCTAGCTTCCTTCAGAGCTCTTCTTTTTGAATATTTTTCAAGCTATTCTTGTTTATTTTTCATGTGAACATTAAGATCAACTTTTCTAGCTGCTCAGAGAGTTCATTGAAATTTTTATTGGAACACATTAAAGATTGTCTTCGAAATTTACTGACATCCTGATGATGTTGTGGTGTCCTAATGAAGAATAAGGGAACTCTTTCCATTTATTTATGTATACTTTATGTCTTTCAGTTTGAGTTTATTGCCTAAACTTTCATTGTTATGTTTCCTTTAGGACTATTTATGTCATTAGTTGTCTGCAGGCACTGATGGTTCTCTAAATAATACCTGAGATTAAACTAGCAAAAATTGAATTGATGCTTAAACTTAACTCTAAGTATTTACAAAAATTTTGAAAATGCTTTTATAATACATACGTTAAAATTCTGTTGTTAATTTTTGGTTATTATAAACCAATTTAGAAAATATGTTTCTAATTTGCTTTTTTTGAGTTATTGAAATTTAAGAGACAGTGTATCCTTAAACACCATCAAGGACTCAGTGAATCCTCTCAGTTTAATTCTTACCAAGGTAGTGTAAATCCTTTATTTCTGTTAAAATTCTAAGCTTTGACTAATAAAAGTTACCAAAGGTTACTTCCTAAACAGGAACACATATATCATTTCATTCTTCCAAGAACATTTATGGTTTGGAGAAAATAAAATGTTAACCCTTCCTTTGTAAAAATTGCATCATGTTGAAAGTAAACATACTACAATAATTTCCAATACAATATAAGGTTACGTAATTTGATAAACTAAATATTAGTTAATCAAAACGAAAACTTTATAACTTCCACATTGAAGAAATGGATTTGTTTCTTGGAGCTCTTAAAAGCAGTACATGATCCATTAAAAAGCACTTGAAATTCCTTGTCATTTATCAAAGTTAGTAGTTTTAGGACTTTGAAAGCCATCTATTTGGACAAGGAAGACGTGCAGGGAATGAATATTATATATAATAGAGAGAATATTATGTTGACTACTTGCCTATTCTAAAATTATATTAGATACCCATTTATAATAACTCAAGTTAATTCTTGCAGCAGAAAAAGAAATTATAATGATATGTAAATTATTCCTTTAGTATGTATATATACTTGGTGCAAAGTGATGGGATTTGAGGAGGCAAGCCAGGAAGAAGGAACGAAAGTATATGAATCAGGTTCTGAAATGCTTCACCTAGCAATAATGAGTGTTTCATTTTCTAAACCTAGAAAACTTCTGCATGTCACAAACTTTAAAAGCAGTGTTTGGAGAAGTCGCAGAAAACCTTCCCTCAAAGTTCCTTTGTTTCATGGAGAATAAAGTAAGGGGTACTAAAGGGCTACCATATTTCTGCTTTAATTTTGTAGTTAGTGTAGAAAAACAATTATTCTTAAACTCTTTTTTTTTCATAAAAACAAAATCTAGCAAACACATGGCTGAAAAATGCATTAAGTCCAAAGGAGTAATGGACCAGAACTACCACGGCTTCCACCGGACTGAGTCCAGCACAATTAGATGGTGCCTGGTTACCACCACTGACTGCTCTGACAGGGATCACAACAGAGGGTACCGGACAGAGCTGGAGAAAAATGTAGAACAAAATTCTAACTCCCGAAAAAAGACCAGACTTTCTGGCCTGACAGAGACTGGAGAACCCCCCACCACCACCACCACCGAGAGTAAGGCCCTGGACACACTTTTAGCTCAGTAATGATATTATTACCAAATTCACCTCAGTAGTAATTGTACCATTTTTTTATTCCTACTATCAATGTATAGGAATGTCTATTTTCCTATAGACAGGACCATAAAATGAAATGAGACTAAAGGGGCACACCAGCCCAGGGGCAAACCCAGCCCAAATCTTTAGCCAAAGGTTAGACAGGCCCATCAAACAAAACAAGACTAAAGGGGCACACCAGCCCTGGGAAAAGGACTAGAAGGCAGGAGGGGACAGGAAAGCTGGTAATAGGGAACCCAAGGTTGAGAAGGGAGAGTGTTCACATGTCGTGGGGTTGGTAAACAATGTCACAAAACAATATGTGTTCTAATTGTTTACTGAGAAAGCTAGTTTTTTCTGTAAACCTTTGTATAAAGTCCAAAAAAAAAAAAAAAAGTAACCTGATTATTTCACCTATGATTTCTGCTGTTTGGCCCTTGATTAAATAAAATATATATGTATTATAATTATCTCTCTGTGGCACAGCAGTCCAGGGACAAGGACTAGAAGGCAGGAGGGGACAGGAAAGCTGGTGATAGGGAATCCAAGGTTGACAAAGGACAGCATTGACATGTCATGGGGCTGTTAACCATTGTGATAGGGCAATATGTGCACTAACTATTTAATGAGAAACTATTTTGTTCTGTAAACCGTCATCTAAAGTACAAAAAAAAAAAAAGAATTATCTGTGTGAGATCAAATGGACAACAGCAACTCAAAAGGTTTGATAGGAAGCCTAGGGGATAGTGAGTTGAAGATAATGGTGATGGAATAATTTGGAAAAGGATAGTGGGAATAGCAGCACAACTGGAAAAACAATCAATGTCACTGAATTGTACATGTAGACATTTTTGAAATGGTGTATCTTTGGCTATGTATATTTTCACCAAAAAAAAAAAAAAAGAAAAGAAAAGAAAAGGTCCTCCAAGGTTGAGAAGGGAGAGTGTTGACATGTTGTGGGGTTGTTAACCAATGTCATAAAACAATATGTGTACTGACTGTTTAATGAGAAACTACTTGTTCTATAAACCTTCACCTAAAGTACAATAAAAAAAAATTCTCTCTCTGTTCTAATGAGCTCTACTAAAACTAAAGACATTTCCTGAAGGTCTCTTTCATCTCTTTGAACTTGTACATATAATTCAAATATTATGTTACTTTATTCAGTTACCCTGATGTATACATTTTACAATAACTTATTTTAGAGGGTGTACCAAGAAGTAGCATTTTAGAAAACCAAGCCATGTCTCTGTCAAGCACTTGTCAGTTTAATTTTATTATGGAAGCAAGGATTGAAAAATGTGAACTTCAGAAATTTTGAAAATACTTATGATTTCCTCCCATTCTTAGAGCTGACCAGATTTTTTTAAATTGTACTTTAGATGAAGGTTTACAGAACAAACTAGGTTCTCATTAAACATATATCTCATATATTGTTTTATGACATTGTTTACGAACCCCATGACATGTTTACCAACCCCACGACATGTCAACACACTTCCTTCTTGACCTTGGGTTCCCTATTACCGGCTTTCCTGTCCCCTCCTGCCTTCTAGTCTTTGCCCCGGGGCTGGGTTTGCCCCTGGGCTGGTGTGCCCCTTTAGTCTTGTTTCATTTTATGGGCCCGTCTAATCTTTGGCTGAAAGGTGAACCTCGGGAGTGACTTCATTACTGAGCTACAGGGATGTTGGGGGGCCTTACTCTCTGGGTTTCTCTAGTCTGTCAGGCCAGAAAGTCTGGGTTTTTTTTTTTTTTTGTGAGTTAGAATTTTGTTCTACGTTTTTCTCCATCTCTGTCGAGGACCCTCTATTGTGATCACTGTCAGAGCAGGCTCATCAGATTTTTGATGTATTAGATTTCACGAGTTTGAATGTTCATACATTCTTTCATTATTTATTATCTGCTTACATGAATTTAAGTTTGAGCTCCTGTATTTAGCCTATGATAGTCTATTTTATTTGGGTTACTTGATTTAGAGAAAAGTTTGAGGCTGTCTCTTTTTATATAGATTCATTGGTGTAGAAAGTTGGAAAAAACATATTAAGTTCAAAGAGTTATCACAAGTAAGAAAATGATGTCGTTTATGAACTCCTTCAGTTATCGTCCCCTATCTAAAAATGACTTTGGATCTTTATCCATCCTTTCAACTCCACATATTTTTGAGGAAGAATCCATATCCCCATGCTCATAATCCTATCCTATCTGCTGTGCCACATCCCTTTCATCCCTCTCTTGTACATTTATTTTCTTCCTTTCCATTTATTTCTTCTCTCACTTACACTTACAGATAGGTTTTCACAATTAATTCCTCTGAAGCTTTGTTTTTAAAACTTTCAATTTGTTTTTAGGATGTTTTAACATAGAGTTTAATACATTTTTGCTTGAGGAAAAAGATGAGATTTTTGAATTACATCACTTAATAGTAAATGACTTTTTGTATTTCTACAGATGTGACTCTGAAAATCGCTACGTTGGTAATCCACTTAGAGGAACATGTTATTGTAAGTATTTATGTATTTTTCATTTTAAATAAGTCATTGTATTATTAATTTTGAGTTCCTGGGTGGTACAAATGGTTAAGCATTTGGCTACTGACTGAAAGGCTGGTGGTTTACATCTACTCAAAGAGACTTCAGAAGAATGGCCTGGTGATCTACTTCCAAAAGTTCATAGCCTTTGAAAATTCTGTGGCTCATGGAGGAGGGCGCCAGAGTCAGAATCCACTTGATGATAACTGTTTTTTTTATTCCTGGTGGCGCACTGGTTAAGCATTCGGCTGCCAACCACAAGGTCGGCACTTTGAATTCACCAGCTGCTCCTTGGAAACCCAATCGGGCAGTTCTACTCTGTCTTGTAGGATCACTGTGATTCAGAATTGACTTGATAGCAGTGGGTTTTTTTTCTTTTTTGATGCCGATATACTAAAAGTCATCTTGAATAACTGGTATTGCCACTAATATGCTACAGTTTTCCATTTCTTAAATCTTATAATACAACTTCATATATATTTCTAAGAAATGCAATGTTCTTTTGGTGTATTCTCTTAATTTTATCTGGTGTATTTTTTCTACTCTGAAGGGTAAAATAGCAGTAGAGCTTAGTCTGAGCATGAAACAATATATAGAACTTGAGTAAACTCACATGGATTTTAATGTAATCTTTCTCATTATGATAAATTTTTGAACAAATGGAATATTTTAAGTGATAGATTTTTTCCAGGGGGCAGTGTTGTCCATTGCTAAAGAGTTGCTGATTTTTTAAACAGACAGATGTTTTCATTGGATAATGATCATATGGCAGGTATATGTTTAACTTTTTAAGAAACAGCCAAACTGTTTTTCAAAGTAGTTGTACCATTTTACATTCCCACCAGCAGTGTATGAGTTCCAGTTGTTCCACACTTTGTACAGTTAGTCTTTTTAATTTTAACCATTCTGATTGGTGTGCAATGGTATCTCATTGTCATTTTTTGTTTGCTTTTCCCTAACAACTAATGATGTTGACCATCTTTTTATGTGATTATTTGCCATATGTATATCTTATTTAAAGTATCTGTTTAAATTAATTGTACATTTTTTAAATTGAGTTTTCAGAGTACTTCATGTACAGGTGGTCCCCAAATTATGAATAAGTTCTGTTCTAAGTCTATCTTTAAGTTGAATTTGTACATAAGTCAGAATGGTTAGATACAGTTTGTATCTTATGTCAGTCAAAAGTTTGTCTTAGTATATAGTATATAGTATATAGTATACAGTATATAGTATACAGTGTACCTTTCTATGCATAAAAATCATTAAAGAAACACTTGCAGACACACTAAAACATCTTAGCATAATAATACAGTAATAATAACAATGATGTTTTGATGCATGTCACAAAGTAGTGCCCATTTACTATGACAGACCATTGTATGTACTTTGAAATTTTAATGTAATAGGCTTTACAGGGATTGGTTTAACTACAGGTTGTCATAAATTGGACGTTCGTAACCTGGGAACTGCCTGTGTTCTAATACAAGTCCTTTGTCAGATATATGATTTACAAATATTTTCTTCTAGTCTGTAACTTGTCTTTTCATTCTGTTAACAGTGCTTTTTGAAGAACAGAACTTTTAAATTTTGACGAAGTCTAATTTATCATTTTTTTTTTACTAGATTGTGATATTAGTGTCATATCTAAGAAATCTTAGCCTAACCCAAGGTCACAAAGATATCCCCCTATGTTTTCTTCTAGAACTTTTATATTTTTAGGCTTTACATTTGAGTCTATGGTCCATTTTGAGTTAATATTTGTATGTATTGTAAAGTATGGATCAAAGTTCCTTTTTCTGCACATGGATATCCAAATGTTCCAGATTAACAGACTGTCCTTTCCCCATTAATTACTTTTGAACCTTTGTGGAAAATAAGTTGTCTGTATATGTGTGGGTCTATTTCTGGACCCTCTATTCTGTTTATTTTTATGCAAATATAGCACTGTTTTTGCTAATTAAGTGATTTTTGACTGTAGTTATTGATTTTTTTCCTTTTCTATCTTCATATTATATAATTATGGTAGTGTCTTTTAAAAATGAACTCAGGAGGATTACTGTTCTTTTTAAAAATAGGAATAGTTAGAAAATGTTATGTGAGCTTTGAATGTTAGCTACATTAACTCAAAATCTCCGAGTCTGGTTCTTTTTCATTGTTTTTTTGTTCAGTTTTGTGCTAAGGGCATCTAGAGCATAGAGGCTAGAAATGCTACTAAGCATCCTATGTATGATGCCTAGGTGAGCCTTCGCTCCCAAAAAACCCATTGCCATTGAGTTGATTCCGACTCAGCGACCCTATAAGAGAGAGTAGAACTGCCCCATAGGGTTTCCAAGGAGCACCTGGTAGATTCAAACTGCCAACCATTCGGTTAACAGCCGTACCTCTTAACCACTACACCACCAGGATTTCCAGCCTTCTCACAGTGATGTCCAATATAAATATATAAATATAATATATAAGTAAATGTAAGTATAATGTGAGCCCCACATGTAATTTTAAATTTTCTGGTAGCTATGTTATAAAAGTAAACAGGAAAAATTAATTTTAATAATATATTTAACTTACAGTCAAAGTATTTTCGCTTTAAGAAATAATATTAAAAAAAGAATCAATGAGTTTTTTTTCCTTTTGTACTAAGGAAGGTAGTACAAGTTCTTTTGTACTTTAGTAAAAGTTCTGTTGTACTTTTTCTTTTGTCCGAAGTATTTGAAATGAAGTTTGTGTTTTACACTTAGCGTATCTCAATTTGAACCAGTTCAGTTGCCACTACTCAACAGGCACATGTGGCTAGTGACTACCATATTGGACTGGGCAGCTTTAGGCTGTATGGGACTCCTGTTCCTTTTAGAAGTGTCATAAAACACTAGATGGCAGTCTTGTCATTTGTTATGAGACCTTTAAACCTTAACATTTGAAGGAAATGGTGTTTAAAAAATAAAAGCCCAGTAGTTCTTGTAATAGTATTAATGGAAGCTCTCCAGATTTTAAAGATTAGATCAAAATTTAAAATGCGAGTCCACAACTGTAACTTAAAGTAATTGAGTGCAATGTGATATTAACTTAATTGAAAGTAATGCACCATTCAGTTTTCCTTTTAAAACCAAAAACTGAAGGTATTGGACAACTGTCATGTCTCACATAGAAAAAATCTTTTTTCTAGCAATGTTATCTAATTTGATTGACCCTCGTGAGCACTGAATTTCTTAATTTATTCTTGGTAAATAATATAAAAAGTAGTAGTCACTGAATAGTTTAGTTTCTTTTTTTCTTGAATGATTTTTTAAAAATTAGAATAACAATTATAACAAAGAAAACCTTAAGCCTTAAACTGGACTATGAAAATGTTATCTCAAGGAGTAGCCTGCAGAAGGGGCTTTCCTCAATCATCTGCTTTTGCCACAACTGAATTAATTCTTAAATACATGTAATGTCTTAACTGCTGATTATAGTGTTTTAGTTTATTTCCAAATAGTCTAAAGTATTTTGGGTTATTTCATCTTTTACTCTTGGTAAATTACTGTTTCATTTTGAATTTCTTCTGTTGCTATTTAGAGTTTAGGGTAGAATTTTATGATGATAAAACACTGCCTATTTTGATAGTAAGGAATTTAATTCCTACATTTATATTCATTCCTACATTTATATTCAGTGCTCACCTCGTCCGCTCATCTTACCTCAGTTTATATTACTAATAAAATGAAATGTTTATGCATTCATCTCGTCGTGAACTCTTTAATTATTATTGATATACTTAATTAGTGGTTTTAATTTCTGGGACTGAAAGACATTATTTACAAGCATGTTATTTACTGGATTTTTTTTTCTTTTGATAAATGCAAGATAATATTTCTAACAAATACTGTTATAGCTGTACATTTAAAAAACAGATTTTAAACTCAATTTGATTACTTAAAATGCTATGAAAACAATGAACACAGTTAAAACTTGAATAAACCCTCATATTTTGTGGAATTATTCTCTTTTTTTGTTATAAAATTGAATGGAAAATTTTTGCTGTTTTAAACTAAATGTGCTGTATTTTGTTATTTGCAGTTTATATGGCATTTTAACTATTGAATATAAATTACTGTTTAAGTAGGATCTGATTGGTCCATCTATAAATGGGGTAGCAGTGACCTTAATAAGCACAGAGAATCTAACTTCTTATATTTTAGCAGTTGATTAGCTGACAAAACAAATGATTGTCATTGTTCACATTTTAACTTTATTCTTTGATTTATCAATGTTTTTATTAAATTTCCCAAAGCTTATAGCTCAGTATTTTTAGATATTTATTTCAGAATTATTTAATATTATAGCATAGTCCAAAATGGACAATATATCATAATTATGAGAAAGTAATTGAAAATAGCTGAGAGAAAAAATTGTTACTGAGTTAATCTAGAACAGGGATGAAGTATTTAATCTATTTATTTCATAATAAACATGCTACATTATTCTGATTATGTAAATAACATAGACCCACTGTAAAAATAATCAAACAGAACAGAAAAGTTTAAGGAAGAAAAGAATCATCTGAAAACTTAGCAGTCTTCCAAATAGAGTTGTGCAGTCTGTGCTCTGACAAGGGTGCCCCACAGTGGGGCCGTGTCTGCCTTGAACAAGTGGTCATAGTCCCTTATTTGTACAAGGATGCTGAATGGGCTAATGAAGGCCCTGCCTGCCTCTCTTATCATATCCTGATAATGATTTCACATAAAACAGGTCATAACATACATAGTATTTTTATTGTGGGCAATTATTTTTCTTACAGGTATGTAACATTATGTCCCACCTATCTACCAGTTGCCACTGAGTTGATTCTGACTCATGGCAACCCCATGTGTGTCGAGAGTAGCACTGTGCAAATAGGGTTTTCAATGGCTGATTTTTTGGAAGTAGTTGCCAGGTCTTTCTTCTGAGGCACCTCTGGGTGGACTCAAACATTTATTGAATACAACATAGTTTTCCTCCAAAGTGGAAAATAACCACCTAACTTACAAATAACGATAGTACTAGTTAACATTTATTGAGTATGTACTGGACACGTACTGTCCCCATCTTTTATATGAGGAAACAGAGGTGTAAAGAGTTTAATTAATTTGTAGAATATTACACAGTTAGTAAATAGCAAAGCCAGGTTTCAACCTGGGCAGTCTGGTCTACAGCTTATATTTTTAACCTCAGGTGATAAACCTAGAGCAATAAAAATTTATTTAGCCAAAGAGTTGTTTTTATATGAATAAAATAAAATAATCATGTTAAAGGAGATAAAAAGAAGATCAAAACAATTTGAAAATAATACTGTTTTCTCAAATGAGAAATCTTAATAGGAAAATATCATACTTCCCAAAATTGATATATGAATTTTATAGTATTCCTATTAGAATTTTATTCAGTTGGGTTTTTTAAGGGGCACGTACTAGAAGAAATTACCTTAAAGTTCATTTTAAATAATACACCTTTAGAATACTTAGTAAAATTATGAAAAGGAAGCATAGTGCTGAAGTCCTGCCATGGTAGATATCCAGTCCAACTGTGACTCTGTAACTAAAAGGGCATGGTACTGGGTTAGGAATAGAATAATAAGCAGTGAAGACAATAAAGTCCAGTATTAGATTCCAGAACATTTGCAGATTTATTTGCCAGCTATTTTATTTTTATAAAAGTCTTTAATGACTTAATTTGCTTCTTCTTAAATATCCCCAACTCAACTTTATATTGTGGCTTTTGAACTTACCATTTCTCTGCCTCAAAAACACCACTGCCGCAGAAAATGAACTCCTCCAGGTAGCCCAATACCCTTTTACTTCTATTCTAACACTTACACGGTGTAAAATGATGTTGCTTGTTTACTTATTTGCTTGAATATTGGTTTTCTTTTCCCACTAGAATGTAAGACTGTGAACACAGGACTTTGTCTTGTTGAATCCCCCTGTATATAGAAATGGAGCCCTAGTGGCTCAGTGGTTAAGAGCTATGGCTGCTAACCAAAAGGTCAGCAGTTCAAATCCACTGCCTGCTCCTTGGAAACTCTACTGGGGCAGTTCTACTATGCGTCCTGTAGGGTCACTATGAGTCAGAATCGACTTGATGGCAATGGGTTTTATACATAGAAATGTGTGTGTCTCATAGCAGGCCTTAATTAAATATTTAATGGTAGTACAAGCATATAAATGATCAACAAATAAATGGATACATATGGATTGTGGCTGTATGCACCAGCAATTTTACTGATGGGGTGCTTGACCAAAAATGTCTGGAGATCATGTTACAGGTTATTGACTAAAGTTGCTTTATGTTTTTTAGGGATGTAAAGTAGTGCAATTTATCATTGAAAAACTTTAAGCATTAACCATTCATTTAAATAAAAGTGAGTTTTAAACTTCGTTTTTTTCCTTAGCCTATGTAACATTTTCTTCAAATAATATCTAAGCAGATTGTTGTTGTTAGCTGCTATCGAGTCAGTTCTGACTCATGGCGACTCCATGTATGTGGAGTAGAATTGCTCCATGGGGTTTTCAAGGCCGTGACCTTTCAGAAGCAGATCATCAGGCCTGTTTACCGATGTACTTCTGGATAGGTTCAAACTGCCAGCCTTTCAGTTAGTAGTTCAGTCCTTAACAATTTGTGCCACCCAGGGACTCCTTCTAAGTGTATGTTGTGGTTGTTGGGTGTCATCAAGACAGTTCCGACTCATAGCGACCCTGTGTGCAGCAGAACGAAACCCTGCCTGGTCCTGCGCCATCTTCACAATTGTTATGCTTGAGCCCATTGTTGCAGCCACTGTGTCAATCCATCTCATTGAGGATCTTCCTCTTTTTCACTGATCCTCTAGTTTACCAAGCATGATGTACTACTCCAGAGACTGGTGCCTCCTGATAACATGTCCAAAGTATGTGAGATGAAGTCTTGCCATCCTTGCTTCTAAGGAGCATTCTGGCTGTACTTCTTCCAAGACAGATTTGTTTGTTCTTTTGGCAGTCTATGGTATATTCAATATTCTTCACCAACACCACAATTCAAAGGTGTCGATTCTTCTTCCGTCTTCCTTATTTATTGTCCAGCTTTCGCATGCATGTGAAGCGATTGAAAACAGCATGGCTTGAGTCAGGCACACCTTAAGTCTTCAAAGTGATGTCTTTACTTTTTAACACCTGAAAGAGATCTTTTGCAGCAGATTTGCCCAATGAAATGCATCATTTGATTTCTTGACTGCTGCTTCCATGGGTGTTGGCTGTGGATCCAAGTAAAATGAAATCCCTGACAACTTCAATCTTTTCTACATTTATCATGATGTTGCTTATTGGCCCAGTTGTGAGGATTTTTGTTTTCTTTATATTGAGGTGTAGTCCATAACGCAGGTTGTTAATGAGTCTTCCTCCAATACTGATGCTCTGTTCTTAATATAGTCCAGCTTCTTGGATTATTTGCTCAGCGTACAGATTGAATAAGTATAGTGAAAGGATATGACCCTGATACACACCTTTCCTGACTTTAAACCACACAATGTCTCCTTGTTCTGTTTGAATGACTGCCTCTTGATCTATGTACGGGTTCCTCATGGGCACAATTAAGTGTTCTGTAATTCCCCTTCTTCATAATGTTATCCATAATTTGTTATGATCCACACAGTTGAATACCTTTGCATAGTCAGTAAAACACAGGTAAACATCTTTGGTATTCTCTGCTTTCAGCCAAGATCAGTCTGACATTGGCCATGATATCCCTGCTTCCACATCCTCTTCTGAACCCGCCTTGAATTTCTGACAGTTCCCTGCAGCCGCTTTTGAATGATCTTCAGCATAATTTTACTTGTGTGTGATATTAATGATACTGTTTGATAATTTCCCATTCAGTTGGATCACTTTTCTTTGGATAGGAATAAATATGGGTCTCTTCCAGCTGGTTGGCCAGGTAGCTGTCTTCAAATTTTGTGGCATAGACAAGTGAACATTTCTAGCGCTGCATTCATTTGTTGAAACATCTCAATTGGTATCCCATCAATTCCTGGAGCCTTGTTTTTGCCAATGCTTCCAGTAGTCGCATTACCTCTGAAGAGATAATGGCCTATTATTTGAAAACCCCTGAATTAGAAAAATTGATTTATAGACATTGACAATCATCACCTATACTGTTTTATTCATTAATGAAAAAAGTAAGACCCCAGGAGTTAAAGTGAATATCCTAGGCCACACAATCAGTCATTTTCAGAATCTGAATAAGAACAAAGTTCTTGCACTTTTTCTGTGATAGTATACCTAGTCAGTGTTAAATTTGCAAAATTCCTGCAATGAATTTCACCCTTGGGATTATTCTAAATGTCCAAAGCTCAGTAGAGATTCTTAATTAATAATTATAAGCATGGATAGTGCTGTAGAACAAGCAAGAAATCTATTGAATATTTATTATCTGCAAACAATTTCATACTGATTGTTTCATTTAATACTACAGTGGCATATGTTTCCTCCTTTATTTACTAAATAGTTAGACTGTTAGAGCTTGGAGACAGTGTCAGTTATTGGAATTTACTCACTTTTGTTTATTCATTCAACAGATGTTTATTGTGTAACTACTGTGTTAGGCTTTGGGGATATCACAGTGAATAAAATATGAGTTCTGCTCTATTGAAGCTTGTAAATTTATAGTGAAGATAGATAAACCGGTTATACAATTAACACCAAGCCGAATGCATTGCCATTGAGAAGATTCTGACTCATAGTGACTCCATAGTTGCTATGAGTTATTTAATTACCTAGTTGTAATTGTCGAAGAACTCTGGATCAGAATTCTAGATATTGCAAGAAGGCCTAACCTAATCTGTGGGAGGGGGAGAGGGAGTAGCTTAGGCAAGGGAATTACTGAGCTGTGGTGTGAAGGATGACTTGGTACAAGGATTAGTGATGGTATGAGGCTGAGAAGAAGCAGGTTAAGTGAGGCAGAGTGTGCCAAGGCCTGTGTCAGGAAAGAACATGGCATGTTTGAGTTCCTAAAAGAAAGCCAGTAAGACTGGAACACAGAGAAAAAAGGGGAAGAGAAACAAGAAATGAAGCTTATGAGATCTGCAGGAGCCAAACATGCAGTACTTCATAGAATATGTAAAGATTCTGGTCTTTATTATAAGAACAACGGGAACCACTCAAGGGTATTAAGAGGAGGGTGAAATGTTGATACTTGAGTTTTAAAATAATCTGTGTCAGCTTACAGTGTGTAAAACAGTTTGGTGGGGCAATAGAGCATGAAAGAGACCATTTTTGTTTATTTTCTGTTGCATTTTACTGGAGTTACATGTTAAAGATGACTATGACACATTGAGAATGTGAATGTATTTGGAATTATATTCACATAAGTTTTAATATTTACTAACAGTTATCTAAATCAGCAAATCACATGTTTATAAACATAAAAAACCAAACCTGTTGCTGTCGAGTCGATTCCAACTCATAGCTACTATTTAAAAACATATTTGAACTCTTGATATCGCTGTCAAAGTCTGTGTGTATTCTTTTCCAACTCCTCGGGATAGCTAAATACATGATCATGAACCCATTTTTTTTTCAGCAAATATATAACATATGTAAATATACATATGAGGATCTGTTTGACTTTTGAAATCTTTTAACATCATTCAGAACCAAATATAGTGAGTAAGAAAAGGGAAGTAATATTTATTGAATGCCTCTGTTTCATGAGAAAGCCTCTCTAAGCCAAACACACACTCATGCAATTATTTTTAATCCTTAGAGCGATCCTGTGAGATAGGCCATTTTATTCCCATTGTATCAGTGAGTCTCACTGAGTTTAATTAACTTGCAGAAGATAACCCAGTTGGAAAGTGGGAGATTCCATTCTAGGTCTCCTTAAATGCTGTAGATAATGTTAAAGTAAAATACAGTATTAGCTGAAACATTAATATGGCAACAAAACAAAACAAGTCATTAGGCCTTAGTTCCTTTCTTAAACAATTCAAAATTTATATACAGTAATTCTGGTTGCCAAGTAAGATAAATTTTGCGTGAACAGTGCCATTGATATAACACACACAATCAAGATTATTATCATTTGTGATCCTGGCATGCCTGCCTGTTTGGATCTCAGATATATAGATATTTCCAATATACGCTGATGATTTTTATCACTGGTTGCTATTTTAAAATATACATTGTTTCATTTAGCTTTCCTTGAAAGAGTAGAACAAATGTCAGATGTTTGTTATTTGCTGTTTATTACCCCCATTCATTTAACACTGTACTCAGAAACTTTCTTCATAGTTCAAGTTCTCTTTCAAAATGTCTTATTCTGTATGTAAAGTTTTAGTCATCCCTCTCCAATGGATCATTAGTTTGGTAGAGTACCTCACTTCTTTAAACATTTTTACAGGTTAAAGACTTTTGATATTTTAGTTGCTTAAAGCTTCTTTATCATGCCAAGTGTTTTACTCATAGGCTTAATTTTGTATACAATCTTTTATTAATTCTTTGTTCTAAACAGCAGCCACTTTTTTTGCCTCATGACTGCTGGCCCAGTAGTGAGTGAACTACTTAAAAAATCTGCTATTGCATGTTAAAACATAACCCTGGATGCTCTCTAGTCAGAGAGCACTAGGATGAGAAGTGGATCATCTTGTATGTCTTTGTAGCCTATACTTAAGAAGTAAGTGAATTAGAAATGAGATATGCCATATTAGGAAAGAAATATACCTATATAGATCTACTTATTGAACAATGTAAGTGTATATCATATAAAAAAATACTTTTCTATATGCTTTAAAATACATGTAAATTGTATCATACTCTGAGTACCCTACAAATTGTTTTAATGTACAACATATTAGAGATTCATCAGTGATGATACATGTAGTCCTATTTCATTTTTTTAAATTATGTATGATATTTATTTGCATAAGGAGCCCTGCTGGAGCAGTGGTTAAACACTCTGCTGCTAACCAAAATGTGGGTGGTTTGAACCCACCAGTCGCTCCACTGGAGAAAGATACGGCAGTCTTCTTCCACAATTATTACAGCTTTGGAAATCCTATGGGGCAGTTCTACTCTGTTCTGTAGGGTTGCTATGAGTTGGAATCGACTAGGCAGTAATGTGGGGTTTATTTGTATAGATATACCAAAATTTGTTTATTCATTCTCCTCTTGATGGCTATTTAGGATGTATCTAATATTTTACAATTACAGATAATCCTACAATTCACATTCTTATGCATTTCTTCTTAAGTACACATGCCAGAACTTCTCTGGGGGTATATAGCTAGAAGTAGAAATAGATTTACTAGATATGCCAAATTGCTCTGCAAAGTATACAAGTATTTATATCAACTGATGCTCCACTAGTGTATATGAGACTTCTCTTTTTTTCCACTTTTCGCTAACACTTTGTATTTTTAGGCTTTTTATTATTTTCTAATCCAATGGTTTTGAAATAGCATCTTCTTGTTTTCACTTGTATTTCCCTGATGACTAATGAAGTTGAAGATCATTTCACGTATTTATTATCTATTTGGGTTTCTCTTCTAAGAATTGTTGCTTATATATTTTTGTCCTTTTTCATTTTGTGGTTTGTCTTTTTCATATTGTTAGTGTTTTTTAAATTAACTTACAGAGGTTAATAGATTCTGGATAGCAGTCCTTTGCTGGGTATATACATTGATATATATCCTCACAGTCTATGGCCTGTTTTTTACCTTTGTTAAAATGGCATTTGTTGTGCAGAGGTTTTAAATTTTATTAAATAATTTACTTTGTGATTTATGCCTTAAGAACGTTCTTCATTCAGGTAATACAAGATAGTCTCTTGAATATTTCCTGAAAGTTGTAAAGTTTTTCTTTTAACATTTATGTTTTTAATTAACTGGAGCTGTTTTCATTTTTTGTGTGGGATATAAATACCTACTGTAGTTTTATGCAAATAGCAGACACCTTCTGAGTTTGTTTGCCAGCTGCTCCCCCCAACCCAAGTATTTTTCTTAAGCACAGCTGTGCTAATTTTTTTTTACACATTGCAGGGGGTGGGGGGAATTAGCATAGCACACTTAGGAAAATGCCTCACGAAGGGAGGGAGTGGCTAACAAGTAAACCTAGAAGGTGCGTGTTATTTGTGTAAAAATAGAGTATTTTATTTTTTATTTTGATCAACTGCTTCTCCTAGCACCATTTATTGTATAATTTGCACAGTGTATTGCATAGTTTGTATTTTCTACACTAGTTTGTAATGTCACTGCTTTATAGGTAAAATTCCCACACAGTCAGAGCCCTATGCCTTGCCTTACTATTCTGTTCTGTGTAGCTACCTGGTTATTCATGTATCATCTCTAGAACTACGTTGTCTTAATTGTTATAGTTTTGTAATAGTTCTTTTTATCTGGTAGAGTAGAACACACCTCCTCACCATCGTTTTCTTCAAAATTTTCTTTTAAGTTCTGACATTTGTTCTTCGATGTGAATTTTAGGATCACCTTCTCAGGTTCATGAAAATCCTTCTTTGCTTATTGATTGGAATTTCATGGAATACATAGGTATAATTGAGTAGCATGATCATCTTTACAATACTGAGTCCAACCATGAACATGGTACATCTCTTTATTCAGATGTTTTATGTTTGTCAATAGTAGTATTGGTTAGTAATGTTGTTTAGGGAAACCAATGATTTTTGCATGCTTATCATGTATCCAGCATTTTGCTGAATTTTCTTAATAGTTAAAGTGTTTACTGTAGGTTTTTTTTTTTTTTTTTGTCGTTTCCATGTAGGCAATCATATCGTCTCTAAACAGGGCAATATTTACTCCTTCTTAGCCATATACTTTGTTTTTTTTTTTTCTTTTTCTTTTTTTGTCCTATGTACTAGCTAGAACCACCAGTACAATGTTGACAAGAGAGATGGCAATGGTGGGCATCCAAGTCCTGTTTCTAACTTTAATGGGACTGTTTTAAAAGTTTCAACCTGAAGTATGATGTTGTCACTAGGCTTTTGGCAGATATCCTTTATCAGTTTAAGGGCATTCCCTTTAATCTGATTTGCTAAACATTTCACTTAATTATAGTTGAATTTTATTAAATGATTACTCTGTATCTATGAAGATTATAATATTATTTTTTCTTCTCTTAACAAGTGCATTATGTTAATAAATTTCCTGATATTGAGTTATCTTATCCCTGGATAAACACTGTTTGCTCAAGATGAGTTATCATTGTTATTTTTTTCATTGTTGAAGTTAGTTAGTATATTATTTTATGATTTTTAGCCTCATATTTATAAATTTTATGAGATAAGAGAAATATAAAAATAGAAAATATTTTTTTAATGTAAAATATAAAAATCCACAATTATAGTTGAATATATTTGACATTCATACAACATTCCACCTAACAACAGCAGAGTATGTCCTGCTTTCAAGGGCTTTTGGAATATTTATCAGGAATAGGTATTCTAGTACATTCAATGGGGAAAGAATAGTCCCTTCAATAAATGGTATTGGGACAACTGAATCTCACATGAAAAAGAATGAAGTTGGACCTCTGCCTCACAACATACATGAAATTAACTCACAATGGATTAATGATCTAAATATAAGAACTAAAACCATGAAACTCTTAGAAGAAAACACAAGGGTGATGCTTCAAGATCTAGTTTTTAATAATGGATTCTTAGATATGACTCCAAAAGCTCAGGCAACAAAAGACAAAATAGTTAAATTGAACTTCATCAAAATTAAAAGCTTCTGTGCATCAAGGGACTTTATCAAGAGAATGAAGAGACAAGTCACAGAATGAGAGAATATCTGATAAGGGTTTAATATCCTGAATATACAATGAATTCCTATAATAACAAAAAGGCAAACAACCCAATTTAAAAATGGGTGAAGGACTTGATTAGACATCCCTCCAAAGAAGGTATGCAAATGGTCAATAAGCACATGATAAGATCCCAATGACATTGGTCCTTATGGAAATGCAAATCAAAACCACACTGAGATACCACTTCATACCCACTAGGGGAGCTGATATCAGAACAACAGAAAATAACAAGTGTTGGTGAGGATGTGGAAAATTGGAATGCTTATCTATTGCTGGTGGGAATGTAAAATAGTGCAGCTGCTGTGGAGGTTTCTCAAAAAATTAAACATGGAATTATCATATGACCCAGAAATTCCACTCTTAGGTATAAATGCAAAAGAACTGAAAACAGGAACTCAGATACTTGTATACCAATGGGAACTCAGATACTTGTATACCAATGTTCAGTGGGGCATTATTAACAATAGCCAAAAGTTGGAAACAACCCAAGTGTCCATCAACAGATGAATGGATACACAAAATGTGGTAAATTCGTACAATGGGATATTATTAAGCCACAAAAAGACATTAAGTTCTGGTACATGCTATGACATGGATGAACCTTGAAAACATTATGATGAGTAAAATAAATCAGACACAAAAGGACAAATATTGTATGATCCCACTTATATGAAATACTTAGAGCAGCCAAATGCATGGAGACCAAATTTTTTTATTGGTTACCAGGAGATGGGAGGAGGGGGAGAAGGGGAGTTACTACTTAAAGGGTACTGCGTTTCAGTTTAGAGGGATGAAAAACATTTGGAAATGGACGGAGGTGATGGCTTTACAACATGGTGAATGTAATTAGTGTCACTGAATTGTACACCTAAAAATGGTCAAAATGGCAAATGTTTTGTTATGTACATTTTATCATAAAAAAAGAATAAGTATCCTACTGATGTTGGTTAATGACATTGATCAGTTCGTTTGTATCCTTGCAATTTTCCTTTCTAGTGGTTCTATCAGTTATTGAACAAGGGATGTTAACGTTCCCAACTATAATTGTGGATTTGTCTATTTTTCCTTTCAGTCCTGTCATTTTGCTTCATGTATTTTAAATCTCTGTTTTCAGTGCATATACATTTAGAATTGTTATGTCTGCTTGGTGAATTGATCATTTTATCATTATGTTATGTCCCTCTTTGTCCCTGGTAATGTGTCTGATGTTAATATAGTCAACTCTGGTTGGGAGGGGTCCTGCTTCTTCGCTGAACTTCAGTTAGTAAAGGGCAGAGATGGTGACCATGCTCCACCCCACAGTCTGCACCTGGTGGGGAGGGGGAGGAACATCACTTCTGCTTGCAGTGTGGGGATACTTAACTGCAGTTTACCTACAGTTTACTGCAATGATATAGACTCCATTTCTCATTAGTGTAGGGTAGATATGGTTTACGAGTTTGCACCCACAGTCTCCACAGTAAGCTTTTCTTGGGACTTTTTTGGTCTAGATTTGTTGGTGTTTCCAGGTTGTGGGCTACTCTATCATCCAGGTGGGGATATATGAGAGGCAGGAAACAAAAATTAGGGAGCTCACCGAAAGGTCCTTCCTTGAGACTCAAGTTCTCAAACCACTTTCTTTATTCCACCTTTCAGTCTTACGATTTTTTTTTTTAAATTTTATCCTGAGGTTTTAGTTATACACCCTCTCCTCACTTACTAGCATGATTAGGTTCCAAAGACCAGGTTGTTAGGCAAAATTGGTGTTATGCGAAAGAGGAGGATGACCATATCAGATTACAAAATGGAGGATGACTACATCATTACATAACTACCAAGTTACATCATTTTATAATTGCCAAATTACATCATTACATAACTGCCGAACCACCAAGAATCATGGCCCAGCCAGTTAACATAGACGTTAACCGTCAAAGCCATTGTTACGCTTGCCTCGCACCTCGGTGTTTGTTACTGCCATATGTACATAGTTAATGCACAAAATAGCTGGATAGTAGATTTTTTACTATTGTCATAAATGCAAAATATGGGACAACAAGATAGTTGATAACTGAGGAGAAGGTAATTAGCAGGAGCAATAGAGTGGAATGTAATTACTCTATCTTGTCTGGAACCCGCAGTTTCTCATTATTGTCATGTCTGGACTCTCCTTCACATGTATCACTTGTACCAGAAATGGAGCCTTCTCCCCCACCAAAATATACCATGTTCTTAATCTCCATTATTCCTTTGAGCATGTTTTCCCTTCTCCTTTGGTTGTCTCTTCCTTAACTTTTTTGCCTAACTTCTACTGAATTTTCAAAGTGCTCCTACATGTCTTCTCCTCTGGTGAGCCTTTCCTGTCCATCTAGTCTAATGTATACTATCTCTTATTCCCTTCAGCTCCTTGCAAGTGCTTCTGTCTCAATTCATGGAATGTGTTTTATTACTGATTTATTGACGTATTTGTCCTAATTACTTTTCTTATTAAACCACTTGTTCTTTGAGGGTAGAAAATAAGTATTTTGTCATTTCTACTTTTCCAGTACCTACTTTCTGGTATGTAGGTGAAATTCAGTGAATGTTTATTGAATAAATAAATAAATATAGTATTATTAATGTATCTGTGAAAACATCCTTAAAACATACGTGAATGTGAAAGTGAAATGTAATTGAGATCTTAATTTGGAGATGCCTATAATCTGCTAAGAATGAATTTTAAAGTAGTATTATCGATAATATTATTGTCTTATGCAAGGAGCCCTGGTGGTGCAATGGTTAAGCACTCCTCTGCTAACCGAAAGGTTGGTGGTTGAAACCCACCCAGCAGCTCCATGTGAGAAAGACCTGGTGATCTGTTCCCATAAAGATTACAGCATAGAAAACTCTGTCACATGGGGTTGCTATGAGTCAAAATCGACTCGATGGGACCTACCAACAACAACACTGTCTTATGCGTATGCTCTGAGCTCCTTTGCCCTTCCTTTACTTTATCTCTTGTAGTTGACAACCCCCAATCCAAGGTAAAATGAATTCTCTGCTTGCTCTGCATGCTCAGCTAGAGAAAAATACACAATTATGCTAACCACTCTTACTTCAGTATCATGATCACAAGTATTTTTATAATATAACCTATCCTACTGTATTTCTTTAATCTATTTGCTTTCTCTCTCTTTTTTTTGTATTGTACTTTAGACGAAGGTTTACAGAACAAACTAGCTTCTTGTTAAACAGTACATGTATTGTTTTATAACATTGGTTAACAACCCCATGACATGTCAGTACTCTCCCTTTTTGAACTTGGGTTCCCTATTGTCAGCTTTCTTGTCCCTTCCTACCTTCTGGTTCTTGCCCCTGGGCTGGTGTGCCCCTTTAGTCTCGTTTTGTCCTATGGGTCTGTCTAATCTTGGTTAAAAGGTGAGCCTCCAGAGTGACTTCATTACTGAGCTAAAAGGGTGTCTGGGGGCCATACTCTCAGGATTTCTCCAGTCTCTGTCAGGCCAGTAGGTCTGGTCTTTTTTTGAGTTAGAATTTTGTTCTACATTTTTCTCCAACTCTGTCTGGGATGCTCTATTGTGATCCCTGTCAGAGCAGTCAGTGGTGGTAGCCAGGCACCATCTAGATGTACTGGACTCAGTCTGGTGGAAGCCATGGTAGCTGTGGTCTGCTGGTCCTTTGGACTAATCTTTCCGTTATGCTTTAGTTTTTTTCATTTTCCCTTGCTCCTGAAGGGATGAGACCAGTGGAGTATCTTAGATGGCCTCTCACAGGCTTTTAAGACCCCAGATGCTACTTACCAAAGTAGAATGTAGAACATTTTTTTAATAAACTATGTTATGCCCGTTGAGCTAGATGTTCCCTGAGACCATGGTCCCCACAGCCCTCAGCCCAGTAATTCAGTCCCTAAGGGAGTTTGGGTTTGTCCATGGAGCTTCCATGACCTTACCCTGAACAAGCTGTGCTGGCTTCCCCAGTATTGTGTACTGTCTTACCCTTCACCAAAGTTACCACTTATCTATTGTCGAGATAGATCCCCACCTCTCCCTCCTTCATAACCATCAAAGATTGTTTCTTTTTGTGTGTAAACCTTTTGCTTTCTCTCTTCTCAATGCCTATTTTATATCTTTTCCTCCCTCTTCACGTCTCTCAACACCTCCCCCCGCCCAATCTTAGCTGATGGCTTTTCTGATTTTACTGAGAAAATAGAAACAATCCAAAGACAGCTTCCATTTGATCCACCAGTACATTTCTTTTCCTAACTACTTCCTATACTCTACCTTCTCTCCCACACTGATGATAACCTGTCTGAAAACCCAGTCTTTCTTTTATCTGTATTGGTATCATTACCTTTTACTCACTCAAGGACATTGCTCTAAAATCTCCCCACTCTCCTGTTTCATCAGTTTTCCTTTCCTACGTAATTTTTCAGTCAGCGTAAAAACATTCTATTCCACCCTGTTCAAAACAAAGCTCTCTCACTTCCCTTGATCACACTTACTCCTTCAGATACTTTGTCATTTCTCTATGTTCATTCATACTCCAACACATTATTTGAATAATTTAATTTGAACTGAGTAGCACTCGTCCTTATTTTGTTCTCAGATGGAGTTTATTCTGTCTTTCCTAACTGGCATTAGGATTGATCATTGCATTGCATTGTATTGATCTAGTATTCACAACTCTACTAAGCAAGAATAAATAAGAAGAGAGAAATTAAGCTTGGATGCCTGGCCAAGAATTTTGTGGCAGAGGGCTGGAATCCATAATGACTAAACAATGTCCCCAGGTTTGGGGAATTACAGAGTCTGCCCAGAGCTGCTCAGGTGTCTCAGTTCACTCAGGCTCACCCTCAAGAAGGCCATCTATTCTTGACTTCCTAAAATTTTGTTTCAAGTTTGAAAAAAATCAAGAATAATTGTATGAAAAATTTGTGAAAATTCTTTTGAAATGCTTGCTCTTCTTCAATGGTATTTTTCCTTCATTCTGAATAGATGTTATCTTTCTTTAAGATTGCAGCCCTACTCCTGAACCAGTTAATGCCTTTCTTTCAAAAGCTACATCCCATTCTTTTCTTCAGCTAATCCTGTTGGTTCTGTCTTCCAGATATATTCCCAGTAATCTAACACTTCTCCCCACCTCCATCATCTGACCCTGGCCACCATCATCTTTTACCTTGATTATTGCCACAGCCTCTTTATGGGAATTGCAGATAAGGCTTGTTCTTGCTTTGGGGTTTTAATACTTGTTTCTTCTGCCAAGAATACTTTTACTCTAGTAACTCCATGGCTTATTCTTTTAGGATCTTTGGTCTTTAAATGTTCCTTCTCAGGGACATTTAAAATTGTAAGTCTACCCTACCCCATAACAATTTCTCTCACCGTCTCTAGTTTACTTTCCTCCATAGCACTTGCCATAAGCAGATATACTATATATTTAAATTACTAACTAATTTGCTATGTCCATCTCATAGAATATAGGTTACATGAGGACGTAAATTTTTTCTTTTATTTATTGTTCTATCTCCAGGGCTTAGAGCAATGCACGGTTCATTGAATTTGCCTCTCTATTTTCTGGCAGTCAGATGAAATTTGGAAATATGATCTATTGTATAATTTTCATTAGCAGATATAAGGATGTCTATAAATTCTTAAAAAGACAAAGCATTACCTTATACTAACTTATACAAGAAATATATAGGGTGGATCTTATAAATTATACAAGTAAGCAACGTAAGGAACAACTTGAAGAGTAAATCCAGTTATGACTGAGGGTATAATATGAAAGGCATGTGTTCCCAAAGTAGAAGTCATTTCTTTTTATTTAAAATAAGTTGAATTTTTAAAAATAAAAGTTGCATTTTAGCATTATGAGTAATACTGCACCTTCATGTAACATGTGATGCTACTTATGACCTGTAAAATTTAAATGTTTCACTTTGGTTTCATCATTATTTATGGACAAAATGAAAAATTGCTTTCCTCTGCAGTCATTTTATCAATTGTGAGTAAGGGTCCCTTCTGTCGAATGATGTTCATCGCAGAATCACTCAAAGTTTAAAAGTAGAATTAACCTAAATGATAAAGGAAGAGGTAAATGTATTACAGCATATGATGAAGTATAATTTAGCCATTGAATTTCGTATTTTCAAAGAATTTTAATTTTATGAAAGTGGGATACCAAACGTCTGCCTGTTTTAACTTTTTATAGAATTTTACCTAGAAGAAAATGCACCAAAAATGTTAACTGTATTTCTCTCTAGTTGTAAGATTATAGATGACTTTTATTTTTTACTTTTATATAGTTTCCAGAATATCTACAGCGACTATGTAGTACTTTTATAATACAACAAAAATAATAAATAAATGTGGGATTTAAGGCATTAGGATTTCTTCCATATCTATGTTTTTGCTTCTTGATGCCAAATATTTATATTCTGCCAGTTTTGAAGTAGGCCACTAGTATTTAATGATGACCATACATTTTTATTACTGGTATACAATGTATTTTCACCTAACTTTTGTTTTTCAAACAGTTTTTTAAAGTACATATCAGGATTCTATTGTTTTCCCCACAGACAGCCTTTTGATTGACTATCAGTTTACCTTCAGCTTATTACAGGAAGATGATCGTCACCATACTGCCATAAACTTCATAGCAAACCCAGAACAGGTGAGGAAAGATCCTTTATCTCTTATAATGCTAGTGTGAAATGATGCAACTTTTCTGTCATTATTTCATTGAGATTTTACCTCTTTTCAGAATTATCACTCTGTAGAATTTTTGTACAAAAGACTGTTCCTTCTATTATTTCTTTTCATAAAACTTAGGTTTCCTTGAGTTTTGGAGAATTTGCGATTTCTATATTTCAGATAGGGAGTATTGGTGGTCCAGTGCTAGAACTCTCACCTTCTGTGCAGGAGACCCAGGTTCAGTTCCCAGCCAGAGTACCTCATGTGCAGCCACCACCCATCTGTCACTGGAGCTTTGCATGTTGCTATGATGTTGAACAGGTTTCATTGGAGCCTCCAGACTAAGACAGACTAGGAAGAAAGGCCTGGTGATCTACTTCTGAAAATCAAGCAGTAAAACCCTATGGATCACAGTGGTCTGATTTGCAGCTGATCATGGGGCCAGTGCAGACAGGCAGCATTTGTTCCGTTGTGCCTGGGGTCACCATGAGTTGGGCCAGCGCCATGGCAGCTAACAACAACAGCATATTTCAGACTGTGCAAATAGTCCTACAATTTAAATTACAAATGATTTCTACTATTTTTCAGGATTATAACAGTATATATGTTTAAAAATATGCTCTCAAAGTTGAAGTGGTCTTATCTGAAAATAGAACCCATGATTTCAAAACATGCTGTATTAAATTTCTTTTTCTTACTAATACATCAATTCAGCAAAAAGCTTTGAGATGGTGTAGATATAACACATATGTTGCTATCCGTCTGAGACTTTATAAACTTAAAAAAGTCCAGGGTATTGGAAATATGAATCATATTATTTAAGTGTAATTTTAGTTCTTTTGAAGTAAAAATAAGTCATTCAAAATGAAGATGCTGGGTTAAATAAATGCATCATTCTTATGCATTAATCCATATTTTTAAATCTATTTTGTTTCTAATAGTTTTTTAAAATAGGTGAAATCTCTAAGTATATCTTCACATTTGCTAGCTCTTTCCTTTTAAACTATTTTATTGGACTTGCTGATAAATGGTATAATTTATTTTATTTTCATTTTCTAGGAAAATAGGATTTAAAAAACCGTAGAATAGTGCATCTTGTCATTTCTTATTCCCTAGATATTAAGTAGGGCTTGTATTCTTGGGAATACATTTAAAGTTTTAACTTCTTGAATAAGATTTTGTATGATGTTTTCTTTCAAATACAATCCTTTCTGCACTGATGTTCTGTGTTCTTGTAAAGATAAATTAATAACATATCAGAAACTACATGTCTCAGTGTGATAAGAAAGTTTTTATAAGTGCTCTATAATCATCATTGGCCTCTTGATTGTTTAATAGTAATTCTGAACTGTAGGGTTCTTTGAGGATTTAAGAAAATTACATGTAAATGGGTTATCTGGCAAAGTTTGGGTGTGAATAGTATCCCCCCAGTATTATCCTTAGTAAGGAGGAGCCCTGGTGGCACACTAGGTAAGCAGTCAGAATCGAATCAATGGCAGTGGGTTTATCATCTTTAGTGCCACTCACATAGGTCCAGATTAGCCACAATTCGAGTTTGCCTCTCCCTTGACTACCTTCTTCTCCTTCAATTTCCAGAAATCCTTGAGTGCTTCCAAACGTTCCAGCTTTCAGTTTTCCTTCCTACTTTCTTGTCCAATTGAAGCCAAGAAACCAGACATATGTTCTCTGAAGCTGAAGGATGCTAAACTACCATGAGAAATGTCGCTAAGAATCCTTATAGCATCGTTTAGAATAATACCCTTAATTAAAGAGATATCATCTGGGAACAATCTCAATATTAATGTAGATTACGGACCAAGGTTTCCTAGTTATCTTAGGAGAATATAGTAAAAAGTAGATACCTTAATTTTTTAAGCATTTCCTACATTTTGATGATAGATTTTATCCTGACCCACTATACATCAATTCTGGAGCCCTGATGGTGCAGTGGTTAAGAGCTTGGCTGCTAACCAAAAGGTCGGCAGTTCAAATCCACCAGCCACTGCTTGGAAACCCTACGGGCAGTTCTACTCTGTCCTGTAGGTTAGCTATGAGTCAGAATCCACTCAATGGCAATGGGTTTGGGTTTGGATTTATACATCAATTCTAGCCAGTGCTTTCATGTGATCAATTTCTGGGGTAAGTCTCTATAAGATTTGATCTTGCCAAACTTATCCATATCTAACCAACAATTTTTTTTACGGCAAATTTTATCATTTATTAGCACAGTGCCAATATCATTTCTTTTACTATAGCATTTTTTCTCTTGACCCTAAATATTTATTATGGAGCTTTAGTTATTGTATAATATATTCCTGTAATGCCTAAATTTGAAGTTGATAGAGGATGAACTAAAAATTTAAAGAGAGTTTTATAATTTTTTATTGTCGTTGAAAGTATACACAGCATAACATACACCAATTCAACAATTTCTACATGTACAATTCAGTGACATTAATTACATTCTTCAAGTTGTGCAACCATTCTCCCCCTCTTTTTCTGAATTGCTTTTCCCCCAACATGAACTCATTGCACTCTAAACTTCCTATCTGACCTTCTGAGTTGCTGTAGTCAGTTTGATCTTATGTAGATAGTTCTTCAAAAGAGCACAATGTTCAAGGCAAATATTCTTTACTAAGCTAACTTATTGTTTGGTTTAAAGAAGACTTCAGGGGATACTTTTGGTTTAAGGTTTAATGTTTAAAGATTATCTCAGGGCGATAGTTTCAGAGGTGTATCCAGCCTCAAGGGCTCCAGAAATTCTGGATTCCAGGAAAATTTGAATTGTCTTTTGCATTTTCCACCCTTTTGATCAGGATCTGATGCTCAGTGTCCCTTAAGCAATAACTTCCCCTTATCCCTTCCCATCTGCCCCTGGTAACTATTAATAAACTTTGGTCTCTATGCATTTGTCTGTTCTAGATTAAAATAAGGAACTTTTAATCTGCATTTGAATTTATCACACATTTTTTCATTAAAAAGTGTAATTGACATTTACATTCAGTTAAATATTGACATATAGAGTTTGAGAAATATAACAGAGACATAATTAAAACAGTAGACTAAATGATATGCTATATAATGTAATTTGAATTTTTAAACTTTTTGTTTTTTGATAGTCAAACAAAAACTTGGATATTTCAATTAATGCATCAAACAACTTTAATCTCAATATTACATGGTCTGTTGGTTCAACAGGTAAGAGAATTTTGGTGTTATGTCCCTTTCACATGTGTTCCTACCATTCACTTTTAATTTAAATAATTAAAAAATTATTATATGCCATAATCATTGTGCTGTTATGGGTATAGATAATTAGTAACAATATGAATAAACTTCATCACTTGATTAACTTCCTCTCTTATTCAGTTAAAATTAGATGGGTAGCAAATATTGTACACTATTTAATTTTTTAAATGGCAGTGTTATGAAATACTGTGATTTTAATTAAGATAGATTATTTCTTTAATGAGTAAAGAGGCTGAGATTTCAATTATTTGATTCAATTTTGAAGCTATAAATTTAATTATTAACCTTAGTATTTATATAAAACAATGTAATTCTTCTGTGTATACTGATAAAAGTAACAACTTATCTAGTGTTTTAAAACTTTGAAATATAACCCTTTTGTCAACTTCAGTGCTGAAAGGAGAACAAAAACTACATTTAATAAGTCTTCCATGATAAGATCTATAAATTGGAATTATTAACTTTATAAAGTATAAATCTGTATGTTGAATTACAAAAAAATTGTGCTCACTTTCTATGCACTTATGTCTTAGGGATTTCTACTATTTTCCATTTTCTATATCAAAGATATGCTGTTGCACAAATGTACTGAAACCTTTTTTTTTTTTATAGAAAATATATGGATGCTTAAAAATCCATATTTGATTCCTGAAAATTAAAACATTATACTATTCCAATATGTAGAATCACTGAAGCAGAGAATTCAATAGTGAAGAGACCTTTTGCTATCCCAGAACCTATATTACATCTGTAAAGTGCCAAAACAACTTAGAAGAAAATGAAGAGCTTAGGCAGACATTTGGACAGTTTGTTACTGTGGTGCCAAAATATAGTAAAGTCTCGGCATTATGAGTCTCATTAATTAAGAATTCATGATTACTTGTCCTGGTAATTTGAAATTTACTTTTGCATAATAAACAGGAATTTACAAAGATTTTAAAACTTGTCTAAAAAATGTATAAACCATTTCTAACCACTTTAGAACACTGATTTTAGATTACAATAAATCGCTTGTAACTTTCAGATTCCCAGAACCAAATCTCAGAGATGGGGTCAGGGAATCCGCATTTTTATTTTTATTTTATATATATATATTTATTGTACTTCAGGTGAAGGTTTACAGAACAAATAGTTTCTCATTAAACAGTAGTACACATATTGTTTTATGACATTGATTAACAACCCCACGACATGTCAACCCTCTCCCTTCTTTACCTTTTTTTTTTTTTTTTTTGGTGAAAATATACATAGTCAAAGATACACCATTTCAAAAATTTCTACATGCACAGTTCAGTGACATCGACTACACTCTTCTGATTGTGCTGCTATTCTCACTTTAGATGAAGGTTTACAGATCAAAATAGTTTCTCATTAAACAGTTTAGTACACATGTTGCCCTATGACAATGGTTAACAACCTCACAGCACATCAACACTATCCTTACTCAACCTTGGGTTCCCTATCACCAGCTTTTCTGTCCCCTTCTGCCTTCTAGCCCTTGTCCCTGGAGAATCCGCATTTTTAAAAAGCACCCAGGGTAGTTTTGCAATAATTAAACAGTTCAAGATTAGTTCAGTTGCTCATTATACTGATTTTAATTAATTTTACTATTCATTAAAGTAGAGGTCTTGTAAGTTTATTGGAAATGTTTTATTCTGCTTGGTTAACTTCAGTAAATATTTATTGAGTGCCCAATATGCATTTAATTAATTGAGCATTTAGCTCCTGTTTTAAATTATGGCCTCCTCCCAATTTATTTAAAATACGATGGTTCAATTTGTGGTAAGACAAATAAATTAATTTTTTTCCCATTTTCAATTGAATAAAGATACTCAAAAATATGTTTTGAAAGCCTCTGTAGAGTAGTGAGTGACAGAGCTCAGTTTCTGGAGCCATATATACCTGAGTTCCATAACAGGAGTTTACCACTTAGCAGCTATAAACTTGAGGGCAAATGCTTTAATCTTTCTGAGACTTGGCTTTCAATTTGAAAATAAAGATAATAATAACTCCCAGATAGGGTTACTATGAGAAAAAAATATAAAGTTTCCAACCCAGTGCCAAGTAAATAATATTTAATAATTGGTAGCATTTAAAAAAAATTTTTTTATACTAAATCAATTTCCATTATATTTATGATAAATCTTTTTTTCTTACTTTGCCGTTCTAATTTGTAAAAGTAAGTGATAATTTTTTTATGTGTGCAGTTGTGGAAAACTGAGTAAGTTTAATATATTTTTTAAGTTCTTAATGATCTGTTTCCTAGTATGAATTATTTAAATTCATTATTATTATTTGTGTTTTAGCTGGAACAATATCTGGGGAGGAGACTCCTATAGTTTCCAAGACCAATATAAAGGAATACAGAGATAGTTTTTCCTATGAAAAATTTAACTTTAGAAGCAATCCTAACATTACATTCTATGTATACGTCAGCAACTTTTCCTGGCCTATTAAAATACAGGTAAGTGTTAATAATATTTACTTCTAATTACTACTGAGTATTTTCATTACAAAATGAAACACTGTTTTTGTTAAAGTTGTGAGATAGATATAGTTCTCAAATTGAAGAAAGCTAAAATGTGTATTGACCCTTCAGGAAAACAGAATTGACTATGAATGTATTCATAAAAAAGCACTCATGCCAATAATATTGAATCTACCAGAGAATGTACTAAAAAGTTTTCAGCGAATATTTTTAAAGAAATGCAGCAAAACTTGAAATAACTAGGATGTTTGGGTTTTCTGGTTAATTTTATATTTTAATTGAGGTTTAAGTAGATAGCACCTTTTTTTATGTCCTCACTTGAAATTATTTGCTGTTAATGTAATCTTTCATTAAAGATTTAGGATTAGTAGTACTTAACAGTTAACTTCTTTAAGACCCACTACTTCTCATTGTTGATTGCTTTTTCTATGTTATATATGTATATGCTCAGTTTTTGTTATGTTTAGAGGTAGGCTGCTGGAAGTTTCAAATTTTATTCCTATGAAACATTTGAGATTTTCTGTCTATCTTAGAAAAGTTAAGATTTGTGTTCTTACTTTATACTTTTATGAAACAAAGCCTGTAGTGGTGAAGTTGGGATTTGCTAATTTATTCACTCCTTTATGACTGGTTGATTGATCGATAGTGAATCTCACACTGAATTCACATTGATTTCTTGAATAGGTCATATGCTAGATTGTTATTTTAAAAAATATTTTAAAGATTTACAGATCACTTCTTCCACTTTAAATTAATAAACAACAGCTTATGCTCTGTGACTAGAAATGCTTACACATTATATTTATATTAATTTCTATGTGATCATTTGTGGGAAGACTGATTTTTTAAAAATCATATGTATACTAGAAAAATTTTTGTTCTTATTTGTAAGGTTGATTTAACATCTAAATTAAGGTAATTACTTAACTGTTCAAGAAATATTAGTACAAATTACTATTCAGTATAGTTAATAATGGAAATTTATTTGAGAGATAATTGTATTTTTCCATTACACAGTGACTGATTTTGATGATGATATCATCAGTAGACTCCAGAAATATTTTCGTATAGTTTCATTCAATTCCATTGAGGATGGTAGATGTATCATTTTATTTTCAAAAGATTCATACAGAAATGCAGAACAGATTTCAATGGGTTTATTCAAATTATTATTGAAGGAGGGAAAAATAGAGCTCACCTATAGAGCTTAACAAACAAAACAAAACACCAAACTCGTTGCCGTCAAGTTGATTTCAACTCATAGAGACCCTATAGGACAGAGTAGAACTGCCCTGTTGGGTTTCCAAGGAGCGGCTGGTGGATTCGATCTACCAACCTTTTGGTTAGCAACTCAGCTCTTAACCACTGCTTGTATAAGTTGTAATTAAAATTTATGTAATTGATTAATTGTTTCATGTCCTTTATTTTTTAATTACTAATTATATTTTACGTTTTAGCAAATTACATGATTACTTTAGAATTTTCATGAATATTTGTTAGAAATTAACTTTCTAAATTGAATTTTCTTTTGAGATTATGCAAGTAATGTATTCTGAAAAGCAAAATCAGAATTTGTGTAATATAACTGAAACACTTCGCTATTGTAAAACATGGAAAATAACTGCAGTGGTCAAGAGATATAGAGCCTAATTCCTGCTTGTTGATTAAATTTATTACATTAGTCCTGAGGAATCTGTTAGATTAAGTCACATAAGTATGTGAGTTTGCTATAATAAAGTTTAAACATATTAACATAAAATAGTAAAACTATTTCAGTTTGTAAAATTTTCCAATTTTATATTTTTCCTGTTTTTATATTACTTTATCTTTCTTTGCTAGTGAAGAGAGTGAATTATCTTGCTCTTTAATATTTAGTTCTTTTCCTGTAAAGTCTAAGGTTTAAAGAGTCTTATGTCTTTAGTTTTGTTATATTTCAAATTCATAAGTTTTTTTAGAAAAATGGGTTTGAATTTTAGAATTCTGGGAAGATTTATATATTTAAATTAATAAACCAAATCTTATAACTGAAAAAAAAATTTTAACAAATGTAAAAAAATCAATCTTCCTAAAAATGTATTAATTTCAGCATATTTAATTTTTTAATGTTTTCCTTTTTTTGGAGCCTTGGTGGTACAGGGGTTAAGAGCTACTGCTGCTTACTAGAAGGTTGGTGGCAGTTTGACTCCACCAGTCACTCCTTGGAAATCCTATGGGGCAGTTCTGCTCTGTCCTATGGGGTTGTTATGAGTTGGAATCAACTCAACAGCAACGGGTTTGGGGTTTTTTGGGTTTTTCCTTTTTTAACATTTAACATTGAATACTGGCAAATTTAGATCTTAAAGCTCTGAAGAGTAGATGTTTTCAGTATTGCTATATATAGTATTTCAGATTGCTATATATAGAGTTCTAGCAATCTGGTGTTAAAGATAATTCCAATTACTTTGTGAAAATGAAAGGTAGATGGCCTCTCTTGTTTTTTCCATTCTTTGCCAATTGTGAGAACACTGGGATGGCGTTTTTAAAATAAGCACAACTGTATATTTGCATAGATATCCATTCCAATATTCTTGACTAGTTCGCAGCAGTACAGTATGGTAGAATGTGAAATATACTTCATTATTCATCCAAAGTAAATAGTTAGGGCCTGTAAAGTTTCTCTCTATATAATTGTATTGAGTTATAAATTGCATTCATTAAAGTGCATAAATCTTAAGCATGCAGCTTTGAACTTTTACATACATGTGCTCCATAAAGTTGCTACCCAGATCAAGATATAGTATGTTTCCAGCATCCCAGAAGCTCCCTCATACCCAGTTCGGGTCAGTTCCCTTCTCCAGAGCTAACTGTCATGCTCACTTCTGTAGCCATAAATTACTTTTGCCTATTCTTAACTTCACATGAATGGTATCTTATGGTATTCACTATTTTTTTTACTCATAGTTATGTTTGTGAAATCATTCATGTTTTTTGTGTAGTAGAGTTTTGTTTGTTTATTTGTTTTTTGGTCCCCTTGTTGTTATTGTTTTTAGGTGGCGTTGAGCTGGTTCCTACTTATAGTAACCCTTTGTACAATGAAACAAAACATGGCCTGATCCTGTGCCATCCTCACAATCGTTGTTATGCTTGAGCCCATTGTTGCAGCCACTGTGTCAATCCGTCTCATTGAGGATCTTTCTCTTTTTCGCTGACCCTCTACTTTACCAAGCATCATGTCCTTCTCTAGGGACTGATCCCTCCTAATAACATGTCCAAAGTATGTGAGATGAAGTCTCACCGTCCTTGCTTCTAAGGAGCATTCTGGTTGTACTTTTTCCAAGACAGATTTGTTCTTTCTTTTGGCAGTCCATGGTATATTCAATATTCTTCACTAACACTATAATTCAAAGGCATCAATTCTTCGGTCTTCAACAGTGAATGTATTAGAGCCTGAAGTTTTCTTTGTGCAAAGGTTTTAACTACAAATTTAATTTCTTTAATAGATTTAGAGCTTTCTGGTTATCTATTTCTTCCTGAATGAGCTCTATCAGTGTGTGTTTCTCAAGGATTTTGTTCTTTTCATCTAATTTGTTGAATTTATTGGCAAGAAGCTGCAAATAATATTTGCATTTTATCCATAGTGATTTAGTCTTTTTTCATTCTTGATATTGATAATTTGTGTCTCCTCTATTTTTTTCTCCCCTTTATCAGTCTGGCTAAAAAGTCATAAATTTCATTGATTTTTATTAAAGAAGGAGATTTTGATCTCTTTGCTTTATATTTTATCATTTTCTTCTCTTTGTTTTTTTCCTTCTGCGTACTTTGATATTAACTTTCTTTCCTTTTTCTTGTTTCTTAAGGTGAAATCTGAGGTCACTAATTTAGACCTTCTTGTATAATATAGGAATTTAGTGCTATACATTTCTCTTTGAATACTGCTTTGTATTATTTCTCTGAGTACAAATTTTGATAGGTTCTGTTTTCATTTTTATTTGGTTCAAAGTACTTTCTATTTTCCCTTTTGATTTCGACTTTGCCCTGTACGTTTTAGAAGTGGCACATTTCGTCTCCAGTTATTTGGGAAATTTCCCTAGCTTTCAGTAGTTTCTTCACATGCATGTAGCTAATCAGTATTCAGCTGAAGACTCCAGGGAGATCATCAGCAAATCTCTGGAGCTCTCTCGGCAGCTCTCGCTTCTCTGGTACTTGATCCTGTGAGCTCTAGATTCCTTGGCTCTCCCAGATTCCTAGCTTCTTCTCCTCAACTCAGGGAAATCTCAGGGCTCCACCTGTATTCCCCTTGCTGGTGATGTATTCTTGAAACCACAATAATCTGTGACATTTGAGGGCTCACCTCTTTTCTCTTTTCTCGGGATCATTGTTCTGTGTTGCCTGAGTTCAGTATCTGAAAACAGTGTTTCATATATATTTTTTAAAATTGTTTCTGGCAGGAGAGTAAATACATTCTTTGTTACTCCGTTTTGGAAGGAAACAGAAATTCAACATGTAATTTTAGTCTAATAAATAAATGTATGTGGTAACTGTAAGTTTATTCACGAAATGGTGGGGGTGTTACTATGTATGTGTTTTTAAATTTTTATTTGTAAATGTTGCATTTAGAAGCTTGACTTTCATCTCCTAAGTAGTTTTAAGATAGATGGCAGTCAGGTTGTAGACATAAGTGTAACTATTTTAGATTTCATAAGCATATTGTGGATTCTAGTAAGCTTCAAGCTATGAGAAAGTTTACAATTCAGAGATTAAATTGTTCATAAATACTTACCAACTACATTCTACAGAAACAGTTATCTTGAAAAGTGGCTGAAATAAAAGAGTACAAACAACCTAATTCCTATCAGAAAAACAAAAACAAAAACATCAGACCATAAGATACCACGGGTCCTTCTGTCCAAAAATAAAGATCATTGTTTTCTTTTGACAAAATTTTATCAGTAATCTATCTAACGAGCAAAAATATTTCTGATATAAATTAGCATTTTATTTTTATGATCACTTCCACTTAATTTGTATTTATATTGGTGTCAATAGAGTTGCTATATAGAGAGAGAACTTTGTGTTAGCTCAGAGAAAATACTTGAAGTTACTTTAGCCTTTCTACATGTAATTTAATTGTTTCTTGCTATGCTATAGTATAAAAGATGTTTGAAGAGTTTAATTTTTAATTATTTGTTGTTGTCGTGTAACAAAATATCTTTGTGTGATATCTCTTTTTGTGAGCCAAACATTTCACATAGATTCTGCTTCAAGTAATGTCGATTGTAGTTTCATACTTCTGTGAGGTAATTACTTCATTTCTAAAATCACACTTCTTTTGAGTACTTTGAGTTGTAGTCTTTCCATATGTATTTGAATAGATTAAGAAACTATTGAATGAATAAGGAGAAGCTATAACTAATATGTAAGGCACTAGGAAAATATTTCTTTTGATTTGTTCAGCTTGGGTCAAATCTTGTTATTAGTGGGAAAAAATTTAATAGCAGTGTCTTAGTCATCTAGTGCTGCTATAACAGAAATACCACAAGTGGACGGCTTTAAGAAAGAGAAGTCTATTTCTTCACAGTAAAGCAGGCTAAAGGTCCAAATTCAGGGCATCAGCTCCAGGGGAAGGCTTTTTCTCAGCCTTCTTTTCACCAGTGGTCCCCCGGACTAGGAGCTTCTCTGCGCAGGGACCCCAGGTCCAAAGGATGCACCCTGCTCCTGGCACTGCTTTCTTGGTGGTATGAGGTCCCCTTGTCTCTCTGCTCACTTCTCTCTTTTATATTTCAAGAGATTGCTTCAGGACACAATCCAATCTTGCAGATTGAGTCCTGCCTTACTAACACAACTGCCACCCAGCCTCTCTCATTAACATCATAGAGGTAGGATTTACAACATATAGGAAAATCACACAATACCAGGAATCATGGCCCAGCCAAATTGATACACACATTTTTTGGGGGGACATAATTCAATCATGACAAGCAGAATAATAGAATTTTTTCAGCGTATACAAAGAATGAGGAAAACATAAAGTCATAATCATGTTCGTTATTTACTTGACATCTTCCTCTGTATTCCATTGGTCCAGAGGGTAATTAGTGTATAGTAGTGCTTTGTATAAAAATGATGTATATTAAATGTTTGTATACATTCTTGGCTACACTTTCTACCAGATAATTACTAAGTTTATATCACACACAGTACACTTTGCTAGGACATGTTGTAGTGTAAAAATAGTCTCTATCCTCAAGTAGCTTGCACAGTATATTAGTCAGGATTCTTTCAGTTGCAGATTAAAAAAATCCAACTTGAAACTAGCTTGAAGTAAAAAAGGGACATTATAGGCTTAAAAAATGGGACATCTAGGGAAATGTCTTTAGGAAGTCCAAGAACTCACTATCCCCTCCTCTGACCAACTTACCTAAAATTACACCCCTGACATTCCTTTATACTTGTCTTAGTTTGCTGGTACTCCTTAACAAAAAATACCACAGTGGGTGGCTTTAAAGAACAGGTATTTATTTTCTCACAGTTCAGGAGGCTAGAAGTCCAAATTCAGGGCATCACTCTAGATGGAGGTCCTTCCCTGTCAGCTCCTTGGCATTACTTGGCATCTGTCCCTACCCTCACACCCCCGTGTGTCTCTATGGCTAATCTGCTCTTACTGTAATTCAGAAGTGATTAGGTTTAGGACCCATTCCACGCAGGTATGAGCAAATTAACATAACAAATAAAACCCTCTTTCCAAATGGGATCACATCCAGGTATAGGAGCCAGGACTTCGTATTTTTGGGAACACAATTAAATGTATAACAGTACTCCTATTATGTTATATAAATAATTGTTGAATTGATGAATGTTATTTTTCTCTTTCTGTCTCTAAGTTCTTTTTCACAGTGTATGTTGACCTCATTCTATTCTATTTTAGTTGGGTTTATAGCATCCTAATTTAGTGTTCTCTGAGAGAAGAGGGCTTCTCTCTCTCTTAGAGTCTTTATATTGGGGACATATTGTGTCCTGTGTATATGTCTCAGGGACATATTTTTGCTTTGTTTGGTCATAAACTATTCATTGAGCTATTCACTTTGGCTGACATGTATGTGAGTGGTATTTATGAATAAGGGAGTCTAGATTACGTGGACACCTCTGTGATAGTTACAGAGGTAATACCGAAGCAGGAAAGCTTCTTAGAGTTACACTGAATCATGGTTTTGTAGGATGAATAGAAGTAATAGTTTAGCAGTGGGACATGGTACATGGAGGGAATTCTAGAAAAGAGGAATCAGTTTTTATTGTAGAGGTGTTGGATTTTCTTGTAGATTATGGAGATTAGACCTTTGTCTGACTTGTACTGTCCAAAAACTCTTTCCTAGTCTGTAGGTTCTCTTTTTACTCTTTTGGTGGAGTCTTTGGAAGAGCATAGATGTTTGATTTTTAGAAGATCCCAGTCATCTAGGTTATCTTTTGGGGTTTGTGCATTGATGGTTATGGTTTGTATCATGTTAATGCCGTGTATTAAGGCCTGTAGTGTTGGTCCTATTTTTTCTTCTATGAACTTTATAGTTTTAGGCTTTATATTCAGATCTTTGATCCATTTTGAAGTAGTTTTTGTATACCGCATGAGGTATGGGTCCTATTTCATTTTTTTGCAGATGGATATCCAGTTTTGCCAGCACCATTTGTTAAAAAGAATGTCTTTTCCCCATTTGATGGACTTTGGGCCCTTGTCGAAGATCAGGTGACCGTAGGTGGATGGATTTACATCTGGGTTCTCAATTCTGTTCCATTGGTGAATGTATCTGTGGTTGTACCAGTACCAGGCTGTTTTGACTACTGTAGCTGTATAGTAGATTCTGAAGTCAGGTAGTGTGAGTCCTCCAACTTTATTCTTCTTCAGTAGTGCTTTACTTATTTGGAGCTTCTTCCCTTTCCATATAAAGTTAATGATTAGTTTTTCCATCTCTTTAAGAATGTTGTTGGTGTTTGGATCAGGATTGCATTGTATTTGTAAATGGCTTTGGGTAGAATTGTCATTTTCACAATGTTGAGTCTGCCTATCCATGAGCATGGTATGTTTTTCCATTTATGTAGATCCCTTTGGGTTTCTTGCAGTAGTGTTTTGTAGTTTTGTTTGTATAGGTCTTTTACATCCCTTTTTAGATTTATTCCTAAGTATTTTATCTTTTTAGGGGCTATTATAAATGGTATTGTTTTCCTGATTTCCTTTTCATCGTTCTCCTTATTGGTGTATAGGAATCCAACTGATTTTTGTATGTTTATCTTGTATCCTGCTACTCTGCTGAATCTTTCTATTAGTTCCAGTAGATTTCTCGTGGAGTCTTTAGGGTTTTCTGTGTATAGTATCATATCATCTGCAAACAGGGACAGTTCAACTTCTTCATTACCAATTTGGATGCCCTTGATTTCTTTCTCTTGCCTTATTGCTCTAGCTAGAACTTCCAGCACAATGTTAAATAGGAGTGGTAATAAAGGGCATCCTTGTCTTGTTCCCGTTTTCAGGAGGAATGTTTCCAGCCTCTCTCCATTAAGAATGATGTTGACCATTGGTGTTGCATAGATGCCCTTTATTATGTTGAGAAATTTCCCTTCTATACCTATTTTATTGAGAGTTTTTATCAGGAATTGGTGTTGGACTTTGTCAAATGCCTTTTCTGCATCAGTTGAGATGATCATGTGATTCTTTTCTTTCCTTTGATTTATGTGATTGATTACGTTGTTTGATTTTCTAATGTTGAACCATCCTTGCATACCTGGTATGAATCCTACTTGGTTGTGGTGTATTATTTTTTTGATACGATGCTGAATTCTATTGGCTAGAATTTTGTTAAGAATTTTTGCATCTATATTCATGAGAGATATTGGTCTGTAATCTTCTTTTTTTGTGACTTTTTTACCTGGTTTTGGTATCAGCATTATGTTGGCTTCATAGAATGAATTTGGAAGTGTTGCTTCCTTTTCTGTGCTCTGAAATAGCTTGAGTAGTACTGGTGCAAGCTCTTCTGTAAATGTTTTTTAGACTTCTACATCTGGGCCAGGGCTTTTTTTGGTTGGGAGTTTTCTTTATTACCTTTTCAGTCTCTTCTCTTGTTATGGGTCCATTCAGATTTTCAACACCACTTTGTTGTAGTTTGGGTAGGTAGTGTGCTTCTAGAAATTTATCCATTTCCTCTAGGTTTTCCAATATGTTGGAGTATAGTTTTTCATAATATTCTGTTATAATCCTTTTTATTTCAGTTGGGTCTGTCATAATGTCCCCCATTTCATTTCTTATTTGGTTATTTGTGTCCTCTCTTGTTTTTCTTTTGTCAGTCTGGCGAGTGGTTTGTCGATTTTGTTGGTTCTTTCAAAGAACCAACTTTTGGTTTTGTTGATTCTTTTTATTGCTTGTTAACTTTCTTTGTGGTTACCATGAATTTTACCCTTATCTTTCTAAGTTTGAAGCAGTCTGCCATTACTTGGTATCGCCTTGCTTTCCTCTCCATTAGAAGGTTCTATACCTATGCCGTTTATTCCCTCTTTTATTGTTTTGATGTTGTTGTCATTTACTGATTAACTGCTCTGATTCCCTGTTGTATTTCTTTTGGTTTTGGATAGTCCTTGAGAGTTCATTTCCTAGATTGTTATCTGACTGGTATGATCCTGTGTCCTAGATTCTGCCTGTGAGCTGAAGTTGTTTGTTCTCACATCGAAGAACTCCCTTTACTAATTCTTGTATTTTGTTTGGTTTGGTTTTTACATATTCCCTTAATTTCTGTTTATCTGGAAATGACCTAATTTCACCATCAAATTTCAACAAGAGTTTTGCGGGATATATTATTCTTGTCTGTCAGTTGTTTTCTTTCAAGATTTTATATATGTCATCCCATTGCCTTCTTGCCCGCATGGTTTTGGCCAAATAATCTGAGCTTAGTCTTATTGTTTCTCCTCTGTATGTGACTTCTTGTTTTTCACGAGTTGCTCTCAGGATTCTTTGTTTGTCTTTGGTTTTGGCGAGTGTGATTATGATATGCCTCGGTGATTTTCTTTTGGGGTCTATCCTATATGGTGTTCATTGAGCTTCTTGGATGGCCAGCTTTTCATCTTTCATGATATTGGGCAAGTTTTCTGTCAGCACTTCTTCATGATCCTCTCTGTGTTTTCTGTTTTCTCCCCCTGTTCTGGAACTCCAATCACTTGCAAACTTTTGCTTTTGATTGTATCCCATGTAACTGTCATGGTCTCTTCATTTTTTTTTTGTTCTTTTTTCTGAGTTTTCCTCAGAGTTGTATCCAAGTGTTTGTATTCAATTCCACTGATCCTGTCTTCCACCGTTTCAAATCTGCTTCTCAGCCCTTCTGTGACACCGTCCATTTCTAAAATCTTGTTTTTTATCTTTTGGATTTCTAATTGTTGTTTTTGTATAATTTCTAGTTGTGAATTTATTTTGGCATTTTGTTCCTGCATTATTTTCCTGAATTCTTCCAATTTTTTGTCTGTATTTTCCATGAATTTGTCTATTTTTTCCTCATTTCTGAGTGCTTTTTGCTTCAGCTCTTGGAGAATTCTGAGTATTAGAGATTTGAATTCCCTGTCAGGTGGTTCTAGTGCCTTTTCTTCCACTGGAAATTCATCTGGTGTTTTATTTTGGATGCCTACTGGAACCATCCTGTTCTGTTTTTGTAAATGTTTTGATATTGTCTGCTGTCTTCGGGGCATTCAGTAGTTATTTTTCTCGTTTATTGATTGTAGATTTGTTTGTTTCATCCCTTTTTTTTTTTTTTTTTTAATTTGGCTATGTCTGAGCAGGCGGGCTGTGTGTTGTTTGTTGTTTGCTCGTCTGTGGGCACAATACTTTTCACCTCCTTCTCCAACTGGTAGGGTCAGTCACTCAGATATGGTATGGCAGGCAGATCTAGCTGAAGAGGAATTACTGGCATGGGTTGTTTGTGGCACTTACTACAGCCACCAGGTGGGTCGGTAATCAGTGCAGGACAGGTTCCAGTAGGCCGTGCCTGTGCTGCGTGGTGGTGTGATGTTAAGCGCATAGTGCAGGTAGTCAGGATGTAGTGGGGAGATTGTTATGTGTGGAGCTAAGATGGATATGGGAGAGAGGAGAGAGGAACAGGAGCCCAAAACATACAAAGAAACAAAAAAGAATGCTAGGGTGGCTTGCCATTGGAGTGGAGAGATGAGAGACTATGAAATGGAGAAAAACAAAAAGGGAAAGAGGAAGAAAAGAGTGAATAAATAAAAATCAGAAGGGGAAAAGAACAGCAACGTTCCCAGGGATCTCACCAGTGCGGCTATGAGGTCTGGGGAAGTTGTTGTCAGGCGTTGCAGTACAGCCTGGCTAGAAGGTGTAGAGGTATACAATGCCAGGTATTCAAGGAACAGAAAGAGAAGGAAGATACAGAGACGAGAAACTGAGTAATGAAGAAAGACAAAAAGGGAAAAAGAGGGAAAAGTAAACAAAACAAATTAAAAAACAAAAAGAACAAGAAAAGCCCCCAAAAAAACAGAAAAAGAAAAAAAACAACGAAAAAGGAAATGCTCTCAGGGATCCCTCTGCTCGTCTCTGCAACCTGAGGGGGTAGGTTCTAAGCCACGCAGCACCACCCGGCCAGAACGGGCTCCCAACTCAAGAAAAGGGAAAAAAAGAAATGAATGATCCAAAGCAAACAAACGAACAAGAGCCCCAGGATCCCACCAGTGCGGCAATCCAGACCAGGAAGCAGTTCCACACTCGAACGGAGCTCCACAGACCCTCAGGAAGAAGGAAAGATGGCACACGGAGCCAGGTATTTGAGCAAAAGGACTGGGAGGTGGTGAGAGGTAAGGAAGACATCAAAAGAAGTGGAAAAAAAGGAACACCAGCAGCCACAAATGGCACTCAGAGAGCCAGGTAGTGCAAGCTGGTGGAATCCAAGCAGCCGGTGCTTCCTGGACAAGAGATTGTGGCTGCGGGGAGCAGAGGAGGCCGAGTGTGGGTGAAGAAGGGTAGGGTGTGGGAAAGTGTATATCACAAATTACTGGAGCTCTGCAGCCCCACAGGAAGAAGCAAAGATGGTGCACGGAGCCAGGTATTGGAGTGAAAGGAGGGGGAGGTGGTGAGAGGTAAGGAAGAAATCAAAAGAATCAGAGAAAAGCAACACCAGCAGCCATCAAACGGCACTCAGAGAGCTGGCCTATTCGGGTGGGTGGAATCCAAGCAGCCAGTGCTTCCTGGACAAGAGATTGTGGCCACGGGAACCAGAGGAGGCCGAGCGGGGGTGAAGAAGGGTGGGGGGGTGGGAAAGCGTATATCGCAAATTACTGGTTGTTTTGTCTCCCGCTGGAAGCTCAGTGAAGCTGCTTTCTTGTACCCAGTGTTTGCTGGTCTCCGATAGGATTCCAAGATGGTGGATACATACTGGGTTAGCTGATAGGTGACCTCTGCATGAATCTCCCCTTGCTCTCCATTCTCTGTCAGTTTTCTCACTCCATTTGGTGCTTGGCTGAGTTCTTTATCTCTTCATTTGGCGTTTTAGGGTTTCAGGATTGTTGTTTTCTCTGTTCGGCTTATTTTTTCAGATCTTTGCTGTGGAGGGACGGTGTGGTGCTTCTGCTTAGAGCGCTATTTTGCCAGAAGTCCAAGAGGGATTGTTTTTAAAGTTCTGATTAAAGAGTTTTCATCCGATGGTAAATAGAATTTTGAAGTGGCTGAAACAAAAGTTGAATGACAGAAAAGTGGTGGTGTAGGATAGTTGCGGTTGTTTCCGGAAAGATGACAGGAAATAAGGCTAGAAAGTTTGCTTGGAGCCAAATGATAAAGTGCTTGCAGAGTTAATTATGAAATTATTTCATATCTAGGGTTTAAACGTTTTCTTTATATCGCCACAGCGGAATAAACATCAGCCAGTAGTTGCTATAGGGAAATCTAGTTCAGTTTAAGGAAGAATTTTAATGAATTAAGGTATCCAAAAGATTGGTTTGCATTGTTTAATAGTGAGCTCTCTGTCTCCAAAATGTTTAATTAGAGGCTTTATTACATCGAGGTATTGAAGACAGGATATAGGTGGCTCTCTGTCTAACTTGAGTGCTTTATGATTCTATAATTTTGTAATCATACTCTTAATATTTTATATTTTAAATAGATGAGATATTTTTATAGCTATTAATTATTAGAATTCTTACCATATTTGATGTGTACTTGATTTATTAAAGGTTTATATTATTAGAGAATTTGGAGCTACTGTCACTTGCATGCTTTGTTTTAGGTAGGTAGTAAATATTCTGGAATAATCAGAGCTGATGAAATATAAACAGTTTAAAGACTATTTAAGTATATAAAAATAAACCATTCCAAAATCTTTTGACAACAAATGACTTGCTGAAAATATATACATATAAGTATATAAATGTATATGAGATATAAGTATGTAAATGAATATGAGATACTACAGATCTATCTCTCTCTCTCTCTGTATACACATACACAAACACACCTATACACAGTATAGTCTGTGTGTGTATAGATGTCCTTGAGTGTGTGTATGTGTGTGTGTGTGTGTATAGGGTCATTACAAGCAGTATGAGTCAGAATCAACTCGATGGCAGCGGATATATATATATATATACGCTAACTTCTGAAATGGTTGAATGTCGACCAATGGTTTTTGGTACAGTGACTCTGTATTCCTTCCATCTTCTTTTGATGGTTCCTTTACATATATACCAGTGGTATTGAAGGAAGAAATCCAAGCTGCCCTGAAGTCATTGACAAAAAACATGGCTCTAGGAATTGACAGAATACCAACTGAGTGTTTCAGCAAACAGATGCATTGCTGGAAGTGCTCACTCATCTATGCCAGGCAATTTGGAAGACAGCTACTTGGCCAACGAACTGGAAGAGATCCATATTTCTGGCCATTCCAAAGAAAGGTGATTCAAAAGAATGTGGAAATTATTGAACAACATCATTAATATCAAACACAAGTAGAATTATTGTGAAAATCATTCAGAAACAGTTGCAGCAATACATCAACAGGGAACTGCCAGAGATTCAGGCCAGATTCAGAAGAAGATGTGGAATGAAGGATACCATGGCTGATGTCAGATGGATCTTGGCTGAAAGCAGAGAATACCAGAAAGATGTTTACCTGTGTTTTATTGACTGTGCAAAGGTATTCGACTGTGTGGATCATGACAAATTATGGATAACATTGTGAAGAATGGGAATTCCAGAGCACTTAGTTGTGCTTATGAGGAACCTGTTCATAGACCAAGAGGCAGTCAGTCAGACAGAACAAGGGAATACTGAGTGGTTTAAAATTAGGAAAGGTGCGGGTCAGGGTTGTATCCTCTCACCATACTTATTCAATCTGTATGTGAGCAAATAATCAAAGAAGCTGGACTATATGAAGGAGAACGTGGCATGAGGACTGGAAGAAGACTCATTAACAGCCTGTGATATGCAGATGACACAGCCTTGCTTGCTGAAAATGAAGAGGACTTGAAGCACTTGCTGATGAAGATTAAAGACTATAGCCTTTAGTATGGATTCCACCACAACTTAAAGAAAACAAAAATCCTCAAACTGGACGAATAAGCAACATCATGATAAGCGGGGAGAAGATCAAAGTTTTCAAGGATTTCATTTCACTTGGATCCACAATCAACATCCATGGAAGCAGCAGTCAGGAAATCAAACAACGTATTGCATTAAGCAAATCTACTGCAAAAGACCTCTTTAAAGTGTTCAAAAGCAAAGATGTCACTTTGGGGATTAAGATGTGCCTGACCCAAGCCATGGTATTTTCAACTGCCTCTTATGCATGTGAAAGCTGGACAATGAATAAGGAAGACTGAAGAAGAGTTGATGCCTTTGAATTATGGTGTTGGTGGTGCAGTGGTTAGGAGCTCGGCTGCTAACCAAAAAGTCAGTAGTTAAAATCCACCAGCCGCTCCTTGGAAACCCTATAGGACAGTTCTACTCTGTCCGATAGGGTCACTAGGAGTTGGAATTGACTCGATGGCAATGGGTTTGGTTTTTTTTTTTTTGGTTTACCAGAAGATTTAATAAATCTGTCTTGGAAGAAATACAGCCAGAACGCTCCTTAGAAATGAGGATAGCAAGACTTTGTCTCATGGACTTTGGACATGTTATTAGGAGGAACCAGTCTCTGGAGAAGGACATCATGCTTGGTAAGGTAAAGGGTCAGCGAAAAAGAGGAAGACCCTTGATGAAATGGATTGACACAGTGGCTGCAACTGCAGGCTCAAACACAGCAGTGATTGTGAGAATGGCACAGGGCCGGGTGGGCAGTGTTTTATTTTGTTCTGTTGTATATAGGGTCCCTATGAGTCGGGACCAACTGAACAGCACCTAACAACATCAACATATATATATATATATATATATATATATATATATATATATTTCACAAACACACATATATATGTATGTGTATATATATGTTTGTTGTAAAGGTAAATATAAATGGAAAATTATTTAAACTGTTCTGGCTATACAGTAAATTTCTTTACTGAAATAATATTAGTCTTTGTATTACATTTGAATTAAAATAGTGGCAATTTCTTTCTAAATAAAGTAGGTTTTATTACAGGTTGTATTATCAAATACACTTTTGTTTTTTACCTGCTTTCCGTCCCATTTCTCAAAAATCTCTTTAATTTTTAAATCATTTTTATTTATTCATTTGTTGTTTTATAGAACATTTTTGTGTGAAATATTTGTCAAATAAGCAGTTATTCTGGCACAAAAACTTCATGTGGGTAAAGATGATACTGCTATATTAAAAGGGAAAATTTGTCTTCTTATCTCTACTGTCGTTCTTGCTGCTGAAATCCACTATCTCTATGATTTTTTTTATGTGTTTGAAGATGACTTTGGCACAAACATCTTCGTTGAAGATGTTTATTATTTTATTTGTGTGTAAGTACTATAATAAATTTTGATAAATTGTATTTTTTCCTTTATTTCTTATTGCTGAGTTATGTATATTGTAAAAATATTTTTTATAGTGTCATAAGCCTTATACTTACTAAGGTATTTCTAGAAATCAGTAAAATGATTATCTTTAAAGTTTTCAAACAGAATGTGGAAATTATCAAACAAATCATGAATTTCACATGCTAGCAAAAATCTACTGAAGGTAATTAAAAATGACTGCAGCTGTACATTGAAGGGAACCTACTTGAAAACAGAGAATCTCAGAGAGATGTTTATGAAAAACAAAACAAAAAAACCATTGCCCTCAAGTCTATTTCTACTCATACAGACCGTGTAGGACAGAGTAGAACTGCCCCAAAGGGTTTCCAAGGATCTGCTGGTGGATCCAAACTGCCAACCTTTTGGTTAGCAGCCCAGCTCTTAACCACTGCACCAGGCAGTTGAATGTGTAAATCATAACAAATATGAACTATATGAAGAAGAATTGGCATCAGGATTGGAGGACGAATCATTGACAACTTGTGATATGCAGATGACACAACCTTGCTTGCTGCAGATGAAGATCACTTGACACCCTTAATGATAAAGGTTAAAGTCTACAGCTTTCAGTATGGATTACACCTGAATATGAAGAAAACGATAATCCTGGTAAATGGACTGAATAACAACAACATGATAAATGGAGAAAAAAAAATTGAGGCAATTTCAGTCTACTTGGATCAACAATCAATGCCCAAGGAAGCAGCAGTCAAGAGATCAACTGATGTATCACATTGGGCAAAATCCTGCAAAACCAACCAAAAAAAAAATAAACTCGTTGCCGTCGAGTCGATTCAAACTCATGAAGTTTTAAAAGTCAAAGTTGTCACTGATGACTAAGGTGTACCTGACCAAAGCCATGAGTTTTTCAGTCACTTTGTTTGCATGCGAATGTGGGATGGTTTGGAAAAGGAAGACAGAAGAACAATTGATGCATTTGAACTGTGGTGTTAGTGAAAAATACTGAATATACCATGGACAGCCAAAAGACGGAACAAATCAATCTTAGAAAAAAAAATACAACCAGAATGTCCCTTAGAAGCAAGGAAGGTGAGACTTTGACTCGCATAGTTGAGACACATCATCAGGATAGAGCAGTCACTAGAAAGGACATCATGGTTGATAAAGTAGAGTGTCAGTGAAAACGAAGGAAACCCTAAATGGGATGGATTGACACAATAGCTGCAACAATGGAGTCAACATAGCAATGATCTTGGAGATGGTTATACATAAGGTCATCATGAGTTGGAGCCCTTTCAGTGACAATTAAATAAAAACAGCAACATAATATGCCTACCAGAGTAGGCAAACATAAATAGATGGCTATTTATACACAGTCAGGCTTTAATTTTGTCATTGAGAGTCTCTGCTATTTTAATATATTATTTAATGAATTTATATATTTTGGAAAGTTGTCTTAATTTAATGTATATCATTCAAATTTTAAACAAGTTTTCTTCAATGTCTTTGATAGAGTGTTTTAAGATTTAGACTGCCAACCTTTAGTATTCAAATATTCTAAAGAAATTCTGATTTTGACTCTGAGACATATCACTTACTATGTGATAAATGTGCCAATAATTTAGTAATGAAACAAAAATATTTTTGTGTTTTTTTTTTTCCTTTTGGAATACTTACAGTCGTGCTACTGAGTTGATTTGTATGAGTTTCAAAAGTAAAGTTTTATATTGGTAATACTTTTTCTTTATGACATATAATGCCATGCAACTGTATCTTGACCGTATAAAAGGAGGGGAAAAAATTACTACTGTTGCTGCAGTGCTAATAATTTGAAAAACAGGAAGAGCACATTGAATACTTTGTATTCTCCTGCAATTGTGTTGCTCATCAACATTTATACATCAGAGTTTAAATTAAATTAGATTGAATCTAAATCACCTGTTGCTGAGTAAATGAGATTTTGTAATTCACTATTAAGTCAATCTGCAAACTGATGTCATAATTTAGATTTGATTTTTTTATGAGAATGACTCTAGGAATCATTCTCTTTGTGATTCTAATTTCCATTCTAGACTAGGTGATACTCCCTTACTAATAATGGTTAACTTATCCTGAACAAACGGAAATAGAACTGAATCTTAAGGCAGATGTTTTGTACATTTTTATCACAAGTGTGTTAACATTTTGAACATAGAAGATGAGGCATTTGAACACAAAATAAGATGAAAAGCTACTGGTTATGTAGGTAGTGATGTAGAGAGTAAGCTGACTCTTGTGAGTGTAATTTGGAAACTAAGGGTTATAATAAAAAGTGTATTGATAAGGGTACTCTTATACAATTTTTTTCAAATTACTTCATTTGATGCTTATTATTATTTGTTGTTCTTTTTTTCCAAATTGTTATAAACTCGAGGACTGTATTATGTGTATTTTCAAATATACTTTTTCCTTTTCCTTTAAAGTTTGATTCTTTTGTCATTAAACCAATGTTAGCATGAGTTTAAGATGTGGTATTGGAAATTTTCAATCAATTTTATCAATTGCTTAGATAGAAACATATTAACTGTAGCAATCAGATAATATAAAGATGAGGTATCTATAAAACAGTGCTTAAATGTTATTATTATAGAGGGAAATAGAATTTATGATAGCTACAAGATAAGATGGCTATGATAAGTACAGATTATCTTAAGAGTCAGACAAAGAAGACAAATCATATCAAGTTTGGGAAAAGGCGTGGAATCACTGTAACTTTCTATTTTAACATCTTCATTAAAATATATTACATAATCTAAAAGACAGGTTGGCAAACTATGGCCTGTGTGCCAAATCCTGCCTACAGCCTGTTTTTGTAAATAAAGTTTTATTGAAACACAGTTACCTAATCGTTTACTTATGGGTCTGTGGGTACTTTCATGCTGTAATGCAAGAATTGAGTAGTTGTGATAGAGACCATATTACTAACAAAGCTGAACATACTTACTATCTTGCCCTTTACAGAAGTAGTTTTTTGACTCCTTAACTAGAATACTGCTAGTAATTGTAGTCATCATAAGAAACAAAATTGTTTGAATTTGATAAGATGGCTTAAATATAAAATCTGTGTTTTCTAAGAAAACATCTCATAAAGAACATTTTCAGCCTTTTTTATTTGTAAACCTCCTTTTTAATAGTAATTTAAAAAGTCATTAATGGTCCATTAAAATCTAATTCAATGCTAAAAATTTTAATGTACTCCTTTTGAATATCCGTACAGTCTCATATATATTTTTGATAGTTACTATCATAATATAATTTGATCATATAAACTGTCATTCTTTTTATATAACATATTAAAAATTTTAATATAGAATTTTTTTTAATACTCAATCTTTATCAAGCCATATACTTCCATTGTCTTTTGTTGGAAATCTGAAGTTGTGTTTGTTTTTATTAAAAATAATGCAGCTATATATATCTTCATGCACATTCATCTTGTATTAAGTTATATTTTTTGGGCACATGCCTCAAAATTAAGTTAATGGATTGAAGTATATACAGAACTATATGATTTGATATTGTATCAGGCACTATTCTAGGCATCTTACAAGGTTTATCTCAGTTATTCCTACCCTATAATATAGATGCAATCATTATCCTAACAAAGTAATTTGTTTAATTTCATATAGTAAGTGATGGAGTTGGTCTATGAAACTACCAGATCCCATTCTCTGCACCACCATAATGACTCTAATCTGCTTGATTTTCTTACTAATGAGGATGAACATTTTTCCATTTATAAACTATTTCTGTTGTCTTTCCTGTTAAATATGTTTACTGAGCATTATACATATACATACCATACATATAAACACACATGCATGCGCACACACACACACAGCCATACACACACACACAGTTACACATTTCATACAAGGATTAATTGCAGCTTTCTGAGGAAAATTTTTCATAGAAATGGTCCCTCTTCCAATTTAAACCCAAACTGGAAATGTGTAAATTTTACTACCTTCAGAATAATTACTGATACTTGATTTGTTTGCAGTTGCACTTAAATATTACCTCTGGAGGCTTGTTAAGAAGTTCTATTTCAAAACTAAAATAGGAATTGGATTAACTTTTGGCAAAGGTATTAAAATATGAGTATTCCATTTTGAGTTAATTTGTGAACTGTTGCATACCTTCGAAATTAATGAATATGTGTGCTCTCTGAAGGCAGCATCTTTGAAAGGATGTGTCAAATGATATATTAATATATAATGTCTTAACATAGCAGTTATTTCAGAAGATGCCAATAGATAATAAATAAATGACCTGAGAGTGTACTTCTGTTCCGGTGTCTTGATTCATGTTGTTATATAATGTTACTAAAATCAATCAATAAAAAAAAAATTTAATGGATGCAGAATAGAAGATTATAGCAATTTTAAAATACTTTGCATTACAATTGAATATTCAGCAGAATAAATTTTGGTGAATATTCATGTAAATAAGGAGCCCTGGTGGCGCAGTAGTTAAAGTGATTGACTGCTAACTAAAAGGTCCACAGTTCAAAACCACCAGCAGCTCTGTGGGAGAAAGATGTGACAGTCTGCTTCCGTAGAGATTTACAGCCTCAGAAACCCTATGGGATCACTATGAGTCGTTATAGACTTGATGGCAGTGGGTTGGTTGGGTTGGATTCATGTAAATAGCATTAGTAAAGTGTAAAACTGTCCCGTGAGTTAGGGCCTTGTTTAAGACTTGTAAGTGATTTGTTGGTACTTGGAAGCTCAGATCAGTTAAAGTAGAATCAAACCTTTATACATGAATAGACTTTATTCAGCATGGAATGTTGTTAATAATTAAATTTTAGTGATAAAGGAGGGTGAAGGTGATAGACACTCATTCTTTTCTAGAGTGTACCACGTTTGTGTAATTTTTTTATATATTCTCCACTTAGGTTCCCACTTCTATAATAAAAGTAAGATAACACTAATGGATTAATAATGCTAATAAAAGAATTAATATACAGTACTATATTTCAACAATTCTGGATAATTTTTACTTTTCCTAAAACTGTTACAAGGATTTGTTCTATCAAATTATAAATGATAAATTTCTCTTTACAATTATTCGTTTGCCAAACCATATACTAATAGGAAAAGAAATTGCTCACTCCATGTTGATTTCCTGTAGGGGACATTGGCATCAGTTTGTTTAACTGCCTGAAAAGTCAGATCTGAAATTTCTTCAACTCAGATCTGAAATTTGTTCCATGATTTATTTCCAGTGCCTTCATAAGTCAACAATAATGCAGATAATGAAAGAATGAGTATTGAATCAACTGCATAAAGTCACTCAGCAGCATTGGTATTACATAAAAAGAAACAGTTACTGTTGAGTCGAATCTGACTTATGGCCCCCCAGTATGTCAGAGTAGAACTGTGCTCCGTAAAGTTTTCAGTGGTGGATTTTTTTCAGAAGTAGATCATCAGGCATTTCTTCCAAGGCAGCTCTGGGTGAACTTGAACCTCCAACCTTTTGATTAGCACCTGAGCACATTAACTTTTGTGCTACTCAGGGACTCCTGTCTTACATAAGGCCCTTCTTTCCAAAGTTTATGTTGAAAAATGTTTTTTAAACAGGGAGCATGTCCTGATTCATTTTAAAGTAAATTTATGAAATTATATAATATTGTCTTTTAATTGTTGCTGATAAAACAATTATGGGTTATTACTGCTCATATTTTAGTTAACTATTCTATAATTTTTTCCACTAGAAAGTCTAAATTATCTGTTTTAAAAAATAGGAGAGAATGCATTTGTTTCAATTTTCATAATGTAATTATGTTATTTTGTACATATACAGCTTTTGTTTATGGACAAATATATTTACTAATAATTGATATAGCAATACCACATAGACATTAATACTTTATATGAATACGTATACCACAGGAATTATGACATATGCTGGGACTCATTTTTGCAAATTATAGTCCAGACTTATTCCTTTAGACTTATCCATTTCATCACACTTAATTTTCATGAATGCAGTTGGTAGAAGAAATGATGTAATCTATTACAAATACATGTCATTTAATCATTTATACAATGTTTTACACAGTTTAATTCAGAAGTGATTAATGATGTCATTTTAATTATGATTTTTAGGCATTTTACACACTAGCTCGATTTTGGAGTAGAATTCAGATGAATAAAAATAAACATTGAATTTTTAAGTATTTGTCCACCAACTCAAAGAAGGAATCAATCTCATATTTGTCCTTGTCTTTTGAGTTGAGCATAATTTTTTAGGCTAATTGTTTGTGAGAATATAAGGGAATTACCATATACCCACACTATGGAGTTTAGTATTCAGCAGTATAAAGAAATGAAATACTTAATACAAGCATCAACATGTATAAATTTCAAACACATTATGCTCAGTGAAAGAATTCAAACATGAAAGATTATATACCCTATGATTTCATTTGTACGGAATTATAGAAAAAGCAAAATTATAGTGATGGAAAGCAAATACATAGCCTGGGGCCTGAGGAGAGGTTCAGCTGTAGAAAGGCACAAAGAAATGTTTTAGGTTGATGAAACTATTATCTGTCTTGATTGTGGTAGAGATTAAATGGCTGTGTCTAATGACCCAAATCCATCAAACCATACAATTAAAATGAGTGTAATTTATTGTGGATAAATTAAAGCTAAAAATTAAAAATACAATTGCCCTATAATTACAAGGTATATTGCAGATATCGTATCTTTCCAAATAAGAAGTATTCGAGGACGCTTCACCATACTATATAAGAAATGATGAAATATTTCAAGAGAGAAAATCTTTTGTTAAATAGCAGTCTTCTCCAATTTCCCATATTATATATTTGCACTGAAATCCAAAATTAAAATAGTACTTTAGAACATAAATAAAAATCATACTCTAAATTAAATAATTCTCTCAACTCAAAAACTTATGTTTTTGATATATGGGCTCATTCAATGAATTAATAGGAAAGCTGTACATCATGTTTTAATCACAACTGTAAAGTACCAATTTCAAATATGGTTCCATGATTTATTTTATTGAGCCCTTGCCCAGTAGGATAAATGCAAGAAAGTGCTAAGCAATATAAATCAATTTGAAATGTTTAGAGACATATATTTTTTAAAAAATTCTAAAAGCAAGCCAAATGAAGCCAAAATAAAAGTGTAAATTCTTCATGGGTGAGTCAAGATAAAATTAATAAAGATACAGTAAAACCTGCAAAATCCAGAACCTGTGTAAGCAGAAACCTGTCAGAGAAGAAAAACTCACACATTTTCCACTCATAGAGAGTGACAGAAAAGTGGTAAGAGTGTACTCTGTCAAAGGCGGAAAACTTGTGCAACCTGGAGAAACAAGGCAGCCTTGTCGAGTCCGGGCTATCACAGATTTCACTGTAATATGCAGTTCTAGGTTTGTGTATGTGTGAATACAAATATAGAATCTATGTCGGTGCTAAATCAGTATGTATATTCCCTTCAGCTCATTTTCTTTGTCTTTCATGTTCTTATAGGCATACTTTAAATATATCCTTTAAAAAAATAGTCCTTTGGCATAATTGACTATTTCCCTTTTGCTTTTTTCCACTTTCCTATGCAGTCTCTTAAACCTACAGCATAAGGAGCCCTGGTGGCACAGTGGTTAAGGGCTGGGCTCCTAACCAAAAGGTCGGAGGTTTGAACCCACCAGCTGCTCCACGGGAGAAAGATGTGGCAATCTGCTTCCATAAAGATTACAGCCTTGGAAGCCCTATGGGGCAGTTCTACCCTGTCCTATAGGGTTTCTATGAGTCGGAATTGACTCCACAGCACACAACAAAAACCAGGGCTACCTATAGCCTGCAGTACAAATCGGAGCACCCCAATCCAGGAGAGGAGTTAACTGTATGTATGGTAAGAGCTAACTGTAGTTTAGGTTCATATTTTACCTCTAATTGATTATTGATGCTCCCACTCTAGCATAATTTCATGCGTGCTCTGGCAAAAGCTTTGACGGGGACTAGGATAAGGATGCTGAACAACTTCCTGGTTTTCTGGTTTGAAGTATGAGATCCTAGATTAGACTCTTTTCTAATGTCAGAAACATTTCAATTCTTCCCAGATAATTTCAGGCATTCTAGAGCTAATTTTGCAGCCCTGACGGCACAGTGGTTAAGAGTTTGGCTGCTAACCAAAAGGTCGGCAGTTTGAATCCACCAGCGCTCCTTGGAGACCCTGTGGGGCAGTTCTACTCTGTCCTATAGTGTTGCTATGAGTCAGAATCGACTCAACGGCAGTGAGGTTAGGCTAATTTTGAGTCTGTATATATGTGTAGTGTTTGGGAGGTGGCATGAGGAGAAGATTTAGCTGTTATTATACTTAGCCACGTAAAGAAGGGCACCATTATGATCACTAAGAAATTTTAGATGGAGAAACTGGAATTGAAAGAAATTGCTCAGAATTCTATAATGAATCAGAGGCAGAATCTACTTATGTGTAATGCCAAAATTGCATTATTTGGGTCATCTATATTATTTTATTATATTGTTATATTATTTCTTCTGTTTGTATAAATCTATAATCCATATAGCCAGAATAAACATACTAATGGCATAATTAAAAAAAAAATCAACAAAGAATCCGTGAGTGACTGAAATCTCATCATAAAGAAGTTTCTCTAAGAGCAAATTACTTTGTAACTATGCTGTTAAATTGATATTAATCTGGGTTAGAACAGTGATCAGCACCATCTGGTTTTATTTCACACATTGGATTCAACTCAAATATTACAATTACCAATGGTTTAGGAAAATAGTACTCTTAAAGATCACATAATATTAAAATATACTACCTGATGGTGTTTATTTAATTTTTATCTCCTTTTCTCTTGTTTTTTCTTACCTAAGGTACTGTGGGGTAAAAGGCCTGCAAAAGGCCACAGAGTAGAAAAGGTTTTTTTTTTTTAGGAAAAAAAAAAAACTTACTATAAATGGTATGTGACATCATATAATTTTCAACTCCATTAAATAACCATATGATTTCATGATTTTTTTTTTATTGCAAAGCCATGATTTCTCCTCTTGGTTTTTAAAGTGTATCACCTTTTATCATAATGAAACCTCAGCTCTATAAAACAATTGTTTTTGATGTAGTTTTAGAATGAAGATCTGCCTATATAGAATAAAAGTCTATCTGTAACACTGTAAGAACAACATGGGCATCTACTAAATCATATTTTACCCTAACGCTGGTGGCTGCACTTGATACTTTGAGCATTTAGACATAAACTTGATTTCTGAAGTTTTATAGATAAGACTGATAGAGTTGGTTTAGTGAATTTCACTCTACAAAAGGAAGTTCCCTTTTACCACTTAACAAATTGTAGAGGAATGGCCAGGTTATGGGGGGAAAAAATCACAATTTCTACAGCTGGTGTTACACGTATTGATTTCTTATAGACTTCTATGTAAGCCATTTTTTTCTGCTGTTATAAAACTTGATTTGTGAAATAAAAAGCTCTTCAAGTAAACTCATAAATATACTAATACTATAATCAAGAACAGCTAGTATTATACCTGTTACAAAGATGGGAAGATTTTCTCTGGTCATCTTAAAGGGTCTTTTTTTTTTCTTTTTTACAATTTATAACAGTACTGTTTTTAAAAAAATAATACCCTTTAAGAAGCTGCACTTCCTTGACATGATTTCAATGTACATAAAACGGTTTATATACTTCAGTTGACATAATCTTGATGTTAAAGTAATTCTTGCTTTCTTGTACAATTTGACCTTTAGCTAAAATGAAACTGTTTTAAGATTATTTAAAACATTGAGATACACATCTCTGGTAGTTATTGCAATCATTATTATTCACGGAACATGTATAAGTAAAAATGCTAGGTTCTTTGCTAGATGCTGGGGAGGTAGAGCTAAAAGCCATAATCCCTGGCTTCAAATATTTTGAAGTCAAGTGGAGAAAAAAGAAAGACTTCAGCTAATAAGTAAGCTAATAATCACAATAATCTGTGATTAATTCCAAAGTGTGGAATTTAAGAACTCGAGTCAGAATGTGTTGATTTTAATCTTAACTCCATTGCTTACTGCCTGGGTAGCCTTCTAAGCCTGTTTCCTTATCTGTAAAATGGAGTTAATGACATTATCTACTTTATGCAGTTATTCTGAGGATTAACATATTAATGTATGGAAAGCACTTATCACAGTTCATGGCCAATGGTAAGCACTCTATAAATGTTAGCTCTTTTTAGTAATACTGTGATAAAAGTACGATGGAGACAACAGCAATACAGCTGAGGGCCACCAAACAGACTGTATCCAGAACCGCCAGGATGGGAGTCTTGTGGATAGGAGTCACCCAAGATAAGAAGGTGTGAGGGCGTGAGAGAACACTTTGTGCCAAACGGGCATAAAAGGTTATTAATATATGCTAAATATTGGAAGCTGCCAATTCTGCAGTGTCCATGCTGTTAGTAGAGGAAACCAAAGGCCAACTTTTGAAGATTGTTACATGCTGTATTAAGCAGGTTGGACTTCAAACTGAAAGTGGTAGAGAAACACGGAGGGATTTTAGACAGGGACTGAAAGATTGTAAGGAGGGGAATTACAGGAATCTGTTTTAATTTTAAATAGAGCATTTTTCCAGCTGGGTGAAATTCAACAAAAGAGTTGTGAGATTGAAGGCAGGGAGACTATTTAAGAAGTTTTTTCATTAATTAGGAAGAAAATTGTAAGTGCCTTCACTAAGGCATACAGGCAAGAGGATTGGGAAAAAAAAAAAAAGAAGTGTAAAAAAATATTAAGAAGTCAACTTCCCCATATGTTATCCTTAATTTTTGGCATTTATTTGTCCTAAAAAAAATTACATCCATTATATTTTTGTGAAAAATATTCAAGGGTTTATAATCAGAGTAATTTGTGTAATATTCACATAAAATTGGCAGGTATATCTATTCCTTATGTTTTTATCCAGAAATATATTTTACTCTAACTTGTAAAAATTACCTATCTTCTGCTTAACCATCTTTTTGAAATAATACACTATGAGGAATGATACAGATTATTGTATCAGTAAGCAAGACTATGTGAATTATCTCTAGGAAATGTATGCTTATCTGGAATAGATTATAATAGTCAATTTTAGCCAGTAACAGCTAATTTAAGTCCCAGTTTGCTTTTCTTTATAAAGAAAGATGAATAAATAAAAACATAACCTAATGATATTTCAAATTGCTTGCCTGAAAAGTAGCCCCAAATGTCTTTGAGATACAACTAGTTGACTAATTTACATTGTATAACTATGCTTTTAAATCAGCATTTTGAAGGACTGTAGTTCAAACAACAGTACTTTGAAAGAGCTTCTCTTTACCTTCAGTTTGTTAGATGAACTTGATAATTTTAGCCTATCCTTTTATATTTCCCATTTTATTCATCTTGGATATTATATCGGAGTTTATTATTTATGGCAAGTTGACATTTTGCAGAAACACACCAATTTGCCCTTCATAAAATAAGAACATTTTTTCCCCCTCACTTACAAATTTTGACATTTTCTGGAAAATATCAAACTATTAAACTACTCTATCCGAATGCACTTAATGTAACTTTTTTCATCAATTCATACAATTCAAAATGTTGATCATTGCTATCAATTCATGAAAATTACGGCATGCCTTAAATTCAAGTTTTTTATTTTGGACATGCAGCAATATGAATTTGCATTTAAGATTTAATACACAAAATGTATTATCATTGCTGCTACTGTAGATTTAGCTAACTTAGTTTTTAAGCATGTTGTCTTCTTGGTATTTTGTAGGGGCTCTTTAAAAAGACCGGGAAAAAGACAATATTATGAAGTTTTACCATTAATTGGTCTCTTGATTTGGATTATATTTCTTTAAGTAATCATTGGGCAACTTGAATGAAATCATTACAGAAGAGGGACTTTCAAAGGTACACTTATATTGGGTATAACATTTTAAAACTAACTTTAAATGCATCTAGTGAAAACAAGTAATATTTTTTATGAGAATGACCATGGAAACAAAATAGAGAATATTGATTATCTGTAAAGGGCCATGTTCTAGCCATGACATCAGCCTATGGAAATCTTTCTAATTAGACAATTACAGATTCTAGGGACAGAAGTGTTCCATATACTGAGGAGATGTACTCTCAGAGAAACTACAAATTTAGAGTGTTGTTGAGTGTTATTGATTTGTCTCACTGTTTTCTAAATGCAGTCAGCTAAACATCCACTCTTTTAAGGCAATCTCATTTGTTTTTTCATAGGTTAAGAAACAATGTTTCAAGTAATGCCACCTAATTTAGACTAGAAAATTGTAGTCTGTTCTAAGTCAACTTCTGAAAGAAATTCCTAGAAACCAACATAGTTAAAAATATTCAATACTGAAATTAAGGTAAAAATACATATGAAGAAACCATTTTCCATCTCTTAGTTTCAGAAGATTCTGGTCAGACTGTAGCTAAAATTGTATGTTAGATCTTAGAAAAATTTTCCTCTGGTTAAATACTAAATAAAGACTCATATTTTTACGTTGTTGTTGTTGTTAGTTGTTGTCGTGTTGCCTGTGACTCATGGCTGCCCCATGCACAACACAATGAAATGTTGCCCAGTCCTTCCAACACTATTTCAGACAATAATCTGTTGTGATCTGTAGGGTTTATATTGGCTAATTTTCAGAAGTAGATAGCCAGGCTTTTCTTTCTAGTCTACCTTAGTGTAGAAGCTCTTCTGAAACTCGTCTACCATGGCATTTGAAATACTGACAGTATAGCTTCTAACATCATAGCAACACACAAAGCCACCAAACTATGACAAACTGACAGACGGGTGGTAGATACTTCTATGTAGGAATGAATATTTTCCAGAGCTTCTGAACCCTATGATAAATATAAATTTTATAAGGAAGAATAATCAATATTTGATGATCTCAAGTTAGAAGGTACTTATCATCTCATGAATTATTGATTTATGTAAGAAATTCAAATAAATAAGCATGATTTTTTTTAATGCCTCTCAGATTAACATTCATGCCTCCTTCCTTTTATGGCTTTTAGTAATGATATGTAAAATCCTAAGAACCCTCACATGCTAAAGTTTGCTATTGCATTTACTCATTTATTCAGCAAACGTTTTTTGAATGCTTATTATGTACTCTATACCAAGTACTATTCTAGGTGCTGGAACAGAGCTGTGAACAATATAAAAGCTATTTATTATTCTCAAGTAGTTTATGTTTTTGGGAAAGACTTTTTAACTAATGATCAAACCATAAAATAAGATCACTTCAGATTAAAGTATGAAGGAGATAGATTTACACAATAGAGAGAATAGAGAAAGGGAGAGGGCTGCTACTTTAGCTGAAGTGTCTTAAGAAATGTGATATTTGAAGTGAGATGTAGATGATAAGGAACCAACATGTGTGTGATGACCAGTTGCCCAACATCATTTAGAATGGCTCTCCCTCTGTTTATACTATTCCTTTCTCTGTTAAAAAACAAACAAAACAAAACTGTTGCTATCGAGTCGATTTCGACTCATAGTGACCTTATAGGACAGAGTAGAACTGCCTTGTAGGGTTTCCAAGGTGTGGCTGGTAGATTTGAACTGCTGACCTTTTGGTTAGCAGCCAAAGGCTCAACCACTACGCCACTAGGGCCACATATTCCTTTCCCTATAGTCCTTCTACATTCATTGGAAGGGGCCTGAAACTGCTAGATGCTGTCCTTGCAGGAGAAAAACTGAGAGCAGCGAGACACATTTAAACCTAATGCTACATTTCTTCTTGGTGCCCCCAGCTTATTTTCCTGTCTGATCTCAGCACTTCTGCATATTTTTAGACTGTTAAGAGTGATGTCCTGTCCCACGTAGGGACCTTGAATATCAAATATGCCCATTTAAAAACCCACACACCTTCACACCTTTAAAGTCTATTTATACATTTAATATATTTGATCTTCGTCAACACTTTGTCTGGCAGACAGTCTTCCAAAATTTTAGACAATTCTTTTATAGCTAGTAAATTTTACTTATAAATATAGTAATAAGTGTTTTCTTAAGTGTTGCAAAGTTTCTGTGTATGCTTAATAAGATTTTAACCTAAAATCACAGCTCCAATTAAATTATTTGATTATATATTATAAATTGGAATTATTAAGTCAGTTTATTATTTTGATAGGTCAGATTATCTTAAATAGTTCAAGTGAGTTACACCAAACGTGTATGTATTCCTCAACACAAGAATATTACTTGTAAAATTTTGTGTCTCATGAATATGTCTTCCTAATTTTAAATCTTCCAGAAGTTGACAGATGCCTACCCATTAAGGTATTATTATATCAACCCATGTAATTTTGAGGGTTGCCTTCTCAGCTTGCTTGAGATAGAAAAACAAGTGGAGATTTTGGTGAGGACGTTGACTGGATTCTTGTCAGCAACCTTAATGTGATGCACTGAAATTTATTTATATTTACTCTGTCAGTGACTATGTAACTTCAAAAGGGGTGTGCTCACTTAGCCCACTACTCTTCTGCATCTCTACTCAAGAAAGTCTGTAACTCAAACACCGCTTTTGGATTTTGTGTTTGAGTTTTAAGATAGGCAAATACCTTTTCATTTAATCCTAAAGCCCTTTGAACTTTAGAGTGCGGCATTATCTTCATATAATTCTTAGAACACAACATTCATTGATACTAAAGTGATATCAGATTGAATTATGGATGGCCTTCATGACTTTGTCAGACTTTTTAGTCAAATTTTCCAAGCTTATTCTATTTACATAAAACAATGCTGAACAATACTGTTGATAGCTAGCACTTGTGCTTACTTTCTGATATAAATTAGGGTAGTATTTCACAATCTAATCTAATGTTTTCACTGATTTGGGGGCAAATAATCTTTCTCATATTTAAATACATCTTATAGTATTGAAAGTATTGTTAGGATTGAAGTATAAATTGAGACATTAACATCTATTTGTATTACTGAAGGAATGACTTTCTCTAAGCTTAAACTAGTTGATGTAATTAATTACATAGATTTCCTCATGTTGAATCATCCTAATAGTCCTTGACTCTTCCCTACTGTATTGTGGTGTTCCAGCATTCCTTTTGATAATATTTGATTTGAAACCTGTATCCATAATACTAAGTAAACTTGGTCCATAGCTTTCTTTTTCATTACTACCTTCCTTCAAGTTTTGATATTAAGATAGTGCTTTATAAAACAGATTAGAGAACTTTACATCATTTTGTGGTTGAGGATAGTTACCAGGAGTGTCATCTGTTCCTTAAATTTGATAGCACTCAACTGTAAAGTAATTTGAATACTGTCCTTTGTATTTCCTGCAAATTGGCAGTTAGATCCTGAGGCTTGATCAGAGTCAGAGACAATCTCTTTGGTAAGACTGTTGGTGCTAATCATGGTGGTTCTTTCATCAGGAGGCAAATAATGCCTAGTTGTCTCTCTTTTTGTAATATTTCGCAGCTGTTGATGTTCAGCACCTAGTTCTACTAATTTATTGGGAAAATAATTTTTTATTCTTTAATTTGTTTTTTGTTTATTAGCTAGAATATTTTTATACAGAGACATTTGATATCTATTTTTGGTTACCTTTGCTTTGTAATCAGTTAAGTTATTGAAGTTCAATGTGATACTTTAAAAACGTCTTAAAGTTTTTTTAAGGCAGGTCAGAGTAGCTTTACTCTAGGTTTAGTTTAGTTCAGAGATTAGTAAACTTTTTCTATAAAATGACAGATAGTAAATATTTAGGCTTTGTGGGCTATATAGTTTCTGTTGTAACTACTCAGTTCTTTCATGGTACAATGAAAGAAACTATAGACAATATGTAAACAAAGGAGTTTGGCTGTGTTCCAATACAATCTTATTTACAAAAGCTGATGGAGGGCCAGGTTTGGCTCAGAGGCCATAGTTTGCTGACCCCTGGTTTAGTCCCATTTTACTAAGGCATGACCCATCTATGTCTTCGAATGACAGCTCTCTTCTATGGCTGGTTGCAACCCAACCCCAGCTCTGTGTAAACAGCTGGGGCTTTTCAGCTCACAGCTTCCCAGTCCGTCTTTGCCTGACCTCGTAGGGTTTCATCCTACTCGTGCGTATCTTAGTATTAAGTAAAGATTCAGTGTGACCTCTATGTAGATTTCTGAATCTGATTTTATGTTTGTCTCTCTCATTTCTGGAACTCTGCCCCACAACTTCCAGTTAGCTCAGATTCCCTTAATGTTTATGTCTGTTTCTTCAATTTAGTGAGACCACCATGCTTTGCTTGGAATCCAGCTGCTTGCTCTGTAGTCCAGAATATGCCTCAAGACATAAAACCAGGGCAATTTGCTTCTCTTCCCTCAGGGATTATAGTCCTCCTTTGCCTCTCGTCTTGTTCAATGTCTAAAAATGATTCGTATATTTTGTCCAATTTTCTAGTTGTGTGCAGAGTAGAGCTACATTTCATAGAGTTTTCAAGGATGTAGGTGGTTCAGTGGTTAAGCACCCAGCTGCTAACCGAAAGGTCAGTGGTTTGAACCCACTAGCTGCTCTGTGGGAGAAAAATGTGGCAGTCTGCTTCTGTAAAGATTTATAGCCTTGGAAACCCTATGGGGCAGTTTTGCTCTGTCCTATAGGGTCACTATGAGTTGGAATCAACTCGATGGCAATGGGTTTGGTTTGGTAACCTTTCAGAAGCAGATCTCAGGCCTTTCTTCCAAGCCACCTCTAGGTAGATTTGAACTGCCAGACTTTCAGTTCATAGTTGAACGCTTAACCTCTTCCACCATCCAGGGACTTTTCTAGTTATTTAAGGCCGGAGGAAAATCTCATCCCTGTTAGTTCATTTTGGCTGGAAGTATAAATTGTACATGTTTCTGAAATGTTTCCTTCGAAGATTATTAAAAGAAAAAGCCATTTTGGTACTTTAAGGTTTAGCTTTGGGCATCTGGGAAAACTCACTTAATGCCTTTATACATTATGCAGAAGTATAATAATATTTACTGAGTACCTACTGTATGCCAGATATCATGGTAAGCATTTTATTTCTATTATGTCAGTTAATCCTTCCATTAACACTACGTGCTATTATTATTATCATTTCACATAAGAGAAGAACAGACACAACTGGGTTAGTTTTCTAAAATAGATACTGGAACACTGGATTTCCAGATGAGATATTCCTTATTCAGATGTTGCATTCTTGACCAATATGTAATATATTTCTTCCTGAAGAGAGGTGTTACGGTATGATCTGTATCATGTTAACAGAAATGGAGAACAACTTTAACTTTATGATCTAGTTTCACCTTTTGAAATTCACTTCTTATTAATATGAAATTTTAAAGTGAGGTGACATATTTTACTCTTTGAATGGTGTATGGTAAGATATTTCTATGTATGTGCACAGCTTCCTTAGACAAGAATACATTAAAAAAAATCCCCCAGTGTCTTTTATAAAGTTTAAACTTCTTTTAGAGGTTCAAAAGCAATTCCAATTGTATTAATTGAAAATGTGATCATTATTAGATGAAGAAACTCTTTTTGCATATTTTTGTTAGGCACATTTAATCTGTCATAGCATTTCACATGAAACTCTTAACATGCATTCTTAAAGTAGTATCTATGATTGTTTTTTAACCAGTTAATGTCATAGCCTACACAAAGGTCGTCACTTACAATTGAATATATTAGGTGTTATAGATGATATAGATGAAGTTTTAATTCCAGAATATATTTGATTCCTTGTCTGGCGATCTAAATGTCTTAATAATTTAAAACCATTGTATGTACAAATGCTCTGAAACATCACCACAGCTATTGGAGAAGGACATAGCTTCAGAAAGTTTCAAATTTTACTTTATTTTTATTTTTCAGATTGCATTCTCACAGCACAACACTATCATGGACCTTGTGCAGTTTTTTGTCACCTTCTTCAGGTAATTTGCTTTCACTGACTTTGATTGACATTGTTAAGCCTATATTCTGATATACGTCCTGTAATATTAGAAAAGTTATCAATTCTTTCACCTTAAAATATCATACTGCATGCCTTGAATAGTTTTATATGTTTAACTATATAGCACAGAGCAGAGGAAACACACTTGAATTATACCTGTGTAAGATTATTTTACCGTTGCATTATTTAAGAACTAATAGTTTTAGTGGAAAGAGGATGATAACTTTGAGATCCCCTGTCTTAGGTAATTAAAGCCTGCTTTAGTTAGTTTAGTTTAGGAGTCCAGGTGGCACAGTGGTTAAGTGTTCAGCTGCTATCCAAAAGGTCGGCAGTTCAAATCCATCAGCCGCTCCTTGGAAACCCAAGGGAGCAGTTCTACTCTGCCCTATAGGGTTGTTATGAGACGGAATCTACTGGATGGCCACAGGTTATAGGGTTGCTATGAGTCAGATCCAACTCAACAGCAACAAGTTTGGTTTTGGTTTTTTGGTTAGTTAAAGGAACAACAGCATATGCTCCATATGGATTAGGTATATCTCCTAGAATTAAATCATTTCAATTGTTTTGTAAGTGATTATCATATGTGTTTAGCAATGTATATAGAAGATTAGAAAAAATATGTATTTTCTGTTTCAAGGTGCTTGTAACCTGGAAGTACTAAATGTGGCTTTGAAAAGAGCATTCTCCCTCAGAACATTAGTTATGTGAGATATTAATGTCAGTTTCACTAAAAAAAAGTTCTATAATTAGACAATTTTGGGACATGCTGTGAAACTAAAGTTAAATAGGGTTCTCCTGGTTTTTAACTGACATTACTTTCCAGAGTTTTAATATGCTAATTTGCAATGCATCTTTCTAAAAGAGGGTAGAGTTGGTAGCATTTCTCAAAACATGGAAACTCTTTTCAGGGAACACGCATTTTCATTTCCACGGTATGTAAATAAACCCCGGGTTAGGGGAGAAACTGAGTTTCAGTGATAGAGTATCTGTGTTGTGGAATCTTAGATCCTCTGTATTGGAAAAGATGTAATTTTTGTTAATGTGATTATAATGTGTACAGCTCATTCTGGTCCATTGGTGCCTCTGTGCAAATTAGACAAATGTGTCTCCTCCTGCTAATAGATGGAGACCTGTATCAGGACATATGGCTTCAAGAACAGAGTGCAATATGAATTTCAACCCTTTATCTCCTTCACTGGGCTGCCTTTTACAGTAAAGAACCTGTACAACCTACCCTGGCACAGATCTTGTGCCAGGCACTTCCCTAGACACCAAAGTAACCATTATCTTGTTGATTGTTTTGTCCAATAACCCATTCAATACTTGGATTCCTAATAAAACCATTCTCCACAGTAATAATCTAGCTCAGGGGTCATCAGACTTTTTCTGTAAAGGGCCAGACAGTAAATATTTTAGGATTTGTGGGCTACATGGTCTCTGTTGCATCTACCAGTATTCAGCTCTGCCATCGTAGTACAAAAGCAGCCACTGACAATGTGGAAACCAGTGGGACTGGCTGCACTCCAATAAAACCTTATTATAAAGACAGATGGTGAGCTGAAGTCGGCCTGTGGGCCACGGTTTCCCTGACCCCTGATCTAACTTATCTTTAGATGCCTTTAATGACAGGGAACGCACCATCTCCTGAGATAGCCTTTGCCATCTTCAGAAAACTAATTGTTCTTTGTAATTGAGCCGAAATCTGTCTCCCTGTCTCTTCTAATTCATCCATGTGGGTTCATACTTAAAAACTCTACTCTTCTCCATTTACAGCCCTTCTGATTTTGGAAACTTTCTGCTCTGGTTTACACATTCCCTGTTCATTATTCCAGTCCTCTTGTCAAAAGCTTTGCCGTTATAGTCTGTGTCCCCTAAAAGATGTAATTCCCAGAATTTAATGCTTAAAAAAGTCTTTAAGAAAACACGTTTATCACTAACATCTGTGGAAAGTTTATTCACGCTTAAAATTTGTCTTTTATAAAATGAAATTTGAGAAAATATCTTAAATATATTTAATTATGTATGATTTATGCTTATTAATACAAATGAATTTTAAAGCTACTAACCAGATTACGGGGCCCTGGTGGCACACTGGTTAAGTGTTCAGCTGCTAACCAAAAGGTCGGCAGTTTGAATCCACCAGCCACTCCTTAGAAACCCTATGGGGCAGTTCTACTCTGTTGTATAGGGTCACTATGAGTCGAAATCCACTCAACGGCAATGGATAACCAGGTTACAGGGAGCCCTGGTGGTGCAGTGGTTAACGCACTTGGCTGATAACCAAAAGGTCAGTGGTTCAAACTCACTAGCTTCTCTGTGGGAGAAAGATGTGGCAGTCTGCTTCTGTAAAGATTTACAGCCTTGGAAACCCTGTGAGGCAGCTCTACCCCTGTCCTATAGGGTTGCCCTGAGCCAGAATCAACTCAACAGCAGTGGATTTTGGGAACCAGGTTACGATATAATTTTGAAAATATTAGAAGTTACAATTGAATAAGCGTTATTTAATGCATTAAAATAAAACTTTTTTGTCTATAATAGTGTGAAGGGAAATATACTGAAAATTTTAGCTATCTGTAAAAATTCACAAAGCTGAACATACATGCAAATTACTTACATGTTTAGACCTTTTATTTAGATTTTTTTAGAATTTATGTATATATTTAAATTCAGTAGCTGTTTTATTCAGTCAAAGAAAACTAGTGTTAATGTGTACCATGTCTTAAAGATGATCCTATTTATTAGGTTGTCATCCTGGAATAAATGAAATAAAATATTCTAATCATTATGTGGGATAAAACATATTTGATAGTTTTATCTGTCATTTAAATTTCTGTAAATACTGAAATGTAGATTAGATAGTTTTAAAATAGTCTCATTGTTAAGAAATAACAAGGACAGAATAGTTTGAAATTTTATTTTATAAGGCCACTGCTAAATTTTAGAAGTTCAAAATAATTCAATATTTGTGGACACCATTCAATCAGGCTGTTTCTAATCCAGCCTTTGGGGAAGCAGAGGTGACTTTTTCAGCTTTTCAGTTTTACCATGGTGCTAGGAGAACCAGTTCTCCAACTTTATGTCAGATTTTTCTGTCTACATTGTGTATACTTCTGTGGTAAACATAATTGGGCCAATACTAGAGAGATCACTTACAGAGGTAAAGCCTAGCTCTGATCTCAGCTTTCTGCACCATCTTGACTAGGTCACCTACCTTCTCGAAATCTCAGCCCTTTCAAATATGAATAAATTTTTGTTGTTGTTGTTAGAGTCTGTAATATAATATGGTAAATGATGAGAAAACTGAAGGGAGTTGTTTTTAAAATAAACACTTAGTTTTCTGGTGTATAAAACTGCAAAGTAAGTCTCTATGATTCTAAAAGTCTAAATTATTTATTTTAAAGAAATGCAGTGTTATTATTTTCAGCTTCATGCAATAACTAGATAGTGTTTTGCTTCCTAGAAATGTTTTGGTGATTATATAATTATATAATTTGCTACATGTATATAAAACCTGTGTTGATAAATGACTAAATTATTGTGGGTACTTTAAAGCCATTTTTTTCTAAACGTTTTGTAATCCCCTTGCCTCATATTTATAAGCTTTCCTTGGAAGACTACATCAACAGGCTGACTCATTTTGTCTGCTTGGTTGTTCAGTGACTCTTAGTGGTGGATGCTTTCTTCTGGGCATTAATGTGTGATTAAAAAATATCGACACTTATACCTACTCCAATATGCCCATTCATATGCCTCTAAACCTGGACTCCTTGTCTCTAATCTTACAGTCCTTTTTTTCCCCAAGGTTCTGCCCAGATGGCCAGGCCACTGCTCAAGAATCTATGTATATTCTTTCCTGAGGCTACTTTTCCTTCCACTCAAATTAGTTGACTACATGTACCACTCATAGGTTCATCCATCAGGTAGGTTTTCCATTTCTAACGTGTTTAGGACCACCCTCAAATGTGGCTGTAATGCATCTCCTGTCCGTTTCAGCTTGTACCCTATGCAGAGCCCTACTATCCATAGCCAGGCTTAGACTTTTTCTTTCTCTTTCAGCTGGTCTTATGGGTATTATATGGTTATAGGTGTAAGCTGGAGAAGCACTAGTTCAACAGTGGTTGGTGACATGAGGTTGTGGATTAACTGCTCATGCAGCTTACTTGTATCTTCTGGTCCTGCCCTAAGCTCAATAATGGATCTCATTTCTATCTGAACTGCAAGTTGATACATCCCATTTTATGACTTGGTAGGTTTGACAGAAACCAGCTCATAATAGGCATTTATAGTCACTTGATGTCTTAGCTTAGTGTCAAACTTTCTGTCTTATCTAGGGCCCCGTAACATGTGAAGAGCTGTTTCTCAATCAGCATAGTTCTTTATTGCATATGGCATGGCCTTGCTGCAGAATCCCAAGGGCCTGCATTGAGATTCTCCTACTGGGGCTTGCCATGCTCTCCATACTGCATCCTTTCCCACCCCGATAGCTCCAACACCATAAGCTCTGATGAATTATATAGCTCAGTTGACAGGGCTCTCATAGCCTTGGCCTGTTACAGTGCTCTTTCTTGTTCTGGCTCTACTTAAAGCCGTATTCACTCCTTTTTTTCTCTTTTCCTTCAACTTACTCAGAACTCAACCCCATACAGTCCTAGAGTAGGAACATAGGCATCAGCAAAAATGGCTGGGAATGGGAAGCAGCAAGAGCCAAAGCTCTGAGGAAGGCAGTCTTCCTCTATGTCTGGTAGAGCTGTGGTTACAAGAGGGCAGAGGCAAATCCCACTGCTTTTCCTCTTCTCTGTCCTCTCAGTGCAGGACATGGTGCAGTCATGGAAGTAGGTGGTTTTTGGCCAGATTGTGAAAAAGTGAAGCCCAGGGAACCAGAAGGCACTTGGGAGATAACAGATAGAGAAAAGTCATTTTATAAGGTTATTCATGAACTCCTGGAATCATCCTGACTGCACCTGTGGGGATCTGTTCCTAATTAGCATAAAAGACTTTGAGAACTGAGCTTATGGTAGAACTCTGCCCAAGCCACAGACTGAACAGAGGGTGGGCCACAGGAGGAACAGACTCAAATAGCACTGCAAATTCATTGGAAACATTGGAACCGCAGCCCACAGATGGCTAAAACAAAATATCAAAATTCTCTGTAGGATAAAATAAGACCTCAAGCCCTGTGTAAAGTGGATGTAGCATAAGAGGGCTCTGGGATAAAGAAAACAGTAGAAAGGGCTTTGATAAAAGTGGCCATTCTTAAGTTTAGTTACAAACTTAAGACGGTCTGTAAATGTTTATTGCTTTTAGAAAACCTTTATCAGGTGCTGAATCTACTAGATATCCATATGGAGGAAAATGACATCGATCCCTACCTCATACTAAACATAAAAATAAACAAATTCTAAGAGGAAAGGAAAAACAATGAAGTGTCTGGAAGATAATATAGGAATTCATTTTCATATCCTTAGAGTAGGGAAAGATTTCTTAAACAGGGCACATAAAGTATGAAAATAAAATTAGACTACAGTAAAACAGAGTGTTTCTTTCCGCAGTCAATTTTTATTTGAAACACACCTTTTGAAACCATGTGGTATAAAATATTTACATCCTATATAAACGATAAAGCCATGTATTTAAAATATATAAAGAACTTGTGCAAATCAACAAAAAAATAGTCTGAAAACTCAAAAAACCCATTGCCGTTGAGTCAGTTCTGACTCTTAACGACTATGAGTCTGAAAACTCAACCTCCCCTCTAAACAAATGAACAAGAGACTTGAACACGCACTTCACCGAAGGGGCTATCCAAGTGGCCAGAAAAATATGAAAATGTGCTTAACTTAATTATTTATCACGGAATGCAAATAAAAAACAACACAATACTACTATTGCATTATACTACCCACCACAATGGCTAAAAGGAAAAAGCCAGATAATACCAAGTGTTAGAGCGGCTATGGAAATCTCAACACTTCTGATGGGACTAGAAATCAGTGCAATGAATTTGAAAACAATTTGAAATTATATTCTGAAGTTGAATTTATCAATATTCTTTGATTCAACAATTCCATCCCATGAAAATCCGTGTGAAAAGTATTTATAGCAGCATGTTTTAAATAGTCAAACACTGAGAACAACCTAAATGCCCCAAAATAGTACAATGGAGAAATAAATTATAATACACCCATATAATGGAATAATTTGGAGCAATGAAGAAGAGTGAACTAGTGCAAAATGGACAACATGGAGGACGTTCACAAGCATGGTGTTGAATGAAAGAAGCCAGAAACTAAAGAATGCATACTGCAGGACTCCATTTGTATAGAGTTCAGGAGTACATGGAACTAAACTATCATGTTAAAAATCAATATGGTAGTTATCTTTGGGGAGGAAGGAATGGGTAAAGTTCTATTTCTTTATTGGCATGGTGGTTACATGGGTATATTATATTCGTGATAATTTATTGAGCTGTACACTTAGGATTTCTCTCTGTGTGTTATGCATGAATTTTTTAAGAAAGTAAAAAATATGACTACTTTTAAAATATTAAGAAGCTTTTGTACTTAAGACTTTTTGTCCTAACAACAAGATTTCAAAAGGTATGTTTCAATTAAAAATGGACTGTAGAAAGAAACACTATGTACATTGACCTTTATAACTTTTTGTTGCCAGTTTGAAAGAATAAGACACTACCCATGTAGGTTATCTGTAACAGGAGATAATCAGGAAGATCTTCCTTTCTGAATGCTGTTAGTCTTTTCAGTACTTTGCTAAGAGAGGTTTTAGAGCACTATTTTCTTAAAGAGTTCCAAGAAAGGGTTTAAAAGTTATCAAAGATTCTCTGTAGACTTGCAAGTCTATAAGCAACTGGGGAAGGCTCATCAAGATGTTTTTCTATGAATTTTGCATAAATTTTACATAAACGTAGTGGATTTTTTCCCAGCCTTCACTCAGCTGCTTCCACATGGCTCTTTAGCACCTGTGCCATCTGTGTGGGATTGATTGCTACCCAGCTCCATAGGTGGACCCTGACTGGCTAAATAAAGCGATTTAGTATGTGGCCTTTCGTTAACAATGATTAGTAAGAGGTGAGAATGTGTGAGTGTATGAAATAAGGCCTGGGACTGCTGCATCCACTTTTGCTGCTAAGAGGACAACAAGCCTGAGAACAAAGCTGACGCACAGCGCAGTGCACAGTCTAGAGGATAAGAAAGAAATGGAGCTAGGGTCCTTATCATACCAAACCTGAAACTGTGCTACCTTTGGGCTTTGGGTAGTATAAAATCAGTTTAGTCCTGATCATGTGAAAGCTGGACCATGAATAGGGAAGACTGAAGAAGAATTGATGCCTTGGAATTATGGTCTTGGTGAAGAATATTGAATACACCATGCACTGTCAGAAGAACGAACAAATCTGTCTTGGAAGAAGTACAGCCAGAATGCTCCTTGGAAGGGAAGGTGGTGAGACTTCATTTCATGTACTTTGGCATGTTATCAGAAGGGAGCAGTCCCTGGAGAAGGACATCATGCTTGGTAAATTAGAGGGTCAGAGAAAAAGAGGAAGACCCTCAATGAGATGGATTGACACAGTGGCTGCGGCAACAGGCTCAAGTGTAACAACTTTTGTGAGGATGGCACAGGACCTGGCAGTGTTTCGTTCTATTGTACATAGAGTCGCTGTGAGTTGGAACTGACTTGAAGACACCTAACAACAACAACAGCATTGCTTACACTAATTTAAGTTAGGTTTCTATTACTTGCATTTGAAAACATCTTAACTGATAGTGTGTCCTAAGGTATAGTAATTCTTTTTTATTTTTTTAAATTTTTTACTGTACTTCAGTGAAGGCTTACAGAATAAATAGTTTCTCATGAAACAGTAGTACACATATTGTTTTATGACATTGGTTAACAACCCCTACAGCATGTCAACCCTCTCCCTTCTCGACCTTTTCTTGTTGTTGAAAATATACATAGCCAAAGATACACCATTTCAAAAATTTCTACGTGCACAGTTCAGTGACATCGACTATGCTCTTCAAATTGGGCTGCTAGTCTCACTTTAGATGACGGCTTACAGAACAAAATAGTTTCCCATTTAATAGTTAGTACACATGTTGCCTTCTGACAGTGGTTAACAACCTCACAACACATCAACACTATCCTTACTCAACCTTGGGTTCCCTATCACCAGCTTTCCTGTCCCCTTCTGCCTTCTGGCCCTTGTCCCTGGACTGCTGTGTCTCATTAGTCCCATTTGGTTTTATGGGGCTGTCCACTCCCTGGCTGAACGGTAAACCTCGGAAATGACTTTACCACTGAGCGAAAAGGGTGTATGGGGGCCATACTCTTGGGGTTTCTCCAGTCTCCTTTAGGCCAGTAAATCTGGTCTTTTTTGTGTGTGTTAGAATTCTGTTCTACATCCTTCTCCAGGTCTGTCCAGAACCCTCTGTTGTGAACCCAGTCAGAGCAGTGAGTGATGGTAGCCAGGCACCATCTAGCTGTACTGGACTCAGTCTGGTGGAGGCCTTGGAAGCTGTGGTCCATCAGTCCTTTGGACTAATCTTTTCCTTGTACCCTGTTCTCTTCATTCTCCCTTGCTCCCGAAGGGATGTGACCAGTGGAGTATCTTAGATGGCCGCTCACAGGCTTTTAAGACCCCAAACACTACTCACCAAGGTAGAATGTAGAACATTGTCTTTATAAACTGTGTTATGCCAATTGAGCTAGATGTTCCCCGAGACCATGGTCCCCACAGCCATCCATCCAGGAATTCAGTCCCTCAGGGAGTTTGGATGTGTCTATGGGGCTTCCATGACCTTTCCTTGTACAAGTTGTGCTGGTTTCCCCTGTATGGTGTACTATCTCACCCTTCACCCAAGATACCACTTATCTATTGCCTATTTAGTAGTTCCCCCCGACCCCTCCCATTGCTGGTATCCAACAAAGATTGTTACATTTTGTGTGTGAACTTTTTCATGGGTTTTTACAATAGAGGTCTCATACAATATTTGCCCTTTTGTGATTGACTTATTTCACTCAGCATAATGTCCTCCAGTTTCATCCATGTTATGAGATGCTTCACAGAATCATCATTGTTCTTTCTCGTTGCATAGTACTCCATTGTGTATATGTACCATAGTTTGTGTATCCATTCATCTGTTGATAGGCATCTAGGCTGTTTCCATCGTTTTGCTATTGTGAACGATGCTGCCACAAACATAGGTGTGCATATGTCTATTCGAGTGATGACTCTTATTTCTCTAGGATATATTCCTAGGAGTGGGATTGCTGGATCGAATGGTGTGTCTATTTCTAGCTTTCTAAGGAAGTGCCATATCATGTTCCAAAATGCTTGTATCATTTTGCATTCCCACCAGCAGTGCATAAGAGTTCCCATCTCCCCGCAGCCCCTCCAACATTTGTTATTTCCAGTGTTTTTGATTCGTGCCAGTAAAGCCGGGGTGAGATGGTATCTCATTGTGGTTTTAATTTGCATTTCTCTAATGGTTAGTGATCGCAAGCATTTCCTCATGTGTCTGTTGGCCATCTGAATGTCTTCTTTGGTGAAGTGTCTGTTCATTTCCTTTGCCCATTTTTTAATAGGATTGTTTGTCTTTTTATTGTAGAGGTGTTGGATTTTCTTGTAGATTATGGAGATTAGACCTTTGTCTGACTTGTACTGTCCAAAAATTTTTTCCCAGTCTGTAGGTCCTCTTTTTACTCTTTTGGTGAAGTCTTTTGAAGAGCATAGGTGTTTGATTTTTAGAAGATCCCAGTTATCTAGCTTATCTATTGGGTTTTGTGCATTGATGGTAATGGTTTGTATCCTGTTAATGCCATGTAGTGTTGGTCCTATTTTTCCTTCTATGAACTTTATAGTTTTAGGCTTTATATTCAGGTCTTTGATCCATTTTGAATTAGTTTTTGTATACGGCGTGAGGTATGGCTCCTGTTTCATTTTTTTGCAGATGGATATCCAGTTTTGCCAGCACCATTTGTTAAAAAGACTGTCTTTTCCCCATTTGATGGACTTTGGGCCCCTGTCGAAGAGCAGGTGACCGTAGGTGGATGGATTTACATCTGGGTTCTCAATTCTGTTCCATTGGTGAATGTATCTGTCATTGTACCAGTACCAGGCTGTTTTGACTACTGTAGCTGTATAGTAGATTCTGAAGTCAGGTAGTGTGGGTCCTCCAACTTTATTCTTCTTCTTCAGTAGTGCTTTACTTATTCGGGGCTTCTTCCCTTTCCATATAAAGTTAATGATTAGTTTTTCCATCCCTTTAAGAATGTTGTTGGTATTTGAATCAGGATTGTGTTGTATTTGTAAATTGCTTTTGGGTAGAATTGTCATTTTCACAGTGTTGAGTCTACCTCTCCATGAGCATGGTATGTTTTTCCATTTATGTAGATCCCTTTGGGTTTCTTGCAGTAGTGTTTTGTACTTTTCTTTGTATAGGTCTTTTACATCCCTTTTTAGATTTATTCCTAAGTATTTTATCTTTTTAGGGGCTATTATAAATTGCATTGTTTTCCTGATTTCCTTTTCATTGTTCTCCTTATTGGTGTATAGGAATCCAACTGATTTTTGAACGTTTATCTTTTATCCTGCTACTCTGCTGAATCTTTCTATTAGTTCCAGTAGATTTCTTGTGGAGTTTTTAGGGTTTTCTGTGTATAGTATCATATCATCTGCAAACAGGTACAGTTCAACTTCTTCATTACCAATTTGGATGCCCTTGATTTCTTTCTCTTGCCTTATTGCTCTAGCTAGAACTTCCAGCACAATGTTAAATAGGAGTGGTAATAAAGGGCATCCTTGTCTTGTTCCCGTTTTCAGGAGGAATGTTTCCAGCCTCTCTCCATTAAGAATGATGTTGACCATTGGTGTTGCATAGATGCCCTTTATTATGTTGAGAAATTTCCCTTCTATACCTATTTTATTGAGAGTTTTTATCAGGAATTGGTGTTGGACTTTGTCAAATGCCTTTTCTGCATCAGTTGAGATGATCATGTGATTCTTTTCTTTCCTTTGATGTATGTGATGGATTACGTTGTTTGATTTTCTAATGTTGAACCATCCTTGCATACCTGGTATGAATCCTACTTGGTTGTGGTGTATTATTTTTTTGATATGATGCTGAATTCTATTGGCTAGAATTTTGTTAAGAATTTTTGCATCTATATTCATGAGAGATATTGGTCTGTAATTTTCTTTTTTTTGTGACATCTTTTCCTGGTTTTGGTATCAGCATTATGCTGGCTTTATAGAATGAATTTGGAAGTGTTGCTTCCTTTTCTATGCTCTGAAATAGCTTGAGTAGTACTGGTACAAGCTCTTGTGTAAATGTTTTGTAGAATTCTCCAGTGAAGCCATCTGGGCCAGGGCTTTTTTTGGTTGGGAGTTTTTTTTATTACATTTTCAATGTCTTCTCTTGTTATGGGTCTCTTCAGATTTTCCACATCACTTTGTTGCAGTTTGGGTAGGTAGTGTGTTTCTAGAAATTATCCATTTCCTCTAGGTTTTCAAATTTGTTGGAGTATAGTTTTTCATAATATTCTTTTATAATCCTTTTTATTTCAGTTGGGTCTGTTGTAATGTCCCCCATTTCATTTCTTATTTGGGTTATTTCTGTCCTCTCCTTTTTTTCTTTTGTCAGTCTGGCCAGTGGTTTGTCGATTTTGTTGATTCTTTCAAAGAACCAACTTTTGGTTTTCTTGATTCTTTCTATTGTTTTTCTGTTCTCTATTTCATTTATCTTTACTATTTCCTTTCTTCTGGTGGCTGTGTGCTTTTTTTGCTGTTCTCTTTCTATTTATTTGAGGTCTGTAGTTAATGTTTTGATTTTGTCCCTTTCTTCTTTTTTGATTTGTGCATCTATTGCTATAAATTGTCCTCTGAGGACTGCCTTTGTTGTGTCCAAAGATTTTGGTATGATGTGTTTTCATTCTCATTTGATTCTAGGAATTTTTTGATTCCATCTCTGATTTCTTCTATTACCCACTGATGTGTAAGCAGGGTATTATTCAGTTTCCATGTAATTGTTTTTTTTTTCCTTGCTCTTTCTGTTGTTAATTTCTACCTTGATGGCGTTGTGGTCAGGGAAGATACTTCGAATTATCTCAGTGTTTTGGATCTTGTTGAGGATTGCTCTGTGGCCTAAGATGTGGTCTATTCTGGAGAACGTTCCATGTGCATGGGAAAAGAATGTGTACTTTGCAGCGGTTGGATGGAGTGTTCTATATATGTCTATGAGGTCAAGTTGGCTGATTGTGCCCTTTAGGTCTTCTGTATCTTTGCTGAGTTTCTTCTTTGTTGTTCTGTCCTTTACTGAGAGTGGTGTGTTGAAGTCTCCTACTGATATTTGGAACTGTCAATTTCTCTTTTCAGTGTTGTTAGAGTTTGTTTTTTGTATTTTGGAGCCCTGTCACTGGGTGTGTAGATGTTTATTATGGTTATGTCTTCATGATGGATTGTCCCCTTAATCATTATATAGTGTCCTTCTTTGTCTTTTATGGTGGATTTTGTTTTAAAACCTATTTTATCTGAGATTAGAATTGCCACTCCTGCTCTTTTTTGATAGTTGTAAGCTTGATATATTTTTTTCCAACCTTTGACTTTTAATAAATTCACATCTTTGTTTCTAAGGTGTGTCTGTTGTAGACAGCTGATGGATCCTGTTTTCTTATCCATTCTGTCACTGTCCATGTCTTTATGGGTGCATTGAGTCCATTTATATTCATTGTAACTATTGATAAATGTGAGTTTGTTGCTGTCATTTTGTGGTGATTTTTTTTGTGGTGCTGACGTTTTCTTTGTTCTTACTCTCCTGTGCTGAGTTACTTTTGTTTGTGGATTTTTTTTTTCATTTGTTTTGTTTTTGCTGAGACTTTATGTTTTTCCTCTTTATTTTTATAAGTATGTTTGTTAACTTTCTTTGTGGTTACCATGAATTTTACCCTTATCTTTCTAAGTTTGAAGCAGTCTACCATTACTTGGTATCACCTTGCCTTCCTCTCCATTAGAAGGTTCTATACCTATGCCGTTTATTCCCTCTTTTATTGTTTTGATGTTGTTGTCATTTACTGATTAACTGCTCTGATTCCCTGTTGTATTTCTTTTGGTTTTGGATAGTCCTTGAGAGTTCATTTCCTAGATTGTTATCTGGCTGGTATGATCCTGTGTCCTAGATTCTGCCTGTGAGCTGAAGTTGTTTGTTCTCAGATCGAAGGACTCCCTTTACTAATTCTTGTATTTGGTTTGGTTTTTACATATTCCCTTAATTTCTGTTTATGTGGAAATGACCTAATTTCACCATCATATTTGAATGAGAGTTTTGCAGGATATATTATTCTTGGCTGTCAGTTGTTTTCTTTCAAGATTTTATATATGTCATCCCATTGTCTTCTTGCCTGCGTGGTTTCTGCTGAATAATCTGAGCTTAGTTTTATTGTTTCTCCTCTGTATGTGACTTCTTGTTTTTCACAAGCCACTCTCAGGATTCTTTGTTTGTCTTTGGTTTTGGTGAGTGTGATTATGATATGCCTTGGTGATTTTCTTTTGTGGTCTATCCTGTATGGTGTTCGTTGAGCTTCTTGGATGGCCAGCTTTTCATCTTTCATGATATTGGGCAAGTTTTCTGTCAGCAGTTCTTCAGTGATCCTCTCTGTGTTTTCCATTTTCTTCCCCTGTTCTGGAACTCCAATCACGCACAAACTTTTGCTTTTGATTGTATCCCACATAACTCTCAGGGTCTGTTCATTTTTCTTTGTTCTTTTTTCTGAGTTTTCCTCAAACAGAGTTGTATCCAAGTGTTTGTCTTCAATTCCACTGATTCTGTCTTCCACCGTTTCAGATCTGCTTCTCAGGCCTTCTATGACACCGTCCATTTCTGAAAACTTGTTGTTTATTTTTTCGATTTCTAATTGTTGTTTTCTTGTGTAATTTCTAGTTGTGAATTTATTTTTGTATTTGGTTCTTGCATTATTTTCCTGAATTCTTCCAATTTTTTGTCTGTATTTTCCATGAATTTGTGTATTTTTTCCTCATTTTTGTCTGCTTTTTGCTTCAGCTCTTGGAGAATTCTGAGTATTAGTGATTTGAATTCCGTACCAGGTAGTTCTAGTGCCTTTTCTTCCACTGGAAAGTCATCTGGTGTTTTATTTTGGATGCCTACTGGAACCATCCTGTCCTGTTTATGTAAATGTTTTGATATTGTCTGCTGTCTTTGGGGCATTCGGTAGTTATTTTTCTCATTTATTGATGGTAGATTTGTTTGTTTCATCCCTTTTTTAAAAAATTTGGCTATGTTTGAGCAGGCGGGCTGTTTGTTCTTTGTTGTTTGCTCATCTGTGGGCACAATCCTTTTTGCTTCCTTCTCCAACTGGCAGGGTCACTCACTCAGATATGGTACAGCAGGGCAGGTCTAGCTGAAGAGGATTTACTGGAATGGGTTGTTTGTGGCACTTACTACAGCCACCAGAGCTGGTCGGTAATCTGTGCAGGGCAGGTTCCAGTAGGCCATGCCTGTGTTGCTTGGTGGTGTGATGTTAAGTGCACGGTGCAGGTAGGCAGGATGTAGCAGGGAGATTGTTATGTGTGGAGCTAAGATGGATATGGGAGAGAGGAGAGAGGAACAGGAGCCAAAAACATACAGAGAAACAAAAAAGAATGCTAGGGTGTCTTGCCATTGGAGTGGAGAGATGAGAGACTATGAAATGGAGAAAAACAAAAAGGGAAAGAGGAAGAAAAGAGTGAATAAATAAAAATCAGAAGGGAAAAGAACAGCAGTGTTCTCGGGGATCTCACCAGTGTGGCTATGAGGTCTGGGGAAGTTGTTCTCAGGTGTTGCAGTACAGCCCCTGGCTAGAAGGTGTAGAGGTATATGATGCCAGGTATTCAGGGAACAGAAAGAGAAGGAAGATATAGAGAGACAAGAAACTGCGTAATGAAGAAGGACAAAAAGGGAAAAAGAGGGAAAAGAAAATTAAAAAACAAATTAAACAAATTAAAAAAAAAAAAAAAGAAAGAACAAGAAAAGCCCCCCCAAAATAGAAAACAACAACAACAACAACAAAAAAAAAAAAATGAAAAAAGACATGCCCTCAGGGATCTCTCTGCCCTTCTGTGCAAGCTGAGGGGGTAGGTTCCAAGCCACGCAGCACCGCCTGGCCAGAACAGGCTCCCAACTGAAGAAAAGGAAAAGAAAACAAACAAACAATTCAAAAGAAACAAACGAACAAAAGCCCCCAGGATCCCACCAGCGCGGCAGCCCAGACCGGGAAGCAGTCCACACTCGAACAGAGCTCCGCAGCCCCTCAGGAAGAAGCAAAGATGGAACACGGAGCCAGGTATTTGAGTGAAAGGAGGGGGAGGTGGTGAGAGGTAAGGAAGAAATCAAAAGAAGTGGAAAAAAAGCAATACCAGCAGCCAACAAATGGCACTCAGAGAGCCAGCTAGTGCTGGCTGGTGGAATCCAAGGAACTGGTGCTTCCCGGACAAGACACTGTGTCCGCAGGAAGCAGAGGAGGCTGAGTGTGAGTGAAGAAGGGTAGGGTGTGGGAAAGCATATATCACAAATTACCAGAGCTCTGCAGCCCCTCAGGATGAAGCAAAGATGGCGCACAGAGCCAGGTATTTGAGCGAAAGGAGGGGGAGGTGGTGAGATGTAAGGAAGAAATCAAAATAAATGGAAAATAGCAACACTAGCAGCCAGCAAATGGCACTCAGAGAGCCAGCCCGTTTGGATGGGTGGAATCCAAGCAGCCAGTGCTTCCCGGACAAGAGAATGTGGCCGCGGGAAGCAGAGGAGGCTGAGTGCGGTTGAAGAAGGGTGGTGGGTGGGAAAGCATATATCGCAAATTACAGGTTGTTTTGTCTCCCGCTGGAAGCTCTGTGGAGCTGATTTCTCGTACCCCCTGTTTGCTGGTCTCTGATGTGAGTCCAAGATGGTGGATCCGTGCTGCGTTAGCTGATAGGTGACCTCTGCATGAATCTCTTCTTGCTGTCTGTTCTCTGTCAGTTTTCTCACTCCATTTGGTGCTTGGCTGAGTTGTTTCTCTCTTCATTTGATGTTTTAGGGTTTCAGGATTGTTGTTTTCTCTGTTCAGCTTAGCTTTTCGGATCTTTGCTGTGGAGGGACAGTGTGGTGCTTCTGCCTAGAGCGCCATTTTGCCGGAAGTCCAGTAATTCTTGCTTAACAACCCTCCCAGCCATTTTACCAACTTATGTTATGAACATATTGTTTCCTTACTTCCCACCCACTGGGATTTATTGATTTTTCCATCTTTTTCAATCTGATAACTGAAACATAAGTAATTTTTTCTTTATAATATACACAGTTTTGTTGCATTTGTAAGTTGTTTATTTTGTTAACATTTTAGTTGTTAAGGAAAAAGTGGTAGGAAGGTATTTTTATAAACCATTGAAAGATATTTTCTGGAATAGCAGTTATTTGGAGGTAAGTTACTTTTAAAAATGTCTCTGTTTCAGCACAATTCCCTAGTTTATAACATTTTTCAGTGAAATAAAAGATTAATATTTTTATACAGTTATAAAATATATATTTAAGACATGATGTTTATGATCAGTTAACTTTAAATTGCTTTAAACTAGTGACAATGTTATCTCTTGTTGTGTTTGGTGAACTAGATTACCACTAGAGAGTACTGCATAGTCACTAGAAACCTGCTTTAGAGTATAACCTTATACTACACTGTGTTAGTTCTATTCGATTCTTTTTAATTTCCCCTCAGTGAGAATACCTAATGAGTTCCATGTTTTTTCATATTAAGAAATTTTTCAATAACGATCATTTTATGAAGGTTAAAAAAAAATTATTGAAATGTCTCTCCCTAAGTTCCTGTGCGTCTCTTTTTTTATCTCTGTTGCTCATATACTGCTTTTTTACCTCTTTGTTTTGTTTCCATTGGGAGGAGTATACTGAGGGCTGTTGAACCTTTCTAATCTTCTGGCAGTATTATCATATAGCGTAATTAAAAAGGAAAAGAAAAAGCTCAATTATTATCTCCACCCCTGCCAAAAAAGAAACTATACCAAGGAGCAATAAAAGCTATTGTATAATTATAACAAAAAAAGAGAACTTGAACGAAAGCAGCAAAAACATATTTTTCTTTTTGTCAAAATTGCTACAATATCAGATTAAATGATGCTAATATTTGATGCTGCCCCTTTAAGACCTTTGGCTTAAGAAATCTATTAAGGAAAAGATAACTGGAACAGATAAACCAAGATATCTCAGTGATTTAATATAATAAATGTTTATTTATCACTCATATAAAGCACAGTGGGCAGAAGGGAGCCTGTGGAAGGGGCAGGGTGGTATGAAGGTCATTGCTTCATAGTTGTTGAAAGAATTCAGGCTGATGGAAATCTTGCTATCCTCCAGGATTACAGAACTTTTAGCTGATTTTCTAGTGGACACCAGAGGGTGAATGTAAGTTTTCAGCTATATTAAGTTAATAACCAAAAAACCAAACCCATTGCCGTCGAGTCAGTTCCAACTAACAGCGACCCTGCAGGACAGAGTAGAACTGCCCCATAGGGTTTCCAAGGAGCAGCTGGTGGATTCAAACCCCTGACCTCTTGGTTAGCAGCCAAGCTCTTAACCACTACGGCTCCAGGGCTCCAGATTAATAAGCATTTTTTTCTCCTTCTCTTCCCCTCCCCTCTCATCTCCTTTTCTTTCCTTCCTTCATTCCTTCCTCCCTCCCTCCCTCGTTCGTTTTGCTTTTTAATGAAGCAAATATAATAAGCTGTTTTTTTGTTTTTATGTACATTTTTTAAAAAGAACTGCATCTTGTATGCAATGTAATTGTAAAAACGACATGGGGGCGGTGTCTGACCTCCTCTAACTCCATAAGGGGGACGGAGAATCAAGATCAACAGCCCAAGGCTGAAGGCTGATTCCTGTAGGTGAAGGTCATACATGCCCCCTCTGTCTGCCATATTCACCATTTCAGACACCAGCCATCCCTCCCACGGCACTCTGTACTTCTCTGCTGGGTTCAATAATTCATTGCAATGGCCACACTGAACTCACAGACCATACGCATGATTATGGGGTTTATTAGGGAAGTAACAGGTTACAATTCAGGCTCAAGAACACTCAAGGATACAGTTCTTCCATCAGGACATCCTCTTCCCAGCCGTGCTTGCTGGCCCTACGCCTCTGCCCAAAGGCACTCAGCTTTCTCTCTTGCGGGCTGGGAAGCCCTCCGTGCCATCTCCTGCTGTGGGGTCTCTGCTGCCAGGTCTCTGCTGCTGCTTCTTGCTGCCTTTAGTGTTACAGTTCTCTCTCTCTCTCTGTCTCCTGCTTCCAGAAGCTTCTCAGCGTGGGGATCCCGGGTCCAAGGGACTCGCTGGCTTTTCTTCCTTGTTGGTGGTGGTATATTTTCTCTCTCCTGCCTGTGGGGTGGCTTACCTCAAGCCCAGCGGGATGGCAAAACTAAACAATCCCCTTGCTGGGCCACAATTACCCTGTCACATAGTCCTGCCCAATCACTTGGGTGGAAGTTATAAGACCATGGCTAGAAAGGCCACACAGAAGTGATCCATCACACCACAGCAATTTATTACAAACCAAGGACTTTTATAAAGAATTACCTTGTTACAGAAGTAGCCCTGGTGGCACAGTTGTTAAGTGCTCAGCTGCTAACCAAAAGGTTGGCAGTTTGAACCCACCAGCCACTCCATAGGAGAAAGATGTGGCAGTCTGTTTTTGTAAAGATTACAGCCTTGGAAGCCATGTGGGGCAGTTCTATCCTGTCCTGGAGGGTTGCTATGAGTTGGGATTGACTCTACGGCAATGGGTTTGGTTTTGGGGTTTTACCTTGATATAAGGATAAATGATTACTTACTTTCTAAATGACCTTCCTTGGGCAAATTCTTTAATCTGTTATGGGATTCAATTTCACCATCTTAAAAAAAAAAAAAATTTTGGCCCCAGTAAGGCATTCAATATTATAAAAAAATTTTAAGCTATTAAAATCAATTAACCAATTCCATTCGTTTAGCCAAAGTTTATTGACAACTATATGCCAGCTACTGAGGTATACCCTATTTTTATGCAAATAATGCACACCTTCTATGTTTGCCAGCCACGCCCTCCCACCATGAGGTATTTTAGTAAGCACTGCTTTATTAAAACACCTCGAGGAGGGAGGGTGTGGTTGGCAAACAAACATAGAAAGTGCACATTATTTGTGCAATACTACAGTATTTGGTTGGATTATTTTTAGTGCTGGATCAAATATAGTATGGTAGTCTTTACTTTGATATTTTTATTTAAAATTCAGCTTCTACATGTTAAGTATTTTCTTAAATTGTCTATCAGTTTTATCATCCAATTTGTTAACATTCTCACCATTTTTCTTTATTTTTAGTGCTACCAAAAAACCCAAAACTCAACCCATTGCCGTATAGTTGATTCTGACTCATAGCAACCCTGTAGGACGAGTAAAATTGCCCCAAAGGGTTTCCAAGGCTGTAATCTTTACGAAAGCAGACTGCCACATCTTTCTCCCATGGAGCAGCTGGGGGGTTCGAACCACTGACCTTTTGATTATCAAGAAAGCCCTTAACCACTGTACCACCAGGGCTTCTTTTTAAGTGCTAACCTAGTAGGAATCAGCATAGAAAGCATTTGCTATAAACTCCTGAATTATATCTTATCTTCTCAAAGAAGGTGAAATTTTATGAAAAACACATTTTTATACTGGCCTTCTGCATCAGTGTCAAAGTTATGCTTTTCACTTAAATCATAAAATTTATATTAGGGAGAATTTAAGCTCCTGATGGAGAAGTTCAACTACTCACTAGTCTTTGCCATCTCAAGCTGAATCTTTATCATGTAACTTTTTGGGGGGTGAAATATTGTGAACTGCCAGATCATCAAATAAAAATATATTTTGGTATTTAAATTGTATTTAATTGTTAAATACAAATGAATTTTGGTATAAGTACTGTTAGAGACTACTATAGATATTCTAAAAGAAACAGTGGACAAGATTTTGTGTCTGACTGATAAACAGCTGAATGTACTTTTTACATTTTAATTGAAAAAATAACGGTGAAAAAAGAAGTTGGAGAAAGGAGAGAACTTGCAACTTACTACTTTTGTAACTTGGACAATTTTCTTAAACTCCTCATGACTCAGCTTTGTTATCTGTTAAATGAGTATATAACTCTATAAACAATATATCATGTGCGAATGTAATAATTAAGGACATAATACATGTTAAACACTTAGCATAGTTCTTGGTATATATTCAATAGATGTTAATTGTTTTATGATTATGAATATTATTAAAGAAGTCAGTTTGGACATGGCAACTTTGAGGTGATATTTGTATCTCTTATGTTACAATTCCAAAGGTTTGATGGTAGGACTGAAATTCAAATAAATGATCCTCAGACTATATCTGAAGTATCAATTCTCAGTGACATATTTTAACAGTTACATTATTAACTGAGTATAATAATAGAATGGTAACCATTATGGTAATATTTCAGACTACAACAGGACTTCTTAATCTCTCTACTTTTGACATTTTGGGCTGGAAAATTATTTTTTTTTGTGCAGGGTGACCTGTGTGTGGTAGGATGTTTTAACAGCATTTCACTGGATACCCACGGGGTTTTGACAACCAAAAATGTCTCCAGACACTGCCAATGTCATCTGTGGGGCAAAAACACTCCTGATTGAGACCCACTGAACTTGAAGGAATCAACTAGTCTTCTTTAAATATATAAAGACGTTCTAGTATATATAAGCAGGAGTAGACTGATTCAGTGTAACCCACTGAATTGATAAAAGTTAGAGAGACACATTAATAAAAGGACATTTTCATAGTTTCAGCTTGCTAAAAAGAGGATGCACTGGCTTGTGAGTCAGTAACTTTTCAGCTGCTATGAGTATTTAACTAGGGGCTGGATCGCTATCAGAGTTGTGCTGGGAATTTCTTTCCTGAGATGGAGTTTGAACTAACTAATCTCTTAGTCACCTTTTAATGATTGGATTGCTCTCATTTTGGCAGGTCGAAACTTACAGATTTGGAAATCATTCCAATTGAGCTCAGAATTGAAGGCCATGAAAATAATTGGGCAGTCTCTTTGTGAGAGAAGAGCATAGTGCTGTGAACTGAGTTTTAAGGACTGTGCATAATTTAAAAGAGGGAAACTAGAATGTAACCTGCCTTTATTTACCGTGTAGCGGATCACTGTAATATACAGCAAGGAAGATCAATAAATTCTTTTTCTACTTGTATACTTTGATTTGAGAGAGGATTTTAAACTTTGCAAATTTATCTTTTTATGCTTGAATGATTTACTGAGACAAGGTGATAACTTCTATATATTTTCTAATCATCCACTTATTCTTTTATTATTTCAATACATATTTCAAATATTTTTTGAGCCAAAACTACTTGTGTTTTATTTTCCAGTTGTTTTTTATCCCTATTACTGGTGGCTGCTGTAGTATGGAAGATCAAACAAACTTGTTGGGCTTCTCGACGGAGAGAGGTATCGGTAATATTATTTAATCTTTTTTGTTTAAAAGATCGAGCAAACATAGGGATGTCTATTACTTAATCAAGAAGTGCCTTTCAAAAACTTATTTTCAAATCAATTTTATTCATCAGGATTGAACAAAGCAATCCACTATTTCTTTAAGCTTTAGAACAAACTTTACCGCTGTCATTTTAAGTCAGTATCTATAGGAGTGTTGGTTAATTGCAGTTTTTTTTAATAATATGAGAATTTTTGATAAATACAAATATTAATTGTGGATCAAATAATTCGTAACCTCTTTCTCACTTGGGTATTTAGTTATGCTAAAAATGTAATTTATTTTTAAAGTATTTTGCTGCAATTTTAAAGAAAATTTTGACTGATATTTATTTGTGCTTTTAGAAAAAGTGTGTTGTCTCCTAGAAAGTCATTAAAACATTCACTTTTTTGGTATTTAAATATTTTTTATTTCTTTATTATCTGAAAATTCAAGTATGTTTGAAGAACACCTTAATTTGATACATTTCTGTATCAGAATTAATCATAAATGTTTCTTGAAATTCTAAAATCCATACAGCAGTATCCACAAAACATCACTTGATGATATACATATATTAAGTGAATGTATTTTGTAAACTTTGTATGTTATTTAACTGAAAGGAACAAAGAAATATAATAATTGAGGAGCATAAGTATGCAGTGTATTTATTATTATGTATCTCATATAATGAAAAAAATAAGTTTTGGTTGTTAAACTTACTGGTATTCTATTTGCTGCTACATTTTATGGTATATTTTTATATAAACATAAAACAGTGATGTAATTGCTTGCCTTTCTTTAATTCTCATATAAAAAGATTATTTTTTAAGATATTTTAAAACAATCTAGTTTAAAGGTGTACAATCAGTGACTGACATGAATTCTCAGTTCTTCTCCCATTTATTTTCTAACACCCATAAAAGCTTAGTGCCTACCTAATATTTGTGAGCTTGAGTTTATCCCTGAATAAATCATTCTGCTTATTCCTGTCTCTCCGGCCAGTGCAACATCGATGAGAATTTACCTCGTTTGGCCCTATGATGAAAAGTAGTCTAAACTTAAAAGGAGCTTATTAAATATAAATACATAATGTTTGGCAAGGAGTAGAATTCTGTATAAACAGTCTTCTAGGCATTTTAGACCATCTATTACGGCAAAATTATCAATTCAGGAGAGACAGAAACAATTGGTAACCAGGTAGTGTTATGGCCTTACAAAATGGAATAGAACAAGTGACACTTTATGTCTCTAACCAATAGAAAAAAATTCAGGATCAATCAGGGAGCTCAATTCCCACTGGATTTATATTAGCAGAGTTTAAATATCTGATTTATAAAGATTATAAAATACAACTCTGTAGATATAGTATTGTCGAAAGATCAGTGAACAATTATGCCATTAATTGGCATTTACTAAGGGTAAGTGGTCTGGTAGAATGTCCTTACCTCTAAAAAGAAAGGGTTTTTACTGTATAACTAATTCCCAAATTGGGGTCCCTAGAGCCCTAGGAATGTCTACATACAGTAACTAGAATTTATTAACAGTATTTAATATTTTAAAAAACTAATGCAAACAGTTAATTTACCTCTAAACCTTCCATACTTCTCAAAATGAAAAATTGTTTTTGGTTAATATTATACCATCTAGTGTAATAATGCTGTTTATTGCATATTAATCAGAAACTCTGGCAAGCTGATGTTACTTCAGTATACTTTGTATACTTTGTAAATATACAAAGATGAATTTATCTGTAATAATGCAATTTAATGGAAGTCAAAGTCTTTCAAAATATGTGGGGTTCATGGAGAGGATGAGGGAGAAATAGTAAGGGGAAACTAGATGAGGGACCACTGTGCCAGTTCTAATCTGTGCTTCTAAATATGACTATACTCCCTTGATATTCTCTCAATATAATGCTCTTCTTTCCAAAACCCATTTAGGTACTGATTCTTCCCGTTCAAAAACATAATAGTGTTTGCATTTAATTTTCTTCCTCTACTGAAATAAAAAATCATTTCTATCTTATTGAGAAGTAATGTCATGTTACAATATCATATGTTAAAAATATTTTGAGAAATTATCTCAAATTTAATTTTATTAAAAATTTTTAAATGCTAGAGCCTAAATGTTTTAGAAATCATTTGTGTATTGATGTTCAAATTAAAGACCATATTGTCTTTGATGGCCACTGTTGTTGTTACGTCGTTAGGCACCGTCGAGTTGGTTCCCACTCACATTGACCCTATGTACAGTAGAATGAAACATTGCCTGGTCTTGAGCCATCCTCACAATCATTGCTATGTTTGAGCCCACTGTTGCAGCCACTGTACCCATCTATCTTATTGGGGATCTTCCTTTTCCACTGACCCTCTACTTTACAGCAGCTAACAACAACAACTACTACATTATCAAGCATGATGTGTTTCTCCAGGGACTGGTCACTCCGAATAACATGTCCAATGTATGTGAGACGAGGTCTCACCATCCTCACTTCTAAGGAGCATTTTGGCTGTACTTCTTCCAAGACATATTTGTTCGCTCTTCTGGCAGTCCACGGTGTGTTCAGTATTCCTTACCAACACCATAACTCAAAGGCATCGATTCTTCTTCGGTCTTCCTTATTCATTGTCCAGCTTTCACATGCATATGCGGTGATTGAAAATACCACCGCTTGGGTCAGGCGCACCTTAGACCTCAAAGTGACGTCTTTGCTTTTTAATACTTCAAAGAGGTTTTTTTGCAGCAGGTTTGCCAAGTGCGATATGTTGTTGCTATCTTGACTGCTGCTTCCATGGGCGTTGATTGTGAATCCAAGTAAAATTAAATCCTTGACAACTTCAATACTTTCTCCGTTTATTATGATGTTGCTTAACTGGTCCAGTTGTGAGAATTTTTGTTTTCTTTATGTTGGGGTGTAATCTATACTGAAGGCTGTAGTCTTTGATCTTCATCAGTAAGTGCTTCAAGTCCTTTTTGCTTTCAGCAAGCAAAATTGTGTCATCTGCATATCACAGGTTGTTAATGAGTCTTCCTCCCATCTTGATGTTGTATTCTTCTTCACATAGTCCAGCTTCTTGGATTATTTGCTCAGCACACAGATTGAATACGTATGGTGAAAGGATACAATCCTGACACACACCTTTCCTGATTTTAAACCATGCAGTATCCCCTTGTTCTGTTCAAATGACTGCCTCTTGGTCTATGTATAGGAGCGTCATGAGCACAATTAGGTGTTCAGGAATTCCCATTCTTAACAGTGTTATCTATAATTTGTTATAATCCTATAATTTTTTATAATCTACACAGTTGAATGCCTTTGGATGTCAATAAAACACAGGCAAACATCTTTCTGGTATTCTCTGCTATCAACCAAGATCCATCTGACATCAGCAATGATATACTTCATTCCACGTACTCTTCTTAATCCAACTAGAATTTCTGGCAGTTCCCTGTCCGTGTACTGTTGCTATTGTTTTTGAATTATCTTCGGCAAAATTTTACTTGCATGTGATATTAATGATATTGTTTGGTAATTTCCACATTCCTTTGGATCATCTTCGTTTGAAATGGGTACAAATATGGATCTCTTCCAGTTGGTTGGCTAAGTAGCTGTCTTCCAAATTTCTTGACATAGATGAGTGAGCATTTCTAGCATTGCATCGGTTTGTTGAAACATCTCAGTTGGTATTCCATCAATTCCTGGAGGCTTTTTTTCCTCCAATGTCTTCAGTGCACCTTGGACTTCTTCCTTCAATACGATCTGTTCTTGATCATATGCTACCTCCTGAAATGGTTGAACGTCGATCAGTTCATTTTGATACAGTGACGGTGTATTCCTCCTATCTTCTTTTGATGCTTCATGTGTCTTTCAATGTTTTGCCCGTAGAATACCCCAAGATTGCAACTCGAGGCTGGAATTTTTATTCATTTCTTTCAGCTTGAGAAATGCCGAGCATGTTCTTCCCTTTTGGTTTTCTGTCTCATGTCTTTGCACATTTCATTATAATACTTTACTTTGCCTTCTAGAGCTGCCCTTTGAAATCTTCTGTTCAGCTCTTTTACTTTATCATTTCTTCCATTTGCTTTAGCTGCTCTATGTTCAAGAGCAAGTTTCAGAGTCTCTTCTGACATACATTTTGGTCTTTTTTTTTCCTGTCTTTTTAGTGACCTTTTGCTTTCTTCATGTATGATGTTCTTGATGTCATCCCACAACTCATCTGGTCTTCGGTCATTAGTGTTCAATGCATTCAATCTATTCTTGAGAAGGTTTGTAAATTCAGGTGGGATATACTCAAGGTCGTTCTTTGGCTCTTGTGGGCTTGTTTTAATTTTCTTCAGCTTCAACTTGAACTTGCATATGAGTAATTGATGGTCTGTTCTGCAGTCAGCCACTGGCCTTGTTCTGACTGAGGATATTGAGCGTCTGCATCATCTCTTTCCACAGATGTATTTGGTTTGATCCTATGTATTTCATCTGGCGAAGTCCATGTGTGAGTTGCCGTTTATGTTGTTGAAAAAGATATTTCCAATGAATAGGTCGTTGGTCTTGCAAAATTCTATTGTGTGATCGCCAGCATCATTTCTATTACCAAAGCTGTCTATTCCAACTACTGGATCTTCTTCTTTGTTTCCAACTTTTGCATTACAATCACCAGTAATTGTCAGTGCTTACTGATTGCATGTTTGATCAATTTCAGACTGCAGAAGTTAGGGTAAAAGTCTTTAATTTTGCCATCTTTGGCGTTAGTGCTTGGTGCATAAATTTGAATAATAGTCATATTAACTGGTCTTCCTTGTAGGTGTATGGATATTATCCTATCACTGACAGCACTGTACTTCAGGATATATCTTTTTTTTTTTTTTTTTAATATATATTTTATTGTAATTCAGGTGAAAGCTTACAGAGCAAATAGTTTCTCATGAAATAGTAGTACACATGTTGTTTTTTTTGACATTGGTTAACAACCCCACAACGTATTAAGCCTCTAAATTCTCAACCTTTTTTTTTGATGAAAATTACAGATGGCCAAAGATACACCGTTTCAAAATTTTCTACATTCACAGTTCAGTGACATTGACTACGCTCTTCCAACTGTGCTGTTATTCTCACTTAAGATGAAGGCTTACAGAACAAAATAGTTTTTCATTTAACAGTTACTACACATGTTGCCCTATGACAATGGTTAACAATCTCACAGCACATCAAGAATATCCTTACTCCACCTTGTGTTCCCTATCACCAGGGGGCTTCCTTGTCACCTTCTGTCTTCTGGACCTTGTCAGTGGACTATTATACCTCTTTAGTCTCATTTGTTTATTTATTTATTTATTTATTTTTATTTTATTTAAACACCATTTCAAAACTTTTTACTTACACATTTAAGTGATATTGACTATGCTCTTCCAATTGTGCTGCCATTCTCGCCCAAGATGAAGGCTTACAGGACAAAACAGCCTCCCATTTAATAGTTACTACAAATGTTGCCCTATAGCAGTGGTCAACAATCTCACAATACATCGACAGTGTCTTATTCAATTTGTGTTCCTTATCATCAGTTTCCTACTCTCCCTCTGCCTTCTGGCCCTTGTCACCGGACTCCTGTACATCGTTAGTCCCATTTAGTTTTACTGGGGTGTCCATTCCCAGGCTTAACATCGAACCTTGAAGGTAACTTCCCCTCTGAGCTGAAAGGGTGTCTGGGGGCCACACTCTCGAGGTTTCTCTAGTATTCTTTAGGCCAGTATATCTGGTCTTCTTTTTTTTTTTTTTTTTTTTGGGGAGTTAAAATTATGCTCTACATCCTACTCCAGCTCTGCCCAGAACCCTCTGTTGTGATCCTGGTCAGAGGAGTCATTGGTGGTAGCCGGGCACCATCCAGCTGTACTGGGCTCAGTCCCGTGGAGGCCTTGGTAGCTGTGGACCATTAGTCCTTTGGACTAATCTTTTCCTTGTATCCTGTTCTGTTCGTTCTCCCTTGTTCCCGAAGGGATGAGATCAGTGGAGTATCTTAGATGGCCGCTCATAGGCTTTTAAGACCCCAGACACTACTCACCAAGGTAGAATGTAGAGCATTATCTTTATAAGTAGTGTCATGCCAATTGAGCTAGATGTTCCCCGAGATCATGGTCCCCAGAGCCCTCCGTCCAACAACTCAGTCCCTCGGGGGGTTTGGATGTGTCTATAGGGCCTCCATGACCTTTCCTTGTGCAGGTTGTGTTAGTTTCCCCTGTACTATGTACTATCTCATCTCTCACCCAAGTTACCACTTACCTATTACCTATTTAGTATCCCCCCCCCCTCCCATCCCTGGTAACCAACAAGGATTGTTACATTTTGCATGTGAATTTTTTCATGGGTTTTTACAATAGAGGTCTCATACAATATTTGTCCTTTTGTGATTGACTTATTTCACTCAGCATGATGTCCTCCAGTTTCATCCATGTTATGAGATGGTTCACCGATTCATTGTTCTTTCTCGTTGCATAGTACTCCATTGTGTGTATGTACCATAGTTTGTGTATCCATTCGTCTGTTGATGGACATCGAGGTTGTTTCCATCGTTTTGCTATTGTGAATAATGCTGCCATGAACATAGGTGTGCATATGTCTATTTGAGTGATGACTCTTATTTCTCTAGGATATATTCCTAGGAGTGGGATTGCTGGATCGAATGGTACGTCTATTTCTAGCTTTCTGAGGAAACGCCATATCATTTTCCAAAATGGCTGTATCATTTTGCATTCCCACCAGCAGTGTATAAGAGTTCCCGTCTCCCCGCAGCCCCTCCAACATTTGTTATTTCCAGCGTTTTTGATTCGTGCCAGTAATGCCGGGGTGAGATGGTATCTCATTGTGGTTTTAATTTGCATTTCTCTAATGGCTAGTGATCGCGAGCATTTCCTCATGTGTCTGTTGGCCATTTGAATGTCTTCCTTGGTGAAGTGTCTGTTCATTTCCTTTGCCCATTTTTTGATAGGATTGGTTGTCTTTTTGTTGTAGAGGTGTTGGATTTTCTTGTAGATTATGGAGATTAGACCTTTGTCTGACTTGTACTGTCCAAAAATTTTTTCCCAGTCTGTAGGTTCTCTTTTAACTCTTTTGGTGAAATCTTTTGAAGAGCATAGATGTTTGATTTTTAGAAGATCCCAATTATCTAGTTTATCTGTTGGGTTTTTTGTGTTGATGTTTATGGTTTGTATCCTGTTAATGCCATGTATTAAGGTCTGAAGTGTTGGTCCTATTTTTTCTTCTATGAATTTTATAGTTTGAGGCTTTATATTCAGGTCTTTGATCCATTTTGAAGTAGTTTTTGTATATGGTGTGAGGTATGGGTCCTGTTTCATTTTTCTACAAATGGATATCCAGTTTTGCCAGCACCATTTGTTAAAAAGACTGTCTTTTCCCCATTTGATGTATTTTGGGCCCTTGTCAAAAATCAGGTGACCGTAGGTGGATGGATTTACATCTGAGTTCTCAATTCTGTTCCATTGGTCAATGTCTCTGTTGTTGTACCAGTACCAGGCTGTTTTGAGTACTGTAGCTGTATAGTAGGTTCTCAAGTCAGGTAGTGTGAGTCCTCCAACTTTATTCTTCTTCTTCAGTAGTGCTTTACTTATTCGAGGTTTCTTCCCTTTCCATATAAAGTTAATAATTAGTTTTTCCATCTCTTTGAAGAATGTTGTTGGTATTTGTATCGGAATTGCATTGTATTTGTAGATTGCTTTAGGTAGAATTGCCATTTTCACAATGTTGAGTCTGCCTATCCATGAGCATGGTATGTTTTTCCATTTATGTAGATCCCTTTGGGTTTCATGCAGCAGTGTTTTGTAGTTTTCTTTGTATAGGTCTTTTATATTCCTGGTCAGATTTATTCCTAAGTATTTTATCTTTTTAGGGGCTATTGAAAATGGTATTGATTTCCTGATCTCCTTTTCATCGTTCTCTTTACCGGTGTATAGGAATCCAACTGATTTTTGAATGTTTATCTTGTATCCTGCTACTCTGCTGAATCTTTCTATTACTTCCAGTAAATTTCTCGTGGAGTCTTTAGGGTTTTCTATGTATAGTATCATATCGTCTGCAAACAGGGAGAGTTTAACTTCTTCATTACCAATTTGGATGCCCTTTATTTCTTTTTCTTGCCTTACTGCTCTAGCTAGAACTTCCAGCACAATGTTAAATAGGAGTGGTGATAAAGGGCATCCTTGTCTTGTTCCTGTTTTCAGGGGGAATGTTTTCAGCCTTTCTCCATTAAGAATGATGTTGGCTGTTGGTTTTGCATAGATGCCCTTTATTATGTTGAGAAATTTCCCTTCTATACCTATTTTATTGAGAGCTTTTATCAGGAATGGGTGTTGGACTTTGTCAAATGCCTTTTCTGCATCAATTGAGATAATCATGTGATTTTTTTCTTTCCTTTTATTTATGTGGTGGATTACGTTGATGGATTTTCTAATGTTAAACCATCCTTGCATACCTGGTATGAATCCTACTTGGTCGTGGTGTATTATTTTTTTGATATGATACTGAATTCTATTGGCTAAAATTTTGTTCAGAATTTTTGCATCTATATTCATGAGAGATATTGGTCTGTAATTTTCTTTTTTTGTGATGTCTTTGCCTGGTTTTGGTATCAGCGTTATGCTGGCTTCATAGAATGAATTTGGAAGTGTTGCTTCCTCTTCTATGCTCTGAAATAACTTGAGTAGAACTGGTACGAGCTCTTCTGTAAATGTTTTGTAGAATTCTCCAGTGAAGCCATCTGGGCCAGGGCTTTTTTTGGTTGGGAGTTTTTTTATTACCTTTTCAATCTCTTCTCTTGTTATGGGTCTGTTCAGATTTTCAATATCACTTTGTTGTAGTTTGGGTAGGCCGTATGTTTCTAGAAATTTATCCATTTCCTCTAGGTTTTCAAATTTGTTGGAATATAGTTTTTCATAATATTCTGTTATAATCCTTCTTATTTCAGTTGGGTCTGTTGTAATGTCCCCCATTTCATTTCTTATTTGGGTTATTTGTGCCCTCTGCTGTTTTTCTTTTGTCAGTCTGGCCAGTGGTTTGTCGATTTTGTTGATTCTTTCAAAGAACCAACTTTTGGTCTTCTTGATTCTTTCTATTGTTTTTCTGTTCTCTGTTTCATTGATTTCTGCTCTGATCTTTACTATTTCCTTTCTTCCGGTGGTTGTAGGCTTTTTTTGTTGTTCTCTTTCTATTTGTTTGAGTTCTGTAGTTAATGTTTTGATTTTGTCCCTTTCTTCTTTTTTGATATGTGCATCTATTGGTATAAATTGTCCTCTGAGGACTGCCTTTGCTGTGTCCCAAAGGTTTTGGTATGATGTGTTTTCATTTTCATTTGATTCTAGGAATTTTTTAATTCCATCTCTGATTTCTTCTATTACCCATTGATGTGTAAGCAGATTATTATTCAGTTTCCATGTGTTTGATTTTTTTTCCTTGCTCTTTCTAGTGTTAATTTCTACCTTGATGGCATTGTGGTCAGAGAAGATACTGTGAATTATCTCAGCATTTTGGATCTTGTTGAGGATTGCTCTGTGGCCTAAGATGTGGTCTATTCTGGAGAACGTTCCATGTGCATTGGAAAAGAATGTGTACTTTGCAGCGGTTGGATGGATTGTTCTATATATGTCTATGAGGTCCAGTTGGCTGATTGTGTCCTTTAGGTCTTCTGTATCTTTGCTGAGTTTCTTTTTAGTTGTTCTGTCCTTTACTGAGAGTGGTGTGTTGAAGTCTCCTACTATTATTGTGGAACTGTCAATTTCTCTTTTCAGTGCTATTAGAGTTTTTTTTATGTATTTTGGAGCCCTGTCATTGGGTGCATAGATATTTATTATGGTTATGTCTTCATGATGGATCATCCCCTTAATCATTATATAGTGTCCTTCTTTGTCTTTTATTGTAGATTTTGTTTTAAAGTCTATTTTATCTGAGATTAGAATTGCCACTCCTGCTCTTTTTTGATAGTTGTTAGCTTGATATATTTTTTTCCAACCTTTGATTTTTAATAAATTCACATCTTTGTTTCTAAGATGTGTCTCTTGTAGACAGCAAATAGATGGATTCTGTTTTCTTATCCATTCTGCCACTCTCCGTCGCTTTATGGGTGCATTGAGTCCATTTACGTTCAGTGTAATTATTGATAGATGTGAATTTGTTGCTGTCATTTTGTAGTGCTTTTTTTTGTGATGCTGAAGTTTTCTTTGTTCTTCTTACTCTCTTGTGCTGAGTTCCTTTTGTTTGTGGATTTTGTGTTCATTTCTTTTGTTTTTGTAGGTTTTGTTTTTGTTGAGACTTTATGTTTTTCGTCTTTATTTTTATGAGTTGGTTTGTTAACTTTTTTTGTGGTTACCATGAATTTTACCCTTATCTTTATAATTTTGAAGCAGTCTACTGTTACTTGGTATCGCCTTGCCTTCTTCTCCTTTAGAAGGTTCTATACCTATGCCGTTTGTTCCCTCTTTCATTGTTTTGATGTTGTTGTCATCCTTTGATTGATTTCTCTGATTCCCTGTTGTATATCTTTTGTTTTTGGAAAGTCGTCTGTAGTTCAGTTCCTAGAATGGTATCTGGTTCATGTTAACCTGCGTCCTAGGTCCTAGGTCCTGCCTGAGGGCTTAAGCTGTTTGTCCTCAGATCGAAGAACTCCCTTTAATAATTCTTGTAAGTTTGGTTTGACTTTTGCATATTCCTTTAGTTTCTGTTTATCTGGAAATGACCTAATTACACCATCAAATCTGAATGAGAGTTTTGCAGGATATATTATTCTTGGCTGACAATTTTTTTCTTTCAAGATTTTATATATGTCATCCCATTGCCTTCTTGCCTGCATGGTTTCTGCTGAATAATCTGAGCTTAGTCTTATTGTTTCTCCTCTGTACGTGACTTCTTGTTTTTCACGAGCTGCTCTCAGGATTCTTTGTTTGTCTTTAGTTTTAGCGAGTGTGAATATGATATGTCTTGGTGATTTTCTTTGGGGGTCTCTTCTATATGGGGTTCGATGAGCTTCTTGGATGACCAGCTTTTCATCTTTCATGATATTGGGAAAGTTTTCTGTCAGCAGTTCCTCAATGATCCTCTCTGTGTTTTCTGTTTTCTCCCCCTGTTCTGGTATGCCAATCACTCGTAAGTTTTTGCTTTTAATTGTGTCCCACATAACTCTCAGGGTCTCTTCATTTTTCTTTGTCCTTTTTTCTGAGTTTTCCTGAAACAGAGTTGTATCCAAGTGTTTGTCTTCAGTTCCACTGATCCTGTCTTCCATAGTTTCAAATCTACTTCTCAGCCTTTCTATGACACCGTCCATTTCTGAAATCTTGTTGTTTATCTTTTGGATTTCTAATTGTTGTTTTTGTATAATTTCGAGTTGTGAATTTATTTTGGCATTTTGTTCTTGCATCATCTTCCTGAATTCTTCCAATTTTTTGTCTGTATTTTCCATAAATTTGTCTATTTTTTCCTCATGTTTGTCAGCTTTTTGCCTCAGTTCTTGGAAAATTCCGAGTATTAGTGATTTGAGTTCCGTATCAGGTACTTCTAGTGCATTTTCTTCCACAGGAGAGTTATCTGGTGTTTTAATTTGGACGCCTATTGGAGCCATCTTGTCTTGTTTTTGTAAATGTTTTGATATTGTTTGCTGTTTTCGGGGCATTCAGTAGATATTTCTCTCGTTTATTGATTGTAGATTTTTTTTTTTCGTTCTTGTGGTACAGCTGGGCAGATCTAGTTGAGGAGGAGCCACTGGGATGGGTTGCTTGTGGCACTCACCGCAGCCACCAGGACGGTCGGTAGTCAGTGCTGGGCAGGTTCCAATAGGGCGTGCCTGCACCTCTTGGTGATGTGATGTCTAGTGCACGGTGCAGGTAGGTAGGGTGCAGCGGGAAGATGGTTATGTGTGAAGCTAAGCTGGATATGGGAGAGAGGAGAGAGGAGGAGGAGCAAAAAGCGTACAAACATAAAAGAATGGTAGGGGAGCTTGTCGTTGGAATGTACAGATGAGAGACTATGGGATGGAGGAAACCAGAAGGGGGAAGAGAAAGAAAAGGAAAGAATGACCAAATAAAAATCAGAAAAGATAAAGAACTGCAAAGTTCCCAGGGATCCCACCGATGCAGCTATGAGGTCTGGGGGAGTCGGTCTCAATTTTCACAGCTCAGCCTGGCCAGAAGGTACAGAGGCATACATCGCCTGGAATTCAGGGATCAGAAAGAGAAGGAAGAGATAGAGAGACAAGAAATTAAGCAATGAAGAAAGACAAAAGAGAAAAAGAGGTAAAAGATGACAAAACTAATCAAAAAAGGAAGAAAAATAAAATTTAGAGAAAAAAAAAAGGGCAACACCAGCAGTCAGTGCCTACAAATGGGACCCAGAGAGCCCCCACTCAGGGGCGCGAATTCCAAGAAGCCGGTAGTCTCGGGGTTAAGTGACCGTGGCCACGGAAAGCAGAGGGGCGAACGAACAAAGGCCCTGGGATCCCACCCACGCGGGGGCCCAGACCTAGAAACAGCCACACGCCCGCACGCAGCCCTACAGCCCCGCAGGAGAGAGCAGAGACAGCACTCGGAACCAGGCACCCAGGCAAAAGGAGGGGGAGGCGGGAGACAAAGGTTCGCTAGGTGCCAGCAAAGGGCTCCCAGAAAGCCTCCAGCCCGGGCGCGCGGAATCCAAGCACCGGCGCCCCCCAGCTCAGGGACTCCGGCCACGGAAAGCAGAGGGGCGAACGAACAAAGGCCCAGGGATCCCACCCACGCGGGAGCCCAGACCTAGAAACAGCCACACGCCCGCACGCAGCCCTACAGCCCCGCAGGAGAGAGCAGAGACGGCACTCGGAACCAGGCACCCAGGCAAAAGGAGGGGGAGGCAGCAGAGAAAGGTTCGCTAGCTGTTAGCAAACGGCTCCCAGAAAGCCGCCAGCCCAGGCGCGCGGAATCCAAGCACCAGCACCCCCCAGCCCAGGGGTCCTGTCCACGGAAAGCAGGGGATCCCCAGCTGAGGCGGAGAGGGGTGGGTGGTGGGAGAGCGCGCACCGCAGTTTACCGGTCGTTGTGTCTCCGACCAGATGCTCTGCAAGGCTGCTCTCCCGTTTGCTGGTCTCCGATAGGAATCCAAGATGGTGGATCCGTGCTGCGTTAGCTGGTAAGGAATCTCTGCCTGAGTCTCTCCTCGCTCTCCGTTCTCTTTTAGTATTCTCACTCCGTTTGGTGTTTGGCTGAGTTCTTTATCTCTTCATTTGGTGTTCTAGGGTTTCAGGATTGTTGATTCTCTGTTAGGCTTAGTTTTTCGGATCTTTGCTGTGGAGGGACGGCGTGGTGTTTCTGCCTAGAGCGCCATCTTGCCTCTGCTCCACCCAGGATATATCTTAAATGTTTTCTCTTTTTTTGTCTTACAATGAATGTGATGCCCTTCGTCTTCAATTATCATTCCTGGCATAGTAGACCATATGATTGTCTGATTCAAAATGGCCAATACCAGTCCATTTCAGCTCACTAATGCCTAGGATATATATCTGCAAGCGTTCCATTTCATTTCTGACAACTTCCAATGTTTCTAGTTTCATACTTTGTACATTACATGCTCCAATTATTAATGGATGTTTGAAGCTGTTTCTTCTCATGTTGAGAGATGAAGCATTAGCAAATGAAGATCCTGAAAGCTTTACTGCATCTGTGTGATTAAGATCGATTCTACTTTGAGGAGGCAGCTCTTCCCCAGTCATAGTTTGAGTGCCTTCCTACCTGAGGGGCTCATCTTCCAGCACGATATCAGACAATGTTCCGCTGCTATTCATAAGGTTTTTACTGGCCACTTTTTTTAGAAGGAAATTGCCAGGTCCTTTTACCTTGTCTGTCTTAGTCTGGAAATTCTACGAATCTTGTCCAGCGTAGGTGACCCTACTGGTATTTGAAATAACAGTGGCATAATTTCCAGCATCACAGGAACACACAGACCACCACAGTACGACAAACTTACAGATGAGTGTTAGTGATGACTACTAAAGATCTATTATTAGATAATGATTTTTTATCTTGATTGTCTCTCATTTTGGTTTTATGAGCCCCTAAAGATTTTTAACCAAACTAGCTATAGTTTTTGTGATAATCCCATGAATACTTATATAGACTTTATGTGAGTAAAATGTGAGTAAATGTGACTTTTTATCTGATTTTCTCTTTATTCAGTGTTAACTCTTAGGTTAACTGTAATATTCACAAATAAAAATAGACCAGTACTTTTTCTTTATGTGCATATTTTACCCTCTCTAAAACAAGAAATCAATGATGGTTGTGATTAGTAGAATGACAATTTATCTGTAACAGTAAATGGAAATTATTTAAAGCATTCGTCTGTCTTGGTATTTCTTAATTTTATTACAGCAATTATACTAGTTACTTTTCTAAATATAAGGAATGTTTTAAAATGAAAAGAATCTTTGGACATTTTTAATATATTGTGTTAATTCAACCAGGCATATTACTTTAAAAAAAAAAACTATTTGGAGATTTGGCTTCTCATAAACATAAACACACTTTTTTAGCATAATTTTAATATTAGAGACATATTATTAATGTTATAACTTTTATTTATTTATTTATTTATTTATATTGTTGTAATTAAATGAGGTTTACATTTCAAGTTAGCCTCCCATACAGAATTTCTTTTTTTTTACCATAGATTGTTATAAGACCCCAACCGCTCACCCCATTCTGCGACAGCACACTCCTCCCCTCCGCCCCTGATTCCCCATGAACATTCAACCAGCTCCTAACTCTCTCTGCCTTCCCATCTCACCTCCGGACAGAAGCTGCCCCTATGGTCTCTTGTATGTACTTGTCTAAGAGGCACATTCTTCACAAGTATCACTTTATGTCCCACAGTCCAGTCCAATCCCTGTCTGAAGAGTTGGCCTTGGAAATTGTTTTAGTCCTGGGGTGATGGAGAGACCAGGGGCCATGCTTTCTGGGGCGCCTCCAGTCTTAGACCATTAAGTCTGGTCTTCTTACTAGAATTTGAGTTCTGCATCCCATCATTCTACTGCGCCATTAGGGGCCCACTGTTGTGTTCCCTGTCAGGATGTTCATTGGTGGTAGCCGGGCACCATCTAGTTCTTCTGGTCTCAGGATGATGAAGTCTCCAGTTTATGTGGCCCATTCTGTCTCTTGGGCCAATACTTTCCTTGTGTCCTTGGTGTTTTTTGTTCTCCTTTACTCCAAGTGGTTGGGACCAATTGATGCATCTTAGATGGCCACTTGCAAGCTTTTAAGAGCCCAGACACCACTCACCAAAGTAGGATGCAGAACATTTTCTTAATAAACTTTGTTATGCCAATTGACATAGATGTCCCCTGAAAGCATGGTCCCTGCTACTCTGTCTCTCAAAGTATTTGATTGTATTGAGGAAACTTCTTAGCTTTGGTTTAGTCCAGTTGTGCTGGCTTCCCCTGTAGCGTGTGCTGTCCTTCCCTTCACCTACGATGATTCTTATCTACTATCTACTTAGTGAATAAACCTCACCCTCCCTCCCCACCTCCGTAACCATCAAAGAATGCTTTCTTCTGTGTTTAAACCTTTTCTTGAGTTCTTATAATAGTGGTCTTAGACAGTATTTGTCCTTCTGTGACTGACTAAATTCACTCAGCATAATAAGTTCTAGCTTCCACCAAGTTATCCAATGTTTCACAGCTTCATCATTGTTCTTTATCGTTGCGTAATATTCCATTGTGTTGATATATCATAGTTTGTTTATCCATTCGTCCATCCATGGGCACTTAGGTTGCTTCCATCTTTTGGCTGTTGTGAATAGTGCTGCGATGAACATGGGTGTGCATATATCTATTCGTGTGATGGCTCTGGTTTCTCTAGGATATATTCCAAGGAGCGGGATAGCTGGATCGTTTGGTACTTCATTTCTAGCTTTTTAAGGAAGCACCAAATCGATTTCCAAAGTGGTTGTACCATTTTACATTCCTACCAACAGTGTGTAAGTGTTCCAGTCTCTCCACAACCTCTCCAGCATTTGTTATTTTGTGTTTTTTGGATTAATGCTGGCCTTGTTGGGGTGAGATGATATCTCATTGTAGTTTTGATCTGCATTTCTCTGATGGCTAATGATCGTGAGCATTTCTTCATGTGTCTGTTAGCTGCCTGAATATCTTCTTTGGTGAACTGCCTGTTCATATCCTCTACCCATTTTTTAATTGGGTTATTTGTCTTTTTGCTGTTGAGGTTTTGGACTATCTTGTAGATTTCAGAGATTAAACACTGATTGGATTTGTCGTAGCCAAAATTTTTTTCCCAGTCTGTAGGTTGTCTTTGTACTCTTTTGGTGAAGTCTTTGGATGAGCGTAAGCGTTTGATTTTTAGGAGCTCCCATTTATCTAGTCTCTCTTCTGGTGCTTGTGCATTGTTCTTATGGTTTGTATTGTATTTATGCCATGTATTGGGGCTCCTAGTGTTGTCCCTATTTTTTCTTCCAATTTTATATTTAATCGTTTTCAATTTTATATTTAAGTCTTTGATCCATTTTGAGTTAGTTTTTGTACATGGTGTGAGATATGGGTCTTGTTTCACTTTTTGCATATAGATATCCAATTATGCCAGCATGGTTTGTTAAAGAGACTCTTTTTTCCCCAATTAATGGACTTTGGTCCTTTGTCAAATATTAGCTGCTCACAGGTGGATGAGCTTATATCTGGATTCTCAACTCTGTTCCTTTGGTCTGTGTATCTGTTGTTGTACCAGTACCAGGCTGTCTTGACTACCTTGGCAGTATAATAGGTCCTAAAATCAGGTAGTGTAAGGCCTCCCACTTTGTTCTTCTTCTTGAGTAGTGCTTTATTTATCCGGGGCCTCTTCCCTTTCCATATGAAGTTGGTGATGTTTCTCCATCTCATTAAAAAACGCTGCTGGAATTTGGATCAGGATTGCATTGTATCTGTAGATTGCTTTGGGTAGAACTGACATTTTCACTATGTTGAAATATCCATGAGCAAGGTGTATTTTTCCACTTATGTAGGTCTCTTTTAGTTTCTTGCAGTAGTGTCTTGTAGTTTTCTCTGTAAATATCTTTTACATCTCTGGTTAGAGTTATTCCTAAGTATTTTATCTTTTGGGGGGCTATTGTAAATGGTATTGATTTGGTGATTTCCTCTTCAAGGTTCTCTTTGTGGGTGTAGAGGAATCCAATTGATTTTTGTATGTTTATCTTGTATCCTGAAACTTTGCTGAAATCTTCTATTAGTTCCAGTAGTTTTCTTGTGGATTCCTTGGGGTTTTCCGTGTATAAGATCATATCATCTGCAAACAGAGATACTTTGACTTCTTCCCTACCTATTTGGATGCCCTTTATTTCTTTTTCTAGCCTAACTGCTCTGGGTAGGACCTCCAGCACAATGTTGAATAATCGTGGTGATAAAGGGCATCCTTGTCTGGTTCCTGTTCTCAAGCAGAATGCTTTCAAAGTCTCTCCAATCAGAATGATGTTGGCTATTGGTTTTGTATAAATGCCCTTAATTTACTGAGGAATTTTCCTTCTATTCCCATTTTTTTGAGAATTTTTATCATGAATGGCTGTTGGACTTTGTCGAACGCCTTTTCTGCATCGATTGATAAGATCCTGTGGTTCTTGTCTTTTGTTTTATTTATGTGATGGATTACGTTGGTTGTTTTCCTAATGTTGAACCATCCCTGCATACCTGGTATAGATCCCACTTGGTCATGGTAAATTATTTTTTTTGATATGTTGCTGAATTCTGTTGGCTAAAATTTTGTTGAGGTTTTTTGCGTCAGTGTTCATGAGAGATATCGGTCTGTAATTCTCTTTTTTTTTGGTGTCTTTACCTGGTTTTGGTATCAGGGTTATGCTGGCTTCATACAATGAGTTTGGGAGTATTCCATCCATTCCTATGCTCTGAAATACCTTTAGTAGAAGTGGTGTTAACTCTTCTCTGAAAGTTTGGTAGAATTCTCCAGTGAAGCCATCCGGGTCAGGCTTTTTTTTTTTTGTTGGCAGTTTTTAAATACCCTTTTCAATCTCTTCTTTTTTTTATGGGTTTATTTAGTTGTTCTACCTCTGTTTGTGTTAATTTAGGTAGGTAGTGAGTTTCTAGAAATTTGGCCATTTCTTCTAGGTTTTCAAATTTGTCAGAGTACAGTTTTTCATAGTATTCTGTTATGATTCTTTTAATTTCAGTTGGGTCTGTTGTGATATCACCCATCTCATTTCTTATTAGGGTTATCTGCTTCCTCTCCAGTTCTTCTTTTGTCAGTTTGGCTACTGGTTTATCAATTTTGTTGATCTTTTCGAAGAAGCAGCTTTTGGACTTCTTAACTCTGTCAATTGTTTTTCTGTTTTCTATTTCATTTAATTCTGCTCTAATTCTTATTATTTCCTTCCTTCTGGCACCTGTAAGCTTCTTTTGCTGCTCTCTTTCTACTTGTTCCAGTTGTAGGGTTAATGCTTTGCTTATGAGCCTTTCTTGTTTTTGGATGTGTGCATTTATTGCTATAAACTGACCTCTGAGCACTGCTTTTGCTGTGTCCCAAAGGTTCTGGTAGGAAGTGTTTTCATTCTTGTTTGATTCTATGAATTTCTTTATTCCATCCTTAATTTCTTCTGTAACCCAGTAGTTTTTGAGCAAGGTGTTGTTCAGTTTCCATGTGTTTGATTTTTTTTTTGCTTGCTTTTTGTGTTGTTGATTTCCACTTTTATGGCTTTATGGTCAGAAAAGATGCTTTGTAGTATTTCGATGTTTTGGATTTTGTTAAGGCTTGCTTTATGGCCTAATATGTGTTCTATTCTGGAGACTGTTGCATGTGCATTGGAAAAGGAAGTATACTTGGCTGCTGTTGGGTGCAGAGTTCGGTATATGTCTATGAGATCAAGTTGGTTGATCGTAGTATTTAGCTCTTCTGTGTCTTTGTTGAGCTTCTTTCTGGATGTTCTCTCCTTCACCGAAAGTGGAGTGTTGAAGTCGCCTACTACTATTGTGGAGCTGTCTATCCCTCTTTTCAGAGCTGTTAGAGTTTGTTTTATGTATTTTGGAGCCTGTTGTTGGGTGCATAAATATTTATTATAGTTATGTCTTCCTGGTGTATTGACCCTTTAATCATTATTTAGTGCCCTTCCTTATCTTTTGTGGTGGATTTTACTTTAAAGTCTATTTTGTCAGAGATCAATATTGCCACTCCTGCTATTTTTTGAGTGTTGTTTGCTTGACATATTTTTTTCCATCCTTTGAGTTTTAGCCTGTTTGTGTCTTTAAGTCTAAGGTGTGTCTCTTGTAGGCAGCATATAGATGGATCATGCTTTTTTATCCAATCTGCCACTCTCTGTCTCTTTATTGGTGTGTTAAGTCTGTTTACATTTAGTGTAATTATAGATAGGTATGAGTTTAGTGCTGTCATCCTGATATCTCTTTTGGTGTGTTGTTCACAGTTTCTTTGTTCTCCTCAATTTTCTGTGCTGAGTCTTTTTTCTTTATGTATTTTTTTTTCATCTTTTTCTTTTTTGTAGATTTTGTGTTTGCTGGGTCTTTATGTTTTTCTACTTTTTTATTTTGATTTGTAGGATTGTTAGTTTCCTTTGTGGTTACCTTAATATTTACCCCTAATTTTCTAAGTTTATACCGTCTTTTATTACTTTATATTGCCTTAACTTCCCCTCCATATAGAAAATCAATGTCTCTATTTTTTAAGTCCCTCTTTTTTTGGTTTAATATTATCCTTTTTTTTTTTTTTTTAAAATATTGATATCTGTTTCCCTATTTGCAGTGTTTTAGCTTTGATGTAATTTCGATTTCTGTATCTGAGTCAATATCTGGTTGCTCTGTCCTGTGTTCTAGTCTTGCGTTGTTAGCTGGTGTTATTGATTATCTAACCGTAGGACTCCCTTTAGTATTTCTTGTAATTTTGGTTTGTTTTTTGCAAATTCCCTGAACTTCTGTTTATCTGGAAATGCCCTAATTTTGCCATCATATTTCAGAGACAGTTTTGCTTGATATATAACTCTTGGCTGATAGTTATTTTCCTTCAAGGCTTTAAATATGTCATCCCATTGCCTTGTAGCCTGCATGGTTTCTGCTGAGTAGTCTGAGCTTATTCTAATTGATTGTACTTTGTAGATGACTTTTCTTTTATCCCTAGCCACTCTTAAAATTCTCTTTTTATCACTGGTTTTGGTAAGTTTGGTTACAATATGTCTTGGTGACTTTCTTTTGGGATCTACCTTATGTGGGGTTCGATGAGCATCTTGGATAGATATCTTCTCATCTTTCATGATATCAGTGAAGTTTTCTGTCAATAAATCTTCAACAATTTTCTTTGTATTTTCTGTAACCCCCCCTCCCATTCTGGTACTCCAATCACTATTAGGTTATTTTTCTTGATAGAGCCCCACATGACTTTTAGAGTTTCTTCATTCTTTTATCTGATTTTTCCTCAAATAAGTTGGCATCAAGAGCTTTGTCTTCAATGTCACTAATTCTAACTTCTACTGCCTGAATTCTGCTCCTATGACTTTCTATTGAGGTGTTTAATTCTGAAATTTTATTGTTAATCTTCTGGATTTCTGATTGCTGTCTCTCTATGGATTCTTGCAGCCAATTAAATTTGGCATTATGTTCTTGAATAACTTTTTTAAGTTCTGCTACTGCTGTGCCTGTATATTGCCTGGCTCTTTCTGCATTCTGTCGAATTTCTTTTCTTATTTCTAGAAGAGTTCTGTATATTAATCTTTTGTATTCTGTCTCTGGTAGTTCCAAGAAGTTCTCTTCCTCCAGAGGATTTATTGATTCTTTATTTTGGGAGCTTGCTGAAGCCTTCATGGACTGCCTCTTTATGTGACTTGATATTGACTGTTCTCTCTGAGCCATCAATAATTTATTATAATTTTATTTTGTGTTTGCTTAGTGAGACCTAGCTTCTTATTTTGTTTTGTTCTGATATGCCCAAATAGGCTGCCTCTGTGCACTAGTTTGATTTTTGACACCTTTTGATCTCTAATGTCCTGTCACCAGGTAGTTATTTCTATAATTAAGTATGTGCTCTCTGGAGTCCGTTAAATTTTTCTGTAAGGGATCAGCTTGGGTGTCCAGGCAGTCCGTCAGCAAGTGTGTGATGCAGGCTCTCACCCCCAGTCCTAGAGAGGCATGGGTGATTGGTGCAGGCCCTGGATCCTGGCTGTGTTAGGGGATAATGCGCTGAGCCAGGCAGAGGGCTGACAGCTGCCCCTGAGAGTCTGAAAGAAAATCATGTCCCTATTCTCTAGGTTGAATAGGTAGGTTAGTTTTGCAGCTGGGCTAAGAGGACCCAACTCTGTTGGCTGCAAAGACTCGAGGGAACTACTTTTTTTTTGATCTCCTGTAGCAGGTGACTAGGCACTTTAGGAGCTATCACCAGTCCTCAAGACCCTGCTGCAGATTGATAAAAGTGCCTACTTGAGGGGCAGGGCTGTTTCGAGTGTCACAAATCTGACCATTCACAGCTGAAGCAGCTGAATTTAAACTTCAGGTGTTTTCCCTGTTGTACTGTGGCAGTGAGGGCTAACGCTGTTGAGATGGGTTCCTACAATTCTATACAGAGGTGTAAGGCACTCAGAGTCTGCAGACCTCTGATTTCTGTGGCCAGCAAAGGAACTGTGCCAACCCTGTGTTCCTGGCCTAGGGGAGCCAGCATCTTAATTGTTTCCTCTCCAAGGCCAGGAGAATGGGTCAGGGTGCATTTTGGGATCTACTTCTGGCCCAGCGGACTCACAGTGCAGAGCGGGGAGGGAGGAGGTAAAAGGAAGAGAGGTTTTTCCCAATTCCAGTGCAGCGCACGGAGAGAGGAGATAAAAAGGAGAGAGGTTTTTCCCAAATCCGGTGCGGAGCGCAGAGCACAGAGGTAAGAGGTAAAAGTGAGAGAGATTTTTCCCAAAGGGGCTTTTTTTTTTTTTTAATCGCCATGAACGGGTGCACGCATGTACTTATCCTAGCCTCTTGGGAGGTGCTCCTCACTGCTTCGGAGTGTCCAAGTGGAATCTCTGCTGCCGGGTCTCTCTCGATGTGGAAACTGCTTCTCGAGCGCATGCACAGCACAGCTGTTTGCCTGCTTCACTGCGGACTGGCGTGGCTGTGTCTCTGCGGTTTCGCCACTGTGGCTCTACTGCTCCTCACCTCTTTCAAACGGTCTTCCTCTCTTGTATGACTCAGATGGATTTCTTAACCTTGCCTTGTTCAGGGCTGCCAGATATTCACATAGAATGAAATCACTTTTTTTTCCAGGTCTTTGTTGTAAGAGAGATATAGAAAGTGTCATACTACTCCGCCATGTTGACCACGCCTCCCTAATGTTATAACTTTTAAATAACACCCCTGAGAATTAAGGGGCTCTTAAAAACACACAAATGAAACTGCAGAGGAATTTAATATTACCCCTTCATAATGAGCCCCAAACTGATTTCTATGGAAACAGTATTAAGAATATGAAAGTTTTATTTCAGACTGTGCTAATGAATGGAAACAATAAGTGAATATTGATCAGTGGAAATATTATAAATCACTAGAAAGATAAATTTATTTTTATAGCTTGTTATTGTTACAGAGGTATGGAAATAATTTAGTTTTTTTTTTTTATTGTACTTCAGGTGAAGATTTACAGAACAAATAGTTTCTCATTAAACAGTAGTACACATATTGTTTTATGACATTGGTTAATAACCCCATGACATGTCAACCCTCTCCCGTCTCGACCTTTTTTTCTTTTTTTTGGTGAAAATATACATAGCCAAAGATACACCATTTCAAAAATTTCTACATGCACAGTTCAGTGACATTGACTACAGTCTTCTGATTGTGCTGCTATTCTCACTTTAGATGAACGTTTACAGATCAAAATAGTTTCTCATTAAACAGTTAGTACACACATTGCCCTATGACAATGGTTAACAACCTCACAACACATTGACACTGCCCCTACTCAACCTTCGGTTCCCTATCACCAGCTTTCCTGTCCCCTTCTGCCTTCTAGCCCTTGTCCCTGGACTGCTGTGCCTCATTAGTCCCATTTGGTTTTATGGGGCTGTCCACTCCCCGGCTGAACAGTGAATCTCGGAAGTGACTTCACCACTGAGCTAAAAGGGTGTCTGGGGGCCATACTCCTGGGGTTTCTCCAGTCTCCTTTAGGCCAGTATATCTGGTCTTTTTTGTGTGTGTTAGAATTTTGTTCTACATCCTTCTCCAGCTCTGTTCAGAACCCTCTGTTGTGAACCCAGTCAGAGCAGTGAGTGATGGTAGCTGGGCACCAGCTGGCTGTACTGGACTCAGTCTGGTGGAGGCCTTGCAAACTTTGGTCCATTAGTCCTTCGGACTAATCTTTTCCTTGTATCCTGTTCTCTCCATTCTCCGTCGCTCCCGAAGGGATGAGACCAGTGGAGTATCTTAGATGGCTGCTCACAGGCTTTTAAGACCCCAGATACTACTCACCAAGGTAGAATGTAGAACATTGTCTTTATAAACTGTTATGCCAACGAGCTAGACGTTCCCCGAGACCATTGTTCCGACAACCCTCCGCCCAGCAATTCAGTCCCTCAGGGAGTTTGGATGTGTCTATGGGGCTTCCATGACCTTTCCTTTTACAAGTTGTGCTAGTTTCCCCAGTATTGAGTACTGTCTCACCCTTCACCCAAGATACCACTTATCTCTTGCCTATTATTTCCCACCATCCCTCCCATCCCTGGTAACCAACAAAGATTGTTACTTTTTTTGTGTGAACTTTTTCATGGGTTTTTACAATAGATGTCTAATACAATATTTGTCCTTTTGTGATTGACTTATTTCACTCAGCATAATGTCCTCCAGTTTCATCCATGCCATGAGATGCTTCACAGATTCATCATTGTTCTTTCTCATTGCATTGTACTCCATTGTGTGTATGTACCATAGTTTGTTTATCCATTCATCTGTTGATGGGCATCTAGGTTGTTTCCATCTTTTTGCTGTTGTGACCAATGCTGCAATGAACATAGGTGTGCATATGTCTATTCAAGTGACGACTCTTATTTCTCTATAAATAATTTAGTTTTGATGAAACATTCAGTGTTGGATAAATAGTTACCACTTGACTAAAACATTTGTTAACAGCACGTATATGTTAAGTCTTTTGGATTACTATTAATGCCTAATAACCTTCATTTTTAAACTAAAATTTTGAGTTTTTAATAAATATCATAAGGCACAAATACATTAAAATATGAGAATTACTCTTTGCAATAAAGATATTTAATCATAGATTTGAGTAACGAGTGAAAATATTGTGCACATCTTAATAGTTACAAGAAGTTAATTTTTTTTCAGTTGGAAACTTTTATTCCCACATATTTTGAGTGGTTTAACTCTAGTATGTCTCAGGCAAAATGTAACTGCAAAATCCATAGAATAATAACTCCCATAAGGGAAGATGGTTATTTTTAACAACAACTTCCTATTACTAGTAAAAAAAAAAACAAAACCTCCTTGCCGTTCAGTCGATTCTCATTTATAATGACCCTATATGACAGAGTAGAACTACCCCATAGGGTTTCAAATGCTGGAGTCTTTTAGCAAGTGGACTGCCACATCTTTCTCCCGTGGAGTGGCTATTGAGTTCAAACTTTCTGCCTTTTGTTTACAGCTGAATGCTTAACCACTGTGCCACCACGGCTCCTATATTACTAGTAGGTCTATGTATTTGAATGATGTTAATTCCCATTTACTAGAAACGTCTTTAATTCATCTCTAAAATTTACAGTTTTTAAAATGTTTTAAAATCTATGAATGTGTCATTTTATCACATTATGTTTTTCTTTCATAGTATTATGATCTTCTCATTGATGCTCAAAATCAATGAAAAGCATTGGCTGGGTTAAGTCACTGCCCCATGACTGACTGAACTTGGTTTCACTTGGTATTCTTCTTTCCTGTACATTTCATAATCATGCAGAATAAAAGCTAGGTTTGAATTTAACAGTATCAACCCAGTTTTACATTAAAAATAATAAACTAAACTCCCTGGGTGCTGCAAATGGTTAATGTAGTTGGCTGCTAAGCGGAAGGTTGGAGATTCGAGTCCATCCAGAGGTGCCTCTGTGAAGAAATTCCTGGAGATCTACTTCTGAACAATCAGCCACTGAAAACCATACAAAGCATAGCTCTACTCTGACACACGTGGGTTCGCAATGAGTCAAAATTGACTTGATGCTAACTGGTAGTAGCTCTGAGTAACAAAGTGTTTTCTAGAGGCAAATATATTAGCTCTTTCCTTCTTTACCGGTTTATGGGCACAAAACAGACATGAAGCAATAATATTAGTATGTCATACTTTATTAAGGACATTTCATAGGTAAATGATTAATAATAAAAATTATTTGAGGTGCTAAATTTGTGGTAGGAGACCCTGCTGGCGTAGTGATTAAGAGCTACAGCTGCTAACCAAAAGGTTGGCAGTTCGAATCCACCAGTTGCTCCTTGGAAGCTATGTGGGACAGTTCTCTTCTGTCCTATAGGGTTACTGTGAGTCAGAATCAACTCGATAGCAATGGGAAATTTGTGATAAATGAGTTCTTATCTAAATTTTATTAATACAATGCAGTACAATACTAAATGAGCTACTCTGTCTCCTTAGACACTCAACTTATTTTGAGAGAAGTGATTGGGCATGGAATGAGGACAGTAATGAGAAAATATTATTTTACCTGGAGAAATTAAAATTAATTGATTAGGTAATGTACATAATATTTGTAGAATTTCTTAGTATTTTAAATATATGTATTTTATATAATGTTTACTTTTTTAATGTATAAGTAAAGCTTTCCACAAAACATATGCTTTTAGTTAAAAAACAAAAACAAACAAAAAACCCCAAGAAGTTTCTTTTACCCATTAGTAAACATTGTACTCAGATGAATGTCTGTTGTTGCAAAATCAATGGCCTCGGTGTCAACTTATTTTTGCTTTTTTATTGAAATGTAATATTTAATAATTACTGTTGCATTCCATTTTTTAGAAATTACATATCTTCAACTTGCCTGTTCATATTATGATAACCCACTGCCATCGAGTCGATTTCAACTCATAGTGACAAAATTAATGTCTATTTAAAATTAACTTGAATTGAGAAGCCAAATATGGGAGTGTAGGATTTGAAAGTTAGCTGATTTTTGCCTTGCAAACCTGTTTCTAGAAATTTTATTGTAGATGAAGTGCTTCTGTTTTGTTCAATTTAGCAAAAGTGTATTAATCTCTTGCTATATTCTAGAGAGACTGATGAGTGCTGAGGATACAGAGAAAAAGACATGAGTTATCTATTTTTTAGGGAACTCATATTTTTAAAAGTTTTCAATAAACCCCACAAATGTACACAGTTCAGTGTACCCAGTTCTCAGGGAAGCACTTGGATTTATTAAGTTTTGGTATAATAGGGTGGATATAGTGCATTAAAGGATCCCTGGTAGCACAGTGGTTAAGAGCTCAACTGCTAACCAAAAGGTCAGCAGTTCGAATCTACCAGCCATTCCTTGGAAACCCTATGGGGTAGTAGTTCTACTCTGTCCTATAGGTTTGCTTTGAGTCGCAATCCACTCGACGACAATGGATAGTGCATTAAAAGGTTTATGGAAGTGGGATTAATAATGGAAGAAAATGTGAATTGTTACATTACTATACATAAAATCAATTTCTAGGAAAAAAAAGGCTAAAACTTTTAGAGGTATTTTTACTATATATATAATATGAAAATTTACCTTAGATTACACTTTTTACTTTATTATGTATTATCTTTATATTTAGGCCCAATTATTTAGATGGGTTAAGGGATGGCCAAGATACTGATTTCATCTCAATAAATTTTAGTCTGATTAATCATAAAATTGTGTATGTCTGATGTACATACACCAATGTATCACTCTCTCTCTGTGTGTGTGTGTGTGTGTGTGTGTGTGTGTGTATACCAAAAATATTTATCATTTATCTAAAATTCAAATTTAACTGGACATTCTGTATTTTTATTTATTAAATCTGGCAACATTATTTCCAACACAAATACCCTAAAGCTTAGAAGTATTTAAATTCCTAGTCTAATTTTTTAAAATCACCTTTTCACTCAGATGAAAATGTTTTATTTGTGTCACATAATATCATTGACTGGAATAATCAAATTTGTGTCTGTGCAGGCAGTGATGAATACATCAGAACTGCCATCTGGCCAACAGTGTTTGTACAGTACCATTGACTGTAAGACATATATGATTTCAGAGATATTAAAATGTGCAAGAAATGTGTACTAGAATCAATAAAATGTGGTAGGGCCTTCTTTGTAAGGTTATTAGTACTAAATGAGTTAACGCATGCTAAGTTCTCACTCTAGTGCCTTTTGCTTAGCAAACGTTCAACAAATGATAGCTGTTGTTATTGTTGTTTATACATAACATAAAGAATGATTAGTGTTATGTCATCCATTAATATTAATAACAACAGCTCCTCTGTATCTTAGACTCCTTATTCACTCTAACACATTGGTTCTTAATCCAGTAGACCAAAGGAGGCAGACAGTTAAACAGGGAAATCTGAGAAAGATACAGTTAAAGGGAGACCTGATAAAACCACTGTCATCCCAGGTGACTATGCATATGCCCAAGGCTGCACCCTCTGAGGAGCAACATTAGAGGCAGCACTGTAGGGGAAATAGACTTTACTAAAATATTCCAAGCCACTAACAAATAAGCAGGAATATAATAAAAATAAGCTCCATATATTGGAGGGGAGAGGGATCACTATTCAGAGTTAATATAATATATAACCTAAAATGTTGAATCGCAACAAGAAATTATGAGCCACACAAATAAACAAGGAAGTGTAGCCCATATACAGGAAAAGAGCAGACAACAGAAACTGCCAGTGAGAGGGACTAGAGATGTCAGATTTAGCAGAAAATGACTTCAGAGCAGCCATTATAAATATGTCCAAAAAACTAAAGGAAACCATGATTAAAGAAGTAAAACAAAATATGATGACAGCATCTCATCAAACAGAGAATATCAATAAAGATATAGAAACTATAAAAAAAGAACCTAATGAAAAATCATGATTTGAAAAGTACAGAAACCTAAAAGACAATTTGTCAGAGGGCATTTCAGTACATTCCAACTAGCAGAAGAAAAATCATGAACTTGAAGATAAATCAATAGAAATTATGTAATTTGAATAGAGAAGGAGAGGAAGAGCACAGCAGAAGAAATATTTCATAATAGCTGAAGTTTTCCCACATTTGATGAAAAACATTAACTATTCAAGAAGCTCAACAACTGCCAAGTAGGATAACTGCAGAGACCCATACCCAGATATACCATAGTAAACATGCTGAAAGCCCAAGAGAAACTCTTGAAAGACACAAGAGAAAAAGCCCACATCATGTGCAAGGGAATCCCAAGAAGATTAAGAGCTGACTTCTCATCAGAAACAATAAAGTCAGAAGGCAGTAAGATGACATGTTCAAAGTGCTGAAAGGAAAAACAAAAAGCTGTCAACCAAAAATCTTCTATTTAGCAAAAATAACTAAAAAATGAAGAAGAAACGAACGCATTCTCAGAAAAACAAAAACTGGGAGAATTTATTGCTAGTAGACCTGCCTTATAAAAAATACTAAAGATACTTCTTCAGGCTGAATGGAAGTGAGCCCAGAAAGTATTTTCCATTTGCGTGAAAGAACACAGAACCCTAGTAAAGGTATTATGAAGTTATAAAAGACACTGTAAGTGCATATTTCTTCTCTTAACTGATTTAAAAAGAAGTTATATAAAACAATACGTATGTAATTATATTGTTTGGCCTAGAACATATAGAAATATAATATATTTTCTAATAAGAGCAGACGGGAAGCAGGTGGGAGCAAACCTGTACGGGAGTAGGAAACAATGCCAAATGGTAACTCGAATCCAAAGGAACAATCAAAAGAACCAGAAAGGTCTATGTAATAAATTGTATAAATGCATGCTTTCTCTCCTTCTCTCACCTTCTTTAAAAGGCATAAAATATGAAAATTAATTATATGAATATGCAACATATCAGGATGTAATACGTATAATAATAATAGTACAAATGGGGAAGAATGAATAGAGCTATATAGAAGTAACATTTCTGTATACCACTGGAATTAGATTAGTATAAATTTGAAGTAGAGTCTGATAAGTTACGGTACATATGGTAAGTATTAGAGCAACCAGTAAGAAATTATCTCAAAAAAAGTCAAGTGAAAAAATCATTAAGTGATTTAAAATATTGCACTAGAAAATAATTCACTTAATGCAAATGAAAGCAGTAGGAAAGGAACAGAGAAATAAAAGAGACATGAGACATACAGAAAATAAAAACAAAATGGCGGGCATAAATCGAAATGTATCAGTACTAACATTAAACAAGAATGGGTTAAACAATCCAATCCAGAGGCAAAGATGGTCACACTGGATAACAAAAGACGATCCAACAATATGCTTTCTATGGGAGATGAGATACATTTTAGATTCAAAGATTCAAAAAGATTGAAAGTAAAAGGGTGGAAAAGGATATATCATGCAAACAACCACCACAAGAAAGCTGGCATGTCTGTGCTAATATTAGACAAAATGAACAATAAAACGAACAATGTGACTTTTTATAATGATAAAAGAGTCCATCTGTATGGAAGATGATTTAACAGTTGTAAGCATATATTGACCTAACAGCATAGCCAAAAGTACATAAGGAGAAAACTGACAGAAATGAAGGAGGAAATACATGGTTGAACAATAATAGTTGGAGACTCAGTACCCTACTTTCAATAGTGAATAGAACAAGATAAAAGATCAGCAAGGGGAGAGGTGGAGTCAACACAGCACTGTAGACAGAAGCACCACACCGTCCCTCCACAGCAAAGACTCAAAAAACTGCGTAAAAGAGAGACAAATGTCAGTCCTGGAACCCTAATCATCAAATGAAGAGATAAAGAACTCAACCAAGGACTGAATGGAATAAGAAACTAACAGAGAACAGAGAATGAGGAGAGATACAAGTGGGGATCCCCAATCAGCTAATGCAGCACGGATTTGCCATCTGGGACTCCTGTCGGAGATTGGTGCACAGAAAGTATGGTAAAGCAGCTTCACGGAGCACCCAGCAGGAGACAGAGCACTTGGTAACCAGTGATACATGATTTCCCACCCCCCAACCCTTCTTCCCCCTACTCGGCCTCTACCGCTTCCCAGTGGGGCTGTGGTCTCTTGGCCCAGAGGTGCCAGCTCCGTGCCACTTGGATTCACCCTGCCCACACTGGCTGGCTCCTTCTGTGCCATTTCTTTGTTACTGGTGTTGCTTTTTTATGCTTCTTTTGGTTCCTCCTCTGCCTCTCACCACCTCCCCCTCCTTTCTCTTGAACACCTGTCTCTGTGTGCCATCTTTGCTTCTTCTTGATAGGCTATGAAGTGCTGCTTGGCTGGGGAACTGCTTCCCCAGTCTGTGCTGCCACATTGGTAGGATCCCTGGGGCCTCTTTTTGTTTGGTTGGTTGGGAGCCTTTTCTAGCCAGGCTGTACTGCGCAGCTTGGGAGCCTCTTTTCTGATCTGCACAGCTGTGCCAGTGGGTATCCCTGGGGGAATTTCTTTTCTTTTTTTTTTCTTTTTCTTTTCTCCTTTTTGTCTTTTTTCATTTCTCAGTTTCTCATCTCTCTCTACTTACCTTCTTTTCCTGTCTCCTGAATACCTGGTGCTGTGTACCATCTCTGCCCCTTCTAGCCAGGCTCTACTGTGTAGCTTGGGAGCCACTTCCTCTATCTGCGCAGCTGCACCAGTGGGATCCCTGGGGGCTTTTCTTTCTTTCTTTTTTTATTATTTTTGTTTTTTCCTTTTGGTCTTCAATCATTTCTCAGTTTCTTGTCTCTTTCAGCCTATCTTCTTTTCCTACGTCCTGAATACCTGGCGCTGTGTGCCGTCTCTGCCCTTTCTAGCCAGGCTGTACTGTGCAGCTTGGGAGCCACTTCCCCGGACTGCACAGCCGTGTCAGTGGGATCCATGGAGGCCTTTCTTCTTCTTCTTTTTTATTATTTATTTATTTATTTCTGTTTTTCTTTTTTCCTTTTTGCTTTTCTTCATTTCTTGGTTTTTGTGTCTCCACTCCAATGGCAAGCTCCCTCAGCACTTTTTGTTTTAAGCTCCTGTTTCTCTCTCCTCTCTCTTTCTTTCCCATACCAATCTTAACTCCACATATCACAACCTCCTTCTCCCTCCTGCCTACCTGCACTGTGTGCTGAACATAAAACCGCCAAGCAGCACAGGCATGGCCTACCAGAACCTGCCATGCACTGACCACTGTCTTGCCATGTTGGCCCCAGTATGTGCCACATGCAACCCATCCAAGCCCCTCCCCTTCAGCTAAACCTGCCCTGCTGCACCATAGCTAAGCAACTTGCCCTGCCCATTGGACAAAGAGGTGAAAGGTATTGTGCCCACAGATGAGCAAACAAGAAAGAACACACAGACTGCCTGCTCAGATATAAGCAAATAATATAAAAAGCTGGATGAAGCAAACAAATCTACAATCAATAAATGAAGAAAATAACTACTGAATGTCCTGAAGACCACAGACAATATCAAAATATATTAAAAAAATGGTAGGATGGTTCCAGTAGGAGTCCAAAGTAAAACACCAGATAACTTTCCAGTAGAAGAAAAGGCACTAGAATTACCTGATGGGGAATTCAAATCTCTAGTATTCAGAGCTATCCAAGAGTTGAAGCAAAAAGCAGACAAAAATGAGGAAAAAATAGAGAAATTCATGGAAAATACAGACAAAAAAATGGAAGAATTCAAGAAAATAATACAGGAAAAAATGTTAAAATAAATTCACAACTAGAAATCATACAAAAACAACAATTAGAAATCCAAAAGATAAACCACAAGTTTTCAGAAATGGACAGTATCATAGAAGGTCTGAGGAGCAGGTTGAAACAATGGAAGACAGGATCAGCGAAATTGAAGACAAATACTTGGATACCACTGTGTTTGAGGAAAAATCAGAAAAAAGAGCAAAGAAAAATGAAGAGACCCTGAGAATTATTGGCCTAAGAATAAAAAAAAAAAGAAAAAAATTGCCAGTGATTGGAGTTCTAGAATGGGGAGAAAACGGAAAAACAGGATATTTGAAGAATTGCTGACAGAAAACTTCCCTAATATCATGAAAGATGAAAAGCTGACCATCCAATAAGCTCAATAAACCCCATATAGGATAGACCCCAAAAGAAAACCAATAAGGCATAGCATAATCACAATTGCTAAAACTAAAGACAAAGAAAGAATCCTGAGAGCAGCTCGAGAAAAATGAAAAGTCACATACAGAGGAGAAACAATAAGACTAAGCCTGATTACTTGGCAGAAACCATGCAGGCAAGAAGGCAATGGGATGACTTATATACAACTTTGAAAGAAAAAAATACTGCCAACTAAGAATAATATATCCTGCAAAACTCTCGTTCAAATATGATGGTGAATTAGGACATTTCCAGATAAACAGAAATTAAGGAAATATGTAAAAACTAAACCAGACTTATAAGAATTATTAAAGGGAGTCCGTTGGTCTGAGAACAAACAACATCAGACCACAGCCTGAATCTAGAATGCAGGATTGCACCAGCCAGATACCAACCTAGGAAATGAACTCTCAAGGGCTATTAAAAACCAAAAGATTTACAACAGGGAACCAGAGAGATTAATCTGTAAATGACAATAAAACATCAGAACAATAAAAGAGGGAATAAACAGTGTGGTATAGAACTTTCTAATGGAGAGGAAGGCAAGGCGTTACCAAGTAATAATAGACTAGTTCAAATCTAGAAGACAAAGGTAAATTTCAAGGTAACCACAAAGAAACTTAACAAACCTATTCATCAAAATAAAGAAGAAAAGTATAAAGTTTCAGTAAAAACAAAATCTACAAAATCAAAGGAAATGAAACAAAATCCATGAACAAAAGGAATTAAGCACAGGAGAGTAAAAGGAACAAAGAAAACGTCTGCACCAAAAAAAAAAGCACTACAAAATGGCAGCAATAAACTCACAGCTACCAATACTTGCCCTGAATGTAAATGGCCTAAATACACCCATAAAGAGACAGAGAGTGACAGAATAGATTTAAAAAAAAAAAAACAAAACAGCATCCACGAATACGCTGTCTACAAGAGACAGACCTCAAAAACAAAGACATAAATATATTAAAAATTAAAGGATGGAAGAAATATATCAAGCAAACAGCTACCAAAAAAGAGCAGGAGTGGCAATACTAATCTCAGATAAAATAGACTTTAAAACGAAATCCACCATAAAAGACAAAGAAGGGCACTATATAATGACTAAGGGCACGATCTATCACGAAGACATAACCATAGTAAGTATCTACGCACCCAGTCACAGGACTCCAAAATACATAAAACAAACTCTAACAGCTCTGAAAAGAGAAATAGACAGTTCCACAATAATAGTAGGAGAGTTCAACACACTCTCAGTAAAGGACAGAACATCTAGCGAGAAACTCAACAAAGATACAGAAGATCTTAAGGCAACAATCAGCCAACTTGACCTCATAGACATATGTAGACCACTCCACCCAACAGCTGCAAAGTACACTTTCTTTTCCAGTGCACATGGAATGTTCTCCAGAATAGACTACATCTTAGGGCACAGAGCAACCCTCAACAAAATCCAAAACACTGAGATTATACAAAGTATCTTCTCTGACCGCAGTGCCATCAAGGTAGAAATTAACAACAGGAAGAGGAAGGAAAAAAAAATCATTTACATAGAAACTGAATAACACCCTGCTTACAAACCACTGGGTAATAGAAGAAATCAGAGATGGAATCAAAAAATCCCTAGAATCAAACAAGAATGAAAACACATCATACCCAAAACTTCTGGGACACAGCAAAGGCAATAGATGCACACATCAAAAAAGAAGAAAGGGATAAAATCAGAGCATTAGCTACACAACTTGAACAAATAGAAAGAGAACAGCAAAAGAAATCCACAGCCACCAGAAGAAAAGAAATAATAAAGATCAGAGCAGAAATAAATGAAATAGAGAATAGAAGAACCATAGAAAGAATCAACAAAACCAAAAGTCGATTTTTTGAAAGGATCAACAAAATTGACAAACCACTAGCCAAATTGATAAAAAAAAAAAAACAAAAACAAAAAACAGGATAGGATGCAAATAACCCAAATAAGAAATGAAATGGAGGACATTACAACAGATTCACCTGAAATAAAAAAGATCGTAACAGAGTATTATGAAAAACTATACTCCAACAAATTTGAAAACCTAGAGGAGATGAACAGATTTCTAGAAACATACTACCTACCCAGACTAACACAAAATGATGTTGAAAATCTGAACAGACCCATAACAAGAGAAGAGATTGAAAAGCTAATAAAAAAAACTTCCAACAAAAAATATCCCTGGCCCAGATGGCTAAACTGGAGAATTCTACCAAATGTTCAGAGAAGAGCTTACACCAGTACTACTCACACTATTTCAGAACATAGAAAAGGAAGCAATACTTCTGAATTCATTCTATGAAGCCAGCATAACCCTGATACCAAAACCAGGCAAAGAAGCAACAAAGAAAGAAAATTACAGACCAATATCTCTCATGAATATAGATGCAAAAATTCTCAACAAAATTCTAGCCGATAGAATTCAGCACCGTATCAGAAAAATAATACACCATGACCAAGTAGGATTCATACCATGTATGCAGGGATGGTTCAACATTAGAAAATCAATCAGTGTAATCGACCACATAAATGAAAGAAAAGAATCATATGATCATCTCCGTGGATGCAGAAAAGGCATTTGAGAAAGTCCAACACACGTTCCTGATAAAAACTTTCAAAAAAATAGGTATAGAGGGGAAATTTCTCAACATAATAGAGGGCATCTATACAAAGCCAACAGCCAACACCATTCTTAATGGAGAGGCTGAAAACATTCCCGTTGAGAACAGGAACAAGACAAGGATGCTGTTTATCAGCACTCTTATTTAACATTGTGCCGGAAGTCCTAGGTAGAGCAGTAAGGCAAGAAAAAGAAATAAAGGGAATTCGAATTGATAATGAAGAAGTAAAACTGTCCCTATTTGTGGATGATATGATACTATCCATACAGAACCCAAAAGACTCCATGAGAAAACTACTGGAACTTATAGAAAGATTCAGCAGAGTGGCAGGATACAAGATAAACATACAAAAATCAGTTGCATTTCTATATACCAATAAAGAGAATGATGAAGGAAATTGAGAAAACAATACTATTTATAATAGCCCCTAAAAAAAATAAAATACTTAGGAATAATCTAACCAGGGATATAAAAGAGCTATACAAAGAAAACTACAAAACACTACTGCAAGAAACCAAAAGAGATCTACATAAATGGAAAAGCGTACCATGCTCATGAATAGGTAGACTCAACACTGTGAAAATGATAATTCTACCCAAAGCAGTTTACAAGCACAATGCAATCCTGATCCAAATACCAATAACATTCTTTAAAGAGATGGAAAAACTAATCATTAACTTTATATGGAAAGGGAAGAAGCCCCAGATAAATAAAGCACTACTGAAAAAGAATAAAGTAGGAGGCCTCGCACTACCTGACCTCAGAATCTACTATGCAGCTACAGTAATCAAAACAGCCTGGTACTGGTACAATGACAGATACGTTGACCAATGAAACAGAATTGAGAACTCATGTAAATCCAACCACCTACGGTCATCTGATCTTCGACAAAGGCCCAAAGTCCATCAAATGGGGAAAAGACAGCCTTTTTAACAAATGGTGCTGGTAAAACTGGATGTCAATCTGCAAAAAAAATAAATAAAACAGGACCCATATCTCACACCATACACAAAAACTAATTCAAAAATGGACCAAAGACAAATATAATGCCCAAAACTATAAAGATCATAGAAGAAAAAATAGGATCAATGCTAGAGGCCCTAATACACGATGTTAATAGGCTACAAACCATAATTAACAACACACAAACTCCAGAAGATAAGCTAGATAACTGGGAGCTTCTAAAAATTAAACAGTTATACTCATCAAAAGACTTCACCAAAAGAGTAAGAAGAGAACCTACAGATTGGGAAAAAATTTTTGGCTATGACAAATCTGACAAAGGTGTAATCTCTAAAATCTACAAGAAAATCCAACACCTCTACAACAGAAAGACTAATAATCCTATTAAAAAATGGGGAAGGAAATGAACAGACACTTCACCAAAGAAGACATTCAAGCGGACAACAGACACATGAGGAAATGCTCACGAGCACTAGGTATTAGAGAAATGCAAATCAAAACCACAATAGATACCAGCTCACCCTGGCATTACTGGCAGAAATAAAAAAATAAACAGCCAATGTTGGACAGATGGCGGGGAGACTGGAACTCTTATGCATTGCTGGTGGGAATGCAGTATGGTACAACCATTTTGGAAAATGATATAGCACTTCCTTAGAAAGCTAGAAATAGAAATACCATATGAGCCAGCAATCCCACTCCTAGGAATATATCCTAGAGAAATAAGAGCCGTCACATGAATAGACATATACACACCCATGTTCATTGCAGCATTATTCACAATGGGAAAAAGATGGAAACAACCTAGATGCCCATCAACAGAAGAATGGATAGACAAACTATGGTACATATGTACCGTGGAGTACTATGCAATGAGAAAGAACAATGATGAAGCAATGTGAAGCATCTCACAACATGGATGAATCTGGAGGGCATTATGCTGAGTGAAATAATTCAATTACAAAAGGACAAATGTTGTGTGAGACCACTACTATAAAAATTCATGAAAAGGTTTTCACACAAAAAGAAACAGTCTTTGAAGGTTACGAGGAAGGGGAGGGGTGGGGATGGAAAAATATGAAATAGACAATAGGTGAGTGGTTTTGTTGAAAGGTAAGACAGCGCACAATACTGGGGAAGCCAGCACAACTTGTACAAGGAAAGGTCGTGGAAGCTCCATAGACACATCCAAACTCCCTGAGGAACCGAATTGCTGGGCTGAGGGCTATGGGGACCATGGTCTCAGGGAACATCTAGCTCAATTGGCATAACATAGTTTATAAAGAAAATGTTCTACGTTCTATTTTGGTGAGTAGCGTCTGGAGTCTTAAAAGCCTGTGAGTGGCCATCTAAGATACTCCACTGGTCTCACTCCTTCGGGAGCAAGGGAGAATGAAGAAAACTAAAGATACATGGAAAAGATTAGTCCAAGGGACTAAAGGACCACAACTATCACGGTCTCCATCAGACCGAGTCCAGTACAACTAGATGGTGTCTGACTACCACCACTGACTGCTCTGACTGGGCTTACAATAGAGGGTCCTGTACAGAGCTGGAGAAAAATGTAGAACAATATTCTAACTCACAAAAAAAGACCAGACTTACTGGCTTGACAGAGACTGGAGAAACCCGGAGAATATGGCCCCTGGACACCCTTTTAGCTCAGCAATGAAGTCACTCCTGAGGTTCACTCTTTAGCCAAAGATTAGACAGGCCCATAAAACAAAACGAGACTACAGGGACACACTAGCCCAGGGGCAAGGATGAGAAGGCAGGAGGGGACAGGAAAGCTGGTAATGGGAAACCCATTAGGTCGAGAAGGGAGAGTGTTGACATGTTGTAGGGTTGTTAACCAATGTCATAAAACAATATGTGTACCAACTGTTTAATGTGAAACTAGTTTGTTCTGTAAATCTTCATCTAAATTATAATTAAAAAAATAGAAAAAAAAATCAGCAAGGAAATAGAAGACTCAAACAATGGTACAAACAAAGTAGCAGACATGCCTAGAACACTCCAGCCAAAACAGCAGCATGCATTCTTTTTGTGTATATGGAACATTGACCATTTACTAGGCTGTAAGATAAGCCAAAGTAAATTTAAAATTAAAGGGATTAAGTCATATGAAGTATGTTCTTCAACCACAATGGAATGAAATTAGAAATCAACAACAGAAATTTGGGAAAATCACGATTGTTCTGTTATTGTTAGGTGCCATCAAGTCGGTTCTGACTTATAGTAGCCCCATGTACAACAAAAAGAAACAATGCCTGGTCTTGCATCATCCTCATGATAGTTGTTATGCTTGAGCCCATTCTTGGAGCCACTGTGTCAGTCCATCTCTTTGAAGGTCTTCCTCTTTTTCTCTGACCCTCTACTCTACCAAGCATGATGTCCTTCTCCAGGGATTGATTCCGCCTGATAACATGTCCAAAGTGTATGAGACAGACTCGCCATCCTTGCTGCTAAGGAGCATTCTGGCTGTACTTCTTGCAAGACAAATTTGTTCTTTATTTTGACGGCCCGTAGTATATTCAATATGCATCACCAACACCACAATTTGGAGATGTCTGTGGTGTACTTAATATTCTTCGCCAACACCACAATTCGAAGGCGTTGATTCTTCTTCAGTCTTCCTTATTCGTTGTCCAGCTTTCGTATGCATATGAGGCAATTGAAAACAGCATGGCTTGGGTCAGGGGCACCTTAGTCTTCTAGGTGACCTCTTTCCTTTTTAACACTTGTAAAGAGGTCTCTTGCAGCAGATTTGCCCAGTGCAATGTGTCATTTGGTTTCTGGACTGCTGCTTCCATAAATGTTGATTGTGGATCCAAGTAAAATGAAATCCTTGACAACCTCAGTCTTTTCTGCATTTATCATGATGTTGCTTATTGTTCCAGTTGTGAGAATTTTTATTTTCTTCATGTTGATATGTAATCCATACTGAAGGCTGTAGTCTTTGATATTCGTCATTAAGTGCTTCAAGGCCTCTTCACTTTCAGCAAACTAGGTTGTGTGATCTGCATAACACAGGTTGTTAATGAGTCTTCCTCCAATCTTGATGCTGCATTCTTCTTCATATAGTCCAGCTTCTGGGATTATTTGCTCAGCATACAGATTGAATACGTATGGTGATAGGATACAACTCTGACACACACCTTTCCTTACTTTAAACCACATAGTATCCCTTGTTCTGAAACTGATTCAAGAAGAAATAAAAAATTTGAATAGACCTGTAACAAATTAAAGAGATTGCATTGATTAAAACATTCCCACCAGATGTATCAATATCCCGTTTGTAATGAGCGCAGCTACTTCCCAGATCTTGATTTCTAATACTATTCTCCAATAAAAGAGCTCCTTGGAGAAATGGCTGATTTTAGTGGGTAGGAAAAATGCAAGATAAGTCTGTAGCATCTTATATTGCCAGAAAGTAAGAAAGTACTTTAAAAAAAAAATCCACAATGATGGGAGTATGTCAGTGGGACACTGGAGGGAATTGAATGAGCTTCCAGAGATCAAAGCTGCAACAATCTGAACAATAAAATAAAGTTGTATTTGTGTTGGATTATAACACAGGGTATAAAATAAATATCCATGAGTTATACTGAGATGGATAGACAGAAACGTATAGGTATAAGGATACAGGAATATAGATATAGATATAATGGAATAAGTAAGTAAAAGGAGAATAATTGATTTGACCATTCTCCCAGGTTTGAAGAACTGCAAATAATTGCTATAGATATTCTACCCTGAAAGTGGTGGAGCATTACTCCCCTCTCTTTAAGTGGGCTAAATACCTGGTTAATAAAAAAAGATTTTTCTTTTATCTAACTTTGTATCATTTTATGCTAAAATAATGTCTTTATCAAAACACTAGTGTATAATCCTTTGCATTGCATAAATTATTATCCAAAGTTAGAAATCAAATGATAGAAATTGAATTTTATTGACATATAGGAGGACTTGACACATTAAAAATTGATTGTATATGTGACAATGTTACCAGCATTCCATATTCACTTCATTCATATTCTTGTAAATTGTTGCTTAAAATACAGAATTGTCCAATTTGAAGAATTATGCCATAATTTTCACATTTGTGTTTGAGTATCACTCCTACTACTGCTTTACAGTGTATATTTGTTTATTAGTTATATACAGCTACAACTTTCATATATATAAATGTTAACATTTATATACACATTTAATTATAATTCAAAATTGAGCACTATGTATAATTTTATGTGCTAAAATTTCTTCTCTTTGTAAGCTTTTAAAATATGTTCTATTGGTTTTAATTTGAATGAAGAGATTCTTCCAATGAAAGGATTTTATTGTGACTTGAACATAGTTATTATGATGATCAGTTATTATGATGATCTGCTTATTAATTGTCCAAAAATAAGTTTGGTGATCCAACAGTATAGAGTTATCTTAGTCACTTAGTATGCATTTTTATTTCAGAGTAAATGTGTTTTCACAATAATATCAGATCCTGAAGAACTGGTTTTCCCGATAATTCAGTCATATTATGAGGAACATGAAAACTGATAATAAGTCAGAAGATCTAGATGTTGTATATGCCCCTTCATTAACAGTGGTTCACTGTAATAGTGATTCTCAAACAAAAGGACATTTCAAAATGGTATAATTTTAAAAAGTCTATTTGATTTTGATATATCCCATATAGAAACAATTCTACTTTCCTTCCCATCCCCAAGAATCACTGATGTACTAGAAATAATGCTAAATGGATGTTTGCCATGTACTGCTATCATCTACAAAATTATATCACATATAATAATAAATAACATATAGTTTCTAGATAATGATGTTCTTGCAGCACTATCTATAGTATATTTATTCATAAATTCTTTTGATGTCAGCATAATTATGGTCTATTGTCATTCAGTAAAATGATTCCTATGTATTAATTGTGATATTTAGCTAAACTCTGTTAGACTGTATTGCGTGAACATGGCATTAGTTCATTCATGAATCTTATTTTAAAATATTAACTACTTTCTGTATATTAATTATTTTGAATCAGAAATGCACTTTTATTGCAACCAATACAAAGTATTGTAGCCAATACTTTGAATAAGCACATGTGTTCAAAGCTTGATTCTTTACTCCCTCAAACCATTCAAACTAATTTTGTGTAGCCGTTTTTTCCTGTTTCTGAGTACCTAGGATTGGGATGAATTTTTCCCTCTCTTTTTCCTAGATGTATGCTTTCTGTTTTCTTGGCAATTTGGTACCATAAAATTTTATTCTAGTAATGGAAGACATTTTTAGAAATCATTCTTGTCTTTACTAGCAGTAAACATGGCCAGATTGCTATCAAATCGAGCACGTTTTTTCTTTCTTTGCACTGTTCTACTTTTCTTTTTGTTTTAATATTTACTTTTAATAGATGATATATCTATGTTTCAGATTTCAAAATCTCCATCCCTGTTCCCCACCCATTCTGTTCTCTTCTCCTCAGAGCTAACCAATGTTGCCACTTTTTTTGTGGATCCTTCCGTAGTTATTTTATGTATACACAAGCAAATGTAAATATATGTTTTTCTACATTATTTTACTAATGGTAGCATTTTATACACACTCTGTTTTGTGGATTTTAACATTTAATTTTAAAATTCTAATAATTTTAAATTATTACCATCTTAAAATATTTCACATCTATTGATGAAGATTCAAAATGTAAAAACTACTATCTTCCTGAAAACTCCCCCCCACGTTTTTTTTTAAACACTATTTGTTTCTGTAGTGGACTTAGAATATGCTTTCAAAGAGGTTTCTATAAGAATTTCCAGGATACCATTCCAGCTATATAACTCAGAGAAATCATTTTTAAAACCACACTTTAGTGGAGTGCCTCTCAAAGATTATATGGTTCTTAGTCAAGTTTACAGTAGTTACGTGAGGAAATAACTGAGGACTTCAGTAAGAAATTTGAGACACAGCAAGCTAAATTATAACCTTAGAGGGTTAAAGTAAAATGGTGGCAAATTGCTTTAGATCATGTTATAAATTCTTTTAAATATGAAGAAAAAGTGGAAAATAATAATAAAATTTGTCTTCTGCTACTTTTCATTTCACTTATCTAAAAAAAAGTAACAAGTTTTTAGGAGACTTTTGTATTGGTGTCGAAAGACTAGAATTACATGATTATTATGTCATGCAATTATAGATATGTACTATTTTATTGTGTTAAAGAATGATACCGACTTACGGCGCTCAAGTACTGGTTTCCACCTCAGACACTTAGAACAATCAGTGCTTTCTTACCTTGGACCTAATTCCTTCTTTTGGACATTGACTTACAACAATTTTGAAGCATAAACTTTCTAACTACTTGTAATTTAAAGTATGATGACATCCAAATTTAAAATCTGCACATGGTCCATATTTTCAAGTGAAAAACTTAAGATTATGATTCAAAATCCAAAACATCATTTTAGTTTGCAACTTTCTCTTTTGGCTGTCTTTATTTTTAATAGTTTCCCTTTATCAAATTTTCTACCAGTATAAAATATAGTTTTTCTTAAAAATGTCAGTTTATCGTTACAAAATAACATTACTTTTAATAAACATGTATGTGGGCAAGATTCTACTCATTCTTTTTCTTAAAAAGTACCTCACTGAAAATATTATCTGCTTGTTTCTCCTTAAATACATCCTAAAGTACTGATATTATAGACTCCAGTGAGATCTATAATTGGAGCATTATCTTTGAATTTTAAAAAGCAAACGTAATTGTTTAAACAATTCTCTATAGAGCCCTTAGTTTTCTAAGTTAGAGAAATACACTCTCCTTAGAAGCTGTTTTTGTATTATATCATTTAATATAAAACCTTATGTCAACCTGATGTGGACAGTTAATTACTACTTTCAGAAGTTATTTGCCTAACAGATGCGCTAACATAAATTAAGCAGTAAATCAGTTTTGCTTCCTTTAGATAATTAGTAATTTACATATAACCTTTGGCTGTTCTTTTATCCCACAGTATTGATGTAAGTTGCATAAAATTGTTTCTATATAAAAAGTGCTTTGAAATGCAAAATATAATTAAAATGCACTGTAATTTTAGTACAGTTTTGTTGCTAAATGATACTATTGAGAATGTTATGAATATTTGAAGAGTCTGAATGGGGTATGTAAGAAAGCTAAATTATAACTCTGTGGACTACTTCAGGTTATTTTATCAACCAGTTGAAACAAGTGAAACTGCCAGAGTACTTAGAGGATTGCATTTTTCTCTCACATATTCTGTATTTAGAAATAATGCTATTGTTACTGTATTATGCTACCTAGTCTATTTTGTATCATGGTACACATTAAAAGGATCAGTTTGTAAGATACACTAAGGTAAGTGGGTGAGGCCAACTGTGGCTGGAGGCATCCTGCCTAGGGAGTCTGACACAGATCCTTGAAGGCTTCTCCAAGAACTGAGGAGATCAACATATTTATAACCAGTTAATGAGTCCATATTCCAATCACTGGCATCTGAAACCCAGTTTTGGAGAAGGCATGGTAAATGGCATACCTGTCTGTCCAGCAGGCTCATGCAAAAAGTGTTTGTCAAGAACCTACTATTTGCTTAACATACATAGTTTAGCAACTTCCAAGTGATGGCCAAATAATTCTGTTGCATTTAATTTTAAAACGTTGAAAATTTGATAAAAAATAAGATTGAGTATAGAATTTTATGATGGCTGAAACCTTTTGTGAATAGATGATTATTATCCAAAATATAAGATTGTAGATTATAGTTTAGTAATCTTGCCCATTGCTGTAGACTCAATTCTGACTCATAGCAACCCTATAGGACAGAGTAGGACTGCCTTATAGGGTTTCCAAGGCTGTAAATCTTTATGAAAGTAGACTGCCACATCTTTCTCCTGTAGAGTGGCTGGTGGGTTTGAACTGCCAACCTTTTGGTTAGCAGCTCTGCACTTAACCACTACACCACCAGGACTCCTTTAGTAATCTTACTATTTTACAAATTAGAGTTAATACCTTTTTAGACCACTATCTTTTTTTCTTTAATATGTGTGGTTAAGTTGGGTCAATCAAATCCAATTCAATTTTATTGTTTTACTTCTTTCTCTGACCCTAACCACCAGAGCTAGGTCAAACCTCACAAGTTAAAGGGCACAGTCCTTCAGACTTCCAACTCTGCTTAAGACTTCAGATGCCAGCTACAAGCTTGGGGGTTCCTACAACACTCTCACTTCTGACCAGCTGGCTGCAGATTTAGGGTTTTGTTCTAGCCCCTCAAGATCCCAGCTTTAAGCTCTGGGGTCCCTAGGCCCTCCTCACTTCTGACCTGCTGGCTCCCACTACTCCCTCAGGTTCAAATATTTGCCAGAATGGCTCACAGAACTCAGAAAAGCGCTATAATTAAAATTAGTTTTATTAAAAAAGGATACAAACAAAGAGACGCATAGGATGAGGTCTGGGAAGGTTCTCAGTGTGGAGCTTCTGTTTCACAAAAAGGGACACAGTACCCTTACCTGTGTATCAATGTCTATCACCAACCAGGAAGCCGATGGAGATTGAGCGTTCAGACTTTATCTTGGGGTTTCATTATGTAGGCATGATGAATTCAACTGTTGCCCACAGGGTTGAACTCAAACCTCAAGCCCCCCTCTCCACTGAGGTTGGACTGATGTCAAGTGGTACATTTTTCTGCTCTGGCCAGCCCCCACCCAAGAGTTACCTCATTTAGCATGAAGCCTCAGGTCTGAAGCCCCCTTAGATATCAAAGATGCTTCAATCATTGAGGAAATTCCAAAGTTTTAGAGGTACTTGCTCAGGAATCAAGACCAAATTCTTTGGACAAACTTAATTGTAAATCTCACAGTGGTAAAATAGACTGTGTTTAATTTGTAAGGCATATTGGGGTAATTTTTTAAAAAAGAAGACATATCTCATTTTGTTCTGGAAATTAATTCAAAATTAGGGTTTGCTTAAAGAAAGTTGCCTTCTATTTAATTTTGCTGGATGTACTTTATTAAGGAAAAAATAGTTAAAACTATGTATCAGATGAAATGGTCAGAGGTGCCATGCATGCCAGCAATCTATTAAAAGATTAAGAATTGTTGGGGTTTATTTTGCTTTTGCTATCTCTGTTAATAATTTTAGGCTATTTTTAATCCAAAATTTTAATCATATGCTATTTTAAATTCCATGTTAAGGTATAATTTTAGATCAATGCAAGAATGTTTTTCTTCCTTATTTTGTTAAAATTTACTCATTTTTTTAAAATCTCCTGATTAGCAAATTACCTGCTCATTAGTGAACAACTAGGGGGTATTTTTATAACAGTTAGTTTAATTAGGATGATCACAGCCAAATAAATTCTCCAGAAAATGCTGGCGAGGAGATTAATGCAAGTAAGCAACAGTCACAATGTCTGCAATTCCTTTTTGTTTAACCTTTATTAAACCTTTATAGTCTTGCTACCTGATGACTGAAATATTTGGTGGCAGCTTGGGTGCTATCATCCTTTATCTAGTTGCTGCTTTACTTAATATACCTCATTATTGTGCTTAGAATTACCTTTTATTTTTCTTGATACATGTTTGTTGTATTTCAATGAAGGTGACTTTGATGTTGAAAGCTGGCAGCTAGCGATAACAGTGGAATAACTTTTTATGAGTGTGGGTACAGAGAATCACGTCTGGCAGAGGTTATTGTCATACATAGTAAGTGGCCGGCACTCTTTGTGCAGACTATTAAATCGTGGTAGTATGTGTTATTTCAGCTAGAGAAAAGGGGATACTGTACTAAGTCCTTTCTCAGTACTGAAGTTCATGAGAAAAGGAACACATTCTAATTGGTTTCATCTTTTTTTTTCTTTCTCCCTCACACCATCAGTTTAATACTGAAAGTGAACTGTATAGTCTGAGTACTGGTGTGTTAAACAAAATGAAGTCTATCCACTGAAGGTGGGATGTCCAGTTACAAAAGGCATGCTCCCGCTTTTTGCTTTATTAAAGATTTTACATGTCAGTGACATCACTTTGGTAGCAGTATTTTCAGTCAGTATTGACTGTAAAGCACACACACACACACACACACACACACACACACACACACACACACATACACACACACACACACACACATACATACACACACAAATACACACACATACACACACACATACACACATACACACACACATACACACACACACATACACACACACATACACACATACATACACACACATACACACACATACATACACACACACACATATGCACATACATACATACGCACACACACACACACGCACATGCACACACATACACACACATACACACACACACACGCAGGGACTGGATTTTACCTGAAATTCTGTCCTTGCCAGAATTTAGATCTTAAATATAAGCAAGGAGAATGTGCTTTCAGGAAGCTGTCAATGCTTGGACAAAACTAAGGTTTTGTCTTAGCAAGAATATGATGTGGTCAGTAAAAAACTGATTGTAGACCCTTTTAAGCAAGGATTTTTTTTTTTTTTTAAATTGACTTTGGTGTGTCAGGTTTTCTTTTAATCAAACTTAAGTTTTTGAATAAATAATACATTCACATAGATTAAAAGAAAATAAAAAGTTATAAATTGAGAAGCCTCACATCTATCCATAACCTCGTCCACACTTTCATCTCCTGCTTCTGTAGATAAACACTTCTGTTCCTTAACTCTACTTACAGGCTTTTTATGCAAATATTAGCAATTGCAAATCTATATTCTTATTTCCCCTGTTGCTTACATGAAAATAATATATTTCCATCTTTCATCAAATCTGAGACATTATCAAATGTAATGCATAAAAGTTTTATGTACTACAAGAAAGAAAAAAGCTGCCAATTAAACTTAGGCATGCCATTGATTATAAAATGTATTGCAATATCAGAAATGTTAAAATGTGAAAACTTCATGCCTGAGAATTGAACAAACATGGTATGTAATCTCTACTACACATCACTTTTTTAACTTAACAGCGTAAGGTGATTGTCTTTCCATTTGCAGAACTTCCTTATGCCTTTTTTTTAAATAGATAACTGTCAGTTTTCCGAAGAGGTTATACCAGTTTGCAAAACACCAGTGGCATATGAGAGTTTGTACTACATGCTACACAACGCTTGATACGGCCGTTTTTTAAAAGGACAGAATCATTGCACTTTCTATTTTTCCGATGACTAATGAAGTTGTGCAACTTTTCATATATTTATGAGACATTAGGATTTTTTGTTTTGTCATTGGTCTTTTTTTTTTTTGATTGAGTTGTCACTCTCTTTTTTTATGGATTTGTAGGAGTTCAGTATATATTCTGAACCTGCAAATACCCTATGAACCAGGAGTTTTACTCCTGTGGCATGTATATGCCCTAAAATTCTAAAGGGATATTCATAGCAGAATTATATATGTAATAATCAAAAACTGGAAACAACCCAAGTGTCCATTTACGGTAGAATATATAAATAAACTGTGATTATTCATACAATGGAACCTTATACAGCAATAGTAATGAACAAGCTACTGCCATCTGCAACAACATGAATAAATTTCATCAACATGATATTGAGCTAAAAATCTAGATGCCCCCAAATTATTATATGGTTCCATTTATATAATTCAAAATCAGGCAAAACTACTTTGTGGTTATATTCCTAGAAGTAGGAGCACTAGAACATTATTCTCTATAAAACCAAACCCGTTGCTGTCCAGTTGATTGAGTATTCTCTATAGCCATAACTAATTTATTTATAGAGGCCAAATATAATTATAATAGCTGTCATATATTCAAGGCTTGCTGTATCTTGAGCACAACTAAACTCTGACCAATATATAACCACAAAATTAAATGGCCTTTCTGTCCAGGGTAAGAAAAGTAATTATACTGGTGAGGAAAACCATAAAAAGGTGGAAATTTTATATTTAAGAAATCTACATGTGAAATGCATGTGCCTTCTTCCTTCTCTGCGAAATATGGACAAGATTGCTTTTATCATTTATGTTTTTTAGAGTGATACGTATGCGTAAACCATGTATCAAAGTTCATGATGGAACTTGGGTAAAAAGAATTACATTCTGCTCAAAATATAAGTAATACTTTTTTGACAGGAATTAAACAATGGAATTGTACTTTTAAATAGTGTAAAGTACATATGACAAAGACTATATCTGAAATAATTTGCACACTGAACAAGCGCATAATCACTATGTGTGACAGATTATTTATGCAGCTTGTAAGATGTAAAAGACACTGAACTTGTTTATAGGATGAAAGTATTTAAAATATGTAGGAGGCAAATAGTTCATAGGAATTTTTCTCCCACCATAAATTTTTAGTTTTCCTGTAAATACTATGTCTTTTTAGTGATCATGAAGTGGGAAGTATTTGTCAGCAAAATTATTTCTTGAATTATATGGAGTCTCACATCCAAATGACTCATCATCTCATGTTATTTTAATTATTCTCTGATACTATTCATGTGAAATACACAAAATGAAGTATTACTTAGTTAATTGTACATATAGCAATTTGAACACAGGCTTTATGGTGGAGCAAATAACAAATTAGTACCTGGATTAAGTAATAATAACAACAATAATAGACTGAGCACCTCCTCTGTGCCAGGCACTGTTCTAAGCAGTCTGCATCCACGAACTCATTTAATTCTCACTATAGCCCTATGAAATGAAAACTGGGGGGCAGTTCTGCTCTATCACATGGGGTCACTAAGAGTTGAAACCAACTCTGTGGCACCTAACAGCAACAGCATAAACACTAAAATTGATAACATGCCCTGCATGAGTTGGCTTCTTCCCATCTTACCATTTAATCTGTGTCACTCTCTTGCTATGCGCACTACGAAAAGAAAGAAGCTAGTGGAGGGGAGAATGGGGAGTTATTACTTAGTGGGTACAGAGTTTCTGCCTGGGGTGATAAAAAAGTTTTGGAAATAAATAGTGGTGACGGTTGCAAAACATAGTGAATGTAATTAATGCCACTGAATTGTACACTTAAAAATGGTTAAAATGGCGAATTTTATACACGTCATTGTTGCTGTTGAGTTGGCTCCAACACATGGTGACCTTTTGTATAATAGAATGAAACATTGTCCTGTCCTATGCCATCTTCATGATCATTGGTATGTTTCAGACTGTTGATACCGCTATTGTGTCAATCCATCTCATTGAAAGTTTCCTTTTGTTTTCATTGGCCCTGTACTTTACCAAACATGAGGTCCTTTCCTAGGGATTAGCCTTTACTGATGATGTGTCCAAAGTAAGAGTCAAAGTCTCACAATCCTCACTTCTAAGGAACATTCTGATTGTATTTCTTCTAAGATGGATCATTCTTTTAGCATCCATGATATATTCAGGAGCCCTGCTGGCCCAGTGGTTAAGAACTTGGCTGCCAACAAAAAGGTCGGCAGTTTGAACCCGCCAGATGCCCCTTGGAAACCCTAGGAGGCAGTTCTACTCTGTCCTCTGAAGTTGCTGTGAGTCAGAATTGACTCGACAGCAACGGTTTTTTTGTGGGGGCGGGGGGGGCAGGTACATTCAGTATTATTTGCCAACACAGCAGTTTGAACACATCAAATCTTTTGTCTTCCTTTTTCATTATATAATTTTCGTATGCATATGAGACAGTTGAAAAGACCATGGCTTGGGTCAGGTGCACCTTAGTCATCAAAGTGACGTCTTTGCTTTTTAAAACTTTATATACATCTACAGGTTATTGTTTCTATACGTTGCAGGTTGTTAACGAGTCTTCTTCTAATCCTGATGCCACGTTTTTCTTTATATAGTTCATATAGTCCAGCTTCTTGGGTTATTTGTTCCACATACAGATTGTATAAGTAAGGTAAAAGGATACAACCCTGCTGCACACCTTTACCAATTTTAAACCACGCAGTATCTCTTTGTTCTCTTTGAATGGCTCTTCATGATTCATGTACAGGTTCTTCCATGGCACAATTTGTTCTAGAATTCCCATTCTTCATAATGTTATCCACAATTTATTATGCTCCACATAGTCAAATGCCTTTGTGTAGTTGATAAAACACGGGTAAACATCCTTCTGGTATTATCTTTCGGCCAAGATCCATCTGACATTAGCAGTCACATTCTCTTCTGAATCCTGCTTGAACTTCTGGCAGTTGCCTGTCACTGTATAGCTGCAGTGCTTTTGAATTACCTTCAGCAGAATTTTGCTAAAGTGTGATATTAATGATGTTGTTTGATAACTTCCATATTCTGTTTGATTGCCTTTCTTTGGAATAGGCACGACTATGGATCTCTTCTGGTCTGTTGGCCAGGCAACTGTCTTCTGAATTTCTTCACATGGACTATAAGTGCTTTTAATGTTACATCCATTTTTTGAAACATCTCAGTTAGTATTCCATCAATTCCTGGAGCCTTTTGTTATTTGCCAATGCCTTCATTGCGACTTGAACTTCTTCCGTCAGTGCCAGCAGTTCTTGATCATATGTTACCTCCTGAAATGGTTGAACGTTGACCAATTCTTTTTAGTGCAGTGACTCTGTATTCCTTCCCATCTCTTTTTGATGCTTCCTGGGTCATTCAATTTTTTGCCTATAGTATTGAATCTCTTGAATACTGAGGCTTGAATTATTATGTATACTTAGGGAGACCTACTGGCTCAATGGTTAAGTGCTCGGCTGCTAATGACACAGTGGCTCTGCTGGAGAAAGACCTGGCAATCTGCTCCCGTAAAGATTACAGCCTGGAAAACCCTATGGGCAGTTCTACTCTGTCACATGGGGTCACTATGAGTCAAAATTGTCTTGACAGCACGTAACAGCAACAACAATATATATATTGTGGTAATATGTGTATGTACATATCTGTTATATCTATATAGCCACAGTTCTAAAGAAAGAATGAATAGTCATTTGGTCGATGGAAAAATTGGTTAAATTTAATATGGTTAGAGGAAACACCACTGCAAAATACTGGCAGGTGTGAAAATTCCCATTGTTTCTCAAACACTGAATAATCCACTGAATGTGTGATAAAAATTGAAAGATGGAGATGAAAATATACTTTTGGGTCTGATTGTACAAAAACTTGTGACAGGCAGGAAAGAAATGGGAAACAAGGAATTGGAAAAATCACTTAAAACAATATATTCTGATGGGAGTGGTTGTTCTTTATTAAGTTTTACAATATCATGATCCCATTTCTCCTATTTTTGACAAGGAGCAAACTAATTATAGGAAAATATCTATAAAAACATAAAGCCCGAGTATACCATGCTTATTCATTTTTTGAGAAAATGCTTATAATTGCCAATATTTTCCACTAAAACAAATTTCTTCAAATTTGCCTGTTTTTATGAACTTATATCAAAAGACAGTAACTGGTGTATATGGCTTATGGTATATTCACACAATGGAATACTACACAACGATAAAGAGCAACAATGAATCCGTGAAATATAACATGGAGGAATCTAGAAGGCATTATGCTGAGTGAATTTAGTCAGTCGCAAAAGGACAAATATTGTATAAGACCACTATTATAAAAACTCAAGAAAAGGTTTAAATGCAAAAGAAAACATTCTTTGATGGTTACGAGGGTGGAGAGGGAGAGAGGAGGTATTCACTAACTAGATAGTAGACAAGAATTATCTTAGGTGAAGGGAGGGACAAGACACACTACAGGAGAAGTCAGCACAACTGGACTAAACCAAAGCTAAGAAGTTTCCTGAATACAGCCAAACACTTCGAGGGATAGAGTAGCAGGGGCGGGGGCCTGGGGACCATGGTTTCAAGGGACATCTAGGTCAATTGACATAACAAAGTTTATTAAGAAAATGTTCTGCATCGCACTTCAGTGAGTGGTGTCTGGAGTCTTAAAAGCTAGCAAGCGGCCTTCTAAGATGCATCAGTTGGTTCCAACTCACCTGGAGCAAAGGAGAATGAAAAACACCAAAGACACAAGGGAAATATTAGCCCAAGAAACAGAAAGGGCCACATAAACCAGAGACTTCATCAGCCTGAGACCAGAAGAACTAGATGGTGCCTGGCTACCACCAATGACTGCCCTGACGGGGAACACAACAGAGAGTCCCTGACAGAGCAGGATAAAAGTGGGGTGCAGAACTCAAATTCTAGTAAAAACATCAGACTTAATGGTTTGACTTAGACTGGAGGGACTCTGGAAGAGATGGCCTTCGGACTGTCTGTTGGCCCGGAGCTGAAACCATTCCCGAGGCCAACTCTTCAGACAAAGATTAGACTGGACTATGGGACATAAAACGATACTTGTGAAGAGTGTGCTTTTTAGCTCAAGTAAATATGTGAGACTAAATGGGCAGCTCCTGCCTGGAGATGAGATGAGAAGGCAGAGAAGGTCAGGAGCTGGTTGAATGGACACGGGAAATCAGGGGTGGAAAGGAGGAGTGTGCTCACAGTATAGGGAGAGCGACTAGGGTCACATAACAATGTGTGTATAAACTTTTGTATGAGAAACTAACTTGAATTGCAAACTTTCACTTAAAGCACAATAAAATAATAATAATTTACCAAAAAAAAAAAAAGAATAATAGCAATCGTATCATCTCCATTGTTTAAATATATATATTTTTTCTGAAACCTGTGCTGAATATTTAGCTGAAATTCCTCGCTAAATGCTTGGTAACATTTTCTTCAATCTTAAGCACATTTAAATCCTATGTTAGGTGGGCACTAGATGCTCCTTAGTTGATTTCTGCATGCAGATGTCCAATAGCTCCAGAAATTCCCTGGCCATTGCTAGCTAATGTCAAGGCCAGTTCAAGTTTGGTCGACCCTGTTCTTGGCAACACCTAGCGGGGTGCTGGGACAAACTTTCCATCTCTCTCTCCTCTCGCTTATTCAACTTGGACAGTGCCTGTTTTCTTATAAGCACTCAGAAACATCTTTTAAATAAGTAAAATTGCCAAATAAGCAGATGTAAGTCATTTTGAAATGACTATGGCTTGTGGAAACTTGTTGAGATAATATTTTAAACAAGTATATAGCATTTTAGATCTGGCTGTCATGTTAATGAAACTAATACACCCTAATTTATAGATATCATTTAAAAATGGAATTGTAATAAACATTGCTGTTTTTTCACTGAACCTGTTAAAGCACATTGTTTTAATGAAAAGCATTTAAACATTCTTTATCGCAAGAATTTATACATTATACTATTTTAAAATATATTTTGGGAAGTTATTGAGGCAGAACATATACAGAGTCATCTTTTTCCATTTAATGTTGAGTTTTTGAAAATCTGTATCATCAGTGGGCCATCCACTTTCAAGCCATTTTATTTACTAACTTGGAATTGAGATCTGAGCAATTATGTGCATAGTAAAACCTTGAAAGCAGAATGAATTGCAGTAAAAAATGTTCGTGTTCATTTGCAGTGAAGGAGAGAGTAGTATCAGAATTCTACCCTAACTAGAGTTAAGTTGAGAAGCAAACTCTGTGTACATTGTTGCATTTATTATTATCTGAAAGTCTGAAGTTTTAGTGTTGTTGACATCTGGAGTGTTTTTCACCATGTTTTAAAATGTGTTTTACTCTCTTTTCGTTGTTGATCACATAGCCCTGTCCCATTCCTGGTAGTGTTTTCCGAGCGTTAGAAACCTTTTTCTTTCTGCATGCTAATGACACCTACTTGCCACAACTGCATTTATGTAAACATCCGTGATGCAGAATTCAGGTAGACGTAAAACACGTGTAAGTGACTTCCTTACATTTGTAGCACTTTCCACGTAGAGCATTTTTGCAGATGTTAAACCTGTAGTATTGATTGCTAAAGAAGCTATGACTCTGTCATTCCAGTTGATGGTAAATTGAACAGTAGTGGATGTGAGAAATGGAAATCAAAATAAGAAATGATACTGGAAAAAATGAATAATTTAGGATAAAATTAGGCTATGAATATTTATAGCATACCATTTAAAAATATTTCTAAAGATTATTAACTGCTATGATCTATAAAGCATAAAGTAAATTCTACCGGTAATATCAAAGCAATGTGTGGCATGGTTATTAGTTATATGAAGCTTGAAGAATATTTAAATGATCTATTTAAAATCAATTACTCTTTGAACAATAGTCTTGGGCAAGCATGTCCTCTTCATCTTTTAGAAGGGCTTCTTAGATAAGTATTGGGAATATCATGTTTATTCAGTCTTTTATCGTTATATCCTTTCTTTGTCATTGGAGTCTCGTTTGCTTAATGAAGAAAAGACATTGAATTGTCTTGCAGATTATATTTCAGTATCTTTCCCTTTGACAGTAATTGTGTAAGAGCTACAGACCTCACAAACCTGGTCTTAAATTCTCATTGTACAAAGACTACTTTCAAATGCTTTCGAGAAGGCAAATGAAGTTCCCCTCTCCCCCTTTATTATTTGAGCGTTTAGGACGAGATATTTTCTGGGCATAGGTCATCTATATACACCGTGACTGTCTGTCTGGCAGTAATTTTGGACAAAGATTTGTCACTGTTACCAATTTTTATTTTAACTTCGAATAACATTGTTTTGAATTAAATTTGTTTATGTAACATAATTTTTTTCGCAATGTATTTCGGATCAGAAATGTCAAAGTGGATACTGATGAAAGATGAAGCTGTTACCCTTCTGATAGAAAGGTCAGGAGTCCATGGCCAGCAATTGTCTTATCAGACAACTCCGTTTGGCTACAGGCCATCTCCATTGCTGCAGTTTCTCATTTTCTGTGTGAAACTGAATTATAGCTGACGCAGCTTTGTGTTGGTTCTCTGTAAGAGCCCTAATATAGCAACTTACTCTAACACTGTGAAATTCACAGTATAGAATATACTGTGACAAAGTAAATGAATTCAGTGTTGTGCTAGTTAACTTGAAAGTATTGGCTCTACAAGACTTAAGAATAAATCTGAATTGTAAAGAGTCTGATTGTTAAGTGATTACAATCATTTACTGCCATAAGCCATAAAAATTAAAAAGGTCTAAGTGCTTTTTTCAGACAGAGATGCAGAGACTAATTTTACATGAATGCATAACCTAACAAGATTAGTAGGCTTATTCAGGCATCTGAAATGTACTTTTGTTCTTCATGTTGAACAGGCTGGTATCTTCAGTGTCACCTCCTTCTCACGATCATATAAGGTCTTTACTTAAGCACTTTGCTTTCTTTCTGTGTGTGTTAACCTTTAGTTGCTTAATTATTGTTGCCTTTAGTAGATATCTAATATATTTTTCTCCTTGTGCTTTCCATTGTTTGTGTTATAAACCATCCCATGTCCAGTAAATAAATATTTTAAAAAGTATACTCTTCCCCCAGAGCAGGGGAAGAAGAAGAATATTTGTGAACAATAATAAAATCCACTGTAGCTCATTTTCTCAGTTGCTAATAATTCCCTTTATTGCATGAAATACACTAACTACTCAGCCCCTTTACCTAGGAAGAAACTCAAAAGTTTCACTTAGGAGTATGGGGTCTCAAGGTAGTCTATATAGGTCCAGATGTAGCTCCTCTTGATATGCAGATCTAGAACCTAAAATTCAAGTTATCCACCATCCTTCCCAGCCCACCCCCAACCTTCAATGGTGAAATGGGCCAGGATAACCATAATAAACACTTCCATTGCAAAGGAAAGAATGGAAGGCATACAGCAGTCCCTGAACATAGCATTTCTGAAATCCTTCTGGTCAAATGTTTTGCATCCCCCTCTGTGTAAGTAGGAAATTTTTGCTTAGGTTTCCTGGGAGTAACTCCCCAGTCCATTGTTCATGGCTCTTGGCTCCGCCTCTGCCCTCTCAGCAATCCTTCTGTTTCCGTTATTTTGCTTGATCATATCTGAAGAGGCATTAGAGTGTTGAGTTCAAAACTGAAGGGTTTGAGATGCTATTGTACTAGTGCTGATATACACGTAGACACACATATATGTGTGTGTATACACACACACGTGCAGACACGCACAATGCGCACGTTTTAATAGAATCATGAGATTGCTGGATCAGAGAGAATATTTTCTCACACAGCAGCTTGCATCGATTCCCTATGCCTCTGTTTCTCACAGGGTGACATTGTGAGAACCAGATATATACTGCATACACAATGAGGTTTATACCACAGGAGGACTCTGAAATTGTTCATCTCAGAGTTTATATAGGGCAATGGCCATATCTGCCCCTTCTCCCCTTCAAAGATGGAGAGAGAGAGAGAGAGTCTCTGGAATGAAAACAAATCCTGTCTTGAGAGGGAAGGGAAGGGTCTCTACTTCACCACCTTGGAATAATATATCTCCTGAGGAAAGGTCCTTAAATCTTTTTGGAGAAGGTTGGTGGTTCAAAAATAGTTTTTTTATAACTTCTTTATTGAAGTATAATTCATATACCATGCAACTCACCCATTTAAAGTATACTATTCGATAGTTTTTAGTATATTCACAGAGTTGTGCAACCATTACCTAATCAATTTTGGAATATTTTCATTACCCCAAAAAGAAATGCTATACTATTAACAGTCAGTTTTAATTTCACCCAACCTCTCCCCACTCCACCAGCCCTAGGCAACCAATCCTACTTTCTGTCTCCAGTGATTTTCCTATTGTGGACATTTCATATAAATGGGATTGTATAGTATGTGTCCTTTGACACTGGCTGGTTTCACTTAGCATAATGTTTTCAAGGTTCATCCATGTCGTAGCATGCAACAGTACTTCATTCCGTTTTATTGCCAAATAATATTAAAGATGGTCTTTTTTATGTCTCCAGCAATCATAGTTTCTTTTCATCTAGGATGATGGCACTTTTGACAGCACAGCTTCTTCAGAAACATAGTTGTTTTGTTGTTGCTGCTGTCTCTTTGTTTGATTCCAGTCAGCTATGTGTGCCTACTCAGAATTCTTTGCAGGAAATACAGGTGTGGATCTTTCCATCTCCCTTCCCGCTTCTCTCCCTCTCTGTCTTTTTCTCTCTCTTTCCACCTTGATTTAGACCTCAGTCTCATTACAGGTACTTTGAGCTTATCAGGCTTCTTTGGGACCATAATCTTCCCTAAGACATTTTGACCAACTGAATGGATTTTCTGGGGGTCAACTTAATCCAATAACAGACTTAAAAAAACAAAAATCATGCCAGTCACTATTCTTGATTTATTATTTTATTTTATTTTACTTTTTACCTGAGGCTGAGTGTTGATTAGCCTTTGTCTCAAAGCATTTCTCATTTTCATCTTTATAGATTGAGGAGGAGAAGGAGTTTTCTTTTCCAACCTCGCAAGTCCCTGAATTCCTGGCCTGTTTTCTCTTTCATCTCTTACTATAACAAGACAGTTGGTTTCTGAGTTCACCTCTTTCTTGTATTAACTTACCAAATTTAGTAATAATAATTAGCTCACACTAGTAATACTGCCCTTTTGAGAACTCATTGCTGCATGTTCATTATACATTTAATGGTTTGTTTTACGTTAAACAGATGACAGTTTTATCAAATGGTTTATACCATTACATAACAGGGGTTGCCTTTTTTTTTTTTTTTTTTTTTTTTTTTACTAAATTAGATACAGAAAGTTTAATTTTTTTTTTTTTGTTTTTTTTTTTTTTGTTTGTTTTTTTATATATATTTTATTGTACTTCAGGTGAAAGCTTACAGAGCAAATAGTTTCTCATGAAATAGTAGTACACATGTTGTTTTTTTTTTGACATTGGTTAACAACCCCACAACGTATTAAGCCTCTAAATTCTCAACCTTTTTTTTTGATGAAAATTACAGATGGCCAAAGATACACTGTTTCAAAAATTTCTACATTCACAGTTCAGTGACATTGACTACGCTCTTCCAACTGTGCTGTTATTCTCACTTAAGATGAAGGCTTACAGAACAAAATAGTTTTTCATTTAACAGTTACTACACATGTTGCCCTATGACAATGGTTAACAATCTCACAGCACATCAAGAATATCCTTACTCCACCTTGTGTTCCCTATCACCAGGGGGCTTCCTTGTCCCCTTCTGTCTTCTGGACCTTGTCAGTGGATTATTGTACCTCTTTAGTCTCCTTTGTTTGTTTATTTATTTATTTATTTTTATTTTATTTAAACACCATTTCAAAACTTTTTACTTACACATTTAAGTGATATTGACTATGCTCTTCCAATTGTGCTGCCATTCTCGCCCAAGATGAAGGCTTACAGGACAAAACAGCCTCCCATTTAATAGTTACTACAAATGTTGCCCTATAGCAGTGGTCAACAATCTCACAATACATCGACAGTGTCCTTATTCAATTTGTGTTCCTTATCATCAGTTTCCTACTCTCCCTCTGCCTTCTGGCCCTTGTCACCGGACTCCTGTACATCGTTAGTCCCATTTAGTTTTACTGGGGTGTCCATTCCCAGGCTTAACATCGAACCTTGAAGGTAACTTCCCCTCTGAGCTGAAAGGGTGTCTGGGGGCCACACTCTCGAGGTTTCTCTAGTATTCTTTAGGCCAGTATATCTGGTCTTCTTTTTTTTTTTTTTTTTGGAGTTAAAATTATGCTCTACATCCTACTCCAGCTCTGCCCAGAACCCTCTGTTGTGATCCTGGTCAAAGGAGTCATTGGTGGTAGCCGGGCACCATCCAGCTGTACTGGGCTCAGTCCCGTGGAGGCCTTGGTAGCTGTGGACCATTAGTCCTTCGGACTAATCTTTTCCTTGTATCCTGTTCTCTTCATTCTCCCTTGTTCCCGAAGGGATGAGATCAGTGGAGTATCTTAGATGACCACTCATAGGCTTTTAAGACCCCAGACACTACTCACCAAGGTAGAATGTAGAGCATTATCTTTATAAGTAGTGTCATGCCAATTGAGCTAGATGTTCCCCGAGATCATGGTCCCCAGAACCCTCCGTCCAACAACTCAGTCCCTCGGGGGGTTTGGATGTGTCTATAGGGCCTTCATGACCTTTCCTTGTGCAGGTTGTGTTAGTTTCCGCTGTACTATGTACTATCTCATCTCTCACCCAAGTTACCACTTACCTATTACCTATTTAGTATCCCCCCCCCCTCCCATCCCTGGTAACCAACAAGGATTGTTACATTTTGCATGTGAATTTTTTCATGGGTTTTTACAATAGAGGTCTCATACAATATTTGTCCTTTTGTGATTGACTTATTTCACTCAGCATGATGTCCTCCAGTTTCATCCATGTTATGAGATGGTTCACCGATTCATTGTTCTTTCTCGTTGCATAGTACTCCATCGTGTGTATGTACCATAGTTTGTGTATCCATTCGTCTGTTGATGGACATCGAGGTTGTTTCCATCGTTTTGCTATTGTGAATAATGCTGCCATGAACATAGGTGTGCATATGTCTATTCGAGTGATGACTCTTATTTCTCTAGGATATATTCCTAGGAGTGGGATTGCTGGATCGAATGGTACATCTATTTCTAGCTTTCTGAGGAAACGCCATATCATTTTCCAAAATGGCTGTATCATTTTGCATTCCCACCAGCAGTGTATAAGAGTTCCCGTCTCCCCGCAGCCCCTCCAACATTTGTTATTTCCAGTGTTTTTGATTCGTGCCAGTAATGCTGGGGTGAGATGGTATCTCATTGTGGTTTTAATTTGCATTTCTCTAATGGCTAGTGATCGCGAGCATTTCCTCATGTGTCTGTTGGCCATTTGAATGTCTTCCTTGGTGAAGTGTCTGTTCATTTCCTTTGCCCATTTTTTGATAGGATTGGTTGTCTTTTTGTTGTAGAGGTGTTGGATTTTCTTGTAGATTATGGAGATTAGACCTTTGTCTGACTTGTACTGTCCAAAAATTTTTTCCCAGTCTGTAGGTTCTCTTTTAACTCTTTTGGTGAAATCTTTTGAAGAGCATAGATGTTTGATTTTTAGAAGATCCCAATTATCTAGTTTATCTGTTGGGTTTTTTGTGTTGATGTTTATGGTTTGTATCCTGTTAATGCCATGTATTAAGGCCTGAAGTGTTGGTCCTATTTTTTCTTCTATGAATTTTATAGTTTGAGGCTTTACATTCAGGTCTCTGATCCATTTTGAAGTAGTTTTTGTATATGGTGTGAGGTATGGGTCCTGTTTCATTTTTCTACAAATGGATATCCAGTTTTGCCAGCACCATTTGTTAAAAAGACTGTCTTTTCCCCATTTGATGTATTTTGGGCCCTTGTCAAAAATCAGGTGACCGTAGGTGGATGGATTTACATCTGAGTTCTCAATTCTGTTCCATTGGTCAATGTCTCTGTTGTTGTACCAGTACCAGGCTGTTTTGAGTACTGTAGCTGTATAGTAGGTTCTCAAGTCAGGTAGTGTGAGTCCTCCAACTTTATTCTTCTTCTTCAGTAGTGCTTTACTTATTCGAGGTTTCTTCCCTTTCCATATAAAGTTAATAATTAGTTTTTCCATCTCTTTGAAGAATGTTGTTGGTATTTGTATCGGAATTGCATTGTATTTGTAGATTGCTTTAGGTAGAATTGCCATTTTCACAATGTTGAGTCTGCCTATCCATGAGCACGGTATGTTTTTCCATTTATGTAGATCCCTTTGGGTTTCATGCAGCAGTGTTTTGTAGTTTTCTTTGTATAGGTCTTTTATATTCCTGGTCAGATTTATTCCTAAGTATTTTATCGTTTTAGGGGCTATTGAAAATGGTATTGATTTCCTGATCTCCCTTTCATCGTTCTCCTTACCGGTGTATAGGAATCCAACTGATTTTTGAATGTTTATCTTGTATCCTGCTACTCTGCTGAATCTTTCTATTACTTCCAGTAAATTTCTCGTGGAGTCTTTAGGGTTTTCTATGTATAGTATCATATCATCTGCAAACAGGGAGAGTTTAACTTCTTCATTACCAATTTGGATGCCCTTTATTTCTTTCTCTTGCCTTACTGCTCTAGCTAGAACTTCCAGCACAATGTTAAATAGGAGTGGTGATAAAGGGCATCCTTGTCTTGTTCCTGTTTTCAGGGGGAATGTTTTCAGCCTTTCTCCATTAAGAATGATGTTGGCTGTTGGTTTTGCATAGATGCCCTTTATGATGTTGAGAAATTTCCCTTCTATACCTATTTTATTGAGAGCTTTTATCAGGAATGGGTGTTGGACTTTGTCAAATGCCTTTTCTGCATCAATTGAGATAATCATGTGATTTTTTTCTTTCCTTTTATTTATGTGGTGGATTACGTTGATGGATTTTCTAATGTTAAACCATCCTTGCATACCTGGTATGAATCCTACTTGGTCGTGGTGTATTATTTTTTTGATATGATACTGAATTCTATTGGCTAGAATTTTGTTCAGAATTTTTGCATCTATATTCATGAGAGATATTGGTCTGTAATTTTCTTTTTTTGTGATGTCTTTGCCTGGTTTTGGTATCAGCGTTATGCTGGCTTCATAGAATGAATTTGGAAGTGTTGCTTCCTCTTCTATGCTCTGAAATAACTTGAGTAGAACTGGTACGAGCTCTTCTGTAAATGTTTTGTAGAATTCTCCAGTGAAGCCATCTGGACCAGGGCTTTTTTTGGTTGGGAGTTTTTTTATTACCTTTTCAATCTCTTCTCTTGTTATGGGTCTGTTCAGATTTTCAATATCACTTTGTTGTAGTTTGGGTAGGCCGTATGTTTCTAGAAATTTATCCATTTCCTCTAGGTTTTCAAATTTGTTGGAATATAGTTTTTCATAATATTCTGTTATAATCCTTTTTATTTCAGTTGGGTCTGTTGTAATGTCCCCCATTTCATTTCTTATTTGGGTTATTTGTGCCCTCTGCTGTTTTTCTTTTGTCAGTCTGGCCAGTGGTTTGTCGATTTTGTTGATTCTTTCAAAGAACCAACTTTTGGTTTTGTTGATTCTTTCTATTGTTTTTCTGTTCTCTATTTCATTGATTTCTGCTCTGATCTTTACTATTTCCTTTCTTCCGGTGGTTGTAGGCTTTTTTTGTTGTTCTCTTTCTATTTGTTTGAGTTCTGTAGTTAATGTTTTGATTTTGTCCCTTTCTTCTTTTTTGATATGTGCATCTATTGCTATAAATTGTCCTCTGAGGACTGCCTTTGCTGTGTCCCAAAGGTTTTGGTATGATGTGTTTTCATTTTCATTTGATTCTAGGAATTTTTTAATTCCATCTCTGATTTCTTCTATTACCCATTGATGTGTAAGCAGATTATTATTCAGTTTCCATGTGTTTGATTTTTTTTCCTTGCTCTTTCTAATGTTAATTTCTACCTTGATGGCATTGTGGTCAGAGAAGATACTGTGAATTATCTCAGCATTTTGGATCTTGTTGAGGATTGCTCTGTGGCCTAAGATGTGGTCTATTCTGGAGAACGTTCCATGTGCATTGGAAAAGAATGTGTACTTTGCAGCGGTTGGATGGATTGTTCTATATATGTCTATGAGGTCCAGTTGGCTGATTGTGTCCTTTAGGTCTTCTGTATCTTTGCTGAGTTTCTTTTTAGTTGTTCTGTCCTTTACTGAGAGTGGTGTGTTGAAGTCTCCTACTATTATTGTGGAACTGTCAATTTCTCTTTTCAGTGCTATTAGAGTTTTTTTTATGTATTTTGGAGCCCTGTCATTGGGTGCATAGATATTTATTATGGTTATGTCTTCATGATGGATCATCCCCTTAATCATTATATAGTGTCCTTCTTTGTCTTTTATTGTAGATTTTGTTTTAAAGTCTATTTTATCTGAGATTAGAATTGCCACTCCTGCTCTTTTTTGGTAGTTGTTAGCTTGATATATTTTTTTCCAACCTTTGATTTTTAATAAATTCACATCTTTGTTTCTAAGATGTGTCTCTTGTAGACAGCAAATAGATGGATCCTGTTTTCTTATCCATTCTGCCACTCTCCGTCGCTTTATGGGTGCATTGAGTCCATTTACGTTCAGTGTAATTATTGATAGATGTGAATTTGTTGCTGTCATTTTGTAGTGCTTTTTTTTGTGATGCTGAAGTTTTCTTTGTTCTTCTTACTCTCTTGTGCTGAGTTCCTTTTGTTTGTGGATTTTGTGTTCATTTCTTTTGTTTTTGTAGGTTTTGGTTTTGTTGAGACTTTATGTTTTTCGTCTTTATTTTTATGAGTTGGTTTGTTAACTTTTTTTGTGGTTACCATGAATTTTACCCTTATCTTTATAATTTTGAAGCAGTCTACCGTTACTTGGTATCGCCTTGCCTTCTTCTCCTTTAGAAGGTTCTATACCTATGCCGTTTGTTCCCTCTTTCATTGTTTTGATGTTGTTGTCATCCTTTGATTGATTTCTCTGATTCCCTGTTGTATATCTTTTGTTTTTGGAAAGTCGTCTGTAGTTCAGTTCCTAGAATGGTATCTGGTTCATGTTAACCTGCGTCCTAGGTCCTAGGTCCTGCCTGAGGGCTTAAGCTGTTTGTCCTCAGATCGAAGAACTCCCTTTAATAATTCTTGTAAGTTTGGTTTGACTTTTGCATATTCCTTTAGTTTCTGTTTATCTGGAAATGACCTAATTTCACCATCAAATCTGAATGAGAGTTTTGCAGGATATATTATTCTTGGCTGACAATTTTTTTCTTTCAAGATTTTATATATGTCATCCCATTGCCTTCTTGCCTGCATGGTTTCTGCTGAATAATCTGAGCTTAGTCTTATTGTTTCTCCTCTGTATGTGACTTCTTGTTTTTCACGAGCTGCTCTCAGGATTCTTTGTTTGTCTTTAGTTTTAGCGAGTGTGAATATGATATGTCTTGGTGATTTTCTTTTGGGGTCTCTTCTATATGGGGTTCGTTGAGCTTCTTGGATGACCAGCTTTTCATCTTTCATGATATTTGGAAAGTTTTCTGTCAGCAGTTCCTCAATGATTCTCTCTGTGTTTTCTGTTTTCTCCCCCTGTTCTTGTATGCCAATCACTCGTAAGTTTTTGCTTTTAATTGTGTCCCACATAACTCTCAGGGTCTCTTCATTTTTCTTTGTTCTTTTTTCTGAGTTTTCCTGAAACAGAGTTGTATCCAAGTGTTTGTCTTCAGTTCCACTGATCCTGTCTTCCATGGTTTCAAATCTACTTCTCAGCCCTTCTATGACACCGTCCATTTCTGAAATCTTGTTGTTTATCTTTTGGATTTCTAATTGTTGTTTTTGTATAATTTCGAGTTGTGAATTTATTTTGGCATTTTGTTCTTGCATCATCTTCCTGAATTCTTCCAATATTTTGTCTGTATTTTCCATAAATTTGTCTATTTTTTCCTCATGTTTGTCAGCTTTTTGCCTCAGTTCTTGGAAAATTCCGAGTATTAGTGATTTGAGTTCCGTATCAGGTACTTCTAGTGCATTTTCTTCCACAGGAGAGTTATCTGGTGTTTTAATTTGGACGCCTATTGGAGCCATCTTGTCTTGTTTTTGTAAATGTTTTGATATTGTTTGCTGTTTTCGGGGCATTCAGTAGATATTTCTCTCGTTTATTGATTGTAGATTTTTTTTTTTTTTTTTTTTCGTTCTTGTGGTACAGCTGGGCAGATCTAGTTGAGGAGGAGCCACTGGGATGGGTTGCTTGTGGCACTCACCGCAGCCACCAGGACGGTCGGTAGTCAGTGCTGGGCAGGTTCCAATAGGGCGTGCCTGCACCGCTTGGTGATGTGATGTCTAGTGCACGGTGCAGGTAGGTAGGGTGCAGCGGGAAGATGGTTATGTGTGAAGCTAAGCTGGATATGGGAGAGAGGAGAGAGGAGGAGGAGCAAAAAGTGTACAAACATAAAAGAATGCTAGGGGAGCTTGTCGTTGGAATGTACAGATGAGAGACTATGGGATGGAGGAAACCAGAAGGGGGAAGAGAAAGAAAAGGAAAGAATGACCAAATAAAAATCAGAAAAGTTAAAGAACTGCAAAGTTCCCAGGGATCCCACCGATGCAGCTATGAGGTCTGGGGGAGTCGGTCTCAATTTTCACAGCTCAGCCTGGCCAGAAGGTACAGAGGCATACATCGCCTGGAATTCAGGGATCAGAAAGAGAAGGAAGAGATAGAGAGACAAGAAATTAAGCAATGAAGAAAGACAAAAGAAAAAAAGAGGTAAAAGATGACAAAACTAATCAAAAAAGGAAGAAAAATAAAATTGAGAGGAAAAAAAAAAAAAAAGGGCAACACCAGCAGTCAGTGCCTACAAATGGGACCCAGAGAGCCCCCACTCAGGGGCGCGAATTCCAAGAAGCCGGTAGTCTCGGGGTTAAGTGACCGTGGCCACGGGAAGCAGAGGGGCCAACGAACAAAGGCCCCAGGATCCCACCCACGCGGGGGCCCAGACCTAGAAACAGCCACACGCCCGCACGCAGCCCTACAGCCCCGCAGGAGAGAGCAGAGACAGCACTCGGAACCAGGCACCCAGGCAAAAGGAGGGGGAGGCGGAAGAAAAAGTTTCGCTAGGTCCCAGCAAACGGCTCCCAGAAAGCCTCCAGCCCGGGCGTGCGGAATCCAAGCACCGGCGCCCCCCTGCTCAGGGACTCCGGCCACGGAAAGCAGAGGGGCGAACGAACAAAGGCCCCGGGATCCCACCCACGCGGGAGCCCAGACCTAGAAACAGCCACACGCCCGCACGCAGCCCTACAGCCCCGCAGGAGAGAGCAGAGACGGCACTCGGAACCAGGCACCCAGGCAAAAGGAGGGGGAGGCGGCAGAGAAAGGTTCGCTAGCTGCCAGCAAACGGCTCTCAGAAAGCCGCCAGCCCAGGCGCGCGGAATCCAAGCACCAGCACCCCCCAGCCCAGAGACCCTGGCCACGGAAAGCAGGGGATCCCCAGCTGAGGCGGAGAGGCGTGGGTGGTGGGAGAGCGCGCACCGCAGTTTACCGGTCGTTCTGTCTCCGACCAGATGCTCTGCAAGGCTGCTCTCCCGTTTGCTGGTCTCCGATAGGAATCCAAGATGGTGGATCCGCGCTGCGTTAGCTGGTAAGGAATCTCCGCCTGAGTCTCTCCTCGCTCTCCGTTCTCTTTTAGTATTCTCACTCCGTTTGGTGTTTGGCTGAGTTCTTTATCTCTTCATTTGGTGTTCTAGGGTTTCAGGATTGTTGATTCTCTGTTAGGCTTAGTTTTTCGGATCTTTGCTGTGGAGGGACGGCGTGGTGTTTCTGCCTAGAGCGCCATCTTGCCCCCCTGCCAGTCAGGGGTTGCCTTTTTCCTGCCTCCAATAATACTGACCTCTCATTGACCTCCCAGCTCTGAAGCCAATACTACATAGTTTAGTTTAGTGGAGTGGCACCCAACTCCTAGGTCCCAATTTCTTTATTAGTCAGCTTTTGTTGTAGTAACAACCCCAAAGTCATATTGGTTTACAAAAGCCTTTCATGTTATATGAGGGTAGGAGAGGTTAGCTGTGGCCCTGTTCCAGGCAGCAGATTGACTGTGGATCTGTTCCACATGTCTTCTTATCCTAAAGACTCTGATGAAGTAGCAGCCCTCTACCTGAGGAGACATGCTGTTTGTCATGGATTGAGTTGTGTCCCCCCAAAATATCTGTCAATTTGGCTGGGTCATGATTCCCAGTATTGTGTAATTGTGTACCATTTTGTAATCTGATGTGATTTCCGCATGTGTTGTAAATTCAATCACTATGATCTAATAAGATAGGTTAGCTGCAATTATACTGATGAGGTCTACAAGATTAGATAGAGTCTTAATCGAATCTCTTTTGAGATATAAAAGAGAAAAACGAGCAGAGACACATGGGAACCTCATACCACCAAGAAAGCAGTACCAGGAGCAGAGCGCATCCTTTGGACCTGAGTTTTCTGCTCAGAGAAGCTCCCAGACCAAAGGAAGATTGGTGACACGGGCCTTCCTCAAGAGCCAGCGGAGAAGGCGTTCCCTTGGAGCTGATGCCCTGAATTTGGACTTGTAGCCTACTGGACTGTGAGAGAGTAAACTTCTCTTTACTGAAGCCATCTACTTGTGTTATTTCTGTTATAGCAGCACTAGATGATTAAGACACTGTTCTTGTAGCAGAGGGCAGTAGCGACTGAGAGCCCAAGCCTGGCCATGCAATTGCTTTTAAAGCTTCTGCTGCACAGCATATGGAATGTCTCCACACATTCCATTGACCAAAGCAAGTAACATGATCAAGTCCAACATCAATGGAACAGGAAGAATCTGAGGGAAGGGATGTGGTAGCAAGAGGAGTATTTGTGATCAATAATTTTATCTGCCATAGAAAAAAAGGAAACATGATCTTTTTTCCTTTGTATTAATGGCCAATTCATTATCTTTTAAAAAAATGAATGAAATATTCAGTTTCTAAACAGGTTTTTCATTGTTTCAGAATATTCTATGTGTCTTACTGCTACACTTCAAAGTCTTGCAAGAGATTGACTTTCCTTTCTATCATGGAATTAAAGATTTATTTCAACTGTGAGCTGATAATATTGGTGGTGAAACACTGAAAATGATGGGATTATTGAGAATATGAAAAATCAATATTCTTGAAATTTGTTTAGCTTCTGAATCAAATACAGTATAATTTTGTCTTATAAACTAGTTTGTGTGAGACCCGTTAGAAAACACTAGTTCGTTTAGCATTTTAAAAGATTACAAATATTTGAATGTGTGCTAGTCTATAAATTTTGTTGAGCAAACAGTTTGGTGTGAGGACAAGTAATTGACCTGAATTTCATTTTTATTCCAGAGAGCTTCTCGTAAATCAAGTGACTGTAAACCTAGATTACTAACAGATTTATTTTAGTTTTACATCAGTATGTACTATGATAATAAACCTTGTATCAGTGTTCCAATTTTAAGTATTTTCCTTTTTACTGAAAGGTAGTATAACATCCTTAAAGTAAAACTTGAAAATAACACACAACAAATCTTCATAATCCCATCACTTTACTGCAAATGGTTCCACAGGTATATGCCTAATAATATGTTGTTAGGATCATTGTATAAATGGGAATTTACACTATTTTTTTTTCCATTAACATCATATCATAAACATTTCAAGGTATTTCTGTTTTAATGATAGAATTTAATAATTATGTCTAATAAAATTTACATTGAAATGAAATTGATGTAGGTAATTCCTTGCAGTCATTCTGAGGTTGTCATTAAATGGATAATTTAAAATAAATTGTCCTTTAAAATAAAAAATTTGCGAATATTAGCATCATTCTATTTTACAGTGAAGATTAAATTGATCATCTTATCTTTTCCCCAGGCAGTATGTGATAATTTTGTTCAAAAAATATATTTTATACTTTATTTAATCTGTTTAAATGACCCAAGTGATATTGGTTTTCATACCTTGCTAGGAATTAAACTTCCTAAACATCATTTGGTCAGTAAGATTACAAATGTCTTTGTTTTTTTATCTATTTACATCAGCTGTGACATAATCATATTTTCTTACATTTTTTCAAAAGGAATAAGACTATAATTTCATATTTATATTAGTAATTTAGAATTCTTTGTAGGAGAGAAATACTTTGCCTTTCCTTGGTATCAATAATTTTTTTATTACAGATTTATTCCTGAAAGCAATAAATGTCCAAGATCCTAAGTACTACTGTATATATACATATATGTAAATAATATCATGTCAATTATATATTGTAAATAAAATACTGCCTAATATTTTATATTTCCCCTTACATATTTTATACTACATAATTGATGTGTTTTTATTATATACACTTTTTAAAGCTAAATTTCAGCTGATTTTAGAGTCTCTTGTTTCTCTGGGAAAACTTCACCTTTGCTTTTTTAAACTTTCTCAGGACTCTGAAAATTTAATTTAGGTGAACAATCTTAGATAGTGTGAATTTGGATGAGTCTTAATTTGCATAGCTTCACCAGGATAGGATAAGAAAGTAAATCTCTAATAATCCGATTTGCATGAAATCCTCCTCCAGGTCCCAAGGAGGTCACCAGGAGATATATGGTTCTGAATCAAAACAGCGCTTAGGAGCTACATGTAACCCTTCTTGAGCCATCCTCCCTTTTCAAGTCTCTAGCTACGGACACTTAGATATTCTTTGATTTTTTTTTTTTTTTTGAAATGTCCCTTTTTCATTAGTTCTTTATTAAATAAACTTCTGTTGAGATATACATATAGAACAGTTAACAAATCAGAAGTATATAGCTTGATAAATTTTTGCAGAATGAACACTCTTGTGTAACTATCATCCATATAAAGAAACAGAACATACTGGCACTATAGAGGAGCCCTGGTGGCACAGGGGCTAAGTGCTCAGCTGCTAACCAAAAGGTCAGAGGTTTGAACCCACTAGCTGCTTCATGGGACAAAGATGTAGCAATTTGCTTCCATAAAGATTGCAGCCTTGGAAACACTTTGGGGCAGTTCTACTCTCCTGTTCTACTCTCCTATTGTGTCGCTGTCAGTCAGAACTGACTCGAAGGCAATGGCTGTTGGTTTGGCACCAGAGGATCCACTCAGCCCTCTCCCAGTCACAGTCCTTTCCAAAATAATTACTATTCTGGCATTTTACTTAAAATAATCTGTGGAGCCCTGGTGGCATAGTGGTTAAGAGCACAGCTGCTAACCAAAAAGTCAGCTGGTCAACTCCACCAGGCGTTCCTTGGAAACGTTATGGGGCAGTTCTGCTCTGTCCTACTGGGTCGCTATGAGCTGGAATTGACTTGATGGTAGTGGGTATGGTTAATCTAGGAGACCCGGTGACAAGTTTAAGAGCTACAGCTGCTAACCAAAAGATTGGCAGTTTGAATCCACCAGCCGTTCCTTGGAAACCCTGTGGGGTAGTTCTACTCTGTCCTACAGGGTTGCTATGAGTCAGAACGACTTAATGGCAATGGGTTTGATTTTTGGGGGTTTTTATGGTTAAACTTAGTGTTAGAAAATTTTTTTCTTTTTCTTTTTTTTTTTGCTTTGAAAGGGTCAAGTACAAGAAAAACTGATATAATTTATGCAATATTATCAGTTTCCAAATGGAAAATAGCAAATGTAAATGAAATATGTTTCTACTTTGTCTGAACACAGAACTCCATGGGATTAGTAATACCATGTTTTACCTGGTAACTTTAGCTATTAAAAACTGCTGTGTTACCTTTTATTCATTTTAAAATTACTGTTGTTAATCTGGTAAGAAAATTGTTAAGACAATATTTAAGAGCTGAATTTTTATGCAAAAAGAAAAAACAAACAAGGCTTTTTTTCCTCCCTTGTTTCCTTGAGTACTCACAGATTTTGATTGAGTGGGTGGAACTTTTTTTCCTTTTAGGATTCGGCTGTTACAAAAAGGTTTGGTTCATTTGAATCCTTTTAGATATGAAAATAGCAATATGGCAGTTCACATTTTTATATTTATGACTCAGCATTTTATGATTTTTTTCTTGTTCACTTGAAATGTAATTTGATCTCAATTTGAAAGGTTAGAATTAATTATAATGAAGCAGTAAGGATTGATAATTAGGACTTGAAATCCAAATGTCAGTATTGTTATTGTGAAGCTGCTTGAATGGGCTGAGAATTTTACTAATATGTCAGACAACCACAGATGATAACTACTCCAACCTAATTTAAAAAATAACACTGTCTTTAAGTTATGCTTCAGTTTTTTTCTCTCTGTGATCTTGTAAATAGAAAACTGATATGAGTTATTATAAATTGTTCTTAGTAACTGTGATAATAGTTTATATTGTTTACTATTTAGAAATGATTCCTACCTGAATTTTCTAATTTATTCTCATTAGAGGAAGTACCATATTTTTACGCAAATAATGTGTGCCTTTTACATTTGTTTGCCAACCACTCCGTCCTCCATGAGATATTTTCATAAGCACATTATGCTAATTTTTTTACAGCAATATATTAAAACATGGTATAGCAGCGCTTATGAAAATACCTTGTGGAGGGAGGGAGCAGGTGGCAAGCAAACAAATGTTATTTACGTAAAAATATGGTAGGCATGGTATGTCTGCATACTGTTTTTAACTCATGGCAAAAACAGTGTCATTCTTGGATTATCATAAATAAGTAAAAGGAGTTATGAATAAAAAGGAAAATTTTTGTGATTTTTCTTAGTAATGCAAATAACATTTTCTAGTAGAAGAAATAAAAACCAAAGTCATGTTCAATGAATGGGCAGATTTACTTGACTTAAACTGAGAATTTTTTACCAGTTGGTTTGGTTTGGAATTGGGTCAAAGAACTAGGATGGTATTGGAGATTTGTGAATGTCAGGCTTTATTTATGTGGGCTATAGAAATTTACCATACTAGAAACTAAAACAGAAAATTTAAAATTATTTATTTAAAATTTTATTTTAAAAACAATGAAAACCCCATTACCTATTATTATAAATAACATCCTTTATGAAAAATAACTATTTTTTTTCAAAAATTAAAAAAAATCAGTGAGAAGAGTGGCACTGTTTCATTCTTTACAAATCTCTTTAATGTCTGGTTCAAAAGAAGAAACTGTGTTCTCATACTGCTTCTTGCATTCAGTCTGTTGTGATATGTTGATTTGGTTGAAGTATATGAAGAAAATCTGGCCTAACATAGTTGGAAAAAGGAGGAGTCTTTTTAAAGTATTTTCAGATGATTGTGGAAATTTTACTTCGATACTTCATCAAATAGTAGTTTCTCGAAGGATAATTACAACATGGAATTTGAAAATATAGCAATGAAATTTTTGTACCCATGCTTGATTTTTAACATCATTCTTTGGTAATTTGGAAAATATTGATTCACTGAGTTATTAGGTCTTCCAAATAGTGACATATTTCATTATGTAATATCAAAAATACCACCACCAATCTCATAAGAAAAATCTTCTAAGTATTGGAAAGCTATCAAGCTCACAGTGGAGGACAGAACTTTTCAAAAATTCTAATATTTGTTTGAACTCCCTATTTTGTCATTGCCAATTAATACAGTCAGTTGCATTTCTTGGAGTGACACATACATTTCATTCATTTTTGAGAAAATGTCTGTCAAATACCCAGTCTATGATTTGTCTATCAGTTGTTCTTTCAAGTAAAAATGGCATTCCTTGAAAAAGGCAACTAGATCACCTTGCAACTTAATCAGAAAAGTGCATTTGTTGGAGAGACTTTATTATGCAGCAGAAATGCTGTAAACGTACATCCTATATTATGTATTCAGTGGTCAGTATTTAATAAAATTAATAATTTTAACTGTTTCATCAAGAACACCTTTAATTAAACCTGACTCTTGTTGTTTTGCAAGTATCTTGGCAATGAAGAATTCAATGACTACTAGTAGTAGTTTGTTGCCACTTACTTGATTTTTGCTAAGGCCCCAGCAATTTTACCAATCGTTGCTTTTGTACTATCACTGCAAATGTCAACACAGGCAAAAGGCAAATAACAAAGGAGAATTACTGTTAAAATAGTTTTGACTTAGTGGACTTCTAAAAGATTCTCTAGATCTCCCAAGCATTCCCAGGCCACCTTATGAGAACTGTAGCTCTATAGCAATTTTCTAATTAAAAAAAATCAATTTTATGTAAATGAGATTTATATACAATAAAATTCACCCGTTTTAACTGTACAGTTTAATCAGTTTTGACAAAAATATGCATCCTTTTTAACTACCACTACAATCAAGATAAGAACATTGCGTTTACCTTAAAAGGTTCCCCTGTTCATTTTCTTAGTCACTCCTCATTCCCATCTCCACTGATGTGCTTTCTATCATGATGTTTTGTCTTTTCTAGAGTTTCATATAATTGGAATCGTATAGTATGCAATCTTTCCTGTCTGGCTTCTTTCACCCACCATAATGATCTTGAGATAAATGGGTATTTTGGATGTAATACCAGTTCATTCCTTTTTAATTGCTGAGTTGTATTCCAAACCTGTTATGAAGATTTATTTAAAAGGTTTTTGTGGACATGTATTTTTATTTCTCTTGGGCAAATACCTGCAAGTGAAATTTCTGAGTGTTACTGTAAATTATATTTAATTTATGAGAAGATTGACAAACTGCTTTCCAAAATGGTTGTATAATTTTACATTACCACCTGCAATGCGTGAGAGTTCCGGTTGCTCCAAATCCTTGCCAACATGTAGTACTGTTTATCTTTTAAATTATAGCTATTTTATTGGTTTTATAGTGGAATCTCATGGTTTTCATTTCCAGTTTTTGTTGATTAATGATGTTAAACATCTTTTCACGTACCATCACCATTCATATAACTTCTTTTGTCAAGTATGTCTTCAATTCTTTCATCCATTTTTTATTTTTGAATCTTCTCACTATTAAGATGTTAAGAGTCCTTAATATCTTCTGGCTTACAAATCTGTTGTCAGGTATATGTAATGCAGACATATCCTCCAGTTCTATAGCTTTTGTTTTGTTTTACTTAGTATCTTTCAAAAACAGAAGTTTTTTTAATTTTTATGTTTATTTTACAAAATTTTTCTTTTATGGTTTGACCTTTTATATGCTAAGAAAACTTTGTCTATCTGAAGGTTGCAAAAAAATGTTTTTCCTGTGCTTTTTTTTTCTGGAAGTTTATGGATTTCGCTTTCATGTCTGGGTCTCGGATCATTTCAAGTTTATTTTGGAATATAGCGTAAGGTAAGGATCGAGGTTCATTCATTTTCTGTACGGATGTCCACTGGTCCAGAACCATCAGACTATCCTTTACCCATTGAATTACTTACTAAGCTCTGCTTTTACAGAATTCCGCAATTTTGATATGTTGTATTCTCATTTTTGTTCATTTCAAAATACATTCTTACTATTCTTGTGATTTCTTCTTTAACCCATGGGTTCCATAAAAATATGTTGTTTAATTTCCATATATTTTGTGTTCCTTCCCAGATGTATTTCTGCTTTTTATTTCTAATTTATTTCTAAGGTTGTCAGACAGCATACTTTGTATAATTTCAATGCTTTTTGAGACTTGTTTTATGGCCTAGAATATGGTTTATATTAATGAGTATTTCATATATGCTTGAAAAGAATGCAGTTGTTAGGAAAATTGTTTCATTAATGTCAGTTAGATCCAGTTGTTTGATTTACTGTCAAGTCTTCTATGTTCTTACTTATTTTCTGTATACTTATTCTATCAGTAGAGAGAAGTATTGACATATACAGTTATAATTGTGGATTTGTCTATTTCTCCTTTCAGTTTGGTTAGTTTTGCTTCATGTATTTTGAAGCTCTCTTATTGGGTGCATACAGTTTTAAGAGTGCTATGATTTTTTATGAATTCACATATGTCATTATGAAATACTCCTTTTCATTGCTGCTAATAACCTGTCTTCTGATGTCTACTTTTATTTGATATTGTTATGGCCATTCCAGCTTTCTTAAGCTAAATGTTTGTATGGTATATCTTTTCCATTTTTTTTTCTTTTACTCTATTTGTTTCTTTACATTTGAAAGTAGGTCCTTATAGACAGCGTATAGTTGTATCGTGCTTTTGTTTTCAACATGACGGTCCTCCTCTACATTTTTAATTGTGGTGTTTAAATTATGTATCTTTAATGTAATTATCAATAGTGTTGTTTGTCCCATCTTTATATTACTTTTTCTTTGATCATTTTTTCCCTCCTCCTTTAGAATGAGTATTTTTAGGATTCCAGTTTATCTTCATTATTGTCTTATTAGCTCTTCCTTTCCTTTTAAGTTTGCTCTAGGGTTTACAATAAGCATTTTGAACTTAATATGGTTTACATTCAAGTTATATTTTACAACTTCATGTATAATGTAGGAACCTTACAAAAATTTGTTTCTGTTTTCCCTATCCTATCATTTGTACGATGGTGTTATATGTTTTACTTGTACATGTTTTATAACTATCATAATACATGGGTATCAATGGTCTTTTAAAGAAATTTAAACATGAGAAAAATATTTCATATTTTTCCACACATTTGCCATAAATGGTTCCTCCGTTTGTTTGTCTAGATCCAAGTTTCTATCTGGTGTTGTTCTTACTCTTGAACAGTTTTCTTTAACATTTCCAGTAGTGCAAATCTGCTGGCAACAAATTCTTTTCCACTTGGTGGGAATTTTTTTTTTATTTTGCCTTGGTTTCTCAAAAATAATTTCATTGGGTATAGAATTCTAGATTGACATGTTTATTTCTTTCAGCCCTTTAAAAATGTCATTCTCTTTTCTTCTTCTTTGCCTCATTTCTTATTAGAAAGAAAAGACTGCTGTCTGTCTTGTATCTGTTTATCTATGTGTGTCATTTTCTTTGGATATCGTTTCTGGGTCTGATAATTTTATCCCGCATTATATAGTCGGTTTCCTGCTTATTGCCATGTCTAGTAACCTTTTTATTTGATGAAAGATATTGTACATTTTACATTATTGAGTTACAAATTTTGTTGCTTCTTTAGTAAGTGTTGAGTTTTGTTCTGATAGGCAGTTAAGTTACTTGAGGTTAGGTTTAATCCTTTTAAGGCTTGTTTTGAAGCTTTGTGAGAGTAGTCTAGACTAGCCTTTCCCTAGGATTCAGCCCACTATTAAGGTGTGGCTTTTCTATATTCTCTGCTGAGTACCCTGATTGATCAACAAAGACTCTCCATTCTGGCTGGTTGGAGCCCAAATGTCTTCTGGCCCTTTGTGAGCTCAGGTGTTCAACTCACCATTCTCTGGTCACTCTTTGCCTGTGTCGCAGCGGCGACGGTTGTCAGGGCGGCGGAGACAGTAACCAATGCCACAACTCTTACAGAGAAGTGGGGCCAGGAGGGTCACTCTGAGGAGTCGAACCCAGCTTCAGTCCCAGCAGTTTATTTTATAGTCAGTACAGCAAACAGTGAAGCAAATAACAGAACAGTGGGCTTTGGGTGAATAACAATAAGTTTTGGGCAAGGGAGGAGGAATTCAGGTAAACAAGCCAATCAGTAGCGGGTTTGGAAAAACAAGTCGTGACAAGTCTCAACATGTTGGGGACAAGTCTCAATATGTTGTGCAGCATAGAGGCCTTTATACATCCATATTTTAATGGCACATATCCCCACATGCCTAAACTTGTGCCTTTTGGTATTCAGCTAAGATTCAGAAAGACCCCTTTGCATATTCTTGGAGTTCTTTTTTTATATCTATCCCTCCCATCTAGAATGCTACCCCACAACTTGCAAGTACCACAGCCTCCCTGAACTTTGATGTTTTACTCCTTAAGTCAGCTTTAACTTAGGAAACCCCTCAAGCTCCACAGGCTGGAATATGCCTCCAGACAGAGAACCAGGCTATTGTTGGCTCACTCATTTGTTTCCCTTCTCTCGGGAATCACAGTCCTGCTCTGTCTGTTGTCCAATGTCGGGGAGATAGTTCTTTCATATATTCTGTTCATTTTTTCTAGTTGTTTATGGCTGATGGATAAATCTGATAACCATTACATAGCTAGATGTGGAAACCTTTTTTTTTTTTTTTAATTGTACTTTAGATGAAGGTTTACAGAACAAAGTAGCTTCTCATTAAACAGTTAGTACACATATTGTTTTGTGACAGTGGTTACCAACCCCACAACATGTCAGCACTCTCCCTTCTTGACCTTAGGTTCCCTATTTCCAGCTTTCCTGTCCCCTCCTGCCTTCTAGTCCTTGCCCCTGGGCTGGTGTGCCCCTTTAGTCTCATTTTGTTTTATGGGCCTGTCTAATCTCTGGATGAAGGGATAACCTCAGGAGTGATTTAATTACTGAGCTAAAAGGGTGTCCAGGGGCCATGCTCTCGGGGTTTCTCCAGTCTCTGTCAGGCCAGTTAGATGTGGAAATCTTAATTTTAAATTTCTTGTATTTGAAATTTGCTTTCTAAAACACATGCTCGAAATATATTATCAAATACGTTTCTCCTAATTTGTAAGTTTTGTGCAGGAATAGTCTAAATTATAAAAATTATAATATCACATATTATTGAAATTGTTAACATTTTTACATGAAATAACATGGAGAATATATTAGTGGATATATTAGTTTACTATTCATGGCAACCATTTGCCAAATATAACATGTATATTATAGTTTCATTTTAATACAGTTTTGTAACTGTCCATCAATTTGAATGTTTATTTACTACAGTTATTATCTCCTTATAATGCCTTCCCTCTAAAAGTTTTTCTACGTCCATTTTTTGTTACCATGTTTTGTTCACCAGAAACAGTAGCTCTGATCCTCAGGACTAGAACACAATTATTGATTTCCCTCTTCGTTTGATGGCATTAATTTGCCTTAGTTACTTACAAATAACATGCTAGATTTTGATGATGGATTAGGCATAATTCTTGAGGAATATGTAAACATATCAACACCTAATAATAGGAATGTTCTGTAGCTACACTTAACATGTATATATTGTATACTTTAATTTATACCTTTACAGAGATTAAATACCCTTATTCTCATATTTTTATTTCAAACATCTTTTATGGTAGAATAATTAAACAGACATGTGCCTTTCAGTATGTGAATACAGAATTCCACAGGAAAATTACCAGTAGTCCTGTTCATCAAAATATGAAATCTTTTTATTTCATGCTACGTATTTCCAGTTTATTTTTTTCTTAATTCTTACAGGCTGAGTTAAGATAGAATTTAGCTCTTCTAAATAAAAATTTGAGTGTCATGATTTTTATTACTACACTAGCAAGCAAGAAAAATGCATAATGATTTGAACCAAAGAAAAAAAAAGGAAGGGAGAAGAAGAACTAAAGAAATTTTTATTTGAGTTTATCTTCTGTTAAAAATCCTATGTGTTAAAAGTCCTAGATTCATTCCCTGACATTGACTGCTCTGGAATAAATGGAAATGCATTATGGATAATTCAAATTTTCATTTTGCAAATGTACAGTGTTGTGTTTTTCAGAAATATTTTTCACAAAGACCCTTTAATTGAAAGGCAAAAGTTCAGATAGCGGTTATATAGATTGGGCTTTGCATATCTGATTCTAAGAATGTATATTTTCAGCGTGATAGTCATAGAATTAAAATCACAGCTGCCAAAACTGTTAATGGGAGCTGCATGCTTAGTTTAGTGCTACACTGAAAATATAATCCTTCTTGCTCAATATATTCAATCAAAAATGTTCACTAAGAAATGTTCTTATCTGCTTTTCATTTTCAAGGTACAGCATGAGAATGTTACATTCCATTTAAAATGAATATTTAAGTAACAAGTTTCAGAAATAAAATATTGACTTTTTGAAGCAATTTTGGGGAATTTTAATTTATGAAAAGAAAACTTTTGGAATATGGTTGTAACATTTCAAGCTTTTTTTTTTTTTTTTGAGCTTGCAATTATTATGCAAATATTATTGCTGTTGCAAAAGACCTTTGTCATGAATTGCTTTGTAATGGAGCAAGGTTATTGAACAATATTTTTTAAATAGATGTTTCTATGACATTATTAAACATAAGACCTGAAGATAAATTGCTGGTGGTAAAAGACTAAACAAATGCAGTCACCATTTTTTCTCAAGTGCCAGAATTAACAATATTTACACAAATGCTTTAAATCAATTTATTTTTGTATTTTCTAGCCATGGTTGTGCTAATGAATAGGGAACAGTGATTGTACTCAGCTTTCTTCTTTAGCTGTCACTAAAGTGGTGTCATAATGTTTAGAGATCTGCTCTCTAACTGTCAGCGTTTGTTACAGTTCAGTGATGCATAATAAAGTATGAGGAACATTGTCTTCCTGCACTGCTAAACGTATTAATGCAATGATGATATTTCCCAGTGACGTCTTACTCAAGGTCAAAATAATGGAATTCATCTAGATTTTTCAACAATTTGTTTGTTATATGGTATTGTCCATCATAGCCTTTTTCCCTAAGTTTATTAGGTATTTTCTAAATTTTGAGACAAATAGATACTGCAATTTAAAGACGAACCTGTTCTTTTATATTTTAATTTTATTTTAAATAATCAACTCTGATTTCTCAACAATTCTTTTAAAATAAATAAAGCAGCATCTAATTATTGTTTTTTTTTTCTTTTTTTTTTGCTGCTCCCTTAAAGATATAACTTGAGATAGGACCCTCTATTTCTCTGGTTGATTTAAATTCTCTTCTTGTTATTGATTTTTATGAACATGACACTCTTTTCATAAAATAATAATTATATGAAACTAATAATTCATTCTACTTTTTCAATAATTATCTCTTATTCATACAGTGCTTTAAAATATACAATTTGCTAGCACAGGCAATATTTATTTTTGTCCTGATAGCAATTTATGTAGTAGATACTTTAGGAAATGTTATCCTCCACCTCTATTTTATAGATTGAGCTCAGGGATGTTGGCACCCTAAGGTCACACAGCCTGAACTTTTTGATTCCAATTCCAATATCTTTTCTTCTGTTCCATTCTTATTTGTTTAGATTTATTGAAAAGATGAAGATTGCGTCTTAACTGGTATAGAATAGTTAGAGCTATTGCAATTAAATATTCACTGTTCTGGATTAGCCTTTCTTAATCACTACTCTGGTGATGTCACTTCATTGTTCATAAAACTTCAGTGGCTCACTGCCAACTATATTCCTCCTTCATATATACATCATCACCATCATTTTACATTAGGAGCCCATTGTTCATCGAATTTTATTTACTGTAGTTGATTCTATCTCTCTTAGTAGAACACATATTGATTACAAATGTTTACATGTGATAATTTTATTGGTTTAATAGAAAAAGGAACTGTCTTGCCAATTCCAACCCAGCTATATGTCATCAAAAGTCTTTTTTCCCCATAGCATTTTTAGTCTTTTTGTTGTTGTTGTTAGCTGCCATTGAGTCAGTTCCAACTCATAGGGACCCTGTGTACAACACAGCAAAACACTGCCCAGTCCTGTGCCATCCTCACAACCATTGTTATGTTGTTGAGGGTCTTCCTCTTTTTTGCTATCCCTCTGCTTTACCAAGCATGATGTCCTTCTCCAGGGACTAGTCCCTCCTGATAACATGTCCAAAGTATGTGGGATGAAGTCTCCTCATCCTTGCTTCTAATGACCATTCTGGCTATGTTTCTTCCAAGATGGATTTGTTCATTCTTCTGGCTGTCTATGGTATATTCAATATTCTTTGCCAACACCATAATTCAAAGGCATCACTTCATCTTTGATCTTTGTTATTCATCGTCCAGCTTTCGCATGCATATGAGGCAAGTGAAAATACCATAGCTTACGTCAGGTGCATCTTAGTCCTCAAAGTGACATCTTTGCTTTTCAACACTTTAAAGAGGTCTTTTACAGAAGATTTGCCTAATTCAGTGTTGTTGTTGTTGTTGTTAGGTTCTATCGAGTTGGTTCTGACTCATAGCAACCACATGTACTGCTGAACAAAATACTGCCCGGTCCTTCACCATCCTCACAGTTGTTGCCATGCTCGGGCCCATTGTTGCAGCCACTGTGTCGATCCATCTTATTGACGGTCTTCCTCTTTTTTGCTGACCCTATACTTTACCAAGCATGATGTCCTTCTCCAGGGACATCATTTGATTTCTTGACTGCTACTTCCATGGGCATTGATTGTGGATTCAAGTAAAATGAAATCCTTGACAACTTCAGTCTTTTCTCTGTTTATCATGATGTTGCTTACTGGTCCAGTTGTCAGAAGTTTTGTTTTCTTTATGTTGAGGTAATCCGTACTGAAGGCTGTGTGCTTTGATCTTCATCAGTAAGTGTTTCAAGTCCTCTTTGTTTTCAGCAAGCAAGGTTGTATCATCTATGTATGGCAGGTTGTTAACAAGTCTTACGCCAATCCTGGTGCCACGTTCTTTTAAATATAGTCCAGCTTCTCAGGTTATTTTCTTAGCATACAGATTGAATAAGTACAATGAAGGGATACAACCCTGATGCACACCTTTTCTGATATTAAACTATACCATATCCCGATGATCTGTTTGAACCACTACTTCTTGGTCTGTGTACAGGGTCCTCATGAGCACAATTCAGTGTGCTGGAATTCCCATTCTTTGCAATATTATCCATAATTTGTTATGATCCACATAGTGGAATGCCTTTGTGTAGTCAGTGAAACACAGGTAAACATCTTTCTGGTGTTCTTTGCTTTCAGTCAAGATCTTTTCAAGGACTCTCTTAAGGACTCAGAAATTTATGTGGAAAATTATACTACCCAGTGATATTTTTCAAAGCAGGTTCTATAGATCTCTTGAATTCTGTATTATTAACAATTCCGTATGCATTAATTAACTTCCATTATTTACAGCTGCACTTTCACAATGAAGAGTCAATCTATGTCCGTAAAATATATTATTTCAAATTCTGAATTCATGCTGTTCAAAAATTCTCAAGATCAGTGGAAGTCATACAAAAGGTGATTTGAAAAGCAGATCTGAACTATGAAGTTCTGTTTGAATTTTTATTTTGAAAGATCCCTATAGGTCAAATAAGGATAATGAACTCTATATAGTTAGATACTCTTGGATAAAAGTTTATTATTATAATCACATATTGCAGAAGCCCAAATATGTCACAGTGGATTTACAGTTATTACTAAAAACTTGCATTCATATTTTTAGCCATTTTAATTATGGTGCATGGAAAGTAACTGGATTTTCTATTATTAATTAAAGGTCTATAAAGTAAAAATCCATACTATGTCAATGATATGTATTACTGTCATATAAGAGAATTTCAGTTGTTGAATTTCTATTCAATTCAGAATTCCAAATTATACATTTCATGAACTTAGACTGATTAGTCATTGTGAAAGGGTAGCTGTAAATAATGGAAGTTAATTGATGCATATTGTCAATCATACAGAATTCAAAAGATTTACAGAGCCTGCTTTGAAAAATATCACTGGGTAGTATAACTTTCAGTGTGAATTGTTGGAAGTTTTAAGTTATTTTGCTGTTGTGAAAACCTGAGATCTTAAAAGGATTAAGTTCAACAAGAGTACCCAGAGAGTAAAGCTACATACTTTAGGTGTAGCTAAAGTGTGTAAGCTTTCACTTTCAAAATAATATGGTATGAATTTTTTATTGGAAGTTATTAATTTCTTAATAGTTTAAAATCCCAGTAGACAAAATTGAAAAAAGTACTTTAAGATTTTGTTTGACTTACTATGTTAAAATGGCAATAGTTACTGGGGATTATTTTTAAAATTTCAATAGTTGCTTGGGTAACAAATTTACTGAATATATGTATACCTAAGGACTTATAAATATATTATTAACGTAAAATACTTTGTAGCTAATATATTTTTTTAATATTTAATAATATTTATTAATTTGGAATGTATGTTGTTGTTTTGACCAATTCTGTACTACTAATAATTATAATGATAACTCCATTAGAAAAAAATGATTTAACAATTGAAAACTTATGGTCACAGGAAATAAAAATTATTAATATCACTTTATATAATGATTTTGTCACAGTTTGATAGGATGACCAATAAAAGGCTTTCAGCCTAGCTACCACTACTGACCATTCTGCCCAGGGACACAATAGAAGGTCCTGGACAGAATGGGAGAAAAATGTAGAGCAAAATTCAAGTTCTGATAAAAGGCCAGACTTACTGGACCGACGGAGACTAGAGGAACGCCCAAGACTATCCCCCTAAGAAACCCTTTGAACTTGGAACTGAAGCCACTCCTGGAGGTCACCCCTCAGCCAAACAATAGATTGGCTTATAAAATCAACAATATCACCAGTGAGTAATGTGCTCCCTTAAACAATCAACTGTATGAGACCAAACGGTCGATATTTACCCAAAAGCAAGGATGAGAAGGCAAGGAGGGGCAGGGAAGCTAGATCAATGAAAACAGAATGGAAATAATGAGAATGCTGACACATTGTGAAAATTGTAACCAATGTCACAGAGCAATTTGTACAAAATTTTTTAAATGGGAACTTAATTTGCTGCATAAACCTTCACCTAAAACACAACAAAATATTTTTAAAAAGACTTTTAAGCATAAAATATATATTGTGTAAAGTTTGCGTGGGAGTGGAACAGAAATTAATATTTAAAAAAGAAAAAGGAATGATATAAAATCTCTGCATTTAAAGGGGTGCTTGTTCATCTGTTGTTTTAATGGATGATAGTGATATCAAACACTATTTGATTCCTCTATAAAAAGATAATGTAACAGTTTTAAATGTTTGTGTGTGTGTATACATATATATATATATATATATATATATATATATATATATATATATATATATATGCACTTTAGCTATATATTCCTGGTAAGGCTCTATAATTTATATAAATACATTTCTATATTATATGGTATTATATATAATAAGTATATAATGTATTTCTTTATATAATACAGAACTTTAACACGAATATATGTGTGTACTATACATATACGTGTGTTTACATACATATATACGCTTTTTTGCATTTTTTTTATTGTACTTTATATGAAGGTTTACATAACAAACTAGCCTTTCATTAAACAGTTAGTACACATATTGTTTTGACACTGGTTATCAACCGCATGACATGTCAACACTCTCTCTTCTTGACTCTGCGTTCCTTATTACCAGCTTTCCTGTCTCCTCCTGTAGCTAATATATTTTTAAAATGAAATACGGAAGTAGGAATGTTTCTGTATTTTAATGTTACCAAAATGTAATAACACTAATTCACTAATTTATATGAGATATAGTTTGTGAAAATTCTGAATTTTTTTAGAGGCATATAGTTTTAGTAGAGTTTTAGAGGCTTCACTCTACAAAATTGTGTTGCTTTCTCCACAAGCACCCTGTTGATATGATGTGGAGCACACTGAATAGCTGATAATGAAATAGCCAGGATGTTTGCAGTAGAGAGCTCTGGAGGGGATCTCAGCAAAACCCAAAGAAAAACACTCTTCTCTGTTCTTCTAGAAGCTGCACACACAGTAAACCATACTCTGACTTCTGTGTTGAGGTAACATAGGCCAGAATTATGAATTGTTGCTGGCGTGTGCCATTGAGTCAATTCCAAATCAAAGTGATCCAGTGTAACAGAGTAGAACTGCCCCATAGGGTTTCCTAGGCTGTAATCTTTATGGGGGCAGATTGCCAGGTCTTTTCTTCTGTGAAGCTCCTGGTGAGTTCTAACCACTGACGTTTCTGTTAGCAGCCAAGCATTAACCCTTGCACCTGCAGGGCTCCTTATTATTATAAATTAAGAGTGTTTAATTTAGGGTTTCAAAAATAATGGACTCGAACTTTGTTTCATGTACCACTGTTATAGAATCACCATCAAAATTGTGTCCATCCTTAGGAACTCACATTTTAAAGGAGAAAAGTTGTTTATCTATGCTCAGAAATATACACAAAATATATTTTATTACACCTGCTCGGCGTGTGATTGTTGTGCTTGCTTTCTTCTGTACATTTTTTGGAATAGTGCTTGAAAAGGAAGAAATGAGCAGTGGGGTGGGGAGAGGAAAAAACATCATCAATATTAGGCAGAAAGGGGTAAATCTGATAGTCATGCCTTTGGTTAGACGGAGCAGAGGTAGAGGATGAGCCATCTGCGGGACTGTAGTGTCTTCAGTAGAACTGGGAGGAGCATAGCTCCTCTGTGTTCTCTGGACAACAGGGTAAGGTGTAGTAGACTTAAGATGATCTTGTGAGATAGTATTCTAATCACGAGGACAAAAGATAATTGATATTCGAAAAAGAATACTTGCACTTTTTATGCTGGATACTCTGCTAAGTACTTTCTAAAATAGATTATTTCATTCTATCCTCATAACTTGTAAAGTAGATAAGATTATTCTTCCCATTTTATAAATGAGCCTTGTAGCAGTTCTATAACTGCTCAAGATTATGCAGCTAATGATGGAGAAAACAGAATGCAAACCCAGGGCATTGTTATACTAGAAACTGCTCTTAACCACTTCTTTCTGCAGGAATGTAGGTTCATGGTACACTGTATGGCCTTTCCAAACCTGCAATAATAACCAAATTTGAGTAGTAAATAGAATAAATTTAATAAATTAATGACAGCAATTGAATCTCATGAAAATAGTTTTATATTATAGAGTCTATATAACTCCAAAAAAATCCTTCATTTCTTTTGGTAGCTTTATTTCTATAGAAATGATGAGGCAAAGCCTCATCAAGAATTTTTCTACCTTTTTTTCCCTGAGAACTCAAGTGATAGTTGTAAAGATTTATAATTTTATTTTTGTAAGTAAGTTAATTTTTGTTGTGATTAAGCTGTTAATAGAGTTAGGATAGCCTGGTGACTTATAGCCAGTTTGGCTAAGTTCAAATCTCAGCAATGTTATTAAACCTCTCTGTGCCTCAGTTTCCTCATCTGTGAACTAGAGAAAATAATAGTATCTAAATAAATTGTTACATGTTAAAGGTCTTAGAACACTGCTTAGCTTGTTAAAGTGCCGATAAATTTTATTTAATCAGTGATTATTGTTAAACAGAAACCTCTTTAACAGTAATTGCTAATGTCAAAATTATGAAGACCTAGGTTAATTCCATTTTTAATAAAGTTCAACTAAATATCATTAGTTCTAATTATATACTTAAGCAGAATAAAAAATGTCAAAATAAAGAGTATCTTTATTGTCAACATTTTTAGTTACGGAAGATTGCAGTAGAAGAAAATAACACATATAAACATTTACCTCTATTTTAAGACTTCAGATATGTAAATTATATATTATAAAAATTTGGACCTTCAAAATACAAGTCCTATCCAACCAACAAAATAGTTTTCAAAGGAATTTTTTTTTACTATAAACCTTACGATACAATAAAAAGCAAAAGAAGAGCTTAATAAGGTGGAACTGATTAAATTGGACATTTGTATACCTCTGTGGGTATTGCTTAATTGTCCATGAGATTGAGTTATTAAATAAGCCGATTAATATGAATAACATAAAACAGAGAAATAATAAGAACATTGGAAAAATAATTTTATTTCTAATGTGTAATTCTTAATTATAGGTAGTAATTTTGACTTTGTAAAGTATATATATTTCATTTGGATATGAAATTTTATTTTACTTATATCAGGTTATTTAGTCTATTTCATATACCATTTTTTGGACACTGAAAATATAACATTTAAAGTTAAGAAGTAGACATATTAAAAAGTATAAATTGATAGATTGGCTACTATATATCTTTTTCAGATTATATAATGCAGTGGGTTTAGCATAAGTATTAATCAAGTTAGTACATTTATGAAGGTTTTACCTACTGTCTTTTAGATAGTTATCTGTATTCTAATGTAAAGATTTATGTAATAAGGGATGTATTATAACATCCTTTTTATTGATTTCAAACGCAAAATTTTAAATAGCTAAATGGTGTGATATATTTCATTAAATGCCATCAGTTGTTACATAATGCATATGAACATAAAGAATTTTTTATTAATATTAGTTTAATTAATATTCTTTGAGTGCAGTTTATAGTTTTGTATAACATGTTATCCAAAAAATCAGGGCCAGTAATGCAGAAACTTGTTGATGGGATAGATCCATCAGAAGAACTTTTCCACTGAATTCTAAAATGTTAGATAAATTTTTGCTTTTTATTTCTTAAAAGCCTCAAAGAGCTAAGCTGACAAAATAAATAAGAATTGTAAGACCAAATACTAAGGGAAGAGGAGAACTCAGAAGAAAGAAGAGCACTGTGTCCATAAAGGCAAACTTGACATTTAGTTTGTTGATACCCCAGTGTAAGAGGGAAGAAGTAAAAGCTCAAGCCCTACTCAGGGCTGGGAATCTAATAGAAAATGCACACCACATCAAGGTAGAACCTCAAAGAGCTGTGCCTTCATGGTAAGGGTAAGTTGGAAGTGTTAAAAATAATCAAAACTCACCAAAATTTGAACATAAGGTTTATTCTGAGCAGTTATTTTATATGCATATAGGGAGGCCACTTTGATTCCAGAAAAAAACAAATGGCTCAAAGAAGCTGGTGAAGTGGGACTTATAAAGAGAAGAAGAGGGAGAAATGTGGAAGATCACACATTGGCTAATCTTAACATGATTGAGTGAACCCTGCCTTCCCCCTTTATTGAGGTTCAGCTGATGTTTAGGTTACTTCTGGTCTGGCTGCTAATAATTTGGCCTTCCACCCACCTGCAACCATGAGGCTTTTTGAGATTTGAATTAGGAGTTAATGGTTTGACAACTGTCCTTTTCTAGTAGGATAAGACAAGTTTACATTGCTATAGAGCAGTTTCTGTCTGGTTTTTGCAGTTTGGGTCAGGCTTTTTATGGTTAATAATTGGTTTCGTGGATTAGAAAAACCTTAAAATCAAAGATGTCTGTTATTAATTTTCTTACTCAACATAAAAACAACTTGCAACACCCACTTATAGTCACAAGACATCTCTTATTATCTGTGTGATCCAAAAAATCATGAACCATGGATTTAGTTTAAAATGGACACAGCTTCATCAAGGCTTCAAAGAATTTCTCAGTAAAATTTTTTTTTCAAGGAAAATAAATAACACACAGTACATTACCAGGCTTGCGGGAAATAAAGCTCCGCGAACAAGAACCTGAAGAAACAAATGAGTAAAACACACCTGAAGAGTTAAAATATTGGGATGATCAGATAAATATTACAGAATAGCCATGCTTACTACGCTGAAAGAGATAAAAGAAAGTTTGGGAAAATATGCAAGTAACAACAACAAAAAAAACTATAAAAAGTGACCTAGCAAATTTGAAATATAACCAACTAGAACTTGTGAGTGGAAAAATGCAATAATTTAAAATATAAAACTCTTCCCAGAAAAGATCTTTCAAGAAGGAAGACAATAGACTTCCAAACCATGGACTGCAACCCAAGGGCAGGGGAAGGAACATAAGTAATTCATTGATACGTACAACAAAGACATTTATTCTGAGCGAAAAAAAAACTTCAAAAGAATACATACTATAGAATCCATATATATGACATTCTGTAAAAATCAAAACTATAGGGATGGAAAATAGATCAGTGGTTGCTGGGGGAGGTGTTCGGGTAGAGTGTGGCTACTATGTGCAGCACAAGGGAGTTTCTTTGAGGGTGATAGAACTCTTTTGTATTTTAATTGTGTTAAACTTACCTATACCATTGCTGTCAAGACGATTCTGACTCATAGTGACCCTATACGACAGGGCAGAACTGCCCCATAGGGTTTCCAAGGAGCGCCTGGTGGATTCGAACTGCCAGCCTTTTGGTTAGCAGCCCTAGCTCTTAACCCCTATGCCACCAGGGTTTCCAGCCTATCTATACTTTTGTTATACACGTATTAAAATTCATAGAATCTGTATATGTGTTAAAACTCATAGAAATGTACACCAAAAAATTAAAACTCTTTGTTTATGTATGAAAATTTAAAAATAATAATTAGAGATATCTAAAGTTTAAAAATATCAAAGAAAAATCTGTTGCTAAGATACTGACCAACAATAGTGTATAAATCAGGAGGGAGGTTGATCCAAGTCAAAGAATTCTAAGGTTTTCCAATGTTCAGAAGATGCGTAAAGAAGTCTCTTAATACTAGACTTTTTTAGTATACATATAAAAATATCTATTTTAACCAATAAAATAGAAAACTTTGTTTCCTTACAGACCGGTAAAAGGAAAACAGAGTTGGGGAAGAGGAGAAGGAATTCATTAAATTAAATGGCACAAAACAGGAGAAAAAAAGAAACAAAACAAAAAGTAAATACAAGTGTAACAGTGAGCATGATAAATATAAACAGTGGAAACTCACTGGATAACACGTAAGGATTATCACTGTGTATAATAATAATAAAAGGAAATATGTTCCTTTTTTTGGCTTACCAAAACTCTCCTAAAACTTAAACAGTATTGTTGAAAACAGAAGAATCGAAAATGTTAAACCAGGTATGCGGGATCCATTGGACTCTCCAGATCCATTCCACACATTTCTCCCTCACCCTACCACCTAGAAACCCTAGCTCTGGGCCGTGGGTAGTGACTAGCCTATGAATTCCATCAACGAGGCTTCCTTACCCTCTGGCTTTTGATGAGTTCGACTAATGGGAAATACTAGCAGCTGTTATAGAGAGTTACAGGAGAGAGAGGCTAAACCAAAAACACTCGTTGCCATCTAGTGGATTCCAACACATAGTGACCCTATAGGACAGAATAGAACTGCCCCATGGGGTTTTCAAGGCTGTAAGTCTTTAGGGAAGCAGACTGCCACATCTTTCTCCCGTGGAGTGGCTGGTGGGTTTGAACTTCCTACCTTTCAGTTAGCAGCGACATCCTCACAATTGTTATGCTCAAGCCCATTGTTGCAGCCACTGTGTCAATCCATCTCATTGAGAGTCTTTCTCTTTTTCAGTGACCCTCTACTTTACCAAACATGACATCTTTCTCCAGGGACTGGTCCCTGCTGATAACATGTCCAAAGTAAATGAGACAAAGTCTTCCCATCCTGGCTTCTAAGGAGCATTCTGGCTGTACTTCTTTCAAGACAGATTTGTTTGTTCTTCTGGCAGTCCATGACATGTTCAATATTCTTTGCCAACACCATACTTCAAAAGTGTTAATTCTTCCTTGGTCTTCCTTACTCATTGTCCAGCTTTTGCATGCATATGAGATGATTGAAAATAACCATGGATCGGGTGAGGCGCACCTTAGTTCTCAAAGTGACATCTTTGCTTTTCAACACTTTAAAGAGGGCTTTTGCAGCAGATTTATCTTTATTAGGAAGATATAATATTTCTAAATTTATAATCCTATAATAGCATAACCTCTATGTAAATAGAAAAAATTAAGAAAAGTAAAATCTACCACCAGTGAGAAATTTTAACATACATCTCTCAGCAACTGGTAAAAAAAGCAGACAAAATTATTAAGGAAAGAGAAGATTTTGATAATAGAATGAATAACCTTGATTTAATTGAGATATGTAGAACCCTGATCCCCCCAAAATGGAAAATAAACATTTTCAAATACACATGCAACATTTATAAAAATTAACTATATATGAGGCCAAAAAGTAAGTCTCAAGATGTCTTAAAAAATCAGTTTCATGTAGTCCATATTCAATTACTGTAATAAAATTGGAAATAAAAAATATATATAATTTGAAAAAGCTAGGCATTAGAAATTTTTTAAAAAGTAAGCACTATCTAATGGGACAAAGAAGGAATTGAGGTAGAAATTAGAAAGATAAAGAAATTACCTTTGTTTATATACCTTCTATTTCTTTTTACAGAATTCATTTTCTTTTCATTAAGCTCCCACAGTGTTCCAAGTTGGATCTGCTATCTTTAGAGTGTGTAACCAGAACAACTTTTTAGTTCCCTTTAGAAGATTGTGATGTTTTCAGACAATGTAGTTTTGCTATTGAAATGCTAAATAAAAACTAAAACAGGAGATTGTATGCCCTCCAGAGTTCGAAGTCACCTTTTATAGAGAGGGGAGGTTGGGAAACAAACTATGTAGACTGGCAGAAGCAGAATCACATACTTTATCTAAAAGCTCGGCATAAATTCAGTAAAATCCTGGGGTTTATAACTTTGGCCTATCTGATATTTTACAGTTTTAGTGGACATTGCATTTAATGAGGAAAATCTGAATATATTTGAAATAGTAGGTTTTTGTTTTGTCAAAGAGCAAACTGGAATCCCTGTTAAAACTAAAGCAAAGAGTTCTATTGAAGGAAAGACTGATCCAAATTGGGCAACACTTCATGAGGATTCAGAAAAGTACTCTGGTGAAAGGAATTTTTCATAGAGTTTAAGTACAGAAAATTCAGGAACTTGCAAGGAAGAAGTTCTGATTGGTTGACACTTATAAAATCATGCTTTAACAGACACAAAACAATTAGGAAATCCCTTAAGCATTGTTTTGTTAAGCATAAGTTTGAATCAGTTAACATATTGTTAATCTGTGGGTATTTTGGAGGCCATCCTGAGTAAGTGTTCTTCTTGGGAGCATGTTGTGAGAGACAGGTAGTGGCAGGGAGCCCACAGGCTTCCTGAGGTATTCTGGCTAGCTGGCTTTTGAGGGTCTGCACAGACTGAGCAGTAAACAGCAAAATGGAGTCTGGCTTACATCTTGTGCAGAAGCCTTCCTTATGCCAAGCACCTAGATTTTGGGGGCTCCTTCACAGTTCTCTAAGCCAAGTACCTGTGTTAGCCACATACACTGATGATCAGAATTTGGCTAGAAGCTGTATAGATGAATTTGAAAATGGAAGAGTTGTCAGTGCAAGTTTCTTGAGCTAGTAGAAACTTCTGATTGTGTGAACTTTTTGTTTTAATTAGGGAAAAAAAATACAGTGAAAAAACAAATAAGCAGATAACATTCATTCATAGTCCCACACCCAGATTTAAATGCTGTTAGTATCTTGGCATATTAGCTGTCAGTTTTGCTTCTTTTTTTAATAAGAAAAAATTCTATTGTTGTTGTAAAGTACTGTATATTTATTGAAAACATTCCAACACAAAAGAAAAGTATAAGGTTGAAAGAAAGAAAAATCATTGCAAATTCCAAACTTTTCATAGTGTCTGTAGGCCAAAAGAAATACATAATAGTTTTGTTTATTAAATGTTGTTGTTAGGTGCCGTTGAATCAGTTCCCACTCGTAGCGCCCCAATGTACAACAGAATGAAACACTGCCCGGTCCTGCGTCATCCTCATGATCATTGTTATACTTGAGCCCATTGTTGCAGCCACTGTGTCAGTCCATCTCATTGAGGGTCTTCCTCTTTTTCACTGACCCTCTGCTTTACCAAGCATGATGTCCTTCGCCAGAGACTGATCCTTCCTGACAACATGTTCACGTACTAAAGTATGTGAAAAGTAGTCTCACCGTCCTTGTTTCTAAGGAGCATTCTGGCTGTACTTCTTCCAAGAGAGCTTTCTTTGTTCGTTCTTTTGGCAGTCCATAGTATATTCAATATTCTTTGCCAACACCATAATTCAAAGGCATCAACTCTTCTTCAGTCTTCCTTATTCATTGTCCAGCTTTGACAGTGCATATGAGGCGATTGAAGACACCATGGCCTGTCAGGAGCACCTTAGTCTTCAAAGTGACATCTTTGCCTTTTAACACCTGAAAGAGGTCACTTGCAGCATATTTGCCCAGTGCAGTGCGTTGTTTGATTTCTTGACTGCTGCTTTCATGGATGTTGATTGTGGATCCAAGTAAAGTGAAATCCTTAACAACTTCAATATTTTCACTGTTTATCATGATGTTGCTTATTGGTCCAGTTGTGAGGATTTTTCTTTTCCTTATATTAAGGTGTAACCCATACTGAAGGCTGTGGTCTTTGATCTTCATCAGTAAGTGCTTCAAGTCCTCTTCACTTTCAGCAAGCAAGGTTATGTTGTCTATATAGCACAGGTTGTTGATGAATCTTCCTCCACTCCTTCTTCATACAGTCCAGCTTCTCAGATTATTTGCTCAGCATACAGATTGAATAACTCTTGTGAAAGGATACAACCCTGACACACACCTTTCCTGACTTTAAACTGTGAAGTATCTCCTTGTTCTGTTATTAAATAGGTAGATCCGAACAGTCTAACAGTATTTATGTCCTAACAACTTAATAAAAAAATACACATATATTGCTTAATGGGTACCACGTTTCTATTTAGGGTAATAAAAAAGTTTTGAAGATAGTGGAAATGGTTGCACAATATTGTGAATGTAATTAATGTGACTGAAGTGTATACTTAAAAATGGTTAAAATGACAAATTTTATGTTATATATAGTTTACCACAATAAAATTATCCCAAAAACCCCACATAAATTAAAATAAAAGATAATATTTCATTTCACTCTTGAATAACTAGTGGTTGTGTGTGCCTGCTGGACACTGCACAGTGTCTCAAACTTGGAATCAAATTGGACATCACTATGCAAATTTTTTGTTCCACATTGCTTTCCAAGTGGTTCTTGATTTTTATCATAGCAAGGGCTGAAAATCCAGCCTAGCAAAACTGTGACATCATCAAAAGACTGTAGCATGATCAAATAGTGAGCAGTCATCTATGCAATGTTCCCAAAACTAATTTCACTATATATGCATTCAGTGTTTGATGAGAGTTTTGCCTGCTCTATTAATAGTTTAACGATTACTATTTACTCTACTATTTGTGATATTTTCCTGTTTGTGGTATCAAAATTAGGCTTCTCTTAGAAGAATAATTGCTAAGTGCCTGGGTTTCCAAGGCTCCATTCTTGCTTCTGAGAGCAATTTAGTCAGAGAACCTAGGATTAGGTACTGAGAGGATAAGAATGACCATGTCTGCTTATCTTTTCTACCTCAACAACCGGCCTCATCTCTACCCAGAGGAAGATGCAAAGGCCCCAAATCAAAGCCCTTCAAACAGTCCTAACTTGCCCCTCTGTTAGGATAAAGATCATCCTTGCCTTTGCACCCTTACTTAACTGATCCTCACCTCTTCTTTCTTACCTTCTGAAAATGCTCCAGCCTGCCTTCCAGAGAAAATACCTCATTAGTAATAACTTCTACCACAGTATAAGGAGCCCTGGTGGTGCAATGGGTAAGTTCTACCCAGAGACTCTGCGGGAGAAAGACCTGGCAGTTTGCTTCTGTAAAGATTACCGTCTAGAAAACCCTGTGGGGACAGTTCTGTTATGTCACATGAGGTTGCTATGAGTCAAAAATCAACTCAATGGCACCTAACAACAACAGCTATGTGGTATATCTTCACGTCAGCTTAGATTGTTTAAGAATTGACCTGAAACAAGATATCCAACACTAGTAAAGACTTCTTCAATAAGTTGATATATATATATATATATGGCATGCAGATCATATCTATATTATATATAGATATACGTGTTTCATATATATTGGTTTTGTTAAAAATATATTCACTGTAATTAAATAAAACTTAAAAATGATGGCATACATAATCTGTAAATCTTGGGAGGAATTGTTGTTTTCTTTTCCTGTGTCATACGTCATTTCAGGAGAAGAAAAGAATCAGGAATAATTATACTTTATAAGTTGTTCAGTAGCCAAAGCAGCATAGGTTCATTTGAAACATCAGCTGTCCTGGTAATTATCATACTTAGAGTTAACCATAATTTGGCTCAAATAATTTATTTGTGGTCTCTATATTGCTTAAGCATCTGTCCATGAATTAGTTTTTGAAATGTTTCAATATGTTCTGGTTCGTGTTTGGCATGTTTGGTCCTGTTACAATGATGAGTTAAAACCATAGATTTCCTGAGTAGTCCTTGGACAGTGTTTTATAGGTTCTCTTAGACAGGCAGCAAACTAAATTATTTTAAGCTATTCTTAATATGTCCTGTTTTCAAATTTGATATTAGCAATGAACTTGCAAATCAGTTTCTCAGAGTACACAAACTAAATTAGACCTAACTGAAAATAAAAGTAGGTGAATTGTCACAGAAAAAGGGAATATTTTATTATTGATTTATATATGGATTTTTTTTCCTGAACTCAATTCATGACATTATTTTGGGTTTATATATGAAACAAACAAACAAAAAAGGAATCTAGCACCTGCATAGGAGTCATTTCTTCATATAGAAATCATCAAGAAACATAGTATGTTTGATTAGCCACTTCTGGTAATCCTTGGCAAATATATATTCCCATTTCCTGGTGTTTGACATGTTTCTTGTCTCCACTTAACTTCCACATTTCATGCTTAGTGTGGGATCAACATAACTAAATCAACAATTTAAGTTCATCTTATAAGTGCTAAGATTGAGATGGGTACAGGATGCTCTGGGAGTGTAGGGGACATGATGAGTATTCCTCTATTTTCATTCTATCCCAGTCTCTTAGAGTAAAAACGACTTTCCCAGTGTCACAGAGTAAGTAATTGTTGGATTAGAGGCCTGAACCTTAGCCTTTTGACTCCATAATTCCTTGATCATTTCATTGTGTAATGAGAATGTAAAAAAAAATATTTTCTAGCTCTCTGTATTTTCTCTTGCTCTCAGATTATGAGGGTTTATATGAACAAGTAAACTTTGATGTCCCCCATGGAGGTTCTGTTGGTTAAAAGGAACATATTTCCTACAAAAATCATACTCTCTGCTAAGTGGATGTTTCTCAGTCTAGAGCAAGTTCTGCTCTGAGATGATGCAGGAAGATCTGGAAAATATGGCACCTAGGACATGCTACATGTTTATCCCTTAAACATTGGTCTCTTCAAGAATAATTTTTGATTTGTATCATTAACATATGTACCATATGTTTTACAATTGGTTAACAAAAGTAGCACACATGGGCCACCTCTTAATTTCTCATAGCATACACATGTCATTTATGTTATTTACGGTACAAGCTGAGCTGCTATAATGAAGATTTAAAAAAAAAAAAACTACATGATAGAAATGTATTTGTCTCCTATTCATCCTAGGGCTGCTGAGTGGTTCAGAGCAGACAGGCGGCTCTGTTCTACAAGTTCATCCAGGCAATGAGGTTCCTTCTCTCTTGTTCTCTGCCATGCTCTAGGATATTATGCTCACTTAGATGGCTGAAGCTGGCTCTCAAGTACCACATCCTCATATTCTAGTACATGGTAAGGAGGAAACTAGAAATTGAAACTTTTGCAAATTTTCTTTTTAAAGGATATGTATTAGTAGTTGCACTCATCATTTCTGGTCACATTCCACTGGCCAAAATTTAAATCATGTCCACATCAAGCTGCAAAGGATCCTCGGAATCTGGTCTCTATCTACACAGCCCTGTACCTAGCTGAAACCCATGTATTCTATTACTAAAAGGAAGAAAGGAGAGAATGAATTCTGGAGAACAATTAATAATAAACAATATAATTATAGAAATTCACAGGGAAAGTGTTTTCTAGAGACTAGGTGGAGACAGGATACCATTTCAGTAATCCAGGTATCTGACTTATCAAGTTTGGAGTGGATATGATTGGGTGAATCCAATAAACATTACAGGAAAAGAAGCACCAGATCTTCATGACTGGGATAAAGGAAGAAAAATATTAATCTATGATTATTTTTCTGTGATCTTCAGTGGATAATCAAGTTGGATGTAAATAAAAATCCCTATTCTGTTATATTCAAGGTAAGGATAGAGATCAGAAAGAGGATGTTTCTTTCTTTAAATAATAAGTGTTTTTGAGTTTTTTAAGAATATATTTGGAATAGGACTTCAACTATCTTTCTTATTTCTGTCAAATTTGTAGCTGATTTTTTCTTAGCAAGCTACCTAATTTTACATGTTGTAATACTCTTGGTATTCCCCAAGAGTTCTACAAAACTAATAAAAAAGGGACTATGCATCTAGTGATGGAATATACTCTATTATTTATTTGTTATTTATCATACCAGGAAATCCTAGTAGCTAAAGAGAATAGTAAGATTACTACACATACACATGGAATTTTTTAATAAGACACAGTTTGTAAATAAAAAAATAAATTTTTTAAACCATGAGTCAACATTTTAGATATATATTCTAGGCCCTAAAGCTAAAATTTCAAGAAGCACTCTTCTTGCCCACTATTCATTGTAAAAATGCACATATCTCTAGTGGGAAAACCACTTCCATCCTGAGATAGAGAAGTTTTGTGAGTCTTGGTTCTGTCTATGCTAATGTAAATATTTTTTTATCACTGTAAGCTTCCAGATTTCGTCATTCTGGGATTCATCTTGAACAGGTTCTTCCTGTGTGTTTGAATTTGGTCTATAGATTTACACTATAAAGAAACAAGCTTATTCTTTTCTTCTACAGGGCATGAGTTGAAACGTTTTGATAGCAGACTATAACTATAGGTTCAGATTTAAAAAAAGACTAGTCAATAATAATAACAAATAACTGCTTGCATTTGTTCCTAATTGTTTACAGAGTAAATAAAATGAAGAATAGTTTATTAATATTGACTCCAAGCCATCCCATTTGGGTGTGTGACATATGTATTTTAAAAGTTGCAGATACTGGTAGCATGAGCTAATACGAGATATTTTTTCTCATCAACCCTTTTAGCTATCTAATAAGTCCTTTACTCATAGATTACTTCTAGAAATATTAAAACATAGAAACATACTCCTGGAGTACTTAGACACCAGTGATGCCATAGGAGGTGAGTCTTTTCATAGTTCCCTTGGTAGGTATGAGAGAAGGACCATATATGGTAGGAACTGTGGATAAAAACAGTATTTTATTATCTTCAAATCTGTTGTCCTTATTGTCTTAGGAAAAAGGGGATTCTTGAGTCTGTCAATTTTGGCATCTACTTTCTATTAGGAAAAAAAGGAAGTCTTATATCTAACATCTTGATAATGAAATATTGATGAAACTAAAAACAAGATCTGAAAATGAAAATCAGTATCAATGAAAAAATGAGCCAGGCTAATTTTATCCAGTAATACATCTTAAATCAATTCAAATTTTGACACATACAACATACCATGATTATTGTGGACTTTTATTATCTTTTCCAAATTATCCTTACCATTTTGTAGGTGAATGCAATGAGACAGATTTTCTATTTCATGCTACACAGCAGCAATTCATTAGTGTCTATAACGGCACTTGAATTCAATCAACCATATTAAGCATTGACCTATTCCAAAATGGTTCAAAGAATAGTGATACATATATTTGGATTTTGATAGTCCTGGACTCTGATAAATGGTAACATGTTTTATGGTTGATAAAATTCATACTGCAACAATAGTTTAATTGACCACCAGACAGTAAGCAAATAAGATGTCAAAAATCCATATAATTTAGTTGTCTGTTAAGCCTAATGGGGCTACACCCCACATAAGCCAAGGGATTTGAGAAAAATTGTATTTTAGATAATCATCATAATCCTTTACTATCTGAATAAAATTTAGAAAAATACTGTCTAAAAATTTAGAACTATTTAATTTTTTAGTACATAAAAGTAAACCTTATGTACAAGACTTTAAAAGAACTGAAATTGATCAGTTCTAGACAGATTATAGATCTGAAAGTGAAAAGATTTTTATTACTAAAACATCTTTATGACCTTGGAGTAGGCAAAAAAAATTTAAGCAGAACATAAAAATTATTAACCATAAAAGAAAAAAATATCAAACTGGACTATACTAAGTATAATACTTTATCAAAATGCATTATGATTTAAAAAGTGAAAAAATTTACAGAGTGGGAAAAGATGTTTTTCAGCACATAAATTAGGCAAAGAACTCTTATTCAGAATATAAAATAACTTTTGCAAATCAATTAAAAAGAAAAAAAGACAGACAACCCAACAGAAAAAGGGGTAAAAGTGTGAACAGGCACTTCACAAAAGAGGGTATCAATATACCGGGCTACCAAATAATAAACCTGTGTAAAGTTACTCAATTTTATTAGCCATTAAAGAAATGCAAAATAATACTACTGGATACCATTACACATCTACCAAAGTGACTAAAATGAAATATAGGCAATACCAAGTGTTGCCAAGGACATCTGGCAAATGAAACTCTCATTCACTTCTCTAACTAGTATAAATTGGTACCCCTATAGATAACCATAAGAAGCTGAACATATGCATACCCTATGACCGACCAATTCCACTCCAACGTATATATTCAGTAGGATTACATATATAGGTTTGCCAAAACACATACAAGAATGCTCATAACAGCATTATTATTAATAGCCAAAATCTGGAAACTACTCAAATTCCCATCAACAATAGAATAAAAAATGTATTTGTGATATATTCCCGTAATGGCATGCTACACAGGAAAAGAAAACAAGTGAACCATTACAAGTACCTGTAACAGTACAGAAGAATCTCACAAACATAATGACAAAAAACAAAAAACAAAAACCAGAAACAGAAGAATACAGAAACATAAGAATAAATACTGTATGATTCAGTTTATTTAAGGTTCAAAAAAGGGACAAACTAATCAGTATAAGTCAGGTTAGTGGTTACCCTTGGGAGGTGGGTGGTATTCACATATATTTATATATATTCAGCATCCTTGATAATTAGGAAAATGCAAATCAAAACCATAATTAGACACCACTTCACACCCACTCAGATGGCTATAATGAAAAAGACAGACAATAACAAGTGTTGGAGAAGATGTGGAGAAATTGGACCCTCAAAAATTGCTACTAGGAATGTCAAATGGTGCAGCTACATTGGAAGATAGTTTGTACCTCAAAAAAATTAAACATAGAGTTACCACGTGACCCAGCAGTTTCAATCCTAGGTATACACCCAAGAGAGTTGAAAACATATACTCACACACAAACTTGTACACTTGTGTTTATAGCAATAATATTCATAATAGCCAAAAAGTGCAAACAACCCCAATATTCATCATCTATTGAATAGATAAACAAAATATAGTATATTCATAGATGAAATGTTACTCAGCAATAAAAAGGAATGAAGTACTAATGTATGATGCGACATGGATGAACTTTGAAGACATTATGCCTAATGAAAGAAGTCAGTCACTAAAGGTCACATATTATATGATTCTATTTATGTGAAATTCAGAACAGACAAATCTACAGACAGTAGATTACAAAAAAAAAAAAAACCCACATTGCTGTCAGGTCAATTCCGACTCATAGTGACCCTATAGGGCAGAGTAGAACTGCCCCATAGGGTTTTCAAGGAGCAACTGGTGGATTTGAAATGCTGACCTTTTGGTTAGCAGCTGTAGCTCTTAACCACTGCGCCACCAGGGCTCCAAAAGTAGATTAAACCAAAAAGCTAAACCTGTTGCTGTTGAGTTGATTCCAACTCATAGCAACGTTATAGGACAGAGTAGAACTGCCCCGTAGGGTTTCCAACGAGCGGCTGGTGGATTCGAACTACTGACCTTTTGGTTAGCAGCCGATCTCTTAACCATGGTGCCACCAGGACTGTGGTTGCAAAATAAATATATCTGGGAAAAACCTTCAAATATTTGTAAATTAACCAACACACTTCTAAATTTCTCATGGTCCAAGAAGAAATAACAAGGGAAATTAGAATATATTTTGAACTGAATGAAAATGAATTTATACAATTCAGTAAAGAAGTTCTTAAAGGGAAATTTATATCATTAAATACTTACAGAAAAGAAGAAAAGTCTCAAATCAATGACCTAAAGTTTCACTTTAGAAAGGAAGTAAAATCTGAAATCAATGTTCTAAGCTTCCACTTTAGAAACCCTAATTTAAACCCAAAGCTATCAGGAGGAGGATAATAGTAAAGAGAGGAGATGAAATCTATGATATTAAAAATAAAAACACAATACAAAAAATCAAATAAATGAGAAGCTAGTTCTTTCAAACAGTGAATATAATTGATAAGCCTCTAATATGGCTAATTAAAAGAAAAGACTCAAATCACCAATATCAGGAATGAAAGGGAACATCAGAGCAGATCCTACAGACTTTAAAAGGATAATGAGGAATATTATGAATGGCACTTCCCTTATAAATTCAGCAATTTAGATGAAACGGGAAAATTCCTTGAAAGACACAGCTACCTAAGCTCAAAAAAGTAGAAAAAGATACCCTGAATAGTCATATATCTGTTAAGGAAATTTAATTTTTCATTGAAAAGCTTTTAATGAAGAAAACTACAGGCTTCCCTGGTGAATTTTAAGAGACTTTTAAGGGGAAAAAAAAAAAAAATCAATTCTACACAGTGCTTCTAGAAAATAGAAGAGAAGGGAATACTTCCCAACTCATTTCTTAAGACCAACACTACCCTAAAACAAAACCAGACAACCCAAATATCCATCAACAGATGAATGGATAAACAAAGTGTGGTATAGCCATACAATGGAATATTATTCAGTCATGATCATAACAGAAATAAAATTCTGATGCATGCTATGACATGGATGAACCTTGAAAATATTATGCTGAGTGAAATATGTCAGACAAAAGGACAAATATTGTATGATCCCACTTATGAAATATCTAGATTAGACAAAGGCATAGAGACCAAAGTTTATTCGTGGTTACCAGGGGCTGGGAGGAGATGGGAGTGGGAGTTATTGCTGGAAGGGGTACTGAGTGTCTCTTCAGAGTGGTGCTAGTAGCACAGCATGTGAATGTAATTAATGTCACTAAAGTATACACTTAAAATGGTTACAATGGCAAACTTTTTGTTAAATATATTTTACCACAATTAAAATAGTCATTTCTAGGGGCTCATTGTAAGGGGAGGGATTAGGTAAAAAAGGATCATAAGAGAATATTTTGAGGTGATGGAACTGTTCTGTATCTTGATTATGGTGGTTGTTACACAATTGTATGCATTTATCAAAACTCATAAAACCATACACTAATTAAAAAGGGTGAATTCTAAGTATGTAAATTATGCCTCAAGGATCCCTGGTAGCGCTGCGATGAAGTGTTTGGCTGCTAACCGAAAGGTTGGTGGTTCGAACCCACCTAGTGAGTTTGTGGGAGAAATACCTGGTGATCTGCTTCTAAAAAGATTATAGCCAAGAAAACCCTATGAAGCCGTTCTACTCTGTCGCTATGAGTCAGAATCTACTTGACGGCACCCAACAGCAACAAATTATACCTCAAAAAAAAAAAAAAAAACCTAACCTCATAATAAAAAAATAACAATAATAACAAAAATAAAACCTAACCCAATATTTTCTGTTTAATAAAATTAAAATATATAAATAAATAAAATAATTCCCCCTTCCAACTGCATATCTACGTGCAGCCAGATTTTTTTCTGATGCCAACCAAAACAACATGTCATAACAGATTGAAAGCTGAATTCATTATGAGAATTCAGTCGTCCTCTATTAAGCTACCCATTAAAGAGATTTGCAAACATATAAAACAGTGTCACTCTTTCCACAAATTTTTGGTTTTGTTAAATATAGCTTTTTTGTAAAAATACATTTTTTTTTTACATATAAAGTCTTATTGTTATTCAAACAAAATCAATAAATATTTTAAAAATTGTTCAGTTTTTATTTCTAATATGGCAAATATTCATAGTTTTAACTCATAGAGCTCTTTGGGATCCTAGCTACTTTTTAAGAGTAAAATGATAGTCTGAGAGATGTTGTTTGAGAGGGTGGAAGAGCAACAACATGGAAGGAACTGGGCTTCTGACTGATTGCAAGGAATAGAGCTGCCCCAGCAGTCTGAACTAATCACATTGAGATTGTTTTGTGCCAGAGAAATAAACCTCTTTGTTCTTCAGTCAGTATATTGTTGAATCCCTTTGTTACAACAGCCTATCCTTACTAATATAACAAGCATGAGCTCCCACTGTACCAAACACTGCTACATTCTCTCATTTCATTCCCACAACAACTTTGTGTGTAGGCATTTTAAACCCATTTTTACCAATAAAGAGAAATAGGCTCATGGAGATGAAGTACATTGCTCAAGGTCACACAACTAAAAAGTTTCATATTCAGCAAGTCTTAGGCCAAAGCCTGTGTACTTTCATCATGTAGTGTGCAGGCTGAGTCAGGTAGACCTGGATTTATATCCTTGTCCAGCCATTTGCTAGTTTTCAGATTTAACATTTCTTAAATGGAAATTTGGATAATATCTATTTCACAGTGATAATTAAAGAAATTAATGGATATAAAATTAGGTACAAGGTAAACACTAAATAAATGATAACTATTATTATGCTCACTAAGCCCTTGTGGGCAGTGGTTAAAGCATTTGGCTGCTAACTGAAAGGTTGGCGGTTCAAACCCACTGGCCACTCCTCGACAGAAAGATTTACAGCCTTGGAAACTCTGAGGCAGTCTATTCTGTCCTGTAGGGTTGCTAAGAGTCGGAATCAACTCTATGGAATACAGCATTCCTTTTACCATATTTTAGACAAATAACACGTACCTTCTAAGTTTGCCAACCACTCCCTCCCCCCTTGAGATGTTTTTGTATGCACCGCTATGCCATTTTTTTTTCATGCTGCTGTAAAAAATTAGCTTAGTGTGCTTACAAAAATATCTTTGGGGTGGGGATGGAGAGCAGTAGGCAAAGAAACTTAGAAGGAGTGCACTGTTTGCGTAAAAATACTGTAAAAAGAATGATCTTTATTGAAAGAGCCTTAAAGTTATACTGATTTTAAGAAAAGAGATTGATTTTATTCTAATCTTTCTTTAAAAATATACATTGGTATCATTTTATAATATCTGCTCTAGATTGAAAATTAATGTACATCAGGTCTGCTTTGGACTCCTTGTTTATTAGCTAATGCTAATTTTAGTAACCAAAAGGAATTTCTCTCCCATCGATGAGTTTAGTGTGGATGTTCCTGCCAGTAAGCTATTTTCCTCCACTTAGTAAGTCAAGGAGCCTTTCCATCTGAGGCTCTCTCATCTCTTCAGTCTCCCAGCTGGCAGAATGGTGAAGATACTGTGGACAAGACACACCTGCTTCTTAAAAACTATGGCCTTGACGTGCTATGTGCACACATCTGCATTTCATTAACAAGAACTAGTCACATGATCACACCTGTATGCAAGAGAGGTCTGGGATATGTAATCCTTTTCTGGGCAGCTGCTCCTAATATTGACTCCTCCTTACGGAGAGAGAACCATTGGTAAATAGCTAGTCATCTCTGGTGCACCAGGGACGGATTACCCAATAAGCAAGGTAAGCACGGGCTTATTTGCGTTTACTTACTAATCTGTAATGAACAATTTCACATCTTTGATGTGGTAGAAAACATGTGAAATTGTTCATTACAGATTAGTAAGTAAGCACAAGTAAGCCTGTGCTTACCTTGCTTACTGGATAGTCATCCCTGTCAGGGATTGAAATTTGAAGAGGCTTTGATTCTGTAGGAAGGTGCTGTGAGGTTGAGAGACAGATGCCAGCCATACCTAGAAGCAGAATCTTTAATGAGGTGAAAAAATGTGGAATTGGTCACTAAAGATGATCTGGTAAGCATGGTGCTTACCTTGCCTGTTGGATAATCCGCCCCGGCACAGACCATATTTTAGGAATACTTTAGGTGTTGTCTCATTATGTGACCCTTTAATTTATAACTTTAGCAGTTTTTTTTTTGTGTGTGAAATTTGTCTTGATTCAATGAGTGGCAAAATAACAGCCATCCCAATTTGTGGACAAAGTTATATATAAATTCTAGAATGGAAAGAGTATTTCTAGAATGAAAACCAGGTCTGTGTTCTCTAGTCTCTACCACTCTCTAGTTGTGTGGGAACTAGTCTCTACCACTCTCTGGTTGTATGGCAAATAGTTGGAAAGATCATTTAATCTCTCTGAGCCTTTGTTTTCTCATCCAAAACTGAGGAGTTTAGACAAGGTCCTTTGAATGTTAAAATACTATATTTGAACTATTTAAATTTTAAATGTTTGTAGTGACATTTTGGTTTCACTTATTTATTTATGGCTTTAATTTAATTATCATGCTTAAGAAATACAATGTCATTATCATTTTGAGTTAATAGTCCTCCCTGAAAGAGTAAAAATTTGATATTTGTATTTATTCATGCCTAGTTAATTTAACAGCAACATGGAATAAATGATTACCTGTTTTTGAATATAATTTCATAATAGGGCCTCTGAAGGTCGTTTGAAATACTGCACTAATTAATGTTTTATTTCCAGCCTTCCTTAATTATTCTAGCCAGATGGTCCTTTATTTATGTTATTGCTAGAGGTTTTCAGCTGAGGTTGTTTGATTGTTGAAGAAAAATATGTGATGGCACCATAAGATAACTGTAATTGAATTGTTAGGTATGTTAGAGCATTTGAGCCTTCTGTCCCTGTTCTAACCACATCTGGGAAATAAGTTTGTTAACAAAGCACTTTGACACCTCATCTCATGCTTGAATGAGATTCTGAACTGTGTAGATGGAATTCAAATGGGAAAATGACCCTGCATTTTATAGAAAAAGGAGACATTTTGCAAATACCTCTTTGTGCAAGATCTGTTTTCTAAGTGGAAAAAAAAAAGCTTTAAAAATAAGCACACTTTTAAGGACGTGGTCTGTTTTCCCAATGTCCTAATCACTTCAGGAATAAGCTGTTCCATTAAGGTCAAATTTGAAATTTGTGCAGATTAACCACCATTTAGGAGACAGTTAAATGGAGTTTTTATGGCATAGAACTTCAAAAGTCTAAATGAATTATCAGCTGAATAGATAGTTCAATAAAAGGAACAGACTTAAAGTGGAAGATAAAAGTGATAAAGTGACAGTAAATTAGAGAATAGAACTAAAAGCTCTATTGTTATGAAGAACAACAATAGACCTTCTGAATTAGCTATGTTTTTTAGAAAGTATCTCTTCTTCCCTTTACTTATGAGTTTTAGAATTACTAAATAAATTAATAGTATTTGAGCTGGAAGCTTCTATCAGCCAAGTTAGGTAGCAGGCCTTATTAACATGGTCACTGGTAATTTAACACTGGACAGTTTTCTTCCATGTGAACATGATTTCATTACTATAGTCCTTAACTGCATATGTGCAGAATAAATCAGCTCAATGACCTTCTTCGCAATATGTTCAAAGACTTTCAAACCTTGGTGTATGCAGGGCTGATGCAATATGACATTATTGTACAAACATCTTGGTAGTTCAGTCTATATGCTATTTGTTCATGTGTCATGGAGGCTTTGTCTTTGTTTTATATATACACATATATATTTGGTCAGATGACTTTGCTTATCATTTTATATATATATAATCGGTCAGATGATTGTTTTTCTTAAATTACTGCTTGAGTTTAATGTGCTTAGTATTTATTATTCATGATTATTTTTGTTGTTAGTTGCCATCAAGTCAATTCTGACTCATGGTGACCTTGTGTGTGCAGAGCAGATCTGCACTGCATAGTGTCCTTAAGTCTGTGACCTTTTGGAAGCAGATTGCCAGGCCTGTCTTCTGTGGCACCTCTCGGTGGGTTCAAACTGCCAACGTTTCAGCCAGTAGCGGAGTGCTTAACCATTTGTACTACCCAGGGACTCCATTAATGATTATGTTGTTGTTATTTGTTGTTAGGTTCCATGCAGTCAATTTTGATTCACAGCGACCCCACGTAATAGAGTAGAACAGTCCAATAGGGTTTTCTAGGCTGTAATCTTTATGGGAGTAGATCACCAGGTCTTTCTCCCACAGAGCTGTTGGGTGGTTCGGACCACCAACCTTTTGCTGAACTGTTGTACCACCAGGGCTCCCCATTAATAATTATAGAGGTGTCAAATCTGGGAGATAATTTGATACTTAATGAAATGGCAAAGGAAAGTAAGTATGTGACTTCCAGTAGAATATAAATACATGCAAACACATATATTGAACAGATTGAATAGGAAAATTGACCATGTGGATTTCAAAAGATTTTTTTAGGAAATTACAGAGAAAAGTAGAGCATAAAGGGATTAGTTCTGTTGTTTTGTCTTCTCTTAAAAAAATTGCTTCCATCATTTTACTTTCTTTTGCCAATAAAAATTAAATGGCATACTTAAGTTGGCCATCTTACAAATAATGCTTACACTTACATCTTACTCTTAATGCTGCTTCCTAAGAGAAAGAGCGTAATAGAGTGTTGTTCTGGCTTTTTGTTTTTTCCTTATCAACGTGTTCCCATTTCTGCTTTTTGGTTATTTGATTATTCTCATCTGAATAATTTTTCCCTGCAGTAGGCTTTTTGGAGTAGTCACTGAAGTAAGTCTCCCAGGTCATAGTCCTGAACATATTTAAACCTGACCTTGTGGAACGTGTGCTGTAAGAATAGCCACATGTGCTTCACTACGTGGACTTAGTTCTCGGCAGAATGAGGGTCATTTGGAGCGCCCTCCTGACTTTCCAGGGACAAACATTTAACCACAAGCCCTTGCTTCGGCTATTGGCCACCACCTAGCTTGTAAGGGAAATGCCAGTGTTCCCAGAGCAGAAAGGCATGCATTCAAAGAAAGGGTGTGTTTGAAAAGATGAACAGGTATTCATAAAAATCATACAGATCATGAGAAATCAGAGATGGGAACCTTTACATAAACATCTTGGTAAGAATTATTAAAAGTGTTTCTATTTGGGTTCATAAGATGACACAAAGGTACCTTTGGCCAATTTGCTTTATTTATTGAAAGTTCTCTTGTCATGTATTAATGGTTGGTTGGTGAATTTATCACCCTTTATATAGCAGCAGTATATAAATATCATATATGGAATTTACAATTTTGGCCAGCCAAATGATAACAACAGGCAATATACGGTAGGATGAACTAGTTAGTTAACTACCATTGTAATCATGCAGACAATTAAGGTTTTCTTGTCTAAAGAATTTGTAAAACAGGTCATAGGAATTTATTTTTTCTATGCACTCGGGGACCATGTTGTTCACAATTTTGATATGGATTTTAATAAATTTATGCTGCAAAGTAGATAATTGTTAGTAAATATTTATCATATGCAGTTTTAGTTTTTTATATAATTTTGCATATTTTCATAGCTTAAAGATGATTGTTAGCATTTCTCTATCTAAAAGTACCTGCTAGAAATAATTGTTTGTTTGTTTGTTTTTCCCCTTAGAATAATATGGTCTGAGGACAGTTGGAGCTTTTTCTATTTTGTATTTCTCTGAGTACATATTTGCGATGCTAAAATCATCCATTGTTCTCAATTACTAAAATATAATTCACTGAATAATGCAACGTGAGCTAAAGGCCAGATGCCAAGAAATAATAAGTCCTGATGTACATTTGGTCCCCCTGGTGGCGCAGTGGTTAAGAGCTCTCCCGCTAACCAAACAGTTGGCAGTTCAAATCCACCATCCTCCTAGGAAACCCTACGGGGAAGTTCTGCTCTGTACTATAGGGTTGCTATGAGTGGGAATCGACTTGACGGCAACAGGTTTGGTTTTGGTTTTTTATATCAATAACATACTGTTTTCCATTGAATTATTTGTGATATATACCTGGCCAGTACAAATAAACCTGGACAGATGGCTTGCAGAATGAAAGACATGTTTAAGAGAATCAGAAAATAGAAAAATGTATATAACCATTCCTATTAATTGATAATAAAATGTCATTGATCTTTTAATGGGCAAAACCGTAAAGAAGGAGTGTACTTGGGGTCTTGTACATTCTCAGATCATCCGAATGAGAGCGTACTCTCCGGTGTAGATTTCATTTTTAAGATTCCCAGATCACATATAGAATAAATATTTGTTTGTATTGGTTAATTTGTTATAACCAACTATGCTATTAGACATCAAGTCTAAGAACCATTAGATAAGTTTGCTATTTATTTAAATGTTACTTGAATGAAGTAAAACTTGACTTTTTTTCTGAGCTTGTCTTATTTTCTAAATCATTTGTCATTATATTTGAATTATTAGAAATTTATAGTGCATGTAGATTTTCCTTCTAATTAGTAAAAAGGAAAGTCTGTTATTACCAATTTAAATACTGTAATTATGTAGTTTCTAATTAAAAGCTAGAAAGGAAGTTTTGTAATTAGTCACCTTAAAAATAATAGTTATGCTTGTCACTGCAGAAAATAATCATAACACTAAAACTGTGAACAAAACCAGTAGGTATTCTAACAAATCAAAAGACACATTTGGCTCATAAATAGAACCCTTCATATTTATGGTGGTAAATTTAAAAGCTTTCATGTTTTTATTGAGCTCTGATATGTGTCTTTTCAAAAATGTTATATTGGCTGCATTCAAATATGCTTTTATATACATGGATATGCGCATGTAAGTCTTCGTCTAAAATTAGGCTATGTGTGTGTAAGTCTTCATCTAAAATTATCATGAGCATTCATTTTGTCCTTTAGTGCCCCTTTGTGATTTTCAATATCAAGTCCAAATTTGTTGTTGTTGTGGAATCAGTTCTGACTCATAGCAACCCTATGTACAACAGAACGAAACACCGCCTGGTCCTGCACCATCCTCACAATTGTTGCTATGCCTGAGCCCATTGTTGCAGCCACTGTGTCAATCCATCTTGTTGAGAGTCTTCCTCTTTTTTGATGACCGTCTACTTTACCAGGAAATCCTGGTGGTGTGGCGGTTAAGAGTTCGGTTGCTAACCAAAAGGTTGGCAGTTCAAATCCACCAGGTGCTCCTTGGAAACCCTATAGGGCAGTTCTACTCTGTCCTACAGGGTCACTATGAGTCAGAATCGACTCGATGGCAATGGGGTTTTTTTTTTCTTTCTACTTTACCAAGCACGATGTCCTTTTCCAGGGATTGATCCCTCCTGATATCATGTCTGAAGTATGTGAAACATAGTCTCACCATCCTTCCTCTAAGGAGCATTCTGGTTGTACTTCTTCCAAGACAGATTTGTCCATTCTTTTGGAAGTCCACGGTATAGTCAATATTCTTCGCCAACACCACAATTCAAAAGCGTCAATTCTTCTTCAGTCGTCTTTATTCATTGTCCAGCTTTCACATACGTATGAAGCGATTGAAAATACCGTGACTTGGCTTGGGTCAAGCACACCTTAGTCTTTGTCTTGGTCATCTAGTGCTGCTGTAACAGAAGTACCATAAGTGGATGGCTTTAACAAAGAGAAATTTATTACTTCATAGAAAGTAGACTAAAAGTCCAAATTCAGGGTGTCAGCTCCCGGGGAAGGCTTTCTCTTTCTGTCGGCCTTCTCATCAATCCCCCCCCAGACTAAGAGCTTCTCCACGCAGGGACCCCAGATCTAAAGGATGTGCTCTTCTCCCAGCACTGCTTTCTTGGTGTATGAGGCCCCCCATTCTCTGCTTGCTTCCCTTTCCTTTGATTTCTTGTAAGATAAAAAAGTAGCACAGGCCACACCCTAGGGAGACTCCCTTTACATTGGATCAGGGTTGTGACCTTAATTAACTAACTAACCTGTTGCCATCGAGTCAATTCTGACTCATAGTGACCCTATAGGACAGAGTAGAACTGCCACATAGGGTTTCCAAGGAGCGCCTGGTGGATTCCAACTGCCAACCTTTTGGTTAGCAGCTGTAGTTCTTAACCACTGCACCACCAGGGCTTCCAGGATGTGACCTTAGTAAGGGTGTTATACAGTTCTACCCTAATCCTCTTTAACATAAAATTACAATCCCAAAATGGAGGATAACCACATAATACTGGGAATTATGGCACAGCCAAATTGATACACACATTTTGGGGGGGACATAATTCAATACATGACAGTCCTCAGATAACGTCTTTGCTTTTTAACACTTGTTGAGGGGCTTCCTTTTTTTGCTAGCCCTCTACTTTGCCAAACATGATGTTATAACTGACATCATGGGACTGATCCCTCCTGATAACATGTCCAAAGTACATGAGAACGGAACGAAGTCTCACCAACCCTGTTTTCAAGGAGCATTCTGGCTCCGCTTTTTTCCAAGACAGATTTGTTTCTTCTTCTGGCAGTCCATGGTATATTCAGAATTCTTCACCAACACCTTAATTCAAATGCATGAATTCTTTGGTCTTCCTTGTTCATTGTCCAGCTTTTATATGTGTATGAGGCAATTGAAAATACCCTGGCTTGAATCAGGCGCACCTTAGTCCTCAAGGTGACATCAATCATGGGATTGGTCATACTGTTGTTGAATTGTCTGTTTACTTATCTCTCTCCTAGACTCTAAGCTCCTTGTTTGCAAAGGTTACGTCTTATTTATCTTTGTATCTCCAGAACAGTGGAGCACAGTGCCCTGGCACTCAGTAGACACTCAATAATTATTTACTTCATTAGTGTTTATCAAACAAAATTATTCGTGAGGTCCACCTACAAATGCAATCTTTTTTTTTTTTTTTTGAATTGTGGTGAATAAATATATATGTATATATTTTTATATATTTTGTATATATAAAACAACTTGTGTATATATATATACAAATTGCCCTATCAGAATTCTTCACGTGTATGATTCAGTGACATTCATGATGTTGTTCAACCATTAACATTATCTGCTTCTAAATTTCCCATCACTGTTAACAGAAGCTCAGTGTACCCTAAACAGTGAGTCCCCGCTTCCCCCTCCCTCCCAGCCACCTTTGGTAACAACTAACAAACTTTGGTCTTTATACACTTGCCTATCCTAGATTACAAATGCAATCTTAAATGTGCATATAATTACATCTTTTTATATGCATCATTTCTGGGTTTAGATAAAATATCATGAATACTAGTATTAAATATGGTTATATCTGTTTTCTCTTGTGAGACAGTGAAATAACCCACCATATTTGTCTCTGAAAATGTTTTATCCTCAACACTGAATACATTCCATTCTTGACGTTTTATCAAAGCAGGGAACATTTTCCAGTTATTTGCACGTGGTAGACAATGGGAATCTGTGGGTTTCTAATAAGTCTGTTTCTCACTCCTATTATTCTCCGTTTTCCTTGACTAGTTAAAAACATTATCTGGAAAACTAATTTTTTTCTTATTTATAGTTGCATTTTTCATATCTGAGTGAAAATTTTAGTTCTTTTAAGTAAAGGACTGTGTGTTCTATTTATACAGCTCTTAGCATGGTGCTTTACATGTAATGGATGTTCATGTTTAGCTGAATGAGAATTTCTAGATAGGGTATCGAATAATTTTTGTTATTGCTTCAAACAAGATGTGGCAGACTTAAGATGACCACAGATTCATTGATATTACTCACATAGAAAGATGAGATTTATGTCCCTTTCTCTTGAATCTGGGTGGGTTATGTGATGCTTTTTTCTGATAGTTACAGTGAAAGTGTCACTGTGCCAATTTAAGAGACTTAAACTGTGCAGCCCTTAAGAGACTGGCAGCTTCCACTTCGTGTCTCTTAGAATACTTGGCTCTTAGAAGACTAGCTGTGGGGTAGACCAGCTTCCATATGAGGAAGCCTGTATTCCCTGAGACCACCATGCTATGAGAAGCTCGAGGCATTGCGGGAGTGGGGCGGGTAAGGAGCATGGAGATACCAGATGATGAGTGAAAAAGCCATCTAGGAAGTTGATTTTCCAGTCCCAGTCCCCCAGCTTTTACAAGATGAATCAGAAGTAAACCACTTACGTGATTTCTTCCAAAATTCCTGACTTATGAAATTGTGAACTAAATATTGGTATAGTTTGTTAAGCAGCAATAGATAACCAGGACAAACACTGCTTTACACAAGAAATGGATCTTAACATCATTTAGTGTCTATTCATGAATAGTAAATATAAAAATACAGTATTTTAAGGCTGTTTGTTAAAAACTGTTAAAGGATGTTGAAAATATTTTCATGATACAGCTTAAAGAAGAGTGGATATTGAATTATATCTGTAGCATCCTTGGCAACAGACACATGTTGCCAAAAAGTTTCTTTTCAAATTTCTTATTAATAAATTCTTAAAATTATGCTTTCTTCATTGAAGGTGACATGAAAGTTTGAGAGGGCTCTAAAGAACACAAATTTTATAGATAAAGTGGAATTTAGGATGATTATCCCATTCAATGACAACTATCTCTTCTGAGTTTTGTAAACAGTTTCTTTGATTTGCATGTTATTTTTTTATGCTTTATTTTACACCTTTTGGGCAGGCCCAACACACTTAGGTGCAGCAAGAGAAGGGAGAGCAATTAAGGCAGCACGCTGCTGCAAGTTACTAGTAGTTCAAATCAATGTGAGGTCTTTACATATATTAATACTGAAAATTTAAGATGATGAGGCAGTGTGAATTAATGAAAACTCAGTTTATTTACCTTGACAATGACCATGTCAGTACTTTACCTTGTGACTTTATCCTTTGTCTGTTGCAAAAATTCCTCCCCAGATTCCTCCTTAGACCATCCACAAGTGGGAAAATAAGCCTGACCATATGCACCACTGCCCTAAATACTCTTTATTTGCACATGGGTTTTCTCATTATGATGTTATTAGCATAAGCCAGGGACCCTGTGACCAGGGAAACTGGGAGTAGTGCCTCTACCATTTGGTATTAGCCAGGCCTTCTGCTGTACTTGATCTCCAGCACTGTTCTTGGCTCATAACACTCTTGTGCTTCCACGAATTTAAACCAGTGATCCTCAACTCCATGCGATTATAAGAAATATTTTGTGGTTCCCCCTTTATCACCATGAAATGAAATTTATCACTGGTATAACTTAAATATGCACATAATTAAAAAACACATGAAATGCTGTAAAAATGACTTGGGGGCAAAATCTGACCTCCTCTAACTTCACAAGGGTGAAAGAATCAAGATCAACAGCCCAAGGCTGATTCCTGTGAGGTGGAGGTCAGACATACCTCCTCTTTCCACCATCCTTACCAATTCTGACACCAACCGTCCCTCCCACAGCACTCTCTATTTCTCTGCCGGGTTTGATAATTCATTCCAATGGCCACACAGAACTCATAGACCATACGATTATGGGGTTTATTAGGGAAGTAGCAGGTTACAGTTCAGGCTCAGGAACACTCAGGATATAGTTCTTCCGTCAGGACAGCCGCTTCCCAGCCGTGTTTGCAGGCACATCTTTCTCTGGCCCTAGGCCTCTGCCCTGCTCAGGCAAGTGTTAAAAGTTCTTTTAGCCCCTGCCAGTAAGTCCCTAGAGTCACCCCTGTCACTCAGCTTTCTTGCTCCATGGCTGGGAAGCCCTTGCATGGTCTCCTGCCAGTGTCTCTTGACACTGCTTCTCGCTGTCTTCAGGGTTACAGCTCTCTCTCTCTGTCACCTGGTTCCAGCACAGGGATCCTGGGTCCAAAGGACACGTTCTCTGCTCCTGGCTATTAGTCCTTGGTAGTGGTGGGATCCTCTCTTTCCCGCCTCTGGGGTGGCTCATTTCAAGCCCAACGGGATGGCAAAATTGACCAACCTTTTTGGTGGGCCACAATTACCCTATCTGAACAGCCATACCCAATCACCTGGGTGGGAGTTACAAGACCATGGTGAAAAAGGCCACATAAAAGTGATCCATCGTACCACAAATGCCCTAATGTAAAAGAGATATAAAAGGGAAGTAGTTTATAATAAATCAATATATATTTCAATATCTAAATGCTTGTATATGACTGTGCTATGAGACATAATGCCTCCTCAGTATTCAGATGCTTGTGTCTATTCATGGAATTACCACAAATATGACAGCTACAGATACTGAGAGAGAGGTTTGTTGTGTTGGTGACTCATCCACCAGGAGCAGCACTGCAGTACAGTGACGTGATTTTCTGAAAGGGTGAACGACTCATGGTACAGTTAGGAACAAAGCAAAGAGCAGTCTTCTCTTAAAATACATGATAGTTGCATTTCGGATTATTTCAGTGTTAATTACAACTGTGCAAAATGTAATTAGTGCTTACATAAAAATGTAGTGAGGTGTTAGGCTTAGATATTATAAACAAGCAATGTTTAGTAAGACACTTGAATATCATGCAGGAATCCAGACTGTTTATGGTCGAGGACGTGTCTTGTGCTTTTGTAGGACTCTTTAGAATCCCAATTCTTGCCCAGTCCAGTCTAGCAGTTTCCCCATACTCATTGTGACAATTCCTGTGTCCCCATAAACTTTTATAATGCCCCCCTACCTATAGAATGTCACAATTAAGAACCTCTGCTTTAAACACTCTCCCTTTTCTTCTTTGTCTCTGTTTCTCCCCCAGTATCTTGCTGACAGCACATGTTTCCTGAATTCCCTGGGTTAATACATATAATTTCCACTAACTAAATATAACACAAAATGTTAGCAAACTTCTGTAATGACATAACTTTCCTTTATGAAATAGCTTACCAATGTATTCTATATACATAAATCTTGACATACAAAGTCCATACTCTTAATACTGAATCTTTTAACTAATATTATTCATCATATCATATACTTCCCAATTTAAACTCTTAGTATTTTTTTTCTTTTCATGTATATATGTGAGTCCAAACTTACTTGTGTTATAAGCCTTATAAAGGGAATAGCAATTTTTTCTTTTTAGGGGTCCCTTACCCAGAATGGAGCCCTGTTGGAATAGTAGTGGTTAAGAGGTACAGCTGCTTACCCAAAAGTTGGCAGTTCAAATCCACCAGCCATTCCTTGGAAACCCTATGGGGCGGTTCTATTCTGTCCTCTAGGGTCGCTATGAGTCAGAATTGACTTCATGGCAACATGTTTGGTTTTTGTTTTTTTCCTACCCAGAATAGTCGTATGCATATAGTAATCATATGTTATGTTTGTTGAGTGGATGCATGAAAAAAAAAACTGTTAGCATCCTTCTTCTGTAATAATTGTGATTGTTTGATGTTTCAACACTTTTTAAGTGACACAAATAATTTGATAAATTTTTAAGTAGCTTGTTTCAAGTTAACAGTATTACCTATTGATGGAGAGGGTACTAAGGGGTATATTCTTTTCCCTACTTGGTTGGGAGAACAGTAGTTCAGGGCACCAGCTAGGAGTATAAGGCACACTCACTAGTGAGGTAAAGGTATTTATTCCCTCAGCTTCTTCCCTGTGAGGTTACCTCACGCTGCCAGAGGTGACTGTGGAAACTGATCCAGGGTACTACACAACTCCCTATGGTTTCGCTACACCCTGCCCACTCCTTTGTAAATGATCTCTTCATAAACCTCCTTCAAATCATCCTAATTTGGTGCTGTAATATGTTTTCTGTTAGCACCCTAATTTATACACCTGCCAAGCACGGTTGATTTTCTCCATGGTGTTCCTATTACACTATGTACACATAGTCCTACTATTCATTTATTACTTAATCCAGCGTATATTAAGCGCCTACTAAGTGTCAGAGACTCTCCTGGGCCCACATGAAACATATATCCATTTAAGTTATGTCAAAATTAGGTAAATAGTTACATGCTCTGAAATAGGCAGTTATTATTTAATATAACAAATCCTGTACAGAGAAACATTCAGAGTACTGTGGAAGCTCATAAGAAAAGCTCCTAACTTATATGTAAACATCAGGGAAGTTGTCTTGAAGACTGTGACATCTAAGCTGAGACCAGAAAGATGAGTAAGAAATAGTCCTGCACAGGAGGCTAAAGGTAGGAAGGGAGTATTTCAGGCCAAGAAAAGCACACTTACAAAACCAAGAAATGAAGACATGCCATATTTGCATTAAAAAAAAAGTTTTTAGAATGAATGAAGGTTTGTGAAGAGATGAGTCTGGAGAATAAACTTGGTCTGATTATGAAGGATGTTATAGGCCATGTTAAGGAGTTTGCACTTTATTCTAATGGGGGTCCACTGAAGCAAGAAGAGTAAAATGAAAATGTCTTAACTTTGGAAATATCACTCTAATTAGATTGTCGAGAATGGGTAAGAGGAGAATAAGACAGAGGCAGGTAGACCAGATGTAGGGCTATGATGGTTGGCTGGACCAAGGTATATATAATGGGGAAGGAGAGAAGTGAGTGATCAGATTTCAGAGAGATTTTACAGGTAGAATGTAAATGACTTGGTGATTTATTGGAAGCTGAGGAGTATGAGCCCTTAGTCACCACAGAGTATGGGAGAATTCAAGGTTAAACCTCCAAGTTTATGACCAGGTAAACCATTTGGCTGGAAATGTCATTCAATAAGATAGAGAAAGTGGATGTGAACAGGTTTTGGAGGAAAAAAATCACTAATTCAGCATTAGGTGTGGTGAATCTAAGTGGAGCTATCTAATAGTCAAGTAGATCTATGGGCCTGAATTTTATGAGAGAAGTGAGGACTGCTGATATGGTTTTAGAAGTCTTCAATATAAGATGATCATTGAAGCAAATGAGGTTAAGATGGTATGGGCAGGCAGGTAAATGAGGAGAATATAATTGTGTGACATGCTTAGAAAAGGACATTTTAAGAAGATGACAAATAACATTAAGTATTGAGAAGTGCTCAGAGAAAGAAATGAACAAAGAAATTTCCTTGAACAAAGGCAGTTTCCCTGGAGAGGTGGGGATGGAAGCCAGATTAGAGAAGTAAGAGGTGAGAAAGTAAGGAGAGTGACTATAGACAATTCATTCAAAAATTTTGTCTCTGAAAGTGAGTTATACTTTTGGTGGATATAGTGGTGGCACAAGACATGGATTGTATTATATACACATGTGTGTTTATACATGTGTATGTATGTATGCATGTATGTATATTAATAAGGGATTCTTTAGGAGGCTTAAATGCTGATGGAAATAGACAGTAGGAAGTGGACTGGAGTTATAGGAAAAGGAGAATAATAGATTTAGATTCCTGGGGAGGTAGGACAGGAACAGTATTGTTATTATCAATTTATATGGTTCTTTCCTACTAACTTGAGCCCTAAAGAGGCAGAGGCTATAAAGTTCTCTGTATCCTCAGTACCAAGGACATTAACTAGGGAATACTAGGGTGTTCTATATTTTAACTGAAGGAAAGAAGGAACAGTTGCTTGATAAAATCATTTACCTCAGTAATCTTCCAAGATCCAATATTTGCATTATATCCTACCTTCAAAAACTGTAAACCAATGTTCTTCATATATTTATAGACATGTTTTTAATTATCCATTTCAGACATTAAATAACACGTAATTTTGAGTTAGTCTTCAGTGTATAATTTCAGTGCTCTTCTAATATGCACTAAGTGACAAAAGAGTGTCTGATAAATGTGAGAAATGAGTAGACTTATAGGGTTAAATTTAATAAAATACAAATTGAAGAACCTACATTATTTCTGTGATAGCAGTATGAGGTGTGACAAAGACTCCCTCAATATATAGGCTCCAGCAAGATGATTATTTGTAGACAGCTTTTGTTTTCTTGGCTCTGCATCTCACCTGTTTTTTTTTAATTGATTGCTCCTATTTCAAGAGCCTCAAGTCTCTTAACATTAGATTAGACTGTATACCAGCCACATGGTTTTCTGTCAACAGTAAAATTTCAAATTTAATGAATGATCAGAAGTAATCTAGATTCTATAATAAAAAATCATGATAAATGCTGTGGAGCTTTGTTATGAATACTTGATTAAAATTAAATTTCCCCTGGTTATGTTGGTGGTAGTGGGATGTAATTTTTGTGGGAGTGTGATGTCTACTGTTTGATCAGTGGCATGAAGCCTACTTGTCATACTTCCTTTCTGAACATCTTTGAGTAATCATATTCTCTTAAAAATATTTTATATTTTGAAGACTTTTTGGTAAAATACTTTTTTTTGGGAACACCATCCCATTTCTGAATTTAGATGCCACCCCTCATAATATAGTTTCAAAATATATCACAATAGTTATTTTAAAAGGATAGAAGACAAATTCTAACCACCTGGTCCTCCCAAGGGCAGAATTATTAACTTGATGGAAAATTGATTTTTATATATCTTAAAAAAAAAAGGAAAAATAATTTAAGTTAAAATCTTTTTATTAATTTTACCATTGATCTTATACAACCTTTAAAATTCATATATTCCCAGCATTACAGGAAAAAGAAAATAGTTGATATATCCTTGACATCTGCTGATGAAAATTAGATTGATTTGTGCTAACATATAAAGTAAATGATGTTAAGCATGGAAAATGTTAAAAGTGAAGAAATACATGCTGTTATCTCTTCTGAAAGTGGTTTCAGTTTTCATTCTAATATAAATTAAAATTTAGTATATTTTTTTTAAACTGGTTGCCTCTTCGTTGCATGGTTAGTATATACCAGGCTCTGTGCTATGTGCTTTACATGTATTATCTTATTTAATCTACACAAGAACCCTATGCAGTACTATTATTTCCATTCTACCAGTGAGTAAATTGAGATTCAGAGAGTCCAGGTAACCTGGCTGCTGGGCTATGGTCACAGACTATTAACTAGACAAAACAAGGATTCCAACCTGGGTTTGTCTGACTTGGAAGCATACATTCTTAACCCCAGTGGTGTCCTGACACACTGTCTCACACTCTCTCTGTCTAGATAGTAAGACAGATAGCTAGATAGACAGACAGATATGAGTTTTCTGGCTCTGAAGTCCTTGTAGCACAGGTGGCACCATGAGTTTGTACGTTCTGTGGCCGTTGTGTATTACTCTGATGTGGCCAAGAGAGTTTATTTGGAATCCTGGCATCTGCCTAGGTTCATGGATAAACCTCACTGCTTGGTCCATACCATTCCCCACAGCCCTTGCTTTACTTGGATTTCATTCTGCAGAATCTGCCCCACCATATTCCCTTCTAAAGCCAGCCTTCCTGCCATAGCGTACTTCCCTGGTTCCAGTTCTTGTTGAACCTACCTTCCTGAACTCTACCAGTGTTCCTCAAATGAAGAGATAATTATATACTTGCCAGCTTCTTTGGCTAGCTGCCCCAGCCCTGCTGACTCCTTACACTAATCTGTAGGAAGCCTCACAGTCAGTATTATGCTGTGGTCACCATGGCAGTATCAAATATTGTGAACTTGTGTTTTAGTAGCGAGAACTGCTTCACCATGGCAAAGGCATGGCAAAAAAGGACACTGAATCATCATACCATTTTAAATGCCAGATGTCATTTTTCTTGTGCTATTGGATGTGAGCAATTACAGTTTATGAGGATAATATGTAGGTTTTTTGTAATTTCTATTTCTAAGTTGCTACGAGTAATGCATGATAGAAAAGAAAATATTTTTGTTCAAGATAGTGAGTCATTATTTTGTTTATTTACTTTATATCCTGTTACCATGTATAAGTATACCACTTTGAAACAATCTAATGTTTTGCAGCAAAATAAAATTCAGACATACACGAGTTGTGCATTTTTTAAGTTACTCTATTTTTATCATCAAGGTTTACAATCACTTTTAATATATGAAAATTATATGAATAATTTAATGTAAAAGTCTGCTGTCTTCACATTTCAAGGTTTATTTTTTAGATGTAGGGAAAAAGCCAGGTTTTCTTTCTCCCTTCCACTCCTAGAATTAGAATCCCAACCACTTGTAAACATTTTCTTTTAATGCTTGCTTTTTTATTTACTTAACTGTAATTTTATCTAGTGGTGAAGTCTACAGGATCAAGGTCACCTTGTCCTATATCAAGCTATTCCACTCCTTAACTGTTTTTGTATTTAAAAATCTATGTCATTAGGTATCAAATTTTGAGTTTTTTGTTTATTTAATTTTAAAGCCACAGAAAAAGTGGTTCAGTTTAGGAGCATTATCCCAGAAATACGGTTACTACTTGGTCATTTGGCTACTGCATCTGAAGACCAGATGGGAAAACACCGAATGGTTTCTCATTAATTCAGAGACTGCAGCTGTAGAAGAGGCAGTATGTTTGTTGTGGTGGCCAGCAGTAAAAGTTACTAAGAAGACTGATGATATGAGGTGGGGGACTGGAGGGGGGAGAGGAACTGAGACACTATTTCTAATAGAAATACATTGCAGAACCATGGATTATTAAAGCTGTGAAGATACTTAAAGCTCTTATAGTATAAACTTTTCATTTCCCTGCAGGAAACTAAGGCACAGAGAAAAGTGAATGACTTACCTAATAGCACCCAGACAATTAATCATTAAGACTAGAATTCAGTCTCATGATTCTGAGTCCAGTACTCTTTTGACCTTTAAAAAAAAAATACAGACACACGTAGGTGTTTATATGCATCAACATTTGGGAAAAATATACAAGAAACTGTTAACAGTGCTATCTTTGGAGGAAAAGACAAGTTCATTCTATACCTTATTTTTTGAATTTTAAATATGTAAAAAAGTTTAGAATTTTAAATGAATAAAAGTTTAGTATACGTAACTAGGATTTTTAGATTCAACATTTTAATTTCTCACTTTACAATTTGAATTGGGTACTGATCAAATTCTATTGCACTGTTTGGCTATTCTCTGTAGGTACGTTTTGGGAACTCATAAGCCAGCAGTGGTGTTCTATATAGCAGTAATATGCCTCATGGTGCAGCGCCAATGTGAAATCAGCAATGTTTTGTGAAAAATAATTGTAGTTTGTGTATTATATATGGCCAAGATATAATACTGTGTGTTAGAGCAATGGTTTTCAACAGGGATGGAGGAAGGGGCTACGATTTTGACTCCTGGTAAATGTCCTGAGGGACATTTACTGATGTCAGGATACAGTTTTGGTTGCCACAACTTGGGAGGTACTACTGGCATCTAGAGAGTAGAGGCTAGGGATTCTGCTAACTGTTCTACACGGAACAGGACAGCCTACCCCGCGCCCAACAAAGTATCATCTGACCCAAATGTTAACAGTACCAAGGCTGAGAAACCTGACTTTAAGAGTATAAACTACTTGATTGTATAATAGTAAGGCAGGAATCCGGAAATACCTAACCCAGTGCAAGGCATACATACCACAATCACTCGGGTACTCAGGAGATACTCTGAGTTAAAATAGCGTTGATCGCTACAACTACCCAATATCTCTTTCTGCAACCTGAGAGTTTTAGACTGACGAGATAGTACCTTCCTTCAACTTAAAATTAGAAAATGAAAACTAAAATGGTGAGTTGATATCACAGGAAAAGTAGTTACATTAAAAATTTTAATGAACTTCTTATTTTACAATAATTTTAGATTTACAGAAAAGTTGCAAAGATAGGACAGAGTCCCCAGATAACCCTCACCCAATTCTCATTGTTAACATCTTAAATTATCATGTTATATTTGTCAAAATTAAGAAACCAACATTGGCACATTACCATGAACTAAACTCTAGACTTTATTTGGATTTCACCAGCTTTTCCTTTAATGTCTACTTCCTATTCCAGGATCTAATCCAGGATACCATACTGAATTTAGCTGTCATGTCTCCCCAGTCTCCTCTGGTCTGTGAAAGTTCTGTCTCTCCTTGTTCTTCATGACTTCGACAGTCTTGAGGAATACTGCCCAGGTATCCTGTAATATGTCCTTTAATCTAAGTTTGTGTGATGTTTTCCCCAAGATTAGACTGCAGCTATGGGTTTTGGAAAGAATTTAACAGAAGCAAAGTGCCCTTCTCATCACATCATATCATATTTTAGCCACATGATATCACTGATGATATTAACCTTCATCACTTGCTTAAACTATTGTTTGCCAGGTTTTTCCTGCTATAATGTTATACTTTTCCTCTTTCCTTATTCTAGTCTTTGGAAGCAAGTCACTAAATGTAGTCCATCCTGAAGGGAGGAGAAATGGTAAAGCAGGAGTTAAGCCCACCTCTTGGAAGGAAAAGTATCTAAAATTATTACTTGGAATTCTTCTGAAAGGAAGATTTGTTTCTTCTCCTCCATTTACTTACTCAATCATTAATTTATATCAATATGGGGAATCATGACTATTTTATACTTTGAGTTATAATCCAATACTACATTTAAAAAAAATTGCTCAAGTTGTCCCATCTTTGGCCATTAGGAGCTCTTTCAAGTTGGCTCTGTCTCCTTTTGGCATACTCCCATACGTTTGTTTTTGAGCACTTCCTTACTTTCTGATACTATAGCACGCTCCAGGTTCATCTTCTATTTTCCTTCCCTCAGTGCTAGAATCAGTCATTTCTTCATATGTTCCTTTAATTGGAGAGTGGCATTTAGAAATCAAGATCTGGGTTCTTGGTGTGCCACATAACTATTAAAATTAAAATTAATTAGAATTAAATAAAATAAAAAATCCATTTCCTCAGTCACACTAGCCTCATGTCAACTGCTAGTAGCCACTGTATTGAACAGTACAGACGGAGAGTATTTCTGTCATCACAGAAAGCTCCATTGGACAGCGCTCATCTAGGTTGACCATCTGCCTTACTCACAAGACTTGTCTGTAGAACTTACTATTTGCACTATCCACATCCACTTTCAAAGGATAAAAGTATTTACCAACCCTAAAGATATTTGAAGAATTTTGCCATAGTCTCTAAAGGAAAGTTGAATGTTCAAAAATATTTTGAGCAATATCTCAAAAACATATAGAGCTTAGGGACTATGGATGATTACTTTTACTAGTAAAACTCTTACTTGAATGTGCACATTTCAGTAGGTGCTGAATATAATCTGTGTGCCCCTCCAGGCCCATTCTTCATCCCTTTCTACCCTGACCTGTAGCTATGATAACAATGGGCTTCTTTGCTCTCTTTCTTCTAGTAGGTTTAATGGGGAGCATGAGATCAGGGTATTTAGTTCTCCAGTTCTCTCCCTGCAGAGTGCTGGAGGCTGACTGTGTCCCGTTGACAACCCAAGGTATATCAGTTATTGTTGTGTAACAAGCCATCCAAAAATTTAATGACTTAAAATAACAATTTATTCTTTCTTATAAATCTATGGGGTTTTTGGATTCCCATCGGGAAGTTTCTCTTTTCCATGTTGTATTGGCTGGGGCCACTCATGTGATTGCATTCAGCTAGATGTCAGTTGGAGCCAGCCTCAGCTGTAGTGGCCTGAATAGCTGAAGTCTGGCTAGTTCTGTCTCTCTTGCAAGACAGTCTTCACATGATGGTTCAAGGCTTCAAGTGGGCACAAGCAAAAGTGTCTAGACCTCTTAAAGCCTAGGATTGGAACTGGTACAGGATTACTTCCATGGCATCCTATTGGTGAAAGCAAGTCATGAAGCCAGCCCAGTTTCGAGGGGCAGAGAGGAGACTCTTTATGGGAGAAGCAACAGGCACATACTGAGATGGGCGGAATTGCTAGTGGCTGTATCCACCATCCTGTCAAGTGACCCTTTGCATATGACTGTCTTTGCTTTCAGTTTCCTAATAACCACTTATTCCCCTTACTCCTTCAAGCCTAGGGGTGGTGTGGCTCACCACTTCTTACTAGGCCTAAGGTACTGAATTATATACCTTGTGAATTTCCTACATGTGTGCACCTCTTAGTCAGTAGTCTCTGTATTAAACTTTATTGAAATTACCTGATTTGAGAGATCTATCTATTTTGCTTCAGGACCTCATTCCAGCATATTTTTTAAAACTTAGTTATACTACCATCTTATACCTGAATTTGTGTATAATATTGTATCAATAGTTTATTTTCTAGCAATCATAAGGTATTTAGGTGTATCCTCTACCCAGTTAGCTTTACATTTAATTTTTCTGAGTTCTTAAATCAAGATATCATTGTGTTTGGGAATGAATATTAGGTTTAACTAATATATCTATATACTGTTTTTCAAACTTCTCAAATCTCATGATTTTGGTGACTTCTGCAACCTTCAGTGACAAGGCTGACAATTTCCAATTGTATGTCTGAGGTCTATGTTGAATTTCAATGTAAGTACATTAAAATGTCTTATTTTTTCTAGGATTACATAAATCTTTTAGTTTTGTATCTTAAGAAGTTCGCTGGGCATTTCATTCTAATCTTTCTTGATCATCTAAGTTCAACAGACTTTTGAAGGCACCTGCTTCATTATTCTCATCATTTCTTTTGTTTCTATTCTGACATATTTAATTGATTTCTGTTTGGACCATTGAGGTTTAAGTCAGGGGGTCACATGATCACTCAGTCTTTTAACAGACCAGCATTTTCAAAACTAAATTTCAGTGTTTCCCCTCAGACATACTCATTTCTTAGTATTAAATTTTTTTTTAGGATTCATAGAGCTAGGTCCAGAAAAAAACAAAGTGTTCTATTCAAAAGAGGAGAAAGTCTTTCCGCCCCTAAATTTACATTAAAATGTATTTCCAAATGATTGCTTTTTATTTTTAAATCTCTGATAATATACTATGTTCCCTTAAAATTTAGTTTTGATTCTGATTAGAGGGGAAAAAACAAAACCAAAAAAGATAGAAATCTTAAAATGGACCTCTACCCCGAAACTGAAAGGAATATTTGTATTAAGCTATTTAACAATATATATGTCACTGGAAGCCAAATTTTTGTTTTTCACTTATATTTCTGGCAGAAAGTGATAGTTGCCTGAAGGATATATAATGTTACAAATTAGTATGCAGCCTGTTAATATGATATACACTAGACAATGGAGTGTATCTAGATTTCTATATTGAGATCACATCACTGTGATATTTCATTGCAGCTGTAAAAATTTGTATGACTTATCATAAGGTAAATGCTAACTTTGCAACATGTATCACTTTTGGTAACTGAAATTCTGTGTTCAGGTTCATTGTGCTCCTGACATATTCCCATCATTTCCTTGCAAGAGAGCATCTCTTCTTTGTGAACTACAGTGACTTTTTTTATTGATATAATACAAGTGCAAAAGCTCTCCAGCGAAGCATTAGTTTGTAACAATAGGCCAGGGACATTCTGCCAAGCAATAAATAATGTATATATTCACTGGAGCACAAAAATATTTCAGTGATATACCAAGTAAAATCGATATTCTAGTGGGGAGATTTTGATTAAATACCCTTTCTTCTGCAACTGTGGTAAAACTTCAGGTATTTAATTCCCATATATAACTATGTTTCTGGACTTCATATAGATATTAGTATGTTTTTCATCTGAATTCCCAGGTGAATATAAAAACTGAGAACACAAAGAAGTGTTATCTTAGAGGTGTTTTAAACAGGTCTCCAATTTCATAACTTGTCATTTCCTTTTTCTTTGATTTAAAAATGTGTTTATATTCCTGGAACTTTTCACATTTGTATAAGCAAAAGGTAGAAAATTTGAGAAGGATTATAATAGCATAGATGTTAAGAACTCAGACTCTCGAGTCAGACAGCCTGAGTTAATAATCTCAGCTCTGCCCTTTACTTGCTTTTAACTTTGTGTAAATTATTTATCCTCTCAGTGCCTCAGTTTTCTTATCTGTAAAATGGCAATAATACTCACCTGTGTTAGGAGCCTTGGTGTCCAGTGGTTAAGTGCTTGACTGCTACCTGCAAGGTTGGTGGTTCAAACCCACCAACCACTCAGTGGAAGAAAGATGTGGCAGTCTGCTTCCATAAAAATTTATAACATTGGGAACCATTTGGGACAGTTCTACTCCGTCCTTTGGAGTTGCTATGAGTCAGAATCGACTTGATGACAATGGGTATGGTTTTTTATATTTTTGGTTTATGGGAATAATATTACTTCATGGGATTGTTGTGAGGGTTAAGAATGAAAATATATAAAGAGAATAATTAAAATAGGGGCTGGCATACAGTAAATTCTATGTATTTGCTATCATTATTATTGAAAGAAAATAAAAAAAAAATACATTTGTTCATTTAATTAGTTCCAATCCATGCTTATTTTGTTTCATTTTTACTGCAGTGAAAAAAAATGCAGTAGATCCCTTTCCTATTATTTGATATAAGTTGCATTTTTATGTTTGTATGTGAAGTATCCCACAATGTTTCACATCACACGGAACGTGCTGGTGTTCATGCTTGGGGAGAGTTGATGATGATTTGCAGTTAATTCTTAGAGTGAGGCAGCAACTCTCTGAAGAGCTGTGTGATGGTAAAGACCAACTACATAGAAGGCATTTGGCAAAAGTGATACGGTTTCTTAATGTCTGATCCAAGCTAGAGGTCAGATCCATGGTGTCCATAAGATGACTTAGAAGCCTTATTTTTGTTCAAAGACTTTTTTAAAAAAATTTTACTTTAGATGAAGGTTTACAGAACAAACTAGCTTCTCATTAAACAATTAGTACACATATTGTTTTGTAACACTGGTTACCAACCCCATGATATGTCAACACTCTCCCTTCTCAACCTTGGGTTCCCTATTGCCAGCTTTCCTGTCCGCTCCTGCCTTCTAGTCCTTGCCCCTGGGCTGGTGTGCCCCTTTAGTCTCATTTTGTTTTGGGGCCTGTCTAATCTTTGGCTGAAGGGTGAACCTCAGGAGTGACTTCATTACTGAGCTCAAAGGGTGTCTGGGGCCATACTCTCAGAGTTTCTCCAGTCTCTGTCAGGCCAGTAAGTCTGGTCTTTTTTTGTGAGTTAGAATTTTGTTCTACATTTTTCTCCAGCTCTGTCCAGGACCCTTTATTGTGATCCCTGTCAGAGCAGTCAGTGGTGGTACCCGGACACCACCTAATTGTGCTGGATTCAGTCTGGTGGAGGCTGTGGTAGTTGTGGTCCATTAGTCCTTTGGACTAATCTTTTCCCTTGTGTCTTTGGTTTTCTTCATTCTCTCTTACTCCCGACAGGGTGAGACCAGTGGAGTATCTTAGATGGCCGCTCACAATATTCAAGGACTTTTGACGAATCTCCTGTCAAATATTTTCCTGAAAATCATTAATAAATGACAGAATTAAAAGATTTCAATTGTATCTCCTTTTTCAACCTTACTCTCCATGGTGGAGATGCTAATAGCTCTAGAAAATAGCCTAGTGGAAAGAAGAAAGAAAGAAAAAATAAAAGACATAGTAGATGCTCATAATATAAAAAGTTACCAGTTAGCTTACTGCTATATAAGAAAAAGGAAAAAGGAAATATTTTAACAAGCATTTATTGTGCTATCCATAGGTCTACAAAGATGGTCAGCTATGCCGTGTCCTCAAGATTCTTCTAGTGTATTTGAGGAAAGACAGGTATCAAGGAGAGTGTCTGTATTCCTCATTCCCAAGCTCCCTAAAAGAAATTCATTGTTTTCATAATCAGAGTGTCGGGGAAAGAGAAATACAGGAGTACAGGTAATTGAGGGTGGGGGAGGGCAGGGGACAGAGAGAGAGAGATGGACCATTGATTCAACAGTGAGAGAGAGAGCAGTTTGGACATCTTCCAGAGGAAGTGGTACTTTTGAGCAAGAAGTTTAAGGAAAATTGGTTATGAAGTTTGGTTGTAAGTAATGTAACCCTCTCTTATTATCCCAAAGAAGCCATCACCAAACTCCCATATTTAACTTTAGTGCTTTTGAATTGGGTATGTATTTATTATTATTTTGGGGTGTGAAATTATGCTCAGGCTGGCCATAAGGTAAGAGAACAAGATGGGCCAACCAGTTTTGCATACAGACTCATAAAGAAATAAATGAAATACAGGGACCATTAGAATTTTACATAATGTTCACGTTAAAATTTTTAAAGGGTACATATTATCTATCTGTCATAACCTGTAAACAAGTCAATAATTGTGAGATCTAAAAACAAATAACACAATTTCATTTAATATATTGTACTTTTTATACTAAAAACAGCTGCTACTACTACCATTTGTGAGTGTCCACAGGGTGCCAAGAATTTTTCCAGGTGCTTTGTATCTCCTAATCCTAACAATAATTTGAAACGTGGTAAGTGTTGTTATCCTGTTTTAAAGATGAGAAAAGTGATGTGGCCCAGATCACACAGCCCGGAATGTTTCAGAGCTGAAACTTCAGTTGAGGTTGACTCCAAAGCTTATTCTCTTTCCACCTTATTATGTTGCTTTGTAATGAACACAATTTATTTTAGAATTGCTTATAGAAGAGTCTCCTATCAATTCTATATTTGTAATCTCATAAATTGAATCTTAAATTATATCATTTTAAGAGTAAAGTATATGAAAGAGTAGAACATATTTGTCCTGGTACAAAGAAAATGATCAACGGGATAAAAATAACCCAAAACAATAGTATTAATTTAGGCAAATTTAAGCTGAACATTGAGAAGTTACAAATATGAGCTTCTTAGATGTTCAAAGCAATAACGTTTCCTACTGCAGAAAATCTTAATTTTATGTAAGACACTGATTTCTTAAAAAAAAAAATAGACTAGTCATCTGTTATTAATATCTCCAATTCACTGAATTAGTTATATCAGTCAGTTTTTGCTTTTCTTGAATTATTTGATCTGGTGTTCCTATCTTATCTGGCCAAAATGAAAAACAAAAAAAGAGGGAAAACTATCCCTTTCTGAATCCTCATACATGTTGAAATTCTGTGTTCACTGTAAATCAAGTAGTTTTATTTGTTCAGTTTAAGATGTTGTAGTATTTTTTTCTCCATCCCCACCCCACTTAGTTTCAACAGTTCAGTTCATTGCCAAATTCTGCCACTTTTTTCTTTACTTCATTCCCATTTCCAATCCAACTAATCTTTTTTTTTCTTTTTCCTAATCAGGGGAAAAAGAAAAAAAAAAAAACAATGAAAAAATGCCCCGGAAGATCTGTTTGTGCTGTTTCCTAGTGTTGGATAAAGCATGTGGACTTTGAGTGTGATGGGGCATTCTGGTGGAGATGCCCACATGTTTGGGATGGGACAAGTAAGCTCAGAGCTTAAGATACTTATTTAAGACAGTGATTTCAAACTTGAATGAAATAATGGCCCACTTTAAAGGAAATGAGAAAGGAAATCTTGCAGACATTATGGCTGACAAATTATTTATTGTCTTACTTGAACATGTATAAACATTAAATTAGATATATAATAAATTCCTATGCGGGTAGCTCTTATAAAGCAGTGAAGCCAAACTGAAAATACAAAGTTTTTAAACAAAATAAAAACCCCAAATTCAAGAATCCTGATGAAGAATTTGATTACCTCCTGTGCTCCCTATTTCCCTGTCACAACCTATCATTACCCTTAGAATTTGGATAAAATGCTACCCCTTCCAACAAATGTTTCCTAATCATCCCAAATATAAGCGATTCCTCTCTCCTAAACCCCTGTTAACATCACACTTCTTTCTTATGGTACTTATCACACAGTGTTTTATGAGTGTACCATTATTTACTCAGTCATATGTTCCTTGATAATAAGAACCATATCTTATTTATCACTGTATGCCAGAATACCTTACACAGTATCTTTTTCACTTAATTACTTATATCTCATTATAAAACTAATACATTTCATTTATGAAAATTTAGAAAATACAACTCTTTAAAAAGGAAAACTTAATCAACTCAACTAATATTCGACTCCAGAGACAATGACTACTAATATTTTGAGCATATTCTTCCATTCCTCTATTCTGATTTTTATGAAAATAAGCTAATAACTTAATGAGTTATTTATAGGGTAAATGTGTAAGGAGATGTGTGTATGTATGCGTTGTTTTACTCATTCAGCCAATATTTTGGAGATCCTATTATATGCCAGTTTTCTGTTTTCATGGGTTTTGTTGTTTTAGGAAAATTGAGATCATGCTATCTGTATGATTTAGCAACTTGCTATTTTTACTTAATATCATATCATGGGCATTTCCCCACATAATTAACTATTCTTTTAAAATATTTAATTACTTATACAATTATACATGAGCCTTGAGTTCTTTATTGTAATGACTATGTAATTATGAATGTGCCATAACCTCATTCTATTTTTATATACTTTTTTGTCTAAATTAGTATCTTACAAATAAATATTTAATGACTAATGAGTTATATTTGTAAGGATATGTGGGTATGTAAAGATATCTATGTATGCATGCATTATTTTTATCATTCAGCCAATACTTTTGGCGATCTGATTACACACCAGTCATTGAGTAATGTCTAGTAAAACAAATTTAAAGCCACAATTTTTGCATTACAGGGGCTTACTGTTTTTGAGAGAGAAAGACAAAGGAACCAACAATCACGGTACCATTAACAATGAGGCCAGACTAGGTCCAATTCACTGAAGAAAATGTACAATGTTGAGATTTCTTATTTCATTCCTAACTTGCAATACCAAAAAAACCCCAAACCCATTGCTGTTGAGTCAATTTCGACTCATAGTGACCCTGCAGGACAGAGTAGAACTGCCCCATAGGATTTCCAAGGAGTGCCTGGTGGATTCAAGCTGCCAACCTTTTGGTTAGCAGCCAAACTCTTAACCACTACACCACCAGGGTTTCCTAACTTGCAATAGGCTAATCAAATTAAGCGCTGCAAAAATGGCTTGGGGGCAGTGTCTGACCTTCTCCAACCCCCACAAGGGGATAGGAGAACCAAGATCAACAATAACTCAAGGCTGATTCCTATGAGGCGTAGGTCAGACAAGCCTCCTCTTTGCCATCTTTACCAGCTCTGACAGCAACCATCCCTCCCACAACACTCTCTACTTCTCCACTGGGTTCAATAATACATTGCAATGGCCACACAGAACTCACAGGCCATACTCACAATTATGGGGTTTATTAGGGAAGTAACAGTTACAAATCAGGCTCAAGAATACACAGGATACAACATTATGCTCAGTGAAATAAGTCAATCACAAAAGGACAAATATTGTATGAGACCTGTATTGTAAAAACCCATGAAAAAGTTACACATCAAAAGTAACAATCTTTGTTGGTTACCAGGAATGGCGGGGGCTGGGGGGAGAATACTAAATAGGCAATAGATAAGTGGTATCTTGGGTGAAGGGTGAGACAGTACACAATACTGGGGAAGCCAGCACAACTTGTACAAGGAAAGGTCGTGGAAGCTCCATAGACACTTCCAAACTCCCTGAGGGACTGAATTGCTGGGCGGAGGGCTGTGGGGACCATAGTCTCGGAGAACATCTAGCTCATTTGGCATAACACAGTTTATAAAGACAATCTTCTACATTCTACCTTGGTGAGTGGTGTCTGGGGTCTTAAAAGCCTATGAGCAGCCATCTAAGATACTCCACTGGTCTCATCCCTTCGGGAGCAAGGGAGAGTGAAGAGAACAGGATACAAGGAAAAGATTAGTCCAAAGGACTAATGGACCACAGCTACCAAGGCCTCTACCAGACTGAGTCCAGTACAGCTAGATGGTGCCCGGCTACCACCACTGAATTCTCTGACCGGGTTCACAACAGAGTGTTCTGGACAGAGCTGGAGAAGGATGTAGAACAAAATTCTAACTCACAAAAATAAGACCAGATTTACTGGCCTGAAAGAGACTGGAGAAACCCTGAGAGTATGGCCCCCAGACACCCTCTTAGCTCAGTGGTGAAGTCACTTCCAAGGTTCACCGTTCAGCTGGGGAGTGGACAGCCCCATAAAACCAAATGGGACTAATGAGGCACAGCAGTCCAGGGACAAGGACTAGAAGGCAGACGGGGACAGGAAAGCTGGTGATAGGGAACCCAAGGTTGAGTAAGGATAGTGTTGATGTGTTGTGAGGTTGTTAACCATTGTCATAGGGCAGCATGTGTACTAAACTGTTTAATGAGAAACTATTTTGTTCTGTAAGCCTTCATCTAAAGTGAGAATAGCAGCACAATTGTAAGAGCGTAGTCGATGTCACTGTGCATGTAGAAATTTTTGAAATGGTGTATCTTTGGCTATGTATATTTTCACCAAAAAAAAAAAAAAAAAGTTTGAGAAGGGAGAGGGTTGACATGTTGTGGGGTTGTTAACCAATGTCATAAAACAATATGTGTACTGCTGTTTCATGAGAAACTATTTGTTCTGTAAACCTTCACCTGAAGTACAATAAAAAAAAATTAAAAAAAAAAAAAAAGAATACACGGGATACAGTTTTTCCATTAGGATAGCCTCTCCCTAGCTGTGCTGTCAGGCATGCCTCCCCCTGGCCCTCAGTCTCTGCATGGGCCGGGAAGCCCATTGTGTCATCTCCTGCTGCTGGGTCTCTCCTGCTGGTGTCTCCTTCCTTGGTGAGGGTGAGCTCCTCCTCTCTGCTCTGTAATTGGCTCTCTTTAAACCAAAACTGACCAATCCCCTTGGTAGGCCACAATTACCCTATCATATAATCACCTGGGTGGGAGTTACAAGACCATGGCTAGAAAGGCCACACACAAAAGTAATTAATCACAGCACAAGCACTCAACACTAGGCACTTAAAACTGAAGCACTTAAAACTAAGGGATACAAGAGCTGCAACAGAAAACATCATGTATCTCATGCCTTTCTTTTTCTCTCCTCCAACCTCAGACTTCAACTCTTGGTTCTACGGAAAGAAACTTTTCATGATGGAGCTACATAGGCTTGTGGAATGAATTCTTCTTGAACTAATCTCAGATACCTTATTTGTTGCTGTTCTTAGTTGCTACTGAGTCGATTCCAACTCATGGCGACCTCATGTGTGCAGAGTAGAACTGCTCCATAGGGTTTTCAAAGCTTTGAACTTTCGGAAGCCGACTGCCAGGCCTGTCTTCTGAGGCTTTTCTGGGTGGGTTTGAAGTGTCAACCTTTTGGCTAGTAGTTAGTTGAGCGCTTAACCATTTGTGCCACCCAGGGATTCCAATATCTGTTGCTAGATCCTCCAATTATTAGTCTACTCTTCCTACTGTTCCTCCTTACCTTCTCTCCCTCTGCCTCATTCTTAATATTTCTATTCCACCTCCACTGACTTTTATTTTTCTTACAGGGACCTATGGATTAATTTTTGTTCCTTTTTCATACAATTTATCCACCACAAGATCACATCTGAGATATTTTATAATTTTAATTAATAAAAAATAAACATAGACACAGCTGTTATAGGTAGTGAGGCATATTAAGGGATTGAAACTTTCCCTCAAATCATTTAAAACCCATAATAAATACAGAGTCTTATATGTAATAAGTGCAATAATTCTTTCATTCATTCTTCCTAACATATATTAATATTTCTTGAGGCATGTTATATACCAGGCTTTGAGCTACCTAGGAATATAGCAATAAAATACAGACAAATGTCCTGCTTTCATAGAGATTATATTCTAGTGTATGATATAAGTATACACAAGGTGCCAAATATTCATTTGTTTAACTTAGTTTTTAAATTGTAATTCATTTTCCTTAGATATTGTTTATAAATAGAATTTTGCTTTCCAGAACATATTTAAATCTTTTATTTTAAATAAAAAATTATTGTACTAATTATTCAGGAAAATCTAACCCCTCCTAGAAAAATGTATACCAAAATTCACGTCGGAATGCACATAATATTTATCTCCCTGCCCCAGCATGAATAGTGGGAGCTGGAATACTCTTGGCCCCATGAGTATCTTGGAGCTCCCAGAAACAGAAGCAACTACAGTAATAGCTGACATGCAGAGGTTGCTGGACTGCAATACCAGACAGGCATAATGGGAGCCTCAGTGGTAGCGTTTTTTGGGAAACGGTGGTAACTCCAGGGGTGGAGGTAATGAAATGATTGTTGTTACTGTTAGGTGCCATTGAGTCAGCTCCAACTCATGGCGACCCCATGTACAATAAAAGGAAATGTTGCCCAGTCATGCACCATCTTCACAATCATTGGTATGCTTGAGTGCATTGTTGCAGCCGTTACGTAGTGCCTTCCAACCTAGGGGGCTCATCTTCCAGCATTATATCTGGCAATATTCTGCTGTGATCCATAGGGTTTACATTGGCTCATTTTTGGGTGTAGATAATCAGGCCTTTCGCGCTAATCTGTCTTAGTCTGGAAGCAGCACTGAAACCTGTCCGCCGTGGGTGACCCTGCTGGTATTTGAAATACCGGTGGCATAGCTTCTAGCATCATAACAACATTCAAGCCACCCCAGTACGATAAACCGTCAGATGGGTAGTTGGATTGAATGATTGGAGAAACCATTCATATGTACCAGTGATTTTTAAGTCAAGTATAGTTATGTTAAGGTTAAGATATTTATGTAACCAAATATTAGCTAAGGTAAAAGTAAACAAAATGAATACAACCAATATTAACATCTCTGACAGATTGTGTTTTCCAAAGATAGCCCCAACTATACCTTCTATTGTACATGTTCTTCCACAGTGTGACCTTGCTACTCCCTCATCAACAGGTACAGTTTTATTCTCCTCCTCTTGAATGTGGACTGGCTGTAGCAGCTCATTTATAACCTTTAGAATGTAACAGAAGCTAGGTTAAAAGAAGTTTTGCAGTTTCTTCCTTGGTTTCCTGGTTTCTTGGAGCACTTGCTATCTGGACACTTCCTCTCAGGAACTCTTGTGCTATTAGAAGTCCAGGCCACATGGAGAGGCCACATGCAGACACTCCAGTTAACAGACCCAGCTGGGCCCAGCCTTTAAGTCAGCCCAGCCCAGGTGCCAGACATGTGAGAAAAGAAGCTTCCAGATGATTCCAGCTCCAAGTCCTTGAAGTCACTCCCAGCCAAATCTTCCCAGCTGAGGCCCCAGACATCCTGAAGTAGAGACATGCCATCCCACCAGTCTCTGTCTAAATTCCTTGGAAACCGTATGGGGCAGTTCTGCTCTGTCCTACAAGGTCACTGTGAGTCGGAATCGACTCGATGGCAACAGGTTTTGAGTTTACAGTAAGTAGGTGGGAGGAGGAGACCTACTGGGGAGTAGCCTTGGGCTGGGGCTCTTTTTCTGTTTTCTTCATTGCATGCCAGCTTGGCTAAATGGTAGCAGTAGGCTTTTATCCATGACATATGTAACATATATGTATTCACAGCATTTAACTTAAGATGGAAGTTCCTTTTTGGAGGAGACGGATAATACAAGACAAATGTTAATGAAACACATACTTACTATATCATATGCATAAAGACGATTATAGGTACTCAAATGATATTAAACAAATACAACTACTCGTTTTCTAAAGCCAGTACTAAGTTTTCCTAATAAGTAAAGTAGTAATGAAAGAAAATATAATTATGGTTCATTTTTCTTCCAGAGGGATTAATTCATTCTAACTTCTCTGCATAATATTCTTTTATATATATTAGCAAAAGTGACAGAGCTGATTTTATAATAATTGTTTTTAAAAAAGATTCATAGTTTATTTCTTAATATATATATATTCATATTTATTGTTCATTTGTGTTTTACTGAAACTCGAATCATGGAAATGATTTTTTTTTGAGTATATGTATAGTGGTGTAAATCTGTTTCTTAGCATGGTACAATCTTTTAGCTTAATGCACCTGAAGAAATTAAGTACATGAAATAATGCTTGGTAAAAGCATTGGTAAATTCTTCTCTGCTTTCTTGAGTTTTTATCTTTTATATCGTATTTACTTACGTTCACAACATTTATCCCAAGATACTAAATATATGTGTCATTGACCCTTAAGTCACTTGTTTTCTTTTGTTACATTCATACATGCATTCATTTATTCAACAAATAAATTCATCCTTCTGCATGTAATATAACAACAAAATGAAGATAGATAGAGAATGATTAATTCTCTTGGAAGCTAGTAAGGCAGCCAGATAGAAAAACAAGTTATTACAACAGTATAATAAGTACCATAAAGAAGATAAATAGCAGGAACAGTAACAGTTCATTTGTCCTTTTTTCCCCTACCTTCTTTAGCTGAAACATTGGTCATGGGTGTAGTTAGAAAAAACAGCACTAGTAAACACACAAGTGTGTCCACTACTTACACACATTTGACTAGATGTTCCTTGTGGGTCCCTCCATTCAACAGGTGCTATAAATAATGTGACATCCCACTCTGCCTATCTACCCTTTTTCCCTTCCTCTTTTTCCCTATTATCCTTTATTTTAATTTTCCCCCTCCTCTGTAGCCTCTTTTTACCCCTTACCTATGTTTGTCTCTTCACCTCTTTTTTAAATATATTTGACATGGTATAAAGTTAGAAGTTAGAAATTTCAGAATTGTGTTCTCAACTTCATCATTAGTGAGCTAATAGATACTGATATAGTTCTCAATCATTCATTATGGGTCATTTATAATTAACCTCCCATTATTTTCTCATCTGCAAAGTAAAGCTGCAGGAGGATTCAGGTTATTTAGATAATAGAGTTAATAATTCTACTGAACTTTGCATATTAAGAGGTATTGCAAACTGTTAAGTTATTGCTGAATAAATATATTCTCCAGAAAGATTTCTGAGTGAGTCAAGCTGTGCTCTATTCCTAGCAAAATGTACAATATCTTTGAAATAGTGTTTTTATCCTGGCCATGATTACTTGGAAAGCTTGCTTTCTTTAGTTTTTGTAATAATAGGGCATCACCACGTCCTTTCCTTACTGCCACTGAAGGTGGTTCACGCACTAAAGTAAATCTCATCTAATGTCAAAAATTATCCTTAGGAAATGGTAGTTAAACGCACTGTTAACTTTTCAGGCACCCTAGTGGCACAGTGGTTAAGAGCTCAGCTGTTAACCAAAAGGTCAGCAGTTTGAATCCACCAGCCACTCCTTGGAAACCCTATGGGGCAGTCCTACTCTGTCTTACAGGGTTAACTTTTTGTTATCTGTAATAGTCACTGAAGTGGCTATTAGATTTCCTTTCCAAAAAGATTCATTTGCAAAAATTTTCTCCAAGTTATTTAGGAATTCAACTACTCAGGCTTTAGAATTTTTCCCCTTGCTTAGAGCATTGCCGGGGTAATGGCCTGGGATCCTGGGATCCTGACTCATTGTTCATAAGCTTACTCACTTTTTGGCCTTGGGAAAGTTATTTCACCTTTCTGTGCTGGGTTTTTTTTCACCTGTAAGATGAGGTTAGTAATAACCTGTCTCATAGGGCTATTATGAAAATTAAATTAGATAATAGATGTAAAGCATTTACAAGACTGCCTGCCCATAGTGAGCACTCAATAACTGTTAGCTATTATTATAGCATTTTTAATTAGATCTAGCCAGGTACGTAGCCGCAGTAGTTACCAGGGTAGAAATCCTTTGTCCTTTTGCATGTTTCCATTCTTATTTGCTCTAATAAGATAGCTGTGGTGAATAAAATGAACAATAAAACTCGGAAGTTAATAAGTCTAGAGGAACATCTGTTAAAAGGGCCTTCATTACTGTGTATTTCCAGAGGAACAAGAACATAAGGCAAGACAGAAGCTCCTAAAGACTCTGTTTGGCTTAAGCAAATGAATAATATGGTCCAGGACAGAAAATGAGATTTTCAATTTGAAACTAATGAACATTGCATTGTATTCACACCAAATGTTAATATATTTTAATTTCCAACTTTTATTGGATTTCAAAGTCAGAGTAGATCATCTATGTAGCAAAGTACATCTTCCTCTTCATTCTACAAAAGTCTGTGCCTAGAGGTGAAATTTGTTTTTTAAAAAGAACTCATTAATATTAAATCATTAAATAAATTATCAACTTTATATGGCAAGTTTAGTCTTATTAATGTTGTATTTATAACATTGTTGTGTTATTAAAGTATTTTCACATTTGGGTCTTTTTTTTTTTCTCTTTCCCATTTGGGAGAAAAATAATGTCATTTTATATAATAATGTCAGTACACTGGAACAGGAACCTCATTTTTGAATATTCATGTTATATCAGATTTTCTCCTATACTTGTAAAATTCTTGACGCATTCATGAGCAAATGATGCAGGTATGGTTCAAGGTGCTGTGTTCAATTCAATAAGTATTTACTGAGTGCCCACTGTGTGCAAGACTTCATTCTAAGTGGTATGTGGGATACAAAAATAAATAAGAAATAGTCTTTGTTCTCAAGGAACTTAGAGTCTAGTGAGGCGGAAGTAAAAAGAAATGGATACAAATTGTCACTGAGGTTTTAGCAGAGAAATGTATCACTGTTGGTGAGAAGGTCAGGAAATATTTCATGAAGAGGTGGTATTTAAGCTGGGCTTTAAAAGATGGGCTGAATTTTGATGAATGGAGAGAATTTAGGTCATTGTAGGCAAAATTAACAGCATATGCAAAATCACAATAGTCTAGAAACACCATTTTTTAGGAAAATGAGACTTCTGGTGTGGTTGAAATGTGTTATAGAAAATAATATAAGAATGGTAGCAGAAGGCTGTATTTGGAAGGCATTGCATTTTAGGCTGAATAATTAGGACTTTGAAAGAAGAGGAAACCCTGGTTGCGTAGCAGTTAAGTGCTACGGTTGCTAACCAAAAGGTCGACAGTTTGAATCCACCAGGCCTTCCTTGGAAACCCTATGCGGTAGTTCTACTCTGTCCTATAGGGTCGCTATGAGTTGGAATCGACTTGACGGCAACGGGGTTTTCAAAGAAAATATCTTCTGGAGAAAATCTGTCAATGGGCAGGTAAACAATTATGTAACTAGAAAGATTTTACCACAAGACTCTGAGTTCCTTGAGAACCAGGACTGTACCCTATTCGTCTTTGTATTCCCAGCACCCAACACAATACCTAACACATAGAAGGAGCTCAGTAAGTGTAATAAATGAATGATTAACTAAATGAAATAATGAAGAATGAAGACAGTATTTGACTCTAGGATAGACACTTGCCAAATTCAGTCAACATATTCTACTGATGTTCTGTTTGCCAATCTCTTCCCCTAAAGCTTAAACTCATTAGGTGCATGATCTGTTTCCCAAGTTAACAAAGGCAGCATTTAACCACATGATTTTCCACTGCGTAGTATGGGTTACCATCTACCCACCTTCCAATATCTATTTTCTCATCACCTGACTACTGAGTCAGTGCCACAAAGTTTAGGTTTTTGTTACACCAGAACCCTATCCTGGTACCAGTTTCTGGATTAGTCAGGATAGGCTTTGTTGTGCTGTGATAAATTAACCTTGAAATCTCAGTGCCTTTGTATGACAAAAGTTTATTTCTCACCCCTATGACATCTACAACAGATCAGCAAGGGATCTCTGTTCTATGTAGTCACTCAAGGTCCCAGCCTAACAGAAGATCCACATCTAGAAAGTCACTGGTCACCAAGGCACAGGTAGAGAATACATGGAGAATTCACATCTCTGCTTTGGCCCTGAAGCAACAGATGTCATTTCTTCTCACAGTTCCCTAGATAGAACTGGTCACATGGCCCAGCCTAATTGCAAGCTGCCTAGGAAATATAGGGAATCATATAAAATATCTGGTGAGCATTGTAGTCCCTCCTACAAAGAAAACCTATTAAAGTATATAAAGTCATAAAAAGGAGAGATAAAGTAAGGGGTGTGTGCATTTGCCAAATCTGGAGTTTCAGAGCTACTAGAAATCTGTCACTGTAGACTTGGAAGACTAATTTTCAGATAAATAAAACTAATTCTACTTTCACAGGTGTAATAGTTAATTTTATATGTTGACTTAGCTAGGCTATGGTGCCCATTGAAGAATGAGGCATCAGTATTGGAGGAAGATGCATTAACAACCTGCGTTTGCAGGTGACACAGTCTTGCTCGCTGAAAGTGAAGAGAACTTGAAGCACTTATTGAAGAAGTTCAAAGACCACAGCCTTCACTGGTTGGTGCTCGGCTACCACCAATGACTGCCCTGACTGGGAACACAACAGAGAGTCCTTGGTGGAGCAGGAGAAAGGTGGGGTGCAGAACTCAAATTTTAGTAAGAAGACCAGACTTAATGGTCTGAATGAGACTGGAGGAACCCCAGAAAGCATGGCCCCCGGATTCTCTATCAGCACAGAACTAAAACAATTTCTGAGGCCAACTCTTCAGACAGGGATTGGACTGGACTGTGGGACATAAAGTGATACTCGTGAGGAGTGTGCCTCTTAGCTCAAGTAGATACAGGAGACTGAACGGGCAGCTCCCGTCTGGAGGTGAGACAGGAAGGCAGAGGGGGCTGGGAGCTGGTTGAATGGACATGGGGAATCAGAGGTGGAAAGGGGGAATGTGCTGTCACAGTATGGGGAGAGAAATTGGGGTCACATAACAGTGTATGTATGAATTTTTGTATGGGAGACTGAGTTGAAACATAAATTTCATTTAAACTACAACAATAAACAAAAAAAAAGTTTAAAAAAAAAAGACCACAGCCTTCAGTATGGATTACACCTCAACATAAGAAAACAAAAATCCTCACAACTGGACCAATAAACAACATCATGATAAATGGAGAAAAGATTGAAGTTGTCAAGAATTTCATTTTACTTGGATCTGCAATCAACACCCGTGGAAGAAGCAGTCAGGAAGTCAAAAGACACATTGCATTGGTCAAATCTGCTGCAAAAGACCTCTTTAAAGTGTTGAAAAGCAAAGATGTCACCTTGAAGACTAAGGTGCGCCTGACCCAAGCCATGGTGTTTTCAGTCACCTCATATGCATGTAAAAGCTGGACAACGAATAAGGAAGACCAAAGAAGAATTGACGTCTTTGAATTGTAGCGTCGGGGAAGAATATTGAATATATCATGGACTGCCGAAAGAAGGAACAAATCTGTCTTGGAAGAAGTACAACCAGAATGCTCCTTAGAAGCAAGGATGGTGAGACTACGTCTCACATACATTGGACATGTTATCAGGAGGGATCAATCCCTGGAGAAGGACATCATGCTTGGTAAAGTAGAGGGTCAGCGAGAGAGGAAGACCCTCAACAAGATAGACTGACGCAGTGGTTGCAACAATGGACTCAAGCATAAAAATGATTGTGAGGATGGCGCAGGACCAGGCTGTGTTTTGTTCTGTTGTACATGGGGTTGCTATGAGTCGGAACCGACTTGACAGCGTGTATCAACAACAACAACATGGTGCCCATTTGTTTGGTCAAACACTAGATGTTGCTGTAGAAACCTGAGGTTTCCCGAGGGAGAAAGATTTTACCTTGAGTCTTAAATAGACATCCTGCCACAATCCCTGCCCCCACCACCTGGCCAACAGATTTAGGACACAAGACATTAGAATTTCCATCCTGTCACCTGACCTACGGATTTTGGACTTGCCAGACCCCACCAATTGCAAGAACCGATTCCTTTAAAAAATCTCTCATTCGTATATATATATATATATATATATATATATATATATATATATATATATATACACATATATATATATATATACACACACACACACACATACACACACACACATATATATGTGTGTATATATATATATATATATATATATATACATACATGTATACATGTATATATGTATATAGTTTTTGTTAGGTGCCGTTCGGTCAGTTCTGACTGATAGTGACCCAGTGTACAACAGAACAAAACACTGCCCAATTCTGCACCATCCTCACAATTGTTGCCATGTTTGAGCTCATTGTTGCAGCCACTGTGTTAATCCATCTCATTGAGGCTCTTCACTTTTTTTGCTGACCTTCTACTTTACCGAGCATGATGTCCGTCTCCATAAATATATGTAATTGGTTCTGTTCCTCTGGAGAACCCTAAAACAATGGGTTAATAATACACTTATTAAACTCTTTAAGGAGTTACTTAAAGTAGGTTCAAAAAAGAGATTTGTTCACGAACAATAGCTCTGAATATTGTACGTGGGTTGTAGGAAGTGAATGGTGTTTGAAGTGTATCTTTGAGCTTTGGAAAGATCATCATGTGACTGCCACACCCTCCAACAGCAGACCCTTGAGGTTTCTATTGGACTGAACACTGGACTAGAGAGATCACGTGTCTAACCTAGTATACAACTTGTGTTTGAGGAGAAATGATTACACCTATAATATATCCAGATTTGAAGTCAAATGTGGTTCTGCTGCAATTGGCAGTCTATGAGTGATGTGCTGTTGTAAGTTGCCAACATTTTCATTAAATAACTCTTTCCAAACATATATAATGAGTTTCTAGAATTTCTGGGTAAATAATTATGATGAGTATATCAGATTTTTTACATACAAAATCAAAGTATTTAAAATATAGCTTTGAGCATTAATTAATAGGATTATTGAAGAAATTAGGGTTTTTTTTTTTTTTGTCTTTCTGTGTCATTTGTTAGTTATAGGTTAAGACCTTGAAAGATTAAGAGGTTAAAATTAATACAAAATAAATATTGGACAGACTAAGTTACTGTAAGAATAAGAAGTGTTATTTATTGAAGTACCATGCTAAGGACTTTTGCATGTGTTATTTATTCCTCATAATAATCCTATGGGGTAGTAAAATTATTATGTTTACATTAGAGATGGCAAAACTGATGGCAATAAGGTCCAGTAATTGACCAAATGTCCACAATAAGTAGTAAAACTGGGATTCAAACCCACACAATCTGACTTTAGAAGCCCCTTCTTAGTTCCTACTCTGTATTGCCTCCCTCTGTATGGTAGAGATCCTGTTTGTATTTGGGTCATTGAATTGAACCACCTTGAATGCTTGTGTTGATAGACTCTTACGTAGTAGTTATCAGGTCATAGTCAACTAAGAGGAATTTTTCAGGTTACACAGATCTTTTTGCTACTCTATTCCCCTATCTCACTCTCACACATTCTCGTATGTTTAACTAGGTAAATGCATATATATATATATATAAACTACCTCTTTTTAGACCACTGTTATAGTTTGTCTTGGTAACTGGTTTGCTGTATAAAGGGAAAATCTAGCAATTTTTGCATGTCTACCTAGTATATTAAACACCTTTGTATGTGTTCACTTATTTAACCTCACGACAACCTCTCTTAACTAGGTAATTTATTAATAAAAAGACATGACTAGGGTCATGTAACCATTAAGTTGTAAAGCTGGAAAATTCAACCCAAATCTACCTTAAAAACCCAGAAAAGACAAATAGTTGATATTCAAGTGAATCATAGAGAAGTGTAGAATCTAGTAACCAAATTCCTAAGTTGAAATTTGTATTAGCTTCAGTATTCTGAAGCGGTTTTTATAAATCACATCTACTTGATAAAGCATATAAACATAGACATAGCATATAAACAAGTCCTGTATAAGAAAATTTGTATTGACCACCGTGTGTCTTAGCCTAATTAGATTTTGAGATACTGATCTAGATACGTGATACACACATTTTTGCTTAATAATGTGTCATCGACTCCTCTAGGAATAGTATCAATATACTGTTCATGATAATTGTTTTCATATCTAGATATAAATTTTAATGTGTATTAATTATTGCACAGTAGTTTGAAAGGAAAAGTCTTTAGAAATCTGATAATCTCTAAAATTTATAAATTTTGTTGGCTAAAGGTGTTTTTCTTTTTCTTTTTCTTTTGGAGCCCTGGTGGCACTCTGGTTAAGAGCTTGGCTTCTAACCAAAAGGTCGGCAGTTCAAATCCACCAGCCACTCCTTGGAAACCCTCTGGGGCAGATCTACTCTGTCCCATAGGGTTGCTATGAGTCGGAATTGACTCAACAACAATGTGACATCAAGGTTTTTAGTTTAAACTTCCTATCACTTAGTAATACATTGTTTCCTTAGTATATTTAATGGAATATAAATTATTTGTAAGAAAATTATTTGTCTTGAGCTTGCCAAAATCAGTGCATTTTAAGTGTGTGTTACAATTTGAACAAGACACATAGCAGGAAACATTTTCCTTGTTTTTTCTAATGACCAACTGTGAGGTGTTTGTATTGTGTGTTTATGTGTATAATGTTATTACAGTAAACTTTTTTTGTTTTTTTTTTTAATTTAACAGCTTCTGTTTTGGTTTACCTGAAAATAGCTTTATATCTCTAAGGGTATTTTTTTTAACCTTCTGGGCCAGGATATTTATATTAAGAAATAATATTACCGAGCCTCCATTCAAATGCAGTTGATTGTTGCTCATATTATAGTATAGTGTAAATTAAAATACGTGCTTTGGAGTAAAACCTCCCTGGGACAAATTACACTATGTACTTTCTCAGTGACCTTAGTTTACTTATTTAGTCTTCCTGAATCTTAATTTTTCACCTATTAAAACCGTACTGACAATATATTCTGTATAGAGTTGTTAGGTAAATTGAATAAGATACTACTCATATAACATTTAAGTACTTAATACATATTAGTCTTCTTCCTCATTTTTTGTCTATTTCATTTAATTTAATTGATATGTGGTTGCCACCACACGATGCAGTATATTTCAACACATGAAAAACAAATTCTGTCAGTTGTAGAACTAGCCACTTGGTGTACATCGGTGCTTTCCAGGTGTGAATCCATGGGTGGATTCTGGCCTGTGACTACATCTTCACTCCACAACTAGCAAAACAAAGATAGTAAAGAAAACTTCATAAAGCTAATTCCATTCCATTGAAGGATTGTGTTCTTTTTAATTGTGTTATGATTAAGATGTTCTCCTATGAAATGATAGTAAAAATAGTGATGTTTGGAGGTTTTAAAAATGGCCTTTCACAGAAAAATAAAGAAGTTGGAAATCCTCTGTCAGTTCCCCAAATTTATTTTGAAACTTATTTTAAAAACGAAGAGTGTCATTTACTAAGTGTGTGACCTACGGCAAGTTATTTAACCTCTCTATGTTTATCATTTTCTCATCTGTGAAATGGTAATACCAGTAGTAACTACCTCATGAATTGTTATTAAGAATAAAATTAGATAATGCATCTAAGACTCTTAGAACAGTTCTGGTGCATAGTAACCATTCCATAAGTAGCTAAAATTACTATCATCAGCATCATCATCGGTCTACAAAATCCAACATGCTGGGAACATACATTTAGATAATTCATCTTATGCCAGAGTCACTTTTAAAATAAAGAAAGCCTGTATTTACAGATGACATAATGCCTCAGAGTCAGAGATTGTGTTTGCAGACGTGTGATAGTTATTGAATGTGCAATAATAGCTCTATTTGCCACAATAGATTGAATATTGTCATTGAAAACTATCCATATTTTAGTCGGTAATTTTTAAAGGCCTGTCATCTTTGTTTTAGTACACATATTGCTTTATGACATTGGAGACCATGGTCCCCACAGCCCTCAGCCCAGCAATTTGGTCCCTCAGGGAGTTTGGATGTATCTGTGGAGCTTCCATGACCTTGTAAAGGTCTGTCTTTATCTTTATACTAGACTAGGCTTTTGAGACTTTTGTTAAGCCCAAGAATATTATTGATGCCTGTATTATATTTTACATTAAATTTAATTATCGAATTTTTTCTTCCTTAATTTTTCAATATTTCTTAAAACAAAGCCTTTCTATATATATCGACCACACCATTATGAAGGCAACTATAATATAGTCATGTTGCAAATAAAAATAAATAATTACCAAATAGGAGGTATAATGTTTTTTATTTAAAAATAAGCATGTTGAGGTACAGTATATGATTTATTTCCAGAAGTTTAGGGAAATTAGAATAGTACTGACAATCTATTCTTTCTACTGTTCTTGTAAGACATTACAAGGAGAAAAACAATTATTAGATAACTTTTTTTTTTTAAGCTAAGCATTTCCTTTCATTTGAATAGCGTTGCTCTATTTTCTCAGGAGGAAGAGCTATTTTTGCATTAATTCTAAATTATATCACTCTGCGGGCAAATAAAACTACATCTGCATGTTTGAATGGTGAAAGACAAAGTATTGCCTTCTGAGGAAGAAAACAGCACATTACTTCAAAGCGTTTCTTTATGGCAAAAGGCACTACTCCTTTGTAGATTTAGTTCTAGAGAATTCTAGTTTGACACCCTCTTGAGAAAATAATCAGATATGTCCATTTAGAAACCAGAGTCAGAATTTTCCTGTGAAAGTTTTGCCCTTTTCCCTCAGGGGAGAATGGGTGGATGGGTAGGAACCTCCATTAATGCTCATTAATCTGCACTTTTGGAGCAATTACCAAATTTTGTTCCTAGCATGTGAGGTCTAAATAGCACAAACTCTGTCTTATTTATTGTTTCATCCCTAGCACCTAATATGATGCTTGACATGTTAGTAGATGCTCAATGAGCATTTGTGAAATGAATACACTGTAAGTCAACTGACTAAACCAAACCCGTTTTTGCCATCAGTTGCCATGGAGTCGATTGTCGTTCATGGCTACCCAATGTATTGCAGAGTAGAACTGTACTTCATAGGGTTTTCATGACTGTGACCTTTCAAAGCAGATCACCAGGCCTTTCTGCTGAGGCACTTCTGGGTAGGTTTGAGCTGCCAACCTTTCGGTTAACAGCTGAGCACTTAGCCCTTTGCACCATCAAGGACTCCTGACCAAGCCAACACATGTCAAATATGTGATTCATTTTAAAGAGTCACTTTAATTCATTTTGGATTAAAGAGTTCCATTTAATTCAAGTTTCACACTTATAGACTTGATATCCAAATTTTTGCTAAACCTATTACAGAATTGATAGAAACCCTTACTCCTGTCTTTGGAACATATATTGGCCAAGCACTTTATTGAGTGATGAATATAAAATTCTGAACTTCACCAATGAGGAATTTTTGATTTGGTAATGTTCTGAGACTGTTCCCTAGAGTGGAATAAAATAATATAATTTAAATTCCTAATTCTTTGACAATTAAAGAAAACACTGTTCCCCTTAACTACAGTAATGCAAAGCTCTTGGCTATTAACAAACAGCTGCACTCTTGCTAATAATGAGTGAAACTGATAGGTGCCTGATGGGGTCTCATTGCAAGCAGAACTGTTCTTCCATTATTTGACTTGTGAAGCAGGAGTTCAGGAATAATTATCAGTAACCAAGACAGTGCAGGAACTTTCAGATAAACTGCCATATGGCACTGGCAGCGTGCAGAGTTGCAGCCAGGGGCCATGAACCCTAAGCACGTGTTGTAGTAGCTATGTTACAGGTGAAGGCCATTCTATTATGTTTATGAGCTGATGGGCCTCAAAAGGTTTAACTTGATGGCAGATGTTAGATTATTAAGGCACTTTTGAAAAATAGGCCCATAAAAAATTCATAGAACAGAATTTTTAACCTACTGAGATGTGTAACATAAATAATACATAGAAAATAGTTATAAAACCAAATAGTGATTGTAGGAGAGGTTGGTATTTTAGAACAGAATATTTTGAGCTTATTTTTAAGTATATGCCTGATTCTCAGGCCATTATCATTTGACCATAGATATAATCTGTGAGTAAGACAGAGACCTTGTTTTTCCAGAGTCTCTTTTAAATGCAATGTTCCTCTCTATATATAGGCATTATTACTTCCAAATTGCCATATTGAAAAGACACTTAATAAAACCATTGAAATTTGATACATTTATGTATTGAGGAACAATTTCTGTGGAAAATTCTTCCCTAATTTAGTTGGCTTTTTTATATGTAATAGAGTTTTAAAAAAAGGAAAGATTTTATCCAAATAAGGGTATTTCAGCAACCTTTGTTTTATGATATATAGTAATACTTCTGTGGTAATTTAAATGGCTAAAAGGTAACTACTGTTTCAAAATGTTTTTTGCACATATTTCTTTTTTAATATTCCATTAAGGGCAGAGCTGAAGCTGAACTTAAATTCGGATTGTTACCAATACTCTTAATAGCTCTGGGTGCATCACTATTTCATGTAAGTAATCAGTGGCTGAGATTTAGCAAAGCTACTGGACCAGAAAAACCTATTTATCCAATGGCTCTTTTAGATGCTTTCAATAGAACATTGGTTTTTACACTTTTTATTAACTACAGTATCTTTTGCTCAAACCAAATTACTCACAGGCCCAATATGTATAACAAATACAAGAGAAGTTGGTACATTTGAAAGAGGGATGGGCAGAGGTTGTGTTCCCTGCCAGCTTTTATCCTCCTGTTCCCCAAGCCCTATCTCTACTTCCACAGCACATTTCAAAAAAGGATACTTGCCTGGAAAGTATAACATGTAAATCCAATGATTATCCATATTTTTAGTAACCTAATTGTAATCTCTAGATCAGTCATAATACTAGTTTCTGATCTGTACCTCTTTCATCTATTTGTCATTTTTCCTCTCTTAGATATCACTTTTCTGTTTCTCACTTCTGCTCTACCACCATTCCCACCCCTACAATCTACACACACACACACACACACACACACACACACGTACACACACATCCCAAGTATCAGCTGCTCATAGGTGGATGAATTTATGTCTGGATTCTCAATTATGTTCCATTGGTCTATGTATCTGTTGTTGTACCAGTACCAGGCTGTTTTGACGACTATGGTGGTATACTAGGTTCTAAAATCAGGTAGTGTGAGGCCTCCCACTTTGTTTTTCTTCTTGAGTAATGCTTTACTTGTACGGGGCCTCTTCCCTTTCCATATGAAGTTGGCGATTTGTTTCTCCATCTCATTAAAAAATGCAGTTGGAATTTGGATCGGGATTGCATTGTATCTGTAGATTGCTTTGGGTAGAATTGACATTTTCACAATGTTGAGTCTTCCTATTCATGAGCAAGGTATGTTTTTCCACTTAAGCAGGTCTCTTTTGGTTTCTTGCAGTAGTGTCTTGTAGTTTTCATTGTATAGGTCTTTTATGTCTCTGGTTAGATTTATTCCTAAGTATCTTATCTTCTTGGGGGCTATTGTAAATGTTGTTGTTTTGGTGATTTCCTCTTGGAGGTTCTCTTTGTTGGTGTAAAGGAATCCAACTGAGTTTTGTATGTTTATCTTGTATCCTGAAACTTTGCTGAAATCTTCTATTAGTTCCAGTAGTTTTCTTGTGGATTCTTTGGGGTTTTCTGTGTATAAGATCATATCATCTGGAAATAGAGATACTTTGACTTCTTCCCTACCAATTTGGATGCCCTTGATTTCTTTTTCTAGCCTAATTGCTCTGGCTAGGACCTCCAGCACAGTGTTGAATAAGAGTGGTGATAGAGGGCATCCTTGTCTGGTTCTCGTTCTCAAGGGGAATGTTTTCAAAGTCTCTCCATTTAGGATGATGTTGGCTGTTGGCTTTATATAAATGCTCTTAATTATATTGAGGATTTTCCCTTCTATTCCTATTTTATTGAGAGTTTTTATCATGAGTGGGTGTTGGACTTTGTCAAATGCCTTTTCTGTATTGATTGATAAGATCCTGTGGTTCTTGTCTTTTGTTTTATTTATGTGATGGATTATATTGATTGTTTTTCTAATGTTGAACTGTCCCTGCATACCTGCTGTAAATCCCAGTTGATCATGGTGAATTATTTTTTTTATATGTTGCTGAATTCTACTGGCTAGAATTTTATTGAGGATTTTTGCATCAATGTTCATGAGGGATATAGGTCTGTAATTTTCTTTTTTTGTGGAGTTTTTACCTGGTTTTGGTATCAGGGTTATGCTGGCTTCTTAGAATGAGTTTGGGAGTATTCCATCCTTTTCTATGCTCTGAATACCTTTAGTAGTAGTGATGTTAACTCTTCTCTGAAAGTTTGGAAGAATTCTCCAGTGAAGCCATCTGGGGCAGGGCTTTTTTTGTTGGGAGTTTTTAAATTACCTTTTCTATCTCTTCTTTTGTTATTTTGTGTTATGTTCTGTTTGTGTTAGTTTAGGTAGTGAGTTTCTAGAAATTTTTCCATTTCCTCTAGGTTTTCAAATTTGTTAAAGTACAATTTTTCATAGTATTCTGTTACGATTCTTTTAATTTCAGTTGGGTCTGTTATGATATCACCCATCCCATTTTTTATACAGGTTACCTGCTTCCTCTCCTGTTTTTCTTTTGCAGTTTGGCCAATGGTTTATCAATTTTCCTGATCTTTTCAGAGAACCAGCTTTTGATCTTGTTAACTCTTTCAATTGTTTTCCTATTGTATATTTCATTTTATTCTGCTCTAATTCTTATTTCCTTTCTTCTGGTGCCCAAAGGCTTCTTTTACTGCTCTCTTTCTACTTGTTCCAATTGTAGGATTAATGTTTTGATTATGGCCCTTTCTTCTTTTTGGATGTGTGCATTTATTGCTGTAAACTGACCTCTGAGCACTGCTTTTGCTGTGTCCCAAAGGTTCTGATTGGATGTGTTTTAATTATCATTTGATTCTATGAATTTCTTTATTCCATCCTTAATTTCTTCTATAACCCAGTAGTTTTTGAGCAAGGTGTTGTTCAGTTTCCATGTTATTGATTTTTTTTCCTTTCTTTTTCTGTTATTGATTTCTATTTTTATGGCTTTATGGTTAGAAAAGATGCTTTGTAATATTTCAATGCTTTGGATTTTGTTAAGGCTTGCTTTATGGCCTAATATTCTGGAGAATGTTCCATGTGCGTTGGAAAAGAAAGTATACTTGGCTGCTGTTGGGTGGAGTGTTCCATATATGTCTATGAGATCACGTTGGTTGATTGTAGCATTTAGCTCTTCCGTGTCTTTGTTGAGCCTCTTTCTGGATGTTCTCTCCTTCACTGAAAGTGGTGTGTAGAAGTCTCCTACTACTCTTGTGGAGCTGTCTGTCTCTCTTTTCAGTGCTGTTAGAGTTTGTTTTAATGTATTTTGGAGCCCTATCATAGGGTGCATAAATATTTATTATAGTTATGTCCTCCTGGTGTATTGACCCTTTAATCATTATATAGTGTCCTTCTTTATCCTTTGTGGTGGATTTTAAAGTCTATTTTGTCAGAGATTAATATTGCCACTCTTGCTCTTTTTTGAGTGTTATTTGCTTGATATATTTTTTCCACCCTTTGAGTTTTAGCTCGTTTGTGTCTTTAAGTCTAAGGTGTGTCTCTTGTAGGCAGCATATAGACAGATTGTGTTTTTTAATCCAGTCTGCCACTCTCCGTCTCTTTATTGGTGCATTTAGTCCATTTACATTCAGCGTAATTACAGATAGGTATGAATCTAGTGCTGTTATTTTGATGTCTTTTTTGTGTGTTGTTCAAAGTTTCTTTCTTCCACTTAATTTTCTGTGCTGAGTAGTTTTTCTTTACGTATTTTCTTTTCATCTTTTTCCTTGTTGTTGATTTTGTGTTTGCTGAGTCTTTATATTTTTCTAGTTTTCTATTTTGACTTGTAGGATTGTTTCTTTTGTGGTTACCTTAATATTTACCCCTATTTTTCTAAGTTTATACCAGTCTTTTATTTCTTTATATTGCCTTCACTTCCTCTCCATATGAAAAATTTATGTCTACATTTTTTAAGTCCCTCTTTTTTTGTTTTAATGTTGTCATCTTTTACATATTGACATCTGTTTCCCTATTTTCAGTGTTTTTGGCTTTGCTTTACTGTTGTGACTTCCCTTTCTGTGTTGATATCTGGTTGCTCTGTCCTGTGTTCTAGTCTTGCGTTGTTATCTGATGTTACTGATTTTCTAACTGGAGGACTCCTTTTAGTATTTCTTGTAAGTTTGGTTTGTTTTTTGCAAAGTCCCTAAACTTCTGTTTATCTGGAAATGCCCGAATTTCGCCACCATGTTTGAGAGACAGTTTTGCTGGATGTATAATTCTTGGCTGGCAGTTGTTTTCCTTCAAGGCTTTATATATGTCATCCCATTGCCTTCTTGCCTGCATGGTTTCTGCTTAGTAGTCTGAGCTTATTCTTATTGACTCTCCGTTGTAGATGACTTTTTATTTATCCCTAGCAACTCTTAAAATTCTCTCTTTATCTTTGGTTTTGGCAAGTTTGATTATAATATGTCTTGGTGACTTTCTTTTGGGATCTACGTTATGTGCGGTTCGATGAGCCTGTTGGATAGATATCTTGTTGTCTTTCACAATATCAGGGAAGTTTTCTGCCAAGAAATCTTCAACAATTCTCTGTATTTTCTGTTATCCCCCGCATTCTGGTATTCCAGTCACTCAAAGGTTATTCCTCTTGATAGAGTCCCACATAATTCCTAGGTTTTCTTCATTTTTTTAAATGCTTTTATCTGATTTTTCTTTAAATAAGTTGATGTCAAGTGCTTTATCTTCAGTTTCACTCATTCTGACTTCCATTGCCTCAATTCTGCTTCTGTGACTTTCTACTGAGTTGTCTAATTCTGAAATTTTATTGTTAATCTTCTGGATTTCTGACTGCTATCTCTCTATGGATTCTTGCAGCCTGTTAAAGTTGTCGATACGCTCTTCTCTGATGTTTTCAATTTCCTCTGTTGTGTGTTCTGTGTTTTGATTAATTTCCTTCCTAATTTCTTGAAGAGTTCTGTATATTAATCTCTTGTATTCTGCCTCTGGTAATTCCAGTAAATTTTCTTCCTCTGGAAAATTTCTAGATTCTTTATTTTGGGAGCTTCCTGAAGCCATCATGGATTGCCTCTGTATGTGATTTGATATTAACTTTTGTCTCTGAGCCATCAATAAGTTATTATATTTATTTATTTTATGTTTGCTTACTGTGTCCTAGCTTCTTGTTTTGTTTTGATATACACAAATAGGCTGCTCGTATGAGCTAGTTTGATTATTAGCATCTTTGAATCTCTAATGTCCTGTCACCAGGTGGTTAGATCTGTTACTAGGTATTGAACTCAGGAGTCCACCCACTCCTCCTTATGGGTTCAGCTCAGGTGACCAGGTAGCTAGCCACCAAGTATGTGGTGTAGGCTCTCACTTACTGTGCTAGACAGGTATTTGTATTTGTTGTAGGCAAAGGCATCTGGCTGCAGCAGGGAGACACACTCAGAGCAAGGCAGGGTGCTGATGGCCGCCCGTGAGTGTCCAGGAGGAAGGCGTGTCCCTGTTCCCTAGAGTGCATAGGTGGATGGGTTTTGCAGTTGGACTATGAGTGCCCAATTCTGTTGACTGTAAGGACTGGGGGTGGCGGGGCACCTCTTATTCTTGGGCCCTTATCGCAGGTGACTAGGTGGCGTGAGTGGAGCCACCAGTCCTCAAGCCCCTGATGTGGGTAGGTGAGGACCTTGCTTAATGGGCAGAGCAGTGTCAAATGTAACGAACCTGCGAATTCACAGCTGAAACAGTTCAAGTTAGACTTCAGGTATATACCCTGTTGTACTGCAGAAATGAGGACCTACACTGTTGAGATGAGCCCACACAAGTCTCTGCAGGGGGAAAGGCACTCAAAGTCCGTGGATCCCTTATGCCTGTGCCTAAGCAAAGGACCTGTGCCAACCCTGAGTTCCTGGCTTAGTGAACCTGGCAGTGTATTTTTTTGTATTTGTTCATTTGTTCACTCTCCAAGGCCAGGAGAATGGCTCAGGGGGTGTGATGGATCGTACTTCCAGCCCAGGGGACTCAGCGGTTGCTGAAACCAGTCCGGGACCCAGTGCATAGCAGGGAGTGGGGAGGTAAATGGGAGAGAGGTTTTTTTCTCTAAGAGGGGTGTTTTTGATCCATGCAGTAGGGCATACAGAAGTGCTTATCTTTCGCTGATTGAGGGCTGGTTCTCACTGGTTCTGGGTGGCCGAGTAGACTCTCTGGTGCTGGGTCTCTCCCAGTATGGAAAACGCGCCTCCTGAGCACCACTACTTGCCTGCCTCACCACTCACCCATGAGCTACTTGGGCCTGAAGGCCTCAGGCTCTTGCCCAGTCAGGTCTGGCAACTCCTTGCTGCTTCTGAACCATCTCGCCCTCCCCTTGCCATTCAGTCTAGTTCCTCAACTTTGCCTTAGATGTTCAGGGCTCCTAGATAGTCATATATAATTGACTCACTTGTTTATTTGTTGTAAGAGGGTCCACTGGAAGTGTCTGACTACTCTGCCATCTTGGCCCCGCCCCCCAATTTTTTTTAAATTAATGAAAAATTTTGACACGTTTGTTATACTACCCTATTACAATTAACTTTTATGAATGTAAATATTATGGAATATATCATGCTACATGCTATTTTGAAACTTCTTTGTGTTAAACATCTTTATCTTATTGCCTTCTTAATGCTACAAAAGCAAAGCGTTTTTTATAACTAAGAATACAGAGCCTGCCTTTGACCATGGCATGCTACTATCCTGTACTTGGCTGTCCTTTTTGTTGTAAATTAAAATAGATGATGGCTGTCGTGCCTATTCAATGATGAAGTCTAATTTAATGTGATATAATTGATGAACTCTAAATTGTCCCATTTTCCCTTTTGAAACACACTGAGTAGATCTTAAAATGCCAGATGAGTATTTTGATTTATACTCTTTGTCACATTGATATTGAACAACTCATTGTAGTGATAGAGAGACAGGAATTAACTCTTTCTGGATACTTCCATCTTTTCTGTATATTTGGCTATAGACTCTGCTTAAACATACCACCAGATTAACCATTAAAAGAAGAAGAAGAAGAAGACAGATTACCTGAGGGGGCTTACCAAATAATGATAATGCCATTAATTCAATGCTATGAAAACAAACAAAAACTCTAAAAGGGAAAAAAGGTACATTAAAAGGGAAAAAAGGTACATTAAAAAAAAACAAAAAAACAAAAAAAAAACAGCCAAGTAAATTACTAGACTTTATATCACAATGTGTTTTTTTATCTTTTTTTTTTGGTGAATCTGAATGCCCTTGAACCAGAATACATGCCTGAATTTGCAAGTATGGAGAGGAGAGATTATGTAGGCATCTCAGCATGCTGGACCTTCCTAGCATGTGGCATGCTGGTAGAGTTCAGTGGAACTTGAAAGATGGTACAGTTGTTACTAGTATCAAGCAGAAATGTAACAAAGCAAAAAAGAGCAGCTATCCAAAAATTACCATCACTAACAATATTTTATTCAGTGCTTTATTGCATTAGATTATTTCAAAGATATCCTCAACAGTTTGCATCCACAGAATTGTGCTTTTTCCTCACGTGATCTTTCCAGGATAAGTAACAGAGAGGAATAAAGGGAAAAAATTAAGATTTCTTTCAAACTATAGTCTCATATTTTCTATGGTTTGGCAGAAGTGTTAGAGACTACACTACACTAAAGCTTCTGATCATTAAATTTTGCAGTCTGTATATATTGAGTTGAGATATTGGAGCTTGTCTTTAATCATATGATTAATCGATCATGATAAATGGGCTTAGGTATATTCAGTAAGTGACAAGTAATAAAAATAAAATATTAACCAAAAGAGAGAGAGAGAAGGAAGGAAGAAAGGATAGATTACACAGCTATTCAATGTGAATAGAAATGCAAAGCCGCCCTCACAGTTGATTTGTTTAGTAATGGTCAGCAATGTGTTTTACCACAATAATTTCAATTGTTTTCTTTTTTGCCGTTGTTCGCTTGTTTTATTTATTTATTTTTAATGAGGAATTATAGTTGTGATAAATCACAAGGGCAACAAGAAGAATCCTGGAGGATAAGGACCATCTAATGCTATTGATGGGCTGAGAAGTGCATCCTGTATAACATCTGCTACAACCTGCTGAAACTTTAGTTTCCTGTTTGTGGAAAATTATTATCAGGGGAAGAGGGCTAAGACGTTCCTATTAAATGCCTAAGTTATCAGGAGTATGAGAACAGTTCAGGACCAAGAAAACCAAAGCAAATTATGGAGTAATGTAAATCATTAAGAAATGGAGACCTGTTGCTAAACTAAGTTAAAAAAAAAGAACCACTGGTGCATGATTTCAGTAAAGCAGATGCATTAAAAGAAAATAGTATTGCTAATATCAGGTAAAGACAATATCCAGAGGAATGAGAAGCACCATGATTGAGCCACACAGGCAGAGGCAAAAATCAGAGCAGAGAGGAGGAGGATATCTTTGCTGCAATTGAACATTGTTAGTGTTTGGAATGCTCTCTTCCTTTAGCTTCTGTAATTTCACGCTCTTTTGGGTCTTTAACCACCTTTATAATTATTCCTTTTTATTATCCATCATTAGAAGTTCTTCCACTACTTATGAATGTTGTGTTTATTATATTTATGATAAACTTATGAAGAAAAATCATATGATCATCTTAATAAATGCAGTAAATTCAACATCCATTGATGATTAAAAAATAATAATCTTAGCAAACTAGGAATACAAGGGAATTTCTTTTAACTGATAAAGGGTGTCTATAGAAATCCTGCATACCACAAACATGGACCTCGGTGGAGAAATGGATAAAGCATACCATTTAATACTGTAAACAAGCCAAGGAAAGCCTCTGTCCACAACTCTGTTCAACACTGTTCTGGTGCCTGTAAGCAAGAAAGGAATTAAAAGGTGTACAGATCAGAAACAAATAAGCAAACCTTTCATTTTTTACAGATTTTATAACTGACTACATAGAACACCTAAATGAATCTATGGAAAAATTATTGTGTTGCTATTGTTGGATGCCACTGAGTCATTTCCAACTCGAAGCCACCCTATGTACAACAGAACGATATGCTGCCGGGTCCTGCACCATCCTCACAGTCATTTCTATGCTTGAGCCCATTGTTGCAGCCATGTGTCAAAACATCTCGTTGAGGGTCTTCCACTTTTTCTCTGACTCTCTACTTTACCAAGCATGATGTCCTTCTCCAGGGACTGGTCCCTTCAGATAACATGTTCAAAGTATGTTAGAAAAGTTTCCAGAAATAAACTAAATATACAAAAGAAAATTTCATATTTGTATGTAAACAGTAAATATAATTTTAAAAATATTATTTATAGTAGCAACAAAATATAAGCTATTTAAGAATACTTTTAACAGATATGCAAGATTTTTATGTAGAAAATTATAAATTTTTATAAAGCTTTATTGAGAGGCATTAAGGAAGACTGAACTAAATGAAGAGAAATAAAATATTCATGGATAGCAACAAATCCACATATATTTGGCAATTTGATGTATGTCAGCGCAGATCACTGGGAATAAAATGAATAAGTTATAGCTTCACGCAACACATGGATAAGTGTTAAAAACATAAGATTGGGTGAAAAAACAAAGGGCGATTCACAGCTAGAGAATATTTTTATGAATATCAAAAAGAGCCCAAACTATACACAGTAGTGGTTACCACTTGAGTGGGGATGAAGGGAAATGAAACAGGGAAGGAGCACATAGGGAGTTTTAGTATTAACATTCTAGTTCTTGGGTTGGGTGGTGGGCTCATAGGTGTTCATTGTATTATTTTGTTTTTAACTTAATGGATTATATAATATATGCATGAATTTATAGATAAACTAATGTATGCATATATGTAATATATACAAACAATATTTTGCATATGTCAAAACATGTTTTAAATTAAACACATTAAAGAAATAAAAGAAAGAAAACCAAGATACTTTTAAAAAAGAAGAAAAAGTTTGGAGGACTTGCCTTTCCAGATATCAGGATTTACTGTGGAATTTGCTCAAGGATAGATACATTTATGGAAGTAGAAGAAAGTGTAGAAATTGACCCCATATGAAATACATAGGAATATATGGAAATTTGAATTATGACTTGATTTACATATCAATGGGAAAAGGATGAAATATTAAAAAAATGGTGGTGGGACAATTGATTACACATATGGAGAAAATTTAGTAGGATTTCAACTTGTACATACACAAAAATTCATCCCAGGTGGATTAAAGGTAATCAATTTTCTTTTAATTAAATAGCAAAATTTTTAAACTTGAAAAACATAGACAAATACCTTAGAGCATTTTGCTGGGGAAGAATTTCCTGGGATTCAAAAAGTACATACCATAAAGGAAATAATGGACACATACACTACATTAAAACTGAAAACTTCTGCTAATTAAAAACACACCTAAAGGAGCATGAAAAGCTAAGTCATATACTGGGAGAAGATGTTTGTAAGATATTACCAACAAAGGATCAAAAATATTTAAGTAGCTGCAATGAATCAATACGAAAAAGACAACTGAATAGAAAAATAAGTAAAAAGCATGAATAGGTAGGCTTATCATAGAAGTGGAAACACAAATAGTCAATAAACTATAAAAAACTATAAACAATAAAAAGATGGTCATCCTCATTACTAATTAGGAAAATGCAAATTAAAACCATATTGAGAAATCATTTTACACTCACCATACTGAAAAAGTTTTAAATCTGACAGTACCAAATGTTGATGTCCATGTAGAACAATGGGGTGTAAGTTAGCACTGCTTTGGAAGATAATTTGGCACTATCTAACAAAGCTGAAAAAGATATACATAACCTACTCCTGTATGTGTATCCTCAAGAAGCTTGCACATGTGCACTAGAAGATATGTACGAAAATGCTATAGGCAATATTGTTTGTGAGAACAGAAAACTGGAAATAACACAAATGTCCATTGATACATAAATTGTGCTATATTCCAATACTGGAACATTATGAGAGCAAAAAATGATTTAACTATGCAGATAAGCATCGGCATGAATAAATCTCAAAAACATAATGTGTGCAAGAAGAGCAAATTGCAGACTACATACAGCATGTAAAGGACAAAAATAGATGTATCCAAGCCAGATTTTGTTTAGCAATAGACACATAACATGGTAATGCTATTTAAAACTAAAAGAATAATTAATTCAATACTCAGGATATAGTTTTATCTGGAAGGAGAGAGATATCATCTGGAAGGGGCACATGGGGGCTTCAAGAGACTGATCATTCTCTTTCATAGGGAATGGTAAGTACATGGATGATCATTATAAAATTATTTTTCAAACTGTATATATAAGCTATATATATTATTTTTAAGTAAGATGCTTTTCATAATTAATTTTTAAGAAAGTATTAGCCATATTAAAATTTTGAGTACAATGTGTTAACAATAAAAATTTTGTCTTGTACTAAACTTGTTAAAATACAAAAATTATGTCTTCTGAAGGCAGAGGGTCATATCTTTCTGTTCTCAGTTCCTATCACAGTCCCCAGAATCTAGGCTGTACTTGGTAAATGCTTATTGAACTGAACCAATGATCATAAATATCAGTAATTTATGTTTCTCTTGTACTTGACCATGATCTTGACCATCAGATTACCTGTTTGCTTCTGGATCCTGAGAACTAAAATAGAAGTCCATACACTCAATTTTTCAAGGATAACTACACATTATAGTGATTCAAATACTAATAGAAATTTTTAGCATTACATGTAGAAATTTTCTTCTTCACTTCCCAGAAAACAAGATTGATTACAATCATAGACGTATTGGTGAAAGGATTAAAGGGAGGGAATATGCTGCATACTACTTCTCAGACCAGTGCTGTCTTTTCATTTTGTTGGAGTTGCTGAATTTTATCTCAAGCCTCACTTTACTCCAAATCTGTCTTCCACCATCGGCTTAATTGATCCTTGCTTTGGTTAATATTTAACATTTAAAAATACATGACATTACCTTGGTTAGTGAAATATGCAAGTCCTAGAAGATTACTGCCATGCTCTTTGGAAGAGCCCGAAAATGCTTGTCGAGTGTAAGTTTCAGTATTCTCTTTCTCTAATTACCTGGTTAGATCACAGGGATTGTGACAGAAAGTATTGGTTTGTGTGTACATTTTGTTGGGTTTCTTTCTGATCAATTTTGGCTACCTTTTAAAAAAATAATTAGTTTGAGCACTAACGCATTGCTTATTGACAGACATGGTCATATCTGTGATCTAATAAGTTCATTTTTCACGCTCCTTTCTATATCTTGTATCCCTCAAGCCCCAGGCCATCTTCATTTAACTTTTTGCATTAGTTTCCTAGTGCTGCTGTAACAAATTACAACAAACTTGGTAGCTTAAAACAACACACGTTTATTCTTTGATAATTTTGGAGGTTGGAAGGCCAAAATCAGTTTCACTGGGCCGAAACCAGTGTTAGCAGGGCACACTCCCTTTGGAGGCTCTAGGACAGAATCCCTCTCCTTGCCTTTCCAGTGTCTAAAGCTGCATTCCTGGCTCCAGACCCCTTCCTCCACCTTCAAAGCCAGCAGCCTAGTATCCTGCTTCAGCAGCCACATTGTCGCCTTCTGCAATCAACTCTCTGCTTTTCTCTTACAAGGACACTTGTGATTACATACGAGGTCCACCTGGATAATTGAGGGTAATCTCCCTTTCTCAAAGTCCTTCATTTAATCACATTTGCAAAATCCCTTTTGCCATATTAGGTAGCACTCACAGGTTCTAGGGATTAAGACTTGGATTTCTTTGTTGTTGTTGTGTGCCCTCAAGTCTATACCTACTCATAGCAACCCTATATGACAGAATAGTACTGCCCCATAGCGTTTCCTGGGCTGTAATCGTCACAGGAGCTGATCACCAGGTCTTTTCTTCTGAGGAGCCGCTGGTGGGTTTGAACTGTTGATCTTTCGGTTAGCAGCCAAGGGCTCAACCATTGCACCACTGGGGCTCCTTAAGATGTCTTTAGGGGCCATTATTCAGTCTACCACTGCTCTTAGCTGACCAAATTACACAATATAGTTTTCTCTGCCGTGGCTTTAATTTTATCCATGAATTTAGCTAGTACCTATATTGTCTTCACATTTTTTAGACCCAGTTCAAAATTCTGACATAGAAACTTAAAGACATCTGACTTGTATCACACTGACCACCAGATGGCAAACTTTGTCACTATATTCTTAGTCCTGATCTAAATTAAATTGATAGCCTGAATAGTTAAATATGCTAAGTTAAAGTCGGTTGTACTGCTGTGAAGTTTTTGATCAACACAACTTTTATCATACTAGGTTATTTCTGATGAGAATAACTACACACAATTAGTTTTTAAGACTTGCCCTCTGAGCTACTTGAATGACCTCTGAAAAGATAACTACCGTATCTAACATCAACGATGAAACATGTTTCTGTTTAACAAAATATTCTTCTAGTATTCTGTATTCTCTTATTTTTCCAGTAACTGCTTGTAAGTCTCCTCAGTTTAATTAAAAGTATGGTCAGTAATTTTTCTTAATTGTAATTATTCACATGCAGGATATCTCCTATAACTTCTTTCATTAATGCTTTTATCTTAGGCAAGTACTGTGTCTTGCCAGTTTTATCCTGTAGTATCATGGAATATATAACATAAATAACAGGCACAAATATGCCAGCTTTCTAAAACAGCAAATGTTATTACTCTTTTCTTTTTGCTTTCCAAAATTATACATTCTTACGGTAACAATTCAAAGAATTTAGAGGCGTCAAAGTATCAGCTGATAGTCTCCTTCTTTCCCTCTGTGTAGAAAAGTTGGGAAAAAACAGAATTTTAAATGAATTAAAATTTGTGTTCTAGAGATGAAATTTTCTTATATTTACTCCCAAAAGTAAGAATGTAGATATATGTGATATTAATACTGATATATAATTGAGATCATACTATATAGTGGTTTTATTTATTTATTTTTCTTCGAGACCTCGTGCAAGATATCAGATTAATTGTAGAGGGCCTCCCCCCTTTCATCCCTCTCTACCCCCCCACCCAAAGTAAGCATCCTCCCCAGTCTTATTTTCTGGTTTTTCATGTAAAGTTGTATCCTTGAAATTTTCCATATAATTAAAAATCCATAAAAGAAACATATAATGGTGGTGGTTGAACAAAATGATAAACACAGTTAATGTCACTGAGTTGCACATATGAAGAATGTTGAAATGGAAAATATTTTGTTACATATGTATTTACCACAATTTAAAAAAATTCCTCAAAAGCATTATTTTAATAGTCATATGATATTTTATCTTTTTGATATTCCAGTATATTTAACCAAATTGGCCACATTGTCTCTAAATTTTTCACTATTATAAACTCTGTTGTTGTTGTGGTCCACTGACTCGACTGAGTCATAACAACCCCATGTGACACAGGAGAACTGCCACATAAGGTTTTCTAGGCTGTATCTTTATGGGAGCAGATCACCCAGTCTTTTCTCCTGTGGAGTGGCTGGTGGGTTCAAATTGCCGACCTTTCGGTTATTAGCCAAGTTTTTAACCATTGTGCCACCAGCGCTCCTTACTATTATCTATACTCTAGTAGAAAATTGTATAAATCTTGTTTGTGTCTCTGATCATTTCATTAAAATAGAGTCCTAGCGGTGGAATTACTGATCCAAGGATATGTGCACGTTTGATATTCTTGAGATCTGTTAGCACATAACCTTCCCTAAAGGGCTGAACCAGTTGCACTCTCTCAATACTCTTACAGTCTACAAGATTAGGTTGAGTCTTAAGCCAATCTCTTTTGAGATATAAAACAGAAAAGCAAGCAGAGAGACGTGGGGACCTCATACCACCAAGAAAGAAGCACTGGGGGCATAGTGCATCCTTTGAACCTGGGGTCCCCATGCTGAGGACCTCCTTGACTGGGTAAGATTGATGACAAGGACCTTCCTCCAGAGCCAACACAGAGAGAAAGCAATCCCCTGGAGATGGTGCTCTGAATTTGGACTTGTAGCCTACTAGACCGTGAGAGAGTAAATTCCTCTTTGTTAAGGCCATCCACTTGTGGTATTTCTGTTATAGAAGCACTAGGTGACTAAGACAGAGTTGGTACCAGGAGTGGGGTGCAGTTCTAACAGATACCTAAAAATGGAAGTGGCCTTGAAACTGTGAATGGATAGAGGACTCAGAAGGAAGTTAAAACTGTTAAAACTGGAGACAGCACAGATAGTGAGAAGCAGCAACAGAGAACTGGCAGCAGCAGAACCAGAAGACCACCACCAGACAGTGCTAGAACTGACCTATGGAGCAAGAGAGCTGAGTGCTTTTGCATAGGAGGCTCCTGGCAGAGTGGGGTGCCTCTGGACACTTATCAGTGGAGCTACAGAGCTTTGGAACACTTGCCCCTGCAGGGCAGACACAGGCAGAGAGGCCCGAGGGGCCAAGAGGCCAAGGAACCAGGAAACAGGAGATGAAGAGACAAGAAACTGCCACAGTCTCAAAAGGTATGGCCATGACCTCTGGAATTTCAAAGGGTGGAGCCATGGCCTCTGGTGTTTCTAAGGGTGGAGCTGCCACTCAGATGGACTAAGAGAGTGGTGCACCTAAAGCCAAGGGAATGGAGTTGCTGTTCCAGTGGGCCTGGAAGGCAGAGCTGAAGTCCAGAGCTGAGTGGCCTCCACTCAGAATCTGGAGAGTGTGGCCAATACCTAGAGTCTGGAGGGCAGGGCCATTGTCTACATGGTCTCAGAGAAAAGAGGATTATTTTCAAGCCTTGAGGGCTAATGTAATGTGTTCTGCTGACTCTGCTTGGTGCCTGTTATGCCTTCTTACCCTCCAGTTTCTCCCATCTGTAATGGAAATGTCTAGCTTGTGCCTGTTCTGTCATTGTACTTTGGAAGCAGATAACGTGTACTCTAGATTTCACAGATGAGAGGAATTTTTGAATTTTGGACTTGGAGTTGATTTAAGACTTTTGCTATGATACGATGTGGTGAATATGTACACGTGGCAAGGATATGAATTTTGGGGGGCCAAAGGGTGGAATGTCATGGATTGAATATTGTCCCCAAAAAATATGTGTATTAATTTGGCTGAGCCATGTTTCCCACTATTGTGTGATTGTCCACCATTTTGTGATCTGATGTGATCTTCCCCTGTGTTGTAAATCCTATCACTATGATGTTAATGAGTTGGGTTATGGGCAATTACATTGATGAGATCTACAAGATTAAGTTGTGTCTGAAGCCTATCTCTTTTGAGATATAAAACAGAGAAGCGAGTAGAGAGACATGGGGACCTCATACCACCAAGAAAGAAGCACAAGAAGCATAGCACGTCCTTTGGACCTGGGGTCCCTGCACTGAGAAGCTCCTCAACTGGGGAAGATTGATGACAAGGACCTTCATCCAGAGCCAACACAGAGATAAAGGCTTCCCCTGGAGCTGGTGCCCTGAATTTGGACTTGTAGACTACTAAACTGTGAGAAAATAAATTTCTCTTTGTTAAAGCCATCCACTTGTGATATTTCTGTTACAGCAGCACTAGATGACTAAGACAATAATTGCCTTTTATTATCAATATCTTTATAAATCTGCTCTTTGAATATCTGTGAGTGAACGTCTGAGAATGATAACATCAGCAAATTAGGCACTGTAACATTGTATGTAGTACATCTTACTAACCGTAATATACAAACAAAAAATGTGGTTCATCATAACTCGAATATGTCGTAAGTCGGGGACTACATGTAGAGTTGTTTTGTGACCTTTAATAAGTCCCATATATGCTCTGTGGCTCACTTTTTCCTGAGAAAAGTGGGGCCTGCCCTCCCAAGGTTATTGTGATGATAAAATAACTTTCAAAAGTATGATCTTCCTAAAAGGAATTAAAGTTTTAATGAAAAGATATATCAGTAGATAATAAAATAAAATACATTTGAAAGTTAATAAAGTCTTACTCCCTTTTTAATACTATTAATTTGAAAGAGGTAAGAGATCTTTTTTATAGGAAGAGGGCATTATTTGAAACGACATTATATTTGGTCTTCCTGTCCTTTTGTTTACACTGAAGAAAGTCTTGCCAGATCTGTAACATTATTCTCTGAAGGAATGTTTGCATCATTTCCAATTAAATGTTTTAAGTCAGCAGTATATGGTAAATTATCGTAAATGTTATTGTAAGTTCAAGCTGAAATGTTAGCAAGAGAATTGCTGAAGGGTAACATTTAAACTTTTATTGGCTTTGTGTATTTGCTAATGTCTGTGGTATATATTACTTAGATGATGAGCTTACAGTAGCTTTTAACTTGAATTAAAATATGACTTTGGTGTTTTTTTAGGTCAAGGATATATTTAACTTAGAGTAATATTTGCTTAGTTAGCCATCTCACTTTTTTTTTTTTTGGAAACAAATAGGCAACGAATTGGGAAAATAAATTATAGTTATTTACTTACATTCTCAGAAAGGAAACAAATGCATGTGCTTTGTTGAAAGTGATGGTGTTCAGTGGATCGAGTAATAATTTATGCTATATCCATTACTTTTATCACTGACGGAGAGAGTAGCTGGTTGAAAGGTAGTAGAGACCAATTAAATTTCTAGGTCTACCTTAATAGTATTTATAAAAATTTATTTACTTTCCAATAATTTACATATATTTTCCTGAATTTTTAACTGCATGGCCTTAGAATTATAGCTGAATATAAGGTGGTTTCTTAATGAACAAAGCCTGAAAGATCCAGTACAGTGGTAGGATTCAGTTGGTGTCTGTTGGCATGTAACATACACAGATGTCATACATGTCTAACTACTGTATATTTTAATGTGAGCAAAGCTGATGTCAAATAAGTGATTGCTATAAGTGTGGTTACATTCTTCAAATCCTGGTGTCAGGAAATTATTCCAATGTGTAGAAAGAGAGAGAATTTATTTCCTGCAGTTACTATAACTAAAAGAGAATAGAAACAGCAGGGCAGAGAAAGATTTATGGGATTCAGAGATGAGAAAATTAGGGAGATTCCAAGAGAATGAAGAAAAGTAGTGTATAAAGTTTGACAAAGGAGAAGGAATCAACTACAGGATTTGTAGTATGAAGAAGAAAGATAAAGGGTTCCATTTGTTCTCATAAACTTAGAGAATTGTGAAATAAAAGCATTGTTCTGATCCAAATTATCATTTAATTATCATTCTGTGGTTTATTAAACTCCTACATATCCTTTAACTGTCAGCTTTGTCTCACAGATTTCTTAAGGTCTTTAGTGCTAGTCCAGACCACAGTGATACTGTCTTTTTCTGAAATTTTAGCACTTACTGTGTATGCTACTTGCTTGACAATTGATTGCACATTTGCATTTCTACCTTGTTTTGTCATTAAAATCTTCCAATGCAAGTTAACATTTCATGCTTTAAATCTTAATTTTCTAAGAAGAATATAAATCTGGAAGACAAGTGCTCTCCTGTTTCTTGCTAGCCTACACAGCCTTAGCAAAGCATCTTACATTGTGGAGGGATCTCAATTTTCTAATGATTGATTCACTAAAATATGTAGCATTTCACCAAAGGAAGTGATTTACCCTATATTAAGAGAGGAAAAAAAAAAAAAAAAAAAAAAGCACTGAAAGCATACAGAGACTTGGGTGAAATTTAGAAGCTTTGAAACATGTAGTTGGTCAGTAAGTTGTTTATTTTGGTCATGTGATAGTCTTGACATGGAGAATTGATGCTTGTGAGCCAACATGGTGTCAAAAGAAGGAGTGTAATAAACAGAAAAGGGGTATATGAGTCAGATTATTTACATTTTAATGATGGTCATTCTAATGAGTGTTGTTGACAACCTTATTATAACAGAATGAAATGTTGCCTGGTCCTGTGCCATCTTTCTGATCATTGGTATGCTCGAGTCCATTGTTGCGGCCATTTCTAATAGGTATTGCACTTGAATTAATTCCGAAATATATTTCTTTTTTTTTAATATTTTATTGTACTTCAGGTGAAGGCTTACAGAACAAACAGTTTCTCATGTAACAGTAGTACACATGCTGTTTTATGACTTTGGTTAACAACCTCACAACATTTTAACTCTAAATTCTCAGCTTTTTTTTTTTTTTTTGGTGAAAATACACATAGCCAAAGATACCCCATTTCAAAACTTTCTACGTACACATTTAAGTGACATTGACTATGCTCTTCTAATTGTGCTGTTATTCTCACTTAAGATGAAGGCTTACAGGACAAAATAGCCTCCCATTTAACAGTTACTACAAATGTTGCCCTATAACAATGGTTAACAATCTCACAACACATCAACAGTATCCTTACTGAACCTTGTGTTCCCTATCATCAGCTTCCTACTCCCCTTCTGCCTTCTGGCCCTTGTCACTGGACTCCTGTACCTCGTTAGTCTCATTTGGTTTTACTGGGCTGTCCACTCCCAGGCTGAACAGTGAACCTTGAAGGTAACTTCACCTCTGAGCTAAAAGGGTGTCTGGGGGCCATACTCTTGAGGTTTCTCCAGTCTCCTTTAGGCCAGTAAATCTGGTCTTTTTTTTTTGTGAGTTAGAATTATGCTCTAAATCCTTCTCCAGCTCTTTCCAGAACCCTCTGTTGTGATCCTGGTCAGAGCAGTCAGCGGTGGTAGCCGGGCACCATCTAGCTGTACTGGACTCAGTCCGGTGGAGGTCTTGGTAGCTGTGGACAATTAGTCCTTTGGACTAATCTTTTCGTTGTATCCTGTTCTGTTCATTCTCCCTTGCTCCCGAAGGGATGAGACCAGTGTAGTATCTTAGATGGCCGCTCACAGGCTTTTAAGACCCCAGACACTACTCACCAAGGTAGAATGTAGAGCATTATCTTTATAAGTAGTGTCATGCCAGTTGAGCTAGATGTTCCCCGAGACCATCGTCCCCAGAGCCCTCCGTCCAGCAACTCAGTCCCTCGGGGAGTTTGGATGTGTCCATGGCGCCTCCATGACCTTTCCTTGTGCAGGTTGTGTTAGTTTCCCTTGTATTGTGTACTGTCTCACCTTTCACCCAATATACCACTTATTTATTGCCTATTTAGTATTTCCCCCCCATCCCCTACCAGCCCTGGTAACCAACAAGGATTGTTACATTTTGCATGTGAACTTTTTCATGGGTTTTTACAATAGAGGTATCATACAATATTTGTCCTTTTGTGATTGACTTATTTCACTCAGCATAATGTCCTCCAGTTTCATCCATGTTATGAGATGGTTCACAGATTCATTGTTGTTCTTTCTCGTTGCATAGTACTTCGTTGTGTGTATGTACCATAGTTTGTTTATCCATTCATCTGTTGATGGGCACCTACATTGTTTCCATCGTTTTGCTATTGTGAACAATGCTGCCATGAGCATAGGTGTGCATATGTCTATTCGAGTGACGACTCTTATTTCTCTAGGATATATTCCTAGGAGTGGGATTGCTGGATCGAATGGTATGTCTATTTCTAGCTTTCTGAGGAAACGCCATATCATTTTCCAAAATGGTTGTATCATTTTGCATTCCCACCAGCGGTGTATAAGAGTTCCCATCTCCCCGCAGCCCCTCCAACGTTTGTTATTTCCAGTATTTTTGATTCGTGCCAGTAATGCTGGGGTGAGATGGTATCTCATTGTGGTTTTAATTTGCATTTCTCTAATGGCTAGTGAACGTGAGCATTTCCTCATGTGTCTGTTGGCCATTTGAATGTCTTCTTTGGTGAAGTGTCTGTTCATTTCCTTTGCCCATTTTTTGATAGGATTGTTTGTCTTTTTGTTGTAGAGGTGTTGGATTTTCTTGTAGATTATGGAGATTAGACCTTTGTCTGACTTGTACTGTCCAAAAATGTTTTCCCAGTCTGTAGGTTCTCTTTTGACTCTTTTGGTGAAGTCTTTTGAAGAGCATAGGTGTTTGATTTTTAGAAGATCCCAGTTATCTAGTTTATCTGTTGGGTTTTGTGTGTTGATGGTTATGGTTTGTATCCTGTTAATGCCGTGTATTAAGGCCTGAAGTGTTGGTCCTATTTTTTCTTCTATGAACTTTAGAGTTTTAGGCTTTATATTCAGGTCTTTGATCCATTTTGAAGTAGTTTTTGTATATGGTGTGAGGTATGGGTCCTGTTTCATTTTTCTGCAAATGGATATCCAGTTTTGCCAGCACCATTTGTTAAAAAGACTGTCTTTTCCCCATTTGATGGACTTTGGGCCCTTGTCGAAAATCAGGTGACCGCAGGTGGATGGATTTACATCTGGGTTCTCAATTCTGTTCCATTGGTCAATGTTTCTGTTGTTCTACCAGTACCAGGCTGTTTTGACTCCTGTAGCTGTATAGTAGGTTCTGAAGTCAGGTAGTGTGAGTCCTCCAACTTTTTTCTTCTTCTTCAGTAGCGCTTTACTTATTCGGGGCTTCTTCCCTTTCCATATAAAGTTAATGATTAGTTTTTCCATCTCTTTGAAGAATGTTGCTGGTATTTGGATCGGGATTGCATTGTATTTGTAAATTGCTTTGGGTAGAATTGCCATTTTCACAATGTTGAGTCTGCCTATCCATGAGCATGGCATGTTTTTCCATTTATGTAGATCCCTTTAGGTTTCTTGCAGCAGTGTTTTGTAGTTTTCTTTGTATAGGTCTTTTACATTCCTGGTCAGATTTATTCCTAAGTATTTTATCTTTTTAGGGGCTATTAAAAATGGTATTGATTTCCTGATTTCCTTTTCATTGTTCTCTTTACTGGTGTATAGGAATCCAACTGATTTTTGAATGTTTATCTTGTATCCTGCTACTCTGCCGAATCTTTCTATTAGTTCCAGTAGATTTCTTGTGGAGTCTTTAGGGTTTTCTGTGTATAGTATCATATAATCTGCAAACAGGGACAGTTTAACTTCTTCATTACCAATTTGGATGCCCTTGATTTCTTTTTCTTGCCTTATTGCTCTAGCTAGAACTTCCAGCACAATGTTAAATAGGAGTGGTGATAAAGGGCATCCTTGTCTTGTTCCTGTTCTCAAGAGGAATGTTTTCAGCCTCTCTCCATTAAGAATGATGTTGGCCGTTGGTTTTGCATAGATGCCCTTTCTTATGTTGAGAAATTTCCCTTCTATACCTATTTTATTGAGAGCTTTTATCAGGAATGGGTGTTGGACTTTGTCAAATGCCTCTTCTGTGTCAATTGAGATGATCATGTGATTCTTTTCTTTCCTTTTTTTATGTGGTGAATTACGTTGATGGATTTTCTAATGTTAAACCATCCTTGCATACCTGGTATGGATCCTACTTGGTCGTGGTGTATTATTTTTTTGATATGATACTGGATTCTATTGGCTAGAATTTTGTTCAGAATTTTTACATCTATATTCATGAGAGATATTGCTCTGTAATTTTCTTTTTCTGTGATGTCTTTGCCTGGTTTTGGTATCAGCGTTATGCTGGCTTCATAGAATGAATTTGGAAGTGTTGCTTCCTCTTTATGCTCTGAAATAGCTTGAGTAGAACTGGTACAAGCTCTTCTGTAAATGTTTTGTAGAATTCCCCAGTGAAGCCATCTGGGCCAGGGCTTTTTTTGGTTGGGAGTTTTTTTATTACCTTTTCAATCTCTGCGCCTGTTATGGGTCTGTTCAGATTTTCAATATCACTTTGTTGTAGTTTGGGTAGGCCGTATGTTTCTAGAAATTTATCCATTTCTCTAGGTTTTCAAATTTGTTGGAATATAGTTTTTCATAATATTCTGTTATAATCCTTTTTATTTCAGTTGGGTCTGTTGTAATGTCCCCCATTTCATTTCTTATTTGCGTTATTTGTGTCCTCTGCTATTTTTCTTTTGTCAGTCTGGCCAGTGGTTTGTCGATTTTGTTGATTCTTTCAAAGAACCAACTTTTGGTTTTCTTGATTCTTTCTATTGTTTTTCTGTTCTCTATTTCATTGATTTCTGCTCTGATCTTTACTATTTCCTTTCTTCCGGTGGTTGTAGGCTTTTTTTGCTGTTCTCTTTCTATTTGTTTGAGTTCTGTAGTTAATGTTTTGATTTTTGTCCCTTTCTTCTTTTTTGATATGTGCATCTATTGCTATAAATTGTCCTCTGAGGACTGCCTTTGCTGTGTCCCAAAGGTTTTGCTATGATGTGTTTTCATTTTCATTTGATTCTAGGAATGTTTTGATTCCATTTTTAATTTCTTCTATTACCCATTGATGTGTAAGCAGAGTATTATTCAGTTTCCATGTAGTTGATTTTTTTTTGCTTGCTCTTTCTAGTGTTAATTTCTACCTTGATGGCATTGTGGTCAGAGAAGATACTGTGAATTATCTCACCGTTTTGGATCTTGTTGAGGGTTGCTCTGTGGCCTAAGATGTGGTCTATTCTGGATAACGTTCCATGTGTATTGGAAAAGAATGTGTACTTTGCAGTGGTTGGATGGATTGTTCTATATATGTCTATGAGGTCCAGTTGGCTGATTGTGTCCTTTAGGTCTTCTGTATCTTTGCTGAGTTTCTTCTTAGTTGTTCTGTCCTTTACTGAGAGTGGTGTGTTGAAGTCTCCTACTATTATTGTGGAACTGTCAATTTCTCTTTTCAGTGCTGTTAGAGTATTTTTTATGTGTTTTGGAGCCCTGTCATTGGGTGCGTAGATATTTATTATGGTTATGTCTTCATGATGTATCATCCCCTTAATCATTATATAGTGTCCTTCTTTGTCTTTTATGGTAGATTTTGTTTTGAAGTCTATTTTATCTGAGATTAGAATTGCTACTCCTGCTCTTTTTTGGTAGTTGTTAGCTTGATATATTTTTTTCCAACCTTTGATTTTTAATAAATTCACATCTTTGTTTCTAAGGTGTGTCTCTTGTAGACAGCATATTGATGGATCCTGTTTTCTTATCCATTCTGCCACTCTCCGTCTCTTTATGGGTGCATTGAGTCCATTTACATTCAGTGTAATTATTGATAGATGGAAGTTTGTTGCTGTCATTTTGTAGTGCTTTTTTTTGTGATGCTGAAGTTTTCTTTGTTCTTCTTACTCTCTTGTGCTGAGTTACTTTTGTTTGTGGATTTTGTGTTCATTCCTTTTGTTTTTGTAGGTTTTGTTTATGCTGAGACTTTATGTTTTTCGTCTTTATTTTTATGAGTTGGTTTGTTAACTTTCTTTGTGGTTACCATGAATTTTACCCGTATCTTTCTAAGTTTGAAGCAGTCTGCCCTTAATTGGTATCGCCTTGCCTTCCTCTCCGTTCGAAGGTTCTATACCTATGCCATTTATTCCCTCTTTCATTGTTTTGATGTTGTTGTCATCCTTTGATTGATTGCTCTGATTCCCTGTTGTATTTCTTTTGGTTTTGGATAGTCTTCGAGAGTTCATTTCCTAGAATGGTATCTGGTTCGTATGATCCTGTGTCCTAGGTCCTGCCTGACGGTTGAAGCTGTTTGTCCTCAGATCGAAGAACTCCCTTTAATAATTCTTGTAAGTTTGGTTTGACTTTTGCATATTCCCTTAGTTTCTTTTTATCTGGAAATGACCTAATTTCACCATCAAATTTGAACGAGAGTTTTGTAGGATACATTATTTTTGGCTGACAATTTTTTTCTTTCAAGATTTTATATAGGTCATCCCACTGCCTTCTTGCCTGCATGGTTTCTGCCAAATAATCTGAGCTTAGTCTTATTCTTTCTCCTCTGTATGCGACTTCTTGTTTTTCATGAGCTGCTCTCAGGATTCTTTGTTTGTCTTTAGTTTTGGCGAGTGTGAATATGATATGTCTTGGTGATTTTCTTTTGGGGTCTCTTCTATATGGGGTTCGTTGAGCTTCATGGATGGCCAGCTTTTCATCTTTCATGATATTGGGAAAGTTTTCTGTCAGCTGTTCTTCAATGATCCTCTCTGTGTTTTCTGTTTTCTCCCCCTGTTCTGGGATGCCAATCACTCGTAAATTTTTGCTTTTAATTGTGTCTCACATAACTCTCAGGGTCTGTTGGTTTTTCTTTGTTCTTTTTTCTGATTTTTCCTGAAACAGGGTTGTATCCAAGTGTTTGTCTTCAGTTCCCCTGATCCTGTCTTCCACGGTTTCAAATCTACTTCTCAGCCCTTCTATGACATCATCCATTTCTGAAATGTTGTTGTTTATCTTTTGGATTTCTAATTGTTGTTTTTGTATAATGTCTAGTTGTCAATTTATTTTGGCATTTTGTTCCTGCATCATCTCCCTGAATTCTTCCAATTTTTTGTCTGTATTTTCCATGAATTTGTCTATTTTTTCCTCATGTTTGTCAGCTTTTTGCCTCCGTTCTTGGACAATTCCGAGTATTAGTGATTTGAGTTCCCTATCAGGTACTTCTAGTGCATTTTCTTCCACAGGAGAGTTATCTGGTGTTTTAATTTGGACGCCTATTGGAGCCATCTTGTCTTGTTTTTGTAAATGTTTTGATATTGTTTGCTGTTTTCGGGGCATTCAGTAGATATTTCTCTCGTTTATTGATTGTAGATTTTTTTGTTTCATCCTTGTGGTACAGCTGGGCAGGTCTAGTTGAAGAGGAGCCACTGGGACGGGTTGTTTGTGGCACTCTCTGCAGCCACCAGGACGGTCGGTAGTCAGTGCTGGGCAGGTTCCAATAGGGCGTGCCTGCACAGCTTGGTGGTGTGATGTCAAGTGCACGGTGCAGGTAGGCAGGATGCAGCGGGGAGATGGTTATGTGTGAAGCTAAGCTGGATATGGGAGAGAGGAGAGAGGAGCAGGAGCGAAAAAACATACAAACATAAAAGAATGCTAGGGGAGCTTGCTGTTGGAATGGACAGATGAGAGACTATGGGATGGAGAAAACCAGAAGGGGGAAGAGAAAGAAAAGGAAAGAATGAACAAATAAAATCAGAAAAGTTAAAGAACTGCAAAGTTCCTAGGGATCCCACCGATGCAGCTATGAGGTCTGGGGAAGTCGGTCTCAGGTTTCACAGCACAGCCTGGCCAGAAGGCGCAGAGGCATACAACGCCTGGCATTCAGGGATCAGAAAGAGAAGGAAGAGATAGAGAGACAAGAAATTGAGCAATGAAAAAAGACAAAAGGGAAAAAGAGGGAAAAGAAAACAAAACTAGTCAAAAAAGAAAAGAAAAGAAAAAAGAAAAAAAAAGCAACACCAGCAGTCAACGAATGGCACTCAGAGAGCCAGTCAGTGCGGGCTGGTGTTTCTGGACAAGAGACTGTGTCCGTGGGAAACAGAGGAGGCAGAGTGTGAGTGAAGAAGGGTGGAGAGTGGGAAAGCGTATATCACAAATTACCTGCGCTCTGGGGACCCTCAGAAAGGAGCAAAGAGGGTGCACAGAGCCAAGCACCCAAGTGAAAGGAGGGGGAGGAAGCGAGAGGTGAGCGAGAAACCAAAAGAAGCAGGAGAAAAAGAAGAAAAAAAAAAGCATCACCAGCAGCCAACAAACGGCACCCAGAGAGCTGCCCGCCCGGGCGCGCAGAATCCAAGCAGCCGGCGGACCCCGGTGAAGAGACTGCAGCCACGGGAAGCAGAGGAGGAAACGAACAAAAGCCCCAGGATCTCACCAGCGCGGCAGCCCAGACCTGTAAGCAGCCACACACCCGAACGTAGCCCCACAGTCCCACAGGAAAGGGCAAATACGGCGCTCAGAACCAGGCACCCGAGAAAAAGGAGGGGGAGGCAGCGATAGGCAAGCGAGAAACCAAAAGAAGCAGAAAAAGCAACACCAGCAGCCAACAAACGGCATCCAGAGAGCCGCCCGCCCGGGCGTGCGGAATCCAAGCAGCCGGTGGCCCCGGGTCAAGAGATTGCGGCCATGGGAAGCAGAGGGGCAAACGAATAAAGGCCCTGAGATCTCACCAGCGCAGCAGCCCAGACCTGGAAGCAGCCGCACTCCCGAGCGTATGCCTACAGCCCCGCAGGAAAGGGCAAAGATGGCGCTCGGAGTCAGGCACCCAAGCAAAAGGAGGGGGAAGCAGCGAGAGGCAAGCGAGAAAGCAAAAGAAGCAGAAAAAGAAAAAGGGGGAAAAAAAAAAAAGCAACACCAGCAGCCAACAACTGGTACCCAGAGAGCCGCCCGCCTGGGTGTGTGGAATCCAAGCAACCGGCGGCCCCTGTTCAAGAAACTGCGGCCGCAGGAAGCAGAAGAGCAAACGAACAAAGGCCCCGGGATCTCACCAATGCAGCAGCCCAGACCTGGAGGCAGCTACATACCCAAACGCAGCCCCACAGCCCCGCGGGAAAGAGCAAAGACTGTGCTCGGAACCAGGCACCCGAGCAAAAGGAGGGGGAGGCAGCGAGAGGCAAGCGAGAAACCAAAAGAAGCAGAAAAAGCAACACCCACAGCCAACAAACGGCACCCAGAGAGCTGCCATCCCAGGCGTGCAGAATCCAAGCAGCCGGTGGTCCTGGGTCAAGAGACTGTGGCCACGGGAAGCAGAGAGGTAAACGAACAAAGGCCCCGGGATCTCACCAGCATGGCAGCTGAGACCTGGAAGCAGCCACATGCCCAAACGCAGCCCCGCAGCCCCACAGCCCCGCAGGAAAGGGCAAAGACGGCACTCGGAACCAGGCACCCGAGCAAAAGGAGGGGGAGGCAGCAGAAAAAGCAACACCAGCAGCCAACAAACGGCAGCCAGAGAGCCGCCTGCCCGGGCACTCGGAATCCAAGCAACCGGTGCCCCCCGGCCCAGGGACCTTGGCCACAGGAAGCAGGGGAGCCCCAGCAGGGGCGAAGAGGGGTGGGGGGTGGGAAAGCGCACACCGCAAATTACCGGCTGTTTTGTCTCCCATTGGATGCTCCGCGAGGCTGCTCTCCCATTCTCCCATTTACTGGTCTCCGATAGGAGTCCAAGATGGTGGATCCACGCTGCGTTAGCTGGTAGGGGACCTCTGCATGAATCTCTCTTCGCTCTCCATTCTCTTTCAGTATTCTCACTCCATTTGGTGTTTGGCTGAGTTCTTTGTCTCTTCATTTGATGTTCTAGGGTTTCAGGATTGTTGATTCTCTGTTTGGCTTGGTTTTTCGGATCTTTGCTGTGGAGGGATGGCGTGGTGCTTCTGCCTAGAGCGCCATCTTGCCGTAGTTTGCATTATACCAAAATATATTTCTTGAGCTTGAAGTGTGTGTTGTTGTCATTCCATGACATGTAATAAATTGTGTTTGTTCCAAAAACAGATTACAAAACTGGTGCTGAGTCAAAAATAGAATAATTGTAGGGAAATAGCACCCATTTGAACATCTACTAGAAAGTACCTTCTGCTGAAGTTGAAGATATGATCAGTTCTTGACTTGGTTTGCTGACAACTTCAACTGTCAGAAGGTAGAGAAAATAGTGAAAGAAATACCAATCTGGTTGGGGATGTGGAAGTCCTGGGAGAGAAAAAATTGGTCGTATCATTTTTGAGTACATAATAGTAGAAACCAAAAAACCAAACCCATTGCCATCGAGTTGATTCTGACTCCTAGCAACCCTATAGCAACCCTATATTTTTTATATAATAGTAAGGAAACAGAATACAGGAAGTAGGCATATATATATTCCCAGATTTTAGCAAAGATAGATTTCAAAATTGTTACGTTTGATCCTCTGACAAAAGATGCTAAAATAGAGCTCAGTATCCTAAACAATCATTCATTCATTTATTCAGTAAAAGTAATGATGTTACAAAAGCCTAAAGCTACAAATAAGTTAAGACTTCAAAACTGAACATTTTTTTTCTTTTTGATTAGGATAACTTGGCTGGTAGATATTATATATCTTGATTTCAGCAAGGCATTTAACAATATCAATGTTATTTGGAAGTAGATGGGAAAATGGAGACTGGGTAATAGTATGGTTATTATTGGGATTTTCTAAGGGAGGGCTGAATAATTAGCACTCTCTCCTTCACCTACATTCTAAACAAATGTTCCACCATGTGTCTGTCAGTTTGTCATACTGTGGTGGCTTGCATGTTGCTGTGATGCTGGAAGCTATGCCACTGGTATGTCAAATACCAGCAGGGTCACCCTTGGTGGACAGGTTTCAGCGGAGCTTCTAGACTAACACAGACTAGGACGAAGGACCTGGCAGTCTACTTCTGATAAAATAGGCCAGTGAAAACCTTAAGAATAGCAGCAGAAGGAGAGACCAGTCCCTGGAGAAGGACATCATGCTTAGTAAAGTAGAGAGTCAGCAAAACTAAGGAAGACCCTCAATAAGATGGATTGACACAGTGGCTGCAACAATGAGCTCAAGGAGAACAACAATTGTGAGGATGGCACAGGACCAGGCAATGTTTCGTTCTATTGTACATAGGGTCACTATGAGTCAGAACTGACTCAATGGCACCTAACAACAATAACAGCCTCCACCAATGTTCTAAACAAATGTGAATGAAATGGGAGGTACTAGCCAATATGTAACTTCATTACTGATAAAGGTCATGGTGAAGGACATGGCTTTGGGTCGATAAGCCAAATGAGTTTGCTAACTCTGAACCTCAAAATTAGACGGACTTAATCTCTGCCATGGCAATGCTAGACTGGAGCATGCTTTTTCCTTCTCAGATAAGAAGCCATGGCATGGAGGATCAGAATAGAATTAACATTAGTTTCAGGCAGATTATCTTCTAAAAGGAAGAAAGGCAGACCTGGGTTGAACACATCCCAATAGACCAATAGAGTAAGTCACTCTACCTCCAAGAGTGAGCAAAGAAGCAGGAAAGAAGTCAGGAGTATGCTTATGGAAAATACCTTCTCATGGAAATTGGGAGTGGTGAAAGGTATTCCAATCTAACTTTGCTCCACTTTTTGTTCACTTAATCCCCTGGATTTAACTATGAAGCTTATGGCCAACCATGGGAGTGGCTCTACACCCTGAGTGAGTAGATCAGCAATTTATCAAGATAGCTTTGTTCCCCAGCTTCAGAAGTCAGGGTGCCAATTCCAGTCTCTGCTTTTTGGGAATTTTCTTGGGACTCATGGTGGTGAGTTTTGATTTTACACCTAGAATGCTCTGAAATGGGTTGGAACAATATGTATATCAAATCAAGGCCACTCTGTACCCAAGGCTGGAAATTTACCTCCTAATCTATTTCCGATCTCAACTATATTATATGGCCCTGTTACATAACTTTCATATTAAATTGCATAAAGATACACCAGTAATAAAATTTCAAGTACATAGAATTGTCCCAAATCGAATATTGTCTCCTCATTTTTTTCCAATGCCCAGGGAAAAGTCATTAAAATTAAAAGATTCTATTTGTTTGTACGTTAAAGTCATAAGTAATTAAAGTCCAAAAAAAAAAATTGTCTTATCTTTGTGAGTTAAAAAATTCTTCAAATAAATTCCAAAATTATCCCTCAGTATTACTTGTTCCACTAATTCTCAGCCAGAAGCATTGTCCATTCATAGATAGAGCTGGGATTATCTCTTACCAGAATGGATGAAATTCCTTCTCATGGCTTATGCAGTTTATTAGTTCAATGCCAAGTCTGCCATAGGCCTTATTTTCAAAGAGTGCAAATAATTAATAAGGCATCGAGAATTTTAACAACCACCACATTTAGAAAACAAACCAATCCCTAGCCTCTAAAGGCATTATCTCAGACAAAATTTTGTTGCCTTAACATAGTCCTTAGTGTTACCAAACACCATAGCCAAAACTCAGTGGTATCTAAGGGAAAAGAGTAGATTGAGAAAATCTCTGTGGTTTTTATCTTACCAGAATGCCTAGCAGTCTATACCAATCATCCAGAATCCATGGTCTATGAGTTTAAATCCAAGTGGGAGAAATCTATAAGGAAAGACTAATTTTGGTCTTACGCATGCATGTCTCTTAGAGAAACATTGCTGCCTTCTTGCAAAGTTCAGAAATTTGTAATGGTGTCAGCCCCAAGCACATCTTGTTTCCCCTTATATGCCTTTTTTTCCCATGCTGCATATTCAAAACCTCGTCGTTTCCATTCAGTGCCAAGTGGAGAGTGACTGTACTTGGTGCAGAGCACCCACACTGACTCCGAGCAGGCATTTGGTCCTATTTGCTGTGGCTGTTGCCAGTGCACGTCTTTATGGCATTGCCTCTCAAGAACATTTTGTGTCTCATCTGTAATTAGCCAATTCAGAGACAACCTGAGAGCACATGGTGGAGTGTGGCCTTAAGCCTGTGTTCAAACCACATGATTCTAAGGTTCATCCGTAGGTCCGTTCATAGTCCTGAATTAATTCTGTAATTCAATAAACATTTACTGAGTATCTACCATGTACCAGGCCCTTTTTAGATGCTGGGATTTTAACATAGATAAAAATCACTGTATTCTCAATGCGGAGACAGACTATAAACAAATAATAAGTAAAATATATAGCATGTCAGAGGGTGGAAAGAACCATGGAGATAAACAAAGCAAGGAAGAGGGATAATGGCAGTGTGTGTGTGTGTGTGTGTGTGTTTGTGTGAGACAGGGATTGACATTTTAACTGGGGAGGTCAGGGAAGAAGTACAGAACAGAATTTTAAGCAAAGGAAGTGGCTACCTAGGCTTAAAACTAACCATTTAAAGCTCACTCAGGTTCTGTAATATGTATATGGAACTTGACTTCTTTGTAGTTTAATAACATCAAATATTGTTCTGCCCAACAATTTCTAAAGACTTTCCATCAGTCAGAAAATTCACAGCCCTTTTCACTCTGCTTTAATAGGAACAGTGGACTGGGTAACCGCTAGGATTCCTTCCAGCCCCAAGAATGAGTTATTCCAATGTGTCTGTTGTGACTCTTGACTTGCTTACGTTCTGACGTCTGTGGTTTGACACACTGTTCCAAGTACATAAGAAAGCCAATTTATATCAGTCATGAGTAATGTGTGCTGCATCAAAATGCCCTTCACATTTAAACTATTTGAATGATTGAAATTAGTTTTAATTTTTAAAAATACTCATATCTCCTTTCACGAAAGATTGGAAGCAGAAAAGACTGCAGATTAACCTGTCACACTGAGTAGTCAATAAACATCATAGATATCTTCCAACTGAGACTTTTAAAAATTATAATTAGCAGTTTTCTTATTTTACAAAATAAACATTTTTAGAGTTTCTCAATATTGAACTGAAAATGACTCCATTAGCTAATAGCAAAATATAATCACATTTCCCTTAAAGGAAATAATATTTTTAAAACATTGATTAAGAAGAAAAGGGCAGTATTTGGGGCATTTATGCCTTAAGGAAGATTTAAGTACGTCTTGAAGAACTTCAAAATTATTATCACAAACTACTTAAATGTTCGTCATGAACTCCTTACACGTTAAATGAAAAAGCTAACCAGATTATGTTGCATTTAGAATTTCTTAACCTAAAAGTCAGCATGTTGTGGTTCAGAACTGAATCTTGAGCTTTGAATTGATTCCCAGAAGCAGGGGGAAAAAAATCTTCCTTTAGTAAATTAATTCTTAAGGGAGGAAAAAAAAAAAAAAAAACTACTGAAGGATTGATCTGAGCTTTATTGTAACAAGAGCCTCCAGTCATAAATTACTGGCACACAAGCAGTAGTCGATGTGTCATTTCTGTTGTAATCAGCTGCTTTTGTATTTCCACTCATCAAGGTGGATGTAAAAGACATTGCATTGCATTCATCTGCTCTTCTTCTTGAGAGCATGACGTGGTATTTCTCTTACAACTTAGACCTCTAAGTTGGGGAAGTAATATATTCCACAGCATGACTATGAGGATATTCTAAGTGAGAAAAAAAAAAAATTTTTTTCAAGTGAAAGTTTCAAAATTTGAAATTATCCAAGTTCCCATTTTGGGTTTTTGACGAGTAATATGTATTAAACATCCCTCCTGGGGCTCTAGATTTTAAATGACCTTTCAGTACTCATCCTTTTCCTCATTTTGATTTGCTCAGATAAATTACAACCACCTGGCCTTTCATTTTAAAGAAGGTTACGTACAAAATTGACCTTTTGGTACTTATTGGGAGAGCTAGGTCCATTGTATTCGAGATTAACTGCTGTTGCTGTTTTCTAGGTTATGTTTTAAATAACTTTATCTGAGGATAGCAAAGCCTATTTCTTTTGCCTTGTTCCAGGCTATTTCTAACACCATACTGAGGGGCTGTGTGAGCAATGTGAAGATAAATTATTATGCTGAGTGAAATAAGTCAGTCACCAAAGGGCAAATACTGTATGATCCCTCTTACATGAAATATCTGGAATTATAAAAACAGACAAATGTATAGAGACCAAAGTTTATTGGTGGTTACCAGGGTTGGGGAGAGTAGGGGAAGGGGGAGTCATTGTTTAGGGGGCATTGAGCTTCATTCAGTTAAGGGTGATGGAAAAATTTGGAAACAGATAACGTTGATGGTTGCACAATGCAATGAGTGTAATTAATGCCACTGAGTAGTATATGTAAAAAATGTTGAAAAGGCATATGTTTTGTTATACATATACTTACCACAATAAAAGAAAATAGTGGATCCAATTTATTTAGATTCTCTGTGCCTGATAATTTATATTATTTTGATTTATCCTAACTTTGTTAGAGCATTATCTTTTGACTTGTCTCCTGCCCCTCACCACCTCGCTTACTAGCTTTAACCTTTCTGTATCTTAAGCACTTTAAGCTCAGGCTTGCCTCATGCCCTTTGCACCTGCTGTTCCCTCTGCTTGAAATGTTCTTTTCTGACTTCTTTTGTTCTATTCTCCTAATATTCCTTTTGCTCCCCTACATTTTCTGGCCTCTGTGTAGTTAGGGTTGGCTGTGTAACTATTTTTGGAAAGTGATGTATGCCACCTCTGGGCTGAGGCAGTGAAAATGCCAGAGACAATTCACTAGTCTCTCTTCTGGCATGATACTTGGGGAAGCCTTGGGTTGAGATGGCAGAGCCACAGGATTAAAACAGCTTATATTGCTGAGTTACCAAGTGGGGAGTTATCTGGGCCTGCAGAAGATTTTGTGTAAGCAAGAAATAAACTTTTCTGTGTTAAACCACTGAGCTTTGAGGGACAGCATGCCTATTCTAACTGTTGAAGCTTTGGTCAAATGTCCGTACTTTTTGTTTGTTTGTCTATTATTTTTTATTGATGTTGTTGTTGAGAATATACACAGAAAAACATACACCAATTCAACTGTTTTTCCATGTACAATTCATTGACTTTGGTTAGATTCTTCAAGCTGTGCAACCATTCTCACCCTCCTATCTAATCTTTCGAGTTGCTGTTGTCAGTTTCATCTCATACAGATAGTTCTTAAAAGAGCGTAACGCTCAAGGCAGACATTTTTTACTTGTTAAGCTAGACTATTGTTTGGTTTTAAGAAGACTTCAGGGGATATTTTTGGATTAAGGTTTAAAGATTACCTGAGGGCAGTAGTTTCAGAGGTTCATCAGCCGCCATAGCTCCAGAAAATCTGGAGTCCATGAGAATTTGAAATTCTGTTCTGCATTTCCTGGATGTCCCATGAAACCATGCCACTAAACCTCCAACCAAGGGACCAAGTCCCACGAGGTTTTGGTTGGACATTAGCAGCCTCAGCAGCTTCAAATTTTATTTCTTAAGACAGCTCTGTAACCCCCCGTCTAAATCACTTCTTCCCTCCATTATCTCTCAGTACCTTCACCATTGTATGTTTTCCATTGCAATTTTTTCTGTAGTATTTTTATTTGTTTATAAATGTTGATTAAGCAAGGCTTTTATATGCTGTTAATTGTGATTTGTTAAGTGTCCAGAGTAATCTTGAACGTTGGTAATAAGCATTTCATTTTTTGACTTTTTAATAGCAGCGAGTGCAAAAAAAAAAAAAGCAAAACAAAACAAACAACTTCCTTGCAAAGGTCCCTTGTATTTCCTGTTGCTCACCAATATCTAGCAACAGCAGAGTTTCTAAGACTTTTTAGGTGGATTAATTTTTTGTGATTTCTTTTATCCTGAAGTGAGATCATCTTTGGCAGTCTTTATCAGTGATGTCATCTCTGACCAGTCAACAAAGAAAGGATTAAGAATCCAAATTTCAATTTTAAAATTGCCTGAGGTAACCTTCAAAAAATTCTGCAGTAGTTTTAAATATCTTCAGATTTTTACCCACTGTTTAGTTTCCTAGGCCTGCTGTAACAAAATACCACAGACTTGGTGACTTAACACAACACAAACCTATTCTCTCACAGTTCAGGAGACCAGAAGCCTGAAATCAAGGGTCAGCAGGATTGGTTCCTTCTGGAGGCTTTGAAGGAGAATCTGTTCCATGCCTCTCCCCTAGCTTCTGGTGGTCGCCAGCAATCCTTGTTATTTATTGTCTTGTAGACATATCACTCTATAATCTCTACCTCCATTCACATAGTATTCTCTCTGACTCTTGTATTTTCACAAGATCTTCTTAAAAGGACATTGTTGTTGCTGTTGTTGTTAGGTGCCATCAAGTCAGTTCCAACTCATAGCGACCCTGTGTACAAACAGAACTAAACACTGCCCAGTCCTGCGCCATACTCACAGTCCTTGTTATGCTTAAGCCATTGTTGCAGCCATTGTGTCAATTCATCTCATTGAAGATCTTCCTTTTTTTTTGCTGACCCTCTACTTTACCAAGCATGATGTCCTTCTGCAGGGACTGATCCCTCCTGATAACATGTCCAAAGTATGTGAGACATAGTCTCGCCATCCTTGCTTCTAAGGATCATTCTGGCTGTACTTCTTCCAAGACAGATTTGTTCATTCTTTCGGCAGTCCATGATATATTCAATATTCTTCCCCGACGCTACAATTCAAAGAAGTCAATTCTTCTTTGGTCTTCCTTATTCACTGTCCAGCTTTAGCATGTGTATGAGACGATTGAAAACACCATGGTTGGGTCAGGCACACCTTAGTCTTCAAGGTGACACCTTTGCTTTTCAACACTTTAAAGAGGTCTTTTGCAGCAGATTTTCCCAGTGCAATGGGTCTTTTGATTTCTTGACTGCTGCTTCCATGGGTGTTGATTGTGGGTTCAAGTAAAATGAAGTCCTTGACAACTTCGTTCTTTTCTCTGTTCATCATGATGTTGCTTATTGGTCCAGTTGTGAGAGTATGTTTTTTTCTTTATATTGAGGTATAATCTTTATGTTGAAGTGCAATCCATAAATAAGGACATTAGTCATTGGATTTAGGACCCAGAATCAACTCAATGGCAGCTAACAACAATGATAAATGCTGTGGGGAATAAAAACAAACACATTTTTACCTTAAAGACAATTTCAAAAAGCATGAAGGTATAAAAAGGTAGTGCCATACCAGTGTATTAATTCACAGAGAGGATGACCACTTTATACTGGGAGTGGGGTAGATGGTCATTTGGAGGTAGGGGGAAGGATGGATGCAACCTAGATAAAACAGACATCATAAGGTAGGAGATATGAAGGCAGTTGGGGACAGAGTTAAGTTACCATTTTGTTTTGTGTGTATGTATGTTTTTAAGGATTATTATTCTAAAATTGATTAAATAGTTGTATGTCTTTGGGTTGCCTGGGGATCGTCGCTAATATAATCTTTGGAGATTGATACAATATTAGAAGCAATAATATTGAGTGGGAGAATTATCTGTATTGATATATACATTTATAGACTCCGTATGACTATACCTGGTTGTTGTCATATTTAAGCATAGATTTTTATACATTTTTAAATTCCATGGTTTATTTCATAAGAGATTTGGAATAGTAAAACAGCTATTATGGACAGCAAACATGATACACAGAACATCTCTGTAATTTTTTAATTTTCTTCACAACAATTTTTGTAACAGCATGATTATAATCTATTGTTATGATCAATTTGTTCTCTTGGCTTTATCTTTCTGCTGAATAATTGGCAATAGCAGATTAGTTATAAAGCAGATACATCTGTTATGTGGCTTCTTATGGATGTACATAATGTTAAACCTTATTTTATATATAAAAACACAGTCACAGAAAATAAATTAATTTTCAGATTGTCTGAAGAAAGTACTGTGTTTTCTCCTACCTTGCAGGGTTGTGTTTTTTATCATTCTGCATCACAAATGGCAAAAAGAAGTTCCAAATCTAATTCATTTTACCACAATCATGACATTTTCCAACTGTCTCATAAATTTGCAACATTTGTTAAAAGGGAGACTAGTAGAGCAAGATGTGTCACTAGTGCTGAAGAAAATGGGCCTGTGGTAATTAGTGTACCCTCTTCAAAGACAAAATGAGTCCTTGAAGTTTCACATAATAATTGTACCAGTTAGCAGTTATTCAGTGCTCACAGTGTGTCAGCTTCTGTGCTGAACGGTTTACCTGCATTAGCTCTTTGGTCTCAACCATATCACTTACAGACATTATTATTCTCATTTTCTAGATGAGAAAAAAAAGTAGCCCTAGGAAGGCCTAAGTAATTTGATCATGGTCCAATGGCTTGTAAGCAGAGAAGATAGGACTCAAAACAAGTTCTCTGAGGTAGAGGTACTGTTATTATCCCTACTTTACAGATGAGAAAAATTGAGGTTTAGAGTGATCTGAATAATTTGGTTAAACTCAAACAGCTACTAAGGGGAGAAACTGGCATTTTAATCCAGATCCTTCTTACTCCAGCGTCTGTTTGTATTGCCTGTCAACATTGATACTAAATTCTGACAAGATTTAAGTCATAAGCATGTTGTTTACATCTCTTGTACTGACATTAAAAACCAAACCATTGCCATTGAGTTGATTTTGACTCCTAGCAACCGTATAGGACAGAGTAGAACTGTTCATAGGGTTTCCAAGGAGCAGCTGGTGGATTTGAACTGCTGACCTCTTGGTTAGCAGCCTGAACTCTTAACCACTGTGCCACAAGGGCTCCCATAGAGGAGCAAAATTTGGGAAGTAATGATATCCAGATGTTAACTGGCAAGAGATAGGGCTATGACCCAGAAGTTAGTAGCAGAGAGAAGCCCACTTTATCATTCTAGGGTCATCACACCAAAGCCAAAGAGTTTCGGGAGGAAGTGATTTGCCCTTCATAAGTTTCACAGTAAGAACATCAGTTTTCCGAAGTCTGAAATTCAGCTATGCTAGCAAGACTCCTCTAACTAGTCCGCTGCTGAATAGCCTGGAATAAATTTATTTGGCTAATCTCCAATTTGTACTCTTTATTGTATACTATATTGTATCCTAATTATTTTTAGTTCACGTTATCTTTTTTTTCAAGCTATAGTGTTAAGGTCCTGGGCAAGAACAATGATTTTCTTCTCCTTCTCCTTCTTCTTCTTCTTTTTTTTACAGAAAGCTAGGCATATACTGCAGTAGGCATTCAGTTGTTAAAAGTGGTAAAACTCCAAGCTCAGAAGACAAACTAGGATCTTTAAAATACCTTCGCATTCTACTAAGACGAATTTAAAAAAAAAAAAAAAACAATAAAAGTATCAGTCACTGCTTTTTCTTTATTATAAGTGTTGGGGATCAAAATAATACATTATATTCCAGGGAAATCTATTCGTTGTCAGTGAATTTGGAGTATTTACAAATTCACAAAGGAGCCCTGGTGGCACAACAGTTAATCACTCCGCTGCTAATTGAAAGGTTGGCAGTTCAAACCTACTCAGCGATTCCACAGGAAAAAGATCTGGCAATCTGCTCGCATAACGATTACAGCCTATTGGGCAGTTCTACTTTGTTACATGGGGTCACTATGAGTTGAAAATCGACTCAACAACACCTAACAATGGCAACAACATAGATTCACAAAATTACAAGTGGCAAAGAAATTTTAAAATTTGTGGTATTGAATATTCATTAATTATATTTTATAGATCTTTTACCTTTATGTGTAGAGAAAAGTGAAGATGAAGAAACACAAGTCAGAATGAGAAGCTGTTTATTTTGTTAAAGATCACTTCAGCATATGAAATACCATTTATAAGCTGAGGAGAATTCATACAAATGGAGGCAGTTTGCCTTTATCAGAAAATTGTGTTCAAACCCAAACTAGAATTTACAATTTTCTTGCTTTCTTAAATAATATTTTGTTGTGTTTTCGCTGAAAGTTTACACAGTAAACTAGGGTCCTATTTGACAATTTCTGTACAAATTGTTCAGTGACATTACTTATATTTTTCATATTGTGTCAACATTCTCCTTAATTGTGTTCTGATTGTTCCATTTCCAGTGCTCTAGTTTCCCTGCCCCCTTATCTTCTCATCTTTGCTTCAGAGTAATTGTTGACCTTTTGTCTTATAGAGATGGTTTTTTTAATGAAGCACTGTACTCACGGGTAATATCCCTTATTTTGCATATCCCTCTTATTTCACTAAAAGGTGACCTTGGGATAGTTTCAGTTCAAGGTTTAAAGTGTATCTCAGGGTAATAGTCTCAGGGAGTCCTCTAATCTCAACTTGTCCAGTAAATCTAGACTTTTTAAGATTTTGAGTTCTTTTCTGCATTTTAATCCCATTCTGTTAGGGTCCATCTATTGTAGTGGTAGCAGTTCTTCTGGTCTTAGTGTAGATGAGGCCATGGCTCATGCAGGCTATTAGCTCTGTAAACTAGTTTCTTCTCTGAGACTTTGGTTGCCTTCTTTCTCTTTTCCTCCTGACAAGTAGAGACCAATAGTTTTATCTTGGATGGCTGCTTGCAAGCTTTTAAAACATCAGATGCTACTCACTTCCCTGGGGTGCAGAACATGAACTTTGTGAACTATATTATGCCAGTTGACTGAGTTGTCCCATGAGACTAAGGTCCTAAGCCTTCAAGCCCAGAAAACCAGTCTCGCAAGGTGTTTGGTTATGTCTGAGAATTATACATAACTGTGTCCTCTGAATATACATGCCATCACACACATATTTGTATATACACGTACTTACAGATATTTCTATCTGTGCACATATAGGTACACACCTGGACCTACTGATACATATATATGCCTTATACATACGTATGTCACCATACACTTGTTTTTAGAATTTACAGTTTTCTTACAACTATTTTTATACGACTATGGGAGATGTAGGTTTTGTTTTTTTAATGTTTGTGTGTATGTGTGTGTGTATTGGTGTGTTTTAGTGTGTTTGTTTTCACAGAGACAAAGAGCCTGGTGTCTTCTACACTTGGTATCTCTTGGCATTATAAGTAACATTATGTTTGTGCTTTGCATAGATGTAATCTTCAGATCAATAGGCCACTCCTACTGGGAAAAGCACAAACCACATTCTGTTTGCCAGGAAGGGTATTTTTATAATATAATTTTCAGCTTATATTAAAGTGAATCATTTTGTGGTTTAGATCCCACTTACTATTTACATTGAGTATGTTTTTCAGTATGTCTTCGTCACTTCTGAAGAAACTATAATTTAAGAACTTAAGCTATCACTCAAGGAACCCTGGTGGCACAGTGGCTAAAGCACTTGACTGCTGACTAAAAGGATGGCAGTTCAAAGCCACCAGCCACCAGCCAGAGAAAGACATGGCAATCTGCTTCTGTAAAGATTTACAGCCTTGGAAACCCTGTGGGGCTGTTCTACTCTGTCCTATAGGGTCTCTAGGAGCCAGAATCGACTCGGTGGCAGTGGGTTAAGCTATCACTCAGTAAGAGTTGTATTATTTCTACTCCAGTATTGTCCCTTGGTTGTTGTCTCTTTATTAATAAAAGAGGGCATTAAGTTATATTTTAGACAGTTATTTCGTGAACACTATCACTGCCTGTGTCATAGGTGTTAAATAATAAACTGCCATCCGGTGTTGGCTTGTGTTCCTTCATTACCTACAAGGGAATTTTATGAATGATGCATCACAGTGCTACATACATTTACATGCAAAAACTAGTTGTTAATGTTTTAAGTTAATGCCATTGACTCTTTAAAAATTTCTGTAAGTAATGAAGCCATTCATTGTCTTCAAGGATGTTTCCTTTCTGCAATGATATGATTTTCTTCTCATTTGAAAGAGTATTTAATTGCATTGCTCATCCACTTTTAATATTTAATAATAATTTTATTAGCTATATAGAGTCAGTGGGGTAAGATTTGCAGTATCTAGTGCCGGTCATCAATTTTTTCTTATCATGACTTTAATGAATATTATAATTACAAGGAGAGGCAGAAATATAAATTAGCTTAGTGGTTGCTTGGGACTTGCTAGTTTATTGCTTTTAGCTTGGACAAAGCCCAGAATAGGCACAAGGAGAAAGAATCAAGTATCTAGGGGTGTTTTTCAAGCCCTGGCACAACATTTCTGCAACCTGCTAATCATTCCTCATTTTTAAATAATGAACACAGAGACTTTGCATGAAGTTGTAAACACTGCCAATAGCAGTTCCTACTGGTTCCATAGCAATTGACAGGGAATCTTGATGACTTTCAAGACTTAGTCTTGGCGGGTTTATGTACCTTTAATCTCTATTAGGAAACCCTGGTGGCATAGTGGTTAAGAGCTGTGGCTGCTAACCAAAAAGTCAGAAGTTCAAATCCACCAGGCGCTCCTTGGAAATCCTATGGGGCAATTCTGCTCTGTCCGGTAAGGTCACTATGAGTCAGAATTGACGGCAACAGGTTTGGTTTTTTTTAAATCTCTGTTAATACAATTTGACAGCTTTTTATTATCTTTCCTTAGATATTTTTACTGTTATTTGCTTTCAGCTTAAAAGAAAAGCATTATTTTGAGTGGGAAAACATAGCATAGCCAGCATCATAATAGCACTTTTTGCTTAAGTAATACTTCTCACCTGAGGTTTTCAAAGTGCTTTTTGAATACATTTCATTAGGCCTGTGATATGGAGGTCAGGGGAAAGGTTCTTTGTAGGCACTGTACATTTAAAGACTTTATGGAAATATAACTCAAGTTGTAGAGAGAAAACAATTTTCATCTTTAATGATCTAGATGTGGATATGTGTATGAAATGGTTCCTAAGTTTTGAGTGCCATTTGTTAAAAAATAAAACTGGATATTGTTGAATTATAATGTTTTGTTTTAAACCTATTTTAAAACAAATCATTTTTAACCCCCTCCAGCAACTGCTTCGAGAACGTCAGCAGATGGCCAGCCGTCCCTTTGCTTGTGTTGATGTAGCACTGGAAGTAGGAGCTGAACAGACAGACTTTCTGCAAGGGCCATTAGAGGTAGGAACAGTGGTGCTGAAAGGGGACCATTGTGATTTGCGTATTTATATTGCTTCTCTAATCTGCATCTGCCTCTGAAACCAAAGAAAGTCTGATTATCCAGAGTTGACAAGATTCAGCTACATATGTTATGCCATTTTCAAGGCACGTAGTTTTAATAGTATGACATGAGCTGTAACAAATGCCACTGTAAGAAATCGATTAGCCTAGGCAACAGCGACAGACTGCTTACCTGCAGCCTTTCCCTGACAGGAGCTGAAGGAATTTAAGATACAGGTGTGATGGAAGAAATAAAGCTCGTATGTTTGGTCCTTGGAGTACCCAGTGCCCCTAGTTAACCATTCACATCTATCTTTATGAACAAAGTTTACTATAAAAGGTAGGTGGAGATGAGTTGCATTTTAATTACATAGTTTCATTTTTTAATGTGAAGAAGTGTAAAATATAGGACTTTTCATTTGTGATTAATGGCTGTATTATTACATTCCTTTATTGCAAATGCAGAAATAGAATACAGTGAAACAAATCAACATGTGCCAGTTCATATGGTATGATAATCCTGAATGCACGAAATGGTTTCTGAGAATAATAACCCCAAAGAAGAAAAAAATCACAGATTGTGACTAATGACTAATCGAAACGTTTTGATGCATAGTAATTTAATTGTATGCTTATTTTTATTTATATCTTATGTATGGTAAGATTCTTAAGTAGGAAGATTAAGAAACTTTATATAATTGAAATGTTTTATTCTTTTTTAAAAATGCCATTATTTGACTAATTTTCATGTTGCTGTTTTCAGATTCTGCTTTTCTTCAAGGAAAGCAAGGACTATAAAAATAGACTTACCTTAATCTTCTCCAAAACCTATATGTAAACATAATTGATTCTGTCCATTGCATTTTTGGTTATTCTGAAAAAAAACTAAATCGTAAATACTATATAAAGGGCAAGTTTTTAGAGGCCAATTTCCCTGTTTTTTTTTAGCTTTTGTGGACTTGATTTTTTACTACCCTAGATCACAGGTTGCCATGGAAGCTTAGACTATTAGGAAATTTGTGTGTATATCTACCATTACTTGGGGAGAAATTAGAATAGAGACAGAATGATTAAATAAAAGTTACAGCAAGTGCTTTAATTTCATTTTGGCCCCTTGTTTCAAATAACTTTATTATACAATTTTGACAAAGAATGCCTAAACTATTTGAATTCAACTTCTTTTTTCTCCCATCTGTCTTATTCTGGATTCTGTAGAAGAGCAAAACCAGTGAAATGTATGTATAAATATATATACAGAGATTTACTTCAAGGCAATGATTTACACAATTGTAGGGGTTGGTAAGTTCCAAATCGATAGGGCAGGCAGCAGACTGAAGGCTTCTGCTGGCTCACGTGGTTGTTAGGGCTGACGAACCCAAAATCTACAGGTCAGGTGGCAGGCTGAAGGTTTCTGATGACTCACGTCCCAAGAACTGGATGTCAGGCAATGAGAAGCGTGCAAGACCAAGAGAGAGCTTTGCCAGAACATCTGTTTATATACCGGAGGCAGGCCCCACCCTCAAGGAACTTCCCCTTTTAACTGATAGGCTGCTCACATCAGATCACAAAATAGAAGGTAATTACACACGTCTGCCAAACCACTGAGAATCATAGCCTAGCCAAGTTGACATATAACATTAACCATCACACCGTCTGATGAAGACGTTCTCAAGTATTGCTAAAAATCAAGTAATAAGAGAAATGTGAACGTAAACAATACATACTTAGGCCACTAAGGAAAAGAAATAACCAAATAACTGAAAAACTGACAGACTTAAAGGAACAAATGTAGTTAACATACATATGTCTTACCATGGTTTGTCAGTGGCTGCTTAATCATGTTCAGTTGGCCGTAAATGTCAGCGTTTATTTCTAAACTCTCAATTCTGTTCCATTAATCTGTATACCTATCCTTATTCCAGTACCACACTGCCTTAATTGCTATAGCTTTGTAATAAATTTTGGAATTGGAAAGTGTGAATCAGCAAACTTTGTTCTTTTGCAAGACTGCTTGTCTCTTCTGGGCCCCTTGCATTTCCATGTGAATTTTAGGATCAGCTTTCAGTTTCTCCATAGGGATTTTGATAGGATTTTGTGTTGAATCTGTAGATCCTTTGGGGGATGTATAGTATTTTAACATTTGCTTTGTTACTGAGTACCTTAGTGCTCCATGCTTAAAATCCTAAATTTCATATCTGATTTCCTTCATCTTGGTAAGTACCTATGATTTCTGATATTTAAAATTCCTTATGGTCCTATGTCCAATGATCTCCAGTAAATATACAACTTATTCTTTTTTAAACTCAAGTTTGAAAACATTGTCATTCAGTAGATTTTTAGAGCTTATATTGGCTGGTTATTTATTGTTAAAATTAAGCATCAGAAGTAAATCTCAGCAGCAAACTGCTAATTTCTTCCTTTGACATCCTTTAGAAAATAATAAGTAGAAGCAAAATATTTAAAATTATATATATTATATTATATTTTCCTCTTTGCTAAGCATTTTATAATAAATAGTACTCATTAGAAGTTATCTATCTGATATACGGCACACACACATACATATATACATACATACATAACATATACGTATATATGCGAAGTTTCTTCTCTATTGTTACGGTACCCTGGAAGCTGCCTGAAATCTCTCTTCGTTTATGTACATAAGTTAGTACGATGTGCTTATTGATTTGCTTACACAGCAAATTCTGAAGCCTAGGCCTTTTCTGAAATCACATTAAGGGCTTTGTTTAAACTGAAAATCAAAGTAATTTTAGGGTTCCTCTGCTAGGTTTTACTTAAAATTCAGTGTGTAAATTCAATGTAAAGCCATAGATTAGCTGACTGTTACTGTTATGTAAATACTTATTGAGTATTCATAATGTGAGGAGCCCTGGTGGCATGGTGTTTAAGCACTCGGGCGCTAACCGAAAGGTCGTTGGTTTGAACCCACCAGCTGCTCTGCGGGAGAAAGATGTGGCAATCTGCTTCTGCAAAGATTTACAGTCTTGGAAACCCTGTGGGGCAGTTCTACTCTGTTCTGTAGGGTCACTATTAGTGGTAATCGACTTGACAGCAATGGGTTTTTATGGGTAATTTATCACTGTAACATAGGAAAATCTGGTGATTCAGACTTGCTAATACCCAAACCAAACATGTTGCTGTTGAGTCAATTCCAACTCATAGCAACCCTATAGGACAGAGTAGAACCACCACACAGGGTTTCCAAGATGCAGCTGGTGGATTCAAACTTCCAACCTTTTGGTTAGCAGCCAAATGCTTAACCACTGTGCCACAAATTAGAATACATTATTAAGCTTTAACAAATAAATTTAGAATGTGAATTTATCTGTAAGCACTCTTTCTTAGCTGGTTTTAAAGTCCCTGGGTGGTGCAAATGGTTAAGTGCTCAGCTACTAAAGAAAAGGTTGGCAGCTGGAATCCACCCAGAGGCATCTCGGAAGAAAGGCCTGGCAATCTTCAGCCATTGAAAATCTTAAGGAGTGAAGCTCTACTCTGAGACACATGTGATCACCATGAGTCGATGGCAAATGGTTTGTTTGTTGGTTTTAAAAAGAGACTTATTTCTGTAAAAGTTCTGTGACCCATAGTATTTATTTGTCATTTTTCCTCTACTAAGCAATATGTGATAATTATAGTAGTTATTCACCAAATATTTATGAAATGCTTCCTGTGTGTCAGACAATGTTCTAAGCATTTGAGAGACATCAGGGAACATGGTGAAGAACTTTGTCTTCATGGAGCTTATTTTCTAGGTGGGGAAAGTAAGTTATATGTGAAGAAGTGGTAAGTGCAATGGAAAAAGAAAAAAATAAAGCAGAATAAAGAGATTGGGAGTAGCTTTGCCGGGGAGAGGAAGAGTGTGCTGTAGTAAATAGGGTGGCAGTCAGACTGACCTTATAGAGGAAGTGAGATATGAGCAAGTCTTGAAAGAGCTGAAGGTGTATATACCCCAACTCCCTTCAGCCACTGGTTGAGGATGACTCCTAGGGCAGCCTGAGAAAGCCCTCAGACAAATGCAGGTCCTAGCATTTGGAAGTCAGCAGGTCAACTGCCATGCTAAGTGTGAGAGATATGGAAATCAACCTACAGTTTCTGCTGCTAGGGACAGGTATAGAAACAGAAATAATTGTTAGAAGGCTGATGCAGTGATCCAGGCAAGAGATAATAGTGGCAAGATCAAGGTGATAGCAGTGGAAGTAAAGAGAGGTGGTCAGATTCTGAAGTATATTTTTAAGATCATTATGAGTATAATGTGCTCATTTTGAAAACCTTTCTAGTGATCTTATGTTTGTAAAAGGAACCCTGGTGGCACAGTGGTTAAGCACTTGGCTGCCAACCGAAAGTTTGGTGGTTCAAACCCACCAGCAACTCCATGGGAGAAAGATGTAGCAGTCTGCTTCTGTAAAGATTACAGCCTTGGAAGCCCTATGGGGCAGTTCTACTCTGTCCTTTAGGGTCGTGATAGTCAGAATCAACTCAACAGCAATGGATTTGGTTTGGTTTTATGTCTGTAAGATGAATAGAAAGATGGGAAATGGTTATGTCTCTAATTGGCACTGTAATAGCTATTATAGTTATCTGTGGGTCACTGATATTTACAGTAGTCCCATTTTCTTTTACTGCAACACATGAGTATGTGATTTTCTTAAGGAATCAGTAGAAACCAAGAGAAACTGAGGCAAAAGGATCTGTTGCCCCCTAAGTGATTAAGACAGACTAAGCATGTAGGTCAGATGTCATACTGAAAGTATATGATATACTTTGGTCACCAAAGAGTTAATTTACAGTCCTTTAGGTTGAAACGATGGTGTTGTTGAAAATGTACATTCCCCATTCATTGTATTTTTTTGAGGGGAGGGGCAAGGAAGAAGGGAGAGAGTTGGCAGTTTTATAAACTTTTGGTCTACTTTTTGATAAAACCAGGAAAGGTTCTAGCCTATTAAATTCTTAATAACAGTGGTATATATGAGTTATTCTTTTTGCATATCTCTATCGTTCTTTCTGTAATAGAATGCACTCCTTTTACTTTTAACAAGGAAAAAATAAGAGAAAGTATATTGAAAGTATAAAATCTGGGTAATTTTTTCCCAACTTTTAATCCCTTAGATTGACTCTGCATAAATTGGACGTTGGAAATTTTGCCAGTTATTTAAAATGAATAATCCCAATCATCATTTCTGCTTTGCGGGTGGGGAGTAGAATGCTCTTACGCCTATTGTATATATTATCCGGTTACCTTTTAACCAACCATAATTAATTTATCCGCATTGCAATTTTTGAAAATGTAGGTGATCTTTTAGGGTATATACTACAAGGTTAGTATTTAGGTATGCAGCACGGATGCACTAGGGAGAGCTTTCCAGACAATAGAAATGCAGATTTCTATGACAAGGTAAAGAGTTTAAACTTGATCGTCCTAGGTCATGGGAACAATTGAAATGTTTTAAATTGAGTTTAAGTCACTGTTTTTCAAAATTCGCTTACATACATTATCTCAATTTCATTTGAGATTTAGGTCAGTCTTACAAAATAGGCAAAACAAGTTTTGCTTTTCTACTGACTGTTGAGGAAACTGAGGCTCTGAGAGCCTAAGACCCTTGTTCAATATCACAAATTCAGTTACCAGTAGGGCATGAACGAGGGTCCAAATCTCAGACTGGCCCAGGGGTTTCTCTCCCACACCATTCTTTATCCTGATTTTAGTTCAAATTGAGACTATGTCTTAAATTCTGAAGTATCTATAGATTATTTTTTTCTTATAAAGCTAGTTAAAAGCATAGAGTCACTTAAAGTTAATGTAGCATTCTTTTCCAAGGTTCAAATAGTCGTGGATAATTGTGGATCTTGAGATCTTCCCATTGCAAAGTTATAGGCTGTCTTAGTATGTCAGAGAATTCCAGCAGTTATCATTTGTAATGTAAATTGCTATAAAGAAATCAAGGTGATTGGTGATTTACAAAATGGAAATAAACACAGCACATGAGCTTCCTGTTATTTTTATATAAGAAGTTTCTCATAAAAAGAACTTTTATAGTCTGTCTATGCTAATCAGGTATCAGAGCTTTGTAACTTGCTCTAGAAACAGAGTAGTTTAAAAGAGGTTTATTTGATCATTATAGTCAAATAAGCTAATTAATAATATTAAAGATAGCATATACAGCATAATTAACTTTGACCAAACTATACATTTTATTAGTATCCTTGTGTATATTTTTAACCATTCTTTATCCCAAGTAAAAATCATTTTACCTATCTGTAATCTCAATTTTCCCTCTTATATGAAGAAGGTTATAGTTGTGGAATGCTTTCCCTGTTCAAAGAGACATTGGGCACGTGAGACAGATATATGAATTCAACCCCCTAGACTAGAGAAAATAATCCAGTTAGGATTCTACTTTCTATTTGGTATTCCTAATGGTGCTAATTTTGAGATTGCATTGAAATCTGTTCTCTAGTTTATTGCGACAGTTCAGCACTGTACATTATATAAGAAGCCTGTCTCCCAAAGTGACAGACACATTGTTCAAATCTACGCCAGACCCAGTGAGGCAGCTCTCATGTTAAGAGCATTGCTGGCTTCCTTCCCAGAGCAGCGTGAGCCCAGTCCTCTGCTACTGGACACAGCGAACGGCCTCTCCGACACGTCGCATCTGGCCTGCCATCTGCTGGGACTGTAGGTCTAGAGACTGGCCTTTTCTCTGGAATTCTTATTTCTTAGAGAATTATAGTCATCTTGTGTTGTTTAATATTTTTTAATTATTAACATTTACCATTAATATAATGAGGTAGTTAATCTAATTATATAAACAATATATCCTCTTTACACAAAAAATTAATGCAGAAATAGTGAAAATGAAAATCTCCCATATCCCACCACCCATAAATAGCCTCTGCCAGATTTTTTTTTTTCTCCTCCAATAACTTTTTCCTCTTGCAAGCACATATTTTTACAAACCTGAGAGCACATTTTATATGTGATTTTGCATTCTGTTTTTCTTGGTATTATAAGAACATTTTTCACTTCTGTGGAAAGGGGCAGCATGTAGTCACATTATGAGAATTGCAACCAATGTCACAAAACAAAAAATGTATAAATTTTTGAAGAAGAAATTAACTTGAGCTTTAAACTTTCACCTAAAGCACAATTAAAAAAAAGCCATCTTAATTATTTTATAATATACCTTCATTTATTTGCATGTTTTATTTTCAATTAGCTTGATTGTACTTTCATATTACTTTAAATAAGGCTATAATTATTTTTTGTGCATAAATCTTGATCTTTAACCTATAGAAGAAAAACTGCTAGATCAAAAATTATGACCTTTTATGGGTCTTGAGATATTGCTTATGTATTTTCCAGAAATATCCCTATTTATATTACCTTTAGAAAAGTGTGAGAATTCTTGTTTTCCTGCATCCTCGTTAAAAATGATTGTTGGCATTTTAGAAACAATTTTGTTAACTTGATACCTGAAATATCTTCTTTTAATCCAATTTCATGTTACCAGCGAAAGTGAGTATTTCTACATTGTCTTTAACCGTTTGTATTTCTCCAAGGTATCAGTTTTTTGCTCATTATTCCCTTGTCCTCTTCTATTTTAATGGCATTTATTGATAATAATGTGATTACAAAAGAAATACTTTATGAATTACAGAAAATTGGGAAAACATACAATTGTTGTTGTGAGGTGCTGTCCAGTTAGTTCAGACTCACAGGGACCTTAAGTACAACTGTCTGGTCCCGCACCATTGTCACAATCGTTGAGCCCATTATTGCAGCCACTGTGTCAATCCATTTTGTTGAGGGTCTTCCTCTTTTTTGCTGACCCTCTACTTTACCAAGCATGATGTCCTTCTCCAGGGACTGGTTCCTCCTGATTACATGTTCAAAGTACATGAGACGAAGCCTTGCCATCCTTGCTTCTTAAGGAGCATTCTGGCTGTACTTCTTCTAAGACATATTTGTTTGTTCTTCTGGCAGTCCATGGTATGTTCAATATTTTTTGCCAACACCGTAATTCAAAGGCATCAATTCTTCTTCAGTCTTCCTTATTCATTGTCCAGCTATCGCGTGCATATGAGGCAAATGAAAACATCGTGGCTTGTGTCAGGTGCACCTTAGTCCTCCAAGTGACATCTTCACTTTTCAACACTTTAAAGAGGTCTTTTGAAGCAGATTTGCTCAGTGTAATAGGTTGATTGGTTTGACTGCTGATCCCATAAGTGTTGATTATGGATCTAAGTAAAATGAATCCTTGACAACTTCAATCTTTTCTCCATTTATCATGATGTTGCTTATTGGTCCAGTTGTGAGCATTTTTGTTTTCTTCATGTTGAGGTGTAATCCATACTGAAGGCTGTAGTCTTTGATTTTCATCCGTAAGTGCTTCAAGTGCTCTTCACTTTCAGCAAGCAAGGTTGTGTCATCTGCATATCACAGTTTGTTAATGAGTCTTCCTCCAATCTTGATTTCTTGTTCTGCTTCATATAGCCCAGCTTCTCAGATTATTTGCTCAGCATACAGATTGAATAGGTATGGTGAAAGGATACAACCCCGACACACACCTTCCCTGATTTTAAACCAGGCAGTATCCCCTTGTTCTGCTCGAACGACTGCCTCTTGGTCTAAGTACAGGTTCTTCGTGAGCACAAGTAAGTGTTCTGGAATTCCCATTCTTCGCAATGTTATCCATAATTTGTTATGATCCATGCAGTTGAATGCCTTTGCATAGTCAATAAAACACAGGTAAACATCATTCTGGTGTTTTCTGCTTTCAACCAAGATCCATGTAACATCAGCAATGATAGCCTTTGTTCCACATCCTCTTCTGAATCTGGCTTAAATTTCTGGCAGTTCCCTGTCAATGTTCTGCTGCAACCGTTTTTGAAGAATCTTCAGCAAAATTTTACTTGAGTGTGATATTAATGATATTGCTTGACAATTTCCACATTCTGTTGGATCACCTTTCTTTGGAATGGGCACAGATATGGGTCTCTTCCAGTCAGATGGCCAGGTAGCCGTCTTCCAAATTTCTTGGTGTAGACAAGTAAGTGCTTCCAGCATTGTACTGTTTTGTTGAAACATCTCAGTTGGTATTCTGTCAATTCTTGGAGCCTTGTTTTTCGCCAATGCCTTCAGAGCATCCTGGACTTCTTCCTTCACTACCATTGGTTCTTGATCATATGCTTGCTCCTGCAGTGTTTGAATGTTGACCAATTCTTTTTGTTATAGTGACTCTTTGTATTCCTTCCATCTTCTTTTGATGTTTCCTGAATTGTTCAGTATTTTTCCTGTAGAATCCTTCAGTATTACAACTCAAGGCTTGAAATTTCTTCTTCAGTTCTTTCAGTTTGAGAAATGCTAAGCATTTTCTTTCCTTTTGGTTTTCTTACTCTGGGTCTTTGCACATTTCATTGTAATACTTTACACTGTCTGCTCAAGCTGCCCTTTGAAATCTTTTTTTCAGCTCTTTTACTTCATTTCTTCCATTCGTTTTACCTACTATATGTGCAAGACCAAATTTCAAAGTCTCTTCTCAGATCCATTTTGGTCTTCTCTTTCTCTCCTGTCTTTTTTTTTTTTTTTTTTTAATTCAGATATTTAAATTGTCATAGTTTATTATTATAATTAGAGAACAGTGCTTGATTTAGACACAGTGTAAGAAATACATGTTTGGCAGATATGTTGTTATTGGTGTTAGGTGCTGTCGATTCTGTTCTGAATCATAATGACCCTATGAACAACAGAATGAAATGCTGCCCGCTCCTTTGCCAACCTCACAATCGCTGTTATGCTTGAGCCCATTGTTACTGCCACTGTGTAAGTCCATCACATTGAGGGTCTTCCTCTTTTTCACTGACCCTGTACTTTACCAAGCATGATGTCCATTTCCAGGGACTGATCTCTCCTGACAACATGTCCAAAGTATGTAAGATATAGTTCTCGCCATCCTTGCTTCTAAGGAGCATTCTGGCTGTGCTTCTTCCGAGACAGACCTATTTGTTCTTTTGGCAGTCCATGGTACATTTAATATTCTTTACCAGCACCCCAATTCAAAGGCATCAATTCTTCTTCATTCTTCCTTATTGATTGTCCAGCTTTCCCATGCATATTTGGCAGATATACAAGTGTTATATACATACTTTCTTGTCAGGGGAAGTCATTTATTTTTAATAACATCTTAGCCTTCTTTAAAACATGAATTCCATGTTTTTTGTTTTTTTTTAAATTGTACTTCAGGTGAAGGCTTACAGAACAAATAGTTTCTCATGAAACAGTAGTACACATATTGTTTTATGAGATTGGTTAACAACCCCACAACATGTCAACCCTCTCCCTTCTCGACCTTTTTTTTTTTTTTTTTTTTTTGGTGAAAATATACATAGCCAAAGACACACCATTTCAAAAATTTCTACATGCACAGTTCAGTGACATCGACTACACTCTTCCAATTGTACTGCTGTTCTCACTTTAGATGAAGGCTTACAGAACAAAATAGTTTCTCATTTAACAATTAGTACACGTGTTGCCTATGACAATGGTTAACAACCTTACAACACATCAACACTATCCTTACTCAAACTTGGGTTCCCTATCACCAGCTTTCCTGTGCCCTTCTGCCTTCTGGCCCTTATCCCTGGACTGCTGTGCCTCATTAGTCCCATTTGGTTTTATGGGGCTGTCCACTCCCTGGCTGAACGGTGAACCTGAGAAACCACCGAGCTGAAAGGGTGTCTGGGGGCCATACTGTTGGGGTTTCTCCAGTCTCCTTTAGGCTAGTAAATTTGGTCTTTTTTTGTGAGTTAGAATTTTGTTCTATATCCTTCTCCAGCTCTGTCCAGAACCCTCTGTTATGATCCTGGTCAGAGCAGTAAGTGGTGGTAGCAGGGCACCGTCTAGCTATCCGGGACTCAGTCTGGTGGAGGCCTTGGTAGCTGTGGTCCATTAGTCCTTTGGACTAATCTTTTCCTTGTATCCTGTTCTCTCTATTCTCCCTTGTTCCCGAAGGAATGAGACCAGTGGAGTATCTTAGATGGCTGCTCACAGGCTTTTAAGACCCCAAACACTACTCACCAAGGTAGAATGTAGGACATTGTCTTTATAAACTGTGTTATGCCAATTGAGCTAGATCTTCCCCGAGACCATGGTCCTCACAGCCCTCCACCCAGCAATTCAGTCCCTCAGGGAGTTTGGATGTGTCTATGGAGCTTCCATGACCTTTCCTTGTACAAGTTGTGCTGGTTTCCCCTGTATTGTGTACTGTCTCACCCTTCACCCAAGATACCACTTACCTATTGCCTATTTAGTATTTCCCCCCACCCCTCCCATCCCTGGTAACCAACAAAGATTGTTACATTTTGTGTGTGAACTTTTTCATGGGTTTTTACAATAGAGATCTCTAACAGTATTTGTCCTTTTGTGGTTGACTTATTTCACTCAGCATAATCTCCTCCAGTTTCATCCATGTTATGAGATGCTTCACAGATTCATCATTGTTCTTTCTCGTTGCATAGTACTCCATTGTGTGTATGTACCATAGTTTGTTTATCCATTCATCTGTTGATGGGCATCTAGGTTGTTTCCATCGTTTTGCTATTGTGAACAATGCTGCCATGAACATAGGTGTGCATATGTCTATTCGAGTGACGCCTCTTATTTCTCTAGGATATATTCCTAGGAGTGGGATTGCTGGATCAAATGGTATGTCTATTTCTAGCTTTCTGAGGAAGTGCCATATCATTTTCCAAAATGGTTGTATCATTTTGCATTCCCACCAGCAGTGCACAAGAGTTCCGATCTCTCCGCAGCCCCTCCAACATTTGTTATTTCCAGTGTTTTTGATTCATGCCAGTAATGCCTGGGTGAGATGTATCTGATGGTGGTTTTAATTTGCATTTCTCTAATGGCTAGTGATCGCAAACATTTCCTCATGTGTCTGTTGGCCATCTGAATGTCTTCTTTGGTGAAGTGTCTGTTTCCTTTGTGCATTTTTTAAAAGGATTATTTGTCTTTTTGTTGTAGAGGTGTTGGATTTTCTTGTAGATTATGGAGATTAGACCTTTGTCTGACTTGTACTGTCCAAAATTTTTTCCCAGTCTGTAGGTTCTATTTTACTCTTTGGTGAAGTCTTCTGAAGAGCATAGGTATTTGATTTTTAGAAGATCCCAGTTATCTAGCTTATCTTTTGGGGTTTGTGCGTTGATGGTAATGGTTTGTATCCTGTTAATGCCGTGTATTAAGGCCTGTAGTGTTGGTCCTGTTTTTCCTTCTGTGAACTTTATAGTTTTAGGGTTTATATTCAGGTCTTTGATCCATTTTGAAGTAGTTTTCGTATACGGCGTGAGGTATGGGTCCGGTTTCATTTTTTTGCTGATGGATATCCAGTTTTGCCAGCACCATTTGTTAAAAAGACTGTCTTTTCCTCATTTGGTGGACTTTGGGCCCTTGTTGAAGATCAGGTGACCGTAGGTGGATGGATTTACATCTGGGTTCTCAATTCTGTTCCATTGGTCAATGTTTCTGTTGTTCTACCGGTACGAGGCTGTTTTGACTACTGTAGCTGTATAGTAGGTTCTGAAGTCAGGTAGTGTGAGTCCTCCAACTTTATTCTTCTTCAGTAATGCTTTACTTATTCGGGGCTTCTTCCCTTTCCATATAAAGTTAATGATTAGTTTTTCCATCTCTTTGAAGCATGCTGTTGGTTTTTGGATTGGGATTGCATTGTATTTCTAAATTGCTTTGGGTAGAATTGTCATTTTCACAATGTTGAGTCTACCTATCCATGAGCATGGTATGTTTTTCCGTTTATGTAGATCCCTTTGGGTTTCTTGCAGAAGTGTTTTGTAGTTTTCTTTGTACAGGTCTTTTACATCCCTGGTTAGATTTATTCCTAAGTATTTTATCTTTTTAGGGGCTATTATAAATGGTATTGTTTTTCTGATTTCCTTTTCATCATTCTCCTTATTGGTGTATAGGAATCCAACTGATTTTTGTATATTTATCTTGTATCCTGCTACTCTACTGAATCTTTCTATTAGTTCCAGTAGATTTCTCGTGGATTCTTTAGGGTTTTCTAGGTATAGTATTATATCATCTGCAAACAGGAAGAGTCTAACTTCTTCATTACCAATTTGGATGTCCTTTATTTCTTTTTCTTGCCTTATTGCTCTAGCTAGGACTTCCAGCACAATGTTAAATAGGAATGGTGATAAAGGGCATCCTTGTCTTGTTCCTGTTTTCAAGGGGAATGTTTTCAGCCTCTCTCCATTAAGAATGATGTTGGCCATTGGTTTTGCATAGATGCCCTTTATTATGTTGAGAAATTTCCCTTCTATACCTATTTTATTGAGAGTTTTTATCAGGAATGGGTGTTGGACTTTGTCAAATGCCTTTTCTGCATCAATTCAGATGATCATGTGATTCTTTTCTTTCCTTTTATTTATGTAGTGGATTACATTGATTGATTTTCTAATGTTGAACCATCCTTGCATGCCTGGTATGAATCCTACTTGGTCGTGGTGTATTATTTTTTTGATATGATGCTGCATTGTATTGGCTAGAATTTTGTTAAGAATTTTTGCATCTATGTTCATGAGAGATATTGGTCTGTAATTTTCTTTTTTTTTGAGGTCTTTGCCTGGTTTTGGTATCAGCGTTATGCTGGCTTCATAGAATGAATTTAGAAGTGTTGCTTCCTCTTCTATGCTCTGAAATAGCTTGAGTAGTACGGGTACAAGCTCTTCTGTAAATGTTTTGTAGAATTCTTCAGTGAAGCCATCTGGGCCAGGGCTTTTTTTGGTTGGGAGTTTTTTTATTACCTTTTCAATCTCTTCTCTTGTTATGGTTCTGTTCAGATTTTCAACATCACTTTGTTGTAGTTTGGGTAGGTAGTGTGTTTCTAGAAATTTATCCATTTCCTCTAGGTTTTCAGATCTGTTGGAGTATTGTTTTTCATAATATTCTGTTATAATCCTTTTTATTTCAGTTGGGTCTGTTGTAATGTCCCCCATTTCATTTCTTATTTGGGTTATTTGTACCCTCTGCTGTTTTTCTTTTGTCAGTCTGCCAGTGGTTTGTCAATTTTGTTGATTCTTTCAAAGAACCAACTTTTGGTTTTGTTGATTCTTTCTATTGTTTTTCTGTTCTCTATTTCATTTATCTCTGCTCTGATATTTACTATTTCCTTTCTTCTGGTGGCTGTGGGCTATTTTTGCTGTTCTGTTTCTATTTATTTGAGTTTTGTAGTTAGTGTTTGATTTTGTTCCTTTCTTCTTTTATGATGTTTGCATCTATTGCTATAAATTGTTCTCTGAGGACTGCCTTTGCTGTGTCCTGAAGGTTTTGGTATGATGTGTTTTCATTCTTGTTTGATTCTAGGAATTTTTTGATTCCATCTCTGATTTTTTTCTATTACCCAATGATGTGTAAGCAGGGTATTATTCAGTTTCCATGTAATGATTTTTTTTCTTTGCTCTTTCTGTTCTTCATTTCTACCTTGATAGCATTGTGGTCAGAGAAGATACTTTGAATTATTTCAATGTTTTGGATCTTGTTGAGGATTGCTCTGTGGCCTAAGATGTGGTCTATTCTGGAGAATGTTCCATGTGCATTGGAAAAGAATGTGTACTTTGCAGCAGTTGGATAGAGTGTTCTATATATGTCAGTGAGATCAAGTTGGCTGATTGTGCCCTTTAGGTCTTCTGTATCTTTGCTGAGTTTCTTCTTAGTTGTTCTGTCCTTTACTGAGAGTGGCGTGTTGAAGTTTCCTGCTATTATCGTGGAACTGTCAATTTCTCTTTTCAGTGTTGTTAGAGTTTGTTTTATGTAGTTTGGAGCCCTGTCATTGGGTATGTAGATGTTTTTTATGGTTATGTCTTCATGACGGATCGTCCCCTTAATCATTATATATTGTTCTTCTTTGTCTTTTATGGTGGATTTTGTTTTAAAGTCTATTTTATCTGAGATTAGTATTGCCACTTCTGCTCTTTTTTGGTTCTCTTTAGCTTGATATATTTTTTTCTAACCTTTGACTTTTAATAAATTCACATCTTTGTTTCTAAGGTGTGTCACTTGTAGACAGCATATTGATGGATCCTGTTTTCTTATCCATTCTGTCACCCTCCATCCCTTTATGGGTGCATTGAGTCCATTTACATTCAGTGTAATTATTGATAGATGTGAGTTTGTTTCTGTCATTTTGTAGTGCTTTTTTTTTGTGGTGGTGATGTTTTCTTTGTTCTTCTTACTCTCCTGTGCCAAGTTACTTTTGTTTGTGGATTTTTTTTTTTCATTTCTTTTGTTTTTGCTGAGACTTTATGTTTTTCCTCTTTTTTTTTTTTTTTTGTGAGTATGTTTGTTAACTTCCTTTGTGGTTACGATGAATTTTACCCTTATCTTTCTATGTTTGAAGCAGTCTACCATTGCTTGGTATCGCCTTACCTTCCTCTCCATGAGAAGGTTCTATACCTATGCTGTTTATTTCCTCTTTTATTGTTTTGATGTTGTTGTCATTTACTGATTAACTGCTCTGATTCCCTGTTGTATTTCTTTTGGTTTTGGATAGTCCTCGAGAGTTCATTTCCTAGATTGGTATCTGGCTTGTATGATCTTGCGTCCTAGATTCTGCCTGTGAGCTGAAGTTGTTTGCGCTTAAATTGAAGAACTCCCTTTAATAATTCTTGTAAGTTTGATTCGGCTTTACATATTCCCTTAATTTCTGTTTATCTGGAAATGACCTAATTTCACCAACATATTTGAATGAGAGTTTTGCAGGATATTTTATTCTTGGCTGGCAAATTTTTTCTTTCAAGATTTTATATATGTCATCCCATTGCCTTCTTGCCTGCATGGTTTCTGCTGAATAATCTGAGCTTAGTCTTATTGTTTCTCCTCTGTATGTGACTTCTTGTTTTTCACGAGCTGCTCTCAGGATTCTTTGTTTGTCTTCGGTTTTGGCGAGTGGTATTACGATATGCTTTGGTGATTTTCTTTTGGGTCTATCCTATATGGGGTTCACTGAGCTTGGATGGCCAGCTTTTCATCTTTCATGATATTGAGGAAGTTTTTTGTCAGCAGTTCTTCAATGATCCTGTCTGTGTTTTCTGTTTTCTACCCCCATTCTGGAACTCCAATGACTCAAAAATTTTTGCTTTTGATTGTATCCCACGTAACTCTTAGGTTCTCTTCATTTTTCTTTGTTCTTTTTTCTGAGTTTTCCTCGACAGAGTTGTATCCAAGTGTTTGTCTTCAGTTCCACTGATCCTGTCTTCCACCGTTTCAAATCTGCTTCTCAGCCCATCTATGACACCGTCCATTTCTGAAATCTTGTTTTTTGTGTTTTGATTTCTAATTGTTGTTTTTGTATAATTTCAAGTTGTGAATTTATTTTGGCATTTTTTTCCTGCGTTATTTTCCTGAATTCTTCCAATTTTTTGTCTGTATTTTCCATGAATTTGTCTATTTTTTCCTCATTTCTGAGTCCTTTTTGCTTCAGCTCTTGGAGAATTCTGAGTATTAGAGAGTTGAATTCCCTATCAGGTAGTTCTAGTGCCTTTTCTTACACTGGAAATTCATCTGGTGTTTTATTTTGGATGCCTACTGGAACCATCCTGTCCTGTTTTTGTAAATGTTTTGATATTGTCTGCTGTCTTCGGGGCATTCAGTAGTTATTTTTCTTGTTTATTGATTGTAGATTTGTTTGTTTCATCCCTTTTTTTTTTTTTTTTTAATTTGGCTATGTCTGAGCAGGCAGGCTCTGTGTTGTTTGTTGTTTGCTCATCTGTGGGCACAATACTTTTCACCTGCTTCTCCAATTGGCACGGTCAGTCACTCAGATACAGTTTGGCAGGTTAGGTCTAGCTGAAGAAGAGTGACTGGGACGGGATGTTTGTGGCACTTACTACAGCCACCAGGGTGAGTCGTTAATCAGTGCAGGGCAGGTTGTAGTAGGTCGTGCCTGTGCTGCTTGGTGGTGTGATGTTAAGCCCATGGTGCAGGTAGGCAGGATGTAGCAGGGAGATTGTTATGTGTGGAGCTAAGATGGATATGGGAGACAGGAGAGAGGAACAGGAGCCAAAAACATACAAAGAAATAAGAATGCTAAGGGGCTTGCCTTTGGACTGGAGAGATGAGAGACTATGAAACAGGAAAAAACAAAAAGGGGAAGAGGAAGAAAAAAAAAGAAAAGAATGAATAAACAAAAATTGGAAAGGGAAAAGGACAGCAAAGTTCCCAGGGATCCCACCGGTGTGGCTATGAGGTCTGGTGAAGTTGTTCTCAGGTGTTGCAGTACAGCCTGGCTAGAAGGCATAGAGGTATACAACGCCAGGTATTCAGGGAACAGAAAGAAAAGGACGATATAGAGAGATGAGAAGCTGAGTAATGATGAAAAACAAAAAGGGAAAAAGAGGGAAAAGAAAACCAAACAAATTAAAAAAAAAAAAAAAAAAGAACAAGAAAAGCCCCTAAGAAAACAGAAAAGAAAAAAAAGCAATGTAAAAGAAATGTCCTCAGGGATCCCTCTGAACGTTTGTGCGAGCCAAGGGAGTAGATTCCAAGCCAGGCAGCACCGCCTGGCCAGAATGGGCTCCCAAGTCAAGAAAAGGAAAAGGAAACAAACAAACAATTCAAAACAAGCAAACGAACAAAAGCCCCGGGATCCCACTAGCGCAGCAGCCCAGACCGGGAAGCAGCTCCACACTCGAACAGAGCTCCGCAGCCAGTCAGGAAGAAGCAAAGATGGCACACAGAGCCAGGTATTTGAGCCCAAGGAGGGGGAGGTGGTGAGAGGTAAGGAAGAAATCAAAAGAAGCGGAAAAAAGCAACACCAGCAGCCAACAGATGGCACTCAGAGAGCCGGCCCGTTCGGGTGGGTGGAATCTAAGCAGCTGGTGCTTCTCGGACAAGAGATTGTGGCTGCGGGAAGCAGAGAAGGCTGAGTGGGGTGAAGTGGGGTAGGGGGTGGGAAAGCATATATCACAAATTACCAGTTGTTTTGTCTCCTGCTGGAAGCTCCTTGAAGCTGCCTTCTCGTACCTCCTGTTTGCTGGTCTCAGATAGGAGTCCAAGATGGTGGATCTGTGCTGCATTAGCTCATAGGGGACCTCTGCATGAATCTCTCCTTGCTTTCCATTCTCTGTCAGTTTTCTCACTCCATTTGGTGTTTGGCTGAGTTGTTTATCTCTTCATTTGATGTTTTAGGGTTTCAGGATTGTTGTTTTCTCTGTTCAGCTTAGTTTTTTAGATCTTTGCTGTGGAGGGACGGCGTGGTGCTTCTGCCTAGAGTGCCATTTTGTCACAAGTCCCCTCTCCTGTGTTTTTAATGACCTTTTGCTCTCTTCATGTATGATATCATTGGTGTCATCCCACAACTCATTTGGTCTTTGGTCACTAATGTTCAATACATCAAATCTATTCTTCAGATAGTCTTAAATTCAGGTGGGATATACTCAATGTCATAATTTAGCTCTTGTGCTATTTAAATTTTCTTCAGTTTCAACTTGAACTTGCATTTTAGCAATTCATAGTCTGTTCCATAGTCGGCCCCTGGCCTTGTTCTGACTGATAATATTGAGCATCTCCATTGCCTCTTTCCACAGATGTAGTAGATTTAATTCTTGTGTATTCCATTTGGCAAGGTCCATGTATGTAGTTGCCATTTATATTGTTGAAAAAAGTATTTGCAATGAATAAATTGTTGGTCTTGCAAAATTCTATCATGTGATCTTCCACGTCGTTTCTGTCACCAAGGTCGTATTTTCCAACTACTGATCCTTGTTCTTTTTTCCAACATTTGCATTCCAATCAGTAGTAATTTTTAATGCATCTTGATTGCATGTTTGATCCATTTCAGACTGCAGAAGTTGTTAAAAGTCTTCAGTTTCTTCATCTTTAGCATTAGCGGTTGGTGCATAAATTTGAATAATAGTCATATTAACTGATCTTTCTTGTAGGCATATGCATATTATCCTATCACTGATATGTCTTGAAACATTCTTTTTGGTGAAGAATGTGATGCCATTCTACTTCAATTTGTCATTCTCAACATAGAAGACCACTCTTTAGACAAAGATTAGACTAGACTATAAAACATAAAATAATACTTGTGAAGAGTGTGCTTCTTAGTTCAATCAGATACATGAGACCAAATTGGCGCCTTCTGTCCAGAGGCAGTATGAGAAGGCAGGAAGTGATAGGAACTGGTTGAATGGACAGAAGGAACCCGGGGTGGAAAGGGGAGTGTGCTGTCACATTATAGGGATTGCAACTAATATCTCATAACAATATGTGTGTACATTTTTGTATGATAAATTAACTTGAGCTGTAAACCTTCATCTAAAGCACAATAAAAAAAATAATAAAGTGCCAGAGCAGCCATCAAAAAAAAAAAAAAAAGTTCTGACTACTGGTTTCCATTGTTGCTACTGAGAAATCTTCTGTCAATATATCTGTCAGCTAATCTAGCTTTTCTCTCCAATGGTTTTAGAATCTTTTTGTCTTTGGTATTCTCAGTTTTACTCTGATATGCCTAAGCATAAATATATTTGTATTTAACTTGCTTGGCATATTTTGTGCTTCTTATTTCTTAGGATTCAGGTCTTTGTTTACTTCTAAAAATTCTCAGTCACTATCTCTTTGAATTTTTTTCTCCTTCATTTTCTCTGTTCTTCTTCTAAGACTCTGATTAGACATATGTTGAACCTTCATCTTTTAACTTCTTTTGTGTTTGGCATCTCTTCCTCTCTCTGTGTTTCTCCTGGCTTATTTCTTCAGAACCTTGTTCCAATTCAAGAATTCTTTATTCAGTTGTAAATAATTTGCTTTCTAGTCTATCCATTGCATCACTGTTAATAATTTTATATATATATATATATTTGCATTTTTAAAAGTTCTATTTGACTCTTCTTCAAATGGGCTTAGCAATTATTCAAAATATCTTCTTGCTTGCTGATTTTTATTACTTTATATTTTATTTTAAGTGTAGTTATTTTGTATTTTATATCTGATCATTCCAATATCTGAGGTCCTGGGAAGTCTAAATCAATTGTTTATTTCTATTGGCTTTTATTCACTGTGGTTTATTTCCTTGTGCCTTTGATAATCTTCATTTATGAGCTGTTTTTTGCTCTTAATCTGTGTGGTACGGTAGTTAAGAGCTTGGCTGCTAACCAAAATGTCAGCCGTTCGAATCCACCAGCTGCTCCTTGGAAACCCTGTGGAGCAGTTCTCATCTGTGCTATATGGTTGCTATGATCAAAGTCCACTTGACAGCAGTAAGTTTGGTTGGTTTTTGTAAATAAAGTATGTTTTCCTCCAGAGAGTATCTCTTCTGCCAGAAACCAGAAGGCTGCCATTATTCTTTAACCACTTCTCCCAGGATCCCTGGCATAATGCAGGAATCGCCTATCCATGGATTACTTAATTTAGCTTTTGTCCTCACGGCAACTCTTCTTTCATGTTTGCTTGCTGCGCCCTACTCCCCTCAGCATTTTCAGCTGGATGACTTGGAGCATTCCCTTGCTGCCTGCAATCTCAGTAATGCTTTGAAAAGTATATTGTGTTGTCGTTGTAAATATATTTATCGTACAACTTTTGCCAATTCAACTTTTGACAGGTGTACAACTTCTTGACAACAATGGCAATAATCAGCTGTGCAATCCTACCTTTAATCAATGCAATTTTTCCATCACTGTTAACCCCATCTTCCCCTCTCCCTCCTGCTACTGGTGACCACTAATAAACTTTGGTCTCTATACATTTGCATTTTTTGGTCTTTTTATGTAAGTGAGGTCATACAATATTTGTCCTTTTGTGGTTGACTTATTTCACTCAGCATAATGTCTTCCAGCTCTATTCATATTATAGCACGTATCAAAACTTCATTTCTCCTACTGGCTGAGTAGTATTCCATTGTATATATGTGCCACATTTTGATTATCCATTCATCTGTAGGTAGACATTTAGGTTGCTTCTACCGTTTGGCCATTGTGAATAGTGCTACAGTGAACACTGGTGTATAAGTCTCTGTTTGAGTCTCTGCTTTCAAGTCTTTTGGGTATATACCTAGGAGTGGAATTGCTGGGTCATATAGTAGTTCTATTTTTAGTTTTTTGAGTAACCACCACATTGCTTATGTACAGCCAAAAGCCTCATGGGATTTATTTCCTTGGTTTGGAGGTTTAGGATCATGGTTTCATGAGACATCCTAGTTAATTGGCCTAATAATGTGTTTCGGGTTTCTGTTCTACCTCCTAGTTTGTTGTGTAGTGCCTGCAGTCGTGCTTGCAGTCTTACAAACTTGCAAGCAGCCATCCAAGACATGATAATTGGTCTCTATTTGCCTAGAGCAATAGAGGAGGAAGGAGAGTCAGGAATAGGAAGAGAATGTGTAATGTGTGGCTAATTGCCTCCATGAACAACTGCTTCCTTTGCTATGAGACCAGAAAAACTAAATGGTATCTGGCTACCATTACTGAACATTTTAATCAAAGATTCCAGGGAAGAATCCTGATCAAAAGGAGGAAAATGCAGAACAGAGTTTCAAATTCTCATGGACTCTAGACTTTCTGGAGCCATGGAAGCTGAATGAACCCATGAAATTATTGCCCTGAGATAATTTTAAACCTTAAACCAAAAATATCCCCTAAAGTCTTCCTAAAACCAAACAGTCTAGCTTAACTAGTAAAGAATGTCTGCCTTGAACATTGTGCTCTTTCAGGATCTATCCGTATGGAATCAAATTGAAAACAGCAACTTGAAAGATTAGGTCGGAAACTTAGGGGGCAGTGAGTTTGTGTTAATGGGGGAGGAACAACTCAGAAAAAGAAGGTGACAGTGGTTGCACAACTCAGAGAATGTAATTGATGATACTGAATTGTACCCATTAAAAAAAAAACAAACAAACCATTGCCATCAAGTTGATTCCAACTCATAGTAACTCTATAGGACAGAGTAGAACTGCTCCTAGGGTTTCCAAGGAGCAGCTGGTGGATTCGAACTGCTGACCTTTTGGTTAGCAGCCAAACGCTTAACTACTGTGCTACCACTGTTTAATTGTTGTATGCTTTGCTGTGCATATTCTTAACAACATCAACAAAATAAACTAACAATTTTAAAAGTATACTTTATTAAGCATTTGTTTATTTTCTAGCAGTAAGGCTCTGCTTAAATTATTGTTTGTCTTCTCTAGCAGCTCTATTTTAGTGGGCGTAGGTTCTCTTTGGATTGCTGTCCCTCTTCCTAGTGTTGGCTTGTTGTTTTTCTTTGTCACCACTATGACACTCAGGTTTTGGCAATCTCTCAAGGGTTCACAGTCAATTGGGGGTCTTCTTGTTTATAGGCTACTGGTATAGAAATAGTCAAGTCATCAATTCCCTACTGACCTCTTGGCACCCATCAAGGCTCAGGGACAGGGAGGTCCACGAATAGTACTGTTTCTTAGCCTCTTGGGACCAGACAACCCAGGTACACTCATAAATTAGGGACTGTTGACTTTCCTCTTGATGTTCACAGATTTTTCCAGACCAAGCCTCTGAAAAATCTTTACCCAGAGTCTTTGTATTGGTTTCTACGCGCTTGCCCAGCCCATACAGTGGTACATTTGGCACCATTTCCCTCATCTCTATCTTTTACATGACCCAAACCCTATTTGTTCATAATCATCCATGGGCACCAGGAGCTATTTGACTCAGAAGAAGGAGATGATTTTCAGTTGGTAGCAAGGTCACATGTGTTAAGGTCATGTCTTCCCACATCCCTCATAATAAATGCTTTAGCAGATAAAGATTTTCTGATTTTAAGAAAATTATTTAGAATAAATAGGAGAGTTTTGTAAGCACATCTTTGGTTCTTGAAGTAAGGAAAGATCTGGATTCCCATTTACATTTTGAAATTTTCTCCATCTCTACTAAAATTATTGAAGAAGTAATGAACCTTTCTTCACTAAGACCATTTAGCAGATAATGTTTTCAGAAATATAAGATTTGGAATTTTAACAAAATTACCATGAATTTCATGATTGATTGGACCATGAATTAATAATTAAATGAAGGTGTTTCTTCAGTATTAGCATGACACGAATAGAACTGTAAGAATGATATGAATATAATGTATTAATTATATTATTGGAATCTGCATGGTCCTAAATTAATATATGCTCAAGAACAAGAAAAGTGATCGGTTTACATTTATAAATAAATAACTTTCGAAATGCCCTCGGTTAACTTTATAAGTAAAATACTGCCAACATCATCTTCATTCAGAGCTACAGAATTCACTGAATTAAAGCTAAAGATACATATTTATATTTCTTGCACACTTTCAAAATTAAAATTTTACAAATGGAATTTTCGTTTAGTTACTGAAACTTCATTTATTTAAAATGAGTATAAATTATGATGGAGAAGAATATAAAGGTGAAATTGAACAACCACAAAAAAAGATGAACCAGGTTTTACCTCATAGTGCCTGACATGATAAACAGTAACATTTTCACACATAAAAAGCTTATTAGGCCTGATCACCCTTATTCACATTGGCGGCAATTCAGCAAAACAATACACTACTTAAGGTCATGCCCATATCACAGTGGAAACAACGCTAGCATAAACTATGTTTTATACAACAGCATTGCAAGTAAGGAATGGCTATGTAAATAAGCCTACAATGTCATTTATTGGAAAGTTGTTAGTAGAGTTTAGCAATTCTTATGGGCAGTATTCCAGCTCTGGGAAGACAAGACTGAATTTCCAACCCCACCTCCCATCCTTCACCTACTTTCAGATAGAAGAGATAATATATTGGAAATATATATATACTGTGCTCAATAGAATTGGGTAGGTTGTATCTGCTGCAACCAAGAATGTGTTACAGTCTGTGAAACACTGTAGGGCATTCTTGAGTACTATCAAATCCTTTTTGCACTCTCCTTGTATGTATGTTAGAAATATTAGTGTTTAATATATTAACATAAAACTAATATTAAATACTTAATATGGCTGTCTCAGTAACAATAACCACAACAACAACCAAAACTAGTTATAATATTTTTGGCCCCTTTTTCTAACTTTGTGGGCTGTCTTGAAGCAGCTGTCGTTTGTTGGTCGTGTACAGTAGTTACTTTCTAATTTTTGTTTAAATATTGTGTTAGACTGTAGTTCCCTATGACGGTTGCTGTTACACTAATTTTATGTTTCTGTTTAATATATTTTTGGCTTACATTTCTTGTAAAATCAGTTAATAATTTAACTTGTAATTTTTTCTTCCTATTATATACATTAGTAGATAATCTGATTGGGTTTATATCCTCAATGGAATAACTGCCTGTAAGAATTCTATAAAATGCCATTAATCAAATTGAAATCTTAGGAAGTCCCAGATATTGGAAGTGTAGAGCTAGATATTGTATATGTAGAATCTAAGAAACTAATAATGTTATACTTTAACCAAGTAAATGTTTTCATATGTTCTCATATATTACTTTCTCAGAAAATAAAATTGTAGCTAGGTTAAAATTTAGGATATTAAATCTGAGAATTTATCTCAAATCTAAACATACTTTTTTTTTTAAATCAAGGATTATAGCTCTACATTTTTCATACCAGAGACTTTTCTTCATATTTATATTTATATTTATACCTTATAGTGTTGCTCAAATTTATTATTAGCCTCTTGATTTTTTTTGATTTTAGCAGACTAAATATCATCTAGGTAAAAGTTAGTTGCAATTTTTCATGGAGGAGTGGTTATTTCTTAAGCCCTTTCTCAGCTCCAACACATTTTAGGAAACAAAAGCAAAATAACCCAAGTTCATTTTATCATATTACCTTATGGAAATTCTATCTTAGTAAAAAACTCTATATGGATTAAACATTTACCAAACTTACCCTGTATTGCGTAGTGGCTGCTAACCAAAATGAGTAGTTTGAATCTACCAGGCGCTCCTTGGAAACTTTATGGGACAGTTCTACTCTGTCCTATGGGGTCGCTGTCCTGAGTTGGAATGGACTCGACAGCAACGGGTTTGGTTTTTTTGGGTGGTTTACTGTGTGTAAAGCAGTACAGGAAATGTGTATGGAAAAGACATTGTTTCTATCGTCCAGAAACTTATAGAATAATAGTAGAAATAAGACATGTAAAAAAATACCCCCAGTAGAAAATAAAATGTGATTAATCCTAAAAGATCAATAAACACAGAGAAGAGGAAAAAAGAAATTAAAACTCAGGATATTGCTGTATATTTCCTGAAAGATTGTAGTAGTTAATCTTGGCCTTTAAAGATAGGTAGAGATAGGACTAGAGTTGGGATGGGGGAAGACCAGAGGCATGCCAAGTTAAAGGAGCAATATAAGCAAAGGACAGAGACAGAAGAGGGCACTGTATGTTTGTGAAAGAGTTAGAAGCCAGGTTTAGCTGAATGAAGAAGAAGTGGTGGGAGGTCAAGGTAGAAGATATAGAAGCATATTATGGAAGTCAATTCTAACATGGTGCCAAGGATCACACAGAAGGTTTTTGAACAGAAGAGTTTTATGATTGGCTTCAGGAAGTTTTCCACTGGCAGTGTTTTATAGCATGAGTTGGACTGAAGAATAATTGAGGTAGAGAAAAAAGTTGGGAGGCTAGACCCTGAACAAGTGGCTGCCAAAATGTAGAAGAGAAACAGCAATGAAAACTCTGAAAGGTAGAATTTGCACAGCTCAGTAACTGGTTCAATATGAGGATAGAATCTGGGGCAAAGAGAGTGAGCAGAGTGTTGAGAGTTCTTCAGGCATGGTTGAAGTCGTGGGAGTGAGAAGAGAATCAGAGATAGGACCTAGGAAAATTGCTACAATTAAGATTTTGAAGGTATGTTGAAGGAAATAAAGAAGCAAATGACAGGCTGAGAAAGAAGCAGATTGAGGAGTGTAGGACCATTGCAATTAAGATAAAGAACGCATGCCAAGAAGGATAAGGTAGTAAAAGATGTCATCCATTTCACAGCAGTCAAGGAGGATGAGCTCTAAGGAGAGGAGATAAAATTTGGTAATTGTGCAGTCACTTGTGACTTTTGAGGGAGCAGTTTCTGTTGAATGGCAGGAGCTAAACAACCAGGGCTGGGTGGGAGGTGAGAAAATGGTTGCAACAAGGATAGATTACTATACTAAGATTGCTAATGCTGAAAGAACTAAAGGAAATAAGGTGGTAGTTTAAGAAATCGGCAGATTCAAGAGAAAGTTTCTTAGGAAGAAGAAATATTGAAGGGGAGGAGAATGTATGTTAGGATAGAGGGGTGGTGAAAGCAGAGAGGGGAACAAGGAAACAAGTATAAGGATTCATTCTGGAAAGCTAAGAAAGGATAAGAACATGAGTAAAGACTAAAGGAAATTTTGAGGAGTTCCATGTGATAGGAGTTTAACTTCGATGATCTTATTTTTTTTATGGTAATATTAGAAGTAAGGTCATCTGCAGAGAGTGAGCTGAGGGAGTAAGGTGGGGGCTTAAGAATAATTGAAGAGATGTAGAACACTCATTTTAAAGGCTATGATAGTTGGTTAAAACAGAAAACTGGGAGTCATCCAAGATTTCTCCTTCTATTCTCTGGAGTCCTGGTGGCACAGTGGTTGAGAGCTTGGCTGCTAACCAAAAGGCTGGCAGTTTGAATCCACCAGCCACTCCTTGGAAACTCTATAAGGCAGTTCTGCTCTGTCCTATAAGGTTGCTATGAATCAGAACCGACTGTACAGCAATGGCTTTTTAAAAAAATCTATTCTGTATTTTCTTTCAGTCATTGAGCCTTGTCAGTTCTGTAAACTAAATATATCTTCAATCCATCACTTCATTCCCACTGTGATTCTTCTATTTTAAGCGCTTATGATCTTTATCCTGAACTATTATGTTACCCTCTTTACTGGTCTCTCTATTTACCTCTTCTTCTAAGGTATTTTCCACATTGCTACCAAAGTGATCCTTCTAACATGTAAATTTGCTCATATCATCCTGTTCAGAATTCCCCAGTGGCTCCTATCTTTTATAATACAAATCTAAACTGCTCTGCATAATGTACCCTACCACAGGGATCCAGTCCCTTCCTATTCAGCCTTTTCCTACCATTTCACTCACTAACCCGACCCCTGACTCAACTTTCCTGCCCCTACCTCTGTATCTTAGCCTCTACTGTTCCCCTCTTCCTGAAAGAATTTGCCTATCTGGCAGAATTCAACTAATTATTCAATTCTGAAAAAAAGAAGAATGAATGAAGGAAGGAAGGAATGAAAAATATTATCTTAAGGTGACGAATAAGATGGTCGAGGAGCAGTAAAACCCCAAAGGAGCTTAGCATTAATTATAGTATAGACTATGACATTGATTTGTAATGGCCTTCAAACTAGAATCAGAAGTGAGAAAAGCAGATAGTGGCATTAGATATTAGGGTTAGATATTGGCAAGGTGCATAAGGACAAAGAATCAAGCTAATGAGGGATTCTGGGATACCGATATGAGAACTTTTAAGTTGGGTTCAGAGCTGGAGGTGGGAGTAAGAGGGTTGATAATGAGGACAAATTCTGTGGCTGACAATATGGAAAGCATAATGGATAGTCAAAATTCATTCATTCATTCACTCACTAACCCAACGCCTCCTATGTGGCAAGCACTGAGGGTACAGAAATTAATACAGGAACATAATCCCTACTCTTGTGAATAAAAATTCAATTAAGAGTGAGGGGGAAATTCAGTGCTCAAGATCTTAACAAGTTTTAAGTTATTAAGTAGTTAGTACTGCCTGGCTTTCCTTTGTTTATTGATTATTTTCAATTAAGTAGGGGGGAAAATGTACAAATCACTCAATTTTGCAGCTTCCTTATTTTATTTTAATGCATTAAAACACGTACACGCATGCACACACACATACTTAATAAATGTCCCAGGCTTAAAGGCAAAATCTTTTGGTAACCACATTGGTAAATGTTGTTCAACCAATATATTATACGCATACACACATATACATCCCAAGAGAAACATAAGTGTAAATGATTATGTATTCTGTGTGAGTAAATATTTAGTATTATTATATATATGTATGTATTTTGCTTACAACTTCTTTTTAGCAAGTTTTCTCTTTCAAAATTGTGTGAATTGTGTCTTTGGATCTCTCTTGGAAATGGTACATTATGACCTCTATGTGTATGTTCTGGGGGATTTTTAGAAAGTACATTCACAAAATAGAATAATTTTATCATATATAAATTGAATTTAATGCCATTCCAGATAACATTTTATTAAAAGAGCATTAAATTTTGATGATCCCATTCATTTAGCAATTTTTTTTAAGAAGAAAATGTGCAGTGAACTATACTAGGCATCCCAGAAAACACAAAGATGTCTATGACTCAGTTAGTGCTCTAGAAGATCTTATAATCTGCTGTGGGGAGTGGCGTTGATTACCTCACCCCTTGAATTACGCCCTTCTCCTCCTCCTCCTCCTCCTGCTTGTTCTTCTCTCTTTCTGCCGGGTTCTGTTATTCCACACTTTCTCATGCATTATAATAATAACTGATGCATATAATGATAAACCCAAAGCATTGTAAGGTCCCAGAATACTTCTGACTCATCAAACAAAGTTTAATTTTAGAGTAATTAGTAATAAAGATATTTTATTATGCTTGGATTAATGTATGATCATTCTTTTCACCATAATATTTAACTAAACATCTCTAGGCAGTCTCCTACTGCCCCGAATGAGCTGTGAATAAATGCACACACAAATGCACATGTATATTCACATGTATGTTCTCATCAAACACAGCAAAGAAATGTGACTGGCATATCGTTTAATTATTTTCCTATGTATTCTCGAGTTTTCAAGGCAATATAGTTGTCATAACATCAATTATTATTTCTAAAATGTGTTAATTTCTTCTAATTAGAAAAGTAATGCACTGTAATTGTAGAGACTTTGGCAAACACAGCAAAGTGTATCGTAAAGAGAAAGAGCTTCATTCATACTCCATCAGTAGGACAAATACATAGTCATATAGCAACCCTTTCATCAAGATATAGAATATGTTCTACACCACAAAAAGTTTTCTCATGCCCGTCTGCAGCCGGCTGATCCCCCTACCCCAGCCCCTGGCAACCACTGATCTGATTTCTGTCCTTATAGGTTTACCTTTTTCAAGAAGTTGTGTAAATGGAACCACACAGTATATAGCCTTTGGTATCTGACTTCTTTCGCTTAGCATAATGCCTTCAAAATCTATCCATGCCATTGCGTGTATCAGTCGTTTGTTATATTGATGAATAGCATTCTGTTATATGTATGAGCCACAATTGTTTATCCAGTCACCAGGTGATGGACGTTTGGATTATTTCTAATCTGGAATTATCATGAATAAAGCTGCTATTAACATTCGCATACTGGTCTTTCTGTGGACATACATTTTCTTTCCTTTGGGGTAAATACCTAGCAGTGGGATCCCTGGGTCATACGAAAAGAGTATATTTAGCTATTTTCTAAAGTGAGTATACCATTTGCATACCCATTAACAACACATCTTCACCAGCACTAGGTATTGGAGATTTTTAAAAATATATCGTTATTCTATTAGGTGTGTTGTGGTATCTTGTTGTTTTATTTGGTTTTGAGTGTACCTAAATCCCTTTTCAGTATGTGTGTGGCCTGTCTGCCCATTGATAGGTATGCATATCTTTAAATATTAATTTTTTGTAGACGTATATGCATGGACATTAATTCAAGGATATGCCAGAATAGAAGGCAGGGCAGAGGTCTCATATGTGCCTGTGAAACAAGAATTCAGAAGTATAGCTTTGGAAAAATATCTTCATAAAATAAATAGTTGTATTTTTCCAGCTTCCTATGAGGTACCCTTTAGTGAAATAACTCTGTTAACTAAAAAATAAAATATTACTATCAAAGATTAATTTTTAACATTTATAATTAAAAAAAGTAAGCATCATAGAAATAGAAAAATGAATTGTGTCGCCAAGTTCCAACAATTTTTAACTCATGGACAATTTTGTTTCATGTCTATCCCCATTTCCCTCAACCTTTTTGAAGCAAATCCCAGGCATCAAAGATTGCATTTTAATTGAATCTCAAAGTTCTTGATTTATCATATTACTGTTGAAAACAGTTATTTAAAAATATTTAAATTTTTAGTATTTATCTCTAAGATCTTAGTAGCCTCTTCCTTTGGGCTATTTACATGTAAATTGCAAAGTATTTATGAGGTGTATTATTTCAGGCATTTATTCAATAAGCAAGGGGAACTCATCACACCTCAATGAGAATAAGAGCCCATTAAGCAAGACTGTTCTACTTTATTAGCATACTGTTTATAGTTTCTTTAATAGCACTGTATATGCATTAAATTATAAGAACTGCAGGTTTTGCTTCATGGAAGTTGTGACTGAAGTTAACAATACAGGCTGTTTGATCGTTTTTTTCTTTCACTATATTATATTTTTTAAGTTACACATTGACTATGATCCTAGGAGTACTTTCTTAATTCTTAATACAGTACTGATCTAATTTTTCTCACTGAGATGCTCGACTGAAGTGCATAACGAGTTTTAATTAAGAATAAAAAAAGAAAAGAAACTTCTCATCATTACGAGTTCTGATTTTTGCCACTTTAACAAAAAAGAGCATGAGTGAGATGAGATTAGTCAGATGTGAGAAATGATAACCACCCCTTTCAGGGTCGCCGATAACAAACTACCATAATTGGGAAAGTAACCTTGACACATTTCAGTCCAAGTGTGAATATCTATAATTTATTGTATTCCGGACAGTATCCATTACCAAAGATGTAGGGCCAAATTAACTTTAATGTTGCACTCTTCACAAGACATTCCATAGCTAGCAATAACATTAAGATAATGCTGTTAAAATAAGAATTTCAATTATAAGGCAGATGAGACTGTGAAAAACATGACAGCCTTAATGAGCAGTAGGAGTTGGTATTCACTGTGATAAGGAACATAGTTATCACAGATAGAAAGGAAACAAAATAAGCCTGCAGCCTTTCCTAGTGTGTCTTGTCACCCTCTATTGATAACAGCTTTGGGTTCGAATTCATTTCTATTCATTCTCCCAGACTGCTGCTCGATGATGAGCCTGTTAAATCTTTCAACTGCAGTTAGAACACCTTCAGTTTCTGTAGTGCTTCTTTCTTCTGAGTAGCTGAGAGCATTTTATCTTTTTTACTCTCAGCACATTTTTATTATGAAAGAAAGGGAATCAAGGTGTCCGCTGCTTCTTGCAGGTGGGAAAACTGGATCAGTGACTCAGTGGTAAGACTGGGAATAGATTCAAATCACTACTTCAAGTGATCCCCCAGGGCTTCTTCAGGGACTGATTTTAAACAAAGCATGTGTAATGAATATGACCCAAGTACAGTATCATTCCTGGTGGTTGTTTTATTCCATGTGGCTCTTTCCTTAGGCTCACGCACACCTGGGTTGACTTTACAGTGGTGGGGGGAGAGGAAACTAGTGAAGATCACTGATGGGTGAAGAAAATGGCTCTCGTTGATAGCTCTCTGTTGTTGTTTGTAGCCCCCACCATGGGACTGTCCCTCCTAGCCTGTAAATCTTGCACAGTGTAATATGATCATTGCTTCCTGGATTTGGTTAATGCAGAAGTGTACCCGAGTCACCCAGCAACGTTGGAGCACACTCTTACCTTCCTGGCTATTTTATACAGTTAAGGAAGGTTGAGAGGCCATCCTGCTCGTGTGGACCTATAATTAATTTGATTAATGTTAATGATAAAGGAGCCCTGGTGGCGCAGTGGTTCAGTGTTCGGCTGCTAACAGAAAGGTTGGTGGTTCAAACCCACTAGCCGCTCTGCAGGAGAAAGATGTGGCTCTAAAAGATTACAGCATCGGAAACCCTATGGGGCAGTTCTACCCTGTCCTATAGGGTCGCTATGAGTCGGAATCGACTCGACGGCAATGAGTTTTTGTTAGTGAACTATGGGGCAGTTCTACTCTGTCCTATACGGTCGCTATGAGTCGAAATAGACTCAAAAGCAACGGGTTTGGTTTTTTTGGTTTATTGTAGATTGTTAGGTGTTGTAGTTTCTTCTTGTTCACTTTGTATTTTTCCATTTCATATGCAAATAGGTTTTTCTTTACGTAAAGAATAAACCTATATGATCATTTGTGTGCTTTATAAAGTCTAGCACTCTTCCCTGCCTCTGCAAAGCCTAAAGACTGTTTTGGTTTTAATTCACCATATATGTCACTATTTATTCACTATTTATATAGTTAACATAAACATTTTCCTCAATTTCTTTATAAATACATTTCTCACAAAGCATTTTCATCCATATTGCTTGCTCTAAAGCTGACCAATTTTCATAGTCTTTTACTACAATATGCTGTATAATACCCATAATGTTGGTGCTGTCGACTCTTATATTTACTTAATCTGTCATCAGAGGGAGCATGGCTGATGCCTTTAAGTGAACCAATTGATTATACAGCATTATGTTTAGCTTCCACAAGCAGCAATTTTCTTTTCTCCCTTAGGAACCTTAATTCTGGAAATGAGCATTCCATCTAGATTCAGAATGTTCATTTATTAAATGCAAACGTATTTTAGCTTACATACTATATATTTAAATGAGAGATCCATAGAGTAACAATAAAACATATGAGACGTTTTATTAGGGTCTATGGTGATTTTAAATATAATCACAATGAAGTTGACTTAAATTACAAATCTCACAGTAAGTCTTTCAAGATGAACCACAGAACGCAAATGCAAAATTGATGTTCTTAAATTAATCAGTTATTTAATATAGTGCCGAACTAAAATATAATATCTATATCAGTGGAGCAACTTTGTTAAACAGATATTCAACTTTTTAAATTTAAAAATATAGTAGATTTCAACCATAACATTAGTCTTTTCATATCTGTTTTTATTGTTCCTATTTTATTTTCTCTCCTTTTATCACTAAAAAAAGAACCAAAAATTCCAAAATAAGGAAAATTCACTTTTTCTCATTCATTCTTTTTGGTCCTGTTAATTGTACTTAGAAACAGCATTGTTATTTCCTGTGCTTCTTTTGTGTATAGTTTTGTGCTAGTTTCTGAACACATAGATTTATGTATAATCTTCATCATCTATTAGTAAAAAATAAGTGAATTATAAAAATGACTAGAAGACATGTCCAGTGAAGATGCTGAACAAAACCTGTTTTTTCACTGTCTAATACCACCTTCGTACATGTAATTCGTATAATCATCCTGAAAATAATGTTTAAAACTGAGCTTTTGTAAATGTTACTTCAGCTCTCATGAATTCCTTTTGATGGAGATTAATTGATTCATGCCATTATTAATCAGGTTTGGACTTCAATAACATGTGCAGCTCTAAGACAAATGTTACTTTGGAGTTGGAAGAGAGAGAGCTAAGGAGGAATATAATTAAGGCCAACAATGTAGTCATCTTACCTCTCACGTGAAGAACATTAAATTTGACGTCAGAAGACCTAGTTCCAGTTCCAATTCTACTTTAACTTATCAGACCTTGTGACTCCTTCCCCTAACTCCATAAGCCTGCATCCCATGGGTTCTTGGACCACAGACTGGGAGTCTTCATTGGGAATAGAGCTATCTTTTAAAAAAAAAGTATGGTTATCCTTTTCGTTTGATTTGCTTTACCAAAGAAATTCCATAGAAACAAAATATTTCCGACATTTTGATAAATTGAGCTGTCTAAAGTTCTTTAAGAAATAATTATTAAGAACCCATTATGGACTCATAATCTGGTAGGGGAATACTTATGTATAAGTATCATGCAAGGTAGATAGTGAAAATGTCCAAAAAAGGGGTATGGTGGGAGTTCAGAGAAGGGAGAGAGCACTAAGATGTTCACAGTCTAATGATGGTGACAGACATTTATACACCAAGTATGATGTAGTGTGATGTCCTATCTGCCTATTAAGAAGTCTCCATAAAGCTTACATTTTATGATGTTTAATAGATAGCGAGTTCTCAAAGAATATTTATTTTTTCCATAAAAGGACAAGAAAAACATATGTTTATACAAATTAATCTATTAGCAATTTTCTTACTCATAGTCACACTGCCCAGCCTCTGAAATGTTTATATCTAATAGTATTGTTATAAGTAGGTGGAGCTTACTGAAGACAGACAAATACTGTTGGACATATCAGTAGATAAGGGAACATTTACAGAGATCATTCATAAATTCCGATCTGTTAGTTATCAAACACATCTACATCTTACAACCTTGAAAATAAAAATAAAAAATAATTCCAACCATAGATCTCATAATCTAAAAGATCATTTTAATCATAAATTTGGAAAATCACCACAATGTATTCATAACATTTAATTGTATAAGTCATATGTGAGTAATTATTCAGTCATTACCATTCAGTCTTACAACTCAAGATTTTTACTGTGAAGGAAAAAAATTCAAATTGTTTTGTCTCCTCCAAAGATTCTTTAACTACATTGGAACTGTTACTTTATTAATAATAATAAGAGCTAAAAGTAAATATATTGAACTAAAATACAATTGTCAAAGGCTAGCATAAAATTAGCATTGCTTTTTAAAAATGAATTTGCCTTTTACTTATTCCAGTATAAGTATATGCTTTTGAAAGACAATAATACATTTTTAAGGAAGCTGTATTATTTCTCTAATCTATAGATAATACTTGATACATGGAAGAATTCCTAGACTCTTCCCCCTAACTCCATAACCCCTCATCCTTAGCCCATGATTAGGCATCTTTACTGGGAATAGAGCTATCTTTTCAACAAAATGTGTATGACCATCCTTTTCATTTTATTTGCTTTATGTATCAATGAATTCTATAGAAACAAAATATTACCAATATTTTGATAAATTGAGTTGTCCAAAGAAAAGACTCTTTGGGATGGATGAGTTGTTCAAGGGCTAAGGAAAAGCCTAGGAGACTTTCCCCTTCCACTTAATAATTGTATGACATTGGGTGAATTAGTTTACCTACAGCTCAATTTTTTTTTTTTAGAAAGTGGAAGTGATAATGTCTACCCTCAGCATTTAGTGAGCATGAAATGAGACACACATACGGTAGTTGTTGGTGTTATTAATGACATATTATCAATAATAATAACATTTCTGGTTAACTATAAACGCTTTTATATTTCAATTCTTATGGTTTAAAATACATTAGTTCTTTTTCCTACCATATTAACTGTAGTACATGAAACAGAATCAATTCTGTTTTATGATAAGTTTTTGTTATAGTAATAATAATAAAATATGTGTACTGCAGCTCCATTCAGTCTTTATAACAGCTCATAGAGATAGGCATTTATAGTACCCCCATTCATAGATGAATAAAATGAGCTCAGACATAACATTTAGAAAATCAGCAATCATTATGCTCTATTGCTTGTGCAGATGCAGAAGGCCTAGGTAGTTGGTCTAATTCGTCCAGTCTTGAGAAAATTGGTGTTTTATAATAAATTTCTGTTTTTATTTACCTTTGTCTTTAAACCAGGGTTTTTCAACCTCAGCATTATTGGCATTTTGGGCTAGTGATTCTTTGTTGTTCGAGGCTGGCCTGAGAATTGTTTAGCTGCATCCCTGGCCTCTACTAGATGACAGTTCCCATTGCCATTGAGTGGATTCCACCTCACGGTGACCCTACAGGACTGAGTAGAGCTGCCCCAGAGGGATTCCAAGGCTGTAATCTTTACAGCAGCAGACTGCCACATCTTTCTTCCACAGAGCTGCTGGTGGATTCAAACCACCAACCTTTCGGTTAGCAGCCAAGTGCTTAACCATTGCGCCACAAGGGTCCTTCAGGATGACAGTAGCACCCACCAAACTGTGACAAGCAGAATGTCTCCAGACATTGCCAATGTCTTCTGAAGGGTAAAATCACCTCAGCTAGAACCACAGCTTTACACTATTGCACAGCAGTTTTGATTATTTATGGTCTGATTAATATGTGTTTTCCTGATACTAAAAAGTAAAGATGATAGTTTTTAAGGTATTTTATGATATAGCCGCTAGATAGTTGAGTAAATAGCATTTTATACTTGTAAATATATGAAATTGGTCTGATAAAAATTTACAGAAGTAAAAATGTGAATTTTAGTCGCAGGAAAGAAAACAGTATATATATTTTCCATATAACTTGTTACATGGGATTTATTCAACTAATGCTACCCACAGAATACTGTTTACACTACTTCTCTTACAAAACAAAAATTGCTAAACTTATACTAAAGATATTTGTGTCTTTGCTTTTTATTGTTTTTTATTTTGTTTTTACAAATACTAATTAAATTTTAGGGGGAGAAGACTCATTTCTATTTTTTTGTCTAATTCATGTAGTATTATCCCATAGATTTGCTTCTGTATAGTGACATTTTCCTCCTTCAAAAAACCAGTATCTGAATAAAAAAATATATATTTTTATATTTTTCATTAATACTGAATTTAAATAAAGATAACGTAACTAATTTTAAATACCTGTAATTAGTATATCTATTAGGAGTTTTACGTATAGAATAAAATAATTTATAGTTTAATTGTACCACTTATTATGACATATCTTTTCCTTTTATTCTTTTACCCTCGATTGAAAGAAAGATAAATATAAATTTGGGGGTATCATTAGTGTGATTAAGTCATTAAATTCTAAATATCTTTCTTTTGAAGTGAAACATGTATCTATATATGTATTTATTTAGTATACGTTATTATGTATAATATGCATATATTTTATTAGTTTCTTATTAACTACAAGTAAAGGAAACATATTTATATAAATTCTGGATAACAGAAGATCATGGTCAATATTTTTATGCTCCTTGTCTGAAAGGTTACCAAGTAGTAAGCAGTGCCAGCAGAGCATGAAAATGACCAGTAATTCAAGAATAAATCGGACAAAGTATAGTTTGTTGTATTTTTAACTACAGAAGGCTGGTCAATAGCTGCACTCAATTTGCTGTTGTTTTCCCCAAGGAAAGCTCAGTTTGTTAGCTCTAGGATAGGCTCAGTCAATGGATTCTTTTTTACTAAGAGAAATGATCCATGGGAGGTCCCCCGAGGAGTAAAGTCATGAGAAAACACAGGCAGCCTTTCATGCTGTGCAACACAACCAGGGAAGTAAGACTCTGACCTATTTGAGGTAGAGTTTCAAAGGCTCTGCTGCGGGAGCTCTTTAAAAAAAATTAATTCACGTTATCAAGAGAAAGGTGAAAATGATAGCAAGAGGCTGCCTTTATTAGGAAAACTTTTCTTCTATTATAATTGTACATTTTTTGAAGTGCTTGAAATTGGTCGCAAATAATATTAAAATGCATATTAAAGACCACAGTAATTACAGTTGGTAAGCTTACCTATTTGTAGGTACTCTTTGTCATCTCCCAGTTGAACAGTGTGAGAGGTGGGGAAGACATATACACTTTGAACTTAGAACATGGGTTCATTAATGGTATATGACCTGAATTCATAAGAGGGATGTACCACCTGGTGATCCATATATATGTGTCAATGAGACACAAAAGCCATAAACACCTTTCCCCTGTTAAATATCACTGACAATCTAATTCTTCATTTGGGAAAATATGATAGAAGGGTGATGTTCTTATTGTCAGCATTAGGATTTTTGTTTTTCATTATTATTCTTACTTCTTTCCAAAAAGGAATTGAGGTGACTTATGACAAAAGGGACAGGTGAAATAAAAGCACATTTGTTGTTGTTAGTGGTGGAGGTGGTTTTAAGTAAAGAGTAGCATGTTAGAATCAACTTTGGAGTCCAACAGGCCTGGATAAAAAATCTTTGCCTTTTCTCTTACAAGCTCTTTTATTTGAGTAGGTTAATAGGTTAATTCCGTTCTTTGAACTTTGTTTCCTTAAACAAAAGCGGATACGGTAATGACTATCTCAGGATTGTTGCAAGGATTAAATGAGCTAAAATAGGTAAAAGACCTAGCGTAATACCTGAAGCAAAGTAGGACTCAACAATGAATCTTTCTTTCCTCTCCTCTAAGAGATATGGGCGTTTCAAGGAAGCTTGCCCAGAAGGTTCTTTCCTCCCTCTTCCATCAAAGTGTTATCTTTTTAGTGTCTAAGATCGCAATGCCTAAAGAATAGCAAAATTATGTATGGAAGAAATCGGCAATTAGCAGTATTCACTTATGCATTGGATCTTTCTTGAGTATCTACTCTGTACAAGACACCTGGATATGAAGTGTGGTGAATACGAGAAGCACTTGGTACACCCCAGCCCTAGCAGGAAGGACCTCTGCTACTTGGGAAGAAGGAGTAAAAAAACTAAGCTTCATTTTCCTTCCTGTTTTGAAACTTTTAGCAGACATGTCATTAAACTTGGGAGTTTTATTCCTTCCGGCTCAGACTGCAGTGATGACTTCAAAAACCCTGTCTAGTTTTTTTTTTTACTATTGATGAATAATTATGACTCTTTCCAATCTTCAGCTATTACAAACAATGCTGCAGTGAATATTCTTTGTTCAACTCTCCCTATTTTCTAGGGTTTGTATGACCTCATCCATGATGGCTGAAAGTCTATAGAGGAGACAGCTTAATTCGATGCAGAAATGTGGTACTTCCTAGGTAATAATGAAAAGGTTCAAGATTAAGGATTCATTGACATGATAGTCGCTTAGTATGAGAAGAAATTTAACACAGCAGTACAGACCTCAATATCAGAAATAAAATAATTAGAACTTAAAAATCCTTTCCTTAAGGATAAACTTAAGGGACTAAAAGTTAGCATTTACTTTTTTTCTTGATTGTAACATGAGTTGGGGGAGAAAGAGTCCTTTTAACTCCCACCTAAAACTAAGCATCTCAGAAAATACTATATAAAATATAATAATAAAAAATTACCCCATACTTTTGAAAGTAACTATCAATAACTTACATTGACAGGTCTAACTATAGAACATTTTAAGATGTAACCAGTTAACCATTAAAATAATCATTCTTCAACAACTCTACTTTTGAATTTCTTCAGTGGTTTAGAAAATGAAAGCTTATAATTTTTTGAATTGTGTTGAAATATCTTTACTCAGTTCTGTTTAAATTACTGCAATATTCTTTATCAAATTAAATAAAAACTAGATTGTTAGAAGCACTAATAGTTATAAAGGTGCAATATTAAAAATATGCCTTTCATTTCTTTTTATGACATTTACATAATATGGAATAAAATTTCAGGTGGAATGTGGGGTTCAAATTATTTGCACAAGTTATCACAAAAAGTATGCAATAAATATTCTGTACTCAAATTCTTATCAATGAGTTTATTTTTCTATTTTGTGTATACAATTTAATCCTATTATTCTATGCAGTTGGTGTCAAAGGTTAGGAGTTATCCATGAATTAATGTATTTATTCATTCATTTATTCATCGTTTTAAAACATTTATTGAACAACTATCATAGGCCTGGCACTATGCTAAAACTGGATATACAAAGATGAATGAAACTCAAGCCTTGACCCTGAGCACTCATAATCTCTTAATAGAGAGATACAGACACACTGGACAGTATGGCATAATAATAAAGAGATGTACAAATTCTCAGGGAACAGAGAGAAGGGAGGTAGTAACTATACTCAGAGGAGAAGTAGAGTAATTGTTTCAACAAGAGGGCAGTATTTGTTCAGGAAGGTAGTTAAGAAGAAGCATGATATGGTTGACATAACTGGAACATGGAGTCAGAGAAAAATGACTGCAGAAGCGAGGAAAGAGCATAGGGGATGATCACAAAGAGCCTTACTCCTGTAGGCAGTGGGGATGTGGAGGAAATATTTAAACACAATCAATTTGTGTTTTGGATAAATCCCTCTGGCAGGGCAGTATTATGGAGAATAAATTGGAGGAATAGGACTAAAGGCAGAGAAAGATGTTAGGAGGCTGTTAGTTAGGTCCGGGAGGAAATAGCAGGAAACTAAAGGCTATTCGTTCATTCAACAAATATTTAACTTCCAACTACGTGTCATGCACTGTTTGAGATTCAGCATTGAAAAAACAGACAGAATCCCTGTGCTCATGGACTTTATATCCTAGACATAAAATGCTAAGAGCCTTTCCCCATCCCCATCCCAGAAGTTTTTCCAGGACAAAGGGGATTCCAATGTAAACCTTTGCTTCATGTTGAATTTTTAATAAATTAAGAAAATGTGTGTGTGTATATGTATGTATATATATATATATATATGTACATATTTTATTGTTGTTGTGTGCCATCGAGCCAGTTCCAATCCATAGCGACCTTATAGGACAGAGTAGAACTGCTCCATGGGGTTTCCTAGGCTCTAATCTTTACAGGAGCAGACTGCCATGTTTTTCTCCTGTGGAGGTGCTGGTGGTTTCGAACCACCTACCTTTTGGTTTGCAGCTAAGCACTTAACCATTGCTCCACCAGGGCTCCTTATGTACATATATACATATATGTGTATGTACATATGTATATGTATTTTTTTAAGCCTTCTGTAGCACGAAGATCCTTATGAGACTACCTTGTTTTTTAATGGCTGTATCATGTTCCATAATACTATAATTTATTTAACTGGTCCACTGCTGATGAATAATCACGACTCTTTCCAATCTTTAGCTATTACAAACAATGCTGCAGTTAATATTCTTGGTTCAACTCTCCCTATTAACCTTCCTTTTTGTGTGTGTCTGCTCTAAAGCTCTTATTACCATCTAATATACTAAGTATTTTCCCTTTTGTCTCATTGTCAGTCCCCACCACCACTCCACACTAGAGTATAAGCTCCAAAAGGCAGAGATTTGTCTTTGTTTAGTTCCCTGCTGTAAACCCAGCTTCCAGAACAAATGTTCAGTATATATTCGCTGAATGAATGAATTGTTCACATGTATAGTCATACATACTATACCTAGGAAAAAATCCTAGAAGTGGAATTGTTATTTGAAGAGATATATGTATTTGTAATTTGAACGTGTATCACCAAATTGATCTTTAGAGAGCAAGGTCTCTCACTTCAGCTAAGCACGATTTACATTTTGGCCCAGGTAATTCCTTGTGGTGGGGGCTGTCCTGTGCTTTGCAGACTATTATTTAGCAGCATCCCTGGCCTCTAGCAACTAGATGCTAGTAACATCCCCCAGTTGTGACAACTAAAACTATCGCCACACTTGCTGTCCGGTTGATTCCGACTCATAGCGACCCTATAGGACAGAGTAGAACTGCCCCATAGGGTTTCCAAGGAGCAGCTGGTAGATTTGAACTGCCAACCTTTTGGTTAGCAGCCTGAGCTCTTAACCACTACACTACCACGGCTCCTGACATCGCCAAATATCCTCGATGAAAAGCACTGCTATAGAGATTATCCTACCTTAGACTCCCACCAACCATTGTGACAATGACTGTTTTCCCACAGCCAACACTATGTTTTAGCGAACATTTTGCTGTCTGAAATCCGATGGTGAAAAGTAGTATCTCAGTTTTTATTTGCATTTGAAGTCACATTTTAATAGAACTATGCTATAGGGTTGCTGTGAGAGGGAATCAACTTGATGGCAATGGGTTTGGGTTGTTAATTTGTTTGTTTATGCTATAGTGAATCCCCAGCATTTTATGTTGTAGTAATAAAAACAAGTTTCATCTTCTGTTGTAGAGGGAAAGGAATAGAGTGAATATATGAAATAAAATCGTCTGGAAAAAAATGCTTTTTGCTCTTATTTTTCTTTGTTAATTTGTAAATACTTGTCTTCAGACTATTATGGCTTAATAGATTGAATCTTTTCTAAAGTTACATAAATTAGCTTTGAAAACTGAACAAATTTGGAGTCAAAAGACTTGGAATTGAGTGCAGGCTTTCCTAATTACTAGTTGTGTTACCTTGGGGAAGTCACATAAACTCTGAGCTGCAATTCACTCTTCCGAAAATTGTGATAATAACATTTGCTCTCTCTACATCACTGGGTTATTGTAAAAATTAATTTTTTAGGCCATGAAGCCTTTCACAATTTCAAGAGGTTATAATAATTATTATGAAGATTTTATGACACACTGCTGTTATCTTGGAGTCCCTGGGTGGTGCAAATAGTTATCATGCTCAGCTGCTAACCAAAAGGCTGGAGGTTCGAGTCCCCCTAGAGGTGCCTCAAAAGAAAGGCCCTGGGATCCACTTCCAAAAATTCAGCCATTGAGAACGCTATAGAGCACAGTTCTTCTCTGACACACATGGGGTCACCATGAGGTTGGAACTGACTTGATAGCAACTTTTTTTTTTTTTTTTTTGCTATTATCTCGTGACTGATAGTGTCCTGAGAGTTTGTCTCTTGCGCTTCAGCAATCACCTCCAACTGTTCTCACTGATTTATTTATTAAACATGGGCATTTTGTAACCTTACCATACTGTTGTTCCAACTCTATAGCCTTAAATCAGTACAGTACAATGGTCCTTACAACTGAGTAAGTTCCAGATTGACTTATCATTTTTTTATTCATTCATTTCATGCACATTAAATGAGCACCATTTTCTTTCCCCAAAATGGTTTTCCTTCCAGACAACCCCATTTTTGTCAATGCCATCAGTAATCTAGTCTCCAGGCTAGGAACACCGTAGCCACCTGCCTTGCTTGTGCTCCCTGTCCCGTGGATCCTGCATCCCAGAGCGAGACTTACTATGATAGAGTACTATTTTCTTCGGTTCCCCCCCTCTGATTATAAGCTTATGAGAGTCCCTGTTGGCTGCCACATCAAATCCAATCACCCTCACCAACTCATTTTCCTTACAACTTTTCTTTTCTTTGTATCAGGCTCATTCATGTACGGATGCTTTTGTTCATAACAGTCTCCTCCTTATAACTGTCTTGATCCATTCCGTCGCCTACTGACCAGTCCCATCTTTTAAAGCCTGTGTTTATCCTCCGTCTTCTCCATTTCTCACTATTTCAGCTTCACTCTGATCTCTTTATCACTTAACCCTTATTGTGCTTAACCAGTTTCACTTAATACATCACAATGGATCTCAATCTGGATGCTTATCAGAATTACCTGAGAAGGGTTTCATTTGTTTTCTTACTACGCAATCCCAGGACCACCCTTGGAGATTCGAATTATAGATGGAGCTTAGTCATTATATTTTTAAAGCTCACTGATTTGAATATTTCTGAAGATATGTTAAGTATTTAATTGTTGCCTTTCTAACCAAGAAATTATAAATCCCTTGATGGTGGTGGTTTTTGTTAGGTGCCGTTGAGTCGGTTCCGACTCCTAGCAACCCTACGTACAACAGAACGAAACACTGCCTGGTCCTGAACCATCATCACAATCTTTGCTATGTTTGAGCCCATTGTTGCAGCGCAGCCACTGTGTCAATCCATCTCGTTGAGGGTCTTCTTTTTCAATGACCCTCTACCAAGCATCATGTTTTTCTCCAGGGACTGGTCCTTACTGATAACATGTTCAAAGTATGTGAGATGAAGTCTTGCCATCCTTGCTTCTAAGGGGCACTCTGGCTGTACTTCCAAGACACATTTGTTCATTCTGGCAGTCCATGGTATATTCAATATCCTTCGCCAACACCATAACTCAAAAACATTGATTCTTCTTGGGTCTTCCTTATTCTTTGTCCAGCTTTCGCATGCATATGAGGCAAGTGAGAAAACCATGCTTGGGTCAGGTGCACTTGAGTCCTCAAAGTGACATCTTTGCTTTTGAACACTTTAAAGAGGTTTTTTTTGCAGCAGATTTGACCAATGCAATATGTTGTTTGATTTCTTGACTGCTGCTTCCGTGGGCATTGATTGTGAATCCAAGTAAAACGAAATCCTTGACAACGTCAATCTTTTCAGCATTTGTCATGATGTTGCTTATTGGTCCAGTTGTGAGGATTTTTATTTTATTTTTTTTATGTTGAGGGGTAATACATACTGAATGCTGTAGTCTTTGATCTTCATCAGTAAGTGTTTCCTGTCCTCTTCACTTTCAGGAAGCAAGGTTGTATCATTTGCATATTGCAGATTGTTAATGAGTCTTCTTCCAATCCTGATGCTGTGTTCTTCTTCATAGAATACTAATTATGCTCAATAGTTAATTTTTTGCCTGATAGTTTGGATATCAAAATGTTTCTTCTGGAAAGCCTATGATTTGTGTCCTACCTCTTCCATTTTCTGTCCTTTTGGATAAATTACCCAATTTTCTATGACTTTGGGTAAATTACCTAATTTCTTTTAGCCTCGTGTATTTCCATCTGTAAAATGGGGATAATAACATCTATATTGCTAAGTGTCGTGAGAAGTACAGCTAATATATCTAAACCACTTATCATGGTTAAATAGTTGATAAATGGTGGCCATTTTATTAGTATGAATATTATATATCCTCTGTGCTCTTTTGGAGATGTTGGGGACCCCTTTTTACTTTTCTGTTTTGAGATTGCTATTTTATGAGTTGCTAGATTTGCTTGTCTCCATTATTGGAATTAAGAAGGCAGGATATCAAGGCCGTATCAAATCACTGTAAATTTTTACATCTTTTAAATCTAATTATACTTTCTTATTTCAAGAAGCAACTGAGTGTCCCATTTTTTGGATGATCCATCTACTAAGTGTTCTCTTGATTGTAAAGAATATGCATCCTTATTGTTGTCTTGTCAGCAGTAACTCTAAACCACAGACGTTCCAAATTTATGCATCCTATCCACTTCACTTGTCAGTGTCAAGAGGCTGTTTCTTCATCTTAATTACACTTAGGGGAAGTTTTTAATTTTTTAATTTAGCTCGTTTTGATTTTACAGTTTATAGTGTTTCCATTTTATTTTAAAATTAAGAGAATTATAACATTCTATTAAATTTAAACTCATAGTATTTAGATACTCTTGTGAGAATTAACAAGAAAACAAAGTACTTTGTTTTTCACAGAAGAAAGGTGTTATGTAAAGGTGTTAGCTTTGTTGTATTAAGTTGTAATGTCTTTAAATGAGTTATTTTGCATCATTTCTTTTTTTACTAACAAAAAAGAGAACTGAAATTGTATTGTTTTTCTAATTAAAAATACAGACATATGAAAAACAATTATTAGCTAATGACGTGTCTCCATTAAATAGGATGAAAACAATAACAAAAGAATTAACCAAAGTGGCACATTGCCAACCATGAGATAGAAGAAACTTTCCAGAGCAATTAATCAAAATAATTTCTTCTACTATGGACATTTATACTGGTCTTTCAGATTTGAAGTTATAAAAGTAGTATATGGAAGCCATCCTCTCCTGCACTAAAATGAGAAACTCTACAGGTTTCTTTGGAATGCCTATTAATAATGTAAGTTATTCCCATAAAGAATTAGTCAAAGCTAAGAAAACAGCATTTCTAAATAGGCCACATTTTCAACTCCCAAAGTATTTGTACTTCAAATTTATGCAAATGTCAAGAATACTGAGGGCTCAGAGGTAAAATGAAAGTGCTCCAGATATCTTGGGATTACCCTTCTTACAGTAGATTTATGGGGTTAGACAGATGTATGTTTGATCCCCATTTCATCTGTAACATGAATATATTGATACTTACTTCACAGAATTGTTGAAAGGAATTAAATGCACTTAGCAGAAGGCCTGGTGCATAGTTAGTGCACAATACATTGAGCTGTTTCAAGAAGATGGTGTGGGGAGAGGAGAAACCCTAACTGCGGTCCTCTCAAGGGGCTCTGTGTTTTCACCTGTGTTTTATAGTGGCCTTCAGAGTAGGATTTCTAAGGTAGAACTAGCTCTTTGGATAAATTACTTGAATATCACCGATTTTGGAAACCTGGTTTCATATTTGGACCGATCACCTGATAGTGGCTGATTTGGGGCAACTTTTCTGAACTCAGTTTCCTCATCAATAAAATGAAAATAAATAGCAGCAGTCTCTTAGGATGATTCTGAAGATCTAATTAGATCGTACATACAAAGGGCTTTACAGTGCCTGGTCCATCATAGGCACTCAGTAAGTGGTAGCTGTTATTATTCTTATTCTTATTAGTAAATATAGTGTCTTAGGTTTTAGGTTTCTTTGTGTGTCTTTGAACAACGTGGATGAGTCAAACAACTACTGCTCCAGAAGTGGATTCACCTTGAAGCTAATGAACCTTAAGCTTCAAGGCTCCTCACTTGCACAGGCCCCTTCCGAGACATTGTACTTAAAGTCGGTTTTCTCTATTTTATAATCTTTTCCTGGAAAAGGGCTTCCAAAGTTGTGCATCAGACTCCACAAAACCTGGATCTGGGTTTCACTACCCTGAGGGTTTTTTTTTTTTTAACTAACAAATTCAAGAGAAAGTCTTTATAAGAAAGTACAAAAATTTCTCCTATCTGATAAGCCCGTTGGTAACAATATTTATATTAAATTTCTATTTTAAGCCCAAATTCCATATATTCTGTATTGTACATTCAACTTCAAAATGATACTTCAAATAAAATGGCGTATTAGACAATGAGAAATAGAGGTAACTGGCAGTAGAATTCAAAATAAATATGATCAATGATATAGAATAGAGTATGAAATTTATACTCAATATTGTTTAGATGTTTGTCAAATAAAGGAAAACAGTTTCAACAGATCAGTGAGAAAATTAACTGATTACACTCATTTCAAAATAAATATCAGTCCTCTTCAAGTCAGAGTGGTTTTAAAAGCATATTGAGGCATAGATCTTTCAGCAAGTTATAAATTAAGTATCTATTACTCACACGTGCAATAATTGAAGCTGAGAAAATTACATATTTGAAATCAATGAAACAAACTATGGTATTATAAAAGTAAGCCTGCAGTCCACAGAAAATATATTCATATTTAAACTTTGAGAAAAAATACCTTGATGCCTTTCGGGTGATAGCAAATGATGAGTTTAAATATAACCTTAAGAACCCAAAAGCCAAACCTACTGCCGTTGAGTCATTTCCAACTCACAGCGACCCTATGGGACAGAGTAGAACTGCCCCATAGGGTTTCCAAGGCTGTAATCTTCAGAGAAGCAAACTGCCACATCTTTCTCCCTCGAAGCAGCTCGTGGGTTCGAGCTACTGACCTTTTGGTTAGCAGGCAAGTGCTTAACCACCGCATCACTGCGGGTCCTCAATCTGAATAAAAGTACTGAAAATGCTTTGTCATTTATATTGCTCATCTTGATCTTTGAAAGAATTTATTGGTGGATTACCTCAATATACCTACATAGTCAGTAGGTTTAAAATATGAAAAATATGTAAAGTGTTCAGAAAAATATTGATTTGCAAGTCAGTTGCTTTAAAAATGTGTGCCCTATCCTTAAAAAGGTGCATATCTACTTAAAGATGCATAAGTGTATTAAAAATATTTCACTTAAAAATACAAAATTAAAATCTTATAAAACAGGATTATTTGTTAACTTTTTAGGAAGTCAGATCTTTTAGAAATTGAAGCACAGTAACAGATAAAATTTACTATTATTTATCAAATATATTATCCTAGCATTGTGATAAGAAACCTCATATTCATTTTACAGAAGAAGAAAATTAGAGAAACTGGGGTTAAGTAACTTTCCCAAGGTTATTGATACAACTAGGACTAACATTCCTCGATTTCTTGCTTCCGGTCTGGCTGGTAGTCTTGCTAGGTCACATCATGTCTCAGCATTTTTAGAAAATCACCTTACTGTGATGCTTTCAGCAGATTTGTGAATCTAATATACCAGCTTTACTCTGTTGAATGCTTTCTTTCCTTGAAAATACTTACAGGAGAGAAACCAGTACCAGTTCTCTGTCTCTTCCAAATAGTTACAAACATAAGAGATCACAGATGTAGTAAATCAGTTTAGATTAGAAGCTCGATGACTTGATTGGGATGTTCAATTTTACTATAAAAGCCTAATCTGAAGTGTTATCTGAAATGCTTATTCCTTCACAACTCTTTTCTACACTACAAAAATTGTTCATAACAAGAACAATCTTGGGAAAAAAAATAAGATGAGATGTTTCAGACAGCCTAATGGGACTGCCACTGTACTAGATAACCATTGTTTAGAAGGAGTCTTGGATTAGCTGAAGGCTGGTATAGACTGAACATGTTGAACAATGTCTTAAGATGCACTTTAGAAGTCAGGATAGACAGTACTCATAAGAAATGAAAGCTCCTTTGGCCATTATAGGTGTGCTGTGGCTAGAGATGAAGTGCCATACTAACAGTACAAAGCTTGCAGTTTGTGATATTGGATTCCAAGGTAAAGAAAAACAAGGTTAACATTTTTCTTTTTAAATCCTTGTTTCTTAATAACAGAAATTCCAAAATTATTTAATTCAATATTCATAATGTAATGTTTATGTTGTACCTGATGCTTATAAGTAGGAGTTGTTTCTTATTAAGCAGGAGAAAATTACCATATTGCTCAATATTTTGGCAGATAATTACAAATGTCTTCCTAACAAAATCTCAATGAATGGCTCCCTTACAAAAATGTGAACCTTATTAAGTAACTCAGTGACATGATCCATTTGAAGAGGCAATTTATTAGTCTAATGGTTAACACCTGTTAGATGAAACGGAGCCATGAAAAGATTTAAGTAAAAGCAAATGCAGTCAATGTAGGCTTTTTTTTCTGGTTTTATAAAATGATTGGGAAAAAAAAGTATATCCTTTTTCCTGGACAAGTTTAGTACATTTTGCCTATGAGCTAAAAGCCATAAGTATCCCCACAGATTTTTTTTGCAAGTGAAATTGCTTTTCATTTGGCAAAAACTAAACCTGTGATTCATAGCAGCTTACAGCACTAAAGGCCAAAGAGTGCATCTTGCTTGCTTTGACTGACATCTTGCAGGCTAAAGCAGACCTGCATGATTCAGCTGTAGTGAGATTTGTAATGCTGCAAGAGGAGAGACTTGGGGGTGGTGTAAAAAGCATAAAGAGAAGTTGTCCTGGAAATCGTGGCTAGTGACCAAGGTAAAAAGCAGTTCCAACCAATAGGCAACTGGTATTTGATTGGACAGACCATGTTTTCTTGCCATCCCCTTTGTAACAGAGAGCTTAGCAAAGAACCTTAGAAAAGATTCAGTAAAGAAAACTATTGAGGGGGAGCAGAAAAAGAGGGACTTGCCTTTGCTCTGAGAAGCAAAATCAAGGTAGGGAGCAGAGTGAATGACTTTTTTTAATAGTCCTCAGCTCAAGCACTAAAAATAAGTATGTATTGTGTGAAAAAGGAAGGGTGGAGAAAAATCCATCACCAAAAAAAAAAATTCCCGTAAAAGTCCACCATTATCAATCAATTTGTTCACTCATTCCCTTTAAAATTCATATGCCCAGGGGTTAAAATCTTAAGCTCTGGTCTTCCTACATCAGGTACTTTCCTGTCTGGGTCTAGTACAAAGAGAACATGAGAAAATTCTTTTGGGAGGATGATATCAGAAGAATGGGGTGTTTAAAAAAGATTACTACATGGCCTAACCTAGCTGACACCTCATTTTTGCTTAATAATTTATTCTTTCTCATTATTGATACATAGAATATAACCCACTCATAATGGATTTTATTCAGGACCTGCTACATAATTTGCTGGGCTCAGTGCAAAATGAAAATATGGGGCCTCTTGTTCAAAAATAGAGCTCTGGTGGGGCAGTGTTTAGCCGCTAACCAAAAGGTTGGCAGTTCAAATCCACCAGGTGCTCCTTGGAAACCCTGTGGAGCAGTTCTACTGTGTCCTATAGGGTCGTTATGAGCTGGAATTGACTCGATGGCAACAGGTAACGGGGTGTTCAAAAATTACTAAGAATTTCAAGACAGCAGCTGCAGAGCATTAAACACCGAGCATGAGGATGTGCTAAGCATGGCGCCCTATGCAACTGCATGGATAGCACGCTCATGAAGCCAGCCCTGATTTAATTTATTACAGTAGTTGAAATGGTGAACTCCAAGCTTGGTTAATGAAAGTGTTTCAATTAAAGATTACCTAAATATTGTGACTTGCAAATTCTCAACACTAATACCAAAAATTTGAACCCAAAGTCTTTTTACCTTATTTTGAGGATTTAAACCCAAATCCATTGCTGTCAAGTCAATTCTAACTCATAGCAACCCCATAGGACAGAGTAGAACTGCCCCATAGGGTTTCCAAGGAGAGGCTGGTGGATTTGAACCGCCAACCTTTTGCTTAGCAGCCGTAGCTCTTAACCACTGCACCACTAGGGCTCCATTTTGAGGATTTAGAAATCACTAAATTTAACTTTTTTCTGTCTGCTTCCCTATTTACCTAACCTTCTGTGGAAATGTATAAGATTCATGAGTTCCCACTTATCACCTCAGGTTTGAACCCCATGCCCTCACCCCTAGACCTTAGATTGAAAAGCCTAGCCCCCACTTACTATCCCTAACTCCTGAGCCGGCCAGATCAAAAAGCCAAGGACTGCTTGCTATAGCTTCTCCCAAACCAGCACTCATCCTACAACACCCAGCCATTTTCCCAGCCCCAGAATTTGTATTAGAATGGGTATGGGTGATTGGGGTATGGGTGATTGGGGGCTTGGGAGGAGTACTTAGCTATGCCAAATCCTAGAAGTAAACTAATGAAAGCTAGAGCTGGCTGAGGGTAGGGTGCTCTAAGGCCCTGGACGATAAGGAAATTAAGCCCAAGAATCTTGGTCACCTAAGCTATAAAAATTAACTCTGAGTAGAAGAAGTTTCATGTGCCTATTCAAATTGGAGTAAACTGCTATGCAAACCAGCTGCTATGCAAACGAATATTTAGTTCCTTTCCAGCGTGTTTTGACTTTAGTCCAGTCTAACCGTAGCATGCATTTTAATTCCTCTATTAAATTTTGTCCCTTCATCTTTGGTAACACATCACTATAATTAATATTACATTAAATCCTACCACTGACACAATGCCCTGGGATTTTTTTTTTCTTTCCTAGGGATCAGAGATCACTCTTCTTTCTAATATTTTACTCAACTGTGTATGGAGTAAATGAAGTCATTTTTTCTATGTTAGGCTGTCTTTTCTACCACCCCACCCCCCGCCACCATTCCACAGGCATCAGCAGGAGTTAAATGAAACAATGGCATTTTTATGTCAACTAATAGTCTTAAGACATTACTTGAGAAATGAATAGCGTTGAGATTTTGAATAATAAGCTGTTAATTTTTAATGCTATGCTTTTGAAAGTAATACTAAATCCTGTTGCTGATCAGTTGGTTATTAAAAATTCTCCTTTTTAAAGTAATAGTTATTGAGTAACTGCATTATATCCAGTGCAATTCTAAGTACATACTTACCTCCAGATTTTTCCTTCTAAAACATGCAACTTTAGCTTGTCAGCTTACTGGCATGAATTTGAATAGTTAAAAAACATTGACTCATCTTTGCAATACTCAGATGGATTTAAAAAAAAAAAATAGTATTCTTATCTTTTTTAAAAGAAAACACCTAAGTAAAATAGTGCTCATTTTTGTGATTCGGTTACTGTGTACAAAGTGTTTCGTTCTCAACGGATTGTTTTGACTTCAGGAAACGGTACTTTCTATTCACTCAGATGTTTATCTACTAAGCACCAATTTATGGAGTCGGATTATTCTTTTGAACTGGGAACCTTTTTAATGTTTTATAGCCTTCTAATTATGATGCAATATAACAAAATAAACATGAAAGCAAAGCCCTACAACAAAATATGAAAAGTTACAATGTTTGAACTGAAAAAGACAAGTATAGTATATGGACTTCAAAAATACAACACATCTGGAGGAGTCAGTACAATAATTTCCTTGTTGTTGTTAGGTGCCATCGAGTCAGTTCCGACTTACAGCAACCCTATGTATAACACAACAAAACATTGCCTGGTCCTGTGCCATCCTCACAATTGTTATTTTTGAGACCATTGTTTCAGCCACTGTGTCAATCCGTCTCCTTGAGAGTCTTCCTCTTTTTCGATGACGCTCTACTTTACCAAGCATCACGTCCTCCTCTAGGGTCTGGTCCTTCCTGATAACATGTCCAGAGTACGTGAGATGAAGTCTCACCATCCTTGCGTCCAAGGAGCATTCTGGCTGTACTTCTTCCAAGACAGAGTTGTTCATTCTTAAGGCAAAGCATTTAAGGAAGAGACATAAAGTAAATCTGCAGGAAGGCCAAGTACTCTTACTGAAGGAAATTTAATGCGCTAAAAGTAACATTTAAACAATATTAAAGGGTCACTATGAGTCGGAATCAACTCAACAGCAATGGGTTTGGCTTTTTGGTTTTATAGGCTGTCTGCCTTCTTGTATTCCGTTAGCAAGCTTAATCATGAATTCGAGATGACATATCTTTAAAATAAATGAAATAATAGAGTACATAGTATGTTATCGAGCATGTAAATTCAGTATCAAAATCAGTCCCTAAAATCTTACTCCAAAGTAGACTTTTATCTCCAATTATATAAGGCATATTATCCTGGCATGTTATCTAGGCAGTGTTTCATTCTGTTGTACATAGGGTCACTATGAGTTGGAACTGATTTGAAGGCACCTAACAATAGCAACAACATCCTGGCATGGAGCATCTGTAGCTAGATGTCTTATGTCACCCTGCAAGTGCCATTTGACCTCCATGAAAGAATGTGACCTTGGAAAAAATAAAAAACAAAAGCTTTCAAGATAATGTACAGTTGCTGAGTAAATTTGCAGGCTCTGTGGTAGTTTAAAGATGGCTGCAAATTCTTTGACACTCCTTCCATCAAGAGGTGAGGTTTAGATCCCCTCCCCCCTTGAATTTGGCTAGACTCTGTGACTGTTTGACCAACAGAATACAACAGAAGTGAAGCTTGCCTGTTTTGAGACCCAGGCTTTAAGAGACTTGGCAACTTCCACATCCTATCTCTTGGAATATTTGCTCTTGAAACCAAGCTGCCACTCTGTAAAGAAGCTTAGATATCTCTGTGTATGGAGATACCCATATGGAAAGGAACCAAGGCCCCTGCTGACAGTCCTGGTTGAGCTGACAGGGGATAACCAGCACCACTTTGCTAGGCATGTGACTCATTCATTTTGGAAGAGATCTTCAGAGATGAACCACCCCTGCTAAGCCCTGCCATCAATCTGCCCTAAAGTTACAGATTCGATTGCAGCAGGGAATTCAGGGGTTGGCCCTTGCCGTTTGCAGCAGTGGTTAGTATCACAAGAGTGTATGGGAGGTAAGGAGCTAAGATGTGAAAGAATAGAGAATTTGAGGATGAAGAGTGCATTTCTGGCCTTCATCTTTTGCTAAGACATTTCCCAATATCTCTTAGGACTGGGAAACAAGATAGTTTCCCTGTTTTCATAGCAGGATGAATGTGACATCCTTGGCCTTTAGAATGGTGATCGTAAGCTTACACCTGTGACCAAGTATTGAAAACTGGGCAAGGACAGAGTTGAACCCATAATTGTTAGATAATAAATACAGGCTAAAGTGACAAGAACGTACCAGTGCGTGGTTCACTAAGTTACTGTTGTGTTGATCTAGTTAGAGCAGCTTCTCTAAACAGAGATATCAGTTGTATCTCCCTAAAGATAGAAAGCACATTTTACCATGGCTTCAGTCATTCCCTTAATGCAAACCTCCCAAAGGGCTCACCAGAACTTACTAGTAAAGTTCAAACTTCTTAGCTTGCATTTAAATGCCTCTGAAACCAAGTGCTATTCATCCTTTCAGCCCCATCTTCCTCTGCAACTCTAGGCCAAACCTCTGTACTTAACCATGTTAAACCTGAATGTGCCTTTGTGCCAAGCTCTTGCTAAGCTCTCGGCCTTGATGTTTTTTTCTTATATTCCTAAAAATCCTATTTATCTGTAAAGACCAAGTTCAAATTTTTGCGGAACCAATCCTGATCACACAGCTGCTCCACCTCATATTTCTCTTACCGCTCACAGAACATGTAGGCTTCTTTATTTTATATTTCTTTCTGACCACATCCCACCTCTCTAAATGGAACACTATTTCTGAGAGGCTGGGAACAAGTCTTGCATTTCTCTGCGTTCCTCCATGGAGTCTACCAGTGTGCTGAACAGAGTTGATGCTTTCATTGACTGAATATTCATTCTCAGTGAAGGCACCAGAGGAGATGCTATTTATATTACAAGTGAGAAAGGATGGCATTTGTACTCTGTCTCCTGTAGTTCTTCCCAACTCATGATTACTTTTGCCAGAAAGGTTCAGTGAAACTTCTCAGTTACCTACCAAAAAAAAAAAAAAAAACACGAAAAACTATTCAAGAATTTTATAGGAATTAGGTAGGTATGAACGGAGCATGATGGTGTAGTGGTTAAGGCGCTCAGCTGCTATCCGAAAGGTTGGCGGTTCGAACCCACCAGCCACTCTGAGGGAGAAAGAAGTGGCAGTCTGCTTCCATAAAGATTTATAGCTGTGGAAACCCTACAGGGCAGTTCTACTTTGTCCTAGAGGGTTGCTATGAGTTGGTATCGAGTGCTTAGGAGATATGTAGATCACTTTTGTTATCTCAACACCATCACAAAACTCCAGTACAACTGTCTGGAGTCTTTCAGAGGTCAATAGCAGCTTAAGTATGACGTCACCGGCAAATATTACCAGACAAATAAGTTATCACACTGTGTGTATGTGTACAATCGTCAGGGAGATAGAAAAACTCAGAACACATGGATTGTGTTATTATTTGGGCTCTTTGCCCCGGTGGCACAGTGGTTAAGAGCTCGGCTGCTAACCAAAGGGTCAGCCATTTGAATCCACCAACTGTGCCTTGGAAACGCTGTGGGACAGTTCTATTCTGTCTTAATAGGGTTGCTATGAGTTGGAATCAACTTGATGGCAGTGGGTTTTTGGTTTGGTTTTGCTTATAACTGTCACAGGAGACATCATGACATCAGTGACCTTTTTTCTTTGTCTTTTGTGTCTGTATAAAATATCTATATATTTGTATAAAAGAAACTGGACAAAGACGACATAAGTGGGCAATCATTTTCAGACCTGGGCCTGCCGAGCTGAAGATCGACATAGGTAGCTGAAAGTTTGCCTCATTCAAAGAAGTATGAGAACTGGCACTTTTCACATCTAATTCCATGCCACGTGAATGTATATATTTTGAAAGACATTGAAGGAGTTTGAAGATATGTATTCCTACACCAGGAAAAGTGTTTCTTAAGAATTTTTGAAAGTCTATTTGCTCCAAAAAAACTGCCATGTTGTCAAATTAAAGTTCCCAGAACAAATAAGCTTGAGCGTTAATCAGTAACATATATTGAAGAGTTTAGGGGTGAAAATGCACTGATGTCTTCAGCTTACTTTGAAATGTCTCAAAAAAAAAATAAAAAGATGGCTTGATAGATGACAAATGGCTAGATCTGTGATAAAGCTGATAAAGGGAAGAGAGCAAAACAGTAAGAACTGTAGAATTTACTTGACTGGTATATGCTGGTTACTGTTCAATACTTTCAACTTTTCTGCACGCTTCAAAATTTTCATAATAAAATGTTGGGGGGAAATGTTTATGAGCAGAAAAGGAAAACTCCTTTTATTCTGGTTGGGAAGGCAGTCAACCTACAGATTTGAACACAGGCTTTGTAGTCAGGCAGACTGTGTGTTCTGTCACGTAAAGTCTGCGAGACTCTGGCCAAGTTATTCCAACTCACTAAACTCTCTTTTTTTCATCTGTAAAATGAGTGTAATAATATCTACCATATAGTGTAGGTTCAAGGATTCAATAAGATTTGTAGGGTATCTGGCACACAGTAAATATTCAAAAAGTGCAAGTTATTGTTGTTTTAAAATTTTTTACTAGTTTTTACGTCTAATAGTAGATGAATAAAATAAAATTATTTATACATTTTAATTTCCTTTTAAAAATTCCTTCTAAATTAAAAAAATAATAATTTCAGTATAGACCTTGTGACCTTCATTGTTATATCAAGAAATGCAAAGCTCTTGATAAGCACACAGTATGTTTTCAATAATGGATCTCCAACTTCAGTAACAATTCTACAGCACTAAGGAAAATTAATTATCAAGATTTCCATGGAATTTGATGTATTTTAAGATTAGTTTCACCAAAGTTAAATTTAGCTCTATTTTACTAACAAGAAAGAAGGGGGAAATTCAGTATAAAATTCTAGCTGAACATACAGTGTTTTCAACAAAACAATTCATTCAACAAAAAAACAGCACTGTGCTAGATGCTGTGAGAGAGAAACCCTCTGGGCAGAATGGAGCTTAACACAAGGCCCACCTTCACAAAAGACTTTCAGTGTGGTTAGGAAGAAATACCCAGCCTCTGGGAAAAGAGAACAATGTACGAGTTAAAAATATGAGGCATGTAACAAAGAAGTAGATGATTAAGAGCCAAATGAATAACATAGATAATATGTGTTGAAAGTTCAGAAGAGAGAAAAATATCTTTATGGCCTTCAAGTAAAAAGTTGTATTATATGCCTATTTGAGCCCTGTGGAACATGAAACAAACTTACTGGGAACATGTTTTGGTGGAAGGCAAAGACAGGTGTTCAGTGTTAGGCCTTTCCTTGGCGGATTATGGACGAGGGGGAGAAATGAGAGTGGATTATTTAGCAACAATCACAAAATGGAATTGGAGCTGATGATTATACCCTTCCTTCATTTCAGGTGGCATTTATTTAGTGTCTTAGTCATATAAGGCATTGGGATAGGTGCTGAAGGCTAGGATGAATGAAATTAGGCCCTAACTTCAAGGAGTTTACGACCAACAATAATAACAACAATTATCTATTAAATCCCAAGTGTGCCAGCTAGTTGTAGCTTACAGTCTATTAGAAGAGCTAAAAATTTTTAAAAAACCCAATAATTATTTATATCTACATAAATTCAAACATCAGAAAATAGTTTACCTTGACTATATTAGAACTTAATTTCCTAAAGAAATACCCTCAATGACTTACATGGTAACATCCTGCCTTGGCATACCTCCAGGATTGGTACAAAATCTATCAAAATTAGAATGGATAAATTGTAGTATATTCACATAATGGAATACTGTACATCATCAGAATGAACAAATCACAACTACATGCAACCATATGGCTGAATCTCACAAACATAATGTTAAGTCAAAGGAGCCAGACACAAAAAGGAGTATCCCACTCACATAAGGTTCAAACAGGCAGAAGGAACCTATGATACGAGAAGTCAGGATAATGGTCACCCTAATGGGGTGGGAGAACGTGACTGGAAGAGGAAATAAGGCAAGTTTCTGGGACAATAAAAAATGTTTTCCCTTAATATGGGTGAATTTTAAATGGGTCTGTTGACTTTATGAAATTCATCATGCTGTACATTTAAGATTTTTGTAGTTTTCTGTGACAATGTTAGATTTTAATACCTCCCCCTCCCATGTCCAAAAAAAGTAATAGTCTTTCTCCACTGTCTGAAATCTAGGTTGGGTAGTTATGTTTAGCTAGTATCAACTTTTTTTATCCTCAATGCTTTTCATTCTATTTTTGCCTTCCTGCCCTAAATGACAGTTCCTGTGGATTCATGGATATATTTAGATAATTTGGAATATTTGTGCCAAACAGTGATCCATGAAACCAAGAAAGGCTAAAGGAAAGAAATAATATCGCTTGTGCTTTTGAAAACGGAAGGCTTGCAAGTATCTGGTTTTAAGTACCTTCATACTAATTGAATACATACAGAGTGATATGGAACATGGCCATATGTGGCATGTAGTATGCCATAGAGCAGGGTGTTCTTGAACCAGTAAACATTCTTCAATGATATCTTTAGCAGATCTTAACTGCTTCAACTCTTAGCTACCTCAGCTTCATGGTTTATTTAACTAAGCTCCTTAGAGACTTACAGCAGGCTCACCAAAGGATGTTTTTAAAGGACCCATATTAATTTTTGGATCAAACAAATACACGGGGAAATGATCACTCATTGAGATTCAATTCACATAATTTACCCCCTAATGATGACTGTTACTCAGTTAATTATGGTGAAAAGGTATAGTCACAATTTGCCATTTTATTAATTATTGAAGTCACTTTGTCACAGTACCGAATTCCATTCACCTGAGTAGTGAGTAACCCATTTCATTTACCTGGTTCTTGTAGGCCAGCTGTGAAATGACTGTGCTTATCCCGTAGCAGGACTCCACTGCTTAGAAAAGAACAAAGGGCTGTGTGGTCCAAATTGGGAGTCTGTCATATTTCTGATTCCATTGCTCACCCCATTAGGCCTTTTAGGAAAAATCATTTTACCTTTCTGACCTTCCAGTTTTCAATCTGTAAGTTAATAATAAGCCTTGGCAGTGAAATGTCTTGAATGGTGACTTTTAACATAGCAGCAATCATAAAAATATAAGATTATAGCTATATAAAAGGATTTTTTAGGATCTTACCTTTGGGGCAAAATCTTTTTGCCAGGCAATATTTTTAAAATAGACAAGATGGCGATGAAAAATTCTGGAGAGTGTTGTCATGGTAATTGACCAAAGATATTTGTTGGAAGCATTTTTTTTTTTTTAAATCAGTGCTCATGACTTGTCCTTTTATGATCAGAGTCTTCAAATCTTAGATACTCCATTTAAGGATATGAAAAGTGCTTCATGATCTTGTTGGTATTGTTCAACGTGGATTCATATTTTTCCTCAAAGCAGACAACAAATATAATTAATTGTGCACACCTAAAGTCTAACGACTCGGTAGAAGAGAACTACCAGACATTGGTAATAGTTAAGGAACAAGATGAAGAATTAGAGACTCTTGGTTCCATTGCCTCTTTGATACGAAACACACACACACACATACACACATGCACACATGCAACACATCTTCAAGTTATGTGTGGAGGGCATGTGATAAAGAGAAAAGATCAGTGCTTTAAAGTTCAGGATATGGAGCACAGTTGTGACCTAATAGAAAGAAGACAGATTTGAAGACAGAAGGTATAGGTTCAAGTTCTTTAGACATTCTAGCTAAATAACCTTGACTATAACATTTTACTTCCATGAACCTCAGCAGATTCATTTTGAAAACAGGACAACAATTCATAAGAATTTGTTGTGACTATTAAATGTGATAATGTTAACACATGTATAAATTGCAAAGTATCTACAAATGTAAGATAGTATTAAAATAACCTTTGGTTTTTAACTTTCAAATACAATTTCATCTAGGCTCATAAAGCAGTTACTCTTTACCTGATTCTTGTAAGTGAATTACTTACAGGTAGTTAGCAGAAATTCTTCAGTTCAGGTAGTGGTGAGAGAGAGGTAGCAAGTGGTTTGGAGTCAGAACTATGTTGAAGACCTAGCTTTGCCACTTACTTGCCACTTATTATAGCTTATTTAGTAAGAGATTAACATCGCTGAACCTTAGCTTCTTATCTGTAAAATTGGAATCATATGCCTAATGCAGTGTTCTGAAACTTTAAGGACACTATGGAATCACTAGGCACTGGGCCTGTTAGCTATTAGGATTGTTAAGATTTGTATTTGTGCCATAGTCCTAGATTCTGGGGCTACAAATAGGAAAAGACCCCATCCATGCCTTGAAATACATAGACAACTAAGGGTGGGGGATAACATATAAAGAGATAATGTCAATGTTGTTGTTGTGTGGCATCGGGTCTTTTCTCCTGTGGAGTGGCTGGTAAGTTCAACCATTGACCTTTCGGTTAGCAGCCGAGTGCTTAAAGATTGCACCATCAGGGCTCCTGTAATGTCAGTAAACTCCAGAAAAACAAACCCATTGCTGTCAAGTTGATTCTACCTCATAGCAATCCTACAGGACAGAGTAGAACTTCACCGTAGGGTTTCCAAGGCTGTAATCTTTAAGGGAGCAGACTGCCACATCTTTCTTCCTTGGAGCAGATGGCCAGTTCAGACCACTGACCTTTCAGTTAGCAGCTGAGTGCTTAACCAGTGCACCAGCAGAGCTCTTCATAATGTCAACACAGAGTGATAGATCCCACGACAGAGGTATGCCCAAGGTGCAGGGAGCTGTGGGATCAAAGAAGACTTCTTAGAGGACATGATCCTAAGCTGAGAGTTGACAAATGAGTAAGATATATGTCAGTTACAAGATGAGTTCTAATAGACTCCTGATTCTCCCCCTTCTCTCTTTTGGTTGACAACACTAATATTAAGTTGCTATAATGACAGTATATTCATTTGACCTACTGTCTGCATTCTAATACCCTATTTCTTTTCAAACTGGACTTCCTAAATGTTAAACCTTTAAACTGACAGATAAACTGATGGCAGTATCTTGAGAGATCTGAACATTCTATTTACCTGGAAATGGGAATTTTGCCAAGGTGAGGTCAGAAACAATGAAACATTGTTTTTAGTTTATTGGATTAATATGTCTGTCTGCTACTGACTGATTAAATAATAATATTCGTTTTTGTTCATAGTTACTTGCTCAAGTTGAAAATATCAAGGATTCTTTCACTGGTTCTGTGAATTGATATTTAATACATGATCTGCCATGGTTTCCCCAGCCTGGGATTTGTTACTTTAACATATCAATCAATGGCAAAGTCAATGTGTAAGCTGCTAGTGATTTTGGAAATGTCTTTGTAGTCAAAAGTTTTGTACCTTGTTTGTAATTGAAGGTCATTCTTGACGAAAAGAATGATATCTAAGACTGTAAATTCATTGTATTTTCTAAGCTCCTGAGGGGGGAGATTTGCAACATCAATATATAACTGAGCTTTACCTATTCAGGCTGTTAAGACTGATGCTCATAGCTTTAATTATTTGACTTGACACAGCTAATTCCAGGAATATTATTCTTCACTGCTTGACTCTTATCATTTGAAACCTATGAAAAAAATAACTTTTTTTAGTGAAGCCCCTCCCCCACTTGTTTGATTTTTACTTCTTATCTTCATAGCCATCCATGTGCTAAACCAAAAAAAAAAAAAAAAAACCAAACCCATTGCTGTCGAGTTGATTCCGACTCATAATGACCTATGGGACAGGGTAGAACTGCCCCGTAGGGTTTCTAAGGAGCAGCTGGTAGATTCGAACTGCCGACCTTTTGGTTAGCAGCTGAGCTCTTAACCACTGTGCCACCAGGGCTTTAATCCATGTGCTAGGGATATTTAGAAATTCCGTCTTATACTACTAATAAGCTATGTTGGAGTTTGTTTCTTGAGGTTCTTGATGAAGACAACATAAGCTCCAAACTCTTATTTCATTTGGGTATTGCTACAGGCTGAAAATGGCACTCCAAAGGATAGCCACATCCTAATCCCTGGAACCTATGACTGTTACCTTATTTAGAAAAAGAGTCTTTGCAGATGTGATTACGTTACAGATCTTGAGACGTGACATTATCCTAGATTATCTTGGTGGGCCCTAAGTGAAATCACAAGTGTCCTTATAAGAGAGGCAGAGGGAGATTTGACAATAGACAAAAGAGAAGGCAATGTGACCACAGAGGCAAAGATTGGAGTGATATGATCACAAGCTAAGGAATGCTGTTGGACACCAGAAGTTGGAAGAAGCAAGGAATAGATTCTCCCCTAGAGCCTCCAGAGGGACCGTGGTTGGCCCTGCCATCCCCTTGATTTTGGCCTCCAGAACTGTGAGAGAATAAATTTCTGTTGTTACAGCAGCTAGGAAACTAATAGAGGTATATCACATTTTCTCTTGGGAGATATGAGGTACACCATGATCCTAACAAAAATCTAGTAATCTACTGGATTTACATATAATATTGTTAGGTGCCATCGACTCGGTTTGGACTCCTAGTGACCCTATGTACAACAGAATGAAACACTTCCTGGTCCTGTGCCATCTCACAATCGTTGTTATGCTTGAGCCCATTGTTGCAGCCATTGTGTCAATCCATCTCATTGAAGGTCTTCCTTTCTTTCGCTGACCCTCTACTTTACCAAGCATGATGTCCTTCTGCAGGGACTGGTCCCTCCTCATAACATGTCCAAAGTATGTGAGATGTAGTCTCGCCATCCTTGCTTCTAAGGAGCACTCTAGCTGTACTTCTTCCAAGACAGATTTGTTAGTTCTTTTGGCAGTCTGTCTTAGTTTTATCTAGTGCTGCTATAACAGAAATACCGTAAGTGGATGGTTTTAACAAAGAGAAGTTTATTTCCTTATAGTAAAGTAGGCTAAAAGTCCAAATTCAGGGTGTCAGCTCCAGGGGAAGGCTTTCTCTCTCTCTGCCTTCTCATCAGTGTTTCCCCAGACTAGGAGCTTCACTGTGCACTGAGCTTTGCCCCCGGCACTGCATTCTTGATGGTGTGAGGTCCCCCTGTCTCAGTGCTCACTTCTGTCTTTTATATCTCAAGAGATTGCCTCAGGATACACTCTAATCTTGTAGATCCAGTCCTGCCTTACTAACACAACTGCCATTCATCCTCCTTCATTAACATCATAGAGGCAGGATTTACAACATATAGGAAAATCACACAGTACCAGGAATCATGGCCCTGCCAAACTGATACACACATTTTTTTCCGGGGACATAATTCAATCCATGACACAGTCCATGGTATATTCAATATTCTTTGCCAACACCATAATTCAAAGGCGTCAATTCTTCTTTGGTCTTCTTTATTCATTGTCCAGCTTTTGCATGCATATGAGGTGATTGAAAACACCATGGCTTGGGTCAGGCACCATCTTTGCTTTTCAACACTTTGAAGTGGTCTTTTGCAGCAGATTTGCCCAGTGCAATACGTCGTTTGATTTCTTGACTGCTGCTTCCATGGATGTTGATTGTGGATCCAAGTAAAATGAAATCCTTGACAACTTCAGTCTTACATATCATAGTTCTGTGAGTAAGCACATCTTCTGAGTTGATACCGAGTTTGAGTAACGTACTTCCCCTTTGATCTAAGCATAACACCTAACCTGGCTATCAAAATTAACTTTGAACTTCCTTACAGGATTGTTTCCTAAATTGGCAGGCTGTTTCAATGATGTCTTTTAAAAAGAGGCACATTTGTCCCCGTCTGAATACCATTTCAGATTCCCTCCTTCTGTAAACACTCATATTTCTTTATAAAGAGTCAAGTTCTGTTCAACTTTCGTTTCACATTATAAATTACAAATTCACCCAAAGCTTCTTTTACGGGTGCAAAATTGGTGGTACAACTAATTGTTCTTTCAAATGGTTAATTATATTTCTAGTTGCCTACTTGAAGGCCTAATTAGCCAATTGCAAATGCTTTTGTAGGGGCAAGGAGATAATTGGCATTCTCAAGCAGGTAATTAGAAAAGCAATTAGTAGTGCCCACAACTAATTACAAGAATGAACATTGTACCCACCAAAATGATACCAGTGTCTTCTGGGCAGTAAACCAGTCTTTGGAAAGTGTCGGGAGACTTACTGCATCTGGCAACATTAGAATGACCGGCAGTAAAACAAATCACATACTAGACCTACCTGGGTGTATAAGTAACTTTCTATGACGGGGCTGTCCAAAGCCTATCTAGCTCCAGCAAAGGGTTGCACTTGGGGAAGTCTCCCCATTGCTGATAATAACCTGCCAAAAACACGCACATGCATTTACATCCAAATCAGCAACACTTCGGTCTTCTAAGTCCTTTCATCCCTGGAACTAACATGTTGTGAAATCCATTCTAGAGCATGATATTTAGTGATGCTGTGTTGTGAGCATCCATTTTGTGGGTGCTTTAATAAAGGACCCTAGCAGGAACATTGCTTTGTTACTGGTTGCTTTTCAACTATACCTGACCAACTCTTCAGTAACAGAACTTCAGACCAATGTTTAAGCGAGTTCACCGTTAGCAAAAAGCTTCCTGTGGCTAGCAGGGTGTTGACATCCCTGCAGCTTTTGTGACTGATTAAGCTTCTGATTGTGCTCTTTGTTCTTTGTTACCCAGTTGTAAGCCAGTTGTTCATGTAAATGAGAAGGGCTAGAAACAGGAAATTTTGTTTTGACTGATAGCAAGTCAGACAACTTGGCTCTCGTGTAACAAGAAAATAAAACTTGTTGAGAAAGTCGTTACTCTAAATACCTGAAAATATTAAATCTGCTGTCAAGAAAAAATGAAAAAGCCTGAATCACCACATCTCCTGACACATTTCAGAATGGGTGTACACAGTACAAATTATAGTGTGCTTGATGGCGCTAGTGATAATAGCCCCAGAGAGCTCCTCCATAGCACCAAATATTGTTGTTAAAAGGGTTCAATTGTGTGGGTTGCACATAGATAGTTGTCCAGAAGAGCTAAGAAGTACAAGGTCAAAGTTTCCAAAAATAGAGCAAGTGTGCCAGGGGAATTAATGATTTAACTGGGAAAAATACCTCTGTCATTTTTTCCTGTTTTTATATTTCTTTGCCCTGCCCTGTATTTTCCCATCATTCCTCTTGCCTAGTCTTAGTCATTTAGTTTAATCAGGACCTCCTGCCTCGTAAACCAGGGCAAAATGTCTAAGACTATGGAAAAAAACTTACCTTGAATAAAAGTCAGAACAAATGCAAATCTGTAATTATGGTTGAGCAGTTTAAACATTGCAGCCCAATTGAGGATTAAAACCTGGAAAAGCGTATCCAAAATGAATATACAACCAAGAGGTTATTTTTTAAACTGGCAATGATTGAAGGAAAGTACAGAAGGATTAAAGGCATTAATTACACAACAGATAAAAAATAAGCAGAACTTGCTTAAAATGTAGTATAAAACAGTTTTGTTAGCCAGGGAATAAAGATATTTTTATTCCATTAAGCGTATTCTCTTTGCTTTCATTTTCCAAAGACTTTTCATGTGTGCCTGCATTTATGTGTTTTCCAAGTCAATTTTGGAGCCATAGAATTTTTCTGTGATCTGAGATGTCATCTATCTTATCTGTCTTACCAGAGCAGGACAGTCCCTAACAAGTGATCACCCAGCCTCTACATCATAATGAATCCGGTGACCTCCCAAAGCAGACTTGTCAGTTTCCCAAAAAATACTCTTATTGTTTGAAAGAGCTTGCTTACTTTGAATTGAAGTCTCCCTCACTGTAACTTCTACCCGATAGTCCTATTTCTGTTTCCCAAATCTGCAACAGGAAAGGTCTGATCCTTTAAGATATCAGAAAACCCACATGCTAAATCTTTCCTCCCGATCCCCAAGGCCTTCCTTTTACCATTGCATTTTAACCTTTTCTTAAGCAGTAGCAAACCAATAGCTCAATTAAGCGTATAGTCAACCAGAGATGGCGTTACTCAAGTAGGGAGGGGAGAGAGAGAGAAAATGAAATTCTCTGCCTATTTAAGCTGTAAAAACTTGTAACTTGACTTTTTTTTTTTTTTAACTTTGAAACTGAATGTATTTGTGTCAGAGAGAATTTGCATGAATGTATTTTTAGAAATGCCATGTTTAAGGTAGGACTTCATTTGTTTTTCTAGTTTCATTCTCTTCTATCTACTACTTTATTTTAGTAAGCTTAAAGTAGAAAAAAAATTAAAAATTACTCGCAGTTTCTCACTCCACACATACATCATACTTCCTGTAGTACTTTCGTTAGTCCTAAAGAAAGGAATGTTGGGGATTTTGAACTGGACACATTTTCTCTTACTCTGCCATCTCCCAACTGAGTACATTTTATGTATGATTTACATTGAACAACCCAGAGGAGTCCAAAAACATCAGTGAATCCTGAGAATCTGTCAGGCAACTAGTGGCCATGGTAATTTTAAGAAAAGCCTCAGAACCTTTGAACTTCCTCCTTCCTCTACCTGGAAATCTTTCTCCCCCAGATATTCACATAGCTTAGTCCTTCACCTCCTTTAAGTCTTTGCTCAAGTGTCGCTTTCCCAGTGGGGCTTTGCCTACTAGGCCTATTTAAAATTGTATTTCCCCGTCCCCACACCCACACATCCCTGTCCACCTCCCTTCCCTGCTTTATTTTATCCGTAACAGCCATCGTCATGTTACACAGGCTTTCTCATTTTTATTTGTGAAATATATCATTCATACAGGAGAGTGTACAAAATATGTATGTAAGTTTAGAACCAGCACCTGGGTAAAGCAAATACTTGTGTAACTACCAGCTGACTTAAGAAATGAGAAGCTTCACCACAAGTATTCCATGAGGTCATCTTTTACTTAAATAATAGATTGGCTCATAAAATAAATAGTATCACCTGTGAGTACTGTGCTCCTTTAAAAAAATCACCTATATGAGACCAAATGGTCAACACTTACTCTAAAGCAAAGATGGGAAGGCAAGGAGGCAGGGAAACTAGATTACTGGAAACAGAACAGCCACCACAGAAATATTGGGAAAGTTGACACACTGTATGTGTAAAATGTCACCAATGTCACTGAACAAATTGTGTAGAAATTGTTAAATGGGAACCTAATTTTCTGTTTAAACTTTTCACTGAAAACACAATAAAATATTTTTTTTTAAAAAAAGAAAGAAGCAGCCTCCACGTGTTCTTCCCAGGGATAACCACTATTCTGACTCTTTTGATCATCCTTACCTTACATTTCTTTATTGTTTTAGCATTTATTTATGCATATACTAACAATAACATAATTTACTTATTTACTATAGTTAAAAGACCAAGGTACTTGGAATTCTTTGTACAAATCAATTTCTAGAACTACTCCAAAGTAGCCCCAAACCCATCCTTAACCCAGCCAACTTGCTTTTTCCTATATATTTCACCCCCTCTAACTTTTCTTCCTCAGCTTGGCATTGATCTCAAACTCTGGTATTTAATTTACCCTTGCTAGATTTTCGAATTCTTCCTCAATTCCCTTTTCAGTACAATCCCCACTTTAGGCTTAGGTCAGAATCAACTGGCCAAGGTAATATAATTTTACTGAAAATAACTCACCCCTCAGAATCCAAACTAACTATTGAGCAAGATGGCAGGTAACTTCTTTCATTCCTGAAGCAAACAGAAGTGGTTATAGAGTTTCTAATATGTGGTAGCCATTATAGTACCAGGTACACTAAAGCTGGCTAATAGCTTATGCCTCATTGTCCCAACAGTCAAACTCTGTTCTTTGGTCCAATACTTAGAGTGATTTTGCTTTGCTTAGGGTTATCACATGAACAAGCTACAATTTCCATTTGGATTTATTCCAAAGATTCCAGCAAGCATACTGCTTCACAGATGATCTCATTTTGTTTTGATAATGTTCGCAATCATTTCATACACAATCAAAACTCGTAATCGGAGGTTATGCAAATGAAACTTGATCATCATTGGGACCTCAGCCTATTTGCTAGCGTCCTTCATCCTCATCTCGTTGAAGTTAGCTGTAATTTTCTTCTACAGAGTTTTCGGTGGAACAGTGTCCACCTTTCTTTTGTACACTATAGAGAGCAGAGAACGGTGCTCATTTTCTTTTTATGTTGTTGGAATTAGATGTGTCATTCAGCTATAATCTAACTTCTACAATAGCTGCAATCACTGTGTCACTGGCTCCTGAAATGAATTCTTAGATTCAGCAATCACTACACTATCAACATATATTAGGTGTAGCATCTAAATCTTCTATTGAGAATATTGCCATTTTACATATCCAAAGCAATGTGCAGTCAGTATAACAGTAGCTATCTAAATTAACTTCCCTTGTAGCATTTTATCAGTGTTCTGCTTTCTCTCTACACTGGTGCCACTTCACTAGAAATAAAAGTTGTGGAGCAACAGAATTGCTATATGTAGCCTAGGAGTTCTTCTTATAAAGAAGAAATATTGAAAGTTTTCTGAGAAAATATATAACTTTGGCTTATGTTTCTCGTTTTTTAGCTTCAGGTTTTTGCATTTCTTTGTTGAAAAAACAAAATTTTAAGTGATACCTGAGATCACTATACGCTCTGCTTAATAAATTGAAACTTAAATAGGCTCAAACACACACAAACACACACACACATAAACTCTACTCCAAAAAAATATGACTGAAGTATCTGTTTTTAGTTTGAGAAATTTACTTTACACCCAAATCATTCTTTCTAGAGATAATACCTATTTTCTGTGGCAAATTAATTCAGTTCTTTGACAGACTTGTTACAGCCAGACATTTAAAAGAAATGCAATGGTATAAAAGAATGTGTCCATATAAGTAGTAAAATTCTAAGGAGATACTTTGGAGAGGAGGCTTAAACATCTTTTCATCATTACCACAGAATAATAACTTGGCCATTTTTGAGAGCTTTGCCATCATTTGGTCATGAAAAGAAGCTCTTGGTGTTCAGTCTTCAATGAAAATAAAATATAGTTTATATAAAAAAGTAGTAGCATGGGTATGCATTTTCTTTGCTCCGATTCCTTTTCTCACAAGTTTATATATGAAGAAATATGCTCTTTTGTAAATTTGTCTTTAGCTCAGTCTTGTAGTAAAATTATCCTACATTTGAGAACTGTATTTAAACTATCATCATAGAAATAGATGGTGGGTTGCCAGTCTGGCAAAGGTTTTACGTTCAAGCATGATGATGATTATATTCTGTGTTAGAGTGACCTCAACATTTTCCAAAACATATTGATGTAATAGTAGCTCATCATCCATATTCTGTTAAACCATGATAAAGATACTACTACTACCATGGATTTTATAAAATAACTTTTAAGAAGCTGAAAGCTTCATTTAGTTTAGTAACAGGATGCTTGAGGACCACTTTGTTTTTTCATGAAACTCTAAAAATCTAGCAAATGGGAAACAACCATAAAGATGCAGTCATACAAAGCTGTAGTATCAATCAGTTGGTAATTCATTCGTTCATCAAATATTTATTGACTACCCACCATGTGCCACTACATTCTGTACCAGTAATAAGTTAAACAAATTTTAAAAATAAAATTATTCAGGGTGGGATTGAGGAGTGATTGCTAATGGATATGGGGTTTCTTTTGGGGGTCCTGAAAACATTCTAAAATTAGATTGCCGTAATGGTTGCACAACTCTGTGAATATACCAAAAATCTCTGACCTACGCACATGCACTTTAAATGGCTGGATTTTATGGTATGTGAATTATATCTTAATAAAGTTGTTTAGGAAAAAAAATCTTTATTGACAGAATACAAAAAATATAATGATATTGATTGTAATAGTATTGACTTTCAGCCAGTGTTGACCAAATAGAGAAGTGTGCATCAAACAGTTTATGAGGCAGTCCCGAAGAAGATGGACCACTTGCATTTGGGATTAGCATTCACTCCTCTCTGGATAAACAAGAAAGCTCAGGCCTTGTGACACATTTTGCTTTTTAAAAAAAACAAATTTACAAATATGTAAAAAACTTTTTTTTCTCATACCATTTGAGAGTAAACTACCGCCTGAGAACACCCTACTTTCTAATATTTTAGTATTTATTTCCTAAAAAGAAGGACATTCTCCTGCATAACACTGATATGTTACTTCATTGCATCCTCAGACTCCTTTTGAGTTTCACCAATCCTCCAGGTAATTTGTAGCAAAACTATAGTGCAAGATTCCATTTTAGAACCATACATTGCATTTAGTTTTCTTCAGTCTGGAACAGTTTCTGTTTTTCCTTGACTTTCATGAGCTTGACGCTTTTGAAGAAATATTTTATAATGGATTTTAGAATGTTGTTCAGCTGGGGTTTGTCTGATGTTTCCTTTGATTATATTCAGATAATGGATCTTTAGAAGGAATATTATAGAAGTGACACTAGGGTCTTCTCATTGCATTTTATCAGGTGGCACACAATTTCCGTTTGTCCCCTCACTGATGATGTTCATTTTAATCATTTTACTAAGGTGATGATTGCCAGGCTTCTTCAATGTAGAATTACTCTTTTTTTCCTTTTATAACTATTAAGTATTTTATGGCAGGTACTTTAAAACTATTGCCATCAAACTTGCAATTTATTATTTACTTATTTATATGACATGGTTTCCTGTTTTATTCAGTGTGTAAAAACTCCTTACTATTATTACTTTGATATGCAAATTGTCCCAGATCTGTACATTGGGAGCTCCTTTAAGATGACTTATGTGTTCTTTTAACAAGTCCCCATATTATTTGAGTATTTCATTGTTTTTTGGCAAAACAAGATATTTTAATCTCAGCTTGTACTTTTACCAAGAAGCCTTCGTTTCTTTTAGTGGAGAATGGTATTTAGAAGCCAATATCTGGCATCAAGTGTGCTCACTGCTGTTTTGTGTTGTTGTTCCCTGGCCTCTTAGTGGACAGTGCTAGAAAATAATGTATGTGTATGTACATCTACATGTATGTTTATTTTTCTCTCTATATATTGAAAACCAGAAATTTACACTAGTAGATACAATTCCAATTCAGTATCATAGGGTTTATTTCTCCCTTTCCATTTTTATAACTCCCTTCACTAGCCGGGTGATAAACCCAGCTCCCATTATCCTTAATATATTTACTTTAAAAAAAGGAATTCCCCTTTATGTAACAACCTCCCATCTTAGCTGTCATCCCCTCCCTAGTATAGATTCCCTTATCTCCCAACTCAATCTCCAATATCCCATGCTGGACTGCTCACTGCCCGCACAGATGCCCTCCTCCCCTTTCTAAGGCTCTGACACTATATGCCAGACCACTCCTGCACAGGGACTCCCTCCTCCCTCTATCTAGGCACCTGGGCTCCTGGGCCCCAAATCTCTATGTAAGGTTGCCCCCTTCATGGACATACTTCTTACCCCACTCAGGCTCTGAATCCCCACTGGAATACACCCTCCCCCATTCTGCTCAGGCTCTGGCACCCCATGCTAGGTTGCCACTCCACAGAGATGCCTGTATCACCCTGTTTGGGACATCTCTACACCAGGCCACTCCTGCATGTGGATACCCTCATCTTCTTACTCAGGTTCTCGGGTTCATATGCCAGCTCCCCTCCTTCACGGATGCCTCTTCACTCCTCTTAGGTACAGATGCCTTCCTTACCCTGCTTGGACCTGACACCCTGTTCTGGGACACTATGGCTCTCCTTTTTTCCCCTCATATGGACACCATCTTTTACCTTTGCTCTGCCCCACCTAATGGCTTTAGGCCTGAATTATTCAGAAAGGAAGCAAAAGGAAAGGGGAAAAGCTCACCTACTAGACTGAGGTCCTTGGGAGAGGACATTTTTATATCTTTTTATCTTTAGTGCTTAACAAAGTATCTGACTCATAGAGGTAGGTACTCAGTAAATGCTTGTTGAATTAAACTTATCCAAGTTGAAAGCTGAGAATTTAAGTAATTCCAGCCTTTAGCTATTATCAGGTATCTCAGTAAAGTCTTGTGAGCATTATTATAGAGAGGAAAGTGAATCCTAAGCAGTTTTGCCAGTTGTTCTCCAAAGAGGATACTTCTGGAAGAGTGCAACAAAGGCAACTTGTTTTTTCACAGGGACTGAAACCTCCATATAAAATTTGCTGATAATGTGAATCAAATCTATAGATTTATTTTGAAATCATAAATTCTTCTATTATAAGAACAACAATGTTATTTAGATGCCCAGCTTTTATTCTTACTTAGTTTCAAAAATTGTGATTCAAATTATGCCATATTTCCTCCATTTTCACAATATAGATAAATGGATTAGCTTCTATATATGCTCAGTCTTAAAGCTAATCCAAGAAACATGATAAATCGACAGAGAATTCAAATAAATGAAGTTTGTAATGAAGCATTACATAGAAAGTACAAAAACTGAGAGTTCATTTTGAAATATACAGCCTTCAGTTTTAGTTCCTGGTATTGGCAGGAACAAGTTTTATTTTTTGTATCAATTCCTGGGGAATTTATTTCATCCATTTTTGTGGGGTCAGTGCTAAATGAAAATGCAGGGCCCCTCCTTGTTCAAAAAGTAGGGAAAAGATACTCGTAAAAATTGCCTTGGAGTTCATTATAACTCATGGCAACCCCTTAAAAGTACTGAAATGTAAAATTTTTTTCCCTTTCTTCTGTGGTCTCTTCTTCACCTGAGATAGTGGTTTTTAAATGCCATTTAACTTTATGCTTCCTCAGACACAAGGATACTCACCAGGCAAGCTCACGGTCAGGCCCACAAAGCTACCAGCTACAAAGATTCTCCTCTGGCCAGTCACTGGACCATCTCTGGGAATCTGAGTGTGAATAAAAAAGTCAAAAAGTCCCTGCTTCATGGAACTTGTATTGCAATGGAAGACACTGATAATAAAAAGTGTGTGTGTGTGTGTGTGTGTGTGTGTGTGTGTGTGTGTGTGTGCACAGTACTATTAGATAGTGATGTGTCCTGTGACTCTAAACAAACACACGCACACAAAGCAGTAAAGCAAAGTTGGAGGGTATCCTCAGTGTAGGGGTTAGAGATGTAGGGGCTAGACCGTGTTAAATAGGGAGGTTAAGAGAGGTTTCACTAAGAAGGTGACATTCAAAGGCCTGAGAGAAGTGAAGGAGCCAGCCATGTGTATATCTGGGGAAGAATATTGCAGGCAGAGGAACGGCAAAAGCAAACTCTCCCAAGTCAATGCTACAAATATTTCATTTGATAAAGTTCAGTCTTTTTGGAGTCACATTTGACTTTTCCCCTTCACTTCTACCTTTCCTCATGTTACTAATCTTGTTTCTGGAATCTGTTCCATCTTCTCCTTTCCCAATTTAACTATCCCAGGTGAGATTCCTGCCATCTATCAACTATTACCAGGGGCTTCTAATCCAGCCTCAAATCTCTCTGCTCACTATATTGCCGCTCATCTTCCTTACTGATACTGGAGCTAAAAAGTCTCAAACACAACTGATTGTGTCATCTCACTCAGAAAAGCAGCCCTGTTGCTTTCAGATATCTTTGATTACAGTTTGAGTCTCTCTCTCTCTCTTTTTTTTAAATCCATCTTAAACCATATATATATTTAATGTAGTGGTCCCCTTTTTCATCACCAATGCCTGAAGTGCTGTTTTAAAGTCAGTTGTGCATCTTAAAGTTAATGGCATCTTAGATGGAAAGAGATATGATAATAAAAACGGACTTTGAAGTAAAGTCGATTGTGAATCTATTCTTACTGTATTTCCATGATTGGAGATGGAGAGGTAGAGGTTGAGAGATTGAGAAAGAGCATACTGTTTTTCTCTTTGAGCAGGAGAAATGATTTAGTAACGCTTGAAGTTTTTGGAAGGGAATGAGGAGCAAGTTTTTTCCTTGGTGACAGGAGTGAGATTCCCAAAGAATATAGACTTCCATAGATGCCCAACGAGCTATGTATTTGCACCAGTGCCACTTCTGTTTACTGGGTAACCAGTCTTCCTATTCTATCCTCCTTTGATTCAGCCTTGAAAGAGTGATCAAGTCATCACCCCTAAAGAATAGGAAAAGCCATCCTCCTGCCTGGACAGAATTTGAAAGATAAATAAGAGTTCTCTGGTCAGACAAGGCAGGAAATTACATTCTAAGCAAAAGGAAACACATCACACCAAAATAGGAAAGTGTAGGACAGCATGTTGTCTCCAGAGTACCATAGATCTGCCTACATGCCAAGCAAAATGTTTACTCCTTGTTATGCAGCATCGCCTGTATATTTACACCTTCATGCCTTTACTCATCCTGGAATACGTTCATTCAGTCTCACAACTATTGAAACTTACTCATGATTCAGCCCTCAGCTCTACTGCCATCTTTTCCCTGAAATGTGTCCTGATCTCTCCAGAAGTATTGACTCCTTATGGGTATTCCCAACGCATGTAATTTTTGCTATGCTTTTAGGATATTTTTAAAACCTGAGTTTTGTTTTATTTAAATATCTTTCTGCCCGCTGGATAATAAGCTTTCTTTAAATCAGAGATTCTGTCTTATTCATGCTTACATCATAATAACTACCTGTTTCCTTTGCACATAATATGTATTTAATATATATTTGTTGACTTTAACATTATTAACGTAATTAATATTAATTATAATAGTAGTAATACTCGGCAATAAAGCACCTGGAAATAATGAAAATTAGAGTAACTTGAATTCCAACAGCATAATCGGCAAGTGGCCCCTGTCTTCCACCTGATCCCTTTTCTCAAAGTTCCTCAGGTAGGAGAGGGAACATGAATGCTAGGGTGATACTGGACAGAGTGAAAACAGGCAATTCCATCTCACGAAGTTAGGAGGTGGAGGATAGGTCCCTAGTGTTCTCGCAGGCCATTCTCTCTGGGTCAGGCTAACAAAATGTGCATCAGCTATCCAAGAGACTTTTGGAATCGCTGCTGCTGTCCCAGAAGTCCCAGCCAGCTACAGGTCCCAGAATTGTCCCCATCAATTTTTAAACTAGAGCAAACAGTCACCACTAGGTGGCGCCAAACCTCAGCCCGGAGTACATGGAATTTGAATCAAACCGCCAGACTGAATTGTCAGGCAGCTTCACAGGCTCACTTTGATCATTTCATTACTCTGATAATAACACAACCCCACATTTTACACAGCTGAATTTTTTGGACATCAGTTGTTGCCTTATGGCAGGGTTTTATTGCACCATTTTCTAAGTACTTACTGTTTACTAGATACTGTGCCAGCCAGTTTACACGCTTTATCTCTAATCCTCACAGTAACCTGTAAGGTAGTATTGGCTGTTATTTTTCTCCTATTGGTAAAGAACCTGATGGGAAGAAAAATCCCTTGCCCAAGATTGAATGGTTAAGTGGCAGACCTAAGAATTGAATTCAAGACTGCCTGGTTTTAATGTTCATCCTCGTTTCATAATTCCTCTCTACTTCTGGTTTAATGGTCAGCTAAAGGAAGGGAAACAGAGAAAAAAACAGGGAAAGAAACAGAAAGAAAAGGAGAGAAAGACATGTTTGAAATAGAGGAGAAAAGTGGTGAAATCTGTTGCCATCTTTCTTTTTTCAACCTCAAAGTTCTGATTCAGCCCAGGAAGGGAGGCTCCCAACTTTGTCCTTTATCTCTTGTTTTTTCTCCTGCTAATCAAAAGGTCAGCAGTTTGAATCCACCAGCCGCTCCTTGGAAACCCTATGGGCCAGTTCTACTCTGTCCTGTAGGCTTGCTATGAGTCAGAATAGACTTGACGGCAACGGGTTTGGTTTTTGTGTTATCTTCTACACTACAGACTCCCACAACGACTTTTTATTCTCTTGTAATAAGGAAGCAAAAGGCCTCTGGCTGAACCAGAACTGTCTTAAGAGACAGGTTCACATCCTAGTTTTCCAGTTCTTGGCCTAGATGGTAGATCTTTTGTCTAACTGGCCATTGTCTGAACCTCAACCTAAGGCTTCCCATCTGTAGCCTTAGTCTGGTCCTTATGTCTGCTAAGGGTAAACCCTTTCTCTCTTGCTTTAACTCTCTGAATTCCATTAGTTACCAGCTCAGCCTTCTGGTAATGGTCAGCTAGTCAACCTCCTGTCTTGTCTGACTTTAAAGGATTATCTGTTTTGACCTTGAGAAAATATGAGTCCTCTAGGAACTCTTTATGGCCATTTGGAAAACTTTAAGGTGGGGTAGGATACCTTGCCAGGGAGGAAACAAATAAGGAGACAGAGTAAAGCTCAGTAAGAGGAAGAGAGAAATAAAATGTAGGTACAGAAGTTTCTGAAATTGCAATAAATTATTCTGTTTCCAATTACGTTTAATAAACCATTCTATCCTTTATTTGAAGTAAGGGTGTTAGAATATTACTATCTTTGAAATGCAAATTGCATAGTTAACTATTGTTCACTTTTCTAAACTCTAATTATTTAACTTGTGGATGGGGGATATTGTTCACGGATTGTATCGGTTAAGAGCCAAATCCGTTTACACCCACACAGTTTAGTGTCTACATTAAACATGACTTTACTTTTTAGCTGTCTTCATTAACATGACTTTACTCTTTTACTGTCTTCTTCAGCAAGAGTTTACTATTCCAAGAAACTCCTTCCCAGGAAGATACAAATTGCTATTAACTTTATTGTCCTTTCAACAACTTTTGAAAATCTATTTAAAGGAGTATTAAGCCACTCAACTTTCAATAAATAGCATCAAATCACTATTTACTATACAAAGTTCACTTTGAAACCCTTGCTTTGTGAGTCCATCAATCCTAAACTTTCATATCCGAATACTTAACCATTCTCAAACCCTCCCGCACTGAAAAACATGCCTTAAACCAGACTCTCCCTACCCCCCCACAAACTTCTTAAATATCCTGCCTTTGCCCTCCCTATCAGAGAGACTACTAAAATTGTAACCCATCTGCCTTATGGTAGTGTATTAGTTTCCTACAGCTGCTATAACAAAGCGCTACAAATTGCATGGCTTAAAACAACAGAAATTTATCCTCTCAAAATTCTGGAGCCTAGAAGTCTGAAATCAAGGTGTCAGTAGGGCATGCCCTCTCTGAAGGCTCAAAGGGAGGAATCTTTCCTTGTGTCTTTGAGCTTTTGGTGGTCTCAGGCATTCCTTGGGCTGTGGCAGAATAACTCCAGTCTTCAAATGGCTGTCTTCCCTCTGTGTCTCTCCATCTCAGTGCCTCTTCTCCTCTTCTTATAAAGACACCAGTTATAATGGATTAGGGCCACTCTGCTCCACTAGGACCTCCACTAATTACATCTGAAAAGACTGTATTTCCAAATAAAGTCACATTCACCGGTACTGGGGGTTGGGACTTCAGCATATCTTTTCCAAACCTAAAAACCAAGCCCACTGCAGTTGAGTCAATTCCAACTCATAGCAACCCTATAGGACAGAGTAGAACTGCCCATACGGTTTCCAGGGAGCACCTGGTGGATTCGAACTGCCAACCTTTTGGTCAGCAGCCTTAGCTCTTAACCTGTACACCACCACGGTTTCCACATATCTTTTGGGGGATACAATTCAACCCATAACAAGGGAGTAAGCAATAAACTCACTTTGCCTTATCAACACGCTATAAAACACCCTATTTTGATGGTATTTTGCTAGCACCACCACTCAACATTGAAAGTGATTGGAGTCATCTCCCCTCAAGCTTATGAAGTTAAACTAAAGGTCTTATTCTGCTGAGAAAAGAGTGTTCTCAGCTTTATCCTATAGAATCTGTAGGTTCATCATGTTTTTATTTGAGGAGAAAGCATGCCAACTGCCAGAAGCTTACAACAGTAAGCACAGAAATGGAAAGGAGAATCATTTTTGTCAGAGAAAACTTAGTGAGAAAATAAAATCACAAAATCATTATAAATACAATTCATTTGAAGTTATATTTCAAGATTATATTATTTTCTCTCTGGCATTCAGACACCTGAAATTCACTTTAAAATATGTTGGTGAACAATTCTCATTCTCCAGAAGTACATTTTAAAAACAGCAATATTTCATAATAACAGTACAAAATGAAAATAATTGACTGTCTCTTGCCTTGTGGGACTTGGCTTTTAATCTAAATAGATATGAAACATAATAGCATTAATCTGTATGAGACGCTTGTAGACTTAAGAGAAATTAAGTCACAAGCCTATAAGACTAGTTCATTAATCAGCAAATCAGATAAATTGGTAAAACTTTTCCAGAACACTGTCCAGGGACTTCTTATTCCTTTGCAATTTCTTACCTATGTTATATGTCCATTTAGGAAGAGTTCATTTCCATTGAATGTTTGGGGAAAAGACTGAATAAAATTAGATTTTATAAGCGCTTACAACATTTATGTCATTTTTGATTCAACAATTTTAGAAGACTTGTTCAAAAATAACTGGTGATTTTTGTCTTCTTTGAGGTTTTCTAAATTGCTCTTGCTATCAGGACATGTAATAAAAGCCATACACTCAGTAGTAGAATGCGTTGTCGTGTGACCATTAAGACTGAACTAAGAGGCAAAATGTTGCAGCTAAAAGTATTTTTAATGACCTGAAATTGCTTGGAGTGCTTTTTAGAACTAAAAGGGTGCTGATTTATTTACCTAGTATACTTACCTAAATTAATTTGGCAGGATTGCTTTGGTCCTAATCCTCTTACAATGAAATTTATATGTTAATATTTTTAAATGGTCTATCATATTTTTTTTCTGAAGGATATAATATGCTGCAATGACACAGATCTACCAGCAGTCATTAAAAAAAAAAGTAAATTAACCCTCCCCTGAAATATGAGCAAGTACTACAGTTTTACATTGACTACCTTTCTGATTTTATGTGAACTTGCAGATAAAACATCGCTTCTGTAAACTGTTAATGAGAACAAATAGAATCACATTCTGTTCTTAGTTTCTCCTAATATGTAGTTTTCACTGCAAGTATGGAAAGGGCTTTGCTCTGACATTATTTTTTTTCACATTTTAAACAAACAGGTTTTATGCACATCTTTCTGACTAAGCATATTTTTTACTGCAGGTTGAATCCTATTGAAATTTTCAGTATAGACCATTTTTCCCTACTTTTGTTTCTTTTATGGAGATAGTAACCATAATTATCAATACAGAAGTAGACTTTCAAGAGCAAACGCAGAATGGGTGTATTGGTCACGTACACATTCATTTCCTCTATTTTAATCTCTTTTTTTTCCTGCAATCATGGCCATCTTTTTGGTACAGAGGACTGTGGACATTTCAATAAGTATACACATCACGAGATGTCTATGAACTAGGAAATACATTATTTTTATAATTAATAATTGTACATTTTAAATGAATGTGTTAGCTTCATATAGCTGACATTTAGTTAATTTTTACTATGTGCCAGGTACTGTGGTGAGCATATCACATACTTACCTTCTTTAATCCATATAGGAGCTCTTGTTATCATTAGAAAGGAGAAAAACTGAGGTTTGAGAGGTTAAATAGCTTGTCCAAGGCACATAGCGAGTAAAAGGTGTGTCCAGGATGTGAACCCAGGTTTCTCTACTACTCCATAGCTGGGTTCTGAAGGACGATGTGCCGCCTTTCAGATTTACTCATCTCGATTGACCCTTTGACTAACACCTCCCCAAGACATACAAAATACATAAATCCATGCATATCACAAACAACAAAGACTCAGGGAACCTTAAAATGGAAGCCAGGATTTTTTGAGTGGGTTGTGACAGTACACATACATTAAAAAAAAAAAAAAAGTTGCTGTTGAGTCAATTCTAACTCATAGCAACCCCTATAGGACAGAGTAGAACTGCCCCATAGAATTTCCAAGGAGCAGCTGGTGGATTCAAACTGCTGACCTTTTGGTTAGCAGCCAAGCTCTTAACCACTGTGCCAGCAAGGCTTCATGACAGTTTATATTGGAGGTAAATGTCCTCCCTTCCCTACATCCCCCAAGTGGAAAGCATACTAAAAAGATCAGGGAATCAACTTGAAAATATTATTCAATATGCAATTAATTTATTCTCTACAACTTCTTAGGAACATATCTCAATTGGTTTTAAAGATTACATCTAATATATGTGTATAGGAAGGCATAAGTGAGTACATGCATATGCATGTATAGGTGTATCTGTAGGCATATGTATATGCAGGTTTGTGTGTGCTGATATATAGCAATATATATAATAAAGCATATAGGGGGCACAGTTACAGAGACTTCCTAGACATATCCAAACAACTCGCGAGATTGGTTTATAGGGTTAAAAGGCTTAGGACTATAGTCTGGCGGGACAACTTAGTCAATTGGCAAACATAGTTCATAAAGTTAATGTTCTACACCTTAGTTTGCTGAGTAGTGACTGGGGTCTTAAAAGCTTGAGAGTGGCCATCCAAGATACAGCTCTTGGTCTCTACTCATCTGGAGCAAAAGAGAACAAAGGAAACTAAAGACTCAAAGAAGAAACTGGTCTATATGACTAATAGCCCACATGAACCATGGCCTCTTCTAACCTGAGACCAGAAGAACTAGATGGTGCCCAGCTACCCCTACCAACCGTTCTGACCAGGGACACAATAGAAGGTCCTGGGAGAAAAATGTAGAATCAAATACAAATTTCTAAAAAACGCCAGACCTACTGAACTGATAGAGACTGGCGGAACCTCCGAGACTATCGCCCTAAGATACCCTTTGAACTTGGCACTGAAGCTACTCCTGGAGGTCACCTTTAAGCCAAATAATAGGTGGGCTTATAAAATAAACAATATCACCCATGAGTTACATGCTGCCTTAACCAATCAACTACATGAGGCCGAATGGTCAACATTTACCCAAAAGCAAAGAAGCAAAGATGAGAAGATAAGGAGGGGAAGGGAAGCTAGATCAATGGAAACAGAATGGAAAGAATGAGAATGCTGACACATTGTGAGAATTGTAACTAATGTCATGGAACAATTTGTATAAACATTTTTATATGGGAACCTAATTTGCTGTGTACCTAAGACACAATAAAATAAAAAATAGAAGAATACGTCTATAAGTCAGTGTAATAAAGTATAGGTTAAATCTAAAGAATAATTTGCAAACTGTGTTTATGTGTATTTGTGTTTGTCAGGTGGGTAAAGAGGGAGTTGAGTGCAGTATACCTCCTAGGAAAATATGTAAAAATTCTAGGAGGTATTTTTTAAGATGGTCCGCATTCCATTTCCAAACATTCCTCATCTCCCTCCTAATAGTAGAAAAATATGCTCCTTTGTTATTCAGCCCAATGATCCTGTCTGTTCTTATCAGCATTTCCATTATTCATTCTTTTGACTTGACAAGAGCCCCTGGATGGTGTGCTTTCAGCTACTAACCAGAAGGTTAGAGGTTCTAGTTCACCCAGAGGTACCTTGGAAGAAAAACCTGGCTATCTACTTCCAAAAAATCAGCCATCAAAAACCCTATGGAGGGGACCTCATACCATCAAGAAAGCAGTGTCAGGAGCAGAGCGCGTCCTTTGGACCGGGGTCCCTGAGCAGAGAAGCTCCTAGTCTGGGGGAACACCGAAGAGAAGAAGGCTGACAGAGAGAAAAAGTCTTCCCCTGGAGCTGACGCCCTGAATTTGGACTTTTGGCCTACTTTGACTGTGAGGAAATAAACTTCTCTTCATTAAAACCATCCACTTGTGGTATTTCTTTTGTAGCAGCACTAGATAACTAAGACAGAATTTGGTACCGAGAGAGTGGGGTGCTGCCCTAACAGATACCTAAAATGTGGAAGCGGTTTTAAAACTATAAATGGATTGACATGCGGCAGTGACAGAGGACAAACAGCAGCAGAGAAGCAGCAGCAGCAGAGGACCAACAGCAGCTGAACCAGGAGACCGGTGAAAGACGGTGATGGAGCCGACCCACGGAGCGAGAGAGCTGAGTGCCTGTGAGCAGGAGGCTTCCTGGCGGAGTGGGGCGCCTCCTGGCACTTACCGGTGGAGCTACTGAGCTTTGGAATGCTTGCCCCAGCAGGGCAGATGCGGGCGTGTGGCCCGAGGGCCGAGAGGCCATAGGAAGCAGAAACTGAAGAGACAAGGGACTCAAGAAGCCGAGTTGCTTCAGTCTCAAAAGGTATGGCCATGACCTCAGGGGTTTCAAAGGATGGAGCCACGGCCTCTGGTGTTTCTAAGAGTGGAGCTGTCACTCAGATGGAGTAGGAGAATGGTGCACCTAAAGCCAAGGGAGCAGAGTTGCCGTCCCAGTGGGCCTGGAAGGCAGAGCTGAAGCCCAGGGCCAAGGGGTCGCCACTCAAAATCCAGAGACTGTGGCCAATACCTAGAGTCTGGAGGGCAGGACCATTGTGTAAATTGTCTCAGAGAACAAGGATTATTTTCAAAGCCTTGAGGGCTAATGTAATGTGTTCTGCTGACTTGCTTGGTACCTATTATCACTTCTTTTCCTCTAGTTTCTCCCATTTGTAATGGAAATGTCTGGCTTGTACCTGTTCTGCCATTGTACCTTTGGAAGCAGATAACTTGTATTCTAGATTTCACAGATGAAGAGGAATTTTTGGATTTTGGACTTGGAGTTAAGACTTTTGCTATGATATGATGGGGTGAATATATTTTCCACGTTGCAAGGATGTGATTTTTGGGGGGCCAAAGGGTGGAATGTCATGGTTTGAATTATGTCCCCCTAAAAATGTGTGTATCAATTTGGCTACGCCATGATTCCTGGCACTGTGTGATTTTCCTGTATGTTGTAAACCTGCCTCTATGATGTTAATGAGGGAGGATGGGTGGCAGTTGTGTTAGTAAGGCAGGACCTGATCTACAAGACTGGATTGTGTCCTGAGGCAATCTCTTGAGATATAAAAGACAGAAGTGAGCAGTGAGACAGGGGGACTTCATACCATCAAGAAAGCAGTGCCAGAAGCAGAGCGCGTCCTTTGGACCGGGGTCCCTGCGCACAGAAGCTCCTAGTCCGGGGGAACACAGAAGAGAAGAAGGCCAACAGAGAGAAAAAGCCTTCCCCTGGAGCTGACGCCCTGAATTTGGACTTTTAGCCTACTTGGACTGTGAGGCAATAAACTTCTCTTCATTAAAACCAAAAAAGAAAAAAAAAAAAAAAAACCCTACGGAGCACAGTTCTACTCTGACCCACGAAGAGTCGCCATGAATTGGAGTTGACTCCATGGCAACAGGTACTGGTTTATTCACTTGACAACAGAAAGCTTTGGGAATCCTCAAAGATTCTGAGGTTGTTCTTGGCTGCTTCACTCTACTGTTAAACCAAATCGTGTTACTTTCAAGATGTTCCTTTTTTTTTTTTTAAACCAGTGTCATGAATGACTTTTTTCTCTCTTTTATTCTTGGAGTTAACTCCTTACGGGGTCCATTCCCTCTCCTTTGTTACCATTTATGATTTTGTAAGGTAGTTTTCATAAACACATAAAACAATGGTTAGATAGTTGGGAACTTCCTACCACTCATGTTTTAGCTGTACTAAATCAAACATTTACTGCTTACTATTTCTTTCCATCTATTTCACTCCACTGCAACATCACCCACTTGACTCGGTTGTGCTAGGAGTTTGGTGAGAAGATATCAGGGAATTTAAAACCCATTGTCGCTGAGTCGCGAAGCTGCTGGTGGGTTTGAACAGCCAACTTTTTGGTTAGCAGCTAAGCACTTTCACCACTGCACCACCGGAGCTCCTTTCAGGGAATTTGATTCTGTATAATATGCCAGAACCAAAAAGCAACTTTAGTTTGACTGGACCCTAGTTTCTTCAGCAGTGGGGGTGGATGTGTGTGTGACACTTGTGCACACCAGTGGCATTGTGTGGCTTAAAGACATATCTGGCATGTTTGTCAGTTAGGGACTTTGAACTAGATTCTAAAAATCACCCAATAATAACCTAATATCATATAAGAAAACTCTACAATGGAATGGATTTTCACATTCTGAAATTAAGTGCATTTTCCCAGCATGGTATCCACTTACCTAACACTTTATGCCACATCAAACGAGAAATTATTCTGTGTGATCTAAAGCCATCAGAAGCATTTAAAAGTTTTATAGTACAGTATTTTAAAGTTTACTAACCATTATATAAAATTAATAAGATAGTTTATACAGTTTCTTCCTTTATTGATTGTGGGTAATAACCTGTAGATGAGACTAGAGTGGAATGATGTGACTAACTGCCTTTAAAGGAAACTTATTTAAACTTCAGTCATTTATTTCAGTGTTTCTCCAAAGATTTTCACTTCTGAAGTCTTAGTGAGGAATGGTCAGATACTGAGTTGCTTTACCCACTAAAAATTTTGTGGAGAAATTCTTTAAGGGAAGATGTGGCTTTTAATGCATAAATTTTTTAGACAGACTGTTGAAGTCGAAATTTCATTTCAAGAGGCAGTCAGCTTTGTTTAACTCTATATTTTTAGTGTCCGAAGTTACTGAACCGGACATTCCTTTAATTAATAACTATAGGATGTGAGGCAGTTCCACTGCTGCTTTTTCTATTAACTTGCAATTTCCTGTAGGAAATTAATAAAATGAAAGAAAGGGTGGCCAGCAAGAATAAATACATGCTACAGTTGGGAGTCACTAAATTCATCAAAACAAATTAAGCTGCACAGCTTTTTTTTTTTTTTTTTTTAAATTCTATGAAGTTTCTTAATTCTTAAGGCAAATTTGAAAAAAGAAACAGGGCCAACTTCAATATAATATTATATATATATATATATTTTAAAAAGTGGTGAACCTCAATACAATATAAAAACCAAACACCAAACCCACTGCCATCGAGTCGATTCTGACTCATAGCAACCCTGTAGGACAGAGTAGAACTGTTCCATAGTGCTTCAAAGGCCGTAAATCTTTTTATTTATTTATTTTTAAACTTTTTTTTTTTTTTATTGTACTTTAGGTGAAGGTTTACAGAACAAATAGTTTCTCATGAAACAGCAGTACACATATTGTTTTATGACATTGGTTAACAACCCCTACAGCATGTCAACCCTCTCCCTTCTCAAACTTTTTTTTTTTTTTTTTTGGTGAAAATATACATAGCCAAAGATACACTATTTCAAAAATTTCTACATGCACAGCTCAGTTACTTTGACTACGCTCTTCCAATTGTGCTGCTATTCTCACATTAGATGAAGGCTTACAGAACAAAATAGTTTCTCATTTAACAGTTAGTACACATGATGCCCTATGACAATGGTTAACAACCTCACAACATATCAACACTATCCTTACTCAACCTCGGGTTCCCTATCACCAGCTTTCCTGTCCCCTTCTGCCTTCTGGCCCTTATCCCTGGACTGCTGTGCCTCATTAGTCCCATTTGGTTTTATGGGGCTGTCCACTCCCCGGCTGAACGGTGAACCTCGGAAATGACGTCACCACTGAGCTAAAAGGGTGTCTGGGGGCCATACTCTCGGGGTTTCTCCAGTCTCCTTTAGACCAGTAAATCTGGTCTTTTTTTTGTGAGTTAGAATTTTGTTCTACATCTTTCTCGAGCTCTGTCCAGAACCCTCTGTTGTGATTCTGGTAAGAGCAGTCAGTGGTGGTAGCCAGGCACCATCTAGCTGTACTGGACTCAGCCTGGTGGAGGCCTTGGTAGCTGTGGACCATCAGTCCTTTGGAATAATCTTTTCCTTGTATCCTGTTCTCTTCATTTTCCCTTGCTCCTGAAGGGGTGAGACCAGTGGAGTATCTTAGATGGCTGCTCACAGGCTTTTAAGACCCCAGATGCTACTCACCAAGGTAGAATGTAGAACATTGTCTTTATAAACTGTGTTATGCCAATTGAGCTAGATGTTACCCGAGACCATGGTCCCCACAGCCCTCCACCCAGCAATTCAATCCCTCAGGGAGTTTGGATGTGTCTATGGAGCTTCCATGACCATTCCTTGTACAAGTTGTGCTGGTTTCGCCTGTATTGTGTACTGTCTCACCCTTTACCCGTGATACCACTTATCTATTGCCTATTTAGTATTTCTCCCCCACCCCTCCTATCCCTGGTAACTAACAAAGATTGTTACATTTTGTGTGTGAACTTTTTCATGAGTTTTTACAGTAGAGGTCTCATACAGTATTTGTCCTTTATGATTGACTTATTTCACTCAGCATAATGTCCTCCAGTTTCATCCATGTTATGAGATGGTTCACAGATTCATTGTTGTTCTTTCTCGTCGCATAGTACTCCATTGTGTGTATGTACCATAGTTTGTTTATCCATTCATCTGTTGATGAGCATCTAGGTTGTTTCCATCGTTTTGCTATTGTGAACAATGCTTCCATGAACATAGGTGTGCATATGTCTATTCGAGTGACGACTCGTATTTCTCTAGGATATATTCCTAGCAGTGGGATTGTTGGATCGAATGGTATGTCTGTTTCTAGCTTTCTGAGGAAGTGCCATATCATTTTCCAAAATGGTTGCATCATTTTGCATTCCCACCAGCAGTGCATAAGAGTTCTGGTCTCTCCGCAGCCCCTCCAACATTTGTTATTTCCAGTGTTTTTGATTCGTGCCAGTAGTGCCGGGGTGAGATGGTATCTCATTGTGGTTTTAATTTGCGTTTCTCTAATGGCTAGTGATCACAAGCATTTCCTCATGTGTCTGTTGGCCATTTGAATGTCTTCTTTGGTGAAGTGTCTGTTCATTTCCTTTGCCATTTTTTAATAGGATTATTTGTCTTTTTGTGGTAGAGGTGTTGGATTTTCTGGTAGATTACGGAGATTAGAGCTTTGTCTGTCTTGTACTGTCCAAAAATGTTTTCCCAGTCTGTAGGTTCTCTTATGACTTTTTTGGTGAAGTCTTTTGAAGAGCATAGGTGTTTGATTTTTAGAAGATCCCAGTTATCTAGCTTATCTTTTGGGATTTGTGTGTTGATGGTTATGGTTTGTAGCCTATTAATGCCATGTATTAGGGCCTGTAGCCTTGGTCCTATTTTTTCTTCTATGAACTTTATACTTTCTGGCTTTATATTTAGGTCTTTGATCCATTTTGAAGTAGTTTTTCTATATGGTGTGAGGTATGGGTCCTGTTTCATTTTTTTGCAGATGGATATCCAGTTTTGCTAGCACAGTTTGTTAAAAAGAATGTCTTTTTCCCATTTGATGGACTTCGGGCCCTTGTCGAAGATCAGGTGACCGTAGGTGGATGGATTTACATCTGGGTTCTCAGTTCTGTTCCATTGGTCGATGTATCTGTCATTGTACCAGTAGCAGGCTGTTTTGACTACCGTAGCTGTATAGTAGGTTCTGACGTCAGGTATTATGAGTCCTCCAGCTTTCTTCTTCTTCAGTAGTGCTTTACTTATTCGGGGCTTCTTCCCTTTCCATATAAAGCTAATGATTAGTTTTTCCATCTCTTTGAAGAATGTTGTTGGTATTTGGATCGGGATTGCATTGTATTTGTAAATTGCTTTGGGTAGAATTGTCATTTTCATGGTGTTGAGTCTATCCATCCATGAGCATGGTATGTTTTTCCATTTATGTAGATCCCTTTGTTTTTCTTGCAGTAGTGTTGTGTAGTTTCCTTTGTATAGGTCTTTTGCATCCCTGGTTAGATTTATTCCTAAGTATTTTATCTTTTTAGGGGTGATTATTATGGTATTGTTTTCCTGATTTCTTTTTCATCATTCTCCTTATTGGTGTACAGGAATCCAACTGATTTTTATATGTTTATGTTGTATCCTGCTACTCTGCTGAATCTTTCTATTACTTCCAGTAGATTTCTCGTGGAGACTTTAGGGTTTTCCGTGTATAGTATCATATCATCTGCAAACAGGGACAGTTTAACTTCTTCACTGCCGATTTGGATGCCCTTTATTTCTTTTTCTTGCCTTATTGCTCTAGCTAGAACTTCCAGCACAATGTTAAATAGGAGTGGTGATAAAGGGCATCCTTGTCTTGTTCCTGTTTTCAAGGGGAATGTTTTCAGCCTCTCTCCATTAAGAATGATGTTGGTTGTAGGTTTTGCATAGATGCCCTTTATTATGTTGAAAAATTTCCCCTCTATACCTATTTCATTGAGATTTCTTATCTGGAATGGGTGTTGGACTTTGTCAAATGCCTTTTCTGCATCAATTGAGATGATCATGTGATTCTTTTCTTTGGGCCCTTTTATTTATGTGGTGGGTTATGTTGATTGATTTTCTAATGTTGAACCATCCTTGCATACCTGTTCTGAATCCTACTTGGTCGTAGTGTATTATTTTTTTGATATGATGCTGAATTCTATTGGCTAGAATTTTGTTACGAGTTTTTGCATCTATATTCCTGAGAGATATTGGTCTGTAATTTTCTTTTTTTGTGATGTCTTTGCCTGGTTTTGGTATCAGCGTTATGCTGGCTTCATAGAATGAATTTGGAAGTGTTGCTTCCTTTTCTATGCTCTGAAATAGCTTGAGTAGTACTGGTACAAGCTCTTCTGTAAATGTTTTGTAGAATTCTCCAGTGAAGTCATCTGGGCCAGGGCTTTTTTTGGTTGGGAGTTTTTTTTATTACCTTTTTGATCTCTTCTCTTGTTATGGTTCTGTTCAGATTTGCAACACCACTTTGTTGTAGTTTGGGTAGGTAGTGTGTTTCTAGAAATTTATCCATTTCCTCTAGGTTTTCAAATTTGTTGGAGTATAGTTTTTCTTAATATTCTGTTATAATCCTTTTTATTTCAGTTGGGTCTGTTGTAATGTCCCCCACTTCATTTCTTATTTGGGTTATTTGTGCCCTCTCCTGTTTTTGTTTTGTCATTCTGGCCAGTGGTTTGTCAATTTTGTTGATTCTTTGAAAGAACCAACTTTTGGTTTTGTTGATTCTTTCTATTGTTTTTTCTGTTCTTTATTTCATTTATTTCTGCTCTGATCTTTACTATTTCCTTTCTTCCGGTGGCTGTGGGCTTTTTTTGCTGTTCTCTTTCTATTTGTTTGAGTTCTGTTGTTAATTTTTTGATTTTGTTCCTTTCTTCTTTTTTGATGTGTGCATCTATTGCTATAAATTGTCCTCTGAGGACTGCCTTTGCTGTGTCCCAAAAGTTTTACTATGATGTGCTTTCATTCTCATTTGATTCTAGGAATTTTTTGATTCCATCTCTGATTTCTTCTATTACCCAGTGATGTGTAAGCAGGGTATTATTCAGTTTCCATGTAATTGATTTTTTTTCCTTGCTCTTTCTATTGTTAATTTCTACCTTGATGGCATTGTGGTCAGAGAGGATACTTTGAATTATCTCAACATTTTGGATCTTGTTGAGGATTGCTCTGTGGCCTAAGATGTGGTATATTCTGGAGAATGTTCCATGTGCATTGGTAAAGAATGTGTACTTTGCAGTGGTTGGATGGATTGTTCTGTATATGTCTATGAGGTCAAGTTGGCTGATTGTGCCCTTTAGGTCTTCTGTTTCTTTACTGAGTTTCTTCTTATTTGTTCTGTCCCAAAGATTGTTACTTTTTGTGTGTAAACTTTTTTATGGGTTTTTACAATAGAAGTCTCCTACAATATTTGTTCTTTTGTGATTGACTTATTTCACTCAGCATAAGATCCTCCAGTTTCATCCATGTTATGAGATGCTTCACAGATTCATTGTTGTTCTTTCTCATTGCATAGTACTCCATTTTGTGTATGTACCATAGTTTGTTTATCCATTCATCTGTTGATGGACATCTAGGTTGTTTCCATCGTTTTGCTGTTGTAAACAATGCTGCCATGAACATAGGTGTGCATATGTCTATTCGAGTGACAACTCTTATTTCTCTAGGATATATTCCTAGGAGTGGCTTTGCTGGATCATATGGTGTTTCTATTTCTAGCTTTCTAAGCAAGCGCCATATCATTTTCCAAAATGATTATATCATTTTGCATTCCCACCAGCAGTGCATAAGAGTTCCAATCTCCCCACAGCTGCTCCCACATTTGTTATTTCCAGTGTTTTTGTTTTGTGCCAGTAATGCCGGGGTGAGATGGTATCTCATTGTGGTTTTAATTTGCATTTCTCTAATGGCTAGTGATCACAAGCATTTCCTCATGTGTCTGTTGGCCGCTTGAATGTCTTCTTTGGTGAACTGTCTATTCATTTCCTTTGCCCATTTTTTAATAGAATTATTTGGCTTTTTGTTGTAGAGGTGTTGGATTTTCTGGTAGATTACGGAGATTAGACCTTTGTCTGACTTGTACTGTCCAAAAATGTTTTCCCAGTCTGTAGGTTCTCTTTTGACTCTTTTGGTGAAGTCTTTTGAAGAGCATAGGTGTTTGATTTTTAGAAGATCCCAGTTATCTAGCTTATCTTTTGGGATTTGTGTGTTGATGGTTATGGTTTGTAGCCTATTAATGCCATGTATTAGGGCCTGTAGCCTTGGTCCTATTTTTTCTTCTATGAACTTTATACTTTCTGGCTTTATATTTAGGTCTTTGATCCATTTTGAAGTAGTTTTTGTATACGGTGTGAGGTATGGGTCCTGTTTCATTTTTTTGCAGATGAATATCCAGTTTTGCCAGCACAGTTTGTTAAAAAGAATGTCTTTTTCCCATTTGATGGACTTCGGGCCCTTGTCGAAGATCAGGTGACCGTAGGTGGATGGATTTACATCTGGGTTCTCAGTTCTGTTCCATTGGTCGATGTATCTGTCATTGTACCAGTAGCAGGCTGTTTTGACTACCGTAGCTGTATAGTAGGTTCTGATGTCAGGTATTATGAGTCCTCCAACTTTCTTCTTCTTCAGTAGTGCTTTACTTATTCGGGGCTTCTTCCCTTTCCATATAAAGCTAATGATTAGTTTTTCCATCTCTTTGAAGAATGTTGTTGGTATTTGGATCGGGATTGCATTGTATTTGTAAATTGCTTTGGGTAGAATTGTCATTTTCATGGTGTTGAGTCTGCCTATCCATGAGCATGGTATGTTTTTCCATTTATGTAGATCCCTTTGGTTTTCTTGCAGTAGTGTTTTTCAGTTTTCTTTGTATAGGTCTTTTACATCCCTGGTTAGATTTATTCCTAAGTATTTTATTTTTTTACAGGCTATTATAAATGATAATGTTTTCCTGATTTCCTTTTCATTGTTCTTTTTATTGATGTGTAGGAATCCAACTGCATTTTTGTATGTTTATCTTGTATCCTGCTACTCTGATGAATGTTTCTGTTAGTTCCAGTAGATTTCTCATGGTGTCTTTACGGTTTTCTATGTATAGTATCATATCATCTGCAAACCGGGACATTTTAACTTCTTCATTACCAGTTTGGATGCCCTTTATTTCTTTTTCTTGCCTTATTGCTCTAGCTAGAACTTCCAGCACAATGTTAAATAGGAGTAGTGATAAAGGGCATCCTTGTCTTGTTCCTGTTTTCAAGGGGAATGTTTTCAGTCTCTCTCTATTAAGAATGATGTTGGTTGTAGGTTTTGCATAGATGCCCTTTATTATGTTGAGAAATTTCCCTTCTATATCTATTTTATTGAGGGTTTTTATCAGGAATGGGTGTTGGACCTTGCCCAGTCAAGGCCGTAAATCTTTACAGAAGCAGACTACCATATTTTTCTCCTGGAGAGTAGCTAGTGGGTTCAAACTGCCCACATTTCGCTTGCAGCTGAGCACTTAACCACTGTGCCACCAGGGCTCCTCTCAATATAATATAAAAGGCATTAATTAATTGATTAGTATATAAAATTATGCAAGGCAATATAGCTTAATGGTTAAGCATGTAGATTCTAGAAACAGACTGAGTTTGAATTCTCGCTCTGCCATTCACTGCCAATGGGATTTTGGACAATCTACTTAACCTTTCATATGTCTATTTCTTTATGTTTAAAATGGTGATATAATATCTATTGCAAAAGGTTGAGGTGAGGATTAATTGAATTATTATGGGTAGCACCTGTAGCACATAGTAAGTGCTACCAGAGGTATTAACTGCAATCAGCCAATACTTAAGTGTATTTAAGTAAATTCAATTAATGTTTTAAAATATTAAAATTCAAGAAAAATCATTTCTTAGTTTACTTATCTCTTTCTACAACCACTGGAACCTACTTTTGAGAAAACAAATTTAAGATTTTAAAATGCTCCCAAATTTTGTTGTTTTTCTGAGTCTTTCAACATTAATATGCCTGTTTTATAAGTGATATATCTGGAAAGCCAAAGGGTACAAGAAGCCGTGGTGGTGCAGTGGTTAAGCTCGGCTGCAAACTGAAAGGTCGGTGGTTTGAACCCACTAGCTGCAGTCAGCTTCCGTAAAGATTACAGTCTTGGAAACCCTATAGGGCAGTTCTGCTCAGTCCTATACAGTCGCTATGAGTCAGATCCACTTGATGGCAGTGGGTTCCAAAGTGTACATTGTAGCTGTGTTTACATGCTTTTAAGTCAATGTTATGAGTTCCAAATCCCGAACATCTGATAAATTTTTCTACTGACTAAAAGGATTCTTCTTCCTGAGATTCCAGAAATTCTCTTGGAAAGCTATTTGGAAGAATATTGCCAATTGACCTGGCTTTCCAGAGAAACACAGCAGCTGGGACCTTAATTACTGGCCCTTAGGTCAGCAACTCAACCACGTTAGTAAGGGTGGCAGGTTTTCAGAGTGTGGTTATCTGTTCATAGCTATGTTTATATTGGTTCTACGATCAACACAGATTGCAATTTAAATGAAGACATACTAAAACATAGAATTAAGGACTATACTGCCTTGACTATATTGTTTATCTAGTTAACAATATTAACGAATTTTAGTTTTGGCTTCATTTGAACTGAATGTAAATGCCTAGTCAGTGACATACTTGAAATAGCTTTTTGTTCTTTATTATTGTGTGCGTGTATGCTCATCTAAGCATGTCCTGTTACTAAGTACGATTGCCTTATAAAAGTTGCTTTTAATTCCCCATGTTAATTAAAGGTGTCTCTTATGTTTACAGGTTCCCTTGGTTTGAGGGTTTATTGTTTGTTAGTTTGTTCTGTTTTGAATTTTGGTTGGTGTAGTACCTTTTATCACTCCATCTTGTATGATATATCTTTGCTATATGAATTATTCAGTTATTGCTTTTCATTAAGTAATAATAATGAGTGATAGAAACATATTAAATCACTAAAATATATTTGCTAACAAATACATCTGGAGTTTTTTTCTTCCTAGCGCTGGTTTAAGTGAACTACACAGAGAAGGACCTCTTTTGGAAAATGTTACTAACTTGTCGTGTTTTCATGTTGAAAATGAAATTGGCAACATTTTCCCAGTGGTATCTTTTCACGGTAATACTACTACTAACATTCAGTATCTTTTCATGTGCTTTTGGCCATTTATATAACTTCTTTGGGGAAGTATCTGTTCAATTTTGTTGCCCAGTTTTAATTGGATTGTTTGTCTTACAATTAAGTTTTAAGAATTGTAAGATTTTTAAAAATATGTTTTGGGTACAAATCATTTCTCTTATATGTACAGGCAGTCCCCAGGTTATGAACAAGATCCATTCCTAAATCTATCTTTAAGTTGAATTTGTAGGTAAGTTGCAACAGGTACATAGAGTTCTTATTTAGCATTAGTTAGTCAAATGTTTGTCTTAGTATATAGTATATATTTTACATTTCTATGCCTATAAAACACTTAAGAAGCACTTCCAAATACACTAAAACATCTTATAATAATACAATATGTAATAATAATAATAATACAATAATAATAAAAGGGTACTGTACTGAAGAGAGAGAGAGAGAATCTCTGTGTATGTGTGTAGATATAAGGTAGTATAAAAAACATTAAAGAAACATTGCTTAAAACAGTTTAGATAGAAAAAAAGATCATGATTAAAGGTTAACACTCGAGTTCCATCGATGTCTTGCATACCAGAATGGACATACATGAGGTAACATTATGATAAGATTAAAAATTGGATGTTGCAGAAGAAGATGATGGACAGATGGCTGCTGTTGAAGATGATGGGCCTGGTGCTGGAGAGGATGACCTGGTGCTGGAAAGTCAGGGTTTGATTCTGCTTCTGGAGAGGGGGAGTTTACTTCTTGAAGCCAGTCTCTTGAAGTAGGCAGCAAGGGAGGTTTCTACAGAGCTTTTCTTTTTCTCATCATAAATGGCATTGTGGCTGCTGAGGCCCTTGGTAACTGTATGGTCAACCTTGATGAACCACTCTGTATTAGGATCTTGCTCCTCTAACTTTGCCATCACTGCTTCAATGAGACTAAAGGCTTCAGCTAACTCTTCCATCAAAAACTTTTTCAGTTCTGGAGTTTTTAGGTCCCAGTCTTCTTCCTCAAATGCTATCATCTGCTGCTCTAGTTCCATGAGGTCTTCACTGGTTAGTTCTTCAGCAGGGAGTTGAGGAACTCTATGACATCATTTTCACTGATATCTAACTGCAGTTGATGTACCAGTATCAACCACAGCTTGCCTGGCTTTGGCAATTTCATTAGCTGTAAACTCCTGAAAAGCATGCGTGAATTGGGGGCATAATTTGTTCCACACTCCTTTCATATTTGACTGATTCACTTCATCCCAAGAATCAGTAATATTTCTGATGGCATTATAGATGTTATAATTCCTCCAGAACTCCCTGAATCTCATCACATCATCTTGGGTAGTCCTAACTGCTTGTGAGAAGGTCCGCCATAAACAGTAGGCGTTAAAGGAGGCTGTGACTACCTGAGCCATTCGCTGAAGTAGCCAGTGTGGTGTTGAGGGGTGAAAATATGACCTTTATATTGGAGTAAAGGTCATCTAAAGTGCTTTGGATGGCCGGATGCATTGTCAAACACCAGGAGAATCTTGAAGGAATTTTATTGGCCAAGCAATAATATTCAACAGCAAGGACAAAATGGTTTAAGAACCAATCTTCAAAGACGGTAGTTGTAACTAGGGGCAGATTAACCAGTAAGCAAGGTACACACTGGTACATTAAGCAAGGTACCAGGGGCTTACTTGTATTTACTTGTGTTTCACATGGGTTTCACCACATTTTTGAAATGGTGGAAAACAGGTGAAATTGTTCACTACAGAAGTATGCACAAATAAGAAGTATACACTACAGTAGTATGCACAGGTAAGCCCGTCCATGCTTCGCTTATTGGGTAATCCAGCCCTAATTGTAACCCAAGACTTTGCATTTACTTTCCAAATAACAGGAAGAGATACCTTAATGATACAATGAAGGCCCTCGGATTTAGGGAGCGATACACAAGCAAAGACTCAAGCTTGAAATCCCTGGATGTGTTACCCCCAAGCAATAACATTAGCCTATCCTGGACAATGAATAAGGAAGACTGAAGAAGAATCGATGGCTCTGAATTACAGTGTTGGTGAAGAATATTGAATATACCGTGGACTGCCAAAAGAACGAACAAATCTGTCTTAGAAGAAGTACAGCCAGAATGCTGCTTAGAAGCAAGCATAGCAAGACTTTGTCTCACATACTTTGTACATATTATCAGGCGGGATCAGTCCCTGCAGAAGGACATCATGCTTGGTAAAGTAGATGGTCAGTGAAAAAGAGGAAGACCCTCAACAAGATGAATTGACACAGTGGCTGCAACAGTGGGCTCAAGCATAACAACAACTGTGAGAATGGTGCAGGACTGGGCAGTGTTTCATTCTGTTGTACATGGGGTTGCTATGAGTCAGAACTGACTTGATGGCACCTAACAACAACAACATCCTTTGATGCCTTGTTTCCGCATCCATTTTTTTTCCTCTTTTAAAATGTAGGTCCATTCAGGCATTTTTTTCCCCAAAAGTAGCCAATCTCATCTACATTAAATATTTGATCTGGCAAATAACTTCCCTCTTCAATAATTTTTTTAAACATTTCAGGAAAATCATCCGCAGCATTTACGTTAGTACTTGCTACATCACCTTACACTTTGATGTTATGTAAATTTGCCCTCACTTTGAAACGATTGAACCAACCCCTACTCGCAACAAATTCTTCATCGCAATCCCATTCACTTGCTGCACATTCAGCTTTAAAATAATTGAAAACGCTTCAAGCCTCTTCTTGCACTAAAGTAAGTCTAATAGGTATATGAGGAGCCCTGGTGGCGCAGTGGTTAAGACCTTGGCTGCTAACCAAAAAGTGGGCAGTTCAAATCCACCAGCTGTTCCTTGGAAATCCCATGGGGTAGTTCTACTCTGTCCTTTAGGGTCACTATGAGTCGGAACAGACTCAACGGCACCTAACAACAACAACAACAACAATAGGCATATTACGCTGATTTTGATCATCTAACAAAATTATCAATAGCCTTTCCATTTCAGTAATTAAACCACTGCATTGCTTAGTAATAATTGTAGCATTCATCGGGCAGAGCCTTTCACACGCTCCAGTATTCTCACTTTATCCCTTAAAATTGTTTCCATCATTGACCGACTGTAGCCTAACACTTTTCCAATGACCTATGACATTTCATCTCTTTCTGATGGCTTTATTATTTCCGCTTTTTCAATCATGATCAGTTCCCTTTTCTTTGATGCATCACCCGCACTTGTAGCGGATTTATGCTTTGGAGGCATGGTTACAAGGATAAATAAGTGGAAAATTTAAGCCAAATACAAAGTTTTATACTCAGCACAGTGTTAACAGCCATGTGATCTGGCTTAAAAAGGTGGGTGGTGGTCTCCTTCCTTGAGCCAAGGAACTGCTGAAGCCACACAGTGTTTTCATGAGTGTCACAAAGTAGTGGGTGCTTTGTTTATCACGAACCATTGTATTTAACTCCAATTTTTAATGCAGTAGGCTTTATGGCAATCTGTTCTTAAGTACAAGTTGTTCGTAAGTCAGATGTTCCTAACCTGGGGACTTACCGTATTTAGCAAATATTTCCTCCCAGTTTGTAACTTGCCTTTTCATTTTCTTAAGGATGTCTGTCCTTTGAAGAGCAGATATTTTTAATTTGATGAAGTTCAATTTATTGATTTTTTTTTCCTCATGAATTGTGTTAATATCAAATTTAAGAAATCTTGGCCTAACCTGAGGTCACAAAGATTTTCTTGTGTTACCTGCTAGAAATTTTATTCTTTTAACTCTTACATTTAGGTCTATATTGCATTTTGAGTTTGTTTGTTTTAAACATAGCTAGAGGTAAGGCCAAAGTTCTTTTTGTTTTTTTCCCATATGGGTATATAATTGTTCCAGCACGTTCCCTGCCCCTATTGAACTACTTTGGTTACTTTGTTGTAAATCATTTGAATATTTATATATATGTGGTTCTATTTCTTTACTATATTCTGTTCCATTGACATATATCTATCTTTATACCAACCTTACTGTGTCTTGAATACTTTGACTTTATAGTAAATCTGAAAATATGGTATGAGGCCTCCAATTTGTACTTCTCTTTCAGAATTGCTTTGGTGATTTCTAGGTTTTTTGCATTTCCATATAAATTTTAGAATCAGTTTTTCAATTTTCTGAAAAAAAAAAACCAGTCAGTTGGGATTATGATTGGAATTGGGTGGAACCTATGGATCAATTTGGGGAGAATTGACTTTTTAACAATCTTGTGTCTTCTAATCTATGAACACAGTAATATCTCTCCATTTATTTAGGTCTTCTTTAACTTCACTCAGCCATGTTTTGTGGTAAAGTATTTTGTTAAATTTGTCCCTATTTCCTTTTTTGATGCTATTGTAAAAGGTGCCATTTTTATTTTAAGTTCAAATTTTTTGTTGCTATTGAATACCAAAACACAATTAATTTTTTATATTTACTTTTTTTTTTATCTTGTGACCTTACTAAACTCAGTTATTAGTTCTAGCAGATATTTTGTATATTCCTTGGAATTTTCTATGACATTTTCATGTCATCTGCAAATAAACACAGTTTTACTTGTTTCTTTCCAATCAGTCTGCCTATTGCACTGGCTAGGACTGCTGGTACATTATTGAATAGAACTGATGAGAGCCAATTTACCACTGAAGCTTGAATCATTGATTTGAGACCTTTCTTCTTTCCTAGTGTAAGCATTTGATGCTATAAATTACCCTGTAAGCGCTTCCTTAGTGGTGTTCCACAAATTTTGACATGTTGTGTTTTTATTTTCATTCAATTCAAACCATTTTCCAATTTTCCTTGTGATTTCCTCTTTGATAACCCATAAAAAACCCATTGCCTTGGAGTTGATTCTGACTCATAGCAACCCTATAGGACAGAGTAGGACTGCCCCATAGGGTTTCCAAGGAGCAGCTGGTGGATTCAAACTGCCGACCTCTTGGGTAGCAGCCAAGCTCTTAACCACTATGCCACCAGCGCTTCCTCCTCTTTGATACTTGAGTTATTTAGAACTGTATTGTTTAATTTTCAAAGATTTGGCAATTTTTCAGATATCTTTATGATATTGATTTCTAGTTTAATTCACTGTGATCAGGGAATATTTCTGTACCATTTCAATCCTTTTAAGTCTGTCGACATTTGTTTTATGGCTCAGAATATGTTCTGTCTCGGTAAAAGATCCATGTACGCTTGAATAGACTATATATTTGCTCTTGTGTGGAGTTCTAGAATTGTCAATTAGTTTAGTTTGATTGAGTATTATTCAAATATCTTACATCCTTAATTCTGTATTCTTACTGATCTGTCAGTTACTGAATGAGAAATCTTGAAATCGCCAACCACAATTGTGGTCTTGTTTATTTCTCCTTTAAATTCTATTAGTTTTTGCTTCATGAATTGTGACGCTCTGTTATTAAGCACATATACCTTTAGGACTGCTATGTCTTCTTGAAGGAGCCCTGGTGGCGCAGTGATTAAAGCAGTCATCTGCTAACCAAAAGTTTGGCGGTTTGAACCCACCAGCTGCTCTGCAGTAGAAAGATGTGGTAGTCTGCTTCTGTAAAGATTTATAGCCTTGGAACCTCTACGGGGCAGTTCTGCTCTGTCCTATAGGGTCATTATGAGTCAGAATTGACTCGATGGCAGTGAGTTTGGGTTTTGTTTTGGTATGTCTTCTTGATTAATTGACTTCTTTACCATTAATAATGTCCCTCTTTTTGCTGGTAATATTCCTTGGTCTGAAGTCTACTCTTTTTGATATTAGTATAACCACTCAGCTTGCTTTTGTTAATGTTGTGTGATATATTTTATTTCATCTCTCTACTTTTAACCTATTTGTATATTTATATGGATTTCTTAGAGTCAACTATAATTGGGTCTTGCTTTTTTATCAATATGACAGTTTCTACCTTTTAATTTGTACAGTAAAACCTGTGAAACCTGGAACCTGTGTTTGGCAGAAACCTACCAGAGAAGGAAAACTCAAATATTTTCCACTAATAGAGAGCAATAGAAAAGTGTTAAGACTGTACACTGTCAAAGGCGGAAAACTTGGGGGACCCGGAAAAACAACGCAGTCTCATCAATTTCGGGCTCTCACAGGTTTCACTGTATATTTAGACCATTTACATTTCATGTAATTATCAATAGGATTGGGTTAAAATCTATCATCTTATTTGTTTACAAGGTCCTTGTGTGGTTCTAGCCCGATTTCTATCATCTTGTATGTATTTCGGTATTTTTCTCCCAGTCTACATGTACTTAGTATAAGCTTATTCTATCTAATTCCTTGAATGGGCACATTCTTACTAGCCTCCTATTTCCACAAGCCATTCTTTCTGCCTAGATCACCCTGCCCAGACTTCCCTAGTGCCTCAAAGTCACTTAACTAATTCTTGCTCATCCATTAGATCCCGATAAAGATTTAGAGATGTTCTACTCTGCTCACATGTGGTTACCATGAGTTGGAATCGACTTAAAGACAACTAACAACAACAACCACAACAAAGATGAGATTTCTTTAAAAAGCTTTTTTCATATTTTAGGTCTAGGTTTGGCCCTTACCTATAACTATATTTAAAACAAACAAAAAACTCAAAATGCACTATAGACCTGAATGTAAGAGCTAAAGTAATAAAATTTCTAGAAGGTAACAAGAGAAAATCTTTGTGACCTTAGTTTTTTTTAGTATTTCAGGTCTGCCTGTCTTTGCTTCAGCTACCCTAAAGTTTGTTATACAAGTATAGATTGTTTAGTTTAAGCTCTGTGTGGGAGGGATTATGATAGAGCATGAATCAGAGCATCTTCCTCTTCAAGAGGAGAACTTCCTTGCCAGATTGCTATGCCAGCCTGCCACTCCATCAACTGAGAGAATCTTCTTTTGGAGTGCCTCTACAAGGTTCTTTTGCCCATCCTGTCTGAGGTCATCTCAATTATATTCACAAGGGAAACCTTTCACATCCTTGCAGGGATATCTTTTCCTTACATATAATCTGTTCGACTACAATGGAGTTAGGCAATTTTGTTTTATTATTATTTAGAGAGTGGAGCCCAAAGGAAGGTTCTCTTTCAGATAACTTCTGTACTCATAAGAAGCTTGTGTATAAGTTTAGAAAACTGAAGCTGAGTTGGTGAAGATTCAGTGCTGTTGTTTTGCATTAATAGTGGCCTGAATTGTATCACTGGCAAAGTACCAAAACCTGATTTTATGCTATTGCAATAGGATAGCTGCTGGTTCTGCTTGTACCCTTATGAAACAACATTCTTTTTGTATTAGATTATCACAAGGCATTTAAGTAACCTTTTCTAAATTGATTTTTAAAAATTTCTACAACAAAATTCTTCACCATTAATACATCAAGATAGCAGTGATGGTAAAATCGTACTAAATAATAGATAGATGTCTAAAGAACAGTATGTGGTTTAAAAAAATTCTTACAAGACAAATTATGGTAATAGGTATTGACTAAAAATGTGGTTTGTCGATTTATAGAAAACAATTATAGCAGACATTTTATCTTCATTTCAAGTATATTTTTTCGTTCTCCCTTAATTAACTCGAATCAGACATTCTTAGAATCCTTTGACAACCAAGTGTGCCCTGAAAAGGAAAATCTTATAAGATAAGGGTTATTTATTTTTTCATTTGACCTATAACTGTGAATCTCATTTTCATTATCTTGATGGTAGGAAGCTACAGTTATGTTTTGTTTTATGGAAAGAAGAGAAAATTATATCATGTAAAAAAAAAAAAAGCAAAGTTCAGCCTTCTAAATATGCCTCTGCTTCAATTTATGGAAAGTATAATTAGTGAATCAGTTAATACCTTTTTCAATCCTACTTGAGTCATCATAATATCAGCCACATTGGGGAAAAATATGATGTTGATTTGGTTAGCAATGGTAACTTACACACCACAAAATATTTTTTTCATTAAAAATTTTTAATTTTAAAGAGATTTTTCAGAATTTATCATTGCCTGAAGAGCAGAATATTAGAAAACAGAATTATTAGAAAAAAGTACATTTGGTTTCTTTTTTAATTAAATTAGATGCTTATTTTAATCCTCTGAATTTTTTTAATCTACCCAGTGGATCTTATTAAAATAAAAATGTAAAGTTTAGTTTTTGAAAACAGGTCCCCTGATTTGCAGAAGCATTTCAGGTATGTAGACATGTGTGATAGTGAGCTACTAGCCACTTGAGATCCAAGTGTCTAAAGGAGCAGCTGATAGACTAGGCAGAATGAATCCTTTGCTGTAATTGTTTAACATGCCTTTAAAGGCTAAAGCCAAGAGGGTAAGGCAGAAAGAGGAAGAGGAGTAGGCAGCGCTAGTAGGCCCAGAGACAAAAGCCCTTTCATTTTCACATTGCCTGTCTTACCATCCACCTTCATCAGACAGCCCACGAGAAATTAGTCCTAGGGCCTAGATTTGAGTTCCAACTGTAATGCCTACTAGGTTTAAAATATGAGGCAAATAATCAAATCTTACAGAGTTATTGAGCAATCTAAATGCCATAATCACTGGGGAGGGGGCAACTTTTTCAAACAGCGAAGCATGGTACATATATTAATTACGCCTTTCATACATGATCAGGTTAGAAGAAAACTGGACAAGCAAATTTCCAAGATTACCTGCCTACATAATTTTTATGTGAATTGGCAGAAGCTTTTAAACAAATAAACACACACCCACAGAAACAAAAAACCCCCAAAAAACAGTCCCTAATTAATCTTCATGGGAGTATGGACTCCATAGTCCATTCCTATACTCATTTCAGGTTTATCTTGTTCTTGCTTCTAATCAAATATACTCACAAGCCTAAACTACAGGCTGAGAACCTCCTCCTAAACTGTGAGAATCCTACGTTGTAGAAAATACAGCTTTATCATTTGAAAATGATAAACTCTGCTCATGTATTTTAATTTTATTTAAAATACCTAAAAATGAAGTTGCTATTGAATTGCACCACCAAAGATCCAGACACTTATTGGATTGCCCAAATCATAAATCTTAATATAGAATATGCTGAATTCATGAGTTCTTTTTTTAACTGTATTTTCTTTAGTACTTTTCTCAAATCATAAGTTATGTGAAGCTTGGCAAATACCCGAAAAGTTTTACCATTCTAACTGCAAAATCACCTCCCATCTCGAGGCCAGTGTTAGTGGACTATCTTCAAGTGGAGGTTGACTTCAGAACAGAGAGGCTTTTTTTTTTTTTTTGCTTTAACCTATCTTTTTTCTTTATTCCCTTATTAGTCAGGATTTGCAAAACAAAATAGATGTATATGTAAATAGAAATGTGTGCCAAGAATAAGTGGTATTAGTGAAAGAAGTTTCTAAGTTCATATCTATCTCAGAAAGGCTGGAAAAAGAAAAAGTGCTAGAACCCTGAATAGTTGTACATGTGATCTTCTCAGTGATTTCCTGCTTTATAATTCTTTAAAAAATCATGTTTAAGCCTCCCATTGCTGGGTAAAAGGAGAATAAACAGGAAGCTAAGCCAATTCCATGACCTTTCCATCTTGTCCCACATAAGCATGTAGAGTGAAACTAATTATGTTTGCTGGGAGCACTGTCCAGAAACAGGTTCAGTGAATTACAGTCTTGGGACCAACTGAGACAGTTTTAAGCAAAAAGAAGCCCCTCTCCAGTATGCAGTAGAAAACAGAAAACAAAACAAACAAACAAAATCCATGTTATCACTAACATTGAGTGAGCACAGCCTTTAGTCACTTCACATTTAGCTCTACCTGCCAAGTTGTTCAGATTCTTTGCGTCTGTAGTCACACAACGTGATCTGCCAAATGCACTTTCTCACAGTCTACCACTCTGTTCTGCAAGGGAAGCGGCCACATACCTTGTATCACTTAGTGACTGTTGCCCCACATGAGTGATGCTGAACGATGGGAAATTAACTCAAACATTGCAGCAGCATAGGAATCAGACATAAGTTTTTCATTCGTTCAACAAATGCTTAGACACTGAGCCACACAATGGAAGAATTTTTATGGATTTCACATTGTTAGTACTTCATATGTTGTAAGAAAAGAAGGAAGAAAATAGCACTGCCTGTTAAGTTCCAGCACTCTATAAGGCATTTTTCATCTAACTAGCACAACCACCATGGAAGATGTTGGGTAACTTGCCCAGGGTTAACTGAGATAGCGAGTAGAAGAGCAAGATTTCAAATCCAGGTCTTTCTGGATATACCATCTGTGCTCTTTCATCAGTATCAGATGTCCTCACCGTGGAGGATAGAAGGAAGAAAATGAGTAACTCTCATCCATAATATATATACTTCTCCACTTTCTTATCCACAGTTATGATTGAATCATGTCTGGGGTTGCATGTGGATTATATTAGGTATTTCCAAACCTTACTTCCATATTACATCAAATACAAACCCTTTTCCTTTTCCTGTTGCATTGCTGGATAGTTTACAAGGAAATTGATTCTGTAAACACAAATCTCAGGCCAGATTGAAAATAAAGAGCTGGTAGTTCATTTTTAGATACTATGTATAAGCTTACTACCCCTTCGGTATCCCCATGCCTTCATCTAGACGTTTACTTGTATGGCTTTGACTATAGAGCAAGTGGACAACAGGAAGGTTTCTAAAGACAATGGCATTAAAGCCAATAATTTAAGCTCACCTTCTGGTCTAGGCTTTTTCTTGACTCTTGAATTGAGGAGCAGATAAGATTATCCTGGACTATTACTGGTAAAAAAAAAAAAAAAAAAATCATGAAATTGTTTATGAGGTGATAATAAAGATGATTTAGATTCCCAGTATGGGTTCTATGAGACTAAGTGTTAAAAAGCAAAGATGTCACCTTGAGGACTAAGGTGCGTCTGTCTCAAGCCATGATGTTTTCAGTCACCTCATATGCATGTGAAAGCTGGACAATGAATAAGGAAGACCAAAGAAGAATTGACGCCTTTGAATTGTGTCGGTGAAGAATATTGAATATACCAGAAGAACAAACAAATCTGTCTTGGAAGAAGTATAACCAGAATGCTCCTTAGAAGAAAAGATGGCAAGATTACGTCTCAAATACTTTGGACATGTTATCAGGAGGAATTAGTCCCTGGAGAAGGGTATCATGCTTGGTAAAGTAGAGGGTCAGTGAAAAGGAGGAAGACCCTCAGTGAGATGGATTGATACAGTGGCTGCAACCATGAGCTCAAGCATAATGACTGTAAGGATGGTGCAGGACTGGGCAGTGTTTTGTTGTGTTGTACATAGGGTCACTATAAGTTGGAGCCAACTCAGTGCCACCTATCAACAGAACAACAAGTTATCTGAGGGCTGCAAGCACCTGAAAGATCATCATTGATTTATTTAACCACTATTTATTTGAACAAATCATTAGAAGAGACCAATTGCTAGGAAGGGGCATCACGTTTGATAGAGGGTCAGCAAAAAAGAATGAAACCCTCAATGAGATGGATTGACACAGTAGCAAGAACAGTGGACTCAAACATACTGATGATCATAAAGATGGCACAGGACCAGGCAGCCCTTTGTTCTGTTATAGGTAAGGTGGCCAGGAGTTAGAGCTTACTTGACAGCAATCAAGAACAACAACTTTGAGCACTAAGTATAAAATATGGTGCTAGGGCTCAGGCAAAAATGAATGAGGCACAGCCTTTGACCTCAAAGTTATTTACAATCTAATAAAGACCAAAACCAAAAAAAAAAAATAAACCTGTTGCCGTCAAGTCAAGTTCAACTCATAGTGACCCTTTATGACAGAGTAGAACTGCCCCATAGGGTTTCCAGGGAGCGACTCGTGGATTCAAACTGCCGACCTTTTGGTTAGCAGCTGTAGCTCTTAACCACTATGCCACCAGGGTTTCCCTAATTAAAAACAGAAAACAAAACAAAACCAGAAAACATTTTTTCATGGGCCATTTAGCGTAGACATTTAATGCTAAGTGCTAATTCAGCTCATGAAACATCTTGAAAGTTTTTCTTTCTCTTCGCTTCTTCTTCTACAAGAGGTGATTTTGTTTTCCTACTTTATTAAAAAGGTAAAAGAAGGAAAACAGATCAATAACTTCAAGCTGAACACAATCAGCCTTAGTACCTATCAGTGGGCGCACACACGTGGCTCCCTCTCCTTTCACATCCTTTCGTCATCTATGTACACGTCTAATAGACAGACGTGTACATATATGATGTACATGTACATCTAATAAAGACAGCCATGTACATGTATGATGCACATGTACATCTAATGCAGACATGTACCTATATGACAGAAAGATGTGAAAGGAGAGTGAGCCACATGTGTGCCCACTGATAAGTACTAAGGCTGATTGTGTTCAGGTTGACCTTATTGATCTGTTTTCCTTCTTTTACCTTTTTAATAAAGTAGGAAAATAAAATCACCTCTTGTAGAAGAAGAAGGGAAGAGAAAGAAAAACTTTCAAGATGTTTCATGAGCTGAATTAGCACTTAGCATTAAATGTCTACGCTAAATGGCCCATGAAAAAATGTTTTCTGGTTTTGTTTTGTTTTGTTTTCTTTTTTTAATTGAGAACATTTAGCCCTGTGACATAGGCTACTACCAAAAAAACAAAATTTTTAACACAGTTTTGATTTTATGTTGTATTGCTTTCTGTTTTAATGTACAATCACACAAACTTGAAGTTATCTGGCTCCAACAGAAAATTTTAGGTGTCATTAGTAAGTGTTTTATCATCAGGGAGAGCCTGTGTTACAACAAAACTCCAAAACAAAACTTTTCCTCCCTTACGTAGTACCCATTTTCCTTCCCTCCTCTTTCGGCTGCTCCATTAGTCTGTGCAAATTGCCTTTGATTTTATTGCTTTCCAAGGCTGCTAAGTGCTTGTTTAGAAACAAATTTTCTTTAGTCCAAGCTAAAGTCCAGGATTTATTTGATGCAGGGTCTTTTGTTGTTGGTTTTGTTTTTGTTTGTTTTTTGACAGTCAGTCATTTTACTTACTAGTTTTAGTTTCTGTGAATAAGAGCCAGATACATGGAACTACTAAAGCTTTCTGGAGTAGATCTCCATTTGGTTCATGAAGCCACACAGCAAGCAAATCTTGCCTGTTATGTTTCTACGCTAGTTTCGGGTTAAGCGACAGTTGGAGTTTATTTGTTTTATTGTACTCTTCAGGATTTGAAAATAACTTGGCATCCCATTGATGGCTGAATGCCCTATCATTTTGTTTTATTTTTGTACTTTTATTCTAAGTATCTTATTCTGTATTCTGTTTTCATGTCAATCTGGCAGTCAGCAAGTAATTAACATAATGTGACTCCATTTTCGTTAAACTTGTCAAAAAAAGATCATTGTCTAGAAATCATGTGTTTGCTATGCCCTTTTTAATAGTTCTTTACATTTCTAATATTTTAAAAGCCAGTGATATTTATTACACTTCCTTTCTTCCAGCCACTTCACTTGTACTTTCCTGACACTACCAGGAATCTCCTAATTGGCAAATCCAGCATCTATTTTCCAGTCCTTAACTTACTTGACTTGGCTGCAGCATTTTGTACTGCTGGTTACTCCTCCATTAAGTAATTTGAGAGTATATAGTAAGTATCACATTTGCCAGATTCCATGCTAGCTATTGGGAAGACAAGGTGAACAAGATAGCAAGGGTTCTTGCCCATGCACAGCTTACTGTTTCGTGAAGGGTTCAAAGAAAGCAGGCAATTACAGAAAACAAAACTCTCCCCTTTAATGTCATGACTTTATTCAATCCAGATTTCATCTACCTTATCTGACCTCTCCACCGGTGCTTGCTCTTCCCTTCTGTTAAATATTGCTGTTACTCAGACTTCCTTCCTAGTCCCTCTTTCTACTCTATCTGTTCTCTGTAGGTGATCTCATCCACTCACCGACTTCAGCCACTTTCCATAGGCCTGTGATGCCAGTTCTCTTGATCTGCAAACCCATTCTCTAACAGGTTGCTAGACATCTCCTTCTCGGGGTGCCTTTGGCACCTGAAACTCAGCATGTTCAAAATTGAACTCATTAGCTTTAATACCTGTTATTCAGACCTGCCCCCCTCCTCCATTTATATTCTTTTTCTAAGTTGATAGCATCACTATCTACCTAGAGTATTTTCACTATTAAGTTCCATGAGGACAGCGAATGTGTTTGACCAGGTCTGTACCCCTAGTTCTTAATAAATTTAGGCACTCAATAAATATCTGTTTAGTAAATTAAGAGGCTTTCTTGAGTATTCTGTCGCCCTTACTCCTAATGTAATTTCTTCAATGATCCTCTAGTCCTGTGAATTATACCAGCAAAAACTCTCTAGAATTCATCCGTTTTTTATGATGTCCACCTCCAACATTGTACTTAGTTCAGGCCCTTTCTTCTGTATTACCAAATAGTGCTTTTGTCTCTGTATCTCTGCCTCTACTGCTCTCTCAGTAGCACCCCACACCTGTCACGCATATACTTTATGTGCCAAATTAAGTTTATTTTATCAACTACCTAGGACAGATTCATATTGCTCAAGACATACAGCATCTATTATGTTCTTCCACCCCAAGCGGCCCTTGCCACCAAACACTAAACACAACACTAACCACTGCTTTATCTCATCAGCTGCCTTTTTTCTACTCCTCCTTTTTTCAGTTGTAAAGTTGAATTCTATTTCCAGAAAATAATAAGTTTTAAAAAATCCTAATATCTGGTGAAAGTGAAGGGATAGGACTATAAATGGGGAAGGGGCAGTGAGATGTTTTATCAGGCGCTGATAACAGAAGATGCTCTAACACTAGATTACTATAGCTCCAAAATCCACATGTGGAAACTCCTTCAGAATACGGCCCAATATGAGAAAAATAATCTCTCTTTTTATCTGTTATGTAAATCCCCTTTCAAGGTTAAAGAAGATACAGTTCTTTCTCTTAAATCTTACTCTGAAAATCGCGGTGGTTTGAATGTTGACAGAAATTCCATAAATTATTGGAAGATGGTATTCATTCTCCTCCTCGTCTCCTTCTGTCCCACATAAGTAAATATCATCTTCATGCCCATCAGATTATCTCTAGTACTGACTGATTCGTACGATTTTGTTACAATCGAATATTGGCTGACTGCTCTGGCAGGATGCTTCTCTAGCTTTCCACCATGTTTATTGCAGGGAGCCCCATTACTTGTGTACCCCAAAACTATAATGCTTTAAGTAGTCCCTTCATCAGAATACAGAAAGCACATGGATCTATCTTTGGGGAAAATCATCCTACGTGTTTTTTGCCATTCACATCGAGGACTTGGGTTTCCACGAGTTAACAACTAACCTCTGAGAGTGGGGTTTTGTTTTGTTTTTAAACAAAGGCATATAGGTCTGAACTATATCACGTCCAGTTACTACAGTATGTCCGAGGCAAAGAGCTCTGGTCCCAGTGTTTCCTCTCTCCAGTCCAAACTTCATAGCACCTCTAGAGCTCTGTCTCCAGACCCTCATCTGAGAGGCAGAGTAGAATCATGGTGAGGGTATACACTCTGCAGTCAGACTGGCCTGGCTCTGTCACATACTACCTTTGTCACCTCAGCCTTCCGCTCTAAGTCTCAACGTCCTCATTTTCTAATGCGGGAGTAGAAGCACCTACCTCATAGGTAATTGTAAAGATTAAATACATTTACACTTGCAGTATGCTTAGAAAAGTACCTAGCATATAGTAAACTTTCTATATATGTTAGCCATTATTAGCATTCCCTGGTAGCACAGTGGTTAAGAGCTGAGCTGCTAACCAAAAGGTCAGCAGTTCAAATCCACCAGCCACTTCTTGGAAACACTATGGGGCAGTTTTACTCTGGCCTGTAGGGTCACTATGAGTCAGAATAGACTCGACAGCAGTAGGATTTTTTTTTTTTTTTAAATACCTATACTTGGAGTTCTTGGGTTGCACAAATGGTTAAGCGCTTGTCTACTAACAGAAGAACTGATGGTTGGAATCCATCCTAAAGGCACCTCAGAAGAAAGGCTTGGTGATCTGTTTCCAAAAGTTAAGGTCACAGCCTTTGAAACCCTATGGAGCACAGTTTACTCTGAAACATGTGGGTTCACCATGAGTCAGAATCAACTCAACAGCAACTTTTTTTTTTAACATCAATACTTAAAATCTACTCCCCCACCCCGAAACAGCTTCCCATTACCTGAAATATATTTAAAGTTTTAAATCCTTGGCCTGGTGCTTTAGTCATCTGGTGCTGCTGTAACAGAAATACCACAAGTGGATGGCTTTGACAAGCAGAAGTTTATTCTCTCACAGTCTGGTAAGCTAGAAGTCCAAATTCAGGGTGTCAGCTCCAGAGGAACACTTTCTCTCTCTGTCAGCTCTGGAAGATGGTCCTTATCATCAATCTTCCCCTGGTCTAGGAGCTTCTCAGTGCAGGAACCTCAGGTCCAAAGGACGCGCTCTGCTCCTGGCACTGCTTTCTTGGTGGTACGAGATCCCCCTGTCTCTCTGCTTGCTTCTCTCTTTTATATGTCAAAAGAGATTGGATCAAGATACAATCCAATCTTGTAGATTGAGTCCTGCCTCATTAACACAACTGCTGCCTATCCCATCTCATTAACATCATAGAGATAGGATTTGCAACACATAGAAAAATCACATCAGATGACAAAATGGTGGACAATCACACAATACTAGGAATCATGGCCCAGCCAAATTGATACATATATTGTTGGGGGACACAATTCAATCCATGACACCTGGCAATTGGCATAGAAGTCCCTTTGAGATCTGTCCACACTGCCTTTTCAACCTTACCTCTCACCTTTTTCCTATCAATGACCTCTAGGTTTTAACCATGTCAAACTGCATGCCAAGTTCTCAGGACCTCACACATACTAATAAATAAACACTAGTCTTTTAAGACCCAGCTCTTAGGCGAAATGCTATCTTCTCTGGGAAGGTCCCCCAGCTGTAGCAGTCAAGCATGCACAGTTCACCAACCTGTGCAGGTTTGTGCAGCTATTTTTTTGATTGTGTTGTGACTCTTTGTTTCTTTAGGTGTCCTTCCTGCTGGAACTACTCAGCCTAGTAAGCTAGGTGCCTCATACAGCATCCAGCAAACAAATAGTTCTCAATATGTTTGCTGAATGAATGAGTGCAGTAAACAGAATTTATTATATATGTACATGATATTTAACTTATGTTGATTTTGCTTTTGGTTATTTATTGTTATATGTCTTGATGCCTTTTGCAAGATTGGACTAACATAAAAAATACACATCTGATAAAAACCAGCTCCTTGGAGAGCTGTTTCCTGGGGAAACTATAGACGGTCATGCTAGCCATGATTGTGTCTCCACTGCATTTCAGAAATGGACCCACCATATACTATCCTACTTTTTCTGTTCTATTGGCCGCTGAATTTATCTTAAGTTGCTGGGCACTGGCAGCCTGTATTTAAATGTTATACATCAGGAGCTACACTTTATCCAAGTGAACTATTCCCACAGACAGATCTCTTTGTAAAACTGGGTGGCGTGAGCATCACAGTTGCCCTACTCTTGTGTTATTTAACCAAACATTATCATGCCCAAAGTCAGAGCTTCAGAAGAAAGTGTCCTTGCAGCTGAGGGACCCCCAAAGTCTGAGAATCTGATAGAATGACTCCAATCCATTGCTTTATTAAAGTGTAAACAACTAAGCCCACAGGGCAAGCAGCTAAAGTATTAGAGCTCATGCTGCCAATTGTATAGGCTCCACCCCTACAAACTGTTTTTAGATAGAAAAGTCATAACGTTGGCTTGTGCTCTGGGATCTCACAGTTTAAAATATGCTTCTTGGTGCCTAAAATTAATGTTATCTAATCTTACACATGCCAGTTGAGCAAAGAATGCTGGCAGGCTCTGTGCTGTCTCAGAGATTGTATTTCCAGTGTTTTGTTCCATCAGTCGGAGGCCCTCTGAGGTCAGAGGCAGGGTACTGGTTGATGTTAATGTTGATGATTAGCCAAGGGAATGAACACATTGCACAATGCGGTGTGGGTTTTGCTCTTATGGACAAAAGAATTCTGACAACATCCTAACAGCTGTACCAAACTACTGCCTGGGATAGATATTAAATCAGGGAAGAGATGAGAGCTCCCTCGTCAACAGAATGGCTTCCACGTGCCACATGTTGGCATAGGTAAGAGATGACATAAGAACAAAGACAGCCGTCAATTCCCGACACAAGGGAACTACACTGGATTCAGTGAGCATGCAGGTGATCAAACATGATGCTCAGACTAGCCTTCAGCAGTGGTCACAATGAAATCATGGCTAAAGAATCTTCCCGTGGGGCTGTCTCTGAAGGCAGTACCACCAGAGCTGTTTCTCGCTCAGCACCCAAGGGAAGTGGACCAGAGAGAACTGCAGCAACCCAAATGGAGCAGAGGGTAGACACTTTGACAAAGGTCCCAACTCATGCAGAAACGATGGAGTGAATGAGTCAGGAAACATCGAGCCTGGCACCAGGCTTGGAACAGCAGACTGCATGCAGCTGTTAAGGCTGTGGAAAGGCACTGTGGAAAATGGAAATCAAGGAAATAAAGCAGAGATTCTTCATGGCTTGTCAGTTATTTAACTCTAAAGGACATTTCAATTGCATGGAAAGGTTTCAAGAGATGGAGAGCTACCGTTAACGATGTTTGTTTCTCTCCCTGATGCGCAGCATGGTGGCAGCTGCCTACCTGTTTTTGTTATTGTTGTTTTCTAATTCCTCTGGGTTTTCTTAACGTTTTACATTTCTGTGTTCTTTAGACAAGCTCAAATTGCAGTCATTATATTTACCTCCCTAAATTTTATTACTGTTTCAGCAACCTGTCTGTGGGAGAAGTTACTTGCTAATCTGACCTTCATAATACTTGATTAAATGGCTGCCAGATTTCACCTCAATCTAGTCTGTGCCAGTAGTGAAATATGTATGTGTTTATCTGTCTGTGTAGGACACATCTAAGGGATTTGGGGAAGTTTAAGAGTATTACTAAATTCCTTTTTTAAAAAAACTGTAATGTCACAGTATTAGCCCTCTCTAAATTCCTAACATGATTATAAATCTCAGTGTTTATATTTTATCTTTATATGTTTATAAACCTCATACTTTTATATGTATATATGTTGACAGCATTTTTAGGGGAGAGGACCCTGGACTGAAAATAATGAATCCTAAGTTTAGCGGATAGGCGTTGGGTTATAATCATCTTTTTCTTCACTTTTCCCCTTTCTAGAAATTCCCTCTGTAAATATCACATGAGCCAGAAGCAATGAGTGATGATATATAAAATATTTTGAGCTTGAGAGTGATGTCCCACACAGCATTTGAGGAAACACAGAGGCAAACAATGACCAGACCTACAGTACGACGGTCCTTTATTCCTACAAACCTTCCCTGCTCTAGGGAAAGAAGGGACATGATGAATCACACAGAGGTTGAGGGCATCGGGAGTAGCAGGTTGTGGTGCCAAATGTGAGGAGGGAACCAAGAAAGCAAAGAGACTGAGGGGCAAAGAGCAGGTGAGACAGTTAGGTGGATAAAAAGAAATTTTGGGAGCCCTTGTGGTGCGGTGGTTAAGGAGCTCGGCTGCTGACCAAAAGCATGGCAGTTCGAATCTACCACTTGCTCCTTGGAAACCCTATGGGGCAGTTCTATTCCATCCTATAGGGTTGCTATGAGTTGGAATTGACTTGATGGCAACGGGTTTTGGGTTGGTATTCTGTTATATGATAAATTTATGTTGATTTACCCTTTTGCAATCTGTTCTTTAGGAGATTTCAGTAGGTTAGTTCTTTTTTTTTTTTTGGAAAAATATTTAAAAAGTAAAGTACTGCTACTTGCAACAAAAGCTGACAGCAGTGTTCCCTGATACATGTAAGCCCTTCCCCCTCCTGAGCTAGCATATTCTTCTAAGCCCAAAAAGGATACCCTTTTCCAAGGCCTCCTCTATTTTACGCCAAGGAGTCCTACTTTGGTGGTTGCTGGGCCAGGGGATTGTTTTTTAGTTTTCTTTTTGTTTATGGTTCTGGGGGCTCCCTAAGAAGTTAAGCAGAAAAAAGGTCAACACTAGGTGGCCCTAGAAAATATGCTCTTCATGGTTCAGCCTCTTGTCAGATTTCTCTGGGAATAGTTCCTTAGACATTTACCAACACAGCCAAGCTACCCTGGCTCCTGCTTTTCCTGGACTTTACAAGACTAATTTCCATAATTTTAGTTACATGATAGGAATTCATCTTGGTCTGTGCTTTGTAAAACAGTTAATATAGGGCCTGACCCCATTCTACAGTGTGTGCTATTAACTATTAGCTATTATTACTTAACCAGCAGACCTGCAACAAGATAATCCTTTATTTCTGCCAAACTCCCCAGACCTAATTCTACTCAAGGCCTGCAGCTGTAGCTACATATGTACAGTGCCTGGTACAGCATAGGATCTAGTAAATATTTGGTGTGTGGATACACAAATGAACAGAAGGTTTCCTAGCAAAATCTGTCTTGCCAAATAACTTAAGAATATGTAGAGAGAGAGTTATAACTAGAAAAAAATTCTTGTTTGCTCCTTAAGATGTTGGAAGTGGTTGAGGTAAGATTTGAGGAGTCTCCTTATTAGGAATTCAGCAAGACCAACCTGCTCATTATATGGAGCAGCACACCAAGTAATAAGAAATCTGGCATGGCTACAGTATCTTGCACACAGGTCATGGTCAATAAACATTTATTGAATGACTGTCTTGTTACTGAGACTTTGCAGCAATAAGCTTTAGGGGTGTTAGCCTGACCATCTGCTTGAGTGGGATGAGTTGTGATGATAATAGTTCCAATTGTGTTTGTGTTCATAAATTCCTAAAATTCAAGTGAGACAAATGCAGACCCTTTGTCAGAAAATATAGCAGTGTCTGAAAATCTATTGAGTTGCGAACAAAGACGTGGAGGTGTAACCTTTTGCACTGATGATTTGAGATGGAACCAGGAACACTTGGAAACATATAGAAGAAGCTGCCACAGTTGGGAAGATTTTCTCCTTAGAGAATCTTGGCCAAAGCTTCTTGGTCATTTCCCATGGAAACCTACATGTTTTGGCTAGTTGTGCTGAGATGGCTTCTTGACAACCATCTGATGTCAGCTAATTCCTGTCCATCAGTTGAGTTCTCATTGTCTGAGTGGCTTTTTTCTTGTTCATTTAAGAGAATAAGCAGATGGAAAAACTGTAGAACACAATCCAACAACAACAACATAGAATTATTAGAGGAAAGAGAATTTGAGATTTAGACTTTTTTACCACAGATTATATTTATCACTATTATTTAATAAATAGAAATAAGCATCTCATAGATAAGTAGAAATGACTGAGCGTGATACAACCCCAGGACGACATGATCACATAAGAAAATTCCTCTGCTAGAAATGACAGTAGGGTGGGGCTGAAGGGGTATGTGTGGAAAGTAATCCAGTTGGCAAGGTGTGTATCTGTACTATGAAGTAGGGGAAAGAGTTCAGGAGTCAGAGTCAAATCTTACATCTACCAACATAACCCAGCTGCTTTCCATCCTTAAACAAATCTCTTAACTTTCAGGTCCTCAGGTTTGCCAACTGTCTGTTGTTGTTGTTGTTGTTGTTGTTAGCTGCGGTTGACTAGGCCCCTAACTCATGGTGACCCCAAAAAAATCAGTAGAGATTGTTTTCACCAAAAGAGACACTTAGAACTTGCTGTAGCTACCTGCTATTAACTAAAGGCATTAAGAAACTTTACAACTGATACCAAGAGAAATAACATGATTAAATTCTCTGACAGATAGCAATTTTATCTTATTCAAATAGTCTTCTTCTGAGGTGATTTCAGAAAAATAGAGCGATTTACAGAGGTTAATAGATCCTAACTTCCCTTTTATGAGTTAAATGAAGGGAAATAAAAGCTAAGATGATGGAAAATTGGAGGGTTTGTAGTTGCTAAGATTTTGGAGAAATTAGTTTTTATTTCTGTCTTAAAACCTGTTTAGGTTCTGTAGAAAGGAGCATAATCCTTTTCATGTTAATAATGTAGTCTGAGTCAGAGAGCTTCTGGGGAGCCAGGGTAAATTAGGGAGGGATGTAGGATTTTCTCACCAGTAGCTGGTGCTGATGACTCCTGCCTCTGTGGACCTCCCCTTGGTCAGGGGCTGCCAGTCACCTCTTCCACCTGCAGATGCTCCAATGCCCAGTTGGGAAGGTTGGCTCCTGCCACCAGGAACCAGAGACGGTGCTGAAGGAGGTATAGAAAACACTTTCTGTTTTGAGGTTCCTGCTATATTTCCTCGGAACTTGCCATTCTTTTTTGCCCGTGACTCATTCCTTCAATCTCCTAAAATCTCTGGAATCTGAGCCTTGGATTAAAACTGCCGTGTGTCTGTTTCCTGTAGTAGCTCATAGCTTCTAGATACGAGTATGGAGAGGGGGAAAGAGTCAAGGCATTAGAGTCATACAGGCCTTGGTTCAAGCCCTGACTCATCCACTTATCTTGCAGAGGCAAGCTAAACATTGGGCATTCACAAAAATAGCTATTATTATCATTTAAATCACTTCTGTATCCACAACCTTCTGTATCCATCGCTTATTCTTTATACTTATGTTGTCTCTGCTTGCTTTAAATCCACCCATTCTTGATGCTTGGTCTCTGCTTCAGACTCTCATCTTATCGCTGACCCCTGGCTGCCCCTGCCCCAGCTCTGACAATAACATGAATTATAGTTTCAACGTACAAAGATCTATGGTTGAGAGATGCAGTTAAGTAGCAAGGTAATTCCCTTCTAAATGGAAAATGACCATCACAAGTATTTTTATGCCGCAGTATTTCATTTTAGTGAGAATCTTTTTTCTTTTCTTTTTTTAAATTCTTTCAAGACAAGTAAGAAAAGAGAAAAAGGGAAAATGAAATTGCAAACTAAGAATTTATGATGCTAAATTGTTATAAGGAGGCAGGTTAAAGGTATCTCTAATTAAGGAGAAAACAAGGGGTAAATAATAATGCAGCCACCATTGATTGCATGCCTCCCCTATGCCACACAGTATAACAAGTGCTTTTGGTTTTACTCATTGCAAACATCCTATGAGTTATAGGTACTATTATTATTCTCATTTTACAGCTGAAGTAACGTGAGCCCTAGAAAGATTAGTTTACTTGCTTCAAGTCACACAATTTGTAAGTGGTGGAGCCAGGACTCAGACTCAATTTTGCTTCCATAGTACAGTATGCTGAATCTAGAGCCTTCTTGCAAGAGCTTCTCCAACGTCTGTGTCACACCAGAGCCTCATGTCAGTCCTTGGGCTAGTCTGTGTCGAATCAGAAGACTTAGGCTAAGTTACAAGAGTTATTTTTATAATAAAAATGTAAGTTAAACAGACCATTAAAAATAATGCAACAAAATAACAACAGCTAACATTTATTAAACATTTGCCATATGCCAGGTAGTATTGTATATGATCTATAACAGTCAAGTAATTTACTTCTCATGACAACCCTGTGAAGTAGATATTTTAATTATTAGGATTTGAATCTAGGTAATATTGTTCCCTGGAGTCCTTGGGTGGCACAAATTGTTAAGTGCTTGACTGCTAGCCGAGAGTTTGGCAGTATGAACCCACCCAGAGGTGCCTCAGAAGACAGTCCCGGAGGTCTGCTTCTGAAAGGTCACAGCCTTGAAAACTATGGAGCAGTTCTGCTCTACACACATGTGGTTGCTGTGAGTGGGAATTGACTCAACTTTTGGCAACTAACAACAACAGCATTGTTCCAGAGCCCATATGCTTTTAATCACTATTCTATACCAACTGCCTACTTAATTTTACTCCCGTTATGGATTGTATTTTGTCCCCCCAAAATATGTGTTGTAAATCCTAATATACCTGTGGTTATAATCCCATTTGGGAGTAGAGTTTTCTTCATTATGTTATTAGACCATATTAGTGTACGGTGCGTCTTTAGTCAGTCTATCTTGAGATATAAAAAGAGCAGATTAGGCGTAAAGAAGCGATCAGAAATGGGGGAAGATAGATGCCTCACTACATGAAGATCACCAAGGAGGTAAGGAATAGAAGCTGAAGAAACAAGGGCCTTCTTCCAGAGCCGGCAGAGAGAGAGAGCCTTCCCCCAGAGCTGGTGCCCTGAATTCAGACTTCTAACCTCATTAACAGTGAGAAAATAAATTTCTGTTTGTTAAAACCACCCACTTCTGGTATTTCTGTTATAGCAGCCCTAGATAACTAAGACAGCTGCATTTTTTAATTTCTTTAAATCCTAATATAAAATATGTCATTTTTTTTTAAGTTATAGTAGAAAGGTCTGCCTCATAAGCAGCAATGACCTACCCTTCCACTACGTTCACAGTCTGGGAAGTCACCACTGTGGTCAAGATGTCAGGGATGCTATGGAGCAAAGCTTTCTGTGGATTGATTTTCCATGGCTGTTTTCTTCCCAACCACTGGAGCACTTCAGTCTAACACCACAATGGACTCTCCTGTGACTGACCATCTTTCTACTTACAGTTAAATAAAGTGCTGTTACTATGCTCACAGTAGCTGGCTGTCCATCTTAGCCTGCATTTCCTATATCCTCAGTCCACTTCTAAGAACTTACTCACCGAGTAGGCCCATTGTGTGTGTGGTTCTATATTCTGGCTTATCCCACCTCCATCCCATCAGAAACTCCTCTGAAGCCATGATTTTCCATCTTTAATCTTTTAATTGTATTTTAGATTTCATATTTTAAAGATTCCTGTCCCTTGAGCCATATTATTTTAGATTCTCTAGCAATGGGATTATTTCTCTGAATTTTTAAAAAACCCACTTTCTTAAGTTCTAGTATTCTTGTCTGAAATAACATACTACCATTACAGGAGGTAGCATATAATCAAGAACCTATGGTATTGAAAGGAAGAAGCCCAAGATGCACTGAAGACATTGGCAAAAAAACAAGGCTCCAAGAATTCACAGAATACTAATTGAGATGTTTCAACAAACGTATGCAACACTGGAAGCACTCACTCATCTGTGCCAAGAAATTTGGAAGACTGCTACTTGACCAACCAACTGGAAGAGATCCACATTTGTGCCCATTCCAAAGAAAGGTGATTCAGCAGAACACGGAAATTATCGAATGATATCATTAATATCACGGGCAAATAAAATTTTGCTGAAGATAATTTGAAAATGGCTGTGGCAGTGCATTGACAGGGACCTGCCAGAAATTCAAGCAGCCAGATTCAGAAGAGGATATAGAACGAGGAATATCATTGCTGATGTCAGATGGATCTTGGCTGAAAGCAGAGAATACCAGAAAGATGTTTAACCATGTTTTATTGACTATGCAAAGGCATTTGACTATGTGGAACATAACGAATTATGGATAACTTTTCAAAGAGTGGGGATTCCAGAACACTTAATTGTGCTCATGAGGAGCCTTTACATAGACCAAGAGGCAGTCATTCTAACAGAACAAGGGGATACTGCGTGGTTTAAAATCAGGAAAGATGTCTCAGGGTTGTATCCTTTCCACCATACTTATTCAATCTGTATGCTGAGCAGATAATCCAAGAAGCTGGACTATATGAAGAAGAACACGGCATCAGGATTGGAGGAAGACATTAACAACCTGCAACATGCAGATGACACAACCTTGCTTGCTGAGAGCAAAGAAGACTTGTAGCACTTATTGATGAAGATCAAAGACTACAGCCTTCAGTACGGATTACACCTCAACATAAAGAAAGCAAAAATCCTCACAACTGGACCAGTAAGCAAAATCATGATATACAGAGAAAATATTGAAGTTGTCAAGGATTTCATTTTACTTGGATCCACAATCAATGCCCATGGAAGCAGCAGTCAAGAAAACAAAAGACCTATTGCATTGGGCAAATCTGCTGCAAAAGACCTCTTTAAAGTGTTAAAAAGCCAAGATGTCATTTTGAAGACTAAGTTGCACCTGACCCAAGCTATGGTATTTTCAGGCACCTCATAAGCATGCGAAAGCTGGACAATGAATAAGAAAGACTGAAGAAGAATTGATACCTCTGAATTATGGTGTTGGTGCAGAATGTTGAATATACTATGGACTGACAGACGAATGAACAAATCTGTCTTGGAAGAAGTACAGTCAGAATGTTCCTTAGAAGGGCAAGGATGGAGAGACTTCGTCTTACGTACTTTGGACATGTTATCAGGAGGGTGCAGTCTGTGGAGAAGGCCATCATGCTTAGTAAAGAAGAGTGTCATCGAAAAAGAGGAAGACCCTTAAGGAAATGGATTGACACAGTGGCTGCAACAATGTTCTGAAACATAACGATTGTGAGGATGGCTCAAGACCAGGCAGTGTTTTGTTCTGTTGTACATAGGGTCATTATGAATCAGAACCAACTCCAGGGCACCTAATAACAATAACAACAACGTACTTGTTTGACTTTCATAAGGCTCAGGACCACTCCTTTTCTAACCTAATTGCTCTAATTGAAACTTGGCTGTTCCCTGAGGAACCTTCTGCAGTTCTCTCCAGTGGAGGTTCCTGCAGTCCTATGCCATTAGACCTAGGCATGGGGTATGTGCTCCTCTAACTCCTTTGACGCTTGTGCCATCACTACTTCCAAATACTTGATTGCATACATCCCATTTCTGATTCCTTCCCCAGTGTTTCCAGCTCACTTACTCTATTAACCTCTACTCCAAAAATTCTCTGATCTCCTTTGAGACCTCCCATCCAACCCTACCTTTTTTCAGTGGTGATCACCTCCCTCATCTTCTTACTTTTCTCCTTACCCAACTTCTATTTCCTTGTATGTATACACCGTGAACACCCTTGCTTCTCTCTCCCTCCTTCTTATGTTTTTTCATACTTACCTGGAAGAGCTATAGCCTTGGTTAAGCCCAACTCACGCAACTCTCTGTCTGCTCCCATCTTGCACCCAACCATCAAAATGAGGCTGAAACACCCACACACACCCCTGTGTCTTAACCTGATGACCACAACTTTGATAAATCCTTCTACATTCCTCAAGTCAGCTGGTCATGCTGGTGCTTGAATGCACCATTTCCAGTCCTCCCTCAGGACCTTTGCATTTGTCACTACTTCTCCTTGGAACACTCTTCTAGATCTTCACATGGCTCACCTCACTTCATTCAGGACATGCTCAAATTTCACCTCCTCTCTAAAGTAGCACTCCTCATCACTCTTGATCCCTCCTAACCTGCTCTAATATGATGCTTAGCACTCATTCCTCCTCAATATTGTTACATATTTATTTCTTTTTTAATCACCATTTCCCCTCCATGAAGGGAAGGACCCTAACTATCTTGTTCACTGCTTTATGCCTAGTGCCTACAACAGCCCTGGCTCAAATGATGTACTTAAAAAGTACCTGTAGGATGACTGAATTATTTTTTTTCCAGTATTGTAAATTCTAAAATAGCATGATCACTCCTTGGAAGTTTTTTTTATCATATTTTTATGCAGTTCTCTGCTGGTAGAACCATACCACAATATCTGTGTTTTTATTCTTTTACATCCTGAGAAATGAAGCTGTCAGCTAGTTAAGTTAGGTAATATGATCAGTTCCTACTTGCTTTAAACAGAATGAGACTGCCAGCAGACATGTAGCTAGTGCCAGGTTTGGAATCTGTGTGGGGGAAGCATCAACCTTATTCCCTTCCCTATGTCTACACTGTAGTACTACAGTGTTGTTACCTTATACCTCACCCTAGTACTTTCTACCATTCCTCCATCCTCAGGGTTATGAATTTCACCCAGGTGAGCACTTTTTTGCCTTATTATGACAGCAGCCAGTCTTCATCTTAAAAGTATTGATGAAAATATTCCCCTCAAAGCATTTCGTTTTCTTTGTGGCAGTAGTTTTTACATCCAAATATGATTTTATCATGTTCTGGGGTCAGAAAATATTTAAATCTTGCTAATGCTTAGACTGTGTATTAGTACTTAGCCCAATATCCAGTAATTGTTTTTTGGTTCAATTATTCCCTCTGCCCAACAGTTCAGCACATGGTAAGTGCTCAATAAATAATGGCTTCCACTATTATTATTAGGAAAAAAGCCATATAAATTAGTAGTTTCTTGAAAGAGAGTATGACTTAGCAGCAAAGAGAAGAAATTGGTATCTTCTCTGCCATTCTTTTTGATTCCTTACAGAACCTTGTGAGATTACTTAATCATCCCATCTTCTACTGTGCCTGCATGTAAAATAAGGTAGACCTCTTTCTCTGGAAGCTTCATGACTTAACAAAAAATAAGATACATTGAGTCATCTGAATAAAAAGTGTGAAGAATAAAATATTATTGAATAATGCTTACTCAGTTCTTTAGACTATTAACCCAGCCGTGGAGTTTTGCCCTTTTCTGAAGAGAAGAATTGCTGTCAGGGAGTTGCTAGCCAAGGTAGGAAAATTAAAGGCTACAGTCCTGAAGATCAAGCATTCTCATGGGACGCTTAGTGATGGCCATTATATTGCAGCTTCACAAAACCCTGTGAGAAAAAAAAAAGTATAGATGTACAATAGCCTGACCTATACCATAAGGAGCCCTGGTGGTGCAGTGGTTAAGGGCTCAGCTGCTAACTGAAAGGTCAGCTGTTCGAACCCACCAGCCGCTCCATGGGAGAAAAATGTGACAGCCTGCTTCTGTAAAGATAATAGCTTTGGAAACCCTATGGGCCAGTTCTACTCTGTCCTACAGGGTCACTATGAGTCAGAATCAACTTGACAGCAACAAGTCGTTGTTGTTGTTTTTTCGTTTGTTTGTTTTTATACCATGGGCCTACCTAAAGTTGCTTTCTTAGCTAATAAGGAAGGTTTTTTTAGAATTATGAATACTGTAGTGGTGATGTGGTGTGCTGCCCAGGTCCCCCCTTCAGGGCTAAGCCTCTCATTTTCGCAGCTCTCCAGGAATTGCTCTCTGCTGAAGAAAACTGCCTCACCCAAGGTTATGACCTCTCCCTCAGGGCAGCCTACATCCATGGGGAGGTTCCACGACCTGAACCCCTTGTCTCAATTTGAGACAACTCTGAAGAGCCATCTCACTCAGACTGAGGACTCTGTTACAGCTGCATCACAGATCTACTTCTCTTTCTGCCCGGCTCTGCTTCCCTCACTCCACAGTTAATGCCTGAGGGCACTTCCCAGTAACCTCCTACACACAAAGCTTAGAGTCTCATGGTCTGTTCCCTAGAGAACCTGACCTATGATCTAGACTGTGTCTACATTCTAAGGAGCACTCATTATAACGATTTCCTATTTTATGAATGTCATCCCTTTTTTTTTTTTAATCTTTTATGTCTTTATTTTTAACTCAAAATTTACAGAAGAAATTTTTTTTTTTTTAATATTTTATTGTACTTCGGGTGAAGGCTTACAGAACAAACAGTTTCTCATGTAACAGTAGTACACATGCTGTTTTATGACTTTGGTTAACAACCCCACAACATTTTAACTCTCTAAATTCTCAGCTTTTCTTTTTTTTTTTGGTGAAAATACACATAGCCAAAGATACCCCATTTCAAAACTTTCTACGTACACATTTAAGTGACATTGACTATGCTCTTCTAATTGTGCTGTTATTCTCACTTAAGATGAAGGCTTACAGGACAAAATAGCCTCCCATTTAACAGTTACTACAAATGTTGCCCTATAACAATGGTTAACAATCTCACAACACATCAACAGTATCCTTACTGAACCTTGTGTTCCCTATCATCAGCTTCCTACTCCCCTTCTGCCTTCTGGCCCTTGTCACTGGACTCCTGTACCTCGTTAGTCTCATTTGGTTTTACTGGGCTGTCCACTCCCAGGCTGAACAGTGAACCTTGAAGGTAACTTCACCTCTGAGCTAAAAGGGTGTCTGGGGGCCATACTCTTGAGGTTTCTCCAGTCTCCTTTAGGCCAGTAAATCTGGTCTTTATTTTTGTGAGTTAGAATTATGCTCTACATCCTTCTCCAGCTCTGTCCAGAACCCTCTGTTGTGATCCTGGTCAGAACAGTCAGCGGTGGTAGCCGGGCACCATCTAGCTGTACTGGACTCAGTCCGGTGGAGGCCTTGGTAGCTGTGGACAGTTAGTCCTTTGGACTAATCTTTTCATTGTATCCTGTTCTGTTCATTCTCCCTTGCTCCCAAAGGGATGAGACCAGTGTAGTATCTTAGATGGCTGCTCATAGGCTTTTAAGACCCCAGACACTACTCACCAATGTAGAATGTAGAGCATTATCTTTATAAGTAGTGTCATGCCAGTTGAGCTAGATGTTCCCCGAGACCATGGTCCCCAGAGCCCTCCATCCAGCAACTCAGTCCCTCGGGGAGTTTGGATGTGTCCATGGAGCCTCCATGACCTTTCCTTGTGCAGGTTGTGTTAGTTTCCCTTGTACTGTGTACTATCTCACCTTTCACCCATGAAACCACTTATCTATTGCCTATTTAGTATTTCCCCCCCACCCCTCCCATCCCTGGTAACCAACAAAGATTGTTACGTTTAGTGTGTGAACTTTTTCATGGGTTTTTACAGTAGAGATCTCATACAATATTTGTCCTTTTGTGATTGACTTATTTCACTCAGCATAATGTCCTCCAGTTTCATCCATGTTGTGAGATGCTTCACAGATTCATTAATGTTCTTTCTCTTTGCATAGTACTCCATTGTGTGTATGTACCATAGTTTGTTTATCCATTCATCTGTTGATGGGCATCTACGTTGTTTCCATCGTTTTGCTATTGTGAACAATGCTGCCATGAACATAGGTATGCATATGTCTATTCGAGTGACGACTCTTATTTCTCTAGGATATATTCCTAGGAGTGGGATTGCTGGATCAAATGGTATGTCTATTTCTAGCTTTCTGAGGAAACGCCATATCATTTTCCAAAATGGTTGTATCATTTTGCATTCCCACCAGCAGAAGAAGTTCCCATATCCCTGCAGCCCCTCCAGCATTTGTTATTTCCACTGTTTTTGATTCGTGCCAGTAATGCTGGGATGAGATGGTATCTCATTGTGGTTTTAATTTGCATTTCTCTAATGGCTAGTGAACGCGAGCATTTCCTCATGTGTCTGTTGGCCATTTGAATGTCTTCTTTGGTGAAGTGTCTGTTCATTTCCTTTGCCCATGTTTTGATAGGATTGTTTGTCTTTTTGTTGTAGAGGTGTTGGATTTTCTTGTAGATTATGGAGATTAGACCTTTCTCTGACTTGTACTGTCCAAAAATGTTTTCCCAGTCTGTAGGTTCTCTTTTGACTCTTTTGGTGAAGTCTTTTGAAGAGCATAGGTGTTTGATTTTTAGAAGATCCCAGTTATCTAGTTTATCTGTTGGGTTTTGTGTGTTGATGGTTATGGTTTGTATCCTGTTAATGCCATGTATTAAGGCCTGAAGCGTTGGTCCTATTTTTTCTTCTATGAACTTTAGAGTTTTAGGCTTTATATTCAGGTCTTTGATCCATTTTGAAGTAGTTTTTGTATACAGTGTGAGGTATGGGTCCTGTTTCATTTTTCTGCAAATGGATATCCAGTTTTGCCAGCACCATTTGTTAAAAAGACTGTCTTTTCCCCATCTGATGGACTTCGGGCCCTTGTTGAAAATCAGGTTACCGTAGGTGGATGGATTTACACCTGGGTTCTCAATTCTGTTCCATTGGTCAATGCATCTGTTGTTGTACCAGTACCAGGCTGTTTTGACTACTGTTGCTGTATACTAGGTTCTGAAGTCAGGTAGTGTGAGTCCTCCAACTTTTTTCTTCTTCTTCAGTAGCGCTTTACTTATTCAGGGCTTCTTCCCTTTCCATATAAACTTAATAATTAGTTTTTCCATCTCTTTGAAGAATGTTCCTGGTATTTGGATCGAGATTGCATTGTATTTGTAAATTGCTTTGGGTAGAATTGCCATTTTCACAATGTTGAGTCTATCCATCCATGAGCATGGTATGCTTTTCCATTTATGTAGATCCCTTTGGTTTTCTTGCAGTAGTGTTTTGTAGTTTCCTTTGTATAGGTCTTTTGCATCCCTGGTTAGATTTATTCCTAAGTATTTTATCTTTTTAGGGGCGATTATTATGGTATTGTTTTCCTGATTTCCTTTTCATCATTCTCCTTATTGGTGTACAGGAATCCAACTGATTTTTGAATGTTTATCTTGTATCCTGCTACTCTGCTGAATCTTTCTATTAGTTCCAGTAGATTTCATGGAGTCTTTAGGGTTTTCTATGTATAGTATCATATCATCTGCAAGCAGGGACAGTTTAACTTCTTCATTACCAATTTGGATGCCCTTTATTTCTTTCTCTTGCCTTATTGCTCTAGCTAGAACTTCCAGCACAATGTTAAATAGGAGTGGTGATAAAGGGCATCCTTGTCTTGTTCCTGTTTTCAAGGGGAATGTTTTCTGCCTCTCTCCATTAAGAATGATGTTGGTTGTTGGTTTTGCATAGATGCCCTTTATTATGTTGAAAAATTTCCCCTCTATACCTATTTCATTGAGAGTTCTTATCCGGAATGGGTGTTGGACTTTGTCAAATGCCTTTTCTGCATCAATTGAGAGGATCATGTGATTCTTTTCTTTGGGCCCTTTTATTTATGTGGTGGGTTATGTTGATTGATTTTCTAATGTTAAACCATCCTTGCATACCTGTTCTGAATCCTACTTGGTCGTAGTGTATTATTTTTTTGATATGATGCTGAATTCTATTGGCTAGAATTTTGTTAAGAGTTTTTGCATCTATATTCCTGAGAGATATTGGTCTGTAATTTTCTTTTTTTGTGATGTCTTTGCCTGGTTTTGGTATCAGCATTATGCTGGCTTCATAGAATGAATTTGGAAGTGTTGCTTCCTCTTCTATGATCTGAAATAGCTTAAGTAGAACTGGTACAAGCTCTTCTGTAAATGTTTTGTAGAATTCTCCAGTGAAGCCATTTGGGCCAGGGCTTTTTTTGGTTGGGAGTTTTTTTTATTACCTTTTCAATCTCTTCTCTTGTTATGGGTCTGTTCAGATTTTCAATATCACTTTGTGGTAGTTTGGTTAGGCCGTGTGTTTCTAGAAATTTATCCATTTCCTCTAGGTTTTCAAATTTGTTGGAATATAGTTTTTCATAATATTCTGTTATAATCCTTTTTATTTTGGTTGGCTCTGTTGTAATGTCCCCCATTTCATTTCTTATTTGCGTTATTTGTATCTTCTGCTGTTTTTCTTTTGTCAGTCTGGCCAGTGGTTTGTCGATTTTGTTGATTCTTTCAAAGAACCAACTTTTGGTTTTCTTGATTCTTTCTATTGTTTTTCTGTTCTCTATTACATTTCTTTCTGCTCTGATCTTTACTATTTCCTTTCTTCCGGTGGTTGTAGGCTTTTTTTGCTGTTCTCTTTCTCTTTGTTTCAATTCTGTTGTTATCTTTTGATTTTGTCCCTTTCTTCTTTTTTGATGTGTGCATCTATTGCTATAAATTGTCCTCTGAGGACTGCCTTTGCTGTGTCCCAAAGGTTTTGCTATGATGTGTTTTCATTTTCATTTGATTCTAGGAATGTTTTGATTCCATTTTTAATTTCTTCTATTACCCATTGATGTGGGATTTTTTAATTCCATCTCTGATTTCTTCTATTACCCAGTGTTGTGTAAGCAGACTATTATTCAGTTTCCATGTAGTTGATTTTTTTTGCTTGCTCTTTCTAGTGTTAATTTCTACCTTGATGGCATTGTGGTCAGAGAAGATACTGTAAATTATCTCAACGTTTTGGATCTTGTTGAGGATTGCTCTGTGGCCTAAGATGTGGTCTATTCTGGAGAACATTCCATGTGCATTGGAAAAGAACGTGTACTTTGCAGTGGTTGGATGGATTGTTCTATATATGTCTATGAGGTCCAGTTGGCTGATTGTGTCCTTTAGGTCTTCTGTATCTTTGCTGAGTTTCTTCTTAGTTGTTCTGTCCTTTACTGAGAGTGGTGTGTTGAAGTTTTCTACTATTATTGTGTAACTGTCAATTTCTCTTTTCAGTGCTGTTAGAGTTTTTTTTATGTATTTTGGAGCCCTGTCGTTGGGTGCGTAGATGTTTATTATGGTTATGTATTCATGATGGATCATCCCCTTAATCATTATATAGTGTCCTTCTTTGTCTTTTATGGTAGACTTTGTTTTAAAGTCTATTTTATCTGAGATTAGAATTGCCACTCCTGCTCTTTTTTGGTAGTTGTTAGCTTGATATATTTTTTTCCAACCTTTGATTTTTAATAAATTCACATCTTTGTTTCTAAGGTGTGTCTCTTGTAGACAGCATATAGATGGATCCTGTTTTCTTATCCATTCTGCCACTCTTCGTCTCTTTATGGGTGCATTGAGTCCATTTACATTCAGTGTAATTATTGATAGATGGAAGTTTGTTGCTGTCATTTTGTAGTGCTTTTTTTTGTGGTGCTGAAGTTTTATTTGTTCTTCTTACTCTCTTGTGCTGAGTTACTTTTGTTTGTGGATTTTGTGTTCATTTCTTCTGTTTTTGTAGGTTTTGTTTTTGCTGAGACTTTATGTTTTTTGTCTTTATTTTTATGAGTTAGTTTGTTAACTTTCTTTGTGGTTACCATGAATTTTACCCTTATCTTTATAAGTTTGAAGCAGTCTGCCCTTACTTGGTATCGCCTTGCCTTCCTCTCCATTAGAAGGTTCTATACTTATGCCGTTTATTCCCTCTTTCATTGTTTTGATGTTGTTGTCATCCTTTGATTGATTGCTCTGATTCCCTGTTGTATTTCTTTTGGTTTTGGATAGTCCTCGAGAGTTCATTTCCTAGAATGGTGTCTGGTTCGTATGATCCTGCGTCCTGGGTCCTGCCTGATGGTTGAAGCTGTTTGTCCTCAGATCGAAGAACTCCCTTTAATAATTCTTGTAAGTTTGGTTTGACTTTTGCATATTCCCTTAGTTTCTGTTTATCTGGAAATGACCTAGTTTTACCATCAAATTTGAATGAGAGTTTTGCAGGATGTATTATTTTTGGCTGACAATTTTTTTCTTTCAAGATTTTATATATGTCATCCCACTGCCTTCTTGCCTGCATGGTTTCTGCCGAATAATCTGAGCTTAGTCTTATTGTTTCTCCTCTGTATGCGACTTCTTGTTTTTCATGAGCTGCTCTCAGGATTCTTTGTTTGTCTTTAGTTTTGGCGAGTGTGAATATGATATGTCTTGGTGATTTTCTTTTGGGGTCTCTTCTATATGGGGTTCGTTGAGCTTCTTGGATGGCCAGATTTTCATCTTTCATAATATCGGGAAAGTCTTCTGTCAGCAGTTCCTCAGTGATCCTCTCTATGTTTTCTGTTTTCTCTCCCTGTTCTGGGATGCCAATCACTCGTAAATTTTTGCTTTTAATTGTGTCCCACATAACTGTCAGGGCCTGTTCATTTTTCTTTGTTCTTTTTTCTGAGTTTTCCTGAAACAGAGTTGTATCCAAGTGTTTGTCTTCAGTTCCACTGATCCTGTCTTCCACAGTTTCAAATCTACTTTCAGCCCTTCTGTGACATCATCCATTTCTGAAATCTTGTTGTTTTTCTTTTGGATTTCTAATTGTTGTTTTTGTATAATGTCTTGTTGTCAATTTATTTTGGCATTTTGTTCCTGCATCATCTCCCTGAATTCTTCCAATTTTTTGTCTGTATTTTCCATGAATTTGTCTATTTTTTCCTCATGTTTGTCAGCTTTTTGCCTCCGTTCTTGGACAATTCCGAGTATTAGTGATTTGAGTTCCCTATCAGGTACTTCTAGTGCATTTTCTTCCACAGGAGAGTTATCTGGTGTTTTAATTTGGACGCCTATTGCAGCCATCTTGTCTTGTTTTTGTAAATGTTTTGATATTGTTTGCTGTTTTCGGGGCATTCAGTAGATATTTCTCTCGTTTATTGATTGTAGATTTTTTTGTTTCATCCTTGTGGTACAGCTGGGCAGGTCTAGTTGAAGAGGAGCCACTGGGACGGGTTGTTTGTGGCACTCTCTGCAGCCACCAGGACGGTCGGTAGTCAGTGCTGGGCAGGTTCCAATAGGGCGTGCCTGCACAGCTTGGTGGTGTGATGTCAAGTGCACGGTGCAGGTAGGCAGGATGCAGCGGGGAGACGGTTATGTGTGAAGCTAAGCTGGATATGGGAGAGAGGAGAGAGGAGCAGGAGCGAAAAAACATACAAACATAAAAGAATGCTAGGGGAGCTTGCTGTTGGAATGGACAGATGAGAGACTATGGGATGGAGAAAACCAGAAGGGGGAAGAGAAAGAAAAGGAAAGAATGAACAAATAAAAATCAGAAAAGTTAAAGAACTGCAAAGTTCCTAGGGATCCCACCGATGCAGCTATGAGGTCTGGGGAAGTCAGTCTCAGGTTTCACAGCACAGCCTGGCCAGAAGGCGCAGAGGCATACAACGCCTGGCATTCAGGGATCAGAAAGAGAAGGAAGAGATAGAGAGACAAGAAATTGAGCAATGAAAAAAGACAAAAGGGGAAAAGAGGGAAAAGAAAACAAAACTAATCAAAAAAGAAAAGAAAAGAAAAAAGAAAAAAAAAGCAACACCAGCAGTCAACGAATGGCACTCAGAGAGCCAGCCAGTGCAGGCTGGTGTTTGTGGACAAGAGACTGTGTCCGTGGGAAACAGAGGAGGCCGAGTGTGAGTGAAGAAGGGTGGAGAGTGGGAAAACGTATATCACAAATTGCCTGTGCTCTGGGGACCCTCAGAATGGAGCAAAGAGGGTGCATGGAGCCAAGCACTCGAGTGAAAGGAGGGGGAGGCGGCGAGAGGCAAGCGAGAAACCAAAAGAAGCAGGAGAGAAAAAAGATAAAAAAAAAAAAAGCAGCACCAGCAGCCAACGAACGGCACCCAGAGAGCCGCCCGCCCGGGCGTGCGGAATCCAAGCAGCCGGCGGACCCCGGTGAAGAGACTGCAGCCATGGGAAGCAGAGGAGCAAACAAACAAAAGCCCTGGGATCTCACCAGTGCGGATCCCAGAGCTGGAAGCAGCCACACACCCGAATGTAGCCTCACAGTCCCGCAGGAGAGGGCAAAGACGGCGCTTGGAACAAGGCACCCAAGCAAAAGGAGGGGGAGGCAGCGAGCGGCAAGCGAGAAACCAAAAGAAGCAGAAAAAGCAACACCAGCAGCCAACAAACGGCACCCAGAGAGCCGACCACCTGGGCGCGCGGAATCCAAGCAGCCAGCGGCCCCGGGTCAAGAGATTGCGGCTGTTGGAAGTAGAGGGGCAAATGAACAAAGGCCCCGGGATCTCACCAGCACAGCAGCCCAGACCTGGAAGCAGCCGCACTCCCAAGCGTAGTCCTACAGCCCCGCAGGAAAGGGCAAAGACGGCGCTCGGAGTCAGACACCCGAGCAAAAGGAGGGGGAGGCAGCGAGAGGCAAGCGAGAAACCAAAAGAAGCAGAAAAAGAAAAAGGGAAAAAAAAGGAAAAGAAAAAGCAGCACCAGCAGCCAACAAACGGCACCCAGAGAGCCGCCCGCCCAGGCGTGCGGAATCCAAGCAGCTGGCGGCCCCCGTTCAAGAAACTGTGGTCGCAGGGAGCAGAAGAGCAAACGAACAAAGGCCCCGGGATCTCACCAGCGCGGCAGCCCAGACCTGGAAGCAGCCACACGCCAGAACGCAGCCCCACAGCCCCGCAGGAAGGAGCAAAGACGGTGCTCGGAACCAGGCACCCGAGCAAAAGGAGGGGGAGGCAGCGAGAGGCAAGCGAGAAACCAAAAGAAGCAGAAAAAGAAAAAGGGAAAAAAAAGGAAAAGAAAAAGCAGCACCAGCAGCCAACAAACGGCACCCAGAGAGCCGCCCGCCCAGGCGTGCGGAATCCAAGCAGCTGGCGGCCCCCGTTCAAGAAACTGTGGTCGCAGGGAGCAGAAGAGCAAACGAACAAAGGCCCCGGGATCTCACCAGCGCGGCAGCCCAGACCTGGAAGCAGCCACACGCCAGAACGCAGCCCCACAGCCCCGCAGGAAAGAGCAAAGACGGTGCTCGGAACCAGGCACCCTAGCAAAAGGAGGGGGAGGCAGCAAGAGGCAAGCGAGAAACCAAAAGAAACAGAAAAGGCAACACCAGCAGCCAACAAACAGCAGCCAACAAACGGCAACCAGAGAGCCGCCTGCACAGGCGCGTGGAATCCAAGCAGCCGGCAGTCCCGGGTCAAGAGACTGTGGCCACGGGAAGCAGAGGGGCAGACGAACAAAGGCCCTGGGATCTCACCAGCGTGGCAGCCGAGACCTGGAAGCAGCCACACGCCCGAACGCAGCCCCACAGCCCCGCAGGAAAGAGCAAAGACGGCACTCGGAACCAGGCACCCTAGCAAAAGGAGGGGGAGGCGGCAGAAAAAGCAACACCAGCAGCCAACAAACGGCACCCAGATAGCCGCCGGCCCAGGCACGCGGAAGCCAACCAACCGGCGCCCCCCGGCCCAGGGACCTTGGCCACAGGAATCAGGGGAGCCCCAGCCGGGGCGAAGAGGGGTGGGGGGTGGGAAAGCGCACACCGCAAATTACCGGCTGTTTTGTCTCCCACTGGATGCTCCGCGAGGCTGCTCTCCCGTTCTCCCATTTGCTGGTCTCCGATAGGAGTCCAAGATGGTGGATCTGCGCTGAGTTAGCTGGTAGGAGATCTCTGCATGAATCTCTCCTCCCTCTCCATTCTCTTTCAGTATTCTCAATCCGTTTGGTGTTTGGCTGAGTTCTTTATCTCTTCATTTGATGTTCTAGGGTTTCAGGATTGTTGGTTCTCTGTTTGGCTTAGTTTTTCGGATCTTTGCTGTGGAGGGACGGCGTGGTGCTTCTGCCTAGAGCGCCATCTTGCCCTGGAAGTCTGAATGTCATCCCTTTTTGATGATCACAGAACTCCCATAACTAAGTGAATTTTCCCATTGACTTTTGTGTGAGTTGCATTTGCCATACTAGATGATATGTGGCTTATTCCTGAAATGAAAGTAATTTGAAGGCCCCTGAAACAGGGAAAATGTTTTGAGGAATTAGGCTTGGTCACAGTTTCAGTATTATGCTTCGTGATCATTTCCAAGACAACAGAAAAAGATGGCCGCCGATTAACACTCTCTGGCCAGTCTGTTAAGAGTTGGCTTGTGACTAGGGAGACCATGCAAGGAAACAACCAAGATTTGCTTCCCTGTTGATACCTCTATTTGTGATGTGCTGCTTTTAATTAACCTGCTGTCCCTTTTAAAGGAAACATAGTGAGCCAAATGTGTGCAGTGGGCCACACCCAGTGACAGAAGTCTCCTTTAAGGCTTATTCAATTAGATAATTAGTAGGACCAAGAGGGGAGTTGGTAAAGCAGCATGAGTAAAACCAGGGGACGTATAATTACACAGACTCCAACCATTACTTTTTAGTCATTATGAAAAAGGAGCTTTGAGGGAAAAACCGATTTGGAGAGAGATTTTATTCACTCTGACATACTGCACTTTCTAAAGCCAGCTCTGATGAGGTGTTAAGTTCATATGGTCCTATGTTTTGAGGACAAGTCCAAAAGGGATGCTGTGCAAATATATTATGTTTGGCTACACCCAGTACTGCACACATCTCAGGTCATAGGCAGGGGCAGCAAGTCCTGTCCTGTGGGTTCCAGAGAGCCTGGGAATGACTGGGATCACTGGTGAGGACTGCCATGGTCCTGCCAAAAGCATTGTCTGCCTAACATCTTCTTTCCTCTCTCTTTTCCCACCGCGCACCCCCCCCCCCCCCACCTCCGGCCTTCTACTTTATTATAAAATTAAGGAAACTTTAATATAGAAAATCATGGTAAGAGAGCTAGTGGGCAACCAGGCCACACACAGAGCACACCTAGGAACCATTTCTAAGCATGTCCGTCCATAAAATACTTTTCTCTTTGCTACGTAAGCAGAAAGCTTTCAGTAGAAGATGTATCTTTTTAATGGCTTAGCCTCTGAACTTTCCACCACTTGCATTAATCAATTATTATCCTCTCTACAATAGGCTAATGTCTAAACTTACAACTTGGTTCCAAATGTAATGCACATACACTAGAAACTGGTCCCAAACTTTGGCCTGAATCTAAGGAAATGGAAGCACCTAAGAGGGAAAAATAGGAAAAGATCTTGACACATCATAAACCCCCCTTACTATCCTACGATGGGCCACCAAAACAGAGTTGGAGAAAGCGGAAGGAAGTAGTAAGGAGGCACCATATGAAACAGCGGATATTCGATTTAAAGCCTAATAAGTCTTGTTTGCTTGTTTGTTTTTTAAAATCACTGAACTCTTTATTGAAAAATGAATACATGTAATGATTTTTAAAAATTCAAACACTTCAAAAGGGGATTCGGTAAAAAGCAGGTTTTTCACGGCAGAGCCTCCTCTGCCCACGTGATAATCACTATTACCAGTTTTTTTATTCTTCTTTGAAAATTTTCTGTGCATAGGGGCAGTTCTACTCTGTCATGTCATCCAACAACAACAACGTACAAGTTTATGTGTATATGTATCTTTTAACTTAATACACATAAGAACAGGCATAGTCATTGTTTTGTATATTGCTTTTTATACGTATTATACCTTTTTCTTATCAGCACATATCGATCTCCCTCTCTCATTTTAGCAAGAGGCCCATTGTACTTGGCTTCACAGCCTGACTCTGTTTGTCTTCTCCATTAGGTACTTCCAACCAAAGCTCAGGGACAGATAAAATGTGTATTTACTAAAAGTTGTTTGCATTTACTAAAATTCAGTAAATGTAGGAATTGCTTCTACTACTGCAAGCCAAAGGAGAACCATCATAGCACCATATTACATGAAAATGTTAAAGAACTTGAGCCACTGCACTTGCTTTTCCTACCATAGATGTCTAGCCTACCATGTGTACCCTTGACCCCATTCCCTTTGTCTGCTCTTTGACTTCCTCTATTTTATTATTTGTCTATCTGTATATCCTGAAACATAGTGGTAGACACCCAACAAGTAGTACCTGTGATTATTGTGATAACTATCATTTGGAAAGCCTGTGACAAAAAGCTGGTAGTAAAGCCATGTATCGCTGAGAGAGTGCTGAGAGCCAGGTATTGCTTAGAAGATTCCAAGGGTGACCCTGCCCTTTGGCAACAGCATGTCAACAGAGAGCAACTCTGCTTTTGCCGGAGGTGGTGCTTTTATCTCCTGCCTGCCTGCCCACACTGCCACATGGATCTGTGTGTGATTCTATGCATCTTCTGACTCTGCAGGGTTATTGGACATGAGGTTTCATGAAGAAGCTGTTCTATCTTATAGCACTATTCAAGCTATCAAAGACACACTTTTTTTTTTTTAATGATTTTTGGTTGTTGTTGTTGACAATATACACAGCAAAACATACACCAGTTCAGCCATTTCTACATGTACAATTCAGTAACATTGATTACGTTCTTTGAGTTGTGCAACCATTTTCACCCTCCTTTTCTGAGTTGTTCCTTGTCCATTAACATAAAGTCACTGCCCCCTAAGGTTTCTATCTAATCTTTCAAGTTACTGTTGTCAGTTTGATCCCATAAGATAGATTTTAAAAAAGCATAATGTTCAAGACAGACATTCTTTACTAATTAAGCTAAACTATTGTTTTGTTTTAAGAAGACTTCAAGTATTTTTGGTTTAAGGTTTAAAGATTATCTCAGGACAATAGTTTTAGGGGTTCATCCAGCCTCCATGGTTCCAGAAAGTCTGGATTTCATGAGAATTTGAAATTATATTCTGCATTTTCCCTCTTTTGATCAAGAGTCTTCTATAGAATCTTTGATCAAAATGTTCAGTAATGGTAGCCAGACACCATTTAGTTCTTCTAGTCTCATGGCAGAGGAGGCAGTTGTTCATGGAGGCAATTACACACACATTTTCAAGATGCTTGAATTTGGGATTCTGTGACAAATTGGGTATTGGAGAGTGCTCGAAGAAAATTGAGGCTTGGAGTTTCATTTGCAGTCAGGTCATTTGAGCCTGATGAAGAAATATCTAGCCTTCATAGTAAGATTACTCCCAAACTTCATTGCCAAAATTCATGAAATTAGAAAGGCTACTCTGCCCACAAACTTCAAGAGACATAAGAGGATTGTTACATACTGGCAGGAATATCTGTTGTCCATGGGATTGGTGATGGAGAAATCAGAGAGTACTTTGAAGGAGGCTGACAAGTCATAACACACTGATAGCAAAAGGGACGAAGATATTGTGGAAGATGAAAAACCACTTGAGAAGGCTGCTCCAATCTTGACATTGTGGATGGGTTTTGCCATGTAACCCACTGGCAGCTTTACAATCTTTATGTTATTTTTATATAAAGAGAGAAATCAACAACAAGAAAACTGGCATGGGAGGGTTCTCAAAAAAAAAAGAAGAAGAAGAAAGAAAAGAAATCCTTAAAGCCATAGTTTTGACATACTTATTCATACCTACATTTGCAACTCCATGTACCTTCTACATATCATGAAAACTGATATTCATAATGGTGAAGATGAAATATCAAGACAGAATTAAATTATGTTTACTATAATCTGGTTGAAAAGCAGGGAGGTATTTATTTTCAGCAATTTTATTTTAATTATTCAAAATACCCTAAAATAGCAAAGTCTTGGTCCTTGTGGGGTTAATGTTCAGCTTTCTGTGAAAACCCTGCCATCCAGAACGATTCGTTCTCAGAGATCCTGGTAGGTTTGACTACATGGTAATTACATACATGTGTCTGTAACAAGTCAAATAAGCTCTTTTGTTCAGAGTTTTGTCCATACTTCTGTTACTTATAATAGTCTGTGATTGGTATAATAATCATAGTAGCAAGTCATTTATTATTCTGGGTCTATTAACATTTGATTCCTCATTAAGAATATTGCTAAATCTGCACTTTTATTCTTTCTGCTGACAGCTAGTTTTCACAGTGCTTCTTGATTTAGTTTTATGATGAAAGTTCTAGAAATAAATGTTTTAATTTAATGTTCACTCCATATAACAGATTTGACCAATTGTTTAAAAAAGAGCACTGTGAGTCTCTGGTAAGGAAAAGTTTGCTGGTGTCTCCTGGGGATAATTTGCACCACGTGTTGATGAAGGTTACACAGAGACCCACTGTGTGCTGCACTTGTCAGGTCTCATCTGAGCATCTGAAAAGGTGGTGAGAATCCTAGTCATGTCTAGGAAGAGTGTAAATGGGCCGACAAGGGACCTGGATTTCCTGGAGTTCACTGGCCTTCTGGTCTGGCCTCTTCTTGATCATCTTTGCTTGTCACTTCCCAGACTCTATTCACACCAGACTTCCAGCAATTTCCCAAACAAGGCATGTTCTTCAAACCTCTGTGTTCATGCTCTTTCTTCTGCCAGAAAACCCCATGCTTACCCCTAACTGGGTGACCTCCAAGCCATCCTCTTCTCACATACCACCGCTCAAGGAAAGCCCTTCCCCAGGACCGTTTCTCATCCCCTCTCTCTGGCCCTCCCTCCCCCGCCCCAGGGCTCTGTGCATCTTATAAGCCATCAATAATTCTCTCCTGGAGGCTGAATTTCTTAATTAACTCATTTCAAGCCATTGACAGAGATGTTTAAAATATAGTCCCTGCCCTCAAGGAGATTACTTTAGAGTTGAGTATATTCTTCTGATGGAACAGAGAACAATTCCAGAGCAAAGTGGAATTGGGCAAAATGGCATAATAATAACAGCTGATATTAAAAAAAAAAAAGTTACTGTTAAATTGATTCTGACTCATGGCAACTCCACATGTATCGGAGTAAAACTGTGCTCCACAGGGTTTTCAGTGGTTGACTTGTCAAAAGTAGATCACTAGGCCTTTTTTCCAAGGTCCCTCTGGGTGGACTTGAACTACCAACCTTTCTGTTAGTAGGTGAGTGTGTTAACTGTTTGCACCACTCAGGAACTCCAGCTGATATTTACTAAGTACTTAATGTGTTCCCGGTATTGTTGTAAGCTACATATATACACACATTTTATATATATATACATACACATACATTCTATATACATTATATATATATATGTATATGTATACACATTCTGGAGCCCTGGTGGCACAGTGGTTAAGAGCTACAGCTGCTAATCGAAAGGTTGGCAGTTTGAATCCACCAGCTGCTCCTTGGAAACCCTATGGGGCAGTTCAACTCTGTCCTATAGGGTCACTATGAGTCATAATCGACTGGACAGCAACGGGTTTTTATATACATTATATATATGTATATGTACACGTATATATATATATATCGGTGCTTAGAAATAAAGCTACACACACACACACACACACACACACACACACACACACACACACACACACACTGCTTTCATCCTCATAACAACGCTATGAGGAAGGTTTTTTTTTTTAGCTCCATTTTACAAAGAGAAAATTGAGGTACAGAGAGGTTGAATGATTTGACCAAAGTCACACTTAGATGGATGAGAGAGCAGGCCCTTGAACCTGGGCGGCTGTTTTCTTAACCATTGCATTACACTTGCTCTCAATGGTTATAAGAGGAAAAATGATTTACTTCTAATAACTGAGAGACAGTAGAAAAATGTGGCCCTGGAGTGGCCCAGGATGACTGGGAGGGGGAGCCTGATCATGCAGCAATGGTAGACGTGGGCAAGTAGTTTAGGAGGATGGAATGGCCTGAACAAAACACAGGGCTGAGCATAAGCCAGATGAGAAGTCAATTGCTTTGGCAGGTACATTTGTCTTTCACACACTTTTTGAGGTAAGAAAAAATGGCCTACTATTGAACTTTATACATCAAGTAGGATGGTTAGGCTGCTTTTTGCATCGAGCTATGGAGACAACTACAGATTGTTAAAAATCTAATTACAGTGATTATTTAATAGATATTCTATTTCAAATTTCAGAAAATAATATCAGCAATCAACTTTTGAAGATAATCTATTCAAAGTCACCTCCTATTAATATTCATATTTATTGATCAACTCAGGGCAAAGCATGATATGTAATATCTCAAAAGAGATGATAGTGTCCTGCATGTTACTTTCTGGGCCTAAATACCTGGGAAAAGATAGGCAGAGAAACTGCTGCTGTCGTATCTCAGCCTCTTCACTTCCCAAACCACAGCCATGCAATTCAAATAATAGCAAAACTCAGTTAAACCAGATGTTTACACTACAGATATGCACCTTAAATCAGTGTGTGTGTGTGTGTGTGTGTGTGTGTGTGTGTGTGTGTGTGTGTGTGTGTAGTAAGAGAGAGATATGAAACAGATCGAACATGGAGGCATTTCAAAGAAGAAAAAATACCTGATACCATATGAAAATGAAGTTTACCATTGGAATACCTTCAGAACTTCAGGAGCAGCATCCTGTTTCTGTGAATATTATGTTTTATTCCTTTACCTATCCCCATATGTAATGCCTTATTCTCTTTGAATTTGCTTCCAGTGCAGTTTAACCTTGTTTCTGAAAGTGTCCATCAGCTTAATTTCTTTTATAAATACGAATTCTTCTCCTACTGAGTAAAACCAGTTAATAGTCTTTTCCCCTTTATCATCCCTTGCGAAGCAAAAAGTAAATAAGGAAAAAATATAATTTTCACCTTCATTTTTCCAAGGTCTAAACAATGAAAGAAGAGAATCTGTTTTTGAGATCTGGAATATTGGTATTTGTTGATCCTATGGAATCAACATACTTGATTAGATGTGAGCTATTGGGCTGACCTATGTTGATGCTCAGTAAATTAATTATAGTTTACTAACGTGACTAAAAACTAAATTTCATATCAATATAAACACTGATTAAACTGCAAATACCAAGTCGTGTAAGCTGTGAAAAAGACTATGTTTTATTTATAGATGGATTCTGATAAGAATAGCATGAAAAGTGTTTTAGTAGGGAATTTAGAGTGATTAATGTGCAGTTGTTTGCATTTTTAATATTTCACTCATATATCAGATTAGTATTTGTGCATACTGTCAGACTTTATTCTGTTCTTGTCAAAACACTTATTACTGCTGACAGGTAGAACATATCCACATTAATCCTTAATTCCGTGATTCAATTTTCTAATTGCTTTTTTGGCATGCAGTGGTGGCCATTTAGTCTTATGTGATGTATTCATCATATGGTATAATAATGTTCTTTAAAAACTAGATGTGCCACTTAAAGTGCCTGAACAGGAAAAAAAATTACTAAGGATTGGAAATGTCAAACTTCACTGTACTTAGATGAAGTATTAGACATTGGTATGTTACACATCCTGGAGGTTGTCCATATTTTATAGTCACAGAATGTTAAAAAAGAAAAGGATCCTAAAAGTCATCCAACCTACCCATTCATTTTCCATTTGGGGAAACTGACTTAGCGTCATGCCCAGCTCACACAACTTGATTATAGCAGAGCTGGTTCTAGAGCTCAGGTCTTCTGAACGCTAGTCAGATATGGAGCAGGTGTATGTACATAATTTTTATAGCCAATATCCTGAGTTGATTTCTACTATTAATAGCCAAATTGAGGGAATGAGATCATCCTTGGCTTCTTAAACTATATTTTTTAGAAGTTTTGCACACTGGTGAAGAACCTAGATTCTAGAATCAGACAGATCTGAGTTCCAATCCTGGATCTTCCCCCTTACTACCTGTGTTACCCTGAGAATATTATCTGACCTCTGTGAACTTCAATTTCTTCATCTGTTTGAAACGAGAAGATAGCAGTATCTTCCTCATAGGGCTACTGTGTAGAGTACACGCAGTAATGCGTGTAAAATTCTTAGCACAGCACTTGCCACGGAGTAAATAATAATGTCAGCTATGATTATTTTTCCTTTATTAATGTTTTATTTTGTCTTACATATTATGTTTTATTATCCCTTCATTATATTATCCCTTAATAGTCATAATTTCAATAGGAACTGAGTTATACCTCACCACTTATCTTACTGTGTGACATCTGTCACAGTCTCACTCATTCACCTGCCATATGCAATGCACTTTTGTAGACGCTATAGGTAAAACAGAGAAGGATCCAACATGATACTTGTCTTAGAGGAGCAGAAACTTAATTAAAAAAACCAAACTCATTGCCGTCGAGTCGATTCCGGCTCATAGCAACCCTATAGGATAGAGCAGAACTGCCCCATAGGGTTTCCAGGGTGCAACTGGTGGATCTGAACTGCCAACCTTTGGGTTAGCAGCCAAGCTCTTAACCACTGTGCCACCAGGGCTCCATAAACCTAATGGGGAGCATAATAAACATCAATACTTTGAAATGCTTAAGCATTTCAAAGAGAATAGTGCATACAGGAGCTATAGAGACAAATAAAAAAAACAGATCAGCCCTCAGATAGCATGCTCCAGTGTGGAGATAGGATATTTACCCGTTGCTAAACGTCCAGTGAGTCTTGTGACCAGAGGTTCCCAGGATAGATCCTGGGCTCAAATGGCTGGCCTCACTTTTAGAACATGTCACTATGAGTTTTAAGTACTGTAATCTTGAAAATGCCTTAAGATTCCACAAGCTTCTCTGATGAGTTGCTTGTCTTTAATGGCTGGAAAATGGGAAGTCTCATCTACAGTTTAACATAGAATTTTTGGCCCCCAAAACGAGAACTTGAAAATAAGAGTTGCAAAAACACTAGAGTGAACAAAATAAGTCTTTTGTAAAAGTGCTGTGTGCTTAATAAAGAAGGACTGCTAATTACATAACTGTCAGTGATGTTTTCTGGCATGGTCTAACACCCGCTTCTTGAAGTACAACGAATATGACAATGCTGAGAAGTAACTCACAGTTGCTGAGTGCTGTGGGCAAACCAACTGAGGCCTTATCTCTTTCAAAGGCAACCGTGGAAAATGCATGATAAATTGTATAGTTCAGTGAACATGTTATGTTATTGTGAAATGATTTAGATTCATGCTTACGTATTTAATGCAAACCACTGGCAAACCTCAGATATCAAAACTATTATCATTTGTAGGGTTTTTAGTTTTTTGTTGCAAAATTCAAGTGCTATAAAGTATTTTTTCCTCTCTTTTTTATTTAAAAGTCTGTATTGAAGGTAAGATTTGCCACAAACTCTTTAGAAATAATTTTAAAAATTATGTGAATTCCTGCCAGAAGTGTCAAAGAGCTGTGTTAGTCACTAATATTTTAAACATAATGAATAATTCATATTTTTGCTAATATCCTTTTATGAAAATTCTTAGAGCTAAAAATAGACACAGTTGTAAGCCAATCTGATTTTAAAATAGAATGATTATAATCTCCTTTCATATAGCTTATCAATTTAAGGAAATTTCTGAATGTGTTCTGTATAATAGCAGTAGTAGAAAGAGTGAGAGAATTATTTTAAGGAAGACCTTCCAAAAGTAGCTTTTATGGAGGCATAATTCCTTTTCTATGGTCAAGATAAATTCTACTACACTGTCCTTATCTGTTACTGAGCCTCTGAAATTTAAAGGATTAAATAATTAGGCCATTTTCTACCTGAAATTTACAGTTAGTTTTTAACTGGTTTTTCTCTCAGTTGCTGCTTTTGGCACCAACATTTGATGTTTCAAAACATTTTCTCCTAGTGTTAAAAAAAAGGCAGGCAATAAACTTGACACCACCATCAACTGATACACTGCCAATCATCCATTATTTAAGTCCCCTAAACCAAGAACCACTGTTTCTCAACTTTTTCTTTAGTAGTCATAAAATTCTACTGTTCTAGTTTTGCCAATTATATTTTTTTAACGTGACTTTGGATATTCTGAATAGTACCAGTTATTGCATTGAGAGCTTGAAAGCAAAACAATAAAGAAAACCTTACCTGTCTACCCAAAGCGATCTACAGATACAATGCAATCCCGATCCAAACTCCAACAGCCTTTTTTAATGAGATGGAGAAACAAATCACCATCTTCATTTGGAAAGGGAAGAGGCCCCGGATAAGTAAAGCATTACTCAAGAAGAAGAACAAAGTGGGAGGTCTCACACTACCTGATTTTAGAAACTATTATACTGCCACGGTAGTCAAAACAGCCTGGTACTGGTACAGCAATAGATACATAGACCAATGGAACAGAGCTGAGAATCCAGACATAAATGCATCTCCCTATGAGCAGCGGATCTTTGACAAAGGCCCAAAGTCCGTTAACTGGGGAAAAGACAGTCTCTTTAACAAATGGTGCCGACATAACTGGATATCCATCTGCAAAAAACTGAAACGAGACCCATACCTCACACCAGGCACAAAAACTAACTCACAATGGATCAAAGACCTAAATATAAAATTGAAAATGATAAAGATCATGGAAGAAAAAGTAGGGATGATGCTAGGAGCCCTAATACAGGGCATAAACAGAATACGAACCATCAGTAACAATGCACAAACACCAGAAGAGAAACTAGATAATTGGGAGCTTCTAAAAATCAAACACTTACGCTCATCAAAAGACTTCACCAAAAAAGCAAAAAGACAGTGTACAGACTGGGAAAAAAAATTTGGCTATGACAAATCTGATCAGCATCTAATCTCTAAAATCTACAATGTACTGCCAAATCTCAACAACAAAAAGACAAATAACCCAATTAAAAAATGGGTAAAGGATATGAACAGACACTTCGCCAAAGAAGATGTTCAGATTGCTAACAGACACATGAGGAAATGCTGAGGATCATTAGCCATTAGAGAAATGCAAATCAAAACTACAATGAGATACCATCTGTCTTAGTCATCTAGTGCTGCTACAACAGAAATACCACAAGTGTATGGCTTTAACAAACAGAAATTTATTTCCGTACAGTAAAGTAGGCTAAAAGTCCAAATTCAGGGTGTCAGCTCCAGGGGAAGGGTTCCTCTCTCTCGGCCTTCTCATCAGCGTTCCCCCAGACTAGGAGCTTCTTGGTGCAGGGACACCTGTCCAAAGGATGCGCTCTGCTCCTGGCACTGCTTTCTTGATGGTATGAGGTCCCCCGTCTCACTGCTCACTTCTGTCTTTTGTATCTCAAGCAATTGCCGCAGGACACAATCCAATCTTGTAGATCAGGTCCTGCCTTACTAACACAACTGCCACCCATCCTCCCTCATTAACATCATAGAGGCAGGTTTTACAACATATAGGAAATCACTCAGTACCAGGAATCATGGCCCAGCCAAACTGATATACACATGTTTTGGGGGATACAATTCAAACCATGACACCATCTGTCATGGATTGAATTGTGCCCCTCAAAAAATGTGGGTAGCAACTTGGCTAGGTCATGATTCCTAGTATTGTATGATTGTGTTATCTGATGTGATGTCCTTATGTGTTGTGAACTCTAACCACTATGATGAGATTATATGTGATCTCCTCATGTGTTGTAAATTCTATCACTGTGATGAGGTTATACTGATGAGGTTGACAAGATCAGTGTCTTAATGCAATCTCTTTTGAGATATAAAAGAGAGAAGTGAGCAGAGACACATGGGAACCTCATACCACCAAGCAAGCAGTGCTGGGAGCAGAGCTCGTCCTTCGGACCTGAGGTTCCTGCGCAGAGAAGCTCCCAGACCAAAGGAAGACTGATGACATGGACTTTCTTCCAGAGCTGATGGAGAAGGCGTTCCCCTGGAGCTGATGCCCTGAATTAGGACTTGTAGCCTACTGGATTGTGAGAGAATGGACTTTTCTTTGTTGAAACCATCCAATTGTGGTATCTCTGTTAGAGCAGCACTAGATGACTGAGACAGCATCTCACCCCAGCAAGGCTAGCATTAATCCAAAAACACAAAATAATAAATGTTGGAGAAGTTGTGGAGAGACTGGAACACTTATACACTGTTGGTGGGAATGTAAAATGGTACAACCACTTTGGAAATTGATTTGGTGCTTCCTTAAAAAGCTAGAAATAGAAGTACCATATGATCCAGCAATCCCACTCCTTGGAATATACCCTAGAGAAATAAGAGCCGTCACATGAATAGATATATGCACACCCATGTTCATTACAGCACTGTTCACAATAGCAAAAAGATGGAAACAACCTAGGTGCCCATCAGCAGATGAATGGATAAACAAATTATGGTCTATTCACACAAAGGAATACTATGCAATGATAAAGAACAACAATGAAGCAGTGAAACATCTTATAACATGGAGGAATCTGGAAGGCATCATGCTGAGTGAATTTAGTCAGTCACAAAAGGACAAATGCTGTATAAGATCACTATTATAAGAACTCAAGAAAAAGTTTAAACACAGAAGAAAACATTCTTTGACGGTTAAGAGGGTGGGGAGGGAGGGAGAGGGTTATTCACTAACTAGATAATAGACAAGAATTATCTTAGGTAAAAGGAAGGACAGCAGACGCTACAGGGGACGTCAGCACAACTGGACTAAACCAAAGCTAAGAAGTATCCTGAATACAACCAAACACTTCGAGGGACAGAGTAGCAGGGGTGGAGGTCTGGTGACCATGCTTTCAGGGGACATCTAGGTCAACTGGCATAACAAAGTTTATTAAGAAAATGTTCTGCATCTTACTTTGGTGAGTGGTGTCTGGGGTCTTAAAAGCTAGTGAGCGACCATCTAAGATGCATCAGTTGGTCCCAACCCACCTGGAGTAAAGAAGAATGAAGAACACCACAGTCACAAGGAAAGCATTAGCCCAAGAGACAGAAAGGGCCACATAAACCAGAGACTTCATCAGCCTGAGACCAGAAGAACTAGATGGTGCCTGGCTACCACCAATGACCGCCCTGACAGGGAACACAACAGAGAGTCCCTGTTAGAGCAGGAGAAAAGTGGGGTGCAGAATTCAAATTCCAGTAGAAAGACCAGACTTAATGGTCTGACTGAGACTGGAGGAACCCCAAAACCATGGCCACCAGACTCTCTGTCAACCCAGTACTAAAACCATTCCTGAGGCCAACTCTTCAAAGATTAAACTGGACTATGGGACATAAAATGATACTCGTGAAGAATGTGCATCTTAGCTCAAGGAGATACATGAGACTAAATGGGCACCTCCTGTCCAGAGGTGAGATGAGAAGGCAGAGAGGGTCAGGAGCTGGTTGAATGGACACGGGAAATCAAGGGTGGAAGGGAGCAATGTGCTGTCATAGTATAGGGATATCAGTTAGGATCACATAACGATGTATGTATAAATTTTTGTATGAGAGACTAACTTGAGTTGTAAACTTTCACTTAAAGTACAACAGTAAAATAATAATAATAAAAAAATAAAAAAAAGAAAACCCTACCTGATGGTAGAAATGATAAATTATGTACTTCTTGGATGCAGTGAAAGGGATTTTGATATTTCTGATACAGTACCGTCATTTAAACCTTGAATTGGTCTTATTTTCTCTTCGTATGTTTTAACCAATTGACTTTTACAAATACTTTGCATTTATTCAATTAAAATAAATTTTAGTAGCTTATAAATATGATTCAAAATATTCATAGTAGTTTTCTTTTGTGCTTGGAATGCGACAAGCCCATTCTCTGAATATTTACATCATTGTAGAATATTTATGTACTTACGCTGATTTTGACTTAACATTTTCAAAAAATAAGTCTGTTAAATTAAATGTAAGCTTTAAAATGTAAAACTGTAGATCATGTAACTTGATACAAGTATTGCAACATAGCTCACAGCACTTTCTTGGAACGTTTTTATGCCCTTTGCTTCTACCACCATGACCACTTTCACCTTTATATTGAAAACTCCCAATATGTGTCTGTATGAGGATAATTTTAAAACCTGAGATTTATGTTGCTATAAAGGGGAAATCTTTTATAACCACATAAAACCGTTGTCACCAGAAATTTCAGTCTAAGTTTTACATGAAAGGGGACATATTTTATCTTTAATGCCTCGTTAAACTTTCTGGAAACTGCAATATTCTAAAATATTCTAGGTGAATGACTACATATGTCTGTATATCCTCTGAAAAGTGTAAATATCAGTGAAAAAGACTAAACAAATCATTTGTTCTAATAATTAAAGTAGTAGTGTTTTTTTCTTCTGGTTAAGTTTGCCCTCCTGCAGAGATGTTGCTTTGATATTTCAAGCATATTTCACCTGTAGTTCTTTGAGTGGTATAGCTAAAATCACCTTCCTGAGGCTAACATAATATTCTCACTATGTTAAAGGTGGTGTTGTCTCACCAAAGACACAAGGAAAGTATTAGCCCAAGACACAGAAAGGGCCACATAAACCAGAGACTTCATCAGCCTGAGACCAGAAGAATTAGATGGTGCCCTGCTACCACCATTGACCACCCTGACAGGGAGCACAACAGAGAGTCCCTTATGGAGCAGGAGAAAGGTGGTGTGCAGAACTCAAATTCTAATAAGAAGACCAGACTTAATGGTCTGACTGAGACTGGAAGAACCCCAGAAAGCATGGCCCTGGGATTCTCTATCAGCCCAGAAATAAAACAATTTCCGAGGCCAACTCTTCAGACAGGGAATGGACTGGACTGTGGGACATAAAGATACTTGTGAGGAGTGTGCCTCTTAGCTCAAGTAGATACAAGAGGCTAAACAGGCAGCTTCTGTCTGGAGGTGAGATGGGAAGGCAGAGAGGGCTAGGAGTTGGTGGAATGGACATGGGGAATCAGAGGTGGAAAGGAGGAGTGTGCTGTCACAGTATAGGGAGCGCAGTTAGGGTCACATAACAATGTATGTATAAATTTTTGTATGGGAAACTAACTTGAAATGTAAACTTCATTTAAACTACAATAGAAGTAAAATAAAAGAAAGGTGACATTGTTTATAAACACAAATTCCTTGTGTGTGTTTGTGTGCACACGTACATGCATGGATGTGCTTGTATGTGTGTTTGTGTGTGTGTGTGTGTGTGTGTGTGTGCATGTTTGTATGTTTGCACTCATATCGTAAGTTGCATTGTGTGGTGGTTAACAACAGAGACTCTGAAACCCCCCTGCTGAAGTTTAAATCCTCACCTTGCCGCTTCTTAGTTATGGGAATTTGAGTAAATCATTTCACCTCTTGCTTCAGCGTTCTCATCTTATAGGGTTCTTCTGAGATTTAGATAAGTTAATATACGTAAAGCACTTTGAATGACACCTAATCTGTAGTAGGTACTTAATAAATGGTACTAATTACTATTATGATGATTGTTTATTCATTTACTCTGTTTTATTCCTAAAGGCATATTATTTATACAAGTGCATTGGTGGGTTATTATTAAATATGTATTTCACTATTTATGCAAAGTTGCAAAGCTCTGTGGCTCAAAAACTGCACGCAGTACCGTGCAATGCATCCATTTATTCAAATGTAGGTTGAGTGCATCTCTCCACTTTGTCAGGAGCTAGTGTTAAAATGATACATATGGCATGTCCCCCATCACTAGGCATGTACAGTCTAGCTGACTGAAGCATAGATAAATAAAATAACAGTGCCATGTCAATTATGCAAACTTAAAATGGGTTTTCTTTTTCAGGGGGCGCCCAAACCGATAGCCGTGGAGCCCTGTGCCGGGAATAGAGCTGCTGTTCTGACTGTGTTTCTTTGTCTCCCTCGGGGATCATCAGGTGCCCCTCCCCCTGGGCAGTCAGGTACGATGAATGAGGGGCCATCAGCAGTTAAGCAGGACATGTTGACTGAACAGTAAAGACTTTTTATAAGATTCTAATTTAGAACATGGTAAAATTTTATTAGAATACAGATCTTTACTTAAATATCTAGGTATGTGCATTGCCATAAAATCAAACTTGCTGGTGTTTCTCTTATAATCATATATTGAATGTGCATGTGTGCATTTGTGTGTATGTATAGAATAGTATACACATGTATGTGTATTCACATACACGCACTCCAATTCACTGTTATGATTACAATGAGAAATCTCACCAGCAGGGAAACAAGTTCTCGCCTCTCTGACCGGCTTCTTTTCTTTCAGTATGCACGTCATATGGAAAGCCAAATTATAAATATAACTAGACGTTGGCTTTGTGTATATGGAACCAAGCTAAGGGAATTAGCTGTGTGTTTTGAATGGTTAGTGGCATCAGAGGATGACAGCTCGATGCAGCAATCTCAATATATTCAAGATATGTTCTTGCTCTCAGACCAGATGGTGGAGTTCATAGGCCAGGGGAACAGCCAGCCTTTGCCTCTGATTCTCTTTGTCCTACATTGAACACATGTTTTAAATTCTGGGTAACTCTATGTATCCTCTTAGAAGTCTTCTGATAGCTGTGATAGTGTCCGCATTGTAAACATGCTCAATGCTGAGTGTAACTTGTACTTAAATCCTTGCACTTAAATCTCTCTTTTGACATATATAGTCCTTCTACTTACGTTTTCTCATTCTTCTGTCCCCTGATTGTTTTCTCTGTCCAGCTCTTAATGGAAGGGATGCTTTTGAGAGCAAGGGTGATTTCAAATCTGTTTTTCTCTTCAGGACCCCTTCAGCATAAAATAAAGTGCTAGAGATTGGGCATTTTACCAATTAACAGGAAATGATGATGAACTCGCCTCCCTGCTTATTTAATCTTCACTTGCTTACCTAGGTGGCTTTGACCTTGCTCCTCGCTTTCCTGGTTTGTGTTCACCCAAACACAAAAATGGAAGACCTGCTACTTTATACCTTATAAACTTAAGATAATTCACTTAAGAGATTTTTTTCCCCCATTCTGGGACAGAGGGTCTCCATCACCTTCAGACTCACCATTTATGGAACCTGAGGATAATCTTGTTGCAGAAATTTCTACCCAGAGTTCCTTCATTGGTGTTTATCCAAAGAAGTAAACTTTCTCTGCACCTTCTCATACATTGAGAGAATGCCTCACTCTTCTGCCTGTACCACCAAGGTAAATGGGATGTAGTAATAGAATCGTTTTGCACTGGTCAGATAGGATGGATAATTATAGGTGCTATGCCCAGCTAATGGAAGTATTGTTTTAAAGCTGGGATGATTTCCAAAACAAACACTTCACTAATGAAAACAAGTCTATGTGATATACACCAAAGTTCTTCTAGATCCTTGACAAGATGACTTACTGATGGGCAGAGTGAAGGCAACTGCCAATATTCTGTCCCTTTAACCTTTGAAATCTGTTTTGACTGATTTAAAAGACCCCGTAGCTATGTGGACCGTTACCTCAGCTGTGTTTTATTGTGGATGCATTATGATTACTGATGATAATGCTATCTTAGATGTACCTAGTGCTTCACTCTTTACAAAGTGTTTTCCTGTTTCGCACATCTGATCTTCATGACGGGCTCACTTTATAAATGAAGGAATTGAGGCATAGAAAGCACTGTATTTCTACACTCAAGGAATAATGTGGGAGGAGGGGAGAGTGCTAGTGTATAGAGCAAAAGAGTAAAAAATACTAATCACTAACATTCCAGGTAATTTTTCCTGATGATCTGTAGCAGAGAGCTTATTTCTCTATGATCGACATCCCATGTCTTCACAAAGCCAAACATTTTAGGGAGAACTGAAAATTTGGATGAGAACTGGTAGATAAATGCTTGAGATAATTTACCATACCTTTTTACTGAGCGTGCAGATTGAACTATCATGAATATCTGTGTGCATAATTTAGGATGAGCTTCGTTAAAAAAAAAAAAGATTAACTTTTTTCTAGGTACACTTATAGGAGCGGGAAGACTCTTTTTGATTCTACTTCAAAATACAGTATTATCTGCAGTCTACTTTGAAATGCATCAAAAACATGATACATTGACGGATGGGTAGTAGGATGGTAGATAGACAAACATGTTGTAAAACAAGTTAAGTAAAATGTTAATGGTAGAATCTAGATAGTGGGAAAAGTGGTGTTCTTGTAAAATTATTTCAACTTTGCTATATGTTTGAATTTTTTTCATAATAAAATGTTGGGAAACAATAAAATAAAAAGCTCCTGACTTCACTACAAAAAAAAAAAAAAAATGGCAGTATCTACAGAGAAAATTTTTAATGTTATCATCTAGGTCTTCCCTGAACAAGGCAGATACTGACACCCGTCTGTAAACTGAATGTCTATTTTTTTCACTCTTCAAGATATTCGGCATATACACAGCCAATTAAAACTTAACATAGTATCATCCAAAATTTGAGAGGAAATGCATTCTAATGATTATTTGGGAACCGTCCTTGCTGTTTGGAAGGAAATGTTGAGATCAGTTATCTCATTGCTAGAGTTTGACTTACATCTTTATCAGATGCCAGTGTATATGTCTGTGCTTGTCACAATTCCCTACACATAGAAAGTAGTTCATGAAGATTTTTGATGATGATGATGATGATAGGAGAGCTGAGAAATGTAACCTGAACAACCGCTTCCATCTATAAGCCTCAACTAACTACAGTGTAATGAGTGGTTAGATTAAAATTTATTCATGTTTCCCAGATGGTTCTCCTAGAGGCCCTATGTTCTAAAGAGCCTCCACCAGTTTTGTTAGAGGGTTAGGGATGAGGAGGAGGAGCTGGAGGAGAGGCTGCATGGACAGACTCCTGAGCCCATTCTCACTGTGGGATGGACAGGGCACCAGGAGCCTTCTTTTGGTTCTTGGGCTTTGTTGTCTCCAAAGGTTAGCATGTCTGTTCAGTGATTAAATTAGCATTTATTATTAGACTAAAAGTTCTCTTGCCTGTTAGGGGTGGCATATATCAATGATACTCTCTTCTGGCTGCTTTGGTGCAGGGAAATATAAAAATTAAAAAAAACTTTGCAGAACCTTAAAATCTTTTATCAGGCCCTTTTGTGCACTGTAGGGTCCACATGTTGTGTGATGCTTTTCATTATCTGCTGTTCATTGCCATGAATAAAAGTGTTTGAGTGAAGGGTACATCTGGGGATATGGGGAAGGCAGTAGTATCCTATGAACCAGGTGGTTTTCTCACAGAAACTCAATTTTACCGCTAACATGTGAGTGATTCAGTAACACGCAGGTGCTAATTTGTCCATCTCTTTTCAGTGGAAGCTAGTGATTTCTCTTTTTAAATTGAAAATATGGTATTGTCTTTGGACTTTATTTTATTCCCTTTCCACCAGCAACTATTTCAGTAATGTTTAGCAGTGATGATTAAACACCCCTTTTAGTGTCTCCCTGAAATGTGCAAAGTCCCTACCACAGCCCTCATCTTACACACATCAAAAGGAAAACTGTACACATTCATCCTCTTGATTACTCCATGCATCAACTGTTTTTTTAACATAATGAATTAGGCACTTGTGAACAATTCTTCCTCTAGATGATCAGAAAAGTAAAAGCAAACAATATTAAACATGCTTTTTGGCATTCCTGGAGTTGAGGTTCCTTGGAAACCATATGGGGCCGTTCTACTCTGTCCTATAGGGTCACTATGAGTCAGAATCGACTCGGCGGCAATGGGTTTTTTTTATGGGTCCCCCAACCCCGTAAAATGTGCTGTTTCATTCCTGTATTTTCTGCTAATAACTACTGCCAGCCAGATTCTGTTGGGTTATATGTGGGATTTATGCTGTAGATGTTATGTTCACTGTGCAGCCACTTTGTCTTCTGATCTCAGAGTGGTTGAAAGACTGACATCCCAATGAAAACAGAGCACATTAAGTAACACTGCTGCGTGACACTATAAACAACTGAGCATGTCTCCAATCATCCTGGACAGCAGGGTCCCAAAGCATTGTAGACTCACATTAAGATAAAACATGGACAAAATAAACAGAGCTCTTCAAAAGCATAAATTGAAAATGATAATGATTGCTGTCACTTTGTGATGGAGGATTATGGATTTCATAGTTTGTCGATTCTTTCTAATGAGAAGCCGATTAACTTTCCTCACTGGATTAAAAATCTCAGTGACTCAAGCGTTCACTGCCAAAAAGAAACTACATCCTTCAACTAAAAGCACACTTTTATCATGATCTTGCCTCATGTACCATTGAGTCTAACATTACCAAAAAGAAGACTCCTAGATAGTCTAAGCTTTTAAAATTTTCTTCTTTAGCCTTCTTTAGAAGTTGTAGCAGGATGATCAGATTATTTTGAACAATCCATAAACATTATATAATGTTAAAAATGAGGATCTACCCACAGTGTCCTAGATGCCTGACCCATTTGTGATGACGATAGAAAGAGAACGTTGGTTTTTAATTAAATAAAAAGAGAGGGAGAAAGAGAACTAGTAATTCTGAGCATTCTAATAGGTTCTTTCTATATACACTTTTGCTTTGGTTTAATCCTTTTAATGAGTCTTTGAAGTATCTACTATTATCCCACTTTTACAGATAAAATAATGAAACTCAAGAGATGTTAAATAAATTTCCCAGGGCCAACACAGCTATTGAGTGAGGGAAACAGAGTTCCAACTGGGGTCCCTCTGAACTCCCAGTTCTGTGACTCTCCCCCTCACTGTGCTTCTCTGGATAAAGGGACTAGACATGCTTTGGAGAGCCCTTATTCCTGAGAACACTTTAAATCCAAAGTCAAACAGCAATGACCTAGAAGGCTCTATTAGGCTGAAGGGGCAGGAGGATAGATTTATCTTTCTTGGTAATTTAATTCCAGAAATTTGGTGAAACGGGAATATATGCGTGCCATGACACATCTGCTAATGGATGTGTGTACTAGCAATGAGTGGCATGCAGTCAGAGGAAGAGAACTTCAGCTTGTACATTTCCTGCCCTCATAGCGGTTACCGCCTATATGGAGAGAAACATGGTACAAATAACCTTGCAAATGAACCCATAGTTACCAATTATATTAAGTACTGCGAAGAAAGAGTAGACAGACCTTTGAGAGAGGTGAAATAAAACTGATGTGCATTTGCTGAGTTTAATATTTTTCTACAGAAGTAACAAAGTGATAATCACAGCCATTAAGATCCCCTTTCCTCAGTTCTCACTTGTACAAAGACAAAATGATGTCTTTGTAGGGTTTCACTGTTGAATATTCCCCAGCTCATCTCCTGGACCTCTGGAAACGTTCTTCCTCCACTGGTATTTTGTGCCTTGATTTATCTCAGGTACATTACATAGAATTTAGCTAGAGATAATGGAGGTAGAACACCTCCTGTGTTCATTGTCTACTTCCTCTGCCCCTAAGAACAGGTAGGCATTCCCCAGGGTTGATCCTCAGCTAAACTTTCATCCTCTCCACTCTCTCCCTGTAGGATCATACCCACTCCACTCACTTGGGGAGCTCCTCTGTAGCTAACTCCCAACTCTATGGTCTCCAGCTAATACTTCTCACCTGCTGCATCTCTACCTGGATTTCCTACCGTCTAGATATAAAGTAAGGTTTCCTGGTGGTGCGGTGGTAAAGCAGTCGACCGCTAACTGAAATGTTGGCAGTTTGAATTCACCCAGCAGCTCTGCGGGAGAAAGATGTGGCAGTCTGCTTCTTTAAAGATTACAACCTTGGAAACCCTATGGGACAGTTCTGCTCTGTCCTGTAGGGTTGCTATGAGTCAGAATCGCCTCGATGGCACACAACAACAGATGTAAAGTTACCCTTCCGTCCCTCTCCCCTTCCACTACTCTATACTTTCCAGATTAGCTCTTCCCCCAAATTCACTGTTTTTGTTAAGTCCATTTCAGAGTGGCTTAGGTTTGAAATCTTGGAGTTAGTGTTCATTCTTTCCTCTCTGTCTCCCTTTGCATTCAAGAGGCCCTGTAGATTTTACCCCATACAGAGAGCAGGCATTTCCTCTTTCCATTCTTACTCCCTCCATCTTTTTGTTCAGACACTGGTTACCTCTCAGCTGAGCTGCTTGCTGCCAAAGGAAAGCACCACTCAAATCCTATCACTCCCTTCCTTGTAAACTTTCTCAGCGTTTTCACTGCCTAATGAAGTTAAGTCCAGACGTTTACTCTGGGATGCAAGACCCTCCCTGACCTCTCCTCAACCTCCCTTCCAGGTTTAGCACCCACAGAGGCCTTGCCTATGCCTACCTGCACCGCACCACTGGCCAGCCAGGGGCCCTGGGGCAATTATTTTAATCTCTTAGATCCTTAGTTTCCTCATCTGTAAGAGTGACGACTAGATAGAATAGCCTTATGATTGCTGCCGGGCCTGTAATTGCACACCTACTTTTCCTCTTACAATTCTATGAGTGTATGTGTGTTCTCTGTGTCATACTCATTGTTGTTTTTGTACCTGAGATGCCCTCTCCTCTTAGCTGCCAGTTTTCCAAGCCCAGTTCAAATGCCACTTCTTACATGAAGCCTTTTCACTTCCCATCACACAAACTGGACTTCATTCTTCTTGAAATCCCATAGAATTTGTTGGTTAGTTTCTTTACTACCTTCTAACATATATCAAAGTCATTTGGATATTTTCTTAACTTTCTCCTCAGGTAGTAAGCTCTCTGAGGGCAGAGGTCTGTCTTACTTTATCTTTGAATCTCTTGCTGCTAACAGGTTCCTAGTAGTTAGTAGTTGTTCAATAAATATTTAGTTAATGAATAAAATTACCTATCCTTACATGAAAGAACCTCTTCACCAAAAAAGATATGGAAAAGATACATACTATAGAAATGTAAGCTTTACTAGGTAAAATTTCACTTTGGGCCCATAATTTTTGATAGACTGGATTTTATGCTTTTATGATTCATGTAAAATTCAAGCTACATATCTTGGGAACTAAAGTCAAGCCCAATGCCATACCTTTGGTGGAATATATCTATTAAAGCTTACTTGTTTAGATTTAAGATTCGAAGAAAATCAGATTAGTGAAAGGTGAGACAAGACAATAAAACACAGAGTATATTTCCAATGTAGCATATGTTAAACCTATCATAAAGTTATTCTGTTTTCATGATTTGAACTTTTATTTCTTCCTTGGACAATAATTTTTTAAAGCTGTTCCATTTAAGTTTGAAAGAGCACAACTAGGTTCTATTCTTTATGACCAGGAAAATAAATTTATGGAATAAATGTCCACATAATAATTAAATTCAGGAAAGATAAGCTCACAAAATATTTCTGGCAAATTGAAAGTATTTGTTGTTGTTCTACCTATTATCATTAACACAGGCCTTTTCTTGTGATTCTGTTCTGTGCTCAGTGTTTTATTCTTTGAATTCTCATAACCCTGTTGTAGTTAGTACCATTGAATTGGCTCCGACTCATGGTGACCCCATGTACAACTGAATGAAATATGGCCGACTCCTGTGCCATCTTCACAATCATTGGTATGCTTGAGTACATTCTTGTGGCCATTGTGTATTTTAAGTGCCTTCTAACCTAGGGGGCTCATACTTCAGCACTGTAGTGGACAATATTCTGTTGTGATCCATAGGATTTTCATTGGCTGATTTTCAGAAGTAGATCACCAGGCCTTTCTTCCTAGTCTGTCTTAGTCTAGAAGCTTCACTGAAGGTCCACCATGGGTGATCCTGCTGGTATTTGAAAAACCAATGGCATAGCTTTTAACATCATAGCAATACACAAGCTATGATAGTATGGCACACTGATAGATGCGTGTATATACTTACAGGGTATATCTTACCACTTTCCTTTCACAGATGGGGAAAATGAACTCATGAAGGTTAAGTAACTTGCCTGCAACCATATAGTAAATGCATGATGGAGCTATAATTTAAAACCAGAAAAGTCTTATGCTGAAGTGCGCTTTCCAAATCTTTTTTTTTTTTTTTTTTTTTGGTGGGGGGCAGTACTGTTGCCAAGGCTACCAGCCATTTGCCTTTTGGGATAACACAAGCTTCTTCTTTTACCAACCAGTGTCACTGCGAAGTGACATGGCCATGATTCTCCCAGTTGAGATTTTTAAATTAATCTTTGTTCCACTGTCAATTTGAAAAAAAATGATTAATGTCTAAAGGAAACAAGGAAGACGATAAGGATGGGGAAGCTTGAAGAATAGTGAGCATGGCTAATTAAACAGGCTGCAGAAGTGGTTGAAATACCCTAAAAATTAATTCAAATACTTGTGGGGTAGGAGCAATTGGAAACCAACTCACATAAAGAAATCAGAATTTTGGGACATGAAAAATGAGACCACCAGCACTGAAAGTGTGGGCAGCACATTTTTATTTTCTCTTCCCCGCCACCCCAGCCCCTACCAGTCCCTCAACCCTTTCAGGTATTTCTAGAATTGACTGGTAAATAACTACTGTGGTCAAAGAGAAAAATAGGAAAAAGTAAGCAACTCAACAAATCAACTTACAAAGCCAAAGGAAAATCAAGATTTACTTGGAACAAGCAAGCTGCCCTTGAAGCGACACAAAAGCAAAATAAGAGTTGTGTTGGTGTGAGTAAAATGTAAGGGGTAAATCAACCCCGCAGTATTTCTTGCGATAACTGATACCATGGTCTATATGAAAGTGCTGATTAGTCAGAAATTTTACTTTTAATTGGTCATCAGTTAATCTTGCCTGACATAAGTTTGAGGGAACTTAGCGAAAGGCTGTCCTACTGCATTTAACAAGGAGTAGGATGGATGAGTAATCCTGAGTGTCAGAAAATTGTAGAATTTTTGGAGTTTTAAAAATGACCCTAGAAATCACCTAGTTCTAGTCCCCATTTTGTCCAAGAGGAACCTAGAGAGTCAGAGATGGAGAGAGACTTGTCTAGGGTCGCATGCGTTTGCAGCTGAGCAGGGACTAGAACCTAGGTCTCTGAATCTCTCACAGAGGGAGGGCCTTTACCCTCCCTCATGTTTATTATGCCATGCTACAAAATCAAACCAGAACGAAATAATGATAATCCACCTCCTACCAGCAGGCAGTACTGCATACCTTCGGCCACACAGGGGCCAGAAATGGCAGACAGAAGGGAACTCCCTACACCCAAGGAGAACCCATTAAGTGGCTTAGGAAAATATGTCTCCTTGCCAGAAAACTGGTAAAAAGCTAAGAAAATGTAGGTCAGGGGTCCTGGGAATTCCTTCTTCTCCCATAAACCTTTTTTTCTGGGGGCCAGCTCAAATGGCCAATGGTCTCTTAGCAAATTCAGTGGGAGTATATTCAAGTTTTGATAAAAATTCCATACTTGACATGACTTACTTAATCTCAAGGCTTATCATTTACTGATGGGCTGCATATTCAGAGCTACTAAAGCCCTGGCAAAACTTGAGAGCACAACCTCTTCCTTAGGAGCTGGGAAACTTAAACTGGTCTACAGGACTCCGGGAAGGTGGTTTGGGGAGCCCTACATGGTTCCTGGGATCATCATTTAGAATCCTTGGGGAATAAGTGGATTCTTGTCTCCTAAACCTGCTGTCTGACGTAATTTGAACTGAACCTGGAAGCCCCTGAAAGTCTGGATGCAGTGACCATACATTCAGTTCCATTTATTCCACAAGCCAGGCAAGGATCATCAAATCAATAACATGACTGGGCCATCTGCCTTCCCCTTGCTCACCATCATAATGAAAAATGACTCCTTAAGTGTTCTGCGAGGCAATTAGCTCTGAACGTAGAGCTGTAATGGGGAGAGCTGGAGTTACATTTGCATTCAAAACTTTACTGGTAAAATGGAAAGAAAGCTATTGTCCATATTAATAGATACATAAAATGTATAAATGGAGTGATTTGGTATTATACTATTTATGCATAATGTCATACAACTGTAGAAACACAGAGATAGGAAGGGTACTGAAATGACATCTGGCCCATCCAACTGCCTCTAGCCACAGCTGGTGACCCTGCCCAGAATCATCTTGGACAGACAGACTGTTTCTAAAGACTTCCCTTAAAAGGCATGCCCACGACTTCCGGGACTCATTCATTCTGTTATTTAACAGTCTTCACTGCAATTTGATCTCATTTTCTCTTGTTCTCTTTCTTCTTGTTTGCATGGCTCCAGAAATAGAGAACAGCTGATTGTGCTCCCCATAATAACCCGTCACGTGGTAGAAGGCAGTTTTGAAATCAACTTCCAGTCTGCAGTTCAGGTTCAATGCAGTACTCCCCGTGCTTCCACCCTGGCCCTACAGAGCCCATGTCTCCCGGCTTGGGTCATATCCTGACTCAAAATGTTCTTCAATCTTCCCAAGTATCACTGACCCAGAGAACTGTAGAATAGAAAAGGACTTTAGAGGGGCATCTGCCCCTTCATTTGCCAGAGGAGGAAAGGGAGGTTCACCTGAAGAGACTTCCTCAAAGTCCAACACTTTAATCCATGGCCGAGCCAGTGCTAGAACCCAGTGGTGCTCCCAGGCTTTATGCTCATTATTCGCTTCCCCATGCCTAGCCTCTCTTTTAAAACCAACTGCCCTGGACTGCTGGCTACCTTCCCACTTACAGTTCAGTAGGACTCCTCCGTCCTTCTGTTCACCTTTTCTGCCGTTCTGCATTTTACATTTATGTCCACTGGGTTTTTTGTTTGTTTGTTTGTTTGTTGCACAAAAAAGGGAATAGCAGCTAATATCTCTGATGTTTCGAGGCCATTCTGAAGTTTAATCCTCTCCTTCTAAAGGCCATTCTCGTGCCCTATACCCCATTTGATGTTATCTGCAAATTCTTTTTTGCAGTTACCAACGAACCGATTCCAACTCATGGTAACACCATGTGTGTCAGAGTAGAACTGTGCTCCATAGGGTTTTCAATGGCTGATTTTTTGGAAGTAGATCGCCAGACCTTTCTTTCAAGGTGCCTCTGGATAGACTTTAACTTCTAACCTTTCTGTTGACAGCCAAGCACGTTAACTGTTTGCAATACTCAGGGACTCCTGTTGATGAGTTTAGGGATATATTAAATGGCTCATAGCTCTGGATTTCAAACTGCCTTTTAAAACACTGCTTGTTATAAATGCACCATACCTCTATTCATACTAGTCCCCCACTTAAGAAGCCCTAGTGGTGCAGTGGTTAAGTGCTTGGCTGCTAACGGAAAGGATGGCAATTCAAACCCATCAACTGCTCTGCAGGAGAAGGATGTGGCAGTCTGCTTCAGTAAAGATTTACAGCCTTGGAAACCCTATGGGGCGGTTCTCCTCTGTCCTATAGGGTCAGGATGAGTCAGAATCAACTCAACAGTAATGATTTTGGTTTGATTAGTCCCCTAACTTGAATCATCGTCCCCCCATACACACACACACACACACACACACACACACACACACACAAACACACACACACACACACACATCTCTCTATTTTTCCACCAAGAGAATTTCTAATTCAAGGGTCGTCTTCTCTGTGAAAGTTTTTCCCATTTGTATCCAGCCTCAGGTTACCACTTTCTTTTTTTTTTTAATCATTATAAAAATTTTTATTACACTATTTCCTTCCCACCTCAAAAGCTAAGGGCAGGGATTTTCCCCTTTTTTATTATTATATTCCCAGGGGCTAAGTGGTGCCTAGAACATAATAGAAACTCAATATATTTATTATTTTCTTTCCTTCTGTTACTCACATGTCCTTGTTGTTGTTAACATCCCAGAGTCTAACCCTTAAACTACCTGTGGACCTGTACTTTCTACTGTATTTTGTCACGTACTTATTATGTGTACCTTCCAAAACACACACAGACAAAACCAAACTCTTTGCCATCATGCCAATTCCAACTCACAGTGATACTATAGGATGGAGTAGAACTGCCCCAGGGAGTATCCAAGGCTGTGTAAATCTTTACAGGAGCAGACTGCCGCACCTTTCTCCCCTGGAGCTGCTGTTGGATTCAAACTGCCAGCCTTTTGGTTAGCAGCCTAGCTCTTTACCACTGCACTACTAGGTTTCCTTCATGTGTACCTTACTATAAATTAATTCTAGATGATTCTCGAGTTTGAAAAATGAAAACAACGTTATAATCTATAGCCTAAAATTTGACTTACGAAGTAGAATTGAAAACTTCACTGAGATTAAAACAACTGATTTCTCACTACGGACTAGGCCTGTTGGTACACAATAGTTTGATTCTCCAGACCCATTTGTCACAAGTCATGTTAGTGATTTTGCTATATGTAAATGTCTTCCAAATGTAACAGATTTCTTTAAGTCCTTTGCTATTTTTTCCACATGCAAAATCTCGCTTTGATAGTTCAATCATTCCTAAGATTGCTATTAGAACACTTCTAAAACTATCTTTTTTCCTATTTTTATTCTCAATGCTTTATATTTATTAAATCGTTTAATTTTTTTGTTACAACCCATAGGGGAAATTATCCCTATCTTACAGCTAAAGTCCAGAGTCCTGGTGCAGTACTTAAAGCACTCTACCGCTAACCGGAAGGTCAGCAGTTCAAAACCACTGGGGACTTAGCAGGAGAAAGATGTGGCAGTCTGCTTCCATAGAGATTTACAGCCTTGGAAACCCTATGGGGTCTCTATGAGTTGGAACTGACTTGTTGGCAGTGGGTTTGTTTCTTTTTTGTTTTGTTTTGTTTTCACAGCTAAAGAAACCAAGCCTCAGAGAGGTTACTTTACTTGCCCCAGTTTTTTCACTTGCCTAAGATTTAGAGCAAGCAAATTGTAGAGCTGAGATTTAGAGCCAGGTCTGTGTGGTCTGGTCTGCTGAGCTGCCCTGTTGTTGATGTAGCTGAGGTCTTGTCTGCTAGGCCACTAGCTCACATACAGAGACATTGAAAATTAGCCGATCTTACAGATGCTTCTTTGCTGTCCTCTTGAATGTTTCCCTTGGTCCTTGAACTACAAGTTCATCTTTACTTCATTCATTAGGGTTTCTTATTCTTAAAACATTAACTTTTAAGTTGTTTGTACTTTTATTTTCTCCAATTCTGCCTTCCATCTTTAAATCATATTTGGCAGATAAATCAGAAAGTATATTCCTCCTATTGCAACATTAGGAGCAGGGTAAATAAAAGCTTAAAACCAAATGACATATATTTACTGAATTATTTATACTTACAATGTGTTACCATATTTTTATTATAATTTTGGATAATGCTGTAAATAAGTCTCTCAAGACCATGATATGAGACCGAGAAGTTCTTTTCTATGAAAAACACCCATAAATTATGTTGACAGGAACATGTCGTTACTGAACAATTATAGGGGGTAGAATTCTTGATGCAAATGTCATTTTTATTATGACTTTTTATCAGTTGGGAAAATATGTTTAGTAGGCTGTGTAAGTGTCTAAAATGAGCAAAGACACGCAGGCAAAAACTAAAAATCCCACCCTTCATTGTGTATTTACTAAGAGTCAGTCACTCTGATAAGTGTTTTCTGTATCTTCTCATTTAATCTTGCCGTAACCCTGTAATGTAGATACTACTATCCCTGTTTTACAAATTAGTAAAATTAAGGTTCAGAACTTAACAATAATTATTGAGCTAATAACTGAGAGAACCAGGATTTGAACCCAGTTCTGTCTGACTCCAGAGGTTATACCTTTAATCCCTAGACTCTAATGCATACCTGGCAGGGAAGTATTCAATACAGCATAGAAAACTAAGAAGCAAAAAAGGCACTTGAATGAAATTTGTTAAGCGTACATTTAATTTGCTCTGTTTTCCTTTTTTTCTAGAGCAAAAGGAAACCTAGAAAGGATTTTAAAGAGTGATTGGGGGATCAAACGTTGTTTTAGCTTTTTGAGATTTCAGATTCAAACCCAAGGCTTCACCGCTGCTGATGCACATCCAGCGCTGTGTCTTGTAATTGGTAAATTTACATCATGTGTGTCCCCAGCAGCTTCAGAAAGGCGCAGATGCCAGCTTTAGGAAATCTTGGGAAATTCAAGCCTGCTCAGATAAATTGGTCCAATCCATAAAAGGCTAGTGAAAAAATAATCCCCAACTTTACCATAATAACCCTGGATTCTGACGACAAGGGTGGCTATAACTGCTTTTCTGAAATCCCCGCATTTTCACACAGTAAAAAACACATCTGTCCTTTTAAAAAAGTATTCGTGTTAAACTGATAGTGTAAGAATTGCCAAAAATTGGCATTGAAAAAGTTAGCTGCTTTATAAAATTAAACTGCGTGGTTACATTTCTTTAGAATAATAGTATTCAGCGCTGTCATTTATAGGCTGTAACGTCATCTTGATAAGACATCTAGGGATATCAAGCAACTAACTGCCTAGGCATTGACGTCTCACTCATGTCATATAATCAGAAGAAGCTTCCATTTATTTACACCGTCTTTAGTAGCAAAGAATGGTACAAGAGGTCAAGGCCTGCTTACAGGAAGTGGCAGCCTGACGGGCTGCTCTGCTCGGGGCTCCTGGTATGCTTTTGTCCTCGCTGAGCTGGACCTCCTTTCTCTCCTCTGGTCTCAGCATCATTACTCTTATATTTTTAAACATCTCTAAAGACTGAGACTACACAGGTTCTCACAGTAATAATTTTCAGATCTTAATTTCCTTTTAGTATTTGGAATGTGGCCACAGTGTGATTGATTTTTATATAAACATACTGGCACTTACACGTTGAATTGGTTTCTGCCCCTTCAAGGCTGTTACCTTGGAAGGTTAAATATGCTCATCTGGGTGACTGAATCTTAGTATTTTGGAAAGAGAGAAAAGACTCTGGGACTTCTAACTCACTCTCGCTGTTGCCCCTTCTCTTTGGTCTTCTTCTGAGCTAAACTTCTTGTATTATTGTCAATTGTCACCATCTTCATTTACTCCCCAACCCACTTTAATGACTTCAGTGCTCACTTCTTGGTAAAAATCTCCTGCTCAGGCCACCAGTGACCTCATATCCCTTAATGGGAGTGATTTGGTGAACTCTTGTTTCCCTTAACCCACTCATTCCACTTACGGCTATTTTTTTGTCTGCCTCCTTAGACAAACTGTGCACTCCATTTATCACAATATCCTATGCCCAGCACAGTGACTGATACAATTAAAAAAAAAAAAAAAAACTCGTTGCCCTCAAGTCTAGTCCAACTCATAGCGACCCTATAGGACAGAGTAGAACTGCCCCATAGGGTTCCCAAGGAGCGGCTGGTGGGTTTGAACTGCCAGCCTTTCAGTTAGCAGCTGAGCTCTTAACCACTGTCACAATAGACCCTCTATAATTAACTGAATGAAGAAATGAACACATCTGTTCTGTCCCTCAGATTTTTCATATACAGAAACCAGAGCCTTAAAGAAGGTGTGTAATTTGCCCAAGGTCATACACTGTTGGCAAAAACAGCGTGTAGCCCCAGGTCTCCTAACTCCTATGCCAATTCATTTCATATCATACTGGCACTGCTCAAAGTAAGTTTTGGCTTTCTCTTTCGGCTTGCTGTCAAAACTCACAGCATATTCGCTTCAATATACCTGGTGGCAACTCTTCATTCTTTTGACTAGATGGTGGCTTTGATATTTGGAATCATCCAAAAATTACCAGGAGCCTCTGTGATCTGGCCGCAAACCAACCTTTCTTTGTTGCTCTCGTTGTTAGTTGCTGTTGAGTTGGCGCCTACTCGTGGCGACATTATGTATAACAGAAGGAAACATTGCCCAGTCCTGCACCATCCTCAGGATTGTTGCTGTGTTTGTGCCCATCGTTGTAATTATTGTGTCATCTCCCTCACGCCAAATAACTGAATATTCACTGTTTCTCATACAGAACCTTACATTCCCAGCTCTAGGCTTTTGCTTATGAGTTTCCCTCCACCAGGAATGCCCTTCCTCTTTCACTCTCCAGATCCCCAAAGCCTACTCACCTCAGTTCATATTCTTTCCAAAACAAAAATATGACCTAAAAAGATGGAAGGAGGAAGGAAATGAGTATTTATTGAGCTAGTGCTGCCACATACCTTGTAGCATTTTATTTTACACTGAATGTAAGTCCAAAGGTGCACAGCGTATTAGTGTTCAGGAAAGAGAGAAGAGGAAGAGACAATCAACGAGTGTCACAACTTATAATGAACTACAAAAATCTGTGAGCATGTGTGTGTGAAAGGACTACCCAGCCTAGTTTTAGCCTAAGAAATCTCAGGCCTCATAATGGGGGAATTATTGATCAGGCTTTAGAGTAACTTGCATAAAAAGTACCCAAAGAGATGATATGACTCTGTTCCCCTATGTATGTAGTAGCCAGGAATTTGTAACTTTGTAGGAAAGAGCTACATGAGATTGTAGGCAAGTGTTTGTATATGCATGTGTGCCTGTAAATATGCTCCCACATGCACAGGTGCTAAGGAATGGGGGAATGGAAGCGGGTATAGAATTAGGATATTTCTTCTGGGGAAGGAGGACTCATTTCTCTTCTGCTGTCCACTTCCACCTGCCTCGCACAGCCACAAACAAACATGTGCCAGTTCTTCTCCCTGTTGTTATTGCTGTTAGTTGCTGCTGGCTGGGTTTGAACCTCCAACCTTTCAACTAGTAGTCCAGGGCTTAACAGTTTGTGCCACCCAGGGACTCTGCTTCGGTAGCTCATGTGTATTTATATTTTATAAATGTTTTATTGGTTGATTTTCTGATTACAAATTTAATGTCAGGTCATTATAGAAAATTTGAAAAAGAGAAACCCAAATCTTACAACCCAGAAATAACCAACAAAGGGCATATTTCCTTTCGGAATTTTCTCTAGATGTTTAGATTTTCGTCTTTTTACATAAGTGGCATCATTTTTTATGGAGCCTGCATCCTGCTTTTTCACTGTTATATAATGAGTGTTTCTCTGTCATTAAAAATTCTTCAGAAACATAATTTTAATGACTACATAATATTGCATTTTATGGATGTATCTTAAACTTCTTAATTATTCTCCTCTTCTTGGCTGTTTACGTTTTGCCAAGTTTTTGGTTTTGTTGTTGTTTTCATCTGGTTGGGTTTTTTTTGATGTTATAAATAACGCTGGGATAAAGATTCTCACGTAAAATTTTTGTCCATGTCTCTGATTATTTCCTTAGGATACATTACTAGTTTTGAAACTGGTAGGTAAGAGCCTTTTTTAAAAGTTTTTGGTACATATTGCTAAATTGCTTTTTAGGGAAATTTTTACCAATGTATTCAGCCAACTGAGACATTTTGAATGGCATGAAAACCACAACCACGTAATAAATTATGGCCACATCCCCCTCTGTAATGAAAATGCCCATGGGACATAGGGAGACAGACAGATTTTGCAATCAAGGGATTAATTGCAATTGAATAGCAACAGGCCCCTGCATTCAGCAAACCAGAAGCCTAGTGGAGGAAGGGTACAGTAGAAGTCAAGTGAAATTAAGACAAGGCTACCATTTATCATAAAGTCCCTGGATGGCACAAATGGTTTGTACTCAGCTACTAACTGAAAGGCTGACAGTTCAAATCCACCCAGTGGCACCAAGGAAGAAAGGCCTGGCGATTTACTTTTGCAAGATTATAGCCATTGAAAACCCTGTGGAGTGGCGTGGGTTGCTATGAGTTGGAATCGACTCAAGGGCAACGGATTTTTCTACCTGCCTTCTTAAAGCATTTGAGGTGAACACTGGTCACCACACCCAGTAGTCCCTGATAAAACTTCCCTGCCCTCTAGCCTGCATACTTGAATAACCAGATTCCAAAGCAGAGATTATTATCCTTATTATCCCCATGTTCAGTGTGACCTAAACAATCCATCTCTACTTAATTGCTGATTGTATCATGGGATATCTTAATACATCAAGCTTTTGTGAAAGGCAGTAAAGCATGAAAGTGGTTAAGAGCTTACTTAGACTCTGGAGCCAGTCGGCCTGAAGCTTTTGGCCTGAGGTTTAATTCCTAGCTTTACCACTTAATATCTGTGTGACCTTAGGCAAGTTACTTAATCTATCTGTGCTTTAGTTTTCTCATCTATAAATTGAGGATAATAATAGTCCTCTCCTTTAGAACTGTCATGAAGAGTAAATGAGTTAATACATGTAAAGTACTAGGAAGAGTATCTGGCCCATAGTAAGCACTATGTAAGAATTTTCTATTTTTATTATTTCAAGTTGCTAAGAATTAACTTCAACAGAGGAAGTAACATTAGATAATAAAAATGTTTTAAGGCAATCGTTTGAGCTTTGGGGATAAAAGGAAAACTTTTTTTTTCAACTAGGTTCCCAAGAATATTCAGGTTGTGCTCTTGAAAACTTTTTTTATGATGACTATACTAATTATTAGAACCCTGGCGGCACAGTGGTTAAGAGCTCGCTCGGCTGCTAACCAAAACGCTGGCAGTTTGAATCCACCAGCTGCTCCTTAGAAACCCTATGGGGCAGTTCTACTCTGTCCTATAGGGTTGCTATGAGTCGGAATCAACTTAATGGCAAGGGATTTGGTTTGGTTTTATACTAATTAATGGAGGAGCCATGGTGATATAGTGGTTAAGCACTTGGCTGCTAACTGTGAAGTCCGCAGTTCAAAACCCACCAGCCCTCTATGGGAAAAAAAATGTGACAGTCTGCTTCCATAAAGATTTACAGCCTTGGAAATCCTATGGGGCAGTTTTACTCTGTCCTATAGGGTCACTATGAGTTGGACTAGACTCAGTGGAAATGGGTTAGGTTTTTTATTTTATTTATTTATTTATTTTTGTATACTTAGTAAGCTATTGCATTTCTCAGAAATCTTTGAAGGCAATATGTTTTACTGGCGATAAAGACTATTTAGCAGTACCATCCTATCTGCACTTTTCCCTACACTAAGAGAAGTGGTATATTTATCATCAGGCATTTAAAAAAATCTAGCTCTATATTCTAAGGTAATGAATTTCCTAAATTCACACTTAAAAATCACAAAACTTCCCATAATCTCTCAGACCAGAGATAATAATAGTAACAGAAACAACAACAACTAAAAGTGCATTTCCTTTCAGAATTTTCTCAGCCACATCCTTTGTCCTGCAGGAGCCCTGGTAGCACAGTGGTTAATAGCTCAGCTGTTAACCAAAAGAATAGCAGTTCAAATCCACCAGCTGCTCCTTGGAAACCCTACAGGGCAATTCTATTCCGTCCAGTAGGGTTGCTATGAGTCAGAATCGACTCAATGGCAACAGCTTTGGAACGGCTTTTTTTTTCTCCTAGATTTATCTGGACAAATCTCATCAATAGACTGAGATCTTCAGTGTATGTCTAGAATTTGACATTACCAGCCCTGGAAAGGTGTGGTCAGACTCTTCACATGTATTGGACTTTTGACAGTGGACAGTTTGAAATCTAATTCCCCTGAATGATCCTGGTGAACAAGTGAGCTCACTGAAAAAGCATCCAAGTAAAGGATCTGCTCAAAGAATCAGGAACTGCTTGACCAGCAAAAATTGGCCATGGACTTGAGGGCCTATAAACTCTGGGTCATCACAGATAATTGAAAGTCATAATCTTCCAAAGGGCTTTAATTGAATATTTGGAAATCTGTACCAAAATAAACCGAGTCAACTAAATAAAAATAAACACAGCTAAACCAAACTATAAATCTTCAAAAGAAGAACCCTAATTAAAAAGATATATTGCACTTCCTGGATTTTGCGATCCTGGTTTTTTTCACTATTATGCCACTGGGAATATACAGCTGTTTCTAATCAAATAATTTAAACTCCCCTGCTAGAGTTTAAGGGTAGGTTCTCCAGTTTTTCTCTTGCTACTTGTTTTGGGCATAAAGCAGTGCAAATTATTCAGACACCAGTCAGATTTATCATCCTTGCCTTTTGATGACATCCATCTGTTTATCTAAGAAGCCATTAAAGACTTATTGAGTTACAGTGCTATGGAGAAAATTGGGTTATCATCTATGGTTAAATCCAATTCTTGCATCTGCTATCTTTTCAGCTTATGTGGTTGTATTCTGAAATTACCCTGACTTGCAGACCTGCACTACAAGAATACATTTGCTTCATAGCCTTTTTATGTCATTTCTAGAGAATTTCTAATGCATGAGCAATTTGTGATTCAGGAAAATGTTGACAGAAAGATGTCAGTGCTTTCTCTTGTTAAAAGTTCAAAAGTCTAATAGGGACTGTGCCAGCTTAAAAGTCTTATCTAAAAGGGGGTACTGTTCAATTCAGAGGTTTGCATTTAGACGAGCCTATTCAAAGAACAAGTTTGACTCCAGGTCACAAAGATAGAATTGTGTTAATCAGAAGATAAAGATAAATTGATATCAAGTCAAAATTCAAATGGACAAAAAAAGTGAGAGCTCATCACAAATGTTGTTAAATAAATACCAGCACATAAACTGATAAGACACAGAGGACCCAGTCTTGCTGGGGAATGACTAGGTAGGCGTTCAGTGCTTATCTTGCAAGTCAGGCAGTTTAAGCAATACTAAAAGTCCTGTTTTCTGAGCTGGCTGAAGAGGCCGTGGACTATGTGCAGAAAACTAATTGAAGTCAAGTGAATATTTACAGTTTCCTGGAGATACTGTTACATCCTGACGGCAGGAACCCCAGAGAAAGAGCAGCTGTAAATCAGGCAAATGCTTCACTTTGGCAATTTTTCTAGCATTTGTCAGAGAAATAATAAAGAATTCACGAGTAAAACATTTCCTTGATTTGTTTATGTAAATTAGGCCAGAATTCTGGGAAGCCTAGATTTTCTGGGAACCGGTAAGGATTACAGCATAGCTGCTCTTCTTAAAATCTAGCTGGAATGCTATTTACTGGCCATTTAAGAAGATCCTTCCGATCGTATTTCACAGTGTCCTTTTGTTGTTTTCCTCGTTATGAGATAAGTTCCCTGAAATGGGAGACAACAGCCACGCAACAGCTGAACATAATCAACTGCGACCTCCGTGGGGAATATGGCTGGTTCCAGAAAGACATTCTCTTATCTGTCTACCTGTTTGCCTGCCTGAAACCCTCATACAGCTTCTGTCTGTGCTTTCAGCAGAGATCCTGTTTCCGTACGTCACTGGCGATGCAACAATGAGAGGAACCAGGACCTAGACCCCAAAGTAGTAAATATGAGGTGGAAGAGTCTCCTTGGGAGTATTTCATATCCTCATTCCTAGACTCATCCAAAAGGTGAATATGAGGAGGACTGAGAAATACCCAAGACCTTGCTCAGAATGAGAAGTCATACACTTTATGATTTTAGGAGCTATGGCCTTTGTCTCCTCACCACCGTGGTCCAGCCATAAAACACTTCTCACGACCTGCTCATAGTGACATTCTGTGATTAACAATTAAATTATTTGGCTTAAGCTTTGTTAATCTTTCAAAATGCAAGTGTATATTGTTGTGAATGAGTTTATTAGACCCTTTCCTTAAGATAACTTATAATCAGGCAAAAGGAAGAGTGAGGGCCTGCCATGGATTGAATTGTGTCTTCAAAAAATATGTGTCAGCTTGGTTAGGCCATGATTATGTTGTTGTCCTCCATTTTGTGAATGTTGTGTTGTAAATCCTAATCTCTGCTTGTGGTTAATGAGGCAAGATTAGATTATGTTATGGAGGATTAGGGTGGGATGTAACACCCTTACCAAGGTCATATCCCTGATCCAATGTAAAGAGTTTCCCTGGGGTGTGGCGTACATCACTTTTTAACTTAGAAGAGAAAAAGAAAAGGGAAGAGAGCAGAGAGTAGGGGACCTAATACCACTAAGAAAGCAGTGGGGAGCAGGGTGCCCCTTTAGACCCAGGGTTCCTGCACGTAGAAGCTCCTAGGCCAAGGGAAGATTGATAACAAGGACCTTCCTCCAGAGCCGACAGAGAGAGAAAGCCTTCCCCTAAGAGCTGATGCCCTGAATTTGGACTTGTAGCCTACTAGACTGTGAGAGAATAAATTTCTGTTTGTTAAAGCCACCCACTTGTGGTATTTCTGTTATAGCAGCACAGGATAACTAAGACAGGGCCCTTTAGGCTATAAGAATAAACTTGGTTGCTCCAAAGTTTTTGTCTGGGATCCACCCAACTGATTGTCTATTTAGGTAAATATTTTTATTTTCAATCAAAATGGCAGAGGAAAATATACTTTCTATTCATTCAAAATTACAGAACATTATGAACTATTTCCCAACATTGTATTTAATGATTTAATTTCCTTTAGTGTTCATGTAGGAAAAATGTTATTGCGAATTAATTCCACTGTTTTATCAGTTAAAAATGTTAACTCAGATACAAAAACTGCTGGCATGGCTAATGCAAGTTTCTAAAGACAAAGTGGAATTGCTGGGGACAGTGGGGGAAGGCAGTGACCAAGTATGAAGCACAGCAGCAGATTGTAGGTTGGGGAGAATCAAAATGAGACAGTCCAATGGTGCCTAGAGGTGGTACCCTACTTTTCTCCTCTCTATGCTTTGCAACTTGGAGGCAGCCTGCTATATAAGATTCTATTGCCTTTTCTGGCTGTCCAGTGACATCCTCCCCCACATATTGACTCTACCTCAGGGCTTCCTTAGAATGCAGAGTCCGAGGCTGGATGAGCCTGGTATTTGCTGGGCTGAGTTCTTCCAGTTTGAAGCTTACCGCCCTGATGGCTTGGCTTAGGGACTATATTTTCCACCCTCATACTGACCAATACTAATTAAAGCTGATAGCTTCACCTCCTGGTAGTCAGGTCCTCAGCTTATTTTACTAACTTGGGAAACAATAAAAATGTTATTTATCTTTACAGAGGTTTCTTGAGAGTCCCTTTCTCAAGTAGTAAGTGCTACTACTTGAGAAAAGGGAATTAGTGTTAATTATATACAGACTCTAGGAATACAAAAGAAATTTGAGATAATCACTTATCTGAAGGAGACTACAATCTCCTCAGGTAGATGATAAATAAAAATATGAAACTTCCATTTCTACAAAAGATAAAAAAGTAGGTGAGAGAGAAGGAACCTAAACTAAAAGTTAAATAGAGCCAGCAGAACTTGAGATTTACAAATGATGGGCAAGCAGGACTTGGGTAAGCAGTCATAGAAAGAGAAGAACAGTCTAAGCAGAGGGACACATGAGCGAAGAAGACTCAGAAGCTGGAGTGATCTGGAAGTGGGGGTAACTAAGTCTGATACTAGGTGGTAGAAAGGCCCTCATTCCCAAGAAGAGTTGGAATTTGATCTGGTGGGATTTAGGTAACAATTACAGGTTGTTAAACAGGGAACTGACCAAAAAATGCAAGGTTTAGGAAAACTAACTTTACTGCAGTACACAAGCTCAATTGTCAAAGATAATTCCAGAAGGGGAAGAAGACTGGTTAGGAAAAACAATTACAGTAATCCAGGCAAGTAAAGGTCCAGGTGGTGGTAGAAGAGAAGGGGATCTGATGAATATGAACTGACAGGATTTGGTGGTAAAACTGAATTAAATTGAATAGTAAATCATTTAATCTTTTGTGCATCTCAACATTATAAATCTTGACCAGTGAACTCATACAGATTTTCACGTTCATAGCAAAGTTCATAATATAAGGTGATTTGAGGGCTCTTTTCCTGTTGAACAAAGTTAGCGAATTCTCCGAATTACCCAAAAGATCTTAGTAAGCAAAATCATGCTTATCTGGCATCATTAAAGTTCTACTCTGACATACATGGGGTCACCCTGAGTCAGAAATGACTTGATGGCAACTGGTACAAACTGGTATATAGATAAAACTTTCAGACAATTGAAACTTGCTGTCATCACTCTGTTTTAGGAGGCAGAGAAGCTGGCCAGGTTAGATGGCACTTTGGGGTTAGATTATCCTGAGGGACAAGTGGAGGAACAAGTTCAAGGTCAATATTTCTAAGAAGAATCAGGAAAGGAACTTCAAAAGAAATTCCCCCAAACCAGGTGTCTTAGTCATCTAGTGTTGCTGTAACAGAAATACCACAAGTGGATGGCTTTAACAAAGAGAAATTTATTTCTTCACAGTAAAGTAGACTAAAAGTCCAGATTCAGGGCATCAGCTCCAGGGGAAGGCTTTCTCTGCTGGCCTTCTCATCAATATTCCCCTGGACTAAGAGCTTCTCCACGCAGCGACCTCGGGTCCAAAGGATGCACTCTGCTCCCGGCACTGCTTCCTTGGTGGTATGAGGTCTCCCACTCTTCTGCTTGCTCCCATTTCCTTCTATCTCTTGTAAGATAAAAGGTGGTGCAGGCTGCACCCCAGGGAAACTCCCTATACATTGGATCAGGGATATAACCTTGGTAAGGGTGTTACAGTCCCACCCTAATCCTCTTTAACATAAAATTACAATCACAAAATGGAAGTCAGTCACACAATACTGGGAATCATGGCCCAGCCAAAATGATACACACATTTTTGGGGATACATAATTCAATCCATGACACCAGGATATCAGTCCCTGAGACAAAATGGAACATGGCATGAAAGTAAGGATCCACGGATCTAAGTAGAGTTTATTCATTCATAAAATAACAATATTCCTAAAGGTTTTATATAGTTTGTTTCATTTATATGTATTGAGCTCTTACTAGGTGTTAGTTCAGTGGTGAACAAAATAGGCATGGTCCCTGCCTTTCTGGATCTTATGGTTTCATGTGAGAGACAGGCATCAAACAGTCACAGAAATGCATACATACTTACAAATTGTGATAATCCCCACGAAAGAAAACGCAGAATGGTATGAGGCAGCATAATAGGGGCTCCTCATTTAGATTTGACAGTCAGAGATGACCTCCCTGAGTAAATGACGTTTCAGAGGAAACCATAAAGGATGACCAGGAATTAGCCAGGCAAGGACTAGAAGGAGAGATTCATTGCAGATGTGAGGCTGGTGATATGCGAGGTCCAAAAGTCTAGCTGTTGACACTCTAGATATGGCAGCATGGATTGGGATCTCGTCATCAAGAAACCAGAGTTCATTGGAAGAGAGCTAATCCCTGCATCTAGGACCCTAGACAAATCCAGCTGTTAATGACTGAGGGCTTGACCTAGGGCAAGATTAAGTCACAAGAACATTGAAATGCAAAGTGGAAACACAATACGGGGAACCTTGGATACATAGTGAAAATGGGACAGATGTAAGTCTAAGCCAGTGGACCACGACCTGTGAGGTCCTCGTATTACCTACCCAGAACCTAACTAATGGAAAAGACAGTGTGGTTTAATGGTCAGAACATCAGATTTGTAGTCAGATGGATGTGAGTTTAAATCCTAGCTTCACCACTTCCTAGGTGTTCTACCCTGAGAAGACACTTCGCCTTTCTCAGCTTTAGTGTCTCAATCTGCAAAATGAGAGTAATACTACCTAACTCTTAGGAATGGCAAAAGGTTCAAACAAGATGGTGTTTATAATGTGCTTAATGCAGTGTTTGACATTCAATATATGCTCTTCTTCATATGTCATTTCTTTTACTGTTCTATTTGGTTCGTATTTATTGGGGGTAAGAACATGAAAATATCTACACATCTAGTAAAATGCACGATCTTTGTAACCGGCGTTTTCTTTGCTGCTCATAAGCTTGTTTGAGCACCTATTCTTTTCTGCCTATTTCTGGGTTTGTAATTGTGTTTCATATTTTTGAGACCCTCTGAAGTGAAAGCTCCAGACTGAAGGAAGAAGAAGGGATGGGTATGAGAATTTACTCACTTAGACATAGAATTCAGTGTGTGCTCAATTAAGATTTGATAAATGAATAATTACTGTATAATTGCAAAGATTTGACAGCAATAAACAGTTAATTTATTGCTAAGATAGCATACATTAAAAATAATTCTAAAGCATTTTTGGTAATTTGCATTTTTAAGTGGTTAGTAAACTGAATTCTAGCCTCTTGCTCTTGGAGTAGTCTCTTAGCTATAAGCCTACGTTGTTTTAATTAGAGAACTGTTCTGCTAGTTCCAGGAAAGGAACGATTTTTTCTTTTTAAAACATTTCTAACATTTCAGCTAAACAATTTATCTAGAATGATTTTCCCTTTAAAAGGAATAGTAGACAATTAGAAGCATAGTACAGTAAATTTTCTGCTTTATGGATCCAAGCCAAGAATCATACAACTTTTGTGCTTCATAAGCAATTGCCAACTAAAATGCATAACTGGTATATTGTAATAGAGGCTGCTTTGAGCTGCTATTACCATAGAACACTTTTCCGGCTTTCTTAGAAGCATGAGAACAAAATTGAGAAGAAGGCATCTATCTGATTGAACTGAGGAGGCTACTTGCATTGTACTCTACTTTAGGCAGAATGGCAGTCATTTCATTTGCTCTTAATGTGAATAGAGAGATCACTTCTTTTCAGAACGTAGCTTGCAGAAAAGATGTAGCCACTACAGACAGCTAGAAATGAAGCTTCCTGTGTAGCCTTAGACGTGTTTGAGTCTGATCAGGCCCTAGGAGACGATTCTGGGAATAACAATGGCCGCACTATAGATTTGCTCAAACCAAGAATATCTGTAGAGTTATGGAAACTCCCATTAGCTCTCCCACCAGAATACAAGAGTGCGGGTAAGCCTAATCCAAATGATCCCTATTTGTATATACGCTTGGATCAGGAATAGGGTAGTGCCAAGAAGGTAGTAAGATACAATGGTGTTCAAATATTTTCCCCTATAATAATATCTGTGTGAGATTATTTTATTTGGACTTTGCAACAAAAGCATTGTTTAAGAATATTTAAATCCTGATGGCACAAACAATTCAATGCACAGCTACTAGCTGGAAGGTTGGTGGTTGAAACCCACACAGAGGCACCTCAGAAGACCGGCCTGGCAATCGGCTTCCCAAAGGTCACAGCCTCGAAACCCCTATGGAGCAATTCTACTCTGCACACATTGGGTCACCATGAGTCAGAATCAATTCAACAACAACTAACAACAACATCAAAGATAAACCCAAAACCAAACCAAACCCATTGCCATCAAGTCAATTCTGACTCATAGCCACCCTATAGGACAGAGTAAGACTGCCCCATAGAGTTTCCAAGGAGCGGCTGGTGGATTTGAACTGCCAGCCTTTTGGTTAGCAGCCAAATGCTTAACCGCTGCACCACCAGGGCTCTGCAAAGATAAACATTAATAAAATTTACACAATTAACTTGAAATATTTCAACCAGACACATGATATCTGTACAAATGCTATGTTGATTTTAACTTCTCTAGAGATTTGGCAATATTTTTCCCTTGGCAAGTAGATTTCACATATGATTTATGCATTTATTCAAAAATATTTATTGAGCATAGGCAAAATCCTAAGCACTGTGCTGATCACCAGGCATACTGCACCGAGTCAAATCAAACTGACCCTGCCCTGTGGACAATCTAGGGTAGGAGACAGACGTGAGTCAGATAGTGCTGCAGTATCCTTTCTGCAAATGAATCCTAGGAAGAATCCAACAAACAAAAGTAAAGCAGCTCTGGTATAAATGGATCTGGGCCAGGAGACCTGCCACTCCCCTTCTCCTCACCAGTCTGCCCTCTGAGCACACATCTTTGGGACTCTGTGGACATAGTTTGAAAGCCACTTTATCAGTGGTTCTGATATACAGAAAGAAGGGAGAGTCTCTTTCTGCAGCATGTCATCCTGGTTAAATCTGCTTCAGATCTTGCTGGACAGCCTTGGCACACTGGATGCATATCAAGGAAACATAACTTCATTCCAACTAACCTAATGCCACACAATTTGCTCTTTACAATGAGAGACACTATTTATCCCCATGGTTTAGGCACCATCACTTGTCTGTCAGTTTGTTGTACTGTGTTGTCTTGTGTGTTGCTGTGATGCTGGAAGCTACGCCACAGGTATTTCAAATACCTGCAACATCACGCATGGTGGACAGGTTTCAGTGGAGCTTCCAGACTAAAACAGACTAGGAAGAAGGACATAAAGGTCTACTTCCAAAGAAGAATGGCCAGTGGAAACTTTATGGATAACAGCAGAACATTGTCTAATATAATGATGAAAGATGAGCCCCTGCATTGGAAGGTACACAGTCATATGGTCTGTTATGCCAGGAATGACTTTAAGAGGAATGCCATCACATTCATTGTCAAGAAGAACATTTCAAGGTCTGTTCTGAAGTACAACTTTGTCAATGATAGGCTAATATCCATAGATCTACAAAGAAGACTAGTTAATATGACTATTATTTAAATTGACTCAGCAGCTTACTAATGCCAAAGATGAAGAAGCTGAAGATTTTTACCAACATCTTCAGTCTAAAATTGATCAAGCATGCAGTCAAGATGCATTGATAATTACTGGTGATTAGAATGTGAAAACTGGAAACAAAGACAAAGGATCAGTAGTTAGAAAATATGGCTTTGGTGATAGACATGACACCGGGGATCTCATGATAGAATTTTGCAAGACCAATGACTTATTCATCGGAAATACCTTTTTTCAACAACATAAACGATGACTATACACATGACTCTCGCCAGATGGAATACACAGGAACCAAATCAACTACATCTGTGGAAACAGACGATGGAGACGCTTGATATCATCAGTCAGAACAAGGCCAGGGGTTGACTGCAGAATAGACCATCAGTTGCTCATATGCAAGTTCAAGTTGCTACTGAAGAAAATTAAAATAAGTCAACAAAGCCGAAGTATGGCTTTGAGTATATCCCACCTGAATTTAGAGACCATCTCAAGAATAGACTTGACACATTGAATACTAATGACCAAAGACCAGACGAGTTGTGGGATGGCATCAAGGACTTCATACATGAAGAAAACAAAGGGTCATTAAAAAGATAGGAAAGAAAGAAAAGACCAAAATGGATGGCAGAAGAGACTCTGAAACTTGCTGTTGAACATAGAGTAAGCTAAAGCGAACAGAAGAAATGACAAAGTAAAATAGCTGAACAGAAGATTTCAAAGATCAGCTTGAGAAGTCAAAGTAAAGTATTATAATGAAATGTGCAAAGACCTGGAGTTAGAAGACCAAAAGGGAAGAACTCACTCAGCACTTCTCAAGCTGGAAGAACTGAAGAAGAAATTCAAGCCTCAAGTTGCAATATTGAATGATTCTATGGGTAAAATATTGAGTGACACAGGAAGCATCAAAAGGAATACGTGGAGTCACTGTACCAAAAAGAATTGATGGACGTTTAACCATTTCAGGAGGTAGCATATGATCAAGAACCAATAATACTGAAGGAAGAAGTCAAAGATGCACTGAAGGCACTGGCAAAAAACAAGGCTCCAGGAATTGATGGAATACAAATTGAGATGTTTCAACAAACACATGCAGCACTAGACTCTCATTTGTCTGTGCCACGAAATTTGGAAGACAGCTACCAGACCAACTGACAAGCTCCGTATTTGTACCCATTCCAAAGAAATGATGCAGTGGAACATGGAAATTATCGAACAATGTCATTAATATCACAAGCAAGTAAAATTTTGCTGAAGATCATTCAAAAACAGTTGCAGCAGTACATCAACAGGGAACTGCTAGAAATTCAAGCCAAATTCAGAAGAGGACGTGGAGCAAGGGATATCATTGCTGATGTCAGATGGATCTTGACTGAAAGCAGAGAATACTAGAAAGATATTTACCAATGTTTTATTGACTATGCAAAGGCATTCGAATATGTGGATCATAACAAATTATGGATAATATTCCAAGAATGGGAATTCCAAATAATTATTCTCATGTGGAACCTGTGTGTCTTAGTCATCTAGTGCTGCTATACCAAAAATACCACTTCAACAAAGAGAAATTTATTCTCTCACAGTCTAGTAGGCTACAAGTCCAAATTCAGGGCATCAGCTCCAGGGAAGGCTCTCTCTCTCTCTGTTGTCTCTGAAGGGAGGTCCTTGTCATCCATCTTCTCATGGACTAGGAGCTTCTCTGTGCGGGAACCCTGGGTCTAAAGGACGCGCTCTGCTCCTGATGCTGCTTTCTTGATGGTGTGAAGTCCCCCCCTCTGCTGCTTCCTTTTCCTTTTTATCTCTTGAGAGATAAAAGGTGGTGCAGGCCACACCCCGGGGAAACTCCCTTTACATTGGATCAGGGATGTGACCTGGGTAAGGGTGTTACATTCCCACCCTAATCCTCTTTAACATAAAATTACAATCACAAAATGGAGGACAACCACACAATACTGGGAATTGTGGCCTAGCCAAGTTGACACAGATTTTGGGGAGACACAATTCAGTCCATGACACTGTGCATAGACCAAGAGGCAGTGGTTCAAACAGAGCAAGGGGATACTGCATGGTTTCAAATCAGAAAAGGTGTGTGTCAGGGCTGTATCCTTTCACCATGCTTATTCAGCCTGTTTGCTGAGCAAATAATCCTAGAAGCTGGACTATATGAAGAAAAACATAGCATCAGGATTGGAAGAAGATTCATTAACAGCCTGCGATACACAGATGACACAACCTTGCTTGCTGAAAATGAAGAGGACTTGACGCACTTACTGATGAGGATCAAAGACTACAGCCTTCAATATGGATTCTATACCTCAACATAAAGAAAATAAAAATCCTCACAACTGGACCAATAAGCAACATCACGATAAACGGAGAAAATTGAAGTTGTCAAGAATTTCGTTTTACTTGAATCCACAATCAATGCCCATGTTAGTATTAGTCAAGAAATCAAATGACGCATTGCAATGGGCAAATCTACTGCAAAATACCTCTTTAAAGTATCAAAAAGCAAAGATGTCGCTTTGAGGACTAAGGTGCGCCTGACCCAAGCCATGGTATTTTCAATCACCTCATATGCATGCGAAAGCTGGACAATGAATAAGGAAGTCTGAAGAAGAATTGATGCATTTGAGTTATGGTGTTGGCAAAGAACGCTGAATATTCCATGGACTGCCAGGAGAACAAACAAGCCTGTCTTGGAAGAAGTACAGCCAGAGTGCTCCTTGAAAGTGAGGATGGCGAGACTTTGTTTCACATACTTTGGAGGTGTTATCAGGTAGAACCAGTCTCTGGAGAAGGACATCATGCTTGGTGAAGTAGAGGGTTAGTGAAAAAGAGGAAGACCCTCAATGGGATGGGCTGGCACAGTGGCTGCAACAATGGGTTCAAACATAGCAATGATTGTGAGGATGGTGCAGGACCAGGCAATTTTTCATTCTGTTGTACACAGGGTCACTATGAGTCAGAACCAACTCAATGGCACCTAACAACAACACAACATGGTTTAGCCAAGAGAGATCATCAGTAGGAAGACTCTTTTCTGGTAAATACAGACAGACAGATCCCTCTTACTATGCTCTTTTCTAATGTCCCATTTTATACTTTCCCTTGACTAAAATGCAGAGGGAGCAAAGTTTTCTATTGATACAGAGAAAAGTCTCTCTCACTGTCTCTTAACTAGGTTTTACTTGCTACAAATGAGATAACTGTAAGAAACCCCAATCTACCTCCACACGGACACTTCATGTCAGCCAAATGCTTTAAACTGTCAAAGGGTTCTAAACTTGCAGAGTATTAGATAATTAGAAAGATTAGTGTGTCTCTGGTGTGGATAGATTAATCTGGGGCAGGGGGCATATACCCTACAAACAGTTTTCTGGTTCTATTTCATGTTCAAGAGGACCGTGAATTACAATGACCTCGAGATCTGCTTAAACATTACAGCAGCCCCATGGGATACACATACTTATTATCCCAGTTTTAGAGATGGAGAAATCAAGATGAAGCTCCTTGCCCAAGATCACACAGCTAATAAGTGACAGAATCAGGATTTGAACTCAGTCTGGCTGGCAAGTTAAGGCTGTCAGCACAATGCTATACAGCTACAGGGTTAGGATGTGTAGAGGGAGGATTTCTTGTAAGCTAAACGGGGATGTGAATGGTGCAGTGGTTAAGCGCTCAGCTACTAACCAAAAGGTTGGTAGTTTGAATCCACTGGCCGCTCCTTGGAAACCCTACAGGGCGGTTCTACTCTTACGTATAGGGTCACTATCAGTCAGAATTGACTCAACAGCAATGGGTTTTTATGATAGGATAAAGGGAATTGTGAGGAAAGAAATTATGGATTTTGAAAGGAAAAGAGGATAAGGTAAATTGGGGAAGACCTGACTATGATTGATTAAAACTGAAAATAATAATAATAGTCATTTGGTTGCCTTAAATCTTTCTTTTTAATTGATAGTGGATAAATTATAAGTAAATATTAATCAACTGTGTGTTTCTTTGAAAAGAATAATAGAGATTCTTTCCCTATCATTGCTCAAGTGGCTGCAAGGAAAGCAGTTTCAACCTGAATTTGAGGCTGTCCTCATTCATAAACCAAAAAAAACCAAATCCATTGCCGCTGAGTCAATTCCAACTCATAGCAACCCTATAGGACAGAGTAGAACTGCCCCACACAGTTTCCAAGGAGTGCCTGGCAGATTCGAACTGCCGACCTTTGGTTAGCAGCCATAGCTCTTAACCACTACACCACCAGGGTCTCCTCCTCATTCATGGGCACCAGTAAATCAGGGGAGTCGAGAAAAGGCTATGGATGATGGACGGGAACCAGTTGAAAGAACAGTATATAGAGGCCCAGCATCAGGATGGAGCAGTAGAAGATGAGCTCAGGAGCCAGGAAAAATTTCAGAAGCCAAAAATCAAAATTCACCAGGTGGTGAAAGCTAGCATAGATGATGCCAAAGGCATCTAGAAAGGACTGCCTCAGACAGAAAGCCTTTTATATAGTAAACCAGGAATCAGAATTATTTCCCAGGATAAAGTCATCTTGCTCAAGCCTTCAAATAGAGTGCTTTGCTTTTGCAAGGGTCCAGGGGTCTAAGACACTGGTTCAGCCTCAGCCTGGCCATGGAGAAGGGTGGACTGAGATGAGAGACAAGTGAATCCCAGGCTCTGGTGAGAGAAGGCCTGTGGTAATTCGAAAGGGCATAAAACTAGGAGGGCCTGAAGAAGGGGATTAATGTTGTAAAATACCTCGGCCAATTGTACCCCTGTCATTTGCCTAACTGGTACTGAAATTTGATCCTGATAGTCTTCTGTGTAGTTAAGGGTAGTTAAACCCCTTATTAGGTACCTGACTGCAGTGTACATTAGTGAATGAAAAGGAAGAGGGGAAACAAGGTAAGGGTTTTTTCCCAGTCTTAGTTTCTTATGGCTGCTATAACAGAAATTCCACAAGTGGTTGGCTTTAACAAACAGAAATTTATTCTCTCACAGTTTACGAGGTGAGAAGTCCGAATTTTCAGGCAATGGTTCTAGAGGAAGGCTCTCTCTGTCCACTCTAGGGGAAAGTCCTTGTCTCTTTCAACTATTTCAGTTCCTTGGTGATCTCCAGGTGGTATCAATCTTTCCCCGTTTGTGCTTGCTTGCTTCGATGCCCAGTCTGCTTTTCTTATATCTCAGAAGTAATTTATTTAAAACACACCCTACACTAATACAGCCCCATTAACATAACAAAGAAAACCCTTTTCCCAAATGGGATTACATCCACAAGTATACTAAAAATCTGTTTCCATTGAGTTGATTCTGACTCATTAGGATTTACAACATATATTTTGGGGGGACACAATTCAATCCATAACATGCACTTGGGAAACAAAAAGAACAAGCTTTAGATGTGTAGTTAGCAGACTGGGCCTGTGAGGCCCCTTCCCACTTTGATTTCTGTGTTTCTGAATCTCCTGCTCCCCCTGGTGAAAATCACTGAGAGGTGTGGCAGCCACCCACCCATGCGTTTGTGGGGCTGCGCTGGTGCTGTGCCTGTGAAGCCTGCCCTGTCCTTTCAGGGGCCATGGGCTCCCACTCAAGGGCTTTCTCATTTTTGTGCTCAGGTAAGTGCCTGGCTACTGGGGCCTCCCATCTCTGAGTACTGCTCTCTGGGGAGAGGCGACCTGCCTTGCTCACTTCTCAGCCCTGGTGGGAGCACTGCCAGGGCTACCACCAGTGCACTCACTGCCTCTGAACAAATGCAGCCCTGCTCTAAGTTCATGGCTGAGCACACAGAGCAGAAGCTGTACTTCATTCTGCACTCACCCCTGCATGCATCCTGGACAGTGATGACCTCACAGGGCCCTATGCAGCGGTCCTGAGGATTGCTACCATGTCTGCCTGGGTGAAGATGTGCAGGCCCACAGATGCACCAGGCCATAATTCAGTAGCTGTCTCCCACAACTCTATTTTCCTGTATTCTCTCTTGTTTACCTAACCAAAAGCTTGAAATCATCCATGACTCCTCCCCCAACCTTTATATCTAGTCAAACTCTAGTATGGATCCCATATCTGATTTCTCAACACTATTTCTGTTGTTCAAAAAGCAAGAGAACTAACATTGACAGAGCCCTGACATAGGCCAGGTACTTTGTATCTTCTTTACTCAGGTTATGTTTCTCATTCATTGTGTCCATTCTATAAACGTGGAAACTGAGGCTTGGAGAGTTAAATATTGTCCTAGTTATCTAGTGCTGCTATAACAGAAATACCACAAGTGGATGGCTTTAACAAACAGACATTTATTCTCTCACAGTCTAGTAGGCTAGAAGTCCAAATTCAGGGTTCCAGCTCCAAGGGAAGGCTTTCTGTCTTTGTGGGCTCTGAAGGAAGGTCCTTATCATCAATCTTCCCCTGGTCTAGGAGCTTCTCAGTGCAGGAACCTTGGGTCCAAAGGAAGTGCTCTGCTCCCAGCATTGCTTTCTTGGTGGTATGAGGTCCCCCTGTCCCTCTGCTCACTTCTCTCTTTTATATTTCAGAAGAGATTGACTCAAGATACAACCTTATCTTGTAGATTGAGTCCTGCCTCTTTAACATAACTGCCTCTAATCCTGCCTCATTAACATCATAGAGTTAGGATTTACAGCACATAGGAAAATCGCATCAGATGACAAAATGGTGGACAATCACACAATACTGGAAATTTTTACACACATTTCCGGGGGACACAATTCAATCCATAACAAATATCTTGGCCCCAAAACTAAAAGCTGCTACCTACCTGAGTCTGTCTGACCCTACACCCCATGCTCTTTCACCTGCACTGCACTGTGCTCATCAGCCTCCTCTAGAATGGCTGTCCTGCCTCACTCTTCCACTCCACCAGCCCACCTTCCACACAGTTGCTAGAAGTAACTTCCTCAGACACACACAGCCTATTCTGTCACTTAAAGATCTTTGAGGGCTAGCCATTTCTGACAAGACAAAGTTCAAACTCCTTAGTGTGAATTTCACATCCTTCCTTATTTTCCCAGCCCCACCTTCTAATGCTCAGGCCGCATCTCCAACAGCATCAGACTCAAACCAGCACAGCCCAGTTCCAGGGCACAGATGGTGCCTGGGAGGTGTTGCAGGCCCAGCATTGAGCATTCACAAGCAGGTGTTGTCTACGAGGGCATGATTTGGTCATGAGGAAGCAGAACCACAAAAGACCTTGAATAAATACTGAGAGCTGAGCAAATATGCACATAAATTGTACTTCCTACAGGGTGCTGAGACAAGCTGAATGTGTGGTGAGTGTGGGGAGAAAGATCAGTAGTCAGGTTCTCCTTACCAGGGCTGCAGAGGCAATTTTTTTGTAACTATCTAAATGAGTGGCCGTAAAAGCCTTACTCAGTGTCTGACACCCACATTCTACATTTTAATCATACTGAACTATTCATGGTTTCCTGCAGGTGCCCTGTATTTTCATATTTCCATTCCTTAACCCATGCTGTCCTTTCAGTCTGTAAGCCTTTTTGTCACCTAAAAAAACCCTACATTCTCCAGGGTGATGTTTCATTGCCACTTCCTCTGTGAAGCCCTCCAGATTCTCCTCTGTGGTTCTATAACAGAAGAGAAGAGAAAAAAATCGGGGGAGGAAAGAGTCTAGGTTGGAGAGTGAGAAGAAGGATGGGGAATGGAATGGCACCTGCTCCCCACTGGGGCTCTTAATGTTTGCTCATACTGGTGCCATAGCATTGACCACTTTGTATGCTGGCTGGTTTTCCACATAGCCAGGTGTCTACAGGCACCTCTACCTCTGCCAGATAACGAGCCTTTAGTGCTCCCTGCCCCGTAAGGTGTCCCTAGTCATGTCTGGGCATCTCCAAAGGGATGAACTGCAGTTACCATGTGACTTCAGCTCTCTTTGAACCCTCTGACTCTGGCTGTCAACTCCATCTGTCCTGTGCCCATGTTTCCTGCCCATAAAGCCTCATCACCACCATGGTCGCTAATGTAGCTGCCTAAAGCTGCAGCCTCAGTATAACCTCCAGCCTCCCAGGCCTGGGCTGGGATTTGTGCAGGATGGTGGGAATGCATCCTCTGGCTCCTGGACTTCATACACATCTCTTCATGCCCATTCAAACCTGCAAGTACCTCTCTACCACTCCTCCACTGGGACTCACAGCTAGCCTACGAGTCCCAGTGGGGAGTAGATGCCATTTCTTTCCGCCATGCTCCTCACTCTCCATCTCAGACCCACTCCTCAACAAAATATTCTTCCCTTGTGTTTGAAAATCAAAGCTCTCATGCATATAAATGAGAGAGTTGCAGCTGTTAGGATTTGTCAGAGCAATTCTATCCTTAGGTGTGTACCCAACAGGACTCGTACAGGAACGTTCACGTTGTTGTGTGCCGTCAAGTCGATTCCAACTCATAGTGACCCTATACGTTCATAGAAGCATAATAAAAACTGGAAACAACCCAAGCAATCATCAAGAGTAGGATGGATAAATAAAATGTAGTATATTCATACACAGGAATATTATACAGTAATAGAATAAATAAATTATTGCTACGTGTGACAATAAGGTCCCTGGGTAACTCAAGTGGTTTGCCCTCAACTACTAACCTAAAGGTTCACAGTTCAAACCCATCCAGTGGTACCAAGGAAAAAAGACCTGGAGATCTGCTTCCATAAATATTACAGCCAAGAAAACCCTGTGGAGTAGTTCTACTCTGTAACATTGCTGTGAGTCAGAATCGACTAGATGGCAATGAGTTACATACAACAATATGGATGAACCTCACATACAGAAGCGTGAAGAAGAGAAGCCAGCCACAAAAGAGTATATACCGTATGATTTCAGGTATATAAAGTTTTTTTAAAAGACAGTTAATTGATGGTGATAGGAGTCAGTTCAGAGGTTATCTTTGGGGACAAAAGAGCAAAGGGGGTCTTCTGGGGCCCTAGTGTGCAAAGCACTGTGACTTCTAGGGGCCAAATGTTCTGACTAAGCTTGGAACTTTGGCTTGGGAAAAAAATGTGCAGAAATGTCTTGCATCTATCAGAGCCACTTGTCTTTGTTCTCTCCACACCCACCTGTGCTGGGCATTTGAGGTAGACGTGGAGAATGACATTCTTCAGTAGCTTGATGTCTACTCTGCTCATAGGAAGGAACCTGATGGTTGATTTGGTAAATAAAATTCCAGAGAAAAACAGTGTGCATGCCCTAACAGGGAACACAACAGAGAGTCCTGGATGGAGCAGGAGAAAGGTGGGGTGCAGAACTCAAATTCTAGTAAGAAGACCAGACTTGATGGTCTGACTGAGACTAGAGGAACCCTGGAAAGCATGGCCCCCAGATTCTCTATCAGCCCAGAACTAAAACAATTTCTGAGGCTGACTCTTCAGACAGAGATTGGACTGGACTATGGGACATAAAGGGGTACTCATGAGGAGTGTGCCTCTTAGCTCAAGTAGATACAAGAGACTAACTGGGCAGCTTCTGTCCGGAGGTGAGATGGGAAGGCAGAATGATTTAGGAGCTGGTTGAATGGACATGGAGAATCAGGGACAGAAGGGAGGGGTGTGCTGTCACAGTACGGGGAGAGCAATTAGGGTCACATAACAATGTATGTACGTTTTTGTATGGGAGACTAACTGGAAATGTAAACTTCATCTAAACTACAAAAATAAAAAATTAATAATAATAGTTAAAAAAAACTGTGCGTATAGAGATGGGCTTTGGTGGCAGCATTCCTAGTGCTGAGGCAAAGGGGAGCAGCTGTCACAGACAGACAACAGAAAATAGCAATTTCCATCCGGGCCTTCCCTTTAGGTGGCTGCGTTAGCCGTCAGCATTCCAAATGGATTTGAAGTTATAGTTTAGTTCATTTCTCTCTATATATGGCCCAGTATTTCTTTTGGTAATCCATGCTTACGAAGCACTTAGAAACCTGGCCTGTTTTCAAGGATGGGAGATATGACACACCAGTTAACTCTAGAAAGGTTTGAATTTAGGATGGTTTTATTTCACCGTGCAGAATGCTTAAGCCATATCTCAACATAGCCGGCTAATGTAAATGTCCAATCACCAGAATCACATTACTGCCATAGCGGATCCGCTGGCTGTCAGGAGAGTCTCCGTAAACAACAACAACAACAACAAAAAGCATTAAGCTGCTTCTTCCTAATTATGTCTCTCTCTAAATATCTAATTATCACTGAGAACAAATTGCATGTTACAGAGATAATATTATGGGGACTCGTTAACCTGTTGGGCTCCTGCTTTTGAATTCCTGAGTCGGTGATGCAGCTGCTGGAGCAAAAAATTTTGCCACCTGGACACTTCATTATGATTTCATATTTAAATGCAAAAACTGCTGAATAGAGGTTCTGTTTGATGGACTTGGCTTCTTCAGGCACATTGTAGTTAGATATGCATCACATGTACCTCTTCTCCAAATTTCTCAGGTAATTGGGAATATTGAAAAATCGAGCATTTAGAGGGACAGCATTACAAGGGAGCAATGGGGACATAGTAATACCAATAAGGTGCCAGTGGAATTGACTTCTCTAATTATTCTTTCTATCAGTGAACAAAAGTCTGCAGCTTTTTATGACATTCCTCAGTAACTACATGGGCTTTCCTTAATAAATTCTGATCCAAAAAGTACACATTCCCAAAGATTACCTGATAATTGCACCTACAGTAATATGCTTAAAGCTAATTAACATTCACTCTTCACTTGGAGAATAGAAATTACCAGGTACTTATCCCATAATTACATCATTGTGCATTTGCTATTGTAATCCATGGCATTAACTATATAATTAAATGATGAACAGTGACTGGATAAGTAAAGAGTACTTATGTAAAATTTGTGCCTTATCCAAAAAATAAAATAAAATAAACAGATTCAAAGATGCACGTCTCATTTTAAATTCCATTGTTCTTAGGGAGATTGTATAGCATGTCAAGAATTAATAATAATACTGTTTTTGCCTTGGAAGTAGGAAGATAATACTGGCCCGCTGTCAGAAAGATGTCCACTGTGCTTCACCTCACCACTGGGGGTGAGTTGCACCAAGCAGTTCTCACTGTTGTTTCTGGGTGTATGTCACATAGCAAGTGCTTAGAAGTTGTCTAACTAAGTATGACCTGTCTCTAAGCTATTAAGCCTGGTAGCTTTCTGTCAGACTTATGATGCTTTTTGTAAGAATTCTTTAAAAAAATATTTTATCCTAATTATAGTGCTAATATTTATTCATTATAGAAAGTTTGTAAAACATTGAAAAACACACAGAATAGAAATAATTTATCATCCCATATAATCAGTGTTAACTTTTTGTTGTATATGCTTCCAGTGTCTTTTCTAGATTTAAAATATATATATATATACGTACTGGTTGCTGTCAAGTCGATTCCGACTCATAGAGACCCTATAGGACAGACTAGAACTGCTCCATAGGGTTTCCAAGGAGCAGCTGGTAAATTCAAACTTCCAGCCTTTTGGTTAGCAGTGAGCTCTTAATCACTATATATATATGTATAATTTATCTAGAAAAGTATATATCAAGGATATATATATACACATATACACATAATTTTACAACCAGCAATATAGTATGAACATTAAAATGAAACATCATTTTTTATCATATTTCCCGTGATGCCATAATATTCTGTAATAGTGACAGTCCCTAAATTATTTAACCCATCACTTTGTAATAGATATTTAGGTTAATTCCAGGTTTTTGTTTGTTTGTTTTTACCATTAATCACTATTACTTTACTATTCACTGTAAGAGGGTTTGCTAAGACAATTTTTTAATGTAAGCATATTATGGATCATCCATTCTAAATAATTACCTTGTGGCAGTTTTAGTGCCTGAGTTTGCGTCTGTATTCACAGTGTGCTGGAGCCGTGGTGCGTTGCTTTCCAACCACATTGTAGTGGACCGATGAGGAAGGGAAGAGGTTCTCTAAGTAAGTAAATGACCGTTTTCCACCAAGTGAGGCCAAAAGACCTCATAGTGTAAAGGACAAATGGAAGTTCAGATGGGGAAAAGTGATGGCAGGGTTGAGTCATCACATGGCAGCAGCAGAGCTACCTCAAACCAAAACAGAAAAAACCCTGAGAAGTTAGTACCATATTCACATAGCAAGCAGCCATTGAAGTTCATGTCATCCACCACCTTAAATTAATATTGTTGATTTAAACTGTATTGGTTTTATACATATTGTATTCAATCTGTAGATTTATTTTAAATTTATTTGGGTTGTATAGTGGTATAAGAAACATAATGATAAGGAGTTAATATATAATTTTGTGTTTTTACACATTTAAGTAATATTATAGTAAAAATAGTTTAAGTCAACACTGGGTCTTTAAGAATTTTTTCTTTTAAAGTGGATGCATACATTTCCTCAATTTGGGTTACACTGTTCTAATAGCTATATATTTATGTGTATCCTTAGAATAAATTATTTCCTTAGGGAAAATTCTTAGACATAAATTTACTGTCAAATGTTATAAACATTCTAAAGCTTTTGATGTTTCTGTCAAATTTGAGCGCTATATTCAAGTTACTTTTTCTTCCTTTAGTCTTTCCTTCATTTTTAATACTTGCTGCAGTAGCCCATTCATTTTAGTTTACCAAATATTTATTGAGTGCTTACATGTGCAGGCACCATGCTAGCCACTGGGTCTTAAAAGATAGAAGGACTCAGTTTCTTCCCTGAAGGAGCACACCTAGTAATTGGGAAATGATAACATAAGACACTGGTTCTCAAACATTTTGTTTCCCAGACACCTTACACTTTTATAAATGAGTAATGACCCCCAAAGAACTTTTGTTTATGTGGGTTACATCTATTGATATTTACCATATTAAAAAACTGATAAATCTTTAAAATGCAAATATCTTTGTTTTTGCTTGAAAGCTTGGATTTTATCATTGGCCACAAATATTGTCAATTGTTTTCCTTGAAGTGACAGGCTTACTTTGCTCATTTTCGAGAAAATGTCTGCCACACACTCAAGTCTGAATAACCATCATTTGTCTGTCACTCATTCATTTAAAAAAAAAAAAAAATAGTGTCCCATGAAAAATGTAGTTAGTTCAGCTTGCAATTTAATCATACACATGCTTTTCCTTGAGGCAACCATCATATTTCAGTGTGTAGCAAAAATGCTTTGTGTACTTCCCATTTCATTACTCAGTATATTAAAAAGACATATACTTAACAGTTGAGATTTAATAAAATTAATATATTCTTTTTAAAAATAATTTATTTTTGGTTGTTGAAAACATACACTAATTCTACAATTTCTACATGTATAATTCAGTGACATTGATTACATTCTTCAAGTTGTGCAACGATAAAATTAATGCATTCTTAAGAGAAATTGGAGCACTGGTGGCACAGTGGTTAAGAGCTCAGCTGCTAACCAAAAGGTCGGCAGTTTGAATCCACCCGGTGCTCCTTGGAAACCCTATGGAGCAGTTCTTCTCTGTAGTATAGGGTCACTATGAGTTGGAATCAGCTTGATGGCAATAGTTTTTTTGTTTTTTTTTTTAAGAGAAGTTGGTATTATTTTTTACCTCAAGCCTGTAGTAGTGAAGAATACCATGACTACTAGTAGAGTCTGGTACCACTCCTTTGATTCCTACTAAGGCTCCAGCAATTTTACCCACGATTTGTACCGTCATTACAAATTTCACCACAAAGAAAAAGGCAAATAATGTCTTAGTATTATTTAGACAAATAGCTCTTAGTGTTATTATGAAAACACTTTTATCTTGCAAACCCCGTAAAAGGGCCTCCAGAACCCCTAAGTATGTGTGGATCACACTTTGAGAACCACTGCTATAGGATATGATTGTTGTTGTGATGGGTGGACGCACAGCGTGCTAGGGAGCACCTTAGTCTGCATGGGAAGGTCAGGGAAGGATTGACAGAGGAGTCGTGATTAAGCTGAAACTCAAAGAATGAGAAGGAGTTTGCTTAAGGATATACCATTAAAAACAAAATGTCTGGAACCCTTTTACTTCCCACCCCCAACCCCCTACCCTCCCACCTCCTCAACTCCCCCTTCCCTCCACCCCCTCTATCCCCTACTACTACTTTATCTCTCTTATCCTGTCCACATGAAGATTCCCTGAGGAATTTTCTCTGTACACTGTATCCATTTCCTCACCTTCCACCTATTCCTCAACCCACCCCAATCTACTTTCTGGCTCCATTATACCATCAAACAGCCTTGCCCTCTCTCTCTCTCTTAAAATCCTCTCCTGCCTTGACTTCCTGGATTTCCTCCCATCTTTCTACCTATCCGTTTTCTGCCTTCTTTGCAGGCGTATATGCCTCTATCTAGCCACTAAATATTAGTGTTACTTAAGGCTCAATTCTAGGCCCTCATCTCTTATCACTGTATACCCAAAACCAAACCCATTGCCGTCACGTTGATTCAGACTCATAGCAACTCTATAGGACAGAGCAGAACTGCCCGTAGGGTTTCCACTGCCACATCTTTCTCACGCAGAGCAGCTGGGTTCGAACTGCCAACCTTTTTTGTAGCAGCTATATACTCTCCCTAAATACTCACACCAATAAGCAAGGCTTTAATTATAAATTTTGGCTCCAAACAGACCTGTTCTATAAACCCTTGCTACTCAAAATGTGGTTGGGGATCAGCAGCAGTCACATCACCTAAGAATATGTTAACAATGCAGAAGCACAAGCCCCACCTTAACCCCACTGAATCAGAATCTGCACTTTACCAAGATCCCCAGGTGATTCCTGCCCATATTTAAGTTTGAGACACATTATTCTAAGAGCTAGGTCCATGGGTGGAGGTGCCTCCCTGGCATTTCCTTTTGGCTGTCTCAAAGGCATAACAAACAATATGTTCAGAATAGAACTAATAATTTTTTTCAGCAAACCTAATTCTTTTCCCATGATTCCTTATCTCAGGGAATAGCATAGCCATCCAATCTGTCATACAAGCTGGAATCCTTCCTCTCTTGTACCTCCATATCTAATTTATCATCAAGTTCCCTATCTCTCACATGCCTCCTATTCTTTCCATCTCCTTCTCCACTGCCACCATCCTCGTCTAAGCTACCTTGTCTAAGCCTAGATTTTTTTTTTTCAATTTATTCTTACCTTTTATCTCTGCTTCTATTCTTTACCCCTTCCAATCTGTTTTCCACAATGTAGCCTGAGTAATCATTTGGATACACATATTGGATCTTGTCACCATCTTGCTTAAAATATCCCAGTGACCATCCATTGTTCTCATGATCAAGATGAAAATCTGTAACATGGTCATGCGTGATCTGTTCCCCACGTGACTGTCCAGACTTGTCTTGTACGATGTTCTCTAAGGTAGCAGTCCTTTCACACCTTGCAGTCTCTGCCCGGAACTCTCACGCCACCGTAATCTACTTACTCAACTCCTGTTTTCCTTTAGCTATTAGCTCCGTCACGTCTTCCTAGGGAACCTTCCCTGGCCTCCTTAATTAGGTCCATTCCTCTTGTTCTCTGATCTCATATTATACCAGTTATCCTCCTGCATAACAGTCACAGTTGTAACTCAACATTCGTTTTGTGATTCTTTTATTAATATGTGTCCCCATAAGACTGCAAGCTCCATTAGAGCAGGGATCATGCATGTGTTTTCCCACTATTGTAACCCTAGTACCTAGCTCAGAGCCTGGCAGCTAATAGGCACTATCCTACAGGTTCTTACCTCTCTACTTTTGTTTGTGATTGGTCCTTACATATGAAATGCCCTTCTCTCCCATTGTCTATTGACAAGTACCTGTCTGTCAAGATTAAACTAAAATGACATCTTCCCTCCCCCAAGTCCTCTTCAAATCCTCTTATATGTTAGTCATTACGCTCTACAATATTTAATACCATGAATTTTACTTCTTTCTGCATTAGTCAGTATCAGCACCTACAAGCTGCTGCAAAAGATAAAATATGTTTAATTTTTACTCACATCCCATCCAGTGTGGGCTGGCTGAGTCTCTCTGCCATTCAATGACTCGGGGGTTTAGGCTTCCTTCATCTTAAAATATCGTTTACCTATTGTGTGGCTTCCAAGGTTACCATGAAGTGTGGAGGTGCCTCATGGTCTCTTAAATCCCCTGGCTCAGAAGTGGCATGTCACCTCTGTTAACATTTCATTGGCTGAAATTAGTAATCTAGTCCCTCCAACTGAACGGGATAGTGAAGTGTAGTTCCTATATGCCCAGGAAAGTGTATAGAACCAGCTATGAGTGAAAACTAGTAATCTCTACCAGACTGTAAACTCCTTAAAGAGGAAAAGCTCCAAGTCTGAGTCGTGTTTAGAAACCTGATTTGTTAGTATTGCACTATTCATGTGTCTAGTAATTAATACAAACTGCTAGTTCAATGAATAAACGAAGATTTCAGAAGAGAAAAATAGAGCAGGAGATAGCATCAGAGAGAACAGATGGAAAGGTACAGAACTAGTAGACACCACTTTTTTCATAACCCATTGCTGTTCATTTCAAGTACTGACACACATGTGTGCAATGCTAACTAAGCTCATCAACAGCCTGAGTCAAAACAAAATCAGTTTTTGTTGTAACACTGTGGCTTCCTGTGCTGGGGTGATATTGATGAAAATGTTCAGAATAATTGTTTATGTGCTGGACAGTGTGTAAGATGCTTTACATTTACAGTTGGCCCTCTGTATCCATGGATTCTGCTTCTGTGGATTCAACCAACGGCGAGTCGAAAATGTTTCGGGGAAAAAAAAAAGACTTTTTATTTTCTTGTCTTTATTCCTTAAACAATACGTTCTAACAGCTATTTACATAGCATTTGCATTGTTCTAGGTATTGTAAGTAATCTAGAGATGATTTAAAGTATATAGGAGGATGTGTATAGGTTATATGCAAATACACTGCCATTTTATATAAGGAACTTGAGCATTCTCAGATATTGGTAGCCATGGGGTTTCCTGGAACCAATCCCCCAAGGATACCAAGGAACAACTGTGCTGCCATTCAGTAATCCTTTCAACAGCTCTGCAATATAGGTATTACCTCAGATCTTATCTGTCTTGTTCTAGATGATACAGTTCATAACTGTCTGGCTGAGGATGTGAATTCAGGTCTATTTGACTCTAAAATCTATGCACGATGCTACATTGAACAGAGTTCATTAAACACCTGAATATTTATCAGCCCTGAGAATGAGTACCTATAAGTAGTGTAACTAATCTTCTTATTGTAATCTTCTGACCTAAGCTTAGAAAAGAGACTCTGAGGGAACACTTACAGAATTTTGCCAAGATTGTAGCCCAATTCCAAAGAATATAAGTATCTGTATTTAATTAGGAAACCCTAGAGGAGTAGTGGTTAAGAGCTACGGCTGCTAACCAAGAGATTGGCAGTTCGAATCTACCAGACGCTCCTTGGAAACGGTATGGGGCAGTTCTACTCTGTCTTATACGGTCGCTATGGTTGTAATCTACTCAACAGCAACAGATTTTTGGGGGGGATTTTGTATTAAATTAAGTTGTGGTGATGTTCTCACAATAGACGAATTTTCTTTCAATAATATGTTGGGAGGGCATGGAGGTGCAGTTGAAACTGATCACCATGTGGCTTGTCGTTTCTTCCTTTGATATTTACACTCATCCATGTTTGCACAAATAAGACTAGCTTTTGGGTTTATGCTTAGCTTTCTGTACAGTTGAAACATTAAATCGTGAACATGTTCATCACGGGAAAGCCAGAGAAGCCCTCGTAGGGTCTTTCATTTTGTCTCCACACCCAGGTTGCTGTGGGTGGCAGGCCATCACAGCACACCAGGAAGAATGGCAGCTTGTGTTGTGTTAAGAATGTGGAGCCTATTAAATACAGAATGAGAAGTTGAAGGGTTCGATTTTTTACCAGTTCTAATATGGTTGATTTTAAAGCTATTTACTGAACACGAAGACATTTGATTGAGCACTTGGTAGTATGAATCTTTCTCTACCACTCTCATTCACCACCTATTTTCATCCGTATGTTTGTTAAAATTTGCAGTAATGGTGCTGTGTAAAGGCCCTTTATGTGACTCACAGTGCCTGTAAAGTAAGACTCTTTTCCTGTGATCATCCTTTGAAAATTGCTGCTGCTGGTTATATCACATTTTTTTTTTTTTTCCAAGTGCACTAAGTTTACCTGCTACAGGAAAAGATTATTTAGAGAAATGGACACTTTCTATGTCCTTTAATGGCTTGTGTTATGATAGGTTTGATAGTTCATGAAGGACATTGTCAGGTTTGGAGAAGGAGCCAGTAAACTTTAGGTACTAAGAAATACAGTCCCATAATGATGCCTGCTCATATGTAGAGATATTTTATCAGTTTAATGGTACATTTTAGTGTCTGACACCTTTGGTTTACAGGTTTGCTCAATAGCCTGTTTGCCTCAGTGCCAAATTAGTATTGAGGGAAGTTTCTGATGAGAGAATAGTCAGTTTGGACATTAGAATTATGGTCATCAAGTTGGAGGAGGTCAGTCTGGTTTATCTTTGATGATTCCTTTTACTACTGATGCTGACAGGGGACTCATGAAATGTCCATGAAACTCTTGGTAGGTTTTAAAGGTGCAGATCAAGGCCTGTGGGCTTGTGAGAGCACCTCCTGCCCACGCCATTAATGGGCATTTTCTCTTGTTAAATATGTTCTTTCATCTGCAGGTTTAAAAAAAAAAAAAAAAAGCATCATATGTTCACCTTATTTTAAACATACTTTTTTGGTGGCAAATGAAAGCTTGCAATCTGCAAAATAGCATCCATCATTATATGCAAAACCTGGGTGGCCAAGAAGGAAAACTGACAATGGGGACATTTACAGAGGGAGAAAATCAGCTCAGGAAGCAGAGAAAGCCAGGGACAGTGTTCTGGAAGTCTAGGGGAAGTCGGAAGGCCAATTGTTATCTCTGAATTGCCTAATTCTGTGAACTTCATCCAAGAACAGACCAGAGACTGGGCTTGCTGGCTTTGTCTTTCTATTTTGAAATGCAGAGTTTTGCAAATAAACAAGGACCTCGTTAATTATTTTTGTGCAAAAACTCCATGAAGACAATGTACCGAATTAAATTGTGCATAGAATTATGCCATGTTTGGAGCAGATGACTGAGTTTCAAGGTGAATTATCAGTTACTCTTTTGTCCTTGAATCCATTCATTAGATATTTATTCCTCAATTTCCTCTGTTTCAAAATGCATCTTCTCCAAATCCTGTAAGTATCGCTTAGATCGTAATTGTAGAGAATTTATCTCCTCAAAATGGACAGGAACTTACAAGCATCACAAGAAAAAACAAAAAAAGCATCACAAGAAAAACCAAAAAACCAAACCCACTGCCATCAAGTTGATTCGGACTCACATCAACCCTATAGGACAGAGGAGAACTGCCCCCATAGGATTTCCAAGGCTGTAAATCTTTACAGAAGCAGACTACCACATCTTTCTCCCACAGAGTGGCTGTTTCAAACAGCTGACCTTTTGGTTAGCAGCCAAGTGCTTTAATCACTGCACCACCAAGGCTGCTTATTACAAGAAAACTAAAAATCACCACCGTCAAGTCAATTCCAACTCATAGCAACCACATAGGGTTTCCAAAGCTGTAAATCTTTACTGAAGCAGACTGCCACATCTTTCTCTCTTGGAGACCCTGGTGGTTTGGAACCCTGGACCTTTTGGGTAGCAGTCAGTTGCTTTACCCACTGCACCACCAGGGCTCCTTTATCACAAGAAAGGGCAGTTTTAATTACTTTTGTCTTGGCATTAAGTTATCTGGCTGGAGTTCATTTAACTTGATTAGGTAAGCTAGTAAGAGTCTGTGTTTCCTTTGTAGGACTGATATTGTTTTGTTGCATCCATCAGATAATCTCACATATTCTGAATGTTCCACAACTCAGATAGGATATTATTAATTCACCTCATTAGTTCTTTACAAATGCATGGTGCAGATGCTCACACATTTACTTACTGAATGATAGATTCAAGGTAAGAAAAGCAAAACCAAGTTAATGGTTTTGGGGAACCAAGATTCATATTAATATGAATAGTGATAAGAACCTGTGGAGCCCTCTGAAACCCTATCAAAAGTTTTTGTTGCTTTCTGCCATCTTTACCCAGTTTGTCCTAGAATCAGGGCACATGGAATTTTTTTCTCTCAGAAAGATATTTCTGAAATTTCATGACAGTGCAAAGGTGGTTCTTGTTAAAGCAAAATCTGATGGCTTTTGTTTAAGAAACTTGCTAGATCAAGCAAACACAGCCAGTTGTTACTGTTCCCTGTTGAAGGAGTCTGGTGAATTTTTGTGTAAGAGACTTTTTACCCAATAAGGGGAGATTTACAATATCCAAAATTGTAGTGTAAAAAACTCTTTCTCTTTGTAATTTATACATCAATTAATATATTTTCTGTTCTGTTCATCTACCAGTAATTTCAATGTATATACAAACCAAAACCAAACCCATTGCCGTTGAATTGATTCTGACTCATAGCGACTCTATAGGACAGAGTCATACTGCCCTATAGGATTTCCAGGGAGCAGCTGGTAGATTCGAACTGCTGACCTTGTTGGTTAGCAGCCGAGCTCTTAACCATTGCATAACCCATTTATAACCCATTGCGGTTGAGTCGATCCCAACTCATAGTGACCCTATAGGACAGAGCAGAACTGCCCCATAGGGTTTCCAACAAGTGGCTAGTGGATTCGAATTGCTGATCTTTTGGTTGGCAGCCGAGCTCTTAACCACTATGCCACCAGGACTCCTCAATATGTACAGTAATTCTTAAAAACTTTTATGTGACACAGAGTCATTCAAAGTGGTAATGCTTTTTTATTACCTTATAAATGGAATAGTTAATTCTAGGCTAGCATTGTTTCATGCGGATGATATGTATCTTGTCAGATTATGGACTCTCTGAAAGCAGGCGTAGCAAGCACATCATTTAAATGAACTATACTGTATGTTTACTTGGGGAGGAGGCTGATGGAGATTATAGAGGACCTAAAGCCCCCTCAAGCCACCCATATTAAAAAGTCACATTACATGTATTGCACAATGTGCAATTACTGCATATTACACAATGGATTTGAATTCTGATAGAAATATCGCAAGACCAGGGAGTATTTACTATAAACAGAGGAAATTCAGGCAACTTCAGTCAAGAGGAGGGATTGAGTGGTCTCACAAATCTGTTTATGCCCCTGTGCTTATCATTGTAACTTTGATTATATGTTTTGTATTATAATTAAGTGATCTAATTAAATATTCCATAAACTGATAAAATGTTAGCTCAAAAATTGTTCCTATTAAAATTATATTGAGTACTTGAGATGAACATTTTAAGCAAGTTGCTAAAATATTGCTATCGAATTATATGTGGGCATGTGTGTCATGGAAACCTAGGAAAGAGAAGGTTTTAAAAAGAAGGGTATGTGCGCTCAGTTCTGTCAGATGCTTCAAGAGTGGGAACAGGATAAAGAACAGGAAAAGACCACAATGGATATGGCAACTTCAGAGCCACTGCCAATCATGCAGGTTGGAATTTCACTATGGGGAGGAGAGCAAAAGCTAGATTTCGAGATACTGAACATGAGATGGGGGAGACAAGTGCAGGACATGGAGACTGTGACTGTGTGATGTGAGGAGGAAGATGTTACGGAGAAGATAGTCTAAGGCTGGGAAGGACTTTATTAAAGAGGGTGGTGCAGAGGAAAGAGCAAGACTTCGGGTTTGCTAACTGCCTGACTTTTAGCAATGTATTAGCCCCTTGAGCCTCTGTTCCTTTTTCTCTAAAACTGAAAGACACCTAACTCAAAGATGGTTGTGCAGATGAAATGAAATGTAGACTATGTAACAGAATTTTTTTTCTTCTCTATATCTCACCTTTCTTCTAACTGGAAGAATTTGTGTTCTACTGAGCATGTTGAAGCATTAGCATAAGCACTTTGAGAGAAAGTCTGAGTGAGCTGAATTGCCCTACCTATAGAGCCCCGAGATCTGCAGTTCTCAGAGACTATTCAGGAAGCAGGGACTGGGCCATAGGGATGGCAGTAGGGAGCTAAGAGCCGGCAAATGGGAGAAACAGCTGTCACTGTATAAAATATGACTCCTTCCCTAGGAATTCTCTCCAAAAACAATGTTTACTGAACTCACAAATACCTGGTGTGAATATTTGTATGGTGTGAACCAAATAAGGGCCTTTGTTTCATGCCAGATCACCATGACAAAGGAAAGTTTCTCAAGGAAGCCAGAATTCAAGAAAATTCCAAAGGGCACTGTAACCTGATAAAAAAGAACATAAATCTGTGGAAGGACTTTGGAATTCCACAGGATGAGGGAAGAGGCAAGGGGAGGAAAAAGGGAATCTCACGGGACAACAAGTCCCAAGCTGACTCCTGCCTTCATATAAAGCCCAGTGCCTTGAACGTAATTGATATTGCATTGATGGTGCTGATTAGTATAACCTTTCATTGAAGATGCATCAGGAGGGATGGGCTACTGCCCACAAGGATATTGGGGGAATGGTACTGAGATGATGGTTAGATTTCTCTGCTTTAGCGGCCACTCAATTAATGACTGAAACAGAATTTTGTCATTATGTTGCTTTTCCCTAATTTTGCTGTTCTTTTGGAAGTCACATTGAGCTGTCTTCAAGAACTTGTTGGGTTGTCACTATTTATCTGATAAGCAATAGTTTAGTCTCACCTCCACAAAAACTTAGTGCTTTGAAATTGGCTACAGACCGATGAAATGCATGTAAGCAGGGTAGCACCCAAGGGAATTTTTATTCTTTCTCTAAAATTCCAAAGACATTTACCAGGCTTCTGAAAACTACTGGAGTTGCAGTATAAATGTTCAGTCAATCTCAAAAAAAAATCCCGAAGAAAATTAGCTTTTGAAGTAGCTACCAAGATGTTGGCCATTGTTGCATTGTTATAATTGCCAAGAATATGTTCTTATAAAAGACCCCTTTATCCAATTTGTTTAAGTTAGCAGCAAAATAGTGTGGTGTCTGTGTTGCTACCACATAACATTCTTGGACGGTGAGAATGGCAATATTAGTTCTTTTAAAATCCACCACAAATATCTACTTCCGTGTGTTTATACAAAAGCAACCATAATGGCTTTTGCTTCTGGCAGACTGAAAGAACATGTGGGGGCCTGTGTAGAAACACTTGGAGTCTACAAAATAAGCTTTTGGTTTATCCCCTGGTAGTTAATTACTATACCTCTAGGTCAATTAGATGGTTTTTAATGGCTCGGTTGTAACTGTGGTTTCACTCACAAGCTATAGGTGGTAATTCTAGTTTACTTGTTTTCTTAAGTAAAACTCAAACTGCTGTGTGTATGAGATCCAGAATAATGATCAAAACTGAAGGACACCAAAGTGGGCTATGTAATTAAAACAATTTCATCAAATCTTATTTTAAGTTGCTACTAGACCATTAATGTTCTCTTGGTTCCTCTGAAGACTGTTCCTAAATAAATAAAATTATAAAGAACATTTTTACCTTCATAACTTCCACATAGATGACTGGAGATTTCCATGATCTGAAATTAAATATGAGGCCCAAATACCAAGATGGCTGTATGTATTGAAGGAACAACTCTACATGGTCTTCAGAGGATACAGCTGAATAATATGGAAGTATTTATTGTAAGGAAGCCTTGGTGGCGTAGTGGTTAAGAACTATGCTGCTAATCAAAAGGTTGGCAGTTCGAATCCACTAGGTGCTCCCTGGAAGCTCTACAAGGCAGTTCTCTTCTGTCCTACAGGGTCTCTATGAGTCGGAATCTATTCGACAGCAAAAGTTTTATTTGTTGTAATTCAGTATTCTCTAATGTGATGCATTCCCAGCTGCCAGAAAGTTACTCATCCAGCAGCATGCTGCACATGAATGGTGTTCATCCAGCTATTCTAGTGTGAATGCATTATTTCCAGCTCCTTGGAAACTCCAGCAAGAGCTTACAATCACTTCTACCTCCTCTTGCCTATGACTCCTCCATCTCAGAAATCCCTTCTGCCATGAAAGCTACTGGACCTGCTTTGTGCATTCAACAAACACTTATTGAACACCTACTATATAGCAGACACTGCTAAATGCCAGAGACATAAAGGCTAATAAGACCCAGATCCTACTCTCAAATACGTGCGTGGCCCATGAAAGAGATAGACATTTAGACAAGTAATTACAACTAAGTATGAAAAGAACTCTAATTGTGTTGGGCACAAAGAAGAAGAAATGCCTGGTTGTATTCAAGGGTGAAGTGCAGAAGAGGAATCATTAGGCTTCACAGAGGAGCTGATACTCAAGCTGGGTCTGGAAAGATGCAAGGAATTCATCAGGTGGATCAAATGGGAAGCAGAAATATTACCAGATAAAGGAAAGAGCATTTGTGAAGGCAGAAATGATGGCTTCTTGTTTCCTAGCTTGATCAACCAGATAAATGAGGATGCCATAATCCAAGAAAGGGAATATAAAATGAGAAAATGGGATGCATGTAACAAGCTTAGTTTGGGGGATGATTTTAGTGTTCTATTATTGTCATCATTGCTGTCATTGTCATCAAGCCATATTTGTAAAATTCTCCCAATACATTCAGCAGATAGACTGAAAAGTTACATTGCCCCTTTTATAAGAATCTAGTGGTGTGCTGTCTTCCTTATCTGTCATATATACTCTTTGGCCATTGTTCTGTCTCTACTATACTTTTTCAATTATAAGTAACTCAGTCCAAAAGTTGGACAACTTACGTTGACCAGTAATCACAAAATAACTTTAGAAAGCTATTTTAAAGATACCCCCCAAAAACATTCTAGGCTCACATAGTTTTACAGGCAAAATCTCTCAAACCTTTAAGTAATATGTAGTTCCAGTGCTAATTCTGCTATTTCGGAACATAGAGAAGGAAGTCAACTTTTTCTCAAGCAAGTATAACCACGACACAAAGCCTAACAAAGATAGCACAGTAAAAAGATAACTCGTTCAAATGGTTCTACAGTTTATTTGGAATAATAAAAGTTAAAAAAAAAAAAAGTAAAAGTCTAGAAAAAAGAATAATAAAAAAGAAAACAAATAATTATTATAGATATTAAAATATAAAACTATGTTGTTAGTGCTGTTGAGTCAGTTCAGACTCGCAGCTACCCTACGTACAACAGAATGAAATTGCCTGGTCCTGCACCATCCTCACAATCGTTGTGTTTGAGCCCATTGTTGCAACTGCTGTGTCAATCTGTCTCGTTAAGGCTCTTCCTCTTTTTCACTGACCCTCTACTTTACCAAGCAAGATGTCCTTCTCTAGAGACTGGTCCTTCCTTATAACATGTCCAAAGTATGTTAGATGAAGTCTCTCCATCCTCATTTCTAAGGAGCATTCTGACTGTACTTCTTTCAAGACAGATTTGTTCTTCTGGCAGTCCATGGTGTATTCAGTGTTCTTCACCAACAGCATAATTGAAAGACATCAATTCTTCTGTCTTCTTTATTCACTGTCCAGCTTTCACATGCATATTAGGCAACTGAAGATACCATGCTTGGGTCAGATGCACCTTATTCCTCAAGGTGACATCTTTGCCTTTCAACACTTCCAAGTTAGAAGTATAGAAATTAAAATAACGTGAGACTTGGACTAAATGCACAAATCAATAAAATAAAGAATACTGAAATAGGCATAAATATATATAGTAATTTAGTGTACTAATGAACAAATTATGTCGAATAAGCTGGGGAAGGGAAAGGCAGTTGACTAGATTATTCAATAGTAGTATCAGGACAGTTCCAAAAAAATTTGGATTCAAACATCGCTCCTTACATTAAAATAAATTCCAGATGGAGCAAGTAGTTTAATGTTAAAAGCCATACATAAATGTGTTAGATACAAATGTGAGTAAACATTTTTACAAACTTTCAACAAGGAAAGACCCATAAAGAAAAAGACTGATGGTTGTAACTGTAACACGGACGTATACATTCTATAACCAAAAACACTTTAACAGGGTAGAAGACTAAAACCAAACTGGCAGACTATTTACAACATTTACAATAGAGTCAATATCCCTAAAATTAGAGTCCACATTAATTCATTTAAAGAAATGACTATGCCAATAGGAAATGAATAGGCAATTTGCATACATACAAACCAAAGAAAAAATAAGAATAGTCTATAAGCAAATGAAAATATATTCTAATTTGCTAATAATTGAAGAAATTTGAGTTATGAGTACAATCAATTCTTATTGATGACCTATGAAATAAGCAAAAAAGAACCAAATTCATAATATACATTATTGACGGTCTTTGAGGAAATGGGCATGAACATGCATTGTTGGAGGGACAATTTAGCAATATTTATCAAAATTTGGAATGTTCTTTATCTAGCAGTCCCTCCTAGGAATTGAGGATATTTGAACAAGTATTCAAGGGTAAAATCAAGGAGTTTGATTTCAGCATTTTATATAGTAATGAAAAATTAGGAATATCCTAAGGTTAATCAGAAGGAGATAAGTTAAATTATACTTTATCTACTGAGATATAAAAAACTGAAAAGCCAGATAGACCCTGAAGATTAGTTAAATGAGGGAAGTGGGTCAGGCATGAGGCAATATGGAGTGGTGGGGACTATAGAGAGCGGAAGAGCGTGTACCTTCTCAAGGGGACAGCCGCTCAGCTCCAGCTGTGTGTTGACGCAAGGAAATGCAGAGCCAGTGTTGCCAGATTTTCCAATTTTTCAAGAGAAGCAGGAAATGGAATTTGAGGATGATTTTTTATTTTAATTTAATTTAAAAATAAAACACTGTGTGAGTCATTTTATACACACACACAATTTGGTTTACAGAACACCAGTCTGAACCATCTGATTTATATAATGAAATACTATATAACCAATGTGCTGGACTGTTATATTGTCCCCACATTTGCTTTTCCCTTATCTGAAAAAGGATTGTCTTACCCATCTTCTCCTGTGTGCCACTGGTGCCAGGCTCTGCCAAATGTCTCACTTTGGCCAAACAAATGAGTGGAGGTGACACACACCGTGTCCACGAAAAGCTTTAAGAACCATTACATGCTTCCACTCCTTTCTTGCCCTTTCCCTCTGCCTCTGTTCTAAATAGGGGCCGTTCAAATGCTGAACTGAGATAACATGTGAAGCAGAGCCACAGCAGATGATCCCTAACCCCTGATATGGAAAGTAAACAAGAAATAAATATTTGTAATTATAAGCCACTGAACATTTGGGGTTGTTATTACACCAAAGCTGACTGATGAAATGTGTGATACATTGTGTTGTTGAGTGAACAACAGTGTGTTGTTGAGTGAAAAAAAAGTGACGAAACAGAATGCATAATATGAAAAATTAATATAAAATTATATATTAATTGATGTAAAAATTATATATTAATACAAGTATTAGAGAAAAATCTGGAAGATATGCAAAAATTACTGACAGTGATTATTTTGAGATGCGGAACTTGGGAGGATTTTTACTTTTGTTTTTGTATTTTCTTGTATTATGGATTTTGTTACTAATCATCTTTGTAAAAAGGAAAAAAATAATTTTTTACACAACTGGTGGTGGAAAGAAGCTCAGGAACCACATAGGGTATTATAAAATAATCTCATTAGAAGAATTTTTCCCTTCAAAATATAAATATCAGTCCTTCCATACAAATTTGGTTGTATGGCCAAGACTAGCCAAGGTACTTGTAAAGGAGATAAAGTGGGGAGATTAGCTTATCAGGATTGAAAGAATTATTATAAAGTGATAATAATGAAGGCAATGTATATTGGCACAGGAATGGATAAATGAATCAAGAAGAAAAAGTTGAGAGCCTACACATATCCAGAAACATGATTCACGACAGCACTAGCATTGCAGATAAGTGGGAAAGGAATTGACTTTCCAATAAATAGTGCTGGAAAATTGGTTGTCTGCATTTAAAAAAGAAGGAGGAGGAGGGGGCGGGGGGAAGAAGAAGAAAAGACATCGAGTCCTACCTCACAATATAACTCGAAAATTAATACCACATAACTTAAAGATTTAAATATTAAAAAAAAAAAAATAGAAGATCCTATACAAAAAGATCTCAATGACTTTGGAGGAAGGGGAGGAGTTCTTCAATATAAAGCTCAAAACCCATTGCTGTCGAGTCGATTCCGGCTCATAGCAACACTATAGGACAGAGCAGAACTGCCCCATCGGGTTCCTGAGGAGCGGCTGGTGGGGTAGAACTGCCAACTTTTGGTTAGCAAGCCGAGCTCTTAACCACTGCACCACCATGGCTCCATAAAGTTCAAACCATGAAAAAAAAAGGAAATTCAACTACATTAAAAGTAAGAACTTCTGTTCACCAAAAGACCTCATTAAAAGAAGGGAAGGGAGGAAGGAAGGAAGATAGAAAGAAAGAAAAGATAAACTACCAACTAGGAGGTGATATTTTAAACACTGTAACTGGGAGACCCTCAAAGAGATGGACTGACACAGTACCAACAATAATGGACTCAAACATACCACTGATCATGAAGATGGCACAGGATTTAGCAATGTTTCATTTTGTTATACATGATTGCCACGTGTTGGGAGCTGACTCCATGGCAACTAACAATAATTAAGTGGTAAATAATAATACTTAGTAATTTTTGAGTGCTTACTGTGTGTCAGATACTATAATAAGCATGTTACATATATTAATGCATTCATGCATTTAATTTTCACACCAGCCCTATGAGACAAGCAATATTGTAATCACCATCTATAGATAGCAAACTGAGGTACAGAGAGGTTAGGAAACTTGCTCAAGTCCACATGCTAGTAAGTAGTGGAGCTGGGATTTGAAACCAGGCAGACTGCCTCCAAAGTCCATTCTTTTAACCATTTCAACACTATATTATATTGCCTCAACCATATTAAACAAAGGATTATAATCCAAAATATATAAAGAACACCTACAAATCAATAATAAAGACCAACAATGCAATGAAAAAAGACAAAAGACTTTAATAGTTCCTTGGAAGAAGAGAAAATATAAACGATCAGTAAACATATGAAAAGTGCTCAGTTTCACTAATAATCAGTGCAATGCAAACTAAAGCTGCAGAGAGTTACCACTGCACACCCACATGATTAGCAACAATTAGGATGTTTGCCAGTATAAACAATGGCGAGGAGACTCCTCTACACTGCTGGAGGGAGTGGAAATTGATAACTGTATTAAAGTCATCATTCTTAAGAGTTAATTAATTAATATTTTGGTCCTACTATTTTAACTGTTTTCCATCCAGTGAGGTCCATGTGTATAGTCACCTGTTATGTTGTTGAAAAACGATATTTGCAATGAAGAAGTCGTTGGGCTTACAAAATTCTAACGTAGGATCTCTGGCATTATTTCTATCACCAAGGCCATATTTTCCAACTACAGATCCTTCTTTGTTTCCAGCTTTCACATTCCAATCACCAGTAATTATCAATGCATCTTGATTGCATGTTTGATCAATTTCAGACTACAGAAGTTTATAAAAATCTTCAATTACCTCATCTTTGACATTAGTGTTTGGTGCATAAATTTGAATAGTAGTTGTATGAACTGGTCTTCCTTGTAGGAGTATGGATATTATCCTATCACTGACAGCACTGTACTTCAGGATAGATCTTGAAATGTTCTTTCTGACCATGAATGCAATGCCATTCCTCTTCAATTTGTCACTCCTGGCATAGTAGACCATATGATTACCTGATTCAAAATGGCCAATACCAGTCCATTTCAGCTCACTGATGCCTAGGATATCGATCTTTATGCATTCCATTTCATTTTTGACAACTTCCAAAAAAAAGTTAAGAGAACTCGAAGCACTTACTGATGAAGATCAAAGACTACAGCCTTCAGTATGGATTACATCTCAACATAAAGAAAGCAAAAATCCTTGCAACTGAACCAATAAGCAACATCATGATAAACAGAGAAATATTGAAGTGTCAAGGATTTCATTTTACTTGAATCCACAATCAATGTCCGTGGAAGCAGCAGTCGATAAATCAAATGACACATTGCATTGGGCAAATTTGCTGCAAAAGACCTCTATAAGGTGTTGAAAAGCAAAGATGTCACTTTGAGGACTAAGGTTTGCCTGACCCAAGCATGATATTTCCAATTGCCTCATATGCACATGAAAGCTGGACAATGAATAAGGAAGACCGAAGAAGAATTGATGCCTTTGAATTATGGTGTTGGCAAAGAATATTGAATATACCATGGACTGCCAGAAGAAAGAGAACAAATCTATCTGTGAAGAAGTACAGCCAGAGTGCTCCTTCAAAGTGAAGATGATGAGACTTTGTCTCACATACTTTGGACATGTTATCAGGAGGGACCAGTCCCTGGAGAAGGACGTCATGCTTTGTAAAGTAGAGGGGCAGCAAAAAACAGAAGACCCTCAATGAGATGGATTGACATGGTGGGTCAATGAGATGGCTGCAACAATGGGTTCAAAGTTAGCAATGATTGTGAGAATGGCACAGAAACAGACAGTGTTTCATTCTGTTGTATGTAAGGTGGCTATGAGTCGGAACTGACTTGACAGTACCTAACAACAACAACCACATTTAAAATGTTTATGAAAAAACATCCTAATTTTGGCTCACTATATCTTTATGCAACATTTTTCTTTATTTAACACGGACATGAAATAGTTCCATTAAAAATAGAAGCAAATATGTCTCAGTTTATAAAATATGCATGTGGAGTTTATTAAATGACTTGTAAAATGTTAAATTAGTCTTTAAAATTGAAGGAGAAATTGAGCCTCATTCAAATCTATTTTGATTAAAAAGGTGGTACATCTGTGAGTGAAAAAAAATTATTTCACTTATTCTAAAGAGTCTCATTAAGATGGATTTTTATACCAATTTGGGGGCGGCCTGACAAATCAAAATGGAAACTCTTAATTGATTGCAGGGTTGTACACTGTGTGTGTAAGTGTGTGTTGGTCATCATTTAGTCTGGTGCCCTTTTGCCTCATTTCTCATTGTTCCTTGCATAATATTTATCTTAAAATATTAGAATCGACAAGAGAAGTGTCAGAAGATTACAGTTCAGTTCATTCTCAAACCACTACATATCTTTACATTGACCTGAAAAACAGTTTTAGTAACATTGTTATAAAAAGACCAGGGAGAGATTTTAAAAAAAGTATTGCTGTTCTAGAAAGTTTCCAAACATCAGCGCTAAAAATCATCATGCTTTGAACTATGTTTTTTGACTGGGTAGTAGCGATAGGGACCCCTGGTGGCACAGAGGTTAAGCGCTCGACTGCTAACCAAAAGGTTGGCAGTTCGAATCCACCAGCTGCTCCTTGGAAACTCTATGGGGCAGCTATACTCTGTCCTATAGGGTTGTTACGAGTCAGAATCAACTCGATGGCAATGGGTTAGTAGTGATAGAGAGAACACCCCCAAACCCCTCAGTCCAGTCCTACAGAATTAAGTCCTTGGAGGCAGCTCCTGTCCAGTTTGTTTGAGATTCTGATCTGTGAAAGATCCCAGTGCTGTGAGCAGCTTAGGGGACCCAAAGTGTAATAATGGGGTAAATTATGTTTTCCCTTCTACATCTGCATGCTGAGATTGTTTTGGAGATATTTCAGCTTAACTCATTAAAATCAAGTTGTACCAGCCTTTGTTTTAATAAGATTGCAATCTCGAGGTCTATCTTTTGCATCAATGACTTTACACTGTTAATTGCTTTCTTGTCCTCCATTAAATTGTGGTTGCAATTGCTTCGTCTTAAAAGGCGCTTTGTGCTTTGTATTCTGCCCCATGCTCTGCAGACATGCTTAGTAACATCATCTTCCTAAAGAACAAAATTACCTATTATCTCTTTAATCTTGATGTACTTTTTTATGTGTTTAGTTCCTAGCTAGTGTCCAACTAGGAAACTACATATTCTCTAAAAAAAAATCTGGTTTTTTTTTTTTAAAGAGCAACATAGTATATATGGCTAGAATTCATTTCAAGACAGAACTCACATAGTGCATTCATTTATTGTTTTATAGGACCAATTAAAAAGACAAAGGGGTCTATTCTCCCCTTGATACACAAGAGTGACTTCCATTAACATTAATGGGAGGGAAACACTTGCAGAGAGAAGACAGGGCCATCATAATAGAAAAGGAAAAAAGCAGACTCTGTAATGAATGTCTCCATGTTTTTAACTAGAGAAACTACACAAAAAGCAAATGACTGAATTCACAAATGTGTTTTCCCGTTACGCTTTCTGCTTGTTTGTATATTAAAGAAAAGCCAGTGAATAATTTTGAGGCAGTTCTTTCCTTCAAAAATCAATCAGATGTAGATTTGTTATTTTAACACAAACAACAGAATTTACAGACAGAATTCAGTAATGAAAAGCAATCGGGAAATTTGACAGGTTTTTGCTGAAGTCGAGTCCTGTGAGACCTGGTTTTAGAGGCAGAGGTGAAGTAGAAATTGGTTACCTGAAGAACTCTGTACACAGAAGCTTAATTTTCAAGGGAGCCTGGCTGTCAGTATCAAGCTTATCTTTTGACATATCTCACCTGAAGTCTATCAAAATCTGGAAACTGCTTCTGATTTTTCAGTGTAGCCTCTGAATTTGTGATCCTCTTGGCCCAAGCTTCTCTTGTGTACCTTATGAAACTTTTACATTTTACACTGACATAATCTGACATAAATTGGGGAAGTTTCTCTTTTATTGTTTTATTCTTTTGTTAAGTACTTGGGAATTAAATTATTTACAGTATGACTAGCTCACTAGACTATCACAGTCTTCTTTTTAAAATATATTGACACATTTATTTTGCATCTGATGGATGTTGAGTTCAAATTGATTTTAACCTTTGAAAATGTACTTCAAGGATACAAGTTCTTTTCTGAGTGACAGCCCTCTCCTTGATGTCTTTCATTCTGTCCACCATTTCCTTGGCTTGGACTTTCTTTGAGCTACAAAAATTAGGTTCAGTAGCATCATTTTATGCCCCCAATTTCTTGCTTCCCATGACTAGTTAGCACTGTCTCTGGAATTTTGCTACTATTCATACTGACCTGAAAAATGCTTCTAACATAGTTTCCTACCTTAACTGCTTTCTTTCTCACTTATAACAAATTCCCTGCTTCAAAGCATTACCTGCAACTTTCTTTTGGAGGAAAGAGAGATTATAATCCTTTAGCCAGAGTTCCTTTTTTAGCTTATAGTGTGACTGTATCCCTGTCTTTTATTCATCGCCTTTAATATCCTCCTTTTTGTCTTGGGATCAAATTCAACTTTGAAACCTTGATCTGCTCTTGTCAGAACTCCCTAAAGATTCATCTTTATTTTTCATCTCACAGCAAAATCAAGTTTGTCTCATACTTCGTATCGTGAGGTGGTGTGCAAAACCTGTCCAGTGGGACCTGGGAAAGGAAAGTGGAGTTGGTGAAAGGGAGGTCTCATAAACATTTCATTTTCATGTTACATTTTTAAAGTACTTTTATCCCCTCTGACATTCCTCAGTGTGTTAGTTCAGGTCCTCTGAAAAGCAGACACCAAGATAGGATTAGATATGCAAGAGCTTTGTTGGAGGAATTGCCTGTGAAAGATAAAGGGAAGAACCATGAATAAGTAAGGAGAGCCTCAGCCCAAGGTGCAGGTCTGCTACCTGTGAAAGGGGAAGGGGAAGACAGAATGACTCGGTAGACATGGTGCAGCTCAAGAGAGTTTTGAACTGGTCAATGCTAGAGAAGTCCCACGTCAGGCAGGAATGAGTCTGTACTAGTACCCCCACCATGTTCAGCATGGGGAAGTTTGGCATCAGTGAACATGGTGCTGGATCCAGAGGGGTGACGGTCAACTGTGCTCCCCATAGCAGAAGATATGAATAGCACCTTTTCAGGCCACCACACTCAGCTATTTGTTTTGCCATCTGCAGCGGAGCTATTGCCCTCAGGAGAAGAGATCAGCAGTCTATCAGAACAGTCCTGCTCTGCTCCTGCTGACCATTCTCCCAGTGCCAACTACTGCTTCTTTGGGGATCCTCATGGGATGACTGGTGGGGGTGTAGATTTTCCACTCAAAAGCTCTGAAATTGGTGAGAACAATACATCAATTAAATTAACTCCAAGGCTATGCTGTAGCCAAGACTAAAAATCCAGTTCCTGTTTCCCTTCCAAATTATGTACACCATGTTGTCATCCAATAGAGCACATAATAGGTTGTGGAGGTCAAGCACCATTAAGTTGCTTTAATAATAAACTGACCTTCATAGACATATTCAGAACACTCCACCCAATAGCAGCACAGTATATATTCTTCTCCAAAGCACCTTGATCCTTCTCCATAATAGACCGTATTTTAGGCCACAAAGCAAGCCTCAATAAATTCAAGAACATTGAAATAATACAAAGCATCTTCTCTGATCACAACACTATAAAACTAGAAATTAACAACAGGAGGAACAAGGGAAAAAAATCGAATACATAGAAACTGAATAACACCTTACTTAAAAACCACTGGGTAATAGAAGAAATTAAAAATGAAATTAAAAAATTCCTAGAATCAAACAAGAATGAAAACATACCAAAACCTTTGGGACACAGAAAAGGCAATGCTCAGAGGACAATTTATAGCAATAAATGCACACATCAAAAAAGAAAGGGCCAAAATCAATAGCTTAACCCTACAACTCAAACAAATAAAAAAAGAGCAGCAAAAGAAGCCCACAGTCATCAGAAGAAAGGAAATAATTAAGATCAGAGCAGAAATAAATAAAAGAGAAATAGAAAGAATCAACAAGACTAGAAGTTGGTTCTTTGAAAGGATCAATAAAATAGACAAACCACTGGCCAAATTGACAAATGAAAAGAATGAGAAGATCAAATAACCAAAATAGTAAATGAGATGGGTGACATTACAACAGAACCAACTGAGATAAAAAGGGTCATAACAGAATATTATGAAAAACTGTACTCCTACAAATTTTAAAACCTTGAAGAAATGGAAAAATGTCTAGAAACATACTCCCTACCTAAATGAACACAAACTGAGGTAGAAAATTTGAACAGACCCGTAACAAAAGAAGAAATGGAAGGTTATAAAAACCTCCCAACAACAACAACAAAAAAAGCCCCAGACCAGACTTCATTGGAGAATTCTACCTAACATTCAGAGAGGAGTTGACACCAATTCTGCTCAAACTGTTCCAGAACATAGAAAAGGAAGAAATACTCCCTAATTCATTCTGTGAAGCCAGCATAACCCTGATACCAAAGCCAGGCAAAGACACCACTAAAAAAGAAAATTACAGACCACTATCCCCCATGAATATAGATACAAAAATTCTAGCAAATAGAATTCAGCTGCATATCAAAAAATAATACATCGTGACCACGTGGGATTCACACCAGTTATGCAAGGATGGTTCAACATTAGAAAATCAATCAACATAATTCACCACATGAATAAAACAAAGGAAAAAAATCACATGATCATCTCAATCTATGCAGAAAAGGCATTTGATAAAATCCAACACCCTTTCCTGATAAAAACTTTCAGCAAAATAGGAATAGAAGGGAAATTCCTCCACATAATTAAGGGCATATATGCAAAACCAGCAGCCAAGATTGTTCTCAACTGTGAGAGACTGAAAGCATTCCCCTTGAGAACAGGAACCAGACAAGGATGCCCTTTATCACCACTCTTATTTAGTATTGCACTGGAAGTCCTAGCTAGAACTGTAAGGCAAGAAAGGCAAATAAAGGGCATCCCAATTGGTAAGGAATAAGTAAAACTATCCCTATTCACAGATGATATGATCCTTACGTAGAAAACCCCAGAGATTCCCTAAGAAAGTTACTGGAAGTAATAGAAAGATTCAGCAAAGTGGCAGAGTACAAAATCCACATACAAAAACTATTTGGATTCCTCTGCACTAACAAAGAGAACTCTGAAAAGGATATCGGGAAAACAATACCATTTACAATAGCCTCCCAAAAGATAAAATACTTACAAATAAACCTAAATAGGGATGTAAAAGGCTTATACAAAGATAACTACAAAACACTACTGCAAGAAACCAAAGAGACCTACATAAACGGAAAAACATACCATGCTCATGGATAGGAAGACTTAACATTGTGAAAACGTCAATACTACTCAAAACGATCTGTAAATATAATACAATCCTGATCCAAATTCCAACAACATTCTTTAATGAAATGGAAAAGCTAATCTCCAATTTCATGTGGAAAGGAAAGAGGCCCCGGATAATTAAAGCAATATTGAAGAAGAACAACAAAGTAGGAGGCCTCACACTTCCTGATCTCAGAGTCTACTATACAGCCATTGTTAGTCAAAACAGCCTGGCACTGGTACAACGACAGACATGTAGACCAATGGAATAGAATTGAGAACTCAGAAGTAAACCCATCTACCTATAGACACCTGATCTTCAACAAATGGTTGAAGTCCATTAAATGGGGAAGAGATAGTCTCTTCAACAAATGGTGCTGGCAAAACTGGATATCCGTTTGCAGAAAAATGAAACAGGATCAAATACTTCACACCATACACAAAAACTAACTCAAAATATATCAAAGACCTAAATGTAAAATCTAAAACTATAAAGTTCAGAAAGAAAACATAGGAACAAAGCTAGGAACCCTAATTTATGGCATAAATAGACTATCAAACATCACTAAAAATGTACAAACAGCAGAAGATGAACTAGATAACTGGGACCTCCTAAAAATTAAATACTTAAGTTCATCTAAAGACTTCTCCAAAAGTCTAAAAAGAGAACCTACAGACTGGGAAAAAAATTTTGGCAATGACTTATCTGACAAGGTCTATTCTGTAAAATTTATAGAAAACTTCAATACCTCAACAATAAACAATCTAATTTAAAAAATAAGCAAAGGACATGAACAGACATTTCACTAAAGAAGACATTCAGGTGGTTAATGAACACATGGAGAGATACTCGCGATCATTAGCCATTAGAGAGATGCAAATCAAAACTACTATGAGAAAACATCTCACCCTGACAGTAATGGCACTGATTTAAAAAACATCAAATGATGGTGAGGTTGTGGAGAGATTGGAACTCTTATACACTGCTGGTGGTAATGTAAAATGATACAACTACTATGGAAAATGGTTAGGCGCTTCCTTAAAAAGCTAGAAGTAGAAATACCATATTATCCAGCAATCCTACTTCTAGGTATATATCCTAGAGAAATAAGATCCGTGGCACAAATAGACATAGGCATGCCCGTGTTCACTGCAGCATTATTCACGATAGCGAAAAGATGGAAGTTACCTAAGTGTCCATCAAGGGATGAATGGATAAATAAACTGTGGTACATACACACAATGGAATACTACACAACAATAAAGAATAATGAGTCTGCAAAACATCTCACAATGTGGATGAATCTGGAGGATGTTACACTGAGTGAAATAAGTCAATCACAAAAGGACAAATATTGTGTGAGACCACTATTATAAAAAGTTGAGAAAAGGTTTACATACAAAAAGAAACATTCTGTGATGGTTATCAGAGATGGAAAAGGGAGGGAGGGAGGATCACTAATTAGATTGTAGACACGTGTTAATTTGGTGAAGGGAAAGGCAATATATGATATGGGGGAAGTCAGCACAACGTGACCAAGGCAAAGGGACACTGAGACGTATGCAAGAATAAAGGGCAACTACAGTAAATGCTATAACACATGATCCTGCAGCAACAGTAATAACAAATAATTTACAAGCAGATACATAGGTAGATGTGTATGCTAAATAGGTGTGGGAAGTCATATGGGAGTACACCCGTGTACATACATAGATATGGTTGTGGATATTTCTATATACATATTTGTATATACTGCATAGACATTCATAAATATAATAGAGCACATGGGGGCATCGTTATGGAAACTTCTTCGACATAATCAAACACCTCATGGGACTGAAATACTGGGCTTGAGGGCAAAGGAATATAGTATTGGGGGACATCCAAGTCAGTTGGCATAATATAGTCTTAAAGATAATGTTCTACATCCTACTTTGGTGAGTAGGGTCTGGGGTCTTAAAGCTTGCAAGCAGCCATCTAAGATACAACTATTGGTCTCCTTTTGTCTGGAGCAAGGAAGAATGAAGAAAACCAAAGACTTGAGGAAGCAATTAGTCCAGAGGACTAATGGCCCACATGAACTACAGCCTCTTCCAGCCTGAGACCAGAAGAACTATATGTTGCTCAGCTACCACTACTGACTGCTCTGACTAGGAACTCAATAGTAAGTCCTGGTTAGAGTGGGAGAAAAATGTAGAACAAAATTTAAATTTATAAAAAAGACCAGACTTACAGGTCTGATGGGGACTGGAGGAACCCCCATGACTATTGCCCTAAAACATCCTTCTAACTTGGAACTGAAGCCACTCCCAGAGATAACTGTTCAGCCAAATTATAGATAGGCTTATAAAATAAGCAATAACACCCATGAGGAATATGCTTCTTAGAAAAATCAACTACATGAGACCAAATGGGCAAGATTTGCCCAAAAGCAAAGATGAGAAGGCAGGAAGGGGCAGGGACACCAGATGAATGGAAATGGGGAACCCAGGGTGGAAATTGGGAAAGTGCTGACACATTGCAGGGACTGCAACCAATGTCACAGAATAATTTGTATACGAATTATTGAATGGGAAGCTAATTTGTTGTGTAAACTTTCACTTAAAACACAACGAAAAGTTTAAAAAATCAATTGGGGACCACATTAATAATAATAATAGTAATAAACTGCTAACACAAAGCTGCCCTAAGTTTGAATATAAACCCCTTACCATTTTCAGATATCTGGAGAAAATTTAAGTCAAGTAAATTTGCAAATTAAAGTCCAAAGAAAATAAAACCTGAAATCAAATTCTCTTGCCCTAGTGAGTTAAATTTTAAAAAATAATTAAAATTCAGAGTTCATCCTCTCCAATTTCCTATATTGCTCAGTGCCAACTACTGAGGTTCTCAACTTCTAGGAGGAGTAGGGGTTTCTTCAGAAGCTTCGGTCTAGACTGTCCATCACTGGAATGGATGTAGATCCTTCAGTGCTAGCTTTGAAAGAGTCCTAAGAGTTCATAGGAATCTCAAAAATTATTACAACCCTGGCCTCACATTTACCCTAACTAGAATATGAGCTAGTCCTGCCCCTAAAGCAATTACCCCAGCACACAAAATGACCTAAACATAGCAGAGATTGAGTTGTAAGTGAGGGAAGAGGGTAGATAGAGAAAATCTTGGTTTTAGTTCCAATGATGCCAGCCAGTCTATGCCAGATGCCCAGATCCATGACCCTGAATATAAATTCAGCTGGGAAGAATCACTTCACAAGAGATTAATTTGAGCATACACATTTGTACCTATGGAAAAAATCCATCTATATAAACGTTCCACTCTAGAAGTGTTCTTGACCCAGTACTTCCCCTTCCAAAACACTTATCTTGAGGCCAAGAACCATATCTGTCATGTTCACTGTGGAATCCCTGGCATCCAACACTGTGCCTAACGTAGAGGAAGGGCACGATAAATAATTGTTGCAATAAAATAGAAATTAATTCCTATACATGTGATTCAAGCTTCTGTATCAGCTCAGTTGACGAGTAGCCTGAAATTACAAGGTGATCTGTAAAAATCTGTTAAAATTTACAACTGTGTGAGGCAGACTTTTCTAACTACTAAGCAACAAGAACAACAACGAAAAAAACAAACAAACAAAAAACAAATCAGGCTCCAAGACCAATATGACTGTACTAGTTATCATCCATCACCTCTGATTGCAAATTTTTACGTTCATCATAGCCACATTATTCTCACTGATTAACTTTACAATAAATAAATGTTTGCTGTTGTAACTGTAACTGTTTTAAGAAGTTATAAGCATAAATTATATTTATACTAATAAAGTAATACTTTTGGTGCAGTGGTTAAGTGATAAGGCCGCTAAGCAAAAGGTTGGCAGTTCAAATCCACAAGCCATTCCTTGGAAACCCTATGGGGCAGTTCTACTCTGTCTTGTAGGGTTGCTGTGGGTCAGAATCGACTCAACGGCAACGGGTACGGGTCACAATGTTAAGATTTTAATTTAAAACTAGGTTTCTGCTGATACACTTTGAAAACCACTGGTTCCGCAGGAGTAAAACTGGCTTTTAGCCCAGGCGGTTTGTCTGGACTCAGATTTCTCTCTGCCTTAACATATTTGAGACTCAGGTAACTGTTTTTTTTTAAGTGAGAATGATTATGTGTTCTTCAAAGTTTGTTGAGAGATTGAGAGAGTGAAATAAGAGAATTTTAAAAGCCCAGCACAGAGCTCCACTACCACCACCAGTTGCTATCAAGTCAGCTCTGATTCATGGCAACTCCATGTGGTCAGAGCAGAGCTGTGCTCCGTACGATTTTCAATGGCTGATTGTTCAGAGGTAGATCACCAGGCCTTTTTTTATTTGATTTTTTAAACTGTACTTTAGATGAAGGTTTACAGAACAAATAATTTCTTATTAAACAGCACACATATTGTTTTATGGCATTGGTTAACAACCCCAGGACATGTCAACAGTCTCCCTTCTCAACCTTGGAGGACTTTTTTTTTTTGAGGTGATCATATACATAGTCTGAGGCACTTCTGGGTGGACTCAAACCACCAACGTTCCAGTTAGTGGCTGGGCACGTTAGCTGTTTGTACTACCCAGGGACTTCCTAGCACAGGGTAGGCACTCAATATTGGTTTCCTGCTGTCTTAATAAATTTCTTCATACAGAGAAGTTAGTGAGCTACACAGGCCTGCTAATGAAATAGGCACTTAATAAATGTTTTAATGAATTTTATTTTTCAATATTTGGAGATTTTTTAACGATTTTAGACAATTTTTTATTATATTTTTTGTTTTTATTGTACTTTAGAAGAAGATGTACGGAACAAACTAGCTTCTCATTAAACAGTTAATACACATATTATTTTCTGACATTGGTTAACAACCCCATGACATATCAATACTCTCTCTTCTCGACCTTGGGTTCCCTATAACCAGCTTTCCTATCCCCTCCTGTCTTCTAGTCCTTGCCCCTGGGCTGGTGTGCCCCTTTAGTCTCATTTTGTTTTATGGGCCTGTCTAGTCTTTGGCTGAAGGGTGAACCTTGGGAGTGACTTCATTATTAAGCTAAAAGGGCCATACTCTCAGGTTTCTCCAGTCTCTGTCAGGCCAGTAAGTCTGGTCTTTTTTTGAGTTAGAATTTTGTTCTACATTTTTCTCCATCTCTCTCTGGGACCCCTCTATTGTGATTTCTGCCAGAGCAGTCAGTGGTGGTAACTGGGCACCATCTAGTTGTACTGGACTCAGTCTGGTGGAGGCTGTGGTAGTTGTGATCTATTAGTCCTTTGGACTAATCTTTCCCTTGTGTCTTTAATTTTCTCCGTTTTCCCTTGTTCCCGAAGGGGTGAGACCAGTGGAGTATCTTAGATGGCTGCTCACAGACTTTTAAGACCCCAGACACTACTCACCAAAGTAGAATGTAAATGTTTTCTTTGTAAACTATGTTATGCCAATTGAGCTAGATGTTCCCTGAGACCATGGTCCCCACAGCCCTCAGCCCAGTAATTCAGTCCCTCAGGGAGTTTGGATTTGTCCATGGAGCTTCCATGATCTTACCCTGAACAAGTTGTGCTGGCTTCCCCAGTGTTGTGTACTGTCTTACCCTTCACCAAAGTTACTGCTCATCTATTGTCTGTTTAGTGTCCCCCCCCCCACCTCTCCCTTCCCCCATAACCATCAAAGATTGTTTCTTTTTGTGTGTAAACCTTTTCATGAGTTTTTACAGTAGGGGTCTCAAACAATGTTTGTCCTTTGGTGACTGACTTATTTCACCTCAGCTAATGCCCTCCAGATTCATCCATGTTGTGAGATGTTTCGCAGATTCATCATTGTTCTTTATCATTGCATAGTACTCCATTGTGTGTATGTACCATAGTTTGTTTATCCATTCATCTGTTCATGGGCATCTAGGTTGTTTCCAGCTTTTTGCTATTGTGAACAATACTGCAATGAACATGGGTGTGCATATGTCTATTCGTGTGCTGGCTCTTATTTCTCTAGGATATATACCTAGGAGTAGGATTGCTGGATTAGATAGTATTTCTATTTCTAGCTTTCTAAGGAAGCACCATGTTTTACAAAATGATTGTACCATTTTGCATTCCCACCAGCAGTGCATAAGAGTACCAATCTCCCCGCAGCCTCTCCAACGTTTGTTATTTTCTGGTTTTTTGATTTGTGCCAGTAATGCCAGGGTGAGATGGTATCTCATGGTGGTTTTGATTTGCGTTTCTCTAATGGCTAGTGATCATGAGCATTTCCTCATGTGTCTGTTAGCCACATGAATGTCATCTTAGGTGAAGTGTCTGTTCATTTCCTTTGCACATTTTTTAATTGGATTATTTGTCTTTTTGTTGTAGAGGTATTGGATTTTCCTGTAGATTTTAGAGATTAGACCTTTGTTGGGTTTGTAATAGACAAATTTTTTTCTCAATCTGTAGGTTCTCTTTTTACTCTTTTGGTGAAGTCTTTTGATGAGCATAAGTGTTTAATTTTTAGGAGATCCCAGTTATCTAGCTTATCTTCTGGAGTTTGTATGTTGTTAGTTATGGTTTGTATTCTATTAATGCTATGTATGCTGGTCTCTAGCATTGATCCTATTTTTTTTCTAGGATCTTTATAGTTTTTGGTTTTATATTTAAGTCTTTTATCCATTTTAATTAGTTTTTGTGTATGGTGTGAGGTATGGGTGCTGTTTCATTTTTTTTGCAGATGGACATCCAGTTTTGCCAGCGCTATTTGTCTAAAAAGACTTTTGTCATGGATTGAATTGTGTCCCCCCAAAATATCTGTCAACTTGGCTAGGTCATGATTCCCATTATTGTATGATTGTCTACCATTTTATCATCTGATGTGATTTCCCTATGTGTTGTAAATGCTATCACTATGATATAAAAAGATGGATTAGCAGCAGTTAATTGATGAGGTCTACAAGATTAGATAGTGTCTTAAGCCAATCTCTTTTGAAATATAAAAGAGAGAAGCAAGCAGAGACACATGGAGGACTTCATACCACCAAGAAAGTAGTGCCAGGAGCAGAGCACGTCCTTTGGATCTGAGGTTCCTACACTGAGATGCTCCCAGACCAAGAGAAGATTGATGATGAGGAGTACCTTCCTCCAGAGCTGACAGACAGAGAAAGCCTTCCCCTGGAGCTGATGCCCTGAATTTGGACTTCTAGCCTACTAGACTGTGAGAAAACAAATTTCTCTTTGTTAAAGCCATCTACTTGTGGTACTTCTGTTATAGCAGTACTTGATGACTAAGACAACTGTCTTTTCCCCATCTGATGGACTTTGGGCCCTTGTCGAAGATCAGGTGAACACAGGTGTATAGATTTACATCTGGGTTCTCAATTCTGTTCCATTGGTCAATGTATCTGTCCTTGTGCCAGTACCATAGCTGTATGTTCTGAGGTCAGGTAGTGTAACTCCTCCTACTTTATTCTTCTTCAATAGTGCTTTACTTATCCGGGGCCTCTTCCCTTTCCATATAAAGTTAATGATTGTTTTTTCCATCTCTTTAAAGAATGTTGTTAGTATTTGGATTAGAATTGCATTGTATTTGTAGATTGCTTTGGGTAGAATTGTCTTTTTCACAATGTTGAATCTACCTATCCATGAGCATAGTATGTTTTTCCATTTATGTAGATCTCTTTTGGTTTCTTGCAGTAGTGTTTTGTAGTTTTCTTTGTATAGGTCTTTTACATCCCTGGTTAGATTTATTCCTAGGTGTTTTATATTTTTAGAGGCTATTATAAATGGTATTGTTTTCCTGATTTCCTTTTCATCGTTCTCTTTATTGGTGTATAGGAATTCAACTGATTTTCGAATGTTTATCTTGTATCCTGCTACTCTGCTGAATCTCTTTGTATTAGTTCTGGTAGTTTTCTCGTGGAATCTTTTGGGTTTTCTATATATAGTATCATAGTATCTGCAAATAGGGACAGTTTTACTTCTTCATTACCAATTTGGATTGTCTTTATTTCTTTTTTTTTTTTTTTTGCCTTATGGTTCTAGCTAGGACTTCCAGCACAATGTTAAATAGGAGTGGTGATAAAGGGCATCCTTGTCTTGTTCCTGTTCTCAAGGGAAATGATTTCAGCCTCTCTTCATTAAGAATGATGTTGGCTGTTGGTTTTGTATAGATGCCCTTTATTATGTTGAGGAATTTCCCTTCTAAACATATTTTATTGAGAATTTTTATCAGGAATGGATGTTAGACTTTGTCAAATGCCTTTTCTGTGTTGACTGAGATGATCATGTGAGTCTTTTCTTTTCTTTTACTTATGTGATGGATTACATTGATTGATTTTCTAATGTTGAATCATCCTTGCATACCTGGCATGAAACCTACTTGGTCATGGTGTATTATTTTTTTGATACGATGCCGAATTCTATTGGCTAGAATTCTGTTGAGAATTTTGGCATCTATACTCATGAGAGATATTGGTCTGTAATTTTCTTTTTTTGTGGTGTCTTTGCATGGTTTTGGTACCAGGGTTATGCTGGCTTCATAGAATGAATTCAGAAGTGTTGCTTCCTTTTCTGTGTTCTGAGATAGTTTGAGTAGTGCTGGTATAAGCTCTTCTCTGAATGTTTGCTAGAATTCTCCAGTGAAACCATCTGGGCTATGGCTTTTTTTTTTGTTGGGAGTTTTGTTTTTTGTTTTTTTTTTTAAATTACCTTTTCAGTGTCTTCTCTTGTTATGGGTCTGTTCAGATTTTCAACATCAATTTGTGTTAATTTGGGTAGGTAGTGTGTTTCTAGAAATTTGTCCATTTTCTCTAGGTTTTCTAATTTGTTGCAGTATAGTTTTTCATAATACTCTGTTATGATCCTTTTTATTTCAGTTGGGTGTGTTGTAATGACCCCCATTTCGTTTCTTATTTGGGTTATTTGTGTCCTCTCCTGTTTTTCTTTTGTCAATTTGGCTAGTGCTTTGTTGATTTCATTGATCCTTTCAAAGAACCAACTTTTGGTTTTGTTAATTCTTTCTATTGTTTTTCTATTCTCTATTTGACTTATTTCTGCTCTGATCTTTAGTATTTCCTTTCTTCCCATGGCTGTGGGCTTCTTTTGCTGTTCTCTTTCTATTTGTTCAAGTTGTGTAGCTAATGTTTTGATTTTGTTTCTTTCTTCTTTTTTGATGTCTGCATCTATTGCTATAAATTGACCTCTGAGTACTGCCTTTGCTATGCTCCAAAAGTTTTGGTATGATGTGCTTTCATTCTCATTTGATTCTAGAAATTTTTTGATTCCACCTTTGATTTCTTATATTACTCAGTGGTTTTTAAGCAGGGTGTTACTTAGTTTCCATGTAATTGATTTTTTTTCCCTTGCTCTTCCTGTTAATAATCTCTACCTTGATAGTGTTGTGATCAGAGAAGATACTTTGTATTATCTCAGTGTTTTGGATTTTGTTAATGGTTGCTTTGTGACCTAAGATGTGGTCTATTCTGGAAAATATTCCATGTACTTGGAAAAGAATGTGTACTTTGTAGGTGTTGGGTGGAGTGTTCTGTATGTCTGTGAGTTCAGGTTGACTGATTGTGGCCTTTAGATCTCCTGTATCTTTGTTGAGTTTCTTTCTAGATAGTCTCTCCTTTATTGAGAGTGGTGTGTTGAAGTCTACTACTATTATAGTGGAACTGTCATTTTCTCTTTTCAGTGCTATTAAAGTTTGTTTTATATATTTTGGAGCCCTGTCATTGAGTGAGTAGATATTTATTATGGTTATGTCTTCATGAAGGATCATCCCTTTAATCATGATATAGTGCCCTTCTTTGTCTTTTATGGTGGATTTTGTTTTAAAGTCTTTTTTATCTGAGATTAGTATTGCCACCCCTGCTGTTTTTTTTTTTTTCTAATTTTTAAAATTGTACTTTAGATGAAGTTTTACAGAACAAATAGTTTCTCATTAAACAGTCAGTACACATATTGTTTTATGACATTGGTTAACAACCCCACGACATGTCAACATGCTCCCTTCTCGACCTTGAGGACCTTTTTTTTGGTGAAAATATACATAGCCAAAGTTACACCTTTTCGAAAGTTTCTACATGTACAATTCAGTGACATCGATTACATTCTTCCAGTTGTGCTGCTATTCTCACTATCCTTTTCCAAATTATTCCATCACCATTATCTTCAGCTCACTGTCCCCTAGTCTTCCTATCAAAACTTTTGAGTACTCCTGCTCTTTTTTGGTAGCTGTTTGCTTGATATATTTTTTTCCATCCTTTGATTTTTAATAAATTTACATCTTTGTTTCTAAGGTGTGTCTCTTGTAGATAACATATTGATGGATCCTGTTTTTTAATCCATTCTATCACTCTCTGTCTCTTTATGGGTGCATTGAGGCCATTTACATTCAGTGTAATTATTGATAGGTGTGAGTTTATTTCTGTCATTTCATAGTGCTTTTTTTGTGGTGCTGACAATTTCTTTGTTCCTCTTACTCTCCTGTGCTGAATTCCTTTTGTTTTGTGGATTTTGTTTTCATTTCTTTTGTGTTTGTAGATTTTGTTTTTACTGAGACTTTGTTTTTCTTCTTTATTTTGATGAGTAGGTTTGTTAACTTTCTTTGAGGTTACCTTTAAATTTACCCTTATCTTCCTAGGTTTTTAACCAGTCTATTATTACTTAGTATTGCCTTGCCTTCCTCTCCATTAGAAAGTTCTGTACCTACACCGTTTATTCCTTTTATTGCTCTGACATTGTTGTCATTTGCAGATTAACCTCTCTCGTTCCCTGTTGTAAATCCTTGTAGTCCTTGAGAGTTTTTACTAGGTTGGTATCTGGCTGGTGCGATCTTGCATCCTAGATTCAGGCTGTCGTTTGACATTATTGTTCTCAAACTGAAGGTCTCCCTTTAATTATTCTTGTAAATTTAGTTTGGTTTTTACATATTCCCTTAATTTCTTTTTTATCTGGAAATGTCCTAATTTCACCATAGTATATGAACAAGAGTTTTGCAGGATATATTATTCTTGCTTGGCAATTTTTCTCTTTCAAAGTTTTACATATGTCACCCCATTGCCTTCTTGCCTGCATGGTTTCTGCCGAGTAATCAGAGCTTAGTCTTATTGTTCCTCCTCTGTATGTGACTTCTCGTGTTTCTCAAGCTGCTTTTAGGATTCTGTTTGTCTTTGGTTTTAGTGAGTGTGATTATGATTTGCCTTGGAGATTTTCTTTTGGGGTCTATCCTATATGGGGTTCATTGAGCTTCTTGGATGGTCAGCTTTTCATCTTTCATTATATTAAGGAAGTTTTCTGTCAGCAATTTTTCAGTAATCCTCTCTGTGTTTTCCCTTTTCTCCCCCTGTTCTGGAACTCTGATCACTCGCAAGTTTTTGCTTTTGATTGTATCCCACATAATTCTCAGGGTCTCTTCATTTTTCTTTGTTCTTTTTTTCTGATTTTTCCTCAAACAAAGTTGTATCCAAGTGTTTGTCTTCAATTTCACTGGTCCTGTCTTCCATTGTTTCAGACCTGCTCATCTGTCCTTCTATGACACTGTCCATTTCTGAAATCTTATCTTTTGGATTTATAATTGTTGTTTTTGTATGATTTCTAGTTGTGAATTTATTTTGCATTTTGTTCCTGTATTATTTTCTTGAATTCTTCCATTTTTTTTGTCTGTATTTTCCATGAATTTTTCTGCCTTATCCGTGCATTTGTCTATTTTTTCCTCATTTTTGCCTGCTTCCTGCTTCAGTCTTGGATAGCTCTGAATATTAGAGATTTGAATTCTATATCAGGTAGTTCTAGTCCCTTTTCTTCTATTAGAAAGTCATCTGGTGTTTTATTTTGGGCAACTACTGGAACCATCTTGCCCTTTTTTTTATGTTTTGATATTGTCTGCTGTCTTTGGGACATTCAGTAGTTATTTTCTTCATTTATTGACTGTAGATTTGTTTATTTTTTCCTGCTTTTTTGTTTTATTTAGTTATGTCTGAACAGGCGGTCTGTGCATTCTTTGTTGTTTGCTCATCTGTGGACATGATATTTTTCACCTCCTTATCCAATGAGCAGGGCCAGTCATTCAGCTATGGTGCAGCAAGGTAGGTCCAGCTGAAGGGGAGGAACTGGGATGGGTTGTTTGTGGCAGGTACTGTGGCCAACAAGGTGAGCTGGGGGTCAGTGCAGGGCAGATTCTGGTAGGTCGTGCCTGTGCTGTGTAGGAGTGCAAGTTCAGCACATGGTGCAGATAGGGAGGAGGTGGAAGGATGTTGTGATGTGTGGAGCTAGGTTGGGTATGGGAAAGAAGAGCGAGAGGAGAGCAAAAAATGAAAGTGCTGAGGGAGACTGCTGTTGCAGTAGAGAGACAAGAAACCAAGAAATGAAGAAAAACAAAAAGGGAAAAAAAAAGAAAAGAAAAAGTTAAAATTAAAAAAAAAAAATGCTCCCAAGAATCCCACTGGCATGGCTGTGCAGACCAAGGAATCAGCTCCCAAGCCTCACAGTACAGCCCGGCTAGAAGGGGTGGAGGTGATGCACAGCACCAGGTATTCAGGAGACAGGAAAAGAAGGTAAGTAGAAAGGGATGAGAAAGTGAGAAATGAAGCAAAATAAAAAGCAAAAAAGAATGAGCAAACAAACAAAGAAAAAAAAAACCCAAGGATCCCACCAGCACGGCTGTTCAGACCGAGGAAGCAGTTCTCCAGCCAAGCAACACTTCACAGACTGTCAAGAAGAAGGAAAGATGGCACACGGAGTCAGGTGTTCAGGAGATCGAGAGAAAAGAGGGGAGGAGGTGAGAGGCAGGGAAGAAAGCAAAAGCGGCTGAAAAAAGCAACACTAGCAACAAAGAAATGGCACTGAAGAAGCCAGCCAGTGTGGGCAGGGTTAACCTACACAGCACGGAATCATGACCCCCTAGGAAGCAGTGGATCAGCCCACCAGGAAGCAGCAAATTGACCCTCTGGGAAGCTGCAGCTCAGCCCGCCAGGAAGCAATGAAGGCTGAGCTAGGGGAGGCAGGGTAAGGGGTGGGAAAGCGTGTATCGCTGGTTACTGGGTGCTCTGTCTCCTGCTGGGAGCTCCATGAATCTGCTTCCCCATACTCAGTGTCCATCAACCTCTGACAAGAGTCCAAGATGGTGGATCTGTGCTGCTTTAGCTGATAAGGGACCTCTGCTCATAACTCTCCTCACTCTCTGTTCTCTGTCAGTCTCTTATTCCATTCGGTGCTTGGTTGAGTTCTTTAGCTCTTCATTTGATGCTTAGGGTTCCAGGACTGATGTTTGTCTCTGTTTTACTTAGTTTTTCAGGTCTTTGCTGTGGCGGGACGGCATGGTGCTTCTGTCTATAACGCCATGTTGGCTTTGCCTCAATTTTAGACAATTTTAACTATAACTGGGTAAAACATTTTTCATGACTAGAATTAGCTAGTTTCTCCTAAGTTTTCATGTACTTTGTTAATATCACTGCTCCATCACTTGCACCCCACTAGAACCTTGGTGCCTTGGGGACAGGGACAGTCTTAGTTTTCATTGTCACAGTGAAGGCCATATAGTTGGAACTTAGTAAATTCTGAATAAATACTTTCTGTGAAATTTAGGAAACATGTATATAAAACTATGTGCCAAATGCTTTGTAAATATTATTATCCCCATTTTATAGATGAGGAATCTGAGGCCTAAAGAGCTTAAGTTTTTCGCCAAAGTCACAGAGATAATAAGTGGCATAGCCAAGATTTGAGCCTACATAGCCTGGCCTCATTGCTCCTTCTCTTAATCCTTATACTAGGCTTCCTGTCATTAACGATAAGGCTGATCATATCACCAAACAGGGAGTTGCAATAGCAAGCTGACTGGATTAGTGATAATTCAAAGCAAGAATGTGAATGTTTGTAGTATGATTTCCATAGTAACCTTAGCTTTTCCTTCTTGGCCTGTGTACATTGTAAAAGAAGCATCCATATAGTTGAGCTCAGTCAGCTGTAGGTATAGTTTTGGTATATGAGACCATTTTATCCATCAGGCACTATGAGCAAGCACATGAAAATATTTGAGAACTGAAACAAAATTGAAATTCAGAAATAACTACAAAATGTAATATGCCAACTTTGTTAATTGTTAAACTTAGTATTCATAAACTTTCAATACATTTGCAAACAATCTGTAGGTTTAATTTTCTTACTTTATTAGAATTCTCAAGTAAGCAGGAACATTGCTAAATAATCATAACAGATCAATATTATGTAACTATAGTAAATACTTCTAAAACAAAAATTATAAAAACTTTTTCAAATATTATACAAATAAAATTTGATTTAGTGTAGGTACATTTTATTAAGTTTGATATGACATATGGAGGGGCTTATGAAGGTCTTAAAGGAAGCTTGTTAGGGCATACTTCATTTCAATCCTTGATAAACTACCCAGCAAGCTACATCATTCTCTGTGCGTAAGTAGCCATTTGAATGAGGCAAGGGAGAGAGCACATACTGTCTTACTTATGAATTTCATAAGTGTCTTAGTTATCTAGTGCTGCTATAACAGAAATACCACAAGTGGATGGCTTTAACAAACAGAAATTTATTCTCTCACATTTTAGAAGGCTAGAAGTCCAAATTCAGGGCGCCAGCTCTAGGGTAAGACTTTCTCTGCCAGCTCTGGGGGAAGATCCTTGTCTCCTTTCAACATCTGTGGGCCTGGTGTCCCTTGGCTATCTCCATGTGTCTTGGCATCAATCTTCCTCTGGGTCTAGGAGGTTCTCAGCACAGGGACCCTGGCCAAAGGACGTGCTCCACTCCCAGCTCTTCTTTCTTGGTGACACTGAGGTTTTTCTTTTTCTGCTCACTTCTCTTTTTAACTCTTGTAAGATAAAAGGTGATGCAGACCACACCCCAGAGAAACTCCCCTTCCATTGGCTCAGGGCTGTGACCTGAGTAAGAGTGGTGCATCCTATGCTAATCCTCATGAACATGACCTAATCCTGCCTTGGGGGAGTATCCATATAAGTAGGGTCACTGTAAGTTGGAATCAACTTGATGGCAATTAGTTTAATCCTGAATCTTTAACATAATGGACAGCTTACTCCCAAATGGGACCATAACCACAGGCATAGAGGCTAGGATTTACAACACATCACAAAATAGAGGATAATCAGATCACTAAATGGAGGACAACCACACAATACTAGGAATCATGGCCTAGCCAAGTGGACACATATTTTGAGGGGACACAATTCAATCCATGACAATAAGTAACAAAATTGTAAAAATTGATAGCTATTTTTCTTATACATTACCATGCACATACCTAAATTATTTCTTTCTCCATTTTCTGACTTCATAATTCTGAGAAATATTTCCTACAAGAAACAGCAGAGAGGAACAGCATTATAAGGAAGAGAGAAAGGAACTTGACAGGTATAGGGCTGGCAATGACTACTGAACTCGTTTACCACCTGGATTATAAACTCCTAGAGGGCGATGACACATCTGGGGCCCAGAAAACTTGTATTCTATGCACAGATAAGACCACAGCCCTTAGCCCATGTCTCCCTCTAATACAGTTCTAAGCATATTAGTTTTATAGTATTAGTTTCCTATTGCTGCTATAACAAATTACCATAAACTAGACAGCTTAAAACAACACATTTATTATTTTACAGTTCTGGAGGTCAGAAGTCTGAAATGGGTCAGCAGGGCTGTGTTCATTCTGGAGGCTCTACAGGGATTCTGTTTCCTTGCCTTTTCCAGCTTCTAGAGTCTGCCCGCATTCCTTGGCTTATGGCCCCCTTCCTCCATCTTCGAAGCCAGCAGTGGCCACTTGGGTATTTCTCACATCACTTCACTCTAACCAACTTTCATGCCTCCCTCGTCCACTTTTAAGGACTTTTATGATTACATTGGGCCCACCCAGATAATCCAGGATAACCTCCCCATCTCAAGGTCCTTAACTTAATCACATACGTAAAGTCCCTTTTGCCATGTAAAGTAACATATTTACATAATCATAGATTCCAGGGATTAGGAAGTGGACATTTTGGGGTGGGGGAGGCATTATTCTGCCTACCTCAGAAGCACTTGGCAAACTGTAAGTGTAAAGAGTCCTCAGGGCACCTGAGATATGTTGGGTGCACTGCTTGGAGTGGTTCTCAGAGGCATTCGGTTACCACTTCCCTAATGCACCTTATATTATGCCTCTAAAGTTGCTGCTGCTTCTCTCCCTACTCATTACTTTTTTCTTAAACCTAATGATAAGGAAGTTGTATGATTCACTGTCTTCCTTTTATTCTCTTGATACTAATACCCTGTGAGATAGAGCCTTGGGGGAGGGGGTATCCATATAGATATGTGTACATATGTATGATGCCTGCACATCCACACTGATATTTTTCCTTCTCATTTTTACATCTGTGGTTTTACTAATTTTTATTTAGAAAATAATTATTTTTAAAAAAATTGTCAGATGCAAGGAATCCTTTCAAGACTTTGTGTGAGTTTAATGATGTACAGGGCTAACAGTGAACTTGGCTTCTCTCTTTCCCTGCCCTTGCCCAACTCCCCTTCTCCTGGTTCTCTGTCAGTGAGAAATATCAAAGGCAGCAGCAACATGGAGGTTAACAGTCTCCCTGTAGTACAGGGCTCTGTAATAAGACTGCCAGATTCAGATCCTGCCTCTACCACTTAGTGGCTGTGATAGCCTCAGCAAATTTCTTAATGTCTTTGTGCCTCAGTTTCCTTGTATATAAAATAGGATCAACAGTCGATTTTCTACTTGATCCTGCACTCAGAAACCAGTGTTGTTGTTTTCCCTAAACCACAGACGATTTTTAAAACAGCCATCGAGGCTGCCTAAAACAAAGGCTTACAAGATAAAGGAACTGCCTCAGCATACATACAAAAACCACAACTGTTGCTGGTGGTGCAGTGGTTAAAGTGATCGACTGTTAACTGAAAGGTCAGTGGTTCAAAACCACCAGGTGCTCCACAGGAGAAAGATGTGGCCGTCTGCTTCTGTAGAGATTTATAGCCTTGCAAACCCTATAAGGTTGCTATGAGTCAGAATCGACTCAATGGCAGTGGATCAACATACATACAAGGCTCTCCCAAATCCAATCCCGCCCTCCCTTTCTAGCTTCAGTTGCCATTGCATCCACACACATGACTTTGCCAGGTCCCAAACATACTCCAGAGAGGAGAGGACTTAATGTTCCCATTGGGATTTTTTTTTTTTTTAACCTGGATGAATGCTTATTTTGATTGTTCTAGGTACATGAAATTTTCACAAGCTGTTCTCGCCAACACCCACCTCCCCCTCTCAGAGATGCCATCCAGGACACATGCCATGCTTCTTCATACCTCCAGACATTTGATGTGCTGTTCCAATAACTGAATCACCCTTGTACCCTCCCCACTTGCACTCCAGGCAGTTCCTGCCCATTGTCAGACCCAGCATGTCCCTGTGAAGCTCTTCTAATGACCACCACCCAACACACACATCGAGGAAAGGTCATTAATTAATTTTTATGCTAACATTTAATGTATTATACATGATGTATTTGTTTATAACAGAATTTTCATCAAACATTTTGTTCTCCGGCTATGGTGGCCACTAGAGAAAGCAAGTTAAATGACTACAGTGCCTGACTTTTAGGGGGATTTAAATGTTTATTGTAGGGAGAAAAGAGCAGAAAGAAACCAGAGTCATCATTTGGGAAAAATCACAGCTTTTCATGCTGCCTGCCAATGAATATCCTCTTTAAGGTACTAAATCACTAGAGTCAAATGTCCAGTAAAAGATATGGCTCACATTTCCCATTTGCTTTATCGTTCACAAGTTATTTTCATATGCCTTTTCTCTTTGGATTTTGGCCACAACACTGAGGAACCCCCATTTTACAGATGAAGTGGAGGCCCAACAAGGGCAATTGATTTGTCAAAAGTAACAAGGACAGTAGGTGGCAGTCAGGAGAAAAGGGCATGATCATCCATCCACCACCCTCCACAGCCCTTAGCAGACTGCTGATAGGTGCTGGGCACTGATATCAGCCCGAGGGAAGCACAGAGAGATGAGGCACAGTTTCTCCCTTCCAGGTGCTGCTGCCTTGCTTTTTCATGCACCATCTCGTGTTTCTCCTCCTCCCTCCCTGTTTGAGCTGACTGTTATTTTAGTAACATGTTCCATGCTTACTTGAAAAGTTTGAAGCCTGGAAAGTCGTAATTTATAATTCATTTCCGACATCTGTGTACCTCAGTAGAGTTCTGTGTGGTGTGCTTCCTTCATGTGCTGTTTTTCTTGCCACCACACCATGTGCTAACATGAGACTAGTGAATGATCTCATTTTGTGCTTCTGACTTAACAGTGGCCCACCTGTGGGGGTGATAGGAGGAATCTGGTTAGAAGAACTACAGGCGACAGCTGCCCCCTCCCACCCCGTCTTAAAGGCCTTCATTGATAGCGACGACATCAGCTGGCAGCTAAAGCAAGGGGAGGAAATATTACCAACAAAAAAGATACAAAGTTGATAGCTTTATTATGGAGAAAGATCACAGAAATCAGTAAGGGAAAACAAACATCAATAGAAAAAGAGACAAAGTACATACACAAAGAGGCGATTGATAATGAAGAATAAAATGTGAAAAATCTATAGTTAACTAGTAGTCAATAAAATGGATGGTAAAACAATAATCATCACCTGTCAAATTAGTGAAAATTTTAATTTTGTGCGTGTAAGTCCAATGTCAGTGGGCATATGGTCAGACAGACACACCTTAAATGCTGCCGTAAGCTTGTCTGTAGAATAAATTAGAATGATATATCAAGAGCTTCAAAATAGTTCATACTTTTGGGCTCAATAACTTAATTTTTAGGAATCTACTTTAAGGAAACAGTCAGAAATTTGGACAAACAATCAAACTGAAATGGTTAACCCAGCATCATTTATAATAGCAGAAAATTAGATAAACAACCGTAAGAAAAATTTATATAAATTATCATCCAGCTATGTGTTGTATTATAATAGTACAAAGAATATTTAATGGCATAGAGAAATATCAAACCACCATTCACTCACCTAAAGTCATGGAAGGATGTACACTGTCTTCATGTGGTAGGCAAGATGAAGTGAAAATGGACCTTCTCCACATGTAGAGGGAGCATGAGGCAGGGAAGGGACGCTGGATTGAGAGCCAGAAGCCTTGGCTACTGTCACTTACTAGCCATGTGGCCTTGGCCAAGTCACTAACTGCCCAGAGCTCCAAATTCCTCCTAGTGCCCCTGCACCGACCTCAGCAGAAGAGCTGGGATGTAATGTGTATTAAGGCAGTTTGTAAACTGCAGTGTGAGGAGGAAGCTGTGATAGCAGCTGCTGTTGGCTCAGAATGTAGGGACTGAAGAGAGAAAATTATTAGTGTGATAGATAAGACACTGTAAAATACTTTATAAACTAAATTGCAGCATAAGATAACATTTTAACTAATTCCTAATTCCATTTCTTTCCACATATGGAACATTCATCTGCCCAGCTGTCATATCTTACACATAATCTCAATTGCCTAATTATGCTGCTGCCCTCCAGAAACACAGTTGTGAGTCCTTTGATCACTCCTACCTATACCAGCTCCCAAAGACAGCCCCAGCCTCCCCCAGAGCCTTTCAGGGTAGCACTGTAGTTAAGATCACCAGCTCTGGGGGCTGTTTTGTCACATACTAGTTGCAAAACCAATGCCAAGATGCTCATCTGCTTTAAAGCCACTGATCCCTCATCTATAAAATGAGGATAACATCATCTATCTTGAAGGGTTGGTGGGAGAATTAAACGAAATAATCGAAGTGCTCGGCTAGTGCAATGCCTAGCACAGAGCAAACACTCAATGGTGGGTTTTATTATTGCTACGGCCCCTAACTCCTACACGGCTTCCGGCTTCCAGTTGCAGAACACGGCCTGTGCTCTCCCCAGCACTCCCAACCTGGTCTGGTTGAGGAGGGTAGAAACAGCCTCGGGATCCCAGGACAGTGTTAGCCAGTGCAGAAAGCCTAGATGACATTACAGTACTTGGTGGAAAACCATTATGGATGTCCAGACTGCTCATGGATACCTCCAAACTGTGATTCTAAAATGGAGGGCACTTACCCTGATGTAGACTTCAAGGATAAGTGCAAATTGGGAATGTAGTCAGAGTTTGACAACACTTCATGAAGAGATTGGTAGGGAGGGTGTGTCAGGGCAGACAGAACACACTGGGGAAGACGTGAATGGAGAGAAATAAATCTGGTATGGTCCATAGAACATGGAGGAACGCTGGAATTCTGAGTTGGTGTTGACCAGAGAGCAGGAATTTAGGGGTCTAGAATAGTCCACCAAATGAGTTGAAGCAATGGAGTTATGTATATGCCACATATGTACTCAGCTTGTGTGGTCACACCATCCAGGAACAAGCAGGCAAGTGGGCAGCATGGCCTTAGAGGTGCATCGTCGATTTCTGCTGGAGCACCAACCCGGGCGGTGTCCGCGTCCCTTCTCATCACTTTGTCCCCTTTCACCTTCTCTCTGTACCTGTTCTGTACTTCTCTATGCTGATGGCCATGCTCTAACCATCACTGTTTCTTTCTGCTTGCTGGTTGTGACCCTTGCAGTTTGTCAATGTGTTCCCTTTCCTTACTTTTCACATATTAAGCGGTGAGATATGCCTTTGAAGTCAGAAAAGGACTCAAACTTCTGCCCTGCCACTTCCTAGTTCTGTGTCCTTACCTACTGCTTCCATTTCTATGTTAGTAACATAAATGTGAAAGTACTACATCCCATTCCATTGTTGTGAGAATTCATTGAAAAAATATATGTTTGGAGAGAAACTAGCAGAATAGTTGGTAGTTAGTAAAAGTTATCTTATTTCTCTTCAGTGGAGAGAAAACATGTTTACAGGCAAGTATTAAGTGTTGTTCTTGTTGCGTACGAATGCCTAGGCAAATATTCTTATAAATGTTCTAATGATTAAAAAATCATTTGACAATTAAAATCAGGTCAAGTGCTAAGGATATAATGATAAGTAAGACATAGTTCTTGCCAGCTGGAGCTTTCATTGTAGTTTGGAAAGACAGCCCACAAAACTTTATGTAAATGATGCATAAACAAATAGGTTTATAGAAAAATAAAGTATTCACATATGCTTACATGGGCATGACTTTTTTTCTATACTTAACCGTTTTATTGTCACAGTATCCAGTAAACAAAATGAGGTTTGTTTTTTTTTTTAATTTATGGGTATTTTTTTAAATTGTGCTTTAGGTGAAAGTTTACAGTTCGAGTTAATTTCTCATTCAAAAATTTATACACATACTGTTTTGTGACATTGGTTGTAATCCCCACAATGTCTCAGCACACTCCCCCTGTGCATGATTTTTAAATGGGGATTTTGCCCATTGATTGATTATCTTAGCTGGAGATAAATACATGTGAATGAAATCCCAGACTCCAAAGCACCTGGTCGTAAAGACTCACTAATGTGCCTGCAAATCCTTTAAAACTGTACTTTAAATGATGCTCTGCTTTGAATACATGTGTGACCCAGTCGGGTCCTAAAGACTAAGAGGGGGATTTTGAGCCAAAAAGGATTTTTTAAATAGAAAAACACAATATTCATATATGCTTATTTGACTCATATGACTTTTAAATGAGGATTTTGCAGATCAGTTGATTGATGATCTTAGCTGCTGATAAGGGCATGTGAATGCAAGCACAGACTCCAAGGGACCCGGTCCTCAGGAGATTAGAGTGAGGAGGTAGATTTTGAGCTGAGAAAGATTACATGTTGCCATCTAAGAAAATGCATTCTATAAATTGTGATACCTCTGAATACAAAGTCAGCTGGGTTTCCTAGGCCAGCAAATTGCTGGTGACCCTAGGGAATTGTGTGAGGCCACAATTTAATTGCACAGGCTTTAAGAGATCTGCAAAGCCCTTTATCCCATTAACTCAACCTGCAACTCCTTGGTGCTCGCCTCCTTTTGAATATGCAGTTCTCATTGATTTCAATGAGAGTTACAGACACAGAAAGGGAAGAATTGGACCAATTATCTGTTAGAAGCAGAGCATCATTTAAAGTACAGTTTTAAAGTGTTTGCAGGCACATTAGTGAGTCAGTTGCTTCTCATGCATTTGTCCAGAGGCTTTCCAGTTTGAATGGACCATTTAAAGGGCAGCCTGCTTTCCTAAACCTCAGTGTTGCACTCATGCATCAGGAATTTGATTGTGATTGCTGGGAGGCGATGACCTCACATTTTAGTCTCGAGTTTACTGCTGAATTATTTTCGATTTATGCTGTAGCTTAATCATAATTGTTGTTGTTGTTGTGTGCCTTTCAATGGATTCCGACTCATAGCCATCCTGTAGGACAGAGTAGAACTACCCCATACAGTTTCCAAAGATGTAATCTTTACTGGAGCAGATCGCCAGGTCTTTTCTCCTGCACAGCCGCTGGTGGGTTCAAACTGCTGACCTTTCGGTTAGCAGCCGAGCGCTTATCCATTGTGTCACCAGGGCTCCTTAATCGTAATTACCAACCCAAAATAATATTATCAATTCCTACAATGTTTATTGGGTTCTCCGGGTGTTCCCCCACAACAAGGCAAATGGACATAGCCCCATCCCTCAGAGACCTTTTGTTTGAAGTAGTCTTGGTCCATCAGTCATGCAGCAACACAGGGTAAAGAGGGAAGACGATTGTAAACATAATATTTAAAGGGACTGAATTTGCACAGACGCTGAGCATGGCTCTGATTTCAGCCCTCCCTCAGCTGATGGAATATGAGGGATAGCACTGGCTGCACTGTAAATTTCTGTAAAGCAAAGCCTGTTTTTCCACTGGTTTTTATTCTATAATCCTAGATGCATTAGAATTCACAATAGTTTTACTTGAAAACGTCTGTTGGGAAGAGACCCTGGTAACATGGACGGCTGGACCCTGAGCCCCCCGCAGCTACTCTGTGTCAGGGGAGGGGTTCTCAGTGTTGGGAAACGTTACAACACTGGAGGCTCGAGTCTCTCTTTGCTGGGAGCTCTTTCTCCGACCCAGAGAAACTTATTTCTCCCACCCTTTGAGATGCTTTGTCTTCATGCTTCCAACACCACTCCTTTTACTTTTGTCTAGGTATTTCCAATGCTTAGTTGTACCAGGCTTGGGATCAGCTTCCATCAGTAATTGTCTGTAGGTCTGGCACCAAAATCAAGTTCAGGGTGTTCACTTTTGCAATACAAATGAGATGGGCTGACTACAAAGCTCTGCAAGTTGTGCAGTACACACCATACCTGGCAAGAGGGCCAACGCCGTAGTCTTGCAGCGTAGTAAAGGAAAAATTGAGGGGCTTTGGAACGGGTTCTAATCTGGCTTCAGGTTTAGGAGCTATGAGACCTTTGGTAATCTCAGGACCCAGAATTTCTTCCTCTGTAAAACAGGACCATAATATGCACCCTTTGGAGTGATTGTGGAGTCCCTGGGTGGTCCAAACACTTAATGCACTTGACTGCTAACCAAAAGGTTGGAGGTTCAACTCTGCACTGGGGTGCCTTGGAAGAAAGTCCTGGTGATCTACTTGCGAAAAGTCAGCCATTGAAAACCCTATGGAGCACAGTTCTGCTCTGTCACACTTGAGGTCATCAGGAGTTAGAATCGACTCCACGGCAACTTTTACTTTAATAAAGTGACTGTATGGGCCCTATATGAAAAGTAGGCAAAAAGTCTGCTCAATATATGTGTTTTTGGTTTTTGTTTGTTTTGTTTTCAAGGAGGGGGATTGTTTCAATGTATTGCAGATTTTCCGTGGAGTAAAAAGTCCATATGTGATTAATATTTTAAAGGAAAAACTTGTTTATTTTTCTCAAATGCCATTTCATAAGGAACGAAGACTCTGTGGAATAGTTCACCAAATAGTTATCATAATCATGTTTTCTTCATAATCTTGAATTAAAATTTTCTTCAGTGCTTGATTATTAATATTTCAGGTCAGCTCAGTGCTCACCCACCTGGTATTCTCCATGTAAACAAGACACAACAAAATGAGTGGGAGCGACAAAAATCACTGCTAATACGGTTGTCACCAACAAGTATTCTTTTCTCGATTAATTTTTCATATGTCAAAGTCTATTGCCAGTAATAGTTAAGATAGTATATAATAGGTCCCAGAAATAATGATTAATATTATTTTTAAACTGCTTTTTAAAATTGCTTCTTGGCATGCTATAAAATAAAGACTCTGAGATTTGGACAATACATGTCCCAGCTTAGAGCAATCTATTTTTTAGTGTCTCCTCTTCTCCTTTTAATTAATTATGTCAGTAAACAAGTAGTGCTAACTGCATTCCTTGGGGACTATAGGGTTAAGAAATTCTCGGGAAAAGTTTAAATAATTTCAAGGCAGTTATTTCAGTACATTTTGAGAAACAATTAGATTTGTTTTATTCAACCACATTGTACAGTAAGAGTGGACTGGGCGAAGGATTTGAGGATAAGAGGGGGGATAAAACTCAAAGCTGTATCCTCCTCAGTCTTTGCTGATAAAACAACAATAAATAGTCAAACCACCTGGGTTGAATTATTTATCCCAGGCTTCAGGTGCTAAAGAAGTTCAGAAGTTTATGGTAATCAGAAAAGCTTGCTGGAGAAGTTGGGTCTTGGTCTGAGTCTTGAAAAATGAACTGAATTTGACTGGATAGGTAGACGAAGCATGTTCCTTGTTGTTGTTGTTAGGTGCTGTCCAGTCCCCTGCGACTCATGGTGACCCCATGTGACAGGGTAGAACTGCCCTATAAAAAATTACATAGGCTGTAATCTTTATGGAAGCAGATTGCCAGATCTTTCTCCTAGAGGGCCACTGGGTGGGTTCAAACCACCAACCTTTCGGTTAGCAGCCAAGCACTTAGCCGTTGTGTTTTATACCCTATTCTGTGGTGGGAATCTGTGAATTAATTCTTTACAATTACGAGGATATAAAATGTTTCCAGATAATTAGCAAACATAAGGACTTGACTGTGAATGGCTAAAATGATGGGTCCTTACTCAGCAGTAAAACTTCACAGAGATGACCCTATGGGAAGAAGAAATACTTCCAGTGAGGTCACCATTCCCCTTGGCATCCTTCATTGCCCTGCATGTTTGCATGCAGGTCTTCAAAAGACAAAGGGTTAACAGATTGCATTTACGCAAATGAGATGTTCAAATTCTACTTGGGAGCACAAGTAAATCAGTTAACAAGAGAACCTGCAAGTTAGCTAAATTGGAAAGCTGGCTGAAATGCTAAATAGAACTTCCTTGGTAAGAAATGGTGGCTTCGCTCAGCCTGGAGGAAGCGTTGCAGAATGGAAAATGTTCTCTAATACAGCTCTGCTCATTATGATCTCAGCTCCAAGTTCTCCAGTGATAGGTGTAGAAGGCTCATTGGAAACTTGCTACATGTCTAATTATTTCCTGCTAAGTCTATCATGAAAGAGTGCAAACATCTAAGAATCACGGAGAATTTTATGTTTTTCCTCAGATGAAATGAGGATGAAGGAATTGAAGTCTGGTGCTATAGATGCCACACTAATGAACCTCAGAGTCCCCTTGGGGGTCTGCTCACCTGTCTGTGTCCCCCGCTATCTTTACTCATCTTCCTCTAATCTTCTCCTTCCTAACTCAGCTCAACGCTAGACCCCCTGATCACCTCTCTCACACTATTTCCTGTCAGTCCATGTCCACATCATACTAGATTTGTGGGAATCCTACTAACTCTCTAGATCTTTCATATTCCAAATAGGGACAGTTCCTCCCTGGCTTTGATGACTGTAGTAGTTTGAAAATATGTCCACAACCTCTTTGATACTCCTCCTTGCAAAAGGTAGGGCCTACTTCCCCTCCCCTTGAGGGTGGGTTGGACTCAGTGACTCCCTGCTAACAAATAGAAAAGAGCAGAAGTTACCGTGTGCCACTTTGTAGGCTAGGTCGTAAAAGGCACTCATGTCCTTTCCTTCTTTCTCGGATCGCTTACTCTGGGAAGAGCCAGCTGCCGTGTCATAAGGATATTCAGGTATGGAGAGGCCCATGTGGAGAGGAGCTGGGGCTTCTGGCCAGGAGCCAGGAGCCCGCACGGAACTGAGACCATGAGACCAGCACCCCTTCCCCCACCCCCACCCCCACCGCCAGTAGCTACTTGAGTGAGCTTGGAAGCAGATCCTCCAGCCCCAGAGAAGCCTTCAGATGACTGTTGCATCAGCCAATATCTTGGTTGTCACTTCATGAGAGGTCCTGAGCCAGAACCACCCAGCTCAGCTGCTTCCAAATTCTTAATCCACAGAAACTGTGAGATTAATCACTGTTTGTTATTTTAAGCATCTGTGTTTGGAGGGTGACATGTTATGCAGCCATACATTACTAATACAGTGACCTAACAGAGTAATGTGCCCTCCTGAAGTAAAAGCCATACAAAGAATTAGATGAGAATTCCTCTGTTTTTTTGAGAGGCCTTGAAAAGGGAGAATAAGCTTTAGCCCACCCCTGCTATTTTTCACATCTTAGCCAAAAGAACACATTTGCAATAATGATTCTCAGTGAGGGCAATACCACCCCCTAGAGTTTCTCAGAAATTTCCAGGACATTCTCGGTTTTCATGATGACTGGGGCCACTATTCAGGCAATTAGTAGGCAGGGGTCAGGGATCCTAGATGTCCAGGGATGGGTGGAAAAGTATCACACGATGAAGAATCGTCCTGTTGCCCTGACCGATTTTGAGTGCCCTCTTGGACATCCATGAAGGTTAAAAAAAAAATTGCTTAAAATTTTCTGAACTTAGAACCTCTGTTTTACATTTAGTTCCATTTTTAATGGTTTTATTATATACTGAATCTTCCAGAAATTCAACCACTGTGTAAACTGATTTTGTTCAGAACCTTTCTAGAGTTGTGCAAAACCAAATCAATAGCCATAGTGCTGGCCGTCTGCTGAATCACCAGCAGAAGACGCTTGTATCAGTCTGCATTTGTACCTGAAGAATTCTTGGTGATTCTACAAATAGGTGAAAGTATCTGAATACTTCCAGTATAGCCATAGGCAAGCACTAGATATTGAAATACATATTAGTTGAAGTTACTTTCCATTATTTCTCCTGTATATTATGGTTAGAGCATTATGCTGCTTTAATGAAAATGATTTGCATAGGTATTTTGTATGTCCTGTGAATTTCATCTCAGGATAATAAGGAGGCTTACAGAGAGTGATGGTTAAGATTGTGTGTCAACTTGGCTGGGCCATGATTCTCTGTGTTTTAATGTAATTACTCCCATGATTAAATATACTGTGAGTAGCCAATCAGATGAAAGGGAGTCTCCTTGGGGGTGTGGCCTGCATCTGTATATAAGCAGACGTTCTGGCTTTTTGCTCTCTCTGAATCCTGTGGCTGCTTCCTGTCGTCTCATCTCCCGTTCTTGGGACTTGAGCTGTCAGCTTATCTGCCGAACCTGGGATTCGTCGATCTACACAGCCTGTGAGTGGGAGCCCTGCTCTCCGACCTTCTGGTCTTGGGCTTGCCAGGTTCTGCAGCTGTGTGACTTGGGAGAGGCTGCTACCGTGATCCACGGACTTGGGACGTTCTAGCCTTTACAATCGCGTGAGCTGTTTCCTTGATATAATCTCTCTCTGTATATATATTTATACACTTCACTGGTTTTGCTTCTCTAGAGAACCCAGCCTAAGACACAGAGTATGTTGTAACAGGAGGTTAAGGGCCTCCTACTGTTGAGAGCTACTGCTCCCGATGATTACATGTGGTGAGAGGCAGTGTGTTTCTACCATTTGTTGTGAGTTAATAGTCTTTTACCTCTTCCAGGATTAGGTTTTCTCATCTCTAAAATAAGGTAATAAAAACTACCTTGTAGATTTTTTGGAAGGGTTAAAGATACGTATTTAAGTGTCCAGGGTAATACTGGCCCATTGTGAGTACATAATAATGATACATGTTATTATAAGTAACAGTACATGTTTTAATCCATCTGTAATGCTATAGAAGGGCAAATCAGTGTGCTCATTCCCAGGAGTGCTGGGTAGGGTGACAGCTTGATCCTGAAACCTAACAATAGTTATGCTTAACAGTAACAAAAGGGAAACCCAATGAGATGTAAGGTTTCATTCTGCCTAAAACATCTAAAGGACAGAGCCACAGTCAGTTGTGAGCTTGGAAGTAGCACGTTAAAATGATTAACAAGCTAAGAGATCTCCATTTTTTCCCACATGGGATACATTTTCAGCCATATTTCCAGGGCAGAGAGTAACTGTTACCTGTGCCACACTAAAGGATATACAGTGAATTTGGGAATCTACACTTCTCCCATAGTCGCTGTGAACCCCACTGTCCACATCCCTGTTCTCCGTGAGAAGACAGGCAGTGTGGCTGTAGACATTAGAATTGGCATGTTCTGGTGCGTGTAGTCTTCTGATCTCTCCTGTAGTGATTAGTGGACAGATAACCTTGTCTGACTCTAGCACACATGTGGAGTTGTGCTACAGTGGGTTCTGTCCTGACCTGAGTCATCATTGCTGCCTCTTGCAGAACTCAGGGCAGCAAAAGCCAAAGCTATCACAAGCACCTCCAAAGAAATGGTGAAAGGTGGGTTGTTTGCAAGAGGAGGTAGTTTCAAGACTATAATTCTGAGATACTCGACTTTCCTCTGCCAGGGAATAATAGAATTGTTTAGCTGCTTCATGATACCCAGAGTCTGAGAGGGACATAAGAACTTACCTAGCCAGATCTGGCATGAGACTCCTAGAAACCCCCAAAGGGAACGCTCCGAAGGTACAGGGCAGCTTGAAATGAATTCAAGATGTCCCTTAAAGGGACTTCGCATAGTTAACCAAAATCTGGATTCATTTCCATTGTGCTTTTTTAAAAAATCACTTTCATAACCTTAGAAACATGAATAAAAACATCAATAAAACCTTTAATTAGTGCAGGTTTACAAAGTAATAGAAACCCAATATTCTACAGATGTTAGTACTAAAATTACGAGAAAAAAGAATTAGAGAAAAATGAAGATGTTGAGAAGTATCAAATTATCAGTACGTCTTTCTATAACTGATGCCTGTATAGAAGATACTTAAATATACATTTTCTATGAACCAATATGAGACGTTAGCGATAGCACAATAATAGAAAGGGTTATTGAAACCATCTGAAATTGTCTAAGTTCCACAGTATCACATCACGATGACAGCTTAACTTACTCGCAGCATAAGAAAGCATTGGAGAGATTTTAGTAGACATTTTTGTAGTTTCACAAAAGGAGGTCCCTGAAGATTTGAAGATGGTTTAGATACTACTATTATTTAATCAAAAATGTCAAATACCAGCCATCATACTGCCTGCTTTTTAAAATTAAGGAAGCTAAGAACTCAAAGCAGTGCTTTAAAGAGAGGCAGAGGAAGAATAACTGACAAAGGAAGAGAAAAATAATCATTACAGATAGTCAGGTGTAGATTGTAGCTATGAAATATTTTTGATCTCAAAAGTTTGTGTATGAGTTACGTTATGTTGAAAGATCTAAAAACTTGGAATTAGCAATTTTTTTTTTTTTAAAGGCTGAGGAAAGAGGCTGTAGTCACAACAAATTTTAAGTGAAAGGTCTGTATTCCTTTTTCGTCCCACCTCCGTGTTTCTGGGTTTACTGTCTTGAAGTTTGATAATACATTCCGCCTTTACCTTCTTGCTGCAGCTGTTCTTTATTGTCAGGGTTTGAGTCTTAAGGGGATTGCTCAGGTGTTGAGAGCATCAAGTACCAGGTGCCGCAGAAGTGTACCAACACCAGAAGAAATATAGCATTAGTAAACTTCCCTTCATGCAATAGTTGATTTCTTAAAAAGTTGTGTCAATATAAAATGTTGGTGAATACCGATAAATGGGATTATCCCAAATTTAATAACCTTTTTTATAGCTCCACATTTCCAAATATGGTAAAAGAAAACAGATTAACTGAGTATTGTTTAACCAGGGGCAGATTAACCAGAAAGCAAGGTAGGCACAGGCTTACAGTAAGCAAGGTACACATGGGCTTAATTGTGTTTACTTACATTAGTGCCCAGTTTCACATGGGTTTCTTTGATGTGGTGAAAGCAGGTGAAATTGAACACTCCAGATAAGTAAGTAAGCACAAGTAAGCCTGTGCATATCTTGCTTATTGGATAATCCATCCCTGGGTTTAACCATAAATTCATACCTAATGAGTGAAATTGTTTCTGAAACGTTAGTGAGCTTCCCTGCTCAATGATCATTCACTCACCTAGAGTAGTAGGCTAAAGGGTTACTCTGCTGATTGAGGCTGCTGTCAAACTTGCTACCAGAGCTGTTGGTAGAGATGGTGCTAGACTGGGATGGTAGAGATGGTGCTAGACTGGGATGGAAGTTTCTCTGAACCCAGTCCCACATGCTCACTAAAGTTTTCCAGCACTAAGATTTCTTTTTCTTTTTTAACTCTTTTTTTAATTGTTGTTTATTGTTGTTGTTTAAGTGAAAGTTTACATTTCAAGTTAGTTTCTCATACAGAAATTTATACATGCATTGTTATGTGACCCTAATTGCTCTTCCTAATCTGTGACAGCACACTCCTCCTTTCCACCCCTGGTTTTCTATGTCCATTCAACCAGCTCCTAACCCTCTCTGCCTTCTCATCTCACCTCTGGACAGAATGCTGCCCATTTAGTCCCAAGCACACTCTTCATGAGTATCATTTTATGTCGCATAGTCCAGTCCAATCTTTGTCTGAAGAGCTGGGCTTGGGAATGGTTTTAGTGCTGGGTTGACAAGAGTCTGGGGGCCGTGGTTTCTGGGGTTCCTCCAGTCTCAGACCATTAAGTCTGGTCTTTTTACAAGAATTTGAGTTCGGCACCTCTCTTTTCTCCTGCTCCATTAGGAAGTCTCTATTGTGTTCCCTGTCAGGGCGGTTGTTAGTAGTAGCCAGGAATCATCTAGTTCTTCTGGTCTCAGGCTGGTGAAGTCTCTGATTTATGAGGCCCTTTCTGTCTCTTGGGCTAATACTTTCCTTGTGTCTTTGGCGTTCTTCGGTCTCCTTTACTCCAGGTGGTTGGGACCAATTGATGCATCTTAGATGGCCGCTTGCTAGCTTTTACCACCCCAGACGCAACTCACCAAAGTAGGATGCAGAATATTTTCTTAATAGACTTTGTTAGGCCAGTTAACCTAGATGTCCCCTGAAAGCATGGTCCCCAGACCTCCATCCCTGCTACTGTGACCCTTGAAGTGTTTGATTGTATTCAGGAAACTTCTTAGCTTTGGTTTAGTCCTGTGCTGACTTCCCCTGTAGTGTGTACTGTCCTTCCCTTCACCTAAGATAATACTTGTCTACTATCTAGTTAGTGAATAACCCTGTCCCTCCTTCCCCACCCTTGTAACCATCAAAGAATGTTGTCTTCTGTGTTTAAACCTTTTTTTGAGTTCTTATAATAGTGATATTATACAATATTTGTCAATCTGTGACTGACTAAATTCACTCAGCATAATGCCCTCCAGCTTCCTCCATGTTATGTTTCACAGCTTCATCGTTGTTCTTTATTGCTGAGTAGTATTCCATTGTGTGAATATACCGTAATTTGTTTATCCATTCGTCTGTTTATGGGCACCTAGGTTGTTTCCATCTTTTTGCTATTGTGAACAGTGCTGCAATGAACATGGGTGTGCATATATCTATTCATATGATGGCTCTTATTTCTCTAGGATATATTCCAAGGAGCGGGATTGTTGGATCATATGGTACTTCTATTTCTAGCTTTTTAGGGAAGCACCAAATTGATTTCCAAAGGGGTTGTACCATTTTACACTCCCACCAACAGTGTATAAGTGTTCCAGTTTCTCCACAACCTCTCCAGCATTTATTAGTTTGTGTTTTTTGGATTAATGCTGGCCTTGCTGGAGTGAGATGGTATCTCATTGTAGTTCTGATTTGCATTTCTCTAATGGCTAATGATCGTGAGCATTTCTTCAAGTATCTGTTAGGCGCCTGAATGTCTTCTTTGGCAAAGTGCCTGTTCATATCCTTTACCCATTTTTTAATTGGGTTATCTGTCTTTTTGTTGTTGGGGTTTTGCAGTGTCTTGTAGATTTTAGATATTAGGTGCTGATCGGATTTGTCATAGCCAAAAATTTTTTCCCAGTCGGTAGTTGTCTTTTTACTCTTTCGGTGAAGTCTTTTGATGAGCGTGTTTGATTTTTAGGCACTCCCATTTATCTAGTCTCTCTTCTGGTGCTTGTGCATTGTTACTTATGGTTTGTATTCTGTTTATGCCATGTATTAGGGCTCCTAGTGTTGTCCCTATTCTTTCTTCCATGATCTTTATCGTTTTCGATTTTATATTTAGGTCTTTGATCCATTTTGAGTTAGTTTTTGTGCATGGTGTGAGGTATGGGTCTTGTTTCAGTTTTTTGCAGATGGATATCCAGTTATGCCAGCACCATTTGTTAAAGAGACTGTCTTTTCCCCAATTAACGGACTTTGTGACTAAGATTTTGTGAAGTAAAGAAATCGTGTAGACATACATAGACAGTTGGAGATTGTCTGGGAGGATATTTTTTATTCAGTCCTTGTCTTTTAGAGGAGTCTCTGGGTGGTGCAAATAGTTCAGCGTTCAGCTGCTAACCTAAGTGTTGGCAGTCCAGCCCACCCAGAAGCACCTCAGAAGAAATGCTTGGCAACCTACGTCCAAAAAAATCAGCTATTGAAAACCCTGTGGAACACAGTTCGACACTAACACACATGGGGTCACTATGAGTTGGAATTGACTTGATGGCAACTGGGGTTTTTGTTTTACCGTTTGGAAAAACACTATAATTTGTTGACTGGGATTTGTATGTCTTAGTAAAGACAATAGCATAAAGAGTGGTCTGTGATAATTTAGCTAAAATTTAATATCCTTCAATTTTTCTGAATATAAATAGCCCATCAAAACTAAGTATACTTTAAAGTAACACAACCCTTTTACATATATAAGTAACCGGGATAGTTTTCTTTCTCAAAAGTCAGTAAGAATCATCTGTAGCAAAAATACCCCATCAATACTGACTTTTTCATGCTGACATTATGTAGTAGTATAAGAACTGATTTTAAAATTAGAAAACTAATAAGTAAAAGGAAGGCAAGTGCTTTCATGTGAAGAAGCAGTTACTAGGTTAAGAGAAGAAATTAAATTGTTTTCTACAGAAACAAAGACTCAATTAGTTTAGAAGAATTTAGAATTTTTAAATACGAGGAAAATACAACCCAAGTGTGGCAAGTGACACATGGGTTATTGTCTTCCTACCCTTAAGATAATAGTGTTTCTTTACCCCAAAGTTAAGGGAGAGTTTGAATCATTTCCATGAATCCAGTATAATGTATGAATCAAAAAAACTTTTTGATTTATTATTAAGATCATTCTTTAGGCACTTATAGTATTTTCTTTTCCAAAGCCTTTACCTAAGGATGTCCCATGATTTAAATTAGTATATCAATATCTTCATGTGACCCAGTTATTAATATATTTTATATATGTATAGTAAAAAATTAAAATTTATTTCATTCAAAAAGTGATGAATACGTTTGAACATTTGCTAAGAATACTGTGAATACTGTTGCTTTCAGTAACTTCTTTTATATTTTCTTAAAAATTACCAAAAAAGTCATGTGGTAGCACAACTTGAAGAAATGTAATCAGTGTCACTTGAATTGTACATGTAGAAATTGTTGAAATAATGTGTCTTTGGCTATGTATATTTTCACCAAAATAAAAAGCATTATTAAAACAAAGAGGAATAGACAGCAACATGACAGCATAGGATAACCTTGATGTGTGGTCTAAGAGTGGAGAAAACCATAAACATAGAGCCATAAAGAAGTGTGATTTGAACTGCATATAAAACCATATATTCGATGACAGGAGTGGGAAAAGGACTAAAAAGACAATTAACAAAGCAAGAGAAATATTTGCAATACAATATGTTGCTGTTAAATGCTTCCTTATCCAAACCTTTTCACAGAGATACAAACTTGTAAATGGATTTGACAATATTTCATTGACTTGTCAAAAGAATCAGTGCACAGTGTTGGGAATGGATTCTGTGCTGTTTCCATGCTATTTTTTTAAATCTAAATTCTGCAATAAGTGTTTCACGTTAAGATTTGGCATCATCTCTGAGCTCAAACCATACTCTCAAAACCTTCGGGAAAAGAAGTAGCATGGTTCAAGAGGAACCAAAGTAATTTAAAAGCCAAATTAGTCAGTACTTGAACAATTCTAACTTTGCCGGGGGTTTCCAATGGAGAAAATGAAAGTAATCCCTCTTTCGCTACTCTGCCCCATCCATGGATTGCTGGGGAGACTGAATTGTCCTTTCCCCACTTGTTGAACTTGGCAATGTCTAAGGTTCTTTTCAGCTCTAAAATTCTCTGCTTCTGTGAATATCCCCCTTATTATTATTATTACATCTCATTTTGCTTAAAGAAATGTTAAATCAGTAGTCGCTTATCTTATATCCATCTTTGTGAGGAAGACTAAAGAAAACAGAATTTGGTTTCTTCATGATTAATGCATTTGTCAAATTCTTTCCAAGTAGCAAATTAATTTATTGTGTTTTTTCATGAATGCAAATTAAAGCTGTGCAAACTATTGTGGTAAAACTTAGCAGTCCTTTTTCACAAATTAAAGCTAACTGATTTGATGTTAATGAAAGGAACTACATTCAAACACAAATTTTAATAACTTGGCTGGAAAGAAAATCTTAGACTTCATAAGCTTTTCCTTACATAAAATTCATGTAACTTGAACAGAAAGTCATTAAAATGTAATTTTCTATAGTGAAGCCTGTATTAATTACTTTGTAGAAAGTCTGAAAAGTTCCTTAATAAATGTCTGGTTCTGTGTGTCCCTGGGAAGGAGAATTGTCTGTTGATTAGTTAATTATCTGAAACCAAGGGTACCAGATTCAGTTTTTGGTGATCGCTGTGTTATCTTTATCCTTCTTAAATATTCTGATCAAAACCAGAAGTAAAATAGATTTTTTAAAAAATTAGGGGACTGTTTTGCTTCTCTTTACATTGATAACCACAAGAGTAAAACCTGCTGCCGTTGAGTCGATTCCAACTCATAGCAACCCTATAGGACTAGGTAGAACTGCCCCATAGGGTTTCCAAGGAGTGGCTGGTGGATTTGAACTGCTGACCCTTTGGTTAACAGCCATAGCCCTTAACCACTGCGCACCAGGTCTCCAAATCACAAGAGTACTAGTATAAATTTAACAGAATATTTAGTAATTTGTTGGGTTACGGGACTTCATTGAATAGTCTGTGTGTGTGTGTGTGTGTGTGTGTGTTTGGAGAAAGCTTCTTGATTAGTAGGATGAGATTTAAAAATGATTTTAGAGACATGTCCACTGAACTTGATTCTCCCATACTTTTAAGATTATTAAGTCACTTCAATAGGATTGTAAGGAGCAAAGACATTTCTAGAACCACTGACATCCTTGTGTTCTGCTTTGACATAATTATCTGCAAACCCCATTTTGTAGAATATTTATCCTGAAGAACATGAGAAAATCGAAACCAGTATTTTCTTTTGCTTTTTGTATCATAATTGCGTTGTGCTTGGTTTTCACTCAACTTTTTTATATTGGCTGTTCAGTCATAAACATAAACTATAAGGTTTAATTTATGCTCACGTTTTTAAAGAGAAAAAATTATAGTTGCTAAGATTAATTACACTTATTTCTTACTGGGATTTAGAAATTTTTGTATAATAACTCTCCTTGATTTTTTTAATGTTAAACTTTGCAACGCTGACTAAATTTAAAAAGTAGTAGCTGATTGGATTTAAGGCCTACTTAATTCTAGAGCTAATTTAAATTGAGAAAGAGAAATCAAAAGCGTAAATCTTTAGACACATTCTGTCGTATTTTTATGTCATACTAAAAGTCATAAAAATCAATAAAGCAATGAAATTAAAACTGAAACGTATCCAAAATCTTTCTGGCTCATCTACCAAAGAGGAGTGCTAAGTATGAAGGAGATGTTGGCTTGAATGGGTCAGAGGGTCCAGTTAACTTATCCTGCTTCCAGCAATGGTCATTACTGGGTTTTATTTTAAGAGAAAATGAACTCATGGATGAGCACTACAGGCTTTTAGTAATGAATATATATAATATTTTTGCACCCACTTTTTAGTTCTTATCTTGGCTGCCTTAACATCTTCTTTCAAAATGTCAGCAGTGATTAGGCTACGTTATGGGATAATTAATATGAACTTTTTTCTCAAAGCTAATTTTGAATAATCCTAGAACAAAACATATGTCGATATTTTAAATATGGAACATTGAACAAATTGCTTTTGTATATAAAAAAAAAAATTTGCTTTCTTTTTTCAGATCACCTTACTTTTCAAACATCAACCCAATATAAATATTTGAGAAAGGTTAAATAACCTGTAGAAGAAAGACCTTTTGAAGTTTGATGATATAGTTCCTAACATCCTTCTGTAGAATGTGGCATAGATTCTTGCATACTAAAATACTGGTCATTTTAGGAAGTTTAGAAAGTATTTCTCATCCTTTTCATGAACCTGGACTCCACGGATGTGGCTATCATTGATTAGCTGTGTCTAATTCACACTTTAATACCAATTCTCCCTATTTTAAAATTAATTTTCATGTGGCTTTGTGTGCCTCATTTCCTTCTTCTAAACAAGACTTTCCCAAATTAGTTAAAATTACTAAACAACCTATTTCATCCCACAGCCATTCTAGGGACTCGTTCAACTTTCCCCTTCTCCAAACTTGCTTCTGCCATGTTTAATTATACATCTAAACAAAGGTCATGCTCAGAATTGGAGTGCAGTACCTCTTCGGGGGGCTAAGGATGGATCCTAAACTTCAGAACATGATGTAGTCATACCATGAAGAGCACCGTGTAACTGGATAGTCTTCTGAACAGTTCAGTCAAAAACCCAAAAAAAACCATAGTGACCCTATAGGACAGAGGAGAACTGCCCCATTGGGTTTCCAAGGAGTAGCTGGTGGATTCGAACTGCCAACCTTTTGGTTAGCGGCTGAGCTCTTAACCACTGTGCCACCAGGGATCCAATTCAGTCAAACAACCAGGCAATTTTTCCACCTACAGTTCAATCATTGGCTTATATTTGAATTAAAATGAAGTTTTGCAATAGTTGGTTTAGCTAAAATATTCAGTTGGGTCAGTTCTGGTCATACAAGTAGTTTTGTAGGAAGACATAGCCATATGTCTCAGGCAATTCACTTGACATTCTTTACAATTAACATTGATTAGCAACATAGTCCCTTCAAAAAGAGCTCTGAATCTTCAACTGAAAGTAATGCTGATGGACGGTAGGCATCTAGGCATAAGCATTAGGATCTTCAGTAATTAGATAATTTTTGTACACTTTCCATGCTGACAGATTATTCTAGTTCTCTAAATATAATGGGTAGCCCTTTGGTATGGTGGCTCTTTGGCATAGAATTCACATTTTTACTTCTCCATCCCCTTTTCTTAATTAGTACTTGACCAAAGAAATAAAAGCAAACTGGTTGGCTATTTCCAACTCTAGAAAATGAAATAGGGACACAATACAATTAATTAAAATCTACAGTTTTTCATAGGGGATTTGCTTTTGTACTGATTATTACTGTCCCAGTTTGTCAAAATGCTAAAAAAATGAATCATCTTTTTTTTTTTTTTTAAAAAAAGGACTCAAGGTACTAGTCAATTTTCGATAAGCCAGTTATAGTTTGCTCTTTCAGGATTCCCTTTTACATTGTTTAGGACAAGTCAGAAATTCCTTTGGGAATAAAAATTATCATCTACATTTCTCCAACCTTAATAAGTCAAAGTTGGATTAAGAGACTATGAAGCCAAATATGATGATATATGTATATATAGAGAGACCAAAACTCAACGCATTGCCATCGAGTTGATTCTGACTCATAGGAACCCTACAGAGAGAGAGTGTGTATATATATACTCACACACACACTTTAAATCTGCGTATGTAGACAGAAGGAGACTTGGTGGCAAAGTGGTTAAAAGCTATGGCTGCTAACCAAAAGGTCGGCAGTTCAAATCCACCAGCCTCTCCTTGGGAACCCTATGGGGCAGTCTACTCTGTCCTATATGGTCACTATGAGTTGGAATCGACTTGATGGCAGCGGGTTTGTTTTGTTTTGATAGAGACTTTTTTTAAACCTTATAGTACCATACTTTTCCACTTTCTTAGATTTAATGCCTCTAAAATGTATTTCTTTCCTGTATTAAAAAAAATAAAAAAAGCTTTTCCTCTAATTGTGGCAACTCATCAACCATCGTGCTGAAAAGTCAATGGCAGCTGGGTGGTGCGCTGGCCCCTTGCCCAGACCTCGGAGCAAGACTAATTTGAAACTCTTACAGAACGCAGCCCAGAGCCTGCCGCTCAGAAGATCCTGGTCTAATCAGCTATTGCTCATAAAAGATTTCCTTTATTGACCTGAAAGCAAGTGTTTTCATCTTCCTGCCAGCTAAGGCACTTACTTAAAGTAGGTAGGTAGCATCCAAAGTGAATGTGCCTCATAAACAAGGCAAAGTCTTCCATCACTCTCCACAAATGACATTTCAGTTCTCTCTCCAGTGGGCATTCTGCAAAGACATATGTTAATCAGAATTTCTATGTCTGTCCATCTCTTTCCCTAATTCATTTCCACCCACACAAGGAACCTATGGTCAGCAAGGTGTTCCTTCTACAAATACACTTGGCAAATCACTTATGGAACTGTAGGCAGGGACTGTGGAACCAATGCCTGAGAATTCTCTTTGTGTCTGGAGATACCTGAAGTGAATGCAGGGCAGTGTTTTTCCTCCCAGATATAACATCAGAAAGTTCCAGATCACTGTGAAGTTTCTTCCCTCTATGATTTACCTCCCTGTGGAGTTTGAGAAGTTCCCACTAGCACTGACTCTTTGTGACACTTCTCAATTTACAGTAGCTCAGAGGCCACTTTGATTGCTCCCAAAGGCAAAGTGGGGCAAAATGACACTTTTTTCACTGAGAAGGGTCAGCATTTACGGGACATGTTCAGTCAGATTCACAAAATTGCTTCAGCGAATGATGGTTTGTTTTACACCAGCCTCTGTTAGATTAAAGGAGGTCATCTAAACAAACTACTTCCAAAAAGTCCCTGTTTTGAATTCCTGGAAAGAACGTATACTATCTGGGGTCCTGGATCACTTAGCAAACATCAGAGGAATGGTTTGAGGTCTTTTTTGAGAAATATACTGTCCAACTATACTGTCTTTTCCTTCAGCAAAGGAGATTTGTCAAGGATCAATTTGGCTACAGGCACATCTGTTTCTGTTAAAATGCCTTTGGCCATTAAGTTATCTGTAATAACTTTGGCAAAATCTAAACAATTTATAATAATATTAATGGAAATCATGATTTTATATAGCATTTTTCTTTTCCATTTTATCTAAATGGCTAGAAGTAAGGATTTGCATAATTCTACCCAGGTTCTTTTCTCTCGATTTTGCCATGATCTGAGTTTTACATAGAAGTTACAGATTTGCTTTATCATTGGAATTTGTTAAAATAATATTTTTACTTTGCAGAAATAGTTGTATATTTTTAATTTCTTTTAATGCTGAAATTACAGAAAAACATTGACTGCTATGAAATTAGGAAAGCAGAAACATCACCTTAGAAAATACTAAAATTCATCTTTCATTGATGGTATTTTAATATTCAAAGTGCTATATCTGTGCTATGTGATACTATAACTCTGTATCTGCCTTATAAACTCCTCTATAAATGCCATGGAAAAGCAATGATGCATATCACCACCCGACACAGTTTAGTCTTGATTTCAAAGTATCATCAAATTTCTGTGTAAAGGGGTATTATTATTATAAAAAATAATAATTGGTGTTGGCTCTAACTTTACACAGATTTCCAAAGAGAGATCAGAACATGAAAGGTGAACTGATTTTTCCCTTTGGGAAGTAATTCCTTCAGGAAATGAGGGACCTTTATGGTGGGACTTGCAAAGTTGATTTGAAACACTGAAAGTCTCTCCAAAAGCATTTAAAGAGAATTGACTTGCTGGTGCTTAGACGCCAAGCCCGTGTGGCAGCTGTTACAATTTTTCATCAATACCATACACCCAGCCACAGATATGAAAACCTGCCTGAGAGATAGTGTTGGCCAACACAGTAAGTCAGACGCTTACTAGAGTGGCTCTCGATCTCTGGGCATAAGTATGTCCAGCCCTTTGGAAGAGGCAGTAAACCTTTTGGAAAACAGTGGCACCATGCAGGCGGATCTCCCCCAGGTCACCTTCTTGAGCAGTAGATTAACTATAACCACATTGGTGGTGGTATGGTGTTCCCTCCCCTGCCCTGCATTTTTCCCACCCTCCACTCAGTAACTTCCTTGCCACAAAGTATGAGGATTCAAGAAACATAAGAGACTAGCCTTCTATTTCTAAATACCTTCAGGGTAAAACAAAACTGAGATTTCTAATCAGTATTCACTTCCTTAGCAGCACACAGCTCCACGATACATTACTTCATTCTCACTCAACCGATATTTATTGGCCACCTAGCTCAGACTAGGCATTGGTATATAAAGGCGAATAAAAACATAGTCCCTACTTTCAAGGTAAGGAGCCATGGTGGTGCAACTGTTAAGTGCTCAGCTGCTAACTGAAAGGTTAGCAGTTCAGACCCACTCAGCAGCTCTGTGGGAGAAAGACCTAGCAATCTACTCCTATAAAGTTACAGCCTAGAAAACCCTAGGGGGCAGTTCTGCTTTGTCACATGAAGTCACTGTGTGTCGAAAATCAACTCGATAGCACCTAACAACAACAACAAATTTTAAGGTGCTCTCAGTCTAGCCCTTTCATGACTGAATTAATCTTTTTTTTAATTGTACTTCAGGTGAAGGCTTACAGTACAGATAGTTTCTCATGAAACAGTAGTACACATGTTGTTTTATGACATTGGTTAACAACCCCACAACCTATCAGCCCTCTAACTTCTCAATCTTTTTTTATGATGAAAATACACATAGCCAAAGATGCACCATTTCAAAAATTTCTACATGCATAGTTCAGTGACACTGACTACGCTCTTCCAATTGTGCTGTTATTCTCACTTAAGATGAAGGCTTACAGAACAAAATAGTTTCTCATTTAATAGTTACTACAAATGTTGCCCTATGACAATGGTTAACAATCTCACAACACATCAGCAATATCCTTACTCAACCTTGGGTTCCCTATCACCAGCTTCCCTGTCCCCTTCTGCTTTCTGGCCCTTGTCACTGGACTCCTGTACCTCGTTAGTCTCATTTGGTTTTACAGGGCTGTCCACTCCCAGACTGAACAGTGAAGCTCGGAGGTAACTTCACCACTGAGTTAAAAGGGTGTCTGGGGGCCATGCACTCGGGGTTTCCCCAGTTTCCTTTAGACCAGTAAATCTGGTCTTTTTTTTTCTGAGTTAGAATTATGCTCTACATCCTTCTCCAGCTCTGTCCAGAACCTTCTGTTGTGATCCTGGTCAGAGCAATCAGTGGTGGTAGCCGGGCACCATCTAGCTGTACTGCACTCAGTCTGGTGGAGGCCTTGGTAGCTGTGGTCCATTAGTCCTTCGAACTAATCTTTTCCTTGTATCCTGTTCTCTTCATTCTCCCTTGTTCCCGAAGGGGTGAGACCAGTGGAGTATCTTAGATGGCCGCTCACAGGCTTTTAAGACCCCAGACACTACTCACCAAGGTAGAATGTAGAGCATTGTCTTTATAAGCTGTGTCATGCCAATTGAGCTAGATGTTCCCCGAGACCATGGTCCCCACAGCCCTCCGCCCAGCAATTCAGTCCCACAGGGAGTTTAGATGTGTCTATGGGGCTTCCATGACCTTTCCTTGTACAAGTTGTGCTAGTTTCCCCTGTATTGTGTAGTGTCTCACCCTTCACCCAAGATACCACTTATCTGTTGCCTGTTTAGTATTTCCCCCCCACCCGTCCCATCCCTGGTAACCAACAAAGATTGTTACATTTTGTGTGTGAAGTTTTTCATGGGTTTTTACAATAGAGGTCTCATACAATATTTGTCCTTTTGTGATGACTTATTTCACTCAGCATAATGTCCTCCAGTTTCATCCATGTTATGAGATGCTTCACAGAATCATTCTTGTTCTTTCTCGTTGCATAGTACTCCATTGTGTGTATGTACCATAGTTTGTTTATCCATTCATCTGTTGATGGGCATCTAGGTTGTTTCCATCGTTTTGCTATTGTGAACAATGCTGCCATGAACATAGGTGTGCATATGTCTGTTCGAGTGACGACTCTTATTTCTCTAGGATATATTCCTAGCAGTGGGATTGCTGGATTGAATGGTATGTCTATTTCTAGCTTTCTGAGGAAGCGCCATATTATTTTCCAAAATGGTTGTATCATTTTGCATTCCCACCAGCAGTGCATAAGAGTTCCCATCTCCCCGCAGCCCCTCCAACATTTGTTATTTCCAGTGTTTTTGATTTGTGCCAGTAATGCCGGGGTGAGATGGTATCTCATTGTGGTTTTAATTTGCATTTCTCTAATGGCTAGTGATCACAAGGATTTCCTCATGTGTCTGTTGGCCATTTGAATGTCTTCTTTGGTGAAGTGTCTGTTCATTTCCTTTGCCCATTTTTTAATAGGATTTATTTGTCTTTTTGTTGTAGAGGTGTTGAATTTTCTTGTAGATTATGGAGATTAGACCTTTGTCTGACTTGTACTGTCCAAAAATATTTTTCCCAGTCTGTAGTTTCTCTTTTTACTCTTTTGGTGAAGTCTTTTGAAGAGCATAGGTGTTTGATTTTTAGGAGATTCCAGTTATCTAGCTCATCTGTTGGGGTTTGTGCATTGATGGTTATGGTTTGTATCATATTAATGCCATGTATTAAGGCCTGAAGTGTTGGTCCTATTTTTTATTCTATGAACTTTACAGTTTTAGGCTTTGTATTCAGGTCTTTGATCCATTTTGAAGTAGTTTTTGTATGCGGTGTGAGGTATGGGTCCTGTTTCATTTTTTTGCAGATGGATATCCAGTTTTGCCAGCACCATTTGTTAAAAAGACTGTCTTTTCCCCATTTGATGGACTTTGGGCCCTTGTCGAAGATCAGGTGACTGTAGGTGGATGGATTTACATCTGGGTTCTCAATTCTGTTCCATTGGTCAATGTATCTGTTGTTGTACCAGTACCAGGCTGTTTTGACTACTGTAGCTGTATAGTAGGTTCTGAGGTCAGGTAGTGTGAGTCCTCCAACTTTATTCTTCTTCTTCAGTAGTGCTTTACTTATTCGGGGCTTCTTCCCTTTCCATATAAAGTTAATGATTAGTTTTTCCATCTCTTTGAAGAATGTTGTTGGTATTTGGATCAGGATTGCATTGTATTTGTAAATTGCTTTGGGTAGAATTGTCATTTTCACAATGTTGAGTCTGCCTATCCATGACCACGGTATGTTTTTCCATTTATGCAGATTCCTTTGGGTTTCATGCAGTAGTGTTTTGTAGTTTTCTTTGTATAGGTCTTTTACATCCCTTTTTAGATTTTTTCCTAAGTATTTTATCTTTTTAGGGGCTATTGAAAATGGTATTGTTTTCCTGATTTCCTTTTCATCATTCTCCTTATTGGTGTATAGGAATCCAACTGATTTTTTAATGTTTATCTTGTATTCTGCTACTCTGCTGAATCTATTAGTTCCAGTAGATTTCTCATGGAGTCTTTAGGGTTTCTAGGTATAGTATCATATGATCAGCAAACAGGGACAGTTTAACTTCTTCATTACCAATTTGTATGCCCTTTAGTTCTTTTTCTTGCCTTATTGCTCTAGCTAGGACTTCCAGCACAATGTTAAATAGGAGTGGTGATAAAGGGCATCCTTGTCTTGTTCCTGTTTTCAAGAGGAATGTTTTCAGCCTCTCTCCATTAAGAATGATGTTAGCCATTGGTTTTGCATAGATGCCCTTTATTATGTTGAGAAATTTCCCTTCTATACCTATTTTATTGAGAGTTTTTATCAGGAATGGGTGTTGGACTCTGTCAAATGCATTTTCTGCATCAGTTGAGATGATCATGTGATTCTTTTCTTTCCTTTTATTTATGTGGTGGATTACGTTGATTGATATTCTAATGTTGAACCATCCTTGCATACCTGGTATGAATCCTACTTGGTCGTGGTGTATTATTTTTTTGATATGATGCTGAATTATATTGGCTAGTATTTTGTTGAGAATTTTTGCATCTATATTCATGAGAGATATTGGTCTGTAATTTTCTTTTTTGGTGACACCTTTGCCTGGTTTTGGTATCAGCATTATGCTGGCTTCATAGAATGAATTTGGAAGTGTTGCTTCCTCTTCTATGCTCTGAAATAGCTTGAGTAGTACTGGTACAAGCTCTTCTGTAAATGTTTTGTAGAATTCTCCAGTGAAACCATCTGGGCCATGGCTTTTTTCGGTTGGGAGTTTTTTTTTTTTTTTTTTAATTACCTTTTCAATCTCTTCTCTTTTTATGGGTCTGTTCAGATTTTCAACATTACTTTGTTGTAGTTTGGGTAGGCCGTGTGATTCTAGAAATTTATCCATTTCCTCTAGGTTTTCAGATTTGTTGGAATATAGTTTTTCATAATATTCTGTTATAATCCTTTTTATATCAGTTGGGTCTCTTGTAATGTCCCCCATTTCATTTCTTATTTGGGTTATTTGTGCCCTCTGTTTTTCTTTTGTCAGTCTGGCCAGTGGTTTGTCGATTTTGTTGATTCTTTCAAAGAACCAACTTTTGGTTTTGTTGATTCTTTCTATTGTTTTTCTGTTCTCTATTTCATTGATTTCTGCTCTGATCTTTACTATTTCCTTTCTTCCGGTGGTTGTGGGCTTTTTTTTGCTGTTCTCTTTCTATTTGTTTGAGTTCTGTAGTTAATGTTTTAATTTTGTCCCTTTCTTCTTTTTTGATATGTGCATCTATTGCTATAAATTGTCCTCTGAGGACTGCCTTTGCTGTGTCTCAAAGGTTTTGCTATGATGTGTTTTCATTCTCATTTGATTCTAGGAATTTTTTGATTCCATCTCTGATTTCTTCTATTACCCACTGATGTGTAAGGAGGGTATTATTCAGTTTCCATATAGTTGACTTTTTTTTCCTTGCTCTTTCTATTGTTAATTTCTACCTTGATGGCATTGTGGTCAGAGAAGATACTGTGAATTATCTCAACGTTTTGGATCTTGTTGAGGATTGCTCTGTGGCCTAAGATGTGGTCTATTCTGGAGAACATTCCATGTGCATTGGAAAAGAAGGTGTACTTTGCAGCGGTTGGATGGAGTGTTCTATATATGTCTATGAGGTCAAGTTGGCTGATTGTGCCCTTTAGGTCTTCTGTATCTTTGCTGAGTTTCTTCTTAGTTGTTCTGTCCTTTACTGAGAGTGGTGTGTTGAAGTCTCCTACTATTATTGTGGAACTGTCAATTTCTCTTTTCAGTGTTGTTAGAGTTTGTTTTATGTATTTTTGAGCCCTGTCATTGGGTGCGTAGATGTTTATTATGGTTATGTCTTCATGATGGATCGTCCCCTTAATCATTATATAGTGTCCTTCTTTGTCTGTTATGGTAGATTTTGTTTTAAAGGCTATTTTATCTGAGATTAGATTTGCCACTCCTGATCTTTTTCAGTAGGTGTTAGCTTGATATATTTTTTTACAATTTTTGACTTTTAATAAATTCACATGTTTGTTTCTAAGGTGTGTCTCTTGTAGACAGCATATTGATGGATCCTGTTTTCTTATCCATTCTGTCACCCTCCATCTCTTTATGGGTGCATTGAGTCCATTTACATTCAGTGTAATTATTGATAGTTGTGAGTTTGTTGCTGTCATTTTGTAGTGCTTTTTTTTTTTTGTGGTGCTGACGTTTTCTTTGTTCTTTTTCGTCTCTTGTGCTGAGTTAGTTTTGTTTGTGGATTTTTTTTCATTTCTTTTGTTTGTGTAGGTTTTGTTTTCACTGAGACTTTATGTTTTTCGTCTTTATTTTTATGAGTATGTTTGTTAACTTTCTTTGTGGTTACCATGAATTTTACCCTCATCTTTCTAAGTTTGAAGCAGTCTACCATTACTTGGTATCACCTTGCCTTCCTCTCCATTAGAAGGTTCTATACCTATGTCGTTTATTCCCTCTTTTATTGTTTTGATGTTGTTGTCATTTACTGATTAACTTCTCTGATTCCCTGTTGTATTTCTTTTGGTTTTGTATAGTCCTCGAGAGTTCATTTCCTAGATTGGTGTCTGGCTGGTACGATCCTGCGTCCTAGGTTCTGCTTGTGAGCTGAAGCTGTTTGTTCTCAGATCAAAGAATTCCCTTTAATAATTCTTGTAAGTTTGGTTTGACTTTTACATATTCCCTTAATTTCTGTTTATCTGGCAATAACCTAATTTCACCATCAAATTTGAATTTTGCAGGATATATTATTCTTGGCTGGCAATTTTTTTTCTTTCAAGATTTTATATATGTCATCCCATTGCCTTCTTGCCTGCATGGTTTCTGCCGAATAATCTTTGCTTAGTCTTATTGTTTCTCCTCTGTCTGTGAGTTCTTGTTTTTCATGAGCTGCTCTCAGGATTCTTTGTTTGTCTTTGGTTTTTTCGAGTGTGAATATGATATGCTTTGGTGATTTTCTTTTGGTGTCTCTTCTATATGGGGTTAGTTGAGCTTCTTTTATGGCCAGCTTTTCATCTTCATGATATTGGGGAAGTTTTCTCTCAGCAGTTCCTCAATGATCCTCTCTGTGTTTTCTGTTTTCTCCCCCTGTTCTGGAATTCCAATCACTCAAAAATTTTTGCTTTTAATTGTGTCCCACATAACTCTCAGGGTCTCTTCATTTTTCTTTGTTCTTTTTTCTGAGTTTTCCTGAAACTGTTGTATCCAAGTGTTTGTCTTCAATTCCACTGATCCTGTCTTCCACCATTTCAAATTTGCTTCTCAGCCCTTCTATGACACCGTCCATTTCTGAAATCTTGTTGTTTATCTTTTGGATTTCTAATTGTCGTCTTTGTATAATTCTAGTTGTGAATTTATTTTGGCATTTTGTTCCTGCATTATTTTCCTGAGTTCTTCCAATTTTTTGTCTGTATTTCCCATGAATTTGTCCATTTTTTCCTCATGTTTGTCAGCTTTTTGCCTCTGTTCTTGGAGAATTCTGAGTATTAGAGATTTGAATTCCCTATCAGGTAGTTCTAGTGCATTTTCTTCCACAGGAGAGTCATCTTGTGTTTTATTTTGGACGCCTACTGGAACCATTCTGTCCTGTTTTTGTAAACGTTTTGATATTGTCTGCTGTCTTGGGGGAATTCAGTAGTTCTTTTTCTTTTTTATTGATTGAAGATTTGTTTGCTTCATCCCTGTTTTTTAAAAAAATTTGACTATGTCTAAGCAGGCAGAATGTGTGTTCTTTGTTGTTTGCTCATCTGTGTGCACAATACTTTTCACCTCCTTCTCCAACTGGCAGGGTCAGTCACTCAGATATGATACGGCAGGGCAGGTCTAGCTGCAGAGCAGTTACTGGGACAGGTTGTTTGTGGCACTTACTACAGCCACCAGAGCGGATTGGTAATCAGTGCAGGGCAGGTTCCAGTAGGCCGTGCCTGTGCTGCTTGGCGGTGTGATGTCAAGCGCACGGTGCAGGTAGGCAGGATGCAGTGGGGAGATTGTTATGTGTGGAGCTAAGATGGATATGGGAGAGAGGAGAGAGGAACAGGAGTCAAAAACTTACAAAGAAACAAAAAGAAATGCTAGGGGAGCTTGCTGTTGGAGTGGAGAGATGAGAGTCTATGAAATGGAGAAAAACAGAAAGGGGAAGAGGAAGAAAAGAAAAGAATGAATAAATAAAAATCAGAAAAGTTAAAGAACTGCAAAGTTCCCAAGGATCTCACCGGTACAGCTATGAGGTCTGGGGAAGTCACTCTCAGGTGCTGCAGTACAGCCTGGTAAGAAGGCATAGAGGTATACAATGCCAGGTATTCAGGGAACAGAAAGAGAAGGAAGATATAGAGAGACGAGAAACTGAGCAATGAAGAAAGACAAAAAGGGAAAAAGAGGGAGAAGAAAACAAACCAAATTAATAAAAACATAAAAGAACAAGAAAGGCCCCCAAAAAAACAGAAAGAAAAGAATCCCAACAAAAAAAGAAATGCGCTCAGGGATTCCTCTGCACATCTGTGGAAGCTGAGGGGGAGTCTCCTTGCCACGCAGCTCCACCTGGCCAGAAGGGGCTCTCAACTCAAGAAAAGGAAAAGAAAACAAACAATTCAAAACAAACAAACGAACCAAAGCCCCGGGATCCCACTACCACGGCAGCCCAGACCGGGAAGCAGCTCCACACTCGAACGGAGCTCCACAGCCCCTCAGGAAGAAGCAAAGATGGTGCACGGAGCCAGGTACTCGAGCGAAAGGAGGGGGACGTGGCAAGAGGCAAGTAAGAAATAAAAAGAAGCTGAAAAATAAAAGCAACACTAGCAGCCAACAAATGGCACTCGGAGAGCTGCCTATTCGGGTGTGTGGAATCCAAGCAGCCAGTGTTTCCTGGTCAAGAGATTGTGTCCGCGGGAGGCAGAGGAGGCCAAGTTGGGGTGAAGAAGGGTGGGGGGTAGGAGAGCGTATATCGCAAATTACCGGTTGTTTTGTCTCCCGCTGGACGCTCCGTGAGGCTGCTTTCTCATACCCCCTGTTTGCTGGTCTCCAGTAGGAGTCCAAGATGGCAGATCCGTGCTGCGTTAGCTGGTAGGGGAACTCTGCATGAATCTCTCCTCGCTCTCCATTCTCTGTCAGTTTTATCACTCTGTTTGGTGCTTGGCTGAGTTCTTTATCTCTTTGATGTTTTAGGGTTTTAGGATTGTTGTATTCTCTGTTCGGCTTAGTTTTTCGGATTTTGCTGTGGAGGGATGGTGTGGTGCTTCTGCCTAGCATGCCATTTTGCCGGAACTCTGAATTAATCTTCTTTTTTAATTTTTTGTTGATTTCTTTTTTCATTAAGGGAATGCATACTGAATCATTGAGTATGTCTGAATTGAGTGTGTCCCTATGGACTCGGGGGTAGTGTTGGTGGAACACATATGTCCCTCTGCACTTCAATGGATGTATATGTCCCACTGGACTCTTGTGGGGGGTAGGGTAGGTTGGATACATATGTCCTGTTAGACTCTGGGCCACAAATGTCCCTGTAGACTCATGTGCAGGTTATTGGGACACATGTGCCCCTACAGGATGCACCTGGATGCATCCCTTCATACAATACCCAGTAAAAACGGTAATTGGCAGCATGCACCCATTTCTTCCACTTCAAAAGTTGTACAGGTCCCCTCCTAACACCTGCACTTACTGGTAGTGGGAAAGTACCTTTCCAATAAACCCGAGAGGCAGAAAATATAGGTGGGACATATATATCCTGCTGGTCATGAAAGGGCAGGAGGGGTAGGCAGAGTTTTAAAGAGAAAATTGCACTATAACATGAAGGAGTAGAAAACTAAATTTAAAAAAAAAAAATCCATCATATTGTCCAGAGATTCTTGGACAAAGGACTAAATTCCAGCCTGGTCTCCAACACTCCCTAGCTCTTTACTCCTCATATGTGAGCCTGACAGCCAGTTTCTTGACCAGTGTCACTAGCATCATAAGTGTCATTGGCATCAGAAAAACCACACCTAACAGCAAGGACAAGCCATGCCTAACATTACCAGTGTGGTTCTCACTCTGGTAGAAGTATATCTGGTCCCTAACAAGTCCTTAAATAGCAAGATCAAGTGCAAATATCTAACAGGGAGGTCCTCCAACCCTGCCAGGACCCAACTTCACAGTGATACTTGTGGCAGGCCACCCTGTATACATGAGAGGGGAGGCCAGCAGTGATTGCTGAGTCCTTGCTGATGGCCTGCTGAAAAAAGGCAGCTGCAGCCAGTGACCTTAGCAGACACCTACTCCAACTTCCTTCCAAGAGAAATCTCTCAAGGGACATTCTAAATTTCAAATCAAGAAAAGCTTGGAAGCCACAAACTGAGCTGGCCTGCAGAAGTCATGGAATTTTTGGGTTGTTTGCTACAAAGAAAATCAAGATCCACAGATTATAACTAGCCACTAACTAGTTGTCATATAGAGTCTATGGACAATCTCAGTCCTGTCTTCTCGTGGGCTCCCTTCCTCCACCATCAGCCCTCTTCCCCACCTCCTTTCCTTATTCTACTCTTTCTACCAGGATGGCGTCATCCAGTGTTCAAGTGGCAGACACTCCTAGCTGTCTATCCACGATTTACACTTCCCTCCTATAGTGGGAGTCCATGGGTGATGCAAACGATTAACATGTTTGACTGCTAATCGAAAGGTTGGAGGTTCAAGTCCACCCAGAGACACCTCAGAAAAATCAGCAGTTGAAAACCCTATGGAGCACAGCTCTATTCTGAGATGTATGGGGTCTCCATGAGTTGGAGACAACTACAAGGCAAGTGGATAGAACCTCTTCCACCCTCTCACTCCCACCTGCCACCTGGACATCAATGCCCAAGGCAACCACGGAAGCCCCATGTTGAAGATGGCAGATTCCTCAGCAGTCTGGGTCCCCAAATCACTACACTGAACAAAACTACTATCTCTACCCCTCACACCAGTGTTCTTCATCTGACTACTTCCTTCTAATTTTTCAAAACTCATCTCAGATCATTTCCCCTGGGAACCCTCAACTTCCACACCCACCTTAGAGACCTCAGCCCTATCTTCCTCTCATGCCTTGTGGTTCCTTCACAGAATTTGTCTCTGTAATTGTTAGCAAATCTAGGCATTCTTGCATCTTTGCCTTAGGTTGAAGCCACTTGGTAGTGAGTGACTCAGAACAACCAACTACAAAAATGCTGCTTGCAATATGCCCTCAATACATGTTTATTGATTGAACGTGTGTTATCATCTACTCCCATCTGCATAAATGGATAAAATCATGCATATAAAATGCTCGGGGCAATGCCTGGCATGTAGCAAGCGTTCAATCACTGTTAACAGAATTGTTGTTTCTTGTATTATTACTGTTTCTATTACCATCGGCATTAATGCCTTTGACCACATCTGACTGTATACCCCTACCAGTTTTTGTTTTATTTTTCCTCTGAAATATTAGCACCACTGGATCAAAATCAGGTGGTAGACATTTGTACTGTAGAAGCAGTTTTCCTTCTTATATCTGTAAGAGACCAAAATCAAAAAACCAAACCCATTGCCGTGGATTCTAGCTCATAGCAACCCTATAGCACAGAGTAGCATTGCCCTATAGGGTTTCCAAGGCTGTAACCTTTATGAAAGCATACTTCCACATCTTTTTCCTGCAAAGTGGCTTGTGGGTTCGAACTGCCGACCTTTTGGTTAGCAGTCAAGTGCTTAACCAGTGTGCCACCTGCAGTCATGGGTTCAGGTCCTAGCACTACCGTCAGCTGTGTTAGCCTGAACTAGTCATTCAGTCACTCCATGCCTTGTTTTGTCCATCTGTAAAGCAGGAGTGAAAATAGCTTCCTGACCCACTTCAACAGAATAGACTTGAGGAACAACCTAGATAATCAGTGTGAAGAATTTTTTTAACCCTGAAAAATGAATAAAATTAGTTTTATTAGTGAAATTTTCATAATGCAAGCAATAATCTTATAAACCCTGATTTCTCTGTTTAATGTTGTCATTTCTCTATTTTGCCATTATCACTTTCAATTTTTTTCACATTCCCTAATGTGTGGGCAACACATGTAGTTATCTAGATTTTCATGAGCAAGTTCTCAATTTTAATATCCAAGGCATCAAAATAATTCTGGCTTGAAACTGAATACAGTTTCACTTCACTGATGGATGTTGCCCTAGACTGGTGCTCAAAGAATACATGAGCTTGATCCACTGTAAAGTAAGCTCCGTGAAGGGCAGAATCTTTTATGCTTTGTCTATTTTTTGTTCACTGCTAAATCCTTAGGGACTACACCTGTGCCTGGCGTATTGGAGGCACTCAATAAATAATTATTAAATGAAGTAATTTGCTCTTCAAACAGCTTTTTGTATCTTAGGACTTTGGAGTTTTGTGGGAATTTTTAATTTGATTATGATTTATTTTTATTACTAATGTTGTTGGTAGGTGCTGCCAAGTCGATTCCAACTCATAGTGACCGTATGTACAACATGAGAAAACACTGCCCAGTCCTATGCCATCCTCACGATTGTTGCTATGTTTGAACCCATTGTTGCAGCCATTGTGTCAGTCCATCACATTGAGGGTCTTCCTTTCTTTTGCTGACCCTGCGCCTTACCAAGCATGATGTCCTTCTCCAGGGACTGGTCCCTCCTGATAACATGTCCAAAGTACTTGAGACAAAGTTTTGCCATCCTTGCTTCTAAGGAGCATTCTGGCTGTACTTCTTCCAAGACATATTTGTTCATTCTTCTGGCAGTCCATGGTATATTCAATATTCTTCACCAACACCATAATTCAAATGCATCGATTCTTCTTCAGTCTTCCATAGTCATTGTCTAGCATTTGCATGCAATAAAGCAATTGAAAAGACCACGGTTTGGGTCAGGCATACCTTAGTCTTCAAAGCTTTGCTTTTTAACACTTTAAAAAGATCCTTTGCAGCAGATTTGCCCAATGCAATATGTTGTTTGACTTCTTGACTGCTGCGTCCATGGGTGTTAATTGTGGATCCAAGTGAAATAAAATCCTTGACAACTTCAATCTTTTCTCTGTTATCATGATGTTTCTTACTGGTCCAGGTGTGAGGATTTTTGTTTTCTTTATGTTGAGGTGTAACCTATACAGAAGACTATGGTCTTTGATCTTCATCAGTAAGTGCTTCAAGTCCTCTTCACTTTCAGCAAGCAAGGTTGTGTCATCTGCATATCGCAGGTTGTTAATGAGTCTTCCTCCAATCCTGATACCACGTTCTTCTTCATGTAGTCCAGCTTCTTGGATTATTTGCTCAGCATACAGATTGAATAAATTGGAAACAAAGAAGAAGGATTGGTAATTGGAAAATATGTCCTTGGTGATAGAAATGATGCTGGGGATTGCATGATAGAATTTTGCAAGACCAATAACTTATTCATTGGAAATTCCTTTTTTCAACAATATAAACAGCAAGTATACATATGGACCTCACTGGATGGAATACACAAGAATTGAATTGACTACATCTCTGAAGAGACTATGGAGAAGCTCAGTATCATCTGTCAGAACAAGGCTAGGGGCTGACAGCAGAACAGATCATCAATTAGTCATATGCAAGTTCAAGTTAAACCTGAAAAGAAATTAAAACAAGTCCACGAGAGCCAAAATACAACCTTAAGTATATCCTACCTGAGTTCAGAGACCATCTCAAGAATAGATTTGATGCACTGAACACTAATGACTGAAGACCAGACAAGTTGTGGAATGATATCAAGGACATCATACATGAAGAAAGCAAGAGGTCATTAAAAAGGCAAGAAAACACTAAAACGAATGTCAGAAGAGACTCTAAAACTTGCTCTTGAAAGCAGAGTAGCTAAAGCAAATGGAAGAAATGATGAAGTACAAGCTCAACAGGAGATTCCAAAGGGCAGCTCAAGTAGACAAAGTATTATAATGAAATGTGCAAAGACCTGGAGTTAGAAAACCAATGAAAGAACATGTTTGACATTCTCAAGCTGAAAGAACTGAAGAAAAAAATTCAAGCTTCAAGTTGCAATACTGAAGGGATTCTGTGGGCAAAATATTGAACGACACAAGAAGTATCAAAAGAAGACGGAAGGAATATGCAGAGTCACTGTACCACAAAGAATTGGTCTATGTTCAGCTGTTTCAGGAGGTAGCATGTGATCGTGAACAATGATACTGAAGGAAGAAGTCCAAGTGGCACTGAAGACACTAGTAAAAAAAAAAAAAAAAAAAAAGGCTGTAGTAATTTTCAGAATACCAATTGTGATGTTTCAACAAACCGATGCAACGCTGGAAGCACTCATTCGTCTATGCCAAGAAATTTGGAAGATAGCTACCTGGCCATCCAACTGGAAGAGATCCATATTTGTGTCCATTACAAAGAAAGGTGATCCAACAAAATGTGAAAATTATCGAACAATATCATTAATATCACACACAAGTAAAATTTTGCTGAAGATCATTTAAAAGCAGCTGCAGCAGTCCATCAACAGGGAACTGCCAGAAATTCAAGCCGGATTCAGAAGAGGATGTGGAACAAGGGATATTATTGCTAATATCAGATGGTTCTTGGCTGAGCAGAGACTACCTGAGCAGAGAATACTTGTGTTTTATTGACTGTGCAAAGGCATTCGGCTGTGTGGATCATAACAAGTTATGGATAACATTGCAAAGAATGGGAATTTCAGACCAGTTAATAGTGCTCATGAGGAACCTGTACATAGACCAAGAGACAGTCGTGCAAACAGAATAAGGAGATGCTGCATGGTTTAAAACCAGGGAAGATGTGTGTCAGGTTGTATTCTTTCATCATACTTATTAATCAACGGATTATTTTATTATTGAAATTAAAAACTAACTTTGTACTATACTTTATAGTTCATAAAATACTTTCTACTAACCTCATTCAATTTAAAAAAATCAATGACATTTAACACTAGGAATACTAAATTGTAGCATCTCTATCTAATGGAAAATAAAATACTGCCATCCTTACAAAACAATCATAGCTCAATTTCTTCAATGAGAAGTAGCACTTACATTAAGGATGATTAGGGCTTAAAGTAAGAAATTATCATAGATCAAATTTTTCTTTACTTGAAGGAGGAAAATACTACAAAATATTTCCCCAGTTGACTTAGGAAAAGGGACTTCTCAATTGAGTTCCAAATTGCTTAACAATGTGGAATGGTAGCTGCAAGGATGATTCTTGTAAATATTTGTGTCTCTTTTAAAAAACAGCAAAACATTTAAAATGAATGGAGTAAAACTTCCTATTATATAATTAAAATTAGAACTGATGGAATGTAAAAGAAGCTGAACTTGTTAAGGACCATAAGGGTTTCCATTAAACAATGATTGGAGAAGTAATGGCCATGATTTACTCAGCACATTTTAACCAGTGAGAGAACAGTTCATACAAAATTTAGGGAGGGCTCAGTAATGATGTGGAAAGGGTTGGTTAATGCATCTGTAGTGGGAGAGTAGGATTACATTTTAAATAATTTGTACACTATCTTTAAATGAAATTTTATATTGCCATGTGTGTTAAAGGCCAAACACAATTTTATAAACCAGAATACAATTTTCATCTGTATTTAGACATTGGCACCTGTAGCTGCCACTGGTTTTTAGCAGGCCAGGGGAAACATTTCTTAAAACTCTCAGACAGATCTGACAAGTCCATTTGTCATTCCAGTCTCTTCAGCCCTTGAAGTATTTCTATTTTTGTTCAACAGTGTAACCTTTGGAGTTTTGCCTAATAATAACTTCAGTTGTGCTGGCCTTCCAACAGATAAATTAAAATGGAAATGCATATCTTCTAATTACGCATCCAACCCTAGTTTCATATTGGCAAGGGTGGCCACACTGAATGTTAAATTAATTTTGCACAATAGCTAGAGTCTATGGAATATCAAAGTTTCCCAAAGTCGCTTTCTTAATCATATGAAGGAGAGCCAAGACTCTGATCAGTCGTACGTAGCTATATACAATCAGAGAGAAAACATTTAAACGTCCCAGCATGGTATTTCCATTTAAATCTGATTACAGTGAAATAAAACTGTAGCCATTAAAGGTTTAGAAGAACTACAAATAGAAGCAGTAAAAGAAGACAGATAGTAAATGAGGTAGTAAAACATTTCAGCAGGGCAAACAGTTTATAGCTCTCATTCAGTCTTCCTGAAGCAGACTGTGCAATTCACTACAGACCCTGCACCGTTCCCTGAACTCCACTTAAACCTGCAATTAACCTTTCACGCCTAATGAAGCTGTTTTTCTGGAAAAGTAAAATATATAGTGGTGCCTGCTCTTACACAGACTTGGGAGGAGAGCATTTCAAAATGAATGACTTTTCTGAGGCTTTTGTTCAAATGTAAAAAAAAATGGGAGTGCTGTGTTTGTATATAAAGTGGGAACGTTCTTTCCAAGGCAATTTCGTTTGATGTGCAGATTTTTATTACTGTACTTATTAATTGTTCCGCATAATTGTAAAAACACACACACACATCAGTAATTTTATGATTAGATTGTTATTGCTGGAGTCTACTATCACCAGTTCACTTCCATTAGGGAAAACTAGGGATTTTACTAAAGATAAGTAAATTCCTGATGTTTCCCCTTGGTGATTTCGTTGAGAATTTAGTGGTTTAAAAATATATATTTAACATTTAAATATTTAGCTGTTAGTTACATTGCTTTCTCTTGAAGGTATCTTTACAAATGTTTAAAAAGGAACAGAGTTCTTACATTTTAGGAAGAAACTACTGGGTTATTTTCTAAGTTTATGGGTAAAGATCTGATTTACATGCATGTTCTACTTATTTGCAAAGTATCTGTGGTAGCTCTTGACATCCAAACCAGTGGTTACCGAAATAGTGCTCGTTTTCTGAAGAAAATCCTGATGATCCAAAAGGAACTGGTTTCCTTCACACGTGTGCACTCTGGAGCATCTAGAGCAGCCACTGGTGATGGTCCAAGTTAGCAGATGCCATTTTCAAACACCAAGAGGCCATGGAAAATGGAGTAGGAAAAAGAAGATGGCACTTTCTCTCTTAGGGTTTATAATTTCAGATTTAAATACTCTAAATGTCATAGTGTCTGGTATTTAAAAACTAGCAGTGCAACAAGATAAAGCTTATAATAAGTATTTAAGCCCCAGCATTTTTATGGAATCTACCAGCAGATTTTGATGTAAATTTGGCTAGCCCACAGCATCTGTGTATCATCTTGACGTGGTAGATGAAATTCCTTTAGACTGCCAGTCTAAAATAATGAATTGTTCCCCCAGTTAATTGTATTGCTTTGATAACAAGGAGCTATGCTAGTCCTAGAGAATACAGTAAGTAGATTTCATCAGATGATTTGTGTGATGTTTTGAAAAATGATCTTCTCAAGTGACCTGATTTTAATGGAACTCTACACGGCGTGCACCACTGCCCAGCATCCACCTGGAAGAAAGCACTTCCTCCTTGGGCACAGGGATGCAGTGGCCATCAGCAGACAACCCTCACCCGGAAGAAGTTCCCAGGGAAACATCAACTAGGAGAAAGCCTTTACCTCAAAGGGCAATGCAGAGAACCTATTTCTGGGTGGCTTTTATTTTATTGATGCATATTTTTAAAAAATTCAGAATACATCTCAAACTACCTTGTACCTCTTCACTGCCAGCATATAAATGTTACATTGGGGCGGGGGGGGGGGGGCGGGCAATGTTGTCTTTTTTTAAAGAGCTACTGACTTGAATTTTCTTTTTATCCATTAGGAAAATTAGATTCTCTACAATAACAAAATGTGCTGGAGGGCAATGAGAGAAACTAATTTTTTTTTTTATGAATCTCTCCCCCACCCCCTACCACTATACATTTCAGAAAGACAGGGATCTTTTCTCTTATTAATTGTTGTATCCAGGGCCTCTTGTAGGTTGAAAAAGGACCTAGCTACTTCTGGTTGCTGTTGTATTGTTTTAAAAATTTCTCCATATATTAACATGAAGAAATGCAAAAATAATGATACAAAATTTACAATTAACCACTTGACACTTAAGGTACACACAAACAAATGCAATTATTTATGATGACTGTGCTATTTATAATTGAATTACCGGATTTATAAAGAAGAATAACCCATGGTGTACCACAAGCTGTGTGGTTCACTGAAGGACACAACCTTAAATCTGAATAAAACATCCTTTGGCCCAACAAGATGAGAAGGCCTGGGGCAAATAGTCCTCTGAGCCTCCTCTGTGAGTTTACATGGTAGACACCCAAATATTGCTAGCTGGAGGAAGGCAAGCTTTCTTACCCACATATTGCCATTTATGCAGAATCTGAAAATGCAGTTGATTAGTGTATTTTCATAGGTGTCTTAGGTATCTAGTACTTGTTGTTAGGTTCCATCAAGTCGGTTCCAACTCACAGCGACCCTACATACAACAGAACGAAACATTGCCTGATCCTATGTAATCCTAACTATCATTGTTATGTTTGAGCCCGTTGTTGCTGCCACTGTGTAAGTCCATTTCATTGAAGATTTTCCGCTTTTTCGCTGATCCGCTACTTTAAAAGGATGATGTCCTTCTAATAACGTATCCAAAGGACCTGAGACAAAGTCTCACTATCCTCACTTCTAAAGAGCATTCTGGCTGTACTTCTTCCAAGATAGATTTGTTCATTCTTCTGGCAGTCCATGGTATATTCAGTATTCTTCACCAGTTCGAATGCATCAATTCTTCTTTGGTCTTTCTTATTCATTGTCCAGCTTTTGCATGCATATGTTGTTTTTGTTGTTAGGTTTTGTCAAATTAGTTCTGACTCATAGCGACACTATGTACAACAGAATGAAACACAGCCCTGTCCTGTGCCATCCTCCTAATCGCTGTCATGCTTGAGCTATCGTTGCAGCCACTGTGTCAGTTCATCTCCTTGAGGGTCTTCCTCTCTTTCGCTGACCCTCTATTTTACCAAGCATGATGTCCTACACCAGGGACTGGTCCCTCCTGATAACTTGTCCAAAGTACGTGAGATGAAGTCTTGCCATCCTTGCCAGTAATGACATTCTGGCTTTACTTCTTCCAAGATAGATTTGTTTGTTCTTTTGGCACTCCATGGTATATTTAATATTCTTCACCAGCACCATAATTCAAAGGCAATAATTCTTCCATCTTCCTTATTCATTGTCCAGCTTTCACATGCATATGGAGTGATTGAAAACACCATGTCTTGGGCTGTTTGTTTTTTTTATGTTGAGGTGTAATCCATACTGAAGGCTGTAGTCCTTGATCTTCATCAGTAAATGATTCAAGTCCTCTTCACTGTCTACAAGCAAGGTTGTATCATCTGCATAATGCAGATTGTTAATAGTCTTCCTCCAATCCTGATGCCCTGTTCTTCTTCATATAGTGAAGAAAGCAAGACATCATTAAAAAGACAGGAAAGAAACAAAAGACCAAAATGGATGTCAGAAGAGACTCTGAAACTTGCTCTTGAACATCAAGTAGCTAAAGCAAATGGAAGAGGTGAAGAAGTAAAAGAACTGAACACAAGATTTCAAAGGGCAGCTCGAGAAGATGTGATGACATGTGTAAAGACCTAGAGTTAGAAAACCAAAAGGGAAGAAAATGCTCAGCATTTCTCAAGCCAGAAGAACTGAAGAAAAAATTCAAACCTCGAGTTGCAATACTGAAGAATTCTATGGGCAAAATACTGAATGATGCAGGAAGCATCAAAAGAAAATGGAAGGATACACAGAGTCACTGTACCAAAAAGAATTGGTTGATGTTCAGTCATTTCAGTAGGTAGCATGTGATCAAGAACTGATGGTACTGAAGGAAGAAGTCCAAGCTGCACTGAAGGCACTGGCAAAAAACAAGGCTCCAGGAATTGACAGAATACCAACTGAGATGTTTCAACAAATGGACACAGCACTGGAGGTGCTCAATCATCTATGCCAAGAAATTTGGAAGACAGCTACCTGGCCAACTGACTGGAAGAGATCCATATTTATGCCTATGCCAAAGAAAGGTGATCTAACAGAATGCAGAAATTATCAAACAATATGATTAGTATCACACTTAAGCAAAATTTTGCTGAAGATCATTCAAAAGTGGTTGCAACAGTACATCAACAGGGAACTGCCAGAAACTTAAACTGGATTCCGAAGAGGACGTGGAACAAGGGATATCGTTGCTGTCGTCAGGTGGATCCTGGCTGAAAGCAGAGAATACCAGAAGGATGTTTATCTGTATTTCATTGACTATGCAAAGGCATTCAACTGTATGGATCATAACAAATTATAGATAGCATTGCAAAGAATGGGAATTCCAGGACACTTAAACCGCTACATAGACCAAGGGACGTCTTTTGGACAGAACAAGGGGATACTGGGTGGTTTAAAGTCAGGAAAGGTGTGCATCAGGGTTATATCCTTTCGCTTACTTGCAAGCATATGAGGCGATTGAAAATACGTTGGCTTGGGTCAGGCACACCTTAGTCCTCAAAGTGACGTCTTTGCCTTTTAATACTTTAAGATGTCTTTTGCAGCAGATTTGCTTAATACAATATGCCATTTGATTTCTTTTTTGCTTTGTTTTGTGTTTCCTTTTTAATTTTTTTATTGTTGTAGTTTAAATGAAGTTTACATTTCAAGTTAGTCTCCCATACAAAAATTTATACATACATTGTTATGTGATTCTAATTGCTCTCCCCATACTATGACAGCACACTCTTCCTTTCCACCCCTGATTCCCCATGTCCATTCAACCAGCTCCTAACCCTCTCTGCCTTTCCTTCTCACCTCTGGACAGAAGCTGCCCATTTAGACCCTTGTATCTACTCGAGCAAAGAGGCACACTCCTCATGAGTATCACTTTATATCCCACAGTCCAGTCCAATCCCTGTCTAAAGAGCTGGCCTCGGAAATTGTTTTATTTCTGGGCTGATAAAGAATCCAGGGGCCGTGCTTTCCGAGGTTCCTCCAGTCTCAGTCAGACCATTAAGTCTGCTCTTCTTCCTGGAATTTAAGTTCTGCACCCCACCTTTCTCCTGCTCCATCAGGGACTCTCTGTTGTGTTCCCTGTCAGGGCGGTCATTGGTAGTAGCAATGGCACCATCTAGTTCTTCTGGTTTCTGGCTGATGAAGTCTCTGATTTATGTTGCCCCTTCTGTCTCTTGGGTTAATACTATGCTTGTATCTGGTGTTCTTCATTCTCCTTTACTCCAGGTGGTTGGGACCAATTGACGCATCTTAGATGGCCGCTTGCAAGTTTTTAAGACCCCAGACGCAACTCACCAAAGTAGGATGCAGAACATTTTCTCAATAGGCTTTGTTATGCCAATTGACCTAGTTGTCCCCTGAAACCATAGTCCCCGGACCCCTACCCCTCCTGATGTGTCCCTCAAAGTGCGTGGTTGTATTCAGGAAACTTCTTAGCTTTGGTTTAGTCCAGTTGTGCTGGCTTCCCCTGTAGTGTGTGCTGTCCTTCCCTTCACCTAAGATAATTCTTGTCTACTATCTAGTTAGTGAATAACCTTCACCTTCCCTCCCCACCCTCGTAACCATCAAAGAATGTTTTCTTCTGTGTTTAAACCTTTTATTGAGTTCTTATAACAGTGGTCTTATACAATATTTGTCCTTCTGTGACTGGCTAAATTCAGTCAGCCTAATGACCTCCAGCTTCCTCCATGTAATAAGATGTTTCACGACTTCATCGTTGTTCTTTATCGTTGTGTAGTATTCCATTGTGTGGATATACCATAACTTATTTATCCATCCATTGACGGGCACCTAGGTTGTTTCCATCTTTTTGCTTTTGTGAACAGAGCTGCAATGAACATGGTGTGCATATATCTACCTGTGTGATGGCTCTTATTTCTCTATGATATATTCCAAGGAGCAGGATAGCCAGATCATATGGTACTTCTATTTCTAGTTTTTTAAGGAAGTGCCAAATCGATTTCCAAAGTGGTTGCACCATTTTACATTCCCACCAACAGTGTATAAGTGTTCCAGTCTCTCCACAACCTCTCCAGCATTTACTATTTTGTGTTTTTTGGATTAATGCTAGCCTTGTTGGGGTGAGATGGTATCTCATTGTAGTTTTGATTTGCATTTCTCTAATGGCTCATGATCGTGAGCATTTCTTCATGTGTCTGTTAGGTGCCTAAATATCTTCTTTGGCGAAATGCCTGTTCATATCCTTTACCCATTTTTTAATTGGGTTATTTGTCTTTTTGTTGTTGAGGTTTTGCAGTATCGTGTAGATTTTAGAGATTAGACGCCGATAGGATTTGTCATAGCCAAAAATTTTTCCCAGTCTGTAGGTTGTCTTTTTACTCTTTTGGTGAAGTCTTTTGATGAGCACAAGTGTTTGATTTTTAGGAGCTCCCAATTATCTAGTCTCTCTTCTGGTGATTGTGCATTGTTAGTTATGGTTTGCATTCTGTTTATGCCATGTATTAAGGCTCCTAGTGTTGTCCCTATTTTTTCTTCCATGATCTTTATCGTTTTCAATTTTATATTTAAGTCTTTGATCCATTTTGAGTTAGTTTTTGTGCATGGTGTGAGCTATGGGTCTTGTTTCAGTTTTTTGCAGATGGATATCCAGTTATGCAAGCACCATCTGTTAAAGAGACTGTCTTTTCCCCAGTTAACAGACTTTGGGCCTTTGTCAAATATCAGCTGCTCAGAGGTGGATGAATTTATGTCTGGATTCTCAATTCTGTTCCATTGGTCTATGTATCTGTTGTTGTAACAGTACCAGGTTGTTTTGACTACCGTGGTGGTATAATAGGTTCTAAAATTAGGTAGTGTGAGGCCTCCCACTTTGTTTTTCTTCTTCAGTAATGCTTTATTTATTTGGGGCCTCTTCCCTTTCCATATGAAGTTGGTGATTTGTATCTCCAGCTCATCAAAAAATGTGGTGGAATTTGGATCGGGATTGCATTGTATCTGTAGATTGCTTTGGGTAGAATTGACATTTTCACAATGTTGAGTCTACCTATCCATGAGCAAAGTATGTTTTTCCACTTATGCAAGTCTCTTTTGGTTTCTTGCAGTAGTGTCTTGTAATTTGCATTGTATAGGTCTTTTACATCTCTGGTTAGATTTATTCCTAAGTATTTTATCTTCTTGGGGGCTATTGTAAATGGTATTGATTTGGAGATTTCCTCTTCAAGGTTCTCTTTGTTGGTGTAAAGGAATCCAACTGATTTTTGTATGTTTATCTTGTATCCTGAAACTTTGCTGAAATCTTCTATCAGTTCCAGTAGTTTTGTTGTGGATTCTTTGGGGTTTTCTGTGTATAAGATCATGTCATCTGCAAGCAGAGATACTTTGACTTCTTCCCTACCAATTTGGATGCCCTTAATTTCTTTTTCTAGCCTAATTGCTCTGACTAGGACCTCTAGCACAATGTTGAAAAAGAGTGGTGCTAGAGGACATCCTTGTCTTGTTTCCATTCTCAGGGGGAATGCTTTCAAAGTCTCTCCATTTAGGATGATGTTGGCTGTTGGCTTTGTATAAATGCCTGTAATTATATTGAGGAATTTCCCTTCTATTTCTATTCTCTTGAGAGTTTTTATCATGAATGGGTGTTGGACTTTGTCAAATGCCTTTTCTGCATAGATTGATAAGATCATGTGGTTCTTGTCTTTTGTTTTATTTATGTGATGGATTATATTGATTGTTTTTCTAATGTTGCACCATCCCTGCATACCTGGTATAAATCCCACTTGATCGTGGCGAATTATTTTTTTGATATGTTGCTGAATTCTATTGGCTAGAATTTTGTTGAGGATTTTTGCGTCAAAGTTCATGAGGGATATTGGTCTGTAATTTTCTTTTTTTGTGGTGTCTTTACCTGGTGTTGGTATCAGGGTTATGCTGGCTTCATAGAATGAGCTTGAGAGTATTCCATCCTTTTCTATGCTCTGAAATACCTTTAGTAGTAATGGTGTTAACTCTTCTCTGAAAGTTTGGTAGAATCTCCAGTGAAGACATCCAGGCCAGGGCTTTTTTTTGTTTGGGAGTTTTTTAATTACCTTTTCAATCTCTTCTTTTGTTATGGGTTTATTTAGTTGTTCTATCTCTGTTTGTGTTAGTTGAGGTAGCTAGTGAGTTTCTAGAAATTTGTCCATTTCCTCTAGGTTTTCAAATTTGTTAGAGTACAATTTTTCATAGTATTCTGTTATGATTCTTTTAATTTCAGTTGGGTCTGTTGTGATATCACCCATCTCATTTCTTATATGGGTTATCTGCTTCTTCTCCTGTTTTTCTTTTGTCTGTTTGGCTAGTGGCTTATCGATTTTATTGATTTTTTTCAAAGAACCAGCTTTTGATCTTGTTAACTGTTTCAATTGTTTTCTATTCTTTATTTCATTTAATTCTACTCTAATTCTTATTGTTCCTTTCTTCTGGCACCTGAGGGCTTCTTTTGCTGCTCTCTTTCTACTTGTTCCAGTTGTAGGGTTAATGTTTTTATTGTGGCCCTTTCTTCTTTTTGGATGTGTGCATTTATTGCTATAAACTGACCTCTGAGCACTGCTTTTGTTGTGTCCCAAAGGTTCTGGTAGGATGTGTTTTCATTCTCGTTTGATCCTATGAATTTCTTTATTCCATCATTAATTTCTTCTATAACTCAGTAGTTTTTGAGCAAGGTGTTGTTCAGTGTCCATGTGTTTGGTTTTTTTTCCTTGCTATTTCTGCTGTTGATTTCTACTTTTATGGCTTTATGGTCAGAAAAGATGCTTTGTAATATTTCGATACTTCAGATTTTGTTAAGGCTTGTTTTATGGCCTAATATGTGCTCTATTCTGGAGAATGTTCCATGTGCAATGGAAAAGAAAGTATACTCGTCTGGTGTTGGGTGGAGTGTTTGGTATATGTCTGTGAGATCAGGTTGTTTGATTGTAGCATTTAGCTGTTCCATGTTTTTGTTGACCTTCTTTCTGGATGTTGTGTCCTTCACTGAAAGTGGTGTGTTGAAGTCTCCTACTACTATTGAGGAGCTGTCTTATCTCTCTTTTCAGTGCTGTTAGAGTTTGTTTTATGTATTTTGGAGCCCTGTTGTTGAGTGTGTAAATATTTATTATAGTTATGTCCTCCTGGTGTATTGACCCTTTAATCATTATATAGTGTCCTTCCTTATCCTTTGTGGTGGATTTTACTTTAAAGTCTATTTTGTCAGAGACTAATATTGCCACTCCTGCTCTTTTTTGAGTGTTGTTTGCTTGATATATTTTTTCCAAGCTTTGAGTTTTAGTTTGTTTGTGTCTTTAAGTCTAAGGTGTGTCTCTTGTAGGCATCATATAGATGGATCATGGTTTTTTATTCAGTCTGCCAGTGTCTGTCTCTTTATTGGTGCATTTGGTCCATTTATATTCAGCATGATTATTGATAGGTATGAGTTTAGTGCTGTGATTTTGATGTCTTTTTTTTGTGTGTGTTGTTCACAATTTCTTTGTTCCACTTAATTTTCTGTGCTGAGTCGTTTTTCTTTATTTTCTTTTCATCGTTTTCATTGTTGTTGATTTTGTGTTTGCTGAGTCTTTGTATTTTTCTAGGTTTTTATTTTGACTTGTAGGATTGTTAGTTTCCTTTGTGGTTACCTTAATATTTACCACTATTTTTCTAAGTTTATACCAGTCTTTTATTTCTTTATATCACCTTGATTTCATCTCTATGAAAAATCTATGTCTACATTTTTTAATCCTTTTTTGTGTTAATGTTGTCATCTTTTACATATTGACATCTGTTTCCCTAGTTTCAGTGTTTTAGCTTTGATTTATTTTTGTGACTTTGCTATCTGGGTTGATATCTGGTTGCCCTGTCCTGTGTTCTAGTCTTGGGTTGTCATCTGATGTTACTGATTTTCTTACCGGAGGACTCCCTTTAGTATTTCTTGTAATTTTGGTTTGGTTTTTGCAAATTCCCTAAACTTCTGTTTATCTGGAAATGCCCTAATTTCGCCATCATATTTGAGAAACAGTTTTGCTGGATATATAATTCTTGGCTGGCAGTTGTTTTCCTTCAAGGCTTTATATATGTCATCCCATTGCCTTCTTGCCTGCATGGTTTCTGCTGAGTAGTCCATGCTTATTGTTATCGACTCTCCTTTGTAGATGACTTTTTGTTTAACCCTAGCCGCTCTTAAAATTCTCTCTTTATCTTTGGTTTTGGCAAGTTTGATTATAATATGTCTTGGTGACTTTCTTTTGGGATCTACCTTTTGTGGGTTCGATGAGCATCTTGGATAAATATCTTGTCATCTTTCACAATAACAGGGATGTTTTATGCCAACAAATCTTCAACAATTCTCTCTGTATTTTCTGTTATCCCGTCCCCCCACCCTGTTCCAGTACTCCAATTGCTCTTAGGTTATTCCTCTTGATAGAGTCCCACATAATTCTTAGGGTTTCTTCATTTTTTTAAAATCCTTTTATCTGATTTTTCCTCAAATAAGTTAGTGTCACGTGCTTTATCTTCAGTCTCACTGATTCTGACTTCCACTGCCTCAATTCTGCTCCTCTGACTTTCTCTTGAGTTGTCTAATTCTGAAATTTTATTGTTAATCTTCTGGATTTCCAATTGCTGTCTCTCTATGGATTCTTGCAGCCTATTAAATTTGTCATTATGTTCTTCTCTAATCTTTGTAATTTCCTCTATTGTGTGTTCTGTGTTTTGCTTAATTTCCTTCCTAACTTCTTGAAGAGTCCTGGGTATTAATCTTTTGTATTCTGCCTCTGGTAATTCCAAGAAATTTTCCTCTTATGGATAATTTCTAGTTTCATTATTTTAGGAGTTTGCTGAAGCCATCATGGATTGCCTCCTTATGGATTTGATATTGACTGTTGTCTCTGAGCCATCAATAAGTTATTATATTCATTTATTTTATGTTTTCTTACTATGTCCTAGCTTCTCATTTTGTTTTGATATGCCCAAATAGGCTGCTCATAGGAGCTAGTTGGATTATTGGCACCTTTGAATCTCTAATGTCCTGTCTAGATCTGTTACTAGGTATGTGAGGTCATGAGTCCGCCCACTCCTCTTGTATGGATTCCGCTCAGGTGCCCAGGTAGCTAGCCACCAAGTGTGTGGTGTAGGCTCTCACTTACAGTCCTAGACAGGCATGGGTGATTGGTGTAGGCACAGGCATCTGTCAGCAGCAGGGGGACACACTCTGAGCAAGGCAGCAGGCTGACAGCCACCCCCGAGTGTCCAGGAGGAAGTCATGTCCCTGTTCCCTAGAGCATGTAGGTGGTTGGGCTTTGAAGCCAGACTATTAGCACCCAAAGCTGTTGGCTGTAAGGACTGGGGGGCACCTCTTAGTCACAGGCCCCTATTGCTGGTGGCTAGGTGGTGTGGGTGGAGCCATCAGTCCTTGTGGGTAGGTGAAAACCCTTCTTAATGGGCAGAGCAGAGTCAAATATCAAGAACCTGCGACTTCACAGCTGAAACAGTTGAAGTTAGACTTCTGGTATATACCCTGTTGTACTGCAGTAGTAAGGGCCTACGCTGTTGAAATGGGACCACACAAGTCTATGCAGGAGGGAAGACACTCAAAGTCCATGGATCCCTTATGCCTGTGCCTAGGCAAAGGAGCTGTGCCTACCCTGGGTTCCTGGCTTAGGGGAGCCGGCAGTTTATTTTTTCCTCTGTTAGTTAATTTGTTCGCTCTCCAAGGCAGGGAGAATGGCTCCAGGTGTGTGATGGATCCTACTTCCGGCCTAGGGGACTTAGCAATTGCTGAAGCCTGGTCCAGAACCCCGTGCAGAGCAGGGAGCGAGGAGGTAAATGGGAGAGAGATTTTTCCCTGAGGGGGTTGTTTTTGATCTGCGCAATAGGCCATACGCGATTATTTATCTTTCGCCAATCCAGGCCTGCTTCTCATTGGTCCTGGGTGGCCATGTAGACTCTCTGGCACTGGGTCTCTCCCAGTGCAGAAAATGCGCCTCCCAAGCACTGCTGCTTGCCTGCCTCACCACTCACCCCTGAGCTGATCAAGCATGAAGGGCTCAGGCTTTCACAGGGCCAGGACTGGCAACTCCTCGCTGCTTCTGAATCGTCTCTCCCTCCCCCTGCCACTCAGTCAGGTTCCTCAACTCTGCCTTTAATGTTCAGGGCTCGCAGATTGCCATATATAATCGATTCACTTGTTTTTTCAGGTCTTTGTTGTGAGAGGGTTGTTTTAAGCTGAGTTCTCTAGGGAAGCAAAACCAGTAAAGCATATAAATATATATATATAGAGACAGATTTATATCAAGGAAACAGCTCATGCAAATGTAGAGGCTAGAAAGTCCCAAGTCCATGGATCAGGGTAGAGGCCTCTCCCAAGTCATGCAGCTGTAGAAGCTGGCAACCCCAAGATCGGCAGGTCGGAGAGCAGGGATCCCACTCAACAGGCTGTAAAGGTTGACGATTTCCAAGATTGGCAGGTAAGACCACAAAGTTTCTCCTGATTTATGTAGCTGCAGGGGCTGGCAAACCCAAGATTGGCAGGTCAGAGAGCAGGGCTCCGCTCACAGGCTGTGAAGATCGACGAATCCCAAGTTCAGCAGATAAGCTGACAGCTCAGTCCCAAGAATCGGAGATGAGATGATGGGAGGCAGCCACAGGATCCAGAGTGAGCAAAAAGCCAGAAAGTCTGCTCATATTCAGATGCAGGCCACACCCCCAAGGAGACTCCCTTTCATCTGACTGGCAACTCACAGTATATTCAATCATGGGAATGATCACAGTAAAACACTGAGAATCATGGCCCAGCCAAGTTGACACACAATCTTAACCATCAAAAGGGTCCACCGGAAGCATCTGACTACTCTGCCATCTTGGTCCCACCTTGCCATTTGATTTCTTGATTGCTGCTTCCATGGATGTTCATTGTGGATCTAATAAAATGAAGTTCTTGACACTTCAGTCTTTTCTGCATTGATTATGATGTTGCTTATTGGTCCAATTGTGTGGATCTTTGTTTTCTCTATGTTGACAGGGAACTGCCAAAAATTCAGGCTGGATTCAGAAGAGAATGTGGAATCAGGGATATCATTGCTGATGTCAGATAGATCCTGGCTGAAAGCAGAGAATACCAGGAAGATGTTTACCTGTGTTTTATTGACTATGCAAAGGCATTTGACTGTGTGGATCATAAAAAATTATGGATAACATTATGAAGAATGGGAATTCCAGAACACTTAATTGTGCTCATGAGGAACCTGTACATAAATCAAGAGGCAGTCATTTGAACAGAACAAGGGGATACTGCATGGTTTAAAGTCAGAAAAGGTGTCCATCAAGGTTGTATTCTTTCACTATACCTATTCAGTCTGTATGCTGAGCAAATAATCTGAGAAGCTGGAGTATATGAAGAAGAACGGGGCATCAGGATTGGAGAAAGACTCATTAACAACCTGTGTTATGCAGATGACACAACGTTGCTTGCTGAAAGTGAAGAAGACTTGAAGTACTTACTGATGAAGATCAAAGACTACAGCCTTCAGTATGGATTACACCTCAACATAAAGAAAACAAAAATCCTTACAACTGGACCAATAAGCAACATTGTGATAAACAGAGAAAAGGTTGAAGTTGTCAGGATTTCATTTTACTTGGATCCACTGTCAACACCCATGGAAGCAGCAGTCAAGAAATCAAAAGACACATTGCATTTGGCAAATCTGCTGCAAAAGACCTCTTTAAAGTGTTGAAGAGCAAAGACATCGCCTTGAAGACTAAGGTGCACCTGACCTGAGGCATGGTATTTTCAGTTGCATCATATGCATGTGAAAGCTGGACAGTGAGTAAGGAAGACCAAAGAAAAGTTGATGCCTTTGAATTGTGGTGTTGTCAAAGAATATTGAATATACTGTGGACTGCCAAAAGAACAAACAAATCTGTCTTGGAAGAAGCACAGCCAGAATGCTGTGGCGAAACTATATCTTACATGTTTTGGACATGTTATCAGGAGGGATCAGTCCTTGGAGAAAGACATCATACTTGGTAAAGTAGAGGGTCAGCGAAAAAGAGGAAGACCCTCAACGAGATGGACTAACACAGTGGCTGCAACAATGAGCTCAAGCATAACAATGATTCTGAGCATGGTGCAGGACCGGGCAGTGTTTCGTTCTGTAGTACATGGGGTCGCTATGAGTTGGAACCAACTTGATGGCATCTAATAACAACATATGCCGCGGTGTTATCTATACTTAAGGTTGCAGTCTTTGATCTTCATCAGTAAGTGCTTCAAGTCCTCTTTGCTTTCAGCAAGCAAGGTTGTGTCATCTGCAAATCGCAAGTTGTTGTTCCTCCAATCCTGATGCCATGTTCTTCTTCACATAGTCCAACTTCTTGGATTATTTGCTCAGCATACAGATTGAATAAGTATGGTGAAAGGATACAACCCTGATGCACTACTTTCCTGATTTTAAACCATGGAGTATCCTCTTACTGTATTTGAAAGACTACCTCTTGGTCTATGTACAGGTTCCACATGAGAACAATTAAGTGTTCTAGAATTCCCATTCTTCGCAGTTTTATCCATAATTTATTATGTTCCACACAGTCGAATGTCTTTGCATAGTCAATAAAATATAAACATCTTTCTGATATTCTTTGACATCGGCAAGATATCCCTTGTTACACATCCTCGTCTGAATCTCGCTTGAATTTCTGGCAGCTCCCTGTCGATGTACTCCTGCAACCATTTTTGAATTATCTTTAGCAAGATTTTACTTGCGTGTGATATTAATGATATTGTTTGATAATTTCCAAATTCCGTTGGATCACTTTTATTTGGAATAGGCACAAATATGGATCTCTTCCAGTTGATTGGCCAGGTATCTAGTGCTGCTACAACAGAAATACCACAAATATTTGACTTTAACAAACTGAAATTTATTTTCTCAGTTTAGAGGGCTAGAAGCCTAAATTTAGGGTGTAGGCTCTAGGGGAAGACTTTCTCTCTTTTTGGCTATGAATAAGGTCCTTGTCTCTTTGAGCTTCTGCTCCTGAAAGATCTTCATGTGGCTTGGCATCTCTCTTCCCCCATCTCTGCTGTGGTGGTTGCTTAGATCCATCAGTCATGGGCTTAATCTCTTTAACAAAAGACTGTGTAGACATATCCTTGGTGTAAATTCTAGGACACATGTCCTTAGTTTGTACAACAGAATTTTCCAATTAAGTTCTATTTTCATTTCGCATAGTTCGTTTTTAAGTCCGTCTCTTTCCTCTTGCATTTTACTATAAGCGGCAAGAAGAAATCACGTGGCCTAAAGCTGTCAAATTAAAAATAAGCATGGTTTGCAATTTTGTTTGTAAAGTAAGAGCTGAAATATAGTTATGATTTATCATTTTCATCTGAATATGTTTCCAAGCTTAAGCATCATTAGTAAAACCAGGATATGTTGTGAGAGACACTACTTTAATCAGGCTTTGGACTTTGTATACCCTGAAATACAGAGATACAGTCACAGTTTTGGATTAGCATAAAATTTCCTGTCTTGGCATCTCACAATGCTTACTTTTCTTCTGGCACTATCTCTTCTGTAAGGAAAACAACATTTGCAACCACATGTAAATGGAAAAGTCTTATTTTTCAGAGCTTCTTTGGACTAGGTCATGCAGTAGTTTAATGAATACAATGATTTCATATTTGGATGTTGTGATATTGAAATTAGTGTAAGTGGATTCTGTCCTCTTTAAAGGAGGCATATAGTCTTTGTCATAGTTGGCTGTCTCTGGATAAGATGGAGCCAGAAATGAAATAGCAGAAGGTTGTAAATTATGACAGCAGCATGCCAGGAGATCTATGGAAACTTGAGGTCTGCCTAAACTCAACTTTTAGTTAGCACTACCATGGCCCATGGTTTTTTAAATAATGGGCTTCGGCTCCATCAATTAGAGAAATAAGAGAATAATTATCCCCTACAGCAGAGCAAGCAGTTAAAACATCTACCTTGCACCATCTTGAATTTCATATGTGCTCTTCAAAGGTCAAGGAAGCAATTTTTATTTACACTTTGAACCTTTGAACTTCCATTAACTCTTGGAAATTCAGGATAATATTTAATATCCCAAAAGAGTGAAGTTACTTCACAGGAATCCTTACAAGGTAGCTTCGTAAGCGATTAGCATGGCCAGTAATTACTGTAATTTTTACAATCCCTTTCTTCTCAACACCATCAGTCTCCTTCTTCACAAATCCCTTCTCTTCTGTTTTCAAACTTAATCGAGGCTCCCTTTTTTCTTTTAAAAATGTTTATGCTTCTAGCATATCAAATTATAGATAATATTGCAAGAATGGGAATTCCAGAACACTTCATTGTGCTCATGTGGAACCTGTACATAGATGAAGGGACAGTCGTTCAGACAGAGCGAGGGGACTCTGTGTGGTTTAAAATCAGGAAAGGTGTGTGTCAGAGTTGTATCCTTTCACCATATTTATTCATTCTGAATGTTGAGCAAATAATCTGAGAAGCTGGACTATATATGAAGAAGAACACAACATCAGGATTGGAGGAAGACTTATTAACAAACTGCTCTATGCAGATGACACAACCTTACTTGCTGAAAGTGAAGAGGACTTGAAGCACTTACTGATGGAGAGCAAAGACTTAAATATGGACACCTCAGCATAAGGAAAACAAAAATCCTCATAACTGGACCAATAAGCAACATCATGATAAACAGAGAAAATATAGAAGTTGTCAAGAATTTCATTTTACTTGGATCCACAATCAACGCCCATGAAAGCAGCAGTCAAATCAAATGACATATTGCATTGGGCAAATCTGCTGCAAAAAGACCTCTTAAAGTGTTAGTCAGTTTCAGTACTAACGTGTGCTTGACCCAAGCCATGGTATTTTCAATTGCCTCATATGCATGTGAAAGCTGGACAATGAATAATGAAGACCAAAGAAGAATTGACGCCTTTGAATTATGGTGTTGGCAGAGAATATTAAATATACCATGAACTGCCAGAAGAAAGAACAAATCTGTCTTGGAAGAAGTACATCCAGAATACTCCTTAGAAGCTAGGATGGTGAGACTTTGTCTCATGTATTTTGGACATGTTGTCAGGAGGGACCAGTCCCTGAAGAAGGACATAAAGTGGTAAAGTAGAGAGTCAGCGAATGAGAGGAAGACCCTCAAGGAGATGAATTGACACAGTGGCTGCAACGATGGCTCAAGCATCGTAACGATTGTGAAGATTGCACAGGACAGGGCAGTGTTTTGTTCTGTTGTACGTAGAATCACTATGAGTCGGAACCGACTTGACGGCACCTAACAACAACATACTTCTGTGCTCATACCAGCTTACTTATCTCTTTCCCTTGCCAAATGTCTTGAATATGCAACTTTATGTCTGTTGGCCACATTTCCTCTCACCCCGTTCCCTGCTTAACTTTCAGGCTTCCATCTTCAGTTAGGACCCGAAATGACTCAAAGATCACCAGAATCTCCCTTGAGGAAAGTTAACGGCCTGTGCCACAAGCCTCACTCTGCTGACCCCTCTGCCCCATTTGGTACTTTATTCAGACCCCCTAAACCCTGTCTTCCCTCGATTTCTACAACACTGCCCTAGGCTTTGGACTTGTTTACCTTCTTCCTAAAGTGTCCATTTTCCTTCCTTGGCATTTCTTATGTTCCTAAATCTCTGAGGTTCTGTTCTTGCCAAGCCATATTTGAGATTTACTGAGAATAAACTGACCCGCAGGAATAACACAATTCCATGATATTTTACATAGGACAAGATTTGAAAGTGAGGCCTTGCTCTAAAGCAGTGTGTGAGAGAAGATGTCTATGAGCACTCAGCGGTTGGGTCAGCTCATTCAGAGTCAAGTCTCCAAGACCTCAGAGACAGGAAAATATACCAAGAATCCTTTGACGACGTCTTATTAAAGAAAACAAGCAGTTTGTCCTTTTGGTTTAGTGTGGTGACTTTATGAGGAATTGCATAGAATGCAACAGAAACTAAAACAACTCATGTGTAACTGTGATAAACTAGGGTATCTGGTTAAGCCCTTGTTTATACAAATTTAGGGAAGGCTTTACTCTCCTGCGCATCTTACCAAATGTTCCTGTCAAGCAATGGTCTAAGTTTGTAACAAAACAATATTCTTTTAATTACCTATGAGAGCTAGAGGCCCATTTTGGTTCTGATATTCTGCTGATAATACTCAAAGTCCTTTTCTTATATTTAAGACATATATCAGCTAGATTTCAAAAGTTATCTTCCATATTCACTTAGCCATAGCACAGCTCTATTCCTGGGGTGCTTTTTTACTTCTTCTTAAATGTTTTAAGAGAATGAAAAGACAAACCCACAGACTGGGAGAAAATATTTGCAAAACACACATCTGACAAAGAACTTGTGTCCAAAATATACGAAGAACTCTTACAACTCAACAATAACAAAACAAACAACCCAGTTTAAAAATGGGCAAAAGATCTATACAAATGCCTCCCCAAAGAAGAGCAGTGGTGATGTGATACCAAAGTGACAGATGGCAAATAAGCATATGAAAAGATGCTCAACATCATATGTCATTATGGAATTGCAAATGAAAACAATGACATGCCACTACATACCTATTAGAATAGCTAAAATCCAAAACATTGACAATACAAAATGTTGGGGAGGATATGAGCAACAGGAACACTCATTCATTGCTGATGGGAATGCAAAATGGTTCAGCCACTCTTGAAGACAGTAAGGAAGTTTCTTACAAAACTAAACACAGGCTTACCATACAATCTAGCAACTGCGCTCCTAGGTATTTACTTAAATGAGTTGAGAACTTACGTCCACACAAAAACCTGCACGTGGATGTTTATAGCAACTTTATTTATAATTGCAAAAACCTAGAAGCAACCAAGATGTCCTTAAATAGGGGGATGGATCAACTAATCGTGGTATATGTGTGCAGTGGAATAGTATTCAATGATCAAAAGAAATAAGCTATCAAGCCACAAACAGACATGGAGAAACCTTAAATTCATATTGCTAAGTGAAAGAAGCCAGACAGAAAAAGCTGTATATTGTACTATATGACATTTTGGAAATACAAAACTATGGTAAAAAAGATTAGGGGTTCAGGAGGAGGAAGGAGGAATGAATGGGTGGAACAGAGGACATCTTGAGGGCAAAGGAAGCTCTTCTGTACCATACTGTACTTGTGGATGTATGTCATTATGCATTTGTCAAAACCCATAGAGCTGAAGAACACGAAGAGTGAACCCTAACATAAACTACGGACTTTAATTAAAAATAACGTATCAGTACTGGTTCATCAGTTGTAACAAATACATCACACTAATGCAAGATAATGATAATAGGGGAAGTGGTGGGGGGTGGACAGAGAGGGTATATGGGACTTCTCTGTACTTCTTGTGTAATTTTCTGTAAACCTGAAACTGCTCTTAAAAAAAGGCTATTAAAAATTATTTATGTGATTAATTCCTTAAAAACAAAACAATCAAGTAACACTGAAAATTCATTGTACATCCAGAGCCAACTTGTGTGCAAACATAGAAACTAAGGCGTGGGGTCACATCTACAACTGAATGTGATATTTTATCAAACACTGAATTTGATTGTCCAAAGTCAGAGTCAAATAACTTGTTAGACCCTTGTTCTTCTTCGTGTGTGAAGTTCTTGTGTCCAAGTTAAGAAACATTTTAGATAAAGGGCAAAGTGCTGGATGACTTCCAATAAACAGCTAAATCTTTGATGGCTGAATGGGAAATAATACAAAACAGGGCACTAAGCCACTCATGTTGCCCTTCCAGAAATATATAACCAAGCATTTAAATGCCTTTCTCCTTTTCTTCCAGGCCTTGCAATCGCCAGTGCCCTAATAGACATTTCACAACAGAAGCCTTCAGATAGTAAAGACAAGCCTTCAGGAGTCCGAAATCGAAAGCACCACCTCTCAACACGTCAAGGAACTTGTGTCTGAGATACAGAAACTGCTCTAGATATTCTGTAATATTCTATTCTACTTTATAAATGGCTTCCGTTAAAGATGTTCTATAGCCTCAGGTTTTATGGAGGCAGATCTCTATGATCCCAGGGCCCAAGTACGGTTCCCTCTGAATGGGCAATGACCCAAGTGGCCAAAGAATGTCCTGAGTCGGGCTTTTATAAAAGTAGCAGTGTTGATGGTCACAGGTGATAAAGTCAGTTTTTACAATGGTCTTAGACTCATCATAGATAACTTCAAATTACTCCTGGAAAAAGATGTATATTGTTTCTTAATGCAGATGAAAAATACATAATTCAACCAAACTGTTCATATCCCAAGACTTTAAAGAAAGACATTTTATAATGCCTGAATGACGAGAATTGTACAGTTTTTGCCTCATAAGCAAACTTAAATTGCCTGTATAAGGACAGGAGATGAACAAATTGCAGTGGCTTTAAATGCTGTTTTGTCTCATTGTAAATGTGAAAGATTTTGATTTAGTAGGTGTAGATAATGTATTTAAATATTTCACATAACAATATCTTGTCCAAACTCAGTCTGAGAACCTGACAGTTTTCCACCTAACTGGAATACAGACCAAAATGAGTCCATTTGGATGGATGGTGTGTGCAACGTCACAGAAGTTTTATTAGAATTCTGAGTGAAGAAGACATTCTTGTCCATGCCAACTGCCTAACTCATTATCAGAGCTGACAGAGCATGGAAAAGCCCGTCCAACAGTCAATTTTTCCCCTGCTTCCAAAAACAGCCTCCAATACCAGAAACCTGAAGAACGCTGAAACAGTTATTTTACAGTGTAAAAGCTTCTGCTCCAATATGGTAATTTTTTAATTGCCTAGGGATCATTGGATCAGACCAAAGTGATCCATCTGCATTTTTATAAGAAAAGTTCAACTTCTTTTGGTCTTCCTCTTCTAGCTGCTAGATTTCATCTACTTCAAATGGTTATGAAGTGTATTTTAGAGGTAACACCTCCCAAGTTATAATGTGGTCCAAGTTCCTTCCTGCCAACTACTTCACTGAGGATACAGGTAGAGATGAGCATCGACGGGCAAGCATCAACGGTATTCTTATTTCTAACATGAACACATTGGTGTCACAAAAGTCTCCCGTTTAAAAAATAAGTTCATTGTTGCCCACATTCGGCATACTCTTAATGACTAAAAAATCTGAATTATGGCAAAAAGGAGAAATGATATACAACAGCTTTATATCGGAACACAAAATCGTTTATGTTCTAATATTGACAAAGTTTCACTGAAGCCCAGTAGTATTGACAGATCTTGTTTGGGATCATGCTTTCTTAACTTCAGGGTGACTACAGGAGACATGTAGAGAACCATGACAGATCTCCAAAGCTGTTGTATATGATATAGTTTTGTTCAATATGAAAGCCATTTAAAAATAATTGATGTCTAGTACTATAGATGAACTTTTCATGTTCTTTGGATTTTTTGGAAGGTAATGACACTTGAGTGTTTACAGCGAATACATAGTTACTTGCATGCCATGGTTGTGCAGTAGCAGAATACGACCCTACTGTGATATTAAGTGTTTATTTCATAATGCCATTTATATATAGTCAGCTTAATTTGATGAAGATTGAATGTAAAATATAACTGGAATGATCATACAATATGTAGTTGCATCTGATAAGACTGCTAGGTTGCATCTAACCATGACTATGTCATTGTTTTTATAATTAGTCATTTATGAATTATAGTATATATTCCTTATGTTGGCATGATAATTTTGCTATTTTCCACACGTTAAAAATAAGACTAACTCTTAGAGTAATTTTATCTATAGCCTGTGGGGGGGAGGTGAGGCTGGTTGTTTTTACCTTCCTATGATATTTTCTCTCTCAAAGAAACAGTGCGCTAAGTTTGTAAATGTCTCCGAAAAACAATCAAGTAATTTTATCAGCTTCTTTTTGGACCCTTTAAATGTTGATTTTTCTCATGGAAAAATAAATGGACAAAATTGTTGATTACAAAAAATGTAAAATCATTTAAAAATAAAACTATGGCCCAATTTGTTTAATTCTGTAATAATTGTCATGAGAGAAACTTATATAACAAAAATACAAAAACAGATTTGGATGTAAAATCTATTTCTGCTGTATTTTTAGAGGCTCAGCAAATAGTATTACTCTGAAAGAATTATCAAGCTTCATCCACTTTGAATCCCACTGGGTTCTTAAAACTTGACATTTTAAATTTTAGAGAATTAAGGGATATAATGCAATGTTATGTTAAAGTCATACTATACCTTTCTGGGCCAACTATTGCTAACTCTGACTAATTATGCAATATATTTTCAACTTATCAAAGCTTTTCCTGGCAATAAAATTCTTCACCTTCAGCTGAAGTGGATTAAAAAGACTTTAGAGATAATCAATTTGAATCTGTGACTTGGGTTTTTTGTTTGTTTGTTTGTTTTTTGTCCCCCTCCACCCTGCCCCGATCCCAAACACTTTAAATTTGGATGCTTTTGTTTCGTTTTTAATCAAATACACCACCACCCACAAGCACATACAAATACTATCCGAGAGCTTAGCAGTTAAATGACTGAGTCTCTTGAAAGCTTATCTTAATGGAATTCTGAGCATTTCAGTTTAGAATGACTTTGAAAAATTCTTTAGATTTTAGGATGTCTTATTTTACTGAGTATAAAATTAACCTAGGGACACTGTTTGGACAACAGAGAATTCTTGCTGAAAGAGATACATATGCTTACAGATGGGTTTAATAAACTTTAAGAGGCTTGAGATTTTCATAATTCCTTTGAACAATGCATTTTATTTTAGTGATACATAAAGAGAAGCAAACAGATGCCATATACTAGTGTTACGTTCAACAGAAAAACTTCAAATAGGAAATATGTAAATATGTAATTGATATTTGCTGTACTTCACAGTAAGGAGCCCTGGTGGTGCAGAGGTTAAGCGCTTGGCTGCTAACTGAAATGTCGGCTGTTGGAACCCACCAGCTGCTCCGCGGGAGAAAGATGTGGCATTCTGCTTCCGTAAAGATTTACAGCCTTGGAAACCCTCTGGGCAGTTCAACTCTGTCCTATAGGGTCGCTATGAGTTGGAATCACTCGACGGCAATAGGTTTGGTTTGGGTACTTCACAAAAAAACACAGGAAGATACAGAAGACTTCATGGCTGTTGTCCATGCTGTTGGATCATTTAGAGTGCAAACTGGTGGACAGATGGGCAGGTGGGAGAATAGACTTTGGAAGCGGCTTTGAGGTATGTGGCTGTGAGCAAGTTTTGGAACTTTTTGGGGCCTCTGACTTTCCATCCATAAAGGGAGGTAATGGTGGCCACCTTGCAGGGTAAGGTGAGAACTGTAAGGTGTGAGGGAGAAGGTAAGAAGCATAAAGCACGCACAGCAGGCTCTCGAACAATCTTGCAGCCACCAGGCCACTCTTTTCACAAATCCACCCATTAATTATTCGTCAATCTTTGCACCGTAGGTAAAAGTCGGGTAGGTTTTTGCAAATGAAAGTTTCAAGAAAATCTCAAGTTCCTACATTTCTACGATATACCAAAAAAACTCACCGCCGTCAATTCCAACTCACAGCAACCCTACAGGACAGAGTAGAACTGCCCCATAGAGTTTCCAAGGCGTGGCTGGTGGATTCCAACTGCCCACCTTTTAGTTAGCAGCTGAGCTCTTAACCACTGCACCAACAGGGCTCCTTCTAGGATATAGGGATTTCTAAAAAACTACTCTGATATTTGGGTTAATAAAGGCTTTAACATTTTGGAAAATAAACATTTACAGTAATTTTCAAATTGCTGCTTAATGACATTTAGACAGGAACGTTGTCACTTTTCACATACAGACTTAGGCAAGAAGGGGATAAATCCTCATGTTTTGTTATATATGGAACATCTTTTTTCATCGAACATAAAACTACAATTGAAAAGTATTTTACATAAAACGTTTTTAAAAAGGAAAACTGATCCAGTGAACTAATTCCACCCAGACTTTAAAAAAACAATCAACTTCCAAAACCCGTCTGCCATTTTATTAGGTGGGGTTTCGAACTGATTTGATCCTAAGAATCACCCAGGGAAGCATATAAAAAGTGAAGATTCCCACCTTGGCCTCCAGAGATTCTGATTCAGAAGGACTGGCATGGCCCCTGGATATCAATATGCTTAATAAGCACCTTGGTGATTTTTATGACCAGGCAAGTTCAGGAAACACCATGCTGGGCCAAAGAACGGCCATTGCCTGCTCTTAGAGGATTTCTTTAAACAATGACGTTATCACCCTCATTCCAAAATGCTTTAAGTAATTTTCCAAGGAATACAAGTCATCTGGTTGGTCTTACAGCAGCATCTTCATTATAGTATACATTTAGCATTTTAGTTGATCACAGTTTTAAGCTGAAGCTTAGAACCATAGCCCCTCTCACGATGTATGTGTACAGGTGTGCGTACCCATGTTCAGATTGTATAAAAGTTCAAACCTGCTTCAAAAAGCCAGCGTTTTCTGATACATGTACTATTAATTGGAACTTTAATCACTGAAACAAAAACATTGGATATGCCAACCCCCACTGCCAAATGCAGCTTTATTTTTTTTAACCCTTCCAAGATCATACAGGAAAACACCAGGAACCTGAAAAAGCCCCTCCACCAGCTAAGACTTGGTTATAAAATTTCTTATTGAATTTCCTCATTTTACATACATTTTTCACTCTTTCCCTCTTCATCCAGTATTTGTTGGCCTTTCCTGTGTTCTCTTTGATCAGCATGCTGCGCACTATACTGTTCCTGAGTGAGAAAACCAAAAACAAACCCGTTGCTGTTAAGTCAATTCTGACTCATAACGACGCTATAGAACAAAGTAGAACTGCCCCATAGGGTTTCCAAGGAGCGGCTGGTGGACTCAAACTGCCAACCTTTTGGTTAACAGCTGAGCTCTTAACCCCTGCACCACCAGGGTGGAAGAGAAAACATGGAAGAGCCTGAGCAGCCAAGGTGCTGGCTGGTGCTGGCCATGGGTTTTGTGTTTACATAAATTGTTTTTACTTATAATAAAAGTCAGCTTTCTGAGAGTGGTGCAGCTGTGCCATAGCTGAGGCATTTTCTGAGAAAAGCCTCTTGTTCTTTGGCAAGAGTCGTATTTGATCCCCATGTCGCCATCTGGGCCTTCTGTCAGTTGTGCTGCTCTGCTGGGCTTCAGCCAGGTGTTGCTGGGAAGGGGCAGGCCAAGAAGGATCCAAACGCCTCTCCCTCTCCAACCCCCACATCACCGCTAAGCATCGGTAAACCCTCTTGGGCTCAGGGACTGCGGTTTGGCCTCTGCCTCTTGAACTGAAGCCTAAACCTAAGGTTGGCCCCTCCTGTGCTCCAGGAGATGGAATGGTGGTCTCCCCCTCCCAGGAGTAGGCCAGAGAAAGGGCTGGGGTCAATAGGTCCGTCCAACCCTGAGAAATGTCCAGCCTGGCTAGCTTTGCCCAGGAGCTCTGAAACAGAGAAACTTGGTGAGGGGCCTGCTGCAGGTAGCGCCAATGATAGAATGAATCCTGGAGCCCCTTTCTCTTGCAACCAAACAGCAACAACTGCCCTGAACATCCAAGCCTTGTACACAATCCTCGTCAGTTTTTTGATGGCGGATGAGTGGCTATCAAAAGACTTAGAGATTTTTGCTCAAACCAGAATTTTCTCTGAAAGGTTTTCCCGTAGAAATCACCGGTGAATGGCTCACAGACTGGCCTCCTTTCAGCTCCAACCAGAGCTTTCAATAAACACACAACTCCCTCTCCAAATTCTAATGTGCTTCCCTACTTGTTTACAATCAAGATACCTGGCATATCCAAAACAGCCAAGAAGATTTTGATGAGCTTTCTCCAGTCCTGCTATAAAAACAGCAAGTATCATTATTTTGCTTTCTAAATACGAAACTATGTTATAATTTTGAGTGAGCTTTTGTAAACTACACCCACTCTTCTGACCTGCCTGCCCTCCAGCTCCCTGGAGGAATACTGCTGCCTTGGGGAAATAATTCTCCCCCATTTAAGGGTTGGCTGTGGAGCAGTACTCAATGAACAGGAAAGCAGGGTCCTCAAAGGCCATAGCAGAAACACTATATTCTACTAACCATCAGAAGTTTTGACCGATTTCATTCTGGGCAGAAGTGGTATTTTCACTCGGGCAGGAGAGTTGTTCAAGCATAAGCTTCTTTAAACCGGCTATGTGCTCTGTCAGACAGGAGATTCTGCTCTAGAAAATCCGCCTAGAAAAATAGCATTACCGAGCAAATTCTTGTAAGCGTTCTTTGTGCTTCTATAACCCCTGCCTCCCAAAGATATTTTATAGTTTGAGTTACAAGTTATCTTAGAATAGGTCTTGTGTGGGGACACAATCGAGTTTCAATGTAAACTCAAGTGCCAACTTTTAATGCCTTGGGCCAGTTGTTTGAACCATTTCTAAGCAAGGCTTTGAAGCTGTTCATTCCTGGTTGGAACCCCTGCTGAGAATATGCATTTCTACCCCAAATATACTGAATCAGAATCTACATTTCGTGATCTTGTTAAAATATAGATTCTGAATATTTGGGGTAGAAATGCAAATTCTTAGCAGGGGGTTAAACCAGAAAGAACTGGTTGGAAGCCCTGTTTCTAAGTCAACTGGGATAAAAACACAAACCTACTTCACCTAGATGTTGTGATGGGTTGTTGTTGAAATGGGAAGTAGATGATAGTTAAATGTTTTCTCTTTTTACTATGAAAAATACAAGATTAAATTCAGTGAACCACCAGCAACGAAGTTTCCCTTGAAATACTTTGTTTTTCGGTAACACTCTAAAGTAAGTCCCAATGTTCCCAAATAATTACACTGCAGTCGGAACCAATGGTACGAGTTGCCAGGTGATTCGGAGATGTGCTTTCAGAGTTTAAAAAAATCTCTATTGCGTATTTCAAATATTACCTTCCTGGACTTTAAATGGCAATTTTATAGCAAATAGTAACAGATCATGTTAGATTTTCTTTCCCATCACACATCTCTCCTGACCTTTTATCAGCTGCTCAGCTCGTTTCCTCCAGCAGCAGACGAGCATTCTCATGCCTATAGCAATGCTTTACAAAATAAAGAAAGAAAATAGCTCTTGCACATCTTTGTTCCCTTGTGATGATGCATGTTGGCAGCAGTAGTTTTTTTCTTTAAATCAGCGTGTTTGAAATACAATGGCACTTAGAAGTGAAGGCCAGCTGGAAGGGCACCAATCAAAACACCAGCTCAGCTTAAAACAATTTGATTCCAGCCCGAAATGAATTACCTTGCAACGCAAATAGATACCGGCAAACAGGGTATTCCACTTATCAAGACTGCTCCCCGATGAGAGTCAGAACTCCGGGTTCCTTTGAAGCTCGTTGCCTAGTGAGGATAGAAGACAGATGAACTAGTTGGAAGAGGAATCACACTCTGAGTATCCAGTGTCTACTCCTTGTTGATTTCTCAAGTGACAGCTCCAATTTGAGCTTCTAATGAAAAAATTTAATCAGTATTGGCTGTTAAAGAAGTGATCACTTTCCTTAAGGGGAAGACTACCAAATACATCATTTTCTCGCAAGGCAGTGTCTAGGATGAGTTTAACAAACAAGACGTGTGTCTTGTTTGTGTTGTTATACATGATATGCAACGTTTCTTTTCTGAACAATATTCAGAAGATGGCTATGGAGGGGAACTTTCATTAGAAATTCTCATAAATGATAATACATCTAAAATGTTTTGATTCTTGCAGGGTAAAGAATTTAACTTTACTGAAAGAATTTGGTCTTTGTCCTTGGTTCCTAAGAGATGACCTCTAAAACCTTGGAGTTTTTCTGGTGATTGAAGTGTCTTTGATGAGGCCTCCAGACCACACCTGAGGGTTTATGCTAATGAGGTGACTCAGGTGGGGGCTGACCAGGCCAGAAAGACCACGTTGGGATACCAGGCCAATCTCAGGGTAAGCGAGCTGATTCAACCAACCATGCCTAGGAATGAGGTCCCAGTAAAGGGTCTGAACTCAGAAGGTTCATGGGTTTCCTGGTTGGAGAAAGTTATCAATGCGTGTTGGGAGGGTAGCATGTCCTTTGGGACATTGAAGCTCCAAGTTGGGATCCCTCCTAGACTTTACCTTTTCTGTCTTTTCATTTGCATCCTTTTTGCCGTAATAAAACTATAATCATAAGTATAGCACTTTCCATGAGTTCCGTGAATTGTTCCAGCTAATTACCAAACCTGAGCAGGGACGGATTACCCAATAAGCAAAGTATGCATGGGCTTAATTGTGCTTACTTACTAATCTGTAGTGCACAATTTCCCCTGATTTTCACCACGTCTTTGATGAAAACCCATGTGAAATTGTTGTTGTGTGCCGTGAGTTGATTCCAACTCATGGTGAACCTATAGAGCAGAGTAGAATTGACTCACAGGGTTTCCAAGCTGGTGGATTTGAACTGCTGACCTTTTGGTTAGCAGCTGTAGCTCTTAACCACTGCACCACCAGGGCTTCTACAGATTGGTAAGTAAACAAAATTAAGCCCGTGCGTACCTTGTTTACCGTAAACCAGTACATACCGTGCTTACTGGTAATGGGCCCCTGAACCCCAGGGAGCAGTGAGAGCCAGCAGATCAGAAGTGAGGGGAGCCCTGGATACTCCCAAGCTTACGGCTGGCATCCTGAAGGGGTAGTGGGAAGACCCCAAATTTTTAGCCAAGAGGTCAGAAGTGAGAGTGTTGTGAGGATCCTCAAGTGTATGGCTAGTATCTGAGGTCTTGGGCAAACTTGACAGTCTGGAGGATTGTGACCTTTGATTTGTGAGGTCTGGCCTGGCTCCAGGTGGTTAGGGTCAGAGGAGGAAGTGCTGTATGTGAAGCTGGTGTCAGACATAGCAGAGAAGTGGGATTTGATTTTCCCAGCAGTTTTACACATTAGTGAATTGGGAATTATCTTGTCCTAAAGTGGAATATTTGTAGCTTCATGAGAATCCCTTGGAAAATAAAAACCACACACAACAATTTTTCTCATGATTCATAATATTATAACCTTGCTAATATAACTGTATTTATACAGTTCTGATAACCTCCTCCCTTTTTTGGTGCAGATTACTTTGTGTGCATATTCTCGATAATTGCCCTTATAATGCAGGTTCTAAGGGACTGTTTGCATTGTACGTTTTTAAGATTGTGGCAATGTCAAGTTTATTATCTTGGTGGAATGCAAGACAGGAAAAATAACAATAACTTCTACAAAGTTTGAAATGTACTAAGAATGTTGGTGTAAAAGTTTAATTTAACTTGTCAAATATATCAGTTCATGTAACTACAAATTAAGTGTGAATTCCTGAAAATTAGGTCTTAACCGCATCAGTATCGTCTGCAGTGGGAGCATTGTTAGGGACTTTTGTGCTGTATTTTGTACGAACTAGTCTATAAACGACACAGTCAACAAAAAATACCCAAGAAGACAGAGGTGGTTCAATCAATTCTGTCCATTATTTAAAGACTGTTGAGGAAACACGATCTATGGTTAAAGTTGAGACTTGGGTAAATTAGAATAAAACCAAGATTTTACTCTTGGCTGAATAACTAAGCCTCTAGTGGTGTAGTGGTTAAGAATTCAACTGCTAACCAAAATGTCGGCAGTACGAATCCACCAGCTACTCCTTGGAAACCCTATAGGGCAGTTCCACCCTGTCCTATAGGGCCACTATCAGTCAGAATCAGCTCTCCAGCAATGGGGTTTTTTTTGGTAACCAGGCTTTAAATACACCATTTAGAAAAATGAGAACACTACCTCTTCCAGGATACTTGTGAGGAATATGCTTCCAGAGTCTTCAGAACTTGTACCATACAACTGTTGTTATCAGAAGGCTCTTCATATGGCACTGTCTATGTGTTTTTGGTAACATTCTTTACATTGTCATAACACCTATAACAATTTGGTTTCGTAAATGACGTTCCCAGGGGTTATTATTAAGTGTTATCTAGATTTTGAAGGTGGAGGAAAGCATCATGTCACACTGACCTGTAGAAGCTGTGGTAACTACTGTGTTGGTATATAAAGGAAGGAATGACTAAGATGCCCTATCATGGTTTGAATTTACATTTGTAGCTGATTTTGTGTAGTTTAACACTTTGGCACTTTCTGTTCCATTGTTAAGTGGTAAAGTTACTCATCTGTACATAAGCCTTTGAAATTTTATCAGGTAATTACATAAATGAACTATTTTACACAGAGCATTAAAATCTGTATCAGAAAGAACAGCTCATATTATTTTTCAGTCAATACTGGCATGTGTAAACATTGTAAAGAATACAGCTTTCAGTATGGGTTACACCTTGCAGTGCAGTGCATTACTTAATATGGCCTTCTAGTCATAGTCTTTGGGACTCACACACAATGATTGGGTGGGACCGTGCAAATAAAGTGTGTGGAACCCTAATGAGGTGTGGTGGTTGGTGTTGTGTGTCAGCTTGGCTAGGCATGTTTCCCAGTATTGTGTAGCTGCCCTCCATTTTGTGATCTAATGTAATTATTCTAATTATCCTCCATTTTATATGCTGTAAATCCTAACCGCTATATGTTAATGAGGTAGGATTAGTGTGGGGTGTATCGTGAGTCACGCCTTGCAGGAGGGCATGAATCTAGTCCCACCTTTACTCGTCACACCCTTACTCAAGTGGCTTGCATACAATATATATATATATATATGTAGTGCAGTGCTCTCGCTCTCTCTCTCTCTCTACATCTGGATCCTGCATCTGGCTCATCATTGTCTGACCTCCAGTTCTTGAGACTTCAGCCAGCAGCCTACCGTCTGACCTACCAATTGTGGAATTCACCAGCTTCCCCAGCACTGTGGGCCAACAGCCTTTCATCTGACCTGATTCACCAGCTTCTGCAGCCTTGTGAGCCAGAAGCCTGTTGTCTGGCCTGCTGATTTGGGCTCGTAGGCCCCTGCAGCCAAGTGAGTCAGGAGAAGCCTATGCCTGACCCACGGATTTGAGACTTGCCAGCCTCCACTACTGCATGAGCCATTTACTTCATAGAGCTCGTGAGTTCTGTGAGACATTGAAGCAAATTACAGAACCCAAAGACATGAGGGAGGAGTAGTTGATGTTAGAAATGATGGAATGGTACAGCAATTGGAAAAGTTGGACATTTGGGACATCTTTAACCTCCGTTTCATAGGAACCAGCTTTGTTCTGATCCCACTAAAAGAAATTATTTATTTACACCTCAATATAAAGAAAACAAAAATCCTCACAGGTGGACCAATAAGCAACATCATGATAAATGGAGAAAAGATTGAAGTTGTCAAGAATTTCATTTTACTTGGATCCACAATCAATGCCCATGAAAGCAGCAGTCAAGAAATCAAACAAGAAATTGCATTGGGCAAATCTGCTGCAAAAGACCTCTTTCAAGTGTTAAAAAGCAAAGATGTCACTTTAAGGACTAAGGAGTACCTGACCCAAGCACGATATTTTCAGTCACCTCATATGCATGTGAAAGCTGGACAATGAATAAAGAAGACCGAAGAAGAATTGATGCCTTTGAATTATGGTATTGGCAAAGAATATTGAATATACCATGAACTGCCAGAAGAACGAGTAAGTCTGTCTTGGAAGAAGTACAGCCAGAGAGCTCCTTGGAAGGGAGGATGATGAGACTTTGTCTCACCTACTTTGGACACATTACCAGGAGGGACCAGTCCCTGGAAAGGGACATCATGCTTGGTAAGGTAGAGGGTCAGCGAAAAAGAGTAATACCCTGAACGAGATAGATTGACTCAGTGGCTACAACAATGGGCTCAAACATAGCAACGATTGTGAGGATGGTGCAGGATGGGCAGTGTTTTGTTCTGTTGTGCATAGACAGGGTCACTGTGAGTCAGAACCGACTCGATGGCACCTAACGGCAACAAACATTTTTAAAGCTTTCATCAAAATAATAGGCTAAATAAAACATTTTCCTCTCTTCCTGTTAGCCATCACCTAGATATTTTTCTTTTAGATAAACAATCTAACAGTGTGTTTACTGAAGCTTGCATTGATACTCCCCAGCCGTGTTTGCAACTTGACTTTTATTCCGGCAGCTCTGCAAAATGAGTCCACAGTACAGAGCAGCCAGTCCCTCTGGAACCTGAGATTATTTGTTCTCTCGCTGTTCTAAAGGTAATTAAGGAGCATTGCATGTTTCTCAATTAATGATTTCTCATTCAACAGGGGATCTTTGATGCTAATTTGTTTTAATCAGGGCAGAGGCTGTTCAAAAACTCTAAACAATTCAGTGAAGAGGAACTAGAAATTTTTAATCAAGTGGAAGAGATTTAAATGCTACGAGGGACACATCCATCACACCCTTTCAATTCCTGTTCATTTAACTATGTTCTTTTGAGTTTTATAAACCAAAATGAAAGTTATTAAATAGAATATATTGTGTTATATAATACACTTTTGCCATATGCATGTGTGTGTGTGTGTCTGTAATGGACTTTAATGTTTCCCATTTAAAGCCCAGTTATATGCAACCTTTCATGTCTCTCTCTATACAGAATGTACTTACACGTACATCTAACACCCTTGTTTAGTAAATGTAGAAAACGTATTTGTAAGACTGTGTTTGTATGTATGTAGCAAAAGAATGATGCAAGATACATTCTAAGTGAACCCAAACCCATTGCCACCAAGTTGATTCCAACTTATAACAACCCCATAGGGTTTCCAAGGCTGTAAATCAATACTGAAGCAGACCACCACATCTTTCTCCCACAAAGCCAAACTTTAGGTTAGCAGTAGGTCGCTTTAACCACTGTGTCACCAGGGCTCCTTTTATAAGTGAATACTAGCTTTATAACAAGTCTTTTTACCCCTTGGACAACTGTCACTGAGTGGTTGTTCATAATTGGAGCTGCTGCTGGTGGCGCAGTGGTTAAGAGCTCAGCTGCTAACCAAAAGGCTGGCAGTTCGAATCCACCAGCTGCTCCTTGGAAACCCTATGGGGCAGTTCTCTCTATCCTTGGAAACCCTATGGGGATCGACTCCAAGGCAACAGGTTTTTTTTTTTTTGTTTTTTTTTTTAAGTCCGATTGTAACATGTGAACAAAACACTTAAAAGCTATGAAGCAGTTGCACCTCGAAGAGGCATTACAGTATGATTAGCCTCTAGTTTGTGGAAAATAGGTGACTTTGTCTTATGAACGTAAATATGCAAAGTAATGAGATTAGAATAGCGGCCTTTCTTTTCTAATGATCAGGTGTAGCGTCATTCTGATGTTTTCAAAGCAAGGCTACTTTGCAGAATACCAATCATGTGAAATAAAGGGTTTTTCTTCCTTCCTCTGAGTATAGAAAAATCGCAAGAAATACTTGAGGGGCCTGACCAGTAAGATACTTATTGATTCACTGTGAGGAAATAAGTGAGAACATGAACTTTTTTAAACCAGTAGTTCTCACATTTCAGAGTGCATCAGAGTCATCTGGAGGGCTTGTTAAAACAGATTGCTGGGCCCACTACCAGAGTTTCTGATGCAATCGGTCTGGGGCGAGGCTTGAGAATTTTCACATCTAACAAGTTCCTAGGGATGCCGATGCTGCGCGTCAGGGACCCCGCTCTGAAAACTCCTCTAACCAAATCAAGAATGAGGTGGCATGGGTTTGAATGCAGCACTGAGTGAGGAATCTGCGTTTCTCAGGTACCAGCAGTCAGTCCCCGGGTTACGAATGTCCGCCTTACGGGCAGCTTGTACTTAAACAGCCAGCCATAAAGTCTATTACAGTAATTCCCCGGGTTAAGAACATCCAACTTATGGGCAACTCCTACTTAAGAACGGACTGCCATAAAGCCCACTATATTAAAAATTTGAGTTAAATATGATAGTTTGTAATAACGAACACGCACTTCTTTGTGATGCTCATGAAAACACTGCAGGTTTGGAAGTGTTTCTTAAGTGTTTTATATGTGTAAAAAACAAAACCTCACAAGTTTTCATAGAAGTGGCATTTGCAAGGTCAAAGGTTTTATTACGTAACTTTGGACTACTTTGGTTACACTTTGGCATGCCATCATAGCGTATTGGAAAACATGAGTATTGCAGCCTTCGTGCCTCTTTTCCTTATCTTTTCTAACAAAGATTCTTTGCATTATACATACTTCACATATTCTTTGCCATCACAAAAATACCAGATTCTTATTTTATTTGTCCGTGAAGCTTAATTTCTACCCAAAGAAGTGCCTATTGTAACTGGACTGTCTCTGCTGTGTGTTGAACGTTCACTGCCTCTAAAGGGACTTTATGAAGTACATTCTTTCTACTCCGAAGACAAAATGAGATGTGGAGAACTCATAAATTATTTTGGCGTCAAACAATTCTATATAAAGAACTGCTAGTTAACAGAGCCAGGAAAGTTAATGTCCTTTAGACACAATCTTCTAAGAAGATCGTCAGAAATATTTTTTGCAGCGGCCAACTTTTAGAAGCAACCCCACAGTCACTTTATGGTTAGATCGAAGAGGGACAGTCATTTTTTATCTGGAGCTGAAACAAAGGGTAATTCTCCACAAAGTGTGGCTGTAAGAGTTTAGAAGCATGCAAACAGTAGGTAACTAGCTGGTGGGTTTATATGCATCATGCAGATGTATGACCTAGATACGTCTCTAAAAATTAATTGGAAGAGGCTGTGCTGGGCCTGGCTAATAGTCTAACAAGTTTTTGTTTTTTTTTTTTAATCTCCCTTTAATGATGAGCATACGCACTGAGGGTATTGTGTTTGATAGAAGTGACAGCTCTGCACAGTGCAGGCTCCTCTACCGGGCAATGTGCTGACTCAGAAAATGGAAGGACTGAGCCAATGGTAGAATAGTTGTCATGCAAATGCCTAACCTTCTAGATTAAAAGTTATGTAGCTCATCAGTGCTACAGGCATAATATAACCATCTCCCAAAGGAGGTGTTCGCTTCCTTAAGATTCATTTCTTAGAAGAAAAATCCTGTATAGAACTTAGAATCTGCATTGTGAAATGAGCTGATACCTTTACCCTCAGTTTGTTTAACTTATTTCGAACTTCGCGTCATCTAAATGAAGGTGTTTCTTTTTTTCCTTTTTCTTTTTTTTTAGCCTCAAGAAAATCCATCATGTTCCAGAAACCACATACAGGGCATTGAAATCTTTGTCTATCAAATACGTTTAGAAATAAAATCTTAGATGTTTGTATATTTCTAAGATATTGCATAATTAAGTCTGACACCAAGGAGGGAATTCAAACAAACAATTCAGCAAAAAAAAAAAAAAAAAAAGATATTTTATGTCTATTTGCCTGGGGTTTTCTTCGAAGTAGCTTAAGTCCCACTCAGGATTAATTAATCATGTGGCTGATTGCGGGATGCGCGGAGCCGAAGGGACATCCTTCTGGTCCGGAAAGAGTGCACGGGAGACACGGCGTAACCAGCCTGAAAGGCGCACAGCTGAAGAGAGTGTAGTTCCAAGGAGGGGCCGGCGAGATGTGACTTAGATCGTTCAGCAGTTTCATATGAACATCAGAGTCCTAATTATTAAAGATGGGGTTTATCCTGTTCGGGTATCATTATGCCTGACGGACATTTTGAGTTTGTGACTTACAAAGATGACTAAAGAATTATTGAGACTCTGGCTCCAAATAAAGGAATGAGAACTATAGATATACTTAACCATATAGTAACTCTGCACAGAGATGCACAACAAAGATACAGGCAGCTCCCAGGTTACCAATGTCTGATTTACATGCAACTCGTAGTTACGAACCAACCCTCCTAAAGCCTATTATATTAAAAATTCGAGGAACAAACAATGGTTCATAAAAACAAATGAGCACTACTTTGTGTCTCACGTCAAAACGTTGTTAGCTTCCGTCAGGTTGGTTCCTACTCATAGGGACCCTATGTACAACAGAACGAAACACGGCCCAGTCCTGTGCCATCCTCACAGTCATTGTTATGTTTGAGCCCATTGTTGCAGCCACTGTGTCAATCCGTCTTGTTGAGGGTCGTCCTCTTTTTTGCTCACCCTCTACTTTACCAACCATGATGTCCTCCAGGGACTGATCCCTCCTGATAACACGTCCCAAGTATGTGAGACGAAGTCTCTCCAATCCTTGCTTCGAAGGAGCATTCTGGCTGTACTTCTTCCAAGATAGATTTGTTTGTTGTTTTGCCAGTCCATTGTGTATTCAATATTCTTTGCCAACACCATAATTCAAAGTCATCAATTCTTCTTCGATCTTCCTTATTCATTGTCCAGCTTGTGAATGCATATGAGGTGACTGAAAACACCATGACTTGGGTCAGGTGCACGTTAGTCCTCAAAATGACATTTTTGCTTTTTAACGTTTTAAAGATGTCTTTTGCAGCAGATTTGCCCAATACAATGCATCATTTTACTTCTTGACTGATGCTTCCATGAACATTGATTATGGATCCAAGCAAAATGAAATCCTTGGCAGCTTCAATATTTTCTCTGTTTATCATGATGTTGCTTATTGGTCCAACTGTGACGATTTCTGTTTTCTTTATATTGAAGTGTAATCCATACTGAAGGCTGTACTCTTTAATCTTCATTAGGAGATGCTTCAAATCTCTTCACTTTCAGCATATTACTATATTATGCTAAATTACTGTATTGTTATGTTAATGATGTTTTAGTGTTTCTGGAAGTGTTTATCTAATTTTTTGTAAGCATAGAAAGGTACACTATACACTATATACTAAGACAAACATTTGACTAAACGACGTTGGATGTGAACCCCATACCTAACTGTTTCAACTTACATACAAATTTGACTTAAATACAGACTTAAGAATGGAGCTCCCTTGTAACTCAGGGACTGCCTGTAAGGTGCTTTACTATGAAGAATTGCTGAGTCCCTTAGAGTGGCAAGAAAATAGTCTCCTTCTTGTGGTTGGCTCTAGTCTCCAGTTGTCTGTGCCTTGCCCCCCATACTACTGATTCCTTCTGAGGATCTTATGTTTGTTTTATATCTCTTATGGTATATTTAGCTTCAAATATCAGACAAGCTAACTAAAAGTGGATTAAACCATAGGAATTTATATTTTACTTAACAAGATATCTGGCAGCAAGCTACACTCTTCTGCTCCCCTCCTCTCCTATCCACAGTGGATCAGCTTTGATCCTCAAGTGTGTCCGTCTTGATCACAAGATGGCTGCTATGGTTCCAGCCCTCATGTCTCCACATGACATTGTGCAAACAGGAAGGGAGGGAAGGAGGCAATATTGCTTTCTGTTTGGCATTCTCTTGTTTTCCATGAGGAAGGAAAATCTTCCTCAGAAGCCTGCCCTGCCCTTCAGCAAATCTTCTCTTAGCTTTTCTTGGCCAAGACAGAGACATATGTTTACACCAGACCAACCCCTGATGAGAGGGAATATGATTGATATGATTGGCTTAGACTCTCTCTACTCAAAGTGTGATCTTAGGAGAAGAGCATTGGCATCACCTGGGAACTTGTTAGAGGTGCAGTATCTCAGAACCCACCCCAGACCTACTGAGTCAGAATCAGCATTTTAACAAGAGCCCCTGCCCCAGGTGATGTGTATAGACATGAACCTGTGGGGAACTCAGACTTTAAACCAATGATAACTTATTCCCCACAGATGAGCACATTGCAGTTTGGGCAACGTTAGCAAGCAAGGTGCAACCATCAGTGTCTGCCACAATGTTCTAGTCCCTCATCACCTCTTCTAGGTTTCTCATTGGTATGGGTGACAATTACTTTCTCTCCAACATGCTCTGCAAAATGCCAGCTCTTCTGGGACCTGCTAGCCCAGGGAATGGTTCTGGTCTACCTGTGGGGCCCTGCGGCTCTCCCTCACCTGCTGGCTTTTTAACCAGTGTCAATATTCTCCATGAGTGCTGAGACTAAGGGCAGGTCATGTCATCTGCTCCCTTTGGCAGGAAAAATCATTTCCTGAGTAGGCTCCAAGTTGAAACTGGTCCCCCATTGTTACAGGCTGAATAATGGCCCCCCATAATATCCAGGTGCTAACCCAGAACCTGTAAATGTTGCCTTACATGGCAGAAGGCTCTTTGTAGATATGATTAAGTTGAGGATTTTGAGATGAGGGAGATTATTCTGGATTATCTGGGTCTAAATGTAATTAGAAGGGAGGCAGAGGGAGATTTGATTTCAGAAGACAAGAAGGCAATGTGACAACAGAAGCAGAGATGGGAGTGAGGCAGCCACAAGCCAAGGAATGCCAGCAGCCACCAGAAGCCGGAAGAGGTAAGGAATGCATTCTCCCCTGGAGCTCCAGAAGGATCCTACACTACTGATACCTTGATTTTAGCCCCAAAGGCTCTTTTTGGACTTCTGGCTTCCAGAATTTTAGGAGAATAAATTTCTACTGTTTTAAGTCACTAAGTGTGTGGTAGGTCCGTCTGACCCAGCCATGCATATGAGGTGTTTTCAATCACCTCATATACATGTGAAATCTGGCCAATGAGTAAGGAAAACCAGATAAGAATGGATGCCTTTCAATTATGGTGTTGGCAAAGAACATTGAATATACCATGGACTGCCAGAAGAATGAACAAATCTGTCTTGGAGGAAGTACAGCCAGAATGCTCCTTAGAAGTGGTGATGGCAAGACTTTGTCTTACGTACTTTGGACACGTTACCAGGAAGGACCAATCCCTGGAGAAGAACGTCATGCGTGGTAAAGTAGTGGGTGAATGAAAAAGAGGAAGACCCTCAGTGAGATGGATTGGCACAGTGGCTACAACAATGAGGTCAAAACATAGCAACAATTGTGAGGATGGTGCAGGACTGGGCCATGTTTTGTTCTGTTGTACATCGCTATGAGTTGGAAGTGACCCAATGGCACCTAATAACAACAAGTGTGTGGCAATTTGTTACAACAGCAATGGGAAACTAATATACTCAACTTGCAGTCCACGCATTCTCTGTGCCACAACTTTAAATCCAACAATGCACTCTTTAATTATTTTAATGTTATTTACAGATGGGATTTCAATAGGATGTTCAGATACAATTGAAATAAGATCCTCGTTGGGTTAGGATGAGAATGAAGACACTAGGAAACCTAGAGAGGCAATGGCCCTGCTCATCACAGTTGCGGGTCCTTGGTCGCCATTGTCATCCTGCCGCCAGCAGCAGAAAGGCAGGTGGAGAAGGGAGGGAGGGCCTGAGGTTAGCCAAACCCCTCTAGCTTGCCTTGACTTCCTCAGCTCCTAGGTAGAAAGAGAAGAGGACAATTAGAAAACCAATGTAATGTGTGCTTTATATTCCCTCCTAGACTGAGTTTGGTAAATTGTACTTTCTTCCACAAAAACCATTTGACAGAACAATAAAGACTGAGAAAGGTCAAAGGAGCTCTGAGGAGACTATACATACCACTAAAGTGAATAAAGGCTGGTCATTAGTGACCTTGAAGAGACACCAGATGGATCTGGGAAAGACTTAGAGGGGACAGGAAGGTCTCATGCAAAGCAGCGACTGTGACCCGAGTGGGCCAGGGCCACAGCACAGGCCAGCAGGGGTGGCTGTCAATCTGCAGACGGTCAGGCCTGACCTAAAGCAAGGAGAGGGAGCCACTCCCGGGGTTGGCATGTTTGTGCTGAGGGAGGCTTTTAAAGAAGCTCTTTGGACAATGTTCATCTCAGGCCATTTGGATAGAGATGGATGAGGGTCTAAACTGAGGGAGACTAATGTGAAGAATAATTGTTTTCTCTGCTGGGAAGGAGGGGGAAGAAGCTGTCACAATCTTGCAAGCACAGCTACTTCTCAGAAATGTGTTCTCAGACCTGAAGTCTGCTCCTGGGCTCCATGTACTTCTAAATGGTGCTAGTACGGGGGGCCTACCCTTGCATTCACTCTGCGGCTGGGGATTCATGGTGCTCCCAAACCATCTCCTTCACCACAAGTGCTGCTGGTACAGAGTCTGACCCTCTGGTCCTGACACCTTTGTTTGGAAAAAGTCACCTTACCCTTTTAGTACATGGCTTCCTCGCCGGGCTCATCTGAGTCTTGTAGTGCAACTTGTCATCAGTGAAGAGGACTGATATGTGAAGTTTATAGTGTGAGTTGTCTTTTTTTTTTTTTAGCTTTGTCACCGAAATTCCTTTTTTTTTTTTTTTTTAAACATCATCTTGGTTGGCGCACCTTCCCAAATAAAATACGTGGTCAAGAAAACCAGACCTTGGCTCCTTGTTCCCTGAGAAAGGAGGCCGAAGTAAAAATACAAAGGGAAAGAAAATATATTAATATTCAATTCTGGATTTTGAAATTCCTACGGCCCAAGTGCTAGCATAAGCAATGGGTTGGACAGAACAGTTAGCCAGCACTTCCCTGTGCTCACCATGGAAAGAGACAATGATAGAAAGTTATAGGGGAGAAGGGGAAGAAACTATAGAAGAGGCAACTGAATAAGGAGTCAAGGCCTTGCCCCATTGCCTCTCTCCTTAGACCAAGACCAAAGTGGGTATGTGTGCATGTCTGTGTGCATATGCATTTGGTGGGTCTTAATGTCTTGGCTGGAGCCCTGGTGGTACAGTGGTTAAGCATTTGGCTGCTAACCAAAAGGTTAGCAGTTGGAATCCACCAGCCGCTCCTTGGAAACCCTATAGGGCATTTCTCCTCTGTCCTGTAGGGTTGCTATGAGTTGGAGTCAACTCAACGGCAACCAGTTTAATGTCTTCACTGGTGGAGGCAGCCTGTGGAGGACCCCGCTGCCTCAGCAGATGCCAGCAAGGATAGATGCTGATGATAAGAGCAAGACAGGGAAGTGTGTGTCACCAGAGATGCTGCCACTGGAGTGAAGATAGTGGGGAACAGGGAATGTCTTCCCCACTGACATGGAGGCACAACCCCTCTCTCTCCTATCACCTTGTCCCATAAGAATGTAGATATGGCTTAAGGAAAAAGAGAGGGACTCAAATAACTTTAAAACCCTAAGAGAAACCTCAAGTGGCTGAGTGTCATGTATTGAATTGTGTCCCCCAAAATATGTGTCAACTTGATTAGGCTATTATTTCCAGTATTGTGCGGTTGTCCTCCATTTTGTGATTGTAATTTTCCTATGTTGTAAATCCTAACCTCTGCCTGTGGTTAATGCAGCAAGATTAGATTATGTTAAAGAGGATTAAGGTGGGATTGTACTACCTCTACTAAGGTCGCATCCCTGATCCAATATAAAGGGAGTTTCCCTGCTGGGCTGCACCACCTTTTATCTTACAAGAGATAAAAGGAAAGGGAAGTGAGCAGAGAGGGGGAACTCATACCATCAAGAAAGAAGCACCAGGAGCCGGGTACGTCCTTTGGACCCAGGGTTCCTGTGTGAAGCTCCTAGTCCAGGGGAAGATTGATGACAAGGACCTTCTTCCAGAGCCGACGGAGAAAGCCTTCCCCTGGAGCTGACACCCTGCATTTGGATTTCTAGCCTACTTGACTGTGAGGGAATAAATTTCTCTTTGGTAAAGCCACCCACTTGAGGTATTTCTGTTATAGCAGCACTAGATAACCAAGACACCGAGTTTCTTTGACTTCCCTAAAATTTTGCCATGGGTTGGAATGGGAGCTTGAAAGAAAAAACAGGTTCACTGAAATAGTTACCTTTCACACACTGTAGTATGTGGCTTGTGAAGTATTAAACCTAATACTCATTTCCACTGAGTCGCTGACTTATAGCGACCCTATAGGACAGAGTAGAACTGCCCCATAGGGTTTCCAAGGCTGTAATCTTTAGGGAAGCTGATTGCCACATCTTTTTCCCACAGAGCAGCTGGTGGGTTCGAACCACCAACTTTTCGGTTAGCAGCTGAGTGCTTAACCACTGTGCCACCGAGGCTCCTTATTATACCTAATACACCAAGTTTATTCATACTACTATGAGTGAAAAATAATACCCTGAGCTCTAGATTTCAGCTCCCTGCTGGAGAGAATTTGCTTCCCTAGCAGAGCTGTCTGAACAGATTACGGTTTCCTATAAATGGTCTCATTCACCCTGTGACCTCATCATCAAATGTTGAACGTGCTTCATATGTAATTAATATATTCAGGACACAGATAAATAGCCATCCAAAGAGGCTAACACTACATTCTAGTGTGATGCCACTGTTCTAGAAATGTTGTGTGCATTATCTCACTTAATTCAGTCCCCACCAGTCTCTAGTGCCATGACTGCTGTTCTTCTCCACTTGTGGAGGAGGAAGCAGAGATCTGGTAACCCACCTAAGGAAACACACCTTGTGCTGGACTGCCTTCCCCAATAAACACAGAAATACACTTAGTGTAATATCCCCCGGAGACCTGAGAGTGTCTTAGAAGATAAGCAATGCTCAGCTTTGAACATATTTGACTTTTGACTATCATCTTCCTTCTGCCTCAGTTTCCTCCTCTGGAAACATAGCCATACAAGTGCTTTGGCAAAGGTGGAGAGTTTATGATGAAAGGGCATGTGGGTAACAGGCCCTGGGAGGAGCAGGGGCCACAGCGGTCAGTCCTGGAGTCTGTTCTCTCTGGAACAGAGAAGAGGGCCCGAGTGACTTGTTCCCTGGCAGTGACAGCTTTCCTTGGCAGCCCCCATGTAGCATAGAAGCCGGAGCTCTGCACTGACCAGGCTAAGAGTACCCCACTATGACTACATACTCTGGAACCAGGGAGCCTGGGTTCATATCCTGTGTTGACTCTGGGCAAGTTGTTTAATCTCTCTGTGCCTCAATTCCCTCATCTGCAAAATAGAGATAATAGTAGCTACTTCAGGGCCTGGCTGAGATGAGCAAGTAACATGCATAAGGTATTCAGGGAAGTGCCTGGCACATAGTTAGTGCTGTGAAGTTGCTGGCTATTCTTATTATCAAGCAGTCTTAGGACTGGCTGACAGTTATTGTCCAGCTCCAACACTGGGAAAGTTTCCCCAGGACCAGGTTCAGAGTCTAACTCTCAGGCTAGTCTCCTGTTACTCTGTCCTGTGTGATCGCATAGGAGGGTCTCTTGAATAAAACAGGATCTCGAATGCATCCTTGCATTACATTTTTGGGAATTGGCCATGGCAAGACCTTGTTTGTTCCAACAGAGGCCATGAGATCATTATTCAACAGGCTTCAGAGCACTGAGGCATGTTCTGGGTAATCAATCCGACATCCAGGCTAATAGAATAGAGGAGGCCTGGTAAAGGCATCATGTGCTTTAATAAGGAAGGAAGCAGCCAATGTGTTTAATATACTACTACGTGCCTGTACTGTTCTCACACTAGCCCTCAGACAAATCTAGGTGAGGTGTCACTGTATTCATCTGTATAAACAAGGAAATGGAAAAGCAAAAGGAATGAAGTGACTCCTGAAGGCCACGTGCCGGGAGATGGAGAAGAATTGGCAGCCAGGTCTGTGATGGCAAAGCCTCTGGTCTTTCCCCAATGCCACTTTTGTTAGCCACCTCTGTGCCTCAGCCACTCTTCTCCACTGCCTATCCCTTCCTCACATCCTTCTCTCCCTTTTTACTCAGGACGATACCTCAGTCTTGTGTGATGGTATTTGAGTCCCTGTTAGCCAGATCCACCTCCTCAGAGAGCTGCTACCAGGTTCAGAAAAAGCTAATAAAGTCACTCACAACAGTGTGTGCAAACGGGTGAAATAGTAGACTCCCTAGGGACATGTGGCATTCCTCAACCCAGGGGACTGCCCCCTCAGGGCCGAGATTCATTCTGGTAGATGGTGCTGGAAAGAATGATTTGAAATGAGGCATAATCAGTAAATAGCAGGTCGCAGGGCACTGATTAAATAGGTGTCATGTGGAAAACCATAAGCCTGAAAATGGTCAAAGAATAAGTTGCATTCTGACCCTTAACTGAGAAATCCAAAAGAGGTGGAGTTTACGAGGAGGGGCCAGGCATGACCCAAGTATCACTGTTTGCTAACCGACCTTCACGGCTTGGCAGTGGAATGGAGAGGGGTTAGTCTGTAGAGACGTGCTTTGGTGCAGGAAGGCCTATCATGATCTCCTCCAATGACCTTTCCTCTCTCTGGTGGCCGTCATCAGCATTCACAGCTGGCCCTGGCATGGTCCTGAGGTCGCCAGCAGAATCTTGGATCAATTTCTTCCTCTCAGCAGGTAGCTGTGTGATTAGGGATCACTTACCTCCTCCTCAGTGTCCTCCTGTGCAAGACGAGAGTGTTGGGGAGATCTGGGCCACTCCCAGGCCCGACACACTGAGACTCTCTAACAGTAGTGAAGCAGGCTTGGCCTCCAACAAGATGACATTCTTCTGATGGATAGGATGATGACTTCAGCCTTGAGTGAGTGCAATCAGTCTAAAATGTTCGTTAGAGCCAGGGTTACATCGGAGAAACAGCACGCTCCATCTGTATGTCCTTTCTGCTGATGTCCCCCATCCCCAGACATACTAAGAAGGAAAACTGGCATTTTTTGTGTATTTCATATATGAGAGAACATTTTTATACCCATTATCATAGTCTCAGAAAAGAGCTTGATAATCTTACCCACAATGCAGTTGTTGTTGTGTACTGTCTAGTTGATTCCGACTCACAGCGACCTTACAGGACAGAGTAGAACTGCCACACAGGGTTTCCAAGGAGCAGCTGGTGTATTCGAACTGCCAACCTTTTGGTTAGCAGCCTGAGCTCTTAACCACTTTGCCACCAGTGCTCCCCACAATGCAGGGTGAATGTCAAGAAACAGTCTCTGAGTTACTTTTACCAAGAATTGTCTCATATGCATCTGGGGCTGGATTAAGTCATGTGAGGGCCCTAAACACTGATAATCTGTGGTCCCCCTCTTCTGCTTATGCATTCAAATGGAATATGTGAGTTATACATATACATGTATATATAAATAAATATTATATATGTGTGTGTCTTAGCTATCCATGATGTACTTCTTTTTAAATGTGACTATAATATAGTGATTGAATGCAAAAGTGGCATATGCCATTTTAACAAAATGAGATAAATTGGATTATAAAAATTTAGTGGGTACAGGATACTAAGATGTTTACTATAAGCCACATTTTCTACACAAAGAATATTGCACATATTCTAAAACAAAGAAAATGAGTCAGTGAACTTAGCTGTTTCAACAATCGATGTAAAATTGTGTTGATCTCCCACAACAAATTGGCTTTCACCAATTTTGCTTTAAACAGCTCATACTTCAATTTTGTACTTGTTTCATAATAAATGCTATAATTATAAATGAACAAATGAAAAAATGTCATAAAAGATAATTTAATGATCATGAAACAATTTTTTTATTGTTGTAATTAAATGAAGTTTACATTTCAAGTTAGTCTCCCATACAGAATTATTTTTTAAAACATACATTGTTACGAGACCCCATCCGCTCACCCCATTCTGCGACAGCACACTCCTCCCCTCCGCCCCTAATTCCCCATGAATATTCAACCAGCTCCTAACTTTCTCTGCCTTCCCCTCTAACCTCTGGACAGAAGCCGCCCCTTTGGTCTCATATCTACTTGTCTAAGAGGCACATTCTTCACAAGTATCACTTTATGTCTTACAGTCCACTCCAATCCCTGTCTGAAGAGTTGGCCTCGGAAATTGTTTTAGTCCTGGGGTGATGGAGAGACCAGGAGCCATGCTTTCCGAGGCACCTCCAGTCTTAGTCAGGCCATTAAGTCTGGTCTTCTTACTAGAATTTGAGTTCTGCATCTCATCGTTCTAATGCTCCATCGGGGACCCTCTGTTGTGTTCCCTGTCAGGACATCCATTGTTGGTAGCCGGGCACCATCTAGTTCTTCTGGTCTCAGGCTGATGAAGTCTCCAGTTTATGTGGCCCATTCTGTCTCTTGGGCCAATACTTTCCTTGTGTCTTTGGTGTTCTTCATTCTCCTTTACTCCAAGTGGTTGGGACCAACTGATGCATCTTAGATGGCCACTTGCAAGCTTTTAAGAGCCCAGATGCCACTCACCAAAGTAGGATGCAGAACACTTTCTTAATAAGCTTTGTTATGCCAGTTGACCTAGATGTCCCCTGAAAGCATGGTCCCCAGACCCTGCATCCCTGCTACTCTGTCTCTCAAAGTATTTGATTGTATTGAGGAAACTTCTTAGCTTTGGTTTAGTCCAGTTGTGCTGGCTTCCCCTGTAGTGTGTGCTGCCCTTCCCTTCACCTAAGATGATTCTTATCTACCGTCTACTTAGTGAATAACACTCACCCTCCCCTCCCACCCCTGTAACCATCAAAGAATGTTTTCTTCTGTATTTAAACCTTTTCTTGAGTTCTTATAACAGTGGTCTTAGACAGTATTTGTCCTTCTGTGCCTGACTAAATTCACTCAACATAATAAGTTCTAGCTTCCACCAAGTTATACAATATTTCACAGCTTCATCATTGTTCTTTATCGTTGCATAATATTCCATTGTGTGGATATACCATAGGTTGTTTATCCATTTGTCCATCGATGGGCACTTAGGTTGTTTCCATCTTTTGGCTATTGTGAACAGTGCTGCGATGAACATGGGTGTGCATACATCTATTCGTGTGATGGCTCTTATTTCTCTAGGATATATTCCAAGGAGCAGGATAGCTAGATCGTATGGTACTTCTATTTCTAGCTTTTTAAGAAAGTGCCAAATCGATTTCCAAAGTGGTTGTACCATTTTACATTCCCACCAACAGTGTATAAGTGTTCCAGTCTCTCCACAACCTCTCCAGCATTTGTTATTTTGTGTTTTTTGGATTAATGCTAGCCTTGTTGGGGTGAGATGATATCTCATTGTAGTTTTGATCTGCATTTCTCTAATGGCTAATGATCGTGAGCATTTCTTCATGTGTCTGTTAGTTGCCTGAATATCTTCTTTGGTGAAGTGCCTGTTCATATCCTTTGCCCATTTTTTAATTGGGTTATTTGTCTTTTCGCTGTTGAGGTTTTGGAGTATCTTGTAGATTTTAGAGATTAAACGCTGATCGGATTTGTCGTAGCCAAAAATTTTTTCCCAGTCTGTAGGTTGTCTTTTTACTCTTTTGGTGAAGTCTTTGGATGAGCATAAATGCTTGATTTTTAGGAGCTCCCATTTATCTAGTCTCTCTCCTGGTGCTTGTGCATTGTTACTTATGGTTTGTATTGTATTTATGCCATGTATTAGGGCTCCTAGCTTTGTCCCTATTTTTTCTTCCATGATCTTTATCATTTTTGATTTTATATTTAAGTCTTTGATCCATTTTGAGTTAGTTTTTGTATATGGTGTGAGATATGGGTCTTGTTTCAGTTTTTTGCATATAGATATCCAGTTATGCCAGCACCATTTGTTTAAGAGACAGTCTTTTCCCCAGTTAATGGACTTTGGGCCTTTGTCAAATATTAGCTGCTCACAGGTGGATGAGCTTGTACCTGGATTCTCAGCTCTGTTCCATTGGTCTATGTATCTGTTATTGTACCAGTACCAGGCTGTCTTGACTACCATGGCAGTATAATAGGTCCTAAAATCAGGTAGTGTAAGGCCTCCCACCTTGTTCTTCTTCTTGAGTAGTTCTTTATTTATCCGGGCCTCTTCCCTTTCCATACGAAGTTGGTGATTTGTTTCTCCATCTCATTAAAAAACATTGCTGGAATTTGGATCGGGATTGCATTGTATCTGTAGATTGCTTTGGGTAGAATTGACATTTTCACTATGTTGAGTCTACCTATCCAAGAGCAAGGTATATTTTTCCACTTATGCAGGTCTCTTTTAGTTTCTTGCAGTAGTGTCTTGTAGTTCTCTCTGTGAAGATCTTTTACATCTCTGGTTAGATTTATTACTAAGTATTTTATCTTTTGGGGGGCTATTGTAAATGGTATTGATTTGGTGATTTCCTCTTCAAGGTTCTCTTTGTTGGTGTAAAGGAATCGAATTGATTTTTGTATGTTTATCTTGTATCCTGAAACTTTGCTGAAATCTTCTATTAGTTCCAGTAGTTTTCTTGTGGATTCCTTGGGGTTTTCTGTGTATAAGATCATATCATCTGCAAATAGAGATACTCTGACTTCTTCCCTACCTATTTGGATGCGCTTTATTTCTTTTTCTAGCCTAACTGCTCTGGGTAGGACCTCCAGCACAATGTTGAATAAGAGTGCTGATAAAGGGCATCCTTGTCTGGTTCCTGTTCTCAAGGGGAATGCTTTCAAAGTCTCTCCATTCAGGATGATGTTGGCTATTGGTTTTGTAGAAATGCCCTTAATTATACTGAGGAATTTCCCTTCTATTCCAATTTTTTTTGAGAGTTTTTATCATGAATGGGTGTTGGACTTTGTCGAATGCCTTTTCTGCATCGATTGATAAGATCCTGTGGTTCTTGTCTTTTGTTTTATTTATGTGATGGATTATGTTGGTTGTTTTTCTAGTGTTGAACCATCCCTGCATACCTTGTATAAATCCCACTTAGTCATAGTGAATTATCTTTTTGATATGTTGCTGAATTCTATTGGCTAAAATTTTGTTGAGGATTTTTGTGTCAATGTTCATGAGGGATGTTGGTCTGTAATTCTCTATTTTTGTGGTGTCTTTACCTGGTTTTGGTATCAGGGTTATGCTGGCTTCATACAATGAGTTTGGGAGTATTCTCTCAGTTTCTATGCTCTGAAATACCTTTAGTAGAAGTGGTGTTATCTCTTCTCTGAAAGTTTGGTAGAATTCTCCAGTGAAGCCATCCGGGCCATGGCTTTTTTTTTGTTGGCAGTTTTTTAATAACCTTTTCAATCTCTTCTTTTGTTATGGGTTTATTTAGTTGTTCTACCTCTGTTTGTGTTAATTTAGGTAGGTAGTGAGTTTCTAGAAATTTGTCCATTTCCTCCAGGTTTTCAAATTTGTCAGAGTACAATTTTTCACAGTATTCTGTTATAATTCTTTTGATTTCAGTTGGGTCTGTTGTGATATCACCCATCTCATTTCTTATATGGGTTATCTGCTTCCTCTCCAGTTTTTCTTTTGTCAGTTTGGCCAATTGTTTATCAATTTTGTTGATCTTTTCGAAGAAGCAGCTTTTGGACTTGTTAACTCTTTCAATTGTTTTTCTGTGCTCTATTTCATTTAATTCTGCTCTAATTCTTATTATTTCCTTCCTTCTGGCACCTGTAGGCTTCTTTTGCTGCTCTCTTTCTACTTGTTCTAGTTGTAGGGTTAATGCTTTGTTTATGAGCCTTTCTTGTTTTTGGATGTGTGCATTTATTGCTATAAACTGACCTCTGAGCACTGCTTTTGCTGTGTCCCAAAGGTTCTGGTAGGATGTGTTTTCATTCTCATTTGATTCTATGAATTTCTTTATTCCATCCTTAATTTCTTCTATAACCCAGTAGTTTTTGAGCAAGGTGTTGTTCAGTTTCCATGTGTTTGATTTTTTTTCCCTTGCTTTTTGTGTTGTTGATTTCCACTTTTATGGCTTTATGGTCAGAAAAGATGCTTTGTAGTATTTTGATGTTTTGGATTTCGTTAAGGTTTGCTTTATGGCCTAATAGGTGGTCTATTCTGAAGACTGTTCCATGTGCTTTGGAAAAGAAAGTATACTTGGCTGCTGTTGGGTGCAGAGTTCGGTATATGTCTATGAGATCAAGTTGGTTGATTGTAGCATTTAGCTCTTCTGTGTCTTTGTTGAGCTTCTTTCTGGATGTTCAGTCCTTCACTGAAAGTGGTGTGTTGAAGTCGCCTACTACTATTGTGGAGCTGTCTATCCCTCTCTTCAGAGCTGTTAGAGTTCGTTTTATGTATTTTGGAGCCCTGTTGTTGGTTGCGTAAATATTTATTATAGTTATGTCCTCCTAGTGTACTGACCCTTTAATCCTTACATAGTGCCCTTCCTTATCTTTTGTGGGGGATTTTACTTTAAAGTCTATTTTGTCAGAGATTAATATTGCCACTCCTGCTCTTTTTTGAGTGTTGTTTGCTTGATATATTGTTTTACGTCCTTTGAGTTTTAGCCTGTTTGTGTCTTTAAGTCTAAGGTGCATCTCTTGTAGGCAGCATATAGATGGATCATGGTTTTTTATCCAATCTGCCGCTCTCTGTCTCTTTATTGGTGCATTAAGTCCGTTTACATTCAGTGTAATTACTGATAGGTATGAGTTTAGTGCTGTCATCCTGATATCTCTTTTGGTGTGTTGTTTACAGTTTCTCTGTTCTCCTCAATTTTCTGTGCTGAGTCTCTTTTCTTTATGTATTTTTTTTTTCATCTTTTTCTTTTTTGTAGATTTTGTTTGCTGGGTCTTTATGCTTTTCTACTTTTTTATTTTTATTTGTAGGATAGTTAGATTCCTTTGTGGTTACCTTAATATTTACCCCTAATTTTCTAAGTTTATACCAGTCCTTTATTACTTTATATCACCTTAACTTCCCCTCCATATAGAAAATCAATGTCTCCATTTTTTAATTCCCTCTTTTTTTGTTTTAATATTATCTTTTTTTAAAAACATATTGATATCTGTTTCCCTATTTTCAATGTTTTAGCTTTGATGTAATTTCGATTTCCGTATCTGAGTCAATATCTGGTTGCTCTGTCCTGTGTTCTAGTCTTGCGTTGTTAGCTTGTGTTATTGATTATCTAACCGTAGGACTCCCTTTAGTATTTCTGGTAATTTTGGTTTGGTTTTTGCAAATTCCCTGAACTTCTGTTTTTCTGGAAATGCCCTAATTTTGCCATCATATTTGAGAGACAGTTTTGCTGGATATCTAACTCTTGGCTGACAGTTATTTTCCTTCAAGGCTTTAAATATGTCATTCCATTGCCTTCTAGCCTGTTTGGTTTCTGCTGAGTAGTCTGAGCTTATTCTAATTGACTCTGCTTTGTAGATGACTTTTGTTTTATCCCTTGCCGCTCTTAAAATTCCCTCTTTATCTTTGGTTTTGGTAAGTTTGATTATAATATGTCTTGGTGACTTTCTTTTGGGATCTACCTTATGTGGGGTTCGATTAGCATCTTGGATAGATGTCTTCTCATATTCCATGATATCAGGGAAGTTTTCTGTCAACAAATATTCAACAATTTTCTCTGTATTTTCTGTTATACCCCCCGTTCCGGTACTCCAATCAGTCGTAGGTTATTTTTCTTGATAGAGTCCCACATGAATCTTAGAGTTTCTTCATACTTTTTAATTCTTTTATCTGATTTTTCCTCAAATAAGTTGGCGTCAAGAGCTTTATCTTCAATGTCACTAACTCTATCTTTTACTGCCTCAATTCTGCTCCTATGACATTCTATTGAGTTGTCTAATTCTGAAATTTTATTGTTAAACTTCTGGATTACTGATTGCTGTCTCTCTATGGATTCTTGCAGCCTACTAAATTTGGCGTTATGTTCTTGAATAACTTTTTAAGTTCTGCTACTACTGTATCTGTATGTTGCCTGGCTTTTTCTGCATTCTGTCTAATTTCTTATTTCTAGAAGAGTTCTCTATACCAATCTTTTGTATTCTGTCTCTGGTAATTCCAAGAAGTTCTCTTCCTCCAGAGAATTTATTCATTCTTCATTATGGGAGCTTGCTGAAGCCATCATGGACTGCCTCTTTACGTGACTTGATACTGACTGTTGTCTCCGAGCCATCAATAATTTATTATAATTTTATTTTGTGTTTGCTTAGCGAGACCTAGCTTCTTATTTTGTTTTGTTTTGATATGCCCAAATAGGCTGCTCGTGTGCACTAGTTTTATTTTTGACACCTTTTGATCTCTAATGTCCTGTCACCAGGTAGTTATTTCTGTAACTAAGTATGTGCACACCGAGGTCTGTTAAAATTTCCTATATAGGATCAGCTTGAGTGTGCAGGCAGTCAGTCAGCAAGTGTGTGATGCAGGCTCTCACCCCCAGTTCTAGAGAGGCATGGGTGATTGGTGCAGGAACTGGACTCTGGCTGTGGTAGGGGATCATGCGCTGAGCCAGGCAGGGGGCTCTCGGCTGCCCCTGACTGTCTGAAAGCAAAGCTTGTCCCTATTCTGTAGGGTGAATAGGTAGGTGAGTTTTCCAGCTGGGCTAAGAGCACCCCATTCTGTTGGCTGCAAAGACTCGAGGGCACCACTGTTTCTTGAACTCCTGTAGCAGGTGACTAGGCACTTTAGGAGCTATCACCAGTCCTCAAGACCCTGCTGCAGATTGATAAAAGTGCCTACTTGAGGGGCAGGGCTGTTTTGAGGGTCACAAATCTGACCATTCACAGCTGAAGCAGTTGAAGTTAAACTTCAGATGTTTGCCTGTTGTATTGTGGCAGTGAGGGCTAACGCTGTTGAGATGGGTCCCCACAAATCTATACAGGGGTGTATGGCACTCAGAGTCTGTGGACCCCTGATTTCTGTGGCCAGCAAAGGAGCTGTGCCAACCATGTGTTCCTGGCCTAGGGGAGCCAGCAGCTTATTTGTTCCCTCTCCACGGCCAGGAGAATGGGTCAGGGTGCCTTTTGGGATCTATTTCCAGCCCAGTGGACTCCCAGGGCAGAGCAGGGAAGGAGGGGGTAAAAGGAAGAGAGGTTTTTCCCAAATCCGGTGCAGAGCGCAGAGGTAGGAGGTAAAAGGGAGAGAGGTTTTTCCCAAATGGGCCTTTTTTTTTTAAATCTCTGTGAGAGGGTGCACACATATACTAGCCTCTTGGGAGCTGCTCTTCACTGGTTCAGAGTGTCCAAGCAGAATCTCTGCTGCCGGGTCTCTCTCGATGTGGAAACTGCTTCTCGAGGGCATGCACAGCACAGCTGTTTGCCTGCTTCACTGCGGACCAGCGTGGCTGTGTCTCTGTAGTTTCGCTGCCGTGGCTCTAGCACTCCTCGCCTCTTCCAAAGGGTCTTCCTCTCTGGTATAACTCAGATGGATTTCTTAACCTTGCCTTGTTTAGGGCTGCCAGATGTTCACATAGAATCAAATCACTTGTTTTTCCAGATCTTTGTTTTAAGAGGGGTATAGGAAGTGTCTAAGTACTCCACCATGTTCACCACGCCTCCTCAGAAAACAATTACTAAGACATATTAGTATATTTTATTTTTAGATAAAGCTTTCATCTTTAACATGTTATAATTAAAAACATTTCTTTTTATTCTTTGCTGTTATAAATTCCTCAATGATTTCATCGCAATTAAGCTGCCGAACAATATCTATTTCCATATGTAATAAGGATAATGAATTGAGTCTTTCCTGAATCGTTGTACGCTGAGGATTTTTGAATCTCTTTAAGAACAAAAATGATTGTTTTCTTGTGCAGTTCGTGACCATTAAAGTTAGGGAGGAATATGTGTAAAGCATTTCAACACTGGGAAATGGAAATATGCGTTGTATTTTATCTTTTATTATGGAATCATACATGCCTACCTGAGTAAGATTTGTCTTTCCTGAATCTGTAAACTTAGTTCTCACGTAAGAATAAAATTGTTGAACCTCTGTAAAGGTTTATGTTTAAGTCATCAGGATAAGCCTGCACTAATTTCTTGGATGCCTTCATGCATTCTTCATCAAGTAGATCCACACTATTTAAGAAGGAAATCTATCTGAAAGAACTTCATACACTTTCAGCCTTCTTTTCATATAAGATTCAAGTGTGTTAATGATGGTGTAGTATGTGGTTATGCGAAATTGATATCTGGCACGCAATACTTCTGGACTACTTCTGTCATTTACTTGCTTTTTTCTAATGCTTCTGCAATGGTGAGCTGCTTGATAATCAGTATTTGGCAGGATTTATTTTGTTGAGTTTTCAGAATTGTCTCTTAAATTATGTAAATACCCTGTTAATGATTGGTAGAGATCTGTGCATGTCTTTATATTTACTTTTGATTCTTGGACAGCCTGACTCATCCAATGAATATGCTGCAATATATTATTCCACATAACCAACATAAATACATACACTCATGTTTGCATTTTGTTGGCAACGTTTTCAGCTTTTCTTTTGGTATCTCCTTTTTCTGTCTAGTCTTCAGCAATATTTTCTAAGGCATCTAGAATCTGAGTGTACAATTCCAAGATTGCACTCATTGCTACAGCAGGCAAGTAAAATTTTGCTGAAGATCATTCAAAAGCAGCTGCAGCAGTACATCGACAGGGAACTGCAAGAAATTCAAGCCGGATTCAGACGAGGATGTGGTAGAATAAGGGATAGCATTGCTGATGTCAGATGGATCTTGGCTGAAAGCAGAGAATACCAGAAAGATGTTACCTGTGTTTTATTGACTATGCAAAAGCATTTGACTGTGTGGATCATAACAAATTATGGATAACACTGTGAAGAACGGGAATTTGAGAACACTTAATTGTGCTCATGAGGAACCTGTACATAGATCAAGAAGCAGCCGTTTAAACACAACAAGGGGATACTGCATGGTTTAAAATCAGTAAAGGTGTGCGTCAGGGTTGTATCCTTTCACCATACTAATTCAATCTGTATGTTGAGCAAATAATCCAAGAAGCTGGACTATATAAAGAAGAACAGGGCATCAGGATGGAAGACTCATTAACAACCTGCGTTATGCAGACGACACAACATTTTTGCTGAAAGTGAAAAGGACTTGAAGCACTTACTGATGAAGGTCAAAGACCACAGCCTTCAGTATGGATTACACCTCAACATAAAGAAAACAAAAATCCTCACAAGTGGACCAATAAGCAACATCATGGTAAACGGAGAAAAGATTGAAGTTGTCAAGGATTTCATTTTACTTGGATCCACAATCAACACCCATGAACGCAGCAGTCAGAAAATCAAAAGATGCATCGCAATGGGGAAATCTGCTGCAAAAGACCTCTTTAAAGTGTTACAAAGCAAAGATGTCACTCTGAAGACTAAGGTGCACGTGACCCAAGCCATGGGTGTTTTCAATCGCCTCATACGTATGCGAAAGCTGGACAATGAATAAGGAAGACCAAAGAAGAATTGACGCCTTTGAATTATAGTGTTGGCGAAGAATATTGAATATACCGTGGACTGCTAGAAGAATGAACAAATCTGTTTTGGAAGAAGTACAGCCAGAATGCTCCTTAAAAGCAAGGATGGTGAGACTTCATCTCACATACTTTGGACATACCATCAGGACGGAGCAGTCCTTGGAGAAGGATATCATGCTTGGTAAGGTAGAGGGTCAGTGAAAAAGAGGAAGACCCTCAATGAGATGGATTGACATAGTCACTGCAACAGTGGGCTCAAGCATAACAACGATTGTGAGGATGGCGCAGGACTGGGCAGTGTTTCGTCCTGTTGTACATAGGGTTGCTGTGAGTTGGAACTGACTTGACAACACCTAACAACAACAACTACAGCATGTGCTTCCCAACGTGTACTAGAAAGACATTTCAATACTCAATCGCTGCTTAAATATGTTTTAAGAACTGCCCATTGGTGAGTAGAGGCAGCAAAAAATGTGTAGAGTAGCTGAACAGTAGAAAAAAAATCAACTGCTTCCGGACAACAATCTACGGTGCTAGTCCAACAAGATTAAGTGAATGCACAGCACGTGGTATGAAAATGGCATATTCATTACAATCTAAAATTTTCCGTTGAATGTCTAAATAACGCCCTGACATATTGGCAGATTGTTGTAGGACTGGCCTCTGCACTTAGAAAAATCAATTTTCCAAACTTCACATAAATAGTGAAGTAACTGATAAGCAATTTCTTCACTGCTATGACTTTTTAAGCTAGTAAATGTGATAAACTGATCTACAGGTTTTCCATCTGTTGGAGATATGTATCTTAAAACAATACTTAGCTGATCTATATGAGAAAGATCAGGAGTGGAATCTACAGACAAATGGAAATATTGAACTATACTTATTTCACTGAAAATAGTACCATCCAGAAATTTTCAACACGAGTTTTCAAATGGTCCACTATGTTGTTGACAATCTTTTGGCCCTCTTTCAATCCAATAATTTACACCATTAAAATAAAAATTATTCCACAAAGCAGAATCTGTCTTTCTGTTATGTATGGCGTCTGCAGACATGACAATTTCAGATTCTAAAATAGTTTCACTTTTTATGCCATTATTAGTATTTTTACTACAGCAAGGAACGGTTGGGACAAATTCTGTTATATTTGTTTTGCTGTTAGTAATTTCAGTGCTAGCGGTATTAGTACAAAGATTTGTACCCATTAAACTTGAGCATTCAGCGGAAGACGTATCTTCTGATTCATAACATTTTAAAAAGGAAGTTAATTTTGGAATTGTCTTTAGGAATTGACAAATCCTTTTCTTTTTACCTTCTGTGAGCTTTTGTTTTTGTGCTCCACTTCATCGTTGCCATTTCATTTTATCTGAATGTAAATTATTTCACTTTTTAAATTGGGTTCTACAGTAGCAAATAAATTAAAATAATGGAAAATAAATACTTCATAAAACAAGCAGAACAGTTTATAAAACAAGTAAAGTTTATCAAATAAAATTTACATTTGAATCTGGATATTAACAGAAAAAATTGTATTTGAAAATTAGTAAGTAAAAAAATTGATTTGGAACATGTAATTTTGTTCTTCAGATATGAGATAGTCAAAAGAAATAGTACTTACAAGGTAGTCGGAAATAATTTTATTCGTTTGTTGTACGGTGTTTGTTGGCGGGCCATTCACAGATCTCCATGAGTGTTTTCTGTCTTGAAATATTACTTAATAGCTTGCACATTCACTTTCTGTCCTTTGTCATTGTGTCTTCACAGTTCATTGGACTACGTTGATGCCGATGCGGGCAAGAGCGATTGCAAACAGCATGATACAGGTACTAGGGTATGCTCAATCTAAAGACGTTTTGGTTCACTTTGAGCAGGACAGGGCCAGACACGTCACAAGCCATGTGTTACAGTGCTGCTGGTGTGTTCTCATGTGGTCAACGAGACAGAACCGAATGTGAGGTTATACCTGATTGGTGTGAAATGAAAAGGAAAATATAATTGTTATCATACACAAAATTTATAAAGTACACATTTTATTTCTTTGTGGAATTATTCAACTTCCATATTCAGAGATACATACATAATTGATGTAACAATAGCACAGTTTCTCAATGAGCAAGCTTGTCTTACAAGTCATAACAATATCAATCAACTTCTTAACAGAAAGTCAGTCTGAAGGGAAACGGAAAATAAAATACATTTATATAATTTTTATTATCTAAATATTTAATTTATTTCCCAGAGGAAATTGTTCACTTTCCTTACATGGAGATATGTAAATATTCTGATAAAATATAAATGTAATGTTCTGATAAACGCCTTCTGTTGCTTTCTTGGAAGACAAATTTAGAAACACACTCATTGTTGCAAAAGAGAAACATGTTTTGTACAATAAATATTGAATTTTGCATCCTCTTAATATGCCTAAAACAAACCCAACCCCATTGCCGTCAAATCGATTCTGACTCATAGCAACCCTATAGGGCAGAGTAGAACTGCCCCATAGGGTTTTGAAGGAGCAGCTGGTGGATTTGAACTGCCGACCTTTTGGTTAGCAGCTGAGCTCTTTAATCACTACACCACCAGGACTCCCTTAATATGCTTAGTACCTTGTTTATTAGCCTATATAGAGCAATATCAAGCACTGTGCCCCATGCTACAGACAATAAAAAACAAAACTCACTTGATACATAAATTAAAACTTTTCATGTTAGATAAATATTAATATTTCCAGTACTTTTGGATGTTTGTTATGTTAGCATTATGCTAATTATTACCCATGTTAGTATTATATTAAATGTATGGTAGATTGCATCCGCATGGCTGCCAACAATATTTTAAAGTTAGAAATATTATTGTTTACAAAACTTAGGACATAATTCTGTACATAAATTCTATACATCTAAAAAATAACTTGATTGAAATCATTGCAATGGTCGACTTATTCGAGTTTCTTCGATCTTGCACAACATCTGGGACTGGAGTTCCATTGATTGTTTACCAGGACATGTGCAAGAGCATATCCTTGTGTTTGTATCATGGCAAAGAGCGTCGCTGGCCCTCCTGCCTGGAGTTATTGGATTTGCAGACGTGGATGTATAAGATCTCAAAATGGATCAGAGACCTGTTACCTGTTAATATAATTCATCTTAGCCCAGTAACCGCTCAAGTTGGATCCAGTTGCATATTGGGTGACTGTAGCAAGAGTTAGACTCGACAACCCACCCTTACCTCTCATTTATTAGAAAGAAGTAGTATACTCCCAAGACACCCACAGAGATAAGAAGTTTCAATTACACAGGAGGGGATCGTAGGAGACAGATGTCAACGAAGGTGTTGAAGTAGTAGTGGCCTCATAGCTTAAACAACCTTGTGCATGGGTGCCCTTGTGACTCTGTGTGAAATTTATTTCTAGCCAGCACATTCTCTGGTATTTAGTGCCCTGCCAGTTCCTTCTACTGTGGTGCTTGCTTTTGGTTGCGTACTTTCTGCTTGGCATCTATGGACTTTTGCTTTGGACAGCTGATGCCCCTGTTTCATTGATGCCCTAAATACACGCTTACCTTGCTTATTGGGTAATCTGTCCCTGTTTGCATCCTATTTGTTCAAGTTCTTTCTTCCCTTAATTCCAGGGCCGTTTCTCCTGCCCTCGCCTGCCCTACCTGCTAAAATTCTGCTTGTCTTTCAAGGCCTACTCCAAAGCTCCCATGATGCATTTCCTGACAGCACTCACCACCAGTGTGTTGGTTCTTCAGCCTGTGCATCCATGCAATTTGGTTTAAACTGGCAGTACAGCCCTCACATCCTCACCTCCTTCTCCCCATGGCAGGGTGGGCTGCTTGAGGAGGTCACTGAACTTGGCCTCAGGATCTGGCTGAAGTCATGTTCCTCATGGGAAAGAGCAGGGAGGGATGGTTCAGGCAAGCTGGAGGCAGCAGGCTGGTTCAAACCCCTGTTTTGCCACCTCCTCACTTAACCTTACAAGTCTCTTTTTAAAATTAGGACATAAAATTAGGAAATAGTACTCTCCTTACAACGATTTTGTGATGACTTTGTGAGAAAATACCAATAATGTGTAAGCTTTAATAATAGTTATCTGCTATCGCCATCTTTCATTCAAGACACCCACTAGGCCTGAGACCAGGCACCCAGCAATATGCCTGGCACATAGTAGGTGCTCTAATATTGCACTGAGTGAGTGAACAGTAACACCCAAAATAGAAACTCTGGGAGACTGAGATCAGGGCAATACTCAGGGAAATACACATTTTCCCCTTATTTAAGTCCTGTTCTGGCTCTAACGTGGCTGGGGGAGTTCCTAACCCAGTTTTGTTTGACAAGGATTTTACCTTAACTACCAGTTTGACCCACACCATGTTGGATTCAAAGTCAGGTCTGTATGTCTATTAGTTCCTGCAACAAATATCTATTGCATTTCTACTATGTGCCAAGTCTTTTTCTAGGCAGTAGGGCTATAAACCCAAACCCACTGCCATCAGCCCTCATGCGGTTGCTATGACTCAGAATCAACTCAATGGCACACAACAACTAGAGCTATAGCAGTGGAGTAACTAAGATGCATAGAAGAATTTAGTATAACCACAACTTCCGACATAGAACTGAGAAATACAAAAGAGGTTTAGTCTGCAAGAGAAAGAGCCAGGCAGGCTCTAGTAGAAGGGGATAGACAATAACTACCGTAAGTAATCAAGTAAGAGTAGGTGATAAGAGAAGTAAAGCAGGAGGGAGGGATGGTCATCAAGAAGGTGACTCTTATGCAAAAAATCAAAGGAAGTAAGGAAGTAAGGCTTGCCTTAATCTGGAGGGTGTTCCACAGGGAGGGGCAGCCAGTGCAAAGGCCCCAAGGTGAGGGTTACCTGGCTTCCTGGAGCCCAGTGAGTGAGAGGAGATTAAGAGGGGCCAGATCAGGCGGGGCTTTGTGGACCCTCGTGACACTTTGGCTTTGAATCTGAGTGACGTGGGGGCCATTGGAAGGTTGTGAACCTAGCCGTGACATGACCTGACTTGCTCTCCACTGTATGAGTGATATTTGGGATAAAGATGTCAAGAAACTGGTATTACTATGTTCTCAGTCAAATCTTAATGAAAAGACTGGCCTCAACAACTACCATTAAAAAATAGAATGTAGAAAGTAAGTGCCAAGTGAAAAGAATTGTGTGGAAATTATTACATCAGTACCAATTTTATTTTCCAACCCTGAACTACTTTCATTTAAAAGGTACTTATCTCATACACATAGATACCAAACCCATCGATTCTGACGCACAGTGATCCTATAGGACAGAGTAATACTGCCCTGTAGGGTTTCTGAGTAGCGGCTGGTGGATTTGAACTGCCGACATTTTTGGTTAGCAGCCAAGCTCTTAACTACTACACCACCAAGGCTCCATACATACACACAAGGTACTCAAAATTTGTACCAAATATTCTACATCCAGAAAATATGGCAACTACAGAAGTTTCGTTATCTTTATTGCTGTCTATATTTAAATTTTACTTTATGCAATTATCTCAAAGCTTTTTTTTTCTTGGCTTGTTGAAGTATAGCATATAGTATACAGAAAAGCACACTTAAGAGCACAACTCAATGAAATTTCTCAAAGTAAACATGTCTAATTAACCAAGACCAGATCAAGAAACACGTTACAGTCTCCCTAGAGCGCCCCTTGTGGTTTCTTCCTGTAACTACTCTGCTCCCTAACCCGCAAGGGTTATTACTATCTTGACTTCTGTCTCCATAGATTCAGGGGGCCTATTTTTAAATTCCATACAAATGGAGGATGAGATATGTTCTCTTTTGTGTCTGGCTTCTTTTGCTCAACTTTATGTTTGTAAGACTCATGTATGTTACTGCAAGTAGTTGTAGATGGTTTCTTCTCCCTGCTGTAGTCATTGTGTGAACGCACAGTAACGTACAGGGTCAATGCATTGCGAAGGGGCTCCCTGGGACGCTTACAAACAGTACTGCAATTCTCACACACGTCTTCTGGTGAGCATATGAACACATTTTGGTGAACATACGTACATATTTCAAAGTAGAGTCGTAAAGTCCACTGTTCACATTTAGTTCTGTCATATGTTTGAAAAGAATCACTCTGACTTGCTGTGTTGAAAACAGGATTGTAAAGGGGCAAGGATGGATACAAAGAAACCAGTTACAGGGCTTAGGGGACAACCCAGAGAGAGATGAGGCTGGCTTGGACCAGGGTGCAAGCAGTCCAGGTATCTCGGTGGTTGGGGTCTGGATGTATTTTGCAGGTCCCTTGGCTAGAGAACTTTGGTGGAGCTGGTGGTTAGTAGCCTGGGTATTTGACTGGCAACATCAGGAGAGACACCTTGGACAATGAAGAAGCCAAGGGCCCTTCCACTAGCAATCAGAAAGCATTTCATGGCATTGGCTAAACAGGTCCTCTGGGCTTTAATGCCTTGTGTAAGGCCCACTCCTTAACGTAGTAGTCACAATAACTGCAACTGCTACTACCACCTAGGCCAAGCAGCAAAGCTCCCCCTAGAAAGCCCTAAGGGCCATGGTAGAACATAAAGCAAGATTAGAGTAGCTTTTAAATGGTCTTCTTCCTGGAGAGCCTACCACTACTTGTGATGCCTCTGCCATTCAAAGTTACAGGAACTTGTTGATAGGATGCTCTCCTTTTGTCTGAAAGGAACTGACTGACAACATTAGCCATGTGTAACTCGTTTTTCTAAGGGTTTTTAAGTACTCCAAAATTCACTATTTTCTAAAATGCCTAACTCTTTGTAAGGCTCTGTGATCTTCCTGGTGTAGTAGTTAAGAGCTCAGCTGCTAACAGAAAGGTCAGTAGTTCAAATCCACCAGCCACTCCTTGGAAACCCTATGGGGCAGTCCTACTCTGTCCTACAGAGTCGCTATAAGTCAGAATCGACTCGACAGCAACGGGTATAATCTTCCTCAAGCGTGGCTCCTCCTTCACACAGACTGACATTTCACTTTGCTTGAGTGTGAAAAGCCATCTTTATGGTTAAGCCTCCAACTCCCTCCCCGTGTTCCTTGCAAGAATTCATGTCTGCAGGCATCAGACGTGAAAAATGTGGAAAATTCTCTCACGAGCCCGCCTCCCCCTGCCCTAAAGGGGCTTGGGTTCCTTTCTCTTCACTTCCAAATTTTATGAGCAAGTTTTCCCTCTCCGTGCAGACCATCATTTAAGCTTAACTTCTGGATTCTTCTGAAGTTATTTAGAACTTAGACAGCACTTGATTTTGTTATTCCACTCTAACTACTTGCTTTTTGTTTAAATGTTAACAAAACTCTTCTGAACCCACATAAAGTTTCTCTTTCACATAATACAAGACATCTTTGTCTTCCAAGTAAACAGGGTTATCTACACCTGCTTAACTAAATCAGTAAACAAATGAATTATCAAGTGTCCTTCAAATAAATAGCCCGTATCACTTGGCTGTCAATGTGAGTGGCAGTTTTGAACAAAATCTAACAGAGAAAGAGTGGAATGACTGATTCTTGTTTTTATATCTTTTTTTCCTGAGATAAGATGGAACTACAGCCTTCATACAACTCTGTCATTGATTTTTACTCTTTTATCCTCCACGAAAGAAGCCCCCTTGTTCCAGCTTTAGCAAAACAGTGAATAGATTTTGCTTGCATTTAAAGCTCCGTGTACTCTCTTTTCCTGTTTTCCCTGCATTAGGAGTTTGTGTGACCCATGGTGATGCGAGACCCATGGTAAAGAAACCGTCCTCTGAACTGTTCAAAGCCGCAGACTACCTTGTCCCTTCGTCAGGACATACTCCGCCTGGGGTAGCAGGAAGTTGGTAGGAAATGCTCATGGGTTCTGCTGAGAACAGGCTTCATGGAACAGACTGTTGAGGAGCAGCGAACTGTGCCATTCAATGGGATTTAATACATGAGATGTGCCAAAAGATTGGGCAATATTCAATTGTTAAAAGCCAATGACATGAACGTCCCACCAATGAGCTCATGGCACACCCAGCTGCAGCTGTTGTTAGGGAAGACTGACGGGTTGTCCTGCAAAGGGTCTTTGTATCTGAGTCTCCTTCTGAAAGGATGTGCCTTCCTCCTAGGCTTTTTGGGGATTCCGACTCCTCCTGGGGACTCCTTGCAAAGCAGCAGCTAATAATTACACTTGACCCTGCAGGGCCTCTGAATCAGGCCCACCAGCAACCTGCCTTCTTGTCCCCTGTCCCCACTGTGAGCCATTCTTTAGATGTTTGTTGAGCACCTACTAAGGAATCAAAACTGTGCCCAGGGTTGTAGAGATGAGAAAACCATGGCTTTAAACATTTTGTTCTTTAATGGGGGAAACCCTGTCTACAGTGCAGTGTGATAAAGAGTTACATGAGAGCTGTGAGAAATAATTAGATGAAGTATTTGGGTTCTTCCACCCACTCATGGGACAGGGATTCTGTGCACCCTTGTATCTGAAGTGCCTAGAACAGTGCCAGGCATACTAATACTAGTTGCTGTCAAGTCGACTCTGACTCATGGCAACCCCTTTGTGTCAGAGTAGAACTGTGCTCCACAGGGTTAAATGGCTGATCTGTTGGAAGTAGATCACCAGGCCTTCCAAGGCATTTCTGGGTGGACTAGAACCACAAACCTTTTGGTTAGCAGCTGAGCTTTTTAAAGGTTTTCACTATGCAGAGACTCCTAGGAAATTAATAAAAACCAGTTGCCATCAGGGCGATTCCAACTCATGGGGACCCAGTGTGTGTCAGAGTAGAACTGTGCTCCATAGGGTTTTCAATGGCCAATTTTTCAGAAGTAGATCACCAGGCCTTTCTTCCGAGGCTGCTAGGAGTGGACTCAAACCTCCAAGCTTTGTGTTAGCAGCTGAGTGCATTAACTGTTTGTACCACCTGGGGACTTCAGACATGCTAATAGGTGCTCAAAAACACTTGCTGACTGACTGAAGAGACTCCTGCCCTCAGCGCAGCCCTTGGTTAGTCTCTCATTAGTGGTGGCGGCTTTATTTAGCTCAGGTCGTTGCCTGGGTACTGAGAGGCCTGGGGAGCCGGCAGGTCCTCAGTTCCCAGCCTCTGTCTGCTGTCTTGGAGTGGTGGTTAGTCAGCTCTGCCCCCTCCCCAGGTACTCGCCTCCTGGGTTCTCTGCCCCACTGAGTGGCCTCTCTCATCTTCTGTGAGGAGAGACTTCTAGGGCTTAGGTCCAGCTCAGGGGGCACAGGGTGAAGGACTTCCAGTCCTTTCTAAAGATCCTGTTTGCTGTGGAGGAACTTGGAGCCTGGGGGAAGGGAGCCCGCACAAGGCCCTTTCCGAGGCAGCCAGAATCTTCCCCGACTTTTGCAAACTGTCTCGTGAGAAGGGAGGCCTGTTAGACTAAATATCACGTTGTCCCAAATTGCACCCATTTTGGAAATGCCGTTCAGGCCGTGCCTCTCTCTGGAGGAGGGATTTACAAACTCTTACTCTGAAGCAGCGCTGAGTGCATTTCAGCTCAAGGGCTTTCAAAGGGCCCTTCTGGAAGCCATCCTTCAGAAATCGGACCTGAGGTAGCAGAGAAAAGACTCCCTAGACCTGGGCAGGTAGGGGCTCAGCTCTGGTCTCCGTGGGGATGGAGCCCTGGGAAGGCTGGGGTGAGGAGGATGGGGATTAGCGATAGCATGGCGGGAACCAGTGCCCTGGAAACACTTGACACATGCTTCTTATCTAGTAAATCAAAGATGGAAAACCAACAATAGAATACAACCTTTAATGTGTGTCTCTGTGTGTGAGGGTTGCAACGCTATGGTGTCAGATTTATTTCTTAAAATGTCTGATAGTTGCTTAATCAGCAGTCATTTGGAACACCTCCAGTCCACCCCAGATTAAGTGTGTCCTGATCTGCGATTGTGGGAGAAAGAGATGTCAGTCTGCTTCCGTAAAGGTTAAACCCACTGCCATCGAGTTGATTCCAACTCATAGCAACATTAGAGGACAGAGTAGAACTGCTCCATAGAGTTTCCAAGGCTTTAGATCTTTGTGGAAGCAGAATTCCACGTATTTCTCCCATGGAGAGGTTGGTGGGTTCGAACCACTGACCTTTTGGTTAGCAGTCACCAGATTTGGTTTATTTCTGTTTGGTCAGTTTGCTATGAAACATTTTTATTTAGCAACTCTTGTGCCTAAGACCCAATCCAGGGCTCTATGAGGGAAAATAAAGAGAGTTATTAACTATGAATGAATGAATGAATGGACATTAAATTTCTGGAATGCCCAGGAGCTGGGCCGAGGCCTTCACAGTTTCTATTTTCATCTTCCCAGCAAACTTGTGAGAAGCCTTAGCAGAGGAGAAACTGAGGCTTACAGAGGTAAAGTGGTGGCTCAGGTTACAAAATGAGTGGTAGAGATGGAGTTTGACCCCACCTGTGATCCACTCCTCACCTGAGGCGCTGATCTCTTCTGACTTGGGTTACCAGTTGCTGTGGAGTCAACTCTGACTCATGGTGACCCCATGTGTGTCAGAGTAGAACTGTGCTCCACTGGGTTTTCAATGGCTGATTTTTCAGAAGTAAATCTCCAGACCTTTCTTCTGAGGCACCTCTGGGTGAATTCAAACAGCCAACCAACCTTTCAGTTAGTAGCCGAGTGCTTAATCATTTGCGCCATCTAGGGACTCCTCTGTTCTGAGTAGAACTGGCGATTTTATTGCAAAGCTCAGTGGTATCTTTCCCTTCTGTTCATTTGGGGGCAGGAAGCTTGCACAGCTGGGCTGTCAGGCTCCAGGGGTGCCACAGTAAAGAGGGGTGGCAGGAAGGAGGGAGAGAGGTGGATACAATGAAGGGATTGCATGCCATCTGTGATGGTTAAGATTGTGTGTCAACTTGGCTGGGCTGTGATTCTCAGTAGTCTGGCAGTTTTGTAATGATGAATTTGGCAGTTACGTAATGATGTAGTTATTCTCCACAATGTGATCAGCCAATCAATTGTAAGGGGAATTTCCTCAGGGGTGTGGCCTGCATTCAATATTTATATGGATGTTTTGGCAAAACTTGCTTGCTTGCTCTGGATCCTGCATCCAGCTTGTTATCATCTGACCTCCAGTTCTTGGGACTTGAGCCAGCTGCCTGCCGTATTGCCTGCCAGTCTTGGGATTCATCATCCTCCACGGACTGTGAGTGAGCCACCAGCCTGCCGTCTTACCTGCCAGTCTTGGATTTGTCAGCCTCCACAGCCCATGAGCCAGCAGCCTACCATCTGACCTGCTGATCTTGGGTTCGTCAGCCCGTGCTGCTATGTGAGTCAGGAGAAGCCTTCAGCCTGACCCTTGACCCACAGACTTGGGACTTGCCAGTCTCTACAACTGTGTGAGCCATTTTCTTGAGATAAATCTCTCTGGTGGGGTTGTGGTTAAGCGATTGCCTACTAACCAAAAGGTTGGTGGTTTGAATCCACCAGCCACTTCTTGAAAATCCTATAAGGCAGTTCTACTCTGTCCTATATGGTCACTATAAGTTGGAATCAACTTGACAGCAATGGGTTTGCTTTTATATGTGCATATATATGTGTGTGTGTTTGTGTGCATGTATGTGTGTGTATATATATATTTATATTTATAGATATGCTTCACTGGTTTTGCTTCTCTGAAGAACCCAGCCTAAGACACCATTTTTCCCCTCTGAGTTTCCCCCACCCCCTACACACAACTTCCCAAATGATATTCTGATCCCTGACACCTTCCATCTGGCATCAGTAATAACCAGCCTCCTAGACCCTCCACTGCTCATCCACGCTTTTCCCTGATCCAGCACTTTCTCCTCAGTGCATTATTTTCCTCCTGATTTTCAAATTCCCCATGGACAACAATCAGACGGTCAGTTCTGCACACATGGCGAGTTTTGAGTTTTAATAAAAAACTATATTTATTACTGTGAAGACTTTTTTTTCTCTCCCCATGAATTCTCCTAATAAATGCAGTTTTCAATTGACTTGTTTGGAGAAACAGGTTTTTAATGCAGATGTTATCAGTTAATTAAGTTAATGTGGTCATATAGGAGTAAGGTGGTTCCTAATTCAGAGTGGTGTCTTGTAAAAGGGGAGAGCAGACACAGAAACAGTCACACCAGGGGGAAGACATATGCCACGTGATGACAGAGGCAGATGCATCTATAAGCAGCAAAGGAATGCCAAAGATTGTCAGCAGCCACTAGAAGTTAAGAGCAATTCCTCTCCGAAAGCCTCAGAAGGAATCAACACGGCTGATACCCTGATTTGGACTTCTAGCCTCCAGAACTGTGACAATAAATTTCTGTTCGTCAGAGCCACCCACCTTGTGGAACTTTGTTATGGCGGCCCTAAGGACACCAAGACAAGCACGCTAACGTCACGAGCAATAAAACTGGCATCTTATATCATAGTCAACAGCCATGAGTGCAGCTTGCCGTCCAGCATGTCTAAGGCCCCCAACTCTGTCCTAGGGTCCACCTTCCAGAGGCCACCACGTGCTGCTGTTAGGTGGATGTGAGAGAAGATGGAGTTCACAGAGGAACTGTAGCCCTTAAACTCAGCCTTTGTCCCATCCAAGTAGGTGGTGAGTAGCTTGTCCTCATGTCCTGGGCTGTCATAACAAAATACCACAAAGTGGGTAGCTTTAAAGAACAGAAATTTATACTTGCATAGTTCTAGAGGCTGGAAGTCCGAATTCAGGGCATTGAAAGCGCTGTGCTCTCTCCATCAGCTCCAGGGGAGGATGCCTCCTTGTCTCTTTCAGTTTCTGGCAGCCCCAAGCATTTCTTGGCTTGTACACAGATCCTCACATGCTGTCTTCCTCTGTGTGTGACTCTCCTTCCCTGTCTATCCTTCTTTTTTATAAGACGCCACTCAGAAGGCATTAGAATTGGGACCCACTCTACTCTGTTAAGACTTCATTAACTTAACTGATAACATTGACAGAAGAAAATCCTATTTCCCCAAACAAGGTCACATTCACCAGTGCAGGGGTTAAGGTTTTGGAGGACGCAATTCAATCCATAACATAGCCAAACACGGTTTCTTTCTTCTCTCCCTTCCCATCTCACCTCCCAGCATTGGAGGTGACTGTCAGTAAGGTAGTTAAAAAAAAAAAAAAAAAGTGATGATTAAGAGGTAAAGACCCTGGACTGCCAGTCTGCAGGTTAAGGACTCACTGCCTTCCAGTCTGCAGGTTGAGGACTCACTACGTGTGGGGACTGTGACACCGAGTGGGAGCATAGGAGTGTGGCTCAACTTCCGGTTCTACTCTCACTAGTCTGTGACCACAGGAATGTGTCTTAACCTCTCTGTGCCTCAGTTTCCACATTTATACCAAGAGAGACAATGCCTACTGCCTAGGACCTTTTCAGGATTACATGAAATAATGCAAATGATATTTAGCTAGGAGCCTGGTGAACAGCAGCTCTCAATATGTTATTACTATTATTCTTTTCAATGTAGGATGGTCATATGTTTATCTGCAGCAGCATCTCTGACTCTGGGCTGAGACGGCTATGTAAACTTGGACAAGTGATTGATCTTGCTAGGCCTTCATTTCCCCTTCTGCAAAATGGGTACCCATAATGCTCACCTCACAGAGTTGCAACAATGATTAAATGAGGTGGCACCAACACATGGGGAAGGCTCTACAAATGTTAGCTGTCAGGGAGGCTCATTAATTACTATTACTGGATCCAAGCCACAGGGCAATCGTAAAGACGTAATTGTAAAGGTGAGTGAATACGAGCGCTGATGTTCCCCTGTGTACACAGTGGACAGGGAAGCAGCCCTTTTTCCTTCAGTGGGTGGGTAAGAGAAAGAAGACTTGGAACAGGGATTTAACAGTTCCCAAGGGGTCATTGTTTGCAGTGGTTGGGGCTAAAGAACTATTTAATTTTTATGAGAAAATAATATATTCATGTGGTTCAAAGAGCAAAAGGATCTAAGGAGGGTTGCGCAGCCAGATTTTGCTCACACCCCATTCTTGTCCACCACACCACACCTCGCCTCCCACACCCATATCTGCTCTTACTAATTCCTTGAGAATTCTTCCCGTGCAAGCAGAAGCAAATACGAGTTTACACTGCTATTTTCCTCCTTTATTACACAAAAGAAAGGATACTTTATATACTGTTTTGCACCTTCTTGAGTTTGTTTTTTCCCTCTTAAAGTAAATCCTCGAGACCTTCCCATGTCAATGCGTGGCAGATCCACTGGGTGCATGCGCCATGATTTATTTATTCTCTATTGATGGACTACTTCGCTGCTTCCAGACTTTTATGACAATAGGCAATGCTTCATTGACCAAGCTTGGCTGTGTTTATGTGATATTATATACGTGTGGCGGGATCTGAAGAATACAGACCCAGGAGTGGGATTGCTGGATCATAAGTTAAGCGAATTTGTAATTTTGATAGATGTTGCCAAATTGCCCTGGATAGGGATCACGCCATTTTCTACTTCCATCAAAAATGCCGGAGAATGTCCATTTTGCCATGGATTCCTCAACTGTTGTCAAGGTTTTGGATTTTGGCTGGAGAGAAATGGTTTGCCCAGGATGATTTTAATTTCTATTTTTCTTATGCATGAGGCTGAGCATTGTCTCATAGGCTTACTGGGCAATCACATTTCCTTTTCTGTAGAATGTCTGGTCATGTATTTTGCCCATCTTCCATTTGGGTGGTTGTCCTTTTTCTTCTTGAGTTCTAGGAGTTGTTTTTATATTAAGAAGTTGTTTTTATATTAAGAAGTTATTAACATTTTATATTAATGTTGTTGCTGTTAGCTGCCATAAAGTTGGCCCCTGACTCATAGGGGCCCCATGCACAATGGAACAAAATGCTGAGCATTCCTGTGCCATCCCGGTGATTGGTTGCAGATCAGACCATCGTGATCCATAGAGTTTTCACTGGCTGATTTTTGAAAGTAGATCCCCAAGCCTTTCCTCCTAGTCCATCTTAATCTGAAAGCTTCATTGAAACCTGCTCAGCATCATAGCAACACACCAACCTCCACTGACAGCTGACAGATGGGTGGTGACTGCACATGAGGTACGTTGGCTGGGAACTGAACCCACGTCTCCCACATGGAGGGCAAGAATTCTACCACTGAACCATCACTGTTCCAGTTAAGAAGACGAGCCCTTCTAATCAGAGCAGGAGGAAGGGAAAGAGCTGCCCATCGGCAGAGATGTTGGCAGGGATGTGGTGAGAGATTCAGGAAGCGGGCTGGGCAGGGAGGCGTTATTAGTAATAATGTCGTTATTGTCCCTACCCATATTTCAAGACCCAGTTCAGATCCTGCCTCTGGCAAGAAGCTCCCCCAGATCTACCCAATTGGAATTATCCCCACATAGTGCCAGGGACCACCCCTGTGGGTGTCATATTCTGCTTTACATAGTTGAGTGGTCAGAACGTGTAGAAGGAAGAGCGTTGGTCGGGGAACTGGGAGCTATAAAATCTACATGCTGCAGTGGATAACCTCATCATGTCTCTTTCTCAGTCTGGGCCTTATTTTCCTCATTTGGACAATGGGGGAATTGGGTCGGCTTGGTGTCCATCTGCCGAATCACCTGGGAAGCTTTTTAACAATACACAAACCTGGGCCCCAACCTCAGATTCGGTAGCTGGGAGGGAGGGGTGACCTGTATATTTTGGAGTTGAGGCCAGCTGGTAAAAGTAACGACTGTTAGGATCCCTCCCAATTCAGACACTTGGGAGCCCTGGTGGCACAAATTGGCTGATAAACAAAAGGTTGGAAGTCTGAACTCACCCAGCAGCTCTGAGGCAGAAAGACCTGGCAATCTGCTCCTAAAGATTACAGCCAAGAAAACACTATGGGGCAGTTCTGTTCTGTCACATGGGGTCACTTTGAGTCAAAAACAATTCGATGGCCAACAACTACCACCACCACCAATTCAGATACTTGGTCCAAGTGTGAGTCTCCCACCCAAGATGGTCAACTTCTAGGAGCTAGTTTCTTGCCAGGGGCAGACATGTTCCTTATCAACACATGGTAGGCACGCAGGACCGTTTGTGGAATCGAATAGATCAAGGCTTCTACTTCTCAAGTCTCATTTTCTTATTTCTGCTAATAAACTGGGGGGAACCAACAGCTTCATAACCACTAAACTGTGTGGATTTTATCCATTTATAATGCATATTTAAACAATCTAGCCCAACTCCATCACCCTGAACCTACTAGCCATTTGGAATCTCTCTCCAAAGGGAGGAGAGGTCATGCATTTACAACATGCAGGTTTTATGACTAATTTTTTCCTCCTCAATGCTGAGCTTGTGCTTTCTTGAAGAAAAATCCATGACTTTTTTCCACCTGATTTGAGGCTACAGTTTGCACTGGTGGGAGACTTCTCAGCCCTTGCTTTAATAGCTGAGGCTTCTATGACCCTTCATCTCTGCTCTCCTGCTTATGCCCCTAGACGTGGTAGAAAAATCCAGTGTGTGTGTCCAGCAAATGGCCTCTGGGGGACCTGGCTTTTGAGCTTGCTGACTGCATTTTCTAGAGTGTTATCTTTTTAAATGCTTCTAAACAAAGAGGTGGCCCCCCGGTCATTAGGGAAGCGGTGGACAGTGAGCCAGTGCAGCAACCCAATTACCGGGGCATGTCCAGCAGGCTTTGCTTCTTGGGTTGGGGCTGCAGCACCCAGCGTGTAATCATTACTACTGGCAGCCTAAGAATTTATTTTAGGCTTAATTGGCCCGAAGCTAGTACATGGTCCCCAGCTTTGTCCCCTGAAGTGATGTATGCGGTGGCATTTCATTTCGAGAGTGCGTGAGCTTCTTCACCAAGTCCCCTGTACAGCCATGTGTGCCACATCAAAGGTACGCAGCATCAACCTCCCGCTGGCCATACCACCTCAGGCTTGCTGGGTAATGCGGTATACTGAAGTACGCGAAACGACAAAAACAACATTTCTTTTTAATTTTCTGCTCCAACTGAATGCGTTCCCATGATGTCTTCCTTCCATAAATCAGTCTCAAGACTAAAACACATTGTATACAAACATTTCTTAGTAGTCTTTCCTTTACTTCTTTGTAGTAAAATAAATGGCAGTGTTCTCCCCACCCCACTAGTCCATTGTTGTAGTTGTTGTTGCTGGGTGCTGTCCAGTTGATTCCAACTCATAGTGACTCCATGTGACAGAGTAGAACTGCCCCATGGGGTTTCCTTGGCTGTAACCTTTACAGAAGCACACTGCAAGGGTTTTGTCCCATGGAGCTGCTAGGTGGGTTTGATTAATAGCCAAGTGCTTATCCATCATACCACCATGGCTCCTTATTGGCCAGTTAGTGGGTAAAAAGGGCACTGGGCGGGGAATCAAATGGATGGATGGGCTGTGGCTTAGCTCTGCCCCTCATGTGCCAGGTGAACTTGGGGTTGCTGTTTAACCAGTTTGAGCCTCAGTTTACCCACCAGAACAAAGGAAACAGTATTACCTACCTGTCTCTCTCACAGGGTAATTATTAAAATAGGGTGAAAGCATATCTGACAGGTGCAAAATTATCCAAATGCCTACTGTTATTAATTTCATTACTGAGCTATTTTTCCCTTAGGATAAAGGTGTAAGGAACTTTGGTGGTGGACTATCTGTCATCCTGTAAAGAAAGTTTCTTCAGAGCCAGTGTGTCTGGAAGCAGAAGTGCATCTCCCCTTCCTCATCTGTCACCATCTGTCACCTTTCTTAAGGAAGATCTCTGTAGATCATGCGTCAATTTGTTGGGGGCAGCTATCCAACAAGGCAGAACCTGGGTCATTTATCTTTAGACCTGGGAACTGCCACAGACACAAAGCAGACACTGCTCTGAAGGGCTAAGTAATGACAGGAACATCTCCTCAGAGAGGGCTGGCCACCCCAAGAAGCCAAAGCACCCAGTGACATGTGACGTGTGTGTTTGGGGAAGACATTCCAAAGAGAGGTGTATTTGAGGTTATTGCCAAAAAATAAAATAAAATAAAAAACCCAGCCCAGTTCTGTACATCTCCTGTCCAAGTCTAACAGCCAAGAAGGAAGTGGTGATCTTAGGAGACTCTGGTCCTGTTTTGAGAGACCTTAAATGTCAACTTTATAATTAATATTCAGATCATAGAATTTATGGAAAACTCAGGTAAGGCTTCGTGTGACAACTCAGACTTTGCAGAATTATAGTTCCTGTGAGCATGCATATCTGAGCGTGTGTTTGGTTCTTGGAGTACAGTGGTGAACAATATCTGAGCGTGTGTTTGGTTCTTGGAGTACAGTGGTGAACAAGCCAGACAGTCTTTGTTTTGGGGATGTAGTGGTCCTGAGGGGAGAGGACAGATGACAACTTACAGGCAATCACCATATAACGTGACAGGCATAATGTGACTTTAGAGGCAGAATCGACTGGACAGCAATGGGTACGGGTAGGTTCAGTGGTAGAATGCTTGCTTTTCATGCGGGAGACCTGGGTTTGATTCCTGACCAATGTACCTCATATGCCATCACCACCTGTCCATCAGTGGAGGCTTGCATGTTGCTATGATACCAAACAGTTTTCAGCGGGGCTTCCAGATTAGGACAGACTAGGAAGAAAGTCCTAGTAATCTACTTCTGAAAATCAAAGACTACATCCTCCAGTAGAAACCACCAAATCTGTTGCCGTCAAGTGGATTCCGACTCATAGCGACCCTATAGGACAGGGTGGAACTACCCCATAGAGTTTCCAAGGAGCACCTGGTGGATTTGAACAGCCAGCCTTTTGGTTAGCAGCCATAGCTCTTACCACTGCACAACCAGAGTTTCCTGTAGGTGGAATAGTTCCCTAAAATGTCTGTGACCTAATCCCTGGATGGCTGAGTATGTGAAATTTCGTGGCAGAAGGGACTTTACACGTGTAATTATGCTAATAGATAGGGAATTTATCCTGGATTATCCAGTTAGGACCCTCTGGCTCCCAGTTCAGCAGGGAGACAATGTGAGGAGATGGTGGAGAATTTGTTGACTCTGATTGGGCTGCAAGCCTGTTCCTGAATCAGCCAAGAGCAAGAGAAATGGAATTAGCCTAACTGTCTTGGGCCAATCATCTGAGAGGTGGAATAAATGTCCAGGAGTCAACCAATCCACCGTGCTCATGTAATATGCTAATGGAGCGTATGGCTCATCAAGAGAAGGTGCGGAGCGCTAATTCCCCAATCTGATTTAAGCATAGAACAACTGTTGTACCCAGTTTGAGGAAGGCTGCCTAAGGAGGCAGTAGCAGAAGAGTCTCCAGATAAATGATTGAGAAGGGAAGGCCAGGGAGATAGGGGGAGAACAGACACCATGGCATCAGACATGTCAGACCCAGAAGGAGTTTTAAGGAAGTGGACACTTTCTCTAATAACTCTATTTTAATCTTCTTCTGAAAGGAAGTTTACTTGTCTTAGTTTCTTAGTGCTGCTGTAACAGAAATACCACAAGTGGGTGGTTTTAAAGAACAGAAATTTATTTTCTCACAGTTTAGGAGACTAGAAGTCTGAATTCAGGGCGTCGGCTCTAGGTGAAGGCTGTCTGTTTGCCCTCTGTGAAAATCCTTGTCTCAGCTTCTGTAACTCTGGCATTCCTCAGATCCTTGGCAATCTCCATGTGGCATCTATCTGTTCCCCATTTGTGCTTGCTTGTCTCTGTGCCTAATCTGCCCTTTCTGTATCTCAAAAGTGATTAGGTTTTAGGGACTTCTGGCAACATGGAGCTCTAGGCAGAAGCACCACGCTGTCCCTCCACAGCAAAGATCTGAAAAACTAAGCCAGACAGAGAAAACAGCAATCCTGAAACCCTAAACATCAAATGAAGAGATAAAGAGCTCAGCCAAGTACCAAATGGAATAAGAAACTGACAGAGAACAGAGAGTGAGGAGACATGCATGGAGAGGTCCCCTATCAGCTAATGCAGCACGGATCTGCCATCTTGGACTCCTATCAGAGACCAGCAAATAGGGGGTACAAGAAAGCAGCTTCACAGAGCTTCCAGCAGGAGACAGAGCAATCAGTAACTGGTGATATACGCTTTCCCACCCCCCACCCTTCTTCACCCCCACTCAGCCACCTCTGCTTCCCACGGCCAGAGTCTCTTCGCTGGGAAGCACTGGCTGCTTGGATTCTACCCGCCCACACTGGCTGACTCCCTGAGTGCCATTGGTTGGCTGCTGGTGTTGCTTTTTTCTGCTTCTTTTGATTTCTTCCTTGCCTCTCACCACCTCCCCCTCCTTTTGCTCAAATACCTGGCTCTGTGCTCCATCGTTGCTTCTTCCTGAGGGGCTGTGGTACTCCGTTTGAGTGTGGCACTGCTTCCTGGTCCATGCTGCCATGCTGGTGGGATCCTGGGGCTTTTGTTTGTTTTCAATTGTTTGTTTGTTTTCTTTTTCTTTTCTTGAGTTGGGAGCCCATTCTGGCAGGGCAGTGCTGCGCGGCTTGGGACCTATCCCCTCAGCTTGCACAGATGTGCAGAGGGATCCCTGAAGGCATTTCTTTCTTCATGGGATTTTTTTTTTTCTGTTTTTTGGGGGGAGTTTTCTTGTTCTTTTTTTTTTTTTTTTTTAATTTGTTTTGTTTTCTTTTCCCTCTTTTTCCCTTTTTGTCTTTCTGCATTACTCAGTGTTTTGTGTCTCTATACCTTCCTTCTCTTCCTGTCCCCTGGATACCTGGCACTGAATACTCTATTCCTCCTAGCCAGGCTGTACTTCAACACCTGGGAACAACTTCCCCAGACCCTGTAGCCACACTGGTGGGATCCCTGGGAGCATTGCTGTTCTTTTTTCTTTCCAATTTTTATTTATTCATTCTTTTCTTTTTTCTTCTTCTTCCCCTTTTTGTTTTTCTCCATTTCATAGTCTCTCATCACTCCACTCCAATGGCAAGTTCCCATAGCACTCTTTTTTGTTTGTATGTTTTTGGCTCCTGTTCCTCTCTCCTGTCTCCCATACCCATCTTAGCTCCACACATCACAATCTCCTCCCTCTATCCTGCCTACCTGCACCATGCGCTTAACATCACACCACCAAGCAGCACAGGCATGGCCCACCAGAACCTGCCCTGCACTGATTACTGACCTGCCCTGGTGGCTGTAGTAAGTGTCACAAACAACCCATCCCAGCAACTCCTCTTCAGCTAGACCTGCCCTTCTGTACCATATCTGAGTGACTGACCCTGCCAATTGGAGAAGGAGGCAAAAACTATCGTGCCCACAGATGAGCGAACAACAAAGAACACATAGCTGGCCTGCTCAGACATAGCCAAATAACCAAAATAAAAGGATAAAACAAACACATCTACAATCAATAGACAAGAAAAATAACTACTGAATGCCCCAAAGACAGCAGACAATATCAAAACATTTACAAAAACAGGACAGGATGGTTCCAGTAGGCATCTAAAATAAAACACCAGATGACTTTCCAGTAGAAGAAAAGGCACTAAAACTACCTGATAGGGAATTCAAATCTCTAATACTCAGAATTATCCAAGAGTTGAAGCAAAAAGCAAACAAAAATGAGGAAAAAATAGACAAATTAGTGGAAAAGGCAGACAAATTCGTGGAAAATACAGACAAAAAATGGAAGAATTCAGGAAAATAATGCAGGAACAAAATGCCAAAATAAATTCACAACTAGAAATTATACAAAAACAACAATTAGAAATCTGAAAGATAAACAACAAGATTTCAGAAATGGACAGTGTCATAGAAGGGCTGAGGAGCAGATTTGAAACAGTGGAAGACAGGATCAGTGGAATTGAAGATAAACACTTGGATACAACTTAGAGGAAAAATCAGAAAAAAGAACAAAGAAAAATGAAGAGACCCTGAGAATTATGTAGGATACAATCAAAAGCAAAAATCTGCCAGTGATTGGAGTTCCAGAACAGGGGGAGAAAACAGAAAACACAGAGAGGATCATTGGAGAATTGTTGACAGAAAACTTCCCCAATATCATAAAAGATGAAAAGCTAACCATCCAAGAAGCTCAACAAACCCCATATAGGATAGACTCCAAAGAAAATCACCAAGGCATATCATAATCACACTCGCTAAAACCAAAGATGAACAAAGAATCCCGACAGCAGCTCAAGAAAAACAAAAAGTCACATACAGAGGAGAAGCAATAAGACTAAGCTCGGATTATTTGGCAGAATCCATGCAGGCAAGAAGGCAATGGGATGACATATATAAAACCTTGAAAGAAGAAAATTGCCAGCCAAGAATAATATATCCTGCAAAACTCTCGTTCAAATATGATGGAGAAATTAGGTCATTTCCAGATAAACAGAAATTCAGGGACTGTGTAAAAACCAAACCAAAGTTACAAGACTTATTAAAGGAAGTCCTTCGATATGAGAACAAACAATATCAGACCACAGGCTGAATATAGGACACAGGATTGTACTAGCCAGATACCAATCTAGGAAATGAACTCTTAAGGACTATGCAAAACCAAAAGAATTACAAAAGGGAACCAGAGAGGTTAATCTGTAAATGACAACAGCATCAGAACAATAAAAGAGGAAATAAACAGTGTAGATATAGAGCCTTCTAATGGAGAAGAAGTCAAGAGATACCAAGTAATAATAGACTGGTTCAAATCTAGGAAGATAAGGGTAAATTTCAAGGTAACCACAAAGAAAGTTAACAAACCTACTCATCAAAATGAAGAAGAAAAACATAAAGTCTCAGTAAAAACAAAACCTACAAAAACAAAAGAAATGAAAAAAAAAAAAAAAACCACAAACAAAAGGAATTCAGCACAGGAAAGTAAGAGGAACAAAACTGGAGGACATTATGTGGAGTGAAATAAGTCTATCACAAAAGGAAAAATATTGTATGAGACCTCTACTGTATAAGTCATGTAAAAGTTTACACACAAAAAGAAACAATCTTTGTTGGTTACGAGGGATGGGAGGAGTGGGGGCGGGGGGCATGCTAAATAGATAAGTGGTAAGTGGTGAAAGGTTAAACAGTACACATTACTGGGGAAGCCAGCACAGCTTGTACAAGGAAAGGTCATGGAAGCTCCATAGACACTTCCAAACTCCCCGAGGGACTGAATTGCTGGGCTGAGGGCTGTGGGGACCATGGTCTCGGGGAACATCTAGCTCAATTAGCATAACAGTTTATAAAGACAATGTTCTATATTCTACCTTGGTGAGTAGTATCTGGAGTCTTAAAAGCCTGTGAGCAGCCATCTAAGATACTCCACTGGTCTCACCCCTTCGGTAGCAAGGGAGAATGAAGAGAATAAGATACAAGGAAAAGATTAGTCAGAAGGACTGAAGGACCACAACTACCACGGCCTCCAGCAAACTGAGTCCAATACAGCTAGATGGTGCTGGGCTACCACCACTGACTACTCTGACCGGGATCACAATAGAAGGTCCTGGACAGAGCTGGAAAAGGACGTAGAACAGAATTCTAACTCACAAAGAAAGACCAGATTTACTGGCCTGACAGATTGGAGAAACCCCGAGAGTATGGCCCCCGGACACCCTTTTAAGCTCAGTGGTGAAGGCCCTCCCGTAGTTCACCGTTCAGCCTGCAATTGGACAGCCTCATAAAACAAAACAGGATTAATGAGGCACAGCAGTCCAGGGACAAGGACGGACTAGAAGGCAGGAGGGGAGAGGAAAGCTAGTGATAGGGAACCCAAGGTTGAGAAAGAACAGTGTTGACATGTCATGGGGTTGTTAACCATTGTCATAGGGCAATATGTGTACTAACTTTAATTAGAAACTATTTGTTCTGCAAACCTTCATCTAAGGTACCGAAAAAAAAAAAAAAAGAATTATCTATTTGAGATAAAATTGACAACAGCAACTCAAAAGGCTTGATGGGAAGCCTAGGGGACAGGGAGTTGAAGATAATGGTGATGGAATAATTTGGAAAAGGATAGTGAGAATAGCAGCACAACTATAAAAATGTAATTGATGTCACTGAATTGTACATGTAGAAACTTTCAAAATAGTGTAACTTTGGCTGTGTCTATTTTCACCAAAAAAAACCTTCCTCAAAGTCGAGAATGGAGAGTGTTGACATGTCGTGGGGTTGTTAACCAATGTCATAAAACAATATGTGTACTGATTGTTTACTGAGAAACTATTTGTTCCGTAAACCTTCACCTAAAGTACGATAAAAATATTTTTTAAAAAATGTGATTAGGTTTTAGACAGACCCTATGTTGATATGGCCTCATTCACATAACAAAGAAAATCCTATCCCCAAAAGATTACATCCACAGGTATAGGGGTTGATTCCAACACACATTTTTTTGTGAGGGAGAGGGGAGGGAAACACAGTTCAATCCATAAACATGTGTTGCCTCAGGTAATGGCCATCTGTGTTTTGAAAAGCCTTCTTCTCCTTCCCACCTCCTACCCAACTATGCCACATCTGCCCTGATTTAACAGATCGACCAGCCAAGAGATTCCACCCACCCCACGCATTAGCACAAAGGAGAGCAAAACCCAAGGTCCAGGGCAACAAATGTGCAAGCAAGCCATGACTGTTCTGTAGAGGACTGTGTGTGAGTGCACTCCACATCACAGATGTAATCCTCCTGCAGTGCACGAGACAGGCTGAAATTACCAACAGGAAAGCTAATGGCCAAGGTCGGTGCTGTTCCACACCCCCCAGAGAGGAAGCCAGAGAGCAGCAAAGGTCCCAGATGGAGCCCAGTTAAGCAAAATGGCAACTGCTAACAACCAGTATGGCGTCCGCATTAATTGCCATTCTGGGGGGAAAACAGAGGCTGTTCCGCAGGAGAAGGGACCCGTGGTCGCCTGCCTCTGAACGAAGGCTGCTCCAGGTCCTGCTCTGCTCAGCTGCAGATTCATGCCAAGGAGGGAAGTGCTCCCTGGAGCGGGTATTCAGTGTAAAGTCCCTGGCCTGATGCACCTCATCCATTGCTCACTGACCCTGGTGTCCTCCCTCAGGCAGCAGCAAGTGGCCCTGTTGCCATCCACAAGGCTTGTTTGTTTGCTCAACCAGCTGTCTTATTGCAGAAACCTGAGGGAGTTGATGATGGGAAAATGAGCTTGGTGCATGCACTTCTAATAGGTGTGGTGTCTGTTGCCTGCAGATACACAAACTGCATTGTTGTTGGCTGGGTTTTTCTCCCAGTGAGACAGAGATTAATTACAGGAGGTACGTGAAGAAGCCCATTCATGAATTTGGGCCTGTGCAATGGTGGAGACAAAGAAAAATTAGGAGTGCCTACATCCGTGATGCCTGTCAGATGATGGCTCCAGCAGACAGGACTTTAAATGCATGCACTTCTGAGTATTCTTTCTTTCTCCATGGCAGGAAAAGCGTATCCACCAGGCTTTCTGAGAGTTCTTGGATACAGAACAATAATGGCTTCCATCTGCATTTCAAAGTGGCTGCAGATGATGGCTCAGGGATTCAAAGATAAGTTTGAATAAGTATCTCATGGAAGTCACTTTTAACCACAGCTCTTGGAGCAGCTCATCAGTCAAAGCAACAACTAATACTGACATGCAGCTTTCATAAATTTGGTACAGAAATGTAGCCAAGGGACCTCCATCCCTTTAAATTCACTTCAGCCCATTAAGCTACTCCCAGAGAATGGGAACTGGTGACCCTGGAAAGGGAAAATGATGAGGCTAATAAGAAACTGCACTGAGCTTGAAAAAGGTGAGATGCTGAGACATTGGCATGGCAGTGTCTCCCCAGTGGATGGACATATATTGGTGAAACCGTATTTTTTCCCAGGCATATATTTCTGAAAACTGTTGGGACTAGGGTCTGAGGTTCCTGTTCTCCCCAGTTCACACAGCAAGAGGACAGAGGGGCCAAAGGGCTGAGCACATCCTCTGCTTCCACCTCTGGACTGGGTCTTAGGACGAATGGACCACACAAGCCAAGTCTAGCTCTCTGGCCCCTCAGAAGGCAAATTCAGCTATTGTCTGGGGAGGAAGGATCTTATAGTAAGAGTAGGTGGGGTGAGTGGGAAAGGGAAAAGCAGCTGGGTCTTAATATACCTTCTTCCCACTAAATCTTAAGCTCTGCACCCATTTTGTCATTCTTTTTCCAGCACCCAGAACAGTGTTTGGCCCATGGTAGGTTGGTGTAGAAATGTCTTTGTGCCTCTCTCCAGAGTTCTTCCATAGAATAGTAGTTCTTAAACCTTAATAGTTGTTATGGATTAGATTGTGTCTCCCCCCAAAATATGTTGAAGTCCTTAACCCTGGTTCCTGTGAATGTGACCTTATTTGAAAATGGAGTCTTTGAAGATGTTATCAGGTAACGTAAAGTCATACCAGAGCATAGTGGGTCCTAATCCCCACAGAGTGGTATTTTATAAAAGAGAAGAACAGACACAGAGACAGATATGACAACACAAGCAGATCCAGCTCCAAGCCAAGGAATACGAGGACTGCAGGGATCTACCAGAAGCTGGGAGAGAGGCATGGAGCAGTTTCTCTCTCAGAGCCCTCAAATGAATTAACATGGTCAATACCCTGATTTGGACTTCCAGTTACTAGAACTCTGAGACAATAAATTTCTTTAAAGCCACCAATTTGTGGCATTTGGGTTATTTTGTTTGTTTGTTTTGTTTATTTATTTATTTTTATTGTACTTTAGATGAAGGTTTACAGAACAAACCAGTTTCTCATTAAACAGTTAGTACACATATTACTTTATGACATTGGTTAACAACCCCACGACATGTCAACACTCTGCCTTCTTGACGTTGGGTTTCCTATAACCAGCTTTCCTGTCCCATCCTGCCTTCTAGTCCTTGTCCCTGGGCTGTTGTGCTCCTTTAGTCTCATTTTGTTTTATGGCCTGTCTAGTCTTTGGCTGAAGGGTGAACCTCAGGAGTGACTTCATTACTAAGCTAAAAGGGTCATACTCTCAGGGTTTCTCCAGTCTCTGTCAGGCCAGTAAGTCTGGTCTTTTTTTCTGAGTTAGAATTTTGTTCTACATTTTTCTCTAGCTCTCTCTGGGACCCTTTATTGTGATCTCTGTCAGAGCAGTCAGTGGTGGTAGCCGGACACCTTTTATTTGTGCCGGACTCAGTCTGGTGGAGGCTGTGGTAGATGTGGTCCATTAGTCCTTTGGACTAATCTTTTCCTTGTATCTTTAGTTTTTTCATTCTCCCTTGCTCCCAAAGGGGTGAGACCAGTGGAATATCTTAGATGGCCACTCACAAGCTTTTAAGACCCCAGACACTACTCACCAAGGTAGAATGTAGAACTTTTTCTTTATAAACTATGTTATGCCAGTTAAGCTAGATGTTCCCCCAAGACCATGGTCCCCACAGCCCTCAGCCCCTCAGGGAGTTTGGTTGTGTCTGTGGACTCATGGTGTCTATGGAGCTTCCATGACCTTGCCTGGTACTAGTCGTGGCATTTGTTATGGCAGCCCTAATACAGTGTTCATTCATGGACCTTGCTGCACATCTACTGGATTCGAGGCTGGGGGTGGGAGTGGGGTGGGATGAAAATCTGCATTTTCACAAGCTCTAAGACTCATAGGCTGGTCTGTGGACTCCACTTCTAGAACACTGTGTAAAGTCTTAATACGAGCTTTGCTTCTGGAATGAAGGTGATACTGAGAAATGCGAAGCATAGCATCTTGTTCTTGGCTTTGATCTGTCTCATTCATGAGCCAGGCAGTGATTATTCACTCATGAAAACAGACAGTTAGAAAGAAGAATGGCATTAGGCTGTTTCTGTGTCTTGTACTGTGAATAAGCTCTTGTATATTCTGTCTTTAACAATGAGGTTGAAAATAATCAAGGACAATGTCCTGTCTGATTACAGGAGGCTTCCTTGAAGGAGAACTCGTGCACGAAACACTAGTTCCAAGGAGCCAATTCTGCACATCTCTTCCCAGTTGTCATGGTGGCAGCTTGAAATCAAGAATGGTGGGAGTACTTACACCAGAGAAATTGGCAAGTGCTACAAATCAAAGCTTTTGTTAATCATCTAATAGAACACCACTGACTCAAGGCTGACCAGACACATCTGTTCTTAGGTTGCAGAATCTTACTCTGGAGAATCTTACACCAACACTGGGGCCAGGGCTAAAATCACAACCTGATATGACCCTACAGGATGCTATGCTGGGAGGGCCAATAAGACCTTCTGTCTTGCACTGTGGGCCTTCTGGGCACCTTCCAGCACCTTTCTGTTCACATTATTCCCTTCCTCTAACCCCATCCGCACTTACCCTCTTCAGTTATCCTGTTGATTGACACCATCAGCGAACAAACATTTCCTGAATACTGTGTGCCTGTCCTTGTGCCTGGCACTGAGGGGCATGCGAAGGTGTTTGCAGTCCTATCTCCAAAGAAGTTGGGGTAAGAAAAACACTACAGTTAAAGCCTGTGAACAAATTCACTAGCAGTGAAGTGAAAAACTGGCAGCAACTTGAAGATCAGAGACCACAGAAATCCGGGTGTGTTGGAGGCTTTGAATTCAGCCCTTGCTCCTCTGTGATCTTGCAGAGACTTGTGCCTCCCTCCGTTAAGCTGTCAGCCTCACTGTATTCTAACATCCTTTCACACCTCTGTCTCCCCTGCTCCTGGAATCTCCAAAGAACAGGATTGGGTGCTGATTGTCTTTATAGCCACTCTCTGTGTACATTGTGAAGTCCCTGGGTGGTGCAAATGGTTAACACACTCAGCTACTAACCAAAAGGTTGGAGGTTCAAGTCCACCTAAAGTCCTCTTGGAAGAAAGGCCTGGTGATCAATCTACTTCTGGAGAATCAGCCATTGACAGCCCTATGGAGCACAGTTCTACTCTGAGACACACAGGGTTGCCATGAGTTGGAGTCTACTCAGCAGTATCCAGATGGTACATCGCGGTGTCCAGAAAGATGCCTACACCCAGCAAGTGATGATGGTGGAGGGATGAGTGGATGAATGGATGACTTGAGCCTGAAGAATGGGCAGGACTCAAAAGTCAGGAAAGAGTTGGGATTCCAGGCAGGGGAGCAGCATAAACCAAACACCTGAAATGACTTAATACTGAGCGTAAGCCAGGGACACTGACAAGTCAGCCTGCCTGGAGCTGGACGTGCATGCTAGGGAAGCAGGGGAAAATAAGATTGACGGGAAACATGAAACGCAGACGAGCTTGGACCTGGACAAGTAGGTCAGAGATTTTTCAATTATGTTTTTCCAAAGAACCCCAGGGCACCTCAAAGGCGTTTCAGGAGTTCTGTAAATAATTTAAATTTAATTTTCCAAATTACATATTTTAAACAGTGATACAATTACATCGGCACACACAAATTTAGTTTGCACTAAATTTTAACACATTGTCAACCTCCAGTGGGTTAACTTGTGTGACTGGATCAATTCAGTGAATAAAACTCTGGCGATAACTGTTTAATTGAAGACGATTCTGAGACTGCAACATGTTCTGTTGAGCTGTAAATGGTATCAGTGTTACTGGTGTGAATCAAGGTTTTCTACATTTCAGGCAACTGAAATCAAATACAGAAATAAATTACATGCTGAGGCTGATACAAGATTGCCATTTTCTTCGGTAAAAACCCAGATTTCAAATTTTTATGTTCGTCAAAACAGCCTCATTATTCTCGTTGACTGACTTCATTATATTCACAAATGCTTAATGATTTAAACTTATGGAATAAATTCAGACTAATGTTGCAAGGTACTTAAGCAGAAATGAAGACCCTAAAATTTTTGAAATCTTATTGGGCTGAAGCTCAAAAGCAACAAAGAAAACCCAACCTACATTTTAAACCTGCCCAAACTGCTTATGTTGTAAGTGGTGATGCCAGAACTCTTTTGCAGTAAATGGTTTCTTTGTTTTGAGAAGAGCACCCAACTGCGCCCTTTAGTTATGGAAATGGAAAGACAAGACCCCTGCTGTCCCTTTAAGAAGATACAAACTGTATTAGTAGTAGTTTTTGTTATTAGCTGCCAAAGAGTCACCCCGACTCGTGGTGACCTCAGACAGAACTGAATGAAACTCAGCTCAGTCTTGAAACATCCCCATGATCAGTTGCAGATCAGACCATTGTGATCCATTGGGTTTTCGTTGGCTGATTTTCAGGAGTAGATCATCAGACCTTTCTTCCTAGTCTGGCTTAGTCTGGAAGCTCTGCTGAAACCTGTTCAGCATCATAGCAACACGCAATCCACCATGGACAAAGGGCTGGTGGCTGTGTATGAGGTACACTGGCTGGGAATTAAGCCAGGGTCTCATGTATGGAAGGTGAGAATTCTACCACTGACCTACCAATGATAAGGGAGTTAACCAGGGTTGGGAGACAGAAGCAGAGCTGCTTTTGGAGAAAGTGATGGTGGGTTGTCATGGTTTCTGCTGCCCACCTCACCCCCAGGACAGGGTTTGAACCCCAGTGGCCAAAAGGAAGAGGAGCCCTGGTGACACAATGGTTAAAGCACTCAGCTGCTAACCAAAAGGTTGGCAATTTGAATCTATCAGCTAATCTGTAGGAGAAAGATGTGGCAGTCTGTTTCCATAATGATTTACGGCCTTGGAAACCCTGTGGGGCAGTTTTACTCTGTCCTGTAGTATCACTATGAGTCAGAATCAACTTAACAGCAGTGGGTTTGGTTTTGAGGAGGCTAAAAAGAGACCGTCAGCACCTGAGAGAAAGTTCTGAAGGATTCTGAGCACAAAGCTGGTGCTTCAGGGCCCAACTTCATCATATATTGGGATTCTACACCAGGTTGTTTGAAAAAAGATTCTACATGAAGTTATTTGGGGGGGACAAAAAAGCACCTAATTAAGGCTTGACCAAGCACTTAATTAGGTACTGACTATTGCCCATCAAGAAGTTGTTTAATACTAAAAAGAAATCTTGTGGTAGACCATAGGGAATTTTTATTTTTTTTAATTTTTATTGTACTTCAGGTGTAGGCTTACAGAACAAATAGTTTCTCATGAAACAGTAGTGCACATATTGTTTTAGGACATTGGGTAACAACCCCACAACGTGTCAACCTTCTCCCTTCTCGACCTTTTTTTTTTGGTGAAAATATACATAGCCAAAGATACACCATTTCAAAAATTTCTACATGCACAGTTCAGTGACATCGACTACGCTCTTCCAATTGGGCTGCTATTCTCACTTTAGATGAAGGCTTACAGAAGAAAATAGTTTCTCATTTAACAGTTAGTACACATGTTGCCTTATGACAATGGTTAACAACCTCACAACACATCAACACTACCCTTACTCAACCTTGGGTTCCCTATCACCAGCTTCCTCGTCCCCTTCTGCCTTCTGGCCCTTGTCCCTGGACTGCAGTACCTCATTAGTCCCATTTGGTTTTATAGGGCTGTCCACTCCCCGGCTGAACGGTGAACCTCGGAAATGACTTCACCACTGAGCTAAAAGGGTGCCTGGGGGCCATACTCTTGGGGTTTCTCCAGTCTCCTTTAGACCAGTAAATCTGGTCTTTTTTTGGTGAGTTAGAATTTTGTTCTACATCCTTCTCCAGTTCTGTCCAGAACCCTCTGTTGTGATCCTGGTAAGAGCAGTCAGTGATGGTAGCCGGGCACCATCTAGCTGTACTGGACTCAGTCTGGTGGAGGCCTTTGTAGCTGTGGTCCATTAGTCCTTTGAACTAATCTTTTCCTTGTATCCTGTTCTCTTCATTCTCCCTTGTTCCCGAAGGGATGAGACCAGTGTAGTATCTTAGATGGCTGCTCACAGGCTTTTAAGACCCCAGAAGCTACTCACCAAGGTAGACTGTAGAACATTGTCTTTATAAACTGTGTTATGCCAATTGAGCTAGATGTTCCTCGAGACCATAGGGAAATTTTGAGCCTCAAGATGGTGAAACAAAAGAGGCATTTTAGAAAAACCATTTGTGGGTGTTACACAGTTTGATTTGGAGTAAGAATATAACAGAGGCAGAGATCAACTCAGAAGCTAGGGGGACCAATCCTGACCCATGGTCTATGCCCAGTGAATACGCTTGGATTGCATAATTAATGCATGGGGAGAGTCAGGGAGGATGAGAGAGTCTGAGTTTCAAAGGTGTCATTTAGGAGCCGCAGGGCATCCAAGGACATGGGGCGACATGTGAGGTAACTTGAGTCACCCAACCTAGGGTAGCCATACCTCCAGGCACTCAAGGCCCTCACCTTGCCTAGCATGAAATTTCCTAGAAAAGTGATTTGGACTCCAAGCAGAGACTCTCAGGAGCCCCAGGTTACCATCCAGGGTCTAGCCTGTACCATGCTCCTGATCTTTTTAGGCCACTGCAGCTCTCTGGAGAGGTGACTGAGGTAGTGAGTGGGCAGTGCTTCAGCTTGGGACTACTCAGGCTTTCTATTCAGGCTTCTCTCAAGCTGCTGACCTTGCTAAAGGGAGTCCCTCTGTTCCTGACTCTTTTTCCCTTTAATTTACAGATAGAAAGGGGAGGGGAGGACAGAGATCTGGAACTCTTATCCAAAGGGGTAGCTTCTCTGATGGCCTTCTGAAAACTCCCCTCAAAAATCTGGGTCCCTCCAAGCCTCTGGAAATGGTTACCTTGACCTGGGCTCAGGAGGGCTCCCTTTTAACAACTTCACCCATCCTCAGATATGAGGTCACCTGACTCCTAGTCAGTACTGCTGGCTGCTCTGCTGATGGTTGTGGGCAGATAGACGTTCGGTGCCCTGTGACACCGCTATAGCTGTCATAGAGCCTGGACATTGTAGGAGAGTCTTGATTTTAGGCCAGTCTTATTCATTTCAACAAAGTTCATGATATGCATAATTCAATGACACTTCATGTTTCTACTTTGTAGGACTTTGCATGAAAATTCACAGACAAACATCCTTTGCCAGACCTGATGTTCCAAATAAGGTTCCAAAAAAAAAAAAATCTGCTCTGTGCTAGACTCATAGCCAGAAGAAGTGGGAGTTAGAAGGGTCATCATTATACCTGCTTCATCAGCAGATGAAGTTTTTGCGAGGCTTAAGAAACACTTTGTCATTTACCAAGTGCCGTGCACATGTAAGAATTTTCTGCTGGCAGACATGCCATTACCAAGCAGCATCATGAACGAGCAGCACACCCTTTAATGAGCTGAGTTAATGGGGTTGATCTGCATGATTTCACCAGTTGGCTCCCTTCCTTCATATTTGTCTGGTCCTTGTAGTTGGTTGCCGGTGAGGCACCATCATTGGTTCAGAACTTACGTAGATTCAAGAGAACACTGACCCCTAAGGACGGAAGGCAGTGCTTAAGCTGCCAGGTATGGAACAGGACACCTACGTGGGGCCACTCAGGGCAGCCCAAGGAATGGGATTTGAGAGTCTCCCCCACCCCAAATATCTTACCCACAGACCTGCACCAGGGCCAGAATTCCTGATAACGTGGTAAAACTTTGGGTTAATTAATGAGTTTCTGAAGAGGGCCCACCTTGCTGAGGGCAGATTGATTTTTCTGTATGTCTGTCCTTCATCCTACGCTGCCAAGGATATGCCCCATCACTGGGCTCGAAAAGGTGAGTTTTGACATGAGGAGAGAGGATGGCAAGGACCCCAACACAAGCATCAGATGCTTACAGCTTTTTCCAGCACAGCCCCACCCTCTCCCCAGGCCTCAGGGGTGATGTCTCCCGGAAGCCAGCAGACCTACCCAATCCTGTCCTCTCCTGCTTATTACCTTAGCTTTTGACCAAGCACTTAATTAGGTGCTGACTATTGCACATCTAAAGAACATTGACGTTGGGCTCTCTTTGCTCCCTTATATTAGTCCCTCCCCCTCTCCAGGGCTACTTGTTCATCTTTAATAGAAGATTCTATGATTATTTAACTCCTATTATCATCTAGTGTGAAAGATTCTTGGAGATAAGGGTGGTGGATTTACCTGTCATGGGTATATTTTACCTTGTAAGACCTAGCCTTGAGGCAGAGCACATTCAGCGTGCTGTGTAAAAGCTTGCTGGTTGACTTGTGGGTGGGTCAGCTTTGACTTGTCTTGGTGCAGCCAGAATCACGAAAGAAGTCTTGACTCCCTTGGCCACATTTTCCTGAGCAGACCTGTTAATAACAGTCATAGTGACCAACATCTATTGAGCACTCACCATATGTCTGGCCTTATGTCAAGACTTATCTCATTTAAGCCCTAGAGCTGCACTGTCCAATATGGTAGCCACTAGCTACATGTGGCTTATTGAGCACTTAAAATGTCGCTAGTCTGCATTGAGATATGCTATAAGTGTAAAGTACACACCAGGTTTAAAAGACTTAGTATAAAAAAAAGGTTGCATAAAATCTCATTAACAACATTAATAATTTTTAAATTGATTACATGTTGGAAAGCTTCTATTCTGGATCTACTGGGTTAAATAAAGAGGCCCTGGTGGCACAGTGGTTAAGAGTTCACCTGCTAACCAAAAGGTCAGTAGTTTGAATCCACTGGCTGCTCCTTGGAAACCATATGAGACTGTTCTACTCTGTCCAATAGGGTGGCTATGAATTGGAATCAACTCGACGGCAATGAGTTTGGGGTTAAATAAAAGGAGCTCTGCTGGAGCAGTGGTTAAAGCGTTCAGCTGCTGACCAAAAGGTCTGCAGTTTGAACCCACCAGCTGCTCTGCAGGAGAAAGATGTGGCAGTCTGCTCCCATAAAGATTTACAGCCTTGGAAACCCTATAGGGCAGTTCTACTCTGTCCTATACGGTCACTATGAGTTGGAATCAACTCGACAGCAACGGGTTTGGTTTTGTGTGTGTGTGTGTGTGTGTGTGTTTTGGTGGGATAAATAAAATGTAATTAAAATTAATTTTTTACGTTTTTAATGTTGCTATTGGAAAATTTGAAATTACATACATGACTTGCGTTCATGGCTGTCAGTATGTTTCTGTTGGACAGCACCACCTCCAAGCAGTGATCACAGGGGCTATTATCTGCATTTTACAGGTAAGTAAAGTCAGGCACAGAGAGATTAATAAATGACCCAAGGTCATACGGGCAGTAATCAGAGAAGCTGGGATTTGACCCCAGGTCTTGCTGGCTCTAGAACTACTCACGACCGCTGCATTTTACTTCCTCCCAAATTTATAATGCACTAAGTATATTTTGTTTCTAAGCGAGGGATTAAAGTCCCCCCAGGGGTGAACAGAGGAGGGGGCATTCATGCTGTTGCACCGAGCAGCACCCTGTATTATAAGTCTTATCTTGGGCCCGCCTAAGCTGGGAGCCCTTGCTGCTCGAGTTCAACAAATGGGTCCCAGCCTGCAGGCTCCTAAAGGCCACCCCACTGCAGGGACGGTTCAGAGCCTGCTTCTAGCAGTGGTGGATGGAGCACCACTTCTAGGAATCCCTCCATACATGTTTGTTGATTGATGAAGGAGTAAGTGGAGTGAATTTTGCTCTGATATATTCCTGAGGTTAGATGTAGGGTCACAGCCACAGCCGTGCTGGGCAGACAAAACGACCAGGGCCAGGGACACACTCAGACTTGTGAATCCTGCCAAGACCTTCCAACCTGTCACTCCGATTTATCAGCCTTTAACAAAAGGCACATCCCTCTCCCTGATGGCTGGAGAAGCAATATAATGTATCTGTGGCTTGGGATCTGACAGGAAATTAGTATTTTACTCAGGGAGGCTAGGTAGAGGAAGGGAGAGAGAACCGCAATGCTAGCTGGAATTTGCGAACATTTCCTAGACATGTTTTCAAGAGCACCTTTATTTCCAGAGAAGGCGAGTAGAAACTGCCTTTGAAGACAGAGCTTTTATTGCTCGCCTCAAAAATACCCAAACGCTGTGGGGTTTGTACAAGTGTCACAAAAGAAATTAGGTTTCTCTTTTCTCCCTGCAAGAACAAATATTTATAAGTGTGTCGTTTGCGAGGTCTCCTGCTAAGGAACATAAATAAAAGGGTTTGCTTTGCTTTCTACCCTTATCAAAAATGAATGAAAACTTGAACGTGTGTGTTTTGAGGGTTGAGGCCTGGGGGCTGGAAGTAGCTTACAGGAGGAGAAACCCTCTCACCCCCACATTTGTCAGCTGGCTAAAAACCCAGTTAAAACTTTCCTGCCCTTTGTGGGGCTGCTGACAACAGGTCCTCTGTCATGGAGCTTAGGCTGCTGTTCTGCAATGTGAGACTTCTAAACCAGCCCTTTGTTAATCAGGGCCACGGTGGATGGAGCTGTACACACTGCTAGGGGCTCTGATCCAGTATGTTCATTCATTTATCTTCCTTTTCCCCGACATGTTTGCTGTCAGAAGCAGAGCTAACTACTGAGACATTCTAAGGCAGTTAACTTCTGCTGAAGCTGAGAAAATAGCTTTCAGAGCCCCTTATCACCAAATCAATCTATCTGGTAAACCCCTGAAAGGAAAATATGTTTCGCAAACTCTCTTCTGGTGATTGACGGCCCCGAGAAGGTTTGTTTTGTTTTGTTTTAATGTAGTTTAATTTGTCTCTCTCTATTCTTTTCTTATTTTTGCAAATTGAGTTTTTATTTCCCCTGTTCATTATTCAAAATTCTTATGGAGGAAAAGTTCGCAAGAGCCTCGTGTGGATTTTTCTGGGTTTTAACCCAGTGCTGCCCTGCCCCTGGCTGCTCCCTAGTCCTGTGTGAGCCTGAGTATCTGCAGGATCTGCCTTGAGGGTGCTTCCAGTTAACTCCCTGGACCTAGGGACCCGCCACCCTGAGTAGTCCGTGCCCTAGAGCTCCCAGGGGAGGGCGTGGGCTGTGACAAGTAAGTCAGGTCTTCACCACTCACTGAGCACGGACTACCTGCTAGGACCATGGAGGCGGCTTGGGGTATACCGAGGCCTAAGTCAGAGCTGGCCAATCAAAAAATAATGCAAGCCACATATGAAATTAACATTTTTAATAGCTACATGACAAAAGTAAAAAGAAGCAGGTGAATTAATTTTAATAATATTATTTACTCAATATATTCAAAATATTATCATTTCAACTAGAATAAATATCAACAAACTATTAATCAGTTATTTTATATACTTATTTTGTACTAAGTTTGTGAAATTCAGTGTGCTTGATGCTTACAGCACATCTCAATTCAAATTAGCTACACTTTAGTGCTCATTAGGCACAGGCAGGCAGCTGGTGGCTACCATCTTGGGCAGGGCAGGTCTAGTTAACAGGGCCCCGCCTTCTCGGTGTCTACTGGCTGGTTGGGAACATCCACGTGATGGCTTAAGGCTTGACGGTGCAAAGTCAGCTTATGTGTAGACATGTCCCTGTACTGAATTAACAGGGATAGACAAGTAGGGTGATGGAGGTTGGAGACTGGAGTTGCCAAGAAAGTTTCTTCAGGGTGGTCAGGACATAGAAGATGTCATGACTTTACCCAGGACAGCGGAAACTGTAGGCTGGGCTCAAAGAATCAGCACCTCCAAGGCAGAGAAACTGGGGCAGGACTCTGTCCTCCTCCGCTGCCCCTAAACCCCAAGTCAATGTCCCAGTAGCCCAGGGAAGGCCTCAGGAACATGATGCATGGTCAGGGGTCAGCCTCTCCATATAGGATGATCTGAGGACTTGGCAGGTATGGCAATGTCCTTGCCTCTGAGACACTCACTGCGTCAAGCACAGCATAGAGGGGACAACAAGGGATTTGGTGCTAGCCGTCCTGGATATGAATCCTGGTTCTGACACTTAACAGCTGTGGACTTTGGGCAAATGGTTGAACCTCACTGAGTCTAGGTTTGCCTCATCTGGAAGATGAGGATGGTACCTACCTCAAAGGGTAGTTGAGAGGGGTAAATGGAGTCCTTGGCACAGGGCCTAGCACCCCAACATGGCAATTCTTCTGTATTGTTGTTTAAAACTGTAAAAAGGAGTCAAGCATTGCTTTCTGTAATAGGCAGCATTAACAGCTACATGTGTCTCTGGCCTCTGGGGTGGATGTTTTCAAGCCCCTGAATGATAGGAGAGGAAGAGAAGGATGCCCAGGTTATAGGGCTCTGTTGCTTCCTGTTTGTTGTTCGGATGGAAAGGTCCACCTGGGGTACTCAGTGGATGCCTGGCTTTCTTCCTCTCAGACCCACACGTTTTATACCCATAACACATTTCTGGTCACTTTGTCTCTGATCACACAGCCCCTTTGTCATCTTGCACTCTTCAAAAACTGATAACCAGGCTAGAGAAATGTGTTTCATCTTTTGTCTTTTTAGAAGGGGAAGGGATATTGGGAATGATCTTTCTTGTACATGTGTGTGCATGTCATAAGGTTGCTATGAGTCCGAATCGACTCGATGATAACAGGTTTTTTGTTTGAGATGTGTGTGTGTGTGTGTGTGTGTGTGTATGTGTGTGTGTGTGTGAAAAACAGGAGCCAACCCTAATTCCTTAGGGGTTATGATATTTTTCATATCTCTGCATTTCTTTGAATTTAGTTTTCTGTCCTCTTACGTGGGCTGTAATTGCATTTCAAACTTGATCCAGCTCTGTGTCCCCTTCTGCAACAGCACGTACATGCAGCTCCCGGGGTGTGGAGGAAGATTGGGGTAGGTCCCCTCTCTCTCTGGAGGCTCCTCTCCTTAGCCTGGCCTGTCTCCAGGATGTGGCCCAGTGTCCATGAGGCAGGACCCCTCAAAGCCAAGAAACCAGCCTACTTCTCCAGGGTCACAGACCACAGAGGCCTTTACTACTCCTTGGCCAAATCCCTGTAACCATCATGACCATTATCATCGCCGTCACTTATTAAGCTCTTACTATGCGCCAAGCAGTTATGTGCATTTTCTCTAATTCCCATAATAGTTGTACAAGGTGAGTATTATGTCCACTATGTAGGTCCCAAGGAGCCCTGGCGGTGCAATGATAAAGCACTCAGCTGCTAACCAAAAGGTTGGTGGTGTAAGCCTACCGGTGGCTCTATGGGAGAAAAGACCTAGCAATCTGCTCTTACAAAGATTACCGTCTAGGGAATCCTGTGGGGTAGTTCTACTCTGTCCTATAGGGTCACTATGAGTCAGAATCGACCAAGCACACAACAACATGCAGGTCTCTGACTACATGACCAAGGCATTACCCTCTGGGGTCATCTCCATAAGTTACTAAGACTTTGAGTTATACTTAAAACAGCCAGAGAGATATAAGCATTGTTAACACACAGTTCTGTTAGGGAATTGACTGCTTCCCTGCTTTTATCTGCTCTGGGCACTACAGTTTGATTGCAAAATTGGGCAGGATCTGCTTAGTTCAGATACTTACCTGGAATAGCACATAGAAATGCTCTTTTACTGGAAGCATTATAAAGACAGCCCAACAAATTAGTTGAGAGCAACTGAAAACCCAGTATGGAGGAAAATCTATACATTTTACCATAGTCAGCTATGACATTTACTACAATGACTACTCTTAATGCTTTTCCTCCTTCTCCTTCTCCTCCTTCTCCTTCCCCTCCCGTTCTCCTCTTCCTCCTCCTCTTCTTTATTATTATTATTACTATCGGTATTTAGCGAGGCTCTGATTAATTTCTAGTTCTTTTTCACTGAAGAACTAGTAAACATTTCAACAAAAATGGCTAAAAGAGGAGAGACTTCATGGTCAAAGGCTGATCAGTCTTTTCAGGCACTTTCCAGGTCCTCAGATTCTATGTGTGCCACTCTGTTCTCATCCTTCCCATCCAGCACTCAGATGTTACTTCATTATACTAAGCATCTTACTCTCAGCCTCTGCTTTTGAACTTGCTCAAATTAAGCACATACTTAATCCATTCCACTGCAAAAGAGGCTTTGGTTTCCTGCAAAATAGCTCACCCAAATGCTGCTGCCTGCTCTTCTCATGCCCCAGACACAGCTTCACACTCCTTGGCTTGATGTACAACTCTACCTGAATCCTGTGTTTGTTCTCTTCACATGCTGCCCAGTGCCACCATGGGGTGGGGCGTGTTAAATAACTTCTGAGGCTTCAAACGAAAGTAAAATCTCCCATTGGACAAAAATATGCAGACCATATGTGACACTATTACATATTTTGCCTCCTAGCTATCGAAACTCAGGGGTTCTTCTCATCTTAGCATCTCATGCTCACTTGTACATTGCAGTAGTCAGCATGAGTGGAGGAATGAGCATATAGTCTCACTGCTGTCATGTGCTCACTTTGCTGCTGTACTGTGTCTGTGCTCTGATCACAGGGAAGGCATTGGGTAGTCTGGGGTTAGAGGAGAGAAATGCACAAAGTGTTCCTGATCAAGAGCACACGATCTAGAGAGGGGGGTCTAGACAAACCAGAGGACACTGTCCTTTAAGAGCAGAGTGTCACTGAACCCCAGAGTGAGCATTAGAGATGAAGTCTTCTGTGCGCTGAGCAAGGAGGAAAGCACTGTTGACTGGGCTATCAGTAAAACTTCAGGGAGAAGGTGGGATAAGGATTGGATCAGGAATGATGGGTAAGATATGAATAAGTAAAGGAGAGCAGTAAGTATAGCCAGAGTAAAGAAATAAACAAAGAACGAAAGTCTTCACTGATAGGGCCCATTCAAAAGGAAGGAAGAGACCAATCTGGTTGGAGAAGAGAGTTCATGCTGGGCCAAAGTAAGGGAAATGTTTGGAAAGATAGACCACGGTCCATCAGATTGGCTAGCACTGTGCTGTCCAATATGGTAGTCAGTAGTCACATGTGACTATTTAAATGTTAATTTAAATTAATTAAAATTAAATAAATAAATACATCAGTCCTTGGTTGCACTAGCCACCTTACAAGTACTCAATAGTCACACATGCCTAGTGGTTTCCTTATTGGACAATGCAGATATAGAACATTTCCATCAGTGCAGAAAGTTCTAGCGGACATCCTAGGATACTGAATGGTAAGAAATCTGGACTTTTTCCTGAGGGCATCAGGGAACCATTTATGGTGTTTAAGCAGGTTACATGAGGGTAAAGTAGCTTAATTTTTTTTTTAATGAATATATTTTGGAGATTTTATTTAACGCATTAATTAATGAGGTAACCAGTAAGATGTTACAACCTGTTCAGTAATTGATTTTTTTAAGTGAGTAAAGTTTACATAAAATTAACCATTTAAAAGTGAGTAGCTGAATTTTTAGTTGCTGAGACGTAATTTTTAAGTATTAATCTGATGGCCATGTGAATGATGTATTATTGGTGGGACAAGAGATAGGTGACAGAGAGGCCAGCTGGAGGTCTGCTGCAGGGGATCTAGGTGTGAGGGGCTGAGGCTTTTACCAGGGAGGTGGAGTGAGAAAGTAGGTAAGGAGGAGGCGAGCAACATGTAAAGAAAGAGGCTGTCAGACTTACTGACTGGATGGAGGGATGAGTGAGATTCAAGAGTCAAAAATTCCTGAGAAGGAGAGAGGTTGCTGGTTTGGAGATAAGTTCAGATAAGCTCTTGAGTCAGAGGTGACAATGGTTCATCCACGAATGGTTTCTACCAGGCACTAGAGGTGGACTCTGAGGGGCAGCAACGTGTGGGACAGGCACATCAGTGGCTGTGTGGGGGAAAGATGTACAGGCACATGGACATAAAGAAAGGCAAGAAGGCGAAGCCCGACCTTTGAGGAACATCCACAGTTAGGGTGAAAGACGAGAAGAGTCTGCAGAAGCAAAGGAGCAGGTGGAGAAGTGGGGTGAGGGAGGGGCTTGATTCATTCAGCAAGTATTTATTGAGCACCTGCTGTATGTCAGTTGGTGCTGCAGATATGGTGGTGATGATCTAAAACAAAAAAAAATATCAGATCCTTGGTGTAGGAGCAGATTATCCAACAAGCAAGGTAAGCACAGGCTTACTTGTGCTTACTTAATAATCTGTGTTTACCCTGCTTACTTGGGCCATCTGTCCCTGTGAGGGATTGTACATTTGAAAAGAGGCTTTGCTTCTGCAGCAAGGTGCTGTGGGGTTGGGAGAGAGGCAGATGCCAGCCATACCTAGAAGCAGAATCTTTGACGTGCTGAAAAGATGTGAAATCGTTTACAGATAATCTGATAAGCAAGTTAAGTACCGTGCTTACCTTGCCTATTGGATAACGCACCCCTGCCTTTGTGCTCATAGTTCAGTGAGGGAAGAATTTCATGGATGGGGAGGTGGTCAGCATGACCAAATGCTGCCAAGAAGTCAGTGAGGAATAGAAGCACTGAGTAAAGCCTCTGGGTGTGGCAAGAAGGCAGCAGTTGCCAGGGCCTTGGAGAGACAGCAATCCGGGGAGAGCGTGAGGGTAGAAACCAGATTGCAGAGGGCTGAGGAGTGATTGGCAGGTGAGGAAGCTGGAGTTAGCTGGTGTCACCACCATTTAAGAAGGTTTATCAGTGAGAGGAAGGAGAGAAAAACGATCTCTAGAGGAGGGAGCAGAGCTCAACAGAGGCTTTTGAGGGGGACTGGGCTTCTCTGAAGACGGGGGAAGCTGATGAGGAGCGAGCTGTGGAAATTACTGAAGAGCTAAGTAAGGGGGTGAGGTTCCTCGGACACTGGGAAAGGAGGAAATCTAGTGTGCAGGTGGAGAGGGTTTTTTTTTTTTTTAATTAACGTTTAATTTTTATTTTTTAATGAAAAAGTTATGCATGCTCATGGTAAAAATTCAAAGAATCAAAAGGTGTCTCTCCCATGCTTCCAAAACAAAACTGTTGGTGCCAGTTCCTTATCTACCCTTCCAGAACTGGTTTATGCATATACAATTCTGTGTGTGTGTCTAAGTATGTATATACAATCCCAGGCCCCTTCTAATTTACACAATTTTGGGCAAACACGGTTCTGCATCTTGCTTTTTTCCATTTTACAAATAAGCTTTGGAGATTATTTCCTATCAGTACATAGAGAGCAGCCTAATTATTTTTAACAGCTACATAGTTATTTAATATGCTATAATTTGTGTCTCGGCCTCCAATTCAGAGCCAAATTCACTAGGTTGTTTCTGGTATTTTGCAGTTACATACAACATTGCAAGAAATATCTTACATTAATATTTTACACATAGTTATAAGATAAATTCCTGTCTGTATAATTTCTAGGTCAAAGGCTAGGTTCATTTGAATTTTTTATACAAATTGTCAAAGGGTGTTCCAAAGAAATGGTATGGGCTGTATCAATGTGCACATTTTCTAGAATTTATATGAATAAAATTATGCAGAATGTACTCTGGTTTGTCTGTCTTCTTTCATTCAGCATAACTATTTTGAAATTTATCCATGTTGTTTTTTGTTATTAATAGTCCATTCCTTTTATCAGTGGGTAAGTAGCCCATTGTATGGATAGATCACAATTTGCTTAATCCTTTTACCTGTTGATGAACATTTGGTTTATGTCAAGTTTTTAGCAATTGCAAATAAACATGCTATTTGTTTATAGGTCTTTATGGGAGTGCTTGCTTCCATTTCTTTTTGGTAAATACCTATGAGTACGATGGCAGGGTCACATGGTAGCTTTATGTTTAAGTTTTAAAGAAACTGCCTAACTGTTCTTCAAAGTGGTTGAAAGAGCAGCATAACAGAGTTCTAGTTCCTTCACATCCTAGTCAATGCTTATTATGATCAGGCTTTGTAATTTTAATCACCCCAGTGGGTATATAGTATCTCAATGTGTGTGTTTTAATACACTTTACTTTTTTAGAGAAGTTTTAGTTTACAGAAAAACTGCACAGAATGTACAGAGTTCCCACACACCTCCTCTTCCCCGGCATTCGGTTTCCCTACTGTTAATTCTCCCATTAGTGTGCTACATTTTTTACAATTGATGAACCAATATTGATACATTATTATTAACTAAAGCCCACAGCTTATATTGGGGGCCCTTGTGGCCCAGTGGTTAAGTGTTTGGCTGCTAACCAAAAGGTTGGCAGTTTGTGGAAACCCTATGGGGCAGTTCTACTCTGTCCTATAGGGTCACTATGAGTCAGAATCGACTCGACAACAACGTGTTTGTTTTTTTTTATAGCTTATATTAGGGTTCATTCTTTGTGTTGCTCAGTTCGATAGGCTTTGAAGAATGTATCATGTGATGTGTCCACCATTACAGTATCATAAAGAATAGTTTCACTGCCCAAAAAATGCCCCATGCTCCACCTAGTACCCTCCATCTGCTCCTCTGAAGGACCTGACTCCCTTAAATTTAGTCACAGTCTCAGTGGGAAGCCAGAGAGATTCCAATTTCAGGTCTTTCTTGTCTGGAGACCCTTGCCTGTTGGAGGAATGCCCACAGCAATGGCTTCAGGGCTAGACACAGGGTAACAGCTCAACATTCCAACCAAGTGCCAATGTCACCCAGTCTTCTAAATGGAGTGCTGGTTTGCTACAAATTCTAGCCAGTGATTAGTTTGCACACCACTATTTTAGAACTCCCAATATTGGGAACCAATTTCTTTCTTTCTCCTTTGAACTTTCATCGGACTTGTGAACTTGCCTTGAATCTGGAATAGTTCTCCTTCTTGCCAAAAATATCCTTCTCTCTCTTGACTAGCATCTGCTTCTTAAATCCTAACATGATTTGGCTAGTAGGCCCGCCAATTAAAACAAAACAAAACAAAGTGGTTTTCAGGAAAACACGCAACCGCAATGAAAACCTCAGTAAGTTTCTCTTTAACATTACAGTTGCTGAAAGTGCAAAGGATAAAAACCAAGAATTGTTGTTCTCACGTCTCTTACCACTGGCATTTAAGGACTTGAGACACACTTGTTGGAGCTGATGTTAAACAGAGGCTTGACAGCCTCCAGGAGTTTTGATTCTTCGGTTACATTTCCTCATTGGCCATCCTGAAGATCACAGCCCCCTCAGACCCGGATGTGCTGATGATCCTGACCCATAGCCTTTCTCTCTGAGGTCACCAGAATGTCAATGGAACTGATGAGAAAAAGATTCCACAGCAGATATTCTTCTGAAGAGCTGGATTTTGCAAGTTGTATTTCTCACCTGAAACTTGTGACTCCATACGTCAGCTATGGAAATGCAGGCTTATTTGCCATTAGGAGAAAAAGAGAAATCTGCTCACCCACATGCACAGAGTTACACATCATCAGTCAAGCCCTCATCCCTGGAGATTATCTGATGAATAAATTAGCCTTCCATAAATACATGCTGTGAAAGCTGGACAATGAATAAAGAAGACTGAAGAAGAATTGATGCATTTGAATTACAACGTTGGAGAAGAATACTGAATATACCATGGACTGCCAGAAGAACGAACAAATCTGTCTTGGAGGTGGTACAGTCAGAATGCTCCTTAGAAGCAAGGATGGTGAGACGTCTTCTCATGTACTTTGGACATGTTATCAGGAGAAGGACATCACACTTGGTAAAGTGGAGGGTCAGCGAAAAAGAGGAAGACCCTCAACAAAATGGATTGACACCATGGGTTCAACAGTGGGCTCAAACACAATGATTGTGAGGATGGATCAGGACTGGGCAGTGTTTCGTTCTGTTGTACACAGGTTCGCTGTGAGTCAGAATCGACTGAATGGCACCTAACAACAACAACAAAATACATGTTGCAAGCACTCTTGTTCCATTATAATTCATCAAAGCAAGAATGTAAATGGAACAACTGCATCAAGGAGGGAAGCAATGTCATTGTTAGGTGCTATAGAGTTGTTTTCAACTCAGCAACCCCATGTGGCAGAGTAGAACTGCCCCATAGGGTTTTCTAGGCTGTAATCTTTATGGAAGCAGATTACCAGGTCTTTCTCCCAGGGAGTTGCTGGGTGGGTTCAAACCATCAACCTTTAGTTAGCAGCTGAGCACTTAACTGTTTGCACCACCAGGGCTCCATAGGGAAACATTAGGAAATAAGAAATTTACCCACACATTTGGACAGATCCTTGCCTTCCATGTTGTACCCTCAGTACTTGGACCTTACCAGTGTCCTTGGTAAATACAGCTGCTCCATACCTGGCCACCTTCCTACTTTCTTGACCTTTTTGTCTGGAATACAACACATTGGCATGATGCCTGATATTTTCCACTGAATAATGCTTCAGGCTATTTTTTAAGCCAAGCACTTAAGCTGATAAGAGTCATATTTTTCCCATCTGTATTTCCAACATATTGCCAGAGGTTATGGGCAATAGATATGCTTCTGAGTAAATAGAATACTAAATTGAGGCAATGGATCATAAGTCTAAGGCAACGAGGCTCTCTCTTCACCATCCAATAAAAAAGGTCACTAGACAATGAGAAAGAAATAGGATGGTGGCAGGTAGAAAGTTTTAATAACGCAGTCATCAGAAGGATCAGTCAAGCTTTTCTTCCTCCTCCTAGACCCAAGAAGATAAAGTCCTCATCACAGCACAGGAAATATGCCTGTTCCCGTCCCAAATGGCGTGTGGTTCTGGAGATTGATCACAGCAGTCCTTGCTCTAATCTCCCAAGAATCTATCAAACTTGTCTCTCCTGGGTTCAGGGCTTGAGTCATTGCCCTGAGGAAGTAAGAGAGGCACCCATTTATTGGCCTTTTATTTGCTTTTTAAAAAATAGGACCCTTTCAATTTTTCCTAGGAAGGCAAAGCTTTCCATCAGCTGCAGACCTTCATATCTAGGTGTCCTCTTGCCTCTGGCAGGATGCAGTGGAGTAGAACAGGGTAAAAGAAATGTCCATGTCTTGTGTGACTGCATAGGTGAGAAGGCTGTGTAGAAATGAGGTGGAGTCCCTGAGTGGTGCAAACTGTTAAGCGCTCAACTGTTAATCGAATAGTTGGCTGTTTGAACCCACCCAGAGGTGCCTTGGAAGAAAGGCCTGGCAATCAGCTTCTGAAAGGTCAGGCTAGAAAACCTCCTCTCACCTCACTTCTTCCCAACCTCACACCAAAGCCTTTGTGTATGGCCTGCATTTAGACTGTCAAGAGTTAAGGAAAGTTCTTGGTCAGGAGGGGTCATGAAGTTAGGTGGGGCTAGAAGGGTAAAATCTCCAGGAGCTGGTATTCCACTTTCTCTGCCTTTTTCTCTTTGTGCTGTCATTACCATCCCACCCCACAAGCTTGAATCTCTACTCCGGCCTTGTTTTCTCAGGAAAAGTTGACAAAAGGAGTCATTGATTTTTTAAAAAAAATTTAATAAATTCAGCAACTGTGCCAAGTGATGTTGATTGTGAATTACTTCTTGCAGTGCAGATGCTGCTGCTAGAGAGTTCTGTTGATCAGATAAATCACTTTTTCCTCGAACAGTTCCTTGCTCGACGGTGGCTTAATTCCGCTTGTTGTTTATGCATTCATTTTTGGAAGCAATAGGCTGAAATATAGCATCTTGGGAAGCTGGCTCTGTCTTGAGCTTAACTTTAGATGTCTGTGTCTCTGATAACTTTACTTCTCTATCCTATGCTACTAACCTTTATGTAATGTTTGATTTAATGAAGATACTGGTCTTCAGTCCAAATTGCAATTTTACATCAAAACCCATTCTCCTGACAGTTGGTCGTGGATGGCCCATTCCTAGAGTTTACACACTGTCCTGGGCTGTGAGAAAACAATGGAACAGCTCACCTACACTGAGATTTCATCCACAGTAAAAAAAAAAAAAAAAGTTTTTTTTCCCCCAACCAACGTGATGTATTTTACTAGTCTCCTTCAAGTGCTTTGGTGCAATAAGGATCATGTTAAATACTGCAGACATTCCCCCAGAAACAGGTCAATCAGCACATTCAGCACACACTGGCACACATCCCTAACATGAGCAAGAATCTGGGGTGACTGAAGCAATTATCTATGAATTTTTGAGTTTCTCCTTCCCAAGATGTGGGCCCTGTATGGCCTCCCAATCTCTTTGTGGAAGGGACAACTTGAGCACACGCTTTTATTACCAGTCTTGTTAATGACACTTGGGCCAAAATCAGTGAAAGAAAAAATCAAAACGCACGTGCTGAGTATCTTTTCAGCTCTAGAAGCCTATAAAACTTATCCTAAAATGCTTGATTATGAAAAATAAGACTGCAATTTACATAGTACCTTAAAAATTGTTCTTAAGGTCAAAATGAACAGAAACGCCTTAATTCTCTATGGAACACTGTAGGCTGGTATTCCTTTTTCTTTAAGGTAGGACCCCAGTTAGCCTTCCAGTTTTATCTCCTACTCCTTTCCTATCATGATTAATTTATCCAGTCTGTGCAACCAATATTTCTTGGCAACTCAAGATACCCTGAGTATCTCAGGTGCCAGGCACTGTGCTGTTCATGTTCACTAGGTAAACTTTTCCTCTTTTTCTAGACCTATTTGGATCCTGTCATCCTTCAAGGAGAGCCCTGGTGGTCCAGTGGTTAAGAGCTCAGCTGCTAACCAAAAAGTCAGCAGTTTGAATCCACCAGCCACTCTTTAGAAGCCCTATGGGACAGTTTCACTCTGTCCTGTAGGATTGCTATGACGACTCAACGGCAAGGGGTTTGGTTTTGGTTTATCCTTCAAGGAGCATTTCCACTTATTATGCCTTCTCAATGCCCACAGGCCATGGGACTCCCCTGCCTCCTCTAAATCTCCTCTGATAGCTCATTTTGCACTTGATCCCTCGTTCCCCAAGTAACTCCTCCATGTTTCTGTATCCTGAGTCACCAGTGGGATTGTTAACTCTTTGTGTTAACTGAGATTGCTTCTTTGTGTTTCCCACAGGTGCTGCAGCTCAATGTAGGGGCTCAGAGCCTTAATATCCCTCTGCACCTACTCCCCTACATCCAACCATTCTCCGTCATGTTCCTGCAAGCACACGCCTGCTCAGAGGCTCCGTACACTCTGTGCACTGTCTGGAACACTCCTCTCTTGGTACCGGCACGACTCTCTTCCTCGCTTCCTTCAGGTCTCTAAACTGCATCGATGATATCTTGGATTTTCCTGACCACTTTGCGTGAAACAGGACCTCCCCTATGCTGCTGCATCCTTATCTAACATCAGCCTCTGAACACAGAATTTGCTTATTGGTCTGTCTGCCACCCTTCACTACAATATAAGCTCCTTAGCTTATACACTTTGCCTCTTTTGTTCCCTGTTATAACTCAAGAGCCCAGAACAGTCTGGTTTGTGGGCAGCTCTCCTAAACACGTGTTGAATCACTGAATTGTGTACGTAAAATGTTCAAATGGCAAATTTTTCATTGTATATATACTCGCCACAATAAAAAGAAATTAATTTTAAAAATACTGTTGAGTGAATGAATGAAAAGGTATTTTTGGGAAGGGCCTTTTTGCCCTTGGTATGGGTCTCTGCTGAAGGATATAAGGTCTAGTGGTAGCTGTCGGCACCCAATGTCAAGTGTTCAACTTTAGTTAGTCTTCAACTAGCCAGTATTGTCAGCACAAATTCTGGAGCCTACTATCCCGTTCGTGTCCCAGATCTGGTCCACCTGTGTCTTCTGGCCAATTAACCTCTCCCATCCTCAGTTTCCTCACCTGCAAAATAGGAAGTGTTAGTGCTGGAAACAAGAACTCAGATAGTGCTGCAAAGCTGTTAGCACAGCCCCTGGCACTCAGTAAGTGCCCCGTCAACGTTAGCTGTTACTAAAGTGGGTAGGAAGGCTTCGATAAGCTCTCATTATGTCTTACCTGCTAGAAGGCAGCGTAGACAGAGAGGTTAGTGTTGGCTCTGTGAATGTGCTTGGTTTATGACTTTTTGAGATTAACTGTGTTTGTTACTGTCCTTGAAACCTCACCTTGAATGGGAGCAGGGCTTATAATGACAGGTCTGTGGGTTGCAAGTCAGTTGCCCTAAAAAGAAGCATCAGAGCCATGAACTTGGCTATGCCCTTCAAGTATGCCCATCCTTCAGGGTGTCCCTGAAAACTCAAGTTTGGGAGGTGGGGTTCTAGGTTTGCCACTGGGTAGAGCAGGCATGCCACAGAGATACTACAAGAAAAGGAGACGCATCAATTGGTCCCAACCCACTTGGAGCAAAGGAGAATGCAGAACACCAAAGACACAAGGAAAATATTAGCCCAAGAGACAAAAGGTCAACATAAACCAGAGACTCTATCAACCTGAGACCAGAAGAACTAAACGGTGCCTGACTACTGTCAATGACTGCCCTGATAGGGAACACAACAGAGTCCCTGACGGAGCAGGAGAAAAGTGTGGAGCAGAACTCAAATTCACGTAAAAAGACCAGACTTAATGGTCTGACTGAGACTGCAGGAACCTTCGAAACCATAGCCCCCGGATACTATGTTAACCCAGAACTAAAACCATTCCTGAAGCCCACTCTTGAGACAAAGATTAGACTGGGCTACAAAACATAAAATAATACTCATGAAGCATGTGTTTGTTAGTTCAAGCAGATACACAGGACCAAATACGCAGATGAGAAGGCCGGAAGGGACAGGAACAGGTTGAATGGACACAAGAAACCCTGGGTGGAAAGACAGAGTGTCTGTCACATTATAGGGATTGCAACTAATGTCACAGAACACTAAGTATACACATTTTTGTATAAGAAATTAACTTGAGCTGTAAACTTTCACCTAAAGCACAATTAAAAACAAATTGAAGTGTACAATTGAAAAAAAAGCAGATGAAAACAGGAGAAAATGCCAATGTCAAAAGATGAATTTTCAAGCTGCCTGGTTTTGGGAGGCTCTCTGCCAAGCTGTTTTAACTACATGGACAGTTGGGCTTTTTTTTTTTTTTTTTTTAAAGCATTCCTTTCATTGCCTTTTTTTCAGAGAGGGGAAGGAGACAAAGACTTCTAGAGTTTCGTGTGAAGGCTTTCTCTCTTGTTCCCATGGTAAGTACAAGTGTGTTTCCTTGCAACATAACTTAACAGTGTATTGTAACCTGAAAACACACACAGGGCATTTGGCCTAGCAGCGACTCCCACGTGCACGTCCGAAACTTGGCATTAACCAGCACTGGCGCCAAAGCAGAACTAACTCGGAGCCCGCCCGCTCGCCCGCCCCGAATAATGTGTGTCTCTCTTCACACAGTGCATATTTTTCTCATTATCTAAGTTTAGCGTTTGATTAATTTTCATAATAACTCTGAAAAGAGATTGAAGTTCTTTTCCTGTTGCCTACCATTAGGATGCTGAATAGTAATTTTCCTTCACTGATCCCAAATATTCTTCAAAGACTAATTTGACCTTGAGAAGTAGAGTCATTTTCATAGACAATTTGACGGTAGATTTGAAAAATCACCTCTGTGCATCCTAACGGGCTCTCTCTTGGGGAAAAGCCAAGGGAGCTGAGAAATGAAGTACAGACTCTCTTCAATCATGTTTTCTCATAAGGCATATCTGATCTGGAAGTGATGGAGCCAGTGAGAGAAGATAAGCTTAAAAAAAAGCAAGAAAAGAAAGGCTAAAGATGTTTACTTTCCTTGGTCAAGTTGAGACATGGTGGGCAGACTTCTTCCTGCCATGCTGCTACCCAGCATTAAGGAGCCCTGGTCGTGCAGTGGTTAAGCAACCAGCCGCTAACTGAAAGGTCGGCTGGTCAAACCCACCAGCTGCTTTGCAGGAGAAAGATGAGACAGTCTGCTTCCGTAAAGATTTACTGCCTAGGAAACCCTATGGGGCAATTCTACCATGTCCGATAGGGTGTCTATGAGTTGGAATTGACTCGACGGCAATGGGTTACTACCTAGCATTCTATTTCTTACCTATCAGAAATTGAAATAAAAAAGAAATAAAATAATTACCTATCAGTTTCTTGCAAGCATCTTACTTTTTATGGATGGCGCCTTCATTCTTTTCTCACTAATGGCTCAGCAGCTGGGGCTCCTGCCCTCGGAGAAGGGGGACAATTAGTTGAAGAGAAGATGTTTTGTCAACCTCCATGTTCTTGGCTAAGGCTGTTTGACTTCGGCTCCCTTGTGAATTTCTCAATTTCAGAGCACTTAATGACATGAGCATTGAGTGATCAAAAGTTTGAGGCAGTAAAACGTGTGTAGTGGTTAAGAGGGCAGGCTCCAAAGCCGAAATCAAACCCACTGCCTTCGAGTCAATTCTGGCTCATAGTGACCCTGGACAGAGTAAAACTGCTCCATAGGGTCTCCAAAGAGTGGCTGGTGGATTCGAACTGCCGACCCTCTGGTTAGCAGCCAAGCTCTTAACCACTGCACCATAAGGGCTCCAAAGCCTGCCTACCTGAGTTCAAATCCAGGTTCTTCCACAAGACACATTCTTTGTGTCTCAGTTTCTTCATCTTTAATGTAGGGATACTAATTTCTCCCACAGGAGTGTTGGTGGCTGGAATGAGATAATATGGGCCAAGGACTTAGAACAGGGCCTGACCTTCTACAATTCAGATGTTGTTGTTGCAGATTCCAGTGGTTTTAACAACAGATTTCCTTTTCTGGATCTGGGAGGGTAGGATTTCTGAAAGCAGGCTTTTGACCCCAGGGGGCTACTTTTAAGGCATAGAATTCAAAGACACACGTATTGTTTAACTTCTGCTTTTCCTATTTCTATGTCAAAGTTGAAGCCTGGATTATAATTTTGAGGACCACATGTTGACAACCCTGAGAATGCCAACTATGTGTTGTTTTTAAGCCCACTGGCAGCCACAGATGTATCTGAATTCAATACGAGCGTTTGACACACGCAGTTTAAACACCTTCCCCTCATCCCGCCTCTCTCTCCCCAGTGAAAGGAGCCAGGGCTTCCGTCCTACCTGTCTGGGACAACGCAATGCTTCACAGCAGTGGTTTCCCGTCACTCACTCCTTTTCATTTTCAGACCATCTTCCTGCCATGTCTGAGCACCGCCTGGACTATTAGTAACTTATTGCTATTCTTTACATTTACTTAAATACGCTCACTATTATTACTTTGCCTCATTCTTTGCAATCCTGCGTTGGAAATTACACTTGGATGTGCTGCTGATATTTTTAATAATACAAAAGAAAGTAACTACAGAGCATTTAAAGTAAATCCACACTTGTCTCTAAAATGATCTTGCACACACCTTTGGAACACAAAGCACCCTTCGGGGAGACACAGCCCTAAGGGACAGGTGGGAGTGAATTTCTACCGCAGGAATGTTCTATTTGAGGCAGAACCATGACCAGAGGCCCCCACAAAACCGCAGCCCTGGGCCCTTTGGTCTCTCTCTACTGTCAGCGCAGAGCCAAGGACTCGGGAAGGGCAGACTCGGAGGGGCCGTTTTCTGTCAGTGACGAGAGAGTGTGTCTCCGACAGCTGTCACTGAACAATTAATCTTCAAAATGAGAGCTCAATTACCAAACATGTGTTCCTGTGAGCAAATCCCTCTTCTCATCAACCGGGACTGCTATTAGACAAAAATAATATATATATTTTCCATTCATAATTATCTCCTCTTAATCAGTTTCGATGATTATGATGTATGCTGTAACGGTTGACTCCTCGCAGTCGGAATTGTTAACATATTGTGAAAATATGCACAGAATCATTCTCTCCAGGCTGACTTTTGCTGTTAAAATTAGAAAGACCAATATGAGTTTGAAGAGCATGAATGGGAACAGTAGATGATCAATTCTCGCGCTTGGAAAGGCAATCGCCTCTCTGGTGCCAGGATTTCTTGCTTTCACATCTTATATCTTCTTGTGCTTATTATAATAAAGACAATAAAACCAAGTAGAAAGAGGTGGAGGCTGAGAGGAAATAATGGAACATTTTAGTATAAAATGATTTTGATTTTAATATTTATTACTGGTATTAATGGATAGACTTAACTACTCAAAACTCGCCCCAAATAAAATGAATTTAGTTTTTATGGGGCTTTGAAGTGAATTTCTCATTCTAATATCTGTTGATTTGCTGCAAATCCAGCTACAAATCAGGCCAGGGGAAAAGTGTTGAAAATTAAAAGGAAATGCAGATAGTACACTCACTTAAAGAATCTGTCACTAAAATGAAACATTTATCTATTGAACTGACAAAGGCCAAACCTATTTGTTCCGATCTGGAACTTAGCAGTGGTGGTTCCCAGGAGACCAAAGAGTCCTTTGATTTTTATTAACAATGAGGATTTCTGTCTGAACAGTAGGAACTGGATGAAAAACACTTTCTTGCTCCATTAAGACAATAACCAATTTCCGTTCTTTCTCCCATCCTCTTTGAGAATCTCAGTGGTTTCCTGTCCAGGAATGGTTTTCTTTCTGTCACTGTTCCGGCCATTTTGTTCCATGGAACCATTAAGAAACAGGTCAGTCATTCACAGAAGCTGCAGTTAAGTGTGTTTTGAGCTCTTCATTCAGGGAACATTCAGTGACCCACAAGTCCTGGGCTGAGGTCTAAAAGCCGCCCTTCCACCCACACACCGTGAAAACTCACATCGTCCCTCATGGCAACCGACCTTAAGAAGACCTTCCCTCGCTATGGGTGGACAACGGTGCCTGCTTCTCTGTGGGGGCTCTTGTGTTTGTAGGAGAGAACCTCGGCCTGCAAGTCTACTGGGCCTGACTTCTAGAAATCAGAAGACTGCCTTGGAGGACCCCAAAACTTGTTTGGAAATGTCAAGACTTTCCCTGTTTCCAATTGGAAGCAGAGATTTGTCACAGCTCAGCAGGAGAGCTGTCTGTCCCTCCTGCCTCAAAGAGGTATTTTAAAACTTGAGTATTGTACGCATACCCAGCACTAATGAGAACTGGAGAATTATGGACATATTATGAAAATTAATGTCATCCAAATCAGACCACCCAGACAGAAAACATGTCTCCTGTAATAAATGAGAGTGGGTGGAGAATCTTCTAATTGAAGTTTCAATCCTCCATCCAGATCTGTGTTAAGGCATTGAGTAATCTTTTTTTCTTTTTTAGTGCTTGGTTTCAGTATGGATATTTTGCAAAGACAACATGAGATTTTGCTTAATACCAGGGTCTGTATTAATATTTAGCCCCACAAAGTCTGGGTTTAGGGGCTGGAGCTCTTTGTGGGAGAGGACCTACTAAACTTCCGGCTACAATCATTCTCTTTGGAAAACTTTTAAATTGTACACAAAAATACATTATTTGAAATTTCATATAGGGTTTTAAGGAAACATACTTTTCAAAGTTAGGATGACCTGGCTATAGACGTTTGTTTCTGGGTTTCATCAGAAATCTCTGGAGTTTAGGACTTTGGGGACTTAGAGAAGTGAAGGTACAGGATGTTTTTGAAAGAGCCCTGGTCACATTTGCTCTAAGGCTGGTGCATAAGTCATCTTTGCTTAAGCACTTCCTTGGTGGGGTATTGATTAGAACTTGCATACGTGGTTTTACTTGATGTCCTGATGGTTACAATGGATTAAATGTATTTCAAATAGATAAGCTAGAAGATGGGTTTTTAAATATGCAGAACAGAGCAGGAAGTCCATATGGCATGGAATAAAGACATACACACGTCTGAAAACTTAAAAGGCTGTCATCTGCTAAGCCTGCCCGTAATAGCCACTCTGAAAGATAATTGCCACCCATGTGTCCTTGATGAAAAGTGCATCGCGATGCCCAGGAAATTGGCTCAAACTGCAGCAAGAATCTAGATTTAGATTAGCTAAGGCAGGATTTCCTGCCTGAATGACTCTGGGTTTTGAGAGTGTCCCAGCCACTGAGACAGGAGCAGGGGGTAGACTCTGAGATGGGCCTGTGTCCTCAGACTCCATTCTTTCTCATTCTCTTTGGACCTTAAGCTTCTCCCTGAGCTGTCAGGTAGATGGGTTGTTACTGTGTCCAGCATAATCGAGGATGTGGGGAAATGAACTTTAAGGACCTAAGCTTGTTTTCTCACTTCTTGTTTATCCAACTGTGATGGATTCTGATGGTATCAACCCACAGACGGTGACTTAGCTGGCTCTTGGATTCCGGGCTGTCTTCTGGGTGTTAGATGCCTGCCCTCAACAGCTTATCATCTGCTGAGGAGGGAAGTCAGGGGCAGCACAGCAACCTCACACTGCAGGCAGAGCAGCAGGAAGTTTGGAGAAGGGAAAGGATGACGTGGGGACCATCAGAAGACGGTTTAACCCCTAAAGTAGGACGTCTTCAAGGATGGGCTGGCTAAGCTATCAGGAAGTGGATGAAGAGCCACGCTTGAATTCATGGGTTACCCATCCATGCCGTCCCATCCATGGGGGTTGCAGATGGATGCAATCAAAGAGGGAAGCAGCCCAGGTGTAAGAGCTTACATTCTGAGCAGGATGGAGCTTGTGAACTGTATTTTTAGGTTAAAATTTTGGATTCCTAAGTGTTTTCTTGAACCTCTTGAAACTGTAGGTCAAGCAAAATCCATCTGTGGCCTGGCCACCCATGGTCTGCCACTTCTGTATACAGTTAATGTGTCATTGACCCATTCTGTTGTTCTTGTTAGCTGTTGTTGAGTTGGTCCCAGACACATGTGACCACATGCACAAGAGAAAAAACACTGTTGCAGATAAGACCATTGTGATCCACAGGGTTTTCACTGGCTGATTTTTGGAAGTAGATAGCCAAGACTTTCTTCCTAGTCCATCTTAATCTGGAAACTCAGCATCATAGCGACACAAAGCCCTCCACTGACAGATGGGTGGTGGCTGTGTAGGAGGGGCACTGCTGGGACTTAACCGGGGTCCCCTACATGGAAGGCGAGAATTCTATCACTGCCCTCTAACCCATTCTGGGGTCCCTTAAACACCTGGATGGCAGATTAAATGCTGGTGACTTTTGTGGATGCCTCAAAGCCCTTGTCTGTGGGGTCACTCTTGACCTCGGAGCACTACCATCTGCTCACGGAGAGCTAAGGGTGGCATTTAGGGGAGGGAAGGAGCAGCAAGCATCTGTCCTCAGGGGCTGGAGTGGCCACAGAGGCCCATCCCCACTCTCCGCCCCCCGGTGAACCACAGTCTTCTCATGCACCACACTCCTTGGAGCTGCTTTCAGGATGTGGGTGCCAGGCAGCCAGGGGTCTGCCCCCTCCCAGCTCTACTTCCTGAAGATGGGGATCTTCCCCCTCCCAGACCCCACTTCCTGCAGGCAGGGGACTACCCCCTCCCTGGCCCCAGTGGCTGCAGACGGAGCCCCACAGCCCACCTGGCCATCAGCAACATCAGGATTCACCACAGTACCCCTGCCTGCGCGCGGTGTTGTTAGGAGAGTTCTGGCCAAGGCCCTTGAGTGGCTTCATTTCCACGCCTGCTTCCGTGACCACAGTATTGGAGAGAATCACAAACACCCCTTTCTGTGGATTCTCAGTTAGCCTGCCTATTTGGGATAATAATTCTCATTACGCTTTGTGGTCTTTTTAATAAAAATGACATTCCCCTTGTCTTCAAAGGTTGGAATCTCAGCCTAATGTATGACCCACACTCTTCCTCGGAGAGTTATAAAAATTAGATTATATAACCTCACAGTTCCCACTAATGAACATGGGGATGCTTCGGCCCAATGAGAGGATGACAAGAGATGGGAATTTATGCTTTAATAACTCTGCTTAGATTGGTGTGTGTAGCTGTGGGCAGCGGGCCACCGGAGGGCACAGCAGGCACTGCGACTCTTTTGGCCAGCAGAACAGTACTTTTTATGGCTGTAAATCTCTCTCAGGTGAGGGTTTTCCCACTGTACCAGGGGACAGCTGTGGCTGCAGCTTAGTGTATGAAATGCCTCCGAAAATAAGACTATTCTTATCATCTAGGAAACTATTACCTGGTTCCCACGATCTTTGGGTCTTAACGTGTAGATGCTGCTCTGGACACCCAGGTACCATACTGGTTGCCACACATACATTTTTTTTTTTAAATATTTATTCTAAATCTTCCGATGAGGTAGGCATGTAAGTACCCCCATTTTAGACTGTGACCTTCCTGAGAGTAGGGGACCATGTCTTCATTTTTCAGTATATCCAGTGCCTGGGGCATTACCTGTTAGGTAGGTAGTTAATGTTGTTGCGTAATAGATGAATAACCCAACAGGTTCTCAAAGGTGGACCACATGAGAAGCACCTGGAGGGTTTCTAAAAAATACTGATTCCCTTGGCAAGCATTCTTAGACATTCTAATGTAATTGTTCAGGGTATAGATAGGAAATCCATATTTTTTAAAACTTCCCAGGTTGCCATCAGGGAAATGCAAATCAAAACCAGAATGAGAGACCACTTCACACCCACTTGGATGGCAATAATAAAAAAAGACAGATAATAATAAGTATTGTCAAGTATGGTGGAGAAATCTGAACCTTCATACATTGTTGGTGGGAATGGAAAATGGTGAAGCCACTTTGGAAAACCACCTGGCAGTTCCTAAAATGTTAAATATAGAGTTACCACATGACTCAGCAATGCCACTCCTAGGTATATACCAAGAGAAATCAAAGCATACATCTACATAAAACACAAACTTGTACATGAATGTTCACAGCAACATTATCATAATAGCCAAAAAGTGAAACAGCCCAAACGTCCTGAACTAATGAAACAACCCCCACGCATCTGTCAGTTTGTCTTACTGTGGAGGCTTGTGTGTTGCTGTGATGATGGAAGCTATGCCACCGGTATTCAAACACCAGTAGGGTCACCCAGGGCAGACAGGTTTCAGCTGAGCTTCCAGACTAAGACAGACTAGGAAGAAGGACCTGGCAATCTACTTCTGAAAAAGGTTAGCTAGTGAAAATCTTATGAACAGCAGCAGAACATTGTCTGATATAGTGCCAGAAGACGAGCCCTTCAGGTTGGAAGAAAATCAGAATGTGATTGGGGAAGAGCTGCCTCCTCAAAGTAGAGTTGACCTTAATGGTGTGGATGGAGTCAAGCTTTCAGGACCTTCATTTGCTGACGTGGAATGACTCAAAATGAGAAGAAACACCTGCAAACATCCATTAATAATAGGAACATGGAATGTATGAAGTATGAATCTAGGAAAATTGGAAATTTTCAAAAATGGAATGCAGAAACAGTGATATCCTAGGCATTAGTGAGCTGAAATGGACTGGTATTGGTCATTTTGAATTGGATAATCATATGGCCTACTATTCCGGGAATGACACATTGAAGAGGAATGGCATTGAATTCATCGTCAAAAAGAACGTTTCAAGGTCTATCCTGAAGTACAATGCTGTCAGTGATAGGATAATATCCATACACCTACAAGGAAGACCAGTTAATACAACTATTATTCAAATTTATGCACCAACCACTACTAATGCCAAAGATGAAGAAATTGAAGATTTTTACCAACTTCTGTAGTCTGAAATTGATCAAATATGCAATCAGGATGCATTGATAATTACTGGTGATTGGAATGTTAAAGCTGGAAACAAAGAAGAAGGATTGGTAGTTGGAAAATAGGACCTTGGTGATAGAAACGATGCCAGAGATCGCATAATAGATTTTTACAAGACCAACAACTTCTTCATTGCCAATATCTTTTTTCAACAACATAAATAGCGACTATACACGTGGACCTCACCAGATGGAATACCGAGGAATCAAATCGACTACATCTGTGGAAAGAGTCGATGGAAAAGTTCACTATCATCAGTTAGAACAAGGCCAGGGGCCGACTGCGGAACAGACCACCAATTGCTCATATGCAAGTTCAAGTTGAAGCTGAAGAAAATTGGAACAAGGCCCCAAGAGCCAAAGTACGGACTTGAGTATATCCTACCTGAATTTAGAGACCATCTCAAGAACAGATTTGACTCATTGAACACTAATAACCGAAGACCAGACAAGTTGTGGAATGACGTCAAGGACATCGTACATGAAGAAAGTAAGAGGTCATTAAAAAGACAGGAGAGAAAGAAAAGACCAAAAGGGATGTCAGAAGAGACTCTGAAAGTTGCTCTTGAATGTAGAGTAGCTAAAGTGAATGGAAGAAATGATGAAAAGAAATGAAGAAAAGAGCTGAACAGAAGATTTCAAAGGACAACTTAAGAAGACAAAGTAAAGTATCATAATGACATGCGCAAAGACCCGAAGTTAGAAAACCAAAAGGGAAGGAACTTGCTCAGCACTTCTCAAGCTGGAAGAACTGAAGAAAAAATTCAAGTCTCAAGTTGCAATAGTGAAAGATTCTGTGGGCAAAATACTGAACGATGCAGGAAGCATCAAAAGAAGATGGAAGGAATACACAGAGTCACTATATCAAAAGCATTGGTCAACATTCAACCATTGCAGGAGGTAGCATATGATCAAGAACCAACGGTACTGAAGGAAGAAGTCCAAGCTGCATTGAGGACACAGGCGAAAAACAAGGCTCTAGGAATTGACGGAATACCAGTTGAGATATTTCAACAAACAGATGTAGGGCTGGAAGTGCTAACTCATCCATGCCAAGAAATTTGGAAGACAGCTACCTGGCCAACCAACTGGAAGAGATCCATATTTATGCCTATTCCAAAGAAAGGTGATCCAACAGAATGTGGAAATTATCGAACAATTTCATTAATGTCACACGCAGGTAAAATTTTACTGAAGATCATTCAAAAGAGGTTGCAGCAGTACATCAACAGGGAACTGCCAGAGATTCAAGCCAGATTCAGAAGAGGTCATGGAACGAGGGATATTGCTGCTGATGTCAGATGGATCCTGGCTGAAAGCAGAGAATACCCGAAAGATGTTTACGTGTGTTTTATTGACTATGCAAAGGCAATCGAATGTGTGGATCATAACAAATTATGGATAACATTGCAAAGAATGAAATTCCAGAACACTTAACTGTGCTCATGAGGAACCTGTACATACATCAAGAGGCAGTCGTTCGAACAGAAAAACAGGGGGATCCTACATTGTTTAAAGTCAGGAAAGATGTGCGTCAGGGTTGTATCATTTCACCATACCTACTCAGTCTATATGCTGAGCAAATAATCTGAGAAACTGGACTATAACAAGAAGAATGGGGCATCAGGATTGGAGGAAGACTCATTAACAACCTGTGATATGCAGATGACACAACCTTGCTTGCTGAAAGTGAAGAGGACTTGAAGCTCTTACTGATGAAGATCAAAGACCACAGCCTTCAGTAAGGATTACACCTCAACATAAAGAAAACAAAAATCCTTACAACTGGATCAACAAGCAACATCATGATAAATGGAGAAAAGACTGAAGTTGTCAAGGATTTCATTTTACGTGGATCCACAATCAACACTCATGGAATCAGCAGTCAAGAAATCAAACAACGCATTTCATTGGGAAAATCTGCTGCAAAAGACCTCTTTAAAGTGTTAAAAAGCAAAGATGTCAATTTAAGGACTAAGGTGTGCCTGACCCAAGCTATGGTGTCTTCAATTGCCTCATACACATGTGAAAGCTGGACAATGAATAAGGAAGACCAAAGAAGAATTGATGCTGTTGAATTATTGTGTTGGCGAAGAATAGAGAATATACCATGGACTGCCAGAAGAGCAAACAAATCTATCTTGGAAGAAGTACAGCAAGAATGCTCCTTAGAGGGGAGGATGGTGATACTTCATCCCACATACTTTGGACATGTTATTAGGAGGGATTAGTCCCTGGAGAAGGACATCATGCTTGGTAAACTAGAGGGTCAGTGAAAAAGAAGAAGACCCTCAATGAGATGGATTGACACAGTGGCTGGAACAATGGGCTCAAGCATAACAACTGTCATGAGGATGGCGCCGTACCAGGCAGTGTTTTGTTCTATTGTACATAGGGTTGCCATGAGTTGGAAGTGACTCGATGGCACCTAACAACAACAACAATGAAACAAAATTTGTCTAGCCATACAATGGAATATCATTCAGCAGTGAAAATGAGTGCAGTACTGATACATGCTACAGCATGGATGAACCTTGTTGTAGGGTAAAAATATCACAAAGTTTAGTAAAGCAAAACGAAAGTTTTCTTTGGCATATATTTAAAGAGGCAAAAGTAGGAAACGGACAACCATGCTGCCAGAGCTAATGTCTGCCCAAGTCCAGGGAAATGTCATAGAGCAAACAAAAGTGGGAAAACAGACAAGCATGTTTCTATATCCACGTCTGTCTGAGTCCAGAGAATATTACACAATAGGCAAGTGTGGGAAAACGAACAAGCATGGTGCCAGAGCCATGTCTGCCATGTCCAAAGAATGTTACAGAGTCATCAGTATATATTAACATCACAAATGGGGGAAACCATTGAAAGCTTCACCTTTTCACAGATTGGCTAGAAACTGTGATCCCACATTTTGAATTGTCTTTCTTAACTATCACTGGTACAGGTTTCAGTAACGACAGTCAGGAGGGTCTTCATTGGTCCAACATATTTTCCATTCACTAAATACTGATAGAAAAAAAGATAAGACTGGAAAGTCTTCTGTGTTCTGTTTGAATGGTTTATGTGTAAGGTTCCCTAAAATATATTTTCCAAGATTATCCTAGCTATTATCTTTATACCTCAGGGCCCAGTTGATACGTCCTTGTGAGTCCTTCCGAGTCCTTGTGAGCCCTTGTGAGCCCAGCTCCAGCTGGGTCACATTCTGCATGCTCAAGGACAGGGAATAATAACTCCAATATTATTTCTTAAATCAACCTTTAAAACATTATGCTGAGTAAAAGAAGCCAGTCACAAAGGACCATTTATTGTGTGATTCTATTTATATATCTAGAATATGCCAATCAATAGAGACAGAAAGTAAATTAGTAGTTGGGGAAAGGGGAGAATGGAGAGTGACTGCTAACGGGCACAGAGTTTCTTCTGGGGGTGGTGAAAATGTTCTACAATTAACTGTAGTGATTCTTGCATAACTTTGAAAATACTAAAAACCATTGAGTTGTACATTTTAAATAAGTGAATTGTACGGTATGTGAATTATATCTCAATAAAACTGTTAAAAAAAAAAAAAAAAAGACATTCCCCAAGTGACTCTCATGTGGCCGAGATTTGAGAAACATTGCTACTCAAAGTGTGGTTCACAGATGGGGAGCACTGGTCCCACCTGGGAGCTTGTTAGAGATGCAGATTCTCGGGCCCTATTCCCTACTGGCTGAGAATCTGCATCCTAACAGAAGCCCCAGGTGCTTTCTAAGAAGTATTTCCCAGGCTTCTAGAGTTATCCATTGCCTCCATCCACCCTGAAAAGCCTCATTCTCTGCTGCTGAGTCTCTTGGATGTTTTGGGAAGTTTCTCCATGAAAGAGGAAGTCACTGGACCAGCTTCCCTGGAGTATAATTTGCAGGAAACTTCCACATTGTATTTAGGCAATTTTCCATTATAACCTTTCCGTGACCAACCTATGTTTGTTATTTTTTGGTGATGTCATCTTTTTTTCACTAATGGAATGCATGCTGAATCACTGAGTGCTGGTAATTTTTTGTTATGTATGATGGATTTTTATAAACACTATGTGGGACACTGTGTGTCCCAGTGGACTCCTTCTCAGGCTCTTCCCCACTTTCTGGCACTTATTGGCACCGCTGAGCAGGAAGTACATCACCAAATGGCGCTGACACTGCTTTGAGCCATAAAATGTCTTACTCACTTGAATATCAATGAATCCTAGAAACCTCACCTTCCCAACAACACACACGATATAGCAAATAAACTTTCAAGCCTTATCTTGCTGTTTGGAAGGCCGCAAGGCAAAAAATGCAAAGGGCGCTTTTCGGCACCCCTGAGTAGAAAGTACATCACAAACGTGCGCTTACATTATTTTGACCCTGAAAATAACTCATTTACCTGAATATTTTCGAATGCCAGTAACTGTACCTTCCCAATAACACAAAGGAAGTAGTAAATATACTTACAAGATTTATTTCGCTGTACAGAAACTCAAAGACACGAAAGTTTCACAAAAGCACCCCTCCAGGATATATCCGCTCACACGCATGCCTCCCAACACTCAAATGTGGCACCGAGCAACTTCTTTGTTGTTTATGGAGTTACATAAGTCTCCACCCCACGCCAGCGCTTATTTAAAGCGGTTCTAACTCCTGCCAAAAAACCTTCAGAGGCAGAAAAAGTACTTGGTCGCTATTGGTACCTGTGGGATACAAAGTGATGAGCCTTCTCCTGCCAGTTTTTAATTCTTGAGATGAACAGTGAAGAGCACGAAAGGGAAAGACAGAGAAGACCCTGTAGGCAGGCTCCATTGGCTCTCTGCCTCAGGAGGGGGACAATGGGGACACGGACGGGGGGGGGGGGGGATGGGGAAGGGGGATGGAGGGAGAGCTCGGCTTGCATTTAGATGGCAGCAGTTGCCCTAGTTGCCCTGGACTGGCTCCTCACCCTCAGAGCCCCAGCAAATGCCTGGTCACAGGTGTTCACTCATTTCAGGTGAGCCCTTCATGACTAGGTAGGAACCACGTCTTATGTGAGCCTCAGCAAATGCCTGGTGAGTGTGTGAACGAGGAAATGATAGCAGCACTTTGAGTGTGAATTTCCTCTGTGCTAGTCCCTATGCTGAGCAGGCTGCCTCAGCTGTTCCCCTCCCTCCTCACCACAGCCCCAGGAGGTGGAGGGCCTTCAAATCCTTTTGGGGAATGAGGAAAACAAGCTCAGAAGCAACTTTTCCAGTGTCACTCAGGTAATATTTGGCAGGGACAGGATTCTAATCTAGTGTGTGACTCTAGTGGTTGGGGATTATCAGGTTATCTTGGTTGGTTTGGGCTTCTTGGTGTCTGGGAGTGCCGTGAGGGTTATGAAGAAGTGAAGCCCAATGGGGCTGCCCACAGAGGGAGTCGGGAGAGCTAGAAACTGAGGCAGGTGCCCAGAGAACGTTAGCCAACTCCACCCTCCATCTCACAATCCTCAGCAGCCATTGGCTGGGGACAAATGAGGAACCTGGTTGGTCCTTCCACCTGCCCATCAGGGCTACACCTGTTCACCACCACTTCCCAAGAGGGGATTCCAATAACTCTAGACTGCCCACCCCCTACTCAGATCCTTCCTTGTGATCCTTTTATTGGAACGCGGAGCCTCTTATAAGAGAGGCCAGTGGTAGCAGATGGTGTTCAGAAGAGCACCTGCAAAGTGCAAACCTCTCTCTCTGATCCTGCTGATTGTTAGTAGCAGACTTCTGTTTCTACTAATTGCAGAAAAAATGCCCCCGAATGAGTGGTTGTTGGTGTCCCTGGCTTTCTGCAGCCCCCACGTAGCGAGGACATTCTGCAGGCCCTCTGCCCAGGTTGTTTGTTTTTATTTATTTATATTTTGGTTTTGATTGTGGTAAAAATACATATAAAAAAACATTTTCCAATTCAATAATTTTTACACGTACAATTCAGTGACATTGGTTACCTCCATCGTGTTGTGCGACCATCACCACTCTCCTTTTCCAAATTATTCCACCACCATTCACAGAAACTCTGCCCCCTGGGCGATGACTCCTCACTTCTTCCCTCCATTCCATCCCTGTACCTGTTGCTGTCGAGTTGATTCTGATTCCCAGTGACCCTTGGTAACCATTAATAAACTTTGGTCTCTCAGTATTTGCCTATTTCATATAAGTGGGATCATGCAATATTTGTCCTTTTATGATTGACTTACTTCATTCAGTGTAACGTTTTCAAGGTTTATCCACTTCATAGCATGTATCAGGACTTCATTTCTCTTTATGGCTGAGTAACATTACATTGTACATATATACCACACTTTGTTTATCCCTTCATCTGTTGATAGACATTTAGGTTGTTTCCACCTTTTGGCCATTGTGAATATTGCTGCAGTGAACACTGGTGTACAAGTTTCTGTTTGCATTCCTGCTTTCAGTTGTTTTGGGCATAGACCTAGGATTTTCTTTCTGTTCCTCGGATTGATTGATCTCAATTAACCTATTTGCAAGTTCACTGTTTCTTTCTTCTGCCTGCTTGAGTAGGCTGTTGAGCCTCTCCTATGAATGTTTACATTTTTTAAAATTTCAGTTATTGTACTTTTCAACTACAAAATTTCTATGTGGTTCCTTTTTATAATTTCTATCAGTTTGTTGATATTCTCTATTTGGTGAGACACCATTCTCATACTTTTCTTTAGTTCTTCAATCATGTTTTCCTTTAACTCTTTAAATATATTTTAAATAGTTGTTGTAAAGTCTTTGTCTAGTAAGGTCAACATCTGGGCTTTTTCAGTGACAGTTTCTATTGATTGCTTTTTTCCCTGGATATGGGCCATACTTTCTTGATTATTTGTATGCCTTGTAGTTTTTTTTTTTTTGGCTATTGTTGTTGGAAACTGGACATTTTGAATACTATAATGTAGCAACTCTGAAAATCAAACTTTTCCCCTTCTCAGAGTTTGTTGTTATTGTATTTGCTTATTGTAGTTATTATTTGCCCGTTTCCTCATTGCTAGCGCAGAGAGGAGGAATTTTGTAGTTACTTACTCCATCATTTTTGCTGACGCCACTGTGGCATATTGATTTTGATCCCAGTGACCTTACTAAAGTAATTATTTCTGATAATTTATCAATAGATTCTTTTAGTTTTTTTTGGCAAATGATTATCTGAAAATAATGGTTACGATTTTCTTCCTTTATGGATCTTATAACATTTTTCTTTTTCTTACCTTACCAGGACCTTCAGTACAATGTTGAATGGGCATGGTGATAATGTGTTCCCCTGTCTTGTCACCATCCTAAAGGGAATGCTTTCAATGTTTCACCATACCATTAAGTATGGTATTTGCTATTTTAGAAAGTATCTTTTTAAATAATAAATGCATGTGAAGTTTTATCAAATACATTTCCTGCATCAACTGAAGTGATAAGATTTTTCCTTCCCTCTAATAATGTGGTTATTTTCGCTAATTTATATTTTAATATTAAAACCAACCTTGCAATCTTGGGATAAAATAAACAGGGTCATGATCAACTTTGTCCATTTTTTGTGTATTTCTGGCTCTGGTTTGTTCACATTCTATTTAATGTATCTGTGTATATGTTCCTGAGTAAAGCCGGCCTGTAACTGCACTTCCTTATACTGTACAGTTAGGTTTTAGTTTCAATGTGATTTTTCTCTCAGCACATTGAAGATAACATTCTGTTGTCTTGCTGTTTCCATTTTTGCAGCTGAGAAGTTGACTGTCAGTTTTTTGCAGGTGGTCTTTTTTCTCGGACTGTCCTTTTTTGAAACAAACAAACACTAATTTGGAAAATTTCAAAGAATACAGAATATTATAATGAATACAATTACCAACTCATAGACAATCTTGTTTCATCTACCCAATTTTCATCCCTTCATATTATTTTGAAACAAATCACAGGGTGTCACATCATTTATCTAAAAATATTTAGTATATATCTTTAAAATGTAGATTTAAAACAATAGCCATATTACCATTATCAGACCTAAAAATATTTTATGATATTCCTTAATAACCCATATCCTCTTGCTGTTTATAGATTTAAATTTTCTCTTTTGTATTTTGAAGTTTCATATGATGTTCTAGGTATGTATTTCTTTTTGTATATCTTTTTTTGGGGGGGATTCATTGAGATTGGTTTCTTTTATCTCTTCAGATACTGCATCTGTCCCATTTTCTTTATACTCTGATTCTGGAACTCTGTAGATCAGGGTTTCTCAGCCTCAGCACTATTGACATCATTCTTTGCTGTGATTGGCTGTCTAAAGCATTATAGCTGTTCAGTAGTATCCCTAGTCTCTATCTGCTAGATGCCAGTAACATACCCTGCCCACAGATGTGACAACCAAAAATGATTCCAGACATTGCCAGATGTCCCCTGAGGGACAAAATTGCACCCAGTTGAGAGCTACTCATTTAGACATATGTTAAACCTTTTTGTTTTTAAATCTACCGTCCATATTTCTTAATGTCTTATTCACATATTCCAAATCTTTGTTATCTCAATAATTGGAAAATTGGATAATTGCTTCACTAACTTTTTCTTCAGCTATATCTGTTAGTTTTTGTTTTTTAATGTTTTTACGCTTTAGGTGAAAGTTTACAGCTCAAGTTAATTTCTCCTTTAAAAATTTATATACGTATTGGTTTGTGACATTGGTTGCAATCCCCACAATGTGACGGCATACTCCCCATTTCCAGTCAAGTTCCCTGTGTTCATTCGTCCAGTTCCTGTCCCTTCCTTGCCTTCTTGTCTTGCTTTTGGGTCGAAGTTGCCTATATGGTCTCATTGATTTGATTGAACTAAGAAAGCACGTTCCTCACATGTGTTATTGTTTGTTTTATAGGCCTATCTAATCTTTTTCTGAAAAGTGGACTTCAGAGGTGGTTTCAGTTCTGAGTTAGCAAGGTGTTCAGGGGCCCATCGTACTGGGGCTTCCTCCAGTCTCTTTCAGACCAGCAAGTCTGGTCTCTTTTCGTTAATTTGAATTTTGTTCTACATTTTTCTCCTGCTCTGTCTGGGAGTCTCTGTTGTGATCCTTGTCAGAGGAGTTGTGGTGGTAGCCTGGCACTATCTAGCTCTTCTGGGCTCAGGCCGGTGGATGCTGTGGTTCATGTGATCCTTTAGTCCTTTGGGCTAGTATTTTCATTGTCTCTTTGGTTTTCTTCATTCTCCTTTGCTCTGAATGTGGTGGGACCAACAGATACAACTTAGTGGCCCCTCACAAGATTTTAAGACTCCAGACGCTACTCACCAACGTGAGATGTAGAACATTTTCTTTATGAACTACATTATGCCAATTGACCTACATGTCCCCTGACACTATGGTACCCAGCCCCTACCCCAGCAACTCAGTCCCTCAAAGTGCTTGAGTATGTCTAGGAAACTCCTATGCCTTTGCTTTGGTCAAGTTGTGTTGACTTTCCCTATATTGCGTGTTGTTTTCCTTTCACCAAAGTTGACACTTGTCTACTTTCTAGTTAGTGATTTCCCCTTTCATCCTCCCTACCTTTGTAACTATCAAATAATTTTTTTTCTGTGTGTAAATTTTTTCTTAAGTTCCTATAATAGTGGTCCTATACAATATTTGTCCTTTTTGTGACTGACTTATTTCATTCAGCATAATGCCTTCCAAATTCATCCATGTTGTGAGATGTTTTGTGTCTATTAGTGTTTTTAAATAGTTATTCTTTACTTATATTCAAGCTTATCTTTTTGATCTATAAATATAATTAATGTTCTGTCTCTGATAATTTCAATATCTGAAGTCATGGTTACTAATTTTTGTTTCTGCTGATTCTTACTTATGGTCCCCTTATTTCCTTGCATGATTGCTCAGCAAATGATTGCTCATTTTCCTTGGAACTTTATCTGTGGGATGGAGGTGGGATTCACCTGCCTTCTCCAAAGAGGATTTATTTTTGCTCTTGTTGGCTGCCTGGAATTGCTATTAATTTAGGACTGCCTAAATTGTTGGTATAAGGATTTTCACATCCCCACTCTGCTAAACGAAAGGTTGGAGGTTCAAGTCTACCCAGAGCGGCCCTGGAAGAAAGGCCTGGTGATCTACTTCTGAAAAATTAGCCATTGAAAGCCCTTTGTACAGTTCTACTCTGACACACATGATGTTGCCTTGAGTTGGAATTGACTTAATGACCAGTGGTGGTGAGGTCCTAAGAATTCTAGCTGCAAAACCATGTGGGGGCTAGGTTATGGGTAACAGTTCTCAGGTGCTCTTTCCCGTTTCCCTATCATCCAAGGTTCAAGAGAAGCAACATTTCTGGTAGTCCTTTCGGTTGTAAGGAGAGAGTGGAGTCATTTCTAGTTCATTTGACTCCCTCCTCCCAGGTGGACTCTGTACTTTGTCTCTTGTGCCCTGTGATGTTGTGGAAAACCTAATCTCAAGTTACCTGGTTATGTAAATGCCCCCAGGCTGGAAGCTGTTCAATTTTTTTGCTTACCTCTTAGATTCACATCTTTATTTCATTTTTTGTCTTAGTGTTCCTTATTTTCTTACTAGCTTGTCAGTGTACTTCAGAAGGTGTTTACAATTTTTTTTCCCCCCCGCTGGCATTTTTAGCTATTTTCAGTGGAAAAATCTGTCAAGGTACTTACTTTGCAATTTTAGAGGTTGCCCCTTTCTCTTTCCCTAGTTACAGATCAGTTAGTTTATTGGGCATGCCATTTAAAAACTATACCTGTTTTAACCTCAATACCTGATACATGGCTAGCCTGAATTTCCTAGGTCAGTATTCTACAGGATTTGCAGAATGAGAAATAAACTAGGAGTACTATTAGATTGTGGATTTTCACATACCTTTCCTTTACCTTTGAATTTCAATTATAGACCAACATGTGTAAACTTAATGTAGTCTCCAGGTTATTGGGGCTTGCCCAAAACATGCACTGAGATACCCCTGAGTAAATCACTATCTCCGTATAAATAGTCACTGGGCTGGTCAGTTAATAATTTCCAGCACTGGGGAAACAATTTCTGACATCTACGTCTTTTAAACTTGTTCCTCAGTGACTGGATGCCACTTTTGAATGAGCTTTGAGTGTTTTCACCTGCAATGAAGACTAGAAAAATATGCTAGGGACATTGTTTGCTGTTACTGGCTGGGAATGGCCAGTAATAATAATGGTAATAATAATAATGATCACAGTAAGTATGATGATGATGACAGTGGTGTTTACTCTGTACCATACACCATGCTTGGCACATAGCTGGATTAATCAATTCAGATGATCTCATCTAATTTATCTCAAAAACTGGCCCCGCTATTTAGTCATTGCCAGAATCAAAACTGATTAATAACGTTTTATAGCTAATAAACAACCTCAGTAACCCGTTTCATTCTATCATCCTGGCATTAATTTTGGCAACTAGCTCACATAGACTGGACCATCAGTACGTAGTATTTTGCACCTCCTGGGTCCTTCAATGGTGCATTTTTATGGATGAAGGAATAGATTTAGTTTTTCTGTTTCATGAAAACCCAAAGATAAAAATATTGCAGCTATGCTGTATGACATGAAACTTTTTGACATCGATCCTGTATTTGTCTGTAAGAGAAAATGTTTTAAGACGTGCTCTAAGGATAATCTTGGCTCTGTCTGCAAGTATGTCTTAGATCACCTGAGTGTACATGGAGTGGCCTCTTCTTCCACGTACAGGACTTTGATATGCAGCTCATCCATTCTGCTAGATCAGTCATTTTCAAACTTTTGGTGACACAATCTGAAACTTATTAAAATAAGTTTGGCAACTGCAGTACGAATAACATTTTTGTCCCAAGACTTACTTGAGAGTAAGTTGCTGATGTGATACCCATCACCCCCAAATATTTTCTTGTGTATTTTTCACATATAAGAATATGATCCCATATTACACAATATAACCAGCAAAATTAGGATGTTAACATTGATATATTACTACCATGTAACCCTCAAATGTTCTCCAAATTTCATGAATCATCCCAAATAATGCAAAAAGACCCAGTTCAGAATCACAAGTTGTACAGCATTTTGTTGTCATGTCTTTTTAGTGTCTTGCTTCTTAGTATTTCTTAAACTTCTATGGCCTTGACACTTTACAGGTTAAAGATTTTGTAGTATGTATCTCAATTTGAGTTTGTCTGATGTTTCCTCATGATGAGATTTAGACTTTGAACCTTTAGCAAGAACGTCATGGAAGTGACTCACATTCTTTCTTTCCCTCCTATCAGGTAACACGTGATGATGATTTGTCCCATTTCTGATGATGTTGACTTTAGGCTGTAATCTTTACAGGAACAGATCACCAGGCAGTTCTCCTGTGGAGCCAGTGGGTGGGTTCTAACCACCAACCTTTCGGTTAGCAACAGAGCACTTAACGGTTGCACCACCACAGTTAGCATTCAACAAAAATAAGCTTTTAACCATTGGTTTCACCATTTAAGGGGAAGTCAGTGGCCATCCTAGCATAGTTGGTAGGTGGAAATTCTCACTGTCTTCAGCCAAGCTCTTCTGTGATCTCCACCAGAGAAGGGTAAACCCCACGTCACGGGCATCTCATTGTGGAATTTGGACAAGATGTCATCTCAGCTCTCTCTCTTTGGAAACTTGTTTCCCTGGAGCTATTTGAACATTTTTATCGCTCATTATTTTTATTTCCACGTTGACAATTCTTGTCTTCTATCACTTATTACTTTTGCCTCCTGTGTGGGTAAGATGAAGGACACTTAATGAGGTAAAGCCAGATGACACCAGTCTTGCCAACAAGAAGGGAAATGACCCTATCTGTGAGGAACACAGACAGCAGCGCTTGCCAGCTGGGCTTTGACTGTTACATCTGTTCTTGGCAAGCCGGATAAGGGGTCTGAGAGCCATGGATACCACAGCCCTGGTGATGAGATCTGAGACTTGGAAGATTTGATGGAACCTTGACGTGTGTGATACCTAAGGGGAAAGTTACCTTCCCTAGGCAAGTTGCCCAGTGTAATAAGGTATTTAGTGGTAACTGGAAAGACCTCGCTCATTTTCTGCCAGATTTGTAGCCCTTCCCTGTTCCTTTGGCCACCTTGGGTAGGATTTCAGCTTTCTGGACTCTTTTCCATCTACTCTCATGTTTAGACAACCTGCCTCTCCCTTCAGGAAGGATGAGCCTAAGCTGAGGCAGGCTTTGAGAAGTGTCTGAATGTCCCATCTGGGTTGTTGTAAATTAGCATAAATGGCAAGTCCCATCTGCCCAGTTTATATGTATACCTGAAGCTACTCTACCTTTGGTTGCTTAATTCTTAAGATGGTTTGGGGTCTTATCTATGTTACCACAGGTAGAGAGGAAAGAGCACGAATATTGGAATCTTACCCACCAACATGCTCACTTCCAAGCTAGATGCATTTATTATCTCTACCTATACAACGGGGAAATAATTGTGTCTTCTTCATGAGCTGTCCTGAGGAGCAAGTGAGATGCTATTTAAAGTGCTTTGTTAGTGCCTGGCACATGGAAGGTGCTCAGTGGGGGTGAATTGAGATGCTGATTGTGGACCTTGAGCTCAGTGAGCCTTCTCTGCCAGGTGGGCATGGTAGCAGTGCAGACCTCCTGGGGCTGGGGGAAGACAGTCCCTGGCATAGCACTCAGCACAGACCAGGCACACAGATCCTTCTGAACCTCACTCAGGAACCAGTTGGCCATGGGTTCTAGAGGAGAGAGTTACCTGGATACAGGTGATTCCAAAATAAAAATCAAATCTGCCACACCCCAACTTTTCTCCTCACCTCCAGATGTACTTTCCCACCAAAATCGCTTGCTTACAGATTAGGGACCCTGGGCCCAGAATCCAACTCAGCCTCACCCCCTGCCCTATCCTGTTTCTGGAAGCATCTCTGAGGCTGCCCTTCCACTCACTACCCTTTTCCTTGCTTGCCCGGAGCCAGGTGTTTTCAAATATTTTATCACATGACAACAGTCACAAACAAACAAACAAAAAACCCATTTGAATGAGAATTGGGGTGTAAAGTGGAGAGGCAATAGGATGAGGAACCCCATCTAACCCCCACCTCAGCACTGACCCTGGGGCACACTCCACAGCCTCCAGGGCTCTGGGGAGCAGTTTGAAAACCATCGTGCTGGACAACTGAAACTGTCTCCCAGAGGGCTTCCCCGGCCCCACCCCCAGCCCTGCTACACACTGCTGTTACTAGAGAAATCTTCTTTAGCACTCTGGTGGTGGGCTTCTCTACCTAAGCATGTCCAGTCACTCCCTACTGCCTGCTAAATAGGGGTTGCCACTTGTTGGCTGTGTAACCTTGGGCAAGTTACTTAACATCTCTGTAACTCAGTTTCCACATCTGTGAAATGGGGTTGTGGCAAGGTTAAATTGGAACATGCGTATAAAATACCCAACTCTGTTCTGGAAATCTGGATGATGGTATTATGTTTGTTATTTATATACATGTCATGCTTTTCTTACCAGATTATAAACATAATCTAGAAACTTTTGACTCCTATATAGTTTTGCATATATTACAGTTTGCATAGCTTATACGTATAGTCCTGAAAGAGCCCTGGTAGTGCGGTGGTTAAGAGACCAGCTGCTAACCAAAAGGTCAGGGGTTTGAACCTACCAGCCGCTCTACAGGAGAAAGGTGGCAGTCTGCTTCTGTAAAGATTGCCACTTTGGAAACCCTGTGGGGCACTTCTACTCTGTCCTATAGGGTTGCTATGAGTAGGAAGCAACTTGAGGGCAATGGGTTTATATAGTCCTAAACTATATTGAGGAGCTCTGGTGACACTGTGGTTAAAGGACGTGGCTGCTAACCAAAAGGTTGGTGGTTCAAACTCACCAGCTGCTCCACAGGAGAAAGATGTGGCAGTCTGCTTCTGTAAAGATTAACAGTCTTGGAAGCCCAGTGGGAGCAGTTCTACCCTGTCCTATAGGGATGCTATTAGTCGGAGTCAACAGTAATGGGTTTGGTTTATTTATTATTTTTGAAGCTATATTGTGGCTTAGGACTTCTAAATCATTTTTTTTTCTCAAAGCGTGGGCCACAGATCACCTGCATCTGCGTACATGCAAGTGCCTAAGCCCTATTCCAGACCTAGTGAATCAAATTTCTGGGGGCAGGGCCCAGAAATCTGCATTTTAACACAATCCTCTAATGATCTTATACGCTCCACAGCATGGGAACTCTGATGAGGGTGTTCCATCCTTGCCCCTTTGGTTCCATTCCAGGCTCACAGGACATCTCTCAGCCCTGAGATGGTAATTCTTTGTTCCCAACCCCAGAAATTCATCTGCATCAACATTTAATTTTATTTCAAAAGCCTCCTCCACCCCATGCTGGCATACAATCAGCCTCATGCCAGAAACACTGACTTCAGCACAACACATTCTTGCAAAGTTATTTCTCTTTTTGGCTTAAGTCAAGATGTTGTTTTTGGGGGGATCGGGTCTTTTTGAGTGTCCAAGTCTGTTTAACAGTTCACTGGTAACACCAAAAGGCTCTTCATTTTTCATTCACTTACCTTCCTGGTGGAGGCTTTTTGGTACCACAGTGGCAACTAATTAATTATTTGCTATTCTTTGGTGCTTTTACCAACATTAGGCCAAATTTACGTGGTAGAACAAGCCATCCATGCAGTATGTGTCATAATTGCTGTTTTGTAATTTCACACCAGCAAAAATTTATTAAAACTTCACCACTCATTAATAGTAAGTGATCGTAATTGCTTAATAGAAAAGGAAACTGTGTTAATGATAGTGGCTTTGATTAACGTATTTGACCTTAAGTCATGAAGTCAAGTGAAATTAATATCGCTGAGTGTTGAACGTAAGGTTATTTACACTGCACATCATTTCCATCATCATAAAAGGCAAATAAACTAGTTTGGAGTTTGACGAGATTTGAAAGCCTTTTAACTCTTCACAACAAATTAAGGGAACGTTAATGAATTCCTATACAATGACAATTAAGTGACAGGATGTGAGTAGGCACAGAAATGGCTGTATTCCGTCAAGTGCTGGAGCAATGCCATTCAACTGACTACTTAAATATGAGAATCCTTCCTAGGTTAGAAGCCTGACTGCAGAAAATTCTGTATGGTAGGTAGGGACTTGGTGATCTTTTGAAGACTTTAACCTCTCCCAACAAGATAAATTCCCCAAGTGGCACAAATGGATCGCACTTGACTACTAACCTAAAGGTTAGCAGTTTAAACCCACCCCGTGGCACTGGGGAAGAGAGGCCTGGTGAATAGATCACAGCAAAGAAAACCCTGTGGAGTGCAGTTCTACTCCACAATACGTGGGGTCGTCATGACTTGGTGGCAAGTGTTTTTTTGGGGGGGTTGTTATTGTTGCTGGGTGCCATTGAGTCGGTTCTGACTCACAGTGACCCCATGTGACAAAGTAGAACTGCCCCATAGGGTTTTCTAGGCTGTAATCTTTATGGGAGCAGATCACCACATCTTTCTCCCGTGGAGCCTCTGGGTGGTGTCGAACTGCCAACCTTTTGGTTAACAGCCGAGTACTTAGGACCCACTCTAATGCAGTATGATCTCCTCTGGATGCTTAACTAATTATATCTGGCTTGAGGAGACGGCTGGCCCTGCTTGAGGAGGGTAGAGACACTGAACTGGCAGCTGAGTGAGGTCACACTGAAGGTAGTGCTTGTGTCATCTGCTCAGGGTGACAACCGGAGCTGCGGAGCTGATGAATGGATGTGCTCTCTGAAGGGGACAGAGAAGCCGGAAAAGAGCAGAGACGCAGGGCCTTAACCTTCCTAGGTGGGGAGTGAGCTGTGTCTGAAGCCATCCGGGCTAAGGTTGGAGTCAGACTCATTAAAATGATTGCCTAAAGGAGAGTTCTGTTTTGCTGTCAGTAAATCTCAAATTAAGAAAAAACTCTAAACGCGTACACTGGCTTACCTTATTACAAAAGGATTGCCTGTGTAAAACCTCAGGTTTCCTTAGCGATCTAATCTCTTCACGGCTTTGGAGAATGATGGGATTTGCAGGAAGCCTCTTCTAGGCTCGGGCTGCTACAGGATAGCACAGAGGTTACAAGGCCAACCCTGGAGTCAGAATGCCTGAGTCTGAATCCTGGATCCCCTCTGATCTGTGGGACTTGCAGCAAGTTCCTCATCTGCAAAATGGGCTTGCTGAGAAGAGCCGAGATCATCCGTGTTATTTAGCAGAGTAAGCACCAGTACGTGGAGTCCAGGGAAATCACAGGTCTTTACAGGCGGGAAAGAAGCCAGGACCGAAACAGAGATGGACTCGACGGGGGGAGCTGAGGGCAGGCCTGGAGGTCCCAGTGTCTGAGCCACTGGGGTTTGCTAGCTCTAGGCTCGTTACGCGGGTGAAGGAAAGATGAATGTGGGTGTCTCCCAGCACCAGGGGCGTGTAACCAGGCCACCGAGGGCAGTGCCGACACCCTTCATCACCCCTCCCCTGCACCTTGGTTCCCCTCCTCAGGGCGTTTTGGTGTCTGGTGAGGAAGTCCCCATCTCATCCCTCTACTCCGCTTGTTGGTCCTCAAGGGCTGAGACTTGTCAGCAGATGAGCAGCACCTTGCAGCTCACCTGGCCAACTCACACTGGGTATCTGGAGTGGCCGTCCCCTAAATCACAGAAGGTGTCATTCAAAGAACACTTAACACCCTGAAAAAATTGCCTGGAAAAACTCAGAGGAATAAAAAGTAGAGTAGATGGATGTGTTTGGGAAAAGCTGGTTGTAAATTAAAATAGTTGGCAATCCCTGTGTGAGCAGGAGAACACTAGAAAAGGAAGACTGGAGGCTGACGGAGAAGGTTATGTGGTGTGTTGGCTGGCATGAGAGCTGCGGGGCTGCAGGGCCTCCTCTGCCCCTGACCCAACCAGGCCATTTCTGGGCCTCTCTTTCTGCATCCATAAATGGAGATGACCCATTGGCTCCCCATCCACCCCAAGAGGGTCAAGGGAGAGCACAAGTGAGAAGTGGACTCCAACTCACAGCAACCCCATGTGTGTCAGAGTACCGAATTTTTATGCAAATAATGCACGCTTTCTGCTTTTGTTTGCTGGCCACGCTCTCCCCCCAACCCCACTCGAGACACCCTCACAAGCGCTGCCATGCCAATCCTCTTCCACCTGTTGCTGTAAAAAAAAATTAGCATAGCACGCTTACAAATTACCTCAAGGGAGGAGAGCATGGCCAGCAAACAAACACAGAAGGCGCATGTTATCTGTGTAAAAATAGGTAGTATTGGGCTCCATAGGGTTTGCAATGGCTACTTTTTCAGAAGTAGATCATCAGGCTTTTCTTCTGTGGCACCTTGGGGTGGACTTGAACCTCCAACCTTTTGGTTAGCAGCTAAGTACTTAACTGTTTGCCCCACCCAGGGATTCCTGAAAATTGTAAAGTGCTCTCAAATTGAAGAGATGTTATTTGAGTACCTGAAGCATCTTCCATTGCCTGCAATGTTTTGGAAGCATGAAAACAAACCAGCTTTGTACAGAATGTGGCTGCTTTAATATTCAGTACTGGGCACTAGCGGACAATGGATAGTAGTGTCAGGGTTTCTTTTTCAGTTGACTGGAAGGGGAAGCAAACTTAGATTAGAAACTTGTATCACCAGAGCGACCTTTTCCTTATTGCCTATTTTACATCTTCTTCTCAATTTGGGTAATATTTTCCAAAGATCCTTTGCCAAAGCTGGAATGAAATCCTTGCAAATGAAAGAATAAAACCCACTTTCCATCCACTGATCTTGGTCTGATCACTTCAAAAGTACTGTATTTTTAAACAAATAACGCATGTCTTCTATGTTTGTTTGCCAACTGTGCCCTCCCCCTGTGAGGTGTGAGGTATTTTTGTAAGCATGCTATGCTATTTTTTTTACAGCAACATGTAAAAAAATTGACATAGCGGTGCTTATGAAAATACCTTCAGAGGGGAGGTCATGGTTGGCAAACCAACATAGAAGGTGCACGTTATTTACATGAAACTATGGTAGATGCCCCATCCGGAAATGAGATGAAGGAAATGGCTTTAATTGTTTCATAAAAGTCTTCAAGGGTAAGACTGCCTAACTGCAATGCTCTCTTGGTCCTCTGTTTTTCTAGGTGTGGGGCATGTCTGGAAACCCTGGTGGCATAGTGGTTAAGAGTTCAGCTGCTAACCAGAAGGTCAGCAGTTCAAATCCACCAGGTGCTCCTTGGAAACCCTATAGGGCAGTTCTACTCTGTCCTATAGGGTTGCTATGAGTCAGAATCTACTCAACGGCAATGGGTTTGATTTTTTTTTTTTTTTGGTTGGGGCATGTCTTAATCAGGGTTCTCTAGAGAAACGGAACCAGTCAGAGATATATATCTCGGAGAGAGAGAGAGAGAGAAAGATTGATTTACTTCAAGGAATTGGCTCATGCAATTGTGACGGCTGGAAAGTCCAAAATTCATAGGTGAGGTGGCAGGCTGGAGATTCTTGCTGGCTCACAGGGTTGTGGGTGGCTGGCAAATCCAAAATCTGTAGGTCAGGCGGCGGGCTTGCATTCTGAGATCCTCGGTTCAGTGACGTGAAGAGTGCGGAGTTGAGAAAGACAGCAAGTTCTGCCAAGCTGTCTATTTACAGTCTGAAGGCAGACCACACCTTAAGGTACGCCCCTTCCAACTGACTGATGGAGTACATTATATTAGATTACCTTACGGAAAGTGATTACATTAAATTGTGTTAGATTACATTATGGAACAGCAACTACTCCAGTGTTTGGCAAAACCACCGAGAACCATAGCCTAGCCAAGTTGACATCTAAAATTAACCATCACAGGGCATAAGTGGGAGAGGTCCAAATTTAGTGCAAGACAGCAACTAGGGAGTAAAAGATTTTCCTGAGACAGTCACCCTGCTGCTAGAGGTCTATCTCCACCCGAGGGAGAAACACAAGTCCTGCTCTCCACCAACAACTCAATGACAAGAGCTCCCGCTTTCTGTGGATTGAAGACAGAATAGGTGCAGAGAGTGATGGCTTCCGGGGAGCGGGGGAGTCCAAGGAGAACAACTGGACACCCTGTGAAGTTGACTTGGGTCAAGCGCTTGCAAAGTTGTCCAATAAGAGGAAGCAATGTCTTTCTGGGCACAGCCTGTAGGTAAATTAGATCTTTAAAACCCTTAGGCAGGCTTTTGTCACTTGGTGTTAACTGTGGACGTTGCAACTACTTTAATTGGTTTCATGTCTAGAATGAGGGACGGAAATGGAAGTGGGACTCCCTGGGGAGCAGTCCTGGCACTCAGATGTGTTGTCATATTTCTTTTTTAATCTGCTGTTCTTTTCCTTAAGGCAAGGGAGGTAATCTCATTATCTTGTGAGGACTGGTTCATGCTGCAGTACATCAATTTGGCTGCTCTCACAACATGCTCCCAAGTGGGGAGGGAAAGGAGTGGGAATGTGGGGTGTCCTGTGAGCTTTCCTGGCCAAAAGCCAGGGCACTTTCTTTCCATGAGTCCAGAAAAAATGGTTTAAATGGATGCTGGCATCAGAAAACTGGATTCAAGTCCCTCTCAGCCTCCACTGGCTGTGTGACTTTATATCAGTCACTTGCCCTCTCTGAGTCTCAGTCTCCTGGCTGCAAAGTTAGACTTATCCTATCTTGGAGGTGCTCTGAGGATGGAGTGAGGTCATGTGCAGAGAGCCCGTCCATCCCTGTGCTGGGCACGAAACCAAGAGCTGTGCTATCATGTGCTCTCTGAGAGCAACGTCCCCAAAGTGGGGTGATGCTTGACACTCCTGTCTCCAAAAGAGCTGCCCCACCTTCCCCTTGGCCTGGGTAGGCCCTACATGGAGATGACTCACCCCCGTGTCACCAACCACTGGGTGAGAAATTGTTTAAAATCCCTCCTGTGCACGCACCATACAGCAGGTGACCGGAAGGTGCTTCCTGCCCAAATTGCAGCAATTAATCTTGGGAAAGCCACTTTGTCGGGCTGTGCAGGGCTTTCCTGGAGGCAGGAAGAAATGCTAGTCAGGGGTGTGCTCTGAGTCAGGCTGCATCAGCCTCTTTCCTCTGGAGAGCAGGGGTCAGAATTGGAGGTTGGGTTCCAGCAGCTGCACAGCTCACCCATCCTTTACTTTTTGTTCTTCAAAAAGCAATTGGTAAAAATAATATATGGGCACAGTAAAACTGCATATCCAGGGTCTATATCTACCCCTATAAAACCAAAAAAACCCGTTGCCATCGAGTAGATTCTGACTCACATCGACTTTATAGGAACGGAGGAGAACTGCCCCATAGGGTTTCAAGGCTATAAATCTTTATGGAAGAAGACTGCCACATCTTCCTCCCCTGAAGTGGCTGGTGGGCTCAAACTGCCAAACTTTTGGTTAGCAGTCAAGCCTTTGATCACTGCATCACCAGAGTTCCTCCCTATACCTTGAAGGTTTTTACCAACTTCTGCAGTCTGAAATTGATAAAACATGCAATCAAGATGCATTGATAGTCCATTGGTGATTGGAATGAGAAAATTGGAAACCAAGAAGGATCAGTAGTTGGAAAATGTGGCTTTGGTAATAGAAATGATGCCAGAGATCGCATGATAAAATTTTGCAAGACCAATGACTTATTCATTGCAAATATCTTTTTTTCAACAACAGAAATGGCGACTATACACATGGACCTTGCCAGATGGAACACACAGAAATCAAATCGACCACATTTGTGGAAAGAGATGTTGGAGAAGCTCAATACCATCAGTCAGAACGAGGCCAGGGGCTGACTGCATAACAGATCATCAATTGCTGATACGCAAGTTCAAGTTGAAGCCGAAAAAATTAAAATAAGTCCATGAGAGCCAAAGTACAACCTTGGGTATATCCCACCTGAATTTAGAGATCATCTCAAGAATAGGTTTGACACACTGAATGCTAATGACCAAAGACTAGACAAGCTGTGGGATGACATCAAGGATATCACACGTGAAGAAAGCAAAAAGTCATTAAAAAGACAGGGAAGAAAGAAAAGACCAAAATGGAAGTTAGAAGAGACTCTGAAACTTGCTCTTGAACATAGAGTAGCTAAAGAGAATGGAAGAAGTGATGAAGTAAAGAGCTGAACAGAAGATTTCAAAGGGGGGCTTGAGAAGACAACGTAAATTATTATAATGAAATGTGTAAAGACCTAGAGTTAGAAAACCAAAAGGGAGGAGCTTGCTCAGCACTTCTCAAGCTGAAAGAACTGAAGAAAAAATTCAAGCCTTGAGTTGAGTTGCAATATTTAAGGATTCTATGGGCAAGCAAACTATTGAAAGATGCAGGAAGCATCAGAAGAAGATGGAAGGAATATACAAAGTCACTGTACCAAAAGAATTGGTTGATGTTCAACCATTTCAACAGGCAGCTTATGATCAAGAACCAATGGTATTGAAAGAAGTCCAAGCTGCGCTGAAGTCTGGTGAAAAACAAGGCTCTAGGAATGAAATGCTGGAAGCACTCACTTGTCTATGCCAAGAGATTTGGAAGGCAGCTACTTGGTCAATCAACTGGAAGAGATTCATATTTGTGCCCATTCCAAAGAAAGGTGATCCAACCGCATGTGAAAATTATTGAACAATACCATTAGTATTACACACAAGTAAAATTTTACTGAAAATAATTCAAAAGTGGTTGCAGCAGTACCTCCACAGGGAGCTGCCAGCAATTCAAGCTGGATTCAGAAGAGGACGTGGAACGAGGGATATCATTGTTGATGTCAGATGGATCATGGCTAAAAGCAGAGAATACCAGAAAGATGTCTACTTGTACTTTATTGACTATGCAAAGGCATTCATCTGTGTGGATTCTAAAAAATTATGGATAACATTGCGAAGAAAGGGAATTCCAGAGCACTTAATTGTGCTCGTGAGGAACCTGTACATAGACCAAGAGGCAGTCATTCTAACAAAACAAGGGGATACTGAATGGTTTAAAATCAGGAAAGGTGTGCATAAGGGTTGTATCCTTTCACTATACTTATTCAGTCTCTATGCTGTGCAAATAAGAAGCTGGACTATATGAAGAAGAATGGGACATCAGGACAGGAGAAAGAATCATTAACAACCTGTGTTATGGAGACGACACAACCTTGCTTGCTAAAAGTGAAGAGGACTTGAAGCAGTTACTGATGAATATCAAAGACCACGCCTTCAGTATGGATTACACCTCAACATAAACACAAAACAAAAATTCACAACTGGCCCAATAAGCAACATCATGATAAATGGGGAAAAGACTGAAGTTGTCAAGGATTTCATTTTACTTGGATCCACAATCAATGCCCATGGAAGCAGCAGTCAAGAAATCAAATGATGTATTGCATTGGGCAAATATGCAGCAAAAGACCTCTTTAAAGTGTTGACAAGAAAAGATGTCACTTTGTGGATTAAGGTGCACTTGACTCAAGCCATGGTTTTTTCAGTCACTTCATATGCATGTGAAAGCTGGACAATGAATAAGGAAGACCAGAGAAGAACTGATGTCTTTGAATTATGGTGTTGGCAAAGAACGTTGAATAATCCATGAACTGCCAGAAGAACGAACAAATCTGTCTTGGAAGATGTGCAGTCAGAATGTTCTTTATAAGTGAAGAATGCAAGACGACTTCATCTCACGTACTTTGGACATGTTATCAGGAGGAACCAGTCCCTGAAGAAGGACATTGTTATGGATTGAATTGTGTCCCCCCAAAATATGTGTCAACTTAGCTAGGGCATGAGTCCCAGTATTGTGTGATTGTCCACCATTTTGCCATCTGATGTGATTTTCCTGTGTATTGTAAATCCTACCTCTATGATATTAATGAAGCAGGATTACAGGCAGTTATGTTAATGAGACAGGACTCAATCTACAAGAATTAGGTGGTGCTTTGAGTCAATCTCTTTTGAGATATAAAAGAGAGAAGCGAACAGTGAGACAGGGGGACCTCCTCCCACCAAGAAAGCAGTCTGGAGCACAGTGCAGCCTTTGGATTTGGGGTCTCTGTGCTGAGAAGCTCCTAGACCAGGGAAGACTGATGACAAGGACCTTCCCCCAGAGCTGACAGAAAAAAAGTCTTCCCCTGGAGCAGGCACCCTGAATTTCGACTTCTAGCCTCCTAGACTGTGAGAGAATAAATTTCTCTTTGTTAAATTCATCCACTTGTGGTATTTCTGTTATAGCAGCACTAGATGACTAAGACAGACACCATGCTTAGTGAAGGAGAGGGTCGGTGAAAAAGAGGAAGACCTTCAACAAGATGGATTGAAGTGGCAGAACAATGGGCTCAAACATATCAATGACTGTAAGGATGGCGCAGGACCGGGCAGTATTTTGTTCTGTTGTACACAGGGCCACTATGAGTCAGCACCAACTCAATGGTGCTTAACAACAACTACAAATACCTATAACTTTTTAATGTTTTTTTTTTTTTTTTTGTTAGTTGTGGCCGAATCAATTCCGACTCATGGTGACCCCATGTGTGCAGACTAGAACTGTTCTGTAGAGTTTTCAAGGCTGTGTCTGCTGAGGTGCCTCTGCGTGGGTTCAAACTGCCAACCTTTGGGCTATTCGTTAAGTACTTAACCCTTTGTGCTACCCAGGGATCCTATTTCCATCTTTATCTCTATCTCTATCTGGAGTCTCTGGGTGTTGCACACTGTTAATGCACTCGAATCCACCTAGAGGTGCCTTAGAAGAAAGGCCTGGAGATCTACTTCCAAAAAATCAGCCATTGAAAACGCTATGAAACAGTTCTATTCTGACACACATGGGGTTGCCATGAGTAGGATTCGGCTAGACAGCAACTGGCACTGGTACTGGTGTATCTGTCTTTCTAAAATGTATACCAATAAGCCGTAGTTTTCATTGTCCTGTGCTTGCCTTTTCACTTGATAGACCTTACGCTGCTCTCCGTTTCAGTGGATGCACCCTTACTTTCTTTTCAGCTGCATAATATTCCCTCGTCTGGATGCACCATACATTCTTTAACCAGTTCACTGCCAGGTTTTTTCAAGTTTCTTGCTGTTAGAAATTATCTTGCACTAGAAATTCTATCGCGTGATCTCAGCACACTGTGTAAGGATGTAGGGTAATAGAAATTCCTTGCAGCAGAATTGTTGGCTCAAAGAGGATGTGGATTTTAAATTGTGATACATATTGTAAACAGTTTTCTAAAAAGATTGTCCCTATTTATGTAGCCACCCAAGCTATACTATTGAAGAGTGCCAGTTTCTCAGTTCCAACGCCCACCTCCTTCTAATGCTCAGAGAATTCTTTGTCTACTAGCCTGGAAGAAGAAGTCTTGGTGAGGATAAAACCCATCAGAGCAGCCTGCACTGCTGATTTATGTGACTTTTATGGATATTCCTGCTTGTATCTTTCACGTCACTGTGTTTTCGTTTATGCTTTATTTATATCACCAAACACAAGCCGTCTTGTAACTTGTTTCTGTCACAGTTTTTATTCACTTTCTTGGCATCTCTCAGGATTTTACTAGTGATTTCTTGTTCCAGCTCCTAAAATTTCTATCACCTGTGTCTTGGGGATTTGGTTGTATTTGAAAGATGGTTAGAGGAGGAACAGGCTGGAGGCAGAGGCTTGAGGTCCCCGGGGCGCTGTGTCTGCTCCCTCATTTCTGTTTGATGACTCAGGGATGTCCTGGCCCTGCCCTTCCCCATAGGCGCAGCTCTCCTGTGTGACACGCGGGGCTTTCGTTTCTCCATGAATATACGTGGGGGTTTCTGCAAAGGCCGCTCTGAGAAGCCAGGACCAGATGAGCTGTTGGACCCTGGGCTTTGTTATACCTCTAAAACGCCAGGCCCAGATCCAACTGCCCACAAACTTTTGCTCCAAACCAACTTGGGTGTTCTGTGGAGTCTGACTGAAATCATTCTAACTTGGTCAGCTGAAAGCAGGCCCCAGGAAGCAAGGGAGTAGGAAACCCCAGAGGAATGAAAAATCACAAAGAGAACAAAAGCTTGCCCTACACTTCTCAAGTGAAACGCAGGCTTTTACAAACAGCAAGGTCTTCTTGCTGTTTAGTGGGCTGGGTGGTGCAAATGGTTAATGTGCTTGGCTGCTAACTGAAAGGTTGAAGGTTCAAGTCCTCCCAGAGGCACCTCAGAAGAAAGCCCTGGCGTTCTACTCCCAAAAAAATCAGCCATTGAAAACTGTATGTATCACAGTTCTATTCTGGCATACATGGGAGCACCATGAATCAGAATAGACTCAAAGACAATTGGTTTTTGCTTTTTTTAAAAAAGCGGCATACTGAAGCAAACAAGGGTAGTGAAATCAATTGCTATGTTTTGTGTTTTGATATATTGCCTAAAAAATGCCAGTGGTGACTAGGATGCTAGAGATTATAATTTCCCCAGGGCGTGGGGACATAATTTTTCTTGAGCAACCAGGATTATGATCTTAATTCAGAGAGATAAAAACTAGCCTCATGCAATGTTAAAGGACTAAGGACTCTTCTTTGTCACGTACTGAACTAAATGCTGGAACAAGAAAAATGACCCACTCTAGGTCTTCATTTTTTTAATCAAAATGCTTAGTATTTGTAAGTTTATACAAATAGTTCAATAAAAATATGACGGTAACTAGAGAATCCACTAACCCTACTTACTAATCATAAAACTGTACTTTGAGGGCATAAAATAAACACCACACATGGCCCTCACACTAGAAACTGGTTTCTTCCAGTACTCATGAGTTATTGGGTTGGGTCTAGAAGACTTGCTCTCAACTGGGGGCGATTTTGCCCCTCAGGGGACATTTGGCAATGTCTGGAGATATTTTTGGTCACAACTGGGGGTGGAGGTTTGCTACTGGCATCTACTAGGTAGAGACCAGGGATGCTGCTAAAAGTCCTACAATACACAGGATAGTCTACCCTGCTATACATACACACTAAAGAATTACCCAGCCCTGCATGTTGATAAGGCATCACTGGGTGGTGCAAATGGTTAAGCATTTGACTACTAACTGAAAGGTTAGGGGTTCGAATCCATCCAGAGGGGCCTCAAAAGACGGCCCTGATGATCTGCTTCCAAAAGGTCACAGCCATGAAACCCTATGGAGTGCATTTCTACTCTGCACACGTGCGGGCACCACGAGCCCCAGTGGACTAGAGGGCAACTGGTTTGGTTTGTTTTTCTACATGTCAGTTGTGTGTAAACTGAGATCTACCAGCCATGCTCAGTTCTTACGAATCTTAGTTCCTTTACTGTCACAAAACTCTAAGATCTCAACATTGAGGATCTTCTTGTGTTTGTAGATTTCAAGACTGTTTTCCAATGGATTAGGAGCCCTGGTGGTGCAGTGGTGAAGCGGTCAGCTGCTAATCGAAAGGTCAGCAGTTCGAACCCATCAGTTGGTCCACGGGAGAAAGACGTGGCAGTCTGCTTCCACAATGATTTACAGCCTTGGAAACTCTATGGGGCAGTTCTACTCTGTCCTATAGGGTCACTATGAGTCAGAATTGAGTCGATGGCAACAGGTTTCCAATGGATTTAGGGTAAAAGAAAAAAGATGCCACAATACCTCTTTTTATTTTAAAAAAGAAAACAATGTTTATTAGGACATTCTGAGGCGAGGAATGGTCAAGGGGAATACGTACATTCTGTAGTGCTTGCGCAATATGCTAACAGAAAATTCAAACATCACAAAACCACTTCCAAAGTCCAAACAGCAAAACTTGTAGTTCTATAAGTAGACGTTCTTCTGCGGGTGTGTTGGTGATAAAGTACAGCTGTGTGAGGACACCATGTGGGAAGAAAAGCAGATACTCATAAGGAGGAGATGATTGTGTGATCGTCTACAAGTGGGAAACATAGTAAACACACAATATAAAATGGAGGTTTCCACTAAGCACACTCCACCCCTCACCCACCTCTGACAAGGCCTGGTGTCTGAACCCCTCTCCCAGGGCAGAATTCTAAAAATGTATTAAAAATCAGAATCCTTCTATTCCACCTGTACTGTTTTCACCTCCATGAAACAGAACAAACGTAAGTTGAGACATGCCCTCGGGGTTAAGAGTAAAAAATGCAACACCATCCAAGAGAGAGAGAAAAAAAAAAAAACAAAAAAACCCCACATCCTAAATCTCACACAGCTTCTCAGCAGGAGTTGGATTAAACAGAGAAAAATAATTTCAGTATCAAGGGATAATGCACATGAGATGGTACGAAATCTTTTAAAGCAAATTCCATGGTGAAAAGCAAGTCTCCCGCCTCGCTTGGGGGATGGAAGGGGGAAGAAGAGAAAAAAGAGATAATTGGGAGAGCTATGAGGCCCTGGATTTCAGGTTTCTGAAACCATCTCTTCAACCCTCGGAGGATAATCAGCTATTTCTGAACCCAGGAAAGCACACCAGAAATGCCTGATTACAGCAAGACCACAGCCAAATAAGGCAGGGCGAGCTGTGATTTGGGTCTGTGGTTACCATTCTTCTTCTTTTTTTCACATTTCAGAAATGCCTTCAGCTGAAGCTAAAAAATAAAAAAACCAAATTCCAGATCAAGCACGCTTTGCATGCCAGAACGATAATGCTGGATCATACCACCCTGCAGCACTGTGACACAGAGAGCTGTATCTACCTAGCCTTACATGCTAGTGCGCCGAGAAGGCCCACAGTACCTTCCCCTGGAGCTGTGATGGGCACCCCAGCCTGGCCCCCGTGACATACCTGTACCGACTTCTAACGGCCCTGGGCTTCCTGTATCCAGGGCATCACTGGATTTGCCAGTTGTTCATCTCACTTCACTCTAGTCCTACGAGCCACGTTGTGTTTGGCAGCTCTCAGGGGCCCGTGTGCACATTCACTGGTGGTATTTTGAAGGAGTGCTGCTGTTTGCTTTCCTTGGCTAAAGCATCTCAGGTGCATCTTAGTCCCACCTGGCATCCTGGGGGTACCTGACAACTGTGGCCTGCTCGGCCGAGTTCACAGCCCTCTGAGGCTCAGTGCAGTGATTATATTGGGTCCTCTCTGGAGGCCTTTCTGGCTCAGGGTGGCTGTGTTTGCCTTGTCCCCAGCATGTGAGCTGGGTGGGTGGCTGTACGCACATAGGTGGCTTGGACTTACCTCTAGATGACCGACTGGTGACCAAGCTCCAAGGACTATTTACAAAGAGAATGAAATTCTCTGAACAGTGTCAAACTGAAGGATTCTGCCAATCTGGGTCGGCCACTCTTGGAGAGCCCTACACGCTTGAGGAACAGGGGGAGCCTCAGCAACAAGGCTGGCTCACCCAGCCAGAGGAAGCAAGCCTCCAGGTGCTGAGTGGGTCAGCACAGACTCTGCTTCTCAGAATGCTCACAGAAAGGTTGTCGTACCTGGGGTGGTGGCGTGGCCACCTTCCTTGTGGTGTCCTGCACTTGAGGTAGATTTTATCTCAAGTTCTTCAGCAGACTCACTGGCTGATTTCCCACCAAACCCACCCAATCTTGGGTCTTGGCCTTCCTGGCAGGTGTGGTGAGCTGTCTGGGATTGGCTGGTCCTGGGACAAGTGCTGTTTTTTCATCTCTTAGTGGGGAAAACAGTGGCTGACTTAAAGCTTCTGCAACTCTTGATTCTTATATTTAATTAGACCCTTTATCCCAAGCCACCCTTCATAACCTCAAGGGACACATTCAGCGTCAGTGTGTAACAGCTCAGTGCCAGCAGGACTGTGCAAACAGAACAGGTCACAGAAGGAGGCCCTTCCAAGTCCCAAAGTCTTTCCTTCCACCAGTGTTTACTAAGCACCTACAATGCTTTCGGCTAGGCAAGGGCTGGGTGAACAAGAAATGCCAAAACCCAGGATGAGGCTGATGATGTCTGTGGCCAGCCTCAGGGCACTCTCTACAAAATGAAAACCGGGGTACTAGAAAGGAAGCCTGGTCTGGGATGAAGAGAAGACAATCAGAAAGAACCTTCTATTGATGCTGGTGCTGGGCTTGGCAGCTATCCTTGAGCAAAATAAACTCCTCATGGCAGTGAGACAAGATGCTGATATTGGCACCTGCCAGAGGCAAACAGCCGAAGTCACAGCTGCACTAGTCAAATGAACTTGGGGACCTCAGGGGGCTGAGACCTCGATAACTATTCGCAGCTGCGGTTCTCAGCAGGCAGCTTATTGAAATAGGGATGGTGATCCTTCCCCACCCCTCCAGGCTGGGTCTCAGAACAATGGGGAGTGCAGGTGGTGCATCCTGCTGGACAACCACCCCGAGTTGTCTCTAGAAGAGTAGAGCTCGTCAGAGAGCAACAAAGGGATTCCTGGCGAAGATTCGGCAGACAAGACAATCCTAAAGCTAAGAAGAGGGCTCTCAGGGAGGGTTACGCAGACAAACTTCCTACCTGGGGATTTAGCATCATCGTTAGGTCTCCTGGCTCCTGAGAGAGGCCTCTGCCTCTTCTAAAAGCCAGGGCTAAGTGTGAAACAGGCATCTGATGGAACAAGAATTCATTTGGGTAGGATTACATTTAGAGTGATAAGGATGAAGAATTAATGGGAAGGGACACTGTTAAATACTAAGCAATAGAGAACAAGGACGAGCTGTGGGCATCAATAATCAACACAAAAGAGAACTGAGTCAGCCAATATCTTAAGAAGACAACTAGCCTTGCTAAATGGCCCACTGAATACATCCCAGGATGGAGGCAGGGAAAACCCGCAGATTTAAGGCCTCTCCGTGAGAACGTGTTTCAGAGGTGTGGTTCTCACAAAGAATTCTAGAAAACAGACTAAGACAAATGGTCCCTTGAGAAGAAGAGCTGTGTCAAAGTCAAGAGTTGTGAGATATATACATGAGATGCCTATCTTAGAAATAAGAGAAAAATGTAGCTTCTAAGGGTATCCAACCGAAACCCCAGCTGTTTTATTACATTTTAGAATTTCTAAAAAGAAGTGCCTTCTTCTGGCATCCAGGTATTAGCTCTGGCTTCCTGCCTGCAAAGGAACTGCTGTCTAATTCACAGAACTCTGGCTCTTTGTTTGGAGAAGTTGCCTACTCTGATCAGTAAGGAGCATCAACAGACCGTATGATCCATTCACCTGTGACAGGTGCCATCATGTTACACCTTGATTCAGCTTCATCTCTTAAAACTCACCGAGCCCAGTGCGTCCCCACCCTCCTGCTGTAACTGTGCCTGGGCCAGTGGTAAGTCACACACATCTGTTGGTTTTAGATCTTTCTAGAAAAATATCAAAGTCCCTGCGCTTTACTCGTGATGACCCCAGAAGATGGAGCTCACAAGGTCTCATTAGATAGCAGAAGCAAGAGCAACAAGATCACGGAGGTGTGAATCCAGAAGATGAAGGACAGCATTGAAAAAGAATTAGAAAATGTAATTTATTTCTGCAGCTCTTTCCCAGCCCACGTTTTGTTTACTGACTCAACTAAGCTGTGCATGTCTGACTACATGAATGAAAACTTCTCTTCCAAAAGACAGCTCCTCCGAGGCCACTATTTTGTAAATAATAACAACAGAAATACATTTGAAGATGGATTCCAAGAAAAGAATTTGCTAATTATATCAACTCCTACTGCTCTTGTATGTTTTTTCCCAAGGACTATACACTGACTCAGAAATGCTTCTGTTCTTCCACTTCCCCAGTTCAGCCGATGGAGTGCTGGGAGAGTCTGATTTAGCGTACAAAGAGGCACTCGGGAAATGGGATGCAACTGCAGATGGCCCATCCTTGGAGTATGTATATATAAGACAGGGGCAGTTTTAATATAGACCAAATCTCAGGCCACAGCCGCCCTGGAGGAGCCCTGTCCTGTATCTGATGAACTTGAAGACCCAACTTCCAATGCACGTTTTACTACAGGATAAGGAATTGTAAAGTTAAAAAAAAAAATTTATATAGAAACCACACTTATATCACACTGTGAATATAGTTTGTTATACTTAATGAAAAATAATCTATGTAATTTTCAACTTATACTTCTATTAGAGGTTTGGAAAAACTCCGACATGGAAAAATAAGTATTCAGTTGGCATTTGGCAACCCCTCTCTCTATTGTGCACTTCCTCTTTCCTGTGCTCTTTTCAAAAGATACTCAGACATAGGTTGGTCAAAGAGATTCACCATCAAAGTGGAATGAATGTGCTTCTAATCAGTTTGGCAAAATTGCTATTTTCTTTTTCTCCGGAAATCAGTAGGGCATGGCTAGACTTGATCTGGGGAGTCGTGTTCTACGTGGACACAGGTTACTGTCTTTGTCTTATTAAAATCAACTGGGATGAGACGCTTTCTGTGAAAGGCCCAAACCCTGGCCCCTGTATTTGGTGACACCCTAAATGCAGGGACCAAAGGACAGGAAGTAGTGAACCATTTTTGCTTTCTTAGCTCCAAGGAGGAAGTGAGATAGGTGAACAGTTGGAATCATTTGCCTCCTCCATCCAGTCTTGGTGCAAATAATGGTGTTTCGGGTCATTGTGTCACACTGGCACCACATTGCTTGCCAGAATTTTATAAGAACCTCTCTAACGTGTTGCCACTGAACATCCCTCCCCCTGTTTATTTAATAAGCAATTTATTCTCAGATTGAGAATTTGGTAACTCTAATATGCTCTTATCTCCGAAGAAAAATGAGATCTTTGTTGGTGATAGACGAGCCTTTTCAAAATTTAATTTGTGTTGCACATCCACGCGCTCATCACTGAAGGCTACCCTTGGTCAGTCAGTGCTGATAACTCCCATTTCCTCTCTGGTCATCTGAAGCTAATTAGAGCCACTGTTCAGTGCAGAAATAATCAATAGCTTTCTTCAATGGATCACATAGAATCAGGCCCATATGTAATTAGTCCAGTATAGATACATAGAGATACCTTAACTAAAACAAAATATGCTCTGTCACAGGTACGTTCTTATAGATGACTAGCATCCCAGATATTTCAACACACTCAATGTGTTTATTCAAAGTAGGAGTCTTTACGAAACTTTTCACTGATCGAATACAGTTCGGTGTTTGATGAATTTTCCTTGAAAACGTTTTAAAGTGAAAAACTGTGGTACTTAGTATTACACGTTTGTGTTTATTAACATTTGGATATAAACGCACTTCAAACACCAACAGAGCTAAAAGACTACGCCTTTATCTTGGATTTAATAGATTTTTGTCTTGGTAATTTGATTAATTCTTACAAGGAAAACGTCAGTGGGCAACGGAGATCAGCATGAAATGTTCACCATGGTTTCCCCCTCCAACCCCTCTACTCCGCGGAAGAAAGCTAGTGCTTCTGAGCACTCTACTAAGTGGCATCTCCTCTCTTTATCCACTTTAGGAAAAACATGATGCTATCACTCAATCTTTGTAGATCCTGCGTTTTGCCATCTAAAACCAGGCTTCAAAGGTGCACTTTAGGGTATATTCCTTTAAGGAAGAGAACAATGGAAGATGGTGTGTAGCTAACACAGCTGACAAAGCACATGCTTTAGAACAAGCGACCTGTTGCTGTTCTGTTGATCTGAGCCAACCAACTCATCTCCACCTAAGGCTGACCCTCTTGACCCTCAACCTTCTTTCTTTTTTACATAATCACAATCTGTCATGGAGGACATGCAACACGATGCACACAGATTCTTGATGATCTTTACATCAAACGTCTCTAGAACGCGACTGTGCCATCCAAGTTGGGAGTGATGACAACCCTTAGGAAAGAACTGTGGACCTTGGGATGGATCTGTTCTGAAAGAGAGGGCACCACACCCCCTCTCTCACCCAAGTCAAAGCTGCCTTTGTCAGGTAACATGAAAACCAGGGGACCGGATCCTGTTGACTGGCAAGGGTGCCGTTACACATTTTAGAACATTTACAAGTGGCCGCTGGTTTCCTCACAGGTATGCCTGCTTGCATTTCAAGAAATGACAGAAGACCAAGCCAGGGCTGCTCTGTTTCCTCCTGCCTGTCCACAATAACGTGATGAAGAGCTTTCTGCTGCAGCACAAGACCCCTTGGAGTCTGCTTTTGAAGAGTTGTGTTTATGAAGTTAATATCAGAGATAATGCTACTTACTGGGAGGAAAACAAGCTCCACGTATTTTGTATTAAACCATCAGTAAAAAAATGAAGACAATATCGTTACTTTCAAAATATAGAAAGCCAATAGTTGAAATCATTTAGTAGTAAAATTTTTTGTCTACATATAACCTCATAAGCGTAAAGAGTATTAGAGTGAAGCTTCAGCTATATTTGACTTGTGTTAGTTTAAGGGCTTCTCACTCAGGTAAGGCTTAGGAGAGTGTCGTTTGGTGATGAAGATACTGCGGCATTTCAAGCCCACTCTCACTCTCTACTTTGACTATAAGACAGACACGGCATTTGGAGGTGACAGGTGTTCTTTTGTTTTCTGGAGAGCATACAGCTGTTTATAGTACATAAACTTCAGCAAGGAAAATGCGAGAACACACAGAATGGTGAACATCAGTACAAGCTTGTTTTCACAAAGCCTACTCTCCATGAGACTCTGCTTTGTGACAAAAAAGCTCAGTGCCCATGTTAGGCTGCAGTTTCTGTCGTTAGAAATCAAAGCCATTGCATGAGAAATGGAAGATTCTTTAGAAACGCTAACTCACTGTCTAGCTAGGAGAGGCCAGAGTTAAAATAGTTCATCATCATCATCATCACCCCAGCTGGCTTTACCACCCAATTTACAAACTGTCCCTTTAGCATACAGCATGCCCTAAAGCCTTCTGCATTTGGAATGTAGCCCTGCAAAAAGTATGCCACAGAAGCCCCCAAGTATCACAAGAAGCCTTCTTTAAAAAGAAAAGAAAAAAAAAAAATTCCAGTTGGATGAAACCGTTTTAGCAGTGTCTCAACTGAGCTCCTAAAACTGGAATTTCAGATATACAAGAAGACAGGAAACAGATAACTTGGTTTTTGTCTTTTTTACATGTCCATGTTGTCTTGTAAATACAGCTACGACGCTTCTGCCAAAGATAAAGATAATAGGGTGGACAGGGCTGGTACCACCAGGAGCAGCAGTGGGCACAGGCTGCAGCTTGGAGGAGCAGCCATTGATTTTGTGGTTATGTGGCTGGAAGCACCAGCGAGGCCGTCCTTTTCATAATCATGCTGTAAGAAAGAACATTTTCATTATCACCCACTGCGTGTATCTATTTTACCACAGTGTATTTTAACCACACTCCTTCTTGCCCAAGCCCCATTCCTGACTAGCTGTAAACCCAAACCCAAACCAAACCTGTTGGCGCTGAGCCGATTCCGATTCACAGTGACTAGCTATCACCAAAGCTGACTGAAGAGTCTCCCACTGAAACTTCAATTCACCCTCTTACAGTTTTTATGGGAAGTAACCATGAACTTGGGTGAGAACTGGGTAATTTTAATAAACTGTTTGGCCAATGCTTACTTCTTGCTCCTCTGTTAGGGGTTATTAAAATCCATTTGGGGGAAGAGATTTGGAGGAAGGTATTCTTGCCATTCTCCACCCCTGCTGTGCAAATCCCCCAGTAGCTGTATAACATGGAACACTTCTCCTTTTGGGTACCAGTGATTGAGAACGAATGCTCCCTGTCCCTCCCCATCAGGGAAGGAGGGCAGGGTGTATCATTTTAGAAAACTTGTCCAGTCAAGCAATGGCTCATGCCAAGATAAGCCTCCAACAGCATCAGAGATGGGCAGCCTTTCTCTCCATCAGCCAGCTCAACCCCATATTTTCTAGATGAGGAGTCAGAGAGGGTAAGAAGCTGGCTCTGCTCATCAGTGGGAAAGCCCAAGCCAGAACCCAGGTTTCTGGACTCCCAGCAAGCACAGCTGTTCTTCGCAGGACTGACACCTTCATCCCCATCCCCATCTCAATCCCCTAGTGTCTCATCCCCACACACTGATCACCACATAACAGAATGGTCCATCTCCCCACCTGTAAATCAGGAAGAGGAATCTGACCTGCCCCTATCTACCTCTAGGTTGCCGTAGAGAGTCAAAGGCACTGTGGATGGATAGAGGACGTGTGGGTAAACAGTGAGAGTTGTTGGGTATCGTCTCTGTGCTGGGTAACTGTGATCAGAATCTCATGGATTGCAACCATGGTATTAGAGTTAGACCAGCTCTGGGATGAAGATCCTGGGTCCCACACTTAGTTCTGACTTTCTGCTCTGTGTTCTGAAGTCTGCACCATGCTCAAAGGGCAGAGGGACAAAAGGACAAAGAGGGTGGCTTAGGTTTTTTATGGACCTAAAACCTTATTTCTCTGAGCTCTTTAGGCCATACCATGCCCCAGTAGCCCAAAGGCTCTGTCTCTATAAATGCAGAAAGACCCAGAAAGAAACATAACTTACATCAGAAAGACAGAGGTGTGTGCTGCCTGATACATTGGATTTCAGCTTCTGTGCCTGAGGAGAGACAAAAAGGAAAAAAAATAAAAAGCTCAGATATATAAGGTAGAAGAGTAATTACTGATGACCCATTAAACAACTGTCAGAGCAGCATCATCCAAGAGAAATATGTGAGCCACAACTATAAACCTCATATATAATTTAAAATTTTCTAGTAGTCGCATAAGTAAAGAGGTAACAGGTAAAGTTACTTTTAATAATAGATTTTATTGAACACAATATGCTACCATTTCAACATGTAATCAATATAAAATTTATTAATGAGCTAATTCACGTTCTTTTTTTTAATATTAAGTCTTCAAAATAAAAACGTGTTTGACATAGCCCATCACGATGGAGTGGATGGACCAGCCCCATTTACCACAGGGGTGGCACAGGGCTAGGTTACTAAAGAAAAAGTTTTTTAATGATCACTCATTTGTATTTCTGAATGTTAATTTTTGAGAAGTATCTCCTAGTTAAAAATGTTGCAATAATGCACACATAGGTTCATGGCAGCATTGTTCACAATAGCAGAAAGATGGAAATAACCTAGATGCCCATCAACAGATGAATGGATAAACAAACTATGGTACATACATACAGTGGAGTACTATGCAACGAGAAAGAACAATGATGACTCTGTGAAGCATCTCATAACATGGATGAAACTAGAGGACATTATGCTGAGTGAAATAAGTCAATCACAAAAGGACAAATATTGTAGGAGACCTCTATTGTAAAAACCCATGAAAAAGTTCACACAAAAATGTAACAATCTTTGTTGGTTACCAGGGATGGGATGGGGGCGGGGGGAAATACTAAACAGGCAATAGATAAGTGGTATCTTGGGTGAAGGGTGAGACAGTACACAATACTGGGGAAACTAGCACAACTTGTACAAGGAAAGGTCATGGAAGCTCCATAAACACATCCAGACTCTCTGAGGGACTGAATTGCTGAGCTGAGGGCTGTGGGGACCATGGTCTCGGGGAACATCTAGCTCAACTGGCATAACAGTTTATAAAGACAATGTTCTACCTTGGTGAGTAGCGTCTGGGGTCTTAAAAGCCTGTGAGCAGCCATCTAACATACTCCACTGGTCTCATCCCTTCGGGAGCAAGGGAGAATGAAGAGAACAGGATATAAGGAAAAGATTAGTCCAAAGGACTAAGGGACCACAGCTACCAAGGCCTCCACCAGACTGAGTCCAGTAAAGCTAGATGGTGCCTGGCTACCACCACTGATTTACTGGCCTAAAGGAGACTGGAGAAACCCTGAGAGTATGGCCCCCAGACACCCTTCTAGCTCAGTGGTGAAGTCACTTCTGAGGTTCACCGTTCAGCCAGGGAATGGACAGCCCCATAAAACCAAATAGGACTAGTGAGACACAGCAGTCCAGGGACAAGGGCTAGAAGGCAGAGGGGGACAGAAAAGCTGGTGATAGGGAACCCAAGGTTGAGTAAGGATAGTGTTGATGTGTTGTGAGGTTGTTACCCATTGTCATAGGGCAATATGTGTACCAACTGTTTAATGAGAAACTATTTTGTTCTGTAAACCTTCATCTAAAGTGAGAATAGCAGCACAATTGGAAGAGCGTAGTCGAATGTCACTGAACTGTGCATGTAGAAATTTTTGAAATGGTGTATCTTTGGCTATGTTTATTTTCACCAAAAAAAAAAAAAAAAAAGGTTGAGAAGGGAGAGGGTTGACATGTCGTGAGGTTGTTAACCAATGTCATAAACAATATGTGTACTACTGTTTAAAGAGAAACTATTTGTTCTGCAAACCTACACCTGAAATACAATTAAAAAAAAAAGTTGCAATAAAAATCTCCATTTACTAGTAACATAAAGATAGGGCTTTCTGAAGTTAATTTGGTTGTTCACTGCTTGATTCATTGCTCCACTCAACAAACACTATCGAGTGCAGTACAACCGGAATGCTCCTTAGGAGCAAGGATGGCCAGACTACGTCTCACATACTTTGGACATGTTATCAGGAGGGATCAGTCCCTGGAGAAGGACATCATGCTTGGTAAAGTAGAGGGCCAAAGAAAAAGAGGAAGACCCTCAACGAGACGGACTGACGCAGTGGCTGCAACAATGGGCTCAAACGTAACGACTGTGAGCATGGCACAGGACTGGGCAGAGTTTTGTTCTGTTGTACACAGGGTTGCTATGAGTTGGAACTGACTCAACGGCACCTAACAACAACAACAACCATTTTCCAGCGCTAAGAATACAGTGATGAACAAAGACGACATGGTTTCTGGGCTCAGGGGGCTTCGCTCTCAGTAGTAAACCACTCATTGCTTGGAAGCTAAGGCACAGGGACTCGTTCAGATGTAAGGTACTCTCGAGGAATTGTGCAGGGTATTCCAGATCCCTGACCCAGCAATTTAAAGAATGCTTCCAGGGCAGTTGCAAGGGGACTGATCTGTGGATCAGTCCTATTTTCCCTCAACTGAAACAACTCTACACTAGGCATCTATGCAATTTAGGTGAAGAAAAAAACTACAGTGAAAAGATTTCTGAAGGCTACTTCCAGTACAACCCTCTTGGTTTACAAAGGACAACAATTATGTAGAAGTTAAGTGACTTATCCAAGGCCACCAAGCAATTTAGTTGTAGAGTCAGGATACAGACCAAGTCTCTTCACTGCTGAATGAAGATATGTGTTTTCCTGCATCACAGGGTTTTCCCAGGAAATCATGGGTGTTTGACTCTTCCTGCACCACCCTCCCCAAAGTCCACACAAAGAACACCTCTGACATCCCCCCAAGATAGAAGCCCTTAGGCACTGACAGACAGACTACTTGCCAGCAGACTGACCTTGGTTAAACATCACACCTGAGTCAAGAAGTACCTGAGCATCCAGCTCTGTGCGAATGACACAGGCCAACTGCCTGTTGCAAGACTTTTTTCTTGCAACTAGTTGAAGACATGCTTGGCTGACATGACAGCATGTTCACCCAAGGAGTAATTTATTGACCATAATGCTACTTGGGAGGCATCATAATCTTTACCTATATTTGCATATGCCAGCTGTGAATATGAAATCGAAACCTTTAAACAGGCATCAAGAATAAGACACTGTAAAGCATCCCCGGGCTGTTAAAAGGTCACTAAATGTTATATACAAAAAGATCAGAAGGGAAATTGGAAGAGGAATTGAACCTTACTCAAAAGTCTACTTTTAATCTATATTAATAGCAAATCGGGTCTATTGCATTGTTACTTACAGAGAATATGTAGAACTTCATATGTTTTATCTCTCTTCAAGATTGGAATTGTGCCCAGACACCAAAATGGCCCTAAAACATCACATTCTGCCTTGTCTTTTCTAGGCCATAGTCTACAAAAGACATAAACCCTTGCTAACAGCCTTTGCATAACTAACAAGTCCAATAAATTATGCAGAGAAGGCAGCATGGCTTCTAGAATAGGACTTGTTATGCCTTCAAGTTGTGGTCACAGCTAAATGGCACCTCAGTGCCTTAGACCACAGTGGCCTCCAAGAGCTCTCAGGGCCAAGGAGGGCATCTTCCAGCTTTGTTCTGTATGATTAGCTCTGGGGTGCGTCTTTTACTGCTGTATACCAATTCTGCAGTACTCACTAGCTACATGTCACGGTCATGCCAAGAACCTGTTGTGCATGCGCCCGTTGCCACTGAGTCAATCCTGACTCATAGCGACCCTACAGGACAGAGTAGAACTGCCCCACAGGGTTTCCAAGGCTGTAATCTTTATGGAAGCAGATTGCCACATCTTTCTCCCCTGGAGTGGCTGGTGGGTTTGAACCACCGACATTTTGGTTAGCAGCTGAGTGCTTAACCACTGCGCCACCATGGCTCCAGAACCTGTTGAAGCACTAGTATATATGCCCACCATTATTAAATGACTACAAAAGGAGCTTTCATAAATGGCCTAGAAAAGGCCTCTATCTTAATGAATTGTCTCAAGTGGACTCTACATCTGCCTAAGTGGATTTTTCGCTCTCACCGGTTTCTGGGTTTTCACACCGTATAAAACATAAACGTGCAACCTGGTAGACACGCATGGGTCTAAATTCCCAGGCTCTTCTCCTCCAAGTGAAAATGGCTGGAATAACTGTTCAGTCACACAGGAAAATGCATTTAGACCTTCTCCAGCACCTAGGCTCTTCTTCCCACAGAGTGGGCATATCCCGTTGGCCTCTACATAAAATGGTCAACTTTGGCCCTGTCTCCCTGTAGCCTCACTGGTCCTTGACTAAAGCCAGAGGCGGCAGCCCCCGAGCTCATCTTGGCCCTGAGAACCATTCTGAGTGGTGTAAGTGGGTTGTGGTGTGATTGATTATTTTTGTGTGGCCTTTCTAGCTATGGTCTTGTAACTCCCACCCAGGTGACTGGGCTATAGGCTATTGTGGCCCACCAAGGGGATTGGTCAGTTTTGCCTCAAAAGAGAGCCAATTCCAGAGCAGAGAGGAGGATCCTACCACCACCAAGGAAGAACAGCCAGGAAAGTGCATCCTTTGGACCCAGGATCCCTGCACTGAGAAGTTCTTGGAAGCAGGAGACTGAGACAGACAGCGAGCTGTAACCCTGAAGACGGTGAGAAGTGGTGGCAGAAGAAACCCGGCAGCAAAGACCTGGCAGCAGGAGATGGCGCAGTGGGCTTCCTGGCCCACGGAGAGAGAAAGCTGAGTGCCTTTGGGCAGACACTGAGGGCCAGGGAGAGGCGTGCCTGCGAGCACAGCTGGGGAGAGGCTATCCTGGTGGAAGAACTGTATCCTGAGTGTTCATGAGCCTCAATTGTAACTGTTAATTCCCTAATAAGCTCCATAATTGTGAGAATTGACTGTGAGTTCTGTGTGGCCATTGCAATGGATTCTCGAAACCAGTGGAGTGCTGTGGGAGGGATGGCTGGTGTCAGAGCTGGTAAAAATGGCGGGGACAGAAGGCATGTCTGATTGCTGCCTTGTAAGAATCAGCCTTGGGCTGTTGATCTTAGTTCTCCTTCCCCCTTGTGGGGCTGGAGGAGGTCAGACAATGCCTCCATGCTGTTTTTACATGGGTGAACTGTTGAGTAAAAGCAATATTGTGCAGCCAGGTACCTACACGTGCTCTGTAGAACATGCCTTCTCTCCTGCTAAACACCCTCCCAACCCACAGCAGCACTTAGCACTCCAGAGGCTTAGCAGTCCACACACAGGCCTATAAATACTGTGCTGACACAGTGTATTACTATAGATGCTTCAGGGAGATCTGGGTGCCCGGGAAACCCCCATGACTGAACAGGTCAAGGTCCATGCAGCCCCCAAGTTCCACCTCAACCAGGCACAGACCACGGCAAGGTCTGTGAGACTGATTCGAAGGTGAAGGGGGAATGCTACTGGCTACTGGGGTGGGGTGGCACATGGGTAACACAATCAAAGGGCTGCGCATAGACCTGAGATCTTTGCAAACCCCACACCAGGCGGGGTGGTGCATGATACAAGCTGAGGGCCTGAGGGGGTCAATTGCCTAGGCTGAGTGGTGGCAACTAAGAGCATTGCCACATTCACGCTGGGCATCCAGTGCCTTTAATGGTGCATAAGCTGCAGATGGAGAAGCAGAGACTGGGAATTTAGACCTATGTATGTCTAGCTGGTTGCACGCTTATCAATCCTATAAAACAAAACAAAACCAGTTGCTGTCGAATTGATTCTGACTCATGTGGACCCCATGTGTTTCAGAGTAGAACTGCGCTCCATAGGGGTTTTCAATGGCTGTGATCTTTTGGAAGTAGACTGTCAGGCTTTTCTGCTGAGATGCCTCTGGTGGATTCGAACAGCCAGCCTTCTGCTTAGTAGTCAAGAATGTTAACCATTTGTGACGCCCAGGGTCAGCTAGCATTCCTATCCACAGTGTGAAACCCACAGGGACCAGTGAGGGTTATAAATCTACTTATGCACATACAGTGTCCACTTAAGAAATCTGGTTCTTACAGCTCATCACTGGAGCCTGAACAACACGTTATTTCCATACTTTAAAGGTTTTCATTCTGAGCATCCACTACCCATCTGTCAGTTTGTTGTACTGTGGTGGCTTGTGTGTTGCTGTGATATTGGAAGCTATGCCACCAGTGTTTCAAATACCAGCAGGGTCACCCATGGTGGACAGATTTCAGCAGAGCTTGCAGACTAAGACAGACTAGGAAGATGGACCCGGCAATCTACTTCTGAAAAAAATTAGCCAGCGAAAAACTTATGAGTAACAGTGGCGCATTCTCTGATATAGTGCTGGAAGATGAGCCTCTCAGGTTGGAAGGCACTCAAAAGATGACTGGGGAAGAGCTGCCTCCTCAAAGTAGAGTTGACCTTAATGACAGGGATGGAGTCAAGCTTTCGGAACCTTCATTTGCTGATGCAGCTTGACTCAAAATGAGAAGAAACACCTGCAAATATCCATTAGTAACTGGAATGTGGAATGTACAAAGTATGAATCAAGAAGAATTGGAAGTCTTCAAAAATGAAATGGAATGCTTGAAGATCGATATCCTAGGCATTAGTGAGCTGAAATGGACTGGTATTGGCGATTTTGAATTGGACAATCATATAGTCTACTGTGACAAATTGAAGAGGAATGGTGTTGCATTCATCGTCAAAAACAACATTTCAAGATCTATCCTGAAGTACAACGCTGTCAGTGACAGGATAATATCCATAGGTGTGCAAGGAAGACCAGTTAATACATCTATTATTCAAATTTATGCACCAATCAATGCCAAAGATGAAGAAACCGAAGATTTTTTGCCAATTTCTGCAGTCTGAAACTGATCAAACATGCAATCAAGATGAATTTATAATTACTGGTGACTGGAATGTGAAAGTTGGAAACAAAGAAGAATCAGTAGTTGGAAAATATGGCCTTGGTGATAGAAATGACACCAGAGATCCCACGATAGACTTATTCATTGGAAATACAGTTTTTCAACAACAGAATCTGCAACTATACACGTGGACCTCACTGGATGGAATACACAGGAATCAAACTGACTACATCTGTGGAAAGAGACGATGGAGAAGCTCAATATCATCAGTCAGAACAAGACCAAGGGTCGACTGTGGAACAGAACATCGATCGCTCACGTGCAAGTTCAAGCTGAAGCTGAAGAAAATTAAAACGAGTCCGCGAGGGCGTTTAAGTACAACCTTGAGTATATCCCACCTGAACTTAGAGACCACCTCAAGGATACGCAGGTACCCAACACAGAACTTTGTCCCTCTGTATCTATCTAAACACCAAATCTTCCAGTGTGGGGTTTTAAAATATGGCATCTTTTTAGAAAGAGAGATTAAAAAAGAGGACAGACAATGAGTTTCATTTTTCTAAAAGTCAATTTTAATCACTGTTACAGTATGCTGAAAAAGGAATTACTTAATTGCTGTTATAAATGAGGGTTTCATAACAGCTAATCTGGAGTTATATGTTCTGGGGGGGCCACCCGACTTCCCAACAACAGCTAAACCCAACCCTGCAGGGTTTGGCTCCTTTTTTGAGAATGGTAAGATGAAAAGGATACCAAACCAATAGTCCTTCCATCATTCCTAGGGCAAACTCTGCTTCAGGCACTCTGTAAGCCTTCTCTCTCCACCAGTGGTGGTTCTCATGTTATAAAAGTTGTCACTGGTGGTAATGTGGAAGTCCAGGCACGTTGCCTAATAGAATTTCCTCAGTGCTGTAATTGCAGGGCCAGACCAAGCTAGTCCCTGGCACCAGAGGGTTAATAAATGCATTAAATGTTGTTAACCTCTGTTACCTGGAGTCAGAACAGTGACGCCCCTGCTCTTTACTCCAGTTATTAGCATTTGGAAAGCCTGCCTTGGTGCCAAAGGCTTTCCTGTACCAAACACACAGGCACACTCAAAATTTATAGCTCTCTGTAGAACCCACTCATTGGCCATGGCGTCCACACACGGATCTGCTCATGGCAGGCTCTTTCCCTGAGCCTGGAGGATGGGTTAGGCTCACCGGCAGCATGCTCGCTCTGTCTATGGAATTGGTGACTTAAAAGGCACCCGCTCAGAGCCTGGCCTTTGCCACCCCAGGACTCCAAGGCTGTATGGAAACCAGTGTTTAATCTGCGGTTTTTAGGCAGCTGTCAGCCAGCGGGGCATGGAACGTTACTCTCTTCCATGCCGAAGAAAAGGCCATTTCTGCTCTACTTCCAGAAAATGAAACCGGAGGAAGCTGCCCACCCAGTAGCAACAGACTGTCCAGGCTGCAGCCAAATAGTCATAATTAATGATGCTTCTGGTTTTTTTCTCCCTTGCTTTACTGATTAGAGAGATTTGCTATATTAGGAACCTGTTTGCTTAATGACGGAATACAAGCAATAAACAGAAATCCACAGACTGTAAAACGCAATCAGCTTTGCTCTCTAACACTCACTAAATAGTCCGCTACATATATCACCCTTGTCAATACTGGTTTATTACCGCGCAAGTCTCTTCTGCAGCACAAATCGGACCTCTCCTAGGGAAAACCACTGCAGGGTTCTTTCTAAAACAGTCCAGAAGCGAAAGCGCAAATTCAAAGCCATTTCTTAATTAGACCTTATATACCTTACAATTTCGTATAAGACAAAACCTCGGAAGGAGGATGTGCACCTAATTCTGAAGGATAACTAAGCAAAGTAACCTGCTTCAGAATTTGTAATTTTCACATTTATTTTAATACAATATAGATTCACCTGATCGTTGATGTTTATGGGTAGTACCTACTACATGGAGTCTCTTGGTGGTGTAAACAGTGAACGTGCTTGGCTGCTAACCGAAAGGCTGGAGGTTTAAGTCCACTCAGAGGTGCCTTGGAAGAAAGGCCTGGTGATTTACTTCTGATAAATGACCCACTGAAAACCCTATGGAACCCAGTTCTACTCTGACACACATGGGGTCACCGAAAGTCTGAGCTGACTCAACAGCAACTGACTTTACTTAACAATTTTATTCTGTACCTAGTATTTGCCCAAATTAACTTCTGCACTTGAAAAAGACAGAAAGAAGATTCTGCCTGTTAGTGACTCCACGCTAAGTGACGGTGGTGTGCCCAGTGCGCGGTAGCCTTATCATCTTCTCAGCCGTCCTGATTTTGCCCGTTGGCTTCGGGACAGCCTGGGAGGTTTGATATCTAGCCTGGTCACAAGCCGTTGGCCAGCCTTTCGATCTATTTGGAAACTCATTTTCCTGGTGATTTGTTTTTCCTACAAACTTGGTAACAACCACTTGCAACTACTGGTCTGAATAATGTGTACTAAAGTCAGCCGCGGAAAATAAGTGGACACATAAATAAGGCCTGCTTGGAGCCCTGGGCATAGGTATTTGTCTTCCAGAGCCTGAGCTGGTCAGGAAAGGATCCAGTTCCTTCAAGCTTATTTCTGTGGAGCCCCATGGACCCTGGACCCTGGCGCAGACCTGGGAGGGGGGTGCAGACCTGTGAGCACAGCCAGGGTGAGATGAGGCAAATGCCCTTCTAAGAAGGGGGTGGGCAGCTTTTCTACCACCAAGCTCGCCTTGGCTCCTACACCTACTTCCTCCGGAAGACACTGTGACTACGTGTCGCCTGAACCTTGGCCAAAGGGCTCTCGTTCCTTTGAACTCTAAGAAGGCCTCATAAACATAGTTCACTCAGCACAGGCTTCAGGAAGGCCCACGGGTGCCGAGTTTAGTGAGTCTGGGCAGGTTGAGTTTTGGTCATCTAATGGGTGGCAGGAAAGGGCTCCGAGGGGCTAAGTCGTGCTTCCTTAGCAGGAGGAAGCCTACACTCTGACCTCCGTTGGGCTATGTTTCCACGAGGCCTCCAGAAATGCCTGTGCAATGAACTGAAATGAAGCCAGATTGAGTGTGGAGGGAGGAGTGAGGGGAGGGTCACAGCCGTGAAGGTGACCTGGGGACATGCTCTCGAGTCTAGAAGGTCTTGGATTCTTGGCACCTGTGAGGCATTCAAAGTTTAACTGTGGAATTTAGGTTGAGCTTAGGGCCAAGCCTAGAGTTGTTGTTAGCTATCGTCAAGTCAGCCCTCAGTTCCTGGCAACCCCGTGTACAACAGAAGGAAATGCTGCCCAGTCCTGCGCCATCCCCAGGATCTGATGCAGATTGGACCACTGTGATCCACAGGGTTTTCACTGGCTGATTTTCAGAAGTATATTGCCAGGCCTTTCTTCCTACTCTGGCTTATTCTGGAAGCTCCCTGAAGCCTGTTCAGCATTCCAGCAACACACAAGACTCCACTAACAGACAGTAGTGGCTGCGTTTGAGTGTATTGGCCGGGAATTAAATCCAGGTCTCCTGCATGAAAGTCAGGAATTCTACCACTGAACCGCGAATGCCTCAAGCCTTTACCCGACAGAACTGGGGCCTGGGCTTGTAGATGATTGGTCGATTGAAGAATTAAGTTAAAGGAGAGAATCATTTTAAATGACACATTTGTATCAAACACTTTATTTTAATTGAAAATCTAAATGCCACTCATTTACTGATTTTTGGATATATGCCCAAGGCCGCCCTATTTTTTTTTTTTTTTTTTTTAACACAAGAGTCTGCTGACTGGCATTCCCTGTGTTATATCTTGCAAAAACTACAGGAATCCACCAGCTGCTCCATGGGAGAAGGGTGAGACAGTCTGCTTCCAAAAAGATTCTAGCCTTGGAAACCCTCTGGAGCAGTTCTAGTCTGTCCTATAGGGTTGCTACGAGTTGGAATAGACTTGACGGCAATGGATTTGGGGTTTTTTTTTTGGATAGTTCATAGTCTATAATTTCCAGTCTCATCGTTTCTTTAAAGCGGGCGTGAGATTTGTGTGACATCCACAGAGGAGTCTACGTGTGGACTCTTTCTCCATTTTTATAATTTTTCTCAGTCTTTTACAGCTCACACCTAATCTTGTTCACACCTAATCCAACAGCATTTTTTTCTTTAGGAATTTGCCTTATGCCTTTACCAATGAATTCAACGCAGTCTGCATTGAAACTACTATGCTTTCGTTTGAACTCGCATTTCTATCATTCATGTACTGTTTAATTAAACTATGTAAGCAAAATAAATAAAATCATGATAAGAAGGTTTGCAAACAAACATACCTGACTCCTGACAAGCCTGTGTCTCTACTGGCAAGAGCAGACGGGCAAGGTGAGCAGAGAGAGGGAGGAGCCGACTCGCCTGCAACACTCAGTGTGTGCTGGGTGTAAATGTTTACAGGGGAATGGAGAGACTGACTTGTCTGGTGAGCTGGTTACATAAGGGTCAGCGAGGACAGCTTCGACTATAATTTAGAACTTGCTGCTGGTACTGGCTTGATTGGTGTGGATTAGGAGGTTCCTAGTGTCAGCTTTTTGCAAGCATTGTGTGACTGGCTGCTAATTAATGGTGGGCGATTTGAACCCACCCAGCTGCTCCATGGAAGAAAGGCCTGGAGAACTGCCTCTGTAAAGATTATAGCCCAGGGACAAGGACTAGAAGGCAGAAAGGGAGAGGAAAGCTGGTGATAGGGAACCCAAAGTTGAGTAAGGACAGTGTTGACATGTAGTGGGGTTGTTAACCATTGTCATAGTGCAACATGTGTACTAACTGTTTAATGAGAAACTATTTTGTTCTGTAAACCTTCATCTAAAGTGAGAACAGCAGCACAACTAGAAGAACATAATCGATGTCACTGAATTGTACATATAGAAATTTTTGAAATGGTATATCTTTGGCTATGTATATTTTCACCAAAAAAACAAACAAACAAAAAAAAAAACCAGGTCCTCCAGGGTTGAGAAGGGAGAGTGTTGACATGTCGTGGGGTTGTTAACCAATGTCATAAAACAATATGTGTACTGACTGTTTAATGAGAAACTATTTGTTCTGTAAACCTTCACCTAAAGTACAATAAAAAAAAAAAAAGATTATAGCCAAGAAAACCCTATGGAGCAGTTCTACTCTGTAGCACATGGGGTTGCCATGAGTTGGGGGCTGACTGGATGGCAGCTAACAAAGCAGCTATGATTAGAATAATCCCCGCCCTCCTGTCTACCTCATGGAGTTGTGAAAATCATGTGTGATACTCTAGGTGGAAGTCCTTTTAAAATCCAAGCTACTGTGGATGTTCCCTTAGCCACGCCGTCCACTTCAACTGCAGCTCCTATGCTGATCATTCTTGGGTTGGGGCAGGAAAATGCAAAAACCTCAGGCTAATTTTGCTTGTGAACATTATACTGGATGAAACTGGCTCACGATCTTGTGTGATTCCTTGGATTTAAAAATGAATGCAATGAAAGAGATATAGTCCAGTAAGATATATCAACAGACCTCCATTAGCTAAACAGTCCCTCGGGCCTCCCTGTCAGTCTCTGGCGCTCCATAAAAAGGATGCCTGCAGACTTGCACTTGTAATTTAACACTAATGGCGGGATGGCAGGGAGCGCTGGGTGCGGACATGTCTACAACATGGAGAAGAACATGGTGCTAGAGCTGGGCTTTTTTTTGGCTTTTCATGACTTCACAGGATCACCTTCTATCTAGTTTGCTTTTCCCCCCACTTGGGGCAAACATGGGTTGCTAAATACACAGGAGAACTGTGTGTTTTCATTCATGGTTAACTTGCCTGACTGGTAAAATATTCAGATAAGAAGCAATTATGAGCTGTGTTTTAGAAAATGATGCCCAATTAACAATAAGATTATGTCCCACAATGTGTGAAAGGCATTTTAGTGGGGGGCGGAAGGGAGGGTGGTGTTTAGTTGAGCAAGCATTCTGCAACAGCGGTGGAAAGCGGGGGAAGGCTCTAAAAGGAAATATTTGTTTTCTCAGCGTGCGCAGTTGGAAATGCAAATGTGCAAGAACAACAGAGAAGATGCACTGTAGTCCCTGATGAGGAGTGCATGAAGCCTATCTCACCGGACACACGTCCTCATCACCATCAGATCCTATTTATTAAGCCTTCCATTCTCCTGTGGGTTTGTGTGCGGCTGAGGGCGGCACTGTAATGGCTCTGTGACTTATGGTGGTAACTAAGGTTTGATATAAAACGCCACAGTCTGTAGACGTAACAGACCCGGGCTTTTGTTCACCCTCTGGCTCAGAATATGGCGCACTCTAGGTGCTGCGAAAACAAGCTAAAAGCAAAAAAATCCAAAAAGCTTTGACAAAGATGAACTTTTAGTAGACAGAGAAAAATATTCCAGAGAATACAGGAAAGCCAAGTAGGGTCATCTTGATGATGACAGTGGTGATGACTGTCAAGAAGAGCCTCCACCAATAAGGACGCCACGCTCAGGCTTCCGATCCTGAATTCACTGAACACTTACAATGACTCTCTGAAGGGGGCGCTATTGTTCTCCCTTTTCGTACAGATCAGAAAAGGTGGTTCTGAGAGGGTGTGACTTGCCCATTTCCACAGCGTGGAGTAGCTGTGCTGGGATTCGAACCCAGTTTCTCTGACTCCGTGTATATTCACTCCGTGCCGGTCAGTGTAGACTTCATTTCACAGGCTCCTTCCATCAAGCTTTAGAGCTCTGGTTATCCTGCTACACTGAGAAAGGTTCCGAGAGGTACAGTAACAAGCCTGAGGTCCCACAGGCAGCATGGAATGAAGCTGTCACGGGCAGCCTAGAGTCAGATGAGTCACTGACAAGGGCCTGCTGAGTACAAAGCACTAGGACATCCTCCCATAGCTCACCCCAGAAACCAGGAACAACTTGTGTACATGTATGCAGTTTCTGTCGGAAGTCGGGGTCAAGTCGGGCTGCCCAGGGATGGGAGGTTTCTGCTCCACAAGAGCCCTAAAGGTGAACTCGTCATGTCATATCCGAGGTCCCTATAGCTGAGGGGCAGGCAGGGGACAGCTGCTCTAGGGACACTCTTGCAATGTCCACCCAGTCCCCACCATCTCAAGCTTCCTCTCTAGATGTCCCTGTCCATGATAAGACTCCTCCTGGGTCTTAAATGTAAGGGGCAAAGGGGAGGGAAGCCCTCCATCAAATCCCTTCCCCCAAGAGAACCAGAGATCTTTTCCTCCACCTCCCTGGGCTCCACAGTTCAAGCACAAGGCAGAGCCTATCATTCAGGAGAGGCATGGTTGGTTAGAAATCCTAAGGACAAAAGGTCAGTAGGAGATACAAGAAATTGGATTTATTTATGGTATGGGATCTAAGTGTGCTCAGAGGTATTCTCATAGGTTACCCAGAACAAGAGAGCATATTTATGGCCAAGATGGTGCAGATGTCCTATTCCTTCTTATTAAGCATGTTTATTACCCAGCAATTGGGTTAAGCCATTGTCCAACTGCTGAATTATTGTCCCACTGATGGGCTGGCCGGGATGGCCTCACTGCCCCCTGGAACACAGGTGTAGGGGCCTAGCAGCTCTTCCCTGAATGCACGGAGGTGGGGCCTAGTCTTCCCAGTACCATCCTTAAGTTGTTCTAATTTTTTGAGAAAAGTGGTTGTTATGGATTAAATTGTGTCCAAAAATATATGCTGAAATCCTAACCTCTGTACCTGTGAATGTGACCCTATTTGGAAACAGGGTTTTTTTGTTATGTTAATGAGGCCTTACCAGAGTAGAACCAAAAATCAAACCCAATGCCGCTGAATTGATTCTAACTCATAGCAACCCTATAGGACAGAGTAGAACAGCCCCACAGGGTTTCCAAGGAGCAGCTGGTGGATTAGGGTTTCCCATAGCAGAGTAAGGTGGGTCCTAAACCTAACCCCTTCTCAGTGATGTCTTATAAAAAAGGAAAACAGAGAGACACACATACGTTCCACGTGAGGAACCATCTACAAGCCAAGAAATACCAAGGAACGTGTGGGGCAACCGAGAAGGAAGGACCCTTCCCTAGAGCTGATGCCCTGATTTGGACTTTTAGTCTCCAAGACCATGTGATAATAAATTCCTGTTCTTTAAAGCCACCCACTGTGGACTTTTTTCTGTGGCAGCATTAGCAAACTCAGACAGGTAAAGCAGATGCTTAAGAGAAGGTATCATAAATGGGTGATCATAAAAAAAACTGGGTCACAAAAGACCCGTGTGTGCAGGGTAGCACACATTGTATGATGCCCAAGTTCATTTCCAGATGAATTTTAGGGTGAAGGGCACTGAATGCCCCCCCAGCATGGGCTCCTCACTCACGGCCAGCACAGACCACCCAGGAGGATAAAACAATAATAACAAGAGCTGCTGTGCTGGAGGCCCAGCAGATTTTAATTTGTTTAATTATTACCATCCTCCTGTAAGAATGGTGGTGTTCATTATCCCCACATTACAGATGATAAATCCAAGGGCTGAGGACATTAAAACTACTCTCCAGCTTAGTCGACAGAGGGTTTGATTTTCATTGTGGCAAGAGACCTGGTCCTTCAGTATCTTTTACTCCTAAGCATAACAACCTCTTTTTCTGAAAAAAACCACGTTGAGACCTAACCATCCCACTTTTGGCCTGTCTAATGTTGGCATGGACCTTTGCAAGCATTGATACAATCGACACTGTGTTTTGCTTAAGTTATATTATCTTAAAATGAGTTTCGTTTGGAGTAAAATAAATGATGGTACTACCCCCACTAAAAAATAAATAAATAACCCAAAAAACAGTTATCATCAAGTCTGCTCCAACTGATGGGTGACCCCATGTGGGTCAGAGTAGAACTGTGCTCTGTAGGGTTTTCAATGGCTGGTTTTTCAGAAGTACATTGCCAGGGCTTTCTCCTGAGACTCCTCTGGGTGGACTCAAACATCCAATTTTCATATAGCAGCAGACTGTGTTAACCATTTGCATCACCCAGGGACTCCACTCTCCACAGGACCTCAGAATAATGAAGCACTGGCACTAACCCCTCTTGTCCCTTCTCCCATACAGCATGGGAGTGCCACGTGCTGGTGTGGTGATTAGGTGGGGACAAGACTTAAAGAATGGAGCCCATGCCTGTCCCTGAGTAGCAAGAATGCCATCCAGCTGTGGCATCGTTGCTGAGCTGACCATGACCTGCCATAAAGCTACCCATGGCAGGCAGGACAGCCTTAAGTTGTTCAAAAGCAAGGCCAAATTCCAACCCAAATACCCTGTAGCCAAGCCAACGAAGAACGGCAAGACAACTGAAAGACAGAGAAAAGGAAGCCCATTATCCTCTTGGGGTGATGAAAGAGAGGGGTCCCAGCTGCTGCAGGTCACCTCTCCCCGGCTTACTTACTAGGTGGGGCTCAGAATCAGCCTCCCGCCCTTCATACATGGGGTACCACTGTTTATAGAGCAGCATGGTAATGGGCTATGAACCCCAGACCCCGGAGCTGTGCCCCAGAGAGGAAGAAGCCCAGCCACACAGGGTACCCTCTGACTGTTGCTATTTCTGTAGAACAGAAACAGAGCTCCAAACCACAGCTGTTCTGCCCGAGAATCTCACTGCACCCAAGGGGCCTGGGACCATATTTCCCACAGTGTGCTCCACATGCTACATGTAACCATGTTTGTGTACCTGGCCCAAGGCCACCTCTCTTATTTACTATAGTCGCCCGACAACACACCCCTGGTAAATCCCATAAATATGATATAATAATATAAACAGTAATTCCGATGACAACACCAGACAGTGCCTTCTCCCGGTGCTATGCACTAACACTTTTATTACCAGTAGTGATAACATAAAATTAAATTTAATGTAGGGCTCCCCATTTTTCTGCTCACTTCACAGTACGGTGAAGTACAAGTTACTTGGAGGAGTTAATAAGAGGCTTTATGAGAGTTAGGAGCTGGGATTGAGGCTGTGCGAATAAGGGACCATCTATAAAATGAAGAACCTTATCAAGAAAGAACCAAGCTTACTCCCTGTTTGTGCTGAAGTTCTTCTGGCCTAGCTATGCTCACCTTGTACTTGGCAACTATGCATACCTAGCTACAGGAGAATGGGATAAAAGAGTAAAAAGGGAGAAAAATTATAACTCACAGATACTGTACTCTGTGCTTAATTTGTAGGGCATCCTGCTACATTGTCCCGTTGCCACTGAGTTGCTTCCAACTCATAGATACCTTAGAGGACAGAGTAGAACTGCTGTATAGAGTCTCTAAGGCTGTAATCTTTACAGAAGCAGACTGCCACATCTTTCTCCTGTGGAGTGGCTGGTGAGTTTGAACCACTAATCTTTCGATTAGCAGCTGAGCACCTTAGCCACTGCGCCACCAGGGCCCCTTGGCTATACTGCAGTTGGTAAAAATAGATTCTACAACTTGCTTTTGTTGAGAAAGTGAAATCTGGGTTCATTAAAGGTGTGCAATAGATTTTGATAAATGCTATTTTTCAAAGTCACTAAATTGGTTTTCAGGAACTTTACACTCTCCTTCATTTGAACAATTATTAAGTGATAAAATAGAATCGCACAACTGCTAAAACCATAAGCTGAAATTTTACAGCCAACCGTAAAATGCTATATTATTAAAATATACTGAAGATGCTCAAGGCCATTACAACTTTTTAAATGAATTGTAAAGCCCTTTACTGCTGATAAAATAATCTTAAATTACAGTATTATGTATTCCAACAATATGTTGAACAAAAGTTTGCTACAATGCAAGCACGCCAAACACAAATCATTGTTTGGATTAAGTTTGCAGAAGCTGCAGTCTGATAACATTTGGTTCAGCAGGGCAGCAAGCACCTGTGTTTGCAGGAGGGGATGGGACGGTTCCTTCCACCACAGGATCGGCCAAGAGTCACAGCCTCTCACGTTTAAAGGCTGTACAAGTAACATTTAGTAGGGCCCTGGGGAATGAGGAAAGGCTGTCACGATAGGAATTTGTTTCCTCCCTTAGAGTATCCCCAGGTTCCTGGGTGGTACAGATGGTTTACGCTCAACTATGGTATTTTTACTCAATGCACGCCTTCTATGTTTGTTTGCCAACCGTGCCCTCCCCAGAGGTATTTTTTTAAGCACCATGCTGATTTTTTTTTTAGTAACAATATGTAAAAAAAAACTGGCGTAGTGGTGCTTACAAAAATACTTCATGGGAGGAGGGTGACGTTGGCAAACAAATGTAGAAGGTGCGCATTATTTGTGTAAAATATGGTACTAACCTAAAGGTTTGCTAAACCTACCCAGTGATGCCATGGAAGAAAGGGCTGGTGATCTGCTTCTGTAAAAATTATGGCCAAGAAAGCCCTACGGAGCAGTTCTACTCTGTCACACATGGGATTGCCATGAGCCGGAATTGACTTGACAGCAAGGGGGCTTGGTTTTGGTTTTTTAAAAGCCTCCCCATACATGAGACTTTAGAAATGCCAACTGTTCAGTTACTGGGTGCCTGCCCCTTTCATGCACAGCACCGTGCTCCATGATGGCACGTGTACCTGCCATGAAGCCTGCTGATATTTTATTCCCAGTTTTAAATTCCTTTTTTCTTGGTACAAGTTCCCTGCAAGCTTCCATCTCCAATAGGCTTTGAATACACAATTGAAAATGCATTTCAGCATGCTGGATGGTGTGGCTGCCTTCAAGGAGTAATGCCCGATTCTGAGCTCTACATTCACACATATCCTCGATGAAGTGCTTTGAAAAGGCTCCTTAAGCAGTTATTACAAAAAGTGTTTTTACAACACGCGCCTTCCTCCCAGGGCTAACGTGGGTGGATTCTGGGAGGCGGCTCCCCTCTGAGCTCATCTGCTGGCACCTGGAGCTTGGAAGAGGAAGTCTGAGGAGGCCATTGGCAGCCCCTCCATGCTGGGAGTAGCAAGGCCTATCACACAGGGCCCCAGGGCCACTTGGCAGCCTGGCCCAGGGCTCCACCACCATGAGGCTTCCAGGGGAGTCTAGAAGCAGCCTGAGTTGAGGGCCCAGCGGCTCAGCCCTTCTGTAAGGGAAGACCTCCCACAGATCATTTCTCCCTGAGTGGGGAAATGCATTCACTCTGAGCAGGAGAGCATTGTGAAAAGGAAACACTAGATGTAGCCAAGGTTTAGATTTTTTTTTTTTTTTAAATGAGACAAAAACAACAGTGGGTGCTAGAAAACACTATGTTTTGCACAGAAATGATGGAAACCTCACAAAGGCCATAAACCAAATGCAACAAAGAGCACGTGGCACCAAGATTATTCTCCTAAACAAAGGCCCAGGAAATGGCACCCATGTTGCCACAAGCATTTGGATTCAGCATGTGTGCTAAGGGCTGTGTTGATCTGTCTGGTGCTGGCTTCATAATCCCACTCAATCCCTACCTCCATCCTCAGCCTCCACATGAGAGGAGCCTGACTGTGGCTTGATATAAACACTGCCATCCCCGTGGTCCCTCTGGCAAAAGTCTCCTTTGAAATGTCACCTGCGGGGTACTGGTCCAGGGTAACAGGTGGGTGAAAATGGTGCTCAGAAGAGGCGATGGTGGCAGACCCTGGGGGGCTCTGGGCTCCTGCAGGTCCACAAATAACAAGAACCAGCTCAGGAGCCTAAGTTAATGTCACTTACAATACTACCCATAGTACCACTCCACAGGGAGTGATGCCATGGGAAAATTAATTAAAGTCTCCCAAAGCGGGTGACTGGTGATAATCACAGCTCCCTTTCCCTTTCCCTGCCTACACTACTTAGAAAATGTTCAGTGTGACACACCAACTTGCTCTTACATCTTCTCACCATATAAACAGAAGGAAACCTGGGAGGACTCTCAACCCATTCCATTTTCCTTATTAGTATAAAGAAAAGGGGGGTCTTTGAGATAATCTCAGTTTCCTGAGCAGTGGCTCTCAACCAGGGACAATTTTGTCCCCAGGGGCCATTTGGCAATGTTTGGTCACATTTTTGGTTTTCACAGTTGGGGAGAGGCACTACTGGCATCTGGAGGGTAGAGGTCAGGGATGCTGCTAAACATCCTATAGTGCCCAGGACTGCCCTCACAACTAAGAATTATCCAGCCCAAAACGTCACTAGTGCCAATGGCGGACAAGCCAGAACCTGACAACTGTTTTCAATTCATGGTCAACAGGTTACTAAACAATCCTCAACCAAGTTTCCAAGGTTGGCGCAGGGGTGTGCAGCCCATAGGGGTCATCTGCAAAGAATGCCAAGGGAAGCAAGGGACTTCCCGTGGAGAAGCATCTGCCTCTAAACGACATTTCACAACTACTACTCTGGCAAGGACTTGTCTCCTTTTCTTACTCATAATAAGTTTTCTCTACACATGCAAAATTCCGCAGGCCACCAAGACCAGAAATCCTGCTGGAAAACAGAACTCAGAGTGCAATGAAGAGTGCAGCCTATCGTCTCAAGGTATTTCTCTGTGACTGAAGGGGAAACAAAGTGGGCAGTGATATCCAAATGCCAAGCACCTGTCAAAACTTATAACTAACACAAACTTTCATAGCACCATCTCTGGGCCAGGTACTGTTCTGAGTGTACTTTATATGCAGAAACATGTCTACACCTTATAACAATTCCATGAGGTTTTACTACTGTCATTCCCATTTTACAGATGAAGAAGTTGAGGCCGAACGGATAAATAATTTGCCCAAAGTTTCACGGCTAATAAGTGGTAATGTCAGCCCATGCCTTCTTAAGAGAAATTTCAGGATGTCCCTAGAATTAAAATTACATTTCAAAACAACCAACTCAGACAAGGCATGTTTACCCTTCTTTATGCTGGTTTATGAACCAGCCTGGCACCTCATTCTGCCAGACGCTCAACCAGAATTGAAGGACTGATTTAATCTATGGTGCTGAATAATGTTATCCAGAAACAAAATGTGAAAGTGCTCTGATTTAAGCAGGGGTTTGAACGGCTTCTGCCCAGTTCAGTCATGGCTGATGACGTGAAACCCAAACAGACCCAAATTTTAAAAATGTGGGTGAACCAGAATAAGAATCAGAATGGGAAAAATTACTGGTTGAAACCCTACTAGAAACTTAATCTCCCTCTTAGAAAACAAGAGCAGCCTGTGCGTTGCATAGCAGCTAAATCTCCTGACCAGTGGGGCCAGGAACAGAGGTGCCCTGCTCAAAGATGGCGGCCCACCACGCTGCTTTGTATGTGTGTCACTCTCCACAGTCCTGCCAATAATCCAATCTCTGGCATCAGCCTCCAGAAGGGGTTCAGTATGCCTCTTCCGAGTCTCCAATTCCAGGCTTTGACCTATAATTTTTCCCGTTCCGGTTCTCATGCTGCTTCACCCAAATTTTAAAAATTCGGGTCTGTTCCAATTTCGCTTCGTTGGCCATGGCTGAACTGGTTCAAAGCCCTGGATTTAGGTAATACAGTGTAACCACTTGAAGTGCATCGAGGAAAAAACGTCAATTTGCTATTTTTCCTCACCTGATCAAGCCTCTCTGTGCCTTAGTTTTCTCATCTGTAAAATGAGAATAATAATAATGCTGACGTCATGAGGTTATCATGAAGATTAAATGTGTGTCTGTACATATATGTGTGTGTGTGCTAAGAATAGTGCTTGACTCATGGGAAGCACTATATACATGTTGCTTTATTAACATCAAACCATAAAAACAGAGGTGACACAAGTTATCAAAGCAAATAGTTCTGGGCTCTGTCACATGATTAGATTGCTTATAATGTTTCTCCAAGTAGGGTCTGTGGACCACTGGTGGTACATGAAATTATTGTAGGTGGCATACACACTTTTGTTGTTTTAATTTTAATACTTACACATCAATTTTAATATATATACAACTAACACACTGAATCCATGATTTCACATGTTATTAGATGTTTAGGAGAAGTCTAACAGGCAGTTGTTGTTGTTAGGTGCTGTTGAATCAGTTCCAGCTCATAGCAAAAGAACAAAATACTGCCTGCGCAGCCCTGCACCATCCTCACAACTGTTGCTATGTTTCAACTTATTGTTGCAGCCACTGTGTCAATCCATCTCATTGAGGGTCTTCCTTTTTTTCAATGACCCTTCTACTTTACCAAGCATGATGTCCTTCTTCAAGGAGTGATCCCTCCTGATAACATGTCCAAAGTACTGTATATATATAGAAGTATATCTAGTAATTGAGTAAGTTTAAGTAAATAATAGTATAGGTGGAATGCAGATATGCTTAAGACTGCAGTATGGTCTTTGAGGCTAAGAGGCAGGGATAGTTCTCAAATACCATGTACTCTATTCTGCAGCTAAGAGCCTTTCCTGTTTACAAATGTGTCACCTCTTCCCAATATCACCACTGGTTAAAGAGATGTGGCAATGGCTCCTGGCAAACAGTCCTACTCTGGTAACCGGACTGGCCCAAGATCTTACTACTGTTTCAGCTACAAGGAGATGGTTAGGATGAAGCTCCCAGGAGACTCCTTGTTGGCCAAGGGGAGATAGGACTTGGAAAAGTTCTAACTCTAAAACGCTAGTTCCTTTTTTTTGCTTTTCTTCCCTTCCTGGCCTGGTGTCCAGACAGATAACATTCCATTTCAGAGACCATTCCATCTCACCCCTTCCTCTCTCTCCTTGGGACTTTCTACAGGGACCACATTTTAGAACTGGCAGGATATCATTTGGTTCAAACCCTTCTTACAAATTAAGAAAGCAAGACTCAGAGAGCTCCATCTTTCTTTCTCCATTGCTCCCAGCCCCTGGGAGCAGCCCTTTCTTAAGGCCCCAGTGTCCAGAGTTAAGCTCTAACACCACTACATCTCATTAATCATGGTAATAGTGGTGCCCACTTCCCAAGTACCAAGGGCTGGCCAGTCATTCTGCTGAGCCCTTTGCATACTGGCATTAGTTCTTTACGCTCACAACAACCCAGAGGGGTTGGTGGTATTATTGGTATTTTCCAGCAGAGATTCAGAGAGGGTAAGAAACCTGCCCCAGGCCACAGAGCAATAGGTGGTAATTCAGGACTCTTACTTTAAAAAGAAATCCTGAAGAAGTGCCTTCAGAGAAGGAACTCTGATTCAGGTGCTTCCAACCTACTGGGAGGGGTGGGGTCATGCCAGGGGCCTGGTGTGAAAACAATCCCCTTTCCCTCTCAGCCTCCATCTTCCTAAGACTCTCCCACGAGGCATCTGGTGCAAAATCCCACCACCCTGGCCTTGCTCTCAAGCACCTCTTCTCTGGTGGACGATTAACAAGACGCCAAAGCACCTCACTGCTCTGCCAGCATAAACTGTAAGAAAAACATTTAGAATATTGATTAAGTGCTTCATGCTAGAAGATTTAAATTTACCTCCTGTATTTCCAGGATTAGCTGACATAATGGGGTCAGCCTGCTGGCACAAATGATTTACAGAACACCCATTTGCAGCTTTCCTTTTAAAAGTCAACACTTAAAATTTTCACTTGGTCACAGCCAGTGGAGTCCTGGGTATTTAGCAGGTTTGGATAACTGCCTTCCTGCCACATCTAGACTTTTGGGGTTTGGCTCCTGGGAAGAGTTATGGAATAGTTTCTGGTCTGGCCCTATCCAGTCTAAACGGACTTTGTTTAAGTCTGATGAGGTACTGGAGTAGTGGGAGAAAGGGGGAGAGGGATGGGGATACTGTTCGTCTTGGACGGAAAGCCTGGGTTAAGATATCAATTAATTTCCACATTCTAAAGCAGGATATGCAGAAGTTACAGGGAATCAAGGAAGTGTTTAAAGACAGGCAAATCCTGACTACCCTCCACGCCTCCTACCAATGTGTAAACATTGTATTTCATCTTCCAATGCCCAGCCCACTTCTATAAGCTTGAAGCTGTACTCTTGAAAGAGAAGGAAATGTGTTGAAGCTTCCTGGGAGACCGGAAGGTGTGGATCGAGACTGAAATCCAGTGAATGTTGCAGGTTCTCTGCGCCAGGCAAACTGCCACCCCAAGGCCTCTGCCCGTATGGCCACAGAGGTCTTCAATGTCACATCTAACCTGGGTGGACCACTTAGGGGTAGTGTGGTCTGTCCATCGAAGGAGATGATGCTTTTGGGGAGCAGGGGATGCAGCTGACCTTGGCATTGCCGATTTCAGAAGAAAGCACTCTTACAAAGGCTGCCCATTTGGACCCTTGCTGTTGTCGAGTGCCACTGAGTTGATTTGACTCACAGTGACCCCATGCGACAGAGCAGAACTGCCCGATAGGGTCTTCTAGGCTGTCATCTTTAGGGAAGCAGATCACCAGGTCTTTCTTCCACGGAGCCACTGGGTGGGTTCGAACTGCCAATCTTTCGATTAGCAGCCAAGCACTTAACTGCTGCACCACCAGATCCTATTCGTGTCTATTTTGTGACTGAGCAGGCTGCTTTGCTGGTTTCTGTCTAGAATGCTGTCTTAAAAGTCCCATCAGCACTCCCGTCAATGGCCGGCGGCTATCCTGTTGGCCTCTGGTTCTGAGACCGAGCCCCCTGATGTATCAGATTTGGTCCTCTCAATCGCTCATCACATCACTTTTGGGAGGAAAGCAGTGAAGAGGGGCAGGGACAGTCAAACCTTCTCAGCGATGCTGAACACGGGCCCCAAGGCTGTATTTCCCAATCCCTATCACTCTGTCATAAGGAGCCCTGGTGGTGCAATGGTTAAGCACTCGGCTGCTAGCTGAAAGGTTGGCAGTTCAAACCTATCAGCGGCACTGTGGGAGAAAAGCCCTGGCAATCTGCTTCCATAAAGATTACAGCCTAGGAAATCCTACGAGGCAGTTCTACAACGTCCTACGGGGTTGCTATGAGTCGGAATAGACTCAACAGCACTCAACAAAAACAAATTATTTGATCATGGAAATCAGAGGTCTACAAATACCACATTAAGAGGTCTTCACCTAAGCCACCAGAGGAAAGCAATGTACAATGATGCAGGACAGAACTTTTTCAATCGCTTACTTACACCTCACGAGGATACTTATTTTAAAAAAGCAACAGGTACAGTCCCTTTTGTTTAAATACCCTGAGCTTTTTCCAGACCACTCAAGTGCACAGGAGATGAAGTAATTGGTAGAAGTACTAGTGTTCCTTTATTTTTCATGTGACCGTTTTGTACAAGTCAAAGGAATATGCCAACAATAGCACAGTCTGCATCATTCTTGTTACTAATATGACTGCCAGTTAATCCTGACATGGAAGCTTGGCGGCATAGCCAAAACCCTGTATTTTGTCGCCTCAGGGAGTGAGCAATTGGACATTTCTGTGGCATTTTATACTAATCAATCAACTTTCCTTTTCTAAAGCAGAATCCATCCATAGGAACTGCAGATGAGTCCTCCCTGCATCACACCCATGGCCACCCATTTCCCCAAACTTAATCAGGTTGGGTTTGTTGATAATTACCCTTCAAGCCGACTTCTGAAAATGTTTCTTCTTATTTCTTCCTTTCCAAGAGGGAAATCTCTCTCAAATGTTAAGAAAGAAACGCAAGTCCTTGGGAGTTTTCTCATATTATTTGTACATTTAAAATATTACAAGAGGCCGCTTCTCAAGGGACATGAACTTTCGAGCTGCCAAAGAGAGTTGACTTCTCCAAATCTGTTACCAACGGATTCCAAGCTGGTTTAAGTCAGTTCTATTCTGAGTAATGACACATGCGGCTGGGACAAACGCCATTCTAGGATATTTCTAGGACCCCCTGGCAAATGGTAATTCATCTGGAGACAGCCAGGCAGGCAAGGCAAGGGCAGATGGGGAGAATGACTCTCCTGGGGGCTCTACGCAGAGACAGGAGTCCTAAATCAGCGCGAGAACCATGTTCTCACATAAAGGCCTTAGCTCTTCACTCCTTTATGCCCCTCCTCCCAATTCCCTGGCCTCAAATGATTCTTTCAACCATTCTTAATATAGGTCACCCTAAAAAGAACATCAGGCTGCAAAGAGTTCTACTGTCAACATCCCAGTCCTCCTGTTCCTCGTCTCCTGGAATCTAGGCCTGAAGGAACCCAGTCCAACATCACTGACCTTTAAGAAGAACTAGGATATACGCCTCTCTCAAAACCAGCCTCCCTTCTCCTTTTCCATTCTTTATTTCCTTCTGTCCATTCTTAACCCGGAAGAGGTGGCAGGGTTATCCAAGGACCATGAAACCATGTAAAAGTACACTGAACTCGGAGTGAGCGATCCCAGTCCGTCAGAGATTTACCGTGTGATCTTTGATACATTGCTAGCCTCTCCCTGCCTCAGTTGCCTCATTTGTAAAAGGGAAGGATGTCTGCCATACCTGACTCATGGGGCCACTGTGAGGAGTAAAGTATGTGAAATGGCTTGAAAACTCGAATGCAGTATACACTGGTGAGTGCTAACTCACGTCGGTGTTCCTTAGCCCTTTTCTGAAGGAAAACAATGGCCTGGCACATCCCCCCAACATCCCACTTCTAAGTAAGGCCCATCACCACCATCCATCTGCTGTATATGAACCAAGCGGCCAACTGCCTTGGCATCAGGCATTGCCTGTGGCATTTTTAAAGAGCCATTCTGGAGCATTCACTCTGTGCCAAGCACTGGAAGTGTCACCCCGTTCAATCCTCTCAACTTCAGCAGCCAGGCCATACTCGCATTTTGTAGATGAGGAAGATGACGCTTGGAGAGGTGAGCACGGCTGTCCAGGCCACAACACTGGTGAGGCCTGGTCACAGGGTCTGCACACAGGCCTGGCTACAAGCCCATGGTCTTACCCCCACCGCACCTGTGCAAAAACAGCTCAAGCAGGTAGTCACGTGAAGGGTAAAAGCAAGGTTCTGTGGAATTCTTAAGGGTTCCCTGGAAGCAACAATGCTGTTCAGCGACATGGTTCATGGATACTGAGCGTGTGTTATAGGGAGAGAGGTGAGGCTGCCCCCTCGCTCCTCGGCACCTCCACACCTCCATTTCTCCCTCTGCTGAGAAGTTAACAGGCAATCCTAGGATAAACATCATGCTCTAATTTTACTTTTGACCCTCTGTTTATGAAGTAGAGTTCCTATTGCTAACACAGGGGAGGGAACGTGCAGTTTCTGGGGGAATAGATGTTGCCAGGGCAACCCTGCAGGACACAGAGTTCTCTCTGAATGGAGCGGTCGTTCCGCAGATCTGTGTTGGAGGCAGAATATCAGTGGTTTGTGTGGCCAACCCAACCACGTACTTTACCACAGGAAGCCAGAGTCAAGCACTGTGATCTGGCCGGGAGAAATGCCTCCTGATGGCTGGCGGACTCCTCGCTCATTCATGGGGGAAAAACTAATCTCACGGTGTTTCCAGCGGTGGCTATTCCTCTGAGATGTTACCTATTAACGAAGTTTGACCCTCCAAAAATGGTGACAAGCCGCATCTTGCCCACTCGATTTAAGTTCATGGAGGAATTTATTTTTGAATGCCCATCTCCACCAAGTTTCCAAAGCACAGAGGGGCTTAGTAAGCAGGCTGAATACCATCTCTGTAGTCATGCTCTGTGCACTTAAACACGTGCACAGAAGAGCCTGGTTTTGCCACAGCAGAGCTCACCTCTTCGACCTGCAGAACCACCACAGGGTCACTGTTGTCACCTTAGGATAACAGGTTCCTATCCCTCGGCTGGCACTTGTCTTTACTGACAATGGAATCTGAGTGGACCCAAAGAGAACAGGAGACTGGCCTGAGAGGAAGCAAGACACTGAGCAGTGACCAGAGATAAAGAAAAGACTCTATGGGTAACATGTCTGACCCAAGATCCACCTCTAACTGGCTAGGTGAACTTGGTGCAAGTCACTTCCCTCTCTGACCTCAGGGCCCTGCTGCAAGATGGAGCAGTCAGATGTCATAGTATTCCTTAAGCCTCCTCCTAGTCCCAGCATTCTCTGCACAGTGCTTTGGACATGGTAAGTACACAGGAAATGTTTTTGAAGTTTAAAGACTATCTGGTTGACCTTAGTGTAAGGGTTTCCCTACCTGCCTTCTCCTTAGTGGCGTGTGTGTGTCTCAAGGTGAGCGTTGGGGGCTGGAGACCCAAGAGGAGAAAGGACTGAGACCTAAGTTCAGATGGATGGGCATGCAGGATATCTAAGAAGAAGAGGTAAGACATGGGGGATGAGAAGACATCAAGCCAATTGGAAGGGTGGAAATGCTGCCACAACACTTTCTAGAGAACAGAGTGTGTTGTGGGTCAAGATGGCGTTTGGCAAAAGGCGGCTTCTGATGAGCATTCTGGCGAGGCTGATCCATGGGGAAGGGAGAAGGATAAGGGAGGATGTACTGCAGTGACAAATGCAAAGTGATGGCACAGTGCTTGGAACGTGGGCCATGGAAGCGTCCCCTTCCCCAGCATGGCGGAAGTCAGATGTCACCACATCGTCACCACTGCCCACCAGGTACAGGAAGAAATGCAAAAAGAATGAGGCTCTTGGATTCCCAGCCCTGGTTCTGCAACTCACTAGCTCTGCAGCCTCGAAGCAACACCGTGACCTCTCTGAGGCGCCTCCCTGATGCCCATTTCCTCAAATGCAAAAACAAGCCTGATAATACTGCAACAACACCATCTATCTTGCAGCTGTCAGGAGGGTACCATCCAAAGATGTAAAGTGTGTGAAACTACTTTGTGAACAGACAAATATGTAACGTCTTGCCAAATAGCTGAATACTCATTACTATGAAAAATCAACAAACAGGCAAATAAACACTTTACTTTGACTGAAAGCAGGAAATCACTGTTTGTATGTTGTGGTTCTGCCCTTGGAGACCTGGCTTAACCCCAAAGAAGTCTCTTGTCCATTCTCACTGGGATGCTATTCACAAGAGAGGTTTTGCAAGGCTACACGTGGCTCCTCACTGCTCCGCTTACTGACCCAAGAGCATGTGCTTTTTCTTCCTGATGAATGAATCCATCCAGACTGTACATCTGGGCTGACACTTAACCAGTAATGCTGATTCTGGTTTACCTTTAAATGACTTGCCTTTGAGGTGACTCCAACTCATGGTGACCCCATGTATAGAACCATGCGCCATAGGGTTTTCAATGGCTGGTTTTCGGGAAGTAGATCACCAGGCCTTTCTTTCGAGGTACCTCTGGACGGACTCGAACTGCCAACCTTTTGGTTAGCAGCTGAGTGCATTAACTGTTTGCACCACCCAGGGACTCCAGTTTACTTTTAGATACAGTTGTATACTCTCCATTATGTTTAAATAGCAGTGATAGCAAGAAACTCAGGAGCTCCTTCCTTTTCAGTGTAAGTTGCTGCTTTGTAGAGAACACAGAACAAGTATAATAAATAAAAAGCCAACCCAACCCTTCTATTCCACCATCAAAAAGATTTCACTCATCTTGAGAATTCATCTGCCCAACTCGCTCATTTTACAGATGAAGAAACCAAGGCCAGATAGGACAAGTGACTTGACCAAAACCACTCCCCCAGGACATGGTGGAGTCAGTTCCAAAGTCCGTCTTTCTCCCCACTACGTAGCACTTCAGAGACTCACACATCATGTGTAAAACGCACTTCGCAGACTCAAACCTGAGCAGCAGTGCCATCTCTCTATAAATGTAGATCAGAAAGTGGATCAGTATGCCCCAGAAGTGGGCTCCAGCACAGAGGGCAGGTCCAAATCTCACCTGTAAATTTGCGCAAGGTGGTAACACGTGTGTGGGGATTTCATTCGCAGACCCTGGTGGCCCCAGGGGCTTGTTCTTGACCCGGAAGGCTGTGGTGGTGGTGGCAGTGGTGGTCTGTACTGGGAAGGCTGGCTGCCACACGGTCACATCGGAGCCATTGCCAAAGGCTTGAATTGCATTTTCTGCAGTAAAACAGGAGGAAATCCAATTTCAAAGTCAAGCAGCAAATGTAACAGACAGGATACACACAGCCAGAGAGGTATACTAGAAATTCTGATTATGGTATTGGACTTCTCTTAACAAAACCCATCCATCCATTCATTCATCCTCCACTTGCTGAGGGCCAGTCACTGGGTCATACTCAAAAATCAATTCACTCATTAAACACTGAGCTGGACACTTAGCTATGCTCCAAATGCAGCAAATATTTATTGTGCTCCTATTTACATGCCAGGTGTTGAGCGAGTTCCTTCCCCTGAAACCTCATCAGTCGAGCTCTTTGAAACTTAGCCTCAGCCCTGTTACTTGGGCTCATAATCATTATCCTGCCTTCCAAGAATATCCTTGTGCTCTGTCAAAACTGTATTAACAGCAAACTAATTAGCGCTTTCTTTTAAAGTACAGCATCCCTAATTATGGGACTGAGACAACTCAGTAGCCTTTACCCTCTGATTTGGCAGGCAGTGATATAAAAAAGCCAAAAATGTGAACCACTATAATAGAGTGCCTAGTATGTGTCGAGGAGCCCTGGTGGCGCAGTGGTTAAGTGCTTGGCTGCTAACTGAAAGGTCAGCAGTTTGAACCTATCAGCCGCTCCATGGGAGAAAGATGTGGCAGTCTGCTTTCGTAAAGACTACAGCCTTGGAAACCCCTATGGGGCAGTTCTCCTCCATCCTATAGGGTCACTATGAGTTGGAATTGGACTGGACGGCAATGGGTTAGTACATGTTGGGCACTGCTGGAAGTATAAATGCCGCTGGTTTCTTTAAAAGAAAAATCAACCCCAAACTTCATCAATATATGGTGCAAGTTTAAGCAAGATTATTTTTTCCCTTTCTGCTCACAGACTTCCAAACAAAATCTGCATAATTAGGTAGGAGCAGCCCCGTGTAAATGAGAAGTTTAAAAGGTAGAACTTTAAAAGCTTATTACAATTTCATGGGATTAGGTTGTTTTTACTGCAAGAGTAAATTGGTTGTGTGTTGTTCCCCTCCCCCAAGTGAATAAAAAACAGTTTTTAATCAGGTCTCCAGGGATTTGGCCTGGATTTAGGAATTTTTTCTTTCATATTCGTTGTATAAGAAATCAAACTCTTCCATGTGGGACCTGAATGTGCAAATTGCTAATATATGACTTTTAACTGGCATTTTTCAATATGTAAGACAGAATAATTTAAGCCTAATCTTCCTCTTAGAAGTGACATTTGGTTCTAAAATTGTTATCCTTTAAGTTCTAGCAAATTGGAAGCTTGTTTTCTGAAACTTCACTTTCTTTTTAGGCTGTGAGAAACAGCTCAAATTAATATAAATGCTTCTTATGCTCCTAGCCATGTTACGTGGCTTAACGGGTGGGTGGAAAGTGAACAAAGAGACAGAAGGGACTGGTTTCCTAATTAAATGAACCCAGAACAAAAAAACAGAAAACAAAAAACCCAAATCTCCTTTTTCTTGTTCAGACGTGTAAATTCAAGAGATCCTTGCCATTTATTAAAACTACCTTTACTTTCCCGGAGGGTCTGCTTTGCCACTTTGGGAGTTCATTTGTTCATTCATTCATTCAAACGTCAATGAATATCTATGAAGTACTAGGCATTGCTCTGTGTGCTGAATGACAACGCCAGCAACAAAAGACAGAAGTGCTAACCTCATGGAGTCCACATTTGCGTTGGGAAGTCAAATAGGTTAAGCAGACGGTACACTGTTGTTGTTAGGTGTTGTCGACTTCACCTCATAGCGACCCTATGTGAAAGAGCAGAACTGCCCCATAGGGTTTTCTAGGCGATAATGTTTACAGAAGATAGCCAAGTCTTTACCCCCACGAAATTGCTGAATGGGTTAGTACCATTAATCTTTTGGTTCGCAGCCGAGCGCTTAACTGTTGTCCCACCAGAGCTCCTTAGACAATACTTGGTTGTTGGGTGCCATCGAGTTGATTCCAACTAAAAGCAACCCCATGTGATAGAGCAGAACTGTCCCATAGCATTTTCTAGGCTGTAATCTTCATGGGAGCAGACAGCCAGGTCTTTCTCGCGCATAGCCACTGGGTAAGTTCAAACTGCCAACCTTTCAGTTAGCAGCTGAGTGCCTGATGGTTGCACTACCGTGGCTCCTTAGACACTACATTAGGTGGTGAGAAGCGCCTTGGAGAAAAACAAAGTGAGGGTGGGCACAGAGTGCGGAGCAAGAATGGCGAATTGCAGTGAAGATAAAGTGGGCGGGGAGGCCTCCTGGCGAAGGTGACATCTGAACAGACTTAAGTGACAGTAACTGACATCTCACCTCCACCTCATTCTCCTCTCTTCTTTTCAGATCTGCCATGCACTTGGCTTAAAGATAACTGTTTCTTTCCCAATAACCAGAAGGAAACACAATTGGTTGAAGTCACGTTGATGATAGGGGAATTTGGGAGAGGTTTGGCTTCATCTGAAGGAAGTAGAAATTGGGTTACTGCATTTGGGCTGGAATCTAAAAATTCCAATTCCTCCTACCTCAGGGCCTTTTGCAAGAGACTGGATTTACAGCCCTGTGTCTTTGGTATGCTATGCCCCTCCTAATGAAAGTATAAATGGAATGACTGTGAAAAATTCTGGCTGGCTTTGGCCCCTGTTGCAGACCAAATGCATTTATTTTTATTGAAAAGTCATTAGCAATAAGATACCAGACTATTCTCTCCTTCACCAAAATGTTATTAAGCAGGGACAACTTTAATTTCTCAGTGAGGAGAGGTCTGCAGCCAGTATCGGCAGAATCTTTTCTCACACTAACCTCTATTGTCAATGCTTTATCTTCATTAAAACTTGTATTCTGCCGGAAGTGTGCAGGATGTGAAAAAGAGGGGTGATATACATGTATATATATATGTATGTTTATACAGTGAAACCTGTGAGAGCCAGAACTCGATGGGACTGCCTTGTTTTTCCGGGTCTCACAAGTTTTCCACCTTAGACAGGGTACAATCTTACCACTTTTCTATAGGTCTCTATTAATGGAAACTATCTAAGCTTTCCTTCTCTAACAGGTTTCTGCCTTACACATGTTCCGGCTTTTGCAGGTTTTACTGTATTCATGCTTATGTATATTTAAATCAAGACCAAACAAGAGGCCCAAGGTACAATTCCTTGGCATACCCCAATGTCTTGGTGAGTGCCTCCACACTTGACACTAGTTTTGTGGGCTTGAACTTCACACTTAAAGTGTCCAAAAGCTTGCTTTATTTTTAAGATGACCAGAGCAATTGATTACAGTCCCATTCCCTCAAGCACCCAATGAGCAGATGACTTAGATTTTTCTTTTCAACAAAGGAAATGATGAGAAGAACTTAGAATCAACACTTAAATGCTTTTCCATATGCATATGGTAGATTGTTAGCTAATTCTTTAAAAATCAGTCACCTTACAACACAGCATCATGGGAAAACTGTCCTGGAGGACATGCTTTCAAAGGGGTGGCTAAATCGTCATTCCTAGAAACTTGGTCTACACCTCCCATCAGGAAGTCATAGTTGGCCCCTGATATCCAGGCATGTGTTCTTGTCCAACAGGCCCTTCAGTGGCAGGCATGGAACAAAACCCCTCAGGGTACAGGGTGCTGCAGTAAAAGGAGCTTGGGCTTTGGACTCTAACTCTGGCATGCATGGTCTATCTGAATACCAGCCATTTACTTAGCTGTAGAGTATAGATGAGTATACCTACATCTCCTAGGATTCTTGTGCAGATCCCAGTAAATGATATAACATATATATTACACTCCCTATGGAAGTGAATTTGAGCACATAGAAAGCACCCAATAAATGATAGCTGCTATACAACGTGAGTGCAGACACTGAAGTATCTCAGCAGGATCGTCACCTACAGCATGCCATCTTGGTGCTATAAGGGGACCTGACACAGGGCCTTTAGAATTTGTTTGATGAATATCCACTGTTTACACCCGTACGTTTCTCTCCATCCCTTTCCCTTTGGAAAAAATGTTTCCAAACTGCCAAAAGGACTCTGCAATAATAATTGATGCTGTTTCCAAGCCCTTCACTGCTCATCACATCTCCTGAGATAACCGACATCCTGCATCTACCTGGCTTATCCCACTCAAGAATTACTGCTCCTAACTCTGAGCCAACCCTGAACATCTAAAGGGGTATTAATGTTAACATTCTAATTTTTCTCAGATAGTCCTTGGAGGCCTATCCCCATCTAATTTGTCTGAGCTTCTCACATTGTATATTCCTCCTAGGTTTTAAGAACCTTTGGAACAGACGTTCCTCTGACTGCCAAGATCAAAATTTGATCTGTCGGTAGAAGTGTTCATTCCCACATAATGTGCCCTCAGTTATTTGAATCTCTTGCTCTCTCAGGCCTTTGAATTCACAGTCTTGGCAGCTTCTAGTTCATCATTTGCTCTGCTCCCTGCTGCATTACCCAGTGTGGCTAAAAAGGGGCTGGAGTCACCATTCGTGCTCAGGAAAAAGGGACAGAGAGAGACCAACAGACGAAGCAGACACAAGAAACAAGAATGTCCAGCTTATGCTTGGAGAAGAAAGCTTTTCTTTTTCCCCCCTATTTTTTTAAAACCTCACTAAGGGAGCAACAGAGGAAGAAGGAGAGTCAGGAATAGGAGGAGGAAATGGAATGTGTGGCTAACTGTCTCCATGAACAACCACCTCCTTTGCCACGAGGCTAGAAGAACTGGATGGTGCCTGGCTACCATTACTGAACATTTTGATCAAAGGTTCTATAGAAGAATCCTGATCAAAAGGGGGAAAATGCAGAATACAATTTCAAATTCTCATGGAATCCAGACTTTCTGGAGCCACAGAAGTTGGATGAACCCCTGAAAATACTGCCCTGAGATAATCTTTAAATCTTAAACCAAAAATATTCCCTGAAGTCTTCTGAAAATCAAACAATAGTTTAGCTTAACTAGTAAAGAATGTCTGCCTTGAGCATTATGCTCTTTTAAGAACTATCTATATGAAATCAAATTGGCAACATCTACTTGAAAGCTTAGATAGGACACTTAGGGGGCAGTGCGTTTATGTTAATGGAGGGTGAGAACGGTTGTACAACTCAAAGAATATAACCAAGGTCACTAAACTGTACACGTAGAAATTGTTGAATTGGTATATTTTCTGCTGTGGATATTCTCAACAACAAAAAATAAGATAAATTAATAAAAAACGAAACAATGCAAACAAACAAAACTCACTAAGACACGTGTTGTCCTTGAAGAAATTCAAAAACTTCATGCACTCTTCGAGGTCGTTCCCACTGTTGCTGCAGTCACACCACGGGGCCACGCTGAGGCTGCTGGAGTCGATGTAGTTAGGGGTCATGACAGTGCCTAAAAGAGTAAACACAAAGCATTCCTTCTCGTGGGGTGACAGGGACTTTCCTGTAGCCTAAAAAGAAATAAATGCTCCTCTGACAGCAGATGCACCATGGATAATTACAAACATTGTGTTTGCCGAGTGGGAAATTATGTTAAGCAGTGCATTTTCTTGGCAATTTATCTTGAGCACATAAAACAGTTTATGCATTTACTTTAAAAATTATAACCAAACTCCTTGAGCTGCACTTAGGGTATTTTTTTTCCCTGCACAAATGGTATGGATGACACAGAGTAGGAGAGAATTAACTTAGAATGCATGAGTTGCCAAATCCCTTGCATTTTCTTGAAAATGTCATTAATCTTCATAAATAGATAGAAATGGTTTCACATATCTTAACAATCCTTTTAGGACTGTGAATTCACCTCCTTCAGAAGCAAATGGCTTCCTCAGAGTAACACAGGGAAGCTCAGAAGGTTTCCTTATGGGTTACCCCACATCCTGAATGTATATAATGAAGCTTCTGCTCACCAGGGTCTCAACTGATTTCAATGAAGTCTTCGAAGTTATGAAAGAACTGGGAACAAACAATGGAAATTGTCTAAGCCGATGGCTTCTAGAGTATTGTCTGCCGATCCCCAGTAGTCCTCAAAGAAACGCTGGGTGGTCCTTTCTGCCTGTGTCCTCCAGTGTTCATTGTTTTTTTTTGATTAGTTCTATATTGGCACAAATAACAATGAATTTATCCTTAATACAAACCAAATGTCTTCTCCTGGGTGGCTCACCCTAGGAAATGCCCACAGATGCCAAGAAGTCTTCTATTTTAAATGTTTTGTAGAAGAAGTAATAGGTAATCAGTGATCCACAGGATATATTTGGTCCATAAACAGAAAAAGTATTTTGGTAAGCTCCTCTGGGTTAAGGGCATGCTTATCTTCTTTGCCCTGCATTCTGTACTGACTTGAACAAAATAATACCTCTTTGTAACTTGGGATGAGAACTGCATCCCACAGAACAGGGGGAACCCCTCATTTCAGTTGAGAAAGGTCTTCTAAGGAACAGGCACCCCGAACACAGAGTGAGGAGGTTGAGGAGTATCTACTAAGCACCCACTGTATTCCTGGTACCATAGTGGAGCCTTGGCATGTGGAATAAGTAGGGACAAGTTGTGTCCTGAAAGAAGTTAGAATCTGATGACCCAGGAAGCAATGCTGAGGGAGAGATCCAGACCCAAGAGAGAAATTAATTTTTGTCTGTATAATGCATTGCCTCTGCCAGTTGTTCCCTTGATTTCTCATCCTTAGGCATGTAAAGGTTTGCCCAGCCTAGGAATGACATAGAAATGTCTGGCAGGAGCAGGCATGGTCACTCACGGAGGAATTCAGTGAGTGTGTACACCAGAGGGACACAGACGAAAGTGTTCTTAGTGATGGTGTCTGCAGAGTGGGGTTGGAGATCCTTCACATTTTCTCCTTCACTCTCCTCTTCTGTACTTTTTCTTTTTCTAAAAAAACTTTTTACAATGAGCATGCCTTAATTACTTTCATAATTAGAATGGAATACGAAGTGCTATTTCTTAAACCTGTAATTCCATAGTTGATAAGTAATCCCTAATGCACTAATTTATTTCAGAAACGGAATGAGTAAATGCAAATTTTGAGCACTGACTTAAGGAAGATACATTCATTGGAAATATCAATAAAAGTGGCAAATAACTGGTGAAAGGTATTATTCAGGAGAACACGGGTATCATTTCAAGAAAGTTGGAGCAACAAGTGTACCAGTCACTTACAACATCCCTGCATTAAATACTACTGGCTTTCTTTTTTTTAATGGCTCTTGCTAAAGAAACTCTGCTAAGAAAGAATTTAGTCTGTATTGTCATTCTTTTCTTTCTTTCTTCTTCATGTTCTATTGCATTTGTTTAACTTCCAGGACAGGGTCAAATTACAAACAATGTGGCATCATTGTGATCTCTCTCTTTTTTAACTCCCCATTCTCCCTCCCCCTCCCTCTAATCTTTTATCTCAATGAATTTAGCTATTCTAGATATTTCATGTAAGTGGTGTCATACAACATTTGTCCTTTTGTGTTTGCCTTATTTCACTTAGCATAATGTTTTCAAGGTTCATCCACATGGTGGCGTGTTATCAGAACGTCACTTCTCTTTATATCTAGATAACACTCCATTGTATATGTATACCACGTTTTGTTTATCCGTTCATCTGCTGATGGGCATTTGGGTTGTTTCCACCTTTTAGCTATACATAGTGCTAGTGTAAACACTGGAACAATTCGGAAAAGGAGGGTGAGAATGGTTGCACAACTTGAAGAATGTAACCAAGGTCACTGAATTGTACATGCAGAAATCGTTGAATTGGTGCATATCACTCCTGGTGGGAAGTTCTTCCTGCCTGGTGACTTGTGGGAAACTGACATAGACACCTGGTAGGGACACACACCCTGGCAGAGCCATCCTGCTCCTGACAACCGTGATTTCCCTCACCCCTACATAGCCTTCACCTCCTGATCCTTCTCAAGTGCCACCGGTGACAGAGCCTGGCCACCAGAGACACCTGCCTTTTCCCCTGCCTGCTCCGTTTATCTGTGGGCACAAGTTTCCCTCAGTCTTGTCCTCTTCCAACTCCCCAGTGCCTTGACTAATTACACTGCTCTCCTGAGCATTCAGAACTCTGTTTTCTAAAGCCTCAGGTCTTAAAAGAAAGAAAATACCGTTTCTGCTATATCTGTTTTCAGGGGAAAAAATTTAGCCTAAATCACTCCCTGTATACCAGGAGTTGAATTACCAAGAATATCAATAGAGGGAAAGACCCTGGTATTTAGGGTTTTTATTTCCAAAGAGCCCACTTCTGGAAAAGAACGGTTTTGACTTTCCCAGACTGAGGCACTTCCAAGTTCCCTTTCTCCAGTTCCCTAACTCAATTAACTTTGTATGACGTGCTCTCTTCTTCCATAACCGCTCTTTTTTGCCGACTTCTGTTCTTCGCGGGTCAGTTCTCCAACTGAGCCTCTTCACACATCTCCATACTCGCGGTCTTCCTGCTCTTTAACAATCCCAGCTTCCTGCCTTTGGCTGCGCACATCCATTATCCTCTGCTTCTCACAGATGTGTCCTAAAGGGCTTCACATCAAAACCCCGGCACAGACGGTTACTGGGGGATTTTTGATTTTACAGACATCGGCTGGCAATGATGGCGCGTCCATGAGTATTTGTAAATCAGATTTGCTCCCATCTCCACTTCACCCCATCTTACCAATAAGCCCCGAGTAGGCAAGGAGGCAGTCAGCGTAGTTTTCCTTCAGACAGCTGCTGACAGACCTTGACTCCGGCTGGCAGTTGGTAAAAAAATCTGCAAGGCGAGACCTGCAATATGAAGAAAGGGGAAAAATGTGTTTTAAAGCCTTATAAGCCATCATTTTTCTTTACTCCTTTGTTCAAATGTCTTTTTCCACACACACACATAAACACACACACACACACACACAGACACACACACACACTATATATAGAAAAATGCAAAATACTAAAATATTAGCATTCTTTCATATACAACCCCCCAGCATCCTCCACACCCCGTAGCCCCCATCAACCTATGTGTGTCTGCTTATTTGGAGAGAAGTCTTCAGGGCCTATAACTGGGGAAATATTGATGCTTTGAAGTTTCCATTCAATATTTATTTCTGACTAGACTTATTTGCATCTTTAGGAAATATGCTTCTCAACACACTCACCGGAGATCCACGCTGGGAAAATATTTACTTTCTACAGAAACATGTCCCTGGCATCAAAATAGCATCCTACAGCCCATCTGCTCCCGTAATTCCTACTGGCTTTAGAAATACGTGTATCTGTCTTGCAAGTCTTCTCTCATCCACTAGCCCAGGGAGCTGTAATTTATTCCAGTCAAGGGACACCAAGGAGCTTGCCTTTCTAGAACTGAAGGGAGAGGCAGGAGGGACAGGAGATGCTTGTTCTGGGAGAGGTGACACCCATCTTTGATGGGGTGTGATGGGCCTGTGATTGGAGGCAGCACCTAGAGAGTCCATGTTCAAAGGATCAACATCTGTCTGCAATTTGGGAACCCTCCAGAGGCCAGCGCAGTCCAGCTGGAGGTTCTGGGTTGTGGGGAAATTGCCTCTAGTTGCCATCGACTCAACTCTGACTCATGGCGACCTCACATGTGTCAGAGTAGAACTGTGCACCAAGGGTTTTCAATGACTGATTCACTGGAAGTAGATCACTAGGGCTTTCTTCTGAGGTGCCTCTGGGTGGACTCGAACCTCCAACCTTTTGGTTAGCAGCCAGGTATGTTAACTGTCTGCACCACCCAGAGACTCCACGGAGGTTGCAGAAACCCAGGCATGGAGAGATGCCAAAAATATGCAGGTCTGAGGAGGAAGAGGGCTCTTTGTGGTCAACTGGCTGTTTTTAACTCTGAAGAGGTTATTGTTGGAGAAATCCTGAACGACAGTTGGGCCCTCTCTGAGGTCATCTCAGCAGACAACAGCTCTGATTCTGTGTGAAGAGCACAATGGACTTCAAGAGAATTTAAATTATCTGCCAATTACAGGAGACAATGGGAGGTTGTCCCAGCTGTCTTCTGTCTTCAGCTCCCTGAGTTGGCAGCTGATATACTCAGAGCTGTTTTTACTTCTTTCCACCCAAGAACTGTCTTTGCTTAGTGCACTTCATGATGTAAACAGCCTGGTCTGGTGGAGGATCATAAAGCTTTGCAAATGATCTACCCGAAGCACGTTATACACCCCATTAGGACAATTTTAACATGAAGGGGGATTAAAGGACCTGATGAAATTATCTCAGTCGTGGTACACTGCAAAGGCGGTGCAGTGTTCGCGTGGGGTGGGTTACCTCCTTGAACCCTCATAAACAAGGCTTGCCAGAGCTTCCCTTTTCTGTGCCCATCTGGTGCACTTGTGTTCTGTGTGTCTGGTGCATCCCAGTGAGTCTCTGGGGCAGGTGGCGGAGGGCTGCTTGATTTTCCTTGCACAGTACCTGACACTCCTCAGAGAGCCCTTTACAACGCTCCCTAGCAGGGCCACGTGCTAAAGCTAAGTACCTTGGCCAAATCCTCCAGCTGAGGCTTGTGTGTGCTCATGTATGTGCACCTGGATCCCACCCCAGCCTGCACCGCACTGGTGTTTTCTGACTCTAATTGCACACACTGAAGGGTATAAAACCTAGCCATTTTCTGTAGCCTGCTTAAAGGATTTATTTTTCAGAGGCAATCCCAAAAGGTGGTTCAGGCTTACTCAACTGGCTCCAATCACATCCAGCTTGGGCTGTATGCTAATTTCAGAAGAATTTTTATGGTCCTGAAAGTTAACGACCTAGTAGTACTGGGCTTCTAACTTCACAAAGGCCAACTATGGTTCAGACAGCTGGCGTCCTGGTTCCACACACAAGCTGGCCACTGAACAGTTCTCTGACCTGGAAGCCCACACTCCCAGCCCCGCCCCCCAGAGACGGTGGAAGGTCGCTCTGTCTCTGTGTCCCCTGTTTCTCATAGTCTCTTGAGCAGACTATTAATGGAACAACACTGTGACATGGATTACTGTCTTTCAGCGCGAGGCTAACACCACCAGACTCATTTTGCTTAACAACCTCAGAATTGACTCACAACTGGACTCTGGAATGAAAGGCTAATTGAGTCAGTCTGCTGCAGAGAGCATAGCCCTGATTGGTAGGATAAAACTAACTGTACGGCTCAGAGCAGAACCCTGGACAGGAGGCCTTTTGAGAGAAGATCGTCGGCACAGATCCTGGCCCTAAGATGAACACAGCCAGTGGGTGGGAAGGGAGTTTCCAAATAATACTGTGCATACACAGCGATGCTAAAGCACTAACATTCCCATGGCTCTTACACATTTGACCCCCTTCTCCCTGACATTTATACCTGGAAACAGAATGACAATATTACAGCATCCCCATTTTACAGACGGAAAAACTGGAGTAAGATGTTTATACAGTGGTGTGTTTGAGCTAGGTCACTGGTAAATTTTCAGGAATGTTGAGAGTTGGTTAAAAATTGCAGCAGCAGCTTGAAACTGGCCATGGTAAGAGCAGTCCCTGGGTGGTACAAGTGGTTAGGCACTCAGCTGATAACTGAAAGACTTGGAAGAAAGGCCTGGCAATCTACTTCCAAAAGGTCACAGCCATTGAAAACTCTATGGAGCACAGTTCTACTCTGATACATACTGGGTTGCCATTAGTCAAAGTCAACTCAATGACAGCTGGTTGGGTTTCAGAGTATTTAAACCATGAAAATCAGCAAAAACTACAAATCAGGGCTTTGTGTAGTTCTTGGAGAAGCAGTTGTTAACATTTACCAGCAGAGTCTTGTTTAAGAACAGGAAAATGCAGCCAATCCCACTGATGAAATGTGCCATGGCCCCAGAGTCCAGTCCCAGCCCCTCTGGGACAACCTTTCCATCTTCGATCACCCTTGTGCTAAATGAAATAGTGTAGTACCAACCAACATCCAGGCTTCAATCCTTTCGAAAGGAAGAAAATAATCTCCCCCCACCCAAAGATTCTTCCTGGATCTCATCTTCTCTTGCAATCACAAGCCTCTAAAATCTTAAAGTAATGTGTGCAGCTAGTTACATGTATGGACAAAGCAGCTAAATTCTAGTTCATTCCATTGGCAGAATGATGTGCCAAGAGGTTGTGATATAACAACGAATAAGACCCTGTCCTTGAACTTAAGTAACCTACAGTCTAGAAGGAGAGACAAACAAGTAAAGTGATTATAATAACACAGTGGCTAATTGATAAAAGGTAAGAAAGGTTGCTGATAATAACAATACCTAACATTAATCAAGGATTTAGTATATGTTAGGTATGTTTTTAAGCACTTTGTATTTTTTTCCTGACAATTCTAATGAGGTAGGTGCTATTATTACCCTAATTTTACAGATGGAGAAACCAAGGCTTAGTGAGGTTAAAAAACAAAACCAGTTGCCATCGAGTCAATTCCAACTCATGGTGACCCTACATGTGTCAGAGTAGAAGTGTGCTCTGTAAGATTTTCAGTGGCTGACTTTTTGGAAGTAGATCACCAGGGCTTTCTTCTGAGGAGTCTCTGGGTGGACACAAACCACCACCCTTTTGCTTAGTAGTGAGTGCATTAAGCATTTGCACCACTCAGGGACTCACCATGAGGTTAGATCAGAGTAAAATAGTGAGCAAAATAGTGAGTAGTAGAAGCCAGATTTAATTTAAAGCCACACATTCTAATCCCACAACTTAAGCTTTTAACCTCCATGCTACTAGCTATAGGAGCTAGTTTCAAGAGAGGCTGTGATTTGCGAGCTAATACTTGAAGGATGAGTAGAATTTGTCAGATAAAGATAAGGGAGAGGATTCTGGGCAGAAGGAAACAACATATAATAAAATAACCATGCTCATAACAATTTATGGAGTGTTTGTTTGTGCCAGGCACTGATTTAAGTTCTTCACAAGTATTTACACATCCAACCCTCAAGACAACTTTGCTAGGTGATACTTATAGCCCAATTTTACAGATGGAGAAACTGAGGCACACAGAGGCTAAGTCACTCTCTCCAGGTTGTAGAGTTCCTTGAAGCTGGATTGTGACCCCATTCAATAAGACTCCAGAGCCACAGATCATTCTTATCCACTACACTTAACACTTGCATCATCCAGAAATTTTCTAGCATTCACTCAGGGTGGCCAGGCCACAGAATGAAAATGGAGAGTGATGGGAGGTGAAGCTGGAGAGGTCAGGAAAGGTCTGATTATGAGAAGCCTTGAATCAGAGCTGGGAGTTTGGATTTTATCCTGAAAGCAATGTGAGCCACTGAAGGATTTTACTCGAAGCAACTTGATCCAATTTGCACACTAGGAAGACTCTTCTGTCTCTCATTTGTTTAGCGAAGATTTGCTGAACACCTACTCTGTGCCCTAACTGTTCCAGCAGCAATGGGGAGAGGGTCTAAAGAGGGAAGGAAGCTGGCCAAAGTGAAGTGGGATGGTTACCAAGGAGACTGCAGCCGTGAAGCAAGAGGAAGTGCGGAAGGCTGGAGGTGGGGAAGGAGGAGTATCTCTAGAATGGGTATCTCTAGAATGGATTCGGCAGAAAAGCAGCAGCTGAATCAGAACCGGGACAACTCAGCTGACAGGGTGGCAGTGGTGTCATGGTGGGAAACATGGGAGGACAGGTTTGCAAGGAAGACGGTGAGAGCAGCAGTGGCTGTACTGCCTTCGTGATACTCACAGGGAGCCAACAGTCCAGTAGGCTGTTAGCCCTCTGGATGCTTCATCTGTCCAGTCACCAACTGCTGCCTGAGCACCTACTGTATGTGGGGCGGAGGGAAGAGGGGGCATGCCCTACCCCGGCAGAGCCCCACATGCACCCCCTTTACCCCGGAGAGTTATGCATCCCATCATATGTTTCAATGGCTTCCCAGCCAGGCTGCAATGATCCAAATAAGGAACCTTAACCATCTATCATGGGATTAACAAGGAAACCCCACAAATGGATTTCTTCAGTAGACACGAAATGTCCATGACTACAGTAGTGATGAACTCTGATCGTTTTTCTCTGAGAAAAAGAAAAGGAAATGAATAGGCACTGATGTAGAAACATATCTCCCTCAGAAAGAGAAAAGCTTCCCACTTTAAAGACGAGGAAAACGCAGGCAAATGCCAAGATGGCCTTAGGAAATCAGCTGAAGAGAAAACAGTGGTTTATGCAGAAAATATCACATTAAAGTAAGCACGCTGCTAACTGGAAATAGAAAAATGATTATAATGATAAAATCTAGGGAAATCTTCTCAAACAGCAGATGGTCTTTTGACAGTAGGGAAAAATCATTTACCTACTTTTTCTGTAACAGTTTTTGGAAAATAGTGTTATGACAAACAGGTAAAAAAACAAAACAAAACAAAACATACCAGTAATGCCCAGTTTAAGTCATCCTGGATTTCATAACCTTCTGAATGTTTTTCCAGAACAAATCCACTTGGACACAAGCCATGTGGTTGGTGGAATTGAGCCCTGGACTAAGAATGGTGAGGACTTGACTGAGATTCAGGTTCTGACACTAATTACCCAGAGTTCCTGAGTATGTTGCTATCGGATTTCCCATCCTCTTTCCCACACCTCCACATCAGAAATGTAATCTACAGGACACTTGGAACTACTTGGAAAAAAAATTCACTTGTTTTCAAAGCACTGTTATTACTATTATTACCCATGATCCCATTCTGCCATTACCCATGATTTTGGTGTCAAAGAATTTGGTTTTCTTTGAGTCTAGAGAACAAGATTTTTCTAGTGTATCCCTCATCTCACAGACAAGAAAAGCGAGAGCCAAAGAGGTCAAAAGATACATGGTGGGTGGCAGCAGATGGCATTCAGTGGAAGAATTGCCAACCACCTGTAACAGCCTTGGAGACAAGTGGGGAGGGTGTTTGCCTTTAGTTTCCCTGGGGTTTGATTTAAGTCATCATAATCACTCTCCCCTCCCACCACTGGACCAGCTTGTTCTTCAGAACCTCCTTCCTAAAGTTTCACTGATTTTGTACATGCCCTGAGCTCCAGGGGGAACAGAAGATGCAGGATGGGACTCTGCACAACAGGGTGGGGGTCTGTGAATAAATCAGATAGATAGGTAGACCGACCAATTGGTCGATTGATCGATTGGTAGACAGATGGATAGCTGCCACTGAGTTGACTCCAGTTCATGGTAACCTTACGTACAACGGAAGAAAATGGTGCCTGTTCCTGCTCCCTCCTCATGATCACTGGCATGTTCAAGTCCATTGTTGTGGCTATTGTGCCAGTCCACCTCACTGAAAGTCTCTGTCACACTGATGGCCCTCTACTTCACCGAATACAATGTCCCCCTCCAGCGACTGGTTTTTCCCAATGACATGGCCAAAGCAAGCAAGTCAATGTTCTGTTGTGATCCATAAGGTTTTCCTTGGCTAATTTTCAGAAGCAGATCACCAGGCCTTTCTTCCAATCTGTCTTAGTTTGGAAGCTCCACTGAAACCTATCCACCATGGGTGTCCCTGCTTGTGTTTGAAATATTGGTGGCATAGCTTCCAGCATCATAGCAACATGCAAGCCACCACAGTATGACAAACTGACTGATTGGGTGGTAGCAATAAATTCTGGATCCCACCACTACCCTTACAGACTTGGCTACTCAGTAGAAACTCAGAACCTTGGAGCAGGATCCCTTTATTAGTCTGCTTGTGTAAGACATCACCAGAGTTTTTCTGAACCCAACGTGAACAAAAGGGCTTCAAAGTCTTAGTTTACAGTTCAAGTCATTTAGTTTCTGAATGGGTCGGTTGGGCGGAACAAAGTAGGGTAGGTAAGAGCAAGCATGGGTTTGGAAGGGACACACACCTGGTTTGTAATCCCAGCTCCACCTCTTATGCTTTTACACCTTAGCAAGTTATTTAACTTCTCCATCCTTAAGTTTCTCCACTTGGGAAAAAGGCCAGTGCTACCCATAGTTGCTTTAAGTGGTTGCTTTGAGCCCTGGTAGCACAGTGGTTAAGAGCTCGGCTGTTAACCAAAAGGCTGGCAGTTCGAATCCACCAGCTGCTTCTTGGAAACCCTATGGGGCCGATCTACCCTCTCCTGTAGGGTCGCTATGAGTCGGAATCAACTCCATAGCAATGGGCTTGGTTTTTTGGCTTGAGATTTTAATGACAACTATATAAAATACCTACTCAGAACCCAGAATATCCCAGTTGCCCAATAAATTTTTACCTCCCATCCCTTCATCTTTTCTCCCCAAATTCCTGGCTCATTCTAACGTTAAGTCCTCGCAGCAAAAACACACAGGGAAACATATCTTATTCTGTCTCCTGGCCCTTACATTACATGCTCATAACGGCCTACATATGCGTAATTGAAGGCAGCAACTTTGACCAAAATAAGTTTGGTAAGTCCAAAGCCGGGAACCCCGAGGTGTCACTTAAAACCTCTCAGTCATATGAGCTCATAGGCATTTTAAGAAAAGCTCTTTTTCCCCAGGGGCTTAAAAGAGAAGACATATTTTAGAAATGACTAAATATCAGCAGGTTTGTTAATACTGCTAATCTCTTGTGCAGAATAAAAACAATTTGAAAAACATGCTGCTAATATTAGACCCAGGATGGCAGAGCAAGAGCACCGGAATGGCAATTTTCTGGTACACTGACACAAAACAGATTTTCTCTCTCTCTCTCTCTCTCTGTTTTTAGAAAATTACCTTAGCCCTTCTTCTCCAACAGCCTACTGGAGAGCACATCTGGAAAGCACCCTTCAGGAGATCAGGTTCTATATGAAAGACATTTTGCAGGGGGTGTTGTCTTGCTGTCCCTGACTTTTTGCAATGCATGGTGGCTTGCCAGAGCAAAGTCCCTGTGTTTACCCAGGAGCATGCTGTGGAGCTGGGGGCTCGGCCTGCCCTTCAGAAAGCCGGGGGAGTCCCCCTGCCTTAGAAATGAGTGTGGGAGACTAGCCAGGCCCCGGGGCAGGTTCGTAGGCCAGCCTGCCCTCAGGGCAGATGTGCAGAGTTCCCACAACTTGTTTTCATCACTCACTCGCTGTGGGATTATTAGGGTTCCGGCCCCACTGATGAGCTGCTAGGTGACTTAGCCAGCCCAAGGTCACATGTTGTTGGGAAAGAGCACTATGAGGTCCAAGAAGCCTTCAAGACTTTCCTAAAACCTTTGTTTCCTGGGGCAGGAAGGCTCCTCTAGCCAAGTAGAGATCAACGCCTGTTCTCCCAAATCTCTGCTCAGCTTCCTCTTCACATTCGCAAAGCTACAACCCATTTAACCAAGCCCACCTGCCTCCTACTTCCCCCTGGAAGCCCTGATCCCTGTGGCTCCCCCAGCTCAGGGTCTCCTTGCAGTGTACCCAGAACACGGCTCATGGGGGCTTTGGCCTCGGCTTTCTGAGCTTGACCTGTAGTGGCTCCAGCAAAACAGCACCATCTGAAGACAGCATTCAGGGAGTGCAGGTGGAGTCACGTGTGATTTAGTCTCTGCGTCCTGCCTTGGGTCTCTCTCCTTGCTGAGCATTCAGGGAAAGGAGGTTGTGGGCGGAGATGCAATGCTTCCTTAGCCTTGTGCTCACATCAAACTGCTGCTCACCCTTCTACTGCAGCAGCCCCCAGGGAAGTCCACGGCAGCGTCTGATCCATCTTGGCATCCCTCATGAAGCCACCCTGCATGAACTCTGACAGTGATCAATCAACATCTGCAGAGCAGCCAACAAATCTTGACAGTTAATCTCTGCCTGGCAAATCTGAAAAGCAAGTGAGGGTGGTTGGCAAGGAAAGCCATTCCAACAGAGAAGGGGCTTTCGGCAGCCAGATCTGATGCCCCAGAGCTGCCCCTCGGTCAGGACTCGTATCCCCACCCCACCTCAGCCCTAAGCCAATTTCTCTAAAAGCACAAACTGACGGTCATGACATCAGCAAACTGTTCCAAGTAATGGGAGCATAGGAAAATCACAAACAACCCTCTAATGCACTGCCAACTCAAATAAAGTTGTTCTGTATTACCCATGTTACGCTATGCCCATTACTGCAGACAATCTAGCTTTGATGGTACTTGTTTTTAAAGGAAGAAGTTGAAGGAGAAAAGGAATGGGAGGTTTTATGGATAATAAAACTATCATAAAGCTCTCAAATATCCAATAGTTGTCTGCTGGGATAAGGGTGGGTGACAAATATGCTAAGACTATTTAAGAGTAAATCTTACCCAATAAGTCTTTTATACTTCTGCGGGGAAACGTAGAAATCAGTTTTGTGACTTCTGGCCACAAGGAGAAATAGAAATCTGAATGTTCAACCAATCTTTCTGCAGTAGAACCACCCCTTAAAACTCCAGAACAGCATGGTGTGAATTTTCCTCCTGCAGAATTCTGCAGGCACCTCCATCATCAGGAGTGAACTGCAGGAGCTGCCTCATATTCTTCTTTGAACTCTAAGAAGGTCTACCTCAACTGCTCAGAAACCTTGAGTAGCAAAAGCTACCCACCGTGGCTTCATTTAATTATTTATGCCCACACTTGTTTCAGAAAGAATTTCGAGAAGCATTCAAGTATAGCCACAATGCAATAAAATAAAAGTAAGAATTAGTGAGGGACTTAGGAGCCATGGAAAGATAAGATGGAGGTGGAAGTGAAGCTGGTACAAAATACCTCCAGCTAGCTGAAAGCTAGCATTTGGCTCTGATCTTTCTAGAAGCCACTTAGGAGACAGGGAAAATAACTAGTCCCACAATGCATGATATCCATTGAATTAAAAAGAAGCTAGATGCTCAAAAGAAAAAGAAGACTGTTGTTGTGGTGTGCCATCGAGTTGATTCCAACCCCCAGTGACCCTATGTGATAGAGTAGAACTGCCCCATAGGGTTTCCAAGACTGTAATCTTTAAAGGTGCAGACTGCCAGGTCTTTTCTCCTGTGGAGCCACTGGTGGCTTCAAATTACCAACCTTTTGGTTAGTGGCCTGGAGCTTAGCCACGGTGCCACCAAGGCTCCTTGGTAAGAAGATTAATGGCTCCCAAAGCTGTCCATGCCCTGAACTTTGGAACCTGTGAATACGTTACCTTACATGGCAAAAGGGACTTTGCAGATGTGACTAAGGTAAAGGAATCTGAGATGGGGGAGATTATCCTGGATTACCCAGGTGAATTCAGTGTGATCACAAAGGTCCTTAAAAATGGAAGACAGGCAAGAAGAGGAGGTCAGAGTGATGAAGAGTAAAAAAGACTTGACTGGTTATTGCTGACTTTGAAGATGGTGGAAGTGGGACATGAGCCAAGGAATGTGGGCAGCCTCTTGAAGCTGGAAAAGGCAAGGAAATATATTCTCTCCTAGAACCTCCAGAAGGAATGAATTTAGTGAAACCTGTGTTGGACTTCAGACCTACAGAACTGTAAGATAACAAATTTTTGTTGTTTTAGACCACCAACTTTGTGGTAATTTGTTACAGCAGCAAAAGAAAACTAAAATACTACTGGAGAACAGCATACAATAGGGATTGTGAATACAGAATTTGAAGATGGACCAGGGTTGAAATTTCAATTCAGTCACTTACTAACCATGAAATGTGGGGCACATTCCTTAACTTCTCTGAAGCTTAATTTACTCAGGTTGAAAGACAGTAAGTCCCTCAAAAGGAGTCCTGGTGGCACAATGGTTAACCGATTGGCTGCTAGCAAAAAGGTTGGCAGTTCAAACCCACCCAGCAGTTCTGAGGGAGAAGAGACCTGGTAGTCTGCTCCTGTAAAGCTTACAGCCTAGGAAACCCTATGGGGCAGTTCTCCTCTGTCCTATAGGGTTGCTGTGAGTCAGAATTGATTCAATGGCACACACCAAGAAGTCCCTCAAAGAGTTACTGGGAGGATCAGGTGTACTTGGCACCTGGCACTTGTTCACAGCTGTTGCTAATTCATAGGTAATGACAGTATCTCAACAGCGCTGGTGTCTTCTGTTCCCTCTGCACCAGCCCAAGAGGTCCCCATTGACCTTGAGACCTCTATGAAGATACTAGGGCAGAGATGACCACACCGCTATTTCCCCTAGAATTCATCTGCTAATAAACTTGGCATATGAAACACTTTGTCATGAAGTCACTGGTCCATGTGTTCAAGGTCTATGCATGTTCAATAAACTCACGATTATTATCAGACGTGTCCCTACCATTATGACCAAAGAGAGATTCTTCCTCTGTATTTCAACATCTTCAAGTAGGGCAATGTGTTTTATAGGCGGATGGAATCACAGTCACAGAGACAGGTCAAAGCAATTCCACAGGTCACTAGATGTGGCCCGGATACACTGCCCCCTACTGGCCTGTGTTAATTTAAGGAGGTGCTATCTGTACCCTCTGAAGGAAGTCCTTGAAGTAGACAACTTTGCATTGCACTTTTTATAGCCTGAGGAAATCAGCTCTAATTAGTTTAGAGAAACTCAGGTAAATCCTAGAAATAATCCCAAAGGCTGCGTGGCCTCCTTCAGTCAAACCTCTTTCCTTGGGGGTTCCCCACCCACCGCCATGGAGTTGATTCCGACTCACAGCCACTCTATAGGACAGAGTAGAACTGCCCCATAGGGTTTCCAAGGCTATAAATCTTTATGGAAGCAGACTGCCACATCTTTCTCCTGCGGAGAGGCTGGTGGGTTAGAATCGCCAACCTTTTGGTTGGCAGCTGAGCGCTTTAACCACTGCACCACCAGGGCTCCTCATGGGGGCTCCCAGAAGATGAAAAATTAAAATTGCATGGGCTCTCCTGGCTTTAATAATTTGCCAAATTCCTCCCTTGACACCCCCTCTCTACAAAGACAAGTGCTAAATACCTCTGTGGTACCTGAGCCTCGAGCTATGTTCAATGGATGTTAATCTACCTTCAGCCCTTTAAAGAAGCCTAGTTTCTTGGTTCCCTGGGAGGGGGTGAGGGAAGGGGAAGGTGAACGGACAGTTGAATGGCTAACAACCTACACTTGCACAAACAGACTTTAAGCAAAAATATGAAAATAAGACCCTCTATTAATCTTTAATAGAGTTGCAGACTTCCTAAGGAAAATGATATTCAATAGTAAATATATAGTAGGTCATTTTTCTTCCAGGCAAGTGGTTTTAAGGTCAACAGAAACTTTGTGCTTAGCAAATAACTAGTTCCTAAGATCTACCTTCCTAACAGGGCACTGAGAACATCACCAGTGCTCAGGAGACTGGGAATTGTGGTGTTACATGTCAGACGGGATCACAAGAAATCACTTATACCATTGGTGTCGCATGATAATGCCCACTTTTTAGAAAACCCATAACTCTCCCTAGAAACCCATTCGCATGTTTAACATCCTCTTATTCCATCTATCCTGCCCATTTTCTGCATTTTACCTAAAGCTCTCATAGCTGAATTGATAACTAAATTCTTCCTTTTTTTTCAGAGTGGAAGACTTGATTTCCATGGTCCACATAAGCCACTTTCTAATAAGGTGGTCTCCCCAACCACCACCACCCCAGCCAGGTAATCCCAGGGCTTGTTCTGACCCATTCACAGTGATCTCAAGGGCTTCTTCTGAGCCCTCCCACCAAGCCCGCGTCACTGGCTCTGAGATGTGAGCAGGATGCCAACTTCCTACCCATGTAACCTCCTTTCCAGAGCTTTCTATTTTATGTCTTTACTTTGTTTATAGCGAAGCATAATCTACAGTATACTAGGAGTCCTTGGGTGGGGAAAAGGTTAACCGCTCGACTACTAGCTAATAGGTTGGCAGTTCAAACCCACCCAGAGGTACCTCAGAACACAGACCTGATGCAGTGGCCTCACTAGGGTTGGTGTCACCCAGTGTAGTAACTTATGGTGTCATCCCCCCTTGCTAATTACCACAATATCGCAGTTAAAACACCAAAAAATTTGACAAAATCAGCAACTATAAAAAACACCAGCAGCAACAAAAACAACAGTGCATGCTTGTAGCCTGTGCAGATGAAACCACATATTTCAAAGCATCATTGTAATTGGGTAATGACAGCTCTGACTGGACCACATTAAAAGGTTCAAAAAGTAAATTAGCATAGAGTTTTAGCCTTGTAGGCATGTTGATACATGTAAGCTGGGCTTACGAAAAATTTTTTTGTTGTTATAACTAACTTCAGGGGTATTTTTATTAAAAAGCAATAATAAACTTCTGCTGAAACACTGCATGAAAATTTTATAGACAGTCATTCCGGTGTCACCCCCTCTGACAGTGTCACCTGGTACAGTCTGCACCCGCCCCATACACCCCTAGTGATGCCACCGGCCTCGTGATCTGCTCCTGAAAGGTCATAGCCTTGAAAGCCCTATGGAGCAGTTCTACCCTGCACACATGCATTGCTATGAGGTGGAACTGACTAGACGGAAACTATTAAGGACTGAACTGTGTATCCCCCAGAAATATGTGTTATAAATCCTAACCTTTATGCCTGTGGTTATAATTCCATTTGGGAACGGGTGTCTTTGTTATGTTAAGGAGACTGGATTAGTGTAGGGTGTGTTTTGAGTCAATCTCTTTCAAGACATTTGAGATATAAAGGAGATTAAACAAGCAAGCAAAGGAGAGATGGGGTAAAATAGATGCCAAGACACATGGAGATCTCCAAGGAATCAGGAAGCAGAAGCTGAAGAGACAAGAACCTTCCTCCAGAGCCAACAGAGAGAAAAAGCCTTTCCCTAGAGCCGGTGCTCTAACTTCAAACTTCTAGCCTCCTAAACTGTGAGAAAATAGATTTCTGTTTGTTAAAGCTATCCACTTGTGATATTTCTGTTATAGCAGCACTAGGTAACTAAGACTGCATCTAACAACAACATAATCTACTATCCCATTGCCACTGAGTCAGCTATGACTCATAGCATCCCTCTAGGTCAGAGTACAACTGCCCCATAGGGTTTTCTAGGTTGTAATTTTTACAGAAGGCAGATTGTCAGGTCTTTTCTCCTGCAGAGTGGTTGGAGAAACCCCGACCCTTCGGTTAGCAGCCGAGCACTTAAACACTGTGCCACCTGTGCTTCTTTAGTATACTATAGTCTGTAGTAGAGTCTGCCTCCACGAGAATGTGCGCACCTACAACTATGCCCAGCAGAGAGTAGATGCTAAGTATTTGTTGAATGTATGAATGAATGGATGAATCCGAGTGCCACGCACCACGGCTCCACACACCTGCAGACCAACACTCATCACGGTCATCTTGGTGGTACAGGTTCAGCAACGCAACAGGCAGCCCAAGTCTGACTGCTCCAGAAACTGCGCTAACAACAGCCGTGATGTTCACGTAGCACCAGTCACTGTGCAACGCTCCGCAGGCCTGTGTAATTTAACTCACAATAACCTGATGAGCCAGGTTAACCTTCTTTTACAAATGAGGACACGGAGGCCCGGAAAGGGCAATAAGCAGCCCAAAGTGCTGGAAAAAGTTAGAGTCGGGTTTTGAAAACAAGCCTCGGATTCTCCAGCTCGTATTCATCCCCGTAGTGCTGGAAGAATTAAGGTTCAATCTTTTAAATTTAGTCCCTGGACGTTGCAGCCATTTTGGTGTGAACTGTGTCCTGGAGAAGCAGAAATCTGATTAAGGTGGATATAAGTGATCTTTACTAGACCCAGTAAAGTGTAATGACAGAATTAGCCCACATATTTTTGTTTAACAGTGCTTGCCATTTAAAAACATAAAAATACAGTATCTGTTTTTACTGTTCAGTAGGGCTCAAATGCAATTCCACTCACGGGCCGTGTGGAGAAGTCATCTTGGCCTCCACCCCCTCACCGGGCCGCGTATGTGGTCACCCCCTCCTGGGGCTGTGTACATAATTACCCCCTCGCTGAGCTGTGTATGTGGTCACCCCCTCCTGGGGCTGTGTACAGAATTACCCCCTCGCTGGGCTGTGTATGTGGTCACCCCCTCCTGGGGCTGTGTACAGAATTACCCCCTCGCTGGGCTGTGTATGTGGTCACCCCCTCCTGGGGCTGTGTACAGAATTAACTCCATGGGCTGTGTATGCGGTCACCCCCTCCCTGGGCTTTGTATGTGGTCACCCCCTCCTGGGGCTGTGTACAGAATCACCCCCTCCCTGGCTGTGTATGTGGTCACCCCCTCGCTGGGCTGTGTATGTGGTCACCCCCTCCTGGGGCTGTGTACAGAATTACCCCCTCGCTGGGCTGTGTATGCGGTCACCCCCTCCTGGGGCTGTGTACAGAATTACCCCCTCCCTGGGCTGTGTATGTGGTCACCCCCTCCTGGGGCTGTGTACAGAATTACCCCCTCGCTGGGCTGTGTATGTGGTCACCCCCTCCTGGGGCTGTGTACAGAATTACCCCCTCCATGGGCTGTGTATGCGGTCACCCCCTCCTGGGGCTGTGTACAGAATTACCCCCTCGCTGGGCTGTGTATGCGGTCACCCCCTCCTGGGGCTGTGTACAGAATTACCCCCTCCCTGGGCTGTGTATGCGGTCACCCCCTCCTGGGGCTGTGTACAGAATTACCCCCTCCCTGGGCTGTGTATGCGGTCACCCCCTCCTGAGGCTGTGTACAGAATTACCCCCTCCCTGGGCTGTGTATGCGGTCACCCCCTCCTGGGGCTGTGTACAGAATTACCCCCTCCCTGGGCTGTGTATGCGGTCACCCCCTCCTGGGGCTGTATACAGAATTACCCCCTCCCTGGGCTGTGTATGTGGTCACCCCCTCCTGGGGCTGTGTACAGAATTACCCCCTCGCTGGGCTGTGTATGCGGTCACCCCCTCCTGGGGCTGTGTACAGAATTACCCCCTCCCTGGGCTGTGTATGTGGTCACCCCCTCCTGGGGCTGTGTACAGAATTACCCCCTCGCTGGGCTGTGTATGTGGTCACCCCCTCCTGGGGCTGTGTACAGAATTACCCCCTCCATGGGCTGTGTATGCGGTCACCCCCTCCTGGGGCTGTGTACAGAATTACCCCCTCGCTGGGCTGTGTATGCGGTCACCCCCTCCTGGGGCTGTGTACAGAATTACCCCCTCCCTGGGCTGTGTATGCGGTCACCCCCTCCTGGGGCTGTGTACAGAATTACCCCCTCCCTGGGCTGTGTATGCGGTCACCCCCTCCTGAGGCTGTGTACAGAATTACCCCCTCCCTGGGCTGTGTATGCGGTCACCCCCTCCTGGGGCTGTGTACAGAATTACCCCCTCCCTGGGCTGTGTATGCGGTCACCCCCTCCTGGGGCTGTATACAGAATTACCCCCTCCCTGGGCTGTGTATGTGGTCACCCCCTCCTGGGGCTGTGTACAGAATTACCCCCTCCCTGGGCTGTGTATGCGGTCACCCCCTCCTAGCACCTGCCGTCCCCTCTGACCCAGCAATGAACAGAGGGATGTGACAGCACCATGCTCCTGCATAGGTCGAGGTGCACAAGGTACATGGTGACCATGGCTCATGGGAGCACAGTGCTTTTGATTCTCAAACATATGTGTGTGTTTGTGTGAGTAATCTGGATGACAGTCCCACTGTAGGTGCTGATTTTAGACACTGTCCATCCCACGTTCCCTCCTGACAACCAAGGATGCGTCCACATGGAGAAAGTGACAAGAAGAACATAGTAAAAAATGTCAGCTTTCCTTATTTGGAGCCCCAGGTCAAAGAATGCTCTGAAGTTCATTTTGGAAGGAGGATTTCTTTTCTGACAATTCCCTTAAAGCCATCTGTTTTGCTTTGCATTTTCAGGCATAACTCAGCCAAAGGATTCCTTCTCAGGCTAAGCTCAGCCAGGAACAGACGGTTGTCGACTTCCTCCTGTGCACGAGGGCTAGGTCCTGGCTTGCAGTGGGGCCAACCAGGATAATAACTAAACAGACACCCATAAGCCACATCTGCGTCCTTGGTTTCTGAGGTGTTATCACCCAGGCATTAGAGCCCTGCACAGTGAATCCCCACCATCCTCCAAATAAAGCCCAACTTTAGTGCAGCACAAACTTCCAGTGTTGCCCCGTCCACAGCACTGACTTCCCATCCTGTACACTGCCTTCCCCCAACCTGGGCAGATGCCCCACTCCTAAGCACGGCACTGTGCTATCCTCTCCTTAGTCTCCAAGCCTGTGCAACGCTGATCTGGCTGCCTACTCCTGCCTACCCGCAGCTCTGCAGGCCCCTCTGAGAGCAGGTAAGGCCCGCCAACGTAGCTCACCTGGTCAACATTCCCTAGGGCAGTGGGCGCAGACCTGCAACAGCATTCCCTGGGGTATGAGTTTCCTACAGGGCTTCAAACTGGTTCAGATTTTGCATTTCCACTCCCAGATATACTGAATACAGTTTAAAAAGATTCCCAGGTGATTCTCACGTATAATAAATTTTGAGAGCCACTGCTCTACTAGTGGTTCTCAGAACTGGTCCCTAACCAGCAGCATCAGTATGGCCTGGAAACTTGTTAGAGATGCAAATTCTCAGCAGGAGTTGATACTGGAATGAACTGGTTCGAAGCCCTGGTTTCCTAGCGCTGTCATAACAAAGTAGTACAAACTGGGTGGCTTATAAGAACAGAAATGTACTGTCTCACAGTTCCGAGGGCTAGTCATCTGAATTCAGGTTTTGGCAGGGCTGTGCTCTCTCTGAAGGCTCTAGGGAAAGATGCTTGTCTTTCCTGGCTTCTTGTAGCCCCAGGTATTCCTTGATTTGCAGCTGCAGCATAACTCACAGTCATCTCCCCTCTGTCTCTGTGTCTCTTCTCTTTTATAAGGACATCACTCAGATTGGATTAGGGCTCACCCTACTCCAGTATGACCCCCTGTTGACTGATAACATTTTCAAAGACTGTTTCCAAATAAGATCACATTCACAGGTACTGAGGGTTATCTCTTTGGAGGGCACAAGTCAATCCTTAACACCTAGGAACACTCTGGAAGTAAAAATTCTCAAGAACTCATGAATTAGAAGCTGATCCTGATGCAGGCTACAGTTAAGAACCATCACCGCAGATCGATGCCCTAGGGCAGTGCTGCACCGAGGACAATCATTCCATGTCCCCTCGGAGCCCACAGAATGCAGGCACCACTCATCTCTGCAACTCCTGTTCCAGCAAAGCACTGGGCTCTTCAGTCCCTGAATCTGAACGAGCCCACTGCCAGCCAAAGGCAAAATCACCAGCTAGTTTGCTAAGCAAAAAGCACACCCCATCTCAAACCATATCCCTCATTTGTAGGTAAAATGGTTTCATCCTGAAACTACTGAACATGGAAGAAGTGTTTCCTCTTTACTTTCGTCTATTTCCACGGAAAGGTTTTCTAGGAGGATCCTTTGCTAGAGAAAACATGCTTGGAGAGATGGCGTTCTTTCTCCCCACATCTCCATTCTAAGAAGTTCAAGGCTGTTTGATGAATTCTCCAGCAGGAATTCCAACCACTGGGTGCCCACAGGAATCTCAAACTTGCAGCTTCCTGGTATTTCTAAGGGTTAGCAGGCCAAATGTCACTGAATCCTTTAGTTTACGCCATGACAATTTATAATGGAGGAGGAGAAGCAGAGCAGGGCTACCTCTGAGATGGCCCAAACCAAAGTACATCCCCCCGCCCATCATTCCAAGGAGCCAGTGGTTTACCTGTGACACTCACCCCAACCCCTTAGCCAAGAGAAGTGCTCCATCAAGTCTTTCTGGACACAGAGGGCTTTTACAAATCGGCTCACAGTTCCGCCCAGCTGAGCTGGATACAGCATTGAAATCCTCTGGAGTGTCAGTAAAGAGAAGAAGTGTGTGTGAAGGCACTGTCCGTCAGGGCATCTCTCAGACCAAGAAGTCAAGCTGCGGGAATGACCGTGTTCCAGACTGCCATGTGGCCCTGCTGTGAAGGTGTGGTGGATGCAAGGGCTCAGCAATTCTCCCATTACCTGCACCCATTGCCACCTGGAAGGCTCTGGGCAGCTCCGCAGTCCTCCTACAGCCTCAGGATCCTTGACCTGCTGGAGCTGAACCAGGCAGGCACAGCTAGGCGCCACCCAGACGGTCCTAGTTCAAGGAGCCTGCAGGAATGCAGTGCACACCCATCTTCTAGCCCAAAGTCATGCTGGTCCTGCTAGTGTAGCAGTTCTCCAAGTGAGGTCCAGGGACACTGGCAATCTCAGAGAGCCTCTTAGGGACTCTGCAAGCTCAAAACTATTTCCATAATAATGTTGTTGTGCTTGTGGACTGTTGAGTCGATTCCAACGCACAGCGACCCCATGTAACAGAGTAGAACTGCCCCTTAGGGTTTTCTTGGCTATAATCTTTACAGGAGCAGATCGCCAGATCTTTCACCCACAGATCGAGCCACTAGGTGGGTTCCAACCGCCAACCTTTCAGTTAGCAGCTGAGTGCTTAGCCATTGTGCCACCAGGGCTCCTTCATAATAATACAAAGGCCTGATTCACCCTTTTCATTTGCATTCTCTCACGAGAGTACCGTGGAGTTTTTCCAGAGGCTACATGACACGAGATACCACAAAAGACTGAATACAGAAACCAATATAAGAATCCAGTCGACTTTCAGCCAGACAGAAACAGACTTGCAAACATGCAAAACAATGATGCCATGTGTCTCGCTACATTTGTATGTTTAGGAAAATAACCTTTTATTTTTTAATAAAAATATGTTCTGTTATTTATGGTAACATGTAATGGGATGTTATTATTTTTAAGTGAGTTAATAAATTTGCAAACATTTCTCCAGCTTTGCTTTCGAATAAGGTAAGTATTGATAGATTTAACCCACATAAACAAAAGCCTTTTAGGAGCCTCCATAATTTTTAAAACTGTAAAAGAGTCCTGAAACTGAACGGTCTGAGAACTGCTGTTTTAATGGGAAAAGGAAACATGTTTGGTGAGGGGCACTTAAGCCCTGTCATGACGAGATTCAAAAGCCTCTTACTAAAAAAATTTTTTTAAATGAATAAATTAATAAAAAGTAAAAACAAAATCACCTCCAGTATCCAATTCCACACACCCAAGTGCCTTTGGAAAATTATGTGGCTGTTTACAAGAGACACACGCCTGGTACAGGAAGTGGGAAGCACAGCTGACAAGAACACAGCTCCAGCAGACCCTCGGGGTTCGCAGTCCAGCTGCACCACTTGGATGACTGCATAAATTGCTCAAGATCTCACCTCCTCATCTGTGAAATGGGGAAGGGACAACAGTAGCTCTCATATAAGGTTGTTGTAAAGTGCTCAGCATAGACCCTGGCACACAGTAAATGTCAAGTAAATGTTGCTCTCCTCATCCTCACCCTCATTACCCTCATCATCATCACCCTCAAACTCCGGCAATGATGCCCTCCTCTCTGGGTTCTCAGCTACCGCATCCTGCACAAGGAGGCACTCGGCCCCCGCTTGTGGTGGTCATCCTAACAGATGATCTGATGATTCACAACAGAGAACCATCCAGAAGAGAGGGGGGTGAAGACTCACTTGCACTGACTCAGCGGCTACCCTTTGAAGGAATCCTTCCATCACTGAGTCACACAAGCACCTCTAAGAACCCCTTGTTCACGGTCACCCTGGGTCACAGATGCAGCACGTGGTCCCCCCACTCCCTGTTCAGTCTGAACAAAGATGAATCTCACTACCCCACGCCCAACAGTCTCGTGGCCAGCTCCGCTCACCTCTTACTGTGTATCTCTGTGTGTCCACAACTGCGTATTCTGCAGAGGAATGTTCTTGAGATGACACACGCTCTGGATACCTCGAGCCCTGTCCCCTTCCCCTCCCTCACTTCTCCCTAATGGTTCAAAGACTGGAAAGACGGCGATGTGCAAAGCTTAGCAAAGTGGCCTCACATGATGGCACTGGCATTTCCACATTCTGCTCGATGCTGTGGGTGCATAAAAGTGTAAGCAGTGAGAATCTGCACCCCCAACATATACACACACCTCCTATTTTATCTCTTTGCTACTGGGGGAAAGGTTACATCTGGAATCTCAAGATCTCTAAGTCCGCTTCAATAGAATCTGGGAAAAGTGAGGGAGAGTGAGGGAAACCTTCATGGAGTGCTTCCTGTGTTACATGATAGTGCTGTACTGATGCACGCTCGCAGATTTAATCCTCAAACTAGATAAGATGGGGCCACTGCCTGCATTTTACAAATGTGGAAACTGAGGCTTCAGGCTGCCCACGTCTTAGAGCTAGCAGAAGCGGGATGTCAGCCCAGGTCTGCCTCACTCACAAACCTTACATCAATAGCAACTGGGGAAGGAAAAAATGGTAAATCCCAAGATTTCCACTTGGTGCGGTACTTTTCCCACTGATGGTTCTTTGAAATTCTTGTTTTTCTTGGATGCAAAATTTTCTGCATAATTAATTGCATCTGGAAATTACAGAGCAATTTCTCATTCACTGAGTTGGAAACGCCCCGTAGAAATGTAAATGCAAGCCTGACTGGAGGATGCCTAATGCAGGGTAATGCCTGGGGAGGGGGAAGAGTCTGGTCTCCTTGGGTGGAGCAGGACTCCAAGCCCCCCCGCTGTGAGACCCAGGCCCACTCTGGCCTGGGAGGCAGGGAGGGGCAGGGAGAGGTGAGCCCAAACTCGAAGCCACAGTGGAGGCGGGTCAGAGCCAGTTTCCAAGGCTAGGCCAGCAGGCTGAGAAGAGCCCATCTGGTCAGTTGGCTGTGGCACAAGCAGGTGCCCTGGTGTTCACAGTGTCCAGCCCTGCCCTGCCCTCCTCAGGTCCCCCCGGAAGTCAGTTAATTAAACTCGAGGCATTATTCCCTCCTTGAATACATGACAAGTACCCGGCAACCAAGTGGCAGGTTCCCCATACAAATATGGGACTTCTCTGGGTCACAAGCTATGGTGCTTCTGTCAACCGTGGATCACGGCAGGACCAGAAAAAGATGTCCTGTCTCCTGAGGGTGGGAGTGGGGAAGAGAACCAGAGGGCAAGAGTGTGCTGGCCAGCATGGGGGTGCTCTCAGACCTTGCAGGCTGCTGGCCTGGATGAGGGCAGCTCCCAAGAATGCTGGGGTTTCCTTTCTCCCCATTCTTTTCCTTCCCATTCCTTGCTCCGTAGATGACACACATTTGGAAGCAAAGCTACATGAAATGGGAGCATCCCTTTCCCTCAGAATGAAAACCAAAGAGAGAGCGAAACCTATCTGGTTGGGTCTCAGTAGGGGCCTGAGGGGGCAGCTAGTTTCTATGTCCGTGAACTTCATGCTTCCTAGGATGTGAACCGAACAGTGGGCAGGGCAAGAAGGGCCCCCTTTGAAGAGGCCCGAGCTGTCCGGAACAGTAATGGAGATCCATGAGGGTCTCTCTCAGCTGCCTGACGTCTTAGACAAGACGGTCTGGGTACTAGGAACTCAGAGACCCCCTTCAAGTCCTCCACCTCCCACTTTCAGGAATGAGTCCAAGGTCTTTTCTGCACTGTCCCTTTTACCAGGACTGTCTCGAGATGCAATCCACTCATCTGAGGTTTTTCTAATGATTAATGAAATGGCCACAGGGCAGGGAGAAGGTAGAAAGGCAAAAACACCTGGATGACCCCAACCTGGTGACGTAACCAAGGATTATTTAGAGTTGGTTGTCACTCTGTGACACCAAAGAATTCATCAATCCTGTGAGGCATGCAGCCAGGTCCCTGATACCCACTGCCTTGGGGTAGGTGAGGATTGAGGACTCTACCCTCAAATGACAGGCCAGCAGAACAGTTGAGGAATCCAAACCAGTTAGCTTGAGCTCCCGGGAGACAGGCACATGATAAACACATCCTGGCACCCCTGGCATCAAGCAAGCTGAGTTTGATAAATGTGCTCTGAGTGAGTGACTGAGTTAATAAAAAAAAAGAGTGGAGTTTGGGAGGATTTTTCTCCTATTTGTAGAAACGACTCTTTTGAAATCAGTAAGCTGTCACCGAGAAATCACTCTATAATAAGCAACAAATGCTCAAAAGGAAATTAGATAAAGAACTTAATGGCCATGTATTACCTGAGTAGCTTTCTTTCTTTCTTTTTTTTAATGATGCTAAGAGGCTCTGACGAACATTATGTTCCGACTCCCTGTGAAAACTCTCTTTACGGCTGATGCTGTCTTAGTTACTGCACCACAAAGAGCATCTGGATTCATAAGCTGGTGAGATTCTCATTCTGGCCATCTGGAACTAGAGGCAGTAAGGCCAAACAGAGCAAGCACATTGTATTCTTGTCATGAGAGACACTCACATTTGGTTAACAGTGACAGGAACCAGGTTTTGGGGTCAGCAAGATCAAACTGGTTCCCACTGCTCCACGTGGGAACTGGGGGACCCCCAGGCTAGTCACCCCACTGGGTCTCCCCCTGCAGGGTGGCTGGGCTGATGAGAGGTCACCTTTGGGAGGTGGGTTAGCCCGGTGCTGCTCATCATCAACATCCAGTAAACGGGTTGTCATCCCATGCCTTCCTCAAACCCACCGCTCCAGCCTCTGTGCATCACTACTGCAACGACTCTCTTCCCTGCCACTCGCCCTTCCAGCCACAGCTCAGATGCTACCTTCTGCAGAAAGCTCTGCCAACCCTTGAGGCTGAGCTGGCTATTCTCAGCTCTGTTCTCATTGCACCGGGTACCTTCCCAATCACAGATGGTCACACAGTGTTGTAAAGTGCATACGTGCTTTCCTCTCCGCAGCGCAGGCCAGGTGGATGGATAGATGGATGGAGAAGGGAGGGATAACTTGCCATGTGCTATATCCAGTGTCACTCCGGGTTCTTCTCCCCCACTCTCAGAGTGACTGACACTGATGGCTACTACCCTTTCCTCTCTAAGACTGTGTCCCCCTGGGCTTTGCTGAGGTCTTTGCTTGTTCTCCACTCTCCAACTACCTCCCTCTCTAAGACCTCTTCCAACACCTTCACCAGAAGCTTGGTGTCCACAAGGTTCAGTGTTTGGCCTATTTTTCTTCCATCCACCTTCTCTGGGGATTAAATCCTCTCTTCCTTCTTCAACCTCAACCTCTATGCTGATGATCCTAAAACCTTGTCCTCTCCTCTAGCCCAGCCCCTTCCCCAAGATCCAGTCATGGTTTACATTTCTTCAGTCATGAAGTCATTCAGCAAATATTTAGTACTAACTATACAGTATTGGCCAGACAGTTTTAGGCACTTGGGACGCGTCAGTGAACAAAACAAAGATCCTTGACTCTGGGACATGCATTCTAGTGAAGAAAAGAGGAAAATAATAATCAAAATAAGTAAACTGTATAATCCGTTGGAAGGTGAAAAGTGCTTTGAAAAAAATAAAAATGAGATCAGGCTAAGGGGGACTGGGAGTGTATGGCAACTGACAGTACTAAATGGGGTGGCTACCACAAGCCTCATTAAGATGAGATTTGAGCAAGACTTGGAGGTGAGGGAGTTCTCCTGGGAAGCATTTAGGGCAAGAGTGATCCTGGCAGAGAGACCAGATAGAATAAAGACCTGCGTGTTCAAGGACCAGCAAGGACACCCGTGTGGCTCGAGCAGAGTAAGCGGAGGTAGAGGGCCAGGGAGGAGGCCAGACAGGTCATGGGGGCAGGGTAGTTCACGTAGGGCTGTGAGCGCCTTTGAAAGGACCCTGCCTTTGGCTTGATGGCCTGCCTGTACAACACTTCCATGTCCAGTGCGCTGAGCGCACTGAGGACTAGACCTTGTTTTCTGGAGCCTTCCACTAACAGACTCCGCTGTCCTGGCTTGAGACTATCCCTCTGGCTTCAGAGGCTGGTTCAGGGCTGGGTACATGACCCAAGCAAGGCCAACTGAAGTCCTTGCCTGGGATTTTTCAGCAGGTTTCAGTGGGGAAGAGTCGCTCTTTGATCCTGAGGTGATAGGACATGGCCGTGTTCACTGCCAGACTGTACTAGGGAAAAGCAGACAAGCTTCTTTCCCTAGTACCTGGTGAGAGTGCAGGTTGTGGAGGTACTGAGCCCCCCATCCTGGCTGTCTCCAATACCCCTCCCTCTCCAGCCATATGAATCAATAACACCCCCCTCTTTAGCCCTAGGAAGTTTCTATCATTGATCGAGAGAGTCTGGTGAACACACCCTTTAAAGGCAGCATGGACAACGTAATTCATTATTGTCTTCCCCTGCCTCTACCTCAAGTGACACTTCTGCCCCTCTTCCTCTATTTCCCATCCTGGCTATGGATGCTATCATCTGCCCAGTCAGCAGGCTAGAAAAGCCCACATTATCTTGTCCATCCCCAGCATTCGGGAGTCATCAAGTCCTTCCTTCCTTGCACGGCATCTATCAAGTTCTCCCTTCCTGCTCTCACTGCTCACTGGCCTCACCACCTCTCATCTGCTCTGCTGCAAGAACCTCCTAACTGGCTCCCAGCCGCCAGCCTCGCCCTCTCCAAACCTCTCTCTGCATCGACACTGACACCGGGGAGCCGTCTCTAATGCCCAGCCAGTCACGCCTCTCCTCTCTCAGATACCTTTGATGAGTAATGTCCACACACTGCAGCATGAACTCGAGGTCTCCAATGTCTTGTCTTGCCTTTAAATCACACTGATTTTCGTCCCTCTGACTCTAGGATAGTTGTTGATAAATTGTTTTGCCCTGGGTGGCACAAATGGTTAATGCACTGGACTATTAACAGAAAGTTGGTGGTTTGAGTCCATCTAGAGGTACCTCGGAAGAAAAGTCTGGTGATCTACTTCCAAAAAATCAGCCATTGCAAACCCTATGGAGCACAGTTCTACTCAGACACACATGGGGTCAGCATGAGTCAGCATTGACTTGAAAGCGACTGGTTTGGTTTTGGGTTTTTTGGCCCCCAGGTCCCTACTTCCCACTCCACCAGTACATCCCCCTAAACTGAGCTTCCTTCCTTCCTTCTGCTTGACTTTTCTTGCTTCTCAGCCACCAAGGTCTGATCCTAAAATGGCTCCCAAGACTCTCCACTATGACACACCCCTCCCCCACCGAGAAAAACCTGGGGTTCTCTGTTCGGGCTTTCTGGGCAGACTCATTCCATTCCTTTTCCATCATTTCGTGCTCAAAGGTGGAAAAGGAAGTTCTGATGCCAAGACTCCATCTGTCTACCTGGATCCAATAAGCCACAGAATATGCAAATACAGAAGAAAGGGAGTCCCTGATTCTTTCTGTCTCAGGGTCAAGAGTAGCAAAAAGTGATTTTGGTGAGGACGTGGGCAGGTGAAGGAAGGGCCAGGAAGAAGGAGGCCAAGACTCTGAGCTTGGGCAGGTGTGGGGAGGGGCCGGCTGAGAGAGGGAGTGAATCTAGACAAGTGTTTTTTAGCAGCAGGCTCCAGCAGTAACAGACAAATGGCTTGTGCACACTGCCTCCACCAGAGGAGAGATAAGGGAAGAGACACGTGGAGACCAGATGGAGCGCATTGTAGCTGGCTCCCGCCTGGTTCATGGCTCAAGTTGCTCAAGTTACCCCGGGAGCAGAGAGAGACACAAGCTCTGACGCTGCTTAGCTGGGGCTGGCCGGCCACATGTCAAGAGGCGCAAGCTGGGGGCGGAGGCCCAGAGGGTCCAATAAGAATGCTCGTGCCGCCTGGTGGAATCGAAAAAGAGGGCCGCAGCAGATGTCCATAGACACCCTCGTTCTTCTTGAGGGTGGTGATGAATCTCTGGCACACACGCAGGCCTCCAACGAAGAGAGAAGGTGGCAGGAGGCCGGCACAGGTGGGGGCACATCAAAACGAGCCGCTCGGCACTCTGAATGCATTGTTAAAGACACCCATGTAATCATTTGAAATGAAAACTGCTCAGATGAACTGGAAAATGTTTTACTTGTATTTTCTCATATTCCCAAACCTTTCTTTCCATGGTTCAAAAGTTTGCATTGTCTAATTGCTGATTTCCATTTGTGAATGAATCAGCGTAAAAGAAAATTAAGTGCCAAATTAATCTACCTATCTCATTTGAGGCATTAATTATCCTCCTAGCCATTTTCTCCTGTGCTTGCCACATGTCAAGGCAAGCCTGGGTACAGTGATACAGAATCCAGTTTTCTACCCAGGAACTCAGCCCAAGCAGTGGAGGATGACCTTGATCCCTAAGATCAGCAGTTTACTGTGGGAAAGGGGTCTGACTCCAGGCATATGAAACATATTTCCCACCTTTTAAAGGTGTGCTAACACTGTCAGAACACTGAAGTTACCAGTGCAGTAACTTTTTGCATGGTTTTGTAGACATGTTTCCCAATGGCCCCAGTTAACACATTAACAACAATATATTTCCTCTAAATATAACAAGGTCATCCTCAGAGTGGAACCTGCTAGCTGGGGAAGAATCTTGAAAATTACATATGGTGTTCTTCTGTACAAAGGGAGATCTTCATGGTTCTGCCAAGAGTCCCCCTAGTCTCCACGATATAATTACAATATCCTTAGTCCCTGGGAAAGGTATTGGTTGCCACCAACTTGTAGCGACCCTGTAGGACAGGACAGAACTGCTCCACAGGGTTTCCAAGGCTGTAATCTTTATGGAAGATGACTGCCAGATCTTTCTCCTGTGGAGCCAATGGGTGGGTTTGAACCGCCAACCTTTTGGTTAGTAGCTAAGCATTTAACTACAAGGGCTCCTCTGGCAAAAGTAGAACCGGGTGAATTGTGACTTCAGCAAAGCCACCGCTACTGACACTATGGGCCACCTGATCCCTTCCCATTTGAGGGTCAGCGTTATCAGCACCTTTCTAAAGGAATGAAATATGCTTGAACAAGCACTGTTGCGAGAAAGACTGCAAAAGCCACGCTCAATTCCACCTAGGAATGCAGTGAGAGGAAGGGAAAGTCTAGGTTACTGGTGTTCAAGGCAGAGAGCTGGCTCTAATTGGAACTCTTTAAGACCCAACCTCCCTGGCAAAATGTCATGCTTTGGGCAATAGTGGCTGCATACATGAGTATGCACTAAGAGTTGTTAATCTGGTGCCCAAATGGCCAAGAAGGGCACAGCCACTGAACCACCAAGCAGCCTCAGGGCTGTGTTCAAAAGCGACACCGTGTGGCAGCAGCTAAAGCAACAAGGCAGATGGGCTAGTCAGTAGCCTCAAGCTCTCTCTTTGCTTGGCATTAGAAGCCTAGTGGGCTTTGGAGTATTCCTCTGATTCTTAGACAAATAGAGAGGGGGCATGCTCAAAAGGAAGATGATAGGTCTAACCTCCTGTTAATTAAGAATAGCTGAGGTGCCTGGGTGATTAATTCACTGTTGTTGTTGTTAGGTGCCGTCGAGCCGGTTCCAACTCTTAGTGACCCTATGTACAACAGAACAAAACACTGCCTGGTCCTGAGCCATCCTCACAATCGTTGCTATGTTTGAGCCCATTGTTGCAGCCACTGTGCCAATCCATCTTGTTGAGGATCTTCCTCTTTTTCGCTGACCCTCAGCTTTACCAAGCATGATGTTCTTCTCCAGGGACTGGTCTCTCCTGATAACATGTCCAAAGTACCTGAGATGAAGTCTCACCATCCTCACTTCCAAGGAGCTCTCTGGCTGTACTTCTTCGAAGACAGACTCATTGGTTCTTCTGGCAGTCCGTGGTATATTCAATATTCTTCACCAACACCGTAATTCAAAGACATCAGTTCTTCTTCAGTCTTCCTTACTCATTGTCCAGCTTTTGAGTGCATACGAGGCGACTGAAAATATCATACTTGGGCCAGGCGCACTTTAGTCCTCTAAGTGACATCTTTGCTTCTCAACACTTTAAGGAGGTCTTTTGCAGTAGATTTGCCCAATGCCATATGCCATTTGATTTCTTGACTGCTGCTTCTATTGGCGTTGATTGTGGATCCAAGTAAAATGAAATCCTTGACAACGTCAATCTTTTATGTTTATCGTGAGGTTGCTTACTGGTCCAGTTGTGAAGATTTTTCTTTTCTTTATGTTGAGGTGTAATCCATACTGAAGGCTGTGGTCTTTGATCTTTATCAGCAAGTGTTTCAAGTCCTCTTCACTTTCAGCAAGCAAGGTTGTGTCACCTTCATATGGTAGGCCGTTAGTGAGTTTTCCACCAATCCTGATGCCGTGTTCTTCTTCATATAGTCCAGCTTCTCAGATTATTTGCTCAGATTACAGGTTGAATAAGTATGGTGAAAGGATACAACCCTGATGCATGTGTTTCCTGATTTTAAATCACGCACTATCCATTTGTTCTGTTTGAACAACTGCCTCTTGGTCTATGTACAGGTTCCGCATGAGCACAATTAAGTGTTCTGCAATTCCAGTTCTTCACAGTGTTATCCAAATTTGTTATGATGGTGATTAATTAGAAATATAAAAGAAATATGAACATATTTGTGGCACCCTGAGCCACTGCTCAGGTCCCTCGCTGATGCAAACAGTCTGCGCTTGACTACTAGCCTAGAGGTTGGCAGTGGAGCCCACTCAGTGGTACCACAGAAGAAAGGCCTGGCAATCCACTTTTATAGCGATTATAGCCAAGAAAACCCTATGGAGCAGTTCTACTGTGCAATGCATGAGGTGGCCATGAGTCAGAATCGACTCGACGGCAACGGGTTTGGCGTTTTGCTTTTGGTGCCGATGTTCGAGTGACGAGCTTATTCTGGATGTCAGAATTTTGGGGGAAAGGAAGTTTAAATTATGTATATATAACAATTTGCATCAGGAATAAAAGGATTTGCTTTCATTATAGCCAAACCCAGTCCTGACATATTTCCAGGCACTAAGGAGAGCAAACAGAGGAAAACTGGCACAGGAGGCTCCACGCTTCAGGGAAAGAACGTGAGGCTTTGAAATTTCATCACGCCCTTCTTACAATACCTCCACGTTTTCTGTAGACAAGCCTGGAGGCCCAAAGGTCAAGCCTATCGCCTCTCCAAGCACCCCAAGAGTAAAGGAACCTGTCAGCTTCCCTAAAAGGGAGAAGGAGAAGGAAAATAGAGTCAAAAGGAAAAGCTAAAGAAGCTTCTCAAGCTGTTTGAAGGCACAAGGCAGGAGAGAGGTGGGTTTTGCCCAGAGGCACGTGGGGCCCTGGGGAAGCAAACCTGTATGCCACCGAGTTGGAAAACATTAAGTGCTGGGAAGTTTTAATGAGCTGGAGCAGCTCTCTGACAGTCACTGACATTGAGACGGAAATGGAGTAAGCATTTGAAAGTGTGCGCTTTCAAAGAACACGGTTTTTAGGAAGCAAATTTCTCTCTTCCCATCCCTTCCCTTTGGGGACATTCAAATTAGGCCTTAAGTCATCGAGTCAGTTGGGGTCTCCCTCTGAGGGGGTAAGGGTTAGAGCAACTGTAACATGAAACGCGCACAAACCTCCACCTCCAGCTCCTACCAGCTGCTGCTCAGGCGTTAGTGACAACCACCTCACCAAGATGGATTGTGCAGGAATAGAATCAAAGGCAGAAAATTAAAGATGAGATTAATACAATTGGATAAAAGAAAACACTGCCGACCAACCTAGCAGCTACAATTAGCTTTACTCTATCTGACGGGAAGGGGGTAACCATGAGTAGTAAATTCAGGTTCTGGAAAGACATTTGGGCTAAAGAACTTAACAACTGGGCAACACCAGGGGGAGCAGCTGATTCACCTTCCCAGGAAAGAGTCAAGACAGGGTAGAAAAGCCATCAATCACAGGGAGCCAAAACTCACTTGGTTCGGCGCCTCGGCCAGTTTAAGCCCTGGGTTCCCAAACAGCCTGAGTTCTACCCAGACCCATAAACGTGACAGCAGTACAAACCCTCCTTCCTACCTTCATCTCACTGCAAGGGGGCTCCTGTCCAACACACCTAGACCTTGGTATAATCAGGCAAAATCAGCCGCTCTATTAGGCAAGGTCTGTCTTGCTGGCCCATCAGTTGAGTCTACTTTCTGCTAGTGGGGATGTTTCAGCACAAATGTCCCTCTTACAAGGTGAGTCTGGGCCCCCACACAGCATCCAAACCATCCTGTAATCTGCAGATTCCTCCTGCCACCCCCTAGAGTACCCCAAAGTTCCCAAACTCCCCTATAGCTTAGCACGAAAATAATCTGATCTAAATAATTCACACAAACCCTCTAAGGATTCTGTTTTTTTGAGGAGCAGGTCAGGTAATACAAATCAACCACTAAGGGTGGACTTCCAGCCTGTGTAGGGGAGGTAACACACTTTCTCTGGACCCCATGTGTAAGAGAAAGCTTGTGAGGAGAGAAGGAAAAGTTCCACCAGCAGGATGTCTCGCACCCATCACTCAGTGGATGGAGGGGTCATCCATGGCTCCATTTCCTCCCCTACAGCTTCCCATCTCAAGACAGGACCAAAAGCCCAGGCCTCCTGGCCTGGACCCATCAGTAAGCAGGATGACATTTGAATGTATAGGTGGGGAGGGGTGGCCCTGCCTTAAGCCAAGTAACATCCTGGAACCCCAGTCCTTTAGCCAGAAGAAGCATCCCTTCTGCCTGAAGACGAAACTGGCCCAGGGATCCAGGTTTCAGACCCAGGAGTCTTCTGAGGAGGACTCAGAACTCTCTGCCCCTCACATGCCTGCACCCTGAGTGAGACTCCTGCAGCTTCTCCCCGGGGTCCAGCTCCTCAGCCTGCTCTTCAGCAAGGGGTTCCCTGGACTCCCTGTCTGTCTGCCCCCAGACCACTGCTATGGTGAGGCCCTGCCTCTTCCTCTGGAGCCTTCTAGCACAGCCATCCCTGGCCCTAGTCCACAGCTAAGAGGGTCACAATGGACCAGGGGCTTGGAAGTGAGAAGAGTCCTTGGAGGAGATGCATTGCTGGAACATCTGGCTCCTTCCAAGACACAAACTCTGTTCACATCGTGCTTGATCATCTGAGTTCTTCCTCGTAGAGCAGGTCCCCTGCTTCCAACTCAGAAAGAAGAGAAAAGGTGGAGGGACATTAGTCCCACAGAAACTTCAATGCTAGAGGGTTATACAGATAGTGAGGAATTGTATTTCCCTTTGGTGACTAAAGGTAGTTTAAGGAAAGAATGGGATCTCATTCTACCAGAATAAAACTCAAACTGACCAGAAACTCAGCTAACCAGAATCTGCAAATATCAGGCATTTTTTCTGCTCTCTGCTCTTTGGAGATGGGGGACCTAGAAGAAAACAATCCACACCTTCCTCTGCTTGTCCGTCTGTCTAAGGTTCGTTGAGTGCATAGCCATTTTGTCAGAGATGGCCATTTGGAAGGCTACTGGCTTTGATCCCTGGGGACAAAGTACGGTGTCATCCAAAATGATGCCTCGTCTGAATCTCCATCCCAGGATCCAGCCTGCTCTTCTGAATAAGACCCTGGAACAGCCTCAGTCTCCAGAGACGGCAAGTCTCTGCTTACCAAAATCTACCTGCTGCCATTAGCAGCTGCACTCAAGCCTAAGTTCTGGAAGGTCACACTGTCAACTGTGGTCACCTGAAGGCTGGGGGTGAGCGGGAACAGGGTGAAGGGGACAGTCTCCTTTTACTCCACACAGTTCTACATTGGTTATTTTTTTTGACACTAGAATGTATTCATGACTACTTCAAACATTAAAATAAATCAATAAATGGCTCAAAAGGAAAAGGAAATGAATGTTCCAAAAGCACAGTCAAGGCTCAGTAGGATTTCTGATGGACTTGGAATTACCTGGAAGCATGGCTGAGTGGGGAGGTGCCCATTCTTCCTACCTAGGTAGATGGCTACATGACTCAGAACAGAACCAGGCATTCTCAAAGTTCTCCTCTCCAGGGCTGGACACAACTCAGTCCTCCTCAGTGGTCTCTTCCTGTTTCCTGACCCCGAAGGCCAAGAACCTCCATATCTCCCGTCAACTTCCCGCCTGATGGTACTTAGCCCCTTGCAACCCCTGGGAGCCCCTCAGGGCTTGAGAAGTGAGCAAGAGCCTTCATGCTCACCTCACCCGCAGGTGACCTTCTGTGCTCACTAAATTGAGTCCTATTTGACCTCATCCCAGCACTGCTCATGAAGCATCCTGTGTTAAAGACCAGAAGCTTCCGCAGCTTGAGAGCCTGGACAGCTGCTGAAGAACCACGTGTCAGATTCAGAGGTCAGCATTTTTGCCAATCCCTTAAAATCAATTGCCCTCCCCCTCCGGCCTCCACCTGGGTACAAATACAGAGAACAAGCGCTTGGCAACTGCAGCGGGTGCCAAAGTTCTCCAGGCCACCTCATTAATCGCCCTGCTGCTGGGCGCTTGCTTACCTGCAGATGTAATTGGTCTTGCAGGAGTCCTGCAAATTCAAACAATTGGGCTTCTCCCTCTCTTCGTAGGAGCACACGGGCACGATGGTCTGCCGCCTGCGCTCGGTGCAGGCGATGTCCCGGCAGGAGCAGAACAGCATCCCATAGCTGTGCTTGGCAGGAACCTTGTCAAAGAACTGCCGGAGGGCCTTGTGGCACTTGCGTCGGTTGCAGACTTCATTGGACGTGCTGGTGGTGCACGGGGTGATGTACGCAGACCTGTACTTCTTGCAGGTGTCGTCCAGGTTGCAGGCCTTGGCAGCGTCTAGGCAGTTGTTCCCCTTGGGTATGTGTTCCACTGCAAAATGAGAGAAAGGCAGCAGCTGTGATCACAGTGCTCGGACTCCAGGCAGCTCGCACCTACTCTGTTCACACTGAGATCTTGCCATTTACCTGGCAATGCTGGGAGCTCTAATCAACTCACCTCCGTGTTTCAAAACTAATAACTAATGAGTTCGTGGCAAGGACAACGCATTAAGAGTGCAAGCGCTGGGAGTCCAGGGCAACACACAAGTGGCTTGTATTCTCTGGGATGTGTAATTAGGAGGCATTGAGTGCGGAAAAAGGAGCTCAGGCACCTGCCTGACTACGTGCAGATGAGGCAACAGGAGGCTAAGTTTCCAGTTCCGGGTTTGTAAACTGAAATTAGGATAACAGAAAGCAGCAACAAATAATATACTTGTTCATTATACAGTATATAAAATGATATGCTGAATGCAAGTATAATTGCCATGCAATCCTCCAGGAATATAATTATGTAATAAATGCATATAGTACATGCTAATTACTATATGATTACAGAGTAATTACATGGTTATTTGAGCCCAGAAGACAAAACATTATGCCAGGCTCTCTGAACAGGAAGAAGCAACTACAACGAAGCTGTATTTAAGTTCTAGCTCATAGACCATTGGAAGGAAACCAGAATAAATTACAAAAAATTTGCAAACCTCAATTACTATGTAACTCACCACATACAGAATGTGGGCTCAACAAGTACTTAAGTCTCAGATTAGAAAAATTCAGCTAGTGTTTTGGATGGCATTTCCACAGGCTTACAAACCGTAGGCTTTAGGACTCACAAAACATATGGTGCCTTGGGCCCAGCTCCACTGTGCTCAGACATCAGAGGAGCAGAGCCATCCACTGCTGGACTGCCTGCTGTGCAGTCTGGAGAGAGAAACACTGTGGAGGCCAAGCCCACTAGGGTGTTTGAACAGGCTGGCCAAGGCAACCGGTGCCTGGGTGGTGCAAGCCATCTGTGATCAGCTGCTAACCTAAAGGTTGGAGGTTCAAACTCACCTGGTGGCACCACGGAAGAAAGGCCTAGCAAACTGCTTCCATAAAGATCACAGCCAAGAAAACCAGATGGAGTAATTCTACTTTGTAACACAATGGGCCACCATGAGTTGGAATTGACTTTATGGCAAGGAAGTTTTTTTTTTTGGCCAGGGGCAAGCCCAGCAGCTAAGTGAAAAGAAGACTGGGCAGAAGAAAAGTAAGCTCTATCCCCATGATACAGATGTTTCTACAGAGAGAGGAAGTGATTGAGAAGACTTCCCAGAGCCAAGTTATAAGGTAGTCCATGGAAGATGGATAATTCCATGTAGCAGTGACCCACAGGAGACAGCAGACAAGCAACACACAGTTGTGGAACTAGCCAGCCCAGAAAGTTACTGCTCTGCCTCAGCCCCTCCATGGCTTCTGTGACTCCCTTTCATTCTGTTTATGTGCTCCCTCTAGATGGAAGCCAGAAAGGCATTTGGGAAACCTAAGGACACTAGAGAATTGACTTCCCTGGGTGGTGCAAACAGTTAACAAGCTCAGCTGCTAACTGAAAGGTTGGAGGTTCGAGTCCACCCTGCAGAGCCTTGGAAGAAATGCTTGGCCATCTACTTGTGAGAAATCAGCCACTGAAAACCCTATGGAGCACAGTTCTACCCTGACACACATGAGGTCATCGTGAGTTGGAACTGACACCATGGCAACTGGCAAGAGAAATGACAAGAGAGGAGAGTCCAGGTGAGTCAAGTGGGACTGACGGATGGGACAGTGAATTTAATATAGATTTAAAGGGTATGTGCAGTCTCCAGGTTCTACAGAAGATGTGCCTTGCTTTAAGAAAATCCAATATGCAAAAATCTGAAATTACAAAATTACTACACACCCGGGCACCACAAGTAGTATTTTACTGTGTGCCAGGTTCATGTTTCTGCCTAGCACATCCGAGTCCAAAAAACTGGATAGGGAAAGCAAAAAACAAGACAATCTAGCCCTTCTCAGATAAGCAGTGCAGGAAGCTAGCAGCTGCACATGCATCCCTGCTGGTTTAACAAGCACATCTGGTGCTCCTTATCATCACACTCTTTCCAAGCCTACTTCTCTTTGGCTCCTCTGTCTCCACAGGGCGGCTCCTTAGGACTCAAGGGGTGGAACAGTCACCATGCAGAGGTGTATCTAAGGTATGGCAGGTATGAGAAGTGCTCTGGGCGTGGCTTGGGGGTGGCAGTCCAATGAGAAGTTTCTACTGGCCATTGCACTTCCCGTTGCCAGCTGTGAGAGATTATTCAGCAATTTAAAACTAATTGCCATAGGCACTATGTTCTGTAGATACACTGCTGTCACCACATTCCTGACGTGGCATTATGGATTGAATCGTGTCTCTCAAAAAGATATGTTGAAGTCCTAACCCCTCTATCAGTGAATGTGACCTTGTTTGGAGAAATAGGGTTTTTCCTTGCAAATGTTATCAGTTAAATTAAAAAAGACATACTGGAGTAGGGTGGGTCCTAATCCTAATGCCTTCTGAGAGATGTCTCATAGAAGAGGACAGAAAGGGGAACAAACTCACACACGGAGTGTAGACACCATGTGGGGATCTGTCTACCAGTCAATGAAATGCCAAGAAATGCCAGGGCTGCCAAAAGCTGAAGAGACAAGACATGATCTTCCCCAAGAGCTGAAAGACAGCATAGCCCTACCGGTGCCCTGAATTCAGACTTCTAGCCTTCAGAACTGTTCTTTAAAGCCACCCACTTTGTAGAATTTTGTTATGGCAGCCTAGGAAACCAAGACACCTGGTGACCAGGACCTCCAGGCCTTGATGATACTCCAGCCTTCTCCTCTTTTGAGACTTCTAATCTTGTTGCTATTGGGGCCTAGGGAAGTGATTTACATTCTTGAAGGTCTAGGGTTCTCTAGGAGATTTCTAAATTACACATGTTTTTGAATGATAACCTAAAATAAATTAATATGACCATATTCTGGGCCACCTGGATTCGCTGCTTAAGGCTGGATGTTGCTACACAATTTTGTTACATTTGCAGTGGTGTCAAATTGTACTTTATGATCTCTGGCTAGAAAGAAAGAATAGAGGCACAGAGGTGGACTTAATTCTTAAATGATGTAGACAGTGATATATGAACAAACAATTCACGGTAGTTCAAATGGAGAAAAATGGCAGAAGAATTAAGTCATCACACATCATCCAGTAATATAGGCCTGCCAAACTCAGAAGAAGCCGTGCTGAAAGAGTTCTACATTCAGAGTGGAAGCACCAAATTAGTGTCGGCAAAACAATATCATCCCTTGTGTTAAATTACTGTTATTAACTTGCATTTCATTGTTTTCAAAGTCTTGGTCATACTTTACTTGTATGTGTGTTACTTTTATAGTTGTGCAAAAGCAAAGGATAAGAGCTTACAGTTTTATGTTTATGAATTTCAAATAACATTATAATAAAAATAAGAGTCAACACATGATGTCCAGGAAATTTTGTCTCTCTGAAAGTAGTCTACACCATATGCAAGCTTTAAAATAATTGGCCTAGGTTATTCCTTCTTTGCTAGAACAGTGGTAGTTTCCTTTGTAAAGCTGTTAAATCTAAATAAGCTACTAATTAAGTTTTTCTTCTCAATGTCATCAAAAAAGAAAAGGAACATTTTAAAGGAAAAGCTTTGTGCAAAGCGAGAATAGGATGTAGCACTTTTTGTCCAAACTAAATGCTCAAAGTTTACCCATTTAACAATGGGTGTGACTTAATACACAACCCAATGGCAGATCCCAGAATGCACAAACTGGAACATTCTGAGTTGAAAAGCTATCAATTCATTTCCAGCTTACAGCTTAATGTTGACTTCCTTTGTGTTTCTGATTTTTCATTCAAAGAAAACATTCTCATGACTCTTCCCAACTTGGCAAATGAGGCCAGCATAACCCAAATACCAGAACTCAACAAACAAAATTAAAGACCACTATTCCTCATGAATATAGATGCAAAAACTCTTACAAAATTTTAGTAAATTGAATTTAGCAATATGCTAAAAGGACAATGCATCATGACCAACTAGGGTTTATCCCAAAAATGCAAGGTTGGTTTCATATTTAAAAATTCATGTAACTCACTATATTAATGGGATATAGGAGAAAATCATATGATTATTTCCATCTCTAACCAGTTGCTGTCGAGTTGATTCCAGTGACCCTATGTGTGCAGAGAGAACTGTGCTCCATGGGGTTTTCAATGGCTGATTTTTTGGAAGTAGATCACCAAGTCTTTCTCCCAAGTCACCTCTGGGTGGACTCAAACCTCCAACTTTTTGGTTAGCAGCCAAGTGTGTTAACAGTTTGTACCACCCAGGGATTCTATTATTTCCATAGATGAAGAAAAGCATTCAACAAATTTCAACACTCATTCGTGATAAAAACTCTCAGCAAGCTAGGAATATAAGAGAACCTCCTCAATCTTATAAAAAGCATGTATGAAAAACCTATAGCTAAAATCATATTTAATGGTGAACTATTGTTTACTCTAAAATCAGGAACAAAGGAAGGATGCTCATTCATACCAATTATAGTCAACATTGTATTAGAAGGTGTAGCCATTGCAATAAAAGCAGTGGAAAGAAATAAAAGGAATAACTATTGGAAAGGGAGGCATAAAACCATCTCTATTTGCAGTTAATGTAAAAAATCCTAAGGATCTACAAAGCAGCTGCTAGAAGTAATTAGTGCTAATACATGAATTTAGCAAGGTCAAAGGGTACACGCTTAATATGCAAAAATAAATTGTATTTTTATATGCTAACAGTAAAAAGAAATTAGAAAATGAAATTTAAAAACATAATTCCATTTGCAATACCACCAAAAAAATAAAATGAAATAAAGCACTTAGGAATGAACTTATCAAAAGACATGCAAAACTTCTCCACTGAGAACTACCAAACAGTGATGAGAAAAATTAAAGAAGATCTAAATAGACAGGGATATACACCATGTTCATGGACTGGAAGACTCAATATTGTTAAAGTGTCAGTAATCCCCAAATCATAACCTATTTTGAAATTAACAAGCTGATTCTAAAATGTATGTGGAAATGCAAAGGACATAGAATATCCAAAGCAATTCCAAAAAGAACAACAAAGTTGAAAGACTTAAACTACCGACTTCAAGATTTACTGTAAAGCTACAGTTATCAAGACAGTGCGGTACACTATAGGCATACACAAACCGAGCAGTGGGATAGAAGACAGAGCTCAGAAATAACCCACATAAATCATTTTATTTTTGATACAAGTACTAAAGTGATACAACGGAGGGGGGGAAGAAAGTACAAATGGTATTATAATAAGTGAATATCACCATGTGAAAAAAATCTCAAGTCCTACTTCACACCATACACAAAAATGAATGCAAGATGGATTATAGGCTTAAACATAGAAGTGACTACAATAAAGCTTTTAGATGAAAACATAAGATAATATCTACATGACTTGGAGTAGGTAAAGGTTTCTTAGACAGGACACGGAAAGCAATAACCTTTAAAAAAAAAAAAAAAAGTTAAATTTCCTCAAAAACAAAAACGTCTGCTCAACAAAAAGTCACTGTTAAGTAAATGAAGACAAACCACAGCCTGGGAAAACATATTCACAAAACATATATCTAACAAAAGACTGATACCTAAAATACATAAAAGAATGCCTAAAACCCAAAATTAAAAGAAAACAAACCAATTTAAAAATGCGCCAAATATTTGGGACACTTTACAAAGAAAGATTTACAAATGGCCAATAAGCACATGAAAAGCGCTCAACATCATTAGTTTTAAGGGAATGCAAATTAAAACCACAATAAGATACCACTACATACCCACCACAAAGGTTAAAATTAAAGACCGACAACACTAAATGTCATCAAAGATGTTGGTAGGAGTGTGGAATGGTCCAACCACTTCGGAAAAATGTTCAGCAGTTTCTTATCCAACTAAACATATGCCTACTCTATGACCTAGAAATTCTATTCCTAGATAATTACCCAAGAGAAATGAGAACATATGTCCACAAAAAGACTTGTGTAAGAATGTCATAGCAGTATATTGATAATACCCCAGAACTGGAAACAGCCCAAGTATCCATTAATAGAATAATGACTAAACCAACTGTGTTCTATCCACACAATGGAATACTACTCAGCAATAAAAACAGCTACTGATACACACAATAGCATGGATAACTCTCAAAAACACTATGCTGAGTGGGAAAAAAAAAAAAAGCTTTAGCCAAAAATAGCACAAACTTTATGATTCCCTATATAGAAAGTTCTAGCACAGGCAAAACTAAATTACGATGAAAAAATCTGAACAGTGGTTGCTTCTAGGGGATGGGGGTGGGGACTGGTTGGAAAGTGGCAAGAGGGAACTTTCTGGGATGATGATAATGTTCTCTATCTTGATGGAGGTTTGGGTTGCATGGGTGTATGAATTTGTCAAAACTCAGAGATTAGTACATCAACGTCTGTGCATCTATAAATTTTACCAAAACTGAAAAGAAATACTGAACACTGGTTTATTTATTCTGAAGTATTTAGGGGAAGTATACTTACATCAACGGAGCCCTGGTGGTGCAGTGGTTAAGAGCTATAGTTGTTAACCAAAACGTTGGCAGTTTGAATCTACCAGCAGCTCCTTTGAAACCCTATAGGGCAGTTCTACTCTGTTCTATAGGGTTGCTATGAGTCGAAACCGACTCAATGGCAATGGGTTTGGTTTGGTTTGAGGTGGTAGGTATATGGGTTCACTGTAAATTTTTTTTCGCTTTCTCTTATGTTTGAAAAGGTTTGTAATAAAATACTGAAAAAAGATAGATGCACTTATGCCCATATCATCGCCATCAAGTTGTCTCTGACTTACAGCGACCTTATGTATAATAGAATGAAACGCTGCCCAGCCCTGTGCCATTTTCATGGTCTTTGGTATGTTGTTGGTATTATTTCAATCCATTTCATTGAGAGTTTCCCTCATTTTCGCTGACCCTTGATTTATCAAAAAAAAAGCTTCACATGCCAATTATGTGCAGCAATTGGAAAACAACTGTGAGGTAACCCTTTTCCTTCCTTCTCGTTCTCCTCACAAATCTAGCCCCAACTCTCTCTCCGGCCCTACTGTTGAGTATCCTGCTACAATGAAGTCCAAACTAAACACCCCTGAAATTTCAGGACATGCACATTAGAGCTGGTTTTTCACCTGGTAAGAAGATTGATTCTCCACATCTACCAAATAGATCCCCCAGTGCACAAAAATGCTACCTCAGTTACTTGAAGAGGAGGAGGGGAGGAGGAGAATGATCCAATGTACACAACTTGAGTCACACCCAATTCCATCATCTCATGCACCACGCCGAGAAACAAGAATGCGCCTGTTTTATGAGCTGGACGCAAGCACCTCCTAGTCTGTGTGGGAAGGCTTCGGAACAGCTCTACCATAACTCTGAGTGCCATCCGCTCCACAGTTCATTTTAGAGCTCAGCATTAAAATGTTGCTTTCCCCGCTTCTCTCTGTCTCTAATTTCTCCTTCCATCTGCTGTTATTCATTCTTTAAGCTGGAAGAATGTCTGGGATGCCATCTGAATGAGAAGTATTCTCAGAATGAAAGCTGTTGACTAGAAATCCTTTTTTCTTGAGGGAGGGCATATGCATGTTGGTTGTGCTCGGCTAATGAGATCCTCTCCAGCATCAGCATTATATGACGGAGAGTGCCATTTAACCAGCTTTTTGCTTCAAAGTTAGTCATAACCATGTTGTTACTTTGCAGATTACAGATTGCTTTCTCCATCACCATTCTACGCCTTTCTGGCTGTGATCACAGCTGACTGTGACTAGTTTCCTGTTTTCTGGGGCATGAGAGGTATAACTGCCATAGCAACCAGGGGCCAGACCCCAGAACATAGAAGAAAGAGAGTCAGGTGCTGATGAAGGAGCAACGAATTAGGAGTCAGGGGGCTTGGGGGCTTAAATTTGGTCCAATCATTTAAGAGTCTTTGTACATGCTAGCTCTCCCACTGAGGGCCTCAGTTTCCCCATTTGTGAAATGACATAACTAAAGTCCCTTCAAGCCTTAAGGGTCTTTGATTCTATGGTTACAGTGTTGTTGTTGTTAGGTGCTGTGGAGTCATTTCTGACTCATAGCGACCCTATGTACAACAGAACAAAACACTGCCCAGTCCTGTACCATCCTCATAATTGTTGCTATGTTTGAGCCCATTGTTGCAGCCACTGTGTCAATCCATCTCATTGAGGATCTTCCTCTTTTTTGCCTACCCTCTACTTTACCAAGCATGATGTCCTTCTCTAGGGACTGGTACCTCCTGATAACATGTCCAAAGAACATGAGAAGAAGTCTCACCATCCTTGCTTCTAAAGAAGCGTTCTGGCTGTACTTCTTCAAGACTGATTTGTTCTTTCTTCTGATAGTCCAGAACATATTCAATATTCTTCGCCAACACCACAATTTAAACACATCAATTTATAGTGTAGTTTGCCTTTTCTGATGATAACTTCAACTATTCAGGATGCAACTTGATGATTAGGGACAGAATGTACAGCCTCAGCCAGAGCCTCCATCCATGTTGGCTGTTTGCTGCTCTAAAGAATACAGCTTATAAAGACAATGCTCTACATTCTACCTTGGTGAGTAGTGTCTGGGGTCTTAAAAGCCTGTGAGCGGCCATCTAAGATACTCCACTAGTCTCATCCCTTCGGGAGCAAGGGAGAATGAAGAGAACAGGATACAAGGAAAAGATTAGTCTGAAAGACTGATTGTCCACAGCTACCAAAGCCTCCACCGGACTGAGTACAGTATAGCTAGATGGTGCCCGGCTACCACCACTCACTGCTCTGACCAGGATCACAACAGAGGGTTCTGGACAGAGCTGGAGAAGGATGTAGAGCATAATTCTAACTCACAAAAAAAAAAAAAAAAAAAAAGACCAGATTTACTGGCCTAAAGGAGACTGGAGAAACCTCAAGAGTATGGCCCCCGGACACCCTTTTAGCTCAGTGGTGAAGTTACCTCCGAGGTTCACCGTTCAGCCTGGGAGTGGACAGCCCCGTAAAACCAAATGAGACTAACGAGGTACAGGAGTCCAGTGACAAGGGCCAGAAGGCAGAAGGGGACAAGGAAGCTGGTGATAGGGAACCCAAGGTTGAGTAAGGATATTGTTGATGTGTTGTGAGATTGTTAACCATTGTCACAGGGCAACATTTGTAGTAACCGTTAAATGAGAAACTATTTTCTTCTGTAAGCCTTCCTCTTAAGTGAGAATAACAGCACAATCGGAAGAGCGTAGTCAATGTCACTGAACTGTGTATGCAGAAATTTTTGAAAGGGTGTATCTTTGGCTATGTGTATTTTCACCAAAAAAAAAAAGGTTGAGAAGTTAGAGGGTTAATATGTTGTGGGGTTGTTAACCAACGTCATAAAAGAACATGTGTACTACTGTTTGATGAGAAACTATTCGTTCTGTAAGCCTTCACCTGAAGTACAATTAAAAAAAAAAAAAAAGAATACATGGACCAACGATTTCAACCCTGACCCACAAACAAAGCGCATGGAAATGGATCCTCCCTTCTCAGTCCTCTTACAGATCCACCTCCAACTTTCCCTCAGACCCTAGTGTTGAGGTGTCAGGGATGAATTATACACTGGGAGAGGCTTTCATATTCTAAATTACTCTGGAGCAAGGAACTGCCTTTATCCCAAACACAATCCTCACACCGTCCCAAGTCAAAGCGGCTATCACTGTGGTCGGCAGCCTCTCATTATTTACATTTACAAAATGCCACCGTTATTGGCAAATGCCAGGGCCAACTAACCAGTCAAAATGATTCAGGATGCAACACAGATGCAAGCACCTAGAAATGCATTTCTATAGATTATGAGGTGGAATACAATAATAAATACATTAAAATTGGCGTGGGCTGCATGAGATGTGATTTATTAACCAAAAAGTTCACAAAACACAGTGTGAGAATCTTGTTTACAAATGCTTACCAGTTTCCGGCTATCTTTCTGCCCTTCGTTTTAGGGGCTACAGAATTGACTTCACAACTTGTCTCTTCTTTCTTTCCAGCTTGATCAATTACCATGTTAACATAAGTACTATTCTTCTTCTTCTAATAGGCTCCTTCTAATGTGTTATCCCAGCAAATAAAAAAATGGACGAAAGGCTCCAAGATCTACACAGGGATAGGGCAGACTTTTCTGGAAGCTCACATTTACAGTCTGGTCTTTCTGATATCCACGAGGATCAGATGGCAAATCTGATCATACAAGGTTTTGACCCTTGTCATCGATCCTTCAAGAGCTTGGCCTTTTCCAGCTGGGGTGCTAAAAATTACATTTAAAACGCACATGTTGGCTCTTTGGAACCCATTTTATCATTCACAAGCCGTTTCAGAAATATCGTATTACACGAAGATGAATTTCCTCCTAGTCCTGTTTTTTTCATACCTTACACAACTACATTATGCTTCAAGCCATATCCCAGTTTCCTCTGGGGTTCCAGTGACTGAATTATTTTGAATACCTGCAAATCTGAAAATAATTCTTCCGTCTGGCGAAGGCAGTTCCCAATGTTAAGCACCAAGCCATGGTCTAGCCTCATCCGTCACAGCTTCCATTTTCTTAATGCACACACTGTCGGGGCCACTCCATACCTTAAAAAATTAGATGTCTCCTGGAAGGGTGGGCAAGTCACACGGCTTCGGCTACACGGTGATTAATAGTGCTGTCTCAGCAAATGGGATCATTATATTTTTAATTAACCTTTCCAACCTCCTCCACCTTTTCCTTTTGTTATACATTGGATCTCTGAAGTTTTATACTTGTTTATGTTCAACTGGGTTGGAAACAAAGGCATGAAAAATGATGGCAGGTGATGTAGGAATGGGGGCTCCTACGAGCACCAGGTGAGCCGCCGGGTGAGATGCAGTGCCTCATTGTACATCAGATGTGGGGACAGGCATGCAGAACGTGGTGGCTGGGTTCCCACCTAATTTTTGTTTTGGCAGCTTAATGTTATTTAATGGCCTTGGCTACCAGGAAACCGGCTTTTTAAAATCTCTTTCAACCTAATTGTAATTACTGTGTATAAATCATACAATGATCAATTATAAAAATCTTGGGTTCATAAATATTTAACTTAGCATTTAAGTCCACACTGCAGGAGTGCATGAAATGTCTGAGCCCATCTCTTTGCAAACAACTGCTTTATTACATTTCCAATGTCAATTACTGAAAACTGAACCAAGTTTGTCTTGCAACATGCTCAGGCATCTATTTGAGCATAATGCCTCTCAGTGTATTAAGATGGCACAGTTTAGTTATTTCTGAAATATGCACGCCTCCCATTAAAAAGATATTTTGCAAAGACTTCAATCACCATCTTTTAATTCCTCAAGTATAGAGAGGCACAATTATGATATTAGACATAAAAAACACTCATTGAAATATATTTTATCTAAGGTAAGATTGATTCTAAGATAATTGAGGTCAGATTTGTTTGGAAAATGTATTGTGACATGTGCAAATGCTGATGTCAAAAGGAAATTATCTTCTGTGAGGACTCAAGCAAAACAGCAAAATAGTTTTCAGCAAAATCATAAAACCATAATTGGATTTCAATTTAGTAACAGTCCGCCTAAGATAGGCCATTTTTAATAATCTAATTATGTGTTCAGGGCCTACCCTAGAACTCGACGACTGCTTTAGAACTATTAATTGTGCTCAATCCTGTTGCATCTTCAACCATGAAATTTGCTACTACATGTAGGACTGGCTCTCAGTTATGGGTTTTTTTTTTTTTTTTCTTCCCAATTTCAGATAATCTTCATAATATCCAAAAATGCCTACTCCTTTAATATTCTGAAAGCAAAATCTTCTAATGACTTTCTCTGGACCAGAACATTTGATCTCAAGTAGCTCAGATTTCTGATTCGTTCACAGACAAAATTCACAATGAGATCTATAAACATTTTCCCTATTTTTATGAAGATACAGAGAGCAGCCCTTGCTTTTGTCTGATTTTCATTAATTAAAGGTATTTAATCGCTAACATCTCATTAGCAGTAAAATTAATGAGTACTTCAGCTGCAGGAAAAGATCTGCATGATAATATAAACCTAATTCATTTTATGGGGTACAAACTGTAGCTCCACTAATATTTAGCCTGTTCAAGCTCCACGAATATTTAATGGTTCCAACAGGAAAAGGCTAAATTAGTCTTCAAAACCAGTACTGCCTCTTGCCAGAAAAAACAACATATGTGAGTCAACCCAAGTAACCAAGAATCCGAGTTTCCCTTCACCCTTCCACCAACATATAACCAGGGGGATGACCAACTGGAAGGGAAACATGGAGTAGTTTTGTTTTTAGTTTTTTCTAAGTAATTATTAAATAAAAAGGTAACATTAAACTAAAGTGCCTGAACTTGTGAACCAGCACACTCAAATTTAGGAATATCTAAGTGTGTGCCATGCAAAGTCATCGCTCTGGGAAGCTGGACATTTACTCCAAGGAGGCTGCCAGCACTGAGGACATTCCACGCCACTCTTCCCTGGGAGCCCAAGGTATGTTCTTCGGAATACCCGGAGCCACAGTGAATCTGCTTTGGGGCTGGATTTTAGAAGCCAGTTGTCATTTAGTGCTAAGTCATTAGTTGGAGTCAACTGAATGGCAACTGGGTTTGTATAGTCCCTGGGTGGTACAAACAGTTAACACACTCAGCTGCTAACCAAAAGTCTGGTGGTTCAAGTCTACCCAGATGCACTTCAGAAGAAAGGCCTGGTTGTCTACTTTGAAAAATCAGCCACTGAGGAGCACAGTTCTACTCTGACACACATTGGGTAGCCATGAATCTGAATCAACTCAACGGCAACTGGTTTTTTTTTTTTTCTGGTGGTGAATGAAGTAGGCGATGATGTTGGGCAATGCTTAGGGGTTTAAAATAAGGGATGAATATATATATATGTAAGGATTTTTTGTATGGGTGATTTATAAATCTGCTCTGAAAATAATCACTGAAGTGGCTTTCTTGAAAAAGGTGTTGAGTTGATTAACAGCAGTGGAATAAGTGTTACACTTCTCGAGGTGACTACTCTGAAGGACAGTACTGGTTTGAACATATATGTTCTTGGTGTGCTTATTATCTGTGGTCTCACTGTACATTTCCTGGGTTCCTCCAGCAGGCTACAGCAAAACAATGCCACCTGAAGGAGGGCTAGACGCCCAAATGTCACTTCTACTACACAATCCACAAAAATGGTTCTGATATGCACAGAGAGGAGAAAAAGTATTGATTCTAAAGCTAAAGAATCAGCTGAAACAATGAAAAATGAAGAGGCTGAAGATCCTATTAAGTAGCCAGGATAATGCTGAGATAATAATGAATCATTGATGATGTTGGCGGTTGTCAGGACCCCCACAGAGCGGATTTCAGCGCAGATAAGCTAAATATCAGGGCTTTATTTTTAGTTACAGAGCATAAAATTCAATGCTTTTCCTCCCACGAACCTATTTACATACCTGCTGCGCTACCTATTTGCCTTCACCTGCTTCCCAATTAATACCCCATTAAGCCGCTCCACCTGCAGTGGCTTTTACCTTCGCCACAGCCCTGCAACAATCACTCATCTGCTATAACTCAATTGTTTCTTTGGGGAAGATAAACAAAAGCTGCATGAGTAACAATGGCAGTGCTTTGCATTTACAGGATGTACATGCTCATAAGACAGTAGCCAGACACTGAGGCCAGTTTCCAGGAGAGCCAGGCCAAAAGTCTAGAGTAAGTGTAGCCATATTCCAGAAGACTGGGCTCAGAAGGAACATCAGTCTTAGTCAGATACGTGAACTCAGGATTGTATCTACTATCTAGCTCTCTACCTATCTATCAATCTATCAGTGATATTTTGCTTCATTTGAGAAGGTGTTTCATGTCAAGCTGGGTTAATAAAACTTTGCTTGGTTAAGGGCCTTTTTAGGTGACCTATCTTAATGAAGATTAGCACTTTATTTCTTTTAAGTAAACAGGTTTTAAGTGTTTAAAAGTTGGTTCCTTCCAGCAGTGATCAAGCCTAGGAAGCCTCAGAAGGCCTTGGAAAACAATCTTTTGTTTTTGTTTTTAAACAGACTCGGGCCCTGCCCCGCCCTCTGAGAATCTGCATTTTAAAAAAGCTTCTAGGAACTTCTGATAATCAGGCTCTTCCGTAGGTTAAACCCTTCCTTTTTACTATCCCACCTGCATCTCCATTTATTAGTCAGTCCTGGCTTTCTAGTCCAACTCATGGTACAATGAGCCCCCGTGCACAATGAAATGAAATGATGCCGTATCCAGCGCCATCCCTATGATCGGTTTTAGATCAGACTGTTGTGATCCACAGGGTTTTCACTGGCTGATTTTCAGAAGTAGCCAAGCCTTTCTCCCTAGTCTGTCTTAGTCTGGAAGCTCTGCTGAAGCCTGTTCAGCATTACAGCAACACCCAAGCCTTCAATGACAGATGGACGCTGGCTGCACATAAGATACACTGGCTGGGAATGGAGCTCAGGAATCAACCCCCACATGGAAGGTGAGAATTCTACCACTGAACCACCAGGGCCTCTGCTTTCTAGTTGGCTCTGGTCAAATTTGTCATGAATTTAGTCCTTAAGGGTTGCCTTCTGGCAGAAAGCTCACAAAGGCCTCATCCCACAAAGATCTTGTTGATGAAAGTATCTTCTTTGCCCATGTTTCGAGTGTAACTTCAGGATGAAGGCTGGATTAGATATACCAGGTGGCCTTAGCACAAGGTGGGCTAAGACAAAGCAAGATAGCAAATACCCCCATCCATCTGTTACTGACCTCTGGGCGACTGCAGAGGAAGCAGACAGCAGAAAGGGCGTGTGAGCGCCATCTCCACACTCCAGGGAGCTTTTGTGTTTTATTTTGATGGTGTGTTGGCAAGTCTTTCTGTTCATTTCATTTCTAGCTTTAAATTGGTTCCAAATGCATTCACACACTTACCCTTCTGAGCCCTGGTATAACTCTTGTTATATCCCCATTTGAAAAACTACACCAGTTAGCTCAAGGATTAAGTTTAAACTACCGAAAATGTTTACATTAAAATTCCTTAGTCAGGACCTCCATTGTGTCTCTGCAACTTAATCTGCAGTTCTGCCTCCCACAGGAATTACAGAGTGAATATGGCCATATTCTCATGGTGTTCCATGGGCACTGAGCTACCGCTCCACCTGGGGTGCTCTCGCACCTGGCTCCTGTCCACGGATGCAAGTCTGTTGCGACAGGTTGAGACAGCTGAGGAACCCAGCTTCTGGAATGTGAGTTTCCTTAGCTTCTCACACAGTTGCATCAATTACAGGGTTGTTGTGTCCCTACTGTGTGTGGACACTACATAAACTAAGGCCTCTGGGCTCAATGAGAACCAGCCTAGCACCTAGAGAATGATACTTCCACCTAGCTATTTGCTCAGTAACAAGCAGGTATAGTTTGTGAAAAAGTGCATGTGTTCTCCTCCAAACTCTTTCAAGCTTCACAGTATGCCTTTTTCTGATAAGAGATTTGGACTTGCATGCCAGCTAGTTTTTGTTAGAAACAGTCACTTGAATGGCTCCATTTAACCCTGGGAGAGGTTGAGGCTGAATGTGAATGTTTGGGTCAAGATGATTCCATCAGTTTTATGCCTGGAGAGATGAGGACGACATTCAGCACAAGGGCCAGCTTCAGGCCGGCACTAATGCTGCACTCAGCAGCCCTGGACAAGCCTAGAAGTACAGGGCTGCCCTTCAGCTAGGGCATTCAAGGTCAGCAGAAGTGAGGAAGGCCGGCCTTGGAATGGCCAGCCAGGCTGCTGTTCTCTGGGGGAGGGATGGAGGGCTGAAAAGCAGCGGTGAATTTCTGCCCTGTAGGAGGATGGCCTGGGTCCCCACACAACCCTACACTAATGGACAAGGCTCTGTGTTGCAGAATATCCTCTTTTAAGACACAGGAAGAATCACAAAAAGCCAAACCTTATATCTCTGTGATTTCATATTCTTACCCGTGATATTGCCAAACACGGGTATTAGCCTTTTACCCTTTGGCCTTAAAAATGAAAAATGAATGGCCCTGAGAATTGCCCCTGATGTGTCTAGGGCTGCCTCCCATTACCAGGAAAGATCAGTCAGTCTTCTCTCTAACATTAGCTGATGAACTGACCCAAAATAACTGAGCAAGTTCCTGAGATAGAAAACATGTTAGAGATATGGATCCTAAGGTGGAAATATGGAGGTAGAAGTGGGGACTGGTTTGATTCAGTAAGGAAACTGGCATGCCCGTGTACTTTAATGCGTCCTCCAGGTACCAGTTGCTGTCAAATCGACTCCCACTCACGGAGAACCCATGTGTGTCAGGGTAAAACTGTGCTCCATTGGGTTTTCAATGGCTGATTCATCTGAAGTAGTAGATCACCAAGCCTTTCTCCCTAAGTGCCACTGGAAGGACTCAAATCATGCAAACTTTCAGTTAGCAGCCTAGAGCATTAACTGTCTACGTCAACCAGGGACTCCACCCCCTCCAGGTAGTTCTTGATTAAAGACAAGATGGAAGTCCACTCAGCGTTTTGGTGGGAAACAAGGCTTCCTCCGTTTCTATTTAAAGTGGGGAACAGGTGATCTTCACTGCCAGCCTTAAGAGCTCTTCACTTCATCTAAAAGAAGACCCACCCCCTAAAGTCTGCTATGAGCCTTTCAAGGGTTTCATGTGAGAAATTCTGTGAAATATTATAAATGGTAGCATACTTGGTGATGCTTCAGAGATTTAGTTTAGGAATATATCTGTAAAAAACAAAGTTAAATGTGACTTTGGGAAAGACAGGTCAAACAGCACAATAAAAGAGAGCAGAAGTTTTGGCTGCAATTGAGAATTTGGAAATCTAATATATACCCTGCGATTGAGAATTCATTTCTAGTACGGTGTCTGCACGTTAGGAAAAAAAAAAAAAAGCAAATGTCTAAGTCTATTTTTTGACACCAACAAGAGGTCCTCTTTGTGTGGAGAAGACTTCACGTGCCAGTAACTCAGAAGTGCTACTGCATTTTGAGAGACAATAGAAAGGAAATTACAATTCGATTACAAGCCCCATGCAATCTTCTCAGGAAAGAGATCACAACTATCTGCTAAAGCCAAACACCGCAGAGGGGAAAAAGGGATCTACAGGAGATTAGTGTGTCAGTAAATACATAAAGTACAGCAGTCCCACATATTTGACATCTGAAGAACAAAGCTATCCATCAATGTCCTGGCACAGATCGATCACGCAGAATGGGACTGCTGAAACCCTAATAGTATGATGGTAATAATGTAGCCATAAAACCTCTTGTCTATAATTGACTGCTTCCACTTGAAGCTAACATGTCTAAAACAGTGACTAATGTTCACCTAAAGATTTCACTTGGGTTGAATGACAATCAGTTATACCTCACACTACTCTCAGTGGATGGCTTGTGCTAGATAACGGCTCAGGGACAAATGCAAAGCTGGTGGAGGGAGAATATATCCCTGAAGGAGCAGTGCAGGTATGAGATGTTCACAGGTGGATCTCAGCTACGTTATCTCTTGGCGCCTCCTTTAAATGTGATGAGGCTGTCACTTTCTGCCAAAGTAAACCGATTAGAAATGCACGAAGCTATGAGTCCAGAACCATTATAGCGAGTTCCTCAGGGCAGCCAGATCTTCGTTGTAATGGGGTTGTTTAGTGAGCATATTACTAAAAATCACATTCTGTACTGCACTATAAGAGCTTATCACCTACCGCTTTGCAATAAGTAGTAACTAGACCCATAGAACCCGGGGGAGGGGAGAGGAAAAACAGCATACACATAGTCTGGCCCCTGTCCTTTTTTTTTTTTTTTTGTAAGCTCCTGGACTGTCTGAGAATGTTGGTTGCTAGTCAGGTGAATAGTTTGGTTAAGATGGTCTACTTGGACAAGAGAGGTGGCTGGGCTGATGGTGGCGAGAATCTAAATTGGGAAGGAAAGTTTATTATGCTGGATGACAAAAAAAAAAAAAAGATGACATACCTCTCAGCAGAAATCCAGAGCTTTCCATTAGTACAATGGCCGCTGAATGGACAGGGACCAAGCGGTGTAGGGTTATGCAGGGTGGGCATTTGCTACAACCATGCTGATCAAGGGCCATGGCTCCTGGTCATGCAGCAGGACCGAGAAAGGGCTGTGTTACACACACCGTGGTGGTTTTGTTTTGTTTTGTTAATCTCAAGTGGGGTTTTACCTGCACTCCCTGAACGCCATTACGGGGTTGATAATGCTCTATTTCACCATGTGAGAATGTCTTTCTGCCCTTCACCACACACACAGGAAAGAAGCCCTTTGAATCTTTCAATTCACCACCCTGAGTAAAAGACATTTATGTGCTGGATTCAAGTAAACTATAAGTCATCCTGGGGTTTCATTATGGCTAAATTCCCCATAAAATCCCGCACCCAAATCCATTTGCAACTGTCAACTTTTCAGTTAGCCCGTAACTATTTTTTGCCGGAGAAGAATCTTTTATCCCCATTGTAAGGTTCATTGTAACTAAAAATTTTAATTAATATGTCTGGCAGCTTCTAATGGACTTTGAGTATACGTCAGATTGCTTTGTGCCCTCTGATATATACTTAAAGGTAATTGGGTAGTCTTACTGATGTATTTTTAAAGAGCAAACTATTGATTAATAATGTTTCAGTATTAATATAACCACTTTGTGTGGATCAAGAAACATCAATAGTAGAAAACCCATATTTATCTACAAATTAACAACTCTATATAAATCTGTTACTTTAAGCTAAATGGGGTGCATCCACGCATTACCTTCCAACAGCGACGAGACTCCTCATAATAAAGATTAAAGCCAAAGTTGGCCTTATTTTTCCACTGCATGAATGAATGCTATTCACCACTTCATGCCCTAGTGGAGCTGAAGAATAGCTGTGGTAAAGCACAGGTCCACGTCCCCCTCTGACAGGCTGATATTTTTAACGCCTTACTTGATAAAAACATTTCATACTTTGGGAGCTTTAATTGCTGCTACGGCTGAGCAGAATGAAATAAAAACTGATTGTGCCATACAGGATGGAGATGGGGATGAGCCCAGCTTTATCCCTGCTTAAAACCAGTTGTACAGTTCATATACTCCAAGTGTCTGTTCATTCAAATTGAATTACTGCAAAGAGGGAAAAGCTGGAGTATTCTGGAGGCGTGAAGAATCAGTTCCTAAGGCTGGTTTTTAGGACGCTGGGCAAAGCTTTTCTGGAACGACAAACTGGTACTGTCAGTTCCTTTTTTTTAATACCTAGGAGGCTAATAGCTCTACTAAAGAGGACGGTTTGAATCAAATTCCTTGGTTGTCTTTAGCACAGGATGGTGGGTCTATTCACCCTCAGGCAGTCTGTGTATCAACTGGTTGAGTGGCCAAGACAAACAGCAGCAATGGCAGCTTTCCTGTCAGCACCCCAAGTCACATTTCTGAAAGGGTCACTTTGCTGTGAGTTGAGGACAAAATTCCATGCATTGCAACCGCTGCCTGAATATCATTTACATTTATGGAGAGAGGAAAAGATACCAGCTGGCAGGGCTTCCTGTCCCAGTTTAATTCTCACTCTCTCCCCTGCAAGGACCTGGCAAATTTAACTGTAACTCTCTAAAAAGCTGGAAATGATGGGGAAATTAACATCAGGAACACTAGGAACTTGCACAAGGTCACACTGATAAGTTAATAGCTTCCTCAAAAGAGGAACTGAATATGGTATCCCACACCAACATTCTCTCCTCTCTAATGTATTACTCCCTGCAAGGGTTGGGTTTTGCTAAAAAAGGTGTGCTGGCCAAAATTTCCCTTGTCACCGCCCTGTTTGGTAAAACATCTGCATAAGGGCTCTGAATGACATGCCATTAAACCAGCAGTTCTTACATTTTTTGGGGGGGTCCCTCCCATTCCCACAGATTCTGATGCAGGGGGTCTGGGAAGGGACCCAGAAATCTGCATTTTAACACACTTTCCACGTGATTACGCTAGACCGCATTTTGAGAGACACTGCACTGCTAAAACAAAATGGCTTCCTCCAAAGCTAAGTCCACTGACATAAAGTTTCTACAGTATAGGAAAAGTCAATGATAACTGAAGCTATATCAAGTATTCTTTAATCATTCTATCACATCATTTGTTCATTCATTCATTCATAGCGTTTATACTAACATTTATTGTGTTTACTATTGGGCCAGGTCATATATATATATATATATATATATATATATATCTTGTCCCTGTTTTTCCGAGACCAACCCACCTATTCAAATTCAGTTCAAGTTAGTGAATATTAATTAAACAATGGATATGGTGTATACTGTTGGCTGGTTACCTACAAGGAATACAAGATAATGTCAGCTAAGCAAAAAGTAGTCCCTTCATGTTAAAAACCCAAGTTGTAAATAGATCCAAGGAATAAAATAGATAGCTCAGAAAAAAAACCTAGATATATATGGGAATTTGGCAGAAACTATCAGTTGGCAAGGGATGAACTACTCAAAAACAGTCCTGCAACAACTGTTTGTCCCCTTGGAAAAAGATAAAATTAGATTTCTATGGCATCCATACACAAAAATAAATTCTAAATGGATGAAAGAATTAAGTGTGTAAAACAAAACTTTAAAACTTTTAGAAGGAAACATAGGAGAATATCTTTATGACTTTTAGATAGGAAAGAAATTTTTAAACAAGATACACATGTCCCTAAATCATTAAGGAGAGACCGATAAATTGACTACATTGAAAGTAAAAACTTAGTAAAACAACAACAAAAAATCCCCCAAATAATATACAAAGATAGCCACAGACCAGCAAATGATATTTAAACTCACACAATGACAAAAGAATGATATTCAGAAATTGCACAGAATTCCTACAAATCAATACGAAAATGAGAAATACGATGAGGAGAGCAATAAAATACGGTCAAACATAAAAATATATTGCATTAAGATACAATTCTGTGTATGGAAAAGAATGGAATTTCAAGTTCAAAGAGCCAAAAGAGTGATATAAAATTTCTAACAAAGATGCTAGTGGAAGTCAGATCATTACACTCTTCATTTCACTGGATTTACTGAAAAGAGATCTTTAGTTTTATAAGTATCTGTGTTACAATGTTATGCACGTTACATCTTTTCCAACTACATAGTCTTCAGCTGAAATATTTTATATGTCAATTTTAAAATGTCTAAGAAGATAAGCCATTTCCCAAAATTCTTCTAGGAGATACCTGAACAAGAGAGTTTGAAGACCATAGTTACAGAGAACCTCCCACACATGAGTAAGTAGCTATGTACAAGATTTCATCGTCAAGTGTTTCCTTCCAATTAGGCACTATTATAGCCCAAGTACCCATTGGCAGAAGACAGGACAAATAAATTATGTATTCCATTCACACAATGGAATACTATAAATGGTAGTGAAAATGAGTAAGCAAGATGAATAAATCTCAAAAACAGTATCTGAAAAAGAGGCAAGAAGTATATGTACTGAATGGTAACATATATATCTACAAACCTAGAAAACAAGTATGTATATACACACACACATATGCCACACATGTATACACACACACACACACACACACACACACACACACACACGGAGACCTGGTAGTGCAGTGGTTAAGCGCTTGGCTGCTAATCGGAAAGTCAGGGGTTCAAACCAACCAACCATTCCTTGGGCAATAGATGTAGCAGTTTGCTTCCTTAAAGATTACAACCTTGGAAATTCTATAGGGCAGTTCTACTCTATCCTACAGGATTGCTATGAGTCAGAATCAACTTGATGACAACTATATATATGTAAAATGAGGAGCCCTGGTGGTGCAGCGGTTAAGAGCTGGACTACTAACAAAAGGTCAGCAGTTCCAATCCACCAGCTGCTCTGTGGAAACCCTATGGGGCAGTTCTACTCTGTCCTACAGGATAACTATGAGTCGGAACAGACTCGATGGCAGTGGGTTTGGTTTATATATGAAATGAAGAAAACATGCAAGACAGTAATAAACACCAAATCAAAGGGGAAACAATTCAGCATCTAGGTGGATCCCAGGTTTTATGGGGTGATAAGCTTATAGAATAGGGGACTATCTTTAAGAAAAAGAATACAGAGTTTTAAGCAGAAAAAAAATATGATGTGTTTATAATTGTACATGGCTCATTATTAAGCTGTATTAGTTTCCCAGGGCTTTTGTAACATAGTACCACAAATCGGGTGGTTTATAAGAACAGAAATTTATTGTCTCAGTTTTGGAGGCTAGGAGTCTGAAATCAGGGTGTCAGCTGTGTTGAGTCACTCTGAGGGCTCTGAGTGAAAATGTGTTCCATGCTTCTCTTCTAGTTTCTGATGACACAGCCCATGGCCCTTGGCATTCCTTGGTTTACAGACGCTTCTGCCCAGTCTCTACCTCCGTCTACCCTCTCTGTGCCCCTCTTCTCCTCTTTTATAAGGACATCAGTCAGACTAGATTAGGACCCACCCTGCTCCACCATAACCTCGTGTTAACTGATAACATCTTCAAACACCCTATTTCCAAACAAGATCACTCTCACAGGTACTGGAGGTTAGAACTCCAGCTTATCTTTTGGACAGGACACAACTCAATCTATAACACAAGTATATTCCTGATAGGAGAACACTTTCATGTTGGGTAGGAAGTGATGAGAATAGGATCATTTGCTCTTAATTTGACATGTTTAATGATTTGAAAATGCTTCCATAGACTAGCTTCTGGCTAAATACATTTCACGCTTTGTTTCTCCTTTACTATCCACAAACATGAAGTGTAGGCACCGAAGGACACAGTTGTATCACTCTACGATCCCTGGTCCTATAATGTCATGTCACATTGCTGGTGACTCAGAACAGCAGGCAGTGGAAGGATTCCTAGAAGCCATTCCACCATTCCTACACTGGGACATCCAGCGGTAATTTAACAATACAAAGAAGTAACTGGGAACCACATAAATACATCCAACTAAACCCAAGCTAAATGTATCCACAACTCAAGTCTCCCTTAGCCAGATCCTCAAATATCTCAGGTCTGTCTAGTACCACTGGACACAGGAGGGAAAGTGTAAGAGAAGAAATGTCGAAGTGCAAAGAGATAGCGGCTGTCACCATTTGCAGCTAAAATTTCTTACTTTTACGAATTTTACAAAAACATATAATCATGTAAACACTTTGCTAGGGCTCCCCTAGGGCGTGTGGAAGGCGGGGCCAGAATCTTAAACTTCATTAGCTTCACAATAAAACACCTCTGGTGCAGTGGTTAAAAACTTGGCTGCTAACCAAAAGGCTGGCAGTTCAAATCCACCAGCTGCTTCTTGGAAACTCTATGGAGCAGTGCTACTCTGTCCTATAGGGTCGCTATGAGTCAGAATTGACTCGATGGCAACAGGTTTTTTTTTTTTTTTTTTTTTTTTTTTTGCAGAGGGTGGGGAAGAAAAGGAAGGCATCTATAATGATTTTTTTCTGTACGTGTATTTGTGTTTGTGTGCGTACGTGAGAGAGAGACAGAAATATCAAATGATCAGAGAGAAATATGACAAAATGTTAAGATTTGATAAAACCAAGTTGGTAGGTACCTGTGAGTATGTTTATATTATTGTTTACTCTTGTTTGTGTATCTGAAATGTTCCATTAAGAGACAGAGACAGAGATTGAGGTTAGTGACAGAGAACATGTTGAGTGTGCTTACATTCTGAGGTCTCCCGGGAACAGCTGGTAGAGAGTTCTGCAGAAATGGCTATGAGACAGCTGTTTGGCCTGGGATGTACACAGGGGGAGGGGGAGAGGGCCTGATACAGCCTGTGACAGCTGTCAGTCAACAAAGGTCAAGTTCATCTGCCATACTAGCTGGCAGTTCACACCATACTATCTCATCTGAAAGCATGCACGGCGACGCATCCTTTTTTTCCAAAAGATACCAGCTTATGCCCCTGCCCCAGACTCCCCACAGAAAAGGCTACCTGTTTTATCAAGCCAGAAGAAATTGCTAGTGCATGACTCTGTCACCACATGTCACTTCACATCGGCTGGCACATGTCAAAGAATGACATAGAAAGCCGTTACCTGCCATCCTCTCACAGAGCACATCAAACTTCTTTTTGTAAAACACTTCAACAGCAACCAAGAGAGAATTTTCTTTATGAACCACAATGCCATCTCTGGAAATGAGAACAAGGTGAAATCTCATTTCCTAAGAACTAGAGACAACAGAGGAGGAAGCACCTCTGCATAAGGTCTCAAGTTAAAAACAGACCCTTCACTATTCCCACCTACAAGCGTTCCTCCCCCACATATCCGCTTCCTGGAGATCACAGGGAAAGGTGTCAAAAAGCCACATGTAGCCCCCCCCCTTTTTTTTTTAATATGAGTTGTAACAATTTCTCCCTAAAATAAGGATATTATAAGATCTTACAGCTGAGATTCTTTCCACTAGGGTTTCATCGAGTGTAGTAACAAAGAAAACGATGGAGTGGGAGTGTTTTAAAAATTTTGCCTTTTGTCTTCTGGCTCACCCCTGGAACAGATGAATAACAGCTAAGAAATATAAAACTTTAGAGATAAATGTGACCTCAGTGATAATCCAGTCCAATATTCTAGTTTAAATGTGAGGGAAAACAGCAAATTGCCTGAAGCCACCCAGCTAGCTAGCAGCGGAGCCAGGAGAAGAACCCAAATCTTCCCACAACTGGTAAACATCAGCAACGCACAGTGGTTATGGGCACAGCCTCTCAAAGCAGATTCCTGGGGCTGCACCCCAACTCTGACCCCTAAAATCATGAGACTTTGGGCAAGTTACTTAACATCTCTGCCTCCATTTTCTCATCTGTTAAATGGGGATATAGTAATAATAGCAACATAGGGTTGTTTTGAGAATTACATGAGACAACATATGACTAGCACAGAACCAACCTGTTGCTCTTAAGCCATTGTGACTCATGGTGACCCCATACGTGTCAGAGTAGAACGAGCTCCATAGAGTTTTCAACAGTTGATTTTTCACGAGAAGATCACCAGGCCTTTCTTCTAAGTAGCTCTGGGCAGGCTCGAACCGCCAACCTTTTGGTTAGCAGCCAAGTGCATTAAGCGTTTACACCACGCAGGCACTCTGTCTAGCACGTAGCAAACGCTGCTGCTGTTGCTGTGTGTCGTCAAGTCAATCCCAACTCATAGCGACCCTACAGGACAGAATATAACTGCCCTATAGGGTTCCCTAGGCTGTAATCTTTGCAGGAGCAGATCACCAGGTCTTTCCTCTTAAGGATCGGCCAGTGGGTTTGAACTTCCGACCTCTAGCTTAGTAGCTGAGCACTTAACCATTGCACCACCGGGGCTCCTGTAGCAAGTGCTAACAGTGTAGTTATTGTTGGTTTTTATCATTCACCAGTTTACTTATTCCTTCTACACAATCATGATTACCACCCTTACAGAGTGTTACAGAAAGGGCTTTTCTGCGGATACATATTGACAGCCTAATAAATATAAAATGACTGTTTCTGCACGATGACTTTTGTACAATAATTGGCTTTGATCTCAAGAAAAACAACATTAAACATAAGGAGGAAGTTTATTCCAGGGCATGGAGAAAAGAGAGGAAGGATGAGATCGAGGAGTTGGGAGAACTAGAAATGCAGCCACGGGTGAGAAAAATGTGCCCATACGCTAATGGCATCAATTGTTAACTTGATTCAAATTAAATTTCAAATGCATCATTTTTTTAAAGGAAAGAAATTGTTCTAATAATAAGAGCACAGTGCGTCTGAGGGCTGCTGTACACATCCGGAGGAGGACTCGCTGGGCACTGTCCCACACATGTGCCTCCCAAGCCTGGGGCATCAAGTCATCTGTATCAACTACCTCCAATCTTCCGCACTCTTTAAAATATGCTTCCTGGATGTTCCTGTAAGACAGAGCCACTGTCGTGTTGGACAAGTTACAGCAAATTAAGAAGGATCTCGACATGCTTGAGAATACTTGGGGTGTAACAATAAAGCCTCTACTCTTTATCTCCTTGGATTCTGAGAAAGCAAGAAGTAGCAGCACAATAAAAAAATCCTTCATAACAGTTGATTAGAAAATATGGCCTGTGGAAAATCAAGCTCTCGTCACACTTTGCGCATTAAAAATACAAATACATTACATAAACTGGGATTCTTAACCCCCCACAGCTTTAACACAAAGGATCACATTAATAAGATACAATTTAGATTTGCATTTTTTAATAAGCTAGGGATCAAAGGGAACACATAGCTGAAGGGGTGTTAAGCTGTGCACACACAAACTGCTCACCACGCGCTAGAGGAGGAAGACTCGTTCCTCCTGCAGGAAGACACCTTAATTTTAAAAGTAGAAAATGCATTGTTTCTTTGGAGCATCATTACTGCTTAACAATTTCCAGATATTTCAAAGAAATCCAGGTAGAATTCACTTGGGGATCTACCTAATGGGTTCAGTCTGTGCTAATGTTACAGATTTCAGTGGGTTGTTAATTGAGGACATCAATGAATGAATTAATTCAGGATTTATCCTCTTACGTATTTTTCTAGCTATGTAAAGACAAGAATCAATTCCTTAATCTCTAAGGTTGAACAGTATACGAGTGTGGTTTACCATCTATCAAATCATTCCTCATTACTATTAAAAAATGAAAACACACCATTTTAAAGCTTGAAATCAGGGGCACAGGGGCCAGGCGAGACTCACACAAAAACTTTCCTTCTTAATGTGTTTCAAGCACTCAAACAGTGATTTCACTGGGGCAAAAGCAGTCATATCCTTCCAGAGATCAATGATTATATGAGTTAATATTTGTTGTTTTTAGGTGTGGTCAAATCAATTCCTACTAATGGCTAACCCATGTGACACAGTAGAACTGCCCCATAAGGTTTTCTAGGCTGTAATATTGATGGGAGCAGATCACCAAGTCTCTCTCCTGCGGAGCACTGGCCGGGGGGTGAGGGGGATGGGGTCCGAACCACCAATCTTTCATTTAGCAGACATTTGTGATTTACTGAGGGTTTATTACATGTCTAGTATGGTACCAACTAAGCACTCTGCATGCATTATCTTACTCTGTTCTTCCCATTTTCAAGATGAGGAAAAGGCTAAGTGGTAGGACTGGGATTTGACTTCAGGCAGACAAAGACCACAGCCTAACCTCTGGGTCTGCTGCATCCCTGAAAACCTAAACTTACTCCTTCTTTTTCACCCACTTGTTGCCCATCTCCCAGCCTCTAGCACACCATATTCCAAGTCATCTCAATAGTAGTCTGGATGGTTCCTCCTCCCTTCATCCTGGTGAGTCAGCTTCTTCAACCACCTTAGCTGTCCTACTGCTCTTTATTAAAGAACAAAACCCAGGCTAAACTGCATTTCCTTCAGGAACCTTCCGAGGTCAGGGATGGCCATCCTTTCCTACTAATGTTCAGGACATGGAAATGCCTCTGATGAGTTCCATAGTAGGTGTCCTTATGGCTGTCTGCACAGCCCAGGCCCCCTGACCTGAAGAACTGTTCTTCCCATTCAAAGAGCAGCTGCCTTGCAGCCCCACCACCACCACCACCACCACCCAGTCACAGCTGACCACACCAGGGTCACCACCTGGATCAATCAAATACTCTCTACCAGAAACCCGGTCTTGGAGAACGGATGAGTGCGATGGTGTAAGGTAGACTAGAGAGGAAGCAGGGACACCAGTTGGGAGGATATTGAAATAGTTCTGTACCCCATGCTCTGTAATTATATAGCATTATCTTCACAATACCATTTTAAAATGTTCACCAAAAGACACCTCTCTAGCAGCATATTCACCCACCCACTCAGCAGCAGTCAGGTATACTCCAATTTAAAAATGATAAGGCAGCACCTTTTTTTTTCTTGATGTTGTTTCAAAATCACACACATTTGCTACCATGACCATAAGGCAAAACTACTCTGTGAACATTTTACCATAATTTAGATTTATTTTACTATCTGCTGCATTAGATTCTTTCAGCTGATGACATTTTATTATTCAGCAAATGATTACCGTTTGGTAGGAAGAGAATGGAAGACAAGTACTTTTCTTGAGTACTGAACTATATGTCAGGCACTAGACTAAGTGATCTATAACCTCGTCTTATCTAATAGTCATCACAATGAACTATTCAACTGTCTACCCACCCACCCATCCATCCATCCATCCATCCATGCATCTGTGCATCTAACAAATAAATACTCCAAGTGGTCCTCCTTATTGCCCCACTTTTATAGATTAAGAAAGAGGCTCAAAACAGTTAAGCAGTTTGTTTAACACCACAAAGCTAGTAAATTATGGGGTTCTAGAGCCAGAAGAGCAGGTTTAGAAGCTGGACACATAAGTTCTCTAAAGATGTAGAGAATGAGGGTGAATGAGGGGACTGCTGAAGAAAGGACATCTTTCCCTGCATCCCCAGGGGTGTCATTTCACCATGCCTCCCTCACAGTCTGCATCCTTCTGGAATTCCTAGAGCAGGAGAAGGTTTATATAGATGAAGACTAGGGCACTTGTGAAAAGCAATCTCCCATGGTTACCTGGCCAGTGTCAGGCCCTTTGCAGAGCAACCCAACCTTGTCAAATACACCTCACTGAAACAATCCTAGGAGGAGCCCTGGTGGCGCAGTGGTTAAGTGCTCGACAGCTAACTGAAAGGTCAGCCATTTGAACCCACCAGTCACTCCGGGGGAGAAAGATGTGGCAGTCTGCTTCTGTAAAGATTTACAGCCTTGGAAACCCTATGGGGCAGTTCCTCTCTATCCTATAGGGTCACTATGAGTCAGTATTGACTCGACCGCATGGGTTTGGTTTGGTTTTTTGTTAACTAACCCTGAAGGAGCCCTGGTAGCACAAACAGTTACGTGCTCGGCTGCTAACCAAAAGGTTGGAGGTTTCAACCCACTCCGTGCCTCCACCGGAGAAAGACCTGGCAATCTGCTCCCATAAAGACTACAGCCTAGAAAACCCTATGGGGCAGTTCTACTTTATCACATGGGTCACTATGAGTCGAAATCAACTCGACGACACCCAACAACATCAACAACCAAACTTATACTCCCTGACAGGCTGGTTGTTATCTGTTGCTTTGGGAATTAAACCTCTATCACCTTAAGATATCACTTTGGATAGCTTTCTATTTATTTGAGAGCTCTGGCGGTGCAGCGGTTAAGAGCCTCAGGCTGCTAACCAAAAAGGCTGGCCACCAGCCACTCCCTGGAAGCTCTGTGGGGCAGCTCTACTCTGTCCAATGTGATCGCTATGAGTCAGAATCAACTTGACAGCAACAGGTTTGGTTTTTGGTTTTAAAAGACAGTGACTCCAAATTGTATGGTCAGTGAATTATATCTTGATAAAGCTATTAAAAGAAAAAAAATAATGACTCCACTAATTGTGAAAGATAAATAACAAAGCTTTACAAAGTTGGCAAATCTATTCATGCAATGAGCTTGGCAATGAATTCTTAAAACACAGCGCTAAACATAATGGAAAAACTGGTAAGTTGTACTACATTAAAATAAAGAAACTTCTGTTCATTAAAAGATACCATTTAAAAAATGAAAGGCAAGCTACCATGTAGGAGATATATTTGGAATACGTTCATCTGACAAAGGACTTGTGTCCAGATTTTATAAAGCACTCTGACAAATCAGCAAGAAAAGACAGACAACCAGCAGAAAAATAGGCAAAGCACTCACTCACCCATGCATTTGACAAAAGAGGACATTCAAATGGCCAAAAACATATGGGAAGATGCTTTACATCATTAGTCATCAGGGAAATGCTAAATGAAACTATGTGCTACCACTGCATACCCATCAAGACGGCTAAAAGGAAAAAAAAAAGACAAAACAAATGTGTGAACGAGAACTCTGATAGCCAGCTGATGGAAGCATCAAACGGTACAACCACTTTGGAAAACTAAGCGGTTTGGGAGTACTAAAGCTGAGTATAGCCCTATGACCCAGCAATTTTATTCAACAGAAATGTGCATATATGTTCACCAAAAGACACGTACGAGAACTTTATCATCATATCCTTACTCGTAGCCCAACTGGATACGACAAATTACTCAATAGTCTAATTAGGCAATGCAACATTCTACATCAACGAAATGAACAAACTTGCTACATGCAACATGAATGAATTTCATGAGCATAATAATGTGGAGCAAAAGAACCCAGTCTCAAAAAGCACGTATTGTATTATTCCATTTATACATGGTTCAAACAGGCAAAGCTAATCCATAGTGAGAGAAGGCAGGATGGTGATCACCAAGGTAGAATGTAGAACATTGTCTTTATAAACTGTGTTATGCCAATTGAGCTAGATGTTCCCTGAGACCATGGTCCCCACAGCCCTCCGCCCAGCAATTCAGTCCCTCAGGGAGTTTGGATGTGTCTAGGGAGCTTCCATGACCTTTCGTTGTATGAGTTGTGCTGGTTTCCCCAGTATTGTGTAATATCTCACCCTTCACCCAAGATACCACTTATCTATTGCCTATTTAGTATTTCCCCCCAACCCCTCCGATCCCTCGTAACCAACAAAGATTGTTACATTTAGTGTTTGAACTTTTTCATGGGTTTTTACAATAGAGGTCTCATACAATATTTGTCCTTTTGTGACTGACTTATTTCACTCAGCATAATGTCCTCCAGTTTCATCCATGTTATGAGATGCTTCACAGATTCATCATTGTTGCATAATACTCCATTGTGTGTATGTACCATAGTTTGTTTATCCATTCATCTGTTGATGGGCATCTAGGTTGTTTCCATCTTTTTGCTATTGTGAACAATGCTGCAATGAACATGGGTGTGCGTATGTCTGTTCGTGTGAAGGCTCTTATTTCTCTAGGATATATTCCTAGGAGTGAGATTGCTGGATCATATGGTATTTCTATTTCTAGCTTTCTAAGGAAGTGCGACAACATTTCCCAAAATAGTTGTATCATTATGCATTCCCACCAGCAGTGCATAAGAGTTCCAATCTCCCCGCAGCCTCTCCAAAATTTATTTCCAGTGTTTTCAATTTGTGCCAGTAATGCCAGGGTGAGATGGTATCTCATTGTGGTTTTAATTTGCATTTCTCTAATGGCTAGTGAACGCGAACATTTCCTCATGTGTCTGTTGGCCACCTGAATGTCTTCTTTGGTGAAGTGTCTGTTCATTTCCTTTGCCCATTTTTTAATAGGATTATTTGTCTTTTTGTTGTAGAGGTGTTGGATTTTCTTGTGATTATGGAGATCAGACATTTGTCTGACTTGTACTACCCAAAATTTTTTCCCCAGTCTGTAGGTTCTCTTTTTACTCTTTTGGTGAAGTCTTTTGAAGAGCCTAGCTGTTTGATTTTTAGAAGATCCCAGTTATCTAGCTTATCTTCTGGGGTTTGTGTGTTGATGGTTATGGTTTGTATCCAGTTAATGCCATGTATTAAGGCCTGTAGCATTGGTCCTATTTTTTCTTCTATGAACTTCATAGTTTTTGGCTTTATATTTAGGTCTTTGATCCATTTTGAATTAGTTTTTTGTATATGGTGTGAGGTATGGGTCCCGTTTCATTTTTTTGCAGATGGATATCCAGTTTTGCCAGCACTATTTGTTAAAAAGACTGTCTTTTCCCCATTTGACCCCCCTATTTCAAAGTAATACTACGAGCTTTTCAGAATTCATTTAATCCTCACAGCAATCGTATAAGATGTGCATTATTGTTTCCATATTAAAAATGTGGAAATAGATTAAAAACAGGTAAAATAATTTGCCCATGGTCACGAAGCTAGTGACTGGCAGAGCACGATGGAGTAAAGCCCTGTCTCTGGGGCTCTAACATCCTTTTAACAGTTGGTGGTGCTTTTCTAAGGGGCCCTGGTGGTACAGTGATTAAAGCGGTTGGCTGCTAACCAAAGGGTCGGTGATTGGAACCCTCCAGCTGCTCTAAGGTAGAAAGATGTGGCAGTCTGCTTCCATAAAGATTTACAGCCTTGGGAACCCTATGGGGCATTTCTATTCTGTCCTGTGCAGTTCTATTCTGTCCTGTAGGGTCGCCATGAGTCGGAATCGGCTGGATGGCAATGGGATTGGGTTCTTGGTTTGGTGCTTCTCTAGATGGAGTGACACTCTGTCCCTCTAAATCTTTCACCCTCTAGTGGAAGGAGGGAAGAAACAAGCAACAGACACGACCTGTCACCTGCACCTCACTACTAGGCTGCTGATAGGCAGTCCCAAGATGAGATTGACTGACTTCAAGTTTCCTGCAAACATCTAGAGAAGGCCCCAATGAAAACAAAGACCTTTCTCCTAGATCCCAGAAACTGATAAAACATTACTGAAATACAAAATTATAAAGTTTAATTTTTACTTCACCCCCAAACTGGCTGATTTGATGAGCAATGCTTATCCTTCAAGCATGGGCATGTTCAGTGAAAGACAGTAACAAAGGCAGAGGCTGAAAGCAATGTGCTGAGGAAGATGTGGGAATGCACAACTGTTCTTCTAGCACCCCCTGAAAAACTGAAGGCTTGGCTGTCGGCGTGTAAAGAGATCTGCTTCTGTGCCACCAAATCATCACGCTGGATGCAGGCCAGAACTGTGGGCAGTGCCAAAGCCAGCGAGGTTTAGTGACTTGGTAAAAAACAGATGGTTGTAAATACCAACTCTGGTTTATGAATCAGGAGGCTTGGAAAGGGAGAAGCACTCTATCATAAAGGGCTCTCCAGTACACATGCTGAAAGCAAATGCTAGAAAACAAAGGTCACGATCCCAGGCTGGCCTGAGCAGCCCAGATGAATCAGCTTAAGGCGAATGAGGTACCGAATTAGATACCATTTCCACTCACAAATGTGCCTCTTTGGCCACCAAAGAAAGCAACCCAAGTCCCCCCATCTCAAACCAAGTGGAAAAAAGTGTGCCCCTAAGAACAAGGAATGGAGCCACTGCTTTCCAAACTACCTCTGGTTAGATATTATAGATGGTCGATCAGTAAACAACAAAGGAATATTCCTTTTAATGAGAATAATCTATCACCAGTACATCAATCTGATTAATGTAATGGGACCCTTTCAAAAGGAGGAAATTACAGGTCATTAGGAGTAATTTCAAATTAAGTTATGGGTTTAACTGATTTTCTTCAGTTTTCTGAAGAATTTACCCAGAATTTTATTTCGCATGTTTCATTCAGAGAACAAATAATATTTACATGATTTTACAAACCTTTCATGGGCAAAGAACTGTGTGGAGGCCTGAATGCTGGCATGCAACTAGAACTGTTTCAAACATCTGTCTTGCCCTCTCCCCCATCTCCCATGCAATGTGCTTCTGGTTCAATCTAAGACGCATTTCATCTCCACCTATTCCTCATTTTATTCAGCGATAAACACCTCATTTTTAGGTTGTTTACAAAACTGTTTGATAATCTGATTCCAATTAAAAGACTATGAAGGACAATAAGAACCAAAGTATAAATCATGTTAACCATCTGTTTGGGGCTGACAAAAGGTGGCAAAAATGGGAAGGTTAAGTTGATATTCTGCATTTAATCTGTGCTACTGTGAAAGGAAAACCCACTTAGAGATGATATTTTATCATAGGCTTTACACTGTTTCCCTTCTGTTCTTTAATTTGAGTTATATCCATTGTGTCACCAAACTCAGGGTAGGGTTCATTATCTCCTCCCCCTCGGCGCTGCAAGGGGGTAACCTCGTTTATAAATTTAACATCACCAGCGTTGGCTAATTATAACCAGCTACTCTCAACTGCAGAGTAACTTCTTTTCAGAGCTTAGCAACCTGTTTTATTTGTCTTGAAATGATCAGACTACAATGGACTCAATTAAAAACTCACGTTCTTAATGAATGAATAAGGTGAGAATGCAGAAAAAAGGTGGTTTTAAACATTAAAAATTTAAGGGAAAAGTTAATCCAAATATTTCCTCTGCCATTTGCTCACTGAGCACCTGGGAGTGGACAGTGAAGTCCGCAGGCAGAACATTTAGAAGTTTAATGAGGAAACGCTGCTTCTGCTGACTTGAGTTCACATTGCCCTCAATGTGGATTCCAAAGTAGGATTGTGGTGACTTCTTCCAAGACTCAAAAGCTGCTAGATCCAGGTACCAAATGTCCAGAAGGGGTAGACATGCTGTTTCTTACGTGTCTCTGAACTAGCCACGTGGCAATGATGGCCAGTACCCAGCACACAGCTGTCTGGTGGCTGGCAGTGAGAGGCGCTGTCAGACCCACCATTCTCCCCACAAATCTATGGCTTCCAGCCCCTTGGAAGGGGTTAGAGCTCTGCCTGGCCAAGTCTTCATGCTCTGTGCATGCTGTCCCTGTGCCTTGAGTGTCTTCTTGTCCTTCTTCAAGAGAAAGGGTGGAAACAGTTAATGCACTTGGCTGCTAACTGAATGGCTGGCAGTTCGAGTCCACCCAGAGTTGCCTCAAAAGAAAGGCCTGGCCATCTACTTCTGAAATATCACCACTGAAAACCCTATGGATCACAGTTCTACTCTGACACACATGGGGTTGCCATTAGTTGGAACCAAGTCAACAGCAACTCTTTGTTTTGTTTTATTTTGCCCTTCCTCACTATCCTGCCTTTTCCACCAATCAGGCACCCCTTCCTCCAGGGCCCCCTAACCTGTTGCCATTGAGTAAATTCCGACTCATAGCAACCTTAAAGGACAGAGTAGAATTGCCCCATAGGGTTTCCAAGGAGCGGCTGGTGGATTTAAAACTGTCGACCTTTTGGTTAGCAGCAGAGCTCTTAACCACTGTGCCACTGGGGCCTCCCAGGCCCTCCAGCACCTTCTGACTCTGTCTCTGTGGAGAGCAGAGTTACTAGGATCCCCACTCAGGCCCAGCTCATTCTAGTTCCATCTGTCTTCTAACTCAGCAGTTCCCAGTGAGTTCATAGGAACTGAACGTTAAGGGGTCATGTGAAACAGATTTCCTCGGTCAAAAAAAAAAATGTAGGCCATCCTAGTGTAAAGAAAGTTAAGCATATTTCACTACTGTGGAACTTGTCTAAACGCTACCATGCCGTGGCTCCCCAAGCAGGTGACAATGTGTACTCCACTGTGGTTCCCCCCTTTATTTCATGGAATGTATCACAGAACAGGGGGAGTGCTGCTCTAACCTCTGTGCAGGGGGGTGTTTCACGGGAACCTTCCCCACAGTGAGGTGCTCATGTCAGGGTCTGAAGCTCTGTTCCCTGGGCCCTGGGTCTGGCTGGATGCTGGCTTCTGGCTAGAGACATGCACTATGAACTTGCAGTACATGCTACACTGCTAAACCCACCACGCACAAGGAAAGGCAAAGACTTGGACTGCGGGGAGTCCAGGGTAGAAAGCCTGCTCCACTGACCTCCAGGTGCCCTTCTGTCATATGCAGGCCACAGGTGACCACACACATGGGTTCAAAAGGACAGCATGTCCTCGCTCTTCCAACTCCCAACTAGAGCTGCTCTTACAGTCAATTCAGAAACAAAAAGTGAAGACCACCTATAATTCCACAAATCATATAAACTAGGGAGTAATCCTACCTCCTTCTGATAACTGAATCATCAAAGTCCCAATATACAGAAGGTTTTTTTTTACAAAAACAGAACTATGTGAAACTTTTTAATTTTCCATTGACCAGTATATCAAGGACATTTGTCCTGGCCTGGCTAACATATGGAATGCCTCATCCCTGGGATTGGTTTCATTCTACTCCATTGTAAGAACTATCACTTACTCCCCAATCCCTGATTGTTGCATAAAAAGGCTTTTTCATTATTTGTTGATACAAATAATGTTGCAGTAACCAATCTAGGATTTATGTCTTAATGTACTACATTTATGTGGATTAAATTTCTAGAAACAGGATTGCAGAATCAAAGGTAAGGCTATTTTTAATTCTGATAGATATTGTCAAATTACCCTTCAAACTGTTGTGACAGTTTTACCTTCTCACCAACACTTTACAAGAAGGGTGCTTTACATTTCCCATAATAATTGTTTGGATACAGGTATACCTCATTTTATTGCACTTCACTTTATTGCACTTCACAATAGACTTTTTACAAATTGAGGGTTTGTAACGACCCCACATCAAGCAAGTCTACTGGTGTCACTTTTCCAACAGCATGTGCTCACTTCATGTCTCTGTGTCACATTTTGGTAATTCTCACAATATTTCAAGCTTTTTCATTATTATTATATCTATCATGGTGGTCTGTGATCAGTGATCTTTGATATTACTGTTGTAATTGTTTTAGGGCACACCATTCGCAACCGTAGAACATGGCTAACTTAATCAATCAATAGCGTGTGTGTTCTGACTGCTCCACCGACCTCGGGCCTCCCTACTCCCTGAAACATGACAATATCGAAATGAGGCCAATAAGTAATCCTACAATGGGGTCTAAGTGCTCAGGTGAGAGGAAGAGTTGCACATCTCTCACTTTAAAAAGCAAGCTAGAAACTATTAAACTTAGTGAGGAAGACATGCTGAAAGCCAAGATGGGCTGAAAACTAGGCCTCTTGCACCAACCAGTCAGCCAAGTGGTGAATGCAAAGGAAAAGTTCTTGAAGGAAACTAAAAGTTCTACTCCAGTGAACACATGAATAACAAGAAAGGGAAACAGCCTGATTGCTGATATGGAGAAAGTTTTAGTGGTCTGGATAGACCAAACCAGCCACAACACTCCCTTAAGCCAAAGCCTAATCCAGTGCAACGCCCTAACTCTCTTCAGTTCTGTAGAGGCTGAGAGATGTGAGAAAGCTACAGAAGAAAAGTTTGAATCTAGCAGAGGTTAGTTTATGCGGTTTAAGGAAAGAAGCCGTCTCCATAACATAATCGTGCAAAGTGAAACAGCAAGAGCTGATGTAGAAGCTGCAGCCAAGTTATCCAGAAGATCTAGCCAAGATAACAGATGGAAGGTGGCTACACTAAACAACAGATTTTCAATGTAGACGAAACAACCTTAGATTGGAAGAAGATGTCATCTAGGACTTCAATAGCTAGAGAGGAGAAGTCAGTGTCTGGCTTCAAAGCTTCAAAGGACTGGCTGACTCTCTTGATAGGGGCTAATGCAGCTGGCGACTTTAAGTTGCAGCCAGTGCTCATTCACCATTCCAAAAATCCTAGGACCCTTAAGAATTATGCTAAATCTACTCTGCCTGTGCTCTATAAATGCAACAACAAAGCCTGGTTGACAGCACAAATGTTTACAACATGGTTTACTGAATATTTTAAGCCCACTGTTGAGACCTACTACTCAGGAAAAAAGACTCTTTTCAAAATATTACTGCTTATTGACAATGCACCTGGTTACCTAACAGCTCTGAGGGAGCTGTACAAGGAGATTAATGTTGTCTTCATGCCTGCTAACACAATATCCATTCTGCAGCCCATGCATCAAGGAGTAATTTCTACTTTCAAGTCTTATTATTTAAGAAATACATTTTATAAGGCTATAGCTGCCACAGATAGTGATTCCTCTGATGGATCTGGGCAAAGTAAAATGAAAATGTTCTGGAAAGGATGCACCATTCTAGATGCCATTAAGAACATCCGTGATTCATAGGAGGAGGTCAAAATATCAACATTAACAGGAGTTTGGAAGAAGTTGATTCCAACCCTCACGGATGACTTTGAGGGGTCCAAGACTTCAGTGGAGGAAGTAACTGCAGGTGTGGTAGGAATAGCAAGAGAACTAGAATTAGAAGTAGAGCCTAAAGACGTGACTGAATTGCTGCAATCTCATGATAAAACTTTAATAGATGAGGACTTGCTTCTTATGGATGAGCAAAGAAAGTGGTTTCTTAAGATGGAATCTACTCCTGGTGAAGATGTTGTGAACATTGAAGAAATGACAACAAAGGATTTAGAATATTATATAAATTTACCTGATAAAGCAGTGACAAGGTTTGAGAGGATTGACTCCAATTCTGAAAGAAGTTCTACTGTGGGTAAAATGCTATCAAATAGCATCGCATGCTACAGATAAATCTTTCATGAAAGGGAAGAGTCAATCAATGTGACAAACTTCACTGCTGTCTTATTTTAAGAAATCACCATAGCCACCCCAACCTTCAGCAACCAACCACCCTGACCAGTCAGCAGCCATCAACATTGAGATAAGACCCTCCGCCAGCAAAAGGATTATTACTTGCTGCAGGCTCAGATGATGGTTAGCATTTTTTAGCAATAAAATATTTTTTAATGAAGATATGTGCACGGTTTTTTTTAGACATAATGCTATCAGACACTTCATAGACTACAATACAATTCATGAGATATTCACTTTATTGTGGTAGTCTGGAACCCAACCTATCATATTTCCAAGGTATGCCTGTATATGTGACCAGTCAAAACACACCTTGAAGACAGCAAACATCACTTATGCATCCTGTGAATTCACCAGCTTGGCGTTTCAGCTCACTCACAAGAGATGCTCAAGGAATATTTGCTGGATAAATGTCAGTAGGAAATCATTAGACATCATTCAAATGCCTTGGATGAAGCCATCATCATCTACAATAATAAACTAAGATCCAGTGTTATACAACATGACAAAGGCATACAATTATGTGAAGAGTAACCGTCCTAAATGGGTTGGAGATCAATGACCAATTAATGGACAATATATGTTTCACAAAAGGATGTACTGCCTTTAACAAATCATACATTTAGACAACCCCCAAGTGGCAGGGACCATCAGGCACACAGCCATGAATAGATCTGGATTTCCACTCACACGCCACATTCAATTCTACGCAAGCCAATGTGGGTTCCTGAAGGAGGACACCTGTCAATAGCAACAATGAATTATTCATTCTTTGGTTACAGAAGCTTAATTTACTGCTCACCTCTCACAGGAAATCCATGCAAGAGAAGCAACCAGGGCACACTCAGGACTCCTGTCTTTCTCAGGAGATTTCTGGGCAAGATGGCTCAGGTAACCAGAGACCGGATAGTTTCCAGAGCGGAGAATAAGTCTCAGAGGCAGAATTCAGGGGTAGGCCTAAGAGCTGTGATGTCAAATAGGACATGGGAGATGAGCCCTGATGCCCCGTGCTTCATCCATGAAGCTGGCTATGTTGAGGGGAGGGTTGTGATATGTATCTCTAAGCATAGTCTGGGAAAGTTCCAATAGTAGACAAATTATTGATGGTCTTCTAGAACTCTAGGTTTCCCCGGGTGTGGTCACTGGAATGTCAGTTCTCTAGCCTAATGCTTCTGCCCTGACTCATAAGCATTTGCTGTGCTCATGTTTTCCCTGCTGGTACCTAAATTCAAGACCCTCACCTTCTAACTCACAAACATGCAGATTCTCACTTATGATGAATCCCACCATGTTCAGAAAGAACCAATTTGGAAATAGTAGCATTTCTGTAATGAAAAGAGCATGAGGAACCGCTATTCCATGAAAGAAGGTGATTACAACTACGTCTTGAAAACGTATGTCCTATAAACAATTCTGGAGGGCTGTGGTGATTCGGTGGTAGAATTCTCGTCTTCCATGTGGGAGACCTAGTTTCGATTCCCAGTCAATGCACCTCAAACACAGCCACTAGTCATCTGTCAGTGGAGGCTTGTGTGTTGCTATGATGTTGAACAAGTTTCAGTAGAGCTTTCAGACTAAGACTACGAAGAAAGTCCTGGTGATCTACTTCTGAAAAAAAATCAGCCAGCGAAAACCTTGTGAATCAAAATGGTCCCATCTTGTTGTGCCATGAGTTGGGGCTAACTTGACAGTAGCTAACAGCAACAACAGTATACAATTATACCACCTTTCATGCAAAAAAATTACATACCAGTCTCAAAATGGGTCACTTGGCTCTGTTCAAACAAGAAGAAGCATTTAGGACCATTTAAAACAATTAGAATTATTTTCAGTTACAACCTTAGGTAATAACATCCTGGCTGAGAAGGGGCTAATTGTCCAGGTTGTTCTCTGTTTACCAGCTTTCTCAGACTCAAGATTTCTGAGTAGGATTCATTCCTAACTTTGTCTTCAGGGATTATCCCAAGTGCTGACCATATGTTTTATCAGCTCTCCCAGAATTTAGAAGGCACCAGAACTGGGTTATAGCACTAGTTGGAGGTGGAGTCCTATCCTGCCAGTCCTGGTTTGGCCCCTATCACGGGTCTGAGCAGGAGGCAGTTAAGGCAGAGAATTGCAGAGACCCGAGGTCTAGATGGAGAGAGGCTGAAGATCAGAGAGAACCTAAAACTGCAGCGTTAACTCCAGTCTCAGAGCCCAGGGCATGTATTTCTCCACCAGCCTGAGCACTCCGTTAATCACGGTCAGTAAGTGGCTAGAGACTGAGGCCACCTTGACCTGTTGGCCTCCCAGCAGGGCTGGCCTTCCAGGCAGAACATTCCAGCCATGACAGGCTCCAGGCTCCCTTCTTGCCAAGCTCCTGCGGTCAGGCCTCACAGCCCATTCCACAGAGGTGCATGTGGAAAAGCTCTGGGGAGAGCATATGTGTGCACATACACACACACAAACACACACACACACGGGCACTTCACTTAGTGGAAAAAGCTCATAGCAAAAACCCCCAGTTGAAAACTTTCAATTATCAAAGGATAATTATTCCTCTGTTCGAAAGGACTCTGGATGGTGAGGTTGCACAACCGTGTCTGAATATACTAAATCCATCAAATTGTACAGTTTACAGGGTGAGTGACTTCTATGGTAGATGAATTACATCCTCACCACCCCCCCCCCTCCAAAAAAAAAAAGACTCTAACTTAGAAAAGATCTCCTTGCAAGGCTCCTTTGGGTTATGCATGCCTTTGGTTGATGGACAACAGGACTAGATTCACAAACACAATTTGGGATCTGGATCGTCTGTCTTACCAAAAGCAACCTAGACCTTCATCTGGAAGGGGACAGGAGGTCAGCCATCCCACACATTCTAATGACTGCAAGGCTGGACCCCATAGATGCTGCTGCTGGCAGGCAACCCTGGTCCACAGTGTGGGAAAGGCCAAGTGCCCTGCTCTTAATCTTCCCCGGCTAGCTGTGGAAAATCAATGTAATGACCCATAAGAGAAACCACTCATAAAGAAGGTCACTAAACACTTCTAGCGATTCTCCTGCTCTTTAGGAAAGAAAATCATAAAAATCTATGAGTAGGGCATAACCCTATGCTCTATTAACATGTGTGATGTGGGGAGGAGAAAGACTTGTGGGCCTCCCTCCTAACATTTCCTTCCTCCTTTCTGTCCGTACCAACTCCCTTGCCTGTATTCATCCACACTCCCTAAGTATCCACACACCAGGCACTCGCTTGAGAAACACCAGAGACCAAAGCACAACCAACGCTGCAGACAAGCCTATTTGTTCTCAATACACTGAAGACGTTGTTGGAAAACAATTTAACCACAGACCCAGATTTCCAGTGCCACTATGGTGCCTTCAAGTCCCATTGCATCTTGGGTTTTCGGTTGCTAAGTACAAACTCCAAGCAGCATCTTGAAATCCACATGCATTCATGAATAAATACAATTTGTTCATTTGAACTGTGCCTTTGCCTTTCCCACCGGCCTCCTTTACCCCTGGCTGTGCTGCTTACTCCCCCAGGTCAGAAGGCCTGAGGAGGTCCACAGAGCCCAAAGCACCAGGCCTCCATTTGGTTGTCCTGGTTGCTTCATGGGCCCATTTCTGACTACAATGAACATGGTGAACATGGTAAAATGGTGAGCCACACAGGGAGGGGGATACAGATGAGCCTTAAAACATCACACTCTTATCAAACATTCGCCAAAGATTTCCTTCACGTGGCCCTCCTCATTCAGAGATACTAATGGAAATGAACTCCCAAAGTTTTCCGTGTCCCTAGTTGTCATCTCTCTCCCAACAGAGGGAGATGGTAGACATCGAATGTCACTAGTCCTTATGTAGTGGCAATAGGTCCTTGCTGTAGATGTCTGTAAAGACTCTCACTGATTCCCTTGCAGCTTATTCTGAGCTGACGCCGCTCTAGATGGTGATGGTTGCACGACCTTGTGTGACTACACTAAAATCTACTGCATTGTACATGTTGCAGGGTGAATTCTTTTGGTCTTTAAATTATATCTCAGAAGAAAAAAAAAAGGAACTCTGACTCAGAAAAGATCTCTTTGCAATGCTCCTTTGGGCTGTGCATGACCTTGGTGGATGGACAATAGGACTTGATTCACAAACACAATTTGGGATCCCTTATAACCAAAAGCATCCTAGACCTGCACGTGGAACAGGATAGGAGGACAAGCCACCCTACACAGCGACAGCAGAACTGGATGAGGAAAGCTGGCTTCTCGCTTTACCAGAGAAAACCAACCAAGGACAACCACTCTTCTCAGCCCTCCTCCTGGTCACAGGCAGAATGCTGGCTAATTCAGAATGACACCCCAAAGGTTAGATTCTACTGGATGGCTCATAACACCCCAAATCCTCAATACCAAAGGATGCCTGAATGCACATTATCAATTAATGACAGGCCACACCCTGAGGCTTAGAGTCATTCACTGGGCTTAAAAATTAGCAGCCTCTCACAAATTCTGCATTTTCCTTTTAAAAAAAGAAATCAATGCTGGCCCCAAAAATCTCAGATTTGTTTTGTTTTTCAGTAGTTTTGTGTAACCAATTAATGTCTTTTGTGCTCTTGGTCCTGCTTTGGTTGGGGTAAGAGTGAACAGCATTTAAAATGAAGGCATTGTTTATTCACAAATCAAATAAGCTCCCGACAGCTGCCCCAGTGGCTTCCTCATTCAGTTAAATTAATGCCCAAGGCCTCAGGGTGAATGGTCTTCTGGGGAGAATGTGGGCATTTATTTTCAAATTCCCATTCAGTGTTGGGTCTTTTAATGCCAAATCCTGTTTAATGTACTTGTGTTATGTTAAACTGTGTGCAAATTTATTCTATGGACTACTTGACAGAATTCGTACTATTAAAGTCACATACTATTTGCACTTGAAAAATATGGTCTTTACTTCATTTTCAAACAGCAACAACCCAGTCTTGCCAGCAGCAGAGTTTAAGTTTGACCAAACCCTGCCGGCCCAGAGAAACCCACAGCATTTTCTTCCCAACGATCATCATTTATAAGTACCACAGACATTTTGTTCCTCACTCACGAAACTACCGACACAAAATTTTTATGTTTCTTATAAAAACTGTCATTCTTTTTAAGTATGTAACCAGCACTGCTTTCCAATATTGTGCTTTCTCACTCCACCCTACAAAAGACAGACGGTTCTTCATAACACATTATTGGATTTTCTAGCTACCTTCAGACTTTGTGTTCTCTGGAAAGGTAGGGCCTCTGAGAGCTTGTGGTCAGGAAATCTCTGCATCTGAGGTGAGTTTTGAATAAACCGGAGTCTGTGTTTCTTCAGTGGTTCTATATTAAGTATCTCAGACTGCCCTCTACACTTCCTAGCCCTGAGGAATATTCAAAATGGCAGACATATGGAGATTCTATGTCGCGATAATTTGTTTCTATCACTCAGCTATCCTCCTCCTCCTATGGATAATAAGGAATCACTTTAAATATTCCTGAACTGTTTGGTCCATTTTTCTCCTTGTAACACTGGGGATGTCCTAAGAGAGAAACTCTTAATCATAGTACGAGATTGTAACTCATACAAAATTGTGCTTTCTGCTCTCTCACCTGGTCATTCACACCTGCTATCTAACTGTGGCCTTTAACAAAATTTTCTTTGCTCCCTGAAATCACTTCTAACGAAGGTAAGTATGGTGGGTTGTTGTTATCTCAGCCCACCTCCCTCCTCCTACCTAGGAACCCATGGCTATTTAAAACCACTATACTAATGCTCCCAGGTATATAATTGTTCCTTGGCACCACTTCACTTCTCTCTGACATCTTCAATTTCTCTCTCTCTCTCTCCACCCTTCCTTCCTTCCCATCGCCCCCCCGCCAAAGTCTTCTTCCGTGCATAAACATTCAGATCCCCTTCTCCTAAAAACACTTTCCCTCAGCTCCTCAAGCTGCCATTCTCTTGACAAGTATCCACTACCGTACTGTGGAGAGAAGACCCTACTGGTCTGTTCTGTCTGCTTTCCTCATCTGACATTTCCTCCCATTCCTTAAACTCTGGTTTCAGCCAAAACCTACCACTGACTTTCTTCTCTTAAAGGATCCCAACAATCTCCTAAAGCTTAAATCCAACAGCTTTCTCTCAGACCATAATTTCTTTAACCTTTGAATAGCAGAAGACTCAACTATCTTCTTCTTCATGAACTTCTCTTCTCCCTGACATCAGATTCTCAAGTTTCTCCTAATTTGCCAACTGCTCCTCGAGCCTATCCCATATCAATACTTTCGCTAAGAAACTCCTGGGGCTTGAACTTGTCCCTTCTGCTGTCACCTACTGTTTAAATTGATCCACCACTTCAGGTCCAACTCCATTAGGCCTTCCCTTTGCCCCTCCCACCCCCACCCCAGTAGTCTTCTCTGAACAACTATAACACGTCTGACATAGCCCTCTTACTTCTACTTCATGGTTATCTACTTCCCATCTTCTCTCCCTGGCCAGATCCTAAGCTTGTGGTAGGTAGAGACTGCCCCAATCTTCTTAAAATCCCTGTGTATTTGGCTCAATGCCCGGCATGTAATGTCTCCTGAATGCTGAACAAGTTCATTTGCAAAATTAGTTGTAACTAAAGTCATGTTTTTCCTTCCCAGTGTCACTGGGTACGACCAAGTCTCTTAGTCTTCACTGAGGAGAAAAATCCTGGGAGCTTGAGTTTAAAATAGAGATTCCCAGAAGCCACATCGATAAGCTAGTCCTGGTGGCACAGTGGTTAAGAGCTCGGCTGCTAATCAAAAGGTCAGCAGTTTGAATCCACCAGCCGCTCCTTGGAAACCCTGTAGGGCAGTTCTACTCTGTCCTATAGGGTCACTATGAGTTAAAGTCAACTCGATGGCAACAGGTTTAGTGGGCCTGTGGTAGAGCCCAAGAATCTGCTTTATTAAGAAGTATTTCAGGGGACCAGGCCATGCTTTGAGAACTGATGCTTTCTATCCATGACACCTGATAGAGCTACTGCTATGAATTGTCCACGAGAGGTCATCTTCAGATCAAGGTGCAAAATTCACACCTGATTTCATGAAATTCTCAAATCAATATGATTCAAGGTTCAAAAATATCATGGACTGTGTTTTTAGATTCGAGGCTAGTGTGACTGTCATTTAACAATTATTTATTGAGGGCCTACTAAGTGCAAAGTACAATTCTTAGGCACTTGGAATATGGCAGTGGATTAAGCAGACCAAGCAAAACCCTCTGCCCTCCAGGAGCCTACCTTCTGGTGCAGCCTGGGTACCAGGGCACACTTCATCATAATAGCCATTTGCATCAGTCTTGAGAGAGAACTGAAGACAAGGCAGGGAAAAATCAGCTCCTGAAGTTCTCAATATGGTCAAAGTATATGTGTTCTCATAGTATGCATAACCAATTCCCACACAAGGTGGCCTTGGCCCAATGTCCTTCTAGGTCAGCTATTTCTTTCCCCAAATATCTACTTGCTGTTGGGTCACCCTGTGGTCCTGGCCTCATACTGCCTACTCATTAGGACTCTGCAGAAAGGGCATGCACTCTGGCCTTTTAAAGTAAATCCTTAGTCCCCTTCAGGTCCTGGCAACTACTGCCAACGGGAGGAGGGCAGGCCTGAGGGGGCTGGGCAGGGAATTCATTCTAAGGTCCTCAGACAGCCTCCCCCCCTCCCCCCCCCGCTGTCTGTCAAGCAGTGGCTGTGCTGGTGGCTGTGGGGCTGGAGCTGAATCTTTCATGTGTATTGGCTGCTTCTAGGGTTGTTTTATTCATCATTACTTTTATCTGATCCAACTGTTTCTTGAAGCCAACCACATCCAGCGTGCAGATTACATGTGTACCAGATTTTCTTTCAAAAATAAAACCCCCAATGACTGTGCTCTGTAAACAATCTCCCATGACTCTGGAGCACTTCAATAGCTTCCCTATGAAAACAAAACCCTAAGTGATGTTTAGGCGTGGGTTCCAGATGGGGCAGTTAAGTGTATCTTGCCTTTGGGAAATGCACAGCAGCTCCACTGCTGCAGGCGCGGGCGGCTGAGCCCCACTCTCTGGCTGCACCTCTTTCCCTTGGTCACCTCCTATCCTGTTTCCTATATGGATCGCCCTTACCATCACTGAGACCTGCCTCCAACCCCAGACACAGGATTATCTCCAGGATCCATCCCAAGAGGGTCACTGTCCAGATGGGACAAGAACCCGACAGACTCATCCAGCACCCCTGAGATCATCAAGGCTCTCTTGATTGGAAGAGTTTAGTTCACTCTGCCTGCTAAAGGCTATCTTGGATTTATAACTTTACAAAGTAAAATAAAAAGTTCCTTTCCCCTAAAGCTGATCCTTATCACCCACTAATCAAAGGCTTCCAATGAGTTTAATTTAAGGTTAGGACCAGGAAGAAGCTCACCACGTTTATATCTACAATGTGATGCTGAGCTTCAGTATTCATACTGATTCTACTAAGTAAATGAGACAAATCTAGTGAGAATCCTTAGCTATTTTTTTTAGCATCTACTATGTGTATGGTAAAGTACACTTGGTAAAGTAGAGGGTCAGTGAAAGACAGAAGGCCCTCAATGAGATAAACTGACACAGTGGCTTCAACAATGGGCTTATTAAACACAGCAACGATTGTGAGGATGGCCCAGGACCAGGCAGTGTTTTGTTCTGTGTACATAGGGTCTCTATGAGTCGGAACTGACTTGAAGGCAACTCACAACAACAACGTGTAGGGAGTCCCCGGGTGTCAAGAATGGCTAAGCGCTCGAATACTACCTGAAAGGCTGATGGGTCAAAGCCACCAGAAGCACCTCGGAAGACAGGCCTGGCGATCTGCCTCTGAAAGGTCACAGCCTTGAAAACCCTTTGGAGCAGTTCTACTTTGCACACATGGAGCCGCCATGAGTTACAACCAACTTGATGACAATTAACAATAATGTGGAGTCCTGGTGGCACAGTGGTTAAGAGCTCAGGCTGCTAACCAACAGGTCGGCAGTTGGAATCCACCAGCTGCTCCTTGGAAACCTTATGGGGCAGTTCTACTTTGTCCTGTAGGGTCGCTCTGAGTCGGAATCGACTAGACAGCAACGTGTGTGAGGTATTGAAAAGCATGGTGGGAGGATCAACCTTATCATCTCTCTGAGGTATATTGCTAACAGGTGTCTTGCTCTTGACTTCCAAGTTCTCTACTGAGATAATTGACATAAAATGTCTGGAAAATTACTTGGACATCATAGCTACTCAACAGATGGTGGCTCTATCTGTCCTTCTAAACTCCTATCTTTTGTACCAAATCAAAGGAAACCTACTCTACTTCTTATTGAGTGGCGTCGCAGAAGCCCCCCTCACATTTAAACATTTAAAATGCAGACTCCCTGCTCTGTGACCTTTGGGGGCTCAATAAATGTTAGATGGTAAGTTATTCAAGTTCATCCAGGCTTTGGGAATTTTGGGTTAAAGACTCAAGGAGGCTCAAAATTCTATTCTCTAATGAGCCCACTCTTTCCAACCTGATTGTACTAGATCAGATGAAACAAATCTACTGTTTATATCAATTTAAACTTACTGTTGATAAAACTGGGCTCAGATAAGCAAAAAAAAAAAAAAAAAAAAAAAAAAAAACCCAAGAGTTTAGACAAGAAGACAAAGAGCTTCCCCTGAAATCCTATCTATTCTCTTGGGACTTTGATTTCAACAGCTGCTGTAACCTTATGTCTAAAAACCCTGGAAGAATGAATTCTACATTTCAAATATTCACAGGACATTTCCTTTTGCTAACACACCCCAGCCAGGACTCCAAAGTCAACCTCCCAGTATTTGCAGGCTAATCTTTCTATGTTTATTTGTAAAAGCTGTCAATTGGGAAAACCTCTCTCTGACGGCCAGGAACTGCACCCTCTCTTCATGTACACGGGCCCACAATGAATTACAGGCTTCACTAATCCTTTAAGAGTGTTAGAGGTCCCAGGGGACCGTTCCAATGAAGGCAAAACCTGCCCTGTATTATGCTATTTCCTACTAATCCTAGGAAAATGAATGTTAATTTATCATGAAAAAGGGTTAATTATGCATTTATTTCTGACGTAGGTACATGAGATCAGGCTCAGAAATAATACTGAGTATAATTCTCTTTTAAACGAGGATTCCATTTTAAGCATTCTTTTATCTAACAGATGTTAAACTCAGAGCAACTATGCATAAGAAAAAGAGTGGCTGGATAATGACAAGACCCAACTATAATTTTAATTAACCTTCTGATCCTGCTTAAATATATTTTGCCTTGTAAAAAATCTGTAATAACATCTATTTCAATCTCCTCTGCTATTAGTTATTAAATTGAAAATGGATGCCTAGACTGATTTGGCAATGATATTTGAGAAATTTTTCTTTATTCTCTCTGGTTTATTAAAGCAATAATTTGTAGCATAAAAATTTCTCTGCTTAAGTAATTTACTGTAATTAAATCACCAGATTTATTAGGCTTCCTGAAACAGCGCATACACAGCTGGAATGATGTGTGGCTGTTAGTAGATGCTGAGCCACAAACGCATCTCTGCGGTGGTTTGCCTTGAACTTCTCTGCTGCTCAGACTAAGGATTCAACTGGTTTCACAGTGGTTTCTCTCCCATGGTCTCTGAAGGTCTCTATCTACTGACTCACTCCTGCTCACAATTAGAGAGGTGTCCTCAAAGAGGATACCCTCCACGTATCAGTGTGCAAAGAAGCAGAGGGAGGTGTGCAAAGGAAATCACTACTTTAACTAGCCCAAATCAAAAAACCAAACCAGTTGAAGTCGATTCAGACTCATGGCAACCCCCTGTGTTTCAGAGCGGAACTGAACTCCATAGGCTTTTCATGGCTGTGAACTTTTGGAAGCAGACCGCCAGACCTTCCTTCCAAGGCACCTTGAGTAGGTTCCAACCGTCAACCTTTTGGTTACTAAACCCTGTAAAACCCACTGCTGTAGAGTCGATTTTGATTCACTGTAACCCCGTGTGTTACAGAGTAAAACTGAGCTCCATACGGTTTTCTTGGTTATGATCTTTATGGAAGCAGATCACCAGGCCTTTCTTCCATGGTGCTGCTGGGTGGGTTTGAACTGCTAACCTTTTGATTAGCAGCTGAACACAATCATTTCATGGCTCAGTTTGGTAGTAGCTCCTCTTCCCTTCTCTTGTATCCACTCAGATCCCCACCCAACAGCTCCATCCTGAAAGCCTTTCTTCCCTGAGGATACACTTTAAGCACTTTAGCCTTGTCTACCTTCAGTCCAGAAACCTCCTTAGGAGATGGGACCAAGTTGAACATTCCTGAGCTAGAATCTGTCATCTTCACAAAGCCTTTGGAATCTTGCTGGAAGAAGAGCAGAATCCAGGACTACTCACAAATCTTCACAGAATATGCAATAACTAATCCCTATGAAGTCTCATTTGTTCCTGCTAATTAATACACTAAAAGTTAAAAGGTAGTAGCTTACAAATATCCACCCATCCAGCCACTCACCCACCCAACAAATGTTTACTGAGAGCCTATGATGTGTTTCCCACTGAGCTGGTGTGGGAAGAAATCAGGCCCCACTAACTCTACCTGCAACACACTCAGAGTCCTGGAAGGAGGGCAGACACCAGGAATTATAGGAAAATATGGTAAGGTTGTCAACAGGAAATGAGGAGAAACTCCAAACTAAATTGGAAGAGGGTGTGCAAAGATTTCCAAGAGGAGGTGGCCCTTGAGCTGCTTCTTGAAAGAAGAATGGGTTGAGGAATAGAGGGTTCAAAGAGGGTATGCCAGCCAGAGGGGAGAGCAGGTGGGAAAGCAAGAGGCCACAGAAGAGCTGTAGTTCAGCTGGCCTGAAGTGAAAGGTAGATGTGAAGAGAAGGCCAGAGAGTCGGCAGGCATCAAGAAATCAAGGGCTTTGTGTCCCATGCCAAGGAGTGGGACCTTATTCTGACAGGGTTGGGCAGTTACCTTCTGAAGGCTTCATCTCTGGGCTGAACTAACTTGCTCAGATTTAACTTCAGGAAGATCTCTCTGGTGGCCGAGAGGAGATGGGTTTATGAAAAGGCACACATACCCAGAAGCCAAGAGGCCCTTGGGAAGCTGTTACAGACACCCAGCGGTGTGAGGAGAAAAAAAAACTCACATGAAAACTTCCGTAATGGACTACGAACAGCTCTTTCAGGGGTCTACTTTGAAGGAGACAACCTTAATTTCGATATATAAATTCTTCATTCACTCACACAACCAATATGTATGGAATATATTCTCTGTGTCTGGTACTGAATACACATATTTATTTTTAAAATGGGAAATGGTTACATGCTAAGTTTCTTATGTCTATACACTCCTTAGAGCACTTCCACATGTACGATTTTCATCTTATCTTCACATAAGCTACGCTGGGTGATGGGTACACCTCAGCTCCTGGGAAAGGAGGCTGGGAGGCGGCTGTTCTATGCGCTTTTCCTGGTTGCTGAGCTCACTGTTTCTGTGATCCCTGTATAGGAGAGGCCAGATCACAGTCCCGAAGGACGTTTTTGATGGAGGCACAATGAGATTAAACCAGTTGCCATCAAGTCAACTCTGACTCCCGGAGACCCCAAATGTGTCAGAGTAGAACTGTGCTCCTTAGGGTTTTTAATGGCTGAATTCTTGGAAGTGGATTGCTAGGACTTTTTTTCCAAGGAGCCTCTGGGTGGACTCAAACCTCCAGCCTTCCTGTTAGCAGCCAAGCATGTTAACCATTTGCATCACCCAGGGATTCCAAAGTGCTGGGTTAATGCTCCCATTTAACAGGTGAATAAAGGAGGCTGTGTTAGCTGAATGTCCAGTGTCCCCCAATGCTGAGTGACAGAGCTAAGACAAGCAATGCCCCTTCTAATCTTCCTATTCCAATGGTTCCCCTGTACTACAATGCCTCTGGCATAAGGCACATATTATAGTTTAGGCCACATACGGTAAGGAAAACACCTCCAGCTTTGACAGAACTGCCCTTCCCAATAATTACACCTTCCCTCTGAAGGGTACAAGATAGCCTATCACTCCAAAGGCATTCAGAAAGCCTCCCCTATTCTAAACTGAGGCACAGAATCTGATGGTTTTTTTTTTTTTTAAAAATTGCATTAAATACCAGTCTGAACTACAGAAAGCTCTCGGTAAGGCGTCTGCTTAGTTTGGGCTGAAGCTTTGTTTTGTACCCCCACCCACCACCACCCCGCAAGTGAAAAAAGTCATCCTGTGGCCCAATCTGTCAACCCTGTTCTTTTCGACAAATTAGACTTCTCCAAAAAAAAAGAAAAAAAAAAAAAATCCCTTTGCCCTTTCTTTGCAAACCTCCAAAAAGTGATTGTGTCCTTGTGGGCTAAAATATGAGTCCAGTATGTTTCTGATCCATAGAAATGTACCTTGTTAAGCCAAGAAGCACTTTTCAGACTCAGAGATGTCTATATTTCAGGAAAGAGTGCTAAGTGGATTCTAACAAAGACAATGAGCTAATTTGTGAATCTTCCAACTCGTTTTTTCCCTGCATTCTTCTCCTTAATAACCTATACATTTTAGTCGTGAGAATCATTCTTCAGTGTCTGGGGCAGTAAAACTCATGCAAAAAAAATCAATAGTCTGCCTACTTTTAAGACTTCAACGTGTTGTTAGGCGGCCGAGGCCTTTCTTTATAAAACTCCATAAAGACCTGAAACAGATTTGATTCTCGAAATCAGAATTCTCACACTAATAGGCTTTCATTTAAGAAGACTCGTAGCTGAGAACAGACTACCAAATGGGTTAGACTTTTCAGTTTTATACCTTAGTCCATAAGTGCTAATTTCTCATTGGAACAGTCAGATAATATCCTACTAGAGATTACTGAAACCTCTAGCTACCATTCTGAATTATTAATTTAAAAGGTTATGGACCAGCTCTAATATAAATTATCTTTAAAAAACCATCTATATGGGTAACATTTTAATAAGCTTTAAAGCATGATTTTTCTCTCTCACCACTGAAAGCAAAATATAATATATAATGACTCTGAGTAAGCTATGGAATTATTGTATTTTTTTCCCAAAAGATTTGTGCGACCATTCCCATAACTGATAAAGCCTAGCCTGCGTCCCACCTGCAAATGCACTGTCCTAATCAATTTAAGGTGGCAGGTGCGAGCTGCTCACTCCCTCTATCCTAGGACTTCAAATGAAATCTCACTCACGCACGCCCTGGGAAGGGGCCTCTTTCTCGTGAAACCTGTTAGAAAACCTGTGCGTAGCATTCAAGCTTCATCTGAGCACGTCACGGGAAGAGGCAGGATATGGTCAGACCCCAAGGGAAGCAAATAAAATACCAACATTGCGGCAGCCTGCAGAAATGTCAGCTTTCCTCCAGGTTAATAGCGTTTGTTCTGTGCCTGGTGCGGAATATGTCCTGGGCTTTAACCACATCCTTGGGAAAGAGGATGCCTTGGAGGAAGTATGTGACTTCTTAGCTGTCTAACTAGGTGCTAGCTCCAAAAGATGGCTTGACATTTATCAGGAAGCCTGAGCAAGCGGGAGCCCAGCAGGCTGCCTTCCACCAAGGACAGAAGAAGGAAAAAAAATGCAATGGTAGATTACCACACATAGATCATTAAAGGGTGAGATTAATGCTGGTTGATTTTATGCTCGTTACAAGCCTTGCCTGGGTACCTCATCCAGAATTACCTTGCTAGCTCTGCTTCGTGAGCTGAATCAGAAGCTTCAGAAAAATCAGTAGAGGTAGCTGGCCCAGACCTCTACCATCCTCGGGTCCCTTTGTTTTGGCATTGTACCACCACTGGGAACTGTGTATCCATCATCCCTTACCACAGGCCTGCTCCATCACCAAAGCTACAAAATGTAAACATCAATATGGTAATAAAAGGGAACAAAGAATTGGGTTGCACTGCTTTTCAAATTCAGGAGGAAATGAATGGGCTTGGTTTTTCTCTCTTTGTGTTCATTGCCTTCTTTTCCAAAGGGACCTGCCCATTTCAACTTTGCAGAGCCTAAGCATTAAGTCAGAAAGCAGACCCGCCTATGAGATGGCATTCCCAGCTGGTTACCAAATGACCCTCCTTTCGCTTTTTCGTAAATGGATGTTTAAAAAAAAAAATAGAGGCTACTAATGTCTGATGCAGGCAGACTGTTCCCACTACCAATAACCCAGCAAGTGCCGTATTTTGTTTAAAAAGGCAACAAACGAAATCTTCACTTTATAAGCAGAAAGAATATACCCAGTTGTTTTTTTTTTTAAAAGCCATAAATTTTAAAGCACATTTCCCACAAACATGTCAGCCTGCAAATATTTACTAAGAGCCTACTATGTGCTAGTGCTCATGGCTACATTTAGAGTAGGAAACAAAACAGTATGTGGCATCTTTAGGCATTAGGGAGATGGGACAGAAGCCCATGCACGCAGAACACTTCAGGATTCTGAATCAATAAAAAGGAATTCCTTCCTTCCTTCCTCCCTTCTATCCACCCTTCCCACCTTTTCTTCCATCTATCCTTCTATCTTTCTTCCCATGTGTCCTTCCATCCTTCCTTATATCAATCTTCCCACTCATACTTCCATTCAATCGCACAACCAATGTTGGCTCCTATTGATTATGGACCGGGCAGTGCTAACAAGACTCAATGCCAGCATTCATGAAGTTAGCTTCCACTAGAAGACAAATACACAGGCAGGAGGTGCCATGCAGTACGGCGAGAGCTATAGTGGAATTGTGGTCAGGGTGCACAGCTCCCCAGGGAAGGGCTTTTTGAGCTGGGTCTTGAAAGATGAACTGGCTTTCACTAGGGAAACAAGGTGGACAGAGACCAAAGGGTAGTATGAGCAAAAGGACCGAGGCTGGAACATAGCTGGCTTGTTTGGAGAAAGGTAAGTAGTCCCGTGTGTCTAGAACACAAGGGATGAGGCTGGAAAGAAAGGTGGAGGCCTGATATAACAAATTTTGTAGGCCTTGATGAGAAATGGAGGCTTCCTCCTTACGCAATGAGGAGCCATCGAGGGTTCTCTAAAACGACAATCACAGGAGTGCATTCATGTGTTATGAAGGGGACTCTAGTGACAGTGCTGAGGACAGAATAGAGGACACAGAGAGAGAGAGAGTGGTCCATTAGGAGGCTTGGGCAATTATCCAGGCAAAATAATGAGGGCTCGGACTAGGAGAGATGACACAGGGACAGAGACAAGGGGAAAGATTTGAGACGGACCCAGAAGATGGCATCCAAGATCCTGATGAGGGTCTGATGTGCTGAGTGGAGGCAAGGAGGAGCAGAAGAACAGGCTGACTCCAGGCTCGGGCCAAGGTGGTGCTGCCATCTGCAACAGGAAACATAGGAGAGGGCAAGGCTGGGGATGGGGGCAACGTTGAGCCTGATGAAGCTTAGGGAGGAGCAACAGAAACAAAGATCGGCAGGTTGGGAGGAGGGTCTGGGCCGGAGGTAGCAGTTGTCAGAGTACAGGTGGGTAGCTGAAACCATGGGAGTAAGTGAGAGTGGTAAAAGGAGAAAAGGAGGCATCAAACATCCACTCCCATGCTCCAAAGGACCACCAGGTACCTGCCCCCAAAGAGATATTAGTTTAGCTGGGATAATGAAGCAATGCCCGAGAAACAATACAATTAGGCCCTGGGTATCTGAGTGGTATCCCTGTAAAATCGCTAAGGAAGGACACCATGCTTGGTAAAGTACAAGGTCAGCGAAAACAAGCAAAACCCTCAGTGAGATGGTTGACACAATAGCAACAACAATGGACTCAAACACACCAACGATCATGAAGACGGCGTGGGGCCAGGCAACATTTCATTGTTATACAGAAGGTTGCCATGAGTCGGAGCCGGCTTGATGGCAACTAACAACATCATCACTATAAAAGGATAAAATAACCCCTCTGCCCACCCCCTGCTGTTTCTCCCTACTGATAAATAAGTATACACACCACACGTCTGGTTGTGCTGAGGGCACAGTCTTAACACCATGTTAAGTTCCAATTCCTGAGCCGGAAAGGGAACATGCCATGAAGCATTGTCCACGAAAGGGATCAGGTTTATGGCAGCCAGAGACAGGAGGCCCCAGAGAACCCCCAGGCTCCCTGGGGCCCATTCTGCCACGTGCACCAACAATGGGACCAACAGCTACTGCCACGATTGCCTTTTCAAAATCCGTACTTCGGTACCTCTTTGTAAGACGCACGTTAGACTTATAAAGCAGACACATTCTTTCCAAAGTGGGACAGTCTGCCCACAGTGTACCTGAGCTTGAACTGCATACAGATCTTGTTAGGACTCGGCTTCGTCCCAGCTGGTAAACTGGGACATTTTTAAAGAAGTGAATTATAAGCTACTCATTCTGCATTTTCTAAACACAGCGATCTTGGCTGTGCCGTGAGTCCTTCCCCAGAGCACTCCAGCCCACAGAAGTGGGGGGCCCTTTCACTTCCCACAAACCCCTACAGTAGTACTGTCTGTACCGTCTTGTACTGCTAATTAACTACTCGTTGAGTTTATTATTATTTAATTGTCACCTGGCCAGATGTCAGGCTTCTTGAGAAGCCGGGCTGAGTCACATTTTCTGTGTGCTACAAGGAAGTACTCAATGATGCACACTTCAGGAATCTCATTCAGCACTTTAGGGAGGAGGTCCAGGGTTTCCAAATCTCGTGCAGGAGAAGGAGTCCTACCCCATGAGTAACTGAACAAGGCAAACGGCACTCAGAGTTCTAAGAGAGGGTAGACACGGTATCCAGTGGGCGCTCAGAAGAGGACAGCCACCTCGGATCTGACTGGGGTCGCCATGGTGGCTGCCTTTGCTCGTGTCAGTACATAAATTCAAACCAAAGGAGCCCTGAATGGGACCAAAAAACACCGTCAGAAAAGGAAGAGAGACATGCAAACAGAAAAACAGCATCTTGTCTCTTCCTCAGACTAAGGACTTGCCCTCCCATTCCACTCCCTGGCGGGGCTATCCTTTCACGGTCCCTGTGAGGAGGCTCTCAGGTGCACCCTTTGGAATCCCTGTATATATTAGCGCAGGAGAAAGATGCGGTAGTCTGCTTCTGTAAAGATTATAGCCTTGGAAACCCTGTGGAGCAGTTCTACGCTGTCCTGGAGGGTTGCTGTGAGTCAGAATTGACTCAACAGCAACAGGTACATATTAGAGTACTCTGTCCTGTCAGTGGAGAGCGCCTGTTTACAGAAGCCAGCGGCCCCTCTGCAAAGCTCCTCTCCAGCCAGACCTGCTCCCCATCTGCTCCCTCCCTTTATGACTGCTCATGTGTATGACACAGTATTAGACGCTGAGCGAGTTACAAAGAAGTATTAGGCTGGTTGACCCTCAAGCAGCTTACAGGCCAGATGAGAAGACCAAATAAAGATGGGGGGGGGGGGCTACTGTACAACCAAAAAGCTAACCAACTACACCTTCAGTACCAAGTGACTTATTCTCAGGATTTTATTTGACAAACACTTCTATGCAGTCACCTATATGCCAAGCACTGATTTAAACACTTTGCAAACAGTAATTCAGCGCCTCTTAACAACCTTGTGAGGTTAAGTACTTTCACTGTCATTTTTACCAATGAGGTAACTGAGGCATGGAGAGATTAACTGACTAGCTCAAGGTCACACAGCTGGTAAGTGCTAGAGCCGGGATTTGAACTTGGGCAGTCTGGCTCCAGAATCCATGCTCTTCACCACCACAGTACACTGTCTTGTACTCATACAGACTCCTGAGGTAGATGTTGGTGATAGATGTGATGGGCCCTTTGGGTTGAGTGGTTGGAGATAACGGTCTGAGAAAATGATCTGAGAGAGATAGGAGTTAGGCCTGGAATAATGACTGGGATTTAGATAGGAACAGAGGGCTAATAAAGGCCACTCCATGCAGAGAAGATGTCAGAAAGAGAACCAGGAAAGTGCACAGAAGGGCTTGGGGACAGTGAATCAACCTGTTTGCCTTGAGTATTGGGAACATGGTGACAGTCCGTGAGAAAGAAGGCTGGATCATATGCTGGGCACAGAGAGCAAAGGGTCGATCCTAAATGGTGACCAGGGGTGACCTGTCCCACTCCTGAAGTCTGTGGAGAGCCACTAAGGGTATGGGGGTAAGTAGACACTATGTCCAGATAGAGGTACTTGTTTTGTGGCTACAGAAAGGCAGAATGCAGATTCTGGAGTTCCAAGGAATACCAGTCCAGGGGAGGCCAGCCCTGTGCACTGTCCACTAGAGAAGAAACCACAAATGCTGGGTCTCACTCACTCAGCAGATCTTGCAAAGGAAACACTGTGTTTCCTACACTGCCGATCTTGTAATTCTGGCAATCCACAATTTGTCAAATGAACTAGACTCCTTAATAGTCATTATTCCAATCCATGCCAGTCAGCAAGTATCTCTTTCCAAACAAATACATAATTAATTCAGACAATACCTTTTTGACTCAAAGGTTTTAAAGTGCCTGGCTGAGGTGAACATTCAGGAGAAATAATGGTATTTCCAAAGGAAAATTCATACACGGTTCAATATACAATATTGTAATAAGATTCTGTAGCATAAATTCCAGCTCACTGGACAAAAATCTATTTGTGTAGCGTGAGAGGGCATAAATAAAAGCCAAATACTTATACTGTCCTCACAAATATGAAATTTTATTTTGTGAATCTACACTCCCTGATGCATATTCCAAGAAAGTTTGGTCTTGTGATAAATATCTTGACTTGAAGGTCTTCATCAATATCAACTCTCTCTCATTATTCAGTTACTAAATAAAAAGGGTGGTTAATAATGGAGTAACAAATAACAGAATGATATAATTAAAGTTATGTATCAACCTTCATTCAATATTCAGTCACTATAAATTTTGTCACTAACTTCTTAACTTTTTCTCCCAACAAAACTAATTATTCCACTCCTACTTTCTAGCTTCTACACCCACAGATGGCCAATCGTTGGCCCTTCTTTCTGTTTTCAACTCCTCCCACCTCTTCTGTTATGGTTTCTTTCTAAGTGCCTTGTTTGGGTTTTGAATTCTGGGGCTAGATCTTGTTGTAGTTGTTCCAGTTGAAAGCTCCATTCCTTCCGGGCTTCCAGGCCCCCACCATCACCCCTTCCAATTCTTTTTCAAGGCCCTTCTATGTAACTGCATCTGCAGTCTCTCTTTCTAGAAAGCATCCTTTTCTGAGATCTTTGTTCCATTTCTGAATAGTTTTTGTAAGCCTTCTATGCATCCACTTTTTTAGCAAAGAAGGGCTTTGAGTTCAGTAGCCCTCTCTTTCTCCTCCTGCTAAATCACCACACGCAGTTACTGAAGTCCACAAATAAGGTATTCCCTGGGAAAGAGGCGATTTTGATGAAGTTCTTGAGGTGGATGATTATACTGAAGGGAAATAAGCCTACTGGATTCCATTTGTGAGAACCTGGGAACAAAGATATTATTATTCTTATGCCTGTAAGAATAATAATGTGTTTGTAAGAATAATAATGTGCTTGTGATATTACTTTTATTCTAGTGTGTGGGAGGTACTGCTATCTCTTGTTGAGTAGCAAAGAGCAAAAAACACGTGCACAAAGTAAGAGAATGGGGTGAGGAGAGGCCAAAGGCTCGTCTTCTGCTGCCAAGTGTTGATTAGGATGCAACCATCAAGGTGGTCAAAGTGATCAAGGTTAGATATTTTTACAGGCTGAAATCACCAGGGGGCTTAACAACACCAAGGTCACTGGCTTAGTGGTGGAAAGAGTACTGGGCCACGAGTGAGGAGTAAGACGAGTCAGGAGTAGGGCCACAAGTAGGAGTAAGGCCCAGCTCTGCCGTCCACCTTGCCATATGTCCTCATGCTAGAAGCCTTAGTTTAGTACCTGTAAAATGGTCACAATAATACCTCACTCAGCTATTCACTCATTGTTTCTTTTTTTCAAGAACTTATTTAAAAGCCCCACGCAGAGGAAGCTATGAACTAGCTGTATGTCGGGAAATATACGTCGACCTTTAAAAGTTTTGAGTAAAAGGGTAAGAAACTTAGCAAACCCGGTAGCGCAACATCATTTGTATGAAAAACAACAACAGAAATACTGGGCACATAAACAGTATCTTGTTCTAGAATACATACCTATTCAAGGACACAGATTAAAGACTGGTGAGTGGAGGCCAGAGGCAGAGGGGAGTGGAGATGGGGAATGAAGAGGGTAAACTCAAGGTAAACTAAAGAGAGGGCTGTCTCCTTGTGATCATGGTAGGACTTTACAAACTAAGGAGGAGAAGTAACTGACCCAAGGATAATAAGATTATCATTATTAAGGATAATAAGATCAACTGTAATACAACAACAAATGTTTCCTAAATTACAGTTTCTTGCTGGAACTATTTTATTTAGGAACCCTAAAGAATAAACGTGTCTTAAATGTTTAGTTAAAGAGCAAGCGTGTCTTAAGTGGCAGAGTCTGGTTCTGAGCATTGCTCTGTCTGGAATCACTCTCTCCCCTATCCCGCCCCCCCACCCCCAGAAGTCAAAAGCTTAATTAAGCTAAGTAAGTAAACACAGCAGAAAGCTGCCAAGTGAAGGGGATCTGGAGAGCTCTTGATTTTCTGGCCAGTAGCATTCGCTGAACTACATTCAGGAACCCTCTAGATGCTAAGGCTGGCTCCAAAAGAGCCCCAGATGTTTCCCGTCTTCTGAATCAGAGATGATCTAGAAGCACTCCATGACTCAGGAGCCCACACACAGCCTTGTGCCTCATGTCAGATTTCTGGAAGTGCTAGAAACCCCACTCACCCCGTTCCCAAGCATCACAAAAGGAAAGCAATGACAAGGTCCTGTCACTCTCTCTTTGCCAGTTCTGAGAGATGCCCAGAACCAAGCTGAGATGGGCAGCAGGAAGCAACCAAAGCCTAGGTATGAAGACTTCAGTCACAATGATATCAGACAGCGATATCCACCTCCAAGTCTCACCAGAAATCATCCATAAAGACATTCACAAGTATCGTGAGATCATGGTTTCCCCCATGCTTCAAACTGAAGGCAGCCAAGGAGTTTGTTGAGGACCTCACACTGGACTATTTATCTTTTGGAATCAAGGCCATCCAAGGGCCTTCTCAAATGTCTGCCTAGACACGGTTTTCCCTCTTCATTTTTCTTTACCTTCCTGACTTTTTCTAAGTCTTAGTACTGAAGAGAAATACGCAATTCTTTTCCTCTGAGAGAATAATCATGGTACTTGTTAATCAACTTCCTTTTCTTTCATGATTTCAGAAGCATTTTATGAGCAAAGGAAAGTTTGTGCACTGGGCCTGAGGTTCAAGGGTATTCTCCTCAGGCCAAATAAGCCTGGTGGGTAAGGACAGCACCTCATGTGGGAGGTTACCCATCATTCCCAGAACTACCACAATGAGTCCAAGCAACTCTATTAGCTAACGTTCACTGAGTGTGGGCCATGTACCAATGTCCTATAAGGACTTCAACTGCATTACTTCATGCAATTATTTCAATAGTCCCACGAGCTGCCCTTTATAATACTCATTCCATGAAGCTTAGACAGGTTATCTTGCTGAAGATCAAGAAGGTGGATGTGAACATTGTTGGTCTGAAATCACACTCTGTTCACCCCATGCCCACCCTTGACTCTCTTTCAGCACCAAGTGGGTGGAGTCCTATGGATGGAGAGTCAAGGTGCTTGACACTGTCAACCGATAAAGGCATGAAACGAGGTAGAGAACACCACAACCTGGGCTCTCCCTTTTCCCAGCACCCTCCTCTCCAGAAGAGGCCACCAGCCTCTTGCAGCCTGGGTTGAGATCCACCCCCTCTTCTTTTCCTGTCTTCCCTTCTCTCTGCTTCTGGCTCACTCACCTAGTGTTTCCCTAACATCCACGCAGGTCTCTCACTCACAGAGGGCAACAGGCTGATGCTGCTTGGCATAACATTCTACTCCCAGACTCCTCTGTGTTTGGTAACACACCAGGGGCTGCTCTGAGCATCAGTCCCAGGGGTCCCTGGGCAGTTTCTGCTCATGCTTCCTAGAGGCCAGGACAGTGTTCGGTCCATCTCAGCCTCCCCAGGAACATGCTGCACTTTCATGCTCAGGACCCGAAGCAGGTCTCCAGATCCGCAGATCAATGGTCTTCACATCACCGCACTGCCTCCACAGGTAAACTGACCAGAGTGAGGGTCACTGCCACACTCAACCAACCTCCTCACTATGCTTGGAAGCTCCAGGGTGCTGGCTGCTGAAAATGCTTCCCGAGGTTGCATGGAATATGTTCACAAAAATGGTGCTCACCCCATCTGCAAGCCTTCTGAAGAGAGCTCAGTTGTTCACGAAGTGCACGCTGTTGGCAGATCCTTTGATTCTCCCTATGCTGTAAAGACCAGCCCAGACGGACAGCTTTTCTGACCTGCTAGGAACTGGTTCATGGAATCATCAGGTATGCAGACGAGCTGCCTGCCAAAGTCCCCAGGTGGCTTGGGGAGCCCCCACAAATCATGGACTGCTCAGGGCCAGCCATCTCCCCGGCTGGCTGTCAGCAGTGAGGTCTACACAGCTTGGAGGATGGAAGGCAGTGTCCTCCTTGGGCCCACATGCCAGCGTCCATCAGCTTTCCTGGTTCTCAGGAAGGGCCTCACTCACCAAGCTGATGGATGAATGACTGTGCTTCCCAGAGGAGCAACGTGTCTTCCTTTACTAGGCCTAGCAGGGAACTGCAATTCCCGGGTACAGCCCCAAACGAACTAACCAATAGGTCAGGGGTGGGTTCTGGCCACCAGAGAAGATTTCCTCGCTCACCAGGCCCTGTTCTCCAAGAAGGGGTGGCACTGAAGCTGGTCTTCCTGGCCGGCTGCTCCAGTTCTAATTGAAATGTCTTGTCAGAGGGCCACAGCAGAGGGGGAGGCCCCCTCAGTGCATCTTCCCTGCCCCGAAGGGAGGTTGGATGGACTGCTCAAAGCAGGAGGCCCAGGGAAGATTGGTCTCATCAGTCACCTTGGGTTCCTGGATGTGTACCCAGAGCCTGGCCCAACAGGAGCTGGGAGCTTCTCGGGCCAGGGACAGTGCAGAGGGTCTCCTTGGTGGGATGCCTCTTTCACCAAGAGCCCACTTGTCCCCAGTAGACACTGTCCATCCGCAGGGCAGGGTTCAGCCACAACACCTTGCCAGGCTCTCACACAGGTCCAGAGGTGAGCCCATCAACCCATTATCCTTGTGCACCAAATACCAGCTTCTCCATTTGTTTTCCTATTTAAATTTTTTTCCTTGCAAATTTTAAAGTCCTCAAAGTTTAGCTGCTTTAAGGAAAGAACCTGGTTGTAGTGAAGGGCTATAGTTACTGGAACATAACATACAGCATAGTAGTAGGAGAGTGGGTACACAAGGGAGTTAAAAAAAAGAAGAAGAAGAACTTGGGTTTGAACCCCAGCTCTGCTACTTCTCAGCTTTGTGATCTTCAGCACCTTGTGTAACCTCTTGAAGTCTGTTTCCTCATCTGTGTTGTGGTTGTTAGCTGCTGTTGAGTTGGCCCCCGAGTCATAACTACTCAATGCGAAATGGAACAGAATGCTGCATGATCAGTTGGAGACTGGACCATTGTAGGGTTTTCACTGGCTGATTTTCAGAAGTAGCCTGCCAGTCCTTCTTCCTATTCCATCTTAGTCTGGAAGCTCTGCTGAAATCTGTTCAACACCATAGCAACACACAAACCTCCACTGACAGATGGGTAGTGGCTGTGCAGTAGGTAAACTGGCCAGGAATCGAAGCCAGGTCTCCCGCATAGAAGGCGAGAATTCTACCACTGAACCACCACTGCCTCATTCTCCTCCGTGAGTCAGGCTAATAGCAGCCCCTACGTCTAACAACACATTCGACGGCACACTGCCGCGCATGCCCCACCCAAGTCCTCACAGATCTCTTTTACTAGTTCTTTGCACCTACTCCCAGCTTCTGTGTGCTCGGCTACTCACAGCCTGCACCTGTGGCCGTAAAAGGCTTGCCCCTGGGCCCTAGAGCTGCCTCTGCTGTCTGTTAGGGAGCTGGAACTGCCTACATGTTTACGTTCGCCAACTAAGCTGGGGGCCCCATAACCAATGACTGGCCAGTGAAAGAGTTCAAAAGCCCGGCTCTTTCGCCTCGAGGCAGGACAAACTGAGATATTATTCATGCTCCTGGCTCAGCTTGCATCAGGCTGAGCCGGGCCTTCGCCTGAACTGTAGCTTTGCTTGGCTGCTTCTTCCTTCCTCTCCTGCTTCTCCTCATTAGCTTCCTCAGGGAGCACTTCCTGAATAAACCATCTGCACACGAGTTCTCACCTCAGAGTCTGCTGAACACTAGCTTAACTAGTTGCTGTTAAGGTGATTCCAATTCCCGGCGACCCCATGTGTTGCAGAGTAGAACTGTGCTCCGTCGGGTTTTCATGACTGTGAGCTTTCTAAAGTAGAGCACCAGACCCTTCTTCTGAGGCACTTCTGCATGGGTTCAAACTGCCAGCCTTTCAGTTAGTAACCCAGCGCTTAACCATTTGGCCACCTACTAAATGAGCGATTAAGGTCAGATGCCATTATTGTTGTTATTTTAATTATTATCATGCCCCACTCAATGACTGGATTCCCCCAGTTGATAGCAAGGCATGGATTCTGCTGTACCTCTCTAAGAAAACTGTTTTGATTTTTGATCCTTTTTATTTTTTAATTTTTGATCCTTTTTATTTTTAATTAATTTTTGACAGGAGGGAGGAGGGGAGAAAGTACCAAGGGCCTTGCAGGGCCTTGCAGCTGACAGCAACAATTTTACGGCTTGACCAGACCCTCAGCACAGGACCAAAAATGGCAACCCAGGAGCAAAAGCCTCCTGTGCACAGGGGAAATGTCAGCAGGAGTTACTGTGACAATGAGGGTCTTGGGGAAGGGAGGTCCTTCCGATGATTAAAATGTACTTAAACAGTCCTGGGCCACCGTGCCATCTCCAAGTAGGTCTGTATTTTGCCAGTGATGAAATGTGACTCTCCTACAAGCCCCCAAGGAACTATCTGACAAGAGAAAAAAAGCCACATTACTTCGCACCACTAAGCGAGGCTTTGCCAACAGCCAAATGGGGGGGTGCGCTTACAAAACAAGAGCCCGAAGCACCTCTGACTGAGGGGGTTACACACACGTCTATGCCATGACATAATTCTGAAAGGCCAATCCCTCTTTATCTATATAAGTCAAAGGGGAAAGTCTCCTTTAAAAAAAATCCCCATTTAAATGTCATATTGTTTCCCATCCAATTATCTCTGTATTCTGTATACAGACGGGGGAAAATGCTGAATGTTCATTTCAAGTGCCATCTATCATCTGCTTAATTAATCGCAAGCAAACTCCTATTTGCATCTCAGGTGAACAGAACATCAAAGAAGTGAGATTTTCCCTGGAAAAAGAAAGTACCCTATTTATAAGGAATATGACCCTCTCCCCAAAGAAACGGAACAATTTTAGCTGCAACTCATATCTCAAGCTCCGGTGAGCATTAGCATACTTCAAGTTCTTCTTCCCCTCGTTGGGCTCCAGCCAATGTCCCTTCAAGCTGTGATACTGGAAGCTGGAAGATGACCTGTGTTCATAGGGTCACATCTTGATTCTTTGCCCAAGAACCAGTAACGTTCCTGGGAACTTTAACATTAAAACACAATGAGGGAGTAACCTGAGGTTTTTCTCAGGTGTGTTCAGATAACTGTGTTATTAAATGATCAAAGTACTGCATTTGGATGAAAGATGAGGTTTTAAAGGCAACGAGGTATGAAAAATGATGACTGCAATATTGGCATTAGTTAATAAAAGCACCAAGTATTCTAGAAAACAGATTGAACTCTCCCTGAGTGCAAATATTCTGTGAATATTTCGTATTTGTACGGAATTTTTTTTTCCTTCAAATATACCCATTTGGGGTTCTGAGCCTGCTCTGCCAGCATCTCTCTGGGGGACCCTGAATGGCCCCTGGTCTCACCTGCCTGCAGTTGTCTCCTTTGTACAATGAACAAGTTGGACTATGTGCTCAGTGATCCCCCTTCTAGAGCTAACATTCTACGACTTCAACCTTATTCCAGGAGTTACGTTCTAATTCTCCAGACCTAAAAACTGCTACATTATTTTTAATAGTAATAAAGTCTAACTAACATAATAATCTGGGAGTTAGTGGCTTGGATAATCTGATGGAGGAGCTCATCCAAAAGCTATTTTATTCAGTAGAAGAACGCAGTGATCGACTTTTCTATAGCAGGTTTCAGCGTTTGTGCTTTATGGAGGTTGGTATGAAAATCCATTTACCTTCTCTGAGCACAAATCTGTGCAAAGACTAGAGCAAAGCAGTCCAGAACCTTGTCAGGCTATAAGAGGAGAGCCATTTGAAATCTAACAAGTCGACACGGAAACTCTATATGAAGACACTGAGGACTCTAAAGAACGGTAGGATTAAGTAAGCATTTATCTCTGAGGGCCTCCAAGCACGGCCACATGGATGATCTCAGGCTGATCCTTGATGACGGCAAGAGACAGAGACACATTCATTCATCCCTCGCTCCCATTATAGGCGCCTATCGAGCACTTACTATGTGATAGGCGCCATGTTATGCCCCAGGTGATAATCTAAGTGATAGAATCCCTGCCCTCTCAGACCTTATGATCTGGTGGTCCAGTGAGTCAATGAGGAGAAACCAAACCCATACATGTGATAACATACTGTGGGAGCAGAAATGATGGGAAGAACAGGAGACAGGGAGAGAGAAGACGGTGAACAGGGATCTCTTCAGGTAGGATAGTTGGGGTACGAGCCTCTTCCAGGCAGCACATTTAAGCTGAGAACTGCAGGGTGAGGGGTGCAGCCATATGCACAAGTGCCCGTGGGAGCTGACGTTCAGATGAGTGAATCCTGGCGCCCCTGCTGCCAGGAGTTCCTGAGTGGTGTAAATGGTTAACAGGCTTGGCTGCTAACCAGAAGGTTGGAGGTTCCAGTCCACCCAGAGGCACCTTGGAAGAAAAGCCTGGTGATCTATTTCTGAAAAATCAGCCATTGAAAACCCTATGGAGCACAGCTCTACCCTGACACACATGGGGTCGCCATGAGTTGGAGCTGAATCAATGGTAACTGGTAACTGGCCCCTGCTGCCACCAGATGTTCCTGGCTATGCTAAGCCAGTCTTCAAAATGCCACATGAGCAAGCAAATGAGCATTTTTAATGCACCTAAGCATGTTCCCTGGGCCAGTACATGAATCTACCTACAGGCAGAGAAGTGGTTCAGTTCTTGGCAGACTTAAAGTGCAATAAATGATCATAAGCAAGACAACGGCTTGAGAGGGTGGGTCTCACCAGTAGGCTCCTGATACCAAAGTGCTTCTCTGCTCGTCCAAATCATAGCTTAAGAAACACTTCCTCTAAGGAGTTACCTTGACTGACACATCTTGTTTTCCAAAGGAACAACATTACCTTGAGCTTCAGCATGCACACTGTTGTTGTTAGGAGCTGTCGAGTCGTTTCCGACTCATAGCGACCCTACGTACAACAGAACGAAACACTACCGGGTACCATGCCATCCTCACAACCATTGTTATACTTAACCCCATCGTTGCAGCCACTGTGTCAATCCATCTTGTTGAGGGTCTTCCTCTTTTTCACTGACGCTCTACTTTACTAAGCATGACATCCTTCTCCAGGGACCGATCCCTCCCAATAACGTGTCCAAAGTATGAGAGATGTAGTCTCGCCATCCTTGCTTCTAAAGAGCACTCTGGCTATACTTCTTCATTAGTGTGTTCATTTTTGTGCTTGACTCTGTCCGTCTTAGAGAGTAGTACTGATCCCTCCCTTGCTCCCTGTCTCTCTCTAGCTACTTTCCATTTGGAACTAGATAAATTAACCATCTTAAGTTTAATTCCCTTTAAGTGACAGTCATAGCAGAATTATTACATAACCAGGTTCTAAAATCCATTCATTCATTCACTCATTCATTCATCCATTCATACTTGCTGAATGAAACATCTCTTCAAGCAATGGAAATAAAGCAAAGCTGGTTGAAAACCGTTGACTTCCACGATTTTATTCAACACGTTTACTTTAATTTTCTCCTACAGGTTCCATTTCCGATTTTATCTGGTACAACGCTTTTTTCCAAGCCAAAGACAGAATTTTCTATGAACCATGATTGTACAATAGTTATCTATTTCTCTATTTATAGCACTCATCATTTTAGAAGGTCAAGGCAAATGCATTAGGCCAGAGGTTTTTCTAAGGTCTCTTTTCCTGATGAGGGTGGATATGGGCAGAGCGTTCTATGAGCAGACAAATGCCCCCCACGAAGGCATCTGGAGCCAGATGAGAGCCCCAGGCAAGGCAAAGAAGAGAATCAGAGCTCAGGGAGAACCACTCAAGGCAGCAACTGGGATACAGTTGGGTTCCCTTGGTGAGTCAAGCCCTGGCCGACATGGCATGAAAACACAACAATCTTCCCCCACTCAGTCAGAAAAGACTCTTTCATGCAACACACTGACTGAGACTCTTCTGCATTCATGAAGCCAAATCTTTCAAGTCTTAGTGTCCGACAAGACCCCATGCAGGTAGACTCAAAACTTGTGGGGAGCTTGGTGGGTGTTTGAAATCAGACTTCCAGCACTCAACAGTCACCAGATTGTTCCTCTCTCTACCTGGACACGAGCGCTCATCAGTGCATCCCGCTTGTTGGGGTCCAAGAAGAGCAACGGGCTCCCAGGAGTCAGCTTCCATCGTGAGCCAGCGCTCCACCGACAGGAGATGGAAGGAAGGCAGGATTCACAGCCTTCTCTAAACCACTACCTGTAGCCATCCAGTCGACTCCAATTCATGGCGACCCCAGTGTATCAGAGTAGAACTGTGCTTCATAGTGTTTTCAATGGTTTTTTTGGAAGTAGTTCGCCAGGCTTTTCTTCCAACGTAACCTCCAAGCTTTTGGTTACCAGCTGAGCATGTTAACCATTTGCACCACCCAGGGATTCCATAAAGGTGCAGACTCAGGAACTAAAGTTCCTGCAGAGGCATGAAGAAGGCTTCCCAGACCTCACTCTTGGTCTGACCTCTTGTGCAAGGAAACTGCAGGGCAGGACATCGTGATTCATTCAGTCCTTCCCCAAAGTCACATCATCAAATCCCTCAAAACCACACAGGATCATGATCTAGCAATGCCCAAAAGCCATTTACAAGATGCTCTGAAGGTGAAAGAAAGGCAAGGTGTGGAAAGAGAAGGAGACAAGAAGGAAGGAAACTAGATCTGTCTTTGCCTAAAGGAAAACAAAACACACAAAGCCTTTCCTCTCCCATTTGTGCCACCGAGGTGCGCCATTTATTTGGTGGCAAAGCGCTGAATGTTGATTGAATGCATTAAAAGGCACTATAACACAAGCCAGAGAATTGTTTTTGCCGTATTTTTAAACTTCCAGCATGCCTGGCTACCTACAGCTGAACGAGAACAGGTAAAAGATCTCCCCGAAAGAAAAACAAGGGGAGGCAAAGTGGGGCACAGATGTCAACGTGAGAGTTCACCAGATTCCCATGGAGAAACGGGCAACAGCCTGGCACAAGGCAGTTTGGTATCAATGCAATAATTTCTGGATAGCTGCCAGTGCTAAGGTTAAAAAGCAATATTACGAGGCTTCTATGATGACAACCTACTGGGAGACATTTGTTGAAAATTGCTTTGCCTATCATTTAGTCAGCAAAAAAAAGCCACAGTACTAGTTATACTAGAAGTCTGTTGAGTGTGCATCTATAAATGATTCAAACCGTAAGTACATAAAGCCCCCATACAGGTAGCTGTAATCACCATAAAAGCCCCGAGCCTCGGCTCTGTTCTTTCACATTGATAGGCCGTATGTATTTTCACCACATGTTGCCAAATAAGGAGCATAATTATCAAGAAAGTATATTCTGAGTTTTAAAGTCAACTTTTGAAAATGAAATCAAAATGACTTTTTTTGGCAAGAGGCAATCAGCTTTTCAGCAGCCGCATTTTGAAAAGCTGACGCGCTAAGCCTTACAGCATCATACAGACTGGCTTCCTTTTAACGATACCTCTTCACTGTACTAGAAAGGTGACTTACGCATTGCCAGGGGAAAATTACAAGGTTTTAACTAGGCTGTCTCCTCAAGTCTCCAAACACCTGAAAACATTTTAAAGTGAGCTGAAGCATTGAAAAAGAAAGTAAAGGCCTGCTACTTCATGGGCCGGGACAGTGTGCACCAATCCGAGATAGTTTTCAGTTAACAAGGAGTTAGGAGCTGCCTGGCTAACACTACACAGTCCACACAAATCCTTCCCTTTGTTCTTTAGATCAAGATAAGGAGGAATTTAATTTCTTAGTGGTTTGGGGCTTTTTCCTGCACCGATATAAATGTTCTTGCTTTAAATGGACACCCCTATTCCTCATTCCCACAGGCTAGGAGTATCTATCTTCATGCAAATAAACAAATCCTCATTCCCACCACAGAGGAGGCGTTTGGGCTTGCAGGCTGGGTGTCCGTTGGTGTGTGCCTAACATCTCTGACCTGGGGTAGGCCTCGCTTGTACTCTTGCCCGGGGCTCCCAGATGCTGGGGGGAGGGCTGCCCAGAACCTCAGTTCTGCAGACCCACTCCAGCACCACTACAAGCCCTTGAAAATCCATCGAAGATGATTCTCCCTTCAAGGTTCTACTTCCAGGGTCACTGCAAGTTGGATCAACTCATGGTCTGGTGTAGGGTGAATAAATCATCCAAGGCAAACACACAGCTGGCTTTATTTGGAGGCTGAAACCTCTAAGAGTCACACTATAGAATCTGAGAACGAGAAGAGGCCGCCTGTTGCACCTTCACCTGGCGGGAATCCCCTCTCAGAGAGCTGATAAGCCCTTGTCCATCCAGCCACAGCCACAGCACATCCTCTTAAAAGCATGGTTCAGAAAAACCTGGAAAACTCCAAGTGAGTGTGGCTGGGCTCTCCACGGCACCGAATACCCACCTGGCCGGCCCAGCAAGCAGTTAGGGGTACCAAGAAGAGACGAGGAAGGAGAGCTGTCTTCCTGGGGAAAGTGAGGCTGTCTGGGGGAGTGTGTCCAAGTTGGAAAGTGTTTTCTCTATCTCTGCTTCCTTTAAAAGTGGTCAAGAGAAGGCAGAAACAGCTGCCAGCTGGGAATCTAACCCCCACCTCCACTTTTATAACTTCCACCTCTGGCATCTCCCCTCCAAACTGCCCCCCACTACACACACACACTGTCAACCACCACCCCCCTCCCCGGACAAAATGCTGTTCTTGGGTCAAGCTGGGAAACGGCACTTGTCAGGCTAATTTTCCGAAGTTACTAAAGTGGCCTAGAAAAATGGAAGCCATGGAGCCTCAAGATTACGAAATAAAAATAGATTTTTTTTATTATTATTATTGAGGCATTTTAAGAGCAATTATGTTGCTGCAGTCATAACAGCCACTTGTACAAACAGCAGGTTTAGAAAGTACAAAAGACGCCTGCCACCTTCACACCTACTCCAGGGGCCATTACAGTTTGGGGAGGGGAGGGAAACAGAAAGGATTTTTAAGACTTTGGGGGTTTTCAAGTTGATTCTTAAAAATCTATTCACATTTTTTTTTTTTTTTTGTTTTTACCATTCCAAGGAAAATAAAACCAGACACAATCTGGGGAGGTGGAGTAAGAAAACACTACAGGCTGGTGATAAAAGATAAAGGGTTTCATCCAGTCCCAAGCTCATGGAAATGTGACCGGTCCCTTACCATCAATCACATCTGTTTTGTATTTTCTGGTGTAACCAGCAGAGAAGGACCTGTCTCCTAAGAGACGCAAATCCTGCTTTTGTTGGGAAAATCCTGTGCCCTGCCACCTGAGAAGACAGGCAGAGAGATGCAGACAGTCTAGTCTGTAAGCCAAGCCCGGAGGGAGTATTGTTGCATTTGGACCTGTTTCCAGATCCCCCCGGCCCACCCCCTACATACCTGTGCCAGTCCTACACCACAGCAAGGAGAGCCGGCCATCTATAAATAGGAAGCTCATTACAAAGCCTTGACTAAAGAGTCTTGGGATGGCCCGCAAGTTACTAATAATTGCCTGCTTATCTATACAGAAAGTGGTTTCTAAATATTCCTGCAAATTTGTTTTACCATTTACAAATTGGGTCTGTTAGGTAAATCGATGATGCCAAAGTTGACTGATAAATGAGAACAGAAGATCTAATAATAACCACATGAATTCTTTCCCATTGGGAAGTCAAGTAAACAAAGCCATTTCCAATGAATCGTCCCTGACCCAGCTACATTTCTGGATCAACTTTAAACTTCTCCTCACTGCAGATGAACCCAGTAGCCACTCTATGTTTTCTAATTTATCCTAAAGAAATCGAAAGGGGGTTTTAAAGGTTAATTAAAATTTCTGGTATGGCTCTTGTCGATAGGTAACTAAGTACACAATCTTTAGCTGGATCAAGGCCTGGATTTCTGAATAAGGAAGTCTTGTGGCTGATAGAGAATTACACTACCATCCATGGATTACCAATGCTCAATGATTAGAATAAGAACAAAACCACTGAGGGACATTAATTTTTCTGATGATTCAACCCCTAGCCTACTGATTCCCACACAGCAAGGGATCGATAATTGTTCGTTACATGACTGACTTGAGAAGAAGCTTCAGGATTCAGGAGTGCCTCTGAGCTACCAGCCGCTCCTTGGAAACCCTGTGAGTCAGTTTTACTATGTCCTATAGGGTCAGTATGAGTTGAAGTCGACTCAATGGCAACTGGTTTTTGGTTTCTGAGCTACTGGTAGGCTCATGTCATCACTCTATCAGTATCTTCAGCTCAACTGTCATTTCTGAAACTTCTGATTCATTGTGGCTTCTGATCAAAAACTTGCTATGGAGACACATGAAAATGGGTCTATTTCCATAAAAGGCCGGATAGTAAATGTTTTCAGTTTGTGGGCCATACAGTCTCTGTTAAAACTATTCACCTCTGCCATCGTAGTGCAAGAGCAGCCATACACAGTATGTGAATGAGTGGATGTGGCTGTTTGCCCATAAAACTTTATTTACAACAACAGATGGCTAGCCCCTTTGCAATCGTTTCACTAAAATAATGTTTTCTTTGCCCTCATGGTCAAGTTTAGAAAGCCCCTCTCCATGGAGCCTTCTTAAATGCCTTCCAAAAGAACTCTCTCTTTATTCTAAATTGCCCTATCAATTTAGCGCTATCTTTTTTGCTATACTTTCACAGGTAGGCTGAGACACAGAACAGCCCAGGCAGACTGCTAGTTTTGAACCCTTCAAACTGACAGCCTTTAAATATTTGTTCAACATTCTTGTAGAAGGCAGACTGAACACTATGTCAGGGAAGGCTAAGAGGGGCCACAAGGGGGCAGCCTCAGATTCTTCTGCCTGTTGTTAGGTGCCATCAAGTCACTTCTGATTCATAGCGACCCTACCTACGACAGAATGAAACACTGCCTGGTCCTGTGTCATCCTCACAATCATAATTACACTTGAGCCCACTGTTGCAGCCACTGTGTCAATCCATCTCATTGAGGGTCTTCTTTTTCACTGACCATCTACTTTACCAAGCATGATGTCCTTCTTCAGGGATTGATCCCTCCTAAGAACTTTCCAAAGAGTATGAGACATAGTCTCGCCATCCTTGCTTCTAAGGAGCATTCTGGCTGTACTTCTTCTAAGACAATTTGTTTGTTCTTTTGCCAGTCCATGGTATATTCAATATCCTTTGCCAACACCATAATTCAAAGGCATCAGTTCTTCTTCCGTCTTCCTTATTCATTGTCCAGCTTTCGCATGTATCTGAGACAACTGAAAACACCACAGCTTGAGTCAGCAATTCAGCTCAGGCCCCAAACTTGCAAACCCTATGCAGCAAAACCAAAGCTTTCCATAACACAGATCCTTGGAGTTTTACTTCACATCCCAAACTTCTTATCGAACTATTTTTTCCATACACATTCCATAATCTTTCTAAGAAGAGTTTGTTTAATCTTTTCTAAGTTATATTCGATGATGTTTTGGTTCCCCTTATAGGTGGGTTTCCTAAGCAGCTGCTTGGCTAGCCCACACATCATTTATACACTGACCATTTTCAGCCGTGTGATATTATTCTTATACTTGTCTTATCTTTCTTACAAAACTGTAAGCTCCCTGAGGGCCAGGTCTGTGTCTGATTTTTTTTTTAAATCCAGCATGCCCACACTGTGCCATATACAGTGCCTCAAAACAACATAAATTTATTCTCTTACAGTTCTGGAGGTCAGAAGTCCTAAAATCAAGGTGTCAGCAGGGCTATGCTCCTTCTAGGAAGGTCTAGGAGAGATTAAGAATCTACTTCTTTGCTTTTTTGTTCTTCTGAAAAACCAACCAAACCTGTTGCCATCGAGTAGATTCCGACTCATAGCAACCCTATAGGAAAGAGTGGAACTTCCCGGAAGGGTTTCCAAGAGTGCCTGGTGGATTCAAACTGCCAACCTTTTGGTTAGCAGCTGTAGCTCTTAACCACTACGCCACCAGGGTTTCCCTGCTCTTCTGAGGTCACCTGCATTCCTTGGCTTGTGGCCCCTTCCTCCATCTTCAAGGCCAGCCTCATCTTTAAATCAGTAATCTCTCTCTCTCTCTCACACACACACACACCCCTCTGCTTCTGTCATCACATCTCCTATTTGCCATTGACTTTCCTGTTTTCCCTTCCATAAGGACCCCTTGTGATTACATTGGGGCCTACCCAGATAATCCAGGAGAATCTCCCCATCTTAAAATCCTTAATTTGACTGCATATGTAAACTCCTCTTTGTCATGCAACATAGCACATTCCAAGTTTCAGGGGTTAGGACACGGACATCTTTGGGGGCCATTATTCTGTCTACCATACCACCTTTAAAGTCTAAGAGAATAGGTGGGGGGGCATAATAAAAAAAATAGAGAGGCATTTAAGTTTCTGAAGGAGAGATGTGCTGAGCCTCTGCCATTGGGAATCCCAGGCAGACACAAAGAAAGGCATGGATGAAGACTCTCGGCTTGGAAATCTTTAAGGTAAGCCTTTAAAATCTCCCAACAAATGCTGCCTGCCTACATATAACCCTGGTGGCACAGTGGTTAAGAGTTTGGCTGCTAACCAAAAGGTCGGCAATTTGATACCAGGCACTGCTTGGAAACCCCATGGGGCAGTTCTACTCTGTCCTATTGGGTCGCTATGAGTCGGAACCAACTCGACGGCAACACGTTTGGGTTTTTTTGTTTTTTTTTTAAATATGTGTGTATGTATATGGAACCCTGGTGACACAGCAGTTAAGCACTTAGCTGCTAATCAAAGTCAGCGGTTTGAACCCACCATATGTTTCTCAGGAGAAAAACGGGCAATCTGCTTCTATAAAGATTACAGCGTTGGAAACCCTATGGGGCTGTTCTACTCTGTCCTGTAGGGTTGCTATGAGTTGGAACTGACTCGACAGCACCTAACAACAACAACAACACACACACACACACCAAAAACCAAACCCAAACCTGTTGCTGTTGAGTCGATTCCAACTCATAGTGACCCACTCATAGTGACCCATAGTGACAGAGCAGAACTGCCCCGTAGAGTTTTCAAGGAGCGGCTGGTGGATTTGAACTGCTGACCTTTTGGCTAGCAGCCAAGCTCTTAACCACGACGCCACCAGGGCTGTATATATGAATATATGTACATACATATAAATGTGTATATATATACACACACACACATAAATGTATACATGTGTACATATATGTATGTGTGTGTATATATATATAATATTATACATATATATACCACCACTTGTCTGTCAGTTTGTCATACTGTGGCGGCTTGTGTGTTGCTGTGATACTGGAAGCTATGCCACCAGTATTTCAAATACCAGCAAGATCACTCTCGGTGGACAGGTTTTCAGTGGAGCTTCCAGACTAAGGCAGACTAGGAAGAAGGGCCTGGTGGTCTACTTCCAAAAAAGAGTGGCCAGTGAAAACCTTATGGATGGCAGCAGAACATTGTCTAATATAGTGCTGGAAGATGAGCCCCTCAGGTTAAAAGGCACTCAAAATTCTACCGGGGAAGATCCTCAACGAGATGAATTGACACAGTGGCTGCAACAATGGGCTGAAAGCAATGATTGTGAGGATGGCAGAGGACCAGGCAGTGTTCTGTTCTGTTGTACAGAGAGTCACTATGAGTCAGAAGTGACTCAACAACACCTAACAACAACAATATGTGTGTGTGTATCTAGACAAAAATCTTACACCTTTCACAAAAATTTACTTAAAATGGATCACAGACCTAACTGTAAAATGCAAAACTATAAATCATTACATGCCTGGTACTGTTGTAGACACTGGGATACAGAGATGACTAACACAGCCTTTGCACTCATGTAGCTTATATGCAAGTTAGGGAAACAGGCAATGAATAAGTCAACAAACAAAAAACGAGCAAATTTCAGATAGCATTGACTACTGTATTACCTTCCTGGGGCTACTACAACAAGTTACTACAAATGTGGTGGCTTCAAACATCACAAATTTATTCTCTCACAGTTCAGGAGGTTAGAATTCTGAAATCAAGCCGTCAGCAGGCCCGTGCTTCCTCTGAAGGTTCTAGGGGAGAATCCTTCCTTGCCTCGTCCAGCTTCTGCTGGCCACAAGCGTTCCTTGGCTCGTGGCAACATCACTCCAATCTCTGCCTCCATCTTCAGTGTGTATCTCTCTGTGTTCTCTCCTCTTCTTATAAGGGCTCCACGCCCATTCTAAATCCAGGATGATTTCATCTCAAGATCCGTAACTAATTACATCTGCAAAGACCCTATTTCCAAATAAGGTTACATTCCGAGGTTCCGAGTAGACACGAATTGGGGGGGATGCTATTCAACCACTACAAGTGCTATAAAGAAATTAAAGAAGGAAAAAATATACAGTGCCTGGGGGTAAAACTTTAGCCAGGATGGCCAGGGAAAGTTTCTCAGAGGAGGTGACTATCTGACAAAGAGTCATCAGGTATGAGAAATGCTCCAGAGCCCTTAGGCAAGAGCAAGCTTGGTCAACAGATCTGAAGGTCAGAACAGAGGCCCCAGGAGGTAACTTTTCCAGGTGAAGGAGGGAGACACTAAAAGAAGGCGAGGTCAGCGGGGTGGCAGGGGCCAGCTCACGCAAGTTGCGTGAGAACTGAATGTGGTCAAAGATCTCGAGAACTAGTATGCATTAACTCCTTCTCCAAAAGGGTTAAAAGGGTTGAACTTGTAATCCATCCACCAAAAAGAGTGGGTGAGCCAAGCCAAGGAAGCCCCAGACCACAGCACATTTCCCGCTGTTCTGAGAGAGCATTAATTTATAGACCTGTCCCATCCACTCCCCCCACAAGTGGTTTCCTGACGCAGGATATTAGCTTTCAGATGCTGGAGGTCCCTAACCTCCATGCTGGCCTAAAAGGTTTTGTCAGGTTTGGATAAGCCTCAGATAAGGAGCTGAACTTTTGCAGGCTTATGAGAACTGTACCGCCAATCCTTCAGAGATTCACTCATCATGAACCTTAATCCATCTCAAATAAAACCTGTGCATACAGACGTGGTTTCCCACCCATGGCTGTTTAACAAGGAAAAAGAACAGCTTTGTCTGTGTGGCAAATGCCTCCCCTGTTTACACTGTACCCATGGATTTAATTTCCGAGATTTACATTTTAATTCTTTAAAATATTCAGGAGATAAATCGATAGAGAGGCCTATGGTTGAGAAATAGCCCTTTCCTCTTGAATTCACTTGCTTTGTTTTCCTCTCTCCCAAGCTCTTGTTTCTTTCTCTTGCCAAATTTAATCAGATTTCCTTTTCCACCCTCCCCAGGTTCTCCTCCCTATCTTCCAGTCCCCTACAACACTTTCTTCTCTAGACCTCCATCAATGCTCTCTCCTCATTATGGATCCCCAGGTTGGTTGGACATCTGTAGTTTGTTGAACAGTGTCTCACTAAAATTCACATCCACTCAGAATCTCAGAATATGACCTTATTTGGAAATGGGGTCTTTGCAGATGTAAGTAAGTTCAGGTTATAATGGATTAGGATGAGCTCTAAATCCAAAGACTGATATCCGTATAAAAAGAGGAGAGGACACACAGAGATCCAGGCAAGAGGGCTACGTGAAGACAGAGGCACAGATTTGACTGGCGCAGTTACAAGCCAAGGAACGCCAAGAATTTCCAGAAGTCACCAGAAGAGGCAATGAAGAACTCTTCCCTAGAGCCTTCAGTGGTAGCGTGGCCCTGCCAACACCTTGATTTTGGACATCTGGTCTCCAGAACCAGGAGAAAGTAAATTTGTTGTTTTAAGCCACCAAGTTTGTGGTCATTTGTTAGAGCAGCCCTAGGAATCCAGTACAGCGTCCGAGTCCAGAGCCCCCTCATGCATTTTGGATCCTTGGCCTCCACTTCACCTGGAACACTGAAGCCAGACCCCAGGACCTGCCTGCCTCCTCCAGGTGGTCCAACCTCTGACCAACATCTGCACTCATAGGTACTGAGGTCACAGGACTGCTATTTATGTAAAGGACCTCAGTTGGGATCCTTTTTTTCATTCTATTATGAGTATTTCCAAACATATAGCAAAGTTGAAAGAATTTTACAAGGAACACCCACATACCTACCACCTAGATTCTATCATTAACACTTTACTAAACTTGCTTTATCATATATCTATCCAACTACCTCTCTATCCATCAATCCATCTTGGTTTATCTTTTCTTTTTATTCATTTCAAAATAAATCACAGACATCAGAGCACTTGCTCCTAAATATTTCAATACGCAACAGTATTAACCAGAGTTCAATTATTTGTTTACAGTTTTTTCTTTTTAAGGTAAAATTTAAATACAGTGAAATACATAAATCTTTAAGTGTACATTCTCTGAGTTTTGACAAATGCATGCACCTCTATAGCCTAAACTCCTATCAAAATAGAGAACATTACCATCCTCCCAGAAAAGTTCCCTCTTGCCTCTTCCAAGTCAATAGCCACTCCCATTCCCCAGAGGCAACCAGGGTTCTGATGTATTTCCATTCTAGATTCGTTTTAAGAATTTCATATGAATGGAATCATACAGTGTCCTCTTTTGTGAAAAGCTTCTTCACTCAGTGTGCTTTTGAGATTCATCTATGTTGTTGTGTGTTCAACACTTTGTTCCTGTTTGGTTTTGAGTAGTATTCCACCATGTTAATATATCACAGGTTGTCCTTTCTCCTACTGATTGGTGAATACCTAATTTCCAGTTCGGGGCTATTATGAATACAGCTGCTATGAAGACTTGTGGACAAGTCTTCTTGTTGGACATACGCTTTCATTTCTCTGGGGTGTGGCTGGGACGGCTTGCCTGATCATTGCACGATCTGTCCTGACACCCTGGCAAGTCCAATTTAGTTTCCTCCAGCCCCCCCAAGACTGCTATGCACTGCAGTCATTAAGAATTCATGCTAAGTCCAATTGCCTGGATGTGAACCCAAATGTGGTCTTTACTAGCTCTGAGACCTTCTGCAAACTAACACTACTTAACCTTTCTGAATTCATTCCATGTCTGAAAACATGGGGATAAAAATGGAGATAAACGAGTATGTGAATCTCACGAAGCTGTTCTGGGGAGGAAGTGAGTTAAGATGTGTGCCTGACACACGAGAAGCACCCAGTAAGTAGCACCTATCTTTATCTACCGCGACCATGGACAGTTTGACCATGTGCATGGTGCATGCTATTTCTCTGCTCAAAAAGCTACAATGGCTTTCTTGGGCTTCCAAGAATGAGTCGAAACTTGGCTGCCTATATTTTAAAATAACCACGAAAATTATTGCTCAGGCTATCTAAGGCATCAAGCTCTTTTTCTGTGGAGTAGAATTTCATCAACTCAGGGACATGACAATCACTGTGCTGATCAGGAATGTGAGTGGCTGGTGGGTAGCTCTTGAGCAATAAAAAATGGGAAAACTCAATAGCCAATACTATTCATTTGGTAGACAAAATCTTTTCAATCATAGTGAGGGTGTTGGGATGGGCAGACAAGGAAACAAGGAAGTTTATGTCAGTAAACAGGTTGAGAAGGTGCCATAATTTGGCCCTATCCAATCCCAGCCCAGAGCCTGTCAAACTGACTGTCCTCTCAATGTCCCATAAACACAATGCCATGCTTGTCCCCACTTCCATATGACTCTCCTCCCACCACAACCCCCCCCCAACGCCTGCCCTTGTCCTGCCCACTTTCTCTGGAACCATCCCAGTCAGCCTTGCCACTCTCTTAGCAGCCTCTCCCAACTCCCGGAACTCCCATCCTCTATGACGTCCTCCAGCACCAGGAGGGGACAGCACCCACCTGCCCCACACACTGTCTGGCCTTGGGTCCCCAACAGCTCTTGGAAGTCAGACACAGTGTCTGCTAAATCTCCGCTATTCCTGTTCACACCTTGCTAAAAGCTGATTCTTTCTAGATCTAAATACTGATTCCAAAAAAAAATGCTGGTGGGAGAACAGAATGGGGAAAGACGTTTGGATTCAAGGATCGGAAACAACTTGGGTTGACTGTCAATGTGACCCTCTACACTGCCACACTGCCAGCATTCCGTCTCAACATTGTTAAAGGATCCAGAGTGTCAGATATAAAAGATATGTATGTGTGGAGTTCCATCAAAATGGCTCTCTAAGCAGAAGCACCACACCGTCCCTCCACAGCAAAGATCCGAAAAACTAAGCCAAACAGAGAATACAACAATCCTGAAACCCTAAAACATCAAATGAAGAGATAAAGAACTCAGCCAAGCACCAAATGGAGTGAGAAAACTGACAGAGAACAGAGAGCGAGGAGAGATTCATGCAGAGGACCCCTACCAGCTAACGCAGCACGGATCCGCCATCTTGGACTCCTATCGGAGACCAGCAAATGGGGTACATGGAGCATCCAGCAGGAGACAAAACAACAGGTAATTTGTGATATACGCTTTCCAACCCCCAACACTTCTTCACCCCGACTTGGCCTCCTCTGCCTCCCGCAGCCACAATCTCTTGACTGGGAAACACCGGCTGCTTGGATTCCACACATCCAAACGGGCGGCTCTCTGAGTGCCATTTGTTGGCTGCTGGTCTTGCTTTTTTCCACTTCTTTTGATTTCTAACTTGCCTCTCGCCACCTCCCCCTCCTTTCGCTTGAGTACCTCATTCCGTAGGCCATCTTTGTTTCTTCCTGAGGTTGCTGCAGAGCTCCAGTAATTTGTGATATACACTTTCCCACTCTCTACCCTTCTTCACCCACACTCGGCCCCCTCTACTTCCCGCGGACAGAGTCTCTTGTCCAGAAACACCAGTCCGCACTAGCTGGCTCTCTGAGTGCCATTTGCTGGCTGCTAGTGTTGCTTTTTTTTCTGCTTCTCTTGATTTCTTGCATACCTCTCTCCACCACCCCCTCCTTTCGCTCGATTACCTGGCTCTGTGCACCATCTTTGCTTCTTCCTGAGGGGCTGCGGAGCTCCGTTCGAGTGTGGAGCTGCTTCCCAGTCTGGGCTAACGTGCTGGTGGGATCCCGGGGCTTTTGTTCGTTTGTTTGTTTTGAACTGTTCGTTTGTTTTCTTTTCCTTTTCTTGAGTTGGGAGCGCTTTCTGGCCAGGTGGAGCTGCGTGGCAAGGTGACTCACCCTCGGCTTCCACAGACGTGCAGAGGGATCCCTGAAGGCATTTCTTTTTTTGTTGGTTTTTTTTTCTCTTTTTTGGGGGGCTTTTCTTGTTTTTTTTTTTTTTTTAATTTGTTTTGTTTTCCCTTTTTGTCTTTATTCATTGCTCAGTTTCTCATCTCTCTATATCTTCCTTCTCTTTCTGTTCCCTGAATACCTGGCATTGTATACCTCTACACCTTCTAGCCAGGCTGTACTACAACACCTGAGAGTGATTTCCCCAGACCTCATAGCTGCACCGGTGGGATCCATGGGAACTCTGCGGTTCTTTAATCTTTCTGATTTTTATTTATTCCTTCTTTTCTTTTCTTCCTCTTTCCCTTTCTGTTTTTCTCCATTTCATAGTCTCTCATCTCTCCACTCCAACGGCAAGCTCCCCTAGCATTCTTTTTTCTTTGTTTGTATGTTTTTGGCTCTTGTTCCTCTCTCCTCTCTCCATATCCATCTTAGCTCCACACATGACAATCTCCCCGCTGCAACCTGCCTACCTGCACTGTGCGCTTGACATCACACCACCAAGCAACACGGGCACGGCCTACTGGAACCTGCCCCACACTGATTACCGATCTGCTCTGGTGGCTGTAGTTAGTGCCACAAACAACCCGTCCCAGTAACTCCTCTTCAGCTAGACCTGCCCTGCTGTACCATATCTGACTGACAGACCCTGCCAGTTGGAGAAGGAGGCGAAAAGAATTGTGCCGACAGACAAGCAAACAGCAAAGAACACAGAGAATGCCTGCTCAGACATACTCAAATTTTTTTTTAAACAAAGGGACAAAACAAACAAATCTACAATCAATAAACGAGAAAAATAACTACTGAATGCCCCGAAGACAGCAGAAAATATCAAAACATTTACAAAAACAGGACAGGATGGTTCCAGTAGGCATCCAAAATAAAACACCAGATGATTCTCCTCCGGAAGAAAATGCACTAGAATTCAAATCTTCAATACTCAGAATTTTCCAAGAACTGAGGCAAAAAGCTGACAAACATGAGGAAAAAACAGACAAATTCATGGAAAATACAGACAAAAAATTGTAAGAATTCAGGAAAATGATGCAGGAACAAAATGCCAAAATAAATTCACAACTAGAAATTATACAAAGACAACAATTCGAAATCCAAAAGATAAACAACAATATTTCAGAAATGGACGGTGTCATAGAAGGGCTGAGAAGCAGATTTGAAACGGTGGAAGACAGGATCAGTGGAATTGAAGACAAACACTTGGATACAACTCTGTTTCAGGAAAACTCAGAAAAAAGAACAAAGAAAAATGAAGAGACTCTGAGAGTTATGTGGGACACAATCAAAAGCAAAAATCCGCGAGTGATTGGAATTCCAGAACAGGGGGAGAAAACAGAAAACACAGAGAAGATCATTGAGGAACTGCTGACAGAAAACTTCCCCAATATCATGACAGATGAAAAGCTGGCCATCCAAGAAGCTCAACGAACCCATATAGGAGAGACCCCAAAAGAAATCACGAAGGCACTATCATATTCACACTTGCCAAAACCAAAGACAAACAAAGAATCCTGAGAGCAGCTTGTGAAAAACAAGAAGTCACATACAAAGGAGAAACAATAAGACTAAGCTCAGATTATTTGGCAGAAACCATGCAGGCAAGAAGGCAATGGTATGACATATATAAAATCTTGAAAGAAAAAAATTGCCAGCCAAGAATAATATATCCTGAAAAACTTTCATTCAAATTTGATGGTGAAATTAGATCATTTCCAGATAAACAGAAATTAAGGGAATATGTAAAAGTGAAACCAAACTTACAAGAATTATTAAAGGGAGTTCTTCGATCTGAGGACAAACAGCTTTCAGCTCACAGGCAGAACCTAGGATGCAGGATCATACCAGGCAGATACCAACCTAAGAAATGAACTCTTGAGGACTATCCAAAACCAAAAGAAATACAACAGGGAACCAGAGCAGTTAATCAGTAAATGACAACAACATCAAAACAATAAAAGAGGGAATAAATGGCATAGGTATAGAACCTTCTAATGGAGAGGCAGGTAAGGCGATACCAAATATTGGTAGACTGCTTCAAACTTAGAAAGATATGGGTAAAATTCATGGTAACCACAAAGAAAGTTAAAAAACATACTCATAAAAATAAAGAGGAAAAACATAAAGTCTCAGCAAAAACAAAACCTACAAAAACAAAAGAAATGAAAAAAAATCCACAAACAAAAGTAACTCAGCACAAGAGAGTAAGAAGAACAAAGAAAACGTCAGCACCACAAAAAAAAGCACTACAAAATGACAGCAATAAACTCACATCTATCAATAATTACACTGAACGTAAATTGACTCAATGCACCCATAAAGAGACGGAGAGTGACAGAATCGATAAGAAAATATGCTGTCTACAAGAGACACACCTTAGAAACAAAGATGTAAATTTATTAAAAGTCAAAGGTTGGAAAAACATATATCAAGCTAACAACTACCAAAAAAAAGAGCAGGAGTGGCAATTCTAATCTCAGATAAAATAGACTTTAAAATGAAATCTACCATAAAAGACAAAGAAGGACACTATATAATGATTAAGGGGACGATCCATCATGAAGACATAACCATAATAAACATCTACGCACCCAATAACAGGGCTCCAAAATACATAAAACAAACTCTAACAACACCGAAAAGAGAAATTGACAGTTCCACAATAATAGTAGGAGACTTCAACACACCACTCTCAGTAAAGACAGAACAACTAAGAAGAAACTCAGCAAAGATACGGAAGACCTAAAGGGCACAATCAGCCAACGACCTCATAGACATATATAGAACACTCCATCCAATCGCTGCAAAGTACACATTCTTTTCCAATGCACATGGAACGTTCTCCAGAATAGACCACACCTTAGGCCACACAGCAATCCTCAACAAGATCCAAAACGCTGAGATAATTCAAAGTATCTTCTCTGACCACAATGCCATCAAGGTAGAAATTAACAATAGAAAGAGCAAGGAAAAAAAAGTCAACTACATGGAAACTGAATAATACCCTGCTTACACATCACTGGGTATTAGAAGAAATCAGAGATGGAATCAAAACATTCCTAGAATCAAATGAGAATGAAAACACATCATACCAAAACCTCTGGGACACAGCAAAGGCAGTCCTCAGAGGACAATTTATAGCAATAGATGCACATATCAAAAAAGAAGAAAGAGATAAAATCAAAACATTAACTACACAACTCAAACAAATAGTAAGAGAACAGCAAAAAAAGCCCACAACCACCGGAAGAAAGGAAATAGTAAAGATCAGAGCAGAAATCAATGAAATAGAGAACAGAAAAACAATAGAAAGAATCAACAAAACCAAAAGTTGGTTCTTTGAAAGAATCAACAAAATCGACAAACCACTGGCCAGACTGACAAAGGAAAAACAGCAGAGGACACAAATAACCCAAATAAGAAATGAAATGGGGGACATTACAACAGACCCAACCGAAATAAAAAGGATTATAACAGAATATTATGAAAAACTATACTCCAACAAATTTGAAAACCTAGAGGAAATGGATACATTTCTAGAAACACACGGCCTACCCAAACTACAAAAAAGTGATGTTGAAAATCTGAACAGACCCATAACAAGAGAAGAGACTGAAAAGGTAATAAAAAAACTCCCAACCAAAAAAAGCCCTGGCCCAGATGGCTTCACTGGAGAATTCTACAAAACCTTTACAGAAGAGCTTGTACCAATACTACTCAAGCTATTTCAAAGCATAGAAGAGGAAGCAACACTTTCAAATTCATTCTATGAAACCAGCATAACGCTGATACCAAAACCAGGCAAAGACGTCACAAAAAAAGAAAATTACAGACCAATATCTCTCATGAATATAGATGCAAAAATTCTGAACAAAATTCTAGCCAATAGAATTCAGCATCATATCAAAAAAATCATACACCACGACCAAGTAGGATTCATACCAGGTATGCAAGGATGGTTCAACATTAGAAAATCAACCAACGTAATCTACCACATAAATAAAAGGAAAGAAAAGAATCACATTGATCATCTCAATTGACACAGAAAAGGCATTTGACAAAGTCCGAGACCCATTCCTGATAAAAACTCTCAATCAAATAGGTACAGATGGGAAATTTCTCAACATAATAAAGGGCATCTATGCAAAACCAACGGCCAACATCATTCTTAATGGAGAGAGGCTAAAAACATTCCCCTTGAAAAGAGGAACAAGACAAGGATGCCCTTTATCCCCACTCCTATTTAACATCATGCTGGAAGTTCTAGCTAGAGCAATAAGGCAAGAAAAAGAAATAAAGGGCCTCCAAATTGGTGATGAAGAAGTTAAACTGTCCCTGTTTGCAGATGATATGATACTATACATAGAAAACCCTAAAGACTCCACAAGAAATCTACTGGAACTAATAGAAAGATTCGGCAGAGTAGCAGGATACAAGATAAACATTCAAAAATCAGTTTGATTCCTATACACCAGTAAGGAGAACAATGAAAAGGAAATCAGGAAAACAATACCATTTTCAATAGCCCCTAAAAAGATAAAATACTTAGGAATAAATCTGACCAGGGAGGTAAAAGACCTATACAAAGAAAACTACAAAACACTACTGCATGAAACCCAAAGGGATCTACATAAATGGAAAAACATACCATGTTCATGGATAGGCAGACTCAACATTGTCAAAATGACAATTCTACCCAAAGCAATTTACAAATACAATGCAATCCCGATCCAAATACCAACAACATTCTTCAAGCAGATGGAAAAACTAATCATTAACTTTATATGGAAAGGGAAGAAGCCCCAAATAAGTAAAGCACTACTGAAGAAGAAGAATAAAGTTGGAGGACTCACACTACCTGACTTTAGAACCTACTATACAGCTACAGTAGTCAAAACAGCCTGGTACTGGTACAACAGATACATTGAGCAATGGAACAGAATTGAGAACCCAGATGTAAATCCATCCACCTACGGTCACCTGATCTTCGACAGGGGCCCAAAGTACATCAAATGGGGAAAAGACAGTCTTTTTAACAAACGGTGCTGGCAAAACTGGATATCCATCTGCAAAAAAATGAAACAGGACCCATATCTCACACCGTATACAAAAACTACTTCAAAATGGATCAAAGACCTGAATATAAAGCCTCAAACTATAAAGTTCATAGAAGAAAAAATAGGACCAACACTTCAGGCCTTAATACATGGCATTAACAGGATACAAACCATAACCACCAACGCACAAACCCCAACAGATAAGCTAGATAACTGGGATCTTCTAAAAATCAAACACCTATGCTCTTCAAAAGACTTCACCAAAAGAGTAAAAAGAGAACCTACAGACTGGGAAAAAATTTGTGGACAGTACAAGTCAGACAAAGGTCTAATCTCCATAATCTACAAGAAAATCCAACACCTCTACAACAAAAAGACAAATAATCCTATTAAAAAATGGGCAAAGGAAATGAACAGACACTTCACCAAAGGAGACATTCAAATGGCCAACAGACACATGAGGAAATGCTCGCGATCATTAGCCATTAGAGAAATGCAAATTAAAACCACAATGAGATACCATCTCACCCCGGCATTTCTGGCACAAATCAAAAACACTGGAAATAACAAAAGTTGGAGGGGCTATGTGGAGATAGGAACTCTTATGCACTGCTGGTGGGAATGCAAAATGATACAACCATTCTGGGAAATGATATGGCGCTTCCTCAGAAAGCTAGAAATAGACATACCATTCGATCCAGCAATTCCACTCCTAGGAATATAACCGAGAGAAATAAGGGTCGTCACTCGAATAGACATTTGCACACCTATGTTCATGGCAGCATTGTTCACAATAGCAAAACGATGGAAACAACCTAGATGCCCATCAACAGGTGAATGGATAAACAAACTATGGTACATACACACAATGGAGTACTATGCAATGAGAAAGAACAATGATGAATCTGTGAAGCATCTCATAACATGGATGAAACTGGAGGACATTATGCTGAGTGAAATAAGTCAATCACAAAAGGACAAATATTGTATAAGACCTCTATTGTAAAAACCCATGAAAAAGTTCAAACACTAAATGTAACAATCTTTGTTGGTTACAAGGGATCGGAGGGGTTGGGGGGAAATACTAAATAGGCAATAGATAAGTGGTATCTTGGGTGAAGGGGGAGACAGTACACAATACAGGGGAAACTAGCACAACTTGTACAAGAAAAGGTCATGGAAGCCCCATAGACACATCCAAACTCCCTGAGGGACTGAACTGCTGGGCGGAGGGTTGTGGGGACCATGGTCCTGGGGAACATCTAGCTCAATTGGCATGACACAGCTTATAAAGACAATGCTCTACATTCTACCTTGGTGAGTAGTGTCTGGGGTCTTAAAAGCCTGTGAGCAGCCATCTAAGATACTCCACTGGTCTCATCCCTTTGGGAGCAAGGGAGAATGAACAGAACAGAATACAAGGAAAAGATTAGTCTGAAGGACTAATTGTCCACAGCTACCAAGGCCTCCACCGGACTGAGTCCAGTAAAACTAGATGGTGCCTGGCTACCACCACTGACTGCTCTGACCAGGATCACAACAGAGGTTTCTGGACAGAGCTGGAGAAGGATGTAGAGCATAAGTCTAACTCACAAAAAAAAGACCAGATTTACTGGCTTAAAGGAGACTGGAGAAACCCCGAGAGTATGGCCCCCCGACACCCTTTTAGCTCAGTGGTGAAGTTACCTTCGAGGTTCACTGTTCAGCCTGGGAGTGGACAGCCCCGTAAAACCAAATGAGACTAACGAGGTACAGGAGTCCAGTGACAGGGGCCAGAAGGCAGAAGGGGACAGGGAAGCTGGTGATAGGGAACCCAAGCTTGAGTAAGGATATTGTTGATGTGTTGTGAGATTGTTAACCGTTGTAAAAGGGCAACATTTGTAGTAACTGTTAAATGAGAAACTATTTTGTTCTGTAAGCCTTCATCTTAAGTGAGAATAACAGAACAATTGGAAGAGCGTAGTCAATGTCAGTGAACTGTGCATGTAGAAATTTTTGAAATGGTGTATCTTTGGCTATGTGTATTTTCACCAAAAAAGAAAAAAGAAGTCGAGAAGTTTGAGGGTTGATATGTTGTGGGGTTGTTAACCAATGTCATAAAATAACATATGTACTACTGTTTAATGAGCAACTATTTGTTCTGTAAGCCTTCACCTGAAGTACAATAAAAAAAAATTGTAATATTGAAAGAAAAAGATGTGTATGTACACCCACACACGCATGCACACACACTGCAGCCATACACAAAATGCCTTCCTCTGAGCCTTGTTTCCTCTTTTCCACTTTAATTATCAAACGTTCACTGAGCACCTTCTATGTTCTCAGTGCTAGGGATTCAAAATAAGAGGCACAGTGCCTTCTCTCTAGGAGCTCTATCTGGTGCAGGAAGGCAGATGTTCAAGCAGATCATTACACACTGTGTGAGAAGTGCTGATGGAGGCTTGGGGAGGCAATGGGTAATTCCAGAGTGGAGGCAGAATTCCCCATCGGGGGGTGGGGATGAGTCAGAGGCAGCCCAGCAAAGAGGACTTGGGCTAAGTTTTGAAGGGTAAACAGGAGCTAGGGCCTACCTAGAAGGGAAGCTGGGTGGCACCGTCTCAACTATCTCAAGGTAAAATGTTGGCACGATGGGTCTGAATATTGTAACAGCAAGACTTTAAAGGGGGCCATGAGAAAGTGAGAGTCAGCCTCCTCCCCCACATTGGAGGCTTTAGTGGTCAGGCTGAAGACCCAGCAGCCCCAGCCCCTGTAGCCACCGTGATGGCAGAACCCGGACACTGTTCTGAGGGCAGGTGCAGAACAGGACAAAGGCTGCTGAAAAGGGTAAGAAAATATCAGATTGAAGAATCAAAAGACCCAAAGGCAAAGAGGCATAGACAACATCTTGAAGAATTGGGATCAAGCTGGTGGAGCCTAACCTAGATGAACAGAGGTGAGATGGGGGAGGAGGTCTGGCCTTAGTGTCCCCTAGAAGCTGCTTGTCAATGAGCGCCCACATCCAGCCACCTGCAGGAGACAGTGTCATCGAACTCACTCTCATGGACAAGGAAAAGATTTCTATCAATTCAAAAAATGCTTCCCAAAAGATTGCTTCAGCTACGAACAAAAACATTTGAATGGACCAACTACAGTTGTTCACAATACTCTATGGCTTCTGGAAATCCAGAAACAGTGGGAGTGGGGTTCCCTGACATCATGGGGTTCATGCAGCCCCACGCCCTAACTGCTGGGCTGGAGAGGATCAGGTGTACTGGAGGTAGCAGGGAGAACTGGCAAACGGGTGCTACCTGTCTCCGCAGGCGCCCCGGCTACCAGCTAACTAATGCAGCCATCACTGGCGGGCCTCCAAGTCAGAGCATACGTCTCTCTGCAGGGGACTACACATCAGCACTTCTGGGAAGGGGTGTCAGAGGGAGGTGCTGGGGAGACCGGCAGCTGGGTGCAGCCCTGACAGACCAACATGCTCAGCCAATCACGTCCACAACCACCCCCTACTCAACCAGTAAATATACCACAGCCTCCTACTGTCCCCAGGACAAACTTGGTAGCTTAAAGGATGGATCAATCCTGTTTCCAATGAGCAGCAATCAATCTAAGGAAGGTGCATGGAGCTTTCTGTACTCAATAGCTGGGATATTAGAAACAGACCAGTTGTTATATCCCCAGCTCCCACACGTGGCTTGCTCAGGCTATAGGATAAAGTGCAAATGCCTACATTGAGAAACAAGGCCCTCTGCAATCCGACCTCTGCTCTAGATAAGGCACACCTACTTAGAAGTTTGTGGAGCTAGGACCAGTTGTGGGGTCATGAGTAGAAGCCTAGGTCTGGTGTAGAAGCAGAGAAAACCAAAACTCAAACCCATTGCCCTCAAGTCGATTCCGACTCATAGAGACCACAAAGGACAGAGTAGAACTGCCCCACAGGGTTTCCGAGGCAGTAATCTTTACAGAACCAGATTGCCACATCTTTCTCCCATGGAGAGGCTGGTGAGTTCGAACTGCAGACTTTCTGGTTAGGAGCTGAGCGCTTAACCACTGCACCACCAGGGCTCCTAAAAAACCCATCCCTCTGAACCAAACTATGCTGAGACTCAGGAAAGTCAAGGATTTGTGACTGTGTCCCGCTAGGGGTAGACAAAAGTCCTTTTATAGGAGCCAGGATAGCATATTGCAGGTCTTGAAGTCAGACTACCTGGGTTCAAAATCCTGCCTCCGGTTTCTTAACGTCGGAGTGGGAATTTACAGAGAAGCAAGGGCAGGAGGCAAAAGTGATCCATGTGGTAATAGAATAGAGTTAGAGACATCAGTAAGAGCTCCTGCCTAACTTAATATAGACATAAAACAAAAAAACCAAACCCGCTGCCGTCTAGTCTATTCCGACTCATAGCAACACTATAGGACAGAGTAGAACTGCCCCATAGGGTTTCCAAATGAGTGGCTGGTGGATTCTAACTGCTGACCTTTTCCTTAGCAGCTGAGCTCTTGACCACAGTGCCACCAGGGCTCCAATATACATATAGTTGGTTACATATAGAAATATTTATAGATGTGTATACACACCAATTAGTGTCAGAAAGTAAGAAAGTACTCAAAAACAAACAAAAAAAAAATGATAACGGTATGTCAAAGGGTCACCAGAAGCCAACAGAAAAGGCCCCCGATGGCTAAAGCTAGAATACTTTGGGCAACAAAATCAATGAAGTAGTATTGGGTTATAACCTGAAGTATAAAATGAATATCCATGAGTCCATATTGACATAAATAAATGATTGAATAAATTAATAAGTGGGGAAGAAGAGACAAATCCCCTGTGCAGAATAATTTATGTACTCTTCCCTCAGTGAGATGGAACATAACTCCCTGTTCCTTACGTGTGAGCTGCACACAGTGACTTCTTTCCAAAGAGTACAGAATGGAAGAGGGAGGGGGAGTAACTCTACAGTGAAGAAACCTGACAACTACTACCTCAGTCAGGTGATCAAGGTCAACGTTAACAGTGACAAGTCATGTTGATATTATGTGATGAAAACGGCACTTTACCTCTGTAGTCTTCTTCCCCAAAACCCATAAATCCAGTCAACTCATGAGAAAAACATTAGAAATGTTCCAAGAGAGGGGCATCCTACAATCTACCTGACCAGTACTCCTCAAAACTGTCATCAAATACAAGCAAAGTCTGAGAAACATTCACAGCCAGGAGGAGCCTAAGGAGACATGATGACTAAATGTAATGTGGGATCCTGGATGGGATCCTGGATAGGATCCTGGACCAGAAAAGGAGCACTAGATAAAAACTAGGAGCTCTTGTGGTGCAATGGTTAAGCACTCCACTGCTAACCGAAAGGTCGCAGTTAAACCCACCCAGTGGCTCCATGAGAGAAAAGACCTGACGATCTGCTCCTGTAAAAATTACAGCCTAGGAAATTCTATGGGGAGATTCTACTCTGCCTGTAGGGTCACTGTGAGTCAGAACAGACTCAACAGCACACAAGGACAAGATAAAAAACTAGGGAAAACCAAATAAGCTTTGGACTTTATTAATAACAATGTATCAGTAGTAGGTTATTAATTATAACAAATTTACCACACTAACATAAGATTGTATCAAGAGCCCTGGTGGCCCAGTGGTTAAGAGCTTATCTGCTAACTAAAAAGTCAGTAGTCTGAATCCACCAGCTGCTTCTTGGAAACTCTATGAGGCAGTTCTGCTCTGTCCTATAGGGTCACTATGAGTTGGAATTGACTTGATGGCAACAGACTCATGTAAGATTTTAACTAGAAGGAAAACTGGGTGTGGGATGTGGTGAAATGAATTCCTGTATGTGGCCTTTTTCCTTGGTTATTTGGAAAAACAGCTTGAGAGTTTTTTCCTTAAGCCCTGTTACCTTTGCCTTAGTTGTATACCCCCGAGTTTGTTACATTTCCTGGGTAAGCTGTAAACACTTGGTTTGATACTTTTTGTCTGGTCCTGGGCTACAGCCTGCCCTGTGACCAGTATGCACCTTGCAGGGATCAGTCAGTAGACTATGCAAATGAAGTGCCTGCAGCCTACTATGCAAATGAAATGTGTGTGGCCTACCAAGAAAGGATTGGTCAGTTCATGGCCCTGGTGGGAGGGCCATGCCTTGAAACTGATCAGGTGTTTACGTATACATACAGCTAGCCCCACAGAGGTTTTGGAGGCAGACAGGAAGCAGGAAAAGAAGCAGCAGGTAGAAGCAAAAGGAAGAAAGAAGAGAGAAGCGGAGAGAGACAGGAGGCAAGTAGCTTCCTAAAGGTCTGCAACACTGAAGACAGTGACAGACTCAGGCAGAGCCGGCAGTGTCAGGCCCAGAAGGGGCCCCGTGGCAGTGTTGGTGGTCACAGGTGGCAGGGTCAAGAGGAGCTTGTCCTGAGGGGGCTGAGAGAAGCCTGTCTTCAGGTGGCTGAGAGGAGGTCTGTCCGGCCGAGAGGAGCTAAGAGAGCTGTCCTGCACTGAAGAAGGGAGTCTTTTGCCTACACATGCTTCCTGATCCCAATCCCAAGTTGTACCTTGTTCCTTAATAAACCACTTAACTGCAAGTATGGTCTGTGAGTTCTGTGTGGCCATTGCAAGGGATTATCAAACCCAGCAAAGAAGTAGAGAGTGCCGTGGGAGGGATGGCTGGTGTCAGAATTGGTAAAAAGTTTGGAGAGGGGAAGTACGTCTGATCTCTGCCTCATGGGAATCAGCTCTGGTCTGCTCCTGATCATTATTCCCCCTTGAATCTAGACAGGTTCTGATGTTACTATTACTATACCTACCCTTTCATAGGGATATATGGGAACTCTCTGTACTGTCTTCACAATTTTTCTGTAAAGCTAAACTTGTTCTAAAAAAATAAAGTCTATTAATTTTAAAAAATCCCGGCTCTTTCACTCACTAAATAACCATCCCTAGATAATTCTACGCTGTGCCTCAGTTTTCTCCTCTGTAAAGTGGGATTACTGGTTATAAAGTTTGGGGGAGGATTCAATGAGAAAATGTGTGAAGTGTCTAGCCCCATGTCTGGAATGTGAGTGGCATACAAATGTTGGCGTTATCATTATCATTATTCTTCCAATAGGATAAAAAAGGAGAAACTGCTCTTCTTATTAGCAACCATGTCAATGGAAGCACCTAAAAGTTTCCCCCATTTTGACCTGGCAATTTTGAAGCACAAGTTACTGGGAGGAACGGCTCTAAAACCAGCCCCAAAATCATGCCCTGGGATTGGAGTGGGTACTCAATGAATTTGCTCCGAAGAAAAATCCGTCCAAGGTTACCCAGCAGGGAACAGGTGGCCCTGCACAGCCCCTGCTGAATGTGATAAAGCTCCTTGGAGAATGTGATTATTTAAATATGGTTATCGTTTTCCTCATACATCACACATACACACAAAGTGAATCTATGAAAAATTAAATGGTCATGTTGTTCCGTTTGTGCTGGAAAGATGGATGCATTTCCTACGTGACTCAGAATATTCTACTGATTCTGGACAGAATGGGGAGATGGTTTACATACACAGTAAATATTACCATATAGGAGATGTGACCAAGAAACCAACCACTTTCCACCATAAAAATGTTAATATATTTTTCTCATTTATCAGTTAACCATCATATGACAACTTGGGACTTTTACCTAGAAATGGTTACAATAGATTTAATTTATTCACCCAAATCCTACTCCCACAAAAAAAAAAGATCATAGTGTATAACATTATCAAGAGGAACATAATTCATGGCTAAGGGGTCAGAGCTTTATAATAGATGCGGTTTCTGAAGTGGTTGGGAAAAACCTACCATCCATTCCAAGCAGTTTGACCACTAAGTTTGAAACATGCAAAAGAGCTCAAGTCAAACACATTATAAATGGCAGCGGTCCCCTGTCACCACTAGCTCACCCCAACAATTAACAGGCTGCTCGGCTGCCAGAAGCCAAACTATGATTTATTGTCCTCTTCAAATTAATGAAAGCAATGCCATCCGTTGTGAATTCCAGTATTAATCCATGTGGGAAAGAGCTGATGTTTTAAAATGGCCATGCGAGTAGGCTGCACTTTTAAACCCACATTCTTTTAACCTTAATTCTCAGCCACTAGGGACTCCTCTGCTTTCACCCATGTTCTCTAGAGAAGAACCAAATCCTGTAGCATGGGAATTTCACATTGTGAGTATTTCTGTACTTTATTAACTCAAATCTACATAAAACTTCTCAAGAAGGCAGGAGCAGGAAGCCCAAATAGGTTATTTTACAAATGGGAAAACTAAGGCCAGAGGTCAAAACAACTGGCCCAATCTCCCCCACACTGGGAGCAAACCTGCCTGAAGCAAAACTCAGGTTTCCTAAACAATATCCACCAATCTTTCCTGAGATTAGAGACCATTATGACCACAGTTAGGTTTAGTTTCTTTGTTTAAGCTTTCATTAAAAGCTTAAAAATAATAAAGTTTTACGTACAATCTCAGATTTTTGGCTTCTCCCAAGGATCTGCAACTCTGGGTCCCAATTCCTGCCTGGCTTCAACCTGTGGAGCTGGGGGTGGCTTCCCACGGCAGATGGGCATGTGGTCTCCAGGAGGCCATAACCTAGGACCCCCTTTCCTTCTACTACTGACTACAGACCTTGGACTTGCTACCCTTCCTCTGCAACATATTCAGCTGAGATTTAAAACAACGTATATGTATCATATATGTTAACATATGATACATTTACACACACACATCAATGTATGTGGGTATGTATTAGAGAGAAGAAGTGATGGTTCAGTGACAGAATTCTCTTGCCTTCTGTGCAGGAGAACAGGCTTTGATCCCCACCAACGCACTTCATATGCAGCCACCACCGTCTGTCAGTGAAGGCTTTCATGTTGCTATGATGCTAAACAGGTTTCAGCAGTGCTTCCAGACTAAGATGGACTAGGAAGAAAGGCTTGGTGATCTACTTCTGAAAATCAGCCAATGAAAACCCTACGGAGCACAAAGGTCCTATCCACAGCTGATCATCGGGATGGCCAAGGACCAGGCAGAGTTTCATTCCGTTGTGCATGGGGCCACCAAGAGAGGAGGTATAAGCAATGGGCACAAGACTCTTCACAGGCAAAAGAAGCAGAAAGTGGGCACTCAGTAGAGGCTAGCTGGCTGGAGATGTGGCCCCCCGTCCTCACTGCCTAGGAGAACAGAGACCAAGCAACGGAGCCATCAGGGCTTATGGGCAGGGCCCCATCCCAGCCTTACCTGAGCCCGCTCCACACTGAGCCCCCGTCCTGACTTTCCATGCACGTTCTTGCATTTCCACAGCCCTCAGTGATGGTGCCACTCTTCTGCTTAAAACCCGCCACTGACTTCCTTGCTCTCACCCTAGACTACCACCCTGTCTTCCTCTCCTTGTTCCTGTCCCTCGACTCTCTCCTTCACTCACGAGCGCCTGCTTCCTTCTATCCTGGAACATTAGGCTGTGCTTGCCTAAGATGTTTCCCTTGTGGGACCCTCTGCTGTTCCTCCAGGTCCTCTAGTAGCTGGCCCTTCTTGTCAATCTCTGGTCACCCCATCTAAAACGGCCCTCCCAGCCGCTACCACATCATCCTGTGGGATTTTCTGCACCACGCTTACCTCTCTATGAAATTATTTATGTCCATACTTGGCTACCAAGTACCTCTCCAACCTAGACTGTAAGTTCCAACAGAAAAGGGGCCTTTGCTACCTTCTTTTCTCCCTTATCCTCAAGGCCTAGAAAGTGCCTGGCACATATTTACTGCGTGCAGAGTAAATGACTGTATGGTGTTCAAGCTGGGGAAACAAAACAAAACAAAAACCTTTTCATTAGCAAGATCCAGGTGACAACTGAGGAGGAGAGGATATGGCTCTTTGGTCTCCAAGTATTTAAGGGGCTTCGGTTCAAAGCACAAGGCAGAGAATTGACTCAATGGTGAGATCTTTACACTGTGCCCACTTAGGCTTACAGTGCCCTGCTGAGTGCTCTTGCTCTGATTTCCAAGCCACTCACTCAGGTTTTCTGTTTGGTTTCAGAATCAAGGTTCAGCCTACAGACGAGCATTCAAAAGGTGCTTCAGTAACTTCAAACGAGGTGTGCGTGTGGGGTCCTCACTTCATCATTCTTAAACGATTGCTATAAAAGTGCTCTAAAACTCAAAATTCAAGGCACGTGTGCACAGACAGCATTTCCCATCGCATCCGATGTTGTGAAGAGCAGCTCTGTGGCACGTCGGAATTTCTGAGAGCCATCCAACACCTCGTGAGCTCTGTGGGCAACTGGAAACGTGCGTCAATTAAAGGCTCCTTGAAAATGTGGCCCCATGGCCCTGCAACTCACACTTTTGAAAGGCCCAGCTGTGGGCCCCACGAGTCCTTGACTGTTCTCATCGCCAGTGGTCTACACACCACGGCAAGTGGCATTTACAGATGAAAGAACTGAAACAAGCTATGAAATGGCACAGGAGCAGGGTAGACACACCCTCCCCGTGCACACACCACAGACAGTGTGGAGAAAAACCCAGCAGTAGCTGCAGTGCTGTCACCTGCTATAACAAGATTGATCTGTAGTGAAATAAAAGATAATGCAATCCAGAGGAAATAACTCCTGCTTCCTCAGAGAATGTCTGATGTTGTCAGCTGCAAGCCTGCCTCCTTCTGCTTGCCACGGTGCTGAGCAACCCACTCCTCTGGGTCAAGGGGCCTCAGTTACTCACTGCAGGAGACACACATTTCCAAAGCAGCATCCCCCCTGACTTCCCAGGATTCCTTGGCCACGCCAAAACAAGCAGAGCCTGGATGCCACGCTATGGTCAGGGGAGCAGAGCTACTCAGAGTCACCACTGTGCAGATGGGCTTCAGGGGTTGGCTCAGTGGTATCTGTTCATTTGAAGCCACATAGTTTTCTGCCAGTTTATTTCTAGCACAGTGCTTCACCCCCATATTGCCAGTTAATGGCACAATTCTGGCACTGGGTTCCGACCAAAGAAGAAGTTGTAGAAATTACGTTTTAGATTCTGTTTGCAAGACACAGAACATTCTGTCTTGGTCTAATGTGACTGCCACTGGCTGTACATTTCACTGAGCATTAATTTTCATAGACAGAATGGCCCAGAAACAAAAGCAAGGCATGGGGAGGAGCGGGTACTGGCTGGCGAGTTCTATGCCATCATTTCAGAGACCGTGTCTCCATACGAAATGGGCCAATAAGGCCAGGGCCATCCATAGAATGGCATGACTGATTAACAAATGAGGCCAGCTTACACAAAGGATCTGATGAGCCTTTCTGATACCCAGGACAACAACCATGAACACTCATCACTGTGCCCAGAAAGCCACATCTGATACCAGCCTCTTCTCCCCCAATTTTCTAGAAGCCTCGCCACACATGCTCTAGGAAGGCTACCTAAGCTCACACGTTTTGTGTCTCAGGAGAAGAAATGCAATTTCACATTGCGTGGTGCTGGCTTTCTAGTTCGTAGAAAAAATATTCTCTTCCCAGAGCATCCCACCGAACCCCCAATTTGTCAAGGCAGAAAACTCACAGCAGCAACGGGCCCTGACAGCAGGACTTTCATGACACCAACAGACACAGCACCTTTTCAATTTTGCTCATCTCTTAGTCTCAGCCAAATGGAACTTATTACTAATAGCTTGTTGGGATTTATGAATTATTTATAGAAGTAGGTCTATGACTTCAGACTCAAAAGACAACACAACAGTCCCATCGTTGTAACTCACACTGCGCTTCTATCAGAGGGAGCAGGCAGATATTCCCTGTGACACACTCTGCATGTTTACGGTGAAATAACAGTTGTGAAAATATATCCAGCCTGGAAGATTATTTGGAAGCTATTTATGGAATGACTGGATTTATTTTTAAACCGGTCTCTTTTATTCTAAGGCAGCCCTGGATTCAAGAAAGGCATAGCAGACGGGTGTTACAAACATCTTTCCCAGCTTGAATGCAAACAGTTATGTCCTGCCACTTTCATCAAGTCGTTTCAAATTGTGACAGCAAAGAGAAAAAAGGCGGCCCCTCTTAATGTGTGTCTAACAGGTTAACCGATGCCATGACCTATGAGTCTCTTCCTGCAAGCCAGAGCTCAGTGGCTGACCATCCTAACGGCGGACTGAAACACGGCGGGGTGTTACAGCTGCCAGTTCGGCCAGGAGATGCAGTCTGGGTTCAGGCTTCCCATCTCCGGCTCCCCAGGACACATGACCTTGACTGGCAGTCAGGCAATAAGACACCGCACACCCACACCTGGCCCTGTCATAGGCCCAGTTGGGAGGGGATGAGGCACAGCTGGGCTGAAGGGCACAAAGTGACCAGGCAGCCATGGTCTTGACCACACCTCCACGACAGCAACATGTTTAAGCTGCCATATGGAGACCTAACCAAAGCAGCGGCCAGCCCTGATGCAGCAGCCCCGAGGGATGGCTCAGGGGGTGGGGGCTACTGCTAAGAGCTCTTACACCTGACATGTCCCAGAGATAGCTGCTTGTCGCCAGCCTTACAAGCCCCACACCAGTCCTGCCCCTTCCAGGGGTCCAGTTATAGACTGCTCCCCAGTCACCCCATCTCAATGGTCTAGTTCCCCACCCTACACCCAAGCATGATCCAGAGGAAGAAGCAGAGGCTGGACAGCAGAAGCTGAGTGTGGCTGATGGCCTTTCAGGCCCCCTCAGGCCACCGTCCTTATAGTGTCCCCTAAAGCCCATGTGACATCTCCACAGAGAATGCAAATCCCATAGCCTCTGCAAACAGACTCCCCCCTTGTTCCCAAAAGGACACGGTCAATGGAAAACCCAGAGCATGCAGTGAGACTTACCTTGCTGAAAAACATCTGCCAGGAGAGAGGAAAAACAGGGGAGGGGAGAGAAGAGAGGAGGGAATGAGAGAGAGAGAGAGAGAAAAAATATTAATAATGGCATTGCAAATGACAACGATGATAATCACTGCTCACATATGCTGACTCTGCTGAGCACCCTAAACCCACTGCCGTGGAGTGGATTCCGACTCACAGCAACCCTACATGACAAAGCAGAACTGCCCCATAGGGTTTTCAAGGAGCGTCTGGTGGATTCAAACTGTTGACCTTTTGGTTAGTAGCCATAGCTCTTAACCACAACGCCACCAGGGTTTAGCCTGAGCACTCTACGTACACTATTTCCTTTAACATGGGAGGCAGTGGTTAAGAGCTCAGGTTTTGGAGTCAGACCCCCTGGGCTTAAATCCTGGCTCTACACTTGCTAACTGTGTTACCTACAGTTCCCTGAGCTACAAAATAGACAGGAGTATTGGAAAGATTAAACAAATCATCTCATACATTTTAAGGGCTTAGAATAGTGCCTGGGACATAGTAAACATGCAAAATTTGGCAGCTTTTATTAACATCATTATTATTATTCACAGCGACCCTATTTATCATCCTCGTTTTATAGATGGGGAAACTGAGGCTCCAGGAGGTTAAATAACCAACCCATCCAAGGCCACAGAAGAGGAAAGGATGGACCCAGGACTGAACCCACGTACGTCTGATTCCAGAAATCATCTTCTTACCCACTACTAAGCTGCCTGACTTAGTTTATAAATAAACAACAATACCAAAAGAATAAATAGAGGAAGTGCCTAGGAATATACTAAAGCTTCATTTTTAAATCATAGAAACAAAACTTTTGTATGAATTCTCTACATTATAACCTGCAAGTAATAATATCAAGTCTTCATACTAAATCCTAGGTCAAAGCCTGTTAGAAAAGGTGAAAAAATATTAACTTTTTTTTTTCCAACAAACCTTCGAGAGGCTCTTATATGCCAAGCACTATGTATGGCACTGAGAAACATGCACCCAACAAGCAGGCAGAAAGAACATGGCATGAGAATAAGGGCAAGGTCCATGGGGCACAGAGGAGATGCTGAACCAGACTGAGAGTCCTGGAGGACTTCCTGGAGAAAGTGACTTTGGAACTGACTCCTCAAGTATGAGGAAGAATTAATCTGGGAAAAATTGAGGGATGCATGGCTCCAACAAGCAGAAAAGAATGGGAATCCTAGCATAATCCAGCTGACCTGACCTGGCCACCTGGCCCTCCCATTACTCTTTTTAAGTATACTTTTTATTGGAGCATAACGTACTTACAGTAAAGTGCATAAATTGTAATTGTACAAGTAGGTGGACACACCTGTGTAACCAGCACCCAGATCAAGAAGCTTTCTGTCCCCAGACTCTCCTGTGCTCCCCTAGTCACTAACATCCACCTAAAGCGTAATCACTATCATGACTTCTAACACCATAAATTCGTTTTGCTCGTTTTTGAACTTAACATAAATGGACTCATACATTATGCATTTCTTTCATGTCTGGCTTCTTTGCTCAACAGTGATTGCGGGAGTCAACCATGTCATAGCATGTGGTCAATCATTCATTCTCACTGCTATATTGTATTCTACTGCATGACCACACCATAATTGATTTCTCCATTCTAATGCTGATGGCCATTTAGATTGTTTTCAGTGTTTGGCAATTAGGAATTGTGATGAACATTTTTGTACGTAACTTTTGATAACATATGTACATATGCCAGGTACTTTCTGATCTCTCTCATGTGCGTTCAGGCTCACCTTGCTTCATCTCTCAGTCACCCCTAAAGTGTCCTTGTCTGCCCATAATTTCTCATTCAGTAACTTAGAGAGGGCGGAGACTCAGACATGGATACAGACAGCAAAGATGTGAGCCAGAATAGTGTGAAACTTCTAGAAGATAGTTTTGACGGTATGTATGAAAATGGAAGGAGCTCTGGTGGTGCAGTGGTTCAGTGCTCGGCTGCTAAGCGAACGATCTCCCATCAGCCAGTCCATGGGAGAAAGATGTGGCAGCTGCTTCCATAAAGATTACAGCCTTGGAAACCCTATGGGGCAGTTCTACTCTGTCCTACAGGGTCACTATGAGTTAGAATCAACTCAGTGGCAATGGGTTTGGTTTGGAAATGTCAAACATGCATTCCTTGACCCAGCAATACCCCTTCTAGGAATTAATCTAATGAAATAACTAAAAGTACAAAAGAAGTCTACAAGTATGCTCATCATAGCATTATCTATACTGGCACAACACTAGATATTGCCTAATTGTTCACCAATAGGGTACCAAACAAAAAATAATATACCATGCAATGGATTATGGTGCAGCCATTTAAAATGATTATTTAAAGCATTTGATTACGTTTGAATGAAAATATCAATAGCATAACTGAAAGGTAGGCAGTTCAAATCCACCCAGAGACACCTCAGAAGAAAGGCCTGGCAATCTACTTCTGAAAAATCACAACCACTGAAAACCCTACAGAGTACAGTTCTACTCTGCCATACACGCGGTCGCCATGAGTCAGAATCAACTCAATGGCAGCTGATGGTGTGGTAGTATTTCTGTATTATTTTAATTTTTAACAATGCACATGTCTTACATTGATAATCTGAATTTTAAAAGTAAAGTTATTTTCATCTTGAAAAACTAATAAGTAAGAACTATAGCATCAACTTCTAATGTTGCATTTTGTCGACAGCTGTAGCATCAGTTCCTAGGAGGCCACAAAGAGCCAAGGGCCCACGAATGGTGTGGATGAAATATGCCCCGGGGTGGTTAACAGACTGCAAGGAGAATACCCCTCGGGGCAGTTTTCATTCTACTCCGACACACATGACCTCCAGGAGGGGTGTTATTCACATGCAATACACACGCTCCCTAGGGCACACCCAGACCAACGCCTGTGGCACAGGTAAGCTAGGCAGCAGACTCACAATTCCTGGGAGCTGGCTAAAGCACCACCCATTCTCTTACATTCAACAAAGCCAACTGGGATGTTAATGGACCATATTGGTGCTATTATAGGACAACCTTGACTCTGCTCTAATTTATACATGCTCTATATTATTCTCTAACCTCAGTAATTTATCATTAGTACAAATTCTGACAGAGCAGTGGAATGCCGCTGACCTCTTGTCCCCTGACACTGCCCAGAGACCGTAAGAAGGTGGGCGTGCAGCTCCCCAAATATACCAGTTCACTTGCATTTACTTCCTGGTGCGCACAGTCGGAACCACCCGCCCTCTGACCAGTATGCACACATGAAGGAGCCCTCCTACTCAGGCTTCAAATGTCACCGCCACGGTGAAGTCTTTGTAGAGCCTGTCCCCACAGAGAAAGCTCACTGTTTCCACCTCAATGCTCCTACAGTAATGTGCGCATGTTGCAATTATAGCTCATACCCTAATTAGTTATTTGCATAGACCAGGAGCTCTTAAGGACAAGAGCTTTGTGTCTTAATCACCTTTGTGGGTCCTAACGGCCTGGCACGGCCTGCTCCCCAACAGAAGGGAGGGAGAGAGGGCTCCACTGCCTTACCACTTACCGGGCCCGTTCCCCTCATTTAACAGATGAGGAAACTGAGTCCCAGAGAACTCTGGAATTTAACACATGGAGTTGAAGGCTGAGCCAGGACTACACAAGATTCATTTAACCTTAATGAAGCACAAAAGCTCATCCCTATTATTAGCAAAGTACAAATTAGAGATTTATCATTCTCCTCTAATGAATACAGACAAGTTTCCACCCTTGAAAACATCAGCGAAATAAGATTAGCCTTTCAAATACGGATCCCGTCTCGACATCCGTCCAGAATCCTCATCCTCCTCTCTATGGCCTCTGACAAAGAGAACTTCCTTCAAAATTCAGCACTGATTTGAATCACTGGAAAGTATCAGTGGGCAGGGAGGAAGAAAATTCAGGTGGGGATTGGGTGACCTTATTCCTTCCAATTCCATTGTGTATTTCACGCTTTAGCAGACAAATCTGCATAGAGTATAATATCTTCTCTTCCAAAAACCTCTCTTGGTTTTCATATAAGCTACGTTAGTTTAAAAAAAAAAAAAAAAAAAAAAACCTTTTCCAGCTTCATTTACATTTTGCATCTTTTATTCAAATGTAAATTTTAATAAACACTCATATAAATATTGCAACAATTTTGCACATGAGCTCTTTTGCAATTTACACTCTAAATTTATGTCTTTCGTGGTCTGTGGCATAAATCATTCCATCCTGAGCATCATTTAGCTTTTTGCTCTGTATAATAATGGCTTGAGTACCTTCTTTAAAATATCACTTTTCCAGACTGAAATGGCCTTCCAGACTCAGGCTCAAATGATTCATGGCCGGAAAAACGAAAAATAAATGAGAAGAAGGTAGTTTCTGTGCTGGTTGGCTACATTTTACCCACAACAAAAATCATGGACCTTAGAGGATATCAGCCACAGAAATACTTCTACCATTTCCTACCCTGCTGCCCATTGCCTCCTTCCCCTCTCCACCATCCTGAGCCATAGGGAGTAATCACTTATAAAGAATCAAAGGGCCTCAACTACGGGTATGATATTTTCCTTTCAGACTAACTAATCAAAAATAATTATTTGGGGGTCAATCAACTTCCCTCTCCGGGTTTGAGCATCCTTGCCCATGACTTGCCCATATTCTAATACCCAGGCCATGGTGTTGGGAAGACAAAATCAGATGATTTATGCCAACAGTTTCCCATCATCTGCTGTGCAGAATTACCTAAAAAAAAAAAAGACTGAATGCCATCTTCTCTGTTCCCACAGGAATTGGAAATCATATAGAAGTACAGAATTGGGAGTTGAGTCATCCAGCCAACACCAACCCTAGCCACAATGAGGTTAAGCCCAGAGGACACCAGGGACATTCATGCAGAGGAAATGAACTCTTTCAGACAAACCTCTGCTCATAGTCACTTCCCAAGGGAGAAAACCTCAACCCAAGTCATTCAAGTGAACAAAGAAAGCCTGTTTTCCAGCCTCCAACCTCACCCCCTGGAGCCATTCTGTTCATATAGACACATAAAAGGGCATGTATAAGTTGGTGATTTAGATGTGGGAAGAAGAAAATAAAAAAGGAACTCAGATTTGCCTTTCTGAGCCACGATGTCCAGTTTCTTCACTTAAGAATAAGCATCAAAGATACTTGTCCCCCTCCCCCTTAGCTACTGAGAGATTCACATTCCAGAGATCTTTAATGCATAGATTCCTCCAGAGACAGGGGCCATAAAAATAGACTAGATTATTTATTATTATTAATAAGTTATGGCAATTAGGCTGGGTGATTCCTAAACGCTGCTGATTAAAAACTTTGAGTGCTACTTGTCCACATGGCTAGTGTTTACCTCTATTAAAAATGATTTAACTACACTCTGGGTAAACCCCTCTCTTGCATCTGGGTGAATAATTAGCAGTGTGCAGAACCGCACGGGTGAAGTGAGTTGGTGCTCCCTTATCTATTGCTTTGTTTTATGAGGAGGACTGGATGGCAGTCTTATCGCGCATTCAGTCTACTCGGAATAATTTACTATTTCAATCCACAGTCCATACCTATGGTTAGAGAAACCCTCACTATTATTACAATATCACACTTAGGCCAAGTCCCACAGCACTAAAGACATGCCCAACAGTGAAAGTGTGCATGACTTCCAGAAGACTGGGGGAGGTAAAGTTACTAGTTCTCAAACAATGTAATCACACTACTCTCTCAATTTTGCTCTCTTTTCTGGGTTAAATTATACATGAGGGGGGTTTAGTTTCTTGAAAATGCATGCACTTAACTCCCATTTAAGAAGTCTCACCTGGGGAGACAGCTGTCTTGCTAGTTCTCCTGGGGTTTGTGCTACAGAAAGAAAATTCTCTTTCAAGTCCAAGTGCTTTTACAGGAAAGCACTGCAAATTTTACTGGGACCCGATTAACCAGGGGCCAATAAAAGGGTTTAGGGAGCAGCTGGTTCCTTGAATAGAGACCAGGTTGACCATTAACCAAAGTCAATTTCATGATCAGCAAGCTCTGTACTTGGCTATAAAAGGTAACTATAATTCAGTCTATATACTTCCCCTGCAAATCTCTGTGAATGAAGCGAATTGTTGCTTTTCTGTGCTGAAAAGTGGTGCCTGCCAGTGCCTCCCCTCTTACTGAAATATCAGCTCTCCAGATGAGTTCTGCTCCAGAATGACAAAGCTGGTCCAAAATTGGCAGGGCTGACTCCTTTTCTCCCAAATATGATCTATGCTGTGTCACCACATGACTTGAAATCGGGTTCCAGCCCCTTACCAGGTGGAAACCTGGGGTCATCACTCAACCTGTTGCAGCTTCTATAAAATGAAGATGCAGGGATAAGCTTTTTCTATACCACAGGGAGATCATGAAAATCTAATTGGTTACATTAATGAGCACAGAGCACATGGGCTCTGGAGTCAAATAATACTAGGTTCAACTCTTGGCTCTTGGTTAAATCACCTTCCAGCCATGTGATATTGAGCTAGTTATTTAAGCTCTCCAAGTCTCAATTTCCTCATTTATAAAGCTCATCTTTCAGCGTTCCTATAAGGATAACCCAAATCACATAGGTAAAGCACTTAGCACATGGTGGCTGGTTTATAGAATATGTTCAACATATAAAAGTTTGTTATTATAATTGCAAGCAATAGAACAGGGTGTAAAAAGCTCAGATCCTAGAGACAGAGCTGGTTCTACATCTGACCAGCTGTGTGTGATCTTGGGAAAATTCTGTAACCTCCCCACGCCTTGATTTTCTCTCATCAGTTACATGAAGATAATAATAATAATAGCTAAACATTGTGCTACTTTATAAACTGCAACAAAGACTGAACGAGGAATGTATACAGAAGTACACAATAACTACTACATAGAAAATCTTTTATAAATGGTAGCATTATTATTCAACAAACATATTGATCTTCTACTATGTGAAAAACCTTATGGCCTATCTAGGGCCTGTCATCATGTAGCTACATCCCCTAAGAAACTCTAAAGTCAATCTCAAATATTACCTTATTCTTATGAAATAATAAGGGGCAACAATGAGTTACTTTTAAGCTCTAGTGACAACCTACCTTCAAACACCAAATGATCTGTTGTTTTTGTTGTTACCTGTTGTCGAGTCAATTGCAACTCATAGCGACCCTACATGACAGAGCAGAATTGCCTCATAGAGTTTCCAAGGCTGTCATTTTTACGGAAGCAGATAGCAGGTCTTTCTTCCACGGAGCCACTGATGGGTTCGAACTGCAGACTTTTAGGTTAGCAGCCAAGCTCTAAACCATTGCGCCACCAGGGTTCCTTAAATGTCCTAAGGGGCTGTGATTAGAACCAGAAGTTCTAGAAATCCAGTCCCAGAGCTTGGCCTTTGTTTTTGGTACCACTGACCTCTGTGACATTTCCCTTCTTCTATGGACCTGTCTCTGTTTCTCAGGCCACCACTGAAGGGGGTCAGTCAGGCCTGCCCTGAGCTTTGATCAGTGTTTCAAGCCAAGCTCCCTGTAGGCCAAGGTTCAAAGAGGTAGGAACTGCAGGGGGGCAGCTGAGTTGGCACAGCTTCAAAGAGAACCGCTCTGTTCTGCATCGTGGGGTTCTATGGAGAATCTGCCCGAGGAAAGGGTTCCACTGCTTTATTAAACACATTAGCTAAAGTTTGAACACAACAAGCCAGTTAAGTGGAGGCCCTTCCTGTGTGGGTGCAGGTCTGTGCTCTCCTGGAGTGCAGCCAGAGTCCAGGGCTCCGGAGCCCCCACTCGGCCTCAGTGGCACCACACTGGGGCCATGATTAGTTTTCTGTGTCTCCAAAGCCAGACAGCTTGGGCAGCCATGTGGCCACTCAGCCAATATCCCTGACCCTCCTGCTTCCTCCAGGCACACTCAGGCAGCCCAAACTTCATAATAGCTTCGAAGACCAAGCGGAAGGTTTAGTGGCTCCTTGGTTTCCAGTCCTCAATGCCAAGGCCTTTATCACCCTCCTTTTTCTTCTCTGTCTTATTTGGGATGCATGCTGGGGAAGTTCTATTGTTTTCCTTGCTCCTGGCCTCCTCTCCCCTTCTATCACGTAAGAAATGAAGACCCACACTTTGCCTGTCATTGTCATACCTCTGAAGGCACATGGTGCCCAGTAAATGTCTTTTATTTGTGGAAAAGGAAAAAAAAAAGAGCCCCAAAGTATCTTCCTGCTACATTTTCTAGGCAACATGCAACCAACATCAATCTTAGTCCGCGTGCCTGTAACGCATCAGCCCACAAAGACTGGGGAAGGCAACGCAAAGGATGAAAGCTAGTAAGTCCTTAACATTTTTATGACACTCTATTCCTAGTATATCTCATTCCTAGCACGGAGGGATAAAGCTTTAACCTACTGAAGGAACATAAAAAAATAGATTTAGGAATAATACTTTTTATGATTGCATTCTGTATACTGTGAAAGTTATGTTCAAATCTGCTGGTACTTTATGGAGCTGATAAAATAGAACAGTATGGCTTCCCAGCTAACAGTGTATTTTATATCCATTTAAAATGTTTTCTCTTAAATTGAATTACTTTTTGAGTAATTATAATAAGACTAATCTGGGCTTAATGAATTCATGTACAAATACTTTAGACTGCATTATTAAAACCTCTATGATATGAAACTATATTAAACTCAATCCCTCTAGCAACCAGTGTTTTTCTTTAAAAAGAACTGTATACATCACTTTCTCTGAATTCTTTTAAATCGGCTAGCTGAGAAATCATAAGAAGCCACATAAATAGCACAAACAAAAGAAGAGGCTAATAAAATAGTAGTGTTCTAATTCCTCTAAACTTATTTGCCCCCCCCCCCAAAAAAAACAAACCCACTGCCATCGAGTTGATTCCAACTCATAGCGACCCTATAGGACAGAGTAGAACTGCCCCATAGGGTTTCCAAAGAGCACCTGGTAGATTCGAATGCCCACCTTTTGGTTAAGCAGCCAAACTGGACATTAATTCAGAATCACAGAAAGTATTTTTATTAAACATACGTAAAGGTCTGAAGAGTTGACCCATCTATCAGAAGTAATTATGTTGTAGATCTGATTTGAAATGACATAAAATCACTTGGTAAAACACTAAAAGTGAGCTGTGGCTATCAAGCTTTATGTTCTAAAAAGACTCCAAATAAACACAGTAGTCTTAATATCTGGATTCTAGTCTTCATTGTAGGCAAAACCACTCACCTTCTCTGGGACTCAGCTCTACCATCTGCAAACTGATTTGTACTAGCTGATCTCTCAGGCCCCTTCCAGTTCTAAACCGTGATGGTTTGAAGTTGTAAAATTACACACATTATATCAAAAGGGCTCTTATTGCATATAGCTTATTTGTCATCTTATCCACTCTAAATTACATTCACAGAAAAAAAATCCATTCCCTGCAATTCATATACATCCACAAACACATCCATAATACAACTGATGATTTCAAATTTATCTCAAGATCTTATCTTGGTGGTAAAGTATTTTCCCCATTACAGATAAATTATAAACCATCTGAAACCTTAAAGGTTACACTGCCTTCTTAAATCAATTCCCCTCAACCCCGGTAATATACTTCCTGAAAGATGCTCTTTCATCTCCATTTCTAAGTCAACTGTTTAATTTGATCACATATGTATTCTTTAGGCAGGTATGTGAGAGCCAGATTTTAATCTGATTGGTGACACAGTCTCCTAAATCCAAATCAGATATTTACAAACATCCAGCAGAATAAACCTCTCTCTTTGCCAGGTGATCATTATCAGGATGGACAACTTTAAAGTAAACACAAAACAATGGCCATCATCATTATTCTGATGGCTTGGCACAAATTAGTATCAAGAGAGCTCCCAGGAGCCAGAGATAATTAAGGTCTGAGTTCTGAGAAGCTGCTCCAACATCAAGCACTGCTGATCAGAATGATCTGGGAGCAAATCTGTTTGGCCCAAGTCTTCATTCGAGGAGGAGGTCTGGTCACGTGATGTGCTCTGGCCTCAGCTCAGTGTCAGGAGGCACAGGTTCCAGTCTGCCTCTACCATTAATTGTCTGAATAAACTTGGACAAATCATTTAAGCACTCCAGGTTTCCAAGGGAGTTTGACTGAAAATCTCTACAATCCCTTCCAGTTCTACAGTTGGAGAATGGACAGCACCAGGATCTTTCATTAGAACCCTCTGCTACAGCTTCCCATATCATCCTGCACGTTTCCTTGGTACTCTAATAGACACTGGTAAGCACCATGATGCCAAGCACCATGTTTTGTCCATCATAGTCCCAAAGCCCAGTATAAGATCATGTTCCTTGCTGTTGCTGCAGCTGGGTGCTGTCGAGTCAACTCTGATTCACAGCAACCCCAGAGAAGAACTGCCCCACAGGGTCTTCTAGGCTGTAATCTTTAAGGAAGCTGATTGCCAGGCCTTTCTCCCATGGAGCAGCTGGGTGTGTTCAAACCACCAACTTTTTGGTTAGTAGCCAAGTGCTTAACCATGTGCACCACCAGGTCTCCTTACAAGAACATAGTAGGTACATATTGATATTAAAGATAACTAATATGTTTTTCTACCACCCATCTGTCAGTTTGTCGTACTGCAGTGGCTTGCATATTGATTTGATGCTGGAAGCTATGCCACCGGTATTTCAAATACCAGCGGGGTCACCCATGGTAGACAGGTTTCAGCAGAGCTTCCAGGCTAACACACGCTAGGAAAAAAGGCCTGGAAATCTACTTCCAAAAACTAGCCAATGAAAACCTTATGGATCACAAGAGAACACTGTCTAACTTGCTTGCTTTGGACACATCATCAAGAGGGATCAATCACTGGTGAAAGACATCATGTATGGTGAAGTAGAAGGCCAACGAGGGCAAGGGAAACCCTATGATCAATTGGCACTGTGGCTGCAGCGATGGACATGACCTTCTGGTGAAAATGAAGATAACGAGCAGGCAGCATTATGTTCTGTTGTACATAAGGTCACCGTGTGTCAGAGTCAACTCAATGGCAGCTACCCATCTATCTATCTGTTTTCAGAGTTTTCTGTATTTCAGGTACTATTTCAAGTACTTTATATAGATTGCCTTAAACCTCTCAATCACTCTAAAAGGTAGCTATCATCAGTGTCTTCATTTTACAGATAAGGAAAAAGTGGCCCAGAGAGGTTCACTACAGTTGCCAAGAGTCAAGGGAAGCTAGTGAGCTGGGATTCCATCCAGGCTGCCTGGCTTCAGAGCCCAGACTCCTAACCACTATACTACACTATCTTTCAATGAATGTTTGATGGATAGATGGATGGAAGGAAGGATGGATGGACAAACAAATATGCCTCATCCCTTCCAAAACACCCCAGAGAGTTAACTTGAATCATATCCATCATGCTTTTAATATCAAAATCATCCTCATATTTCTAGAACCCTAACCATACTTTTTCTATAACTTTATCATCCATGGAGTTTGGATCCAACAGTAAACACCATTTAGACGTATTCTTTACTTTTTAAACCTTTACAAACTCTCTATTTTTAAAAGATACGACTATTTCAGTATGCTTGCGGTGATGGGCAAGGTAAGGTAAAGGCACGGATAAAGCATGTGGAACTGGAGGAAAAGATGAGAACCCCAGGAAGAAAGTAAGAGACGGGAGCACCACTACAATACAAGTACACATGCATGAGCTCAAAGATCCGCGCAGCCACCCCAGGTCCAGCGGCCATCCTGCACAGGACTTAGGAAAAGGAGGGTATCTTAGTCATCTAGTGCTGCTATAACAGAAATACCGCAAGTGGACGGCTTTAACAAAGAGAAATTTATTCTCTCACAGTTGAGGAGGCTAGAAGTCCAAATTCAGGCTACTGGTTCTAGGGGAAGGCTTTATTTCTCTGTCGGTTCTTGGGGGAGGTCCTTGTCATCAGTCCTCCCTGGTTGAGGAGCTTCTCAGCGCAGGGATTCTGGGTTCAAAGGATGCGCTATTCTCCTGGCTCTTATTTCTTGGTGGTATGAGGTCCCCCTGTCTCTCTGCTGCTTTTCTCTTTTATATCTCAAAAGAGATTGACTCAAAATACAACCTAATCTTGTAGATTCAGTCCTGCCTCATTAACATCATAGAGGTAGGATTTACAACACATAGGAAAATCACATCAGATGACAAAATGGTGGACAATCACACCAGACTGGGAATCATGGCCTAGCCAAGTTGACAGACATTTTGGGGGACACAATTCAATCCATAATAGAAGGTGTGAGAGGTGGAGGAAGGGAAAAAGCACTGCAGTGCAAGTACTGTGTATGTGGACTCTGACGTCAGAGGGCTTTAGTTTTACTCCTCTTCCTCCCATGGGGAAAGCTGGCTACCCTCTCTAAGCCTCGGTGTCACTTATCTGATACACCAAGATAACAGAGTTATAGGGTGGTTGAGATGACTAAATAAGATTAAGCTCATAAAAACTTAACACAGTGCATAGTACATTAAAAAAAAAAAAAGTTGCTGCCAAGCATGTGTGTCAGAGTAGAACTGTATGCCATAGGATTTTCAATGGCTGACTTTTCAGAAGTAGATCGCAAGGCCTTTCTTCCAAGGTGCCTCTAGGGGGATTCAAACTGCCAACCTTTCAGTTAGTAGCCCCGATACCTAACCGTATGTGCCACCCAGGGACTCTGCCTGGCACATCAAAATCCATTGCTGTTGAGTCGATTTCGACTTACAGTGATCCTATAGGACAGAGTAGAACTGCCCCATAGGGTTTCCAAGGCTGTAATTGCTATGGAAGCAGAATGCCACATCTTTCTCCCTCAGAACAGCTGGTGAGTTCGTATGCCTATTCTTCGGTTAGCAGCCAAGCACTTCAACCACTGCACCACAAGGGTTCCTTGCCTGGCACATACAGATGGTTACCTATCATTATAACTAACTCTTCTGCAAGGAGTAGCAGGTAACGTGGGTTCTTTCATGGGAGAAGCAAGTAATTTGGGCAGAGAGATCTGCAAGAAATTAAGCTTCAGGATATCATTAAGAGCAACAAAAATTTTTAACACTCTGGCAACAATGAATAAAATGCACTTGTATGGGTTCTAAAACTGGAAAATCAGAGGTGTCCAGCAGAATACCCCAGTCTACTCCCCATGCCCCCAAAACCTCCAGCATGGAATAATGCTGTCCAGGGAAAAGAGGTAAGAAAACATCTCTAGCAATGAGGCATTCCTTCCCTTAGTCATATTTGTGCCTTTGGATATAGGATCCTGATCAATGTTTACCATGTGACCAAACATTAAACCCTAGATGTATTACCCCAGACTCTACATCACATAGGTGCTAGTGTTTTCCAGAGGGAGCTGGAAGCGAATAACTAAATGTGAACTACGGGTACTGCAAGAATCGTTCAGACCACAAGCCTTGCTTCTTGAGAGCAATTCATTTTCTGAAGTCACCCACTCGCAGGCTCAGTAACTAACAAGGGTCCTCTCTCTCCATCTGTCCCATGCCTTGGCTGTGCCTTCAGGACAGCACACTGAGCTGGGCTTCTCTGCAGCAAAGCCAGGTATTTCAGAGAGACAGAGTAACAGTAGAGCTGAGGACACCTTACAAACGCCCTCTGCAGCTGTAAATGGGGGAGGACAACAAGCTGAAACATTCTCATGCTTGTGAAGAACAGGCAGCAAGCAGTCTATGTTGCTGCCACAGATCATACCCCACTGAATGTCTTTTCAAAAGAGAGGGGGGAAATTCATTTGGAAGTTTCAAATTCTTTTAATTCTTTTATCACTGTGTGGCTCAACAGAGTCATGAAATGTAAATGCCATTTTTGTGAGGGATTTGTGCGGCTGGCTTGCCAGGAGCCCCCAAAGAAAGGGATTCCAATATTTTCTAGAGCTTAAAAAATTTTCATCATGCTTTAGATATTTTTTTTTCACGCATTGTGGTCTGGGAACAGAAACTTGATTAAACAGGATGGTCATTATTCTTCAAGTCCAGAGAACTGGGTTCTAGGTTCTAGCTCTGTCCCTAATTAGATACGGTTTAGCCTCTTTTGGGGTACCTCAGTTTATTCGTTTGTAATCGAGGATAAAAGGTGCCTTAACTACTTGTTACAGAAAAAAATGAGACTGTGGATGTGACCACACTCAGAAGAATTAAACTTACAATTTCTGAATTCAGAGACATCTCTTTAGTGTTCAAAGGAACTGATGTACTATAATAAGCAGATAACAGACCAACCAAAACCCAAAACCAAATCTGTTGCTGTCAAGTCAATTCTGATTCATAGGGACCCTACAGAACAGAGTAGAACTGCCCCATATGGTTTCCAAGGAGCACCTGGTGGATTCGAACTGCCAACCTTTTGGTTAGCAGCCGTAAAGGTACCTAAAATTCAGCCCCTCCAAACAAGGAGCTTATAACAAAAAGGAGGCAGACACACTCAGACAGAGGTGCTAGATTCTACACGGAGAGGAAAACAGCATAGTGAGGGAGGAGAAATTTCTGGTACGGGGCTCTGAGCAGGCTTCATGGACCATGAAGGGAGGTCCTAAAAGCCAGCACTTACTGAGCCCCCACTCTATGTCAAGTCTTATTCTAAAGCTTAAATATTTCATATAATACTCCCCAAAACAGTATGAAGTAAACATCAGGAAAACACATGAGTCAGAAAAAAGAAAATGAGCTCATGGGAAATTAAAGAAGGCCTAAATAAACCCAAAAAACCAAACCCGTTGCCATCAAGTCTATTCTGACTCATAGTGACCCTACAGGACAGAGCAGAACTGCCCTATTGGGTTTCCAAGGCTGTAATCTTTACGGAAGCAGGCTACCACATCGTTCTCCCACGGAGCAGCTGGGGGGTTTGAACCGCTGACCTTCCTGTTAGCAGCCAGGCACTGCTCAACCACAGCACCACCAGGGCTCCTTCCTAGATGTACCTAGATATATACCATGTTCACAGACAGGAAGACTACCTATTGTTAAGATATCAATTGTCTTCAGATTGATCTATAGATTCAACACAATCCCAATCATAATTCCACCAGACATTTTGTAGAAAACAATTAGCCAGTTCTAAAATTTATAAAGAATCCAGACTAGGGACGTGCAAAGGACCTAGGACAGCCAAAGCCAATCTCTCAAAAATGTGTCCCAGCCCTTCATCCGGTGAACACATCTAAAGAGCCACCTCATGTGCCAAGCACCATGCTGGGCACAGAGAAAGCTATGCACAGATCAAAGACTGAACCCCTTGTCCTCAAGGGAGCACCGTTTGGTGCCTCAGCTCGCACCTCTGCTATCCAGTATGGTAGCCCTAGCCACATGGCTAGTGAGCACTTGAAACATGGCGAGTCTGAATTGAAATGTGCTGTAAGTGTAAACAGACACCAGATTTCAAAGACTTAGCAAAAAAGGTAAAACAGCTCATTAATAATTGTTTGTATCGAATTGGAACTCTGGTGGCACAGTGGTTAAGAGCTTGGCTGCTAAGCGAAAGGTCAGCAGTTCAAATCCACCAGCCGCTCCTTGGAAACCCTATGGGGCAGTTCTACTCTGTCCTACAGAGTCTCTATGAGCCGGAATCAACTGGATGGCAACAGGTTTGATTTTGGTTTGGTATATCGAATTACATGCTGAAATGATGTTATTTTGGATAAACTGAGTGAAATAAATGTTATTATTAAAATTAATTTCACCTGCACCTTTTTATTTTTTTAATGTGATCCTTTAAAAAATTATATATGTGGCTTGCATTATATTTGCATTGGATAGCACTGGTCTAGGTCTTTAAAAATAAATGAATCATTGAAACTTTCCTGATACGCAATGTTTGGGAGGGTTATTTTATTCAGACTTCAAAACGGTAATTAACTTAGAAGTACACGCAGCAGTTATAAAATGCTGCTACTCTGTAATTATGGAGGCACAAAAGTTTCCTTGTTTGCTGCCCTCTGTCAGTCAGTTCCTTAGACTAGGGTAGAAAATCTTCTGCATGGCCTTTTAAACATTGGCGTGCCCAAGTCTTTACAAAGCACCAATGTTTCCCAAATAAGGCAGGACCAAAGAACTTTGCCTGAACTCTTTAAGATTCATGATCAAAAAGGGTTGCCTTTTGAAAATGATTAAAGATGACACAGATATGACAGACCACTATTCACAGAAAGGAAACTTCTTCCCATAGAGATTTCTTCTAGAAGGGCCTTTGAGTTTCATCTCGTGTGTTAGTCATCTAGCGCTGCTATAACAGAAGCACCACAAGTAGGTGGCTTTAACAAACAGGAATTTATTTTCTCACAGTTCAGGAGGCTAGAGGTCCGAGTTCAGGGTACCAGTTGTAGGAGAAAGCTTTCTCTCTGTAGGCTCTGGAGGAAGATCCTTGTCTCTTTTGAGCTTCTGCTCCTGGGCAATCTTCACGTGGCTTGGCACCTCTCTTCCCCAGTCTCTTGCTTGCTAGTTTTCATTTAATCTCTTTTATATCTCAAAAGAGACTGAATCAAAATACACCCTACACTAATTCTGTCTCATTAACATAAGAGAGACAAACCATTCCCAAATGAGATTATAACCACAGGCATTGTTGTTAGATGCCATCGAATCGGTTCCGACTCATAATGATCCTATATACAACAGAACAAAACAATGCACGGTCCTGTGCCATCCTCACAATTGTTGCTATGCTTGACCCCATTGTTGTAGCTACTGTGTCAGTCCATCTCATTGAGGGTCTTCCTCTCTTTTACTGACCCTTTACTTTACCAAGCATGATGTCCTTCTCCAAGGACTGGTCCCTCCTGATAACATGTCCAAAGTACATGAGACAAAGTCTCGCCATCCTAGCTTCTAAGGAGCATTCTGTTTGTACTTCTTCCAAAACAGATTTGCTAGTTCTTCTGGCATTCCATGGTATATTCAATATTCTTCACCAACATCATAATTCAAAGGCATCAATTTTTCTTCTGTCTTCCTTATTCATTGTCCAGCTTTTTGCATACATATGAGGCAACGGAAAATACCATGGCTTGGGTCAGGTGCACCTTAGTCCTCAAAGTAACACCTTTGCTTCTTAACACTTTAAAGAAGCATACCAAACCAAAACCAAACCCACTACCGATGAGTCGATTCCAACTCATAGAGACCCCATAAGGTTTCCAAGGCTGTACATCTCTACAGAAGTGGACTGCCACATCTTTCTTCCAAGAAGCCACTGGTAGTTTTGAACCACCGACCTTTCAGTTAGCAGTCGATCCACTGCACCACTAGAGCTCCTTTAAAAGAGGCACAGAGGTTAAGATTTTACAACACGTATTTTTTGGGGACACAGTTTAATCCATAACAATCTGTGAGTCCCCCACCACCACCTTCATGCCACACCTGTGAACCCTGAATTGTTTAAGGAGGTTTTTGCTTCTCCTTCCCTAGGTTCCTCTTTGATACGTATGCACAAAGCAATGAGAACAGGACCTGTGAGACAGAGGCAAGTTCTACAGTTTGGGCTCTGCTAAAATTTTATAAAAAATCCACAGGTGCATATGAGCCCCAAGCAAGAGAACAGAAATGGACCTCAGGTGTGGCAGGCTCTCTTGGTCAAGACGCCACCACAGAGTAGCAGAGCTGAGATCCCACAGCATGTCTCGTTGCTTCTTCATTACCCAGTCAAAGTACAAAGAATTGTGTCAAATGAGGCTTTCAGTCCTGGCTCACCGGAGTTAAGAAAGCAGGTTTGGAGGTGAAGTGACTATCCAGAGGCACAGTGCTGGTAAATGGCACAGCCCCAATTCAAACTCAAGCCTGCCTAATCCCAAAGCTAATGCCCTTAATTAGCGTTAAGCTATACTGTCATTAATGGGGGCAGCTGTGGTTCAGTGGTAGCATTCTGCCTTCCATGTGGCAGACCAGGGTTTGATTCTCAGCCAATGTACCTCATACATAGATACCACTCATCTGGCAGCGGAGGCTTGCATGTTGCTGTGATGCTGAACAGGTTTCAGCAAAGCTTCCAGACTAAGAAGAACTAGGAAGAAACACCTGGTGATCTACTTCCAAAAATCAGCCAGTGGAACTCTGTGAATCATAATGCTCCAATCTGCGGCAGTATCTTGTTCCGTTGCGCATGGGGTCACCATGAGCTGACAGCTGCTAACATCAACAAGAACAACGCTGTCACTCTTTCATGTCATAAACACTAGTCCCTGCTGTGTGCTGTGGGAATTAGAGTGATCCAGAAAAAGAAACATGAACTAAAATCTGCATCCTCAGATGAAACACTGTTAAATTCCTATATCTGCTTCTGTTCAGGATCTCCAGTACACTGGATAGAAGAGTTTCAGTGCCTGAAATGCCTCCATCCTGTACATTATAGAACCCCCCCCCACAAAAACAACAACAACAATCAAACCCATTGCCGTCGAGTCAATTCTGGCTCATAGTGACCCTATAGGACAGCTTAGAACTGTTCCATAGGGTTTCCAAGGAGTGAGTGGCGGATTTGAACTACTGACCTTTTGGTTAGCAGCTGAGCTCTTAACCACTATGCCACCAGTGCTCCAACCAAAATATGCTACGATCCCTAATCTCTTCTGGGCACACATGGGGATAGGTGGGAAACAGTCCATCTTTCCATATCCCATCCTGTCACGTTAGACCTGTTCCCGCTGTATGCCCATAAATGGGAGAGTGTACCATGTACCATGCTTGTTCCAGCACCAAGGACAAGCACTGCATTGCTTTAAGTCCTAGGCAAATCCAAAGATGAATATACCACAACCTCTGCCCTCTAGGACATTCCTCAGAGCCTATCAAGTTACCTTAAAGGGCCTGTGCTTTGGGCAAAATGTGCTGTAATGAACAAAGTTTGTTTCTTGAGCCAGTTTGTGGCTTGCGATGTCTTCAAATTATAGCAGTGGTTAGGAAATGTCTCTGACTCAGAGTTTCAAAAGAATAGGCTGTAACATGGCTATTTCTAGATGAGCTTCTCCAAGACCTGGGTAATCAAAGTCCTCATTTTCCACTCTCCTCCCCTCACTCCCATTATCTCCCAGGCCTGGTAGTCAGTAAGCAACGGGCTGGCTCAGAAACCTCTGGGTGGTGTGATTTGGAAATTTAAGGGAATTATGATGGAAATGTCATTTCAGGCTACCCAAAGTCTGGAGGCCCCTGATAAAGAGGTTTAAAGGTGCCTCAATCATCTCCCAGCTAGAGATTCCTGAAGCCAGGGTGGCCCCAAAAGATGACCAGGGGTACCAACCCCTTCTCTCTCTCTCTCTCTCTCTCTCTCACTCTCCCTGGCTGTGATTGTCAGAGTAACACCCCACCCTAGAGATGTCCATGTCTGTATTCACAAAACCTGTAAATATGTATACCTTACATGGCAAAAGGGAGTTTACATATGTGAATAAATCAAAGATTTTGAGATGGGGAGATTATCCTGAATTATCTATATGGACCCAGTCTAATTACATGAATCCTTAAAAGCAGAGACCCTTTCCCTGTGACATGTCCTGATGATAAGCCCAAAGTAAACCAGCCAAAGTCTCACCAACCTCCCTTCTAAGGAGCCTTCTGGTTGTATTTCTTCTAAGACTGATTTATTCATTCTTCTAGCGGTCCACAGTGTATTCAATATTCTTTACCAGTAACACAATTCAAATGCATCAACTCTTCTTCTAGTCCCAGATTTTCACTAGTTGGTTCTGTGACACAGGCAAGTTACGTCAACTTCCTAAGCCTCAGTTTTCTTCATGTTTTAAATGATGAGGCTGAAGGAAATAGTTGCTAAAGTCACATCTACCTCTAAAATATTACAATTCAAAGCTATAAATTTAGGCACATGAAATCAAATATGCCTTTGTATTATAAAAGTTCATCAAGATCAGTATTCCTAAGATTATTGTGGATAAAAATTATATCATGTATATAAAGTACTTTTACATGCGTACGTTAGGCAGATCTAGGCTAAAGCTTCTTGTTTAAATGACGTATTGATTAAATAATGCTTTCCTTTCCCAAATTCTAGACCTTTCTCTTTTATCTTAACTAAAAAGAGCTGCCACCCTTTCTCCAACTCACCTGTTTAGCAAAGAAGAATAATCTACTGGAATATACTCATAAATTTAAATTCTAACTACAGTATAAAAACTAATGCTCTGTGACAGGTATATTACTTCATACTTCCACAACACCTAAATCAAGAGCTGGGCACACAAGCTCATTTAAAACTAGTTCAACCAAGTTGTGAATCAGCTATACTTCCTTCTGAAAACAGAACCATCCTGGAAGAATTTCCTTAAATTGTCGACAAGTACATGTTATTAGTATGGGGTCAAGTTGGGAGCCCAGTATGGAAAGGACAGACAAGGAAAAAAGAGAGGAGAAGGCCCACCCACTTATTTCTTCCAACTGCTCACTTTCTCTTCTCTCCAAAAACAATTCTGAGAAGTCAAAACTCTTGAAGTTTCAGATAAGAGCTGCACTCTGCAACCTGCTCAAATAAACAGGTTAAAAATCAAACGTATTCCATGCTATTGAGAAATAATGCAAGCAAAAACATCAGAGATTTCATCCTCCAGGGGAATATATATTACAGAATGTAATTTGGCAGTCCTCCAGGATCTTGTCTTAAATAGCTGTTGGGTGATTTAAAGAGATGAGTATTTTGGTGTCTTGACTTCTCTTTAAATATACACCAGTGGAATGAATCCATTTATTGTAAATATCGAGGCATTGTGTTTAAAATTTCATACCTTAAAAAAAAAAGTTCTCTGCCATTTTTCTTAAAACCTTTTAAGATATTTAAATGATTCCTAATTTAAAAAAAAAAAAAAAATCCTGGTGTTTAATGATGACAAAGGACCTGTCTTTTTTTGTAACAAATCACCAGAACAAAAAGCTATTATGGAGTAATTAAACATCACATTCAGCATAGATATAGAGAAAGGAAGAATTGCAAATCACTTTTTACAGCTTGTTCTAAAGTTTTCTGAAGTGGAACACATTTTAATCATTAAGTTCCTCAAAGGTGTGAAAAGTAATCAGAAGGGTTTTGTGATAACCTCCAATTCCAGGGCTCCAAAGTCTCAGATCTTCTGAGGGATTCCATCTGAGAGTTGCTACCAGTCTCAGGCACCATCTTTGATAAGCCCATGCACAGTGAACTGCTGAGAAGTTCCCTTTTCACATGTTTTCTTGCCTTGGGGACCCTTAATGGGGCCAGAGACATCTCTGACCTTCAGTTAAGTATATTTTGCTCATTGAGACCAAGAACAAGTTATTTTGATCTCAGGCCTAAACCCGGATTCTAATAAGCCACATATAGTTTTCTCTTGTTTTCATTTAAAAAGTATAATTATTTTTAATTGTGTTGGCTTTCTGAGTACACCTGGCTGTGTGTAAGCATATTAAAATATAAGGATTTCCTGCCCTAGGGAGTTCCTAGGATTAATTCCCAGCATCTCGGAGCAATTCAGTTAATGGTCTGACCTCACAGACACGCTGGAAAGATACTGCTGAAGTCTATCTTGGCACATCACCCTCCCTCGTGACACTCTCCCTGCTTCACCCTGTTAGACCAGAATTGCCCTAGAAGCAGAGGCCCTGTGTCACCTGTCGCCTCTCACCACCTCACGAAGGGCCGTGACCAATTAGGTGTTCTCAACCTATCAGCATCTTCCTCCTTCAAGGGCCTCCATCCAGCTCAACTGGCTTTCTCTTCCAAAACTGTATAATCTAAATGCTTTGCCTGGGTTCTGTTAACAAACACACAAGATTTTTGCATTTCCCCCCAACACAAATTATGTATAAAGGCCCATCGTACACAAAAAGAGGAAAAAGAAGAATTGTTTTCCTTAGACTCCACTGTACGTGGCTTTGGGGAAGTGTCTGTCATTTACTATAAACCACTTTCCTTGCCATGGACCACAGGATCAACGGCCCCGGATGGATTCATTCTGGGATATGGCTCCTTTTGTCTCTTTCTTCAGCACCTGGGTTGAATGAGCCTTTTAAATCTCCCTACTCTTTGGGAGAATGTAAAACTGTACTTATATTTACAACTTCGATAGGCAGGCTTTATGTGCTGAGCCAGAACAGAGCGCTGATCATCCCACAGTCATTTATTTTTGTTACCTTTCAAGGAAAATGCCTATAATCGGGCTGCCTTTTTTTTCCCCCTCCAGTGAAACTTTTAAAGTCCTGGGAAGAGCTTCCAGCTATGGGTACCTATTTTAACTAGGCTTGACCCTAGTTCTAACCAGACAGCCTTTTAGGAGTCCAGTGAAATGAAGAGATGAGCATAAAAAAGGAATCAGGTCCAATTTCTATGGGGCAATTAGAGCCTGGAATCCTAAAATCTAGCCAGCCCTTTGCACCTGGGACAGGTGTTTTGGCGTACTCAGCATACAGCTTAAACGCCGAATACACAGCAAATAAGACCTAGCTCAAGGGAGGCTTCAGTTGGGTCCAGTTTAGTTAACTCTTCATAGGCAGTGGGCCTGCAAACCTAGTTGTGACTCTCCATTAAATTGCTCTGTGCCTTTGGGTGCTTCTAATCTAATAGGACATTCAGCCTCTTAATGCCCCTCCCAGAACAGACACACCTTCTGTAATTCAGTATTACTTAGGGTCACTGCATGGCACCCAGGGTGGTGCAATGATTCCAGATGACACCACTAACTTGGGGTAGAACAGGGAAACCTCAGTACTGAGCACCAGACTCACTAACTCAACATCATCTGTACCTGTTTCAGTGAGCAGACAACCCAAACCAAACGATACCCCTTGAGTTGGTTTGCAAAGGCTAGTCAAGAGGAAGAGCCATAGGTAAAATGGCCACTGCAGCTTGCCTGAAAACTCATGGGAAGCTAGAGTATCCCCAGGCTGCTAAATGAGATTTCTTCAGCTCCACAAGTTTCTTTTCATAAGAACTGGGTCTCAGGATACATATTCCCTCTCTCCCTAACAATGATACAATAGTGCTGACATCCAAATGCCTTGCTACATGCCTGTACAAAAGGTCACTGCACCTCCGAGCATTGAGAAACATCCCCCAACCACCACCACCCACCCCAGCACTTGGACACCAAAACAAAAACCAACCCCATTGCCATCGAGTCGATTCTGACTCATGATGACCCCATGTGTTAGAGTAGAACCGCACTCCATAGAATTTTCTTGGCTTAATCTTAACGGAAGCAGATTCCCAGGACTTTCTTCCCTGGCACCACTGGGTGGGTTTGAACCGCCAACCTTTAGGTTAATAGATGGACCCAAACCTTTTGTGCCATCTACCTGGAAGCCTGATGCAAAACCAAGGAAATAGATCTGGTCGGAGGCTGCTGCCACAATGGGGGGAGAGGGGAGTCTGCCATAACTCCACTCTAACAACTGCCCCTGCCCAAAGCTGACAAATGCCCATGTCTCCTATCTCTGTGGGTTCTCTCATTATCCTTCAGGACAGTGGCAGGGGAGGAAGCTATGTCCAAGGATGTGCCCAAGGATGGAAGCTATGCAAGCCACCTCTCTTCTGAACAGAACCCACCATTGTTTTGGCATTTGTAACAAGCACACTACCAGCAGACCACAAACATGGGTGCCCCCTAATGCCCTCCTAGGATAACAACCCCAGCCCGTGGTCCCAGAGGAGGACCTGCACCACACGCAACCCACAATGGTGGTGCTGCCAGCGCTCCCTCCCAGGCCTTGCCTAAATCACTTCCAATAGGCCCTGAAGTCCAAGCCTTTGCCAGAAACCACAGAACTGGGAACAACGATTCCCTTTCTGGAGAGAAAGAGGCCTGGGGTGGAAAATGTCCCCTCCATTCCAGAAAGAATGTTGTCAGTACCTTCAAAGACACAAAAGGAGACAAGTGTATACTGTTTCATATTTATAAAAAACTCCCAAGTAAGCACAAATCACTATGAATAAAAGCTAAATTAATATGGTCCCTGCCTTCCAGGAGGCTGGTGATCTGAGAAAAAACAGACCCAGAAAACAGAAAAATGATTAAAAACAGACAACAGACAAAAAATATGAAATAAATCCCCCAATATATATACGAATTAAACCCACCCTATATGTATGTATGCCGTATGATGGAAGCAGCAACTGTTAGGATTAAATAACACATTTATTTAATCAAGGAACTGAAGCTGGAAAATAAAACCATGGGCACAGTCTAGTCACCACCTCAGCCAGGCTTCCTGTCCTCCCTGAAAAGACTGAGCTACAGCCTCCTCTGTGCTCTTTCCAGAGCGCTTTGGTTGCATCCTGTGTGTATCTTCCCCAGCCGGGAAACTGGAAAAGTTTACTTCTTACAGCAATTTTGTTTCAACAGTACCATCACAACAATAAGGTTAAGAACTTTAAGTGCATCATCTCTTTTGAGCCTCACAAAAGGTTGTATTATATGGTTTAACAATACAGAAGCATAAAAACATACCATGGTAAAATCTCCATCCCACTCTGTCCTCCATATGCCAAGTTCCCAATAACTATTATTGGTGTCTTATGTATCCATATGCACACACACACACACACACACACACACACACCCCTATCCAAAGGAGCCCTGGTAGGTGAGATGAGAAGGCAGAGAGGGTTAGGAGCTGGTTGAATGGACACGGGAAATCGGGGGTAGAAAGGAGGAGTGTGCTGTCACTGTATAGGGAGAGCAACTATGGTCACATGACAATGTGTGTATAAATTTTTGTATGAGAGACTAACTTGAATTGTAATCTTTCACTTAAACTACAACAATTAAAAAAAAAAAAAAAAGAACAAAGGAGCCTTGGTGGCACAAACGGTTAAACACTTGGCTGCTAATCAAAAGGTTGGCAGTTCGTGTCAAATGAGAAACTATTTTGTTCTGTAAGCCTTCATCTTAAGTGAGAATAACAGCACAGTTGGAAAAGCGTAGTCAATGTCACTGAACTGTGTATGTAGAAATTTTTGAAACGGTGTATCTTTGGCTATCTGTATTTTCATCAAAAAAAAAAAAAAGGTTGAGAATTTAGAGGCTTAATATGTTGTGAGGTTGTTAACCAATGTCATAAAACAACATGCGTACTACTGTTTCATGAGAAACTATTTGTTCACCTGAAGTACAATAAAATATAAAAAAAAAAAAAAAAAAAGGTTGGCAGTTCGAACCCACCCAGTCGCTCAGTGGGAGAAAGACCTGATGATCTGCCCCTTAAAGATTACAGCCTAGAAAACCCTGTGGGGCAGTTCTACTCTGTTACATGAAGTCGCCATGAGTCAAAATTGACTCAGCAGCACCTAACCACAACAACATGTATCTATCCACAGTTTGTTTAACATACTCTTTTTATTGATTGTTGTTGCTGAGACTGTACGCAGCAAAACATACACCAATTTAACCATTTTACATGTACAATTCAGTGACATTGACTACATTCTTCAAGTTGTGCAACCATTCTCACCCTCCTTTTCTGAGTTGTTCCTCCCCTATTAACATAAATTCACTGCCCCCTAAGGTTCCTATCTAATCTTTTGAGCTTCTCTTATCCCTTTGATCCCAAATAGATAGCTCTTAAGAGAGCATAACATTCAAGGCAGACACTTTTTACTAGTTAAGCTAAACTGTTGTTTGGTTTTACGAAGACTTCAGGGGATATTTTTGTTTAAGTTTTAAAGAGTATCTCAGGACAATAGTTTCAGGGGTTCATCCAGGCCCCATAGTTCCGGAAAGTCTGGAGTCCATAAAAATGTGAAACTCTGTTCTACATTTTCCCCCTTTTGATCAGGATTCTGCTACAGAATCGTGATCGAAATGTTCCGTAATGGTAGCTGGGCACCATTTGACCTCTTCTGGTCTCGTGGCTAAGGAGGTAGTTGTTCATGGAGGCAATTAGCTATACATTCCCTATCATCCTCCTACTCCTGACTTACCTTCTTCCTCTACCCACAGTTTCTTGATATAAACTTCTGTTTTTTTATACACAAATGTTAGCACCTTGTAGAAACTTCATTTTGAAATTTTTACTTATCTAGGAGATCTTTACATGCAGAGCCATCTCATACTTTTTATAGATGTATAGTACTCCATTCTGTGGTTGAACCATAAAATATTTAACCACATCTCTATTGATGGATACATAGATGCTTCTATTATTATACTTTACAGGTGAGAAACCGAGGCTCAAAGAGGGTAAGTGACTTGTCCAAAGTACACAGCTGATATGCAGCAAAGGAACAACTCAAACTGACATTGGTTAAATTCAAGTCTAAGCTCTTTAGCAATTTGCTGTATTTATTACCTGGAACAGTGCCTGTTATACAGTAGATACTCGATAAATATTTGGCAAATAGATTAATGAACCAGCAAACCAATGGCAAAAAAGCAAGACGAGCAATTCTGCTCTCTCTTTCCTCCATCCTTCCTTGATATCCCAATCTTCTTTTTCCCCCTGAAGATATTCTCATCCACATGCACCCATTCCTGTATATTATCAGAGTTGTTGTTAGCTGCTGTCCAGTCAGCCACCAAGTCATGGTGACTCCATGCACAAAAGAGCAAAATGCTGCCTGGTCCTGCACTATCCCCATGATTGGTTGCAGATCAGACCACTGTGATCCATAGAGTTTTCATTGGTTGATTTTTGGAAGTAGAGTGCCAGGCCTTTCTTCCTAGTCTGTCTTAGTCTCATAGCTCCACTGAAACCATAACAACAATGAAATCATAACAACATTTAAGCCTCCATTGACAGATGAGTGGTGACCGTGCATGAGGTGCACTGGCTGGGAATCAAATCCGGGTTGCTCGCATGAAGGTGAGAAGTCTACCACTGACCCATCAGTGCCGCATACTATCAGGGTAGTAGAATAAAAAAGATTTCAGTGATTCAACATCCTGCAAAGACCTGGGTCCCTGCCTGACCCACCCAAGTTCATTTAATCCTACCCAAACCCTGGATAAAAGAACACTCTAGGATGAATTCAAGCTTCACCTCTTCTGGCCCAAAGCACTAAAGCTCTGTTCAACAAGGTCACAAGGAAAGAGGGAAAAGGGTTCCTGGGGGCAAACAACACGTAAGCCTACATCCCCAGGCTCATAGTTCACTCTGAGCACCACTCCTGGCTCCAGGGCTTCGTAGCACCCATTTTCTCCTCAGCGCAGACATTCTGGAAACTTTAAACTCCTTCCAAATGCGCCATAAAGCTGACACGTGTAGCCTCGATTTTTTACACTGTGTTTTACATTAAGCTCAGTCTTCCAATAAATTTAACACCGGAATTATATACAACATTAAGTGCATTCAAACACAGCTGATTTCTTCGCAGGCTCTTTTGTGCGCAGCTGCTGGGAAGGTGCAGCCTTTGACAACAGGAAAGCTCTGTCTTTTAATGTTCCAGGCCCTGGGGAACGCCGGCCTGAAAGCTAACCTCCTGGTGACCTCGCAAGGTATCAGAACGGTTTACTTCATCTGACTTTTAAGTTGGAAGAAAGCTGCAAACTCTGCCAGCCGCATTTGGCCTTCAAATGATACGGAACGCCTGCCTTCTAAGGGCCAGACTTAAAATTACTCGGTATGTATGTCATGTATATTTACACATGTGACATACACCATTCCCTGTCCACGTTCTCTGGGTATGTTTCGTATACAGATGGAATTTCTGGGGAGGGAGAGACTGCATTGGAAAATGCATGCCCCATCTTGCCTCTGACACTTTGCTGTCATAATTGATAATAAGACATATTTATTTAACAAGGGCTCAGAATTATGACTTAATTGGTTGTAATCTTTCCGATGAAGGAATAATGTCTTCCACAATTATTCTAATCTAATCCATTTAATCTAAAATCTATGGGACATTACAGATTTTTCAGAGACAGAATACTTAAACTTCTTCCTCCACATTTAATGTTAAGCCACTAACATGCCAAACAAACGGCTATTCCTTTTTAAAAAGACTGCAATACAAAAAAAAATAAAATAAAATCTATATACTTTTTTGCCCATGTTTAAGGCTAGCTTGCTAGCTATAAGATTAACCAGTACTGGTTGCCAAAGAGTCAACTCCAGTTCATGGCTACCCCATGCGTACCAGAGCAGAACTGTGCTCCACAGGGTTTTCAGTGGCTGATTATTTTGAAAGTAGATCACCAGGCCTTTCTTCCGAGGTACCTCTGAACGGACTCAAACCTCCCAATCTTTCAGTTAGCAGCTGTGTGCATTAACCGTTTGTACCACACAGGGATTCCAGCTATAGGATTAGCATTTGCAATTCCCCTAAAATGAGGAATTTATAAAGCTTTCGTGTTTGTTTTTCATTTTTCTCAACTGGGCTCACACTGAAATATGCGGAACGGAAATCTCTAAGCAGGAATATTATGACTTTGTCCAGCTAGATTAGTAGCAAATGGGAAACTGTATTTTACCAAGATTAGCAGAGAGAGAGAGAGACAAAGAGAGATGGAGAGAAGTCAGCTGGCCAATCAATGAACGTGTTCATCATTTGTGAGTGTCCATTAAACTGTTTATGGTTCTTCCTAACACATCCTGTTGACCAATTCTGTTCAAACAAAGCTTATGTCTAAACACCACTGTGCTTTCCATGCCTTGTGCTTCTCAGGTTTCATTTAGAGTCAAAATGCAGATCACGATGGAACAATTTCTTGACTTTTTTGTTTTATAATTATTATTATCACAGTGCAATTCTAGTGGGGTTTTGCCGGATATATATCAGAGGTGAAAATCTTTTTAAAGTAAATCATTATAAAATCCCTCTCCTTTATACTGTGCTGGAAGTGCAGTGTCTAAAGGTCTTCTGGGAAAATAAATAATGAAAATTTTGTTATTGATCTCATGCAGAGGCAGTGAATCTACTGAGTTATTGTTATTTTACCCATAGCAAATATTATGAAGTTGAAAATAATAACATTCAATTAAAGAAAGAAAGCCAGACAGGGTATAAGATAAAAACGTAATTTAACAATGAATCCCTTTCAGTACTTCCTAAATACTAATTTAGTCTGTCATATATTCAGAATGAAATTGTTAAAAAGTTGTTTCCCATACCACACTAATAATTAAAAATTATTATTTATCTTGTGATAGACAAGTATCATCTTCAACAAAAGAAGGTTACGGCTCCTCATCGAAAGAGAAATTAATTTGGGTTTTTAAAAAATCTAAGAGCAACAACAACAAATGGATAGCTAAGTCTCCTAGGATTAACCCAAAATTTCTGAAGAGTTAGATTTAAGCAAAACTAGAATCTTGAAAGTATTGCACAATACAGCCCTGTTGGCATGGCTCCTCATTAAAAGAGCTGAGATCCTCAGACCAAAAGGTCACAAACATGTCCCTCAGAGTTTAGCTAGATTGGGGAAATCACAGCACTTCACAGAGGGGAAAAGTACAGTCTACAGACAGGTGTTGTTCCATTCTCCCATGTTCTATTCTTCAAAAATGAGAAACTATGGTATTTTGAAATTCTGTATCTGGTTTATTAAACCACCCAGAAAATCCCAGTGACTGAGTTTTAGAAAGCAGCTGGTATAATTTTATGTCCTCAGGACAAAGCTTCCACTGTTCCTTCACAGGCTGACCTAATGCACCCGCCTCTTACTCCCATCATTTTGACCTAAGTGCCCCACTGCTGCTCGGGTTCTTGTTGGGTGATAGGACCTCCCAACACCCTGAGAAATTACTCCACTTCATCCTTATGTCATCCTTCATGCAGCTCAGATAATGCCCCACCCACCTCCCCACGTAGAGAAAACTAAGACTGAATCCTTGGCAACAAACGACTATTTTCTTTCTTATTAGTAGTAACAAAACCATACTCACCAAGAGGCATTTTCTAGAGATAGATTTCTCTTCAAGAAGTCCAGTCCTAACACTTCTCAAAAATCAAAGGAGCAAAAGAGGCAATTACTCACTTTGAACTTTTGCCCTTCAAGGCCAGCTAATAAAACACTTGGGCAGAACATAAAGAAGGCCCTCAAGTATGTGGGAAGTGACATAAAGAACCCACGAGCTATCTGTCCTCCACTCACCACATGCTATCACTGTTAATTTTCACATGCTTTTCTAACCCATTAGCTCCTGAACTGCTTGCTAAAGGAAAGAGACTAAATCTTACACATCTTTGCAATCTGGCATCCCACATAGTACTTGGCAGTCAACAAATGTCCGCAACTAAAAGAAATAAATGAATAAATAACAGCTAACCTACAGAGAGCTCACTCTAAGTCAGGGATGACACCCAAAAGTTTCACCTTCAAGACAATCCTATAAGGTAGGTACAATCAAGATCATTCCATTTTATAGATAACAATACTGAGACTTAGAGAGCTTAAAATCACCCAGCAAAATTACATGTAGAGTTGGGATCTGAAACCAAACCATCTACTCCAGACTTTATGCTTGCAACCACTGTGCTTAACAGATTAATGAAATAGCTCTCAATCTTCAAAAACAAGCCCTAACTTAAGATGCACCTATTTTCACACAATGGAAAATTTATAGTTTCATAATACATTAGATTTCTAAAACGTGTTTTTGCAAAATAATACTCTAAGATATTGAGGTGATACAGTGTCTTTTGCCAGGAGTATTTAAAAAAAAACTTTTTAAACCAACAACGAGGACAAAAAAACCAATTCACACATTTCCAAGAACCTGTCACCAAGAGGTTCATGGTCCCCATGCTTTTGTCCAACTATCCTGTGAGCATTTCAAATTGCCTGGAAGAGACTGAGAAAACAGAGAGGCCTTGTAGAACCAAATCTGTCAGAACAAATTTCAACCACCCAGTTCCTCAACTCTTCTGATGCTGCCTTCATTCTAATGCAAAAATGCCGATTCCCCAAAGTCACCCAACTGAGCATCTCTGCACTGTCCCCCATCGCCACCTTAGCATCCTCAGCTGATCCAAGCAGCAGCTCAATGGGTATTAGTACATATTGCCACATGATGCCGATGAATTTGGGAATGGAATTAAAATGCATCGGCTGAGCTTCCACTTTGGCAATAAACAGGCGCTCATCAGAAACAGGTAGGTACCATCTGGACCTGATGGGGATGGTCAAATTGGATTTTTTTTTTCCAAATATGGAAATATTTGCTTGCTTCTTGCCGTACTAGTTGTGATTTTTAGGTACAGGTGGAGACCGAAGCTTTTTAGCGTGTAGGATTTGTTAGCACTCGCTGGACTACTGCTCTACTTTCTCTGATGGCTAGCTGGTAATACCACTTGCTCCAAAAAGGAAGTTCCAGCACTAAGAACGGGAGCACCGACTTCCTACTCAGCTATTTTCACCAGGAGGCACCAAGTACTATTCAAGGACCCTAAAAGCGAGTGCAAGTACATACTCCCCGAGCAAGATCTGTGACCTTGAAAAATGGTTACTACCAAAAGTAAGATTTAAAAAAAAAAAAAAAAAGGTTGTCAATCATACAGCAGCTGTGTTTACATATACAAAGTGAAGTGGAAAACTAAGGTAATTATTCAGATGATTGCAATCAAAACATTCCCTCAACTGAAATATCCAGAAAATTGAAGATATAATGTGGAGGATTCTTCTTTTTTTGGCTTGAGTTATCCAGATAATTGCTTCATCTCTCTCTGCTTTTCTTCTTAGACAGAGCCACAAACCCATCCTGTGTGTTGGCAACTGGAAGTACAATTATTTGCAGATGCACAAGTGTCTATGGTTACAATTATGTGCAGATGTAACTCAGCACAGACCCGAGTCAAGTCTAAAGTTTTGGAAGCCTATTCTGAAAATCTGACTATAAACAGGGATAATTCCTTTGAAACTCCAGTCCTTGCAAAAAGTCACTTAAGCATGTAATGACGTACCTATCCCCCCAAAACGAATTCATATACAATAACACATGTCCTTAAAACTGTCCTAATTTGACTCTTTCATTATTTGAGGAGACAAGGTATTTATAAAAACACAGTTTTTAATAACAAAGAGCTCCTATAAAAACTGCCCCCTTTTTGCTTCAGAAGCCAAATTTACATCAAGTTTGTTTTCATAAATCCACTAAAAACACTGCCTCCCTTCTAAATATTACTCTTTTCACTTTGATTTTTGCCAAAAAACAATTGTAATCATTTCTTATGTGGTATTTTAAATTTTAATCCATTTATGTCCCCCAAATTTAACTTATTTTTGGAATATATTCTCTAGCTATACAATCTATTTAAATATTTGTATCACATACAGGAAGCAGAGAATGCCACTAACTCAAATTCTGCCCCGAACTATAAATTCATGTTAATTAAAGATATTCGATAAGCATGTGTGCTGAAAGAAATGAGGGGAGAGGGCGCCAGAAAACAAGCTATCTTTTGCAAAGAAATTAAAAATCGTAGAAAGAATTCAACAACCCAAAGGCCTCTTAAAACTATCTGTTTGAGTCCTTTTATCTAAGCACACTGGTTGAAACGTGGTGCTTCTGACTTCTGGTGAGTACAGTAGCCTGAACTAATGCAGGTAGACTTACTCCCCCCACCCACGTACACACACACCACCTCCCCAAAACAAACAGAGAAAATACTAAATGTAATACAACAAAACAAAACAAAACAAAATTCTTGAAAGCAAGAAAAAACTGGGGAACTGGGTATATGCCTATAAGGTAATAATTTTCAACCTGGGCTGCAAATTTAGAATCACCTGGGTGCTTTATTAAATCTCTATGAGTGGGGCCCAGGCATCAGGATATGTTAAAGCTCCCAGGTAATTCCAACGTGTAGCCCATATCTTGAGAATCACCATGACAGGGCCATGTAATAGCAGCTGTGGCCACAGCAGCTAGCCCAGGAAGCTCTCACAGAGCTCCTTGCATGAAATCAGCAGCCCAGAAGATTCAGATCTTGAAAGTAGGCCCAGAGTACCTCTTCTCACAGGCCTGGCAACAAGCTACAGGAAGAAATCTGAACCTCATAATAGTGTTTAGTTCCCAAAATATTCCTCACATCGTGTGGGAATTCCAAGCCAAATTAACTTAAACATGGCCCAAAATCCATGAAATCTGTAGGTACCAGCCAAGCAAATACAGGTTACTTCACAGGGATGCCTCCAAGCCCATATGGAGGACTCCAGTGGAAAACCACTGTCACTGAAGGTAAACTTGGTCAAAACGTGAAAACACACACACACAAGTTATGACAGCAATTCTGCAGAGGCAACACACAGGAGAACTAGATAGCATATCAGTGTGAAAGGAGGCTTTAAAATAAATATGCTCAATGAGATAGAGGAAGGAATAGAAACCACAAGAACACATCTCATAAAAAACAAAAAGATTTTAAAAAAATAGAAATTCTAAAACTAAAATACATAGCTGTCACAATAAAAACTCATAGATGGGTTCAATGAAACACAGAAAAGGAGATAATGACTGAAGACCTGACCCAAAACACAGGTCAGAGAAATAGAAAATATGAATTAAAAACTACGAGAAATGGAGAAAAAAATAAGAAGCTCTATTTGATAGATGTTCCAAACAAAAAGAATTGCCGTAATAGATTATTAGAGGAGATACCTGTAGAATTTTCCAGAACTAAACAAAGATATAAGTATTCAGATAAGAAAAAGAAAATCATACCTAATGCTAAATACAAAAAATTAAAAACAAAACCACATCTAAATTTCAGTGAAACAAGTGAACAAAGACAACAGGGAAATCTTAAACTATTAGAAAGAAAGAAAAAAAAAATAGTTCATAGAAACAATAATTAGACTACAGCAGACTTCTCACCAGTAACAACATATGCCAGATGACAGTGGAATAATACTGTAAAAATAATGAAAGAAAAGAACTAGATTACTAACCCGGTAAAATATTATTTAAGAATGAAGGCTACATAAAGACATTTTCAAACATAAAAAGACATACTGAAACATATCTCATAAAGGAAATGAATCCACAATTACAAAGACATTAAGAAAACAACCCAATTAAAAAATGGGTAAAAGATCTGAAAAGATACCTCTTAAGGCAAATAAGCATACGAATAGATGGTCAACATTATCTGTTGTTGTTGATATGTGGCCCTGAGTTGATTCTAACTCACAGCAACCCTGCATTACAGAGTAGAACTGCCTCAAAGGGTTTTCTAGGCTGTAATTTTTATGGGAGCAGATTGCCAGGTCTTTTCTCCTGTGTAGCTGCTGGTGGGTTCAAATTACCAACCTTTTGGTTAGCAGCTGAGTGCTTAATCATTGTGCCACCAGGGCTCCTTTTATTTGTCATTAGGGAATTGAAAATTAAAACAGCAATAAGCTACCACTACATCCCTATTGTCGTTGTTGTGTGCCATCAAGTCGATTCTGACTTATAATACTGTAATGGTGAATACATGACATTACACATTTGTCAAAATCCACAGAACGACAACATAGTATGAACCTTATTGTAAACTATGGAATTTAGTGAATAATAATGTATCAGTACTGGTTCATTAACCATAACAAATGTACCACACTAAAGCAAGATCTTAATAACAGGAAAAACTGTGTGTGTGTATGTGTGTGTGTTGGGGGGCAACGGGAACTCTCTGTACTGTCCACTCAATTTTTCTGTAAATCTAAAACCATACTAAAAATAAAGTCCATTAATTAAAAAAAAGAAAAAAACACAGTCCTTTTTGCTGGTACATGCATAGATACACACTGGATGAAATCTCTATTAAAAGACATGTACCAGTAACAACAATGAATCTGTGAACCATCTCATAACATGGACGAAACTGGAGGACATTATGCTGAGTGAAATAAGTCAATCACAAAAGGACAAATATTGTATGAGATCTCTACTGTAAAAACCCATGAAAAAGTTTACACACTAAACGTAACAATCTTTGTTGGTTACAAGGGATGGGAGGGGTGGGGGGGAAATACTAAATAGGCAATAGATAAGTGGTATCTTGGGTGAAGGGTGAGACACTACACAATACAGGGGAAACTAGCACAACTTGTACAAGGAAAGGTCATGGAAGCCCCACAGACACATCCAAACTCCCTGAGGGACTGAATTGCTGGGTGGAGGGCTGTGGGGACCATGGTCTCAGGGAACATCTAGCTCAACTGGCATGACACAGCTTATAAAGACAATGCTCTACATTCTACCTTGGTGAGTAGTGTCTGGGGTCTTAAAAGCCTGTGAGCGGCCATCTAAGATACTCCACTGGTCTCATCCCTTCGGGAGCAAGGGAGAATGAAGAGAACAGGATACAAGGAAAAGATTAGTTTGAAGGACTAATTGTCCACAGCTACCAAGGCCCCCACCAGACTGAGTCCAGTATAGCTAGATAGTGTCCGGCTACCACCACTCACTGCTCTGACCAGGATCACAAGAGAGGGTTCTGGACAGAGCTGGAGAAGGATGTAGAACATAATTCTAACTCACAAAAAAAGACCAGATTTACTGGCCTAAAGGAGACTGGAGAAACCCCAAGAGTATGGCCCCCAGACACCCTTTTAGCTCAGTGGTGAAGTTATCTCCGAGGTTCACCATTCAGCCTGGGAGTGGACAACCCCGTAAAACCAAATGAGACTAACGAGGTACAGGAGTCCAGTGACAAGGGCCAGAAGGTAGAAGGGGACAAGGAAGCTGGTGATAGGGAACTCAAGGTTGAGTAAGGATATTGTTGATGTGTTGTGAGACTATTAACCATTGTCATAGGGCAACATTTGTAGTAACCGTTAAATGAGAAACTATTTTGTTCTTTAAGCCTTCATCTTAAGTGAGAATAACAGCACAATTCGAAGAGCGTAGTCAATGTCACTGAACCGTGCATGCAGAAATTTTTGAAATGGTGTATCTTTGACTATGTGTCTTTTCACCAAAAAAAAAGGTTGAGAAGTTAGAGGGTTGACATGTTGTGGGGTTGTTAACCAATGTCATAAAACAGTATGTGTACTACTGTTTCATGAGAAACTATTTGTTCTGTAAGCCTTCACCTGAAGTACAATAAAAAAAAAAAGAGAGAGACAAAAAAAAAAAAAAAGACATGTACGAGCAAAAAGGACACACAGTCCAGAGAAGTCGGCAAATAAACTGCTTAAATATGTTGGTAAGTGAAAAGATACACTGGTTACATAAAAACAAAAACTAATTTTGGAGGATTTAAAAACAAAGTGAAAATGTGCATCCTTTGGTAATGGTATATGGATTACATCTCAATAACGATACTACTAAAAAAAAAAAGTGCATATCCCATAGCCCAGTAGTTTTGTTTCTAAGTATAAAACTTATATTCATAAAGAGGCCTAAGTAAGAACATTATGGCAACATTGCCTGTAATTTCAAAAACAAGAAAACAACCTAGTGCCTGCCAAGAGTGAAATATTGTTCATGGAAACATATATGGGGTAAAAGCATAAAATACGGACAGGATGAACAAGAGCTCCATGAACACTGAATTCTGGAGAAGGAGGGAAATACATTTACTCTGATACACAAAGGCCTCTCAGAGTTGCTGTTGTTGTTAACTGCCATCAAGTCAGCTCCAACTCATGGTGAACTTAGGTATAACAGAATGAAATGTTGGGCACAGTCCTGTGCTATCCTCATAATCGTTACTACGTCTGAGTCCATTGTTATGGTTATTAGGTCAATCCATCTCATTGAGGGTTTCCCTCGTTTTCATTGACCTCTCCTTTACCAGCCATGGTGTCCTCCTCTAGCAATTGGTCTTTCTTGATGACATGACAAAGTAAGCAAGCTAAAGTCTCACCATCCTCACTTCTAAGGAACATTCTAGCTGTATTTCTTCTAACACTGATTTGTTCATTCTTCTAGTAGTCCAGAGTATATTCAATATTCTTCACCAACAATTCAAGGTTAACGTGTCCAAAACTGAACTCCAGATTCATACCTCCCAAAGCAAAAAAAGCACTCAACCCCAGGCCTTCCGAACTTAGAAGATGGCACTATCATTCATCCTTCTGAATGGTAATACCAAAGACACCTAGACGTCATTCCTGCTTCTCTTTCTCACCCTCTGTACACAACCTATCAGGATGTCCGGTGGATCCCTGAATTGAACTACTTCTCACCACTAACCTGAGTACAAGCTACCTTCATCTCTCAAGTGGACACCAACCACAACAGCCTTCTAATTGCTTTCCCTGCTTCTCCTCTTGCACACCTAGAGCCAAACGATCTTTCTAAAACATAAATGAGATCATGAGGCTATCCTGTTCAAAATCCTCCAAGAGCTTCTCATCACTCTTGAAACAAAGTCCAAAGTCCCTGTCATGGCCTGTGTGGTCCTGCAACCTGGTGACCAGGCCCCTGGCTGTCTCTCCTACCCTTGCTGCTCAGTCTCACTCTGACTTGTCATCTTGTTCCCTGGACACACCGGGGCTTCCCACCTCCGGGTCTGTGAACTGGCTGGTTCCTCAACCTCAAAGCTCTTTACCAGATATTACATTACATGGCTCCCTCATTTCACTATGATTCTTGGTCACATGTCATCTCACCAGAGAGGGCTTCCTCAGTCTAAAATACTGCCCATCTCTCTCTTACTGTCTCATCACTACCCTCCTCTATCTGTCTTCATTTTATATTCGTTTGTCTCCCAGAATGCAGGCTCCTTGAGGGCAGTGACTTTTTCTGGTTTGTTCTCCATTGTATCTCCAACATAGAGAACAACACCTGGTGCAGAGCAGGTATTCAGAAAATATTTACAGAATTAATTCACTATTCAGTGATGCTTTAAGTAGACTTCAACTTTACCTATAATAATTAAAAACAACCAAACTTATTGCCGTCGAGTAGATTCCAACTCATAACAACCCTATAGCAACTCTACAGAACAGAGTAGAACTGCCCCCTAGAGTTTCCAAGGAGTACCTGGTGGATTCGAACTGCTGACCTTTTGGTTAGCAGAGGTATAGTTGCTTTTAAACAAGATTTGGGGCAAATATAACAGAGTGGTTAAGTTTGCTCCTTGTGGATGCTGGGTACACAGGCATTTGTTGCTGTACTCTTGACTTTTTTGTATACTTGACACGAGACACCAATTCCCAGCCAAGACTTGAGGAGCTGACTGAATCAGACTGGACCTGTGATCCTGCACTTCTTCCAGAATGTGGGCTGGGTAGGGTGAGAGGGTTGGGAGACAGTTGGGGAACAGCCACAGAGGGGAGACCAGGAGGCTCATTTGAATTCTGTCTTTCACTCACTATAAGTCTGTGAGCAAGTCACCTATGAACTCCAGACCTAAGCTTTCATCTACAACATGAAAGGGTATCCCAGTAAGGGTTGAAAGAGCAGCAACCGTTCTTTCTCTAGAAACTTAAAGGGGCATGAAGCGGACACCCTACCACAGGGGCTGGAGGAGCCCAGGAGAGGAGAGATGGCTGACTTCAAAATGACCTCACATCCCTGACAGGTAGACACTCTCAACAATTCACACCTCGCCTTCAACAGTTAAATCAAGAGGTCCCTCAGTCTCCTTCCAGCTCCAAATTTCCTGGACTTTGCTTCAAACTCTCTTGAATCCATATCTCTTCCCACAGCTGAAGGAAAATCAAAAACAATGGAAAGCAACTTACTTTTGAACTCTAGAGTTTACAAAGCACGTTGCCATTTGTCATCTCAAGCAACCCTGCCAAAAATCTGTGAGGAATCTAGGGCAGCTATAAATATTACCTGAATTTCAGAGATGAGGAAACTGAGGCTAGGAGAGTTAGGGGGCCTGCCTCAGAGAATCGAGTTCTCTTTGAAAAGTAAGTGAATTAAATCTCCAGTCCTCACCACTTGTGCTCATGGGCCTTTTGCCCCAGATGGGTGTAGTCGGTCCTTCTCTAATGTGACAATGACGACAGTGGGACGAGAAACAATGCAGGCCCTCAGTCCCTTCCACGGTGCATTCCAATGTTTAGGCGCGCATGCCCTGGCCTGCCCTGCCGATTCCTAACCAGCCCAAGATGACTTCTCCAGACTCGTCTCACACTGACCTCACACTGGTCTTCTGTCTCGCCTGCTCTCTCCTACTGCTTGACCTTGGCTTTTCTCTGCCTGGATGGCTCTTCCCACCCTCCTCTGTTACCTTATCTCACTCCTAGTTTCCTCAGAGAAGACTTCCTGGACCTCCCTGGCCAAGTCTGAGCCCCATTACAGGCTCTCCTTTCGAGTATTTTTTACACTTGTAATTGTCTATGTATTTGTGGTTATTTGATTAATGTTTCTCTTCCCTGCTAGACTAGAAGTTCCATGAGGGCAGGGCCAAGTCTGACTTTGTTCACCATGTTGTAGTTGCTGTTAGTTACCATCAAATCAGCTCCAACTCATGGCAACCTTACGTATAACAAAATGAAACACTGCTTGGTCCTGTGCCATCTTCATAATCTTTCATATGTTTTAGCCCATTGTTGAGGCCACTGTATCAATCCATCTCACTGAGGGTTTTCCTCATTTATGCTGACACTCTACTTTACCAAGCAGGATGTCCTTCTCTAGCAAATGGTCTTTCCATAACATTGACAAATACCTAACCAGGGATGGAGTATGCAAGGCTGTGAAGTCAGAGCTCACTTTAGGCTCTTTTGCTTCCATGAGGAAAGAGCATTGAGCTGTTGGGAGATATTACTCTGTTGACCCTGACGACGACACTTTCATCACCAAGGGCAGATCCAAGAGCTGGAGGTTCAGAAGTCATGTTCTTGGTAACAGTGTTTGCTGGAAACCTGCTCTACCTCTGGACCTCTCAGTTCATAAACTAATAAATCCTATTTATCATCCAAGCCTGTTTGAGTTAAGTTTTCTGCCATTCATAGACAAAGAATCCTAAAAGATGCACCTCTCTAACAAGACTATCAGGTCCCAAACAACGTAGGTTTTGTACCCTTCAGTCTTACATAATTTCACCTATCTGGCTTATACTCACTGTATATTTGTTCATTCATTTATTTATTTGGCAGATATTTATTAAGTGCCTACTATGTGGTTTTCTAGAATCAGAGACAGAGACGTGAACAAGCCAGATGAGGCCCTTGCTTTTACACAACTTAACATTCTAGTGGAAGAAACAGACAAGTAAATCAAAATAATTTTGGATAGTGGTAAGTTCTAGGAGGATAATAAAATAGGGAAATCTAATAAAGACTGAGGAGGAGGGAAAATATTTTGCTAGGTGGTCACGGAGGGTTCTGGATTGGAAATGAGTTTGAGAAAGGAGTCAGCCAAGTGTAGATCATGGGAAAGACATTCCAGACAATGGGCAGAAGAGCAAAGGCTGTTAGTCAGAACAGGATTGATGTGTTTGAGGAGCAAAACAAAAAAGGCAGAATGGCTTAGAAACTCTTCGTGGGGAGAATAAAACAAGATGAAGCCAGAGAAGTGGGCAGAGACCACCTTATTTAAGAATTCGTCTTCTGAGGATAGTACAATGTCTCCAGGCACAGTCTTCATTCCTTTGGGTCTCACCCTCCTTCAGGCATGTCTCATTTGAACATAACTGCATATGTCAACTGACTAGAGAAGAAAGAGTGTTGGGACTCACACTAGAACCAGTTTGTCTCCTAGCAAGTCCCTTAACCATACTGGTGTTTAATTTCATCATCTATCCATCAAGTAAGATCCTGGACTTGGTGATCACAAAAGACTCAACTCCAATATTCTAAAATTATTTTCCTTTGCACTATCTGTAAGAATTGAGACAAAGGAATAGAAAACATGAACTTGACACTAAAAGAGATCATCATTTAAGAGGTACATTTTCAAAGCATGTACCTGAAGTACAACAGGGCCAAGTTCATCACACCAGGTCACACTCAGGCACAAAGTCTTCAATTCAGACAGTTTTTTTGCTCACATCTCAGAATTCTAGAGTGGTGAAGTAGTCATGGATGCTTTCTTGTTTAAGGTACATGAGCTCCCCAAAAGCAGATGCCATGGCCCTGAAGCTTCCTCTTGCCCCCAGAACCTCAGGTCCATAGCTCCCTTCTGGCCCCTGGTGGTGGCCTTGCCCCCACAGCCTGCACTGCTGGGCAGGGCAGGAGCAGCAGATCATCACTGGTAACAAGACATGAGGCTCCAATCACATTTGCCTCCTTGTTTATGGAAAACACTCCAAGCATGTGGTCGCCTTGGGGCCTTTGCACTTTGATGACAATATTCCTCAACACGTATGCAACACAGCCAGCTCCTCCTTGTTATTCAGGTTTCAACTCAGAGTCACCTCACCAGGGAGGCCCTACCTGTATAAACTGGTTCCCTCTCCCCTCTATTCTCTATCACATTGACTGGTTTATGTCCTTCAGAGTAGTTAAAACCCATTGCTGTCGAGTTGATTCTGATGCATAGCGACCCTATAGGACATAACAGAACTGCCCCATAGTGTTTCCAAGGAGCGGCTGGCAGATTCAAACTGCCGACCTTTCGATTAGCAGCCAAGCTCTTAACCACTGCACCACCAGGGCTCCAACCATCACCAAAAATGGTTTGTTTATTTTAACTCATATGTTCCTCCTCCTAGACCATTAGCTTTATGGGGACAGAGGCCTCATCTCTCTGTCCATGCCCATGTCCCCAGGGCCTAGCACAATGTCCAGCCCATAGAAGACTGGCTCAGTAAACATTTGTTGGTGGGCTGAAGGAAGACGTCACCCAAACAGGCTTTGTAAAGTACAGAACAGCACATGGCACACCAAAACTAGAAAGTCCCTGGGGAAACCGTTTACTTTAGCACAATTCTCAACCAAGACAGCACATCTGGGGATAAGGGAGGAAGCTACCAGAATATCATACACCTCCCCCATGGAACAATGACTGCACAAAATCCATAATGTTATAGGTTAGAACCACAGAAGGAGCCCCAAATGCTCTTTCTTGCCAGAGTGGAAAAGAAGGTCTAGCAAAGGAAAGTAACTTATTTATGAGGACGTTCAAAAACTCAAGGAGTTCCTCGGTGGTGCAAACTGTTAACACACTTGGCTGCTAACCTAAAGGCTGAGGTTTGAGTTCACCCAGAGGCACCTCAGAAGAAAGGTCTGGCAATCTACTTCTGAAAAATCAGCCATTGAAAACCCTAAGGAGCACTGTTCTACTCTGACATACATGGGGTCCTCACGAGTCATAGTCAACTCAACAGCAACTGGTCAGAAATTCAAATCCTGGTGTCTGACACATACAAAAAATTTCTCAAGTCCAGTGCCAGCCCTCTAGAAATTTAAACACCTCAGTCAATAGAGTTATTTCACTCTTGAAAGCTGTTTGGAAGGTAAAATCTGCAAACGCCAGCATCCCATACTCAGCACGTAGAGGTTCATGGCAGAGAGGCAGGTGAGATGGTGCTAAGCCCACGGTCAGGGATTAAAAAGTGAAAATGCCAGAGTCACTTGGATTATTGGTAGTGGCTATATTTCTGAGAGGAGGACTGGGTTGGAGAAAAGAAGCTGAGGTGACTGAGTGAGGAGGGAGGGCAGGCAGGCAGCAAGGGAGGTTTTGCCATCCTTCCTGGGTCATAAAAGGCAGCCCTGAAGAAATGGAAAACAACAGTAGGCCTTTTTTGGGAAAAATGACAAATATAAAACCCTGAGTGTAAATTCTTCTATTTTAGTGTTTCCTAAACAACATTTAACTTGGTACCTGTTTTACATCTAAGGTAAATATTTGCTGGGCATTTCTGGCCCATGGCAGAGTGCTTATCTAAAAAGCTGTTTTGTGCTACTCTTAATAGGAAAATTCTGCATTCAGCTCAGGAGACTCAACCTGCCCATAAACCCACAACAGTCACTCTCCTTCTCTCAGGCTCTGAGGTGAGCGCATACTATCCGTGAGTAGTAGGCTGGACCTACATAAGAGCAATTTCTGAGAGGGTTCTCTGCGCGCACTACACTTTCTCTTAATTAAGGGTGAAGGCAGGGAGAACAAGTCAGTGATGGCCCCTTCACTCAGGGTGCTACTGCATCAGCTCCACACAGCTGTGGGAATGTTTGGGGGAAATTAAGTCAGGTGGGACTAGAGACAAGAACAAGTGAGGGACGCAGCTGGGGGACAGCCGGATGGGGCTGCATTGTTTTACAGGCAAATCAGGCAACTGGTTGCATTAGCAAATGCACTAAGCGGTCTCCAGATGGCAACCATGCAGTCAAGATGCATCTTCACAGCCTCGACTGCGGGAAACTGAAAGGACAGGCACATGAACCACCATGCCCTCCCTTGCTGCACTGAAATTTCTTGAAGCCACTGAATAAGTTCTTATTTTTTACTAAGAACTTCTACCACTTGAGGCCCCTACCCTTAGTGCTAATATGAGGCATTAGTGGTTCAGCGGTAGAACTCTCACCTTCCGTGTGGGAAACCTGGCTTCGACTCTTGGCCAATGCACTTCAGACACAGCCACCACCATCTGTCTGGGGAGGGTTGTGTGCTGCTATGATGTTGCATGGGTTTCAGCTGAGCTTCTAAGACAAACTAGGAAGAAAGGCCTGATGATTTACTTATGAAAGTCAGCCAATTAAAACCCTATGGATCACAACAGTCCAATCCAAAACTGGTCATGGGGATGACACAGCACAGGGCAGCCTTTTGTTCCATTGTGCATGGGGTCACCAAGAGTCGGGGGCCTACCTGACGGCAGCAAACAACAACAACACAGTAAAACACACTGTCTAACAACACAGATCCAATCCTCACAATGACTCTGTAGAGTAGATACTACCCACATTTTACAAATCAGGAAATTGAAGCGTAAAGAAGTTAAATAACTTGCCTAAATTAAGAAATGATAAAGTCAGATTGAAAACCCGGATCTGACTCCAAAGTCTACATTCTTTCCAATACACCACTGCTCCTCTCAAAATACCAAAATATCTCCCTAAGATTCTAAGATGCCTCTTGCCCTAGGTTTCGGAGAGAAGGTGGGTTCAACATGGAACAGGTTTGAGTTACGGCCAGGATATCCTGGTGTAACTAGTAGGCTCTAAAAGAGAGCTCATCAAATTTGAGAGTTCAGAGCCTCCCCAGAACACGTCCATCAATTCCCAGGGGACTTCTGAACCCCACAGAGGAAACATTGGTCTGAAGCTCAGAGCAAGGGACTCAGCAGAAACTCCATGGTGGAGTCATCGGCACATAGGTGGAAGCAGAGACCAGGAGAGCTCAAGATTCCTAGAGGGCTGCCCAGTCAGTCCACCTAGCCTGCAAGGCCAGGGGCTGGACAAACTAAACTAGGGTCAAGGGCAGGGAACCATCCACAAAAACTCTGGCAAGGGGCCTTCTTCCCAACCTCTCTTAAATAACGAAGATGCACTTTTTTCTGTCCAAATACAACTTGATGCTTGGACCAGAGATATCTGAGAACTCAACTTGCATTTAGTAGCTTTTTGCCTTGACCTAATAATCAAAAGAGGCAACAAGCAGGACAGCGTGCAAGGCTCTAGGCCTTTGGAGCTAGACAAGCCTGGCTCCAACTAGGTGTGCGGCCTGAGGCAGGTCACTCAACTTCTCTGAGCTGTGGTTTTCCTCTTCTGTAAAATATAAATAAGAGTCTCCCTTCCACCTCTGCCAACACTCAGGGTTTTTGTGAGGATTAAATGAAGTAACACGTGAAGGCATCTAGTGTCCTACTGCTGGGCACCCAGCAGGCATTTCACAATTAAAGTTATTTCACAATTGTTCTTTGGCAACTGCAACCAGTTTGGACTCTGACCTCAGGACCAGGACTTGAGCTGGAGGCATCCCAAAATGTTCCTGGGGACCACCAAAGTGAAATGCCTTTACCTTCGAGCCTAAATGGGCTTCCCACTGAAATCCTGAGCCTTGCTGGGGATGCATATTTTCCCGAAGATGAACCAGGAAGGGTATTCCAGAACCAGTTCCCAGGTAGTGCTCTTCTAAAAGGATTCTAGAAGGATCTCAACCCAGACAAAGGGGGCTAAGAGGAGTAGACGGTGCTCAAGTATGCCGACCCTCATGACCTCACGCACAGCACAGCAGCAGTAAGTTCACTTTCTCTGCAGAGCGACACAGCCACCAACAGCTGTGGAATGTCAAGCACGACTGCTTGGGTCTAAAGTGACCGCCCCCTCCCCTCCACCACGAGAGGAAAGAAAACCTGTTTCTGAGGATTCTTAATGCTTTGCTTATAAGGAACAAATGTCGACAAGATATAGGACGTAGTGCTCTGTTTGCCACCCAAATGCACAGAACGTAATTTTATATGAAGCCACACTTGCTTAATTGTGATGCATTAAGTATTACGTTCGTTGTTTCTGAAACTGGGTAGAGATGAATAATTTATTTCAGACAAAGAAAACTCTTGAATATGAAATGCCTCATCTTTTAAAATTACAATTTAGAAGACAAGAATGAAAAAATACCCACAGCCAGGGAACCTTATACTGTGAATAGAAAACAATGGTTCAACTGTTCGTACTTTGTTTGCAAACATTAGATTTTTTTAAACATTCTTGAGAATAGTCAGGGGGGAGAAACAAAAGCAGTCTGCAGCACACTCACATCCACTCAACACAAGGCTAGCACATCCAATACTCACTTTCTGGGCCAGGTGCACACCCTTCCCACTCCCACTGGTGTGCTCCGGCTCTCACCTGGAATCCACAGCCCAATCCCCCCACCCCAGTCTCTGCCACCTCCTTCCAGAAACCTTCTTTCCCTCCGGGTCCCCCCACAGCACTTTCTGGTTCACCACCATCTCCCCAGCAATCAGCACAGTGCCTGACACACAGTAAGCTCACCAAGAGCATTAGCTACTGTTAACTTTTAGAGAAGATAATCAATGTTTTGGTATAAGCTGGTGATTACCATTGCAAGTATCACTACTGGTGCAGAAGTAACCTACTATTCCTGTTTAATACTACTAAATTGAGGGAGGAGGGAGAAGGGTGTTAGGGTGCACATAAAAGGAAGGACCCGCAGTCGGTCACTCACCTACCATCTACTGATCATTTCCTGCCGGCCAAAACACGCACTAAAGGTTTTATGCATACTACCTCAAACAACCCTATGAAAACCAAACCAAACCCACTGCTGTCTAGTCGATTCCTACTGTCATGGATTGAACTGTGTCCCCCAAAAATATGTGTATCAATTTGGCTAGGCCATGATTCCCAGTATTGTGTGATTGTCCACCATTTTGTCATCTGATGTGGTCTTCCTATGTGTTGTAAATGCTATTTTTAGGAAGTTAATGAGATGGGATTAGCAGCAGTTATGTTAATGAGGCAGGACTCAATGCACAAGATTGGATTGTGTCTTGAGCCAATCTCTTTTGAGATATAAAAGAGAGGAATGAGAAGAGAGACACAGGGACCTCCTACCACCAAGAGATAAGAGCTAGAAGAATAGCTTGTCCTTTGGACCTGGAGTCCCTGCGCTGTGAAGCTCCTAGACCAGGGGAAGACTGATGACAAGGACCTTCCCCCAGAGCTGACAGAGAGAGAAAGCCTTCTCCTGGAGCTGGCACCATGAATTTGGACTTCTAGCCTCCTAAAGCGTGAGAGAATAAACTTCTGTTCGTTTAAGCCATCCACTTACGGTACTTCTGTTATAGCAGCACTAGATGACTAAGACATCTACCCACAGAAACCCTATAAGACAGAGCAGAACTTCCCCCATAGGGTTTCTAAGGCTGTCAGTCTTTACCGAAGCAGACTGCCACATCCTTCTCCCACGGAGAGGCTGGAAGTTTGAACCGCCAACCTTCTGGTTAGCAGCCAGGCACCTAACTACTGTGCCTTCTCACTATTCCCATTTACAGCGAGAGGATCTAGGACAGAGTAAATAACTACTCGCCTGTGGTCTCATAGCTAGTAAGTGCTAAGGAGGTGGAATTCAAATTCAAGTGTGTGTGACCCAGACCTTCGCTCCTTTCCACTGCGTTCTTCTGAATTTCCTAACTTCCCAGGACCAACAGACCTCACCCACTGCTCCTCCCATCCCCACCCCAACCTCTGCAATGATTGCAGATGGTCAGCCTTGTTGTTCTTCAGTCAGAAAGTGCTGCCAGGCTCTGGGTGGGTTTCTAATAAAGGTCACAAGCTGTCAAAAGTGGGTAGCACCACCTCTCCCCACCCTCACACAAACAATGTCATAAAAACAATATCATATCTGCTCTCTGGGCTAAAGAAAGGGCACAGGGGCAGAGTGGGTAACTTCTTAGGAAGCAGCTCTATGAGCTGCGGTAATTACTGGCTAAAGCCCCTGGCTGCAGTCCCGACACCCTCCCTCCTCATCCTTCCCTTCCAGGGCGTGCCCTGGGGTTTGCGGCATCTCTTTCAATTAAGACAACTCCCTGTATTCAGAATCTTTGAATTTTTATTCAGACACTATCTTGCAAAATGTTCTGAACCGAGTCATTCAGCATAGAGAACAGCCAAGTGAGACAGAAAACTAGGGAACCACAAAATCAAACTGTAAGTAGAAAATAAATAAGAAAAAAAAAGCCCATGTCCATTTCTCCAAACAGCCACTACCCGCCAGGGTTCCAGAGGACCTCAGAGAAGCTGGGCAGTGCCATTCCTCCCAGCCAGGAGGGCAGCACTGGCCTGGGGAGCCACACCCCCATGACTGAGCCACGACCCCCAAGTGAAGAAGCAGAAGTCTATCCTGGGCCCAGAGTCCTTGGGTGGTGCAAATGCTTTACACGCTCGGCTTTTACCCGAAAGGCTGGAGGTCTGAGTCCACCCAGAGGTGCCTCAGAAGAAAGATCTGGAGATCTATTTCCAAAAAACCAGCCAGTCAAAACCCTATGGAGCACATCTCTACTCAGACACTCATTTGGGTTGCATGAGTCGGAATCAACTAGACAGCAGCTGGTGGTGGTGGTGTTCCTGAGCCCAGGACAGAGGCAGTGTGCAATGGTGGAGGTTTGGTGCTGAAGAAAGGCAGGCAGGGAACTATTCCTCCCGGACTGTCCGTGTACCCACTTGGGGAAGTGACCTTGCACCAGCTGCTCACTCAGTGTCCACGGGACCCCCACTTAACAGTCTTCTGCGGCTGCCTTCCCCAGCACAAGTCAGAATGTCTCCCGACGTTAAGGCCCTTCATCATCTGGCTGCAGGCCGCTGGCCTCGCACTCACACTCATTCCTACGAACATGGCTCTGCCCGTATGTCAGTCACACTGTGTGCCCCACCCTCTTCCCCAGGAGCACGTGTAAGGCTCAGGCCACCTCACTGACTCCCTCTGCTCTGCCTGGATGTCAGTCACACTACGTGTGCCCCATCCTCTTCCCCAGGACCACGCGTAAGGCCCAGGCCGCCTCACTGACTCCCTCTGCTCTGCCCACCTCAGTGTCTTCATGGTGGACGGTGTGGACTCCCGGAGAAGAAGGCAAGTCTGGGAGAGAGGAGCTTGAACTTGACCTGTGTTCGTTCTGCCTCCACCAGGAGCTGGGAACAATAGCACTGCACTCCCGGCCTCATTTTTTTTTTTTTTCTTACTTCCCTAGAAGGTGTCTTCTGTGACGGGTATTGCCGTTCTCCAGTCTAGATGCATTCAGGAGCCCCGTATGGGATTTCATAACTCACAACTATGTTAAGTGGGACCGTATGACATTTCTGCTCTTCTACCAGGCTGACCTACAAAATGACAATTTCATATGATTCAACCTAAAAATCCCAGCAATGCTGAGATAAATCAGCCATCACCCTTCCCCAGTTTTGCAAAGACAAAGGCCAGACTCCTGAGAGTGGTAAACCTGCCTCTCTGTCCAGCTTTTCTCCCACCAATCCTCAGACCTCATGCTCCAGTCATAGCAAACAGCTTATTACTAGCACCCTGGACTCCATGCCTTTGTTCATTCTATTGCCTTTGCCTGAAATGCCCTCCCCAGTCATCACTACTTACCAAACTCCTATCCATCCCTCAAAATCCAGCTCAAAGTCACCTTCAGCAAGCCTTGTTTGATCGACAACTCCACCTAGTTATTCCCTCCTTGGGGCTACAGCTGAGCCTTGTACAGAGTTTACTTATTCACCTGCCACTTCGCATCATAATTTCTTTTGTTTATATATCCCTAAAACAACAACAACAAGAAAAGAGTTCCTGTAAGTCAAGGGCAGGTTCCTATTTACCTATGAATCACTAGGCCCATAGTAAGTTCTCAATAAATATCTGATGAATGAATTTGGCAGGAAAGTCATTCTATCACACTGAAACACTAAAAACTGATAGAAATCACAAAAAATGACAGATTTGTCTCCTCATTCTTAATATGTGTGTATACATATACATAGATAAAACACAGAATAAAATATCTAATAATTCAACATTAAGTATTTTTCACAGGAACTCGCTTCCGTTATATATGCAAGATGGGTGCAACAGCATGGGTTCTGGAGACAGACTGCCTGGGGAAGAATGCTAGCTCTACCACAGACAACTTGCCCTCAGACAAGTGTCTTACTTGGGCCTCAGTTTCCACATCCATCAAGTGGGGCTAAGAGTACCTACTACCCTCAACGAGATGGAATGACACAGTGGCTGCAATGATGGACTCAAGCGTAACAACGATTGTGAGGGTGGTTCGGGACTGAGCAGTGTTTTGTTCTGTTGTACATAGCATCACTATGAGTCAGAACCAACTTGACTGCATCTAACAACAACCCAAACAAGTTATTGCAAGTAAAACACTTGGCTCACTGCCTCTCACAGCTATTGTGATTATTATTATTTCTCTTGCATTATCACAGGCAGGGCAATCATTTTCAATCGGGAGTATGCTTAGATTTTCAGCTTGGTCATCCCGTTCCCATTCAAATGCCAGTTGCCATTCCTAAGCTTCCGGGAATAGAATGGTTCCATCAACGACTCTCTGGAATTCACTGATCTCCTGGTATCTTCTTCATCAAAAGTTTATTTGAAAACTTGTAGTAACCGGGATCAATGAAACATTTCATAAAACATGGGCTTTGAGAAACCTGCTGGCCTATTCCTACAGAGAATACAATCAATACTTATTTTCATACATTATTAACTGTACACGAAACAATAATGTACAAAGGGCAACAGAAATCACAGTCGGCACGATGCTTCTTAGACAATTCACAGGGATGCAAAGGAAAGTGGTACCAGCATGGCAGAAGACAAATGAATAGTGTATTAGGTCACCTTAAAGTGGAACTAACCTGTGTATTTCTTTACCATTGTATAATGGTATTTATATGACAACATGACAAAAAATGGCCCTAGGGACCCTGCTCCACTTTAGAGCTTCCATCTCACACTGACATGGAAAAAGATACAATCCAGAAATTGCTTCTTTGGTTAATATTTCTGCAGTTCCACAGGAACAGTTTTAATAGAACACGTGTTCTGGATTTTGGTTGTCAATTAAGAACCGATCAGAATGCAGGGCAAAATACTACAATAATAAGTATTGGTTGATACTTCACGTTTAAAGGCCCTCTGTCAAACAGCGTTTTAAAGTGGAAGACAGAGGAGGAGAAATTAGGAATTAGGGGAGGGAAAGAAGGGACTAGGTATCTCCTCCTTAATAAAGTATCCAGGTCTGCATGAGCCCTGGTGATACAATGGTTAGAGCTCAGCTGCCAACCAAAAGGTTGGAGGTTCGAAGCCATCGGCAGCTCTGTGGGAGAAAAGACCTGGTGATCTGTTCCCATAAAGACTGTTTGCCGTTGAGCCGATTCTGATTCATACCAACCCTACAGGAAAGAGTAGAACCGCCCCATGGGGTCTATTAGACTGTAATCTTAAGGAAGGACGACCTGGTGGTGCAAGTGGTTAATCTTGGCTTCTAACTCTTCGAAAGGTCAGTGTTTCGAACCCACCAGCCGCTCTGTGGGAGACACTTATGACAGTCTACTTCCATAAAGACTACTGCCTTGGGGCCACATAAACCAGAGACTGCATCAGCCTGAGACCAGAAGAACTAGATGGTGCCCAGCTACCACCAATGACCGCCCTGACAGGAAACACAACAGAGAGTTCCGGATGGAGTAGGAAAAAGGTGGGGTGCAGAACTCAAATTCTAGTAAAAAGACCAGACTTAATGGTCTGACTGAGACTGGAGGAACACCAGAAAGCATGGCCCCCAGGCTCTCTGTCAACCCAGAACTAAAACCATTCCTGAGGCCAACTCCTCAGACAAAGATGAGACTGGACTATCGGACATAAAATGATACTCGGGAAGAGTGTGCTTCTTAGCTCAAGTAAATACATGAGACTAAATGGGCAGCTCCTGTCCTGAGGTGAGATGAGAAGGCAGAGAGGGTCAGGAGCTGGCTGACTGGACAAGGGAAATCAGGGGTGGAAAGAAGGAGTGTGCTGTCACAGTATAGGGAGAGCAATTAGGGTCACATAACAATGTACGTGTAAATTTTTGTATGAGAGACTAACTTGAATTGTAAACTTTCACTTAAAGTACAACAATGAAATTTTTTTTAAAAAAACTACAGCCTTGGAAATCCTATGGGGTAGCTCTACTCCGTCCTATAAGGTTCCTACGGGTCAGAATAGACTCAACAGCAATGGGTTTAATCTTTAGGGAAGAGACTGCCACATTTTTCTCCCATGGAGTGGCTGGTGGGTTCAAACCACCGAACTTTCTGTTAGCAGCCAAGCATTTAACCACTGAGCCATCAGGGCTCCCCCGTAAAGATTACAGCCTAGAAAATCCTATGGGGCAGTTATGCTGTGTCACACGGGGTCACTATGAGTCAGACTCAACTCTATGGCACACAACAACAGCAGAAGAGCACAGGCTTTGGAGCGTGTGATGCAAATCCAAGCTCCCCAACATCGCTACTGCATGGCCCTGAGAAAGCCATTCAACCTCTCTGAGACCAGGTTTCCTCACCAGGCTCATAACACCTACCTTTACCATTACCCATTGCCACTGAATCGATTCTAACTCATAGGGACCCTACAGGACAGAGGAGAACTGTCCCAGAGGGTTTCCAAGGAGCAGCTGGTAGATTCGAACTGCTGACCTTTGGGCAGCTGAGCTCTCAGCCACTGCACTACCAGGGCTCAACTTTCAGTGAGTGGGAGACGGAAATTTAACAGTGTGTTGGAGGGGGCATTCCAGGCAAACAATGAGATAAACAGGCCGTGGGGGCAGGACACACAGCAGGGGCTCCCCAAGGGTGACTCCTCTCCCACTCCTACCTCCCCTTTGAAGCCAGTGCAGGTTTGGAGGTTCACCGCTCTGTGACAGGCAGAGGCCCTGAGGGAACTGTAGTTTGACCAAAAATAGGCCATCTGACCAAGTGATTAAAAGTCTGTCATATGCTAATGACTGGATGGGGCGGACCTTCGGCCAATTTAGTAGGAGTAAATTGCAATTGATTTTCGAAGAAATTGCTTGTTCTCTTGCCTTTCCTCAGCTGTGCCACACTGTCTCACACACAGCTGCCTTTGTCACAGCCAGAGCCACTGAAACACGTGTCGAGAAAGATCTTTTTGAGGCAAAAAGATTACACACACACACACACACACACACACACACACACGAATGCATAATATATGTATCTCCACACTTGTACGCGCTATAAATATACATACACGTGAGCAGGCACATATACAAATATATGTATATGTGTGTGTGTGTGTATATACATGTTCACATAAATGTTTTAGAGGGCTTACATTTAGAAACAATTATGCCACGGCTGCCATAACCTTCTGTGTGCTTTGTAAATCCCCTGGTGGTTGGTGAGCTACCCTGAGTCATTTTTATTTTTACAGCGGCCTCCTATTTGAAGAAAGATCATAAAAGAGCACAGCCCTGAAATCTCTCCACCCTCTCCCCAGCCCTCTTGATGTAAATCCCTGGATATGAAAAGAAAATGGTTAAAAGATCACAGAAGATAAAAATAATAATAATAATAATAAAGGTTAACAATGGCTGCTTTCACCCTAATTTCTGATACAGTGATAGACCCTCTTAGAACATTAATTAGAATGGAAAGAGAGATGAAAGAAAAACCCAGGGGATATAATAAATTAGCCCTTTATGCAAATCACCCATTCGTTTTCATCACTGACCCAGCTAGTTGAGTCTTTAAATTACGGGAAGTGGTTCACTTCTTTAACAAAAAATATCAGATGAAAGATTAATTTTTTTAAAATAATCTGAGGGCTGGGAGGGCTCAATGCAACATGATTTCTCATTTCTCCTTGCAGGCCACTCTGAAGGGAGCCAAAACATCCGAAAATAAACATTCCAGCCACTGATTAAATCCCTGCTGCCAAACAGAGACTTATTAATTAACCGTTGTTCCGAAACAGTTGGAAAGCATGGACAACTACCCCCTTAACCAAAGTCGACGGCTTGGTTCCCGACCTCACTGCAGGAGAAATAAAGCTTATCGCCTGAAGGGGACCGCAGGCCTGAACAGGTGAAGGACAATTTAAATGGGATGGGGAAATGCCACAGTATGAGGAGTTTCAAATATCAATTTTAAAACAAACACACACCTAATTTGACTTGTCATCACTGTCCTAGGCAATTTATGTTCTACTGTCCTAGAAATTTATAGAACTCTCAGTTTTCTTATCGGTGAAATGAGGGGATTGGACTAGAATGACCTTCAGAGGCCCTACAGCATCTACAATCCAGTGATTTTTTGTACCTCTTTGCAAAACAAACACAGCCCTTGCAATCACTTAATTTATTTAAATACAATCTGATGGCATACATTTGTCGACTGAACTCACTCCTGGCTTCCCTTTATCTTTCCTACTCTCATTTTTCCCCTTCTCTCTACTTTCTCCGTTTATTTATTTGTTATTTTGTTCTATCTTCTTCCATGTATTCAAATAAGATGCCTTAAATACATTCTGGATCAAAGTAAGATGTACGTGGAATAAATCATGCTTTAAAAAGATCACAAGTTTCCTAGGTAGGAAGAAAAACAGTGAGTCCCAGAATAATACAAGATTCAATAAACAGACCCTTAGAGGAGGAAGAGAAATATACTAAAGATTGTCCTAGTTCACTGCCCTTATGTTATAAAAGGAGCATGTTTTATCTACTCTCAGAAAGGGTAGATATTTGCCCAAGGTCACCCAGCTAGTTAGGAGCAAAGCTGGAATCAGAACACAGGTCTCCAGACTCCTGGACCACTGCTTTTTCACCAAACAATCTCAATTTGATACCTTCTCTTGAGAATTGGATACTATATCCCAAGAACAAAAACAGGACACCCTTTGGAAAGAATAAGCTTCGACAGCAGAAAAATTAAGAGATGGCAGAAAAAAATTTTTCAGAGGACTAAGGAGAAGGATTGAGGACAGACATATTGGCTATAAATAATTTTGCACCTTGTAACAATCTTCAGTTCATGCAATTACCTGTCACTCACTGATGTCTTATCTCCCTTCTTCTGCTAACAGGACCACAAGGTACTACAGCAACTCTATGCAAAAGATTTGACTGTTCATACCGCCATGATTTTACTGGAGGTGAAACATCCAGGCCTTTGCCAGAAGTACTGAGATACTAGAAATCTGTTTTTTCATTCGTGAAACTTCTGAGGTTGGCAGTTGATCTCAGTAATAAAATTTGCCTTTGGGAACTGATCAGCAACACAGAAAGACACAGATTCCTAAGGTCATCAGGCAGGTATGTGATATGACAGCATGTACAGACTATGACCTCATTTTTGTTAAAAAAAAAAAAAAAAAAAAGAGTGTGTACAGAGCTAAGACTGCTAATCAAAAGGTCAGCGGTTCGAAGCCACCAGCCCCTCCTTGGAAACGCTATGGGGCAGTTCTACTCTGTCCTGTAAGGTCAGTATGAGTCGGAATCAACTCAACAGCAAAGGGTATTCATAAAGCCGAAAGGCTCATAGCAACATGTTTACGGTGGGTATCGAGGAGCCCTGGTGGCGCAATGGTTAAGTGTTCGCTGCTAATTGAAAGGTTGGCAGTTCAAACCTACCCAGTGGCTTCGTGGGAAAAAAGACCTGGTGATCTGCTCCCGTAAAGATTACAGCCTAGGAAACTCTATGAGGCAGTTCTACTCTGTCACATGGGGTCGCTATGATTCGAAAATCAACTTGACGGCACCTAACGACAACCGTGGTTATCTTTGAGGGGTAGGATTATGGGTGATTTAAATTTGTTTTCCTTTTTTACCTGTTTGTAATTTATTATCATCCCACAATAAAAATGGCCTGGTAAAGGGGCAGGAGGGGAAGGGGAATAAAACTGAAAGCAGTGGTCTGTGAAAGTGAAATATAAGTGTACTTAGCCGAGCCTGTGCAAATGGAAGCATCTCCCAGGTTTAAGGCATGCCCTTCTCAGGGAGCAGTAATTCTTCTTGCTATGAGGGGAGTTGGAAGAAAGATTTATAGGGAGAGGTTAGAAGAATGGGAGTCAGTCAAGCTGAGAAGGGAAGGCTGATCACAAGAATCCTTAAGCACAGGAAGAGCTCCTATCCCAGTGATCACCAGCTGTAGCAAACTCACCTCTGACCAAAAAGCATAAGGGCACGGGCAAAAGGAACAAGAGAGATTCAGAGCAGGAATAAGGAAGACTTTCCCCAAAGGGTAGTTAAACCTCAAACTGAGTTATTGAGACAGGACTTTCCTCCAGGGCCCTTTAGATAAAGGATAGATTTTTTCCTTTCTTGTCCAAGGTAGTTTATGAGCACCCTTCCTGAAGGCTCTGGATTTCTATCTCTTTCAACATATAGAATCACTGTTCCATGATCAGGGAATGTGGTGTGCTGACAAGGGTCCTAGTCTTGGAGTCAGGGGACAGCAGACAGCTAACATGACATTGGCACATCATTAAAAATAACTGAGATATTACTGAGGACGAAGTATGTTTCAGGCACTCTGCTAGTTATTTTACATGTGGTATCCTTAATCCACAAGAACCTATTAAAAAAAAAAAAAAACAAACCCATTGCCGTCAGGTTGATTCCAACTCATAGCGACCTACAGGACAGAGTAGAACTGCCCCACAGAGTTTCCAAGGAGGGGCTGGCAGATTTGAACTGCCGACCTTTTGGTTAGTGGCCAAGCTCTTAACCATTATGACACCAGGGCTCCACAATAACCTATAAGGTGGGCATTATCAATCATCTCACTTTGCATCCAAGGAACCTGAGGCACAGTGAGCTCAAGTGGCCTGTACAAGACCAAGTGAGTGGCAGAGCTGGGATCCACCAAGCTGGGTGGAACTTTATAGAGAATACGTCCTTTCTCTGGCACCAGCATATGAAAAGGTGTGAAAGCATGAAGCTGCCCAGAGCCCCGGTGGAACAGCAGGTCAACCTGGCTTGCTTAGAACACAGGGTAGCTGGGGCAAGATGGAAGGCTGATTAGCAGAAGAGTCTGTAAAGGATTGTTGAAGCCAGGTCATTCCTCTAAGTCACTAAGGTGCTAAGGTTAGACATGGCAATGGGGACACCAGACTCAACTGGGAGAAAGTAGATACAAGAAGGCCAAGAAGAAGGCCAATGCAAAGTTCAAGTGAGAGATAAGGTGTGTGCGATGCGGGAACGAAGAGAGAGGAGCAGTTCAAAAGCCACATCCAAGGTAATTTCCGAAAGCAGGACTTGGTGATGGGTCCTGCTTGAAGGAGTAAGCATGGTGGAGGGGACAAAGATGACCCCAAAGTGTACAGCTTAGATCACTCGGTAGATGATAAGACAGGGACTCAGGAAGAGAAGGGTATAAGGAGAAAAGAAGAGAGATAATATTATCCATTTCAGCTGAGCTGAGTTTGAGATGACTGAATTACAGCCAGATGGACTGGTCCGAGACTAGTTTACCATAGTGCTCAGGAGAGGGTGGAATAGGAGGGAAGGCTCTGCATCATCTGTGTAAGTGGTAGCTGAGGTCCCAGGAATGGATGAGGTCTGTGAAAAACAGAAAGAGGCCAACATTGGCCTCCCTAAGGGAGGGCCACATCCTGGCAAAGGTCTTGGAGGCTTCCTTCAAGCTATGTAATCCTGGCCAAATCACTTGTCCTCTCTGAGCTTCAATTCTGTAAAAGCAAAGTGTTGGATGAGATCCCAAGGCCCCTCTACTCAGATATTCAACCAACCATCAATGCTGGGATACCAGCTCAGAACTAGAAAGGATGATTGGTGCTAAGGAGACACCCAGCATAACAAGCAAGTCACTGATGTTCCAGTGGGAAGGGCAAACACATAAATAAGTCCTCCCAATACACTGTGATTAACAGCTCTCATAAAGGCAAGAGCAAAATGCAGAGTGAGGGAGTCCTGAGTTGGAAGTGCCTGTCTGGGGGAATTCCAGGAAGGCCCTCAGAGATGCAATTTGATCTCGCTCTTGGAGAATTGAAACTTCCCAAGCAGAGGCAAGACCATGTGCAAAGGCACAGAAATGTAAAAGCACATGAAATACTTGGAGAATGGTTGAGTGCAGTAAGCTTGAGTAGAGAGAGGGGTGATGGTGCTTGGAGGAGAACAAGGCCAGGCTGTAAAGGGGCTCCACTGGCCTTCCAGATTTTACCATATATCAGAATAAGTAGTAGAGAACCAATCAGGGTCCTCACGTAGAGGAACGACACAATTAGGCTTCTGCTTTAGCCGGCTGAATGGAAAGGAATGGATGAACACACACCCCTAGGAGCTGGTACTTACAAGCCCTTCTCTCTCACCATATTTTGAGAAGATAGCAGATGACATTATAAGGCTTTTCTCCAACACGGAAAACTTAAGAAATTTAAAAAAATAGTTACATAAATACGATGGTACATTAAAACATAAATGGCTAATTATTTATAGCATAATTCAGAAAAAGAGGCTGGACTCAAAAGAGAGTATAGGGGCATGTCACCCTGGAGGAAACCTATCCCATTTCCAGGTCCTAAGGCTTCCTGGGAAGGTTTAAGCAACCCCCAGATCTAACTGAAAGGCTGGCAGTTCAAACCCATCCAGCAGCTTTGTGGGAGAAAGATCTGGTGATCTGCTTCCATAAGGATTACAGCCAAGAGAACCCTATGGAGCAGTTCTACTCTGTCACAGAGGGTGGCTATGAATTGGAATCGACTGGCTGGCGCCCAACAACAACAACAGGACTTGTTAGGGAAATGATGTCAGAGCCAGAGGGCTGGGACTTTGACTTTCACCAAATCAGATTTAGGATGCTCAAATCCTAACATTACTCTTTCCTCACAATCTATCCACTTGATTCTTGTTTGTAATACCATCAACTCTGATTACACTCGAGGAAGGCCTGGCATCTCTTGACTCTTCTCTACAAAATCCCAACTCCCAATCAATAGCTTTAAACCTTGGGTCCCTCCTTTGCTCTTGCTGCTGCTGAGGTGCTTATATCCTCCCTCTGATCTCCATCCTCAGAATCCTCTTGGCACCCACTCTACCCCACTGCACTTTCAAAACTTCTCGCTGCTTTGTTCTCCTCTGCAGAGGTTCCAAAAAATTGCCAATAGGTTCATCTTCCTTTTAAATCAATGTTTACTTCTTGCTGCCTCTTGAACTTTCATGAAAAACAAAAGGGAAGGCAGAATGAAGGTTAAAGAGCAGCTGGGAGGGAAGCAGATGTTAAACACTACATCGTGGTTTCTGTCTCCCAGGCCTCCAAGCTTGCACACCGCTCTGCCCTCTTGGTTCCCAAGACACTTTCTCTGTTCTCTCTTCTACCCCAATGTCTCTTGCAACTGGCTCACTTTTTTCTTTGCGTACTCCCACTTGCTGTCTGACTCTTCACTTTCAAACCAAATTAAAAACAAACCCATTGCCACTGAGTTGATTCTGACTCATAGCAACCCTGCAGGACAGAACAGAACTGCCCCATTGAGTTTCCAAAGCTGTAAATCTTTACAGAAGCAGTCTGCCACATCTTTCTCCCATGGAGCGGCTGGTGGGTTCCAACAGTGACCTTTTGCTTAGCAGCTGGGCGTTTAACCACTGCACCATGAGGGCTCCTATCTTCCTGTTCAAGACCCCTAAAAACCACCCACATCAACCTGCAGTAAATATACCTCCTCAAGCCCTTAAAAGTGCCTTCGAGGCCAAATGCTTCCACTATCAAGTTTCCCCAAGTGTTGTCCCTCCAATCTTCCATTACAGTTCTTGTCTGGGGAGGGTGCTTGATTTATTTCTCTTCTGCAGTTCAGGCTTTAGAAGAGAGATGACAGTTTTTGGATTCTGCTTTATTTTTACTCCCTTCTTTGTTCCCACCAGGCTACCAATGGTAATACCTCATCATGGCCTTTTATCTGGCTAGCAAGTAAACAATGGCAAAGATGGCTGGATGTTGAAGGAGTCCAAAGGAAATGGAAACGCAAGAACGTCAAACATGTCTTGCTCAGTGAGGGGATTCAGCCCACGCTAAATGTATGTGGATAAACATTCTCTTCACACTGGGCAGAGAAATCCAAATACGGAAATTCTGATCACTACCAGATCTGTAAAAGGCAGAGGCCTTGTTGTCCTGGTTTCTTCAGAGAAATTTTCAAGATGGAAACAGATGTTTTAGAAACTCCGATTCAAACCATGAAAAGCAATATTTATCATCTTGTTCCTCTGTCCTTCCCCATCCTACGAATGCCAAACTGAATAATATGCATTATTCAATGACTTAAAACCTCTCAGGGCTCCATTTGGCTTTACTATACCCACTTAAGAAACACAGTCATTGTCAGAGGTCAGATCTCATTAGTGCTGGAACCTAAATTCAATGCCCTTGAGATATGAAATGTGGCTCTACACAAGGCCTTCCTGCCTCTGGTTAATTTCATGATGCCTTCTAGATTCTCAGCAGGACAAGTCTCACAAACTAAAGATCATATTTGTTATGGAAAGATCCCTGGCTGAGGGGTGGATCCAAAAAACAAATGACTGAAATTTGGTCCATGCAGAAGAATCTCAGATACTCGTGAAAGAAATTCAGATGAACCAATGGTATCTGAGAATGACTGAGCCACCTCAAGTGCAGAAATGAGCGCAAGGATTGAAAAGGCAATGCAAGAGCACAGTGGAGGGAGTCTGGAGGTGACCTTGCTCTTTCCCTCAGAATCATGCACTGTTAGGACTGGGGAGTATATCATTAAACCAATGAGGAAAAAGTAACCCAAAGAGGGAAATGAGTCCATGAAAGCTTCATAGTTCATATCAGATCTGACATTAAAACCCAAATGACCCTCTACCTTGCCCACCTCCTCACATAAGGATGGTCATACCCTTGCAGGTATCAGCATAAAGACTGAGGAGTCAAGCTTCCATGGGGTGGGCAGCAGGCAAGAAGCACTGGCCCACACTAGAAAGGCCAGCTTCACCTCCAGTACCCCATCTGCCACACCTCATCCTAGCTCCTACAGACCTGCTCCCAGGAGAGCCCAGATGGTCACACACATTGCCTATGTGTCTCTCGTACACTGCTTGGGCCACTGTCCTGGCTGAGACAGGGGAACTGAGAGCATCTATGGGGATTTCCAGTGAAAATTATCAGCATTATTCAGGATAATATATGGATGCTTCCAATACCAGATGTGCACCCATGTAGTCCACCCTGAACTACACACAGACACACACACTTTTCCACTGAAATGAAAGACAGAATGATGCAGACCAGGGCTTCTCAAGCTTCATGTGCATAGGAAACATCCAGGAATCCTGTTAAAATGCAGATACTGATTCAGTAGATCTTGGGTAGAGTCTGAGATTCTGAACCTCTAACCAGCTCCCAGATGACCCCGATGCTGCTGGTCTGAGGCACACTTTGGGTAGCAACTAGCAAGGGGCAGAAGTCGTTAATGCAGGTTTAGAATCACACAAAACCAAAAAAAACCCATTGTCATTGAGTAGATTCTGACTCATAGCAACCCTGCAGGAGGGTAGAAATGCCCCACAGGGCTTTTAAGGAGCAGCTGGTGGATTTGAAATGCCGACCTTTTGGTTAGCAGTCAAACGCTTAACCACTGCGCCATCAGGGCTGCAAACAAATCACGGTGTAAATCCTGGTTCCACCACTTAGAAGCTTTATGATCTTAGGTTGGTTCCTACCTTCACTATGACTCAATCTTCTCAACTATAAAATGGAAATAATAATACTTAACAAGCACTTGATGATGATTAAATAAGTTAATGATATAAAGTTCTTAACACAGTGCTTGGCATATAAGGGTTTAATAAATGTCAGCTGCTGGCTGCCTCTAAGATCCCTGAGGGCAAGAACTGTATCTGTCTGGCTCACTGCCAAACCCCCAATGCCTAGAGCATAGTAGTTGCTCAGTGGATGTTTTGTGAGTGAATACACGAATATATAACACACCCACATACAATGTCAGTATTTACAGACCCCTTCCTTGGTCCTGTGGCTTTTCTGCAGTAAAGCATAAACCATTTACAACACCAGAACACTCTCATCAGTAACATATCAACATTTCATAGAATCAAATTCAACATCAACCACCATGTTTAACCACTGAGATACATATAATTTGGGATGACTATATCTAACTAACTGTAAACAAATAAAGACAACATCTGTCTGGAATCTGCATGCCCTGAAGAGAAATGACTGCCTTGCTCATTATTTATGGGGCTATCTGATTGAAGATCTTACGGAAAATAATTCTAAAACTAAGTACACTTCCAAACTAAATGTAGAACGTCAAAGAGAAACAAAACAACCCGTGGGAAGCAAGACTACTTTGTAAAGGGCCGTACATTCTCTTATAAATGCACACACTTGCTCGAGAAAAATTAGAAACAGAAGAATTTCTAACAAATGGTAGAGCTTAATCTTTTAAATCAAAGGCAGATAAGTGAGTCCCTCTGAAATTCTTCAGCGATCTAAGATTATCTTCAGACATCTCGTAAAGTAAGTAGCATCATTTGGTCAGATCCCATTTCCGCGGAGGCACTGTGTAAGGCATGGAACAAGAAGGGAATACGATTGCCACCTACAGACAGGAAAGGCACTCCCTTTGCAAAGCTGGCCAATCATATTCTAACGTGAAGGAAAAAATGCAACCAAGTCACCTCCCTCCAACCTCCTCCAAATCACCACACCACATTACTTCATCTAGATTTACTTTCAAGTCATACAATCATCTCTAGGCATTCTGCCTCTTCATTATCATCATCCTATTTCTAATTTCCCAGAAACACTGCACCATTCAACTATCTACTTATACACTATCTGAGAGCCAAAGGGAATGCAAGTCAAAGAATTTCAAGCAGGCAAAGGCATCAGAGTGGAAGTATGAATCTTCTTACCTGGTATGAATGGGACCACCCGGAATATATCGGACAATCTGCTGTTAACAGGTTCATATGGGGAATCTTCCAGCAGGTCGTTTCCTGAAAACAACAAAAAGATTGGGATCCAATTTGGAAGACAGATATACTTCAAGCAGTTTTTCACTACTGAATCTGAATGCTAATTATGTTGTGATTGTGTAACAGAGAGATGCTGAAGATTTCGAAGATTTCAAATGCACCTATTTATTTGACTTTCTTTTCATTCCCTCTTTGTTGTCCTTGCTCTCCCCAGAGTGCCATGAAAACACTGGAAAGCAACCCAGCCTGATGTTGCCAGAAACCTCTCCCACTCTCTGCAAAGGAATGAAATCAAGAGGAAGAAGCCTGTGACGTCACAAGCCCTCTTTGCTTCCAGGAGCCAGTGGAAGAGAGGTGAACCAGCAGAGGCCCCATTTCTGTCTACTCCAAACATGGCGTGAAAGCAGATGTCCTAGCTGTTTTCATTCATAGGTGACGGAGCAAGCGGAAGCTACAAAGTCAAATCTGTATATTACAAAATTTGTATGTGAGTCTCAGGGGAGAATGAATGCACAGATGTTTGTGCTAGATTTACAACACACAAGCCACCTCTGGCACACAAGGACCAGAGAATTCCAGTTGGAATGGATGCTTGGGACAAGTGGATCCTTCTCTCTCTGAAATACTTCCGTGTTAACCAAGGTTAAACCACACCAGCTGGTTCAAGACTCTGATAATCTAAGATGACAAATGGTTTTTCACACATCAGCCTTTTATCAGGTTGGGATGGGGGTTGTGAAGATAGAAAGGATTCTACTGGACCTTCCACCCTTAATTCTTTGTCTTATGCCAGAATAGGTTAAAGGGAAAAAGGAGACAAGGGGCAGGGTAAGCCTCTGTGTTATTATCCTGTGAAGCCTTTAGCTAAAGCCTCAGGCTGGATCTCCCTGGAGAGAAGTTGTTCCCTGGGAGGCCTTTAATGGGATCCTACTCCGATGCTCCGACCAGGTGTCAGAGAGGTCAGCAGGGGTCTCCCAAGTACCCCCACGCCCTCACAGGGTTTTCCAACAACCAGGCAACACCAGTGCTGCTCGGGCTGCAGCAAACACCAGCTGCCGCTTTCCCCGGGGACCTATGAAAGGTCCTGTTTCTGCAGCTGGGGAGAAGTGAGCGGCGTATTAGGTCAGCCGGCCCGGGGGCCCAGGGGCCGCCAGCCTTCACCGAGGGCCCGAGACGGATGCCGGGCGGCCTGCGCGTACCCTGCAGGCTCTGGTACATGCTCCAGTAGATGCGCAGGCAGTTCTTCTCCTTCTTCATGCCCCGCTTGCAGCGACAGTTGTAGAGTGACTTCTGTTTGAGGGCCTCCATGGCGTTGCGGCACTCGTCCTTGGCCTCGAGGCCAGACGCCAGGCTGAAGTTGGTCTCCTTGCCCGCCACGCACTGCCTCAGCGTGCGGTACTTGGTGCTGCAGCTCTGCTCCTTCAGGCACTGGTCGCTGGCTTTCACGCAGTCCAGGCGATCTCCACCGCTCACCTCCGCGGACAGGAGCACGTCTGCGGGATGGAGAACAGGGGGCGTGAGTGCTGCTGGGCAGAGACCCCCACAGCCCCGTCGGGGGCGGAAAGGCGCGGTTCCAAGGCACGTGCTCCGGGAGGGGGTGCTTAACCAGCTATCCCAGGCGCCAAGCGCAGGGAAGGGGCCCGCGTCCCGAGGAGTCCGTTTCTCGCCCAGGGAACTCCCGCCCCAACCCCGGGCCGAGGTGAAGGCGGCGGCGCCGGCTCTTCGCGGGGTCTGGGGTGGGCGGGGAGCCTGTGCTGGCCCCACCACGCGCCACCGCCCTCCCGCCACCCGGCTCCCGCTGCGCGTTAGGCCGGCTTGACTGAAGCCCGGGGCTCTGAGGAGAGCAGCAGCTGGCGGGCGCGGGGCGCGGATGAGCCTCGGTCGGCTGCCGGCCCGTCGGGGCGCGCCGAAACGCTGTTCGGGGAGAAGTTTTTCCTTCGAAGTTTGCTGTCGCAGCCCCATGCTAGCCCGCGCGCCACTTGCTCCCTCGCGCCTCCTCGCGGGAGGCGCTGGGCCCGGGGCTGGAGGCCGCGGACTTGGTAGGTCCCCGCCAGACTGAGTCATTAAATACCACAGAAAATCAAACCCCAAGCACGCAAAGCTGCGGACAAGTGCCGCGCGGTCACCGCCTCCCAAGCCCAGGGCGTTGAGCTGAAAGGAGTCATTACCCCTTCTCCCCTAACGAGACTTCGCCCTCCCAAACCCACCCACCCGCACGGCCAGTGCCCTTTAGAAAGGCTCAGCGGGTACGAAAGCCAGTGGCGGCCTCGACTTACCCAGGAGCGGCAGCACGAAGTACAGGGTCGCCAGGAACATGGTGCTGGCGCGCAGCTGGTCCCCCCGCCCCCCCAAAATCACGAGCGGCCGCGGGATCTCGCTGGGGAGCTCAGCAGGCAGCGAAGCTCGGACGGCCGCGCTGCTCCGGTCGCCCGAAGTTCAGCTCCATCCAGCTAGAAAGCAAACTCCCGGGTCACCCGCCGCCACCACTGCCCGCGGGACTCAGCTCCCGGCGGGCGGCGGACGCGAGGGCGGGAGGCGGTGCTGCGTCTCCGGAATCAGGTCCGACCCAACCTGGAAGGGAGAGCGCGCTTTGAAATGAGAGCCAAGAGCGCCAGAGCCTCCCTTACCCCCGTCCTTCCCCACCCCGCTCCCCCTGGGGGTACTTTCCAGCGCCCGGAGAGGACCCACCCCGACCCTCACGCGGGCCGGGGCGCCGGGATGCAGTGCGTTATCCTGAGAGCCGGCGGCACCCGCCCGGGAGGGGCAAGAGAGGTCTGACACGGGCTCCCAAAGTGCTAGGGGATGTCTACCCAGCTCCAACCCAGGCAAAGAAAGAAAGAACGTTACTTTCCGAGCGCCTGGAGCCGAGCTGGCAGCTGCAGGGATCGGAGACCTCCGCGGCGGTGGCGGCGGTGGCGGCGGCGGCGGCGGCGGCGGCGGCGGCGGCGGCGGCACCGGCTCCCTAGCCAGCCCGGCGCGGAAAAAGCCCCTCTCCCGGGAAGTTGGCCGCCCCTCCTCGCGCCGCTCGCTCGCTCAGCTGCTGGCCCTCCCCAGCCAAACTACCAATCGCTGCCCCCGTGGCCAAACCCCCTCCCCGAGCGCGCCTCCTTTCTGAGGCGAGGGGGAGGTGACGTCCCGGCTGGGGCCCGCAGCCGGCTCGTGCGTTCCTACCCGCCTCGAGTCCTCGGCTCCTCCCGGGCGTCTGCCCCTTGCTCTCTCGCCCGGCGCCCAGGATTCGGGCGCATCCACGCCACCGCCCCGGCGAGGTTGCCAGCCCGCAGTCCCCGCGCGTCCTCCCGGACAGGTGCAGCCTCGCTCCGCCCGCCGAGCGCCCTGCGCCCCGGCTCGCGCCGGGCTCCAAAGTTGGGGGGCACCTTCAAGAAGGGAAGAGGTGGCGGGTATGCGGGGCAGCGGCCATGGGTTCCCGAGCCGACAGAACGAGAAAACTCTCCAAATGCCACCAACCTGGACTCAACCGACCGCGTCCAGAAGCTGCTAGGAGCCTGTTTAGATGTTTATTTATTTATTCGATAGGGGGTGTTCCCGCCCTCTCCTTCCCTTTCCGGGCTCACTTTCTCTGCGCTAGGAAGGAAGATGCGGTCATCTTCGCGAGCGCGGAGGGCCGAGTTGGGCCAGGACGGTCTCCCAACAGAGCGCCCGGCTCGGAAGCAGATTAGGAGGGCTAGCGGTTATTGGAGGCGGCGCAGAGGGTGGAGGGTTACGAGGTTAGATTGCTCCTGGCCTGCTCCTGCTCCCGCCGCGCCGCAGCGCCCCGCCAGCCCCTCCGAAGATCGCGCGCCGGAACAAACGCTGCATAAGCAGACACTGGTCCGCGGTGGGACCCGGGCTGGACCCCGCACACACTCTCAGGACACGCTGCGCTACACAGCCGACCGCGGGCGCCGCTAGCGTCTTTCCCTCATACACACACACACACTCAGACACAGAAGGGCACACGGCACAAGGGCTCTTTCTTTCGTCCTCGTACAATGGAGCCAGACCCTTCTTCTGAACACAAAGTTTTTTTTCCACGTCACTTGCGCCTGTGACTCAAGACTTGGCTTTTTAAACACACACTCAGACGCGGGCCCCCGGAGCAGCGATCGCGAGATGCGTCCACTCGCTCCTCCACGCCAGCGCGCGCACACTCACACATACGCACGCAGTCTACCTCTCTCCTCCAGCTTGGACAAGGAGACAAAAGCAGAGCCCCCAACCCACTGCATTTAAACCGGGCCAGACCTGGCTTTAGGAAATTTATAAGCTGACCTCCATCTTGGATGTTTCAAAAGTAAATTAAAAAAAAAAAAAAAAAAAACCCAGCACCTACACAGCCCTTCACCCGAAGCCCTGCAACGCTAGTTCTCAGCGGGTCTGCTGAGCCCTCCTCTCCCGCCCGGGATCCACCTCCCCTCCCCGCGCCTGGGGGCGCCTGGGCGGGGTGCTGAAGTCTACACTGAGTCCAGGGAGAGCGCCTGGGGGACAGCCAACAGTGGCGGGTGGCTGTCTGGCTGTTCAGGGCTTGTATTCGAGATATTTGCTAACGTCCAAGTTCATCTCTCAGGGAAACCGAGTTTGAATCAAGTCTGGGCGAGTCCAGCTGTCAAATCTGCAAACCCATCACACCAGACAATAGGCCGCGGAGGAGAGAAAGGAAACGCTCGTTTTGATCGAGGGGGGTTAACTGAAAAGGGCATCGGCTTTGGTTGAAGTTGGAGGCCCGAGTATAAGGGCTGGTAGAAGAGGAGGAGGAAGGAGGAGGAGTGGGTAGCTGTCAACTGCATGTGAGTTCGGCGCGCCCCTAGGCTGCGGAGCCTGCTCCAGTGTGTGCTTCGTATTGTTTGGAGTCGCCAACGGGTGTCTGCACCTTTGCAAGAGTCCCAAACCTCGGGGATGTCCCACTATTCGCGCTCCTCGTTTGCTATGCACGTGTTTCTCAGGGCCAGGTTTGAGGAGACTGCCGCCCTCAACCAGCTCCCCCCAACGCGCGCGCGCGCACACACACACATACACACACACACACACACACACACACACACACACACACACACGCAGAATCACCATACACAGATTTCTAGTTCAGTGTATCAGTTTACACTGGGTTGTTGAGTAAACAAAGCAAACATATGTCACATTTTCGCGACAGATGCTTCAAACCAAGGGCTACTTAAGTTCTTTCTCTCACAGTCTAAGTTTCAGAGTGGACTAAGTGAAATGTAACTAGTCTTCAAATCAGTTTCTTCACCTTAAAGAAGTTTATTCCCATATTTCCACGCGCAAACCAGAGAAATCCTGGGAAGGTGGTTTTAGTGAGAAGAGATTGTTGCTGTTGTGACCCCTCAAGTGCATTCCAGTGCACAGAGACCCTATAATACAGAGTAGAACTGCCTCATAGGGTTCTCTTGGCTGTGATCTTTACCAGAGCAGATCACCAGGTCTAGTCTCCTGGGGAGCCGCTGGGTGGGCTGAAGCCACTGGGTGGGTTCCAACCACTGACCTTTTGGTTAGCAGCTGAGCCCTTAACAGTTGGGCCACCAGGGCTCTGAAGTAAGAGTTTATCTGAGAACTGTGTTTCTCTCTTCAGAAAATCGGTAGTTGGAATTCCAGTCTTCAATAGATGGACAAGTGCTTATCATTGCTGACCACTTGGGATGGTTGGACCACCATGAAGTTTCATTTCAGGACATCATTCACATCTTTTGTATTTTTTTTTTAGAAATAATTTTACGTTACCCTGTATATTCCACCAACGGTTTTTCAATCAAATTTTAACAGGAGTAGAGGAAGGATGGAATAAAAGTTCTCCAAATATAAAATGTGGAACTTCTTTTAAAATATCTGCAGCTCTAAGAATATTTTAGAAGCATTCACTCACACTATTCCTTGTTAAATTCTTCCCAATGCATGATGAAAATAGAACTTAGTTTAAAATAAATAACCCACTAGCCCTTATAACTGTGTTGTCCAACATAATAACCACTAACCATATGGCTGTTAGAATTAAAATTAAATAAAATGAAAAAATTCGGTTCTTCAGTCACACTAGACACGTTTCAAGCGCTCAGTAGTGGCATGTGGCTAGTGGTTACCATACTGGCCAGCACAGATACAGTGTGTTTCCATCATCACAGAAAGTTCTGTTAGGCAGCACTGTCCCATGAAGTTGGTATAAATATATGGTTAATATGGTGTATATATAAAGCTCTTAGAACAGTACAGGCATAGACGGGGTGCTTTCTAAGCTGTGGTAGTTGTGTTGATAATGATGATGATGATGATTTGTTACTCTCTTGAGGAAGTTGGAGAATCCATGAAGGCACAGCCCACTGTTGGTGTGTCTTCTACTCAGGAGCAGATCAGCAGGCAAAGAAACCAAGGAGTACTCATTGCCGTCAAGTCAATTCTGATTCATAGTGACCCTATAGGACAGGATAGAACTGCCCAGTAGGGTTTCCAAGGCTGTAAATCTTTACAGAAGCAGACTGCCAATATTTCTCCCGTGGAGCAGCTGATGGGTTCAGACCTCTAACCTTTTGGTTAGCAGCAGAGCATTTAACCACTGCGTCACCAGGACTCCTTAGCCAAGGGGTAGGGGAATGGATATGTCAAAAGCTGATCTCCTTAGGAGATCTGTGAACGGAAAGACATGACCTTTGCTCTGGCCTAACATGTCTTATAGTGGAAGTTAATTATTTAAAAAAAAAAATCCTCGCTTTACGGTGGATATATACAACTATATCCACTAACTTGGAATATGGAAGATAAAATGTAGTGCGACTTACTGGATTAATACTGATCTCTGTTTCCTTGGAGATTATCTGTTCCCATGTGTGTGGGACTGATCTCAGGATGAAAGGTGACATCAAAATACCAAATATTATTAATAATTATAAAGGTTCATGCTATCCTCTGTGACATGTTTTCTCAGCAGGAAATTGGTTTTAATGCTACAATATTAGGCTCAATCCACCCATAAGCATGTGAAATGAGCAATTTTCTTGGTTTTCTTGATGTAAGTGTATTTTCATAAGTTAACAGAGGAGTCATGGTGAGAATGACAGTTTTATTCCATGCAGCATTTTGCCTCTTATTCTCATTGCTTTGGCCCTAAAGAATGGAATATAAAATACATTTGTTTTGTAAAATTATCCTGCTCAAACATCATTCAAGTTTCTTTAACTTGAGATGGTCCATCAAAGTATTTGATGTTAGACATTTTGACAGACTTACCTCTGTAGCTACACAGAACCACTCACCGTTCCCTAAATGTGCCATGCAGTTTTTGGCTGCCCTACCTTTGCCTGCACTCTTCCATCTGCCTAATATGCCCTTCATCCTGATATTTGAAGGTCAAGCTCAGCTATAACAGGCTACTAAGGAGAGCAAGGACTCCTTCAGCCGGAATTAATAGTTTCCTATAATGTACCCAATAGCCACAACAATGGACTCAAACATATCAATGATCATGAAGATGGCACAGGACTGGGTAACATTTTGTGCTGTTACACATGGGGTCGCCATGAGTTAGAGCCAAATCAGCAGCAACTAACAACAACAGCAGCAGCAACAACACAGTGAACCCACTTAAGTCTCTGTTATAACTTATGAGTTTGCATTGTAGTTAGTTGCTGTATCTGATTTCTCAACTGGAATGTGAGTTCCTTGAAGGCAGGAAGATGTTCTACTCATTTTTTTTTTTTTTTTTTGGCATCCCCAGCATTTAGACTGATGCCTGACACAAAGTCGCCCCCAATAAACGTATACTGATTGCATGAATAGTGAGTGACACTGTTTCTCATTTTCCTCTGCCACCATAATTTTACTGAAAGGTTTATATAAAATCCCTTTACTGTATGACCAATACTAAATGTAAGTACCTCATGGAATTACTGGCATTGCTATACCAATAATAGTATCAAATATGTATTATTCCTTTGGGGTTTTGACATTTACATTTTTTTAAACAAAACCCATTATTGTAATAGAATGCTCTTTTTCTGGTTCACTTTAATAGTAACATATGACATATTTCATTTCTGGGAAATGATAGCTTGCCTTAGGTCATATTTTAAGGCATGAAGCCAGAGGCAGAGTAATGTTCCCACCTGAAGATCTCTAATCATCTAGAAATGTGCCTCCCGCTAGGAGAGAGGGATTTAGAAGGCCAGATCACAACTACCCTGGAGCCCTCATCCTTAAGGATAAATCTTTAAAAGCCAATTGGCCCAGAAGTGTTAACATTATTTTGTAAACACACAAGTGCTTTTGCAATCTTTAGGGAAAATGAGACAACATTGATCACCCAAACCTGCAAGGTTGGTGTAAGGCTCTATATGAGGACAAAGATCTCACAATCTAACCCTACACTTTGACATTTGCCGTTTGGTGATTCAGGAAGAGCACGTTGCTCTTGGATTTAAGAGCCCTTTTCCAGGCTGACTCTACTAAGATGTGTCTTTCCCATATTATTTTTAAATGGAATTTTCTTATGGCTGTCAGGGTGCCTGACTCCTAGGAACCTACCTTAGGAAACCTCTCTCCCTCTTTAGTTTTCAAGTAATTGTCATGTCTTAGTACTAATAAGCCTGTGCGGGGATTTTAATGCGTTTGCGGAAGAATATTGTATTTCATGAGATTTGAAGTCATTTGTACTTTGGCCTTTTGCCACAAAATGCATTCAAGGTGTGCAGCCTTGCTGAAAGAAAAGTGCCTGTCATGTCTTATTGCTTGAACATACGGCAAAAGATAGCCCATCTTCAGAGGACTTGCTGGGTGTTCCCAGTGATTGCCAAGTTGATGGACTGAAAGCTTTGCGCGTCCCAGCCTTCTTTGTCCAGGAAGGATGGGAACGCCTACACTGAGGAAACACCTTTTCTCTCCACCAAACACCTTTTCTCTCCACCAGTCTACTAATAAGCCCTAAAGCCTGCTCCAGAGGGACGGTTCCTTCATAAGGGCGAAAGAGAAGCTTAATCCCCAGCTTTGTCCGGTAATTAGCCTCTCTCTCTTCGGAGGCAGCAAACACAGATGCTGATCCGGATGGGCTTTGGGACGTGGAATAAAATCAACACTGAAAACACTGACTCATTTCACCAGAAGCCTTTTAGCAGCCTTTGCGATGGTAAAAAAAAAAAAAAAAAAAAATTTAGATTTCGATTGACGCTCATTAGGTTTGCAGTGGTGGGATGGGGCGTATCCCAGCAATGATGAAGCAGGAGCAGCCGAGGCCACCAGAGACTTAGGGCTCGGAGGCCCTGGCTGCAACAACGGAAGGCTCAGCCGTGCAGCCCTGTTCTTGTTTGCCACTTACCCAGGCATCTCTCAAGAAATGCGATGGAAATGCACTGTTTACCAAACTACAACCTCTGTTAGCACTGTGTGATGAGCCCACTAACACAATTAACACAATTGGTAGCTAATGATGAAGGCCCCTTCCCCCCAAAGAACTAATTAAGCCAATGGTGTTTGTAGCACAAAGGATTTGGGGGCTTATTTTAAAGGCTCTACTCTGACATTATTTACAAGTCATTTCAAACTCATCCAGAACGGTTGCTCAGGAAACAAAGGCAGTGTAATGTTCTTAGAGTGGTTGGTTTTATTTTCCCCTGTCAAAAATCTGACAAAAGTCAGTTGCAGCTGTCAAGGAAAAAACATCGCACGATATGAGGTTTTCCTCAAATTTGAAGTATGTAGAAAGAATGACAAATCTGTTATATAGATTACTCTAGCACAAAAGTGAATTAGGAAAGTCTGGGAGGTAGCCTATCACCATGAATATATGAGGTTGCCCTTGACACAGTTCATAAATTTGAAGCCATGACAAAGAATTATGAGATGAACATGGCTTTGATCTGAATTATCTGTTAAGCTCAAAATACAGAAGGATGCATGAGATGGGCATTTCTGCATATGTTTTATCTACACACAACCCACCTTAAGAGACAAAAAGAATTTCTTCTCTTCCCATCCCTAGAGGGTCTCTTGGGGAAAAGGCCCCTCTGGCCTTCAATCTGGTTTTCTGAAGTGTTGGTGGAGGATTCACCTGTACTCTAAAATTTCCTTCATTGCTTGATTGATTGTTTTGGTTGATTTATTCATTTTCTTTTGAGTGTATATCCAGCAGGCAGAATGCAGGTAAATTATCCGCCTAGCCTAAGGTCAAACCTGAATGCTTCCTTCTCAATGATGGAGACTCTTGGTTGCTCCCTAAGCGTCTTCTCTTGTCCCTCCATAGTAATGCCTTTCAAATTGCAGGTCAGATCCCATTGTTGTTGTTGTTGTTAGGTGCCATCGAATCAGTTCTAACTAACGACTTTATCAACAACAGAACGAACCGTTGCCTGGCCTTGTGCCATCTTCACAATCGTTGCTATGCTTGTAAGCCCACTATTGCAACCACAGTGTCAATCCATCTCATTGAGGGTCTTCCTCTTTTTCACTGACCTGCCATTTTACCAAGCATGATGTCCTTCTCTAGGGATTGGTCCCTACTGATAACATGTCCAAAGTAAGTGACATGAAGTCTCACTATCTTCACTTCTAAGGAGCATTCTGGCTGTACTTCTTTCAAGATAAATTGGTTTTTTATTCTGCCAGTCCATTGTACTATCCAATAATCTTCACCAACACCGTAATTCAAATGTGTCAATTCTTCTGTCTTCCTTATTCATTGCCCAGCTTTCACATGCGTATGAGGTGATTGAAAAGACCATGGGTTGAAGATTTTTACCAGACCCTGTTACAAACCCAAATCAAATCTGTTGCTCTCAAGTTGATTCCAACTCATAGAGGCCCTATTGGACAGAGTAGAACCGCCCCATAGGGTTTCGAAGGCTGTAATCCTTTTCAAGAGAAGGCTCCCACATCGTTCTCCCACAGAGCAGCTGTTGGGTTTGAACCACCAACCTTTAGTTAGCAGGTGAGTACTTTAACCACTCTGTCACCAGGGCTCATTAATGAGGCAAAATGATGTTTGTTTTTATAAAATAAAAAAAAGGAAGGCGCACCACACAAAGCAGAGGTAAGTATTGTTTCATAAAACTTTTGTTTCATTTTTATATGTATATGGTAACTTTACTGAGACATCATGTAAAATGTATTTCTTATTGTGAGTCAAGGTTAAAAAAAAATAAAGAAAACTTTGAAAGCCACTGCTCTGTAGTGATAATACTCTGATTTTTAGTGGTCTTCTGGCCACACAGAATAAAGACTGTATTTCCCAGTGTTCACTGCAGTCAGTTGAGGTCATGTGACCAGGATCTGATGAATAAGATGTGAAGACTCAGAGGGGGACCCTTACCCTATCCCTTTGCATCTTCCTTCTTCCTGCTGCTTGGAGTTGTGTTATGCTGGACCAGGTAGGTGAGAACAATGCACTAGGGATGGCAGAGTGACAAGATAGAAGGGATCTGAGTCCCAGGATGACCCCCAGTAGCAAACCATGCACCCCAATACTATTATATCAGAGACAAATAAGCACTGTTATATTTGATCTCCAGTACATCCAATACAGTGCAGCCAGTTTTGTGGAACTAGTACATCCTATTTCTAATGAAAGAAGAGAAAAGAAGAAAAATAAATTCAATTCAGCAATTATTACAGTGGGTATCTATCATGGAGGAGCCATCGGAGGTTCAGTGGTAGAATTCTCACCTTCCATGCAAGGGACCTGGGTTTGATTCCCAGGCAATGCACCTCATGGGCAGCCAGCACCTGTCTGTCAGTGGAGGCTTGTGTGCAGCTATGATGCTGAACAGGTTTCAGTGGAGCTACTAGACTTAGGTAGGATGAAAGACCTGGTGATCTACTTCCAAAAATTAGCCAGTTGAAAGCCCTGTGAATCACAACAGTCCAATCCGCAACCGACTCTGGAGATGGTGCAGGATGGAGTAGTGTTTTCTTCCATTGTTCATGAAGTTGCCATGAGCTGGGGGCTGACTCTAAGGCAGCTAACAACAAAACAACAATATCTCTCATGGACCAGCTCTCTGCTAGGCTGCTGTGGGAAATACAGAAGAATTTTGGCTGTGAAGGAAAGTGCAATCTCATTGGGAAAATAACCTTTCTATCTGAAATAATTAAATAATGTGAAGGAGTGTGGGATTGTCAAGTGAGTGGAAATAAAAACAAGGCTCTACAAAGTCAGAGGAGATAGGTGGAAAATGTAGAAAAGGAGGCGAAGAGATCATGAGAGGGGAGGAGGAATGTTGCTGAGACACTACTCTGAAGAACTGAAATAAAATTAAAGACTTCCAAAACAGAAGCAGAATGCCCCTTTATTTTGGATCTCCCATATCCAGCCCTAAATAGCCAAGTGATCAACAAGAGTCCATGCTGTGGCAAAGTGGCCAGTCTACAGTGTATAGACTTGCTCCTTCTCGTTTTTCAAAAACCTTTGTTATCATCATGACATTGCAAAGGCCGCTTTCTTAGAACCTCCTGCAGAACAGGATGCTTTCCTCGTGGGAGGTGACCCTGAATTTGGTGAGAACTGCTTCCTTATGGGGTCATACCCATCCCACCTAGACACACTTCCACTTTAGGATCCATTGATCTTTGCCCTATTATACAAGATTTTGGTGAGGCTTCTAATATTTCCATGGTAATTTTAGCTGCCAACGATGTGGATATTCTGGAATTCTGTCTTCTGCACGCCAACAAAACAAAAAGTCATTTAGTACTTGGGACTCCCTGCTTGGAAGATGCATGACTCTGAGACGCCTTGCTGGCAAGGCAGGGACATGTTAAAAGGAAAGGTGTAATTTCAGCAGACTCACCACGGAGGTATGTGTTAATTAAGTTAATTGTTCCATCAGTGATGCAGATGATGACAGTAACTGCTCCCCATAATGGGGCTGGGTTATTGCCATCATTTATAAAAAGTGCCATTTTTTTAAAATGCAGTCACTTTTCCTGATTCTTTAAGATCTTACACTCACCCATACACATACACATACATGCAATTTATAGTTTACCAACCACTTTCACATGAACTATTACATTATTTGATCATTATACCTACTCTATGATGAAGGATGGAAGTTATTATCTCCACTGAGCTGATGAAGAGACTGAATGAAGCTCAGAGCCATCTAGTGACTTGCTCAGAGCCATCCACTTTCACTCTTTTTATTTATTAATTTTTTTTCTTTTTGGTGAAAGTATTTACAACAAAGCATACACCCATTCAACATACTTTTACATGTACGGTTCATTGACAATGGGTAAATACTTCGCATTATGCCACCATTCTCCCTATCTCTGCCCATGTTGTTTCTCCACCATTAATTTAGACTCTCTGTCCCTTGAAGTTCTCACCTGTGTTTTAGAGTTGCTGCTGTCCATTTAATCTTTCATAGACATTTCTTTAAAAGAGCACCATGCTCAAGGTGAACATTCTTTACTAAATAAGCTAAATTGTTGTTTAGTTTAAAGATGGCTTCATAGGATAGTTTCGGTTCAAGGCTTAGAAGTTGCTTCCAGCCAACAGATCCGGGGGTTCCTCCTGTCTGGATGCATCCAGTGTGTCTCGTTTCCTATAAAAATTAAAAGTTCAGTTCTACATTTTCCCTCCTTTTGGGTCCTTGATCAAAACATTCAGTAATGGTACCCGAGCACCAGCCATTTCTTGTGGTCTTGTGGCAAAGGGCCACATCCACTGTTAGTGGAGGAGTCAAGTTCCAAGTAGAGTGACCCTTCCAGTGTGCCACACCATCTATCCCAAATTCATGCTATTCTTAAGGGCAAAAAGCAAAATCGCATGTTCTAGAGTACCTAGCACATTGGAATGACAAGAGTTAAATAAGAATTTATCTTTGAAAATGTTTGGTGAATTGCTTAATTGCTCCATTCATAAAATATTAAGGTAGTAACTCATACATATGGATCGATCAAGACCAAATACAATCTGGATAAATAGAAATCTGGATAATTTGGAGAGTTATTCAAGACTCCTTCTCCTGGATGCCTCTCTAACACGTTAGGAGACATTAGCTTAACCTGAGTTATTCTCAATGTCATTACTATGAAGACTAAGAAACGGTGAAGAACGTCAGATCAGCACAGCCTTTCAATGGACTGGACTTCTCTTGAATGCTTCCAGTCCCACCATGAGTTGAATGTTGATTCAGGACAGCTCCCTGTGCTACTGAAAGGGCACCCTGTTTTGCTGGCTGATGTGTGAGGGTCCATCTTTAAAGGTTTGATAGAATTAGTGTCCCTTGTCAAAACATATGTACCCTTGGAAGAGTTAACTTACAAACCTTCTTGGTCAATTTCACTTTAGTGTCACTGAGTTGATGGCCTCTTGGCTGGGAGGAGAAAGGGCTGCAGCATGGCCATACATGGTGGTCTGGAGAGGATGAACACTGACTCCCAAAAGAGATTTCTGGAACCTGGCAGTCAGGCCTGGGTTTGGTGTGCACAGAAGGACCTCAGCCATGGCTTGCTTGTTGTTTCGTTGCTCCTCGTGTCATGATGGCCCCATGCACAACGGAATGAAATGCTACTCAGTTCTGTGCCATCCCCATGATGGGTTGTAAATTGGACCAATGTAATCCACCGGGTTTTCACTGGCTGATTTTCAGAAGTAGATTGCCAAGCCTTTCTTCCTCATTTGTCTTAGTCTGGAAGCTCCACTGAAACCTGTTTAACATCATAAAAACATGCAAACTTAACACCTCCCAAATGCTTGAATGTAAACTTCTTGAGAAGGTAAAATAAGCTCTCACTTTTACCTCATGCCCAGATGAATAGTAGAAGCAGATGTAGAAAGGTTTCTTCATCAGATAACTGAGACTCACTCATGGGTCATCTTTTACAGGCTTCCTAGAGGAATTGTCTTAAATAGTGGAACAGAAGAAATCTGAATTCCTTGGTAAATGTGTCCACCCAGCCTGAGTAAGAGAAAGTGTTCAGCTGATTTGCGCCTAACTCACTATTATCTGTTCGTGTAAACACTAATTAGCAAAATAGAGTAACTTTTACAAAAAGAAAGCTTTGAAACTGTGCAGAAAAAAAAAATCAATATAGCAGGCCAGAGACTGCTATCTTTAGAAAGTTCTGCTTGCAGGGTTGATTCTTGATTGATGTCTGGGAACTTGGATTTTGGGAAGATTCCCACCATTCCCTAATAAGAGTGTCTCACTGTGTCTAAGCTGTGTTTGCAAACAATATGGTTTATGCTAAACACCTACCTTCCTTCTTGGAGTCTGGAGTTTTGGGAAGTGCCAGGCAGAGGGTGCCTGCATGACAAGTTCCGAGACTCCCAATAAAAACTATAGGCACTGAGTCTCTAATGAGCTCGCCCTAAAAAAAAAAAAAAAAAAATCTTGTTGCTGTAGAGTTGACAGCAACTCATGATGACTCCATGTGTTACAGAGCAGAACTGCTCCATGAGGTTTTCTTGGTTGTAATCTTAAGGCGTCCTTGGGTGGCATAAATGGTTAAGCACTGGACTACTAGCCAAAAGGTTGGCAGTTCGAACCCAACTAGAGGCTCCTCAGAAGACAGGCCTGGTAATCTGCTTCTGTAAGGTCACAGTCTTGAAAACCCTATGGAGCAGTTCTACTGTACACATATGGGGTCACCATGAGTTGGAATCTAATTGATGGCAACTAACAACAATCTTATGGAAGCAGGTTGCCAGGCCTTTCTTCCAGGGCACCTTTGGGTGGGTTTGAATTACTAACCTTTCCGTTAGTAATTGAGCACAAACCCTTTGTGCCACCCAGGAATCTAGTGAGTCTCCCTGGTAGACAACATTTCACAAGTGTTATCACAACTCCTTGCTGGGGGAATTCAGCTTCTACTTTGTAACTCCCTTTGGAAAGGGCTCTTGGAAAGGACTCCTTCACCCCATGTGCTTTTTCCCTTTGCTGATTTTGCTTTGCATCCTTTTGCTGTAATAAATAATAGCTGAGTCCTGTGAGTCCTCCTAAAGAATCACCAAACTGGGGGTGGTTTGGGCATCCCTGACACAGAAACATTCTAAATGTAATTCATGAAATTAGAGGGGCAGGTGGGCATGATTATAAAGAATTATGTTGAACCATTGAAGGCAGGGCCAGCTTCATGAGCATGAGACCTGTGTTACTACGCAGAGCCCTCTGCTCAGAAGGGCCCCAAGATCGGAACTATGCTCTGCTGTCGTCATTTTAAAATTCTTAATAGTTTACGAATGAGGGGTCCTGCATTTTTATTTTGTGCTGGGCCCTGCAATTGTATGACTGGTCCTAGGCCATGGTGATACTTAAAGGTAGAAGAGTGGGACGTCTTGTCACCTCAAATGCTTATTCTCCCACCACTTGGAATTTTTCACTCAGTTTTGCGGTGGAGAATGTTCCAGGAATGTTAAATGGCTGTCAGTCATTCACAATTTAGGGCAAACTTGCTTCCTAGTTTGTTCACAGCATGTTCTCTTCCGTAACCCTTCACTAAGCTCAGGGACCTAGGTTCGAGTTTCCCAGAGTATGGTCTTCAGAATGCTGGTCCCCGTGTGATACTCTAGAGGGGGCAGGGGTTGTTGTCAAATAAGTTTAGAATACTATATTCCTGTTCTTGGAGAGTCAGGGTGTGTATTAGCATATTAAAGACTCTAAAAGTCTTGCACTGAAATAAACTATTTAAGTTTATCAACATTTCCCAACATGTTTGGCTATTCAGAGGCCTAGCTCCTATTAGGAGCCTGGGTGGCTCAAATGGTTTGCAATCAGCTGCTAACCTAAAGGTTGACAGCTCGAACCTACCCAGCAGCTCCACAGAAGGAAGGCCTGGTGATCTGCTTCTGTAAAGATTACAGCCAAGAAAACCTTACAGAGCAGCTATACTCTGGAACACACGGGGTCACCACGAGTCAGGGGCTGGCTCAGCGGCAGCTAACAACAATTCCTATTAACCCATGGAACCAGTGTTTTATGGCGTAGACTGAGAGATGCTCCATTAGGTGAAGGGAGGAGGAAAGTGGGTGTAGCTGGAGGGCTACAAGTACAGGATGCCTGGGAGGTGGGGAGATGCTAGGGAGGGATGGGGGAGCTGGAATAATAGGGGGCCAGGCTGCTGAGGTAGGTTGGGGTCAGGACAGAAACTGCTCTGGATTCTGCATAGTGGACAAGGAGGACTTCTCAGAGGTCCATCTAGGATTTCTCAGGGATTTCTGAACAGAGAAGTGACCTTGCTAAACATGGGAGCAGTGTGGAAGTTGGCAAGCGGAGAGGCTGGAGGCAGGGAGATTGAAGAGGCTGTTTCAAATTCCAGGGGAGTGATAACGAGGCCTAAACCAAGAACTTGTAGTTGTTGCTGTTGGGTGCAGTCGAGTCAATTCCGAATCAGCAAGCCCCTGTGACAGAGTAGAGCTGCCCCATAGGATTTTCTATTTTATGGGAGCAGATCACCAAGTCTTTCTCCTGCGGAGCCACTGAGTGGATTTGAACTACCAACCTTTCAGTTAGCAGTGAGCACTTAACCATTGCACCATCACCACGGCTTCTTAAATCAAGAGGTAGTAAAATGTAAAAGATATACACGCACACATATTCATATACGTATTTATATATAAAGACGTGTGTATACGTGTATGTGTTTGTGTGTTTGTATACAAATGCCTTTGCTTTGCCTTGCTGGTGGCACTCAGGTGAAAAACTCACAGAGGGCTGTCTGGGCGGCGTGTCAGGCTGGGAGGATTCTGTTTCACCCTTATGAGTGGCAATGACTGTACCGTGAATTCTAAGTCCAGTCTCATCTGCACACCTCCCCCCTCACTTTCCTAAGCTTCAGCCATCATGGCCTTTTTTCTGTTCCACCTCAGAGCTCTGAGCTTGCCGTTACCTTGGCCTGGCTCTAGACCTGGCCTTTTTGTTTGGCTCAAGGTCCCAGCTCATGGGATACTTCTCAGGGAAGCCTTCTCTGCTATTCCCCTATTGAGCATTGAGAATGCTCTCATTGGACTCACAGCCAAAAACAACCAAACCAGTTGCCATTGAGTGAATTCTGACTGGTGATGACCCCATGTGTGTCAGAATAGAACTGCACCCTATATGGTTTTCAATGACTGGTTTTTCGGAAATAGATCGCCAGGACTTTCTTCCAAGACGTTTCTGGTGGACTCAAACTGCCAGCCTTTTGGTTAGCAGCCAAGTGTGTTAACCATCTGCACCACCCAGGATCGCCATCAGACTTGCAATTCCTTGTTAAATATCTCTTTCCTCTGCTAGACGTTAAGCTCCATGAGGGCAGGAAGTATGCCTGCTATGTTTTTGCCGTATCCCAGTACCTAGCATAGGGCCTGACACAAGTAGGCACTCTAAATATAAGCTGAGTGACTGAGTGTTTAATACATAAAAAGGACTTGAAGAAATGTAAATAAAATGATAAAAAGCGGCGAGGAACTAGATGATCTGGTACGCTTAGAAGTGACTTTAGAATCCACTCTGACTAAAGTGACTTCTAAATTTGAAGTCAAAATCAAATCTTGAGGGTTTACATTAATTTAATCTTATTCAAAAGAAACTTCTTCTTTCTAAGAAAAAAAAAGTACCAAAATTTATTTTAAAAGCTTCTTAGACATCAAATCACTTTCATATAGGAAAAAAAAAGGGGGGGGGGAGGGGAATGCTTTAGATGAACGTATTTGAGTAGAAATGGCCAGAAATATGTGGATTACGTTTCCCTTAAACTCTCAAGGAGCCCTGGTGGCGCAGTGGTTAAGAGCTCAGCTGCTAACCAAAAGGTCAGCAGTTCAAATCCACCAGTTGCTCCTTGGAAACCCTGTGGGGCAGTTCTACTGTGTTCTATAGGGTCCCTATGAGTTGGAATTGACTCAACAGCAACCGGTTAAACTCTCATGGGTTAGCAAGTAGGAAAGAAGGATCTGAACTAAAGATGCATTTTCTATTTCCCTGAAGTCTGTATATTTAGGGAACAGTGATGTTTGAGATGTTCAGGAAACTGAAAATATGTGTGGGTACATGTTTAAGTACTGTTATTTCCAGTACACTAAAATGGCTGGAGGAAGTGGGCATTTAGCATCTGAAAGGAACCAATATAAAACAAAATTTTTCCCCCTGTGTAGCTTTCACACAAAAGAAATCTCCCTCTGTCTCCCCCTTTGACCTCAATCAATATTTTTAGGGGATGAAGGCAAGAGGAGGAAAGTTTATTCAGCCTTTTGTACATGACTGAGCTGTGGAGGCAGGATAGAGATTTTGCTAAATCTGTCCATTAAGTGCCTGTAAGTGCTTTTAAAACATGTCCTAGAGCAGAATGGAGGGCAAAAGAAAACGAGACTGGGAATTAAGGCTAAATTATTACATTTAAGTGTCTTGATAGTGGAAATGTCAGAAAAAATAGCAGGAGTGACAAGCAGATAAAACTTCAGATGCTCCATTTAAATATTCTTTTGCTGAGCATCTCTAAAAGCTGGAAAGTTGTTTTGGTTTTAAAATGGTCGAATTATGTAATTTTTGTGGGATGAAATTTTATTTTTCCTGTTATCTATCAGTATCAGTATATAGTTTTTTCATAGACCTACAGGATAAGAATTGGGCTAAAATATATCAACCTCAGTGCTAAATGTATTTACCATATCAATAGAAATTTACTGTCTGATTTAGATATTTAGAAGAACACTTTCACCATAAAATCAAGAAGCTTTATTGCATATTGGAAATTTTTTTAAATATAAAGAAGAAAATGGAAAATAAAGAATAGAACCTTCGACAAAGAATATCAGTAATTTTTTACACGATTAAACAATGTTTCAGAATATTAACCTATTAATATTTAGAGATAAGCATGAAAAGAGCCATCCATTTTTAGATTTGACTCCGTTATAGCAAATCCATTTGTATCGGAAAGGTGGACTGCTAGAGCCCCCTAGCTGTTGGAAATAATTCTGTCCTCCTAGGTGTAGATAAATAACCTTACTGCAAAGCAGTAAGTAGTTCACCAGGAAACCTCCTGGAAAACAATGAAATTTAAAGCATGCAACATGAGCTTCCCCTGTTGTCTCCCCATTAAGGTTGATAGCAATGTCCACATTGCTGTGAGCATCCATACCATTTTCCTTTTCTCTTATTGTTTTGGTTGGTTTGAACTAGATGGTCTCCCAAAATCCAGAAGTCCAGTGAGCCCCATCAAGGTAGACAACTTCCGTTCTACTTGCGGCAGAAGGCGGGTCTATCCCAGAGACCTGGAATACCTTAGGCCTTGGGATAAGTCAGGGGACATAATTCATGGCTCAGGAATAAATGTACTTTATTTGGCCTGAACAGAGCTTTAAAAACCTTAAATAACTAGGTAACTTTTATAAATCAGAACATTTCAGAGTAAGGTCTGTATTGTCAGCGTCTCTTAAAAAATCGAAAGATTTGGTAGCTGTAGGTATGGCATGTACAAGCTCAGCTCACCCAGTCCCACCACTTCCTATTGGAAAACATAAAACCAGCATGCCAAATGCAATGACATTACCAGATTAGAGACAGCCCACAGGCATCTGAGTTTGTAACTCTTGCTCTAAACCCTGAAAAATTATACTCCCCCCCACCCCCCGCCTAATAACGATGATGCTGCTGCTGATGATACTTACGATCATAATAAAACTTCTAGAGAATGAACTTTTACTACGTCAGACACATTGCAAGGTCCTTCAGGTGCATAATCTCAAATTTTCATATCAACCACTCAAGACAAATTATTTATTCTTATTTTGCAAATAAGAAATATGATTCTCATGTTCAAATCAAGGGATTCAATAAATACACCATGAATGCCACTCTGAGCTGGGTATTGTGCTTAATGCTGGAAATACAGCACTGAACAAGACAGCCATAGTCTCTGCCTTCATGGAGCTTACAGTCTAATGACAGGCATGATTACAAAAGTGGAAGTGTAGGTTGCAATGGAGCTATAAAACAGGGAGGATTCAACGTGTTCTATCTCTAAGTTTTATATCAGAGTCACCTGGAAACTTGTAGGTTCCTGCTACACCCTCTTCCTCTGTTCCCTCCCCTTCTCTCAATTTTCTGATTTAATAGGCCTGGGTGGAAGTCGAAGTCCCTGAGTGGTGTAAACGGTTCAGCACTCAGCTACTAAAGAAAGGGCTGGCAGTTTGAATCCACCCAGAGGCAGAAGAAAGGCCTGGTGATCTTCTGCCAAAAGATCGTAGCCACTGAGAAACCCTATGGAGCACAGTTCTACTCTGAAATATGTGGGGTCATTATGAGTCTGAATTGGCTTGATGTGGTGGTGGTAGACGGAAGCCAGGAATCTGCACTTTTAACAATAATCCACTACAGGTGGGTCATGTACCAGACTTTGATAAATGATGGTCTGGGAGTCAAGGACAGCCTCTGAGAAGTTGACATTCAAGCTGAGTCTCAAAGTATGATCAGAGTCGAGCAGGGAAGAGAAAGAAATAGCAATGACCTTACAAACCTGGAAGTGTGGACTGAGATGGTGGAATTGCCACAAGAACATTTCATCATCACGACTACTATGGCCTCAACCAGACTGATTCCAGTACAGCTAGATGGTGTCCAGCTACCACCACTGACTGCTCTGACAGGGATCACAATAGCAGGTCCCAGACAGAGCTGGAGAAAAATAGAGAGTGAAATTTTAACTCACAAAAAGAGACCAGACTCAATTGGCATAACCAAGCTTATTAAGAAAATGTTCTGCATCCTACTTCGGTGAGTGGCGTCTGGGGTCTTAAAAGCTTGCAAGCAGCCATCTAAGATGCATCAGTTGGTCCCAACCACTTGGAGTAAAGGAGAACGAAGAACACCAAAGACACAAGGAAAGTATTAGCCCAAGAGACAGAAAGGGCCACATAAACCAGAGACTTCATCAGCCTGAGACCAGAAGAACTACATGGTGCCCGGCTACCACCAACGAACATCCTGACAGGGAACACAACAGAGGGTCCCTGATGGAGCAGTAGAAGGATGGGGTGCAGAACTCAAATTCTGGTAAGAAGACCAGACTTAATGGTCTGACTGAGACTGGAAGCGCCACGGGAAGCATGGCCCCTGGACTCTCTATCAGCCCAGAAATAAAACAATTTCTGAGGCCAACTCTTCATACAGGGATTGGGACTGAACTGTGGGATATAAAGTGATACTCGTGAAGAGTGTGCCTCTTGATCAAGTAGATACAAAAGACCAAAGGGGCAGCTTCTGGCCAGAGGTGAGATGGGAAGACAGAGAGTTAGGACCTGGTTGAATGGTCATGGGGAATCAGGGGCGGAAAGGAGGAGTGTGCTGTTGCAGAATGGGGTGAGCAATTAGGGTCTCGTAACAATGTATGTAAAAAAAAATTTTGTATGAGAGACTAACTTGAAATGTAAACTTCATTTAACTACAACAATTAAAAAAAAAAAAGAGAGAGAGAGAGAGAAAAAAAAGACCAGATTTACTGGCCTGACAGAGACTGGACCCCGAGAGTACGGCACCTGGGCACCCCTTTAGCCCAGTAATGAAGTCACTCCAGAGGTTCACCTTTTAGCCAAAGATCAGAGAAACCCATAGGACAAAATGAGACTAAATGGGCACAACCAGCCCAGGGGCAAGGACTAGAAGGCAGGAGGGGACAGGAAAGCTGGTAATAGAGAACCCAAGGTCGAGAAGGGAGAGTACTGACGTCATGGGGTTGTTAACCAATGCCATAAAACAATGTATGTACTAACTGTTTATTGAGAAGCTAGTTTGTTCTGTAAACTTTCATCTGAAGTTCAATTTAAAAAAAAAAAGAACATTTCATCAGTACTGAGGACTCTAAATGAGTTCACAACTTAGTTGAGTACCTAAAACAAGAGTTATTATTCAATCATTCCTTTAGCAAGTACTTGTTAAGTGCCTTCTGTGTGCCAGGCATATTGCTAGGTACAGGAAATATCTCGTGTTCATCCACTTACAATGAGCCAGACACTGTGCTAGGTGTTAGAAATTTACAGGAAACTGTTGCACTATATCATTTTGTTAATTGTTTCACAAAATCCACACGTATTTCTTATTATTGATAATTTCCCTCCATGATGATCACTGGGAATGCCAAAGAATTATTTCATACCTATCTCTAGGCACCAGAGCCGATGACATTAGAATTCTTCTCTTGACTATAAATGAGGGAATTATTACTGCCGATGATTTCTGAGTTTTTGAGGTGTTCTTTATTTCAGTCATTAATCCACCTTTGTGTTACCAGCGAGTTGATTCACTGATTCATTAACTTCTTGGTGTCCACATTTGAGAATGACTTTCACATTTACCAGAGTTCACCACCAAGGCTACAAGGTTAATATCCCGATACATTTACTAGAAAACTGTGGTTCTTGGAGAGTGAAAACACAGAGGAAACCTTTCAAGACTGAATTAAGATCTGATACTGTGGAAAAAAATGCCTGACAGGACATAATTTTTCAAATGTCCAAGACAGAGATAAAGGGTTTAGGGGTCTCAAAGAAACTCAGGAGAATGCTTTTCTGAATACTTACATCATTTTACTTGGCTGGTATTTATTAAGTCTACCTCATATTATAGGTTATTGAGTATATTTATTATTTCCCCTACTAGATGGCAGATTTCTTGTAGGCAGGGACTATTTCCTAATCATCTTTGAATAGCTGTTAGCATCAACATGGAGTAAGTCACAGCACTGACTATCTCCAAGTGTCCAGCACTGAATATTTCTAAGACCTAAATCATGTCCTAGTTACTGCTTCACTGGTTTTCATGAGAGTTCAAGAAAAGTCTTGAATCTGAACTCCAAGTGTCCAGCACATAAAAGGGAAGTCAATAAAATTTCCGTGAATGAACAAATAAATGAACAGGATTCACAGAACAGCAATTTGGAAAGAAAGAAAAAAATGAGTTGCCCTTTGCTTAAAATTAATAAATGTCTGTGTTGGAGAAGATAGGCAGCAAAACAATTATTTTAATATGAAAACAAAATGTTGCCAATTGAATCACTTTTTAAAAAAAAAGAAGTGCCTCAAGGAGCTCATGGTTTATTCTTTGGAAAGAACCCTTCTCAGAAGGGGAATACCCCTGTCTGGAAGGGCAAGGCAGACTGTGTCAGACTGAGAGAAAATGAGTGTCCCCTACTGCCTGGAACAGAACTGTCCAGAGCGAGTTATAGAATCCGACAGAGGAAATCTATATATTTTGTAGACTGTGCATTAAAGAGTCTGGTGGCTCAGCCTGACACAAGGTCAGTACTTTAGCCAGAGAAAGAGATGGAGGACAAGGGACACGGAGAGAAAGGAAAGGGAGGAAGTTTTAACTTGACACTTGAAAGGCTCTTTCCCCCTATTCCAGAAAAGAAAGAGAATTAAATAAAGCAGTCGGTAGAACAAGGATTGAACCTCCAAATATTATTTTTAACTGAATTTGACACTTTTTCTTAGTCTGGAATAAGCTTTTTCAAAAATATTTTTATATTTGTTCACATTCTGGGGAGAAATTCTTGCAATCAAAGCTATGTTGAAGTCACATATACCTGTTTATCTCCCATCCACTATTTCTGAGAGCTGAATTATGTCCCAGTTACTGCTTCACTGGTTTTAATGGGAATTCAAGAAAAATCTTGTATTTGTTTATTTCCGTAGATTGTTAGTCACTGACTTCCTGGGACTTTTTCTCTACTGCCTGATGATTCTCAGTTTCAAGACCCACATTTAACCAGAACACTTAACTTTTAGAGAAACTTGCTTTTAGGCAAAGGCCAAGTCCAGCTGAGTTAGCAAGATAAGGGAGAATCTACGGAGTCAGGGAGAAGACTTGGAAAGACAGTGGGAAGAGTTTGCAAATTCCTTCAGTTCTCTCCAAATGTAAAAATGAAAAGGTCAGGTTGGCTGTCATACTGTAACTTAAGCCATATTGTTTCCGGAGAGTATAATGCTTATAAATTTTTAAATCCTGTCTTCTTATTTGGATAACTTAGGAAGTCAGGGCAGAAGGGGTTCACAGTGCGTGTTGGCAAATCAAAATCAAGTGTGTTGCTTTTATTTCGGCTTGTTTTGGGCTGTATTTTGCAGAACTGGCAATAAAGCTGGAAATGGAACAACTTCCCTCCACCACCTGACGCCATCCCTCCACCATCTGACGCCATCTCATATGTTATTCCTGGTACTTCACGGGCTCTGCTGAAAAACTGGGTGTTGTACGGAGAATGTGGGAATTATCAACATAGGAAAATGACCATGTACAGCATCCCACTTACAATAATTTCTAAAGTTTCTAAAAGGACACAATCTGAGGCACATCTTCAACCACCAGAACACTGTGCCCTGGAGAAAGTCGACACTATGGTTGCCATCTGGTTCTTTTATTTGTGTCTCAGTCCCCGGCACGTAGGGAAGCTCCATAAATGTGGAATGGAGTGGCGTGGAGTGGAGTGGAATGGTCCTGTACAGATTCTCGTATGATGTATAATTAAGGAGAGGCTTCTATTTTGTAAAGCAAGCAATTGTTCATATGAAGTAATTACCTAACGTAACAGTTGTTAATGTAACAGCTGTTAATTAGACCAAGCCTTTTGGATTACTTCAATGTTGCCAACAACATGCTGTTTTTACTAGATTGGACCTAATGAATTTGCCAATACTTGCCCGTTTTTAATCTCCCAGAATGGCAACTTCCACATCATTTAATCTAATGATCGTGTTAGTCACAAGTGGATTGAACTACATGAGATTCCCGTTTCTCGCGTTTTGTGTAGTCAAACACTGTGGACTACCAGGAGTTTCATACGGTTCAACTATAGTAATAATAACAAAATATTATAATAATATAGTAAAAATAATACTATTCAGGTATTAAATAATTATTTATCATTCTATAGTAATAATAGCTACTACTGCCTATCGAAGGAGCCCTGGTAGTACAATGGTTAAGCACTTGGCTGCTCACCAAAAGATCAGGGGTTTGAACCCGCCAGCCACTCTGTGGGAGAAAAGACCTGGTGATCAGCTCCTAAAAAGATTTCGGCCTAGAGCAGTTCTACTCTGTTCTATAGGGTCACTATGAGTCAGAATCAACTGGACGGCATATAACAACTACCTACTGAGCACATACCATGTCCACGTACTTTGCTAAGTGACTTACATACATTGTGTCATTTATTCCCATGAGGTAGGTTGTAATATTATCCCCCAAATTATGCAAACACCCCAGGAAATAGTAAGATATTAACTGCTTGTCGGTTTCACCTCAAGAGATCAGCTTATCATTGGACCTACTGGCATGTTTCCAGGTAGAGACTAAGGGTAGAGGCCACAGCCTTGGGGGAAACAACTTCAGTGGGGTCGGCTTCGGGCCCAGTTCTCAATTCCACATGGCCATTTGTGGAGCACACCCTGGATTTCATATACAGGGTCCGCAATGGGTCGTGAGGAGCCCTGCTGGCTTGTGCTTAAGAGCTCAGCTGCTAACCAAAAAGTCTGCAGTTCAAATCCACCAGCTGCTCCTTGGAAACCCTATGGGGCAGTTCTGCTCCGTCCTATGGGGTCGCTATGCGTCGGAACCGACTTGACGGCACCTAACAACAAAATGAGTTCTGAGAACACAGCCATACCCTGGGAAAGGCAGTGCCTAAACTGGTGGGAAACAAGCCACACACACAGCCCCTTGAAAACAGAGAGGAGGTTATCAGACGGTGTACTGAAAGTTAGAGGGACTGTACATCCCATCATGCCTGGGAAAGTGTGATTTGTGCCTGTTGTGCCAGTATGATTACTAAAAGACCCCATTTCGCCCTCAACAGCAGAGTTGGAATGGAGTGAGTAAGAGTAAGGTACTCCCCTTGGGTGCAAAATCTAAGGAGGCACCAAGAAACTCAATAATGAAGATAAATAGTGTTTTAATGCAACATTTTAAAAAATCCAAATGAATGCAAAGATATTCGTGATTAACAAAATATTAAAATTTTAAATCAAAGCCTCAGGCTCCAATATGGCAGTGCTCAAAACCACCCCAATTTGGATAATAAATTATATGGTCACCTTAACTGACAGTACATTGTAAAATAATGGCAGTGTTTACATAGTGATTACATGGGGCCAAGTACTAGTCTAAGCGTTTTATATATATTAACTATGAGACAAGCACTGTTACTATCCCCATTTTACAGCTGAGGAAACTGAGGCTTGGAAAGACTAAGTAGCTTGTCCAAAGTAGAGGGTTCAAGATTTGAACCCAGGCAGTCTAGTTTCAAAGTCCTTAACCAATACAATCTTGCCTGGTCTCTGAGAAAGAGCTCAATAAATGTCTCTACTATTAATGTTATTATAAATAATAATTAAGAGAGGACAGTTTCTAAGAAAAGGAGGTGGGAGGACAGGGAAAAGAAGCCGTGTCTACTTCTTTATCTACTTCACAATTTGGACCAAGTACAGCCCAGGGTGCAGCTGCTAGCCAGCTGTAATTTAACCTTTTTGAGCCTCTGCTTCCTGTCAAACGAAACGATTGGACAGACTGATCTCTAAGGTCTCTTTCCGTTCCAAAGAATGGTCTTTTATTTCATGAATCCTCATTACTATATAGCATTTCTCTGGCACTTAACAGTCTTCCAGAGTACTTCCTTTGTTTTCCCTTCCATTTTTACGTTCTTACGTGCTCATCCTCTGTCCTCCCTCCATATGGTTTTTCCTTCGTGATCTCATCCATTCTCATGGCTTCAGCATTCACGTCTCTGTGGCTGACTCCCAAATCTTTGTCTTAGCTCCATCCTCTCCCCCAAGGTCCAGAGCCATATTTACAGCTGTCTTCTGGACTTTCCTTCTAAATCTCACACAGGTAACTTTAAGTCAATGTGTCCAGAATCAATCACTTTCCTTCATGCTCTCATTGTCCAGACTCAATGCCCCTTCCCTTGTCTCTCTCTCTCTCTTTTTTTTATTGTTGTGTTTTAAGTGAAAGTTCACAATTCAAGTTCATCTTTCATATAAAAATTTATACATATATTTTTATGTGACCCTACTTGCTCTTCCTATACTGTGACAGCACACTCCTCCTTTACACCCCGGATTTCCCATGTCCACTCAACCAGGTCCTGACCCTCTCAGCCTTCTCATCTCACCTCTGGACAGGAGCTGCCCATTTAGTCTCATGTATCCACTTGAGCTACGAAGCACACTGGTCACGAGTATCCTTTTATTTCCCATAGTCCAGTCTAATCTTTACCTGAGGAGTTGGCCTCTGGAATGGATTTGGATTTGGGCTAACAGAGAGTCCAGGGGCCATGTCTCCTGGGATCCCTCCAGTCTCAGTCAAACCATTAAGTATGGTCTTATTACTAGAATTTGAGTTCTGCACCCCACTTTTCTCCTGCTCTGTCAGGGATTCTCTGTTGTGTTCCCTGTCAGGGCAGTCATTGGTGGTAGCCGGGCACCTTCTAGTCCTTCTGGTCTCAGGCTGATGAAGTCTCTGGTTTATGTGGCCCTTTCTGTCTCTTGGGCTAACACTTTCCTTGTGACTTCAGTGTTCTTCATTCATCTTAGCTCCAGGGGGGTTGGGACCAATTGATGCATCTTAGATGGCTGCTAGCTAGCTTTTAAGACCCCAGATGCCACTCACCAAAGTGGGATGCAGAACATTTTCTTAATAAACTTTGTTATGCCAGTTGACCCAGATGCCCCCTGAAAGCATGGTCCCCAGATCCTTGCCCCCTGCTACTCTGTCCCTTGAAGTGTTTGGTTGTATTCAGGAAACTTCTTAGCTTTGGTTTAGTCCAGGTGTTCTGACTTCCCCTGTAATGTATGTTGTCCTTCCCTTCAGCTAAGATAGTTCCTGTCTACTATCTAGTTACTGAATACCCCTCTCCCTCCCTTTCCACCCTCATAACCATCAAAGAATGTTTTCTTCTGTTTTTAAACCTTTTCTTGAGTTCTTACAATAGTGGTCTTATACAGTATTTGTCCTTTTGTGACTAATTTCATTCAGCATAATGCCTTCCAGATTCATCCATGTTGTAAGATGTTTCAATTCATCCCTGTTCTTTATCATTGCATAGTATTCCATTGTGTGAATATACCATAATTTGTTTATCCTTTCATCCATTGATGGGCATCTAGGTTGTTTCCATCGTTTTGCTATTATGAACCGTGCTGCAATGAACATTGGTGTGCACGTATCTATTCGTGTGACAGCTCTTATTTCTCTAGGATATATTCCAAGGAGCGGGATTGCTGGATTGTATGGTACTTCTATTTCTAGCTTTTTAAGCAGGTGCCAAATCAATTTCCAAAGTGGTTGTACTATTTTACTTTCCCACCAGTGGTGTATAAGTGTTCCAGTTTTTGCAAATTCCCTAAACTTCTATTTATCTGGAAATGCCCTGATTTCACCAACATATTTGAGAGACAGTTTTGCTGGATATATAATTCTTGGCTGGCAAGTCTTTTCCTTCAAGGCTTTATGTATGTCATCCTATTGCCTTCTTGCCTGCATGGTTTCTGCTGAGTAGTCTGAGCTTATTCTTACTGACTCTCCTTTGTAGATGACTTTTCGTTTATCCCTAGCCACTCTTAAAATTCTCTCTTTATCCTTGGTTTTGGCAAGTTTGATTATAATATGCCTTGGTGACTTTCTTTTGGGATCTACCTTATGTGGGGTTCGATGAGCATCTTGGATAGATATCCTGTCATCTTTCACATTATCAGGGAAGTTCTCTGCCAACAAATCTTCAACAATTCCCCTCCTGTTCTGGTACTCCAATCACTCGTAGGTTATTCCTCTTGATAGAATCCCACGTAATTCTTAGGGTTTCTTCGTTTTTTTTCAATCCTTTTATCTGATTTTTCCTCAAATAAGTTGGTGTCAAGTGCTTTGTCTTCAATCTCCCTAATTCTGACTTCCATTGCCTCAATTCTGCTCCTATGACTTTCTATTGAGTTGTCTAATTCTGAAATTTTATTGTTAATCTTCTGGATTTCTGACTGCTGTCTCTCTATGGATTCTTGCAGCCTATTAAATTTGTCATTATGCTCTTGAATAACCTTCTTAAGATCCTCTATTGCTTTGTCTGTACGTTCTTTGGTTTGTTCTGCATTTTGTATGATCTCCTTCTTGATATCTTAAAGAGTTCTGTGTATATATATATATATATATATATATATATATATATACGTATATATATGTGTATATATGTATATATATATATGTATATATATTTTTTTTTTTTTGTATTCTACCTTCAGTAATTCCAAGAAATGTTCTTCCTCCAGAAACTTTCTTGATTCTTTATTTTGGGAGCTTGTTAAAGCCATCATGGTCTGCCTCTTTATGTGATTTGTTATTGACTGTTGTTTGCAAGCCATCAGTAAGTTATTATATTTATTTATTTTATGTTTGCTTACTGTGTCCTAGCTTCTTGTTTTGTTTTGTTTTGATATGCCCAAATAGGCTGCTAGTGTGAGGTAGTTTGATTATTGGCACCTTTGAAGCTCTAATGTCCTGTCACCAGGCGGTTAGATCTGTTACTAGGTATGAGAGCCCAGGAGTCTGTTTACTTTTCTTGTATAAATTCTGCTCATGTGTCCAGGTAGTCGGTCACCAAGTGTGTGGTACAGGCTCTCACCTACAGCCTTAGACAGGCATGGGTGATTGGTGTAGGCACAGATATCTGGCTGCCGTAGGGGTCACGCACTCAGCAAGGCAGAGTGCTGATGGCTGCCCCTGAGTGTCTGGGAGGAAAGCATGTCTCTGTTCTCTAGAGCACGTAGGTGGGTGGGTTTTGCAGCTGGACTATGAGCACCCAATGCAGTTGGCTGTGAGTACTTGGGGGCACCACTTATTCTTGGACCCCAGTTGCGGGTGGCTAGGTGACATGGGTGGAGCCACTCGTCCTCAGGCCCCTGATGTGGGTAGGTGAAGACCCTGCTTAATGGGCAGAGCAGTGTCAAATGTCACAAACCTGCCACTTTACCATACAGCTGTTACAGTCAAAGTTAGACTTCAGGTATATACCCTGTTGTACTGTGGTAATGCGGGCCTATGCTGTTGAAATGGGCCTACACAGGTCTATGCAGAGGCGAAAGGCATTCAAAGTCCGTGGACCCCTTAAGCCTCTGCCTAGGCAAAGGAGCTGTGCCTATCCTGAGTTCCTGGCTTAGGGGAGCTGGCAGATTATTTTTCCCCTGTTTGTTAATTTGTTCCCTCTCCAAGGCTGGGAGAATGGCTCAGGGAATGTGACGGGTCCTACTTCCAGTCCAGGGGACTTGGCAATCACTGAAGCCAGCCCGGGACCTGGTGCAGAGAGGAAAGGGGGCAGGTAAGTGGGAGAGAAGTTTTTTCCAAAGGGGGTGTTTTTTGATCTACAGTAGGTCAGATGCAAGTACTTATCTTTTGCCAAATGAATGCTTCTTTTCACTCGTTCTGGATGCCAGAGTAGACTCTCTGTCTCTGCATCTCTCCCATGTGGAAAACACCTCCTGAGCACCACTGCTTGCCTCACCATGCATGCCAGCCGATCCGGCCTGAAGGACACGGCTCCCACGGGGTCAGGTCTGGCAACTCCTTGCTGCTTCCGAACCATCTCTCCCTGCCCCCGCCACTCAGTTCGATTACTCAGCTTTGGTTTTGATGCTCAGGGCTACTAGATTGTCACATATAGTTGATTCACTTGTTTTTTTCGGTCTTTGTTGTAAGAGAGACCACAGAAAGCGTCTAACTACTCCATCATCTTGGCCCTGCCTCCTCCCCTGTCTCTCGCATCTCCACTCAGGCAGTTGCTGAGACCTAACAACTTTACTTCTGCTGTCTCCCTCTTGTTGCTCCCCTTCTTTTCATTCCAACCACCCCCTCCCCAATCAGGCCCTCACTACCTTCCCCTGGACCTGCTCCCTCCAGTCAACCCCAATCCTCATGTACAAGAAGCATGCTGCTGGGATGAGCTTCCTGATATACAACCAGGATACTATCTCTCCTACCCATGAATACCCGGCGGTTTCCCCATGTCTGCACATGGAAGTCCAAATTCTGTTTTTGTCATTTAATACCTTCCACATCTTGGCTCCAACTTGCTTTTCCTGTCTTACCTTCCACTTCTCTTCCATATATCTTAAATGTGGTACACGCTGGACTGCTCCAAAGCTTCTTAAATATGCTATATATTTTCCTGCCTTTTGCCCATATTATCCCCTTTGCTTGATGTTCTTCCTTCTATCTCCTCCTACCTGTCCTTCAAGATCTAACTCAAATATCCCCTCCTTTATGAAACCTTCTCAAATTTACTGGGGCATAGATTATCTTTACCTCTTCTAAATATTTATAGCACTTTATCCACACATCTCTTCAGCCACTTATCTCCTTCTACATCATTATGCAGTTACAGGCATTGACTTTTGATCCACCATATTAGAGGCCTCTTAGCTGCAAGGATTACGTCTTTCATCTTCCCCGCCCCATCTTCCCATGGTATCTGTCACGTCAGCACACAGTAGGTGTTCATGAAAATTTGAGCACTACATTGCTCAGTGTACTATTTTTTTATTATCATGTCCACAAGATATCCAGTGACTGACCAATAGGTATGAGTGAGTTAAAGCACAGAGTCCAGATTACCATTCTCTCTCCCAGAGTTTAGTTACCTTCTCCGAAGAGTGTTCATCTCTCACTGGCAGTGATCATTCCGTTACAAGCTTGCGTGCCGCAGCTAAATCCCTTTTAATAGCCTGAGAGCATCTCATTCTCTTTTAAGAGTCTGCAGTCTCCCTTCTTCTTTTTGAGGATGCTCCCAGGATTCTTGGGTGACAACTTTTAGACCTCTCTTCTTCTTCCCGGGCACGCTGAACTCAGTGCACCTTCTAAGAGTTTATTCCCCAGCTATTTCTAACTGCAAACCTACAGGGAAGAAATTTTTTTTGTTTTGTTTGTTTGTTTGTTTTAAATAGCACTGTGTGTGTGTGAAGGAAGTATATTTGGGGAAGGGGGTGGAAGCAGTTTGATATCGCCTGCTCTCACGCCTTATGATTACTAACTGCAAACACTGGTGATACTTAGAAATGGCTAAAGGTAATTTTCTACACTATATTTATATTTGGGCTAAGATCAAACAAGAGAAATGAATTACAAAGACAAGAGGAGTCGGTCATGAAAGGTCATTCACTCTTAATCTAACAGCTAAGAGACTGCATTTAAAAAAAATATGCATTTCCTGCTTGAGTTTGTCCTTGAACTAATAACTGATTATGGAATTTTAATTTAATATTACAGCATGTTACCTTTCTGTGTTTAAAAATCCATGACTTGACTCCAAAATCTTTTCAAGTTCTGCATAAGAATACTCTCACCAAAATAAGGTCAGCAGTGGTAGTATTTATAATAAATTTACAATTTCTGAAAAACAGAATCAATATGCACAATTAATATTGCCAATACACGTCAAAATGATATACTTCCCACTATATAAATGAACCCTATTTCACACATAAATGTGCTTTGTGGCAATGGTTCAAAATCCTTTTTCTTCAACAGTAAGTAGATTGAATGAAATAAAAAATGATGTGCCAGGACTTAAAGGTACAAATGGTACAAATTTCAAATTATTGATTGCTGACTGTGCTTACAGACATCAAACAATACTTTTTCAGGCAGCTATAATAGTCCACTTCAATGGAGACATGATATATTACAGGAAAGTTGGAAATGTGGGGACTATTTGACTGGTCAATGGTCATTTTTAATTATTAAGGTTTTGGAAATTTTTTTTAAGTTATAAAAAACAATGCAAATGAAGAGGAATCTCATTAATTTTCAACCTTTCTTAGCAAGCACCCTCGTTGTGGTTTGAAAAGTACCAAGATGTTCAGTCAAAATATAAACTCACTTTACATTAGAAGAAGTGCATATTTGGGCAGAATCCATAGGCAGTAAGGTCCCTTAATGGAAAACCTAGCAGGCCAATGCAATCATTCTCGAGGGACTGAGAATATATTTACATAAGTAGGAAACTTTCTCAGCGACTAACTTCTGATGTATAGGTGAGACGTGTGCCCTAATAGAGTCTGAATTTGAACTCTTTCAAGCCGCGCACTCTTTTAAAATTATCATTAGGAAACATCTTCCCAAAAGTAACAGTCATGTACAGCACTGAAATTAAGTCAATGGTCCTCTTTATTGTGCTTGGAGTGCTCTGTCTGTAACCTGCAGATGGGAAGCAGATTTGTGTATTAGCAAAGTCTATTACTCAGGACGCTTTCAGTTGTAAGTGACAGAAACCAAACTCAAACCAGCTGAGGCCAAAAAGACGATTTATTGCAGCACGTTACTGGGAAGTCCAAGTACAGCTGGATCCAGGGTTCAGATGATGTCATCAGGAGTGTGTCTGTTTCTCTCCACCTCTCAGCTATGCTTCCTCTGTGATGGCTTCGTTCCCAAGCTGTATCCAGGTGGGAGCAAAGATGACCCAATACTCAGGGTTACTGAGAGGGGATTCGGGCTCTAAGGAATTTTTTTTTCAGGCTATATAGCCAGGATAAAACAACAGCAACAGAAAGAAAAACCTCATTGTCATGAAGTCGATTCTGACTCATGGAAACTCCAGGTGGTACAGAGTAGAACAGCTCCATAAGGTTTCTTTTTGCTGTTGTTGTTGCTGTTTTTGGCTGTAATCTTTATGGAAGCAGATCACCAAGCCTTTCTTCTTCAGCACCATTAGGTGGGTTTGAATCACCAACATTGTGCCACCCTTATAGCCAATGTCTTAGTTATCTAGTGCTGCTATAACGGAAATACCACAAGTGGATGACTTTAGCAAAAAATTTATTCCCTCACAGTCCAGGAGGCTAGAAGTCTGAATTTGGGGTGCCAGCACCAGGGGAAGGCACTCTCTCTCTGTCGGCTCTGGAGGAAGGAAGGTCCTTGTCACCAATCTTCCCCTGGTCTAGGAGCTTCTCAGCGCAGGGACCCTGAGTCCAAAAGATGCACGCCCTCCTGGCGATCCTTGCTTGGTGGTATGAGGTTCCCCTGTCTCTCTGTTCACTTCTGTCTTTTATATCTCAAAAGAGATTAACTCAAGATACAACCTAATCTCGTAGATTGAGTCCAGCCTCATTCACATAACTGCCTGTAATCTTGCCTCATTAACATTATAGAGGCAGGATTTTCAACACATAGGAAAATTACACCACATGACAAAATTGCGGACAATCACACAATACTGGGAATCATGGCCTATCCAAGTTGACAGATATTTTTGGGGGACACAAATCAATTCATAACAGCCAGGTACGTTACAACCAGGATAGACAGGTTTATAATCTTTACACTGGATTTGTATTGATCTGTACATTGGGGCCCAGAGCATTCTTCTGGATACTGGCCCCAGTAATATGTATTATCTTTTACCCCCACCCCACCACTCCCAACTCTCCCTCTCTCATTGGCCCAGCTTTATAAACTTATAATTTTACCTATAATTTCATGAGAGTCTATTCTTTCCCCTCCCCTCTTCTCTCTCTGTATCTGTATTTCTCCCTGCCCCCTCATCCCCAGCCATATCAAATTACAAAACTGGACATCAATCTGCCATGCTTGGGTCATACCCTCAAAGCTGGACAATCACTTTCCACACTGAGATGGAGGATTCTTGTTGGCCTATGACCTGCCCATCTGCGTTGGAAGTGGAGGATATCCTGATGGACAGCCCCACCAATAGCATGAGCTGAAGGAAACAGTCCCTCAAAGGAAGTGTTCTACTGTGCACAAACAAGAAATAGACTCCACCTCACCTCAATCTGAAACCACCCTGAAGCATCAGGGTTTGATGTTTTACGAGGTTTACTCTGAGCCCAATTTTTCAACTTAACTGAGATCCATAAGGCCATTTGAACTAAGTTGCATCTGGAGAACCCTCACTAGGAGCTCAATATGGAGAGAAAGGCTTGCTCCTCCTTCATGCCATGACATTGGTTCTGTCCTCACCAAAGACTGGCATTGCTCAAATTTGTCCATGTGTACATAGCCTGCAAACTCTGGACATGGGGTCGGGCCATGGAGTAGTGGAGCTGGTGTTTACTGCAGGAAATGAGGGGAGACATTGACATGGGGAACATTCTCTTCCCTTGATTTTGGTTGAGATGGTGATGATACCATTTCTCATACAAATCTGGCCAAATAAGCTTGTACTGAGCACCTTTTGGAGTTCCTGAGTTGCACAAATGCTTAAATTTTTGGCTAAGAACCAAAAGACTGGTGTTTCAAACCCATCCAGAGGTGCCTTGGAAGAAAAGCCCAGTGATCTGCTTCCAAAAGGTCACAGTCATTGAAAACACTGTGGAACACAGTTCTACTCTGAAACACGTGGTGTCTCCATGAAGTGGAAACAACTGGTTGCTTTGAGCACCTCTTATGTAGTAGGCATTACATGGGACATACTGGTGAGTAATTAAAAAAAAAAAAAAAACCCTGCCTTCAAAAAATTCACAAATTTTAGGAGAAGACAGAAAAATCAGTAGCTAACTTGAACACGTGATTAGTGCTATGAGAATGGTTTAAACAAAGTGTTAGATGAGCAAGGAGGAAGGGTTGATTAATCTTGCTGGAATGGAGGGGGCAGGCAGTCATCAAGGAAGTGGGGATGGAGGGATGTCAGTATAGGCTTCCCAGGGGTGGCGCCATCTGACCTGAAAAATGAGAGGGAGTGTGATAACGGGCGGGGGAGAACAGCATTTAAGGCAGAAGAAACAGTAACAGGAGGAAAGGGGGAAAATCAATCCAACGTCTCGCTAATAGTTGCTGGCCAAGTTTCCAGGGCCAGCACAAGGGGGAGGATTGAAGCAATTATAGAGAAAACTGTCTCAATCTTTCCTTTCTCCTGGTGGTGGAAATTTGGCCATTGCCGCATTTTTTTGTAAGAGTCGTGATTCCAGAGACCACACAATGTCAAGTGATGAAAAAATAATTTTTTAGACAGAACAGAGAAAAACCATAGCACCTGAATTCAACTGGGGAAAACTAGATTTTATAAGAAAGGAAAACTAAAAGCCCAGTTTCTCTCCCTCTCTCTTTCTTTCTGTCTCTAATTCTACTCTTTCTTCCTTTGAGATTTCTCCTCACTTAAAATCCATTGAGCAAGAACTAGGTATACAAATGTATCTGGTACACTGTAGAGGCTTAACAAATGCTTATAGTAAGATGATGGTAATTATTCAAATTTTTTTTTCAAGAATTTGCTAACATCAAAATTAAAATAAAGTACATCTCCAGGAACCGATTCCCGTGTCCTCTCCTTCATTATTCCATCTCCCCAAATGCCTGGATAGCTTGTTAGCATTCAACACTTCCTTTGAAGATTAAACAGCATTAAATTCTTGCCTTGCAAGGAAAGAAATTATGAACTTCTGAGAAAACAAGATTTTAGTAGAAATGTATGCAGCCATCTGGAGGGGTAAGATCTGGCCTCAAATTCAAAGAAATGCACCACATATTAACAGAAATGGAATGGACCTCAGTTTGAGTACCAGCACCACCATTTGTTAGCTATGTGACTTTGGACAAATTTATCAACTTTGCGAAACCTCGGTTTTAAACTGGGAACGAAAACAGTACCTAAAGTAGAGTTGGTTTTGAGGATTAAAAGGGATAATCCATGAAAAAAAAAAATGTTTAACACAGTGCCTGGCACATAGGATTATCTTGAGGTCAACAGAGAAAAGGAATTACCAAAAAAAAAAAAAAAAAAGTTCCAGAAGTGGTACTAACTACAAGAGCAGACATCATAACCAAGAGTCTAATCTGGTCCATTTATTTCATCTGTTTATTTCTCCATCAAGGTGTTGACATTAACACAATTTGGGGACTGTCATGATGACACTGATCTATGCAGGATATCAAGAGAGGGCCAATGGACAACCCCCAATGCTTTTTGCCCTTCAGTTATTTGCAGAGAGAAAAGGGAAGGTCTTTGGACTCCCACACTCAAAGCCCTGGGTAGTTGGCACCGCAAGACTTTGGCTGTAGAGATAGGACGGAAGGTCCTAACACAGTAGTTCCAAAAGGCCATGACACATAGCTTTTCTTGTGGCAGAACTTTCTCCTGCTATCTGAAAATACACTTCAGAAAACAACACATGTCACTTTATGAGCATTAAGTCTTAGGTTTTGTTAGTACTTGTTTCATATTTGGCTTGAGCTGCATAATCTCTTTATGATGTAGAAGGAAGCATATGCTTTTTACTGATGTGTAGCGTGTTCTATGGTTCAAAAAGCAGTACGAGCATTCCCTTTGTGTTACACAGGAGAAGTAGATGCAGAATTCAGTGCTGCCTATCTTTAAAATATATTTGCCTATTGGGCTGAGTGAAATAAGTCAATCACAACAGGACAAATATTGTATGAGACCTCTATTGTAAAAACCCATGAGAAAGTTCACACACAAAACGTAACAATCTTTGTTGGTTACCAGGGATGGGAGGGTTGGGGGGGAAATACTAAATAGGCAATAGATAAGTGGTATCTTGGGTGAAGGGTGAGACACTACACAATACAGGGGAAACTAGCACAACCTGTACAAGGAAAGGTCATGGAAGCCCCACAGACACATCCAAACTCCCTGAGGGACTGAACTGCTAGGCGGAGGGCTCTGGGGACCATGGTCTCGGGGAACATCTAGCTCAATTGGCATGACACAGCTGATAAAGACAATGCTCTACATTCTACCTTGGTGAGTAGTGTCTGGGGTCTTAAAAGCCTGTGAGTGGCCATCTAAGATACTCCACTGGTCTCATCCCTTCAGGAGCAAGGGAGAATGAAGAGAACAGGATACAAGGAAAAGATTAGTCCAAAGGACTAATTGTCCACAGCTACCAAGGCCTCCACCGGACTGAGTCCAGTATAGCTAGATGGTGCCTGGCTACCACCACTGACTGCTCTGACCAGGATCACAAGAGAGGGTTCTGGACAGAGCTGGAGAAGGATGTAAAGCATAATTCTAACTCACAAAAAAAAAAAAGACCAGATTTACTGGCCTAAAGGAGACTGGAGAAACCTCGAGAGTGTGGCCCCCAGACACCCTTTTAGCTCAGTGGTGAAGTTACCTCCGAGGTTCACTGTTCAGCCTGGGAGTGGACAGCCCCGTAAAACCAAATGAGACTAACGAGGTACAGGAGTCCAGTGACAAGGGCCAGAAGGCAGAAGGGGACAAGGAAGCTGGTGATAGGGAACACAAGGTTGAATAAGGATATTGTCAATGTGTTGTGAGATTGTTAACCATTGTCATAGGGCAACATTTGTAGTAACTGTTAAATGAGAAACTATTTTGTTCTGTATGCCTTCATCTTAAGTGAGAATAACAGCACAATTGGAAGAGTGTAGTCAGTGTCACTGAACTGTGTATGTAGAAATTTTTGAAACGGTGTATCTTTGGCTATGTGTATTTTCACCAAAAAAAAAAAGGTTGAGAATTTAGAGGGTTAATATGTTGTGGGGTTGTTAACCAATGTCATAAAACAACATGTGTACTACTGTTTCATGAGAAACTATTTGTTCTGTAAGCCTTCACCTGAAGTACAATAAAATATAAAAAATAAATTTAAAAAAATATATAAAAATAAAATATATTTGCCTATTGGGCTCTTTACTTTGAATTGATTTCTTACAGAGGAGCTAAATTATGAATTTATATGCAAATAAAAGTCATGCCCCCGTGAGGCACCTAACAAGCGCCACCATGCCAATCCTTTTCCACATGTCGCTGTAAAAAAAATTAGCATAGTGTGCTTCGAGAATACCTCAAGGGGGAGGAGGCACAGCTGGCAAACAAACACAGAAGGCACCTCATTATTTGCGTAAGTGTATGGTAACTTAAACCTTTCTGTATCTCAGTTTCCTCATCTGAAAGCCATGAAAAGTTATAGGTATGTTCATGTAGATTAAATGAGTTCACTCCCAAAGTACTGAGAATGGTGTCTCTACTTGTTGTTAGTGCCCAATAAATGTTAATTGTTTTCATCACCAGGAGGACCTATGTGTTAGCAGCAAAATTATCAGTGGTGATTTACTCTATTCAGAACATATACTCATGTCCTGTGCTCTTGGCCAGGAGCTTTTGCAGCTCCTGGCTGAGGGAAGCTGAGTGGCTTGTGACAAAGGCCTCTATAGCTGCCTAAACAGAAATCCCTATCAGGGCTTGAACCACAAACTGTGTTTTGCAAAACGTCATTGCCCCTTAAGATGGCTAAGTACGCTTCATGAAGAAAGGGTTTCATGGTCAAAATAAGTTTGGGAACACCAGGTTAAACAATGCAAGTTGGGTTTCTTTATTGCAGAATGTCTTCAACAAATGAATGTCCATGTGAGTCTCCAAGGGGACTGACTACAGAATTCAATTTCCCAACACATTTTCATATGGAATTACTGGTTTTTTTTAAGAAAGTCTATGAAAATCTTGAGGAGTATTAGGCGTTCCTTAAGGCACAGCTTGGAAAACACTTTTTTATGTAATTTGTTCCTGAGTTCAGATATTTTCGGCTGGTATATTTTTAATAACAGGATGGTAAAGAAACAAAAAGGAGCCCTGGTGGAGCAACGGTTAAGCACTTGGCTGTAACCCAAAGGTTGGTAGTTCAAATCCACCCTGCAGCAAGGTGGAAGAAGGACGTAGCGATCTGCTCCTGTAAAGATTACAGCCTAGAAAAGCCTATGAGGCAGCTCTTCTCTGTCATATAGGGTCATGATGAGTTGAAACCAACTCAACAGCACCAAAAATAAAGAACCATAAGTACCCAATAAAATGCTCTTTGTGGGGGGCTTCTTGGAATTCTGCATCCTCCATGGGAAGGTCCGGGGTTGTCTCTGTTGGTAGTGAGTCAATCAAAGCTTGTCAGTAGTTTTAAAAATAAAATTCCTCAAGCCCTAGAAATTGCTGTAGAACTTGGAACAATGTGCAACATGAAAACCAGACACAAGAGTGATCTTTTGGGAATCCATATGCGCAATTTAAAGACAATGAGAATTACTTTTTCATGGATTAAAACAGAACTGTTAACAGCAGAGCAGAAGTCAGGTCAGACAGAAATACTGCTCCTAAGAATGTGCTGATTCCAGTTTTTATTTTATGGTAGCTGAAGAGTTTGAGCTGCTTGTTAATGAGATCAAGCGCCATTACGTATATTACTGGCAATCTCAGAAGCTGCAGATCTATTTTGAAATATCTTTATGCTACATTTGTTCAAAGCATTGTCTTTCTGCTAAAATAATTCACCTGCACATTAAATTTTGTCTATAATATACTACAGAGAGTTTAAAGAAATATTTCGGTGCATCTCTTTGTCTGACTGGGAAGCTGTGTGTTTTCCTTAAGTTCCATTTCTTCTAAAAACTAGTTGTTGACAAATACTACTGTCACGATGATTGTAGGACTGAATTACCCTGTTGATTTCCTAATTTGTTGCTTGAATTGTAATGCCTCAAAATAAGAGCAATCTCTCTAAAATATTTTGCCATTTTATACTCTTTGAAAGATAAATGGTCTCAAACGGAATTGCCGCTGAAATTCTTTGCTAGAACTGAAGTTTTAACACCAGGTCTCTATCCAAGAGAATCTAGGTGACAGGAATTTCTCTTTTTAGTGTAGCATCTTAGGGTTCTCTAGAAATATAGAACTATTAAGATAGATAGATAGACAGATAGATATAAATAGATATTTACTTTAAGGAATTGGCTCACCCAATTGTGCAGACTAGCGAGTCCAAAATCCATAGGTCAGGCAATAAGCTGGAGATTCCTACAGTCTTGTGTCCCAAAATCCATAGGTCAGGCCACTAAAGAGTGGAGCAGTTCTGACAATTGTCTATTTTCTATTTTTAGTCTGGAGACAGAATACACCCTAAGAAAACTGTTTTTTTGTTCTTAAAGTCTTCAACTGATTGGATAAGTCCCACCCATATTATGGAGGGTAATCTGCTTTATTTAAGGCCACCTGATTCAATCACATGTAACTACTTGATAACAGCATCTAGTCTAGTGTTTGACTATAGAATTGGGTAGTATATCCTAGCCAAGCTGATACATAAAATTAACCATCAGAGGTAGGTTTTTCTAATCCAAGTAAGGGAATTCTATAAAGTCAGATCTAAAGTAAAGAAGAGAAGATAAAGAAGGTGAATTTTCAAGTCAAAAAGAGAGCTGGCATTTGAATTAGAATGAGTACAGGGTTCAAGTCTGGATCTGTTACTAAGGCTTGAGTAAATCAGACAGCTGAGTGTTAATTTCTGTATTTATGAAGTGAGAGGAATAGCTATCAGTAACTATAAAAATAACCTTTTTCTTTAGAAACTTGGTATGAAGGAGAAAAAAAAGGAATAATATGCCGTCTAGCAACTAACTATAGAATGCCTTTTAATACAGGGAGAGAAAGTCATGTTACTAAGGCTCATAATTTCTGTATCTTTGGTTACCATTTCAAATGTAGATTAGCAATGGCTATTGCTTTGGGGGATACAGCATCTGTAAACTTGACTCAATTTTCTGCCTAGAGATTTGTATGTTGTTACTGTCTGCTAGAATATATATATATATAATAATGTATATATATATATATATATATATATGTATATATATATATTTTGCTACTTCTCATCTGAAAGGCTTTCACTTACAATGCTTATAAGCTATGATATTAAGGCTCAATGCCAGTAAAGTTTCAGGGAAAAGAGCAAGAAAATTATTTAAAAGGACTGCTTTTTGATAATGGCAGTGTTTTGACAGTTTTTGACAGGCAATTTGGAATAATGCAACCTTCTGGATTACAGCCAACCTCTGAAATGGATTGTAATTTAGAGTGACGGCAGCTTCTATGACCTCTATATTGGCGAGTCACTGGAAAAAAAAAAAATTCTCCAAAAAGTTAGGGTCTATATTTGAAAACCTGGCTTAAATGTTCTGATGTTCAGCCATTTAATTTAATGAAAGGATTTTCTTGTCCTACGCACAGGTCCAAACACTTACCCCAAAGCTGGGGAAGACTTTTTGCCTTTTTGTGGGTGGTAAAGCTCTTATTCTCGGCTTCTCCTCCCAACCGGATTACTGACATTCTGATGAACTGGCTGTGGATCTGCCCCTTCTCTCCACTGGGTGAGATTAGACCTACTCACACCTGGGTAACTGTATCAGGCTGTCATCCCCCAGGGCATGGCTGCCCTGGGCTGTTATGCCTTCCAACTTTTTCCTCTCAACTGTGCTGTCTCAGGTTTGAGTTTGGCCCTTAAGTTCCCTTTGAAAAATAGATTCTATTACTCCCTTAATTCTGAGAGTTGAATGCTTTTTAAAGAGTTGTGTAATTTAAATATGAGCTGGGTGTGCAGTGTAGGATTTTTAACTGAACTGCAATTCTCCAAATGTACCAATATATTCCAAAATTGCCAGTTGCAGTCCATAAAATATTTACATTGCAGAGTAAATAATGTATGTTTAGTAAGAAACGATGAAATATTTATGGCTTTTCTAAAGACACCGTATGGGTTTATTCCCCTGCCACAGCCCTTTTTCTTGAAGCAGGCGAAATAGGTAACTTGAAGGGCTCCGAGAACAACATGGAAGCATCTATGAAGGAAGAGAATGATCTGAGGCAGTAAATGGGTAAGTCTGAGTAAGGAAAAGCAGCAACAGCTGATCCCAGATACCAAAATACATATTTCGTATGGTGGAAGACCTAGGGAGGCATTAGCAAATAATTTTGGTATCTTTACCATTAAACTGAAGAGTTGCTAGGCCCAGTTGTTGCGGCACAATTATATGCCAAAGCTTTTTTGTGAGAATGTTGTGAATCTCAGAGTATGGTTTGACCTTCCAAGCTTCAAAAATAGAAACCCTCCCCCACATACTCATTGCCCCTGAACATAATCTAGAGAACCCAATCTCTCACTGGGTTTCTAAATCCTCACTGCCTGTGTTTGGGAAAGAGCCTGAAGAAGCTCTTAACAGAGGTTCTCAACAGAATCACCTGGAGGGTATTTTACAAATAAAGATTCCTAGGGCTACACCCTAAGAAATTCTGACAGGGTGGTCTAGTGCCGGGCCTGGGAATCTTTATTTCTGAAAAGTTTCCCAAGTAATTCTGATAATTATTTAGATTTGAGAACTGGGATAGGTTGAACAATGGCTTCTAAAGATATCCATGTCCTAATGCCTGGAACCTGTGAACGTTACCTTATATGGCAAAAGGGAGTTTGCAAATGTGATTAAATTAAGGACTTGAGATGGGGAGATTATCTGGGATTATCTAGTAGGCCGTAAATGTAATCCTAAGAAAAAAAGTGAGGCATGGGAAGACTTGACTACAGAAGAAGAAGGCAATATGACAATGGAAGCAAGATGCTACACTGCTGGCTTTGAAGATGGAGGAAGGGACCGCGAGTCAAGGAACACAGGTGGCCTCTAGAAGTGGGAAAAGGCAAGGAAATGGATGCTCCCTTACAGTTTTCAGAAAGCACCAGCCCTGCTGACATGTTGCCTTTAGCCCAGTGAAAATATTTTGGGCTTCTGACCTTTAGAACTGTAAGAGAATAAATTTGTGTTGGCTTTAAGCCACTAAATTTGCAGTAATTTGTTACAGCAACTATAGGAAATGAATACAGGAACCATTACCCTAAAACGATTTCTATTTTAATATTCTTCTGTTACTAAACACAACTCTTCAAGCCAGAGCTTTCAGGCCCTTGTATTTGTCCAGTTACCCCACTGTGGGAGGACACAAAAGCAGTCTTGCCTGTAGAAAATATCACTGCCTCCTCTTCCCATCTGTGTTTAGCACTTCCCCAATAGTCACATTCCCTTGAGGGCACATCACTGCCAGAAAGAGACAAGGCAGCAGTGAGGGACCACGGCCAATAGTTCCCTCCCTCAGACTTGGACATCAAGCCACAAGAATTCATCTTTCCCCTCCTGTGTGCTCAGCATTCTGTGAGCCACTGTGGGGAATTCAGAGAATCAGAGCGGTCACTCCCCATTCTCCTGCTGAGCACAGACATTGCACAGTGATTACAAACACTTAGGTTGCATTTATTTTCCAGGAATATCAGAGCTAAGGCTCTCTTGACTACAAAGGATATTGTCTCATTTCGGGACAGGACAAATGCCTCATTGCAGTTTAGGGGAAGACGATGATGTCAAAGCGTTTGCTATATACTCTGATTAGAAGATCTGGAAATGAAATCATTGTCCAGAGTTTTAGGCTCTCAGTTAGCTGAGGGACATATTAATGGATTATCTATTCAACATTTGAAAATGTAGCTCTATTTTCCAAGGTGGAAAATTTTATTGGTACTTGTTTTATTTTATTGTTTTTTCAATTTTATTGGTACTTGTTCCTATCAGAACTCCACACACTGGAAAGGAAAAAAAAAAAAAAGGCAGCTGCAAAGAGCTGGGATAGCATCTCGTTTCTATGACAACAGTGTCTGCTCTGCTCCCAAGCTCCATCTGGCATTTTCAGGCCTAACAGCCAGGTAGCATCTAAATGCCTAATGGATAAAAAGGCATCGATAGTCTTCCGATCAGGCTCAAATGAACGCAGCAACACTGTGCCCTTTCTAAGAAAAAACAGTGAATCACTTCACCGCAACGGAGCTTTATGAAGACAGACCGCTAAGTACGGAGAACATGCAAACTCTATTTTATGGACTAAACAAGAGCAACATGCACATAAAATAGAAGTAGCTGTTGGGGCCGATATGGGGGCTTGTTCCTAAAGGCGCTCGCTCTATCAGTGCCGGCACGGGGAGATTCTCTCCTTCCTCTCTTGCTCCCTTTGCTGGTCTTGCCCTGTGGGGTTCTGAATGCTTTGGGTAACATGGATGCAGCAGCTCTTACCTGCCTCACCGACCTTCCCCTCAGATTTTATCTTTGCTGATTACTGTTCCCTGGTTGCTTTGCAGAATTTATGAGCGTTTGGATTTCAATTCTTCTCCATGGGCACCTACTCACAGAACAATACAACACAGCTGGTCTCCACCTCCCCCTACCCCCATTTGGTACACAATCTAACCAAAGCACTTCCCTTTTCTTCCTTCATAATGCCATCATTAAGAGCATATCATCTTTACAAAGCTATAATGTATCTAAGACACCATACAATGTGACTTTATGGGCACGGCACCATGCAGTATTTGGGATATATTTATTTTAAAAAAAACTGTTGTTTATCTGACTTTCAGATTTAACTGGGTGTCCTACGTTTTTATTTGCTAGATCTGGCAACCCTATTTGTAGACAGGAGTACAGGTCTTTAAATTCATTGGATCTCTTGGGCTTGATACATCGCATGAAAATGCCAGTACTCCAAATTGAGTATTGGCTTCCAGCATTTTCTGGCTATTAAAATTAACATTTAAATGTAAGACTGTTGTTTACATCAAACGTTTACATATATTCATTCTCCTTTATTCATCAAACACAAAGTTATTGGGAACCTGCTGTTTGCCTGACACTGTTCCAGGAGTGGGGAATTAGAGGTACAAAGATCAATAGGCTCCCTCTCCTGGAGTTCACAGTCAACTGTTGCTCCTGGTTTTTTGTTTTGGGACATTTACTTGCACTGTGTACAACACAATGTTTGGTACATAAAGACCCATCAGATATGACTCCTGCCCACCCAGAGCAGATTAATTGTCCCCTGTTGTTGCCGATAGCTGCTGTTGAGTTGGCCCCCAACTTATGGAGACCCTATGCACAATGGAACTAAATGCTGCCTGATTATGGATCAGACCATTGTGATCCATAGAGTTTTCACTGACTGATTTTAAGAAGTAGACTGCCAGGCCTTTCTTCCTAGGCCGTCTTAGTCTGTAAGCTCTGCTAAAACCTGTTTAGCATCACAGCAGCACGCAAGTCTCCACTGACAGACAGGTGGTGGCTGCAATAAGGTTCATTGGCCAGGAATTGAACCTGGGTCTCCTGCATGGAAGGCAAGAATTCTACCACCCAACCACCAATACTTCAAATTGCTCCTTATACATCTTAATATCTCCCCCAAATCTCCACAAACCCATCCTAAGTATTTTCTTGGACATTAAATTGCAGAGGACATTCAAATTGTCATTCTCTTCCTTTGTCCATTTTTTCATGTTCTTTGTCCCTCAGTATCCCAGATTAGAAGAAAATTGATCCTGAAAGGCTTGGAGATTACCTGGCAACCCTGCCATCGGTTTCTGGATTCTTGTCTTCACTGGGATGCATCCTTTTGGAGGGTTGCCGTTCTGTCCCCCTCTCTTCTTGAGCACTAACAGGATATTTAGACATACGAGTGGTATTTTCGTTCTCTCCCCTCTTCCTCACGCCTCCTTGCCATATTGCCCCAACTCTTTCCTCTTTTTAATTATTTCATTTATTGGGTTCTGGGCACTACTAAAGTAGAGAGAGAAATGACATTTGTGTAGCATTCCAGAAAGTTCTTGGAACACAGGCCTACTTTAAGTTTGTCATGTATGACTCAGAGGTTTCCCCCTCATATCTCACCTTTTGACTGTGGCACACTCAGTTTTCTTTGATGAGAACTGTATGTTGTTTATTATATGTACTAAGGTGTGATATTTAAAAATATAACTGCTGTGGTAGGCAGAATAATGATCCCCCCAAAATGTCTGTACCCTAATCCTGAGACCTGTGAATATGTTACCTTACATGGCAAAAAGGATTTTTCAGGTATAACTGAATTAAGGATCTCGAAATGGGAAGATTATCCTGCATTATCAGGATGGGCCCAATGTAATCACAAGGGTCCTTACAAGAGGGAAGCAGGAGGGTCAGAGCAAGAGAGAGATTTGAAGATTCTACAATACTGGCTTGAATGTGGAGGAAGGGACCAGGAGCCAATGAATATAGGAAGGCAAGGAAACAGATTCTTGCCTAGAGCCTCCAGAAGCAATACAGCCCTTCCGACATTTTATTTCAGCGCAATAAGACCCATTTCAGATGTCTGGCCTCCAGAACTATGGGATAATAAATCTGTGTTATTTTAAGCCACTAAGTTGGTGGTAAATCCTTACAGCAGCCATGGGAAACTAATACAACCACCTGTAGGGCCCAGGCACTGAGCAATCAGAACTGACACTGAGCAGGGTCTTTGAGGCCCTTTGGTAAGGCAGGTGTTAACCATATATAGTGGTCAGATTTGCGGGAGTGCTATATGGTCGTGGAGAGCCCTCGTGGCACAGTGGTTAAGAGTTATGACTAACCAAAAAAAGGTTGGAGGTTCAAATTCACCAGCTGTAGCTTGGAAACCCTATGGGGCAGCTCTACTCTGTCCTATAGGGTTGCTATGAGTTGGAATTGACTCTAAGGCAATGGGTTTTGGTATATGGCCATGGAGGTGGGGCCAGGACAGCTTTGGTGTGGTGAAACCCAGGTGAAATTGTGCACTACAGATTAGTAAGTAAGCACATACCTTGCTTATTGGGTAGTTCATCCCTGGTGATGGGGATTGGCACATGGAGGACTGGGCAGTAATTACCAACCAGTATGGAATATTTCAATATTTTTATAGTCAGTATGAATGTATTAAGTATCCCTGGTGGCACAATGGTTAAGGGCTTGGCTGCTAACTGAATGGTTGGTTGTTCAAATCCACCCGGTGTCTCCATGGGAGAAAAGACCTGGCAATCTGCTCCCATAAATATTACAGCCTAGGAAACCCTACGGGGCAGTTCTACCCTGTTCTATAGGGTCGTTACAAGTTGGAATCGACTCGATGGCACACAACAATAATATAGATGTACCAATGTGAGTTTCTATTATGTACATGGTTATGTACAACTAAATATAAAGGATGTAGACTGGATTCTAGCATCACTTTTGAATTTTTTGCCCTAAGTGTCTAATAATAACCCTTAGCCAAGGTGGCCAAGGCAATGATTCTAACAGAGTTCTAGACTCTCTTCTATGTGACCTTCGTTGTTGTGAGGTGCCTTTGAGTCAGTGCTGACTCATAGTGACCCTGCGTAGAGCAGAATGAAACAGTGCCCAGTCCTGTGCCATCCTCAATCGTTCCTATGTTTGAGCCCATTGTTGCAGCCACTATGCTAATCCATCTCATAGAGGATCCTTCTCTTTTTCCTGACGCTCTACTTTACCAAGCATGATCCTTCTCCAGGGACTGGTCCCTCCTGATAACATGTCCAAAGTACTTTAGACAAGGTCTCACCATCCTCGCCTCCAGGGAGCTTTCTGGCTATACTGCTTCCAAGACAGATTTGTTCATTCTTCCAGCAGTCCATAGTATATTCAACATTCTTTGCCAACACCATAATTCAAAGGCATCAATTCTTCTGTCTTCCTTATTCATTGTTCAACTTTCACATGTCCATGAGGCGATTGAAAATACCATAGCTTGGGTCAGGCACACCTTAGTCCTCAAAGTGGCATCTTTGCTTTGGCATCTATGTGACCTCAATGGGGCTTTCCCACAGAGCGTGGGCTAGAATGATCCTTCTCGCTTAAGGACGTTTATTACTAAATTTTTAGGTTTTGTTGTTTTTGTCCCAATTTAATATCTCAAATTTCCATCTGTTAAGTATTGAGTCTTCATTTTTTTTTTTTTTCTTTTCTCTCTTGTATTTCTTCCCTTCTTTTTCTCCACCTCTTCTAGCCCCACTTGGAAACAAGAGAAATAAGAGGAAAAGAGGCAATGACTTGCTCCAGGTCACACAGCTAGTTGTCAGCCAAAGTGAGCCCAGGACCCAGGTCATCACTTTCCATCCCCATCCACTGTGGTGTTTAGCAATCCCTCCATCAAGGGAACCGTGCTTATCGGTCATCTTCTTATTCTTAAAATGCAATCATTCCCCTGCAATACCCTTCGGTGGTCTGTCACTGCATTTTGAATAAAATCCAGATTCCTTCCACAGCCTTCAAGACCCTGCATGACTGGGCCCAACACTTCACTAATGCTCCGGTCCCACTGGTTTCTTCTCATTTCCTCAGATGCCAGGCTCTGTCCAGCCTGAGGGAATTTATTGAAGTGTAAATTCACTGTCCACATGTCTACAGCAGGTTTCTACCTCACTCTATAGGAGTCCTTGGGTGGCACAAACATTTAAGTGCTCAACTACTAGCTGAAAGTTTGGGTGTTCAAACTCACCCAGAGGTGCCTCAGAGGACAGGCCTGGCAATCAGCTTCTGAAAGTTCCCAGACTTGAAAACCCTGTGGAGCTGTTCTATTCTACACACAGCGGGTAGCCATGAGTTCGAATCAACTAACAACAGCAACAACCCCACACTGTTAGGTTTTACACCTACATGTATTCCACTTGTATTGAATTAATGAATTTGTGTTTTTTGTTTCATGTTGCCCCCTGGTCCCTGTAGGCGCCATGAGCTCAGAGGGCTCATTTATCATGTCCACTATTGTGGTACAGGGCCTAGTGCACAGCAGGTCTTCAGTGAACACTTACTGAATGCTGCTTGTGGTCATCCCTCATGGCTTCAACACAAAGCTATAACATCGCTCCCAAAGCACAGAATTCCCAGGTCATCCTGTAAACCAGGGAGACAGTTTGCCAGTTAGAGACTGGTCCTGGTGGCGCAACAGTTAAGCACTAGGCTGCCAGCTGCTAGGTCAGCAGTTTGAACCCACCCAGAAGCTCTGTGGGAGAAAGCCCTGGCAATCTGATCCAATAAAGATTACAGCATAGGAAACCATATGGGGCAGTTCTACTCTGTCACGTGGGGTCGCTATGAGTTGGAATTGAGTCGACAGCACCCAACAACGACAGCAACAACTGAATAAAGGAAAGAAAAGATCTCTGGCCAGTTATGTAAAAATATTATAGCCAGTACTTAATGTAAAGGAAGTTGAAACTAGCTTTCTGACCTCTTTAGTAACCAGCTTACACAGTGAAGCAGATCTGGATCCCGTTATCTACTTCCAGATGAGAATACCATGTCTCATTTACAGTTACAGCCTTCTGGACTGAAATATCATATTTTATGAGTAATAGCATCTGTAAGTAAGATAAAAGCATCACAAAAGAAAATGAAAGCATTTCAAATATAACAATTACTGAAATAAAATCAACTTTAGGACATTCTTCTGACAAGTTCTCTTAGGTTTTATTAATTTCTTCTAAGAATATCACCATGAATCTTTTTTATGTGTGTTTGGATCCTGGATGCATGATTCTTGCATTTTTTCACTAGAGGCTGAGACACGATATAGTGCAGGGATCTCAGCTGTTTCCTGTTTTTCTCTGTGTTAACGCCTTGAAAAAGAAATGGGAGATTATTAAAAGGTCTAGGGAACCTGTGCGTGTTCACATTTTATAAGTAGAATAGAGACATAACAGGCACGGAATTATAAGGCTGTCAATAGACATAACATTGGCTTAGTCTTGAAATTTTTAAAGGATGGTATATATACAACTTCTTTCATAATTCTAATATTTTGCAATATTTCCTTGTATGTTTTCAGATATTTAAATTCCCTTCACTCTCTTTACTCATTCCATTCAATTCTGTTCCAGAACTACTTACTATTACCTATGAAGTAATCAGTTTATTTTCTGGTTAAAAAGTTTCTTAGTGAGATCTTTTATTTAAATGCTAATTAATTGTTTCCTTTAACCATCTCACAGACTTTTCCATATTCTATTATCAACACACCTGCAATGTCAAATAAAAGATAAGGTTTATGAGCCATATAAACTATGATAAAACATTTCAAACTGTCTGGCATCATGGAGGGAAAATAATGGAAGCGTCTGGCTTTTAAAATGTAATTCTATTGTACTAAGGCCACTAAAGTCACGTTAAACATTAAAAGCATAAAGCAATTTTATCTTGATAAATGAACAATTTAGCAAATTGTTTTAAAAAGAAATAAGGGTTTATGTTTCACTGTACATTTATATATAATACACTTTATAAGTAATATTAAATATAAAATTAAATATAAAAATTTTATATAAAATATAAAAATTAGTTCACAAACGTGTGTGTATTAAGTTTTTCAAACTTTTCAAATAGTCATTATGAATAATTCATAGAAAGTTATATAAATATTGAAATTTACTGCTAATTTCAAATAGTCACTATGAATAACTCATTGAAATTAACAGAAATTTTCATTGAAATTGTAATAGAAGACTAGATAGAACAGAATATGTTAATTGTTGGTTTAGGTTTAGACCGACTCATAAACTGAAGAGTCAATTATTTAGTGAGTAAGTAACCATGTATTTATTAGGTAGGCAAAGAATAAATTAATGAATAAAACAGGCAACTGGTAAGGAAAAAAAAAAAACTGTCTTAAATTTTTCTTTTAATTCTCTGTATGTAGGCTCAAACCACTCAATATATTGTCATAGAAATTACAGTTTGGCACAGCTAGAGTTCAAACCCCTTGTCTTATCCATCTTTGCATCTCCAAGTTCTTACTGCCTTACGTACAGCATCCGAAATAAATATTTGCTCAATAAACAAATGAATTATACATGGTGTCATGGATTGAATTGTGTCCCCCAAAATATCTGTCAGTTTGGCTAGGCCATCATTCCCAGTATTGTGCGATTGTCCACTGTTTTGCCATCTGATGTGATTTTCCTGTGTGTTGGAAATCCTGCCTCTGTTATGTTGATGAGATGGGATTTGCAGCAGTTATGTTAATGAGGCAGGACTCAATCTACAAGACTGTGTTGCATTTTAAGCCAATCTCTTTTGAGATATAAAAGACAAAAGAAAGCAGAGAGACATGGGGATCTCATACCACCAACAAACAAGAGCCAGGAGAATAGCATGCCCTTTGGATCCAGGGTCCCTGTGCTGAGAAGCTCCTTGACCAGGGAAGATTGATGACAAGGACCTTCCCCCAGAGCCAACAGAGAGAGAAAATCTTCCCCTGGAGCTGGTACCCTGAATTCAGATTTCTAGCCTCCTGGACAGTGATAGAATAAATTTCTCTTTGTTAAAGCCATCTGCTTATGGTATTTCTGCTATAGCAGCACTAGACAACGGAGACACATGGTTAGCAGTGGTTTCCACATTTTGTTTTGCTTCTGTTTTCTGGGGCTGGCAGGCTAATCTCTTGGGTAGGATCCCTGGGGCAGCCCTCCTGGGCCCTGTGCTTAGGCTCTGGACTCTGAAAAATATGAAAATCCATGTTCACAAGCCACACTGCAGCCTTTTTTCCCCAAAGATTTTAATATTTAATGACTACTAATGTGTTCATGGAATTTCTTCATCCAATATATTTCACAACCGAGAAAAAAGGTGGCTGTTCTTAATCAGTAATTAAGAATAGTTTACCTTCATTTCTACTGTAGAAGTGTAACCAGTTTGAAAATAAAACTGACACCTTTAAGCATTTACACTTTTATATGTATGGTTTTATCATATATGTGTGTGTCTGCTTATGTATCTACGTACCTATGTACGTATGTACTTATCTATCTACCTACTTACCTATCTATCTATCTATCTATGTAAACTCATCACCCATCTGTCAGTTTGTCCTACTGTGGTTGCTTTCATGTTGTTATGATGCTGGAAGCTATGCCACTGGTATTTTAAATACCTGCAGGGTGACTCATGATGGACAGGTTTCATTGGAGCTTCCAGACTAAGACAGACTAGGAAGGAAGGCCTAGAAATGTACTTCCAAAAATTAGCCAATGAGAATCTTATGAATCACAACATAGTATTGCCCACCATAGTGCTGGAAAACTGGCCCCTTGGTTGAAAGTCACTCAAAATGCACAGTGGCCGCAATTATGGACTTGAGTGAAGATGTCACAAGACCATTTTTTTTTTCTGTTGTACATGGGGTCACCACGAGTCGAAGCCGACACAATGGCAACTAGCAATAACAACATCCATATGAATATATATCTTCTTAATAGGGAAGGAATTTCTGTAGTAGATGAATTACTCCAGACCAACACTGCATTCTGGTTGTTATATCCCTCCTTCAAATTCTTACTGCAAAGTTCAATACAGAAAACAAAAGAGGAGTTGCTTTAGATGAAGTGGTTGAAAACCACTGGTGAAAAAAAGGATATTTCATGGGAGTAGGAAGGAATTAGAAGCTCTGATATTAACTGCCTGTACAATGTTGAGGAAATCCAACATATCCCTGGCCTGAGTGTTAACACATACAAAATAAAAGAATTGTGCAGGATGCTTTCTAAAGTCGCTTAAACCACTAAAAATGCTTTGATTATAATAGAAGTAAATCGAAGTCTTATTTCACTTTTTTAAAATTATAATTTATTTTCCACAACTTACCTTTTAGGGTCTCTATACACAAATTTCATTTTTAGTTTTACTAATATTAGATACGTAGCTAGTTAAATAAGCATTCTCAATTATTTTCCCTTAAATCACACTTGATTTTAATTTGTTACAGACGCTTTGCATTACTAATCCAAATTGTAGAAGTCTGAGATGTCTGAAAATGTCTTCAGAAAAGATATTAATTTGTTGGTGACAAGCATTGTTTAGGAAATTCATCTTCCTTGAAATGAAACTGAACTGCCAAAATAGTCTCATTTCCTTCAGCCTCTAGCTTTTAGAGGTGACAAAATGAAGTAGTTAAGGATGTGCCTTCTAGAACCAGACTATCAGGGTTCAAATTGTGATTCTGCTGCTTCCTGGCTACTGTATTGACCTTGGACAAGTTACTTAACCTCTCTCTGCCTCAGTGTCCCAACTGTAAAGTGGAAAGAATTAAAACATTAATCCCATAGGGTTGTTATGTGGATTAAATGAATTAATGCATGCTAAAATCTTGGACAGTGATTGGCACATAGCAAGCTATTCAATACATTACCTGTTTGTGTCTTCTTGTTTAGTGTTTCTAACCACTGCCAAGAATTGACTGCATAAAACAACTCTAACACATCACTCATTTGCTTGAAAACATTACATTATCTTCCATCATATACATGAAAAAGTTCAACACCCTCCAAATACTGGCCTTGTCTAACATTCTACCCACTTTTTTCCCTTACTCGCTCCTTTTTGAAGTACCATCCCCCTTAAAAACCAATCTTATACGTTATCCCCTCCAGTTAAGTCTTCCCAGATCACGCTTGTAAAGCTTATTCTGTCTGCCATATTCCCATAGCACAAGGGTGAAGCTCTATTATACACAGCCTGCCTGGGAGTTATTTGTGTATGCTGTGTCCCATTTGACAGATTATGACCTCCAGGAGGGCAGGGCCTGTATCATTTTTGACTTCATATCTCCCATAGTACCTAGCAGAGAGTTTTACACTTAGTAGATACTCAATAAATGGTTGTTAAACTTGGTTGAACCCAAATAATTTTTTCTCTTTTTGGCAGATGCCCTAAGTAAAACATAAAATAAATGAATTACTTTAATTCTTTCCATTGCAATATACATGCCCTGGGCTAGTGAGTATTTGCAAGCCTGGTTTAGAACTTACGGATGTCATCAATCTAAGAAAGGAGAGGAAATGCATTTTCAATTACAAGAGCAATACAGCCTTATATAAGGCCTTCTAGCAAAGCAATTATCAATTGCTCAATAACCCAGGTGCTAGAGCTATTATGAACAAAAGTCTGAGGTTGGGAGACAATGAGTTATCTTAACTTTTATATTTCATAGGTATGCAATTCAACGAAATGTACAGATGGAAAGTCGAGATCTGAGAATCATATGTGGGTATCATAATGCAAATAATTAGCTTTCTTTCTAAAGAACATCTGTTGAAACATCTGAAAGCATTTTGTTTATACTGTTGCCAAAATGCTGAAAAATATAATAATTCTCCAATGAGGTTATAAATATCCGGGGGAAGAAAAATACTCTTTTATGTAGTTCTGTTTTTATTAAATCTTGTTGTTGTTTCTCAAATATGGCACATAGGAGATACTCAGTCATATTTGTTGAGTGAATATCAGAGATTCATTAAACAGTTGTTGAATGAATCATTTCTTTTTTCAGACTTATAAGATGGATACATTTCCAGAAAATAGTATGCCCAAGTTTCACCACATCATATACCATTTTTATTTGGCATAAATTTAAGTAATGCTACTCTTTCTTTGAACATTATAGAATGTAATCAGCAAGTAGATCTATAAGAAAAAGACCTTAACACTATAGAAAATATATGAATAAAACTAGTTATATGATAATATCATTTTAAATTTAATTATGTTTCTTTTATTCCTTATTATGAAACACTTGAAGTTTGAATTGTAGGCTTGCATAATCATGTTTGTGTCAACAAAACAAAACAGAATAAAAAACCCTGCTGAAGTCTGTAGTGGTGGTACTTCTAGAACACTCTAGCTTAGTGTTTAAAAGCACCAAATATTCTGGGGTGTGAAGAAGACCACAAAAGATGAGGAAATCACCTCGCCCCACATCTCATTTCCTGAATTTCCAGCAGCTATCTTCAACACTCCTGTGTGAGTAAGGTGACTGGGCTCCCGAAAGGCTGCCCAGATTTCACTCTGTCGAGTTTCAGAACAGAAAGAGCATGTTAAATAATAAATATGAGTTTGAGTGTAACTAATAAAATTGGAATGTTAAATATCAGCATGCTTTTGAAAACCAGCCTCCTTGTGAGGATGCTCCCTGTGCAAGTCCATAGGAAATAATTCTGAAGGGAGTGATATTAATTAGTAATATAATTTATCTTCTGGAAGCCCTTTCCTTTGATGGCAGCCGTGGTACAGTTCATAAGCCTCCAAATGAGTGCTCAAAAAAAAATGGTTCACACCACAATTTCAGCTTTGTTTTTCATCCTTGACCAGATAAGAGTCAAATTTATTCCTGTATAGCTAAATTTTACACATGCATCCACATGATAGAGAATTATGAAGCTGTAAAAATGTATTTGTGAAGAGTTTTCAATGAAATGGTAAAATGCTTCTGATGTCCTACAAGGAAAAAAGAGCAGAAACAAAAAATAAATTCTTGACCTCTGATCACAGATTTCTTGGGGTCAGAGCTCGCTCTGCCATACAGTAGGTATGCAACCTTGGCAAGATAGTTAACTGTTCTGTGCCTCAGTTTCCCCCACTATGCTATGAAAGCAATACGAAAATCATTCTCGGAAGGATATAAAGTGTTTGGAATAGTGCCTGGAAAATACTCAATAAATATTGTTATCATCATCATATAGTCACAGCAATTTTAAGCTTACAAAGGAAAAATGAAAGATGAGGGGTATTACCTGGCAATAGCCAAAATGCCATCAATAGTTGCTTCTGAATCATGAGCTCATGGGCAATTCTTTACTGCATCATTACGCTTTTCAGTATGTATTCCTTTATAATAAAGTTTAAAAATCAAATTATGCATACAAGGCTTGATGGAAATTAAGGTGGAAATTTGGAATAGGTTAAAAGTTATAATCGATTGTATTATACTACAGCATTAAGGAACTATACAGATGGTGTGGCGGAACTTAATCTACCTTATTTTACTTAATTCTGAATGCATTCTAACTAGAAAATACTTTCTAAAGTTTAACTAATGTCAGTTCAACATTCAGAAGTGGAGTCAAATGTTTATTCTAATCTCAATATTTTGACCTACTAAAGGTAAAAATATTTTATTTTTTAATTAAAAAAATCCCATGCAAAAGTCCCAAAGGTGCCTTTCATCTTTAAGCTCTGATTAGCAACCACTTTGGTCTCTGACACATATTGTGCAGATATTGAAGTATGAATATTACTGCAGCTTGATTACAAAAGGTAACGATTAATTTTAAAGCAGACAAAAAAGTTATGTCCTGATTACAAAGGAATGATTAAGGTGGAATGTCAGACATTGCACATTTATAGCAATCTTTGCCATATTCAAAGGATAAGACTTTGCAAAAGTTTATATTTAGAATCACAGTACTCTGTACTTTATAATACTGGGTATTTGAACAACGGAGACAGATCACCTCAACTCCAAATACCGCCTAAGACTTAACGGGAGTTACATAGACCATAGCAAACCGCCCCTAAGGTAGACTGGGCCCAACGAGACACCGTAGTGTAAATTCTCTCCTGGCCGGGTCCATCTGAGGCACTGGCTGTGGCTTTAGGGAATTGTTCCTCCTGGACTGTCTTTTGGCAAGTATACATTTTGCTGAGAGACGTAGCCCTTTGAAATCTTTATCGCTAAAAAGAGAGGGTTTGAGAGGAAAAGCGTTACCACGGAAAGAGCCGCTGCCCGGACCCGGTAGGAAGCCAGAGCCCATTGCCTCCGTTTTTATTTCGCTCTCAGACAAAAAGCCAAACCTGGAGTGGAGAGAGGCCTTCTCTGAGGGGAAAAAGGCAGAGTTGAAACAGGTGTCCCAGGGGGGCCGAGGATTTGAGGGATAGCAAACCGGGTTTGTAGACTGTATCAGGAGAAACAAAGACAGCGAGAATGGGCTTCGAGCATCGGGTGAGGAGCAAGGACCAGGACGTGGAGAGCGCGGGAAGAGGCTGCCCTGAGCCAGGCTGGGGTCGCGGCCCCTCCCTGGGCCCTGCCGCCGCCTCCCAGAGCCCCGGGCCAACTCCGTCCTGTTTCGGGCTCCCTCCTGCGTGTGGGAAGGCGGTCAGGGTAATGGAGGCCGATCAGGGAATAGTTCTAGAATAACCCTTCTGCTTTATTGTGCTTTCCAGGATCCTCAGTCTCGGTTATAAAATATTGAACGGCAAAAAAAGGATCCACAGGAGCCAGGGCCTGAGATGAGTTTAGAGTCGTTGTTTCAGCACATCATCTTCACTGAGCATCAGGCTGAGGAGAATCGTCGCTTGATGCGAGAAGGTCGGGGTGTTGCTGTCTTTGTGCACGGGGCTTTTTGTCTCCTCGAGTTGGGTGCTTGGAGTAGAAGGAAATTCCAAAAGCAGTGGTTAGAGCAGTTAGGGGAGTTTGTTTTCCTCCTTGAGAGAGAAAGCTGAGAAGTGCCTTTCCAAATAAATGCCACAAAAGGGGATTTTTAAAGAAAACTTGGTGTGTTTATGAGTTGGAATAGACTCCATGTCAGTGGGTTTGGTTTGGTTTTAGGTTGATGTATTTAAGGATTTAATTTGTATTACAGTCAGGTCAGAAGCAATCAGATATCATGAAAAAATTAAGAAGGCAACAGAGGAGCTGAATGAAGAGAAAATCAAGTTGGAATCTAAGGTATTGACCATGGAGAGCATGCTAATTAGCATTTGAAAAAGTCTGGTTTAACTTCATATTTTAAGAGTATTTCGCTTATTAACTTCTTGTCCTTCAAGTAAGAAGCACACTATTTCTATGCTGGTTAATGTAGCTCCATGCTGTCTGGTAGTATTTAAAAGTCTGAATCCAGTGACACCTTCGGTTCTAATATGAACTTGTCTTATAAAAACAATTTAAGTAATGATGTAAGTAATGAAGAATTCATTGTCCATTTTGGAGAATGGTTAAGATTTTAAAAGCGTAATACCATAGGAAAAATAATTGTTCAATAAGTAGTCGGTATGATACAAATTTTTAATAATTAAGCATGCTGTGTTGATATAACTATCGATTGTAACTTTCGAATGAGTTTCTGCCTTTTGTTTTTCAATTCTCTACCACATTTTGGGCATCGTCTGTCATCCAGAAAGAGTAATTTTTCAACTGACATGTCACACTTTACTGCAACATTTGTAAAGCGTATTATTTGAACTAGAAGCAAGAGAAACTGGTGGCTTCTTGATGGAGGATTTTGAAGCGTGGGAAGAATTTTGGAGAGGCAAAGAGAATAGGAGAAAACATTGGGGTAAGGGGAGGATGTGAACAAAAGGGAGAAGGCAGAAATGATTAAGGCATATTGGGAGAGAAAGCTAGTTAAAGCAGGGCTGATTCTGGGATTAGAGGAACCCATTGCAGGTTTTTGATCAGGGAAGGTGAGATAAAAACAGTTTTAGGAGACTGTCTCCCACCTCTCATAAGGAAGATGAGAGCAGCATATGGTTAGGAAGCTAAGGACATCATCTGGATGTATCAGTGAAGGTCTGGCTATGAGTGGGGACAGACAGCTGTACAAAAATATGTATTCACCTAATGAACTAAGCAAGCAGTATGCAGTGGGAAGTCTGTTTGAGAAAGTCTGTTTACTTAAAATAAATGTTTATTTTAACTTAGCACTGTGAATAATTTCCACTTTTCTTTGTGAACAATCATAGAACCCTTCTCCACCTGGTGAGCTTCTGCTCTTCCTTTCTAAGTCTTGCTCAAACATTACCGGTGAAGCCCTCCCATGAACATTTTGGAAAATTTAAAAATGGCATGGGGGTGGCATCTGACCTCCTCTACCTTCACAAGGGAGAAGGAGAATCAATATCAACAGCCCAAAGCTGAGTCCTATGAGGCAGAGTCAGACATGCCTCCTCTTTCTGCCATCTTTACCAATTCTGACATCAACTGTCCCTCCCACACACCCTCTACTTCTGTGTTGGGTTTGATAATTCATTGCAATGGCCACACAGAACTCACAGACAATACTCACGATTATGAGGTTTGTTAGGGAAGTAACAGGTTACAATTCAAGTTCAGGAATGCTAAGAATACAGTTCTTCCATCAGGACAGCCTCTTCTCAGTTGTCCTTGGCCCCTGTCCTGCTTGGGCTAGTGTTAAAAAGCTCTTTTAGCTCTGGCGATAAGTACCCAGAGGTGACCCACTCTGCCAGTAAGCCTCAGCTCAAAGGCACTCAGCTGTAGCTCCATGGGCGGGGAAGCCCACCACGCCATCTCGTGGGTCTGCAAGCCTAGCGCTGCCAAGTGCGTGGAGGCACCCTACTCTTCCAGCAAGCCTCCTGCCAAAAGGCAGTCAGCTTCCTTGCTCTGTGGGCCGGGAAGCCCACCACGCCATCTCTCGCTGCTGGCCTCTGCTGCTGGTTTCTGCTGCTGCAGTTTCTCTGCCACTGCTTCTTGCCATCTTCAGTGTTACAGCTCTCTTTCTCTCTCAGTCTCTTGGTTCCAGGAGCTTCTCAGTGCAGGGATTATGGGTCCGAAGGATGCACTGTGCTCTTGGCTCTTCTTCCTTGGGTGTGGTGAGATCCTACCTCTGGGATGGCTCATTTCAAGCACAGTGGGATGGCAAAACTGACCAGTCCCTTTGGTGGGCCACAATTACCCTATTTGTACAGTCACACTCAATCATTTGGGTGGGAATTACAAGACCATGGTGAGAAAGACAAAAGCAATCCATTGCATGAAGAAAAAATTTTAATATTTTACTGCATTACCTTACAACTAAATAATACTACATACTTGTGTCTGTGTTTGTTTCCCTTACTGTTTGTGAGCAAAATGTCTGGAATTATTTTTCTTACTCACATTTTTATTGGATACAAGATAGTGCCTGTATCCAATGCCTAGCACATAGTCTACATTAATGTTTTGAATGAATGAATGAGTACCAACAGTGTGATAATAGGGACAGCGCTGTCTTTAGAAATAGAAGTTGGAACTATTCTTTGGTGAGACCCTAGCTCCTGCTTTGCTTGTGAATAGCAGATACACTAGCTGCTACCAGCAATGCTAAGACTGGCAGGATAGGCAAAGCATAAAGAACAGCATGATGTAGACTTACTTTTTTCTTTAAAAAGAATTGATACTTTCAGAATTGATAGCTAGAAGCTAATATAAGTAGTAGGGGAAACATACAATCAGAACTAGATAATGCACAAACCCATTGCCATCGAGTTGATTCCAACTCATAGCGACCCTACAGGACAAAGTAGAACTGCCCTATAGAGTTTTCAAGGAGCAGCTGGTGGATTTGAACTGCCGACCTTTTGGTCAGTAGCCAAACACGTAACCACAGCACCACCAGGGCCCCAGAGATAATGCATTGATAACGTATAGCTGACATTTGTTGAGCACTTGCTATGTGCCCATGATGAGGCACCCTCATTATCCCCCTTTTATAGGTGAGAAGGCTGAGGAACAGAGGTTAAATGACTTGCCCATGGGGTATAATTTAAAAACGATTAAAATACCATAATAAAAGTAACAATTGAGTAATGACAGCATATGTTATTAAAACATTTCTTGAGCTCCTCTTAAGCATTTCTTGTCATGAAATCCACCCATAATGTATCTGAAGCTTTTGAATCTAGTTCAGGGCAATATTTTTAAAAGGTCACTGAGTAAGTTTTTGTACAAAATTTATTTTTCCCTGAATGGTGAAGATACTGACCTGACAGATAACTAATGTTAAAAAAAGGAAAGGTTTACTCTTGGTAATATTTTCTTTGTAGTAATCTGTTTTGCCTGAAAATGGAAATGTAATTTGTTGTTATCTGTTTGTACTGGAGAAGTGATGGCAAATCCTAACACTGTTTAGAAACATTTGCTGAAAATACTAATTAATATAGGCACATAAATGTGCATTGCTTTTTAATCAGCTCATATATATGTGGATAATAACACAATTGTATCTTACTAATAAAATTAACATATGAGGTTCACAGTTCATACAATACTAATTTGTAATTGAGATAATTTGATTTATAATTATATTCCAAATGATATGTATGTGTGTGGATAAAGATTTTAAAAGTGGAACCACAATTATAATGTAAATGACTAATGGGAAGAACTGAAGAAGTAATCATAAATTGATTTCTTATTTCTTTTATTCTCAGAGTTAATTATATGTCTGCCAATAATAATGAAAATGTATTTACTTGAATATTTGACTTGGCATTTATTGACTAATTTATCAAGTGGAAGCAGCGTAAGAAAAACTAGAACATAATTTGAATAGGGCAGTGCTTGAGCTCTTTATACAGTGATACATTCAGAAAATATTTTGAATATTTATTTTGGAGGTTGTTTGTGGTCAAAATACGTATTTAGAAAATACGGTATTTTTTCTCCCCTGTTCTATAAAACCCAGATAACGTGTCATTAAAACTTGAATGATAGCATTTGCCTTTCAGGGCTCGATGAGTCCTTTAAAATATATGGTTGCAAAAGTCTCAGATTATATAGTGTGAGTATTGGACAGCTACAGTATGCCTGGTTAGGCTCAGTAATATGAAAACAGACAAGAGCATGCTCAGGATTTAGCTTAAAGCTTACCAGTATTCCTCAAGCTTCTGATTGTCAGAGAAAAGGTTTATAGTATTGATGACAGAGAAATAATTAAAGACTCACAGTATAATTGTAGTTTCTTTTAATCATCTGAAAGAGGTTCTTCTGTTTAAAAATTGGCATATCCTTAATATGTGGACATTTAGTCTTCATATACATTACATAAAACCCAACATCATGCCATACTCTCTCAAGAGGGACTAAATTGAGGAAAGTCTGAGGCTGTTTTGTGAATATTTTGTTTTGTTTTTTTCCTCTCCCAATTTTAACTTATTGAACATACATCGCAACAATAATAAAAGAATCGTCATGAATTTTTTAAGGAAAATTATATTGAAATAAGTAACTTAAGGTGGTTTCTTTGACTTTTTTTCCTAATTTTCAAAATGTACACATTTCTTTTTTTTAATTGGTAAGAGTTAGGAATCCTCCCAGAAGATCAGGCAAAGTCATATCCTTTAGTACTCTTATTACCTAATAGGGAAAGAACAAAATCACAAATTATTATCATTTATAACATTGAAATGGAGTTTTGAAATCAAGGGTTTTTGTTTTTTTTTCCTGTTTTTACATTTTAGCAACAACAAATTTAGAGGATCTAAATGTGCAAATGAAAATCATAGAATTCTGAGAAGAAAATGCAGGGGCAACACTGTCAGGCCTAACTTTTAGCAGTTACTGTTGTTGGGTGCCATCGAGTTGGTTCCAACTCACAGTGACTCTGTGTGCAACAGAACCAAACACTGCCAGCTCCTGCACCATCCTCACAATTGTTTTTATGCTTGAGCCTGTCGTTGGAGCCACTGTGTCAGTCCATCTCATTGACGGTCTTGCTCTTTTTCGCTGACATTCTACCAAGCATGGTGTTCTTCTCCAGGGACTGGTCTCTCCTGATAGCATGTCCAAAGTATGTGAGACGAAGTCTTAACATCCTTGCTTCTAAGGAGCATTCTGGCTGTACATCTTCCAAGACATATTTGTTTGTTCTTCAGGCAGTCCATGGTATATTCAGTATTCTTCACCAGCACCATAATTCAACTTTTAACAATGGAGTAATAACAAAAGCACAAACAGCAAAAGACAAAATAAATTGGACCTCATAAAAATTAAAAACTTTCGTTTATCAAAACACCTTACCAAAAAAGTTGAAAGACAAGCTAATGACTAGGAGAATATCTTCAGAAAACATGCATCTGATAAGAATCTTATAACCAAAATACATACAGAACTTTGAGAGTGTAAAAACAAAAGGACAAAAAACTGGATCATAAAATGAGCAAAGAACTCAAACAGACATTTCACGAGAGAGGACAGTCAAATGACCACCAAGCAACACATGAAAAGATGTTCGTTGTCATTAGCCATCAGAGAGATTCAAATCAAAACCACAATGAGATACCATTTCACTTCCACCAGGATGACTAAAATTAAAAAAAAAGTTGGCGAGGATGTGGGAAATTGGAGTCTATCGACTGTTGGTGGGAATGCAAAATGGTATAGCTGTTGTGGAAGACAGTGTGGTGGTGCCTCAAAAAACTAAAAACAGTACTACCATGTTGTTAAGTGCCATCGAGTTGGTTCCAACTCATAGTGACCCCGCAGGACAGAGTAGAACTGCCCCATTGGGTTTCTAAGGAGTGACTGGTGGATTTGAACTGCTGACCTTTAGATTAGCAGCCAAGCTCTTAACCAGTACACCAGCAGGGCTCCAGAACTACCATATGACATAGCAATTCCACTCCTAGGTCTATACCCAAAAGACTTGAAAGCAGAGACTCAAAAAGAGACTTGTACACCAGTGCTTATTGCACGACTCTTCACAATAGCCAAAAGATGGAAACAACCTAAATGACCATCAGCAGACAAATGAATAAACTCAATGTGGTACATACATACAGTTGAATACTACTCAGCCAGTCGGACAAATGAAGTCTTGATACATACTACAGTATGGATGGAGATTGAAGACATTACTCTGAGTGAAATAAGTCAATCACAAGAGAACAACTATTGTATGACCTCACTTGTATGAAATGACAAGAAAAGGCAAGTGTCTAGAGACCAGAGTTTATTAGTGGTTACCAGAGATGAGAGGGAGGGGAAACGGATGTTAATGTGATGGAAACATCATACTGATTAAGGGTATGGTTGCACAGCCGATTATTGTAATTGCTGTCAATAAGTTGTACACCTGTAAAAAGTTCAATTGGCAAAAATTGTATATTTAGAACAACGACCAGAAAAGAACTGCTGAGGCTGCTTATGTACAACCAAACACCTCATGGGATTTGGTTCCTTGATTTGGAGGTTTAGGGTCATGGTTTCATGGGACATCCCAGTTAATTGGCCTAATAATGTGTTCAGTGCTTCTATCTCCTAGTTTGTTGCGTAGTGCCTGATGTCTTAAAAGCTTGCAAGCAGCCATATGAGGCACAACGATTCTTTTCTATTCACCTGAAGCAACAGAGAAAGAAGGAAAGTCAGGAATAGGATGACAGTAGGAAATGTGTAGCTAATTGGCTCCATGAACAACTGCTGCCTTTGCCATGAAATTAGATGAACTGGATGGTGCCTGGCTACCATTACTGAACATTTTGATCAAAGATTCCATAGAAGAATCCTAATCAAAAGGGGGAAAATGCAGTACAGAGGTTAAAATTCTCATGGACTCCAGACTTTCTGGAGCCATGGAGGGTGGATGAACCCATGAGACTTGCCCTGAGATTATCTTTAAACCATAAACAAAAAATACCCCTTGATGTCTTGTTAAAACCAAGTAATTGTTTAGCTTGATTAGTAAAGAATGTCTGCCTTGAGCATTATGCTCTTTTAAGAATGGTCTTAATGGGGTCAAATTGACAACAGCAACTTGAAAGATTAGGGAGCAGTGAGTTTATGTTAATAAAGGAGGAACAACTCAGAAAAGGAGGGTGAGAATGATTGTACAACTTGAAGACTGTAATCAGTATCGCTAAATTGTACATGTAGAAACTGTTGAATTAGTGTATGTTTTGCTGTGTGTATTAACAACCATATAAATAAAATTTAGGAAAAAATTTAGATCCTGCCTAAATTCTATTGTTGATTAAAAGTTGATTTAAAGCATGAATAAAAAGGATGTTATTTCTCTCATCTAAGTAACATTTGTTTAAATAGCTGTGCATGTGAATTATTTAACCTTAATTTTAGGAAGGAAAAAAAAAAAAGGAAACTCTGCTTATCCAGCTTTAATACTTAAACCTATTTCTTTTGATGGTTACCAAGACAATTTTCGGGAGAAGTTACACTTACTTACAGTTCCTGTGTGCTTTTCACATGATAATCAATAGTTGAACTTCCCTGAGGAGCTAGAAGGGAGATGGGTTGCAGAATGTAAAGTAAGAATTAGCTTTAGACAAGAGAAGTGTTATGGATTGAATTGTGTTCCCCCAAAATATGTGTTGTAAATCCTAACCTCTATGCCTGTAGTTAGACAATTCCCCTTGGGGATGGGTTGTATTTGTTGTCAGTGAGACGGGATTAGTGTAGGGTGTGTCTTGAGTCAATCTTTTTTGAGATAGAAAAGAGATTAGATAGCAAGTGAGAGAAGCAGAGATGGGAGAAGAGAGATGCCAAGCCACGTGAAGATTGCCCAGGAGCAGAAGCTCAGAAGAGACAAGGACCTTCCTCCAGAGCCTACAGAGAGAAAGCTTCCCTTTGGAGCTGGCACCCTGAATTCGGACTTCTAGCCTCCTAGACTGTGAGAGAATAAATTTCTCTTTGTTAGAGCCATCCACTTATGGTATTTCTGTTATAGCAGCCCTAGAAATACCACTAGATAACTAAGACAGTTATCAAGTGCAGCTGCAACAGAACTGTCAGTTCTGGGGACAGGTCCTTGTCATCAATCTTTCCCTGCTCTAGGAGAGTCTCAGCACAGGGACCCTGAGTCCAAAGGACACACGCTTCTGGCTCTACTTTCTTGGTCATATGAGGTCCCCATGTCTCTCTGCTTGCTTCTCTCTTCTATATCTCAAAAGAGATTGGCTTAAAACACAATCTTATAGATGGGGTCCTCCTGCCTCATTAATATAACTGCCCCTAATCCTGCCTCATTAACATGATAGAGGTAGAATTTACAACACATAGGATAATCATATCAGATGGCAAAATGATAGACAATCACTCAAAACTGGGAATCATGGCCTAGCCAAGTTGACACATATTTTTGGGGGGCACAATTCAATCCATGACAATAACTAAGAATTTGGTATCGGAAGAGTGGAGTGCTGCTCTAACAGATACCTAAAATGTGGAAGTGGTTTGGAATTGGAATAGGATAATGGGCAGAGGCTGGAATAGTTTTAAGGTGCGTAATAATAAAATCCTTAAAGACACTATTGGTAGAATTATGGACATCAAAGGCAATTTTGATGAGGGCAAGCAATAGAGAAAATCTCTATTTTAGTCTTAGAGAATACATAGGGCACCAACAACAGAACGTTGCTAGAAATGTGGATGTTGAATGTGCTCCTGGTGAGGTTTTAAAAGAAAATGATGAACATGTGATTGGACAATGGAGGAAGGGTAGTGCTTCTTATGCAGTGGCAAAGAACTGGTCTGAATTATGTTAAAATGTTTAGTGGAAGGTAGAACTTGTAACTGATGAACTTGGATATCTGGCTGATGAGATTTCTAAGCAAGATTTTAAAAGGGCTGTGTGGTTTCTCCTTGCCGCTTAAGGTAAAATGAGGGAGAAAAGAGATGGACTTAAAAATGAACTGTGCAAAATGAAAACAGAACTTAAAGATTTGGAAAGTTCTGTTGTACAAACTAAGGACACATGTCCTAGAATGTTCACCAAGGACATGGCTCGCTACACAATCATTTGTTAAAGAGATTAAGCCTGTGACTGATGGATATAACCAACTACCACAGCAGAAAACCCAAAAGCTTAGACTAAAGGGAATAGAGAAGGAATGAAAGGAAAGAATGCTGTCTGCCTCTTGGAATTCTACAGGCAGGAAACAGGCCAAAGGAGCCACATCTGTTGTCCTCCAAGAAAAGAAAAGGACCATCCCTGGAGCAGCTCGGACACTAGTAGAACTGTTGGAAGGAGCATGGGATTCAGGGCCTTCTTGGTTTCAAAGGGTGGAGCCGTGGTCCCCTGGATCTCAAAGGGTGGGCCCACAGCTTCCTAGGTTTCAGAGAGTCAGATCTTCACAAACTCTTCCGGAGTGTGGAGCTGCTGTTAAGGTGTGCCAGGGGGATGCGGCCACTGCCCAAAGCTGAGGGGGCGGGGCTTCCATGCCCAAGAGGCAGAAGAACAGGGCCTGTTGGGCTGGGGGTGGGTTGCCACTCAGATGGACTAGGAGAATGGGGCCACCTAAAGCCGAGGGAGCAGAGTTGCCATCCCAGAGGGCCGAGAAGGCAGAACTGAAACCCAGAACCTAGAACCCAGAAGAAGTGGTTAACACTCAGAGTCTGGAGGGCAGGGCCATTGCCCAGATGGTCTCAGCGAACAGAGGATTATTTTCAAGCCTTGAGAGCTAGTGTAAATTGTTCTGCTGGGTTTCGGACTTGGTTGGTGCCTGTAATCCCTTCTTCCCCTCCAATTTCTCCCAATTGTAGTGGGAATGTCTACCTTGTGTGTGTTCCACCATTGTACTTTGGAAACAGATAACTTGTAGTCTTAGCTTTCACAGGTTCACAGATGAAGAGGAATTTTGCCCTATGCCCCAGGGTTGAATACCCCTAAAGGTCTCACCCATGTTTGATTTAGATGATTCAGAAGATGAGATTTTGGACTTGGAGTGGATTTAAGACTTTTGGGATGATGTGATGGGGTGAATGTGTTTTGCATGTGGTGACATGAATTTTGCGGGGGCAAAGGGTAGAATGGTATGGATTAAATTGTGTCCCCCAAAAATATATGTTGAAAATCCTAACCTCTTTGCCTTTGGTTATAATCCCCTTTGGGAATGGGTTGTCTTTGTATGTTAATGAGACATAATTAGTGTAGGGTGTGTCTTGAGTCAATGTCTTTTGAGAAATAGAAAAAATTAGACAAGTAAGCAAAAGAAGCAGATACGGGGTAAGAGAGATGCCAAGCCACATAAAGATTGCCCAGGATCAGAAGCTCAGAAGAGACAAGGACCTTCCTTCAGAGCTGACAGAGAAAGTCTCCCCCTAGAACTGGCACCCTGACTTTGGACTGCTAGCCTCCTAAACTGTGAGAAAAATAAATTTCTGTTTGTTAAAGCCACCTGTCTGCGTGTGGTGTTTCTGTTATAGCAGCACTAGATAACTAAGGCAAAGAGGAATACCTCTTCTGTTGTAAAAACTATAAAGTTTTTTCCTTTCTAAATTATTCCTTCATCACGGAGTTATTTATATTGGAATTTTTAACAAGATTTCCTATTATGAAATGCTCTCAAGTTCTTTTATTTTGAACAAGTAGCTAATAATGGTTTTAGATATGAAGAGATCACCTGATTGAATTGATAAAAAAGGAGGCAAAGACATTTAACAGATTTAGTTATTATTCCTGGGAGTATGACTTCAGATTTCCTGAAGTGCTAGGTGTCATAGTAAAAAAGCCATTCAAGGGTGACTTAAAAAAAAAAATTCATAAATTTCTAAAACATCATATGTGAGAAAAAAGCTATGAAAGGATACATAAAATATGATAGGCTCCTTAAAAAAAAGAAAACATACAATACTGTAATTTGTGAGGGATAAAGTATAATGACATGCATGGAAATGATAAATACCACAAGATGTGATGATCTCTGATGGGATAGAGGATAAATGCAATCGGGGAAGGGTATACAGCACAATTGAGCTGTACATGTAAGGTTTTATTTCTCATGCTAGGTGTAGGAACCCAGCTGTTAAGTTACTTTCCTCACTCCAGATTTTAAGCAATGTATTTTTCCAGTACTTTTGCAGTTTTTTTTTTTTCTTTACTATTTTGAGTTAAAAAATAGTTGCTGCTTGTCCGCTTGGTAAATGTCATGTTTCCTATTGATTTGAAGCATCATCTTTATAATATACTAATGCATAAGTATATGTGTAAGGAGCCCTGGTGGCACAACAATTAAGCACTCAGCTGTTAACCAAAAGGTTGGTGGTTCTTACCCTTCCAGAAACTCTGGGGGAGAGAGACCTGGTAATCTGATTTTGTAAAAATTATGGTCTTGGAAACTCTAAGGGGCAGTTCTGCTCTTTCACATGGGGTCGCTATGAGTTGAAAATCGACTCAGGAGCACCTAACAACAGCAAGGGGTGTGTGTGTGTGTATTTGTGTCTGTTTCTAGATTTTTTTTGGCACCAGTATCATACTGCCTTATTTATATTAGCCATAAAATACTGTATTTTTGGCTCTTTGGAAGGACAACTTCTTTTTCAGAATTTTCCTAATTCTTTTTGTAGTACTTTTTTCGTTTTTCTAGAAAAATTTGAGAATCATTTTGTCAAATTCTAACAAAACAAAATAAAAAAATTGGAGGTTTAAATGAGATTGCACTAATGATACGGTAATTTAGGAAGTACTGATGTCCTTACACCTCTGAATCTTTACATTCAAGTATATCCTGCTTATTCACATCTTCCCATATTCCTAACGTTTTGATTTTTTTTTTTCATAGTGATCTCAGATATTTCTTGTTTACTGGGTTTTTTTTGGTTCTGTTTTTGCTACGGTAAATGGATTATTTTCTATTTGTTGTTGGTAACTAGAAAATATATTCGGTTTTTGGTATTTATCTTGTTACTAGCCTCTTTACTGAACTCCTTTTTATTTCTAACAGTTTCTCAGATTTTCATGGATGTATTAGGTATATAATAATGGCATTTGCCCAGCCAAACAAACAAGAGAGAGAATTGTATCTCAACTCTTTGATAATTGTATCTCTTCTTTTTTTTTTGCCATATTGTATTAACAAGAGCTTCTGGAAAAAATCTTAAAAGGCAGTGGTGTTATCAGGTCTCCTGATAATCCTTGACAAAAAGGTGAGGCTTGAGCAGACCTGATGGAGGTGAAGGAATGAACCGGGAGGAATCTGGGGAAAGGGAGTTCAGGCAGAGGGAACTAGTGAGGACGGAGTGTAGCTAGTGTGTTTAAGGAACAAGGAGGCCAGTGGAACCCTGGTGGCACAGTGGTTAATAAGAGTTCAGCTGCTAACCAAAAGGTTGAAGTTCGAATCCACTAGCCATTCCTTGGAAAACCTGTGGGGCAGTTCTCGTCTGTTGGAATCAACTCAGTGGCAACACATTTGGTTTTTTTATTTTCAGGAAGCCATTGTGGCTGGAGGGGAGCAAGTGAGGAAGGAGACTGGTAGGAGATTAGGCTGGAGAAGTAGTGAGTGAATACAACCACGTAAAGCCTTAAAAGCCATTGTAAGGACTAATATTTCCTAATATTAGAATTGCTTCCTTGCTTACTGTATTAGGGTTGCAGTGTCACAATGAGTTATTTTTTAAGCATCACATGTGTTTTAAAAAGTATTTATAAAAAGAGCTGTTTTAAAAAATGTAGTAGCTGTTATCAATACTATGTTCACTGATCTACTCCAGTGTTTAAAATGTCTCTTTCTCATAGCTGTAACAAATTAATTTTCCCCCTAATTGCTATGAATCTAGGAATGTGAAATCTTCTATATAACTCTCTTTATGTTTTCTTATATAAATTGCCTATTATTCTGTTAGGCAAAGCATTTAATCGGCAAAATGTCAGTTCCTCAAGACTAAGATTATTTTTAACAACAGCAATCACAACAAAGAGTAGCTTTGTACTTCGCTTACTTGGACCAAAGTGTTAATTTAAAAGCTTCAGTTGTAGTCAGTTTTCAGCTTCTTCTGGTAGAAAAATACCTAAAGGTACACAGGCAGCCAGAGTAGTGAAGAGTCACAAATCATGGCTATACATGGCTATACCTAGTTGACCAGATAAATTGGCTCACTGGGAAAACTATGAGCTCAGTTAAAAAAATCAAGTATCCCAAGAGGAATAAAACAGAGAAAGGAAAAAACAATCTTTATTGCTAAGAGAAGCAGAATTAACCAGGGAGTTGGCACTGCTGTAAATTAAAATTTTCTGAAACCACAATATTTTCTGACAAAGCATGGTTATTTGCTTCTAGAATGTTTAAGGATGCATGCAAATATTTTTTCTTTATTTCTGGTCAGAGAGGGAGAGCGATTAGAAAGAAAATTGTATTCCTGCAAATAGAAATCATCCACTCTTTTCTTTTGTTTGTAGCCCTTTGGGATCCCCGGATAACTTTAGGAGACAGAGTCAGTAGTTTTTAAGTTCTTATTTATCATAAGATGTTCAACTACCATGGATATGATAGTGCCTCGATTCAAACCTGACTCAGAGAGAGCTATTCAGACATATTTTTTAAGCCATAATATTATATATTTTCTAATATCATGTAGTATCATTCTGATCTCCATCCATCACCTTTGCATTACAAAATGATCAGAAAGAGAAGTTTCTGATGATAATTTGTTCTGTGAAATCACCCCATCTTTTGATCCCATCAGTATCTTCAGGGTTGTGTTTGGAATGTTTACTAACATTTTACATACCAGTAGGTCTGGTTTCCAAACACAGGAATGTGAAAAATAATATAAGAAATTAGTTGAGGCAACAACAAGAATAAAAGGAACAACCGGAAACTCATTCTGCAAATAGGTAGCCATGAAGAATTACTTTAGTTCTGAAGAGTTAACTTGTGGAACTGGGCAGATCAAAAGTTTTTTTGTACCTTCAGTTCCATTGAAATATGAAAGCTCTATATTAATAATATTGAGCCTTATTTAATTCTGCAACCTTAATTTATTGATGTCCTCAACCATATTAATCTGTTGGCATCTATTCTTACTTGACCTTCCTATTTCAGCTTTCCCAAACTCCTGACTTTCTCTGTTCTGGTTATTTCCCTTACTTGCTAAGACCTTTCTAGATTAAATGTTCTCATTGTAAATCCTGAGTAAATTTAAAAATTAATGTTACTGTAATCTTTCTGAGGAGTCCCTTGGTGGTGCAAATGGTTAACATGCTCAGCTGCTAACCAAAAGATTAGAGATTCAAGTCCATCCAGAGACACCTCAGAAGAAAGGCCTGGTGATCTGCTTCTGAAAAACTAGCCATTGAAAACCTATGGAACTCAGCTGTGCTTTGACACACATGAGATTGCCATGACTCAGAATTAACAACAACTTTTTTTAAAAATCTTCCTGTGGTTATCAACTCTGGCACTTTTTAGGTCTTGATTAAAAGAGGAAGATGTGGATGTAAAATGGGAAAGGATGAGAGAGAAAGTGGGAATAAAGAAGAGAGATTAGTAGTAAATCTGATAAAAATAATAACAGAAGCAGAGAAGACCTCAAAATGGATAATTAACATAGAATTTTAGGGAAGAGAAGATTATAGATAATACCCTTCTTATAAATCTTTTGAACAGCTGTCTTCCTTTCAGTTTTTGGTATATAGCTTTATTTTTTTCAGGTTATGGAAAAATATTCCAATTAAGTGCCAATATCCCACTAACAATTCTTTTTGGTATTAGTTATTCTCCCTTTTAAGAAAGAGGATATGAGCTCAGTGGAAATGTTGGTAATTTTAGGTCTTAGTAGGTGATAGATGGAACAGAACACCTTAATTTCCAAGTCCTTAACCTCAGGATTTTCTGAATTTGAACAATTAATTTGCTTAAGTATTATTTAAAATTATTAAGAATTTCTTAGCTTGATAAGTAATATTTTCTTCATTTCTGGGTTTTGACATAGGTCTTTTACTACAGATTAGTGGCAGAAACAGAATCAGAACTCAGGAATCTTGATTGTGAAATGCATAATACCTCAAATACTTTACTAGATCAAAACGAAGTTTATCCAGCCCAATTCTTGGTCTGTAGAGCATTTTTGTGGATACTCGTGGTTACTGTCAACAATAGCAACTATAAGAATTAGGTATATAACTGTAAGCATCCTTCTCTCAATAACCTCTGATGGAGCTAGTATTCGATAATTTATATAATAAGTACTAAATAGCCCTAAAGCATTTTCTTATTCTAAATAAATGTGATAGAATCCATGATCATGCTCTTATTTGCCCTTGTTGCCAATTTCTATTTGATTTAATAGATTTGGCCATAAGTTTTCTCATTTCTGTCTTATCAGACAGTAAAATACTAACTGCCCCATTTCCCCTACCCAGTTTTAAAATTATTTTCTCAATTCCTTTGATCATATAAATTGCACATCTCTACTCTTTCTCTATTGATGTCTTTCTTAAGATGTGTTTGATGAGAATAGCACCAAGTACCGAAGGTATGGGTAGATGTGCTATGATCTTGTATAAATGTAAGATCATATGTTCTGTTTCATTTCTGCTACTTTTTTTTTTTTAAAGCTGGTATTTCTAGGACTTTTCAGTCATAACATTTCAAAATCTCTTTTAGGCCATCTCTTTGCCTCTGGACTAGACTATCCCTAAGCACTTTACTATTCAATATGTTCTGGGACAGAGATTTCACAACCTGTCTCTCACCTTGAGGAACTTCTTATAGCTAACATAAATCTTGCTTTCTGCAATTTACGTTGAATTTATTTCCTTTTTCTTTTCTCTGTGGAGATGGGAACAGCCCCAAACTGAAAGTGATGTTTTCTTATGAGGGCTAGCACTGAACATAGTGGGAAGATTATTTCCAGTCTAGCATCATACTTATTTTAACTTTTATCTTAGAGCTTCCTGACTTCCATTTCAATATTCATGGTCTCAGGAGATGCTGTTCTTTAAGGCACAAATGAAATAACAGTTGTATATCTAATATAAATGTTTATTATATCTTATGCTATTTAGAACCAAATGAATTACTAAAATAAAAAATGAGTTCTCAAACCCATTTGAGGACTTAAGCAGATTTGTGTTTTATTTGTATACTGTGTGGACTGTAGTCATGGGACTGAGTTTTTGCCTGTGGTTTGTACATTTTATCTCATTTTATTAGTCATATTGTGTACATGATTTATTTATCCATATCTTCCTTATAAGTTGTGAGAACAAAAGCTCATTCTTTAAAACAAACTATCTTGAAGCAGATTTCAATGTGTGTAGTCAAAAAAACAAGGTCCCTAGGTGGTGCAGATGTTTGTGTTTGATTGGTTTGAACCTACCCAATGGTACCATGGAAGAAAAGGCCTGGTGATCTGCTTTCATTAAGATTACAGCCAAGAAAACCCTATGGAGCACTTCTACTCTGTAACATGTGGGGTCACCATGAGTCAGAATTGACTCAACAGCAACCAACAGCAAAACAGTCAAAAAAACTTGAGTACAAAAGCTAAGAACTGTGTTAGATATTAGAGTGGGGAAAAAGAACACATTCTCTGCTCTTCAGCAGCCTATAGTCTTCAGCAGCCTATAGGGGGAAGAGATTATAAAATTTGTCTTAGTCATCTGGTGCTGCTGTAACAGAAATACCACAAGTGGATGGCTTTAACAATGAGAAATTTACTCTCTCAGTCTAGTAGGCTACAAGTCCAAATTCAGGGCATCAACTCCAGAGGAAGGCCTTCTCTCTCCATTGGCTCTGGAGGAAGGTCCCTGTCATCAGACTTGCCTTTTTCTAGGAGCTTCTCTGTGCAGGAACCTCAGGTCCAAAGGATGCGCTCTGCTCCAGGCACTGCTTTGTTGGTAATATGATGTCCTCATGTCACTCTGTTCACTTCTCTCTTTTATATCTCAAAGAGATTGGCTTAAGACACAATCTAATCTTGCATATCTCATCAATATAACTGCCACTGATCCATCTCAGTAACATCATAGTGATAGAATTTATAACACATAGGAAAATCACATCAGATGACAAATGGTGGACAATCACACAATACTGGGAATCATGGCATAGCCAAATTGATACAGATATTTTTGGGAGACACAATTCAATCCGTGACAAAATTATAATCATATAGTACTTGTGAGATAACACAAGAGAATGAATATAAAATAATCTATTCTAAGTGAATTTTACTTTGCATTTTAAAGACTAATATGGAAAGTGTTTTATACTATGCCGATCTTTTCTATTAACTAAGGTACCCAGCAATGTCTAAAGTGTTTCATTCTGATTTCTGTTTTTTTTTTTTTGCTTTGAAGGTTCAAGAGTTTTCTGAAAAATCCTTCCTCTTACAGCTTTTGAAAACTCGTGAAAATGCATTAGATAGACAGTGTAGTGAAATTACAAAGCAAAGGAATATGCTTCTTCAAACCTTTGTAAGTTGACAGCCACTTACAAAAATCTATTTCACTAATTTTGTCAAAAAAGTATTTAACTGTACTTATGTGTACTTCTAGAAAATTATCCGTATGTATATTGGCAGGTAGTCTTGTTCAGATGTGGAAAAGTGTTAAGAGCTATTTGAAACAATTGATAAGGTAGTATAGTTAGAATTCTATTAGTAGGGATGTAATATAGAAGTTATTTATAATTGTAATAAATATAAAAGAAGTGGTGAAATAGATTTGAGTTGCTCAGACTTTGAGACCTTGGTTTTAATGCTTTTAAAGGCAGAGAGGTTCACATTTAAGGCATATTTATGGGTTTGGGTGAAAGGATGGAATTTGTTTATCCTTTTATCTTAAGTCTGAGCCAAAGAAGGAATAGTTTTGAATGACATGGCCAGTTTCTGAATATGGCTTGTAATTTGTTGACGTTTCTTAGGAAAATACAGTAATATTTTCGTTCTAGCTTCAATTTTTGAATAATATTACTAGAGGAATAAAGCACTTTCGTGATAATACCAGGAAGTATAATTTATACTTCTGTTAATTCCAAATTGTTGCATTCCAAATCACTAAAGAATATTATAATTGTACCTAATACCTATATTTGATCTTTCAGTTTTGTTTTTCAGGAAGCTACAAAGAAAAAAGTGGAAGAGGAGGAGGAAAAGTTTATTAAGGAAATTACAGACTTCAATAATAAATATGAAATAACGGAGAAAAGAGAGCTTTTGATGAAAGAAAATGTCAAGATTGAAATATCTAACTTAGAAAACCAGGCAAACATTTTGAAAAAGGGTACGATTTACACCTCATTTGTCTGACATTAATGAGAAATAATTTATTATGAATAAGTTAATTTTCTAGAAATTTAAGTTTTTTCATAAGCAAATTGATTTATTGCTTAGCTGTTCTTTTATTTTTTTCTTAATTGTCCTAATGGATATGTTTCTTTTGTTGTGAGTGGTTTAAAATATTTTAAAAGTAGGTGTAACACAAGCGTTTAGTCATTCATTCAATAAACATCTATTTACGATCTGTTATGCAATAGGCACTGTTCTGGGTCCTGGGGATGCAAAAGTAAAAACTGGAGAAGGGATATGTGTAATTAGATATTCACAGTGCAATGTGATGGAAACAGAGAGTGAGGCGGGAATGAAATCAAGAGATGTTTAGGAAGAATGACTGGACTTTGCGACTGATTAGATGTGGATAGACATAGGGAAAATCAAGGATTAATATCAGTTTTCAGACTTCGGAAATTTTAAGCTCAGTTTGCAAACTTTGGAAATTAGATAGAATAATGGTACCAGGAGGAAAAGCAATGGTGACGTAGACCTGTCTGAATTATAGCCTTCTCTGGACAGAAAGGTAGAGTTTTGTTTCAGTTATTTTTAGTTGGCCCTGTCTGTGGGACATTCAGTGGAGATGCTTAATTGGCAAGTAGAAATTTGGTTGTGAAGTTGAAGAGGTGGAGCTGATATTTGGGAGTAAAGGCAGAGGAGTTGGTGACATCATTTAGACGGAACATGTATAGGGAACGTGGAAGAGGACCAGAAACCAATGACAGAAACCTGGGAAATCACAGTGGTTAAGGAAAGGAGAAGAAGAATGAGACAGAGTGGTCAAAGAGGGCAAGAGGAAAGCCAGCAGAGCGTAATAGTTTGGAAACCAAAAGGTCAAAAGGTTTTCCTCAAATGAATGGGAATCAAAAATAGGATATTAATTTGGCAAACAGAGATAACTATTATACTATTCAAGAGCATTATCATGGAGTACAGTGGGAACAGAAGGCAGAGAGTAATGGAGTGAGGAGTGAATGGGAGTTGAGGAAGGAGAGAGTGCAAATATAAACGATATTAAATGGAAAATGAATTTTTAGGAGAAGCCTTTCCAAAATGTAGTTACTTATATTATGCCTTTAGTAAATGGAGAATTATAAACACATTTAACTTTTTTATTGACCCGTAGCTATCATTATGAATCATTTATTGTTGTGCTTGAAGTATAACAATTATTATTGTAGGTAATATTTATTAGATTTACGCCATGTAACAACCACCATCCTGAATATTACAAATGCTAAAGTCAGACTTTTTGAATTTAAATCTTCACTTTACCACTTAATAGCTGTGTTACTTTGAGCCTGATGCTTGCCTTTTCTTTGCCTCAGTTTTCTCATGTATAAAAATGGGGAAATAATAATGACCTTACAGGATTGTTGTGGGGATTCAATGAAATAATATTTAAGTTATTAGAATGCTGCCTGGCACATGATTTGTTGTTGTTGTGTGCCTTTGAGTTGATTCTGACCCATAGTGACCCTATATGACAGACTAGAACTGCCCTCTAGGGTTTCTTAGGCTGTAATCTTTACAGGAGCAGATTGCCAGGTCTTTTCTCCCATGGAGCTGCTGGTAGGTTCAAACCACCTACCTTTCAGTTAGCAGCCAATTGCTTAACCATTGTGCCACTAGGGCTTCTTGGCACATGATTAAGCTCTCAGTAATACTGAGCTTATAGTTCTTAATTAGTGTAATTTTATACATGAAGGAAATGAGGTTCACAGAGATAAATTATTTGGGCAAGGAGTGTAGGACAGAGATTCTTAACCAGGAATACTCATAATAATCTGGGAAACTTGCAAAAAGTTTAAGTGCTGAAGTCTTATCCCAGACCTATTGAAGCAGAATCTCTGTGGTTGAGGGCCATTGAATGTGTTTTTTTGTTTTGTCTTTTAAGTTCCAGGTGATTTTGATGTGTACCTCTATTTAATAACAGAGATATATAATACAGAGTTAAATAGATACTAACCTTAGGAGATACCCTGGACCTTTCTTTCAAAAGTCATGGATGGGAGTTCTGCTTCTAATATGGGGGAGAGGATAGAGGATGCCTAACAATTAAATCGTCCTACAAATAATAGCTATAAACTATGAACCAAAAACAAACAAAAAACACACTACTTGAGGGCTCTGAAGAATGAGCAAAGGCAGGCTGATTTTGGAGTGAGTAAAACTTGGAGCAAGAGACTAGAGAGGAATGAATTCTGCTTTTTTTTTTTTTTTTTTTTTTTTGTGGCATTGCACAGTCAAAGCGGGCAGATGCAGTCAAAGGGGTGGCTGTATAGGAGTTGCTAAAACTCTTGATAGAAAGCTCCATCTTTTCTTGCCACAGGTCCAGAGGAAGAAGTTCTGGCCATCAGTACTATAGGAGAGTGAAGGGCAAGAGGACCCTGGAAAGGAGAGAGCCAGAGAAAGAATCCCAAATTCTCTGTTTAAACTTAATCCAAGTCTCTGATTGACCCCTGAACCATGCATGTGTGGAACAAACTGAAACAGCTCCCAGAACTGAGACCTGAGCTAATGCCCACCATAGGTGTGACAGTGTGCAGTATAAGTTCAACCAAGTTAATTGCCTGCTTATTAGGAAAAAAAAAAAAAAGGAAAAGAAAAAAAGAGAAGAGAAAAAAATCAACACTGTTCGGAGCAAAGGGGCAGAATCCAGAGTCTCCACAACACAGTACTCAGGATGTTCAGGCTATAATCCAAAATTACTTGACCTATAAAGAACAAGGAACATGTGACCAAGTCTCTAAATCAAATCATAAGATGTCAAACCCAAGATTCACTAAGTTAACTTATATAGAATGGATAAATTTCTTGGAAGAGTTAGCTATAAAAAGCTCACTCAAGAAGAAATAGATAGCCCTATATCTATTAAGAAACTGAATTGATAGTTAAAAAATATTCCCTCACAGAAAACTCCAGAGCCCAGATAGCTTCACTGGTAAATTCTAAAAAACATTTGAAAAAGAAATAATGCCAATTCTACACAAGCTGGTTCAGAAAATAGAGGATGATGAATACTCCTCAACTCATTTTGTGAGGCCAGAATTACCCTGATATGAAACAAGAAAACTACAGACACATATTTTTCATAAACATAGACACAAAAACTGTAACAATATGTTAGCAAATAAAATCCAACAATATGCTAATATAATACATAATGACCTAGTGGCAGTCATTACTGGAATACAAGGTTGGATGAACATTTTAAAAGCAATCAGTGCAATATTTCATAATAACAATGAACAAGAAATTATAATTTTAATGTAGAAAAAGCATTTGACAAAATTCAACATCCATTTCATATATGATCAAAACACTTAGCAAATGAGGAATAGAAGGATACTTCCTCAATCTGATAAAAACGCTTGTCTGAAAGCCTGCATCTACATCATATTTAATGGTGAAATCTTGATTACTGACATCGTACTTAATGGTGAAAAATTGAATACTTTTCCCCAAAGAATGAGAATAGGACGAGGATGTTCATTATCACCACTTCTATTTGGTATAGAAGTGGATGTCCCACCATTGCTAGGAACAATGATCATGGCAAACTTTCTTAAGGAAATTAGTCTTAAAGGATGAATTGGAGTTTGTTGTGGGAAGAAAGGAAGAGTGGACGTTTTAGATAGAGGAACGAATATTAGCAATATTGTAGAAACTTGTAGCCATTTGAGTACAATGTCTTTTAAAACGTGCTTTAGTTAGGAATGGTAATGTTTTCTTATCTGACTGGGAAACTTGTTTTACTTAATGTTATGACATTATTTTCAATTCTTCTTTGGTAGCCTAACCATCAGTTAACTTCCTCTTTTTACCTAGTTGGTGCACAATGAGTCCTGGTCAATTTATTAGAAAGAGTTTTTAGGTGGTCAAGGGAAGATGGGGCTTAAAATTGACCAGATGCTGCTTAAATTTTTACTGTATAAGAGAAAGTTAATAACAAGTAACTGACATATTTGCTGTCATATATATATGTATATTAACGTGTGCTTTTTCTTTGTTTCTAGAAATGAAGTCAATGGAACATGATAGTGGCCTGTTAAATGAACTGCACAAGCAAAAGAATGAATTAATACAAGAATTATTTACTCTCCAGAGAAAACTTAAAGGTATTACCTTTATGAGTTAGTTTATTTTGCTGATGAAAATACTAGTTATACCCACATGATAGGGTAATATTATGCTTTAAAAATTTATTAACTATTTGGGATATAGTGCTATTATTCACATTAAAAAGGAATAGATAAAACATCTGGTATTTATAATGTCACAATTTTCGTTAAAATCGCTGGTCTTATGTTTTTACATGTAAGCACCGAAAATTAGAGTAATGTTCTTACGAGTGAATAGAGGTAATTTTTATGCTTAGTTTTAAAAGATTGTAAGAATTTTCTTAATTGTTTAGTTTTCGAAGATAAACAGAATGAAGCCATTTGTACTACCAAATACCTAGAGGCAGAAAAAATTAAAGTCAATGAAAAGCCTAAAAATGATGCTGAATGCTTAAGGTAAGAATTGCCTGTTATACTTTGGTATAAAATCTGGTAATTTTTCAAGTTGTCAAGTAGATTTCAGACTAAAGCTAAGTGCATAGATTTTTTTTGTTCTACAATTCCAGATGAAGACCTTATTTCCTTCTGTGTGTACTCTGAAACATGCTAAGAAGCAAACACTTCACTGGTTGGAAAATGCTACTTATGAGTTTCATGATGCATAGAATTGATGATATTAAAATCAGTTTTATCTTTTCTTGTACCATATGGCCCCAGTGTTATTCACATTGCAAACAGATAAGACAAAGTATTGGTTCTTCAACTCCCTCTTCTGTTAGCCTTAACTTGTTTGGGAAATGACTAAAATTATTTCTTATCTTTCTAGATTCCAGGAAAAAAAAAAACACAACCTACTATTTTACTTGAAATTTGTTAGTCTGATTATGTGCCTAAAAAATGAAAAAAAAATTTTTATGGAATATTTAGATGCTTCTTATGCATTTGGATAATGTAAGAATGGCTGGTGTTTGAAATAATTATAAACACACGGGATAAGGGCTCACATTTATTAATTTGACTACTATTTATTAATAATTCAGTGTTACATTTGTTGGCTTAATTTTAAAGACGTTCCTATACTCCTAGCTTAATATAAGAAAAGAAACCTTATTACTGAATGTATGAAGAAGCAAATGAAGCCTTCTTTCATATAAATCATATAGGAAATATGTCCACTAGAGCTGAACAAATGCTTCATATTAGCAGTGTATTGCTGTAGGCTGTAATTTTAGTAGATGGTGAGAAAATATTTGCAATTTAATTTTATGTAAAGTTTTATAAGCATAAAATATCAATCTCTTGAGTGATGTGTTTGATGCAGAATGAGTTTCTGTAATGACAGTCTGCTCATTGATTTTTTTATACTTCTGAAAATGGCAATGCCCACTGGTATCATTGTAGTTAGTAGCATACGGGCTTCCAACATGAACTCCAGTTTTGTGAGTTTATCACTCAGTCATAAGAATTCTCTCTAGGTTAAAATTAAACATACAAAGTATGTTAGAAAGTGCTTTTACTTTCACAAATGTTGGCCGAGGAAATTTGGATAGACAGAATCATCAGTCCATGTAGTCAGTTCCTTGCATTTTAGCACTTATAGATTAAATGCCAATATTTATCCAGTCCCACTTTAAATTATTGGATATGGGTAGCTTAGCTTAGTTTTCCTATCATTATGTTCTGTAAAAGTTATCCCAAGTGTGAAGAGCAGAGTCAAACTACCAAGTGTAAAGTTTTAGGAAGAGAGCTATCAGTCTTATAATTAATGCAATAACAAGAAGCTGATGATGGCAACAAATGATATGACATTATTGTATAAAATCATGAAGGCCAAAAGCAAATTGGTTTTGTCCTTAAAGTTTGGAGTCAAATAGTCTTTTCTTCTGTATGTTCAAATGTATACTGAAATATATAATATTTACATTTTTCTTAATTATTCAGGTTTAGCCCCTACTGGTATGGATGTGGAGCCTTGGTGGCACAGCAGTTAAGAACTTGGCTGCTAACCATAGGGTTGGCAGTTTGAATCCACCAGCCGCTCCTTGGAAACCCTTATGGGGCAGTTCTGCTCTGACCTATAGGGTCACTATGAGTTGGAATAGACTTGATGGCAACAAGTTTTTTTTGTTTTTTTGGGGCGGGGAGGCAGTATGGATGCTTTTGTAGCAGAGTTTCTCAAACTCAGCACTATTGACATTTTGAGCCAGATAATTCCTTGTTGTGGGGGCCTGTCCAATGCTTTGTAAGATGTTTGGCAGCACCCTTGGCCTCTACCCACTAGATGCCAGTAGCACTTCCCGTCCCAGTTGTGACAACCGAATATGTCTCCCAGCATTGCCAGATGTCCCCCGGGGCGGGGGGAGGGTGTAACAGCTAACTTGTAGCATATGGCTGTCATTAACACGTAAACTAGGAGTTATGTTAATTCATCAGAAATTTCCGGAAGGGCTGTATAACCATGACTGAGCTAGTTTTTTCATATAGCCTGAGGAGCACAGAAATAATAAAGCTCAGGGTCTTGTAAAGCAGTAAATATAGTGCTGAAGATCACAGACTCTTGAATCCCAGCTTTGCTGCTTACTAGGTTAGTGACCTTGAACAAGCCATTTAACTTGTCTATGCCTCAGTCATCACATCTATAAAATGGGGTTAATTATAATACCTACCTCACAAGGTTATAATAAAAAATAAATGACTTAATATATATGAAGCCCTTAGAACAGTACCTGGCACATAGTAAATGGTCTGTAAGTCTTAGCTGTTATCACCTAGGGTTTCATTTTTATTTCATACTGTCCAGGTAGATTTCGTGCCTTTCTGGCTTCTTTGTCATTTCTTCTCCTGTCTGTCCTTTATTCATAGATGTTGCCCAAAGTTTAATCATTGGTCCTCTTCTTACTTCGTACTTACCATGGGCTACCTCAGCTGGTCCAATGGTTTTAGTCATCATCTATAGATAATTTCCAAATCTTTGTCCATAATTCCAGTTTTCTAAGCTCTAGTCCTAAATTCACAATAGTCCCAAATAAACATAGACATAGATCTGAAGTGATTCTGGCCTGAATTAAGCACAAATAAAAACAAAAAACGTTATCAAAAGTTCAAGGGCCTTCATAATCTTTGCATACCCATCATCTCCTTGCATTTTTATCACATACCCTATACTACTAGTGCATCAGCATGCTGTTTGTGTTATCCCAGATATGTCATAGACCTTCACATCTATGTATCCTTCTCTCCTCCTTCATCAGCTAAAATCCAACTTACTCCCCAAAGCCCAGCTCAGACGTCATTTTTTCTGTGTATTGCTCAAGTTAGAAAGGTGTCAGACATTCTTGATACGTCCACAAATCTCACCATTCTTACCCTGCCCCAGTTCATCAAAAGTCTTGTTGCTTTCACCTCGAAAATATTTCTTGAATCCTTCCACTTCTTCATCTCCATTGCTCCCACCCTGGTTTTAGCCACCATCCTTTCTCACCTAGATGACTGTAACAATCTTTTTTCTGCTCTCTCCACACACACTCTTGTACTGTACAATCCATTGTAAATTGAATCATGTCACTTCCCTTAAAGTCATTCAATGGCTTTATAATGACCTCAGAATAAAACCTAAAGCCTTTAAGGTGGCCTAAATGGCTCTTCACAGTATGACCTTTGACCACCCTCCTGATGTTACCTTCAACCATGATCCCCTTCTCACTCTCTCTGACCTAAGGACCTTTGCATATGCTTTTCCTTTTCCTGAAATGATCTGTCTGCTACTCTCTCTGCCCTCTCCTATCTGGTGGAACATACCACCATCCTTTAGGTCTCAGTGGAAATTTTTCCTCAGAGAAACTCTCCCTCACCCTCTGATCTAAATTATGTAACCTCTGTTATTTTCCCTAATAGCAGCCTGTATTTTTCCCTTTATAACATATATTCCATTTTGTATTTATGTATTTGTATGCTTATTTTGTTAACATCTGTCTCCACTGTGTAATCAGTAAGAGGAGTGACCTTGTCTATTTTGTTCACCATTTTATACTCATTATCTACTACTTTGGTAGACAGCTTGACATATAGTAGGTGTTGAATGAATAAATAAAGGCATAAATGAATGTAATAAACGTATGAACAGTTTCCCCCACTGTTCCTTTCTCTGTGTTCAGAGAGAACTTGTTTGTAATTCTGTTTTATCGGTAGTCATATTTTGTGATAGTTATCTGTGTCGGTCTATCCCAAGGAGTTGGGAACTCTCACTACTTCTTATTCATCTTTCTATCAGTCTCCCCATCTAGCACAGTCATGGCACATAGTTTATGTTCAGTAAATATTTGTTCCAGTGGTTGGGTCTACATGTTGCTTAATTTTCACTACAAAGAAGATAAAAGTTCTGTGTATATTTTCAAAGGTACTTGCAAAGATATGGTGTGTTTATCCACTGGAATAGCCCCATTTTGGAGTGGAATGCTTCTTTTTCGCCCTGATTTTTTGTTCTATGTGGAAAAAGCTTTACTAGTTTAACTCTTTTTGCCTCCCTCCAACTCCTCACTGTTTTCTCCTAAAGTGAGGAGGAGTGACTCAGTCTGACTGGTGAGCCTGGAAGGGTAAACTAGGTCATGTGGAGCCATGTCCTTCCTTTTCCCTATCACTTTGGAAGTTGGTCTGCCCCAGTGAGCTTGTGTTCCATTCTGTTCCTCCATCCCTTGCATTTCACAGAGGTCAGACTCTATGGGAGAAAGCTTATGGGTCCAATGCTGCCTTTAATGCTGTGAGTTAAGTTAGTCTAATTCTGGGTTTCAATATTAGAGAAAGCCCCTTGCCTGCAGATGTAAGCCACATTCTCCAGTATCTCTATGTCAGTGATAAGAGATATAAGCCACATACATACTCCAGTATCTGCTACATCAGTAATAAATGTGATGTTTTGGCTACCTTTTGCCTTCCTTATATCTTAATTGGGCAAAACTCAGACAGGACAGAAGTGTGTTATATAATGGGCCCCCTCAAACTCCCAATAACTACTGTATTTATTATTACCCAACACCAGGGGATACAGTTGTTAAACATGATTTTAATTTACTCCGAACAGTAATGTAACAAACAGCTTTAAACATTTCAGGCATTTTCTTTACCCACAAACTTCTTTCTTGAATGATTTTACATTTCTTATAACCAGTATTTGTGCTTGTTTTATATAACAGGAAGCTTGTTTCAGAAATAAAGCTGCAGAGTCAACAGCATGGGATTTTCACTCTGAACACCTGAAGATAGTGTGGTTTTGTGAAGAGCATATCTGCAGTGGAAACTGCACCAAAGTTAATATACACTTGCTACCAAGTGACTCTTAATGCATTTATATGAAGTAGTAAATCAATGCTGTTGCCTTTTCAGTGAAAAAGTCTTCCAGTTAAGTTGGTCATAGAGGTCACATTGATGGTCCTTCAGTTTATAAGACAGCACAGGCACATTATGGTATTAAAGTACTTTCAACCTCTCTAAAAGATACATAAATGAGTTGGAATTGACTCGAAGGCAACGGGTTTAGTTTTTGGTTTTATGCATATATTTATTTTACTGAATATATATATTAAATTATGAGCGTAGGCTGAATCAGAATTCAAACAGTACAAAAATGTAACATGTCCAAGTCTCCCTTCTTATCACCTCACTCCCACATCCTAGGTATAACCATTGTTAAAAGTTTGACATATATCCTTTCAGAGTTTATATGTCTCTGTGCGTGTGTACGTGTGCATGTGTGTTTAACAAAAATGGATTGTATGATCATACTTACTGCTCTCCAGTTTTCTTTATTATTTGCCAAAATAGACATTTTCCATGTCAGTTTGTACTGATCAACTTTATTCTTATTACTGCCACTTTATGGAAAGTCCTATTTATGTAACCACTCTCCCAGTGATGATTATCCTGGACAGCTTCTGATTATTCACAGTTAAAAACATTCTTGTAAATATATCCTTAAATACCTGTAGGAGTGTTTCTGTAACATTAGTTAGAATAAGCATATTACTCAACAAGAATGAAAAATTTCACCCAAAGTCCTATTATCAACAAGAATGAACTCAAAGTGCAACAGGTCTCAGTTCTAAGTTTCTGAAGAATAGTAATCAAATAATTATATATCTGTACCCAACCCATATCATCTCTCTCATTTTTTAAGAGTTATAAAATATAAAAATCCTCATTTAATTCTAGGATCATTCTTAGCTATGTATTTCATTGAATATTTCTGTTGACTCTTTTCTGGTAAAACTTCATCATTTGTTCACTTACAGAAGTGTCTCTACAGCATTGATTATGTTGCCTTCTAGCTAATAGAGATCACTTGTTTTGTGAATTCTTGGCACATATATAGTTACTAAAGCTTCTAAGTAAATACGGTGAAAATTTTGATGGTAGAATCAATTGATTATTTTACAAGGTGTATTTTGATATAAATGTACCTATTTGACCCCTAAACTGAAATAATTTTGCTTATTGTACAAGCTAAATACAATATGTCAGAGATGATTTTCCAAATTCATTAGTAGCTTTCATATCATAATACTGTTTATGAGTTTTTCTTTATTTTCTTATGTTACCTTTATAAAGACCCATCTCTTGGTCTGAGGGCGGGGAAGGAAGGACAGAAAATACATCATGGTAAAAGGAAATGCCATAACAGAATCAACCCAGGTTTTAGAGTAAAGAAGATGCTGGCAGGATCCCTCTCTCCACCTCCTCCTCCTCAGCAATTGCCTCTGGTTCAACCCAAGGTACCTGCGAAGGTTCTTACCTGTCAGCTGGTGGGTTAGCAGCCAAGCACATAACCACTGTGCCCCTGGGGCTCCGGGCCTGGGCTGAGGAAGGTATAATTAGAAAATTGATATTTCTGCTTTCACAATTCAACTTTCAAGCCCATGGTCAGAAATAAATTATATAGGAAAAAGGACCACTTATGTAATTTTAAAAATAGTAATTTTATGTTTAAATGGCACTAAAATAATTTCCATATAAATTACTATAAAGCAATAATATAAAAAAGTCAATCCATTGGAAAACAAGAGGAAAATAGGAATGACTACTTATTAAACCTTTGGAGTCATTAAGGAAACCAAAAAAGACAATATTAATAGATGTAATATATATTAATACATTTGCATCTAGGCAAAGCAATATAATGGTAAGCAGATCTCATGCTTGTTCCCAGGAAGCTTGTGATAATGGAAATATATAAAGTGAAATATTTAAACAGAGAAATTACTAACAAAGAAATGTAACTCATTTAACAAACATAGAAAGGAAAATTCAATTGTACACCCTCTCATCACATTGCACGGTTATGTTCTAAAGACTAGGTCGTTATACAAAATAGTCATTATGCAAAAATGGAGGATGACTACATCATTACATAACTGACATATTTTGTCATTACATAACTGACAGATTTCATCATTACACAACTGACAAACCACTGAGAATCATGGCTCAGCCAAGTTGACGCATAACCTTGACCGTCACAGCCAGCATTACTCTTGCCTTGCACCTCAGTGTTCATTACTGCCAGACATACATTGTTAATGTGAAAAATAGTCAAATAGTAAATTTTTTACTATTGTAAATATGAAATGTCAGATAACGAGATAGTCGATAAGTGAGGAATAGGTGTACTGCTTATCAATGAAATGCAAATTTAAAACTACTGAATATCATTTTTTCTATCAGATTATGAAAGACTTGTAAATGGCCGTAATCAAAATTGGCAAGGGTGTGGTACAAGAGATGACTCATACATTGCTGGTGGTAATATACATCGCATATATTTGGAATGCAATTTGTTGTATATAAATTACCATAAATGTATTAAAAAGTGTTTATGCTATTGACCTAATAATTCCAGTATGAGCTCTGTCCCAAGGAAAATAATTCTAAGTACAGAATAAGTTTTATGCATAAAGATGTTCATAGTAATGTTATTTTTGGTAGGAAAAAAAAATAGAAACAACTTAAATACCCTACCACAGATGAATAAGTTAGAAGTGATGTAGCCACTTGGATTAATATTTATTTTAAGTTGTATTTAATGTGGCATGTGTAGTTTACAGGGGGAATGTATGTAATAGCATTAACTAGAAGGCAAAATTGTCTAGACTGTATAATCACAATTATATGGAAACAAAAGACTGAAATGAAGTGCAACTAAATTTTAACAGTACTTGAGTTTGCTTAATAGGACTTTGGATACATTTTTCCTTCTGTCTACTTAAATAGTAGTTCTTTACAGTTCTGTAGCTTAAAGTAGTGTTAATGCTTATCTATGACACTGAGAGGAAACTGAAAAAAATTTTAAAATGGTGCAGGTAGTGATAAAAATACCTGGAACATAAGTTTTGCTGGATTAACTGGCAGTGTTGGCCATCCTTGTCATTATTCGATGATTCAGAGAAAGGTAACAATAACCAACGCAAGCTGCCCCTGTTTCTTGTGCAGTAGGTAAGGGAAGTCCTTCTTGACTCCAGTAGGTCATCAGTCCATGCACCGAAGCATGAGATCTGCTTACGATTATATTGCTTTGCCTAGAGGCAAATGTATTAATATTCATACCATTATCATCCAGCCTCTTTTGAAGCTAGCAGCAGCAATCTTTTCTTTAAGTGCAGCTCTAAATTATACAGCTTGATTATAGCAGAGAAATACTTTCTATAATTTTCTCCAGATGCCCCCCCTTAATTTCAGTAGTCTCTCATTCTTATTATTAACTAAAAGAAGGGAATATGGTCACCACCCAATTCCAATGGGCATGAAAGATCTTACAGAATTTGTGGTCTATCTGAACTGAAAGGAGAAGGGTCAGATATTGTTGCCAATATGGTAGGAAGAAAAATCCTTATTTTATTTAAAAAATAAATACATTAAAGTGAGACCTTAAGTGTAATCATGACAGCATCCACAGTACATTATAACACTTTATTTAATCTTCCACTTTCTCTTTAAAAATATTTATTACATGGGTTTTTATGCTTGTGTAATCTAATGCTCAAAATTAATAACTTGTTATGTCATTCCTAATTGAACATTTCTTCAGAGTTCGTGTTTACTATCAAATCCCTAAAAGTTCAGAACCCAGTATACCTCACATATGTAAGGATATTGTTTCCCCATATATCCCTATTATAAAGATTATATTTTTCTTCCCTATATGGTTCTTAAAATAATATATATAACCTATGTATATGTTCTAAAGTATAATACACCCACTCCTCACTTAATGACATGGTTAGGTTCCAAAGAGCAAGTCATTAAGCGAAAATCGGTGTTATGCAAAAATGGAGGATGACCACATCATATCATAAAATGGAGGATGACTACCTCATTACATAATAGTCAGATTTCATAGTTACATCATCACATAACTGCCAAACCACTGAGAATCATGGTCCAGCCAAGTTGACACATAACCTTAACCATCAAGCCAGTGTTGCTCTTGCCTCGAAGCTCGGTGTTTCTTACTACCAGATGTATGTCGTTAATGCACGTGATGGTAAAGGCCATGATTCTCAGTGTTTATATGTGATCATTTCCATGATGGAATCTGCAGTCAGTTGAAAGGGAGTTTCCTTGGGGGGTGTGGCCTGTATCTGAATATAAGCAGACGTTCTGGCTTTTTACTCACTCTGAATCCTTCAGCTGCCTCCTGTTCATCTGACCTCTGGTTCTTGGGATTTGAGCTATCAGCTTATCGGCCAGTCTTGGGCTTCGTCGATCTTCACAGCCTGTGAGCGGGAGCCCTGCTCTTCAACTTGCAGATCTTGGGTTTGACAGCTCCTGCAGCTATGTGAATCAGGAGAAGCCTTGCAGTCTTACCTGCCAGTCTTGGGATTCATTGATCTTCACAGCCTGTGAGCAAGAGCACTGCTCTCCAACCTTCTGATCTCATGTTCGCCAGCCCCTGCAGCTACATAAATCAGGAGAATCCTCTATCCTGATCCATGGACTTGGGACGTTCCAGCCTCTACAACTGCATGAGCTGTTTCCTTGATGTAAATCTCTCTCTGTATATATTTATTTGCTTTACTGGTTTTGCTTCTCTAGAGAACCCAGCCTAAGGCAATGTGCAAAATAGTTGGATAGTAGATTTTTTACTATTACCAGAAATGCAAAATGTTAGATAATGAAATAATCCGTAAGTGAGGAGTAGGTTTAATGAGCACCTGTGAAAAAAACCAGAACATTACCAGTAACTTGCATTAGCTCTGGGCTCCTCCCTCATCCCATATCCCTTTCCTTACCCTAGATATAATTACTGTCCTACTCTGCATTTTATTTCCTTGTTTGTATGAAATGACTTACTCATTCTTGCTTATAAATAATTTTATTACATTAGATGATTTATTTAAATTTATATAATATATTTACATATGATGGATTTATTATATATATGCATGCTCAAACGATGTATTGGTTATTTGCTTATTTGAGTTATGTAAAATGGTTTCATACTGTCAAGGACTTGTTTTTTTTATTCAACATTGTTTCTAAGATTCACCCATGTTGTGAAGATGTGTGAGTGTGCCACAGTTATTTGTTTGTTTGTTTGTTTTCTCTTTTTAATGGACATTTGGGTTGTTTCCAAGTTTTTGTCATCATAAGCAGTGTTGCTGTGAACATTGTGGTGCTCATGTGTAAATTTCCTTACGCTGTATGCCTATTGGAGTTGCTGGTTCATAGGGCATATGAATATTGAACTTTACAAGATAATGTCAAACTTTTGCAAAGAGATTAAAGATTAAACCAATTTATACTCCCATTAGCACATTACAAAAATTCCCATTGATCTCCATCCTCTTCAACACTTTGTAATTTCAGATTTATTAATTTTTGTACCCATCACCCAACTTTAACAGTTATCAATTCATGACTAATCTTGTTTCATCTATATCTCCACTCACCTTTCTCTTTCTGTATTCCTTTGAAGCAAGTAATAGACATCATATCATTATTTTCTTATGTCTTCATAAATTAAGAACTGTACAAAAACATACCCACAGTAAAGTTATTACAAATAAAATAATTAACCCCAATGAACTAATACCATCAAATATCTAGTCAGTGTTCTAATTTCCAATTATTTATAAATGTTATTTTTTTACAGTTTGTTTATCTGAATTAGGCTCTAAATATGGTCCGCAGTTAACAATTGGCTGATAAAGCTTTTAAATCTCTTTTAAGGTTGAAGACACCCCTCTTTCACTCTCTTATATTTTTTTTAACTTGCAGTTTATTTATTGAAGAAATCAGTTTTTATCATGTAGAGTTTACCACAGATTGTATGTATTTATCTTTTAATGACGCTAAAATGATTAAATGCCTATCATTTATTCAGTTTAGCTTATTTTTCATTGGAGTTCCCCCCAAATTTTATATACTGAAGAATTACAGAGAATTAAAATTTCTTACCAAATTATTTATTTTTAACTTGAAATTCTGATAATGAAAGTTGCAAATCTGGCACTTGCCACGTAACAGAAAAGTATTATAAAACATGGCTTTCTGCTAAACTGATAGGGTGAATTTTTCTTTGAAAACAGACTTAAAAAAGAATTAGAACTTTATGAAGAAGACGACATGGAAAGTATTTATGAAGCTCTCCAAACAGAAATAGAATTTTTGGAGTTGGTAAGCCATCATCAATTCTTTTTCTTCAGTTCAGCATATTTTACCTAGTGGTAAGAATGGTTTTACTGGTATAAATATCTTTGAACTGGTGTCTCACCCTTCACATGGATTTGTATTAAAGACAAAAAACAAAACAGCAACAAAAACAAACCTAGGGCCAGAGTGTAAATCTGTGACGTGTTTTGCATTTCTGGAGAGTTAGATTCTACATACACCAAAAACTATTCAAAGAGAGTATGTTCAATTTCAAACAAGTTAAAAAACTTCAAATGTGACCTCACACCATTACCTTGCTTCAAGCTGTTATTAGAGGATTCATACACTGAAGGAGTTTAACTATCATAATGTTTAAAAGCTTTTTGTTTTCAATAGGCATAAATTATACTTTCATTGTATTTGATCCTAAAACTTTCTTATTACAGATTTCTATGATCTCAAAAAGTTTGGTTTCAGTTATTGGAAACTTATTTTCAGATTGTGTGGGAGCACTTTAAATTGCTCTTAACCTCATACTTTGGTTGTTTGTAAAATGAACAGAGTATTTGCCATGCTCTGTGTTAATAACAACTTCTTCATCGCAAATACCTTTTTTAACTACCATAAACAGCAGCTATACATGTGGAACTCGCTGGACGCAATACACAGGAATCAAGTAGACTACATGTGTGGAAAGAGATAATGGAGAAGTTCTAATATCGTCAGGCAGAACAATGCCAGGGGCCAACTGCAGAACAGGCCATCAATTGCTCATATGCAAGTTCAAGTTGAAGCTGAATAAAATTAGAACAAGTCCGTGAAGGCCAAAGTACAACCTTGAGTATATTCCACCTGAATTTAGAGATCATCTTGAGAATAGATTTGACACATTGAACACTGATGACCAAAGACCAGATGAGGTGTGGAATGACTTCAAGGACATCATACATGAAGAAAGCAAGAGGTAATTAAAAAGACAGGAAAAGAAAGAAAAGACCAAAATGGATGTCAGAAGAGACTCTGAAACTTGCTTTTGAACATCAGGTAGCTAAAGTGAACTGAAGAAATGATGAAGTAAAAGAGCTGAACAGAAAATTCAAAGGGTGGCTCGAGAAGACAAAGTATTATAGTGACATGTGCAAAGACTTGGAGTTAGAAAACCAAAAAGGAAGAATGTGCTCGGTATTTCTCAAACTGAAAGAGCTGAAGAAAAAATGCAAGCCTACAGTTGGAATAGTGAAGGATTCTCTGGGGAAAATACTGAATGACGCAGGAAGCATCAAAAGCAGATGAAAGGAATACACAGAGTCATTGAACCAAAAAGAATTGGTAGACGTTCAGGCATTTCAGGAGGTAGCATGTGATCAAGAACCAATGGTACTGAAGAAAGAAGTCCAAGCTGCACTGAAGACATTGGTGAAAAACAAGGCTCCAGGAATTGACGGAATACCACTTGAAATGTTTTCAACAATCGGTTGCAGTGCTGAAAGTGCTCACTCATCTATGCCAAGAAATTTGGAAGACAGCTACCTGGCCAGTCAACTGATAGAGATCCATATTTATGCCTAGTCCACAAAAAGGTGATCCAACCAAATGCAGATATTATCAAGCAATGTCATTAATATCACATGCAAGTAAAATTTTGCTGAAGATCATTCCAAAGCGGTTGCAGCAGTACATTCAACAGGGAACTGCCAGAAATTCAAGCCAGATTCAGAAGAGAATGTGGAACCAGGGATATCATTGCTGATGTCAGATGGATCATGGCTGAAAGCAGAGAATACCAGAAAGGTGTTTACCTGTGTTTTCTTGACTATGCAAAGGCATTTGACTGAGTAGATCATAATAAATTATGAATAATATTGCAAAGAATAGGAATTCCAGAACACTTAATTGTGCTCATGGGGAACCTGTACATAGATCAAGAAGCAGTTGTTCAAACAGAACAAGGGGATACTGCATGGTCTAAAGTCAGAAAAGGTGTGCGTCAGGGTTGTATCCTTTCACCATACTTATTCAATGTGCATGCTGAGCAAAATAATCCAAGAAGCTGGACTATATGAAGAAGAATGTGGCATCAGGATTGGTGGAAGACTCATTAACAACCTGCATTATGCAGATGACATAACCTTGATTGCTGAAAGTGAAGAGGACTTGAAGCATTTACTGATGAAGATCAAAGACTACAGCCTTCAGTATGAATTACACCTCAACATAAAAGAAAAATCCTCAACAACTGGACCAATAAGCAACATCAAAATAAATGGAGAAAAGATTGAAGTTGTCAAGGATTTCATTTTACTTTGATGTACAATCAATGCCCATGGAAGCAGCAGTCAAGAAATCAAACGACCCATTGCAGTGGGAAGATCTGCTGTAAAAGACCTCTTTAAAGCTGTAAAAAGCAAAGATGTCACTTTAAAGACCAAGGTACACCTGACCCAAGCCATGTTGTTTTCAATTGTGTCATATGCATGCGAATGCTGGGCAGTGAATAAGGAAGACGGAATATGAATTGACACCTTTGACTTATGGTGTTGGTGAAGAATATTGAATATACCATGGACTGCCGGAAGAACAAACAAATCTGTCTTGGAAGAAGTACAGCTGGAATGCTCCTTAGAAGCGAGGATGGTGAGACTTTGTCTCACATACTTTGGACGTGTTATCAGAAGAGATCAGTCCCTGGAGAAGGACGTTATGCTTGGTAAAGTAGAGGGTCAGTGAAAAAGAGGAAGACCCTTAATGAGACGGATTGACACAGTGGCTGCAGCAATGGGCTCAAATATAACAATGATCATGAGGATGGCACAGGACTGGGCAGTATTTTGTTCTGTTGTACATAGGGTTGCTATGAGTTGGAACCAACTCAATGACACCTAACAACAACAACAATTTTAATAGAAGATGTACATAAATTTAAAATGTAGTTTTAATTTGATGTATTATATTTTGTGTTTTTTTTTTTTCTGTAAATATTTTCTTGTTTAAAAATGTTCCAGTAGCTTATGTCAGGGTTTACATTTTTTAGAAAACCTTTCAAAAATATAATTCAGATATGCCTAGAGTTATTATTTGTTCTAAATTTAGGCAAATTATATGTAGTTCTTTCATTAAGAATTTAGTTTTATTTATGAATAATTATTATATGTTTTCTTTTTAGACTTTGGCGCAGAAAGCACTTCAGGAAAATAATGTGTAGAGAATTGATCAGCTGTCTGAGAATTGATCATAGCATCTTAGAACCAAATCTTTGTTATAGATACGTAAGTGGTACCCATTACAACAGATTCTTGTGTAAAACATGTGATCCAGATGTTCAGAGATATTGTTGATATCTAGAATTGTCTTATTAACACTTCAAAATAATTTTTTTTTTTTTTGCTTCTGTTATGTACTGGATCTTTAACGACTCATGCGTGGTTTGATTTTGTTTTTAAAGGAAGAGAAAGGGTAAGAAGTAGGTATTGTGTTCCTGGGCTTCTTATATCCCTGTGACCCTTAAGTTGATCTATACTTCTGATCTATACTTTTCATTCTTTGTTGCACCTTACCTTGGGTCAAATCAAACACACATAGGAAGAAATGCTCAGATTATTGACCCTATTTTGTTGGTGCCATTTCCGCCAACAAAGGTACTTACTTTCATTTTAATCCTTCTCTAATCATTAAATGTCTGTTGACAGAAGTTCTTTGAGGCCTTTATCTACCAAAGCTGGTTTTCTCCATTTTTCTCTTAAGTGTCTCATCAGACTATGAGTTAAAGTCTGGGGCACCTGCCACCATTTTCCAGCAGTTCATGCCTGCCAGTTTCCTGTTCTAATGCCAGTGTTGTTTCCAGTGAAATAAACTATCCACTTGGGGAGGTTCATAATCTCATTATGGCCATCAGGATTCATTTTAGCTGGTGACCTGAAACATTGCAGCTGAGGACAGATTGGATCAAACTTGATATGGCCTATAATTTCTGTCTGCTGTTAGCACTTCTGACTGGTCAGAAAGGAAGATTTTCAGTAGTTTCTAAAAGTGTGTTGAAACTTTTCAGTGACCCTCAAAGTCCTAGATTAGGGGAAGTACACGGAGGAGAGCAAAACCCATCTGGGCTGTATTTGAGAGCACTGAGTGAGAATGTTGCAGCCATGTTTTCCTTTGTGGTTGTAGCTGAAGTAGCTTATTAACATTAGATATGAAATGTTTGCAAATGTCTTACATTTATTGACGTTAGGGTACAGGACTTAGATGTAATTTTCAGAGCAAGTCTTATTTTAACAGCTTTTTTGTACATGCTTTCTACACTTTTTTTTTAGTTAGCAAAGTTAAAACACTCTTCTTTGGGATGTGTAGCAATTGCCATCTGTTTAAATAATTTTGATTCTTAGAAGTGATTTCTGTTTTGATTTTTAAAATATTTAAATTAATAGTAAATTATTTTTGCTTAAGAAAAAAAAAATAATGGTACCAGGGAATTGCAGTCTATTTTATATGCAAATACAGAGTGGGGGATGATTATTGGGATTAGTCATGACTTTAGTTCTGTCTTATTTTAGTCCATTTACTCACATTCCAAGTTTTTTGATTGTCTATTATTATGTGTGTATCATGTTATTAATATGCAGATTGAGTTTACACATAAAGTCTTTTTCACTTACCATTAATTTTTGTTCATTACTGGTTTTGTAGCTAAAATATTAATGTGAACTAGCAATCTGCCCACTTATTTGCATAACTAACACACCATAGCTTACATATAGAATAAACTATTTACTGATACAACTCTTCTTCCGCTTGTGTGTTATATAGACTATCTAGATTAAATATCCAGTAATGGAATCAGGAGTCATATGAATTAAACTTGAGAAAAAAGTGAGGGTTCAGTATTTTCATTACTTCAAAATTCTTTAAACTAATTTTCAAACAATTCAAATGAATGATTATTTTAGCACTGCATGGTTGAGTAATATAAAGCACTACCCATGTGGTACCAATCAAAATAACTGAGACTATTAGAATCAGTGTAATCAAAGGAACAAGTTCACTGAAGCAAATGAAATACAACAATCAATAGAAATCACAGTGTATGAAACTAAACCATGCCATCAATATAAAATATCAGCAGTAGATTAGGTCCATTTTTAGTTTTGTTAAGAATTAGTAATTAATAAAACTCCTATGTAGAAAAAAATAACTGAAATTATCTGAGTAAAAGTGTATCTCATACTGAATTTAAATACTCTGAAAATAAGACTTTGGCTGTACAAAAAGACAATTTTTAAATTAATGCTCATTCACTAAGCAAATTCACTAAATTTTCCATATACCATATTTTTACAAATAACATGTGTTATGAATTTTTGCATATGGTGCAATCCCCCATCCTAGTCATTTAGTGCTGCTGTAATAGAAATACCACAAGTGGATGGCTTTAACAAAGAGATTTATTTTCTCACAGTCTAGTAGGCTACAAGTCCAAATTCAGGGCATCAACTCCAGGGGAAGGCCTTCTCTGCTGGCTCTGGAGGAAGGTCCTTGTCATCAGTCTTCCCTTGTTCTGGGAGCATCTCAGCGCAGGAACCTCAGGTTCGAAGGACGTGCTCTGCTCCTGGTACTGTTTTCTTGGTGATACGAGGTCCCCAGTTCTCTTCTTGCTTTTCCTTTCCTTTTATCTCTTGTAAGATAAAAGGTAGTGCAGGCCACATCCTAGGGAGACCCCCTTTATATTGGATCAGGGATGTGACCTTAGTAAGGTTGTTATATAATCCCACCTTAATCCTTTTTAACATAAAATTACAATCACAAAATGGAGGACAACCACACAATTCTGGGAATCATGGCCCAGCCAAATTGATACACAGATTTTGGGGGGTACATAATTCAAACCATGACATCCCCCATGCATTATTTTCATAAATGCACTGTACCAATATTTTTTTTTACATGTTGCTGACTTCAGTTTCTTTTTTTTTTTTTTTTTTCCCTGTCAAATGGATTTAATGTTAAGTCTTCATCTTGGTACCTGCTGATGTGGAGGTTTGGTTCCCAGCAGCAGACCTTTACTAGCCTACCCTTTAGTTTCTAAAGCAGCCTGTCTCCCAGGGATTCCTTCTCTGCTCTGCAAACCACTTTCTTCAATGCAGGAAGAAATCACTTTTTCCACTCCCAACACAACCCTCAGCCAGGGTGGCTGGCCCCAGCCCAGGTGGTGCGTGGGTCTGTGCACACTGGCCAGAGAGGCCATGCAGGTGGGCGAGGCTGGTGCGCTACAGCTGCATGCATTCTACTCCACCATCTGGTTGACCGGCTGCCATGCTTGGGCCATTTAACTCTCCCACCCATGCAGACACTGTGGGGTGGACAGGAGAGCCACAGGTGCGGAGGGGTTGCACATCCCTGCTAGTACGAGATGGGTCTCACTGGCTTCCCAGGGGCCCTGCAGGCTGAGGCAGTGCTCACCCACATCGTCCTGCTGCCCAGCTTCACATGGGGCCTACACCTTGGGACCCACTGGCCCCTGACTGCCATGGTACCAGCCTGTGATTGGGCTGTGGCTCAGCCGTCTGACTGACCCTCCACCCATCTAGGTGCAACGTACCTGGGCATAGATCAGCTACAAGGAACTCCACCACTCTCAGGCCCAGCGCAAACCTCCCAGAACAAATGCAGTTTCAGTCGTTTATTTTCTGATTACCAGGATACTACCAAACTTGATCCATGACTTCTTGACCATGGCTTATACCTTTATTACACAAATATGATCAAAAGTAACAATTTACGACTATTGAATGAGGGTGAATGAGGCCAAAATTCACTTCTGGAAATGTCATGAGATGTGTGGTATATATATGGGAGCACTATGCCAGGACTGTTTTTACATAATTCTGTCATTTCTGCGTGGAACTCAGTATCCATGCGTTCCACATCTGCGGATTCAGGGAACCACAGATTGAAAATATTGGGGAGAAGGGGGAAGAAAGTTCCAAAAATCAAACCTTGAATTTGCCATGTGCCAAGCACTACACTGAATGGATGCTCAGCTGAATGAAATGATGTGTAGGCATACCCTGCTGTAGCCTCCCGCCATTTCACAGATCCTTAGTCTCTCTCCACACTCGTTGTTTGAGCTTGCAAAGACAGAGAAAGCATTAAGTGTTAAGTGTAAGCATTAACAACTATTTACATAGAATTTACATTGTATTAGGTTTCATGAGTAATCTAGAGGTGATTTAAAGTATGTGGGAGGTTATATGCAAATATAATATGCATAGGTTATATGCAAATATTACACAATTTTATATAAGGGACTTGAACATCCAAAGATTTTGGTATCTGCCGGAGTCCTGCAACCAATCCCCTGCAGACTGTATGTGTGCACGTGTTATTTATGTGGGCACTCTATTTGTGAAAAAAATACAGTACTCAGTTATAACTAAAGCTCAAACCCAAAGTAACACTGATACTGCTCTGAGCTTCATGGCATAGCACCGGAATTCTTTAATGTAAAAGAAGTTCTTTCAGAAGCAACTTTCTAATTCTCAGCCTCCGTTGGGGATAGTATTAGAACGTATAAATAGTTTGCTGCATGTTTTTCCTGCTGATTGATGGAGCTATTTTGTTAGGAGGAAAACAGGAACAAAATTGTAGGATGTGCAGCATGACCACGGGAATAGAAATTTCTTTCTTGCATCCCTGGCCTAATTATAGAGATGGAAAAAAGCAAAGAAAAGGAAAAGGTTTAATGTATGTACTATCAGGAAGATTCCTATACTGTACATTATTTTCTCAATAGTAATATTTTTGCTGTAAAAGAAACAAAAATTGAGGAGCACTTTGTCTGCTTACCTTTTTTCCCTCATAATTTCAAACCTCATGATGAGATTCTAGAAAGTCTAAGATAAGGTTGAGGTTATTATACTGTAGTGAATTGGAATCTAGAAATGTCCTAAAACAGAGTCTGTTTGGGATTGGTAATTTATTAAAGATGGAAATTATGCTGTGAAAATATATTGAGTCTCTTACCAGAAGGGCAATCAGTAATTCAGCTGGCAAGCTGCAGATGGACAGACAGCATATACTCGACAGTCCCTGTTCTAAAGCTCATGCCGAGGACAAAGTGCCTTTCTATCTCATACAGATCAATCATATGTAACTGTGTCACATTATTATGAATAAATTGTTTCTTTGTAGTCCAGATAACAGTTGCAGTTCAGTGATACGATTAGAGATAAATATAAGATGATTTTAATTCTGGATTTGCCAGCACAAGGTGTTCTGTCATTTAGATATTTACTTATAATAAAAATTATGAAAACTGAAGTTGTTCAGTATAATAAAGTATTTTAAGATTTGAAAGCCGGTCAATTTTAGGTCAATTTTTATGTTTCATTTGACCCCTTTGTTTCCTTTGTCATCCTGAAAAACTTAAGTGAAGCAAGAGTGTTTGCCTCTCACAGTCTAGCTCAGAACATTTTTTGTCATGGGAATTTTTTTTTTTTCAGGATGTGAACTAAAAATGAAAAATATTTTTTGTCATTAGCCTGAAGCAGGGATTAAGTTTTGGAGTTTTGTGGCCCTTTTATCTTAGAACAGCGGAGGTTTTTTTTTTAATGGAAGAATGAGAAGCATAAAGTTTCATCTTTGAAATTGTTTGAGGTAGGAAAGTATAGTTAGTTGCACTTGTGCTTTCTAAACATTATATTTTCAATAAATTTTGCTTAGTCTGCTAATAGTCAAACCATTGTACCAGTGAAGAAACTTTCTTTTCTTTTTTTTTTTTTAATTGTACTTCAGGTGAAGGCTTACAGAACAAATAGTTTCTCATGAAATAGTAGTACACATATTGTTTTATGATATTGGTTAACAGCCCCACAACATGTCAACCCTCTCCCTTTTCGACCTTTTTTTTTTTTTTGGTGAAAATATACATAGCCAAAGATACACCATTTCAAAAATTTCTACATGCACAGTTCAGTGACATCAACTACACTCTTCCAATTGTGCTGCTATTCTCACTTTAGATGAAGGCTTACAGAACAAAATAGTTTCTCATTTAACAGTACATGTGTTGCTCTATGACAATGGTTAACAACCTCACAACACATCAACCCTATCCTTACTCAACCTTGGGTTCCCTATCACCAGCTTTCCTGTCCCCTTCTGCCTTCTGACCCTTGTCCCTGGACTGCTGTGCCTCATTAGTCCCATTTGGTTTTATGGGGCTGTCCACTCCCCGGCTGAACGGTGAACCTCGGAAATGACTTTACCACTGAACTAAAAGGGTGTCTGGGGGCCATACTCTCGGGGTTTCTCCAGTCTCCTTTAGACCAGTAAATCTAGTCTTTTTTTTGTGAGTTAGAATTTTGTTCTACATCTTTCTCGAGCTCTGTCCAGAACCCTCTGTTGTGATCCTGGTAAGAGCAGTCAGTGGTGGTAGCCAGGCACCATCTAGCTGTTCTGGACTCAGTCTGATGGAGGCCTTGGTAGCTGTGGTCCATTAGTCCTTCGGACTAATCTTTTCCTTGTATCCTGTTCTCTTCATTTTCCCTTGCTCCCGAAGGGATGAGACCAGTGGAGTATCTTAGATGGCTGCTCACAGGCTTTTAAGACCCCAGACACTACTCACTAAGGTAGAATATAGAACATTGTCTTTATAAACTGTGTTATGCCAATTGAGCTAGATGTTCCCCGAGACCATGCTCCCCACAGCCCTCCACCCAGCAATTCAGTCCCTCAGGGTGTTTGGATGCGTCTGTAGAGCTTCCATGACCTTTCCTTGTACAAGTTGTGCTGGTTTCCCCTGTATTGTGTACTGTCTCACCCTTCTCCCAAGATACCACTTATCTAGTAAGTATTTTCCCCCCCACCCCTCCCATCCCTGGTAACAAACAAAGATGGTTACGTTTTGTGTGTGAACTTTTTCATGGTTTTTTACAATAGAGGTCTCATACAATATTTGTCCTTTTGTGATTGACTTATTTCACTCAGCATAATGTTCTCCAGTTTCATCCATGTTATGAGATGCTTCACAGTTTCATCATTGTTCTTTCTTGTTGCATAGTACTCCATTGTGTGTATGTACCATAGTTTGTTTATCTACTCATCTGTTGATGGGCATCTAGGTTGTTTCCATCATTTTGCTATTGTGAACAATGCTGCCATGAACATAGGTGTGCATATGTCTATTCGAGTGACGACTCTTATTTCTCTAGGATATATTCCTAGGGGTGGGATTGCTGGATCGAATGGTATGTCTATTTCTAGCTTTCTGAGGAAGCGCCATATCATTTCCCAAAATGGTTGTATCATTTTGCATTCCCACCAGCAGTGCATAAGAGTTTCCATCTCCCCGCAGACCCTCCAACTTTTGTTATTTCCAGTGTTTTTGATTCGTGCCAGTAATGCCGGGGTGAGATGGTATCTCATTGTGGTTTTAATTTGCATTTCTCTAATGGCTAGTGATCGTGAGCATTTCCTCAAGTGTCTGTTGGCCATTTGAATGTCTTCTTTGGTGAAGTGTCTGTTCATTTCATTTGCCCATTTTTAAATAGGATTATTTGTCTTTTTGTTATACAGGTGTTGGATTATCTTATAGATTATGGAGATTAGACCTTTGTCTGACTTGTACTGTCCACAAATTTTTTCCCAGTCTGTAGGTTCTCTTTTTATCTTTTGGTGAAGTCTTTTGAAGAGCATAGGTGTTTGATTTTTAGAAGATCCCAGTTATCTAGCTTATCTTTTGGGGTTTGTGCATTGATGGTTATGGTTTGTATGCTGTTAATGCCATGTATTAAGGCCTGAAGTGTTGGTCCTATTTTTTCTTCTATGAACTTTATAGTTTTAGGCTTTATATTCAGGTCTTTGATCCATTTTGAAGTAGTTTTTGTATACGACATGAGGTATGGTCCTGTTTCATTTTTTTGCAGATGGATATCCAGTTTCGCCGGCACCATTTGTTAAAAAGACTGTCTTTTCCCCATTTGATGGACTTTGGGTCCTTGTCGAAGATCAGGTGACCATAGGTGGATGGATTTACATCTGGGTTCTCAATTCTGTTCCATTGGTTGATGTATCTGTTGTTGTACCAGTACCAGGCTGTTTTGACTACTGTAGCTGTATAGTAGGTTCTGAGGTCAGGTAGTGTGAGTCCTCCAACTTTATTCTTCTTCTTCAGTAGTGCTTTACTTATTCGGGGCTTCTTCCCATTCCATATAAAGTTAATGATTAGTTTTTCCATCTCTTTGAAGAATGTTGTTGGTATCCGGATCGGGATTGCGTTGTATTTATAAATTGCTTTGGGTAGAATTGTCATTTTCACAATGTTGAGTCTGCCTATCCATGAGCATGGTATGTTTTTCCATTTATGTAGATCCCTTTGGGTTTTTTGAGTAGTGTTTTGTAGTTTTCTTTGTACAGGTCTTTTACATCCCTGGTCAGATTTATTCCTAAGTGTTTTATCTTTTTAGGGGCTATTGAAAATGGTATTGTTTTCCTGATTTCCTTTTCATCGTTCTCCTTACTGGTATATAGGAATCCAACTGATTTTTGAATGTTTATGTTGTATCCTGCTACTCTGCTGAATCTTTCTATTAGTTCCAGTAGATCTGTCATGGAGTCTTTAGAGTTTTCTGTGTATAGTATCATATCATCTGCAAACAGGGACAGTTTAACTTCTTCATTACCAATTTGGATGCTCTTGATTTCTTTTTCTTGCCTTATTGCTCTAGCTAGAACTTCCAGCACAATGTTAAATAGGAGTGGTGATAAAGGGCATCCTTGTCTTGTTCCTGTTTTCAAGGGGAATGTTTTCAGCCTCTCTTCATTAAGAATGATGTTGGCTGTTGGTTTTGCATAGATGCCCTTTATTATGTTGAGAAATTTCCCTTCTATACCTATTTGATTGAGAGTTTTTATCAGGAATGGGTGTTGGACTTTGTCAAATGTCTTTTCTGCGTCAATTGAGATGATCATGTGATTCTTTTCTTTCCTTTTATTTATGTGGTAGATTACGTTGATTGATTTTCTAATGTTAAACCATCCTTGCATACCTGGTATGAATCCTACTTGGTCGTGGTGTATTATATTTTTTTGATATGATGCTGAATTCTATTGGCTAGAATTTTGTTGAGAATTTTTGCATCTATATTCATGAGAGATATTGGTCTGTAATTTTCTTTTTTTGTGACGTCTTTGCCTGGTTTTGGTTATCAGCATTATGCTGGCTTCATAGAATGAATTTGGAAGTGTTGCTTCCTCTTCTATGATCTGAAACAGCTTGAGTAGAACTGGTACAAGCTCTTCTGTAAATGTTTTGTAGAATTCTCCAGTGAAGCCATCTGGGCCAGGGCTTTTTTTGATTGGGAGGTTTTTTTTTTTTTTTATTACCTTTTCAGTCTCTTCTCTTGTTATGGTTCTGTTCAGATTTTCAACATCACCTTGTTGTAGTTTGGGTAGGTAGTGTGCTTCTAGAAATTTATCCATTTCCTCTAGGTTTTCAAATTTGTTGGAGTATAGTTTTTCATAATATTCTGTTATGATCCTTTTTCCACTGGGTCTGTTGTAATGTCCCCCATTTCATTTCTTATTTGGGTTATTTGTGTCCTCTCCTGTTTTTCTTTTGTCAGTCTCGCCAGTGGTTTGTCGATTTTGTTGATTCTTTCAAAGAACCAACTTTTGGTTTTGTTGATTCTTTCTATTGTTTTTCTGTTCTCTATTTCATTGATTTCTGCTCTGATCTTTACTATTTCCTTTCTTCCGGTGGTTGTGGGCTTTTTTTGCTGTTCTCTTACTATTTGTTTGAGTTGTGTAGTTAATGTTTTGATTTTATCTCTTTCTTCTTTTTTGATATGTGCATCTATTGCTATCAATTGTCCTCTGAGGACTGCCTTTGCTGTGTCCCAGAGGTTTTGGTATGATGTGTTTTCATTCTCATTTGATTCTAGGAATGTTTTGATTCCATCTCTGATTTCTTCTATTACGCAGTCATGTGTAAACTGGATATTATTCAGTTTCCATGTAATTGATTTTTTTTCCTTGCTCTTTCTGTTGTTAATTTCTACCTTGATGGCAGTGTGGTCAGAGAAGATCCTTTGAATTATGTCAACGTTTTGGATCTTGTTGAGGATTGCTCTGTGGCCTAAGATGTGTTCTATTCTGGAGAACGTTCCATGTGCATTGGAAAAGAATGTGTACTTTGCAGCAGTTGGATGGAATGTTCTATATATGTCTGTGAGGTCAAGTTGGCTGATTGTGCCCTTTAGGTCTTCTGTATCTTTGCTGAGCTGCTTCTTAGTTTTTCTGTCCTTTGTTGAGAGTGGTGTGTTGAAGTCTCCTACTGTTATTGTGGAACTGTCAATTTCTATTTTCAGTGTTGTTAGAGTTTGTTTTATGTATTTTGGAGCCCTGTCATTGGGTGAGTAGATGTTTACTACGGTTAAGTCTTCATGATGAATCGTCCCCTTAATCATTATATAGTGTCCTTCATTGTTGTTTGTGGTGGATTTTGTTTTATAGTCTATTTTATCTGAGATTAGAATTGCCACTCCTGCTCTTTTTTGGTAGTTGTTAGCTTGATATATTTTTTTACAACCTTTAACTTTTAGTAAATTCACATCTTTGTTTCTAAGGTGTGTCTCTTGTAGACAGCATATTGATGGATCCTGTTTTCTTATTGATTCTGTCACTCTCCATCTCTTTATGGGTGCATTGAATCCATTTACATTCAGTGTAATTATTGATAGATGTGAGTTTGTTGCTGTCATTTTGTAGTGCTTTTTTTTGTGGTGCTGACATTTTCTTTGTTCTTCTTACTCTTTTGTGCTCAGTTACTTTTGTTTGTGGATTTTTTTTCATTTCTTTTGTTTTTGTAGGTTTTGTTTTTGCTGAGGCTTTATGTTTTTCCTTGTTATTTTTATGAATATGTTTGTTAACTTTCTTTGTGGTTACCATGAATTTTACCCTTATCTTTCTAAGTTTGAAGCAGTCTACCATTATTTGATATTGCCTTGCCTTCCTCTCCATTAGAAGGTTCTATATCTGTGCCATTTATTCCCTCTTTTATTGTTTTGATGTTGTTGTCATTTACTGATTAATTGCTTTGATTCCCTGTTGTATTTCTGTTGGTTTTGGATAGTCCTTGAGAGTTCATTTCCTAGATTGGTATCTGGCTGGTATGATCCTGTGTCCTCGATTCTGCCTATGAGCTGTAGTTGTTTGTCCTCAGATCGAAGAACTCCCTTCAGTAATTCTTGTAAGTTTGGTTTGGCTTTTACATATTCCCTTAATTTCTGTTTATCTGGAAATGACCTAATTTCACCATCAAATTTGAACGAGAGTTTTGCAGGATATATTATTCTTGGTTGGCAATTTTTTTCTTTCAAGATTTTATATATGTCATCCCATTGCCTTCTTGCCTGCATGGTTTCTGCCAAATAATCTGAGCTTAGTCTTATTGTTTCTCCTCTGTATATGTCTTCTTGTTTTTCACGAGCTGCTCTCAGGATTCTTTGTTTGTCTTTGGTTTTGGCAAGTGTGATTATGCTATGCCTTGGTGATTTTCTTTTGGGGTCTCTTCTGTATGCGGTTCGTTGAGCTTCTTGGATGACCAGCTTTTCATCTTTCATGATACTGGGGAAGTTTTCTGTCAGCAGTTCTTCAGTGATCCTCTCTGTGTTTTCTGTTTTTTCCCCCTGTTCTGGAACTCCAGTCACTTGAAAATTTTTGCTTTTGATTGTATCCCACATAACTGTCAGGGTTTCTTAATTTTTATTTGTTCTTTTTTCTGAGTTTTCCTCAAACAGAGTTGTATCCAGGTGTTTGTCTTCAATTCCACTGATGTTATCTTCCACCATTTCAAATCTGCTTCTCAGCCCCTCAGTGACACTGTCCATTTTCTGAAATCTTTTTGTTTACCTTTTGGATTTCTAATTGTTGTTTTTGTATAATCTCTAGTTGTGAATTTATTTTGGCATTTTGTTCCTGCATTATTTTCCTGAATTCTTCCAATTTTTTGTCTGTTTTTTCCATGAATTTGTCTATTGTTTCCTCATTTTTGTCTGCTTTTCGCTTCAGCTCTTGGAGAATTCTGAGTATTAGAGATTTGAATTCCTTATCAGGTAGTTCTAGCGCATTTTCTTCCAGAGGAGAGTCATCTGGGGTTTTATTTTGGACGCCTACTGGAACCATCCTGTCCTGTTTTTGTAATTATCTGCTGTCTTTGAGGCATTCAGTAGTTATTTTTCTCGTTTATTGATTGTAGATTTGTTTGTTTCGTCCCTTTTTAAAGAAAAAAAATTGACTATGTCGGAGCAGGCAGTCTGTGTGTTCTTTGTTGTTTGCTCGTCTGTGGGCACAGTACTTTTCGCCTCCTTCTTCAACTAGCAGGGTCAGTCACTCGATATGGTACGGCAGGGCAGGTCTAGCTGAAGAGGAGTTTCTGGGACGGGTTGTTTGTGGCACTTACTACAGTCACCAGAGCGGGTCAGTAATCAGTGCAGGGCAGTTCCAGTAGGTCGTGCCTGTGCTTCTTGGTGGTGTGATGTCAAGTGCACGGTGTAGGTAGGCAGGATGCAGCAGGGAGATTGTTATGTGTGGAGCTAAGATGGATATGGGTGAGAGGAGAGAGGAACAGGAGTCAAAAACATACAACCAAACAAAAAAGAATGCTAGGGGAGCTTGCCGTTGGAGTGGAGAGATGAGAGACTATGAAATAGAGAAAAACAAAAAGGGGAAGAGGAAGAAAAAAAAAAAGAAAAAAATGAATAAATAAAAATTGGATCGGGAAAAGAATAGCAAAGTTCCCAGGGATCCCACTGGTGCAGCTGTGAGGTCTGGGGAAGTTGTTCTCAGGTGTTGCAGTACAGCCTGCTAGAAGGCGTAGAGGTATACAACGCGAGGTATTCAGGGAACAGAAAGAGAAGGACTATAGAGAGACGAGAAACTGAGTAATGAAGAAAGACCAAAAGGGAAAAAGAGGGAAAAGAAACAAAACAAATTTAAAAAAAAGAACAAGAAAGGCCCCCAAAAAACAGTAAGAAAAAAAAAAAAAAAAACAGCGTAAAAAGAAATGTGCTCAGGGATCCCTCTGCACGTCTGTACAAGCCAAGGGGGTAGGTTCCACTCCACGCAGCACTGCCTGGCCAGAACAGGCTCCCTACTCAAGAAAAGGAAAAGAAAACAAACAGTTGAAAACAAACAAACGAACAAAAGCCCCGGGATCCCACCAGCACGGCAGCCCAGACCGGGAAGAAGATCCACACTCAAACGGAGCTCCGCAGCCCCTCTGGAAGAAGCAAAGATGGCACACAGAGCCAAGTATTTGAGCAAAAGGAGGGGGAGGTATTGAGAGGTAAGGAAGAAATCAAAAGAAGCAGAAAAAAGTAACACTAGCAGCCAACAAATGGCACTCAGAGAGCCGCCCCATTTGGGTGGGTGGAATCCAAGCAGCCGTTGCTTCCCGGACAAGAGATTGTGGCCGCGGGAAGCAGAGGAGGCCGAGTGGGGGTGAAGAAGGCTGGGCGATGGGAAAGCGTATATCGCAAATTACCGGTTGTTTTTTGTCTCCCGCTGGAAGCTCCGTGAAGCTGCTTGCTCGTACCCCGTTTGCTGTTCTCCGATAGGAGTCCAAGATGGCAGATCCGCGCTGTGTTAGCTGTAGGGGACCTCAGCATGAATCTCTCCTCGCTTTTTGTCAGTTTTCTCACTCCATTTGGTGCTTGGCTGAGTTCTTTATCTCTTCATTTGATGTTTTAGGGTTTCAGGATTGTTGTTTTCTCTGCTCAGCTTAGTTTTTCGGATCTTTGCTGTGGAGGGACAGCATGGTGCTTCTGCCTAAAGAGCCATTTTGCTGGAAGTCGAAACTTTATTTTCTTATTTATCTTACTGAAATTTGATAAAAGACTATTATTGAGACTATACTGGCTAATAATGTGAAGGAAATAATGTGATAACTTTTCTCTTTTCTATAATGGAGAATGAGAGGTGTTTTTGTTGTTGTTCTTTGTCCTGAGGGTCACGTTTCTTAAACATGAGGAAAAATTTTGCATGGTAATGCCTGTTGTAAGAACATGTTTACTTTGATTGGAGAGAAGCAAGAAAGCATAACAAGGAAAGCCATGCCTGATGGAAGCACTGCCCCAGCTGCTGCTGTGAAAAGTATCAAGAGCAAAGCTGTCAGAACTGAATGCTTATTTAAACAACTGCTTTTGATACTTAGCGAATTTATCTCTGAAAGGTCTTTACGTAATTGACAGCAGCAGAATTCAGATGTCTGGTAAAATAGAAAGTAAGTAAAAATGTGAAATTAATGACAATGACTGATGTAAGTGGCTGTGTCAGACAAGGGCCATAGAGTGGGAGAAAAATGATTTTGTTTTTTTCTTCTAACCAGAAGAGGTATACTGCTCCATTAATTCTGAATTAATTATTTTCATACTTGTAATAAATTGTCATTCTAATTAGTTGATAAATAAAATCTTGTTAAAATAAAATCCTATTAATTTACATTTTAATACATGCAAATACAGTTACTAATGAATATTTCTGGATATGGCTTTGTGATTGCTGAGACAAAGTATTTGTAAATTCAAACCACTATTAAATGATGTGGTTGTTGAAACAGCTTTTGTGGACTTTAGATAAAGTCCCTTATTGGGAATGGGTGACATGGAAGTAATCGTAGGGCCAGTCAGTATCAGCTGTAAAATCTGGTGCCAATTAAAATTTGAAAATACCAAGGTCATATTTATAAAAACACTTTTATCAAAAAAAAAAAAAAAAATCAAAGCCCTTTCTTGAGATTCTAGTTGGAAGTCAAGCATGTATCCCAAGTTTGCAGGTGGAGCTAGATCTTGATTTGATGATCTGATTTGGGTGAGGTCACAGAGAGCAACCAAACCAAAACCAAACCAGCTGTTGAGTCGATTCTGACTCATAGTGAACCCATAGAACAGGGTGGAACTGCCCCAGAGGGTTTCCAAGGAACTCCACAGAGAGCAAGGGATCTCTTTATTTACGGTTTAATTGCCTGGGTTTAAGTTCTAACATGCATTAAAATATACTCTTTTTGAAATTTTGCTTATAATAAAATCTTCACAACAAGTAAATATTAGAATATAGAGAAATTTGAGAGCCCTGGTGGCACAGTGGTTAAGCATTCAGCTGCTAATCAAAAGGTCGGCAGTTTGAATGTACCAGCTGTTCCTTGGAAACCCTATGGGGCAGTTCTACTCTGCACTATAGGGAGGGTCGCTATGAGAGAAATTTGGTAATCATTTAAATCACCTTTGTGATACCAGAAAACATTGATTAATCAGAATCAGTGAATGTGAATTTTTAATTAACTAATCGAAAAATCTTTCCACACGCCTTGAGGAGAAAGGGACAAATCAGTGCAAACCAGACTCAAATCAAACATTACTGAAAATTCACCTTGTAGGTATCTGTTTAATACCCATCCATCCCATTTATTACAGTTTCTACAAATGCATTTTTTTTTTCAGTGCTACCCTGTCTGTGGTCACTGATATTCAAAGTGGTAACCTGAGGGAGAGCACCTTCTTAAAATAAGAAATAATAAGAGTTATGTTCATTCTTCAGGAATATGGACTAAAAGAAAACTTTCAGAAAGATCAGCATGAACAAGAATTTCTGATTAACTTGAAGTTACCACTGTTGCTCATTTCTTTCTTTTCCCCTTCCATGTTTCCTTCTATCCATTCTTTCATTCATGCATTCACCCATCCATCCTGGCCCCTAGCTACCTGGTCTCCAAACGCATCTTGTACCACTCTCCTCCTTGTCCCCTTCTCCAGCCACACTGGCCTTCTTTTTATTCACCAAATAGGCCAGAAGTACTCAGCCTTAGGATCATTGCAAGGCTGTGTTCCCTCAGCCTGGGAATACCCCTCCTCCTGTAGGGCTCTGTCCTGGTCATTCAGGTGTCAGGCGAAACTTCACCTCCTCAGAGAAGCCTTCCTTTAAACAGTCAACCTAAAGTCACTTAGTCATGCTTTCACACACCGAGTTTACTTTTCTTCATAAAACTTAGAATTTCTCATATCGTTCTTGTTTCTGTGTTTTCATTTTTTGTTTATCACCACTAAAACAAGTTCCATGAGAGCAAAGGCATCATTTATCACAGCCACCATTTTTTCCTTAGAGCCCAGAACAGTGTGGCATATAGGAAATGTTCAATAAATGTTGAAACATGGGTTGAATTAACTTATTTCTTCAAGCCATGTTTATTAACTGAGGATTTAAATATAAATAAATTATTATCGATTATTTAGTTAATGCAATTGGATTCATTTCTTGTTGATTCTATTTCTTGGTTGAATTACCCTATCTTCTCATTTCTTAGTCTTTCTGAGCCTCAGTTCACGGAACTGAAAAGTGATAGAAATAATATTTACTCATTTCAGAATCTATCTATATACACCAACCAATGAGAGCATTGAAAAGAACCTACAAGAAAACAATGCCTCCACATCCCATGACGGAAACTTTGTGAGTCTGTCCATGGTCTCTTACAGCATTCTATTATCAAACTGTTGATTGGCAGGTAATAGTGATGAGTGCTTACTTTCCATAGCTGCTAGAATAGGAAGTGAAAATTGTAAGTTGTTTGCAAGCTATGAACGTACACTAGAGTAGCTTAAAAGCATTATTTCTCCACAGTAATAGAAAATTCAGAAATGCGTTTACTTCTGGCTGTGATTTATACGATCATCTTGGTCTGAAATACAAAGTTCAATCAGTCCTGTTTTTATTCGGCACCATATTTAGAAAAACACATGAGTGCCATCTGCTGGATTTCTCTGGTACCACATTGAACAAGACGATAAAACGACTTTGGAGAGATTGTTTCAAGTTTGAGAGTGACACATCCTTATAAAAGAGCCTTCCTTCCTTCCTCCATTTATGTAGATATGAATTTTAAATATCTGCATATAATTTTCAATTTTTCAAATATAATTGTCAAATGTATATTTAATATTAATTTCAAAATTAGAATACACCCTACAGAAAATATAAAGTCTAAGGAATCTGAGCAAATCTGCTGCAAAAGATCTCTTTAAAGTGTTAAAAGCAAATATGTCACTTTGAGGACTAAGCTGTGCCTGACTCAAGCCGTGGTATTTTCAGTTGCCTCATACGCGTGCGAAAGCTGGACAATGAATAGGGAAGACAGAAGAGGAATTGATGCCTTTGAATTAGAGTGTTGGCAAAGAATATGGAAGATACCACGGACTGCCAGAAGAACGAACAGTTCTGTCTTGGAAGAAGTACAGCTAGAATGCTCCTTAGAAGTGAGGATGACGAGACTTCATCTCAAGTACTTTGGGTATGTTATCAGGAGGAACCAGTCCCTGAGAAGGACATCATGCTTGGTAAAGCAGAGGGTCAGCAAAAGAGAGGAAGACCCTCTGTGAGATGAATTGACACAGTGGCTACAACAATGGGCTGAAACAAAACAGTGATTGTGCGGATGGTGCAGGACCAGCAGTGTTCCATTCTGTTGTATAGAGCTGGACCTGACTCAACGGCATCTAACAACAACAATAAGAAATCTAAAGTGAAATTTTAGTAATATTGAATACTGTTTCCACTTTTGCTAACCTTAAAAGAGCCTAATTTGTTTAATTACTACATGTCCTTTCTATTGGAATTAAAAAAATTTAAGTAGCTGACTTTCACCTTAAGATAGGTGTTAATTCAGTGATGCTTGAGGAGTTCTGGGTTTTCCCTGACCCTTGAACACTTGATTTATTAATCCAGGATGATCTCCTCATCTCATGTATATATTTATCTATTGATCCATCGATAGATAAATGTATAGAGAGAATGTGTTGGTATTGGACAGCCCAAATTCAGAATTCCATCCTTGACCTTTCATGTTAGGTGCTTTACATAAATCAGCTCTAATCTTCACCATTAACCTAATATATTGGAATATGGACTGTTCTACAGCCAAGGAAACAGAGGCTTCAGGGTTAAGGAAATTGCCAAGATCATACAGTGTCAGTGTCATGACGCTATGAGAATGATGCTAGATACTAGGGATATTTAAATGACCTCTTTCACAGTGGAGACCACTGTTGACTCTTTCTCACCAAGAGTGGAGGTAAGTGGAATAAATACCCTTCCCTTTTAGATTTTATACTAAGTGTTCCTTTCTCTGCTAAGTGACACTACCAGGAAAATTGAGCACACCCTCTGTGTCCCACAGAGTTTTTCCTGAATGTGCATCATAGCATTATCTGGCAGTGGTACTCATCGGTCTCCTCTGAATGGTGAACTACATGAAAGCAAGAATTTTTATTCATTTGTCTTTGCATTCAATCCATACCTTGCATAACAGTTACTCAGGAAAAATTGAAGACTTCATGCATGTGATGAATTTATTCTTCATGTATTTAATGGGTTGACTGGCTTAAAACAATACACATTTATTATCTCACAGTTCTAGAAGTCAGAAATCTGATGTAGGTCTCACTGGGCTAAAATCAAGGTGTCTGAAGGATTGCATTCTTTTCTGGAGGCTTTAGAGGATAATCCATTCCCTTGTCCTTTTCCTGCTCACAAAGGCTGTTTGCATTCCTTGGCTCATGGCCCCTTTCTTCTGTCTTCAAAGCCAACAATGTCAGGCGAAGTCCTTTACAAGCTACATCCCTCTGGCTCTCCCTCTTCCTTGCTGTTCTACTTAGAAGAACACTTGTGATTACACAGATAATCCAGGATAATCTCCCCATCTCAGAATCCTCTGATTAGCAACTGTAATTCCATCTGCAGCCTTAATTCCCCTTTGCCATAAATTCTAGAGATTAGGATGTGGACATCTTTAGGGAGGGAGGACATCACACTGCCTACCATACCAAGGAAATGCATATGTTCTCTGAAATAGGTTAAGCTGCCCTTCTAAGTTGTACTGTACATTCTGCATTCATTTTCCTGGAAAAACATTTCCAGTGAAAAATTCAGTATTCGTTAGTGATATTTTACCTTTTGTGATTCTGTGGCCTATCTCCTAACCTGTAATGGAGTAAAAATGTGATGTAATTGAGTGATCCCTGCCCCCCACAGGAAACAGGACCCTGTGTTGCTATAACAAAGGCATTTGATGGGTGGTTTTAAATGAGCACTTTTTCTCCTCTTCCATCTCCCTCTTTTCCATTGCTTTCTCCTCTTTCTCCTCATCCTTCTCCTTCTAGTTGTCAAAATATCTTCTTTTCGTTTCTGAGATTTTCCCGAACACTCCTTTGTAATGTTTTTTTTCCCTTTTTCTTATTTTTTTACCTTCTATTTTTTTTGCACATGCTTGTCTCTTTTATCTATTTTACTGGATTACTTCCACTCTTCGGTTGTAAATAAAGCTGTGTTCCCTTTGTGTTTTAGATTTTGAAACTTGATGATTACTCCCCGGCTGAATCTCCCTTTTCTGGTAAAAATCTCCAAGTGGAAGTCTCCCTAAAGAATATAAAACCTTAGAGTGACCTATATAAGCCAAAGCAAAAATTTCCGTCCTCAAAGTATCCTTTAGGAAAACCACCTTTTGTGGCTCAAATGTTTAGAATATGTTTTTATTTGAAAAGAAAGAAGGTATTACAAAGTAATGTTATGTATCAAGGTCTGTGTGCCTCTGAAGGTTTTTCTGTGATGTTGATTCCCTTGGCAGAAATCCATCTAGTGACTCACCATACATATTTGTAATAATCTTGAATGAACTTGTTCTTGTGCAATTTTCACAGAGCTATTAAATATAATAGTCTTCAATATAATGAGTATGCCTTAAAGTTTTGCTTTTGGAGGTACTGTGTGGGTCACATACCTACAAAAATAATAAGATATGGCCTAAGTGTGTAAACAGCTTAAGGTCAAGAAGTCTGTGTTGCATTATAAAGTCAGCTTGGGTTTTGAGTTCATAATAAGTGTGTTTATTTGGTTTTACCTCACCTTATTCCAAATGGTCGCATGGTAGCTTTAGAATGAGACACACCTGTAATCCTCTGGGCTCTGCCCTTTCTGCACGGCCTTGGGCAAGTTACTTAACTATTCGGGATTTCAGTATCCTAACTGGTAATTGAAGAATGCCCATTGTGTTAGGTTGTTGTAAAGATTCTATGGAAACAGTATGCATAAAGGAGCTGGCATATTGCCTGATAGCATATGCTCAGTGAATCGTAGTCGTTTTAATTGTTGTTGGGCGTAAGAGGGTGTAGGATAAGAGTGTCTTAGCATGGTACTGATGTTTATAGTGTGTAGCCCTGGTGGCACAGTGGTTAAGCATTTAGCTGCTAACCAAAAGGTCAGCAGTTTGAATCCACCAGCTGCTCCTTGGAAACCCTATGGGGCAGTTCTACTCTGTCCTATAAGGTCATTGTTAGTCGGGATCGACTCAAAGGCAACTTTTTAAAAAAATGTTTATAGTGTTGCATGTTATATACAGAGATGAATTTACTCGTTCATGTGCTTTGATTTCTTGTTTTGAGTCACCAGAATTTCATGTGTAGCTTGTATCCCAGATCCTTGACACACTTGGCTGTGGTAGAGGTGTAGTCTGAAACTGTGAAAAGAATTACCCTATGCAAACATAATTGACATCTTTTGCCAAGTCTGAAACAACTGAACTGACTAGCTGTCATGGATTCAGTTGTGTCTCCCAAAAATATCTATCACCTTGGCTGGGCCATGATGCCAGTATTTTGTGATTGTCCACCATTTTGTCATCTAATGTGATTTTCCTATATGTTGTAAATCCTATCTCTATGATGTTGATGAGATGGGATTATTGGAAGTTATGTTGATGAGGCAGGACTCAATCTACAAGATTGGATTATGTCTTGAGCCAATCTCTTTTGAGATGTAAAAGAGAGAAGCAAGCAGAGAAACATAGGGACTGCATATGACCAAGAAAGTAGAACCAAGAGCCTGTGTCCTTTGGACCCAGGGCCCCTGTGCTGAGAAGCTCCTAGAGCAGGGAAAGATTGGGAAGATTGAGAAGATTGATGACAAGGACCTTTCTGCAGAGCCAACAGAGAGAGAAAACCTTCCCCTGGAGCTGATGCCCTTAATTTGGACTTCTAGCCTACTAGGCTGTGAGAAAATAAATTTCTCTTTGTTAAAGTCATCCATTCGTGATATTTCTGTTATAGCAGCACTAGATAACTAAGACATCAGCCTAGAGGAACTTTTGAGATGGTTTAATTTGTTTTAAAGCTAATCCTGTTTGCTTTATAAGCCAAGATAAGACTCTTTCAATTTCCAGTTGAAGGTGGCAGATAAACATAGAATTCCTTCCCCAGACTCCACTAATAAGATAGTAAAATGATTTTTTCTTTCAAGACTTAAAGAGCAAGGAGAAGATGATGTAGAGATGATATGATAACAATCTGATTTTGGAAGCTGGGAAGTAGACAGATGAGTGGGAAATGGCTTAGCAAACCTGAGAAAGTGGATCTCAAACTGGCAGAGGGAAAGATGAAAATCAACTTGATTTGCCTGCACAGAATTCTCAAAATGCTCAGGAATTGGCAGCACTAGGTACCTCTGGAAGTGGAGGTAAAGGTGAGACTGAAGACAAAAGGTTGATTGAAGAGCCTCAGATCGCGTTCCCAACTCCAGCTGGGGAACAGCCTTCCCCATTCTGACAGAAGATTTTAGGTTTATTTTCTGGAGAATATAAAGCAGAGGGTCTCTGGACTGAGGGCACCAGGGCACTATTGAGGGTAAGTGTCCATTAACTAAAAACATTAATTAAAAAAAAAAGTTCACATTCTGAATGTTGGAATCCTCAACTCTTTACTCTGACTCAGGTCTCAAATTTGGGCAATCAAATTTATACCCTCCAGGCTAGAGTGTGCGCTCAGGACTAGCAGCATCAGCATCAAACAGGAACTTGTTAGAAATATGTATTTTAGGACCCTGCACCAGACTTACTGAATCAGAAACTCAGCAATCTGTGTTTTCGCAAGCGCTCCAGTGATTCTGATGCACACACAAGTTTGAGAACCACTGTTTCGAGGAAAAGATTGGTACAGCCATCTTTGGGGAATCTCACAAGCTCAGAAAACTTAAGAAAAGAGATTTTTCAATAAAATAGTGCAGCCATATGACCTTAGAGTGAAGCCCAGAGTTGACAGGATTCACAAGACATTCCTTTAACATGAAGGAGACCTAACCAAACAAATAGAGGGGAAACAATTTGGAAGCAATGGACTTTGCAGAGAGCTAAAGTCTCTGAAAATCATTGATATCCTCAGAGAGATAAAATATTTGTATTATAGGGTGCTATAAATAAAGGAAATTAAAAATGTTAGCAGAAGTTTTAAAAAAAAATGAGTTATAAAATTGAGAAAATCTCCCAGAAAACAGAGCAAAAAGACAGAGATGAAAAATAGGAGAGAAAAGATAAAAGAATTAGTTCATTTTGTTCAACATCAGAAAAACAGGAGTTTAGAAAGAGCAGAAAAAACAGAAAATTTTCAAGAATTAAAGGACATGAATTTTTATACTGACAGCACCCATTAAGGGACCATTGGAAAGATGACCCACTGTCCAAGTTATATCATTATAAAACTTCGGAATTTTGAGGACAAAAATAAGATTCTAAAAACTTGCAAAGTGAAAAATAGGTCACTGCTGGGAAAAATAAAATTCCCCACTTCTCACCATACTGTATTGATCAACTGAAATCAATTTATTATCACTTCTGTTCCCCTCTCTTCCACTTCTGTCTGACACCAACTGCACAAGCAGCACTTCCTCTTCTGACCCTAATCACCCAGAGCCAGGTCAGAGCTCATAAGTTAAAGGGCACAGTCCTCTAGACTGCGAGGTCCGCCCAAGACTCCAGACACTAGCCGTGAACTTGGTAGTCCCCAGGACACCCTCACTTCTAACCTGCTGGCTCCCGCTACTCTCTTGGGTTCCATAATTTGCTAGAATGATTCACAGAATTCATGGAAAATGTTATAACTATGATTACAATTTTCTTATAGGAGAAAGGATTCAGATAGAGCATAGAGACACCAGGGAGAGTTCCCACTGTGGAACTTCCATGCCCCAAAAAGGGATGCTCTCCCTTTGACATGCATTGATGTCTTTCACCAATCAGGAGGCACATGGAGCTTCTCTGTCCAGAGCCTTTATTGAGGCCTCATTAAGTAGGCATGACCATGACCTATCCCACTCTTCTTCCTGAGGTCAGCTGCTATCAAGAGGTGGTCTTTCTGATCTGGCCAGCCCCCACCCAAGAGGCACCTCATTAGCATAAACCCTCAGGTGTGGTGTGGAAACTTCATCAAAGACACTTCAGTCACTGGGCAACTTCAAGGTTTTAAAGGTTATCTCTCAGGAACCAAGGAGAAAGACCAAATTCTTTGGGTAAAGTTAAATTCCTTACCCTACAGTCACCTATAAAGGATCAGGAATCAGAATAGCGTTGGACTTCTCAACAGCAACACTTGGATGACCAATCCAATAACTGGTTTACCAATTTAAAAGAGAGGTGATGAAAATCTCCTGTATACGGGGAAGATAAATCTCAGGATCATAGCTGTGCACCTGACACAGAAAGCAACCAGTCCAAATTAGAGCAGCCTCATGAGAGATGTTTCCAAGAAGATGAAATTGTTAGAACACCTGGTATGTTTGAATTATTGTTTGAACAATTAGGGTAGAGTTTTTGGTATAAATCAGGGATAAATACGTAGAAAAGTAAGCAAATATTAAAACAAAACAAAAAAAGAACAAGATGATCGTTACCTCCAGGGAAAACAAAGTTGTGGAAGGAAGGAAAAGTAATCATAACATGAACAGCTCAGCTGTGAATATTTTCATAAGCAAATAGTATAAACATTGAATATTGATCTAACTAAAAGAAGAATAACACTATGCTGGAAAGATGAGCATAGGTGAGAAGGTGTTTGTGATGGTGGCAGATGTTTTGGCATCTTCTATACCGGAAAATCAGTAGATAATGCCAAAACAGGATGGAAAAAAAAAAAAAAAATAGCGGCATGAGCATGTTATTTAGTGACATGGAAGTAAATCCAAAAATAAACAGCCCAGAGAGTTCAAATTATTGCCTGAGGGTTGAGGAGGGATGGAGAGAAAGGGGGAACAAGATACTGATAGTTTTCATGAATAATTGTTGCAGTTTTTTTTTTAATTTTTGCTTTGTTTATAGACAGTAACTCTAAACATGACATGCAAAGCAGATCTTTATTTTAATATAAATTCACTGTTGTGCTAGTAAACCAGTTCTCTGGAAAAAAAACAAAATCAAACAAACAACCCTGAGTTGTAGCATGTTGTAAATAGTTCTGCCATAGCCAATTTCAAGCTTACAATGATTTAACAGCTAGCTTGCAAAGTTCTTGAAATTTAACGATCGGCCCTCTTGAGCCAGTGTGAGCCAACTTATAATAAATCCAGTAATAATATGTATTATTTTAAGAAAAAAAAAAAGTCCTCTGTAGCTTTCATGAAAAGTTCAGTATTGCTATGTCAAACATGGTTCTGTATTTGTTTTTCTTTTTTCTTTAAGTTTGAATCGACTTTACTGAGAAGTAAGTCACATAAAAGGAAATGCACCAATTTTAAGTGAACAGTTCAGTGAGCTTTGACAAAGGTACACACCCATGTAACCACCACCCGAGCCAAAGCATAGAACACTTCCATCACTCCAGAAAGTTTCCCATGCCTCCTTGTAGACAATTCCCACTCCTGCCCCTTCATGTGTCTCCGGAAACCACTACTTTGATATTTTCCACCATAGATTAGTATTGCCTGTACTTGAACATTATGTAAATGGATTCTACAGGATGTACTCTTTTGTATCTGGTTTCTTTTACTCAACGTAATGTCTCTGAGATTCATCTGTTGCTTGTACTCACTGTTCCTTCACTGTGTGTCGACCACACTGTTCTTCACTGTATGCTGGATATTCTGGATGGTACTTACGATGAGTTGGAATTATGATATCTTCCTTTAAGGAGTGTTTTGTTTTGTCCTGATAAAAAATATAAAACCAAACTGTCTAGTAGATTCTGATTCATAGTGACTCTATAGGACAGAGAAGGTTTTCCAAGCCCCGTAGGGTTTCTAAGGCTATAAATCTTTAGAAGGAGACTACCACGTCTTTCTCCCATGGAGCAGCTGGTAGGTTCGAACTGCCAACCTTTTGGTTAGCAGCTGAGCGCTTTAACCACTGTGCCAGCAGGGCTCCTTTTTGCCCTGATAGGCATTTAAATTACTGGCAGATTCTTTTGCTCCCACCAGTCTGGGTTTTAGTCTTTGTTAGGGTGGTCCTTTATTCACTTCAAACTTAGTTTTAGGGCCTGGCCCTTACTCTAGGGTGTGGTCCGTATGCTACGGTGTGGCCTTTCCGGGGTCTCAACTAAATGCCTAATGTGCTCAGCAAGGTCTCTTCAGTCTGGCTAGGCTGGAGCTACAGAATCTTCCAGCCTTGTACAATCTCTGGTGTCGCCGGTCAGCTCTCAGCCCAGAGCAGGTGTCTCCTCTAGGCCTCCCTGTGCAGGTCAGCCCTCGGAGAGGACCTGCAGTGACCCCCGATGCAGGCCTCTTTGCTTCTACTCCACCACCTATTTGTGTGGCAGCCTTTTCTCCAGTAATCTGCCCCACAAATTCCAGCTGCTTCAGCTGCCTGGAATTCTAATCTCTGCCTTCTCAGCCAGGAAGTACACCTAGCTCACCTCTCTCTGCTTGAGTCTCACCTCTGACCATGGGTGTCCTGTCACTAAAGGATTCCAAGCCGGCACTGCCTGTCCTGCTTGAATATAGTTGCCTCGTATTTTTTGTACCATTTTATAGTTGTTTTCAGTGGGAGGGCAAGTACTGAGCCAGTTAATCTCTTGTGGTTGGAAGTGGAAGTGTGTAGACAATTTGACACTCTTTAAGCTGTAACTTGGATAAAACTAAAAAATGAGGAAAATAAAGAAAATCTCACCCTTTCATTGCCTCTTTTGAGAAGAGCCTTCAAGTGGTGACTGAACTCCTACAGGGAGAGGTGGTGCCTTATCCATTTTGTATTCCAGGGCCTTGGTCAGACCTGGCACAAAGTTAGCTGTCAATGAATGATTATTTAAGTGAAGAATGAACAAATGACCAAATGAGTAAATATGCAACTATGCTAAAATTTCTGAAAAATATTCAAGCATGGTATGTTTTTTGTTTGACATTCCCGCCCCCAGTAGAAAGAGAATGGCTGGCTGATTTAGCTGGGGGTTAGATGTAGCTGGTGGTAGGTGATGAGGGGCTAGTCTGAGGATAGTTCACCGGTTATAACAAGGAACAAATAAGACTTGTTTGTTCCTTGTAGTATGGAGAAATACAAAAAAGAGGCTCTAAGTCTCTGCTACTACTGCCATGGGTCTTGCAAGCTGTGGCCCTGGCCTGTATCTGCCTCTGTAGCAACCAAAGAAGATTTTTGCCTCTTTATTAAAGAAAGGTGTACTGGAAATAAGATTGCCTAGATTTGGAAACTAATCTAAACTAGTCTCATTCATTCACATAAAACTGAACTAGATTTGGATTATGTTAAGAAACAAGTGAAGTTTTGTGTGTATAGAAACGTTGCAACATTGAAATTACACAGGATACATTAACATTCAATGAACTTGTAACTTGATGATGCAGAAAAGGTAGTGAAATCATGTCATCATGAGTTGGCAGCGCCCTATTCCTAATACGTGCTGTTTGACTATAGCGCAAATTAGTTATATATTAAGACCAGGATTTATTTCCTGGTGCTTGTCAAGAAGACTGACATCATTATGGTTAGTTTAAGGATTGATCAGAAACCCTGGTGGCGTAGTGGTTAAGAGCTACAGCTGCTAACCAAAAGGTCGGCATTCTACTCCACCAGGTGCTCCCTGGAAACCCTATGGGGCAGTTCTACTCTGCCCTCTAGGGTCACTATGAGTAGGAATCGACTCAACGGCAACGGGTTTGGGTTTTTTTTAAGGATTGATTCTCATAGTTTAATATAGATACAGTAAATGAGTTCTGTAATGTTGCTCTGAATCTTTTTGTTCAGGGCTTGAACAAAAATACACTTTGAGCAAAACTAGACAAACCATTCCTTTAAGATGTACCATGATTCTTATGCATGAAAAATTTGAGAGATGAAGAAGGATCTTTCAGACAGGTGCCTTAAGAGACATAAAAAATCTTGCATGTTGGGATCACAATACAGGGTCCCAGATAGAGCGGGAGGAAAATGTAGAACAGAATTCTAACTCACAAAAAAAGACGAGACTTAATACAGTCTGACAAAGAGTGGAGAAACCCCGAGAGTATGGCCCCTGGACACCGTTTTAACTCAGTACCGAAGTCACTCCTGAAGTTCACCCTTCAGCCAAAGATTAGACAAGACTATAAAACAAACAAAATAAGCACAAAAAAAAAAAAAAAAAATCTAAAAAAAAAAAAAAACCCCAAAACTTGCATGTTCAGAACAGGAATATATCTCCTCCTCACTTTTAAGAAAGGTTAAATTAAGCTGTGTCAAACTTAATTTCTTCCTTTGCTTATGCTGTTTAATTTCTTTGACCTAGAATCTCTTCTATGTTTCCTGCCTGTTAACATTTTATCCATTTTATTGGAAGTTTAATGGGCACTGAGTAAACTGGGACATTTTATTTGCAAATGACCAGATACACAACTAAAACAATTTAAGAAAAAAAAAAAAGAGTGTACTGTCTCACAAGCCTAGACTATACCTTGACCTCAGGCACAGCTGGTTTCAGGGCTAAGCGTTCAGACCAGTTTCTCTGTTTTTCACTGTTTTGGCTTCTTCCTCAGGCAAAATACTGCACCACCAGGGCTCCAAACTCTGGCCACGTGATAACAAAGATGGCTGCTGGCGGGTCTAAGCTTTTATCATATGAATTTAGGTATCCCCCTAGAGAGTACCTTTCTCTATTAGTTTCAGCAAGTCTCAGAACTGGCTGTCATTGGCCTGATTTGGAATAAGTGTCTATCCCTCAACCTATCTCTTGTGATTCAGTTGGCCAGGCCACACCAAGGGGTGGAGCAAGGGAATGAGATCACTTAATCCAAATCTCACCTACCAAGAAAGGGAAAGCATATTTCTCCCAAGGAAAGTGGGAGTGCTCTTACCACATGAAGGAAGAATAAATGCTGGACGTGACCAGTAGTAAAAGCATTTATGATGTTCCAGGCACTCCTGGAAAGGGTGACATTTAAACTAAGACCTAAAGAATGAGTTATCATGATGAAGGGTGGAGTGACGGTGGGAGGTGACTGTTTCAGGACGAAAGGCCCTACATGAAACCTCTGAGGTGAGATGTGATACCATGAGTTTTCAAGGAACTGAATCTTGTATAGAAACACTAAGCATAGGCCAGACCTTTCTTAGGATGTTTTATAAACTATTTTCCGTAGTTCGGATTTTACCTTGAGGACAACAGACAGAGTTTTAATAAGGGGAATAACATGATCAAATTTATATTTTAGATCATTCTGATAACAATATTGGTGGAAAAAAATGAAGAGAAACAAGACTAAAGGCAAAGAGACTATAGGCTATTGTAGTAGTCCAAGTGAAAAATGATAGTGACTTGGACTAGGATGATTGTGGAGATGACTGTGAGAAGGAAACACATCTGGGGAAATTTTAAGCCCTAGAATTAAAGGAACTTTGTGACTGACTGGATGGGAGAAGGTGCAAGGAAGAAATGAAGAAGGCAGAGGAATCAAACTTGTCTTCCAGATCTCTGACCTGAAGACTAGATTGCACAGTTGTACCATTTCTTGAGACAGGGTACAGTGGCGTAGCAGCAGGTTGAGGGGAGGTTAAAGGGGAGAAAACGATGAGTTCCAACTTGATTATGATGAGTATTAACTATTTGCGAGACACTTAAGTGGAGAGGTCCAGAGGTGATTAGATATATGATCTCAAGAAAGAGAGCTGAGTAGGAAATAAAGATTTTTTTTGTCAACGTATAGACTATAATTGGAGACTTGGGAATGGATGGAATGGCCTAGGGAGAGTGAGTGGACACAGAAGAAGGCCCATGGCAGTCCCCTGAGGAACTACCAAACTTTATGGGTTAAGTAGAGGAGGAGGAGCCAGCAAAGAAAAGTGAGGATTGTCCTAAGAGAGGAGAAAAAACAAGTGAGTGTGACACTGAGGAAGCCTAGCTATTAATAGAACTTTCAAGGAGGAAGGAATGGGTAACTGTTTCAATGCTGCCAAGAAAGGTAAGGGTTAAAACATGTTCACAGCGTCTAGCACAACAATTGATTTCATTCATTCATCCCTTGTCAAATAACGTTTACTAAACATTAACAGTTGTGCCAAACTCTGTGCTAGGTACTAAGAACACAAAAGTGAGTAAAAACTTTTAGTAAGTGGTTACTATATGTTTGTTGAATAAATGAGTAATTGAATGAATTATTTTTGTTAAAAATATAGATGAGGCTGTTTGAAGATGGGATAAAACATATAAGGATATACTTCATTAGAATGCTGGCAATCACCCAGCTTTCCACCTCTCCTAGTGGCTAAATGATCTCAGTGAAAGCAATTGATTTCAGCTTAATTAATCCAGGCCAAAGGAAGATACCACTGGTAGGGAAAGGACTCATTAGTAGGGCCTGGAGGGCCCATTAGGATCTCTCACTTGAAAGGCCTTGTTTGTAAGGATAGTTGATTCTCAGATCTCACACTCTCTTTTGGTTCCTCAGGGGGCCTCTGTAACTTTTTTCATCTAGGTTGATATATGGAGCCTGTGATTCTTTATAAAAAGTGTCCATCTTATCAAATAGCACCTGTGGAAATTGTTTATGTCATTGAAGCCTTTGGATCAAGCCAAACAAGATAGTCCATTAAAATCTTTTCCTTGTGGCAGAATGTAGACAGTACATCAACATTCTTTGTATCTTGCCAGGGTGTGTTACTTGTCATCCAAGAAGCATGAGACAGTGACTCAAATGCTGACTGACACCTGTTCCATTGTGTTCCATTGTCTGAGGACACTTTTAATCAACTTGACGTAATTAAAATCTGTAGAACACTGCACTCAACCACAGAAGAATAAACATTCTTTACAAGTGCACATAGATTGTTCACCATGATAGAGCATATGATGGAACATGAAACAAGTCTCAATAAATATCAAAGAATTGAAACCATACAGAGAACATTCTCTGACCACAGTGGAAATAAATTAGAACTTGATAACCATAAAGTATCTAGAGAATCCCCAAATATTTAGAAATTAAACAATGCACTTCTAAATAATCCATAAGTCAGAGAAGAAATCACACGGGAAGTTAGAAAATAATTTGAACTGAATAATGAAAGCACAGCATAACAAAATTTGTGGGATACAGTAAAAGCAGCGCTTAAAGAGAAATTTATAGCTATAAACTTATGTTAGAAAAGAAGAAAGGTATAATTATCTAAGTTCCCACCTAAAGAAGCTTAAAAAACGAAACAAATTAAACTTAAAATAAGAAGAAAGGAAATAATAAAAATAGGAGTGGAAACCAATGAAATATAAAACAGACAATTTGAAAATGAAACAGAAAAAGTCAAAAGTTGGTATTTTGAAAATGTTAATAAAATTAATATATCTCCAGCAAGTATGATTAAGATAAAAAGAGAGAAAACACAAATTACCTATATCTGGAATGAAAAAGGGGACACCACTATAGATTCTACAAACGTTATAAGGATAGTAAGTGGATATTATGAACGTCTTTAGAGCGCTGGTGGCGCAGTTGTTAAGAACTTGACTGCTAACCAAAAGGTTGGCAGTTTGCATCCACCGGTTGCTCCTTGGAAACCCTGTGGGGTGGTTCTACTCTGTCCTATAGGGTCACTATGAGTCAAAATTGGCTCGATGGCAACAGGTTTGGTTTGGTTTGTTTTTATAAACATCTTTATGCCAATAAATTTGGCAACATAAGTGAAATGGACAAAATCTTTGAAAAAAATTAATTATCCAAGTGGATACAATAAGTAATAGATAATCTAAATAGTTCCATACCTATTAAGGAAATTTAATTTATAGTTAGAAACCTTCCCACAAAGAAAACTACAGTCCCAGCTAGGTTCACTGGTAAATTCTACCAAAGATTCAAAGGATAAATAAAATAAGTACTACACAAATACTCTCAGAAAATAGAGGGGGGAATACTTTTCAATTCCTTGTTGAGGCTAGTATAACCCTAATACCTACCAAAGATATTGCAAGAAAAGTAAATTAGAGTCCAATGCCCCCTGATGAACATAGACACAAAAATCATTACAAAATACTAGCATATTAAACCCAGTAATATACATTATGACAAAGTGAGGATTAGTCCATGAATACAAGGTTGATTTAACATTAAAAATAAAATCAATGTAATACATCACTTAATAGAATAAGGGAGAAAACTCAACAATATATTCAGAAAAAACATTTGACAAGGTTCAATACTCCTTCATGATTAAGAGCTTTCAGTGAACTAGGAATAGAAGGGATCCTCCTCAGTTTGATAAAAGACGTCACAAAAAACCTACAGCTAACATCCACTCAACCAAAAAGCAAACCTACTGCCATCAAGTCAATTCCAACTCATAGCAACCCAATAGGACAGAGTAGAACTGCCCCCACAGGGTTTCCAAGGCTGTAAATCTTTACAGGAGACTGCCGCATCTTTCTCCCCAGAGTGGCTGGTGGTTTCAAACTGCCAACCTTTTGGTTAGCAGAGGAGCACTTTAACCACTGTGCCACCAGGGCTCCTAACATCCCCTGTAATGCTAAAATCAAAAAGACTTACAAAATTAAATGTTGGTGCAAATGTGAATCAACCAGAACTTTCATACATTGTTGGTAGGAGTATAAAATAGTACAATTTACTTTGGAGAATTATTTGACAGTGTCTTACGGAGATAAACACGTACTGAGCAGTGACTTGGCAATTCCATTCCTAGGTATTTACCCAAGAGAAATGAAAACATGGTCACAAAATGACTTGTGTGGTAAGAATGTTAATAGCAGCCTTATTAATAGTAGCCAAAAACTTCAAACAACACAAATGCCTATCCTCAGAAGAATGGATAAATCATGGTATATTCATATAGTGGACTACTACTCAATAACCAAAAAGAATGAACTACTAATACCCACAACATGAATGAATTTTTAAAAATTATGTTAAATGAAAAAAGCCAGACAAAGAGTACGTACTTGTATCCCTTCATTTAAGTCCAAGAGTCCAAGAACAGGGAAAACTAATCTTTAGTGATAGAAGTCAAAAAGTGATTGCCTGGCATGGGTAAGGGTGTGGACAATTGTCTGGACAAGGGCATAAGGAAATTTTCTGGGGTGATGGAAATGTCCTATATCTTGTTTCTGTGGTGCTAACTTGGAGCTCTGGTGGCACAGTAGTTAAGAGCTTGGCTGCTAACCAAAAGGTCAGCAGTTCAAATCCGCCATTTGCTCTTTGGAAACCCTATGGGGGCAGTTCTCCTCTGTCCTGTAGGGTCGCTATGAGTCAGAATTGACTCACTGGCAACTGGTTTGGTTTGGTTTTGGTTTAACTTGGATATACATAATTGTCAAAACTTTGACTGAATGCATAAGATCTGTGTATTTTATTGGATGTTAAATTTAACTCAATTTAAAATATTAAAAAAAGAGAGGACTAATGCCACACTACATACCAAACAAGCAAACAAAAAAACCAGTGCTGAGGCTTTTAAATCTCCCAGTTGACAGTGCTAACCCTGAGAAGTACTTTCTTAATAGTTGTGGTATTGAGTTTCTTGGGGGAAACAATTTTCCAGTTGGCACTTATTGCTGCTGGCCAGTCTGCACACTGTGTTGTGTATTTCAAAGTTAGACTCCGGTGGTAAAAAACAATCATGATCCAACTCCACAGTTCTTTGCAAAAACCCACTTGTTCAAGATGAGTGAAGGGTAGGTCCAGGGCAGAACAGCCTTTGGAATGGGATGATGTCTTGTGAACTATGGGGACAGCTTAAGCAAGGATGAAGTATTGTCTCGCTTGTATTCGTTGAACAGACTTTGGTTGTTAACAGGGAACACATCAGCCTGTAGAATGATGAGAAACCTGAGGAATCTTGGTGGCAATCTTCTTTATACCACAGGTTTGGTGATAATCTTTGTTATCTGCATCATCCTTTCAGCCTGACCATTTGCTGGAAGCAACCATGAGGGCAATTCAAACAATCCCTTAGTTCACAGACTGTAACATAAACGGAGACACACTGATTCATTCAGACTCAGTGATGGTAACTATCCTAATCTAGTGATCTGCCAGTTGCAAATAGTAGCGATAGAACCATGATTATGCCATAAAGGTCTGTTTTTCCTGCTGATGGCACAGAGCCAAAGATAATTATTTTATTTTACACACCTTTGGATTGCACTCCTGAAGGCTATTATGGAATTGGGGCAGTATGGGTTATATTAAGGAGCCTTGGTGGCACAGTGTTTAAGCCCTTGGCTGCTAACCAAAAAGGTTGGTGGTTCAACCCTCTGCAGGAGAAAGATGTGGCAGTCCACTTCTGTAGAGATTACAGTCTTGGAAACCCCATGGGACAGTTCTACTCTGTCCTGTAGGGTTGCTATGAGTAAGAATTGACTTGGCACAAAACAACGACATGAGTTATACTGATACATCTCTATCAGCTGGTTTTGTTTTGTTGTTTTTTCCTGAATCTCTAGTGCTTGGTTCTCTTGCCCTCTAAATTCCTTTCCTGCTGCCCTTTCTATTTGGGGAAAAATCACTGGACATTGTCTGGGCATCCTGGATACTAGGGGACATTTCCCTGAGCCTAGAGGTTCTCTTCTGGGTATCTCCTCTCCACTAAGGCCCTGATATCTGACTTCATGTAAATAAGGCCGAGATTCTTCTTGCCATTGCTGTTGGAAGGTTTCAGTCCTATCCATCCAATCACCCATTTGCTGCTTCCACCAGACAACTATTCTCACTAAGCCTCTCACAATAGCTTCTCTCTGTCTGCAAGCCCAAAACATATGTATTCTCCTTGAAGCCCAGAAAACAACTTGTAATCAATGTACATTTTATAGATATAATTGTGGACATAATTCTAGAGTTTCTTGACTGTGAGATTGAATCAAGGGCTTCTTTTATTTGGTTCCATTTTGTAGATGACATTGTCTTTTAAGAATGAACATTTGTCCCCTCAGCACCACCTGACTTCTTAATGTGAAGCAGAAGAATTTGTGGCTTGTGTTTATAATGTCCTGGCACAAATTCAGAACTTAGTGCCTGCTTGATATTCCAGAAAGCATCTTTATGCTGGTGAATTTAATATCACGGAGCAACATTTTTCTAGTGGGCTATAAAATAATTCAATAGTAGTTCACATTTATTGAACAAAAATACGGTAAAAACTGAGTAGCTTGGAAGCAGTAAATATGGGCGCTTAGGTTTTTATTTGATTGATCACTGGTGGCCTCTCCCAACAATCCTGTTACCTTAGGTTGGAACATTTTGAAGTGACTTGATGTAGCCCACTGAGGGAGTCCCACTGGTCTCCAGCCTTCTTTTTCCATTAACTTAATTAGATTTTCAGGGATTTTTTTTTTCTCCTTAAAACAAAAGATACATTTTTTAGCTTCCAAATAAATTGGTATAATATCAGAATCTGGATGGAATTATACTGGCTCCTATTTATAGGCTCCCAGTTCCTCAGATTAATTTTAAGAAATCTGTCAACAGCTTGCTGAGGTCATATTGCTTGAATATTATCAGTTTATTAGATCTGGATTCTTAATGATGTGACTAACTTCTTTCCCAAGATTTTTTCTGAAGCACCCCCCTGCTAGGGGTACTGTTGTCCTCTGTGAGGGTGGCTCCGTGCTTTTCTGCATCGTTTCTAGCTACATCGTCTGTGGTGCTGATCAGTGCAACAGACCATGTGAGGAAGAATTCCTTGTTGATTGACCCCCAAGAACGGCAGTAGACACTGCTCAGTTATGGCCATTTCTGAGGGCTATTGCTAACGTTTCCCTGCCCTAAGGTCTAAGCCCTAGTCTAGACAATCTGAATAAGACACTTAGAATCAAGATCACATAAATTTCCACATGCAATCATGAACAATTACCACAATATCTCAAAGTTATTATAATGTTGTCTTCACCCTAATAGCAGGTTCACTCAGAGTGGTACTTCCTGAGAAAACGTACACCCTGTATCCTTAAATTTGTGACAAAATCTTTGTAGAACACACAGCCCAAGCCAGGTTTGGCTTGCCTGCTTGTATTCTGACTCAGGCATCTCCTGCATTCTTCCGACTTGGTGGGCAGCAGCTTTCTGCCTGTGTAATATGGACAGCATTCATATCAGAATGTGTTTCTTTAATTACTGTGATGTTTGGTTGTGTGGTCTCACTGGCTAGGGATTTTATCAGTCAGGAAGTGTCTTGGTCTTTAACATAAGCAACACAGTTCTTGGTTCCATTTTTGAAATGATAATATCATGGCTCTAATAATCAACTGTGCTATTCTAAGTGAAGCAATAATGATGGAAGACCTTATTAGGAAGTGGTTAAGAGCTACAGTGGATAACTAAAAAGTCGATAGTTCGAATCCACCAGCCACTCCTTGAAAACCCTATGGGGCAGTCTTCTCTGTCCTATAGGGTCGCTATGAGTTGGAATTGACTCAACTGCAACAGGTTTGGTTTTTGATTTTTAAAAAATACATGAGTCCTGGAGATGCAGTGGTTAAGCGCTCCGCTGCTAATTGAAAGGTTGGTGGTCTGAACCCACCAGCTGCTCCATGGGAGCAAGATATCCCAGTCTGTTTCCATAAAGATTACAGCCTTGGAAGCTGTATGGGGCGATTCTACTTTGTCCTAAGGGTTGCTGTGAGTTGGATTCAACAGCAATGTTTTTTGTTTTTTTAAAATACATGAGCGGGTTCCACAGACTGCTCAGGCACCTCTACTTCTTTTGAGTAAGGAAAGCCATCAAGGAAATCCTGGGATATATACTGATCAACATCAGACTCACCAGTTATGTCCTAAATTGCTCATTTTAAAACAAAGTATCTCCTTAAGTACCAGGATGGAGGTCAGGAGTATCGAGAATTAGTTAATTCTTCCCTTTTTTTGTCCAATTTTCTTTTCAACAGAATCCCATCTTTGTCTCCATTCGTCCCTGTAGCCCTTTACTGGGCAAAAACAATTCTAATCCCACCTCATTCTAAAATCTTACCAAATATAATACAGGAATCCAAAAGGAATAAAAATTCCAACAACTGATCAAAATAGTACTTGATGTGTCTTGGTATCTAGTGCTGCTATAACAGAAATACTACAAGTGGATGGATTCAACAGAGATTTATTCTGTCACAGCCCAGGAGGCTAGAAGTCCAAATTCAGGGCACTAGCTCCAGGGGAAGGCTTTCTGTCTCTGTCAGCTCTGGGAGAAGGTCCTTGTCATCAGTCTTTGCATGGTCTAGGAGCTTCTCAGTACAGGGACCTTGGGTCCAAAGGAGGAGCTCTGCTCCTGGCACTTTTTTCTTGGTGGCATGAGGTAACCTCTCCTCTCTGCTAGATTCTCTCTTTTATATCTCAGAAGAGATTGACTAAAGATACAACCTAATCCTGTAGATTGTGTCCTGCCTCATTAACATAACTGCCTCTAATCCTGCCTCATTAACATCATAGAAGTTAGGATTTACAACATATAGGACAATCACATCAGATCACAAAATAGTAGACAACCACACAATACTGGGAATCATGGCCTAGCCAAGTTGACACACATTTCGGGGGGACGCAATTCAGTCCATAACAACATGCAAAATTTTTGTTTAGTTCCTAGTTCCATGGTATTTCTTTTATCCCTATCCTATACTCAGTCATATACCAACACAATATTTTAGATCTCAATAGATGAATGCCAATTTTAGGGTGGTTTTCACCAATTATTTTCTATATTTAATCACTAACAATAATTCCTCTTATTTCTTCTTCTTTAGGGGCTATCCTACAGTAATTGCTGATGGGATGTTGTCTTAATTTTTTCTTGTAAAAAGACTTACGGCCATGGCTCCAATTCAAATCTTAGTCATTAGCCTTTCAGCAACCATTAATTCCTTCAACACTCTTCCTGAGTTCCTTCTCCTAATTACTTTGCACTGTGCTAAATGCTGGGGGTAAAAAAGATGAGTAAAACAGCCCCTGCCTTTAAAGAGCTCACAATCTAATGGGGAAGATAACTTGTGCACAACCTTGGTACCTACCCATTAGAAGCTTACAGCTGAGAGGTGCCAAGGACATGTTATCCTTTTTTTGAAAATTGACTGGAATTGGTTTATTCCCTGCATTATGTACCACCCTTATCTTCACCCCTACTCCCTCAATATAAGAAAAAGGGGAGTGACATCTTTCTTGGAAGAAGTTCCTCAGAGTCAGCAGTAGAAATGATATTACTTCCTAGAGTAATACAGTAGGGGAAAGAATGTTCCACTTTTAGGTCTATGCTTGATTTTGAAGAGCCAGAGGGAGATAAGTGGAGATAGCTAGTACAGTTCTATTTAGCATTAAATCAACCAGTTGTTTTCATCCTGTGTTTCTTAAATGATGGTATCACTTTTCTTAGCATTATTTACTTCATTTTTTACTTATGCATGTATTTGATAAATGGACATAAATGCAAAAATAAACAGAATAAACTAGGTGGTATGGACCCAAACTTTTCATTTGTGATAATTTAGAGTTTGAAACATAATGCAGATATTTAAAACAGTTTAAATTACTTCCACATGTAATTATTTAAAACAAAGATTTGTCTGTTTATATTTTTAGTTTTATGTAGCTATAATAATAGAAGTTAGAAAAAGAGAAGCTCCTAGATAATATGCCATAATATTTCTTTTCAAGAAAAATAAAGTAGAAAACTTAGCAACAGTAGCTAAGCAACATGTTAAAGAGCACACTGATTTTGAGGAAAGAAACCTGTTCATTGTTGTATGAAAGACTAAAAAATTCTAGTATACTCTTATGTAAGATTGATGTGTTATGCATTGATGATACACTGCTGTTCATTCATTTGCTACTTACTTTAACTAAAAGTCTAAGTTATTCTCCGGATTAATGAAAGAGAAAAAGATTCCATTGGAATAAAATGTTTTAAGAGATGTTCAGAAATATCCCTGTTTCTCTAGAGCAAAATATCCTGAAAGTACAAATTTTCACATTTTTAGAGCTTATAGACTGGCTGAGTTGTTTTGATTTTCTTTACACAATTAAAAATCATATAACATCATTTTTTATTTTCATACATTAATAGTTTGAAATTAGTTGAATATGAGATGATTAATTGAGAAAAACATTAGGAAAATTATCTGATCATAGTTTTTTCTTTTTCCTAGAGAGCCTTTGAACTAGTTTATTTTTATTTTCAAGATGAGAAATTTCATTACAGTGATTACTCTTTTGAAACATTTTTTGTCTGTTCTGTTAAGCAGACTGGATGACATTCCTTTATACATTTGATCAGTAGGTATTATTAATAATACCTTAGTTTTTTTAGAAATTTAAAAAGCTTATGTATGATATGTATTCACTGTTTCATGTGATTCTTTAAAAAAAAAGTGAAGTTGATTCAGTAGGTGATATTTTCTCCATTTTATGTGTGAAAAAAACTGAGCAGTTAAGTGTGTTGCCTGAGACCAATTAGCTATTGAGAATTTGCCATTGAATCCAAATCTTTCAGTTTAAGTACAAAGCTCTTGTGGCCATAAGGTAATAGTGGCAAATTATTAACTTTATTACCCTTGTGTAAAATTAATTTAGCACATGTTTACTACGATCTATATTTTATTTGCATTTATTGGACTTTCAGATAGAAAAGAATGAGAATTCCAGAAATTAACATGAAAACAACCTTGCTTTGTAAGTTACTTTCTTATCATTTTGAATAAATATTTTAGCAATTTGTTTGTAGGCATGATTAATAGAAAAGGAAGAGGATTTCTAGTACCTAGTGTGCCTAATGTGAGAATTATTTTTTTCTTTAAAAATTATTTTGATTTATCTGTAGATTCACTTTTGTAGATTTTAAAGAACTTTTCCAAATAGGGCAATTATTAAGTTAAAGTTGAAAAAAAGAATTTGCAGCTATTTTTTCCTTACTGTATAAAATATTATTCTTGAGGAAATTACTGTAGATTTCTATAAATGAAGTAAATACATATTGAATTTGAGAATTAAAAACAAAATCTTGCAAAGTTATATATAGAAGAATGTCATTATTTTAAAAATTCTAAATGATAATGGTAGTTGATCCAAGTCACTCTGATTTGTAATGATTTGTAAACACATTTTTAAAGCTGACTAGGGCAACTGACAGTAGAGGGTCAGTGAAAAAGAGGAAGACACTCAACTAGATGGATTGACATAATGGTTGCAACAATGGGCTCAAACATGGCAACAATTGTAGCATGGCGCAGGACTGGACAACTTTTCATTCTGTTGTGCATGAGTCACTATGAGTCGGAACCGACTCAACCTAACAACATAACAACAGGTCAGCTGACTAGTTGACTTGATTTTTAAGTCAAGGTGGTTAATGTAGTCCCAGAAAAGCAAAATTCTATGAAAATATCTGACGACTTGAAACAGAGGTTACATACTGATCATCTATGGGGCTAGTTCAGCTTGCTGACATTTCTTTCTGGCCTATTGACCTGTAGTTTTATTGTTGTTGCTGTTGTTTTGTTTTGTGTTTGTAATTAAACCAATGATTTTTCAGCTTCTCTTTAAAAAAAATCTGTTCTGGTAATATTGGACCAGCATTCCTTTATGGAAACAGTCAGCCACCTCTTTTATTTGGAACAACGGCAGCTATTCCCTTAGGTAGAACATTTACCCTCACATTAGTTACAGTCACCACCACTCTATTTTATCTCTAACACTGAAGCTGATTTCAGTTGCTATTTGTACTTACTTCTCTTAGGGTAGAGAAGTATTTCTTTATACTCATACCTCTGTTGAATGAATGAAAAGGAAGCTTGAGTCAGGAACTGCAGAAGAGATTATCTTTCTTTGTTGAAATGATGAATATTTCTTCATGATTCAAATAAAAGATGCCTATAAAGAAGTACAGCCAGAATGAGCCCTAGAAGCAAGAATGGTGAGACTATGTCTCACATACTTTGGACACATTGTCAGGAGGGATTAGTCCCTGGAGAAGGACATCATGCTTCATAAAGTAGAGGGTCAGTGAAATGAGGAAGACTCTCAACAAGATGGATTGACACAGTCGCTGCAACAATGGGCTCAAGCATAACAGTGATTGTGAGGATGGCGCAGGACTGGGCAGTGTTTCATTCTGTTGTACGTGGGGTCACTATGAGTCAGAACTGACTCGGCGGCACCTAACAACAACATATTTAAAGAATCCCTACTTAAAAGGCCATTATGAAATAAACCATATAAGATCTATGACTGGTATACCAAGAAGATGAAGGATGAAAAACTTAAACTGAAAAAAAGACAAATTTCAACAATCAGTTGTTTTTGAATATGAATAAAATGTGATGCTACTATGAATGAAGTTATATATTAAGTGAAAAAATTGCCCAGGAAACAAAAGCTTTTAGTAACAAAAGGGTTAGAAAAGAGCATTCATATAATGCAGCAGAAATTATGTGTCCTACATTGAGAATTTAAGTCTTACTGGAAATACTATTGACCAGAATATTGAAGATCTGTCTGAGCCCTTACAGAAAAGTTGTATGAAGAAAGTTAAATTGTTTGCAGCATTTCCTACTGAAGATAATGAGGGGACTGATATAAATAGCATCACCTAGTTAGCTATATTTATTTTGTGGTTTTGACAAGAATGTTTATGTGTTAGAAGATGAGAGACTATGACTGGAACTCAGCAAATGATTATTTATTTTGTCAGTAAGAACATTTTGCAAAATGTGATGTAGCTGGTCATAATCAGCAAGTGTGACTCAGCTCTTGCAATGGACAAGTTAATGTAAAAACTCAAATTCAAAGAGGTAGCATTTTCCAAGAGACATAAAATTTAGGTTTATTGATTACATTATTTGTAAGGAATTGCTTTATGTCAAAAATTTTAATTAACACTCTGAACCAGATAGGATACTATCCCCTGAACTATGGATGGCCCAGAGCTTCTCTTCATGAATTAGATGTACAATGCAATAGCCTGTTGTAGTACATGGATTTATGTGGCTGGGTGCTGACATATTTTTGGACACTTTCCTGTCATTCAAGGGAAAAACTCTACTTTGGGTTAACAATGAAGACTGAATCAAAGTCTTGATTTTTTTGGCTGATGTTAGAACCTGTCAACTTTGACTATTTCTCTGGGAGGGCATTCACAAGCAATTACACAAATGCGTGATTAGATTTGCTCACTTCAAGTGAAATTGTGTCTTTTAAGAAACTGATTTGGCAAGGAATAATCTGGCCCGTTTTCCTACACTGAAATATTAGTTATTAGGTACCATCAAGTCGATTCCAACTCATAGCGACTCTATGTACAACAGAACAAAACACTGCCTGGTCCTGCGCCATCCTCACAATCAAAACAGTGGGCTATGTTTGAGCCTATTGTTGCAGCCACTGTCAATACATCTCACTGAAGGTCTTCCTCTTTTTCGCTGACCTTCTGCTTTACCAGGCATGATGTCCTTCTCCAGGGACTGGTCCCTCCTGATAACATGTCCAAATTATGTGAGATGAAGTCTCACATCCTTGCTTCTGATGAACATTCTGGCTGTACTTCTTCCAAGACAGATTTGTTTGTTCTTACAGTCCATAGTATATTCAGTATTTTTCACCAACACTATAATTCAAACGCATCAATTCTTTTTTGGTCTTCCTTATTCATTGTCCGGCTTTCACATGCATATGACAAGACTGAAAACACCATGGCTTGGGTCAGGTGCACCTTAGTCCTTAAAGTGACATCTTTGCTTTTTAACACTTTAAAGAGATCGTTTGCAGCAGATCTGTCCAAAGCAATGTGTTGTTTCTTGACTGCTGCTTTCATGGGTGTTGATTGTGGATCCAAGTAATATGAAATCCTTGACAACTTCAATATTTTCTTCATTTATCATGATGTTGCTTATAGGTCCAGTTGTGAGGATTTTTGTTTTCTTATGTTGAGGTGTAATCCATACTGAAGGCTGTGTGGTCTTTGATTTTCATCAATATGTGCTTCAAGTCCTCTTCACTTTCAGCAAGCAAGATTGTGTCATCTGCATAACGCAGGTTGTTAATGAGTCTTCCTCCAATCCTAATGCCCTGTTCTTCTTCGTATAGTCCAGCATCTTGGATTATTTGCTCAGCATACACTTTGAATAAGTATGGTGAAAGGACACAACCCTGACACTCACCTTTCCTGACTATAAACCACACAGTATTCCCTTGTTCTGTTTAAATAACTGCCTCTTGGTCTAAGTACAGGTTCCTCATGAGCACAATTAAGTGTTCTGGAATTCCCATTCTTCGCAGTGTTATCCATAATTTGTTATGATACACACAGTCAAATGCCTTTGCATAGTCAATAAAACACAGGTAAACGTCTTTCTGGTATTCTCTGTTTTCAGCCATGATCCATCTGACATCAGTAATGATATCCCTTGTTCCATGTCCTCTTCTGAATCCAGCTTGCATTTCTGGAAGGCCCCTGTCGCTGTACTGTTGTAACTGCTTTTGAATGATCTTCAGCAAAATTTTACTTGTGTGTGATATTAATGATATTGTTCAATAATTTCTGCATTCTGTTGGATATCCTTTCTTTGGAATGGGTACAAATATGGATCTCTTCCAGTCTGTTGACCAGGTAGCTGTCTTCCAAATTTCTTGGTTTAGACGAGTGAGCGCTTCCAGCCCTGCATCCGTTTGTTGAAACATCTTAGTTGGTATTCCGTCAGTTCCTGGAGCCTTGTTTTTCACCAGCGCCTTCAGTGCAGCTTGGACCTCTTCCTTCAGTACCATCAGTTCTTGATCATATGCTGCCTCCTGAAATGGTTGAACATTAGCCATTTCTTTTTGGTACAGTGACTCTGTATTCTTTCCATCTTCTTTTGATGTTTCCTGAGTCATTTAATATTTTCTCCATAGAATCCTTTCAGTATTGCAACTAGAGGCTTGAATATTTTCTTCAGGTCTTTCAGCTTGAGAAATGCTGAGCATGTTCTTCCCTTTTGGTTTTCTATCTCCAGGTCTTTGCACATTTCATTATAATACTTTACTTTGTCTTCTTGAGCTGTCCTTTGAAATCTTCTGTTCAGCTCTTTTACTTCATCATTTTTTCCTTTCGTTTTAGCTACTCTGTATTCAAGAGCAAGTTTCAAAGTATCTTCTGACATCCATTTTGGTCTTTTCTTTCTTTCTTGTCTCTTTAATGACCTCTTGCTTCCTTCATGTGTAATGTCCTTGATATCATTCCACAACCATCTGGTCTTCGGTCACTAGTGTTGAATGTGTCGGATCTGTTCTTGAGATGGTCTCTAAATTCCAGTGGGATATGCTCAAGCTCGTACTTTGGCTCTCGTGGACATTTTTCTAGTTTTCTTCATCTTCAACTAGAACTGGCATATGAGCAATTGATGGTCTGTTCCACAGCCAGCCCCTGGCCTTGTTCTGACTGATGATATTGAGCTTTTCCACAGAAGTAGTTGATTTGATTCATGTGTATTACATCTGGCAAGGTCCACATGTATAGTTGCTGTTTATGTTGTTGAAAAAAGGTATTTGCAATGAAGAAGTCTTTGGTCTTGCAAGTAACTTTCCTTAAATGAAAGCAATAGTCCAAACTACATCCCCAAAGCTATAGAGTTGAAAACAGAATTTCAAAAAGGTTTTCTAATTTTAAACTTTATGAAAATAACCTCATATTGCTTAAGTTTGCCTTTCCAGTTTGATATTGATAATATGAATGAAGAGCTATAAATTGTAGTTATTAAACTACAAAGCAGTAAGTGACTAAAAACTAAACGCGATATTGTTGGAATCCCAGAATTGAACACGTGCCTCTGGATAATATCCATCATGTAAAGAGAATCTATCCATGTTAAGTAACACCAGTATTTCTAAACTGTGTTTTTGGACATGAAAGTGAGTAAATCAGATTATTTCTTCCAGTTGGCAGATTTGTGGTTTAGTTTTGTTTGGCCCGACAGTGATGTCTTACGTTAGATTATAATGACAAATCAAAGGAGTAACTAGTTATGATAGAAAACTCCGATAGGGAAATATTTCTAAATTTCCTTTTTCTAAAAAATTTCAAATATTGTATTTTTATGCAAATAACATGTGCCTTCTATGTTTGTTTGCCAACCGTGCCCTCCCTTTCAAGGTATTTTCATAAGCACCTCTATGCCAAATTTTTTTTGTTGCTGGAAAAAAACAAAAAAAGTGCGCTTACAAAAATACCTCTCTGGGGAAGGGCCTGGTTGGCAAACACACGTACGAGGTGCGCGTCACTTTTGAAAAAAAATACAGCATCTCTAATACCATACGTACCTGTTTGTACTATTTTACATGCTTAGATCATTGCTCAGGAAATATAAAGTAAGTTGGTTGTTTTTCTGGCACTTGATTTCCTTTGCATCTAGTCGGCTTCACTTATTTACATGACTGGCTGGCTCTATTGGCATTTGAGCAAGTGGCCTCTGCCTTGACCTAATCCACTAGATGAGGCTTTATCATCTACTGATGAAAAACTACATTAAAGAGAAGAACCTGTATAGTGTCTGTAATCAGAGAGTCCAAAGGGTAAGAATTTGTCAGTGTGTCTCCAGCACTGTCTAGGGAAAATGTACACAGACCAATGGCCTCAAGTACTGGTTGTCTTGGCAGATCTATCCTTACTGTGGAGATAGATGCATCAGTCTCTCCTAGATTGTTAATGGTGGCTGTAAATATCATTCAACTAGCTCTCCTTGATCAGATGCTATGCTCACCAACAGCAAGAACATTATTGATCTGGCTTGGGAAAGAGACCATAACTACCAGACTTCAAAGTGTCTTGCCTCCTCAGATATGAGATTTTTATTTTTAAGTTGTTTACTTTCTAGTTTACATAGCAGCCTCTTGTTAGTTTGGGTGGCTAAATCAGTCACTACAGCCTTATCACCCTTGGACATTCTGAGAGTTAAGTTTCCTGACCTGTAAATAATGGACCAGCTCCTGGCCCACTCTGATCCAGCCAGTGCCCTGCCTCAGGTAACTCTACCTGAGCACCCATCTGACATTCCAGGAGGAGCATGTCAGGTTTGTTTACCTATCCATTTTACAAATATTTTCTTACATATTTGTAACTCTGTGTTTAACTAAACTTACATATGAGTATCTGGGAACACTCTTGATAGGCTTCCTTACCACAAGAATTTAGGAATAAAATTATGAAAGCCAACATAAAGTGGATGAGCTTAAGCATTTGTGGAGACTGGTGGAGAAATTTTGGGACTATTCCAAGTGCTGATCAAAGTCGCTAGTGTGTAGTTCCAGGAAAGAATGTTTCTACTGATATATTTTTTTTTTTCTTTTTGTTTTAGTCCAACCCAGTATCTTTACATTTTGAAAAATTTACCCAGTAGGCTAGCTAGATATGAGTTTACTGCTAACGGAAGTCACATTAAGGTAGTGGGCTGCCTGCGGAGCTTCCCACCAGGGCCCATAGCTGCTAGCACTTGACTGTGTAATGCAAAGGCAAAGTGGTTAATGGCCCCAATAGGCTTTTCTACAATAAATTAATTAATATAGGTTTACATCCTTCTCAGGGGTGAATTGGCATTCTCTGACATACACCCATTAATATAAGTTATGAGACAAAGTATTTTAATTATATATATCATGCCACATAAGACTTTATAACTTGTATCAAGTCTGTCAATATTGAAGTCAATGAAAGTTGAGTGACTGTGAAATAAGATTCTAAACAATCTTAAAGCTGAAATAGTATGAAGAGTGAATGGAAATTATAGATGTATGTAAGTTTATTATATTAGCCCCCTCTTTTTTGGTTTATATTATATAAAATAATAAAATTTTTCTTTAAAAACATCCATCATGATTATATTGAAAAAAATGTTTGTATCTGCCTTTTAGAAATAGTTTCAAATATGCTCTATCGGCTTTTTCTGAATGAATTCTCAGACATGTTTTAAGTAAATTAAGAATGATTGTTCTAAGAACTAATGTTGCTGCATGATAGTATATAATAGAGACATTTCTGAAGGAGAAAACATCTAAGTGAGACGTGAATGGAACAGAAAAGCATACAAGCTTGGATCTTTAAAATCCTCACTATAGTGATAGTCTTAATAAAACCGCAGAGCATTTGTTGGAAAGGACCTTGAAGGTCATGTGGTTTTTAACGTCTTACCGGATGTATGAATCGCCCTTATGTCATCCCAAATAGTCATGCAGCCTCTCCTTGAACAGTGCAGTGACATTGGATTTATTACCTTGCTACTCAGTTCATAAATTTTACCTTCTATCTAGTTTTAGAGTTCTTTCTCTATGTGCTGTAAGACTTCTACTAGACTGTAATCTCCTTGAGGGCAAAATCAATATTTAAATCCGTAATACCCTCTTTATAACCAGTGTCTTCCCCATAAGAACATTCTCAAATATATTATTAAAGTAATAAATTAATGAGTTCCAATTTAAGGGCACTTGACTTACTAGAAGATTTCTTACATTGAGCCTTTTATCTTCTGCCAACTGATCCTTTCTTTCTTAGGAGTCGCCTAGCCCTAGGGTGGATTTTCTTCCACTAAGGTGGAGCTTAAAGATATTTAGCTTCTTGTTATTGCTTTCCTTATCCCTTTCCACACAGGAAAAAAAAAAAAGCTGATCTCACTTCCTGTGGTTTTAAAATAAATGGGTGGTAGTCCTTTTCATCATGCCACTGCAAGATCTCAGATTTGATTGCTATAAATCAGTCCTTTCACGCATCAAGACACACCGATTCTTTGGTTATTTTAGTTGCAATTCAAGTCATTCTCCATTCCTAAAATTGCCCAATAATATCCTGCTCCAAGAGAGGAGCCCTTCCCGGGTGGTGCCAAGAGCCACCATCTGACTGTGATAAGCACTGAGTCAGCCTAGGTGGCAAGAAATACTTGCATTTTAGGATGAATTTGTGGTTAGAGCACCAGCATCATTGTCAGAAAGGAAGCCAATTGGTCAAGCCCTCCCCGCCCCGCCCAAGAAGAGCCAAACCCAAAACCCACTGCCATCAAGTCGATTCCAACTCATAGTGACCCTATAGGACAGAGTAGAACTGCCCCATAGGGTTCCTAGGCTGTAATCTTTACGGGAGCAGATAGCCAGGTCTTTCCTCCTACAGAGCCACTGGTGGGTTCAAACTACCAACCTTTCTGTTAGCAGCCAGGCGCTTAACCATTGTGCCACTAGGGCTCCTCCCAGGAGAAGAGCTTACTCAAATACCTATGACAGTGATCATTAAAATTCAAAGCATATACTGTTTAAAAACCACAAAGGACCTATCACCAAGTTTAACTTCTCATTTTACAGTCAAGGAAGCTAAGACTTAGATGATATTGTCCCAGGTCATAGCTAACTAGTAGCCACCCTATAGGACAGAGCAGAACTGCCTCGTAGGGTTTCCTAGTCTTAAATCTTTATGGGAGCAGATCACCAGATCTTTTCTCCCACAGAGTGGTTGGTGAGTTAGCAGCAAAGCACTTGACCATTGCACCACCAGGGCTGCTTCTAGTGGCATTATCAAAAGTAAAGCCCAAGATCCTTTATTTCTAGAGTAGTGTTGTTCTCACACTCCTCTCTTCAGATGTCAAATTGGGTTGTATTTTCTGTATCATGTCCTGCCATATAAAATGTAAATATAAAATCTGCCAGAGGGAAATAAGTGCTTTGGTTAAAATGTGTTTTGTGATTTACATGCCTTAAGAGCTTAAGGAGTCCCTGGGTGGTGCAAATTATTATCACTCTCAGCCGCTAACCAAAAGGTTGAAGGTTCGAGTCTACCCCAAGGCACCTTGGAAGAAAGACGTGGTGATCAACTTCCGAAAAATTAACCATTGAAAATCCTATGGAGCACAGTTCTACTCTGACACATACGGGGTCACTATGAGTGGAAATCAACTCAACAGCAACTGGTACTGGTAAAGAGCTTAAGGATATGTATGATATGTGTTAACAAGTAGCATGTCATTCTGTCTGTAGCAGCCTATGTGTTGGCTCTCTTAGGAAAAGAGAAAACCCAGTTGTCTTCAGGTTACCTCCAAGTCATCTTTTTCTCAGAAAATTCAAATTCACTAAGATGGAAACTAGTCATATTTTTGAAACATAGATGCACAAATGAGTAATACTGAACTAGTTAAAGAAATAATCTAGTGTCCTGAATAGAGGCTCAGCAGTCACCAAAGTTGAATTCCTGGCATTATATGTTGTGGGAATATGTATTTGTCATGTTCGGGTTGTTAGTTGCTATCAAGTTTCCTCCAACTCATGGCAACCTCATATACACTATAATGAAATGTTGCCCAGTTTAAGTCCATTGTTGTGGCCAACTGTGTATTTTGAGTGCCTTCCAACCTCTGGGGCTTATCTTTCAGCACTATACTGGGCAATATTCTGCTGTGATCCATAGTGTTTTCACTGACTAATTTTTGGACGTAGGTCACCAGGCCTTTTTTCCTTGTCTATTTTAGTCTGGAAGCTCTCTGAAACCTGTTTATCATGAATGATTGGTATTTGAAATACCAGTGGCATAGCTTCTAGCATGATAGCAACACACAAGCCACCACAATACAACAAACTGACAGACAAAACAAACTGACTGACAGGGTAGTGGTACATATGTCCCTTTTTTTTTTTTTAATTATATATTGTTGTTGTGAGTTGGTGTGGAGTCGATTCTAATTCATAGTGACCCCGTATGTGCAGAGTAGAACTGCTCCATAGGGTTTTCAAGGTTGTGACCTTTTGGAAGCAGATCTCCAGGCCTGTCTCCTGAGGTGCTGCTGGGTGGATTTGAACTGCCAACCTTTTGGCTAGTGCTTAATTGTTTGCGCCACCCAAGAACTCCTTGTTAGTATGAAGAGGAGAATAATATATAATAGTGATCCTTGGATTTCAGAGAAAGGGAACCTGGCCTGAAATTGATTTTTTTTTAATTTTATTTTTGAGCCTAGATATGCTAGAAAACATGAAGAATGAAATGAATAAATGTGTAGGATTGTTTCCTTCCCCATGAGTGGCAAAAGGTTATAATTTTAGGATATGAATCCACAAAATATTTTAGATTTTTGATATACTTCATCAACTCAAGATGAGTTCATTTAATATTTATTTAGGTCTCTTCATTTTTTTAATTCATTCATTAATTCATTCACTCCTTCACTCATTCCTTTATGTGTTGGAGTATTTGTTCAAGAAGTACTGAGTGTCCACCATGCAGCAGGCCTTTTATCTGGCACTGGGAAGCATGAAGATGACTATGAGGCATTGATTTCCAAAACATCAAAGAGACAGTCAGGTGGCACAGTCCAACATGTGACTAATAATAATGCAGAATTGGAGATCTGTCCAAAGTGTGGGGGGAGCGTGGGGTAAGGAGTGAAAATTTCCACTGTAGAGACTGGAGATGATTTCACAGAGTAGTTAATATCTGAGCTGGATCTGGATGGAGGAGTAAGATTTTACCAGGTGGAGGAGAGGCAGGGAAAGGCAAGGCAGGAATAGCACAAATGAGGCACAGAGGCATAGGCACAGCTAGCTTGTTTGCAGCGCCCTGCGTGGTTCAGCTTGACCAGCACTTTGAGGGGGCTGGGGAAGAAAAGCACAGGGAAAGGAGGACTGGGGTTAGTTTGAGGAAGGCCATGCATAACATGCTGATGAGGCTGGGTTTTATCTCACAGACAAAACAGTAGAATGAAATGATCAGACTTGTGTTTTAGAAAGAAAATCTGTACTAATTAGGTATTATAACAAACATACACATATATACTCCTGGCCTTCAAGCTTACTATTTAGTAATAGAAATTTTTAAAAAAAATTTTTTTAAGTAATAAAAATAATAAAACTAATACAAAATGCAGTGGGTGTTCAGAAATTGGAAAAGTCTTTTATGACTGAGAGGAATCAGAAAAAAAAAAAAATCCAGGAAAGAGACTGTTACATTAAAGTGGGCCTTAAATTATGAGAAGGACTCAGATGTATAGGGAAGGGTGGGGAAGGACCTTCACAGGAGAATAAACAGCTTAAACAAAAACCTCAGAAGGTAGAAGAAGAGTAATGGGTGTGTGAAGGGGCATGTGCTTATGGCTCAGAAGGTAGAACTAGAAGAAGACAAGAAAGTCTTTAAGCATTAAGTTGAAGTAGTTCGAGCTTCATTCAATAGAGTCATTTGAGGAGAACATGATCAGAGGTGATTCAAGATGTATGTAATGTCTAGGATACATGACTGGGGAGACAGGAGTCTGGACAGCAGCAATATTTTAGGTAAGAGAAGAGCCCTTGTGGAGGAAATTTGACAGGAGGAAATGAGTAAGGGAAACATCATAAAGGGAGAATCAACATGACTCACTGAATGTGGGAGGCAGTGAGCTTGGGACTGCCAGAGGTGATGCGGATGTTTCCAGCTCAGGTGACTTAAAGAGTAGCAATTGCAGTAATATAAATAAGGAAGGCATGAAGAAGACTCTTCAGAGAGAAAAGAGGAGCTTAGGCCTTGGATATGATGACTTTATAATCTGGATAAAACACCCAGATTTTATTATTTGCATTTAAGAATGTCCACAGTTGGTAATGCTGGGCTGAAAGCTTTGAAGAGAGGAGGAAGGGAAGTTTCTAACATATAAACAAAAGGTGAAGTCATAAGAGGGTATGATATTGCCAAATGTGAAAATGTCTGAGAATCCATGGAGTGTAGAGAAAGGAGAAGAATCTTGGGAAGTAACTGTATTTGAAGAATAAGAAAAGAAAAAAGAAACAGGCACCAGCAATGGAGCCAGAGAAGTAATAGAAATCAGTGAGAAACAGATTATTTCCATAAGAGAAAAGACCTGGCAATCTGTTTCCATAAAGATTACAGCCTAGGAAACCCTATGGGGTAGTTCTACAGTCTGATAGGGTTGCTAGAAGTTGGACTTGACAGTGCACAACAACAAGATAAGGGATGTGTTTCAAGATCCAGGAAAAGTAAACGCAACAGAGAAGTGTGGGAGGATCAAAAATTTGAAAAGACTTTTGCAAGACATTGAAGTGATTGGGGTTCATGCTAGGTTCAAATCCTAGCCAGTTGTCATAATCATCTTGGGAATAATTTATGTAACCTCTTAGAACTTCACCTCCCTCATCTGACTAAAAATTGGAATAAATATCAACCTTGTAGGGCAGTTGTTAGAATGAAAGGGGTAATGTATGTGTAACATCTAGCACAGTTCCTGATAGGTAAATGTCCCTAATAAACCTTAGTCTCCTTTCTTTACTTCATTGCTGACCTACAGTTCAATCATGTAACACTTACTGACTTAGGTCATACCTAAAAGATCTCCAGTTAATTAACTGGACCACTCCTTTGCTTCTGTCATTTCATCTTTTGATTGCCAACATTGATTAAGTAATAATTATATCAGTCTCATTAGCTTGCCCGCACTCATTTTATTTTGAATGTTAGTATGTTTGCCTTTTCTCCCTTATCTAGCTATTCGTAGTATTCATGGCACGACTTAAAATGTAAAGAAACAGCTGCAAACATCCATTAATAATAGGAACCTGGAATGTATGAGGTATGAATCAGGGAAAATTGGAAGTTGTCAAAAATGAAATGGAATGCAAAAAGATCAACGTCCTAGGTATTAGTGAGCTGAAATGGGCTAGAATTGGCCACTTTGAATTGAACAATCATATGGTCTACTATGATGGGAACAACAACTTGAAGAGGAATGGTGTCACATTCATCGTCAAAAAGAACATTTCAAGATGTATCCTGAAGTACAGTGCTGTCAGTGATAGGATAATATTCATACACCTACAAGGAAGACCCGTTAATACAACTGTTACTCAAATTTATCCACCAACCACAAATGCCAAAGATGAAGAAATGAAGATTTTTACCATCTTCTGCAGTCTGAAATTGATCAAACACATGATCAGGATGCATTGATAATTACTGATGATTGGAATTCAAAAGTTGGAAACAAGTAAGAAGGATCAGTAGTTAGAAAATATGGCCTTGGTGATAGAAAAGACTCCAGAGAGCTCATGACAGAATTTTGTAAGACCAATGACTTATTCATTATGAATACCTTTTTTCAACAGCATAAATGGTGACTATATACTTGGACCTCCCTGAATGGAATACAGAGGAATCAGATTGACTACATCTGTGGAAAGAGAAGACAGAGAAGCTCTATATAATCAGTCAGAACAAGACCAGGGGCTGACTGCAGGAAAGACCGTCAACTGTTCATATACAAGTTCAAGTGGAAGCTGAAGAAAACTAAAGTCCGTTGGAGCCAAAGTATGATCTTGAATATAACCCACCTAAATTTAGAGACCGTCTCAAGAATAGCTTTGATGTACTGAATGCTAATGACCAAAGACCAGATGACATCATACATGAAGAAAGCAAGAGGTCATTAAAAAGACAGGAAATAAAGAAAAGACCAAAATGGATGTCAGAAGAGACTCTGAAACTTGCTGTTGAACATAGAGTAGCTAAAGGAAATGGAAGAAATGATGAAGTAAAAGAGCTGAATGCAAAAATCAGTTGGATTCCTATACTCCAATAAAGAGAACTATGAAAACAAAATCAGGAAAGCAATACCATTTGTAGTAACTCCTAAAAAAATAAAATACTTAGGAATACACCTCACCAGAGATGTAGAAGACCTATACAAAAAAACTACAAAACACTACTGCAAGATACCAAAAGAGAACTACATAAATGGAAAAACATACCATGTTGATAGATAGGTAGACTCAATATTGTGAAAATGTGAATCCTACCCAAAGCAATCTACAAATACAATGCAATCCCTATCCAAATACCAACAGCATCCTTTAATGAGATGGAAAAACTAATTGGCAGCTTTATAGGGAAAGGAAAGAGGTCCTAGATAAGTACAGCATTACTGAAGAACAACAAAGTAGGAGGCCTCGCACTACCTGACCTCAGAACCTACTATACAGTTCCGTAGTCAAAACAGACTGGTACAATGACAGACACATTGACCAATGGAACAGAATTGAGAATTCAGATGTAAATCCATCCACCTGTGGCCACTTACCCCCACATGTCTGTCAGTTTGTTGTACTGTGGGGGCTTGTGTGTTGCTTTGATGCTGGAAGCTATGCCACCAGTGTTCAGATACCAGCAGGGTCACCCATGGTGGACAAGTTTCAGCTGAACTTACAGACTAAGACAGACTAGGAAGAAAAACCTGGCAGTCTACCAATGAATTAGCCAGTGAAAACTTTATGAATAGGAGAGAATATTGTCTGATATAGTGCCAGAAGATGAGCCCCCCAGGTTGGAAGATACTCAGAAGACGACTGGGGAAGAGCTGCCTCCTCATAGTAGAGTTAACCTTAATGACGTGGATGGAGTCAAGCTTTCCAGACCTTCATTTGCTGATGTGGCACTACTCAAAATGAGAAGAAATACCTGCGAACATCCATTAATAATAGGAACATGGAATGTACGAAGTATGAATCTAGGAAAATTGGAAATCGTCAAAAATGAAATGGAACGCGTAAACATCGAGATCCTAGGCATTAGTGAGCTGAAATGGACTGGTATTGGCCATTTTGAATCAGACAATCATATGGTCTATTATGCCGGGAATGACAATTTGAAGAGGAGTGGCATTGCATTCATCATCAAAAAGAACATTTCAAGATCCATCCTGAAGTACGGTGCTGTCAGTGATAGGATAATATCCATATGCCTACAAGGAAGACCAGTTAATACAACTGTTATTCAAATTTATGCACCAACCACTAAGGCCAAAGATGAAGAAATTGAAGATTTTTACCAGCTTCCGCAGTCTGAAATTGATCCAACATGTAATCAGGATGTATTGATAATTACTGGTGATTGGAATGCAAAAGTTGGAAACAAAGAAGATGGATTGGTAGTTGGAAAAATAGGGCTTTGGTGATAGAAAGGATGCCAGAGATCACATGATAGAATTTTATAAGACCAATGACTTCTTCACTGCAAATTTTTACACCAACATAAACGGCAACTATACACATGGACCTCGCCAGATGGAATACACAGGAATCAAATCGACTACATCTGTGGAAAGAGAAGATGGAAAAGCTCAATATCATCAGAACAAGGCCAGGGGCCCACTGAGGAATAGACTATCAATTGCTCATATGCAAGTTCAGTTAAAACTGAAGAAAATTAAAACAAGTCCATGAGAGCCAAAGTACGACCTTGAGTATATCCCACCTGAATTTAGAGACCATCTCAAGAATAGATCTGACCCGTTTAACACTAATGACCGAAGACCAGATGAGTTGTGGAATGACATCAAGGACATCATACATGAAGAAAGCAAGAGGTCATTAAAAAGACAGGAAGAAAGAAAAGACCAAAATGGATGTCAAAGAGACTCTGAAACTTGCTCTTGAACATCGAGTAGCTAAAGCAAAAGGAAGAAATGATGAAATGAAACAGCTTATTAGAAGATTTCAAAGGGCAGCTCCAGAAGACAAAGTAAGGTATTATAATGACATAGGCAAAGAGCTGGAGATAGAAAACCAAAAGGGAAGAACACACTCGGCATTTCTCAAGCTGAAAGAACTGAAGAAACAAGTCAAGCCTCGAGTGGAAACGGTGAAGAATTCTGTGGGGAAAATATTAAACGATGCAGGAAGCATCAAAAGAAGATGGAAGGAATACATAGAATCATTATACCAAAAAGAATTGGTCAACATTCAACCATTTCAAGAGGTAGCATATGATGAGGAACTGATGGTACTAAAGGAAGAAGTCCAAGCAGCACTGAAGGCAATAGTGAAAAAGAAGGCTCCAGGAATTGACGGAATATCAATTTAGATGTTTCAACAAAGGGATGCAGCACCAGAAGTGCTCACTCATCTATGCCAAGAAATTTGGAAGACAGCTACCTGGCCAACCAACTGGAAGAGATCCATATTTATGCCTGTTCCCAAGAAAGGTGATCCAACTGAATGCAGAAATTTCGAACAATATCATTAATATCACATGCAAGTAAAATTTTGCTGAAGATCATTCAAAAACGGCTGCAGCAGTATGTCAACAGGGAACTGCCAGAAATTCAGGCCAGATTCAGAAGAGGACGTGGAACCAAGGATATCATTGCTGATGTCAGATGGATCCTGGCTGAAAGCAGAGAGTACCAGAAAGATGTTTACTTGTGTTTTATTGACTATGCAAAGGCATTCAACTGTGTGGATCATAACAAATTATGGGTAACATTGAGAAGAATGGAAATTCCAGAACACTTAATTGTGCTCATGAGGAGCCTGTACATAGATCAAGAGGCAGTTGTTGGTATAGAACAAGGGGATACTTCCTGGTTTAAAGTCAGGAAAGGTGTGCATCAGGGTTGTATCCTTTTGCCATACTTATTCAATATGTATGCTGAGCAAATAATCTGAGAAGCTGGACTACATGTAGAACAATGGGGCATCAGGATTGAAGGAAGACTCATTAACAACCTGCGTTATGCAGACGACACAACTTTTCTTGCTGAAAGTGAAGAGGACTTGAAGCACTTACTGATGAAGATCAAAGACCACAGCCTTCAGTATGGATTACACCTCAACATAAAGAAAACAAAAATCCTCACAACTGCACCAGTAAGCAACATCATGATAAATGGAGAAAAGATTGAAGTTTTCAAGGATTTCATTTTATTTGGATCCACGATCAACACCCATGGAAGCAGCAGTCAGGAAATCAGAAGACGCATTGCATTGGGCAACTCTGCTACAAAAGACCTCTTTAAAGTGCTGAAAAGCAAAGATGTCACCTTGAAGACTAAGGTGCACCTGACCCAAGCCATGGTATTTTCAGTCACATCATATGCATGCAAAAGCTGGACAGTGAATAAGGGAGACCGAAGAAGAATTGACACCTTGAATTGTGGTGTTGGCAAAGAAGATTGAATATACCATGGACTGCCAAAAGGATGAACAAATCTGTCTTGGAAGAAGCACAACCAGAATGCTCCGTAGAAGCAAAGATGGCGAGACTGCATCTTACATACTTTGGACATGTTGTCAAGAGGGATCAGTCCCTGGAGAAGAACATCATGCTTGGTGAAGTACAGGCTCAGCAAAAAAGAGGAAGACCCTCAATGAGATAGATTGACACAGTGGCTGTGGCGATGAGCTCAAGCATAACAAAGACTGTGAGCATGGCACAGGACTGGGAAGTGTTTTGTTCTGTGGTGCATAGGGTCACTGTGAGTTGGAACTGACTCGACAGCACCTAACAACAACGACATGGCCACTTATGGAAATCCTAGTGGCGTAGTTGTTAAGAGCTACATCTGCTAACCAAAAGGTTGGGAGTTTGAATCCACCAGGTGCTCCTTGGACACTCTGTGGGACAGTTCTACTCTGTCCTGTAGGGTCACTATGAGTCGGAATTGACTCGATGGCAACAGGTTTGGTTTTGGTTTATGGCCACCTGATCTTTGACAAAGGCCCAAAGTCCATTAAATAGGGAAAAGACAGTCTTTAACAAATGGTGCTGGCAAAACTGAATGTTTATAATTAAAATAATGAAATAGGACCCGTACCTCACACCATACACAAAAACTAATTCAAACTGGATCAAAATGGATCAAATATAAAACTGAAAACTATGAAGATCATGGAAGGAAAAATAGAGTAAATGCTAGGGCCTTAATATACACCATAAACCATAACTAACAATACACAAACACCAGAAGATAAATTAGATAACTGGGATCTTCTAAAAATTAAAAATTTGTGCTTATCAAAGAACCTCACCAAAAGAGTAAAAAGAGAACATATAGACTGGGAAAAAATTTTTGGCTATGACATAGCTGACAAAGGTCTAATCTCTAAAATCTATGAGGAAATCCAACACTTCTACACTAAAAATGTAAATAATCAGGGATGTGGAGACAATGTGGTGCTATGGACAGAAGCACCATGCTGTCCTTCTGCAGCAAAGACCTGAAAAACTAAGTAAAACAGATAAAAACGTCAATCCTGGAACCCTAAGCATCAAATGAAGGGATAAAGCACTAGATCAAGAACCGAATGAAAGAAGAAACTGACAGAGAACAGAGAATGAGGAGAGCTACGGAGTGGAGGTCCCCTGCCAGCTAACATGGCACAGCTTTGCCATCTTGGAACAGAGCCAACAATGACCCCAGATAGGGAGTATGGAAAGGCAATTTTTCAGAGCTCCCAACAGGAGTACAGAGCACCCAGTAACCAGAGATACACACTTTCCCACCCCTCACCCTTCTGCCCTGTACGCTGCCTCGACTGCTTTCCAACAGACCACTGTTGCTTAGCTGGAGAGATACAGACTCAGTGCCTCCCTGGGTCTGCCCCACCCCTACTGGCCAGCTCCCTCAGCACTATATATATTTATATATATATATTTCTCTTTCCATTTCTTCCTTTTCCTTCTCCCTCCCCTGCCCTGCATACACCCCTTACTGACAAGCTGTGCTGCGCTGCCTGGCAAGAGAGACACCAGCTCACCACGACCTCGGTTTCGCTCTGCCCCCAGCAGTGGGTTCCCTCAGTGCCATATTCTTTTTGTTTTTTTGTTTGTTTCTTCTCTCTCTTTCTTCCTTTTCTTTCTCCCACTCACCTAGTCCTATGTGCCACCTGCAGTCCTTCTCAATTGGCAGTGCTACACCACTCAGCTAGAGAGCCACCAGCACACAGGCCTCCCCAGGTCTGCCCCATGTCCACCAACACTCTCCTGCCACACTGCCATTTTTTACTTTTTGCTTTTCTCTTCTTTTTTTCTTTCTCCCTCCCACCTAGCTCCACTTATCGAATCCTCTCCCTTCCCTCTTGCCTCTCTGCACTGCCTCCCAAGCACTGCACCCTTGAATGGCACTGGCACAGACTTCCAGACCCAGCCCTGTGCCACTCCCCAGACCCGACCCACCAAGCACTGCACACCCGAGCAGGACCACCACAGACCCCTGCCCTGTGCTGCCACCAGCTCCACACCACCATCACCATGCCCCTGAGCAGAACTGGTACAGATCTCTGGACCCCCAGACTCTGCCCTGTGCTGTCCCCTGGCCCTGCCCCACCAAGCACCATGCCCCGTGTGAGACTGAGGTGAACCTCTGACCCCTGGCCCCATCCTACTTGCCACACCAAAACCTGTCCTGCCAACCTTGGTGCATGCCGCAGACAAACGACCCATCCCTACCCCTCCTCCCCCCACTGAACCTGCCCTGTTACACCATAACTGAGTGCTGGCCCTACCCACCCTGCCCACAGATAAGCAAGCAACAAAACACACCCAGCACACCTGCTCAGACATAACCAAATAAAACAAAAAAGCAGGATGAAACAAATAAATCTACAATCAATAAACAAAGAAAATAATTCCTGAATGTCTTGGAGACAGCAAGACAATATCAAAACATAAAAAAGAAGGACAAGATGGCTCCAGTAAGTGACCAAAATAAGACACCAAATCACTTTCTGGTAGAAGAAAAGGCACTGGAACTACCTGATAGGGAATTCAAAAGTCTAATATTCAGGGCTCTCCAAGAGCTTAGGAAAGAGATCTAAGAAAGCACAAACAAAACCAAGGAAAAAATAGAGAAAATCATGAAAATACTGACAAAATCTGGGAAAACACAGACAAAGCAATGGAAGAATTTAGGAAAGTAATACAAGTACAAAATGTCAAAGTAAATAAACAATTAGAAATCATACGAAAACAGCAATTAGAAATACAAAAGATAAACAAAAAAATTTCAGAAATGGACAACTCCATAGAAGGTTTTAGGGGCAAATTAAAAAGTGGAAGACAGGATCAGGAAAATTGAGGATAAATCCATGGGTACCACTTTGTTTTAGGAAAAATCAGAAGAATGAAGAAAAATAAAAAAACCTAAGAACCATGTGGGATACAATCAAGAGAAAAATTTGCATGTGATTGGAGTTCCAGAACAGGGAGAGAAAATGGAAAACACAGAGAGGATGATTGAAGATTTGCTGACAGAAAACTTCCCTAATACGAAAGATGAAAAGCTGACCATCCAAGAATCTCAACGAAACCCATACAGGATAGACCCCAAAAGAAATTCACCAAGACATATCATAATCACACTCCCCAAAACCAAAGACAAAGAAAGAATCCTGTGAGCAGCTCTAGAAAAATGAAAAGTCAGATACAAACGGGAAACAATAAGACTAAGCTCAGATTAATTGGCAGAAACCATGCAGGCAAGAAGGCAATGGGATGATATATATAAAACCTTAAAAGAAAACAATGGCCAAAAAAGAATAATATATTCTGCAAAACTCTTGCTCAAATATGATGGTGAAATTAGGACATTTCCAGATAAGCAGAAATTAAGGGAATATGTAAAAACCAAACCAAAACTTACAAAAATTATTGAACTGTGTCCTTTGGTTAGAGAACCAACAACATCAGACAACAATGTGAATCTAGGAAGCACGACAGCATCAGCCAGATACCATCCTAGGTAATGAACTCTCAAGGACAAAACACAACTAAAAGATTTACAACAGGGAACCAGAGAGGTCAACCTGTAAATGACAACAATGTCAGAACAATAAAACGAGGAATAAATGGTACTGGTATAGAACTTTCAAAGGGAAATGAAGTTAAGGTGATATCAAATAATAAAAGACTGGTTCAAACTTAGGAAGATGGGGTAAATTTCAAGGTATCTACAGAGAAAGTTCACAAACCTACTCATCAAAATGAAGAAAAACATAAAATCTTAGTAAACACAAAATCTACAGAAATGAAAAATTCTACAAACAAAAGGAACTCAGCACAGGAGAGTAAGAGGAACAAGGAAAACATCAGCACCACAAAAAAAATAAAATGAAGAAGAGAGAAAAAAGAAAGCACTGCAAAATGACAGCAATAAACTGACACCTATCGATAGTCACACTGAATGTTAATGGCTTAAATGCACCCGTAAAAAACAGAGAGTGACAGAATGGATTAAAGAAACAAGACTCATCAATATGCTATCTACAAGAAACACACCTTAGAAACAAGGACATAAAAATGAAAGGATGGAAAAAATATATCAAGGGAACTGCAACCAAAAAAGAGCAGGAGTGGTAATACTAATCTCAGATAAAAGAGACTTTAAGGCAAAGATAAGGAAGGACGTTATAAAATGATTAAACGGACAATTCACCGTGATGACATAACTATAATAAATAAATATGCACCCAACTACAGGGCTCCAAAACACATAAAATGAACTCTAACAGCATTGAAAAAAGAAATAGACAGCTCCACAATAATAGTAGAAGACTTCAACAAACCACTTTCAGTGAAGGATAGAATATCTAGAAAGAAACTCAACAAAGATACAGAAGATCTAAAGGCCACAATCAACCAACCTGACCTCATAGACATATAGAACACTCCACCAAAAAGCAGCAAAGTATACATTCTTTTCCAATACATATAGAACATTCTCCAGAATAGATCATATCTTAGGCCACAAAGCTATCTTCAACAAAATCCAAAACATTGAGATAATACAAAGCATCTCCCCTGATCACAATGTGATAAAAGTAGAAATTAATAACAGGAAGAGCAAGGAAAAAAAATCAAAACATAGAAACTGAATAACACCTTGCTTAGAAACCCCTGAGTAATAGAAGAAATCAAAGATGGAATAAAAAATTCCTAAAATCAAATGCGAATGAAAATAAATCATACCAAAACCTTTGGGACACAGCTAAACAGTGCTCAGAGGTCAATTTATAGCAATAGATGCACACATCAAAAAAGAAAAAATGGATAAAATGAAAATGTTAGCCTTATAACTTGAACAGAGAACAGCAAAAGAAGCCCACAGCCACCAGAAGGGAAATAATAAAGATCAGAGCAGAAATAAATGAAAGAGAAAACAGAAAAACAATAGAAAAATCAACAAAACTAAAAGTTGACTCTTTGAAAGAATCAACCAAAGCGACAAACCAATGGCCAAATTGACAAAAGAAAAACAAGAGAAGAAAAAAATAACTCAAATAAAAATTAAATGTGGGACATTACAACAGACCTAACTAAAATAAAAAAGATCATAAGAATACTATGAAAAATTGTACTCCAACAAATATGAAAACCTAGAGGAAATCAACAAATTTCTAGAAACACACTACCTACCTAAACTAACATAAACTGAGGTCGAAAATCTGAACAGACCCATAACAAGAGAAGAAATTGAAAAGGTAATTTAAAAGAAAAACTCCCAACAAAAGAAGTCCTGGCCCAGATGGCATCACTGGAGGTGTCTACCAAACATTCAGAGAAGAGCCCACACCACTGCTATCGTACTATTTAAAAACATAGAAAAGGAAGGGATACTTCCAGATTCATTCTATGAAGCCAGACTATAGCCCTGATACCAAAACCAGAAAAAGACACCGCAAAAAAAGAAAATTACAGACCAATATCTCTCATGAATATAGATGCAAAAATTCTCAGCAAAATTCTATCCAATAAAATTCAGCATCATTTAAAAAAAATACACCCCGAGCAAGTGGGGTTCATACCAGGTGTCATGGATTGAACTGTGTCCCTCAAAAATATCTGTCAACTTCACTAGGCTGTGATTCCCAGTATTGTGAGATCGTTCACCATTTTGTCATCTGATGATTTTCCTATGTGTTGTAAATCCTACCTCTATGATGCTAATGAGGCAAGATTAGAGGCAGTTATGTTAATGAGGCAGGACTCAGTCTACAAGATTAGGTTGGATTTTAAGCCAGTCTCTTTTGAGACATAAAAGAGACGTGAGCAGAGAGACATGGAGACCTCATACCACCAAGAAACAAGAATCAAGAGAATAAGTGCTTCCTTTGGACCCAGGGTCCCCACTCTGAGAAGCTCCTCAACTGGAGAAGATTGATGACAAGGACCTTCCTCCAGAGCTGACACAGAGAGAAAGCCTTCCACTGGAGCTGGCACCCTGAATTTGGACTTCTAGCCTACTAGACTGTGAGACAATAAATTTCTCTTTGTTAAAACCATCCGCTTATGGTATTTCTCTTATAGCAGCACTAGATAACTAAGACACCAGGTATGCAGGGATGTTCAACATTAGAAAATCAATCAACATAATCACCACATAAATAAAAGAAAATAATTACATTATCATCTAAATGGACACAAAAAGGCATTTGATAAAGTCCAACACCCATTCCTAATAAAAACTTCCAATAATTTAGGAATAGAAGGGAAATTCCTCAACATAATAAAGGGTATCTATACAAAACCAATAGCCGACATCATTCTCAACAGAGAGAGGCTGAAAACTTTCCCACTGAGAATGAGCACAAGACAAACATAGACTTTATCACCTCTCTTATTTAACGTTGTACTGGAAGTCCTAGCTAGAGCAGTAAGACAAGAAAAAGGAATAAAGGGAACCCAAAATGGTAAAAAAAGAAGTAAAACTATCCCTATTCATGGATGATATGATTCTATACGTAGAAAACTACCAGAACTGATAGAAAGATTCAGCAAAGTAGCAGGATACAAGATAAACATACAAAAATCACCTATACACCAATAAAGAGAACTACGAAAAGAAAATCAGGAAAGCATAACATTTATAAAAGCCCCTAAAAAAATAAAATACTTAGGAATAAATCTAACCAGGGATGTAAAAGACCTATACAAAGAAATCTCCAAAACACCACTGTAAGGAACCAAAAGAGCCCTACGTAAATGGAAAAACGTACCTTGCTTATGGATAGATAGACTCAAAATTGTGAAAATGTCAGTCCTACCCAAAGCAATCTACAAATAGAATGCAATGCCTATCCAAATACCAACAGCATTCTTTTTTTTTTTTTTTAATTTGTGCTTTAAGTGAAAGTTGACAGCTCAAGTTGTGACCATAGTTTCTTTCCATGTAATGTGACAGCACACTCCTCCTTTCCACCCCAGATTTCCCATGTCCATTCAACCAGCTCCTATCCCTTTCTGCCTTTTCATCATGCCTCTGGACAGGAGCTGCCCATTTAGTCTCGTGTATCTACTTGAACTAAGAAGCACACTCTTCACGAGTATCATTTTATGTCTTATAGTACAGTCTAATCTTTGTCTAAAGAGTTGACTTCAGGAATGGTTTTAGTTAAGGTTAACAGAGAATCCAGGGGCCATATCTTCTGGGGTCCCTCCAGTCTCAGTCATACCATTAAGTCTGATCTTTTTACTAGAATTTGAGTTCTGCACCCCACTTTTCTCATGCTCCATGAGGGACTCTCTATTGTGTTTGCTATCAAGGTGGTCATTGGTGGTAGCTGAGCACCATCTAGTTCTTCTGGTCTCAGGCTGATGGAGTCTCTGGCTTATGTGGCCCTTTTTGTCTCTTGGGCTAATATTTTCTTTGTGTCTTTGGTGTTCTTCATTCTCCTTTGCTCCAGGTGGGTTGGGAAAAATTGATGCCTCTTAGATGGCTCCTTGCTAGCTTTTAAGACCCCAGATGCCACTTATCAAAATGGGATGCAGAACATTTTTTTAATAAACTTTGTTATGCCAATTGACTTAGATGTTCCCTGAAACCATGGTACCCAGACCCCAGCCCCTGCTACTCTGTCCCTTGACGTGTTTGGTTGTGTTCAGGAAACTTCTTAGCTTTTGATTTAGTCCGGTTTTGCTGATATCCCCTGTATTCTGCATTGTTCTTCCCTTCACCTAAGATAATTCTTATCTACTATCTAGTTAGTGAATTCCACTCTCCCTCCCTCCGCACTCTCGTAACCATCAAAGACTGTTTTCTTCCGTATTTAAACCTTTTCTTGAGTTCTTATAATAGTGATCTCATACAATATTTGTCCTTTTGTGAGTGACTAATTTAACTCAGCACAATGCCTTCCAGATTCATCCATGTTATGAGATGTTTCACGGATTCATCATTGTTCTTTATCATTACATAGTACTCCATTGTGTGAATATACCATAATTTGTTTATCCATTCGTCCGTTGATGGGCATCTAGGTTGTTCCCATCTTTTTGCTATTGTGAACAGTGCTGCCATGAACATGGGTGTGCATGTATTTATTCATCTGATGGCTCTTATTTCTCAAGGATATATTCCAAGGAGTGAGATTGCTGGATCCTATGTTACTTCTATTTCTATTTTAAGGATGTGCCAAATCGATTTCCAAAGTGTTTGTACAATTTTACATTCCCACCAGCAGTGTATAAGTGTTCCAGTCTCTCCACAACCTCTCCAACATTTATTATTTTGTGATTTTTTGATTAATGCTAGCCTTGTTGGGGTGAGATGGTATCTCATTATAGTTTTTTTGATTTGCATTTCTCTAGTGGCTAATGATCGTGAGCATTTCCTCATGTATCTGCTAGCCGCCTGAATGTCTTTTTTGGTGAAGTGCCTGTTCATAACCTTTGCCCACTTTTCAATTGGTTTATTTGTCCTTTTGTTGTTGAGGTATTGCAATATCTTGTAGATTTTAGACCCTTGTCAAATATGTAGTAGCCAAAATTTTTTCCCAGTCTATAGGTTGTCTTTTACTCTTTTGGTGAAGTCTTTTGATGAGCATAAGTGTTTGATTTTTAGGAGCTCCCAGTTATCTAGTTTCTCTTCTAGTATTTATGCATTGTTAGTTATGTTTTTTTTTTTCTTGCTTTCCATTATATTTTTTTTTTTATTGTACTTCAGGTGAAGGCTTAAAGAACAAATAGTTTCTCATGAAACAGTAGTACACATATTATTTTATGACATTGGTTAACATCCCCACAGCATGTCAACCCTCTAACTTCTCAACCTGTTTTTTTGGTGAAAATACACATAGCCAAAGATACACCATTTCAAAAATTACTACATGCACAGTTCAGTGACATTGACTACGCTCTTCCAATTGTGCTGCTATTCTCACTTAAGATGAAGGCTTACAGAACAAAATAGTTTCTCATTTAACAGGTACTACACATGTTGCCCTATGACAATGGTTAACAATCTCACAACACATCAACAAATATCCTTATTCAACTTTGGGTTCCCTATCACCAGCTTCCTTGTCCCCTTCTGCCTTCTGTTAGTTATGTTTTGTATTCTGTTTATGCCATGTATTAGGTCTCCTAGCATTGTCCTTATTTTTTCTTCCATGATGTTTATCGTTTTAGATTTGATATTTAGGTCTTTGATCCATTTTGAGTTAGTTTTTGTGCATGATGTGAGGTATGGGTCTTGTTTCAGTTTTTTTGCAGATGGATATCCAGTTATGCCAGCACCATTTGTTAAAGAGACTGTCTTTTTCCCAGTTAATGGACTTTGGGCCTTTGTCAAATATCAGCTGCTCATAGGTGGATGAATTTACATCTGGATTCTCAATTCTGTTCCATTGGTCTATGTATCTGTTGTTGGACCAGTACCAGGCTGTTTTGACTACCAAGGTGGTATAATAGGTTCTAAAATCAGGTAGTTAGAGGCCTCCCACTTTGTTCTTCTTCAGTAATGCTTTACTTATCTGGGGCCTCTTCCATTTCCTTATGAAGTTGGAGATCTGTTTCTCCATCTCACTGAAAACTGTTGGAATTTTGATTGGGATTGCACTGTATCTGTAGATCAATTTTGGGTAGAATTGACATTTTCACAGGTTGAGTCTTCCTATCTATGAGCAAGGTATGTTTTTCCACTTATGTAGGCCTCTTTTGGTTTCTTGCAGTAGTGTCTTGTAGTTTTCTTTGTATAGGTCTTTTACATCTCTGGTTAGATTTATTCCTAATTTTTTCTTCTTGGCAGCTACTATAATTGGTATTGATTTAGTGATTTCCTCTTCAAAGTTTTCTTTGTTGGTGTAGAGGAATCCAACTAATTTTTGTATGTTTATCTTGTATCCTGATACTTTGCTGAAATCTATTAGTTCTAGTAGTTTTTGTGTGGATTTTTTGGTGTATAACATCATGTTATCAGCAAATAGGGATACTTTTACTTCTTCCTTACCAATTTGGGTGCCCTTTATTTCTTTTTCTAGCCTAATTGCTGTAGCTAGGACCTCCAGCACAATGTTGAATAAGAGTGGTGATAAAGGGCATCCTTGTCTGGTTCCCCTTCTCATGGGGAATGCTTTTAGACTCTCTCCATTTAGGATGATGTTGGCTGTTGGCTTTGTACAAATGCCCTTAATTATATTGAGGAATTTCCCTTCTATTCCTATTTTGCTGAGAGTTTTTGTCATGAATGGGTGTTGAACTTTGTCAAATGCCTTTTCTGCATCAATTGATAAGATCATGTAGTTCTTGTCTTTTGTTTTATTTATGTGATTGATTACATTAATTGTTTTTCTAATGTTGAACCATCCCTGCATACCTGGTATGAATCCCACTTGGTCATGGTGAATTATTTTTTGATATGTTTTTGAATTCTATTGGCTAGAATTTTGTGGAAGATTTTTGTGTCAATGTTAATGAGGGATATTGGTCTGTAACTTTCTTTTTTTGTGGTGTCTTTACTTGGTTTTGGTATCAGGGTTATGCTGGCTTCATAGAATGAGTTTGGGAGTGTTCCGTCTTTTTCTATGCTCTGAAATACCTTTAGAAGTAGTGGTGTTAACTCTTCTCTGAAAGTTTGGTAGAGTTCTCCAGTGAAGCTGTCAGGGCTGGGTTTTTTTTTGTTGTTGTTGGGAGTTTTTAAATTAACTTTTCAATCTCTTCTTTTGTTATAAGTTTATTTAGTTGTTCTACCTCTGTTTTGTTAGTTTAGGTGGCTAGTTTGTTTCTAGAAATTTGTCCATTTCCTCTAGATTTTCAAATTTGTTGGGGTACAGTTTTTCATAGTATTCTGTTATGATTCTTTTAATTTCAGTTGAGTCTGCTGTGATATTGCCCATCTCATTTCTTATTCGGGTTATTTGCTTCCTCTCCGATTTTTCTTTTGTCATTTTGGCTATTGGTTTATCTATTTTGTTGGTCTTTTCAGAGAACGAGCTTTTGGCCTTGTTAACTCTTTCAATTGTTTTTCTATTCTCTATTTCATTTAATTCTGCTCAAATTTTTATTATTTGCTTTCTTCTGGTGTCTGAGGGCTTCTTTGGCTGCTCTCTTTCTACTTGTTCGAGTTGTAGGGTTAATGTTTTGATTTTGGCCCTCTATTCTTTTTGGATGTGTGCATTTATTGCTATAAATTGACCTCTGAGCACTGCTTTTGCTGTGTCCCAAAAGTTCTGGTAGGATGTGTTTTCATTCTCATTTGATTCTGTGAATTTTATTCCATCCTTAATTTCTTCTATAACCCAGTAGTTTTTGAGCAAGGTGTTCAGTTTCCATGTATTTGATTTTCTTCCTTGCTTTTTCTGTTATTGACTTGTACTTTTTTGGCTTTATGGTCAGAAAAGATGCTTTGTAATATTTCGATGCTTTGGATTCTGTTAAGCCTTGCTTTGTGACCTAATATGTGGTGTGTTCTGGAGAATGTTCCATGTGCGTTAGAAAAGATAGTAACTTGGCTGCTGTTGAGTGGAGTGTTCTATGTATGTGTATGAGATCGGGTTGGTTGATTGTGGCATTTAGATCTTCCATGTCTTTACTGAGCTTCTTTCTGTCTGTTCTGTCCTTCACTGAAAATGATGTGTTGAAGTCTCCTACTATTATTGTCGAGCTGCCTATCTCTTCAATGTTGTTAGAGTTTGTTTTATGTATTTTGGAGCCCTGTTATTAGGTGAATAAATATTTATTATGGTTATGTCCATAAAAGGTGTATTGACCTTTTAACCATTATATAGTGTCCTTCCTTATCCTTTGTGGTGGATTTTACTTTAAAGTCTATTTTGTCAGAGATTAATATTGCCACTCCTGCTCTTTTCTGATTGTTGTTTTTTAAATATATTCTTTTCCATGCTTTGAGTTTTAGTTTGTTTGTTTCTTTAAGTCTAAGGTGTGTCTCTTGTAGCCAGCATATAGACGAATCATGTTTTTTTAATCCATTCTGCCACTCTTTTTCTCTTTATTGATGCATTTAGTCCATTTACACTCAGCATAATTATTGATAGGTATGAGTTTAATGCCATCATTTGGATTTTTTTTTTTTTTTTTTTTTGCCAACAGCATTCTTTAATGAGATAGAGAAGCTGATCATGAACTTTATTTGGAAAGGAAAGAGGCCCTGGATAAGTAAAGCATTATTTAAGAAGAACAAATTAGGAGACTTTGCACTACCTGACCTCAGAACCTACTATACAGCTACAGCAGTCAAAACAACCTGGTACTGGCACAACGACAGATACATTGACCAGTGGATCAGAATTGAGAACCCAGATGTAAATCCATCCACCTACAGCCACCTGATCTTTGACAAAGGACCGAAGTCCATTAAATGGGGAAAAAGTAGCCTTTTTAAAAAATGGTGCTGGCAAAACTGGGTGTCCATCTGTAAAAAAATGAAACAGGACCCTTACTTCACACCCTACACAAAAACTAATTCAAAATGGATCAAAGACCTAAATATAAAACCAAAAAAAGTATAAAGATCATGGAAGAAAAAACAGACTCAGTGCTGTTGTTGTTGTTGTTAGGTGACATTGAGTCAATTCTGGCATAAATGGAACACAAACCATAACTTACGATACACAAACACCAGAAGATAAGTTAGATAACTTGGATCGTCTAATAATTAGACACTTATGCTCATCAAAAGACTTCACTAAGAGTAAAAATAAAACCTTCAAACTGGGGGAAAAAATTGGGCTATGAATATCTGGCAAAGGTCTAATCTCTAAATTCTATAGGAAAATTTAACACCTCTACAAAAAAGACAAATAATCCAGTTAAAAAATGCGAAAAGGGTACTTTGTTGCTTTGTGTTTCCATCTGCAGATATTATTTTTTATATTATAAAATAAATACTGAGCTGGATCCAGACTTCTCCTAAATCTTTGCTCTGCCATTCCTTGGATGTAGCTCACATCCTCATGGTCCAGGATGACTTCTGGAGCTCTGACTATTACACCCATGCTCCAAGTGTAGGATGGAAGGAAAGAAGAAGATGGGCTCTTCTCTTTTAAGAAGGCTTTTTAGAATTCTCGTATACGATTTCGCCTATTACTATTAGCCAACTCTTAGTTCCATGGTTACATGTAGCTGCAGGGGAGGCTGGAAATGAGTCTTTATTTCTGCAGATAATGTGTAAAATGAAATCTAGGGTTTATGTTACTAATAGAGATAGGGAGAATTAATATTGGAAGTTAATTAGCATCCTCTGCCACATTACCTCATGGGGCTACTGTGATGGTGAAAGGAGGTAATTCTCATAAAGCCTTTAGCATAGTGTTGACACATAGAAAAACTCATTACGTGTTGGCTTATTACTCTTCTAATACTGTCTGCCTCACTGTGTAACACCACCCATGCTTCTTAATTCAGTGGTGTTCAGAGTGAGCACCTTTAAAAAGTTCTGTCAATGACTCCAAAATGTAAAGTAATGCACTGATGTCTGTTTATACATTTCTCTCAGCATAATAAGAAAAAAAGGAATGCAGTCTACTCTGAGTGCCTTAAGTGTTGGGAACTCACCAACTGGCTTGAACACAGTGAGGAAAGTTGCTCCAAGGATGCTGACTCATGCCAATTTTGCAATAAAAAGCTAGGCAGTGAATTCATCAAAAGCACTAAAAGTTTTTGACCCAGTAATTCCACTTCTGGGAATCCATCAAAAGGAAATAACATTAAATAAGGAAAACAGTTCTATGTACAAAGACATTCTTTACTAGACTATTTATAATACTGAAAAAAAATTGGAACTATCCTAAGTATCTTACAATAAAGAAGTGGTTAGGTAAACAGTATTATAGTTACATGATAGAATATGATGTATCCACTAAAATGTTATTTACAAAAAATGCATGCTGTGATGTTACATGATAAAATACAACACAATATTATACATATAGTATTGATATAACTGTAAAAATGTACACAGAAAATAATTTGGGAGAAAATATATCAGAAATCATTTTGGACGATGACTAGTCACACCCCTGAGACTATGCACTTATTTATTTATTTTAAATAATTTAGGAACTTTTAATGAAACAGTATTTTCATAATCACATGTAAACATTCTCTTTGGTACAGGTGTTTAATTTTTTAAAGGGTGTAATGGTAAATGTTATGTGTCAACTTGACTAGGCCATGATTCCCAGTATTGTGTGATTGTTCTCCATTGTGTGATCTGATGAAATCATCCTCCATTGTGTGTTATTATGTAATTATCCTCCATTTTATGTGTTGTAAATCCTAACCTCTATATGTTAATGAGGCAGGATTAGTGTGGGGTGTATCTTGAGTCACAGCCTTACAAGAGGGTGTAATTCAAGTCACACCCTTACTCAAGTCACACCCTGACTCTGATGAAGGGGGAGTTTTCTTCAGGGTGTGACCTGCATCCAGTATATATATATGGATGCTCTGGCAAGGCTCTCCCTTGCTGTGGATCCTGCATCCAGCTCATCATCATCTGACCTCCAGTTTTTGGGACTTGAGCCTATTTTCTGACCTGCTGAATCTGGGATTTGCCAGCTTCCACAATCCCATGAGCCAACAGCCTACTGTTCGACCTGCCAGTTGTGGTTTCATCAGGCCTTGCAATCAAGTGAATCAGGAGAAGCCTCCAGCCTGACGCCTGAACCACGGATTTGGGATTTGCCAGCCTCCACAACAATGTGAGCCATTTCCTTGAGATAAATGTCTTTATATATATATATATATATATATATATATATATGCTTCACTTGTTTTGCTTCTCTAGAGAACACAGCCTAAGACATTTTGTATAGAGAGTGGGGTGCTGCTCTAACAGACGCCCAAAATGTGGAATCGGTTTTGGAATTGGGTAATGAGTAGAGGCTGGAAGAGTTTTAAGGTGCCTAATAGTAAAAACCTGGTGGTGCAATGGTTAAGAGCTTAGCTGCCAACCAAGAGGTCAGCAGTTCAAATCTATCAGCTAGCTGCTCCTTGGAAACCCTATGGAACAGTTCTGCTGTCTCCTATAGGGTCACTGTGAGTCAGAATCGATGGCAATGTTTTTTTTTTTTCTTTATTAATAAAAGCCTAGATTGCCTTGAAGAGACTGTTGGTAGAGTTATGGACCTCAAAGACAATTCTGGTGTGAGCTCAGAAGGAAGTGAGGACAGGTGTAGAGAAAGTATCATCTTAGAGAATACATATGGCACCAGCAACAGAATGTTGCCAGAAATGTGGACATTAAACGTACTTCTGGTGAGGCTTTAAAAGAAAATGATGAACATGTGGTTGGACAATGGAGGAAGGATGATGTTTTTTATGCAGTGGCAAAGAGCTTGTCTGAATTATGTTTAAATGTTTGGTGGAAGGTAGAAGTTGTAAGTGATGAACTTGGATATCTGGCTGATGAGATTTCTAAGCAAAATGTTAAAGAGGCCATGTGGTTTCTCCTTGCCACTTACAGTAAAATATGAGAGGAAAGAGATGGACTTAAAAATGAACTGTGCAAAATGAAAACACAACTTAAAGATTTGGAAAATTCTGTTGTATAAACTAAGGACACATGTCCTAGAATGTTCACCAAGGATGTGGCTACACAAACTTTTGTTCAAGAGGTTAAGCCTGTGACTGAAGGATCTAACCAACTACCACAGCAGGAAACCCCTTAGCAGGGGACAGAGAAAGAACTAAAAGATAGAATGCTATCTGCCTTTTATAATTCTAAAGGCAGGAAACAGGCCAAAGGAGCTACATCTGTTGGCCTCCAAGCAGAGAAAAGAACCATCCCTGGAGCAACTCGGAGATCAACAGAATGGTTGGAAGGAGCACAGGAAGCAGAGCTGCCTCAGTCTCAAAAGGTGGGGCCATGGCCTCTAAGACTTCAAAGGGTGGGGCCACAGCCTCCTAGGTTTCAAAGAGTTGGATCTTCACCAACTTGGTTCTGGAGTGTGGGACTGCCATTAAGATGTGCTACAGGGATGGAGCTGCTGCTTAAAGTATAGGGGGGCAGAGCTTCCATGCCCAAGGGGCAGAAGAAAGGGGACTTGCTGGGGGCCAAGAGGGTGGGGTCGCCACTCAGATGGACTAGGAGAATGGGACCACCCAAAGTTGAGGGAGCAAAGTTGTTGTCCCATGGGCCTGGAAGGTGAAGCTGAAGCCCAGGGCTGAGAAGTCTCCACCCAGAATCCAGAGGGCATGGCCAACACCCAGAGTCTGCAGGGTGGAACCATTGCCTGGATGGTCTCAGTGAACAGAGGATTATCTTCAAGCCTTGAGAGCTAATGTAAATTGTTCTGCTGGGTTTTGAAATTGCTCGGTGCCTGTTATCCCTTCTTCCCCTCCAATTTCTCCCATTTTTAATGGAAATGTCTACCTTGTGCCTGTTCCACCATTGTACTTTGGAAGCAGATAATTTGTATTCTAGATTTCACAGGTTCATGGATGAGTAGGAATATTGCCCCAGGATGGAATATGCCTAAAGTCTCATCCATATTTGATTTAGGTACTTCAAAAGATGAGATTTTGGACTTGGAGGGGATTTAAGACTTTCAAGGTGATGTAATGGGGTGAATGTGTTTTGCATGTGGCAAGGACATGAATTTGGGGGGGACCAGGGGGTGGAATGTTATGGATTGAATTGTGTCCCCCAAAAATATGTGCTGTAAATCCTAACCTCCATTCCGGTGTTTATAACCCCATTCGGGAATGCATTGTCTTTGTTATGTTAATGAGACAGGAATAGTGTAGGGTGTATCTTGACTCAGTCTCTTTTGAGATATAAAAGAGATTAAACAAGCAAGCATAGTAGAGATGAGGGAAGAGAGATGCCAAGTCACATGAAGACCGCCCAGAAGCAGAAGCTCAGAAAAGACAAGGACCTTCCTCCAGAGACGACAGACAGAGAAAGCCTTCCCCTAGAGCCGGCGCCCTTAATTCGGACTTCTAGCCCCCTGAACTGTGAAAAATAAATTTCTGTTTGTTAAAGCTTGTGGTATTTCTGTTATAGCAGTACTAGATAACTAAGACAAAGGGAAATATGGATCCTTTGGGTATATGGAATTTAGTCATTTAACCCAAAATATATTAATTTTACCCATATACGGCTCAAGGAATTGACAGAATACCCATTGAGATGTTGCAACAAACGGATGCAACACTGGAAGTGCTCACTCTTCTATGCCTAGAAATTTGGAAGACAGCTACCTGGCCAACTGACTGGAAGAGATCCATATTTATGCCTATTCCAAAGAAAGGTGAATGAACCAAATGCGGAAATTACTGAACAATATCATTAATATCACATGCAAGTAAAATTTTGCTGAAGATCATTCAAAAGTGGCTGTAGCAGTATATTGACAGGGAACTGCCAGAAATTCAAGCCGGAATCAGAAGAGGACATGGAACCAGGGATATCATTGCTTATGTCAGATAGAGCCTGTCTGAAAACAGAGACACTAGAAAGATGTTTACCTGTGTTTTATTGACTATGCAAAGGCATTCGACTGTATGGATCGTAACAAATTATGGATAACACTGCGAAGAATGAAAATTCTAGAACACTTCCTTGTGCTCATGAGGAGCCTGTACATAGATCAAAAGTCAGTTGTTCGAACAGAACAAGGGGATACTGCGTGTTTTAAAGTCAGGAAAGGTGTGCGTCAGAGTTCTATCCTTTCACCATACTTATTCAGTCTGTATGATGAGCAAATAATATGAGAAGCTGAACTATATGAAGAAGAACAAGGCATCAGGGTTGGAGGAAGACTCATTAACAACCTGTGTTATGCAGATGACACAACTTTGCTTGCTGAAAGTGAAGAAGACTTGAAGCACTTACTGATGAAGATCAAAGACCACAGCCTTCAGTAAGGATTACACCTCAACATAAAGAAAAGTAAAATCTCACAACTGGACCAATAAGCAACATCATGATAAACAGAGAAAAGATTGAAGTTGTCAAGGGTTTCATTTTATTTGGATCCACAGTCAACACCCATGGAAGCAACAGTCAAGAAATCAAAAGACGCACTGCATTGGACAAATCTGCTGCAAAAGACCTCTTGAAAGTGTTGAAAAGCAAAGATGTCACCTTGAAGACTAAGGTGAGCCTGACCCAAGCCATAGTGTTTTCAATTGCCTCATATGCATGCGAAAGCTGGACAGTGAATAAGGAAAACCAGAGAAGAATTGATGCGTTTGAATTGTGGTGTTGGTGAAGAATATTGAATATACCATAAACTGCCAAAAGAACAAATCTGTCTTGGAAGAAGTACAACCAGAATGCTCCTTAGAAGCAAGAATGGAAACTTCATCTCACATACTTTGGACATGTTATCAGGAGAGACCAGTCCCTAGAAAAGGACATCTTGCTTGGCAAAGTGGAGGGTCAGCAAAAAAGAGGAAGACCCTCACAGAGATGGATTGAGACAGTGGCTGCAACAATGGGCTCAAGCATAACAAAGACTGTGAGGATGGTGCAGGACTGGGCAGTGTTTCATTCGGTTGTACATAGGGTTGCTATGAGTTGGAACCTACTCAACGACACCTAACAACAACAAATATATATATATATAAATATATATATATAAATTTTTTTTTACTAAATATGGATTCTGGTCTGCAAAATGGAACACACACACACACACACGTATCTATTGTCAGGCTGTTTTTTTAGAAGACAAATTTTTGTTTTACAATGTTAGATTTACAGAAAAGTTACAAACATAATACAGAGAATGTCTGCATACTCCTGTGCACTTCACACCCAGTTTCTCCAATTGTTAACATCTTACATCACTCTGACATTTGTCATATAAGCACCTGACCTCTTCCCTTCCTACCGCTTTGCCTTTGAGCTCATCTTTACTTCTCCTCTCCCTCCTCTTCCTCCTTACCCAGGTTTCTCCTCTTTCTTGTCCTTTTAAATAAAGCTTATTTACTGAAATAACATATACCTTCTATGTTTGTTTGCCAACAGTGCCCGCTCCCTGGGAGGTATTTTTGTAAGTATGCTAGGCTAATTTTTTTTCCTTTTTTTTTTATTGTAGTTTAAGTGAAAGTTTACATTTAAGTTAATTTCTCATACAAAAATTTATACATACATTGTTATGTGACCCTAATTTCTCTCCCTATACTGTGACAGCACACTCCTCCTTTCCACTCCTGATTTCCCATGTCCATTCAACCAGCTCCAAACTGTCTCTGCCTTCTCATCTCACCTCTAGACAGAAGCTGCCCGTTTAGTCTCATGTATCTACTTGAGCTAAGAAGCATATTCTTCACAAGTATCATTTTATGTCCCACGGTCCAGTCCAATCTTTGTCTGAAGAGCTGGCCTCGGGAATTGTTTTAGTTCTGGGTTGACAGCGAGTCCAGGGGCCATGCTTTCCAGGGTTCCTCCAGTCTCAGTCAGACCATTAAGTCTGGTCTTTTTACTAGAATTTGAGTTCTGCACCCCACCTTTCTCCTGTTCCATAGGCTAATTTTTTTACTGCAACATTTTTTACTAGGAAATGATGCTTTGTTATGCAAAAACATATTTCATTCATTCTGAGAAGAAGAATTGTCAAGTCCATTAGTTCGTGTATTTTGTTATCTAAGTATTTCCACCACACAGACCTTCCCCATACTCCAAAGCAGTGATCCTCTCAGACGTTACCAGTGACATAATCCACAAATATTTATGGCATTTAGACAGAGTCACTTTTGGGTTTGAGGACAGAGGGCTAGAGATGTGAAGAAGCGTTTACCTGGGGCTTGAACAGCGTTAGTCACAATAGTGGATGCTTAAACTTACCTGTTCTTTCGGTGCTGAATATCAAATCCCTAATGACGGGGCACCCATGTATACATCAATAAACTAATTTTGTACACATGTCTTTGGTTATCCAGAGTCCTCTAAAGCACAGGGCCCTAGACTGGGGACCCTCGGGCTTGGGCCTAAGTATGTTACTGTTGATGCCCAAGCTAAATGTGTTGTGGCCATGCTTCAGATAGAAGATGAACCTCTACCCAAAATTTCACCAAGAGGGTATGAAAAGATTTGTTACTAACATAATACAGCTTTCTGGGGAGAGAAGGGAAGGCCTCCCAAGATCATCTGAAAATGGCTTGAGAAAGCAGGAAAAGGAGACTGGCTTGGGGTTTTATGGTGGTTAGAAGGTGGGGCTGGAGTGAGGGTTCCCACATGCGAGTGGAGGCTTACATGATTTGAACCTATCTCCGGAGCCAAAGGTAGGAGCACCTAGACTTTCTTATCAGCTTGCCTGGATGTAGGCAGAAAGGAAAGAGGGAGAGATGGGACTTAGAAACAACACCAGAAATACCCACAGCGGAAGCAAAATGGTATGACCATTTTGGAAAGTAATATGGTGCTTCCTTAAAAAGCTAGAAATAGGAATACCATATAAGCCAGCTATCCCACTCCTAGGAATATATCCTAGAGAAAAGCCGGCACATGAATAGACATATGCACACCCGTGTTCATTGCAGCATTATTCACAATAGCAAAAAGATGGAAATAACCTAAGTGTCCATCAACAGACAAATGGATAAACAAACTATGGTACATACACACAATGGAATACTACATAACAGTAAAGAACAATGATGAATCTGCGAAACAACTCACAACATGAATGAATCTGGAGGGCATTATGCTGAATGAAATTGCCAATCACAAAAGGATAAATACTGTATGAGACCACTGTTATAAAAACTCATGAGAATGTTTACACACATAAAGTAACAATCTTTGATAATTACAAGGGGTGGGGGAAGGAAAAACACTAAATAGACAACAGGTAAGTGGTAACTTTGGTGAGGGGTAAGACAGTATAAGAAGAAAAAAGAAAGAAATACCCACAGCCACTCCATCACCACCCCGATCAGAGGAAGTGTAATGGAAAAGAAGCCAGAGTGGAAAGAGACTTAAGAGTCAGCCAACTGCAGTCAAAATGTCTTAGCAAGGCAAAACATGGCTAAGGCCTCTTCCAGGGACTTGAAAATATCTGTATTAGTAAAAGCGCTGAAGCTCCGTGGTAAATCCTTTTCTGGATTTGAGTTGTTTTAAAAATTGCTTGGCTGGATTTACACTAATCCACTTAGGCTCTGGTTTTCCTTGTGATGGACCGAAGTATTTGACAAAACTGCAACGAAAGTTAGGAATGCTGTTGATCGTGAAACAAAAACTTCATAGGAATAAATTTAATCCAACTGAAGCAAATCATCATCCTTTCCCACTGCTCTCTTATCTGTGAGTCACCTTTCTGTTCCCAGTCCTTGGGCATACTTTTCCTGTTTCTCTTCCTTAAATCCCCACCTAGCAATCATCCCTTTCATCACCTATATCTAACTGCATCATCATACTTCCTAATGAGCCTCTTCTGTGACTCTCTCTCCTTACGGTTTATTTGTACTGGGTCTACAGTTCCTTTAGAACCTCATAATTATGTGAGCTGTTCACATCCAGACTTTTCTGTTGCCATTATGTTCCCACAGAGTACTTCCCATTGGGCCCCTTCCAGTTCTGCCTTTTTCCTGGGCTTGTTGAGACAAACGTGCTGGCCACTCTAAATTATGTCCATTGAGTGCCACTCCACACGTAACAGGAGGCGGTGTTGGACCTAAGATAATAATAATAATTATCGCTCCTATATATTGAGTGTTTATGTTTGGTGCAGGGCTAAGCTCTTTACGAGCATGATCTCATTTCATCTTCACAATAATTCTCTGTGGTACATATTATCCCTGTTTCATGGTTGAGGAAGCTGAGGCTCAGAGAAGTAAGTTGCTGAACATCACACAGCTAAAGAGGCCCCACCAGACTATGAATGCAGAGCCAATTTCAAAGTCCAGGCTCTCAATCAAGATGGTATACTCCCCCTGTGAGGTCCTGTTTCTAAATTTTAGGCCTTATCTAAATGTGTTGAAGTCCCACACATGACTTGCCAGTTCTAAACCAGTTGCTGTCAAGTCGATTGCAACTCATGGCCAGCCCGTGTGTATCAGAGTAGAACTGTACTCCATTGCCATTCTAGACATAGGTATAAATCCTCCCAATATTTTCTTTTCTTGCAGTTGCCTCTGATGGCATTATTCTTGTACATTCTATTACTCCAATTTCTTTGCCGAATGTGGAAGAATTTAAATTAATTTTTGAAGTGTAATTTTAATAGACCACATTCTAGTATAGTAAGTTACTATTATAAAAAGTGAGCTACTTGGGAACTTCAAGTAGCCTTCTAGAATAACTTGTAATTATAATTAATTGTGTTGATGCTATGTTCATTTTTATTGTATATAATTTAACAAGTATGTGATAAGTATCTAATTATAGTCTATAGCTCACAAATAGTTTGCAACGATATTTCCTCCGTAGAGATTATACTTCCATATGAGATGCTTGTTTTATGTCTCTATGCAAGCAATGTATTGTTACAAAATGTGCATACAGATAAGGCCTTACTAAAAAGATAGATGTTAGAGGTATAATCTATTTTACAAGCACACAACAAAAAATTTTCAGAAAAAATTACATCCCTTAAACCAGTCAAGCTAAACAAATTCACTAAAATATTTTTGTCCTTCAAACATCCTAAGAATTCTGCTGAAGATACTCAGAAGAGAAAACTCATTGTTATTTGAGAATAAAACAGAAAAGAAAGTGAATGAATTTCTCTACCTCTGCAAATGCACCGAGGGCTTTCCTGTATCATTGTATCCTCCAAGCACTAAGTTAAAGAATAGAGATAATAACAAAGGAAACCTCATTGGCTGTACCTTCAAACTGTACCCTGAATCAATTTGCTTCTCACCTTCTTCACTGCTACCCTCTTGTTCCAAGACACCATCATCTCTCACCTGGATTACTCCAGCACCCTTCTACCTGGTTTTCCGATTGCCGTATTACACATACAATGCACGGTGTCAATGAGGTAAACATCTTTCTGGTGTTCTCTGCTTTCAGCCAACATCTGTCTGACATCAGCAGTGGTATTCCTTGTTCCAAGTCCTCTTCTGAATCCGGCTTGAATTTCTGGCAGTTCTTTGTTGATGTACTGCTGCAACCACATTTGAATTATCTTCAGCAAAATTTTACTTGTGTGATGTTAGTGATATTGTTCGATAATTTTGGCATTCTGTTGGATTTCCTTTCTTTGGAATGGGCACGAATATGGATCTCTTCCAGTCAGTTGTCCAGGTAACTGTCTTCCAAATTTCTTGGCCTAGACGAGTGGGCGCTTATAACATTACATCCATTTGTTGAAACATCTCAAATGGTATTCCGTCAAATCCTGGAGCCTTATTTTTAGCCAACGTCTGCAGTACAGCTTAGACTTCTTCCTTCGGTACCATTGGTTCTCAATCATATGATACTTCCTGAAATGGTTGAACATTGACCAATTCTTTTTGGTGCAGTGACTCTGTGTATTCCTTCCATCTTCTTTTGATGCTTCCTGTGTCATTTAGTATTTTGCCCATAGAATCCTTCAGTATTGCAACTTGAGGCTTGAATTTTTTCTTCAGTATTTCAGGTTGAGAAATGCCAAGCATATTCTTCCCTTTTGGTTTTCTAACTCCAAGTCTTTGCACATTTAATTATAATACTTTGCTTTCTCAAGTTTCCCTTTGAAATCTTCTGTTCGGCTCTTACTTTATCATTTCTTCCTTTCGCTTTAGCTACACTACATTCACGAGCAACTTTCAGGCTCTTTTCTGACATCTGTTTTGATCTTTCTTTTTATTGACCTCTTGCTTTCTTCATGTATGACGTCCTTGATGTCATTCCACGACTTGTCTGGTCTTTGGTCATTAGTGTTCAATGCATCAAATCTATTCTTGAGATGCTCTGTGTTTTATTGACTATGCAAAGGCAGTCAACTGTGTGGATCATAACAAATTATGGACAACATTGTGAAGAATGGGAATTCCAGAACACTTAATTGTGCTCACGCAGAACCTGTACATAGACCAAGAGGCAGTCATTCAAACAGAACAAGGGGATACTGCATGATTTAAAATCAGGAAAGGTGTGCGTCAGGGTAGTATCCTTTCATAATACTTATTCAGTCTGTATGCAGAGCAAATACATGAGAAGATGGACTGTATGAAGAAGAATGCGGCATCTGGATTGGAAGAAGACTCATTAGCAACCTCTAATATGCAGATGACACAACCTTGCTTGCTGAAAGCTAAGAGAACTGGAAGCACTTACTGATGAAGATTAAAGAATACAGTCTTCACTGTGGATTACACCCCAACATAAAGAAAACAAAAATCCTCACGAGTGTATCAATAAGCAACATCATGACCAATGGAGAAAAGATTGAAATTGTCAAGGATTTCATTTTACTTGGATCCACAATCGATGCCCTTGGAAGCATCAGTCAATAAATCAGTGATGTGTTGCATTGGGCAAATCTGCTGCGAAAGGTATCTTTAAAATGTTAAAAAGCAAAGATGTCACTTTGAGAACTAAGGTGCACCTGACTCAAGCCATGGTATTCTCAGTTGCCTCATATGCATGCAAAAGCTGGACAATGAATAAGGAAAACCGAAGGAGAATTGATTCCGTTGAATTATGGTTTTGGCGAAGAATAGTAAATATACCGTGGACTGCCAGAAGAATGAACAAATCTGTCTTGGAAGAAGTACAGCCAGAGTGCTCCTTAGAAGCAAGCATGGCGAGACTTCATCTCACTTACTTTGGACATGTCATTAGGAGGGAGCATTCCTTGGAGAAGGACATCATGCTTGGTAACGTAGAGGGTCAATGAAAAAGAGGAAGACCCTCAATGAGATGAATTGATACAATGGCTGCAACAGTGGGCTCAAACATAGCAACGATTGTGGAGATAGCACAGGACAAGGCAGTGTTTTGTTCTGTTGTACATAGGGTTGCTATGAGTGGGAACAAATTCGAGGGCTCCTAACAACAATAACATAGCTTGCTTACAAAAATAGTGAGGGAGTGTTGTGCAGTTGGCAAATAAATGAATAATGCACTTGTTATTTGCATAGAAATACAGTATGCTTTGCCCTACTTTAGTCTATTGACAACAGAGTAGTCAGAATGATCCTGTTAAAATTGAAGTTAGACCAAACAGCTCTCTTTCCTCAGAGAGGAAAAGCTGGAGTTGTTAAGATGGCCTGTAAGAACTTACCCACTCTATGCCCCAAGTTTCTCTGTGATTTCATCCAAATTACAGCCATATTCTTCAGGGTTCTGATGTAAATATTGAAATAATCATGATGACATCTTGGACAGTTCTCTGCTTTACTAAATACTCAAAATAATTTATCATGTCAGAGACAAAATTAATTAAATTATTATCTACTGTTGGATCAAGAATTCATCTGATTTGCTCTTTTTCCTCACTTTGGTGTGCTGTCATATGTAGACACAGCTTTAATTTTGTGAAGAATTTTTAAAAGCTACTGTTAACTCCTGTATGTAGCATTTTCTAGGCAGAGATGCCGTGATTTCAGCAAGCATTTATAGATTCACCAGTAGCTGATCCTTGTTAAGTATAATTGTTAGAGTGAGTCTTTATCTTTCAGAATGATAATCTCTGTAGAAGAATTTTCCTTGGACAATATGAGATCAATGAAATCTATTGCTTTTTTTTTTTTCTTTCTTTCATTAAATATTGAAATCTGATAGACCTTTTACTAGATGCTGGGGGCCCAGAAATGAGCAAAAGCCAATCCTTGTCTCAGAATGGTGCAGTCTAAGGTAGGAGACTAACAGGTAAATGCCTAACAAGTCTATGATATGTTAAGTGCTATAGCAGGTTCAGGAGCCCTGGTGGCACAAAGGTTAAGTGCTCAGCTGCTAACTGAAAGGTCAGCAGTTCGAACCCACCAGTGACTCCATGGGAGAAAAGACCTGGCAATCTGCTCCTGTAAAGATTACAGCCTGGGAAACCCTATGGGGCTGTTCTACTCTGTCACATGGACTTGCTATGAGTCGGAGTTGACTCAACGGCATACAACAACAACATAGCAGGTTCATTAGTAAGTGCTGTGAAAACATGGAACAGAGAGTGGTTTAAAAAAATTTTTTTTGTCTATATTATCATCATAGATCTTTGTATTTATTATTTGACAATGTTAATATATTAAGTACCTTCTTAGTTCCAGGCATTGTGCTTGTCACTTGAGATGCAGACGTGAATAAGATGCAGTCTTCTGACAGGGTGCTGTTGATGGATGTATTGTTCAGGCTTATCCTACTTGTGGGGCTGAAGACATCAATTCTTCATGTGTCACTTGGAAAATACAGTCAATAATTGGTGAAGCTTTTAGAGCATGTCTTTTTTTAAAGGCCTGGTTAGTGGGCACTCCCTCTGTGCTGGGCTCTGTGCTTAGTGCTGAATGGGTCCGTTCTGTATTTCCTGCTGGCCTGCATGCCAGTGTGAACTGGCTGCTACAATCACCAGGATATTTCCAACCAACCAAAGTACCCAAGACTTATAACTACTCTTGTTCATAATTTCTTCTTTGTCTGAGTCTTGCATAATGTAACAAAGTATGCATGAAAAGACCAAATGTCTCATAAACATGATAAAAATTTGATGCTATTATGATGAGAGAAAAAAATTAAGAAAACCCGAGAAATGCTTTCAGCCACTTTCTATGAACATTTAAAAATTGAGAAAATAACTAAGATACCTGTGGATTTAATTGTTCATCACTGTAAGTTAATGTAGTAGCACAAAAAAGCAAGTTTAAATTGCACTAAAATATAAAAGGAGCTCTGGTGGTACAGTGGTTAAACTGCTAACCAAAAGGTCGGTGGTTCGAACCCACCAGCTGCTCTGTGAGAGAAAGATGTGGCAGTCTGCTTCCGTAAAGATTACAGCCTCGGAAACTCCCTGTGGGGCAGTTCTGCTTTGTCCTGTTGGGTTGCTATGAGTTGAAATCGACTCGATGGCAATGGATTTGGGTTTGGTTTATATCACGAAGGCCTATATAAAATGATGTAAGTATATATTTACCTATATGTGAACATAAATTTGTCCATATGAACATAGTTTAAAATGAGAGTAATAAAAATTAACACTTAATATATTACTTATGTACCAAGTACTATACGTACAATAATTAATTTAATCACTTCAATGACCTTATGAATTAGGAGCCATCATTATCCCCACTTTACAGGTGAGGAAAAGCACAGTGAGACTGAACAGCTCAAAGCCATGCTGTCAATAAATGGAAGAGCCCAGGGGTCAGGCTCCAGAGTCACTGATGATAACAGCTATGTGATATTGCCACACAAGTAAGAGGGGCAGATTAGCTGTGTATTATTTAACTCATATTTTAGCAGGGTGTGCTTGTATTAAGTGGATGCTTACACTGAGAAATGTTAGGGAAAAAATACTGAAAATGTCTAATCACGATCTGGAAAAATTTCCTTTTAAATGTTTATTATCTAAAATCATGAACCTTAGAATAACTTTCCAGAATGACTCCGTTTGTATGTAAACTGTGACTAATGATGAAGCGACAAATCCTTGGAAGTTTTAATCACCAGTCACATGATGTAAGTCACACCCAGCTAATTATATTTCTTAATATGAAGCCAAGAGTCGAGGCTATGGCACATTTACTTTGCAGGGCATGAGAATTAAAGGTGGCATGAGCTACGTGCTCTTCTGGACCTAGAGCTCCTATATTGAGTGGTGTCATTTTGAAGAAAACCACTTAGTACTTTATAGTGAAGTGGCTTTACAAGTTAAGTTCTTCAGGAGATTTTTGTATGATTTTTTATTTTTTTTATTTTTATCAGCTTAGATGTTTGGAATTTGGATTGCTGCACTCTTATTCTTTGGCACATCAAGAGGTAAGACTTAATAATGTATGCTAAGTTCATTAAAAATAATAAGTATATTTACATCCAAAATGCAATCAACATTGACTTTATTCTTTAGAAATGACTATTACTAATTTCAGTCTAGAGAGATGTCCTATGTTTATGGATGGGTTTGGAATATTGACTCTGCTTGTAATTCTATTTATTTGTCATCAAATTATCTAAGGAAATCTGCCTTTTTAAAAAAAAATACTGAATGAATTGAGCATATGAGAAGCATCCATTTCCATTAATCTAAAAGTCACTGGACAGTCTTGTGTTGGGCTGCCAGCTCTGCTACTTACTAGCCTCATGGCCTTGGACAAGTAACTTATCCATTAAACTCTCCATTTCTTCACTCAGAAGATGGGATGCAGCAGTAAATGAGAAAATGTGTCCATACCCATTTCAGTACCTCACTCATGGTAGATGCTCAATAAGTGTTTGAATGAATGAATGAATGAATGATGTTGATTGAAACTTCCATGTTGATTTCTTCCATTTGGGTCATGATTTTGTGGAGGGACCTTGGACTATGGACCTTTCTTATACACTTACTCAGTATTCATTGACTTGAGCTCTTTATACTGTGGACTCTTTCTACATAACCTATGTAGTAGTTACTGGTTCTGTCTGTTCCTGTTTCTCTGGTTTAGTAGTATACCTATAGGCACTAAAGTTAATTATTTTATTTGTTTTAAGCAAAATAGAATCAACAAATTTTAGTGTTGAAAGAGGGCAGGTAGCAGACTTTTAAAGTACAGTGTAGTGGTTGAGATATTATAGTGGTTAAACAGAAGATAGCCATCAAGTCTTACCTTCAGTTCAACCATTGGTTTGAATCCTACCTCTGCTTGTGTTTGAATTCTGGTTCTGCTACTTGGTTATTTGCTTAACTTTAAGCAAGTAATTAACTTCAGTACTTCATCTGCAACACTAGGACAATCATAATAACAACCTTGTAGGGTCGTTATGAGTCAGAATCGACTTGATGGGAACAGGTTTGGTTTGTTTTTGGTTTAGGGTTGTGAAATGAACTAAATAAGTAAATTCACATAAAGTGTTAAGCAAAGGATCTGGTCTATATTAATAGTGAGCAATCAACAAATGTTAGCTGTTGTTTTCACAGGTGAAGAAAGCAAAGCCCAGAGAGGTTAGCTGCATACAGTGTCGGCGCTAGTTGGTGGCAGCGGCCAACCTCTGACTTTCTGTTCAGCATTTTTAGTCCCTGCCCTCCAGTGCTTCTCTGTGGGATAAAAAGTGAAGGGATGGAGTTACCATTAGTTTTCACTGTTTCGATTCACCTATTTAACACCTATTTATTGAGCACCTACCCCTGCACACTGTGCCCTATTTTGCATGATTTTCCTGCCCCAGGTAGTCCAGATGGAATGCCGAAAGCAGTTACGCTGATGAGTTCCAGGGCAGGATGAAGAAGTATGCCAAGTCTGCCCTGGTCTGTAATTTTCTCCTGTTGTTACTTTCTCCTCCTTCTGGACCTCGGTGTCCACTTTTCTATCTCTACTCACAGCTTGCTTTCAAAACCCACTCTTGACAAGGATGCTAGCACATTTTTAAAAAAAACAGACATAAGTTCATTCAACAATCACCTACTAGGTGCCAGGCATTGTGTTAAGCTCTAGGGACACAATAGTGATTGATAAGACTTCCCTAGAATTTCTCAGAAATATTTGCTTTTCAACAGGAAATGACTTCTGTTTGAAAGCTAATTGAATTAAGTACAAATTGTAAAATGTCAAGTACCAGAGGGCTGGATGCAAATCTGTTACAAATTTAATATATGTAATATAAAGGTACTAATACAAATGTAATATAGACTCAGTTTTTTAAGTTATGGCAGCTGTGTAATGGACATATGTATGCTGTAGAAATATACTTATTATCTAAATTTTATATAACTGTATATTTTGTTAAAATTTTTTTTTTTATTTAGCAGCCATCTCCCATTACTTCCCTCCTTACCCAGTTTAAATCCTGTGGTTAATCACCATAATCACTTCTTTGCATATACCCTGGACTTCCCTGACACCCTTGATTTGCTTGATTTTACCCTATGGTGATCCAGTTATTTTCTGCTTGAATTTTTTGTTGATACCATGTTTTCAGTAATGGGAGCGTGCTGAATCATTGAGTGTGTCTGAATTTTTAGTAGGTGATATGGATTTTTTTGTTGTTGCCCCCTCCCACAAGCCTACTCTCAGTGTTTACTGGTACATATGAAATACCACTAATTATACCCCAGGATCCCCACTGGGATCTGTTGGTACATATGTGTTACAAATTAAAATTCTCAAAATGTCTATTTTTCCTACCAAAAATTCAGACACCTCATACAACACCCTGTAAAAACATGCCCATTTCCTCAGTTTCAAACAGTCATAAAGGTCCCTGCCTTGTGGCAGCATGCACTGTTAGTGGTATAGCAGCTTCCCAATAAACCCCAGAAGCTAAAAATTTCATGGTTGGTATATGTAGCACTGGGCACAAAAGGGTTAACCATGACCTTGGTTGAACCCAACACTTCACCTACTCCCCGCCTACACCTATGCAGCTGAATGTGCCTGGAGAACAACCCATATCATGCTGACTGTCTTACTTTAAAGTCATGGTTATTAAGCTAAAGAAGACCCTAAAGCTGCCCAGCCATCTTACCATATTTCCCTAGCCCATTCAGTCTTCCAGGCTCCTGGGCTATTTCATTCTCTTTGCTGCTCAAACCTCCATCTCCTTGACCAACTACACTCTTGGCTGATGACCTTGTTTCCTATTTCAGTAAGAAAATAGAAACAAAAAGAGACTTTCCACAAGCTCCCAGCACCACATCCATCCAGCTACCTGCATATACCTGCCCATATACTCTGCCTTCTCTCTATTCACAAGAGATGAACCATCCTTGTTCCAAGTAAAGGCCAACTTTCTACCTGTGTATTAGACCTCATGCCCTCTCACCTCACTCAAGGATAATGCTCAAGAATACACCTTTCTCTTTACCCTGCTTCACCAGATTTCCTTCTCTCTACTGGATCATTTCCATCAACACACAAACAAGTTGTTATTTCTCCCATCTTGGAAACTCCACATAAGAGCTGTCTGTATTGCTCTTTCCTATCCTTCCTCCCCTACCCCCACACCTTCTTTCTTGAACTCACTCTAATCAGGTCTCACTCCTGCCATTTCACTGAAACTGCACTTGTCAAGGTCACTAATTATTCCATGTTGATAAGCCAGTGGTCAATTCTCCAGCCTTATCTAATTGGACTTTGCAGTATTTGGCCCTCTTGATTACTCCCTTCTCTGGCAGTCCTTTTGTAAGTTGGCTTCCTGGATGCCACGTTCTCCTGGATTCACTCCTACTTCACTAACCATTTCTTGGCAGTCTCCTATGCCAGTTCCCCCTCATTTCCTGATTTCCTAATGATGGAGTGCCCTGGGACTCAGTCTTTGGACCTTCCCTCTTCTCTACCTGTGGTCACGCCCTTGGTGATCTCATCCATACTTATGGCTTTGAATACCATCTTTATGCTAATGACTTCCAAATTCGTATCTCCAGCTGAACATCTCCCTTGAATTCCAGTCTTATATATCCAACTAATGCCAATGATGAGGAAATAGAAGATTTTTGTCGACTTCTGCAGTCTGAAATAGATCAAACATGCAATCAAGATGCATTGATAATTACTAGTGACTGGAATGTGAAAGTTGGAAACAAGAAAGAAGGATAGGTAGTTGGAAAATATGGCCTTGGTGATACAAATGACACTGGAGTTCATATGATAGAACTTTGCAAGACCAACAATTTATTCATTGCAAATACCTTTTTTCACCAACATAAACGGCAACTATACGCATGGATCTCACCAGATGGAAAACACAGGAATCAAATTATGACTACATCTGTGGAAGGAGACAATGGAAAAGCTCAATATCATCAGTCAGAACAAGGCCAGGGGCCAGGTGTGGAACAGACCATTAATTGCTCATATGCAAGTTCAAGTTGAAGCTGAAGAAAATTAGAACAAGTTCACAAGAGTCAAAGTATGAACTTGAATATATTCCACCTGAATTTAGAGACCATCTCAAGAATAGATTTGATGGGTTGGACACTAACGACCGAAGACCAGAAGAGATGTGGAATGACATCAAGGACATCTTACATGAGGAAAGCAAAAGGTCATTAAAAAGACAGGAAAGAAAGAAAGACTAAAATAGGTGTCAGAAGAGACTCTGAAATTTGCTATTGAACATACAGTAGCTAAAGAAAATGGAAGAAGCTGAACAGAAGATTTCAAAGGGCAGCTCAAGAAGATAAAGTAAGTATTATAATGAAATGTGCAAAGACCTGGAGTTAGAAAACCAAAGGGAAGAACACCCTTGGCAATTCTCAAGCTAAAAGAACTGAAGAAAAAATTCAAGCCTTGAGTTGTAATTTTGAAGAATTCTGTGGGCAACATACTGAACGACACAGGAAGCATCAAAAGCAGATGGAAGGAATACACAGAGTCACTGTACCAAAAAGAATTGGTCAAAGTTCAGCCATTCCAGGAGGTAGCATATGATCAAGAACTGATGGTAGCATATGATCAAGAACTGATGGTATTGAAAGAAGAAGTCCAAGCTGCACTGAAGGCATTGGCAAAAAAACAAGGCTCCAGGAATTGATGGAATACCAGTTGAGATGTTTCAACAAACGGATGCAGCACTGGAAGTACTCACTCGTCTATGCCAAGAAATCTGGAAGACAGCTACCTGGCCAACCAACTGGAAGAGATCCATATTTGTGCCCGTTCCAAAAAAAGGTGATCCAAGGGAATGTGGAAATTAGCAAACAATATCACACACAAGTAAAATTATGTTGAAGATCATTCAAAAACAGTTGCAGCTGTAATCCACAGGGAATTTCCAGAAATTCAAGCTGGATTCAGAAGAGGACATGGAACGAGCGCTATCATTGCTGATATCAGATGAACCTTGGCTGAAAGCAGAGAATACCAGAAAGACATTTACTTATGTTTTATTGACTATGCAAAGGCATTTGACTGTGTGGATCATAACAAATTATGGATAACATTTCGAAGAATGGGAATTCCAGAACACTTAATTGTGCTCATATGGAACCTGTACATAGACCGAAAGGCAGATGTTTGAACAGAACATGGGGATACTGCGTGGTTTAAAATCAGGAAAGGTGTGCGTCAGGGTTGTATCCTTCACCATACTTATTCAATCTATATGCTGAGCAGATAATCCAAGAAGCTGGACTATATGAAGAATGAGGAAACAGGATTGCAGGAACTCATTAACAACTTGCAATATGCAGAAGACACAACCTTGCTTACTGAAAGCTAAGAGGACTGGAAGCACTTACTGATGAAGATCAAAGAATACAGCATTCACTATGGATTACATCTCAACATAGAGAAAACAAAACTCCTCACAAGTGGACCAATAACAACATCATGATAAACAGAGAAAAGATTGCAGTTGTCAAGGATTTCATTTTACTTGGATCCACAATCAATACCCATGGAAGCAGCAGTCAAGAAATCAAATGACATATTATATTGGGGCAAATCTGCTGCAAAAGACCTCTTTAAAGTGTTAAAAAGCAAAGATGTCATTTGAGAGTAAGATGCCCCTGACCTAAGCCGTGATATTTTCAATCGCCTCATATGCATGTGAAAGCTGAACAACGAATATGGAAGACCAAAGAATTGATGCCTTTAAATTATGGTGTTGACAAAGAATATTGAATATACTACGGACTGCTGGAAGAGTGAGGATGGCTAGACTTTGTGTCACATGCTTTGGACATGTTATCAGGAGAGGAACATCATACTTGGTAAGGTAGAGGGTCAGCAAAAAAGAGGAAGACCCTCAATGAGATGGACTGACACAGTGGCTACAACAATGGACTCAAACATAGCAAAGATGGTAAGGGTGGCACAGGCCGAGGCAGTGTTTTATTCTCTTGTACGTGGGGTTGCCATGAGTTGGAACTGACTGGATGGCACCTAACAACAATACAACATATCCAACTTCCTCTGTGACATCTCCATTTGGATATCTAACTCACATCAAACTTTAATATGTCCAAAACTGAGCCCTTGATCTCTATCCCCAAAGCCTGCTTCTCCAGAAGTTTACCCCATCCCAATTAATGGCAATTTCAGTCTTCCGGTTGCTCAGGCCAAAAACCTTAGCATCATCCTTGACTTTTCTTTCTGTCACACCTAACTACAATTAATCAGCAAAAAAAAATCTTTAATCCTCCTTCAGAATATATCTAGAACTTGACCACTTCTTTCTACCTCCATTACTACTACCCTGGGGTTAGCCACCATACTCTCTAACCTGGTTTATTACAATAGCCTCCTAAGCTGGTCTCTTCTTCTACTGTTGCTCTGCTTCAATTGATTCTCAACATAGAAGCCAACCTAAATCAGTCCATGTCACTTTTTTGCTCAAGCCCTACAGTGACTTCCCATCTTATTTCAGAGTAAAAGCCAAAGACCTTATAATGGTCTACCAGACACTGTGAGCTTTGGCCCTATCTAATACCATCCCCTGCTATATATCCACCATGCCTTATTCAACCCCCCCTGAGGCCAGATGCATTCCAGAATCCAGATTTTAGAAAGATACTATGGTAAATATACTGTATAATAAATATATAACCCACCAGAGGGATATGGGGCAGCACCTCGTAAACAAATACGCAAATATTTCTACAGTAAAATATATGAATATTCACATTAAGTGGTATTAAAAACTATAAATAGATTAAAAGTAGCTTTTTCTGCCAAATGAATTGGCTACACACTAAAAAATAAATGACCAAACAAACAAAAAACACACTTTTTTTTTCCCCATGGAGGTATTTGGATTTTGAAAATGCAGATAATGTGTTGTGGACTGTCTCTCCCCCTTGTTCCCTCAGCTCCAGCCACAGCGACCTGCTCATCATTCTTCAACCACACTAGGCACATTCCCTCTTACAGAGTTTGACTCTTTCTCTTCCGTCTGTCTCAAATACTCTTCCTACCCAGTTCGCTCCTCACCTGCTTCAGATTGTGATTCAAATGCCTCCTTCTAAGTGAGGGCTCCCCTGACCGCCCTGTTTGAATTGCAGACCACCCCCTCACCTAAACACCCGTACACCCTGCACTTCTTCAAGGCTTTGTGTTTCTCCCACCACCGGTCACTGTTTAACATATGATGTATTTTATCTCTCTGTCTGTCTGTCTGTTGTTACATATTCTCTGTTCCCACTCTTTATAGACTATACACTCCATGAGGGTAGGATTATTTTTTCCACTGCTGACTCCCCGGTGCTAACGGTATCTGGCACATAATAAGCACTTGAATAAATATTTCTTGAAAAAGATTAATGAACCTATTTTCCAGCTTTTCTGTATCATTGGAAAAGGCTGCTCACAGTATGATAGAGGAAAAACATGTTTAGAAAATAAGAATTAGGAAGGTACAAACTCAGATGCCAATTTATGTGATTTCTAAACCTATTAAAACTAGCTTCATGTAATGTGCTGTATTTGAGGCCGTCTCTGAAAATAGCTAATAACCTTCCATTGACATAAACTAATACGCTTGTTTTTTAATAAGTGCTTACTTCCTGTAATCCAGCAACCTAAGCAGGTAACTTAAGGTCATATTTAGTGTTTAGGTAACATGCAAATTAGCTCTTTCTACTTGAGGAATTTTGGAGACGTTTTGATTATATCGTGCTGAAATAGGTATGATCAGCAAAATAGGCCCTATATCCATTCTAGGCAAAGGACCACAGGGCTTTCCCATAGTATCTAAGCACTCGCTGTTGTTTGTAAGGGCCCTCAGGAAAGTGGGTCCTTTCCTTGCCGTTTCCCAGTAACAGATGTCTTTGGAAATTGACTGAGGAGATGAGAAAAGGTAAGGAGAAATGAGTTTTTATGAATTTTTACCTGGTAGATACCTAAGTATTAACTCTTACTCCTTCCAAGAGCCTACTTTGCCTTCCTTGAAATATTTCCCTAGTAGTATTTGAAAATATTTGATATACTTTTTAAAACCAACACCTACATTTTCCTTCATTTTGTTCTTTGTTTCTCTTTACTTTCTAAAAATAAATTTAAATTTGGGGATTTAATGTGAGTGTTGAGAATGTGCAGTATAGTGAATTACTTAACATGGCCCTTCTAGCCATTCATGGAGCACTGGTAGCACAGTGGTTGAGAGCTTGGCTGCTAACTGAAAGGTCAACAGTTCAAATCCACCAGCTGCTCCTTGGACACCCTGTGGGGCAGTTGTACTTTGTCCTATAGGGTCGCTGTAAGTCAGAATCAACTTGATGGCAATGGGTTTGGTTTTTTTTTTTTTTTTTTTGGTTTAGCCATTCATGGTCTGTGACTCCCACAAAATGATTGGGTGGGACTATGCAAATAAGGTGCTTGTGGCCCACTACAGGATTGGACAGCTTGCTAACAATGCAAATAAGGTGCATAGAATGCTTGTGGGGGTGGGACCTTGCAAATAAGGTGTATAGAACCCTAACAAGGGGATTGGTCAGTTTTGTCATCGTGCTAGGCTTAAAATGAGCCATCCCAGAGGCAGGGAGGGGGGACTTCACTACCATCAAGAAAGAAGAGCCGGGAGTGGAGCACATCCTTTGGACCCAGCATCCCTACACTGAGAACCTCCTGGACCCAGGAGACAGAGAAAGAGCTGTATCACCTGAGATAGCGCAAGATAGAGAGAAGCAGCAGCAGAGAAACAGTGGCAACAGAGTCAGGAGACTGGTATGAGACAGCATGGGGGCTTTCTGGCCCATTGAGTGAGGTGGCTGCAGTGGATGTGCTGACCCATGGAGCAAGAATGCTGAGTGTCTTGGGGCAGGAGGCCTACTGGCGGAATGAGGTGACTCTGGGCACTTATTTGCAGGGCTAAAGAGCTTTGTAACACTTGCCTGAGCAGGGAAGAGACCAGGCCAAGGGGCCAAGAGGCTGAGGGCCAAGGGAGAGGCCTGCCTACAGGCACGGCCAAGAAGCTGTCCTGACCAAATAACTGTATCATGAGTCGTTCCTGATCCTGAATTGTAACCCGTTACTTCCCTGGTAATCCTCATGACTGTAAGTATGGTCTGTGAGTTCTTCGTGGCCGTTGCAATGAATTATCGAACCCAGCAGAGAAGTAGAGTGCCGTGGGAGGGATGGCTGGTGTCAGAATTGGTAAAAGTATTGGAGAGAGGAGATATGTCTGACCTCCACCTCTTAGGAATCAGCTTTGGGCTGATGCTGATCTTGATTCTCTCTCCTCCTCCTTCTGAAGTTAGATGGGGAGGTCTGGGGCCACCATACCATTTTTTACAGAATGAGACATTATACTTTAATGTTATGGCCCGGAGTTATCTTTAAATGCTTCGTTTCCCCTGTTTCATTATTTTAATTATTCATTTCTATGGCAATAATAAAGATATCTCATAGAACAATTTTTAGTAAAGAATATTCTTTGCTTTCAAGAATGAAGTACTGTATGTTTGTGTAAGTTACCACTTGCTATCCACTCTCAAAACATAGAGAAACAAACTCTATCGATAATAAAACTAGGGCATGTCTGCAACCTCAAATCATAGAAGAAAATAACTATTTACCAGATATAATGAAATATGGGCCAGGTTTTCAAAGGACAGTAGAAGTTTGACCCATATCCTCCAATCTTGAGCAGGGAACAAATTTTACATAGTTGGCAAGAGGGTTCAGAAAGGCTTTTAAGAGATGAAGACCTAAAGTATGGGTGAACCACAGAAGTGAGGAGGCTTCTGCTTCAAACCCACATCTAACCCTGTAGAATGGTAGAGGAAGGAGGACTAAGGAGGTACTACATGTTATGCTGAAAGAGCAAAGGAAAGAAAATTAAGAAAATGAAACCATTATGGAAGTGAAAACCACATTAGAAGCAGCAAGAAACAAAGGGACATGAAGACAGGCTTGAGAAAATCCACATGATGGTGAAGGGAGAGAGCAAAGACATGAAAATGACTGGAGAAATGATGATAGACGTGAGAGAGACACAGAGACACGCAAATACAAATAACTGGTAGTTCTGTAGCCACAAATATATACATATTTTTTTTTCTTGTTCCATATGTGTGTGTCCTAGCCAGAAGAAGAAAATACTCAGGGAGTTCTGGCTAAATGCTCTGATAATGAGGTATAATTTAGGATGGTCAAGAATACAAGCCATAATGAACTATGATGAAACTATCTTTGTGAGCTTTTCCACATCTGTAGAATGGGCATAAAAGACCCACCATCTAGGGTTGAGAATTAAGTGAGATGTGAGGCTCACACTATCTGGCACACAGCATACGTATATGAAGAAATGAAAACATAGAAAAAGTGATTATCTTACCCAGTGTTGCATTGCATTCATTATAATGAACCATAATGCAGGTTACTCTATAACTAAGTGGAATTGGAATTGTATTAATTAGCTTTTTCTAGGTTAAGTTGTAGTAACAAATAGTCCCCAGATCTCATTGGCTTACAAAAATTAAAGTTTATTTCTCACTTATGTTACATTTTGGCTGCAATGGCTTTAGGTTGCCTGTGGCTCTGGTCCACCAATCTTCCAGATCCAAGTTGAAGGAGTAGCCCCTGTTCACAACACGCTGATCTTGGGGCAAAGGGAAAGGATGCAATGGTTGAACCATGCAAAGGCTATTAAAGAAGGCGTTCAGACTTGGCACACTCTCTTCCACTGGGCATAGCACAGGAAGGCACTGCAAGGCATGTTCGTAAGGTGAAAGTGTCTAATCCACTTACAGGAAGAGAGAGTAAAGAAGTGGGAACAATAATGCAATCTACCATGGAAGGGTATGAAGATTTACATTTAACATATACCACCAGAATGAACACTTTTTATTTTTTTTTTTATTGTTATAGTTTAAGTGAAAGTTTACATTTCAAGTTAGTTTCTCATACAAAAATTTATATATATATTGTTATGTGACCCTAATTGCTCTCCCTATACTATGACAGCACACTCCTCCTTTCCACCCCTGATTTCCCATGTCCATTCAACGAGCTCCTAACCCTCTCTGCCTTCTCTTCTCACCTCCGGACAGAAGCTGCCCATTTAGTCTCATGTATCTACTTGAGCTAAGAAGCACACTCTTCACAAGTGTCATTTTATGTCCCACAGTCTAGTTCAATCTGTCTGAAGAGTTGGCCTCGGGAATTGTTTTAGTTCTGGGTTGACAGAGAGTCCGGGGGCCATGCTTTCTAGAGTTCCTCCAGTCTCAGTCAGACCATTAAGTCTGGTCTTATTACTAGAATTTGAGTTCTGCACCCCACCTTTCTCCTGATCCATCAGGGACTCTTTGTTGTGTTCCCTGTCAGGGTGGTCATTGGTGGTAGCCGGACACCATCTAGTTCTTCCGGTCTCAGGCTGATGAAGTCTCTGGTTTATGGGGCCCTTTCTGTCTCTTGGGCTAATACTTTCCTTGAGTCTTTGGTGTTCTTCAGTCTCCTTTACTCCAGGTGGTTGGGACCAACTGATTAATCTTAGATGGCTGCTTGCTAGTTTTTAAGACCCCAGACACCACTCACTAAAGTAGGATCCAGAACATTTTCTTAATAAACTTTGTTATGCCAGTTGACCAGATGTCCCTTGAAAGCATGGTCCCCAGACCTGTACCCCCTCCCTCAAAGTGTTTGGCTGTATTCAGGAAACTTCTTAGCTTTGGTTTAGTCCAGTTGTGCTGACTTCCCCTGTAGTGTGTGCTGCCCTTCCCTTCACCTAAGGTAATTCCTGTCTACTATCTAGTTAGTGAATAACACTCACCCTCCCTCCCCACCCCCGTAACCATCAAAGAATGTTTTCTTTTGTGTTTAAACCTTTTCTTGAGTTCTTATAATAGTGGTCTTATACAGTATTTGTCCTTCTGTGACTGAATAAATTCACTCAGCGTAACACCCTCCAGATTCCTCCACGTTGTAAGATGTTCTTTATCGTTGCTTAGTATTCCATTGTGTGAATATACCATAATTTGTTTATCCATTCATCCGTTGATGGGCACCTAGGTTGTTTCCATCTTTTTGCTATCGTGAACAGTGCTGCAGTGAACATGGGTGTGCATATATCTATTCGTGTGACAGCTCTTGTTTCTCTAGGATACATTCCAAGAAGCGAGATTGCTGGATCATATGGTTCTTCTATTTCTAGCTTTTTAAGGAAGTGCCTAATCGATTTCCAAAGTGGTTGTACCATTTTACATTCCCACCAACAGTGTATAAGTGTTCCAGTCTCTCCACAACCTCTCCAACATTTATTATTTTTTGTTTTTTGGATTAATGCTTAGCCTTGTTGGGGTGAGATAGTATCTCATTGTAGTTTTGATTTGCATTTCTATAATGGCTAATGATCGTGAGCATTTCTTCATGTATCTGTTAGCCGCCTGAATATCTTCTTTGGCGAAGTGCCTGTTCATATCCTTTGCCCATTTTTTAACTGGGTTATTTGTCTCTTTGTTGTTAAGGTTTTGCAGTATCTTATAGATTTTAGAGATTAGATGCTGATCGGATTTGTTGTGGGCAAAAATTTTTTCCCAGTCTATGGGTTGTCTTTTGACTCTTTTGATGAAGTCTTTTGATGAGCATAAGTGTCTGATTTTTAGGAGCTCCCTGTTATCGAGTCTGTCTTCTGGTGCTTGTGCATTGTTACTTGTGGTTCGTATTGTGTTTATGCCAGGTATTAGGGCTCCTAGCGTTTTCCCTATTTTTTCTTCCATGATCTTCATCGTTTTTGATTTTATATTTAGGTCTTCGATCCATTTTGAGTTACTTTTTGTTATTTTAATTAGCATTTCTTTAATTACCGGGAAGTTTAAATATTCTCTTGAATGCTTCTGGCCGTTTGTGAATCTTCTGTGGATGAAATCTTCATGTCTTGTGTACATTTCTCTAATGTTTGCTTTTTTTCTTACTTATTTGTAAAAACCTGGAATAGTAATTTGCTCTTTTTCATTCTGATATTTGACAAATCTATTCGAGTTTGTTGTTTACATTTTTGTTGTATTTATTTTACTTTTTGTAAAGTAGAAGTTTAGCATTTTATGAAATCAAAATTATCCACCTTTTTCTTTATGGCTTTTGGGTTTTTGTGTTGTTTAGAAAAACCATCCCCCATTCCAAGAGTGTTAACAATTTTACTGTTTTCCTTTCATGATTTTATTGTTTTGTTTTTACTGTTAAATCTTCATGTACCTGAGATTTATCTAGGTGTAAGGAGTGAGATTTTCATCTGGAATTTCCATTCTCTTCCCATGAATTTGGGTAAAATATAAACATTTTTATTTCCTCCACATCTTTGGCTCTTCCCCTTTATTTATTTAAATGTGCCATCACAGTTATTATCTTTCTAGTTTTATTAAACAACTACCACATAGATTTATCAATTCTATTTTTTTCATTTCTCTAATTCATTATTTTCTGCTTTTATTTTTGTTTTTGCTAATTAAATTCTCTCTTCAACTTCACTTGTTCTTTTTCTTCTTTCTTGAGTTGAACTATTAATTCACTGTTTTTCATCATTTCTAGTTTAGGAAGGTGAGTGTTTAAAGCTATACCTTTTTCAATGAATATACTGTTAGTTTTATTTCAGAGATTTTGAGCTGTGTTTTTCCTATCATATTTTAATATATTCTGCATTTGAAGTGTTTTATTTGCTCTCTGACATAAGAATTCTTTAAAGGAGCATTTGAAATTTTCTACGGCAGTGTCTCCTTTTGTCTCTTCAGCTCTCCAGTCCCTAATTAGCAATTCTTACAGTAAAATAACTGTTGTAGCTTCTGTTTCTTGACTGGACCCTGGTTGATACAGGGGATAAGAGAGTCAACTCCTCATTTATTACTGCTGAAAGTTCATTGCTCAAGTATGCCTGAAGTTGATAAATAAAAATACTGGTATTATAAGCACATTGAAGGAGCCCTGGTGGCACAGCGGATAAATGCTAGGCTGCTAACTGAAAGGTCACCTGTTCGAACTCACCAGCCACTCATTGGAAGAAAGCTGTGGCAGTCTACTTCCATAAAGATCACAGCCTTGAAAACCCTATGGGGCAGTTCTGCTCTGTCTTATAGGGTTACTATGAATCAGAATTGACTAGACAGCAGTGGGTTTGGGGTTTTTTTATAAGCACATTATATATAGATATGGAGGCAACCACCGAAAGAGCTGCTCCTACTACTACCCACTGCCATCAAGTCAATTGCAATTCTTAGCAACCCTATAGGACAGAGGAGAACTGCCTCAGAGGATTTCCACGGTGTAATCTTCACAGGAGCAGATTGCTACATCTTTCTTCCATAGAAGAGCTGCAGGCATGTTTAAAAGTAGTTTCCTCTGGGGAGAGAGATTCTCATTGGGAGTGGGCAAGGTATTTGTTCATCTGTACATTTTTTTAATTAAAAAAAATCATTTTAATCCCCTATCTTCTCTCTTTATTGATGTGAATCTCATTCTTCGGAAGTGAAGAAACTATAAAATCGCCTAAAATTTCAAAGCTAAAATATGGTGGATTGGAGACTCAGAGACTTATTTAGTATTTTTGGTGAGTGTTAAAATACTCAAACACAAGTCCTCAAACAACTCTAACCAATACTAACAAATAATCCTAAATATTTAATTGAATAAATTCAACTATCCCTCCATGAAAGAGCATAAAATGAAGTTATTTTTGTGTTTTAATTCTTCTCTGGGTGTTCAATGAAAATGAAAGGTCATAGTAAAAGAATAAATCGGAGTCCAAGACCAAATTTCCCCAAAGCCTCTCATTTTAGAGATTAGTAAACCGAGCTCCAGGAAGAAGACACTTGGTTAAAATTAATGAAGTTTTGCTCTCATTTACACTTTCACTCTCAAAACATATACGTATGGGACTCCTACTGTGTTCCAGGCATGGGGCTGGGCTCTGGGAACACAGATCCCATTCATCAAGAGCTTTCAGTCAAATGAGAAAAGGCAGAAGCTCAGGGAAAGCACAATCCCACCTTATGTCTCAGGCCTATTACAAGGGCTTTGTTGTGTAATAGCTCAGTTAGTCTTCGTGACAAGACTGTAAGGTAAGTGGTATACTCTCATTTTGTGGAGGAGGAAATTGAAACTCAAGAAGGTAAAATAATTGCCCAAAGACAAGACTGTCTGATTCCAAAGTCCATACACTCTCATCTGTGACATCTACAGAGTCATACTGTGTTTGTTGGGATGGAGGGGGGAAGAGAGAAGAGGAGGTTTTGATGAGAATCTCTGTGGGTCAGACTGTGTTTAACTTAAATACTAATTTAAATTAACCCTCACAGTATGAAACACAACCTCTGTCTGGGCTTCTTTCTTATAATATTGATACTCCATCTTTTTTGCTGCAGGAAAAGAAGTTTGCTATGAAAGGGTGGGATGTTTTAAAGATGATTTACCATGGACGTGGATTTTGTCAAGACATTTGACAGGTTTACCCTGGTCTCCAGAGGAGATAAACACTCGCTTTCTGCTCTATACTATACATAATCGCAATGTCCACCAGGTAAGCTAACTTGCTTCTTTCCCATGTAGATTATTCTAAAATATAAGATGTATATATAGATAAAGAAGGTTTAGATATGTAGATACAGTAAGCTATTCTGGCATAGGCTGTTGATTTAAAGGCAAATATTTCTTTTTAGTATTGTGAACCAGATTCCCATATTATTTGTTCTAGTATTTAAATATGAAGATATATGTTGTTTTATATAAGGGAAGTTTGATATTAAGTTCAGATAAATGTATTAATTGAGAACCTTCCACACATAAAACTGTGAACAAGCAACAGTGCCTACCTATTACATTGAATTGAATTGATCAAGACATTATATTAGGGGAAATCGGGTATGTAAAAAAATCCCTGCAACACAAATTATGATCTATGATGTAAGATATGAATAAGAGACTCTGGAACAAAGAGCTTACCTTCACCTTGGGAATAGGGATAGGAATCAGCAAAGGCTTTGAGGAGGACATCATATTTGAGGGGTGCCTTGAAGTATGGATGAGATCTTTATAAGTAGAGATAAATGGGGGCTGTTGGGACAAAGGGGATGGCATGAATAAATACACCAAGGAGAGAAACTGCAGGGAATGTTTGATGAATGACATGCTGGATTAGGCTGGGTACAGAAAGGGAGACCTCAAAAGCAAAGTTAGTTAGAAAAATAGTTCAGGGACAAATTGTATAATTCCTTCCTGTGGAGTTTGGACTTGGTCCTGTGAGCCATGCATCCCCATTGAGGGTTTTGAAAATGTGCTTTAGAACGTTGACTGTCAGCAGTGCACCTTCTGTCTGGAGCTGGGAGAGACTGGAGGTGACCAGGAGATGATTTAGAGCCAAACTGTCATATGGTAGCCACTCCCACACGTGGCTATAAAATTTCAAATGAAATAAAATTAAAAGCTCAGTTTTTCAGTCACACTGACCACATTTTAAGTGCTCAATAGCCACATGGAGCTAGAGTGGCTGCTATATTAGTCAGTACAAATATAGACTATTTCTATCATCGCTGAAAGTTCTGTTTAACAACATTGAATAGAACTATAGCACAGTTTAGATTAGACATGGGAAGCTAGCCTAAACTAGAGTAAAGAGAGTGAGTATGATGATATAAAATTTGCATGATAAACATCGTAAACTGTCCCAAGTTTATTAATGATTGGGAAAACAATGACCTTCTTATCAGAAAGAAGAGCAGATGCTGGGTGAAAGAGAATGAGTTAAAGTTTGAACAAATTAAGTTTGGGCAGGCTTTTGAAAATTTTCATCTTACATCTTAGTGTTCAATCTAGATCTGGAGAAAGAGAATCAGAAGTCTTTTACCTGGAAGTGAGAGTGGAAACCCAGAGAGTGTATGAGATCCCAGGGGCCGAGGACAAAGTGAGACTAGACCCAGACGTTAGGTGTTGTTGAGTCAGTTACAACTCATAGCAGCCCTATGTACAACAGAACGAAAACTGCCCCATCCTGCGCCATCCTCACAATTCAACCTGAGGGGCTCATTTTCCAGTACTATGCTAGACAATGTTCTGCTGCTATTCACAGGGTTTCCCTGGTCAGTTTTTTTAGAAGTAGATCACCAGGTCCTTCTCCCTAGTCTGTCTTAGCCTGGAAGCTCTGCTGAAACCTGTCCACCATGGGTGACCTTGCTGGTATTTGAAATACTGGTGGCATAGCTTCTAGCTTCACAGCAACACTCAAGCCACCACGGTACAACAAACTGACAGACAAGTGGTGGAGATGAGTGGTAGGCCCAGGTGGAGCACCTACATTTAGGGAATAGGAGGGAAAAGGGCCTGAGAAGGAGCTCTCCCCCACGTGAGATCATTTCGTCTTTACTTGCATCTGTAACCTCAAGGCTTGCTTTCTGCCTGTCCCATCACACACAGGGTAGGCCTCACCAGGAAAGACAACCTTCTGCTATGGCTTCGCATCGTACAACCATACAAATATAATCTGAATTGTAGCTGTCTCCTTATCAGACACACACACACACACACACAACTCCACACACAACTCTTTACTGAAATATACTGCCTGTTCTATAGAACTGGCTCTATCCAGAACAAAGAAGAAAATTTCTTGTTTTGGGTTTAAACCAAAATCAAACCAAACCCTTACCGTTGAGTTGATTCTGACTAACAGTGACTGTTTAGGGCAGAGTAGAATTGCCCAATAGGGTTTCCAAGGAGAGGCTGGTGGATTCGAACTGCTGACATTTTGGTTAGCAGCTGAGCTCTTAACCACTGTGCCACCAGGGCTCCTGTTGTGGGTTTAGAGTAACTTATAAAAAAAACTATCATTAAAAGTTTGATTTTTGTAACTGTCCAAAAGTAGAGAGAATCTATGCTGAATTCAGATGTTTTGAGGCATCTTCTCTGTCCATTTAGGACTCTCAGGGCACATCTGTGCATTCAGGGCTAACTGTGTCCCCTGGTCATGACCCTCAGTACACATAGGGCTCATTGATCCTTTCATCTTTTTGTGTATGTGGTCATGCTCTTGAATCTTTTGTGGAACACAGTGAAAGTAAGTCAGTCGGTAAGCTGATAAAGATGAGTCATTAGGTGAGGTGTCATAAATCCCTAAGCCAATGAAGAGAAAATTGGAAAACCCAGTACTTCCCTGATAAAGAGACCGTAAAAACAATGTTCTTCAGGTCTACTCCCTCGCTACCAAAAAAAAAAGAAACAAACCTGATGCTGTCAAGTCGATTCTGACTCATAGCACTCCTATAGGGCAAAGTAGAACTGCCTCCATAGGGTCTCCAAGGAGCAGCTGGTGGATTCAAGCTGCCGACCTTTTGGTTAGTAGCTGAACGCTTAACCACTGTACCACCAGGTCTTCTCAACACCCTCCGTTTGGATGAAATCATTGTGTGACTAAAAACCAGTCCCGTACCTGAATCTTGCAATGATAGTTTGCTGTTAAAATTTTTTTTGTTTATTTGTTTTTATTTTTGTTTTGTTTTAAAGCTAGAATATAAAGCTAGGTCAAAGTGTGATTCTTAAAACAAGGATTGTCCCAGCCCTGACCCATAAATTTGACTGTCTATGTTCATGAGTCTTTATAAAATGGTTTGGCATACTCTCTTCTCTGAGGGAGGAATTGTCAAAGGTGAATATGGTGCAATAAACTCAGACTTCTGAGAGCCACAGGTCTTCACAGCTACCTTCACAGCAGGAATGGAACCACCCACTTTCCTGTGAGCCCATGACTCCTTAACCGAGTGGCTCATACAGTTACTGGTGGTGATGCATATTTGCATACTTTTGGCAATTTCTGTGTCTGCAGCTCTAGTTAGAGCTGGAGCATACCTAACTGGTGAGTATTTCTGACCTACTAAAAATGAGATCACCTGGAATGCAGTGAACACTTGTAGAATGGGGTTCTTTAGCACCAGTTAGACTCCATGTCTACTCAGTCAAGAGAAAAGGCCTGAGCACTCAGCTAACCTTGATGCTTTTAGTCCTGTCTCTCAATAACCTGTTCTGAATAATATTGACACCATTTTTAGTTTCTATTTTTGTGGCAGCAGAATTTGATTCCAGGATGTTGAATGGAGTTTCCAGTTTTCTATGTTAGTATGCTCTTTTAGAGGGGTTTGCCAGGTTGAATGTGAGGTGAACAAAGTTTTTTCTATCTTTTCTATTTTGTTCAGTTCTGACAACAGAGGATGTTAGGTGTTATGGGTTGAATCATGTCCCCCAAAACTGTGTGTAAACTTGGCTAGGCCATGATTCCCAGTATTGTGAGGTTGCCTACCATTTTGTCATCTGATGTGATTTTCCTATGTGTTGTAAATCCTGTCTCTATGATGTTAATGAGATGGGATTAGCGGCAGTTATGTTAATGAGGCAGGACTCAATCTCCAAGATTAGGTTGTGTCTTAAACCAATCTCTTTTGAGATATAAAAGAGGGAAGCAAGCAGAGAGACAGGGGGACCTCATGCCATCAAGAAAGCAGTGCCAGGAGCAGAGCACGTCCTTTGGACCTGGGGTTCCTGCACTGAGAAGAACCCTAGTCCGTGGGAAGATTGATGACAAGGACCTTCCTCCAGAGACGACAAAGAGAGAAAGCCTTCACCTGAAGCTGATGCCCTGAATTTGGATTTCTGTCCTACTAGACTACGACAGAGTAAACTTCTGTTTGTTGAAGCCATCCACTTGTGGTATTTCTGCTATAGCAGCCCTAGATGACTAAGACATTAGGATCCCATAGCAGCCCTAGATGACTAAGACGTTAGGATCCCACAATACATTGCCACTTTGAGGTCTGAGTGAGGTCACACTTCTTCAGACTAGTCTTATGTTAGGGAAAGCATAAACAAATGTTTTCTACTAAATTCCCTCTCCAAAATAGGCTTTTCTGACGTAGAAACAGAAATGCAGTAGTTATTTGAAGGAGCTGGGAATGTTTGTATTTGCATCTGGATTCTTTTAGATATATTAGGTGGAAATCTTTGCACTTGGATTGCGTTATTTAGCACAGAAGGGTTTCCTAGAAAGCCTGAATATAATTGATTTTACTCCCTGCGTCAACAAGTGCCACATCCAGTTTGGATCCTATCAGTAGAGAACACTATGGTCGGAATACAACTTGAGAGCCCAGTGGTTAGACACTTCAGAGACAGACCATGTTGGTTTGAACCCCGATTCTAGGACCCATTAGCTGAAGTACTTTAGGGCAACTTGACCTCTAAGTGTCACCCTTTCCTAATTTGTAAAATGGTATGATGGTGATAGTCCCTACTTCTGAGTGTTTTGAGGGTTAAACAAGCTACTGTATAAAGTGCTTAGAACAACGCCCAGCACATGGACAGATAGGAGTGTTAGCTATTACAGTTACTGTGTAAACCACCTTAAGACTCTCGTAATCTTTTCCTTACAGTCTTGGAAACACTTTAACCAGCACGTTTTATGATTAATTGCATATTACTATTAAACACAGGTAGTAATAGACTCTTTCTCTGAATCTCATAAGTATTTAAATGTGTTGCTTCTCCGGTTATGGGATTCACCATTGAAATCTTGCTATTTGCTGATTACAGTATTCATTTTTTCAATAGAATTGCCTATAATTGTGCCTGTTAATTTTTCTGTTAATAACAAAACCGCTTAGATTTATAGTATTCTAAAGTTTTTGAGAGTTTGGTTATTAAAACAAACCAACAAAATATAAGAAATACAAAAGGATGTTTAACATGCATAAAAATTTATCTTTAATATGCTGTTTTGAAGGAGCCCTGGTGGTGCAGTGGTTAATCACTTGGCTGCTAACCAAAACTCAGTGATTTGAACCCACCAGCAGCTCCATGGGTGAAAGATGTGACAGTCTGCTTCATAAAGATTACAGCCTTGGAAACTCTGTAGGGCAGTTCTACTCTGTCCTATAGGGTCGCTACAAAAAAGAATGGACTTGACATACACAACAACATGCTGTTTAATTCATGTGATGAGATTCTAATCTCTATTCCTCATTCATAATGTGGGTGAACAATCCTATTTTGCCACCTTTGCAGGATATTTCTAAGCTTCAAATAAGATGATTCCCATGAATTACATTGACAACTGAGAAGTGCTAAGTAGGTGGGCTCAATTCCTGATCTAAACCTACCCAACAATGACTTATAAACATTGCCTTAGAACCAAGGGCTTCTTATTTCCTTTCCTCATGATTTAATTTGTATATTGCATTTTATAATACATTAATAATTTTTTGGTACTTTTTGCAATATGTAGCAGTAACTTTTTGACTGAAATGTAATAAAGGAGATTGTTACAAAATCAAATTTAGTGAAAGACTTTTGAGCAGCTTTAGAATAATTTTACTAAAGATTAAATGATTTAAATCGTCATTTTATCTTAATCTCTTTTCACTTCAAACAGGAGATCAGTGCAGTTAATTATTCAACTATCCAAGACTCCTATTTCAGAACAAACAAGATGACTCGTATCAATGTACCTGGATGGAAAACAAATGGCAAATGGCAGAGAGACATGTGCAATGTATGATGTGAACAGTGTCTACACTAGTATGAGAGCTTTATGTTTAACACGAATGTACTTTGCAAGCTATTCCTCATATTCACAGGCATCTTCCATTCAGTTATCCGTATTGTCCATGTTCCCAGGCCTCAAATGAATCACCCATTTTCCATTTATTTCCACTTATTATAATTGCATAGATTCTAATGGGAGCAGCTTTTTATTATCAATTTTGGTGAATTCTTACCTCTAACAAAGGATTAAATAGTATGCTCAATTTCTCATTTAATTTAAGGAAAAAAAGTTTCCAAGTTCACTCCATGTAATTAACTTTCATTTCTTATACTCAAGATTAATGGATGGGAAACATAGTAAACAATTAATTATTCATAAGACCATGTATGGAATGGAGTCGGCTGTCTGAATTCATGTCCTGGTGCTCCTACTTACTAGCTCTGTGATCTGGGGCAAGTTACTGAATCTGTCTGTGCCTCAGTTTCTTTATCTGTAAATTGAAGATAACAGTAGTACCCGTTTCATACAGTGGTTGTGAGGATGAAGTAAGTTAACACATATAAAAAGGTTCGAACACTGCCTAACATGTAGTAAAATCTTAATAAATACCAGCTAGGGTTATTTCTTATTATGGAATCAGTTGTTTAGATACTTTTTAAAAATTAGTTATTTCTTTAATAGTTAATCTATACTATCTGATACCATAAATCTTTATTCTAGGTGTTGCTACAAGTGGAAGATGTGAACTGCATTAATTTAGACTGGATTAAAGGTTCACTGGAATACATCCACGCTGTAAACAATCTCCGCGTTGTTGGCGCTGAGGTGGCTTATTTTATCAATATTCTGGTGGTAAGAAGAGTTAATTTTTATTTAAATTATATTTAACTGGTTTTGAACTGTAACATCCAGAATTTTTTACAATTTTACATTCTTTTTATTAGCTTAGACGAGTACCAAGCACGTGAAATAATAAGCATAGCAGCTAGAAATGCACCGTTACTTCTTCCCGTGAAAGAAGTGTTTGTGCCGATACAAAGCACCACTAGATGGCAGGGTCTCTTCACAGGCTCCTTACCAAAAAGTCCTGCAAGGACTGCTGCCTCCGTCAGCTGTAGGACAATACTGGTTAATTTTCACCACACTGTAAACCTCTTTATGATTATAAACCGTTCCCATCTTATGGGTGGTATTTCTTTAGAACGTGAAATGAAATTTCGCACAGAAACCGGGTTCTGTCGCAGTGAATTATTTAGGACTCTAGGCCAATCCAGAAACAACTATTTAACCTACACATATTCTAAAAGAGTAAAGTTGAGCTTTGCTCTTTATGAGGGATACACCCTGAGACACTTACAAGTCTCCAAGTGCTCTACCATTATGGAAAGTAATTTCCCACCATTAAATGCAGTGAAGTAAAACTTAAGGATTCAACGACTCCGTCAGACTTTCAAGAAGAGCTTATTAGTTCATCCAACGGATATTACCCTCAGCACTTGCCATGGGCCAGCGCCAAGGATACTACTGTAAGCAGGACAGTATCCCTGCTCTGACAGAGCAAGAAGTAGAAGCAAACACGTAAATAACGAACAAGAAAATGTCAGCTAGTAACAAGTGCTGTGAAGAAAACTCAAGGCAATGTGATGAAGAATGGCAGAAGTGGAAGCTAACGTAGACGGGGTGGCCAGGGAAGGCCTCTCTGAGGAGGTCACGTCTGAGCCCTGACCAGAATGAGGTCTTTCTGGAGAAAGAATGGGGGAGCAGAACACTCGTCTAGGCCCTCACCTTTCTCCTCTCCCTACTCTGCAAGGAGGTACTTACAGTGCCTGCATCTTTGTATACAAAGGATGAAATGAGATTTATCTACTCTTCAGAGAAAACCCAGTCTAAAGCTTCTGGGAATTTCTGTGTTGATCCTGGGGCTTGATCTGTGTGCTCTTCTGATTCAGTAAGTAAACAGCAGTGGCTTGTAGGAAGCTGGGAGGAGAGGTTTGCTGAATTGAAGTAAAAAGTGTTCGTGGAATTAAATGTCCATTGAATTGAATGGGCAGTCTTGGAGGCCCAAGGTGAAGAGTGGGAGAGCTCCAGGGTGAAGGGGTCTTGGGAAACCCCGGGAATAATTCAGAAGCCAGGCCCAAAGAAGGAGTAGCCAAAGAAACGGCTGTGGGTCTCTTCCCTGCCTCTCTTCTTCATCTCATTACAGCTATTTAGGTACCATATTAACCCACCTGGACTGGTCCTGGGGCCAGCAGGGGACAAAGTAGATGGGGAGGAGGAGAAGGATAGAAGTGGAGGAGGCCAAGACCCCATCTCAGATACCAGCCTGTGCAGGAAGCTAGGAAAGAAAGCAGAGATGTAAAATGGTGGCCACAGTGGAGGAAGGGACACCCTAATGATCAGGAGCCATTCCTGGGTAGCCATTCAAATATGTAAATGAGAGGAAAAATACTTTTTGTAAAGCAATGTATAATACTGTCACAACTAGTGAAAAAAAATGAAACATTTGATCAAATGACAAATTTACACAAGTGAAGGTAGTTGTTTTGATTTTCACTATTATTATGAAGAACGCCTGAAGCTTAAATGAAACAAAAAAATATTTGCTCCTGGGAGAGTTCCGGCAAAATGGCGCTCTAAGCAGAAGCACCACGCCGTCCCTCCACAGCAAAGATCCGAAAAACTCAGCTGAACAGAGAATACAACAATCCTGAAACCCTAAAACATCAAATGAAGAGATAAAGAACTCAGCCAAGCACCAAATGGAGTGAGAAAACTGACAGAGAATGGAGAGTTAGGAGAGATTCATGCAGACGTCCCCTACCAGCTAACGCAGCGCAGATCCGCCATCTTGGACTCCTATCGGAGACCAGCAAACGGGGGTATGAGAAAGCAGCCTCACGGAACGTCCAGCGGGAGACAAAACAACAGGTAATTGGCGATATACGCTTTCCCACCCCCGACGCTTCTTCACCCTGACTCGGCCTCCTCTGCTTCCCATGGCCACAGTCTCTTGACCGGGAAACAGCAGCTGCTGGGATTCCACACACCCGAACAGGTGGCTCTCTGAGTGCCATTTGTTGGCTGCTGGTGTTGCTTTTTTTCCGCTTCTTTTTATTTCTTCCTTGCCTCTCCCCACCTCCCCCTCCTTTCGCTCAAGTACCTCAGTCCGTGCGCCATCAGGGGCTGCAGAGCTCCGTTCAAGTGTGGAGCTGCTTCCCAGTTTGGGCTGCCGCGCTGGTGGGATCCCGGGGCTGTTGTTTGTTTGTTTGTTTTGAATTGTTTGTTTGTTTTCTTTTCCTTTTATTGAGTTGGGAGCCCTTTCTGGCCAGGCTGAGCTGCGTGGCAGGGAGACTCCCGTTCGGCTTCCACAGACGTGCAGTGGGATCCCTGAGAACATTTCTTTTTACATTTTTTTTTTTTCTGTTTCTTTGGGGGCCTTTCTTGATTTTTTTTTTTTAATTTGTTTTCTTTTCTTTTTCCTCTTTTTCCCTTTTTGTCTTTCTTCATTGCTCAGTTTCTCGTCTGTCTATATCTTCCTTCTCTTTCTGTTCCCTGAATACCTGGCATTGTATACCTCTACGCCTTCTAGCCAGGCTGTACTGCAACGCCTGAGAACAACTTCCCCAGAACTCATAGCTGCACTGATGGGATCCCTGGGAACTTTGTGGTTCTTTAACCTTTCTGATTCTTACTTATTCATTCTTTTCTTTTCTTCCTCCTCCCCTTTCTGTTTTTCTCCATTTCATAGTCTCTCATCTCTCCACTCCAATGGCAAGCTCCCCTAGCATTCTTTTTTGGTTGTTTGTATGTTTTTGGCTCCTGTTCCTCTCTCCTCTCACCCATATCCATCTTAGCTCCACACATAACAATCTCCCCGCTGCATCCTGCCTACCTGCACTGTGCGCTTGACATCACACCACCAAGCAGCACAGGTACGCCCTACTGGAACCTGCCCTGCACTGATTACCGCCCCGCTCTGGTGGCTGTAGTAAGTGCCACAAACAACCCATCGCAGTAACTCCTCTTCAGCTAGACCTGCCCTGCCGTACCATATCTGAGTGACTGACCCTGCCAGTTGAAGATGGAGGCAAAAAGTATTGTGCCCACAGACGAGCAAACAACAAAGAATACACAGTCAGCCTGCTCAGACATAGTCAAATTTTTTTTAAAAAGGACGAAACAAACAAATCTACAATCAATAAACGAGAAAAATAACTACTGAATGCCCCGAAGATGGCAGACAATAACAAAACATTTACAAAAACAGGACAGGATGGTTCCAGTAGGCGTTCAAAATAAAACACCAGATGACTGTCCTCTGGAAGAAAATGCACTAGAACTACCTGATAGGGAATTCAAATCTCTAATACTCAGAATTCTCCAAGAACTGAGGCGAAAAGCTGACAAACATGAGGGAAAAATAGACAAATTCATGGAAAATACAGACAAAAAATTGGAAGAATTCAGGAAAATAATGCAGGAACAAAATGCCAAAACAAATTCACAACTAGAAATTATACAAAGACAACAATTAGAAATCCAAAAGATAAACAACAAGATTTCAGAAATGGATGATGTCATAGAAGGGCTGAGAAGCAGATTTGAAACAGTGGAAGACAGGATCAGGGGAATTGAAGATGAACACTTGGATACAACTCTGTTTCAGGAAAACTCAGAAAAAAGAACAAAGAAAAATGAAGAGACCCTGAGAGTTATGTGGGACACAATCAAAAGCAAAAATCCACGAGTGATTGGAATTCCAGAATGGGGAGAAAACAGAAAACACAGAGAGGATCATTGAGGAACTGCTGACAGAAAACTTCCCCAATATCATGAAAGATGAAAAGCTGGCCATCCAAGAAGCTAAATGAACTGCATATAGAAGAGACCCCAAAAGAAAATCACCAAGACATATCATATTCACACTCGCCAAAACCAAAGACAAACAAAGAATCCTGAGAGCAGCTCGTGAAAAACAAAAAAGTCACATACAGAGGAGAAACAATAAGACTAAGCTCAGACTATTCGGCAGAAACCATGTAGGCAAGAAGGCAATGTGACAACATATATAAAATCTTGAAAGAAAAAAATTGTCAGCCAAAAATAATATATCCTGCAAAACTCATGTTCAAATTTGATGGTGAAATTAGGTCATTTCCAGATAAACAGAAATAAAGGGATATGTAAAAGTCAAAACAAACTTACAAGAATTATTAAAGGGAGTTCTTCGATCTGAGGACAAACAGCTTCAGCTCACAGGCAGAACCTAGGACGCAGGATCGTACCAGCCAGATACCAATCTAGAAAATGAACTCTCGAGGACTATCCAAAACCAAAAGAAATACAACAGGGAATCAGAGCAGTTAATCAGTAAATGACAACAACATCAAAACAATAAAGAGGGAATAAATGGCATAGGTATAGAATCTTCTAATGGAGAGGAAGGAAGGCGATACCAAGTAATGGTAGACTGCTTCAAACTTAGAAAGATAAGGGTAAAATTTATGGTAACTACAAAGAAAGTTAACAAACATACTCATAAAAAAAAGAGGAAAAACATAAAGTCTCAGGAAAAACAAAACCTACAAAAACAAAAGAAATGAAAAAAAATCCACAAACAAAAGTAACTCAGCACAAGAGAGTAAGAAAAACAAAGAAAACGTCAGCACCACAAAAAAAAAGCACTACAAAATGACAGCAACAAACCCACAACTATCAATAATTACACTGAATGTAAATGGACTCAATGCACCCATAAAGAGACGGAGAGTGACAGAATGGATAGGAAAAGAGGATCCATCAATATGATGTTTACAGAAGACACACCTTAGAAACAAAGATGTGAATTTATTAAAAGTCAAAGGTTGGAAAAAAATATATCAAGCTAACAACTACCAAAAAAGAGCAGGAGTGGCAATTCTAATCTCAGATAAAATAGACTTTAAAACAAAATCTACCATAAAAGACAAAGAAGGACACTATATAATGATTAAGGGGATGATCCATCATTAAGACATAACCATAATAAACATCTACGCACCCAACGACAGGGCTCCAAAATACATAAAACAAACTCTAACAACACTGAAAAGAGAAATTGACAGTTCCACAATAATAGTAGGAGACTTCAACACACCACTCTCAGTAAAGGACAGAACAACTAAGAAGAAACTCAGCAAAGATACAGAAGACCTAAAGGGCACAATCAGCCAACTTGACCTCATAGACATGTATAGAACACTCCATCCAACCGCTGCAAAGTACACATTCTTTTCCAATGCACATGGGACGTTCTCCAGAATAGACCACATCTTAGGCCACAGATCAATCCTCAACAAGATCCAAAACGTTGAGATAATTCAAAGTATCTTCTCTGACCACAATGCCATCAAAGTAGAAATTAACAATAGAAAGAGCAAGGAAAAAAAATCAACTACATGGAAACTGAATAATACCCTGCTTACACATCATTGGGTAATAGAAGAAATCAGAGATAGAATAAAAAAATTCCTAGAATCAAATGAGAATGAAAACACATCATACCAAAACCTTTGGGACACAGCAAAGGCAGTCCTCAGAGGACAATTGATAGCAATAGATGCACATATCAAAAAAGAAGAAAGGGACAAAATCAAAACATTAACTATAGAACTCAAACAAATAGAAAGAGAACAGCAAAAAGAGCCCACAACCACCGGAAGAAAGGAAATAGTAAAGATCAGAGCAGAAATCAATGAAATAGAGAACAGAAAAACAATAGAATCAGCAAAACCAAAAGTTGGTTCTTTAGAAGAATCAACAAAATCGACAAACCACTGGCCAGACTGACAAAAGAAAAACAGCAGAGGACACAAATAACCCAAATAAGAAATGAAATGGGGGACATTACAACAGACCCAACTGAAATAAAAAGGATTATAACAGAATATTATGAAAAACTATACTCCAACAAATTTGAAAACCTAGAGGAAATGGATACATTTCTAGAAACACACGGCCTACCCAAACTATGAAAAAGTGATGTTGAAAATCTGAACAGACTCATAACAAGAGAAGAGATTGAAAAGGTAAAAAAACTCCCAACCAAAAAAAGCCCTGGCCCAGATGGCTTCACTGGAGAATTCTACAAAACCTTTACAGAAGAGCTTGTACCCGTACTACTCAAGCTATTTCAGAGCATAGAAGAGGAAGCAACACTTCCAAATTCATTCTTTGAAGCCAGCATAATGCTGATACCAAAACCAGGCAAAGATGTCACAAAAAAAGAAAATTACAGACCAATATCTCTCATGAATATAGATGCAAAAATTCTGAACAAAATTCTAGCCAATAGAATTCAGCATCATATCAAAAAAATCATACACCACGACCAAGTAGGATTTATACCAGGTATGCAAGGATGGTTCAACATTAGAAAATCAATCAACGTAATCCACCACATAAATAAAAGGAAAGAAAAGAATCACATGATCATCTCAGTTGACACAGACAAGGCATTTGACAAAGTCCAACACCCATTCCTGATAAAAACTCTCAATCAAATAGGTATAGATGGGAAATTTCTCAACATAATAAAGGGCATCTTTGCAAAACCAATGGCCAACATCATTCTTAATGGAGAGAGGCTGAAAACATTCCCCTTGAAAAAAGGAACAAGACAAGGATGCCCTTTATCACCACTCCTATTTAACATTGTGCTGGAAGTTCTAGCTAGAGCAATAAGGCAAGAAAAAGAAATAAAGGGCATCCAAATTGGTAATGACGAAGTTAAACTGTCCCTGTTTGCAGATTATATGATACTATACACAGAAAACCCTAAAGACTCCACAAGAAATCTACTGGAACTAATAGAAAGATTCGGCAGAGTAGCAGGATACAAGATAAACATTCAAAAATCAGTTGGAATCCTATACACCAGTAAGGAGAACGATGAAAAGGAAATCAGGAAAACAATACCATTTTCAATAGCCCCTAAAAAGATAAAATACTTAGGAATAAATCTGACCAGGAAGGTGAAAGACCTATACAAAGAAAACTACAAAACACTACTGCAAGAAACCCAAAGGGATCTACATAAATGGAAAAACATACCATGCTCATGGATAGGCAGACTCAACATTGTGAAAATGACATTTCTACCCAAAGCAATTTACAAATACAATGCAATCCCGATCCAAATACCAACAACATTCTTCAAAGAGATTGAAAAACTAATCATTAACTTTATATGGAAAGGGAGGAAGTCCGAAATAAGTAAAGCACTACTGAAGAAGAAGAATAAAGTTGGAGGACTCACACTACCTGACGTCATAACCTAGTATATAGCTACAGTAGTCAGAACAATCTGGTACTGGTACAATGACAGAGACATTGAGCAATGGAACAGAATTGAGAACTCAGATGTAAATCCATCCACCTACGGTCACCTGATCTCCAACAAGGACCCAAAGTCCATCAAATGGGGAAAAGACAGTCTTTTTAACAAATGGTGCTGGCAAAACTGGATATCCATCTGCAAAAAAATGAAACAGGACCCATACGTCACACCGTATACAAAAACTACTTCAAAATGGATCAAAAACCTGTATATAAAGCCTAAAACTATAAAGTTCATAGAAGAAGAAATAGGACCAACACTTCAGTCCTTAATACATGGCATTAACAGGATACAAACCATAACCATCAATGCACAAAACCCAACAGATAAGCTAGATAACTGGGATCTTCTAAAAATCAAACACCTATGCTCTTCAAAAGACTTCACCAAAAGAGTCAAAAGAGAACCTACAGACTGGGAAAAAATTTGTGGACAGTACAAGTCAGACAAAGGTCTAATCTCCATAATCTACAAGAAAATCCAACACCTCTACAACAAAAAGACAAATAATCCTATTTAAAAATGGGCAAAGGAAATGAACAGACACTTCACCAAAGAAGGCATTCAAATGGCCAACAGACACATGAGGAAATGCTCGCGATCACTAGCCATTAGAGAAATGCAAATTAAAACCACAATGAGATACCATCTCACCCCGGCATTACTGGCACGAATCAAAAACACTGGATGTAACAAATGTTGGAGGGGGCTGCGGGGAGATCAGAACACTTATGCACTGCTGGTGGGAATGCAAAATGATACAACCATTTTGGAAAATGATATGGCGCTTCCTCAGAAAGCTAGAAATAGACATACCATTCGATCCAGCAATCCCACTCCTAGGAATATATCCTAGAGAAATAAGAGTCGTCACTCAAATAGACGTATGCACACCTATGTTCATGGCAGCATTGTTCACAATAGCAAAATGATGGAAACAACCCAGATGCCCATCAACAGATGAATGGATAAACTATGGTACATACACACAATGGAGTACTATGCAATGAGAAAGAACAACAATGAATCTGTGAAGCATCTCATAACATGGATGAAACTGGAGGGCATTATGCTGAGTGAAATAAGTCAATCACAAAAGGAGAAATATTGTATGAGACCTCTATTGTAAAAACCCATGAAAAAGTTCACACACAAAATGTAACAATCTTTGTTGGTTACCAGGGATGGGGGGAGGAATACTAAATAGATAATAGATAAGTCGTATCTTGGGTGAAGGGTCAGACAGTACACAATATAGGAGAAACTAGCACAACCTATACAAGGAAAGGTCATGGAAGCCCCATAGACACATCCAAACTCCCTGAGGGAGTGAATTGCTGGGCGGAGGGCTCTGGGGACCATGGTCTTGGGGAACATCTAGCTCATTTGGCATGAGACAGTTTATAAAGACAATGCTGTACATTCTACCTTGATGAGTAGTGTCTGGGGGTCTTAAAAGCCTGTGAGCGGCCATCTAAGATACTCCACTGGTCTCATCCCTTTGGGATCAAGGGAGAATGAAGAGAACAGGATATAAGGAAAAGATTAGTCCGAAGGACTAATTGTCCACAGCTACCAAGGCCTCCACCGGACTGAGTCCAGTAAAGCTAGATGGTGCCTGGCTACCACCACTCACTGCTCTGACCAGGATCACAACAGAGGTTTCTGGACAGAGCTGGAGAAGGATGTAGAGCATAATTCTAACTCACAAAAAAAAGACCAGATTTACTGGCCTAAAGGAGACTGGAGAAACCTCGAGAGTATGGTCCGCAGACACCCTTTTAGCTCAGTGGTGAAGCTACCTCCGAGGTTCACTGTTCAGCCTGGGAGTGGACAGCCCCGTAAAACCAAATGAGACTAACGAGGTACAGGAGTCCAGTGACAAGGGCCAGAAGGCAGAAGGGGACAAGGAAGCTGGTGATAGGGAACCCAAGGTTGAGTAAGGATATTGTTGATGTGTAGTGAGATTGTTAACCATTGTCATAGGGCAACATTTACAGTAACTGTTAAATGAGAAACTATTTTGTTCTGTAAGCCTTCATCTTAAGTGAGAATAACGGCACAATTGGAAGAGCGTAGTCAATGTCACTGAACTGTGCATGTAGAAATTCTTGAAATGGTGTATCTTTGGCTATGTGTATTTTCACCAAAAAAAAAAAAAAAGACGTTGAGAAGTTAGAGGGTTGATATGTTGTGGGGTTGTTAACCAAATGTCATAAAATAACATGTGTACTTCTGTTTCATGAGAATCTATTTGTTCTGTGAGCCTTCACCTGAAGTACAATAAAAAAAAAAAACCTCAAAAAAAAAATTTTTTGCTCCTTTGTTTCCCATTAAGTTGGTTGGTTTTTTTTGTTTGTTTGTTCTCTCTTAGGCATATAGTCTCCTTGTGAATATTCTTCAAAACTCTTCTTTTAAGACCAAAGTCATCCCAGACAGTTCCTAGAGGTGCATTGGCCTGAAGCGCTAAGAGCATAGGTGTGTGCTTCCTTTTGGCCCATTTGGGGCACATTATGGAAGGGATAGTCCTCAGGGAGGATGGCCACAGGGCTTGAAGCCATAGGCAAGGTAGCTGGGAGTTCTGTTTTTCCTGAGGACTGTGAGGCTCCTGCCGGCAAGAGAAGCATTCCAAAAGAGTCATCCCTCCAGGCCCACCTTATGCTCTCTCCTGCAGCTGGAGGAGGATGTAGGTGGCAGGAGGTGTCACTTTGTCACTTTACCAGTCCCTACCCTGTGTGTGAAAGAGGGAACCATGCCAGTTCTTTTTTTTTTAAAAGCATATTTAAGTCATTCTACCTGCTCTTCTAAGAATGCTTGTTCTGTTTTCCTTTAAAAACTTCTATCAGACAAAATTTGGATATTCCCCTTCTAAAGTGCATTTGATTGGCCATAGCTTGGGAGCGCACCTGGCAGGGGAAGCTGGATCAAGGATACCAGGCCTCGGAAGAATAACTGGTAAGCATGCCCTGAAGTTGGGCTTTGCATCGGTTTACGTATTTTATTTACACATGATATCAAATATCTGAACAGCTGTCACCAAATAAAGTAGCAGAAGCAAGTGTAAGAGTCATCTAAAATAAAGCATAAAAGTGTTTTCAAAGTGTGACTGTGCAGGTACATGTTCAAGGGTGCCCACTGCCACATGGTCTGTGGTAGCAAAATAATGGAAACAGTGTGACCGTCCACCTGTAGGGGAATGGCTGAATGAATTATGACACATTCCATGCTTTGGAATAAACCTAGAACCAAACCAGTTGCCGTCGACTCAATTCTGACTCATAGCGACACTACAGGACAGAGTAGAATTGCCCCATAGGGTTTCCAAGGCTGTAATCTTTACAGAAGCAGACTGCCACACCTTTCTCTCATAGAGCGGCTGGCTGGCGGGTTCGAACCACTGACCTTTTGGTTAGCAGCTGAGCATTTAACCACAGTGTCAATAGTGGAAATAGCATACCTCTACTATAAAGAACAGGTTAGAGCGCCCCTGACTGTCCCATAAGGATGTCCATGACACCCTGGGCTGGGGCTCCCCTAGGGTGTACTAGTGCTGCTGAATTCGATGTTTCAGGCCGGTGCCCATGCCCTTCCAGAGGTTAAAAATTTTGAATATTACTCCTGGATATACTATTAAGTCTAGAAATAAGTTCTAGAGTAAAGCACATATGAGCTGAGATTTCTGTGGATCATAATTAAGCATATCCCTTACCTGCACTCTGATTTCCAAGCCAGTTGAGTCAGATGGGTGGAGATCAAAATATTAGCTCCATTACTGGCAAGCTGGGCTGGCCTCTCCTTCATCAGCACCCCTTACCCCAGTCAGTCAGCAAGCCCCATGTCTCTTGCATCTGCTTTGTGCCTCTCCATCCCCTGGCCACTAGCTGAGCTCTTGCTGGACTTTGACCTGGCGGCTAGCTGGTATTCCAGCCCAATCCACCTCTCTCCCAGCCATCTTTCATAGTGCTGCCAGGGTCATCCTTCCAAACACAGGCCATACCACTGCACGGCTTAAGACTTCTCATGACTTCTTAGCTTGCTGTATAATTTTTTCACGTTTCATCGTATTTTTTCATGTTTTGGGCCTTTGCACATGTTGCTGCCCCTCTCCCTAAACATCTCCTGTTCATCCCTCAAGATTCATGGTAAATGTTTCTTTCCCATGCAGAGGTAGTTCTCTGTGCTTCCCTTAGTCTTTGAATTCTGTCTCTATTAGATTTGAAAAGACAAATGTCATATCATATGGTCTCATAATTATTTATGTGCCTGTTATTTTCAATAGACCATGAAGTACTCAAGAGCCTCCTTACCCCACACTGACTCTGGGTCTGGCACATTAGCTGTTGTTGTTAGGTGCCATTAAGTCGGTTCCGACTCATAGCGACCCCATGCACAACAGAACAAAACACTGCCCAGTCCTGTGCCTTCCTCACAGTCATTGCTATGTTTGAGCCCATTGTTGCAGCCACTGTGTCAATCCGTCTCGTTGAGGAAGGGTCTTCCTCTTTTTCACTGACTGTCTACTTTACCATGGCACAGGTGCACACTTTCCTTTTGTAAAATCGATTATCTGCAGATGTGTGTGTGTGTTGCTTTACATTCAGATTTTCAACTTAGAATATATTTTTCTAAAAATATATATGAATTCCAAGTTGGATTAATGTATTTCACCTCTGCCATCTCTTGGTATAACAGGTTTTTCCTGCTGAAAATATCCTCTTTCTCCCAGCTCTCTGCTCCCAATCCCGTATCATTCTTATTTAGGAGAATAAAATTGTATTTTTGCCCTGAAGCCAATGGGTAGCAAAAATCCCCTGTTGGCTCTCAGTTTTTGAGCCCAGGGGAAAGAAGAAACAGTTACAACTTTTGAAGGTGGAACCTCTTGTGGGGGCCCATGCTGCCTGTGAGGCATTCCAGCCTAAATGAAAGGGAAGAAAATCACTGTACAAGTATTGAAAACACATACTCAGTTACACTAAATTCATGGAGATTTTGTTTTCATTAATTCTTATTGCAAAAATCAGAACTATGTAACTCCAATTTTTCCAGTCCGGTAAATTATCCTGTTGGGTAAATAGAAAGCAGCAGCTTTTAAAAGGCTCTGTGAATGTCCAGAGAATTTATATGATTTGGATGTTGCAATCTGTATTCCTTCTAAGTAGTTAGTTTTTTGAGCAGTCATGTTCCTTGAGTAACAAAAGAACTGAGTCCTCAAAAACAGAATTTAGCTTTATCATAAAAACCAATTAAAACAAAATTAATCTGACACACATTAAGGACATTCATCTGTGTCTATGATGATTACCTATAAATGGTAGACAGTCATCATAAATGACTGTAATTAGGGAGTTAGTTACTCAGATGATTCAAGTTTTTATTTTCTTTTTATCTATAAACAACGTCAGTGTTTTCCCTATTTGAGAAACGATTACTTCCCATGTGCTGACACACACATCCACACAAATACACATGCGTTAGTAATGTCATATCCCAAAGGGGTAAGTTCTCACTCAAGTAGTTGAACCTATTAGTTCTCTTCCTTTCTGTGGACCTTCCTCCTGAGATATCCTACAGCCACAAAGCCAAATGTTCACTCTTGGGGGAAAAAAAAAAACAAAAACAAACCCATTGCCGTTGAGTTGATTCTGACTCATAGTGACCCTATAGGACAGAGTAGAACTGCCCCATAGGATTTCCAAGGAGCAGCTGGTGGATTCAAACTGCTGACCTTTTGGTTAGCAGCCAAGCTCCGAGCCACTGCTCCACCAGGGTTCATAGTCTGAGATATACCTGCTATATTTGAATATTTCTCTCCAGGGCACTTGACTTCATCAGAAGGTTGTATCTAATCAGTGCTTGTACAGTATCAAAACAAAAAAAAATTCTTCCTAGAGTTGAAGATGAACAATTCAGTAGGAGATAAAATTGGGATATCAGTGTTTTTTCATCTTTCCTTTAAGGATGACTATTTGTTCAGATGCATCTTGCTTTACTTCATTGACCCTTCTGTTTCATTCTGTGCTCTGAATCCCAACCCCTCTTTGGGGGCCTTACTCTGTCATTTGTCAGCTTTTTCTCCAGTATCTCCAACCTCTTTTTTTACTGACTCTATTAGCATTTGAAACATGCCCATTCCTCCCTGACCCCACATTCCCTTCTAACTGGTGCCCCCAGCCAGTTCCCCCTTCAGATCCAAACCTCTAGAAAGTCTAGTGGCTCCATTTCCCCAGGGTTCCTTCTCTCCTCAACCCACCGCAGGCTAGCTTCTTTCCCCACCCTGCTACCAAAACCACTGGTGCTGAGGTCACAGGTGGCTTTTTACTGTGACTCTAATACGATAGGCTTTCCCAATCTTTATCCTACTTGACCCTCTGTAGAATTTGACCCGGTTGACTCCTCCCACCTTGTTGAAATACTCTTGTTTCTTGGCTTCTGTGGTTCCACATCTAGGTTTTCTTTGTTTTCCTTTGGCTGCTTTTCTCCAGGATACTTTGTAGGTTCCTTTTCTTCTGTCTTCCCTTAATGTGGCATTCTTCAGGGTTCCGTCCGAGGCCCCCTTTTCTCTCTCAGTGTAATAGACATGATGCTTTCTCCCAGGGTTGGACCCAGCTGGGCCATATTTCCACGACACCCCGAATGAAGTCAGGCTGGACCCCTCCGATGCCAAATTTGTCGATATTATTCACACGAATGCAGCTCGCTTCCTCTTTGAGTTTGGTAAGTTTTTAACATAAACAGAAACTTCATTGAAACACAGATTTTAAGAAGCATTTACCCTGTTTTCATCTGCTTTAGGTGCTGGGACTATTAATGCCTGTGGTCACCTTGACTTTTACCCAAATGGAGGAAAGTACATGCCTGGATGCGATGACTTAATTACACCTTTATTTACATTTGATTTCAATGCTTATAAGAAAGGTAACTGCTTTCTAAAATATGAAGGCTGCTCATATATCATCCACTTAGCTCCATCCTTGGGTGGGATTCCACACCCTTTGCATATATTTATATTTTAGCCCCAAACACAGTTGAGTTGCATGTATGAAGCTCCCCACTAGTTGTGAGATCTGCAAAGCCAGGGACCATGTCTTAGTTACCTTTGTATCCTCGGTGCCTGGCACAATGTCTAGCATATTGTAGTCACTCAGTATAAACACAGAGAATGTATTCATATATTCACCACACGTGTACTGAGTGTTTACTATGTGCCAGGCATTATTGTAGGAACAGCAGACGTAGGAATGAACACAAAAGACAAAAATCTCTGCCCTAATTCTAATCTGGAAGAAAAACAATAAACAGAGTATAAGCGCTAAGGAGACAATATAGTGCATAGAAGGAAATGTGATGTTTTGGGGGCAGTGAGGGTGGAGGTGGGGGTAGATTTTAGGTAGGGAGGCCAGGAAGTCTTTACTGAAAAGAAGACTCTTGAATGAAGACCTGAAGGAGATTTTAGGTAGGGAGGCCAGGAAGTCTTTACTGAAAAGATGACTTGAATGAAGACCTAAAGGAGTTAGTCATGTAAATACCTGGGGGAAAGGCATTCCATGTTGACAGGGGCAGCAAGTGCAAAGGACCTGGGACAAGAGCCTAAATGGCAGGTTTCAGGCAGTGAGGTGGCTCTTGTGGCTGAAGTAAAGTGAAAGAGAGGAGAAGAGTAGGGGATGAGGCCAGAGAGGGAACAAGGCAGAGGGAGATAACACAAGATTTGATGGATTGTAGCAAGGACTTCAGTTTTCCTGAAGTGAGACGGGAGCTACAGGGTGGTTTTGAGCAGAAGGGAGACATGGTTTAACTTATTTTTTAACAGAATCACTCTTGGAGGCTGTACTCACAAATTAAATAAATAGCCTTTAATCTTTCATAGCGTTGTTGTTGTTAGGTGCCATCCAGTCGATTCTGACTCATAGCGACCCTATAGGACAGAGTAGAACTGCTCCATAGGGTTTCCAAAGAGTGACTGGTGGATTTGAACTGCCAACCTTTTGATTAGTAGCCGAGCTCTTAACCACTGCACCACCAGGGCTCCCTTTGATAGTGGTTGCCAATAATAGTAATATCTATAGGGCACTGAGTTATAAGGCACCAAAATATTATTATTTGGGAATTCCATTCCTCTGTATCCCCACATATCATCATGATGTAAAATAATGATGCATAATATATCAAACATAATATATAATGCATAATAGCATAATATGTATGATGATATGATAATGATAATAAGATGATATGATATAAAACATTTTTGTGCCTCACAAAAATAACTGATAACCCATAATTGAGTGCCTTATAGATTTGTGCCTTTTATTTGGAGATTTCCAGTCAAGCAAGAATTTTCCAGTTTGGCAAGTGGAAGTTACCCACAACCACAAGTAGGCTTACCTAACTTTGTGAGTCATTGGGCACAGAAGAAATATATGGTTCAGCTTGTGATGTTTAAACATCTGGATAGTAAAATAAAAAATTCAAACAGTTCTGTGTCTTGCCAACTGAATGATGGCTATCTCACCAGCTGATCCCATGTGGCCAGCATATCTAGATGATGAAATTATTGGATGTTTCATTTGACTGTTCTAGAGTAAAAAACCATGACATTGAGAGTAGGTTGGATTTCCTCTTCACCGGAGATAAATTACAAAGTTTAATATTTGTGCAAAGAGTAAATGTGATTTGCAATGACTGCTTTTATTTTTTTAAGACCTGATTAATCTACAGATACTCAAAACAAGAATTAAAGCCAGTTCCACCTAGTACAAATAAGCAAAATTCAAGCAAAAATAGGCTTATTGTAAAACTGATTCTTCTCGTATTTTTCTATATTGTGATTTAAAATCCTTTCTATTAGGATAAGATACAGATCATAAGACTTCTTTATATAACTATAACTACATCAAGTATTATACACAGAGCATTTGAGATTCTGTAAAGGATTAATTCAAGTAAAACATGCATTTATCATAAGCTATCGTTTTGAAACATTATAAAATTTTCTACAACTTTATTAGATTAAAAGTATGTTTATCATGCATGTTAAGTCTTTAGATGAGTTTTAAGGCTTCATGATATTCTATTTTACATTATATTTATCACTAAGAAACCATTTACTTTTAAAATTCATAGTTGACTATATCCTAATGAACTATTTTGTCTAAATTACAATTAATCATGAATATAAATATGTATATATAATGACCTGATATAATAGAAGTATTTCTTTGGAAAAAAAAAGATAATGCCTAGTATTGATCTCTGCTGACTATATTGCATTTCTGAAATTATTCTGTCTCAGTTATCTATTGCATAACAAACCAAGGTGGCTTAAAAGAACAATCATTTTATTGCTCATGGTTCTACGGGTCAGAATTTAGGCAGAGTTCAGCAGAGACCGCTCTGGATGATGTCAGCTGGGATGACTCATGTGATTGCATCCTGCTGGGGGCTGGGCTGAGTGGGGAGCAGAGGCATATCTACAGAAAATAGTGCCTATGGCAAGCACTGAAATTGCGCCGCTAATGAGGGTAACAAGCGCCCGGGGCAATCTCTAAGTTGCACCCCCCCCCCCCCCAATTTCAAGATGAATAGACGTTGATAGCAGCAGTGCACACCTTCCCCCCTCTTGTCCGGCTGCCTCAGTTAGGCATCTTTCATATTTGTGGCACCTTGGAATGCCATTCTGTACCTCGTCTGGCGCCCCCTTGGACTTGCATCCGGGGGCCAGTGGCACCCTCTGCCTCCTCCCCTTGCAGGCCTCTGTGTCTATAGTGCTTGAGGAAGGACATTGAGCTGTACTGGGTTAATAGACTGCTCAGTGGCTCTCCCTCCCCCTTCTAGTGGCACCCAGGGCTTGTGCCATACCTGCCATACCTTAGACACACCTCTGCACTGGGGAGGTCCAGGGTAGCCTTGTCACATGTCTGGGACCTTGATACAAATTCTTCTCTAAGTGCCCTCTCTCTCCACATAGTCTGTTATCCTTCAGGGCCTTGCTCCCCAGCCAGATAGCCTGGATATCGTTATATGGTGGCTGGGTTCCAAGAGAGCCAGAGTGGAAGCCAGCTAAGGCTAAGCCTCCTAAAGGTAGGCTCTGTAATTTAACCAGGTCACTTCCTCCACACTCTACTGGACAAAGCAATCATAAGACGAGTCATATTCCAGAGGAGTGTAAAGATAGGTGTCATCTCTTGATGGGAGGAAGGGTACCATGACATTGTGAAAGGGTAAAGGCCCATGATTCTGATATAATGATCTACCTCATGGATCATCCTTCCAGTGACCTATACAGTTTAGCTGATCTTTAAGAGACTAGAGTTTCTTAAAGATCAACTAAACTGTATAGGTCACTGGAAGGATGGTTCATGCCATACAGTAAGAATGTTGCTTATGCAAGGTCAGGAAAGCAGCAATGACTAGAATGCTATGATAACTTCAGATGGCACAAATGTATTTATATCTATATTATTAATTATTGCAATATCCAAACTACTGGTGGCAATGATATCATGCCTGACAATGACAAAACTCATATGCTGTTGGCATTCTTTGTAATACCCCCCACCTCCCTCATCTCTAAGCTCAGCTAAAGGGATGTACTGGTTAATGCTGCTGGCTATTGTGTGATTGAATAAGAGGGGATTCAGTCCTTGCTGCAGGAGAGGGGAGACAGAGGATTAATTGGTCTAGAGTGGAGATGCCGTGTGCCCAGGGATTCTGAAAGCTCTAAATGCTTTTGGCAGAGATCCGAGAAGTGCTTGGGGATAGTAGTGTCAGAGGACAAAGTCGTTTACACTTCCTTTTGCTTCTTTACTCAGCTTGAATGTCCCTTTAGATTCACACAAAGAATTCTTTGATACAAAGATAATAGTATGAAAATATTGATGAATGCTGTGCAATATCCAAGCCTATACCGTAGGTCTGGCTGTCTAGCCCCTCCAAGTCCAGAAACTGCATTTGAAGTTACTCTAAGAAATGGTTCATGTTGTCTGTTATCAGTCAGTTGCTATCAGTTAACTGGTAACTGTTTTCACAGAAGTAGCTTCCTTCTTTGAATGTAACCATGCCCGGAGTCATCACTTTTATGCTGAAAGCATTCTCAATCCAGATGCATTTATTGCTTATCCATGTCGATCCTACGAATATTTTAAAGCAGTAAGTAAAACATTTTGCAGTAGAATTTAATTGTCAACTAATTTTTTGAAACATGATCTGCCAACTAGAAATTAGGGCTTTGAGTATGTGGCGAAAAAATGTATCTACCATTTTGAGATATAATGGATTGTTTCTCTGCTGAGTACTGAACAGTAGCTGAGATTGCTGAAGGGCTGAAATAAGTAAACCATTTGTTTTCTGGTTTTTTCAGCTGTTTTGAAGATTATATCCAATTTTGCTTTTTTGGCCATTTGTTATGCAGTAATTAGATGCTACTGTGTAACAGGCATAAGTCCAGGGCAAAAATTTTTCTGTGCATATATTTTAGATGTCATCTTCAAATATGCCCTTAAGAAGGCTGCACCAATCAATAACTACAACCAAAGATATTACTATGTACTTGGAACATGGAAATCATTTTATTAAAATGTAACTATTTATACATAGCAGAACTAAGGCATAAGAGTGCTACACAGATCAATACGTGACAAAATATCAAATCTGATTTTGCTTGAGTCATAAAGCACGTGCCAGATCGGAGCTAAATGTATTTTTCATTGGGTGTAACTATGAAAAGGAGAAAGAAAATCTATTTTGTAGTGGGAAGTGGAAAAGATTTTTGTTCTTGTGCTTTGGAGACTTAGTCCCCTGTTTCAGCAGGGTAGAAAACATGGGGTTTCCAGCTGAAGTTTATTGTAAGTTACAGCACTTGTGAATAAGTGCACGTTGGGACAGGATCATGCCTTTGCCTCTGGTTGCAGACAATGGCGGGTGGATGTGCTCAGGTTGTCCCTGTCTTCTCAGTTTCCCAAGTTTGTCCTTGCTCATAACGAACCCTGGTGAACTGCTGTTCTCAGGAAGCTTGACGGCACTTTGGAACATTCCATACACTGGCACTTCCCAGATAAATCCTCTTTGCCCTCATCTTCGCCTTCCTCCAGCCACAAGAAGCTAAGCGGTCATGGCATTTCCTGAGCCAAAAGCGCTGTCGTAGTCATCCTATGTTCAGAGATAGTGGGGATCACACAGCCAGACTGAAGCACCCTTAGGAGCTGATTCCCTGCCATGTGAATGCTAATTTGGGTTAAAAACTGGAGAACATTAAATCAATTCCCTTGGCATGTTTTATTGTACTTTTACCCAGATAGTCTTAAAAAAAAAAAAAAAAAAAAGCAGGGATTCTTGTGTCAGAATGTCCTTGCTCACATCCTTGCCCCCTTACTTACTAGACAAGCAGCGTTAGACAAATTGCACAGCTTCTCTGTGCTTCTGTTTCCTCCTTCGTAAAATAGGGAGAATAAGAGTCCCTACCTCACTGGGATTTTGTGAAGATTAAATAAGTTAAACGCACAGAAAGCATTTAGAACAGCGACTGGCACGTGGTTACCAAAAAAGAAAAAAAACGACAAACCCACTGTCATCAAGTCAATTCTGACTCAGAGTGACCCTAATAGGACAGAGTAGAACTACCCCATAGGGTTTCCAAGGCTGTAAATCTTTATGGAAGCAGATTGCCACATCTTTCTCCTGTGGCAAATGGTTAGCACCCAGTAAATATGGGCCCTTATTATTATTATTTCCCTTAATTAAAAATGGAGTTTAAATGATGTGTTACTATAGTCCTGGCCTAAGTGTTCATGTTTTATAAATTTAAAAGTCGAAAACCTAAATTAGCAAATACTCAATCACCTGCTACACAGATTGTTAGTTTTGCTTTAGATTAAAAAACATAGTTAAAGACTCAAAGTCCCTTATATTCTTCACTCCCTCCTTTAAGGCAGAATTTGAAGTGAATTTGACATATATCAAATGAATGGTATCATATTGTAAGTATCTTTCTGAATTTGCTTTTTTCATTTAAATATTATAATTTTGAGATCTGCATTGATGTGCGTAGATCTAGTGCATTTATTTTGTAGGAACAGACCACAACTTATTTATTCATTCCCCTACTAATGTGCATTTTGGTCATTTCCAGTTTTTATTATTAAGAGAAATGCTGCAATAAACATCCTCTTACATGCTCCCTTATGTACTTGGGTGGAAGTTTCTTTATGGTACATAGTAGAAGTGAAATTGTCAAAGCGTATATGCACTTCTGTCTTTATAAAAAAAAAAGAAAAACCATTGTCGTCGAGTCGATTCCGACTTCATAGCAACCCTATAGGACAGAGTAGAACTGCCCCATAGGGTTTCCAAGGAGTGGCTGGTGGATTCGAACTGCTAACCTTTTGGTTAGCAGCCAAGCTCTTAACCACTGTGCCATCAGGGCTCCTCTGTCTTTATTAGATATTACCAAATTGCTGCCCACAACAGCTATCAGTTCATACTCCTTCAGCAGTAAATGAGAATTCCTCTACTCTCTGTCTTCACCAGTACTTGGTGTTGTCAGTTGTTCTAGTTTTTTTCAGTTTTGCTGAGTATGAAGAACAGGAAAGAACAACTAGCATATGCATCCTTTTAGCTGACTTCATTTCCATATGAGACATCTGCTGGGAACTTTAAACCCTTAATTATTCTTAAAAGAGGATTGAATAACTATGCAAAATCATTACAAACAGCTTCTTTAGACATTACGAAAACAAGTACAGAAACGTCAAAAACACTATCATAGGGTGGATGAACCCCTGGAACTATTTCCCTGAGATAATCTTTAAACCTTATACTAAAAATATCCCCTGAAGTTTTATTAAAACCAAGCAGTAGTTTAGTTTAACTAGTAAAAAATGTCTGTCTTGAGCATTATGCTCTTTTAAGAACTATCTTTATGGGATCAAATTGCAACAACAACTTGAAAGATTAGATAGGAAACTCAGGGGGCTGTGAGTTTATGTTAATGGGGGAGGAACAACTCAGAAAATGAGGGTGAAAATTGTTGCACAACTTGAAGAAGGAAACCAATACCACTAAATTGTACCTGTAGAAACTTGAATTAGTGTACATTTTACTGTGCATAGTCTCAACAACAATAACAAAATAAATAAAATTTAGAGGGGAAAAAAAACACTCCCACAAATCTTAAAAGGAGCACACTGCATTTTGTCCCCACGTGCCCCCTGTGTCTTGTTTTAATGAGCATTTCCCCTGTAAGTATTGAGGCTGAGCATCTTTTTACATAGATAGTGACTATTTGAGCTTCCTCCTCCATGGGTTATATATTCATATCCTTTACCCATTTTTATAATAGGTAGCTTATCTTTTTCTCTCAGTTCTTTTTTGTTTTACTTTGTTTTTGAAAACTAGCCACTTGGTCATTTTTAAAACATATACTTTACTTAGATTCCAAAGATTTATTATAGCTTAGTAATATATCATGAGTTTATTGAAGAGAAAAACTTCTAATTGCATAAATAACTACTTATTTTCTGTCACCAGGGGAATTGCTTCCATTGTCCCAAAGAAGGTTGCCCAACAATGGGTCACTTTGCTGATAGATTTCACCTCAAAAACATGAAGCATGATAGACCATATTATTTTTTAAACACAGGGACTCTTTCCCCATTTGCCCGTAAGTATTATAACTGAGTTTTATTGTAATGCTTTAAGGTGCTTATCTTCAAAAATTCAACAGTTTTTAACTAATGTCTACTAAGTACTGGGCATTGGAACAGGCCCTGAGGGTACAGTGAAGAACGATCCAATGAAGTCCCTCACTGAGTGTAGGCTAGTGGGGAAGACTACAAATAACATCTCAGTTTCAGTCCCAAGTAATATACTTTATGCCAGGAAACATTCAGGGAATTCACAGAACACAAAGGAGGAACTTCCACAACCAGCTCAGGGAGTCTTCTAAGGGAAAGTGATTTCTGACCTGAATCCTGAAGGATGAGTAAGACAGAGGAGAGGAGTATTCTAGAAAGAAGGAACAGTGTATGTCAATGGTGGGGCTAAGAGAGAGCAGAACTGAAGGAAGATGCCCCTGAGGAACTGGAGAGGACAAGGAGGAGGGTGATATGAGATGAGATGGGAGAAGTAAGTTGAGAATGAAGGGCTTTGGGTTCCATGTGGAGAGTTTGGGCTTTTTCTTTGGGTCGATAGAAAGCGCCTGAAGGGTTATAAGGATTAGAAAATGCCTCTAGTTGCTACATGTATTAGAGGGGCCAAGATGGAGGCAGGGTGACCTGTCAGGCAATTGTTGCAACACTCCAGGCAGAAAGGTAGACAGAAGTGGAGAGATTACAGAGATGCTTAGGCAGTGGAAGCTAAGTAGAACTTGGTGAGGGATGCAGAAGAGGCAGAAGTCAAGGATAGTTCTTGCTGGAGAGATGATGTGGGATTCGCTGAGGCTGGAAACATGGGAAGAGAGGCTGGTTTGAGTAAGATGAGAGGTTCAGTTTCTGATGTGTTACAGTTTGAGGTGCCTTTGGGGCTTGGGTGTGTACATACCTATTAGGCAGTTATAGATAGGGGTCTGAGCCACTGGATGGATATGGTGCGGAAATAGAAGTTTGGGCAGCATCTATGTCTAAACAGTAATCCACTGCGAAAGTAGATGATGTAACTACCCAAGGAGGGTGTGTCAAATGAGAAGAAGAGAAAGAAGCCCCTGAAAAGGAGACTGAAGAATGAGTAGAGAGGTGAAAGGAAAACAGGGGCAGAGGGGCTTGTTAGAGGAGCCAAAGGAAGAATGACAATGAAGAAGGAAGTCTGCATTCACCCCACCAAACCTGCTGAGAGGTCACCTGAGACAAGGGCTCAGGGGCCTCATTGGATGAAGCAAAAACTCAATTCCTGGTGAACTTAGAGTGGTTTCAATGGAGAGGTGACAGTGGGAACCATATTTCAGTGAAATGGGTTGGAGAGCGGAGAAGTCTCCTTGGCAACGATTAACTCAATGAATTAAATAATATTCTCTGGTAGGTCCCCAGAAAATTGCATTTTTCAAAGTTAAAGTTATTAAGCATGCAAGAATTTCAGAATACAGGATGGAAGGTCTGTTTAGCTCTAGATTTTTAGAAAATTGCATTTAACCATGTGCAAGGGATTTACGCTACTGACATATGGTACCTGTGCCAACTAAGCACTTCTAGCCTATATCCCGGCAGAAGAGCAAAGGACAATTCAGTTTGCCTCTAAATGATTATAAAAGCACAGACCTTCCTGCCCCAGAGGTCTTCTAGAATGTTTTTGGATTGTGAAACTCTGATGAATTAAAAACCTGGCTATAGAAAGTATACATGCCACAGAATACAAATTAAATCAGCGAAAGAAGCACACAACTTCCATTTTAAAAAGTCATAAAAGTGCTTGGAAAATTAATAAATTTTCTCCTTGAAACATCGTTAAACTATTTACTTTTGGAAAATTAAAATGTAAGCATTTGTATGTATTTTGAAATGTAGTTTTCTCACCAAATTAACTCAAATTATATGAAGTTGTATTTCTTCCTGAATATACCTAAAGCCTCGTTCTGCTTTAATCGTATAGTGTGTATTCAATGAAAGTGTCCAGGATGCTACGCATTTCCAGTATTTTTCTTTTATTGTTGTAATTAAATGAGGTTTACATTTCAAGTTAGTGTCCCATACAGAATTTTTTTTTTAACGTACATTGTTATGAGACCCCAACTGCTCACCCCATTCTGCGACAGCACACTCTTCCCCTCTGCCCCTGATTCCCCATGAACATTCAACCAGCTCCTAACTCTCTCTGCCTTCCCCTGTCACCTCTGGACAGAAGCTGCCCCTTTGGTCTCTTATATCTACTTGTCTAAGAGGCACATTCTTCACAAGTATCACTTTACGTCCCACAGTCCAGTCCAATCCCTGTTTGAAGAGTTGGCCTCGGAAATTGTGTTAGTTCTGGGGTGATGGAGAGACCAGGGGCCATGCTTTCCAGGGTGCCTCCAGTCTTAGTCAGACCATTAAGTCTGGTCTTCTTACTAGAATTTGAGTTCTGCATCTCGTCGTTCTACTGCTCCATCAGGGACCCACTGTTGTGTTCCCTGTCAGAACGTTCATTGGTGGTAGCCAGGCACCATCTAGTTCTTCTGGTCTCAGGGTGATGAAGTCCCTGGTTTATGTGGCCCATTCTGTCTCTTGGGCCAATACTTTCCTTGTGTCTTTGATGTTCTTCATTCTCCTTTACTCCAAGTGGTTGGGACCAACTGATGCATCATAGATGGCCACTTGCAAGCTTTTAAGACCCCAGACGCCACTCACCAAAGTAGGATGCAGAACATTTTCTTAATAAGCTTTGTTATGCCAGTTGACCTAGATGTCCCCTGAAAGCATGGTCCCCAGACCCCGCATCCCTGCTACTCTGTCTCTCAAAGTATTTGATTGTATTCAGGAAACTTCTTAGCTTTGGTTTATTCCAGTTGTGCTGGCTTCGCCTGTAGTGTGTGCTGTCCTTCCCTTCACCTAAGATTATTCTTACCTACTATCTAGTTAGTGAATAGCCCTCACCCTCCCTCCCCACCTCTGTAACCATCAAAGAATGTTTTCTTCTGTGTTTAAACCTTTTCTTGGGTTCTTATAATAGTGGTCTTATACAGTATTTGTCCTTCTGTGACTGACTAAATTCACTCAGCATGGTAAGTTCTAGCTTCCACAGAGTTATACGATGTTTCACAGCTTCATCATTGTTCTTTATCATTGTGTAATATTCCATTGTGTGGATATAGCATAGTTTGTTTATCCATTTGTCCATCGATGGGCACTTAGGTTGCTTCCATCCTTTGGCTATTGTGAATAGTGCTGCGATGAACATGGGTGTGCATATATCTATTTGTGTGATGGCTCTTGTTTCTCTAGGATATATTCCAAAGAGCGGGATAGCTGGATCATATGGTACTTCTATTTCTAGCTTTTTAAGGAAGCGCCAAATCAATTTCCAAAGTGGTTTTACCATTTTACATTCCTACCAACAGTGTATAAGTGTTCCAGTCTCTCCACAGCCTCTCCAGCATTTGTTATTTTGTGTTTTATGGATTAATGCTAGCCTTGCTGGGGTGAGATGATATCTCATTATAGTTTTGATCTACATTTCTCTGGGGCTAATGATCGTGAGCATTTCTTCATGTGTCTTTTAGCTGCCTGAATATCTTCTTTGGTGAAGTGACTGTTCATATCCTTTGCCCGTTTTTTAATTGGGTTATTTGTCTTTTGGCTGTTGAGGTTTTGCAGTATCTCATAGATTTTAGAGATTAAACGCTGATCGGATTTGTCGTTGCCAAAAATTTTTTCCCAGTCTGTAGGTTGTCTTTTTACTCTTATGCTGAAGTGTTTGGATGAGCCTAAGTGTTTGATTTTTAGAAGCTCCCATTTATCTAGTCTCTCTTCTGGCGCTTGTGCATTGTTACTTATGGTTCATATTGTGTTTATGCCATGTATTAGGGCTCTTAGCATTGTCCCTATTTTTTCTTCCATGATCTTTATCATTTTCAATTTTATATTTAAGTCTTTCATCCATTTTGAGTTAGTTTTTGTACATGGTGTGAGATATGGGTCTTGTTTCAGTTTTTCACATATAGATATCCAATTATGCCAGCACCATTTGTTAAAGAGACTGTCTTTTCCCCAGTTAATGGACTTAGGGCCTTTGTCAAATATTAGCTGCTCATAGGTGGATGAGCTTATATCTGGATTCTCAACTCTGTTCCATTGGTCTATGTATCTGTTATTGTACCAGTACCAGGCTGTCTTGACTACCGTGGCAGTATAATAGGTCCTAAAATCAGGTAGTGTAAGGCCTCCCACTTTGTTCTTCTTTTTGAGTAGTGCTTTATTTATCTGGGGCCTCTTCCCTTTCCATATGAAGTTGGTGATTTGTTTCTCCATCTCATTAAACAACGTTGCTGGAATTTGGATCGGGATTGCATTGTATCTGTAGATTGCTTTGGGTAGAATTGACATTTTCACTATGTTGAGTCTACCTATCCATGGAGCAAGGTATATTTTTCCACTTATGCAGGTCTCTTTTAGTTTCTTGCAGTGGTGTCTTGTAGTTTTCTCTGTAAAGATCTTTTACATCTCTGGTTAGATTTATTACTAAGTATTTTATCTTTTGGGGGGCTATTGTAAATGGTATTGATTTGGTGATTTCCTCTTCAAGGTTCTCTTTGTTGGTGTAAAGGAATCCAATGGATTTTTGTATGTTTATCTTGTATCCTGAAACTTTGCTGAAATCTTCTATTAGTTCCAGTAGTTTTCTTGTGGATTCCTTGGGGTTTTCCGTGTATAAGATCATATCATCCGCAAATAGAGATACTCTGACTTCTTCCCTACCTATTTGGATGCCCTTTATTTCTTTTTCTAGCCTAACTGCTCTGGCTAGGACCTCCAGCACAATGTTGGATAAGAGTGGTGATAAAGGGCATCCTTGTCTGGTTCCTGTTCTCAAGGGGAATGCTTTCAAAGTCTCTCCATTCAGGGTGATGTTGGCTATTGGTTTTGTATAAGCGCCCTTAATTATACTGAGGAATTTCCCTTCTATTCCTATTTTGTTGAGAGTTTTTATCATGAATGGGTGTTGGACTTTGTCAAATGGTCTTTTTTGCATCAATTGATAAGATCCTGTGGTTCTTGTCTTTTGTTTTATTTATGTGATGGATTACACCAATAGTTTTTCTAATGTTGAACCATCCCTGCATACCTGGTATAAATCCCACTTGGTCATGGCGAATTATTTTTTTGATATGTTGCTGAATTCTATTGGCTAGAATTTTGTTGAGGATTTTTGCGTCAATGTTCATGAGGGATATCAGTCTGTAATTTTCTATTTTTGTGATGTGTTTACCTGGTTTTGGTATCAGGGTTTTGCTGGCTTCATAGAATGAGTTTGGGAGTATTCCATCCTTTTCTATGCTCTGAAATACCTTTAGTAGAAGTGGTGTTAAATCTTCTCTGAAAGTTTGGTAGAATCCTCCAGTGAAGCCATCCGGGCCATGGCTTTTTTTTTTGTTGGCAGTTTTTTAACAACCTTTTCAATCTCTTCTTTTGTTATGGGTTTATTTAGTTATTCTACCTGTTTGTGTTAATTTAGGTAGGTAGTGAGTTTCTAGAAATTTGGCCATTTCCTCTAGGTTTTCAAATTTGTCAGAGTACAGTTTTTCATAGTATTCTGTTATGATTCTTTTAATTTCAGTTGGGTCTGTTGTGATATCACCCATCTCATTTCTTATACGGGTTATCTGCTTCCTCTCCAGTTTTTCTTTTGTCAGTTTGGCCAATGGTTTATCAATTTTGTTGATCTTTTCAAAGAACAAGCTTTTGGACTTGTTTACTCTTTCAATTGTTTTTCTGTTCTCTATTTCATTTAATTCTGCTCTAATTCTTATTATTTCCTTCCTTCTGGCACCTGTAGGCTTCTTTTGCAGCTCTCTTTCTACTTGTTCCAGTTGTAGGGTTAATGCTTTGTTTATGAGTCTTTCTTGTTTTTGGATGTGTGCATTTATTGCTATAAACTGACCTCTGAGCACTGCTTTTGCTGTGTCCCAAAGGTTCTGGTAGGATGTGTTTTCATTCTTGTTTGATTCTATGCATTTCTTTATTCCATCCTTAATTTCTTCTATAACCCAGTAGTTTTTGAGCAAGGTGTTGTTCAGTTTCCATGTGTTTGATTTTTTTTCCTTGCTTTTTGTGTTGTTGATTTCCACTTTTATGGCTTTATGGTCAGAAAAGATGCTTTGTAGTATTTCGATATTTTGGATTTTGTTAAGGCTTGCTTTATGGTCTAATATGTGGTCTATTCTGGAAAATATTCCATGTGTGTTAGAAAAGAAAGTATACTTGGCTGCTGTTGGGTGCAGAATTCAGTATATGTCTATGAGATCAAGTTGGTTGATTGTAGCATTTAGCTCTTCTGTGTCTTTGTTGAGCTTCTTTCTGGATGTTCTGTCCTTCACTGAAAGTGGTATGTCGAAGTCTCCTACTACTATTGTGGAGCTGTCTCTCTCTCTCTTCAGAGCTGTTAGAGTTTGTTTTATGTATTTTGGAGCCCTGTTGTTGGGTGTGTAAATATTTATTATAGTTATATCCTCCTGGTGTATTGACCCTTTAATCATTATATAGTGCCCTTCCTTATCTTTTGTGGTGGATTTTACTTTAAAGTCTATTTTGTCAGAGATTAATATTGCCATTCCTGCTCTTTTTTGAGTGTTGTTTGCTTGATATATTGTTTTACGTCCTTTGAGTTTTAGCCTGTTTGTGTCTTTAAGTCTAAGGCGCGTCTCTTGTAGGCAGCATATAGATGGATCATGCTTTTTTATCCAATCTGCCGCTCTCTGTCTCTGTATTGGTACATTAAGTCCGTTTACATTCAGTGTAATTATTGATAGGTATGAGTTTAGTGCTGTCATCCTGATATCTCCTTTTGTGGGTTGTTCATAGTTTCTTTGTTCTCCTCAATTTTCTGTGCTGAGTCGTTTTTCTTTATGTATTTTTTTTCATCTTTTTCTTTTTTGTAGATTTTGTGTTTGCTGGGTCTTTATGTTTTTCTACTTTTTTATTTTTATTTGTAGGATTGTTAGATTCCTTTGTGGTTACCTTAATATTTACCCCTAGTTTTCTAAGTTTATACCAGTCTTTTATTACTTTATATTGCCTTAACTTCCCCTCCATATAGAAAATCAATGTCTCCATTTTTTAGGTCCCTCTTTTTTTGTTTTAATATTATCCTTTTTTTTTTTTTTTCTTACATATTGATATCTGTTTCCCTATTTTCAATGTTTTAGCTTTGATGTAATTTCGATTTCCGTATCTGAGTCAATATCTGTTTGCTCTGTCCTGTGTTCTAGTCTTGCGTTGTTAGCTGGTGTTACTGATTATCTAACTGTAGGACTCCCTTTAGTATTTCTTGTAATTTTGGTTTGGTTTTTGCAAATTCCCTGAACTTCTGTTTATCTGGAAATACCCTAATTTCGCCATCATATTTGAGAGACAGTTTTGCTGGATATATAACTCTTGGCTGACAGTTATTTTCCTTCAAGGCCTTAAATATGTTATCCCATTGCCTTCTAGCCTGCATGGTTTCTGCTGAGTAATCTGAGCTTATTCTAATTGACTCTCCTTTGTAGATGACTTTTCTTTTATCCCTAGCCACTCTTAAAATTCTCTCTTTATCTTTGGTTTTGGTAAGTTTGATTATAATACGTCTTGGTGACTTTCTTTTGGGATCTACTTTATGTGGGGTTCGATGAGCATCTTAGATAGGTATCTTCTCATCTTTCATGATATCAGAGAAGTTTGTTGTCAATAAATCTTCAACAATTTTCTCTGTATTTTCTGTTATCCCCCCCTGTTCTGGTACTCCAGTCACTCATAGGTTATTTCTGTTGATAGAGTCCCACATGACTCTTAGAGTTTCTTCGTTCTTTTTAATTATTTTATCTGATTTTTCCTCAAATAAGTTGGTGTCAAGCGCTTTATCTTCAATGTCACTAATTCTAACTTCTGCTGCCTCAATTCTGCTCCTATGACTTTCTATTGAGTTGTCTAATTCTGAAATTGTATTGTTAATCTTCTGGATTTCTGATTGCTGTCTCTCTATGGATTCTTGCAGCCTATTAAATTTGGCATTATGTTCTTGAATAACTTTTTTAAGTTCTGCTACTACTGTGTCCATATGTTGCCTGGCTGTTTCTGCATTCTGTCGAATTTCCTTTCTTATTTCTAGAAGAGTTCTGTATATTAATCTTTTGTATTCTGTCTCTGGTATTTCCAGAAAGTTCTCTTCCTCCAGAGAATTTATTGATTGTTTGTTTTGGGAACTTGCTGAAGCCATCATGGACTGCCTGTTTATGTGACTTGATATTGACTGTTGTTTCCGAGCCATCAATAATTTATTATAATTTTATTTTATGTTTGCTTAGTGAGACCTAGCTTCTTATTTTGTTTTGTTTTGATATGCCCAAATAGGTTGCTCGTGTGCACTAGTTTGATTTTTGACTCCTTTGGATCTCTAATGTCCTGTTGCCAGGTAGTTCTGTAACTAAGTATGTGCACATCAGAGTCTATTAAAATTTCCTATATGGGATCAGCTCGGGTGTGCAGGTAGTTGGTCACCAAGTGTGTGATGCAGGCTCTCACCCCCAGTCCTAGAGAGGCATGGGTGATTGGTGAAGGCACTGGACTCTGGTTGTGGTAGGGGATCACGCACTGAGCCAGGCAGGGGGCTGACGGCTGCCCCTGAGATTCTGAAAGAAAAGCCTGTCCTGATTCTCTAGGGTGAATAGGTAGGTGAGTTTTGCAGCCGAGTTAAGGGCACACCACTCTGTTGGCTGCAGACTCGAGGGCACCACTTTTTCTTGAACTCCTGTAGCAGGTGACTAGGCACTTTAGGAGCTACCCAGTCCTCAAGACCCTGCTGCAGATCGATAAAAGTGCCTACTTGAGGGGCAGGGCTGTTTCGAGGATCACACATCTGCCCATTCACAGCTGAAGCAGTTGAAGTTAAACTTCAGATGTTTGCCCTGTTGTACTGTGGTAGTGAGGGCTAACACTGTTAAGGTGGGTCCCCACAAGTCTATACGGGGGTATGTGGCACTCTGAGTCTGTGGACCCCTGATTTCTATAGCCAGCAAAGGAGCAGTGCTGACCCTGTGTTCCTGGCCTAGGGGAGCCAGCAGCTTATTTGTTCCATCTCCAAGGCCAGGAGAATGGGTCAGGGCACCTTTTGAGATCTACTTCTGGCCCAGTGGACTCCCGGTGCAGAGGGGGGAGAGAGGAGGTAAAAGGGAGAGAGGTTTTTCCCAAATCTGGTGTAGAGTGGAGGGAGGAGATAAAAGGGAGAGAGGTTTTTCCCAAATCCGGTGCAGAGCGCAGAGGTAGGAGGTAAAATGGAGAGAGGTTTTTCCCAAATGGGCTTGTTTTTTTTTAAAATCGCTGCGAAAGGGTGCGTGCATGTACTTATCCTAGTCTCTTGGGAGCTGCTCTTCACTGATTCAGAGTGTCCAAGCAGAATCTCTGCTGCCAGGTCTCTCTCGATGTGGAAACTGCTTCTTGAGCGCGTGCACAGCACAGCTGTTTGCCTGCTTCACCGCTGCCGGCTGTGGCTGTATCTCTGCAGTATCGCCGCCATGGCTCTAGCACTCCTCACCTCTTCCAAATGGTCTTCCTCTCCGGTATGACTCAGATGGATTTCTTAACCTTGCCTTGTTCAGGGCTGCCAGATGTTCACATAGAATCAAATCACTTGTTTTCCCAGGTCTTTGTTGTAAGAGAGATATAGGAAGCGTGGAACTAGTCCGCCATGTTGACCACGCCTCTCGCATTTCCGGTATTTTTAACCCTTCATTTTCTTTCCTTTTTTTCTCTTTATTTCCAGGTTGGAGGCACAAATTGTCTGTCAGACTCAGTGGAAAAAATGTCACACAGGGGAGCATATTTCTCCATGTAGGTGGAACGATTGGGAAAACGGGGGAGTTGGAGATAACCAGGTAGGCCTAAGAGTGAGGAGCTGGCAGCTAACACAGTGCAAGTGCTCAGTAAACGCCCAGTTAGAAGGCTTATTAAGTACCTTGGTCTTCTCTTTTCCTGCAATACCACAGGCTTCTGTGCGATGTTTGACTTTTCTTTTCATTTTTCCGGTTTTCCAGATAAAGTAGGAACCCTAATACCTATTTTCTTGACAGTTCCAACTAGAAACTGAAAATGGTAGGAAATGGAGATGTGAAAATACAGATCTAGGTAATGAAGCAAGTGAAAAAAATTAACAATAGGGTACACGGGATCTATTTTTAATCCAGTCCATTTAATATTATGCAAACTAGAGCATGTATCTTTACTTGCATAGGTCACAGCTTACGTATGAAGTTTTTAAAATGTGTATCAATTGCTAAATTTCTAGTAAAAGCTCTATAAGTTGTACCCACAGAACTAAGACATATGTTGGCGCAGTCAATCTTAGGAATAATTCAGTACAGACATTCACTGTGTGTCTTTGGCTAAATTTTCCTTTTATCTTGTGTCTTCCTTAAGTTTTATTTGATCAACCTTAGCATTTTTGTACTTCACTTCTGTTGTTTAATTCTGTAATTCATTTCAGAATTAACATTACACACACTAACTAGATGCTACCATTTGCTAACAGATGGATGGATTAGATGTTTTGCTTCTATGATTTCCGTTATCTTCAATAATGAGTGGAGGCACGAAAAGCAGAGATTTTGTGGTTGTTTTGTCAGCTGTGGGATGTATCGGTTTAATCACTCTGGCAGAGTTTCTGCACGTCTCTTAGTGTAACTGGTGTAAGTGTGGATTCTGTCAGTGATTTTCGGCATCCTAGATTGATGCACAGGCTCCAGCCCACCTTCCCAGAGGTGTTTCATTCCTCTTCAACTTAGCCAGGTTACACCATTTGCACTCCCCGGCATTAAATAGATCCCACTCTTCCCTCCCTTCCTGATTTTGCCCATGCTGTTCTTTTGTTCCAAATACCCTTCCCTGACTTAGCATATCTCATTTCTGCCTGTTCTTCATGGTTCCATGAAGCCACCCGTCTGGTAACAGTTTAACACAAGAGTGTGCCTATGGCTTTGTGGCTCACAGGATACTTTATAAACCTGTTTGTTCCATTCACAAAGGCACCTGGCCTGGGGGCAGATGGGGAAGAATACGCAATGCCTGCCCCTTTTAAGATTTGCGGGAGCATTCTGACCTTTCCGTACTTGTTTTAGTAGTGTCTAAACAAACTGTTTGTAACCTTGCATAGTTACCCAATCCGCTTTTAGGAATAATTAAACCTTTAAGGTTCCCAGCAGATGTCTTGATATCCTCTTCTTCAGTTAAGCTGTAAGAGTCTGGCTTCACCATAGATTATGTATTAGTTGTTTGGGCTTCTAGTGACACTTTAATGAAGGGCTGCATTGTATGGGCACTGAGTGAAGGCAGTTCGTGGAGCGACAGAGAGATTACCTTTAAGAACTCGAAAGTAGAGTTGCCTTCTGATAATTAAATAAATAAATTCTACATTGTCATGGAATAAAACAAGCCCTAGGAATACCAACATTCATGCATTTATTCAGTAAACACTTAAGTGCCTCCAGTGTGGCAGAAGGACCCCTGCTGGTGCAGTGATTAAAGCATTTGGCTGCTGACCAAAAAGGCTGGAGGTTCAAACCCACCAGCCACCCCTTGGGAGAAAGATGTGGCAGTCTGCTTCCATAAAAAGTCCAAAAACCAAACCAAATCCGTTGCCATCAAATGGCTTCTGACTCATAGGGTAGTTCTCCTCTGTCCTACGGGGTCGCTTTGAGTTGAAATCGACTTGAACGCAGTGGGTTTGATGTTTTGGTTTTGTGTGCAAGGAACTCTTCTGATTGCTGGGATACAGACACAGTTCCTATTTTCATGTAGTTTATATTCTAGTTAGAGGAGACAGACAATAATTAGCAAATGAATAAGGAAGTAGCAGATAGTGATAAGTATTATGAGGAAAATAAGGCAAGGTGATTAATAGAGATCAGCGTGGGAACTAGTTTGGATTGGACCGTAGCTTAATCAGTCACTAACTTCAGCTTAATTTATTTTACTGACACAACCAAAAAAGGGACTATCATCAGAAGGAGGATTGTTATCAGTAGATAGAGAAAATGAGGAGTCAGGTAGCCCTTTTGGAGGTAAGAGATGTTGATTTGGATGACATGAGCAGTCTGGGCCATGTTGTTGTTGTGTGCCTTCAGAGAAGGATTTTTGCCTCGTGGGGAGGGAAAGATTCATCTGGTCTCATTTTGGATTGGATGGAACATGCCCTGAGATAATCCACCTCTGTCTGCGCTGTTGCCATGCTCACCAAAACACGTTCTGATCACTAGTTTGGTTACCCATGTTCCTTTCTGTCGATAAAGAAGGTGCCAGGGATCAGGCAGGAGAACAGTCAGGTTAATAAAAAGGAAGCATTTCGCCATTATGAACTGATAAACAGGCTTCTGGTTTATAGATTAGTCTTCTGTGAATTTCATCCATCACTGACAATTTGATCATTTCCCGGTGTCGATAAAATCTGTTTTCTGACACCACAAAGCGAAGACCAGCTACTTCATGGTGGAAAACTCATCAAGATAATGCCTCTCTAGGCATTATCTGGAAGTCAGCTAGCCAAGCTTCTTATTCACCTCACCCTTCTCTCAAGCTTCAGAACCATGCTATTCTGAGATACTGATCAGTGTGAATGGAAAGAATACATTCCATGGTACACACAGATGTTTTCTTTCACATCACATTGTGAATGCTCAGTGCAAGCTTATGAATCTTATTCTTCTGTTTACAGTAGAAAACTTAAACCAGGCATGACTTACACAAAATTAATTGATATGGACGTGAATGTTGGAAATATTACGAGTATTGAGTTCATTTGGAAGGAACATTCATTTGGACATTCTCAGAATAAGTTGGGAGCAAAAATGGTGATAGATATATCTGGAAAATATGGATATAAGTAAGTATAACTTTTTCCTTTGCATTTCCAAGTGTAGTTTAAATTTTATAAATAGTATTTAAAATCTATACATAATTTAAAATTTGCAACTGTATAAAAATTTGTATATCTTGAAATTTTGTAGTTAAGGAGTGATTAAGAAATTAATACTATGTTTGTGAAAGTATTTACAAAATAATAATTAGTCTTTAAGTTATAAGAACTACCAGTGGTTTTTTTTCCCAGAAACATATTAAAACATCTTTTTTTTTTTTTCTTTAAAATTTTTAGATCTACCTTCTGCAGCTGGGACACTGTGGACCCTAATATTGCCCAGATTCTAACACCATGCTAATCCCAGATACGACTTTAATGGAAGTTTTAGTGGGAGCAGTGGGAAAAAAAGAGTCTTTTTCCTATTGGTATCTGGACCAATTTTGGCCTTGTGAGATAGAAAAGTACAGATTTTTTCTATATAGAATGTTCTTCTCATTGATAAACTTCTGTGTGTGCTGGAAAACAGATTCTGAGCCCTGAGACTGACTATAGTCCTGTGATATCTAAGAACCTGGGTGTCAGTGACAAAATAGACTACTCGTGTTAGAATTTCCCTGAGTAAGAGGAATAAGTGTAGTTGAAAGTGAGCCTTGGTCTGGTTGAATTTTTGAAGTATGTTTTAGAGTATTTCCAGCTGGAATCATCATTGCTCTAAAATTAAACAGTATTTATTGTTAAATTGTGCTGAGACAAATTATGAATATATTTCATGATATATAGCAGATCATAACCCTGTGGGTTGAAGTGTCTTTATTAATAATGAAAATGAATGATGGTACATTAGTATTTCTGTGGTGTTCCTTGGTCTTCAGGGTGTGTGACATAAGAGATTCTGGCATGTCTATGATGCGTTAATCAGAGTCAACAATGGACCCTGGAGATCATCAGCCCAGGGCGTGGCCCCCTTCTTCCAGAAATCCCCATCACAGGAGAATTACTTGTTTCCCCAGGTCCTGAAGGCCCTGTTGTCAATTTGTATTTAGCCTAAAGACAGCATTTCATTTGAAAATCACTTGGATAACCCTTTGTATCTGCAATAATAATACTGTAATTATTTAAATGTGTCCATTGTGTTTTTTCCTTTATTTTGCTTCAATTTCTTCTAATTCACTTGTCCTTATCCAGTGAAATGGAAAGATGAAATGTCTATGTTTGCTCTGCTTTCTTTCGATGGGCTAAGCCCATTGCTCTGTGCTATAAACACCATTGGCAAGAAATGATGACAGATACTCTGCAGAGGGTTTCTTGATTCTCTTTGGTACCTCGCTGCCAACTGAACCTTGAGAAGAGACCCATGGATGCACGTAAATAAACCTGAGCTGGGACGGAAAGCAGAAAACAAAGTGACTTTCCCATTATGTAAGTAGGGGATGGTAGATTGATTGGAGCACTAGGCTTGGTGAAAGGAGGAAAGGAAATGTGACACATATGGCATGACATGGCAGAGCAGCCTGCTGTCACTGGCAAACTGGACATATCAGCCCCAAGCCTGGACAGTTCTGGACCCAGCCCAGGAAGAGGGTGGCCATGAGCAAGCTCAGCAGGAGGGACAGAGCCATACTGAGTAACTGTGTCCTGGTACCATGGCTCATTAGCAACCTGGCCGCGGGGTCAGTTTCATGACTTCAGGGAGGGACATCATCCTGGGTGAGCACCTGACCTGAGTCTGCACTGCTCTCCGCTCAGCCTGTCTTCTTTTCAGGAAGTGCTCGGCCAACCAGGAACAAGAGTTATGGATCAGGACGGCATCAGGCTCTGCAAGTCCTGGCTCGCCTCCTTGACCAATAGGTCCCTTGGCCGGCTCTTTCTAAGCTTGAAAAGACAAATGGGAGTCAATTAACTTCTGGAAACCCTATTTTAACAAAGTATAGACTTTCTGTCCCATAGTTCTTAACATCTGTCCCCTTTTTTGCAGTATAAGAATGTAGGGAGGATGAAAAATAGTTCATGAGCTATCCAGGCAAAGGAATTCCGAAAGTTCAAGGTCACGCCATTATTTTCTGTGTGTGTTGTTCTCTAGGAATCCTCTTAAAAAATGATTCCTTTTTCCTCTTAGTGCCCTGGTTTATCGTAGCACAGTGTTTGTGGCCTGTAACTGGGGGTGGGCAAGGCCAACCCCTGCTTCTGTGCCATTGGCTCTCACGTCCTCCTGCTTTCTCGGGAGTCTTGCCCTATGGGTTACTTTTTCTTTCTCTTGTGTATTCACCTTCTCATTGATCAAGTTTTTAAAATTCTGAAGTCTCCTCCCTTAAACCAAACAAAAAAAAAACTTATTAAATCTAAATCCCTCTCTGCTCGATCTGACCTTGGAACAGCTCTAACCAAAGATTTTCAATGACCACCGGTCCCTAAACTGAATGGAAAAATTTTATTCATTTATTCCACCCCTCAAGTTTTTTTTTTTTTTTTCCTTTTTCCTTTTTATTGTAGAAATTTTCAGATATTCACAAAAGCAGAGAAATCAGTAAAATGAACTCCAGGTACTTATCATTCAGCTTCACAATTCTCAAATTTTGCCAAGTCTGTTTTATGCACATGTACACACACACACACACACACACACACACACACACACACACACAAACACTCCTGGTTTTTGTTTTGTTTTGCTAGAGTATTTTAAAACAAATCCTAGACATAATGCTAGTTATATATACTTCAGTATGTATCAATAAATGATAAACTTGTGTAGTAACGTAACTATACTACCAGTTTTATCAAAATGAACGATAAAACCATAAACCAAACCCACTGCCACTGAGTTGATTCCGACTAATAGCAATCCTATAGGACAGAGTAGAACTGTCCCATAGAGTTTCCAAGGAACGCCTGGTGGGATTCGAACAGCTGACCTTTTGGTTAGGAGCCATAGCTCTTAACCACTGCGCCACCAGGGTTTCCATAAAATGTGTTTCTAAACATTTTTGTTTGGAAAATGTTTGGGTTGTATTTAAGTTTCCCAGATTGTTTCAAAACTGTTTTTTTGGCAGTTGTTGTTAGGTGCCATTGAGCTGGTTCCGACTCACAGCAACCCAGTGTACAACAGAACAAAACACTGCCCAGTCCTGTGCCTTCCTCACAATCATTGTTATGCTTAAGCACTTTGTTGCAACCACTTCGTCAATTCATCTCATTGAGGGTCTTCCTCTTTTTCGCTGACCCTCTTCTTTACCAAGCATGATGTCCTTCTCCAGGGACTGATCCCTCCTGACAGCATGTCCAAAGTATATAAAATATAGTCTGGCCATGCTTGCTTTTAAGGAGCATTCTGGTTGTACTTCTTCAGAGGCAGATTTGTTCATTCTTTTGGCAGTCCATAGTATATTCAATATTGCTCTCCAACATCACAATTCAAAAGCATCAATTCTTCTTCAGTCTTTCTTATTCATAATCCAGCTTTCATATCCATAGGAGGCAACTGAAAACACCATGGCTTGAGTCAGGCGCACCTTAGTCTTCAAGGTGACATCTTTGCTCTTCAACACTTTAAAGAGGTCTTTTGCAGCAGATTTGTCCAGTGCAGTGTGTCTTTTGATTTCTTGACTGCTGCTTCCATGGGTGTTGATTGTGGATCCAAGTGAAATGAAATCCTTTAAAACTTCAGTATTTTCTCCGTTTATCATGATGGTGCTGATTGGTCGAGTTGTGAGGATTTTTGTTTTCTTTATGTTAAGGTGTAATCCATACTGAAGGCTATGGTCTTTGATCATCATTACTAAGTGCTTCAAGTCCTCTTCATTTTCAGCAAGCAAGTTGTATCATCTGCATAACGCAGGTTGTTAATGAATCTTCCTCCAATCCTGATGCCCCATTCTTCGTCATATAGTTCAGCTTCTCGGATTATTTGCTCAGCATACAGATTGAATAGGTATGATGAAAAGATACAACCCTGACGCACACCTTTCCTGACTTTAAACCACACCATATCCCCTTGTTCTGTTTGAACGACTGCCTCTTGATCTATGTACAGGTTCCTCATGAGCACAAGTAAGTGTTCTGGAATTCCCTTTTGGCAGTTAGTGTGTTTAAATTGGGATCCAAACAAGGTCCACACATTGCATTTGGTTTTTGTCCCTATAGCTCTTTTAATCCACAGCAATTGCCCCTCCCCGTTACTTCATGTCACGTTTTAAATAAACCAGGTCAAGTGTTCTATAAAATGTCTCACCCTCAACTGATTGAATCACCTTGGTGTCATTTAACATATTCCTCTATCCTGTTTACTTCCTGTGAACTAGTAGTAAGATGGAGAGGCTTGATCAGATTCAGGTTCCCCCTTTGCTAGTCCGTGGGGATTGACTATGTACATGCTGGCTGGTAGGATGGGTTGTTTTTCACCTTGCTTACAGCTCTCCTGTTGTTGTGTGCTGTGCCTGGAAGAAAGTTTACAAGGGCTTGTGCTCAAGGAAGGCTAGAGGAAAGGGACAAATGGTTGGGTAAAGACACATTTATGTAGAAGGCTTTGACCTTCGCACTATGCCTAGGGCTGGGGGAGGGGAAGAATGAACCTCTTGCCAAAGTGAAGGGAAGTTCAGACACCTGGTGCAGTCACACAACTATTTCCCCAGGCTCCTCTGATCTACGTGAATAGTAGAAATTCCCTTACTTAATAGAGCCCTCAGGTTTTGTTGACTCTGCAACTCTCCAGAACAGGCAGGGGCCTTGGGAACAGAAGTGTAATTTATGCCAAGTTAGTGTTCCTCAGTCTTTTAAAACCAAAGCTCACGTTAGGTAAACATAAAAACCGCATGTCCCTCCTGGGGTCTTTACTCCCCGACTCGGGAAAATCAATCTTCCTGTACCTTCTGGCCCAGAAGACTTTGTAAAACTTTCCTTTCTGTAGATGGCATAATAAAAATGATAGGTACGGTTTTTGTGGTGTTGTGTTTTGCTTTTTTCCCAAAAATATATATTTACATTATAATACCAGATGGGCTTCTTTATTTTACACATGCTCCTCTAGAGTTCTGCTCTAAATGATTTCAGAGTTATTTATACTCAGGGGAGTGGAGTCTTTCTACTATATTTCATTCTGATAATGTCTATATTGATGATGCCAGTAATTTTTGACAAATTTTCTTCCCCTCTACAGGGTAGCTATGAGACAGAATCAACTCGACGGCAGTGGGTTTATACACCCTGCTTTCTATGTTTGATTTTTACAACCAGTTTTCCTTTATATAGTCATATATTTTCCTATTTTTTTATTCGTTTAACAAACATTTATTGAATGGTCCCTGTGCCAGCCATTGTGCTAAGTAATGCGGTTACATGGAAAACAAGAAATAGTCCCTGCTCTCAAGGAATACAGAGCCTTGGTGGCGCAGTGGTTAAGTGTTTGGCTGCTAACCGGAAGGTCACCAGTTGGAATCCACCAGCCGCTCCTTGGAAATCCTACGGGGCAGTTCTTCTCTGTCCTATAGGGTCGTTATGAGTTGTAATCGACTCTACGGCAGCAGGAAAGAAAATCGCTGATTCTAATACAAGGCAAGAATTGTAACAGAAGCAGGGTGAGAGGGGCACAGAAAAGAACCAGCTTACTCGACCCCTCTTAAGACCTTCACCCGGAATTCATCGATCTCCTGTGGAAGCAATAACTACTAAAAGGGAACCTACTAGGTTTTCATTTTTAAATTCTGTGGTTACCATGTATATTGGTATAAGTGATCCCAATTGGGGATTCAGTGTACTTTATTTTTCCAGTAGCTGTGGTCCTGGAGGAGTAGAATTGACATTTCGTTCACCGGCCCGCACATACATCTATCCATTGAGGCGCTATTGACTGTCAGCAGTGGCCAGAGCAGCAATAATTTTCTTGAGGTTCCCAGGCAGAGGGAACAAAGATTTAGGATGAAGCCAACCAGAGCTGACTAATGCATTCATCTCAGGGTCCTCTCTGACACAGCCCAGTGGCCCTCACCGAGTCAATGGCAGAACACTTCCCATTGATTATGAAGACAGATGCAATTACCCACCTTCAATATATCATTTGGAAATAACCACAGCAAACTTAACATTTAAAATAATTTAAGGCTAGAGATGTATGTGTGAGAAGGAGAATCTTGGGTAAAAGTAAAGAAAACACCAGCATTCCCTGACTCTCAGCTCAAAGAGCATGTGGTAGCAGGTGATGACTCCTGGACACAGTTCATTTGTATGAGACAAGACTCAAGCTCTTTGTTTAAGGAAGAACTCTAACCAAGTCACGTTTCTGCATGCAAGAGAGAGAAAAGGGGAGCATCAGTGATTCCCTTCTGGCTTAAAAATGAAAGCACATGGGTATTTTTAGTTTCTGGAGAGCAGAAAAGAATTTAAATTTTATTTCCAGAGCAAAACATTTTTAAGTTAACAAATCAGAATTAGACCTTTACCGAATGAGTGTTACTTTTACAGAATATAACATCCATAGTTAAGCCTAGGTGTTTTACAAAACTCTGTTTAGCATTTAGAAACAGCATGTGCAACAACGTTTTTATGATACTTGATGCCATTTGCTTCCCTCTGAAACTGCAGGAGGAAATGCAACATTTCTCCCTATTTACAGAGGTTTGTTTTACCAGCGCTTACAAAGGATAGTGGATTTCCAAGCCCAGAAACTGTAATTCCATTGGTTAGCACAAAGAGGAAAAGAGAGGCCCGAGGGGTCCAAAACATACAACTTGGAAAAAGAAAAAATGCAAAAGACAACAGGAATAAGGACATGTACTATTTTGTACCAACAACAAAGATGACTTTTTCTGAAATCTTAGAGGCAGAAGTTTATTTCTTTTAAAATATCTTAAATTCTGAAGTAGTGAGTAGAGCATATGCTTGTGAATTAGAGGATCTGAGAGTCTTGTCCTGACTCCAACATTAATTAATCAATTAATGAAGCAAATTATTTCTCCTTTTTGAGCCTCAGTGTGTCATCTATAAAACAAAGATAGTATTCATAGTTCCTGGAATTTCTTTCTCATTCCTAAATCCTTTGGAGCGGATTTAAGATTGAGATAGAAACCCCAGAAACTATCAATACTACCTTCATTTTTTTTCATACAAAAATTTATACACACATTGTTATGTGACCCTAATTGCTCTCCCCATACTGTGACAGCACACTCCACCTTTCTACCCCTGATTACCCACGTCCATTCAACCAGCTCCTAACCCTCTCTGCCTTCCCATCTCACCTCTGGACAGAAACTGCCCATTTAGTCTCTTGTATCTACTTGAGCTAAGAGGCACACTCCTCACTAGTATCACTTTATGTCCCACAGTCCAGTCCAATCCCTGTCTGAAGAGTTGGCCTTGGAAGTGTTTTAGTTCTGGGCTGATAGAGAATCCAGGGGCCGTGCTTTCTGGGGTTCCTCCAGTCTCAGTCAGACCATTAAGTCTGGTTTTATTACTAGAATTTGAGTTCTGCACCCCACCTTTCTCCTGCTCCATCCGGGACTCTCTGTTGTGTTCCCTGTCAGGGCGGACATTGGTGGTAGCCGGACACCGTCTAGTTCTTCTGGTCTCAGGCTGATGAAGTCTCTGGTTTATGTGGCCCTTTCTGTCTCTTGGGCTAATACTTCCCTTGTGTCTTTGGTGTTCTTCATTCTTCTTTACTCCAGGTGGTTGGGACCAATTGATGCATCTTAGATGGCCGCTTGCAAGCTTTTAAGACCCCAGATGCCACTCACCAAAGTAGGATGCCAAATATTTTCTTAATAACCCTTGTAATGCAAGTTGACCTAGATGTCCCCTGAAAGCATGGTCCCCAGACCCCTACCCCTGCTACTCTGGCCCTCAAAGTGTTTGATTGTATTCAGGAAACTTCTTAGCTTTGGTTTATTCCAGTTGTGCTAACTTTCCCCGTTGTGTGTGCTGTCCTTTCCTTCACCTAAGATAATTCTTATCTACTATCTAATTAGTAAATAGCCCCCACCCTCCCTCCCCACCCTCATAACCATCAAAGAATGTTTTCTTCTGTGTTTAAACCTTTTCTTGAGTTCTTATAATAGTGGTCTTATACAATATTTGTCCTTCTGTGACTGACTAAATTCACTCAGCATAATGAGTTCCAGCTTCCTCCATGTTATAAGATGTTTCACGGCTTCATTGTTGTTCTTTATCATTGAGTAGTATTCCATTGTGTGGATATACCATAATTTGTTGATCCATTCATCCATTCATGGGCACCTAGGTTGTTTCCATCTTTTTGCTATTGTGAACAGTGCTGCAATGAACATGAGTGTGCATGTATCTATTCCTGTGATGGCTCTTATTTCTCTAGGATATATTCTAAGAAGAGGGATAGCTGGATCGTATGGTACTTCTATTTCTAGCGTTTTAAGGAAGTGCCTAATTGGTTTCCAAAGTGGTTGTACCATTTTACATTCCCACCAACAGTGTATAAGTGTTCCAGTCTCTCCAGAACCTTTCCAACATTTATTATTTTGTGTTTTTTGGATTAATGCTAGCCTTGTTGGAGTGAGATGATATCTCATTGTAGTTTTGATCTGCATTTCTCTAATGGCTAATGATCATGAGCATTTCTTCATGTGTCTGTTAGCCACGTGAATATCTTCTTTGGCGAGGTGACTGTACATATCCTTTGCCCATTTTTTAACTGGGTTATTTGTCTTTTTGTTGTTGAGGTTTTGCAGTATCTTGCAGATTTTAGAGATTAGACTCTAATCGGATTGTCATAGTTAAAAATTTTTTCCCAGTATGTAGGTTGTCTTTTGACTCTTTTGGTGAAGTCTTTTGATGAGCATCAGTGTTTAATTTTTAGCAGTTCCCATTTATCTAGTCTCTCTTCTGGTGCTTGTGCATTGTTACTTATGGTTCGTATTATGTTTATGCCATGTATTAGGGCTCCTAGCGTTGTCCCTATTTTTTCTTCCATGATCTTTATCATTTTTGATTTTATATTTAAGTCTTTGATCCATTTTGACTTAGCTTTTGTCCATGGTGTGAGGTATGGATCTTGTTTCAGTTTTTTGCAGATGGATATCCAGTTATGCCAGCACCGTTTGTTAAAGAGACTGTCTTTTCTCCAATTAACAGACTTTGGGCCTTTGTCAAATATCAGCTGCTCATAGGTGGATGCATTTATGAATGGATTCTTAAATCTGTTCCATTGGTCTATGTATCTGTTGTTGTACCAGTACCAGGCTGTTCTGACTACCGTGTCAGTATAATAGGTTCTAAAATCAGGTAGTGTGAGGCCTCCCACTTTGTCTTCTTCTTGAGTAATGCTTTACTTATTCAGGGCCTCTTCCCCTTCTATATGAAGTTGGTGACTTGTTTCTCCATCTCGTTAAAAAATGCTGGTGGAATTTGGATTGGGATTGCATTGCATCTGTAGATCGCTTTGGGTAGAATTGACATTTTCACAATATTGAGGCCACCTATCCATGAGCAAGGTATGTTTTTCCACTGATGTAGGTCTCTTTTGGTTTCTTGCAGTAGTGTCTTGTAGTTTTCATTGTATAGATCTTTTACATCTCTGGTTAGATTTATTCCTAATTATTTTCTCTTCTTGGGAGCTATTGTAAATGGTATTGATTTGGTGATTTCCTCTTCGAGGTTCTCTTTGTTGGTGTAAAGGAATCCAACTGACTTTTGTATGTTTATCTTGTATCCTGAAACTTTGCTGAAATCTTCTATTAGTTCCAGTAGTTTTCTTGTGGATTCTTTGGGGTTTTCTGTGTATAAGATCATGTCATCTGCAGATAGATATACTTTAACTTCTTCCCTACTGATTTAGATGACCTTTATTTCGTTTTCTAGACTAGTTGCTCTAGCTAGGACCTCCAGCATAATGTTGAATAAGAGTGGTGATAAAGGACATCCTTGTCTGGTTCCCGTTCTTAAGGGTGGAATGTTTTCAAAGTCTCTCCATTTAGGATGATGTTGGCTGTTGGCTTTGTATAAATGCCCTTAATTATATTGAGGAATTTCCCTTCTATTCCTATTTTGTTGAGAGTTTTTATCATGAATGGGTGTTGGACTTTGTCAAATGCCTTTTCTGCATTGATTGATAAGATCATGTGGTTCTTGTCTTTTGTTTTATTTATGTGATGGATTACATTGATTGTTTTTCTAATGTTGAGCCATCTTGCTTACCTGGTATAAATCCCACTTGATCATGATGAATTATTTTTTTGATATGTTGCTGAATTCTATTGGCTAGAATTTTGTTGAGGATTTTTGCATCAATGTTCATGACAGATATTGGTCTGTAATTTTCTATTTTTGTGGTGTCTTTACGTGGTTTTGGTATCAGGGTTATGCTGGCTTCATAGAACGAGTTTGGGAGTATTCCATCCTTTTCTATGCTCTGAAATACCTTTAGTAGTAGTGGTGTTAACTCTTCTCTGAAAGTTTGGCAGAATTCTCCAGTGAAGACTTCCAGGCCAGGGCTTGTTTTTGTTGGGAGTTTTTTAATTACCTTTTCAATCTCTTCTTTTGTTATGGGTGTCTTTAGTTGTTCTACCTCTGTTTTGTTAATTTAGTTAGGTAGTGAGTTTCTAGAAATTTGTCTGTTTTCTCCAGGTTTTCAAATTTGTCAGAGTACAATTTTTCATTGTATTCTGTTATGATTCTTTTGATTTCAGTTGGGTCATTTGTGATATCACCCATCACATTTCTTCTATGGGTTATCTGCTTCCTCTCCTGTTTTTCTTTTGTCATTTTGGCCAGTGGTTTATCAATTTTGTTGATCTTTTCAGAGAACCAGCTTTTTTTCAATTGTTTTTCTATTCTCTATTTCATTTAATTCTGCCTTAATTCTTATCATTTCCTTTCTTCTGGCTCCTGAGGGCTTCTTTTGCTGCTCTCTTTCTAATTGTTCCAGTTGTAGGATTAATGTCTTTTTTTGTTTTCTTTTTTTTTGAATTTTTTTTTTATTGTGCTTCAGATGAAGGTTTGCAGAACAAATAGTTTCTCATTGAACAGTGCACATATTGTTTCATGACACTGGTTAACAACCCCACGACATGTCATCACTCTCCCTTCTCGAACTTGGAGGACCTTTTTTTTGGTGAAAATATACATAGCCAAAGTTACACCATTTCAAAAGTTTCTACATGTACAATTCAGTGACATCGATTACATTCTTCAAGTTGTGCTGCTATTCTCACTATCCTTTTCCAAATTATTCCATCACCATTATCTTCAGCTCACTGCCCCCAGGCTTCCCATTAAACCTTTTGAGTTGCTGTTGTCAATTTGATCTCACATAGATAATTCTTTTTTTTTTTTATTGTACCTTAGATGAAGGTTTGCAGAACAAATACTTTCTCATTTAACAGTTAGCAATGTATTGCCCTATGACAATGGTTAACAACCCTGCAACATGTCAACACTGTCCCTTCTCAACCCTGGGTTCCCTATCACCAGCTTTCCTGTCTCTTCCTGCCATCTAGAACTTGTCCCTGGACAGCTGTGCCTCATAAGTCCTGTTTTGTTTTATGAGGCTGTCCAATCCCCAGATGAACGGTGAACTTTGGGAGTGAACTTCACCACTGAGCTAAAAAGGTGTCTGGGGGCCATACTCTCAGGGTTTCTCCAGTCTGTCAGGCCAGTATATAGGGTTAATGTTTTGATTATGGCCCTTTCTTCTTTTTGGATGTGTGCATTTATTGCTATAAACTGACCTCTGAGCACTGCTTTTGCTGTGTCCCAAAGGTTCTGGTAGGATGTGTTTTCATTCTCACTTGATTCTATGAATTCCTTTATTCTATCCTTAATTTCTTCTATAACCCAGTAGTTTTTGAGCAAGGTGTTGTTCAGTTTCCAGTGTTATGATTTTTTTCCTTGCTTTTTCTGTTGTTGATTTCTACTTTTATGGCTTTATGGTCAGAAAAGATGCTTCGTAATATTACAATGCTTTGGATTTTGTTAAGGCTTGCTTTATGGCCTTTGTGATCTATTCTGGAGAATGTTCCATGTGCATTGGAAAAGAAAGTATACTGGGCTGCTGTTGGGTGGAGCATTCGGTATATGTCTATGAGATCAAGTTGGTTGATTGTAGCATTTAGCTCTTCCATGTCTTTGTTGAGCATCTTCCTGGATGTTCTGTCCTTCACCAAAAGTGGTGTGTTGAAGTCTCCTACTACTATTGTGGAGCTGTCTCTGTCTCTTTTCAGTGCTGTTAGAGTTTGTTTTATGTATTTTGGAGCCTGTCATTGGGTGCATAAATATTTATTATAGTTATGTCCTGCTGGTGTCTTGACTCTTTAATCAATATATAGTGTCCTTCCTTATCCTTTGTGGTGGATTTTACTTTAAAGTCTGTTTTGTCAGAGATTAATATTGCCACTGCTGCTCTTTTTTGAGTATTGTTTGCTTGATATATTTTTTCCATCCTTTGAGTTTTAGTTTTTGTCTTTAAGGTGTGTCTCTTGTAGGCAGCATATAGACAGTTCGTGTTTTTTTATCCAATCTGCTAGTGTCTGTCTGTTTATTAGTGCATTTGGTCCATTTACATTCAGTGTAATTATTGAGTTATGAGTTTATTGCTGTCATTTTGATGGGGTTTTTTTATGTGTTGTTCACAGTTTCTTTGCTCCACTTAATTTTCTGTGCTGAGTCGTTTTTCTTTATGTATTTTCTTTTTGTCTTTTTCATTGTTGTTGATTTTGTGTTTGCTGAGTCTTTATATTTTTCTAGTTTTTTATTTTGACTTGTAGGATTGTTAGTTTCCTTTGTGGTTACTTTAATATTTACCCCTATTTTCCTAAGTTTATACCAGTCTTTTATTTCTTTATATTACCTTGACTTCCCCTCCATATGAAAAATCTATGTCCACATTTTTTAATTCCCTCTCTTTTGTTTTAATGTTTTCATTTTTTACATATTGATATTTCTGTTTCCTTATTTTAAAAGTTTTAGCTTTGATGTATTTTTGTGACTTCCCTATCTGAGTCAATATCTGGTTGCCCTGTCCTGTGTTCTAGTCTTGCTTTGTTATCTGATGTTATTGATTTTCTAACCAGAGGACTCCCTTTAGTATTTCTTGTAATTTTGGTTTGGTTTTTGCAAATTCCCTAAACTTCTGTTTATCTGGAAATGCCCAAATTTTGCCATCATATTTGAGAGACAGTTTTGCTGGATATATAATTCTTGGCTGGCAGTGGTTTTCCTTCAAGGCTTTATATATGTCATCCCATTGCCTTCTTGCCTGCATGGTTTCTGCTGAGTAGTCTGAGCTTATTCTTATTGACTCTCCTTTGTAGATTACTTTTCGTTTATCCCTAGGTGCTCTTCAAATTCTCTCTTTATCTTTGGTTTTGGCAAGTTTGATTATAATATGTCTTGGTGACTTTCTTTTGGGATCTACCTTATGTGGGATTTGATGAGCACCTTGGATAAATATCTTGTCATCTTTCACGATATCAGGGAAATTTTCTGCCAACAAATCTTCAATGATTCTCTCTGTGTTTTCTGTTATGCCCCCTGTTCTGGTACTCCAGTCACTCACAGGTTATTCCTATTGATAGAATCCCACATAATTCTTAGGGTTTCTTCATTTTTTTAAATCCTTTTATCTGATTTTTCTCAAATAAGTTGGTGTCAAGTGCTTTATCTTCAATCTTACTAGTTCTGACTTCTATTGCCTCAATTATGCTCCTCTGACTTTCAACTGAGTTGTCTAATTCTGAAATTTTATTGTTAATCTTCAGAATTTCTGATTGCTGTCTCTCTGTGGATTCTCGCAGCCTGTTAAATTTGTCTTTATGCTCTTCTCTAATCTTTTTAATTTCCTGTATTGCGTGTTCTGTGTTTTGCTTAATTTCCTTCCTAATTTCTTGAAGAGTTCTGTATATTAATCTTTTGTATTCTGCCTCTGATAATTTCACGAAATTTTCCTTCTCTGGAAAATTTCTAGATTCTTTATTTTGGGAGCTTGCTGAAGCCATCATGGCTTGTCTTTTTATGTGATTTGATATTGACTGTTGTCTCCAAGCCATCAGTAAGTTATTATATTTATTTATTTTATGTTTGCTTACTGTGTCCTAGCTTCTTGTTTTGATATGCCCTAATAGGCTGTTCATAGGAGCTAGTTTGATTATTGGCACCTTTGAAGCGCTAATGTCCTGTCACCAGGTGGTTAGATCTGTTACTAGGCATGTGAGCTCAGGAGTCTGCCCACTCCTCCTGTATGTATTCAGCTCAGGTGCCCAGGTAGATAGCCCCCAAGTATGTGGTGTAGGCTCTCACTTACAGTCCTAGACAGGCATGGGTGATTGGTGTAGGCAAAGGCATGTGGCTGCAGCAGAGGGACACACTCTGAGCAAGGCAGGGGGCTGACATCTGCCCCCGAGTGTCCAGGAGAAAGTCGTGTCCCTGTTCCCTAAAGTGCACACGTGGGTGGGTTTTGCAGCTGGAGTATGGGCACCTAATGCTGTTGGCTGTAAGGACTGAGGGACACCTCTTATTTGTGGGCCCCTATCGCAGGTGGCTGGGTGGTTTGGGTGGAGCCACTAGTCCTCAGGTCCCTGACTTGGGTAGGTGAAGACCCTGCTTAATGGGCAGAGCAGTGTCAAATGTCAAGAATCTGCCACTTCACATCTGAAACAGTTGAAGTTAGAGTTCCAGTATATACCCTGTTGTACTGCGGTGATGAGGGCCTATGCTGTTGAGGTGGGCCCACACAAGTCTATGCAGGGGGAAAGGCACTCAAAGTCCATGAATCCCTTATGCCTATGCCTAGGCAAAGAAGCTGTGCCTACCCTGGGTTCATGGTTTAGGGGAGCTGGCAGTTTATTTTTCCTGTTTTGTTAATTTGTTCACTCTCCAAAGCAGGGAGAATGGCTCCCAGTGTGTGATGGATCTTACTTCTGGCCCAGGGGACTCAACAATTGCTGAAGCCAGTCCAGGACCCAGTGCAGAGCAGGGAGTGGAGAGGTAAATGGGAGAGAGGTTTTTCCCTAAGGGGGGTGTTTTTGACCCGCACGGTAGGCCATATGCAAGCGCTTATCTTTCGCTGATGAGGGATGCTTTTCATTGGTTCTGGGTGGCTGTGTAGACTCTCTGGTGCTGGGTCTCTCCCAGTGCAGAAAACGGGCCTCCTGAGCACCGCCGCTTGCTCACCTCACTGCTCACCCCTGAGCTGATCAGGCCTGAAGGACTCAGGCTCTCCCTGCGTCAGGTCTGGCAACTCCTCGCTGCTTCCAAACTGTCTATCCCTTCCCCTGCCATTCAGGCCGGTTACTCAACTCTGCCTTTGATGTTCAGTGCTCGCAGATTGCCATATATAATCAAATCACTTGTGTTTTCGGGTTTTTGTTGTAAAAGGCTCCACCGGAAGCATCTGACTACCCTGCCATCTTGGCCCCGCCTCCTGAATACTACCTTCATTTTAGAGATGACACACTGAGGTGCCAAGAGGAGAAATAATTTGCTTCATTAATTGTTTAATTGATGCCAGAGTCAGGGCCAAACCCCAGATCCTCTAATTCACAAAGGGACCATTTGTGGTTCAATTCCCGGCATATGTATCTCTTGCACAGCCACCACCTATCTGCCAGTGGAGGCTTGTGTGTTGCTGAGTTGCTGAACAGATTTCAGCAGAGCTTCCAGACTAAGATGGACTAGAAAGAGAGGCCTGTCAATCTACTTCTTAAAATCAGTCATTGAAAACCCTATGGATCACAACGGTCCAATCTGCAGTTAATCATGGAAATGGCACAGGACTGAGCAACATTTTGTTTCGTTGTGCATGGGGTTGCCATGAGTCGGGGCCAGTAACAACAACAACATGCGTATATGAATGACTGGATGAGTGAATGAATCAATCAATAAAAAATAAAGTTTGGATTTTCTTGTGTGGTCATAATTCTCCCCCACCAAGTAACACCCTAATTAGGTATTTATCTGTTTTTATGATTATACAAAATACAATACATGTTTTCCAAAAGTTTGATTTGTCTTTTTATTGTGGAAAGGCTTTAATATGTTTATTAAGGTGACTTCTAGTAGAAAGGTGAGCATATTGTTAAATCCAGTGACTGCTTCATTAATCAACAAACTACAGTACCATATTTTATACATTTTTGAAATGAATTAAATCTCTGCATTTGTTCTATGCTATGTACATTGAAATTTTCAAGACCTTGCTCTGGTTAAAATTCCATTTTGGAACCAATCTTGAAATTTAAGAATAACAACATGTGTAAGGGTAGAAAGTATAAGTACCCTCCTGATTATTGATTGTTGCTCTTGGATTAACAGTGTGCATGACACCATAAAAACATAAAACATGGAGGACATTGCATTGTGCTCACCATATGCATTAATAATTGTTGTTGTTGTTAGTTGCCATAGAGTCAATTTCAATTTATGGCGACCCCATATGTTACAGAATAGAACTACTCCATAGGGTTTTCTTGGCTGTAATCTTAGTGGATGAATATCGCCAGGCCTGTCTTCTGCAGTACCACTAGGTAGGTTTGAACCACCAACCTTTAGGTTAGCAGCTGAGCACAAACTTTTGAGCCACCTAGGGACCTTATGCATTATTTAGCAACAGGATCCCTGGTGGTGCAATGGTTAAGGGCTCTGCTGCTAACTGAAAGGTCGGTGGTTTGAACCCACTAACCACTCCACAGGAGAAAAGACCTGGCGATCTGTTCCCATAAAGATTATAGCCTAGGAAACCGTGTGGGACAGTTTTACTCTGTCCTATAAGGTCACTATAAGTTAAAATTGACTTGACAGCAACTAACAACAAGGAAAGAGAAGGCCCTGGGGTCCTGAACTATTTGCTGTTTTACTGTGTATCCCCTTGCTACCTCCACACAGGTTTCAGGTGAGACAGAGGATGGTACCTGTGGACCGGAGAAGGGGAGAACTAACTCTAATAGAGGTACCCTGTCCTCACAGAATATCTGGATCTGGGAGCAGAAGGGACAGATGTAGATGTTCAGGTATCTGCCACCAGTTTATATAAAAATTTACTCATGTTACTCACTAGCCTCTGTTACAATGTAATTGCTTTTGGGATATAATCAACAAAGGTATTTCTCTAGGAGACTGAACATTCCCCTTGGTTCAACAGCAAACAGCAGTGTGTGAGGGCAGCATTTAAGCTATGTCTACACACCAATTTAACACAGTTACCTGGTCCATTTTGTTTTAAAAAAAAAAAAAAAAAGCTAATAAAGGCAATTTAATCAAGCAACAAAGTTGTGGGTTTTTGTTTTTAACCGAATTTCTCCAGTTATTGATTTTAATTTGAATATATCAATACAATAATTCATCCAAAATACCACATTGGTTGTGTGTATAGAGTGAGTGTTATAGATTAAATAGAAAGCTAAGCAGAGACACAGAAATTGAATGTCAAGGGTTTAGATAATTACCTTTACTAGTATTTTATGGAGCCCTGGTGGCCATTGATATAGCGAGTTCCTATTAACAACTCTTCGCATTAGACTTGGATCACGCTTCATAGTAAAAGGAAACAAAATCCTATGATAACGAAATTAAAAGTGAGATGCATTTCTATTTTTAATGTAACTTTGGAAAAATGCCATAGCTAATGCATCTTTAGAGTGCTGATATTTCTTGCAATGAGTGGGACAAAATCCCTCCACTTCTCTGCAGCTCTTGTTGTCTTAGTAAATCACGTTTCCAGAGGTTCTCTACATCTTTAATCCTGATACTTCGTGTTCTCCCCTTCTGTTGCTTATACCATTGACAAAAGGCTGGGCTCCCACACTGCTGGCGAGGTTGGAAAGAGGATAAATGAAACCAAATGGTGAATCATAGGTTGGTAAAAACAGTGAAAACTAGAAAATCACACTGAGTAGTGTTAGTTGTTGTCAAGTCGAGTCCAACTCATGGCGACTTCATGTATAACAGAACAAAATGTTGCCTGGTCCTGTGCCTTCTTCATGATCATTAGCAATCCAGGCCACATTTAAGGAAGGAAGCCCTTTTTATTGCAAAAAGTAGCTAGTCAGGTAAATACATCTCCAGCAGGCTGTGTCCCAGGCCCCCGCAGCTTCAGGGGCCTGTTGGAAGCCTGCTTTCTCAGCTCAGAAAACCAGTTTATGATCCAGAGCCTGAGATGGGAGCAATTCAGGAAAAAATAACTGTGTTGCATTTCCTGTTACTGGGTTTTTTTTTTTTTTTTTTTTTTTTTTTTCCTCTCTCTCTCTCTCTCTAATTCTCTGAGTCTTATTTTTCTTTTAAAGTATTAGGTATTTAGAATTCCAAATACCTGGTGGTGCAGTGGTTAAGAGCTCGGCTGCTAACCAGAAGATCAGCAGTTCGAATCCACCAGCTGCTCCTTGGAAACACTATGGGCAGTTCTGCTCTGTCCTGTAGGGTTGCTATGAGTTGGAATCAACTTCACGGCAATAGACAGAAGGACGAGTCAGAGAATTAGGAGCACAGAGCTAACCACTCTATATGCATTCTCTTGTGTGATTATCACATAACCCTACAATGTCATAACACACGGGGTCGCCATTAGTGGAAATCGACTTGATGGAAATTTTTTTTTCTTTAATTGTCCTTTTTTGGCAGATGAGGAAACCAAGGCTCAGAGAGGGAGAGACAAATTTTGTGGATTGGAGAAAATTCCCTCTGTAACATAAGTGGAGCTTAGGAGCACATTGCACTTCACAATATGGTAAGATAGGGTAGATCCAGTCGGTCTCTTCACAAACGTAGATATGATTATATAAACTACATACGTGTACATCTTGTAAAGCAAGGAAAGTGCATATCCAACTACGGGTATTCAAGAGGCATGCACATCTCTTTTAAGGTTGTATTCAGCTGAGCCTTGTTTGCAGGCATGCCTGAAGGGGGCTGACTACAGTGGACAGCAATGATGCCACACTGTGGATGTGGGTCATGGCGATACTCCCTAACGCCCCCACTGGGATGAGCTCCTTAACTGCAGTCTTATCAAAGTGCCCACCTAATTTTCATTTTGTGGGGCTATTTGAAAATCATTCTCCCTTTGTTTAATATCTTAGGTTTTTAAATGAGCTAAACTTCAGGCCTTCTAGAATTTTTCCCTAGATAAAAAGAATTACATTTATATATATATATATATATATATATATATATATATAAATATTTTTATCAAGATAGATTCTTGGAAGGTAAAATCATGTGTATAATGAAAGCTTCTAAGGAAAATATTAAGTTATAGTTTGACATACTTGCTAAATATATTATTTTGTTCTTGATAAAATTAAGAACATCAAATATAGTCCAACCGAATGTTATGTATTCCCTGAGTTTCTCGTTAGGAAAGAAAAGAGGAGAAAAGTGTTTGAAAGACATACATTTGTTATAAACTTTCTATTGGATTTACCTAGGTTATTTATTAAGAAGTTACATTTTCCTATAAACCAAACCATCTTTTCCCTCTTTTACCTGTGGTCTATTATAATCACAAACAACTTTTGTTAACTGCAAAAAAAAAAGGCACAAACTCAAATTATCCTTTGTAGCCGTAATGTGTTCTAGGTCAGTTATTCTAATCTTGGAAATCATAGTGACTCAAGAAACAGTAATTTATCCCATCATTATATTCTGATCAGAATACCAGCCACAAGACGATAATGGTCACTCTTGTGAGATCATGTCTGATTTCACAGGAGTGTGTGCCTGTCATCACTTAAGAAGCTACAAGTATTGTTCTGATAGCATCCTCATATCAGATGGCTTGCCAGACACAATTGCCCTTCCTATAGTGTTTTTATTACAAAGAGTAGTTATAAAGTTCTGGTTGGCAGTAAAAGATAACATCCAGTAAACAAAATAATGACATGTCAAACTAATTTTTATGATGAATACAGTTCTCTTCATATTACGTGTGCTCAAAATAACGTTGTTATATGACTAACTAGCATTAGCATATTTAAGCAAACTTCTCTTTTAAAGTGAATTAACCTGACAACTGTTTTCTTTGAAATTCTTTGTGTAAACCTGCATGATTAGAGATAAATTTGTGGTTTCTATATAAATAAAAAATATAACTGGATTCCAACTCACAACGACTCTATAGGACAGAGTAGAACTGTCCCATAGGGTTTCCAAGGAGTGGCTGGTGGATTTGCACTGCCGACCTTTTGGTTAGCAGCTGAGCTTTTGACCACTGCACCACCAGGGCTCCATATTTAGTGAAGAATCTTTAAACACAATATTGAAAATGAAATACTAATTTTGTCACTTGTTTTCAATATTTATTAAATTCAAGTATTTTACTTGTTAAATGGTACCATGTATCATTTAACAAGTAAACCACTGGGTTATATGTTGAGTGGGTAATATTGATCAGATCTGTTGCACTGAAGGAGGAAAAATTATTAGGTTTAGTTAGAAGAGTAAAATGAATTCCATTAGGAAATTTAAGGAAGATTGAAAAGATTGATGTGGACTAGTACAGAAACAATATAAATCAGGAAGAAATCAACAGAATAATAATTAAAACTAAAATCTATTGGGTACACACTGTATGCCAGCTACAATTCCAAAACCTTTGCACATTTGCTCTGATTCAGTCTTCAAAAACCCTATGAAGTAGTCACTTATACAGATGAGGCACAGAGAGGTTAAGTGACTGGTCAAAGATCATATGGCTGGTCAACGACAACGACAGGATTCAGATCCAGGAGCAGTCTGGCCCCCGTCAATAAGCAGTACTACAAAAGGGTGAATGCTTTGCATTTTGTGGACCACATGGAATGGCAGGAACCAAGAAGGCAGTCAGAACTTGACCAAGTAGAGCTCAGGGTCCTACTGAACCTGAAATGAAGGTGCACCATTTCTAGTTACTTTGGCAATGGACCACTTTAATGATATGAAAGTGAAATTAGAAAAAAATGTGTTAATGAAGTAAATAGTAGGTGGAGGCAGAAAAAATAGGGGGTGTAGACAACTCCTCTTTGGAAGATGGTCTATGAAGGCATTTGGGAAAGATTGTGCAGTAGACATGGCATGGCAGCATATAGGGAAAATTTGGGTGCCAAGTAATAGGGTTAAAATAGTCTGTGATGCTCCAAAGCTTTGCAGAATCCCTAAAAACAGCTTTGACAGCTAGCTTCCTAGGTATCCCACTGGGAAGAATCAAGATTTCAGTTCACTCTAGTCTATTTTCTTTCCAAAATTTGTGTATGCCTCTGAGGCATCTCAGGACATTTTAAAAAATACCGAACCCTCCATACTGCCCCTAAAATGTATGATCCAATAGGTCTCAGTAGAGGCCTAGAAAGTGACTTTATAAAGTTCCACAGGTATTTCTGATGTTCGTCTGGGTATGGCAACCATTGATCTGTGCCTCATATGGTCCAAAATGCCTCACCTAGTACTCTGCTTGCAGGTGAAGCCTTGGGATTCTCGGAGAATCCATCAAAAAGCTAATATCCTCAATCACCCCTTCACCTCATTGCTGACACCTTAAATTCCATATCAGCACTTAGAACATTTAGCTTTTTACTGTCAAAATAACTAACTGAAGATGGGAATGGAACCTACATGGCAAATGTGATGCCATTTTTCACTCCCAACCTATAACCCCATCACTAATTGATCATCATACTCTTTTCTATTGAAATTAGATGTGACCTCAGAATCCTTCTCACACCACTGCCCCCAGCAGTCACTACCAGTTAATTATTGTTGACACACAAGTCAAAACTTATTTGTCATCCTTGGCTCAAGGCACTACTGCTATCCCTTATGCACTTTGAGTAGGCAGAAGAATATAATTTGCTTGTATCTATTTCTTAACATGCACTAGAGGCCTGAGAGTTGAAGATGATGAAAAAGTGAGATAAATCATGAACACTTCATGTACCTGAGGCAATAGTGGTGGTGTGTTCATTCCTTCAACAAGTATTTATAGAGTTGACCAGGTCCAAGTCCCATGCTGGGCAGTAGGGTTCAAAAGGTAGAAATACAGTTAAGGTCCCTGTAAAAATGGCATGGCACAGGCATATGACCTTTTCTAACTTCACAAGGGGGAAGGAGAATCAAGGTCAATAGCCCAAGGTTGATTCCTATGAAGCAGAGGTCAGGCATACCTCTTCTTGCCAGTCTTTTTACCAGTTCTGACCCCAACCTTCCCTCCCACAGCACTCTCTACTTCTCTGCTAGGTTCAATAATTCACTGCAATGGCCACACAGAACTCACAGACAATACTCATGATTATGGAGTTTATTAGGGAAGTAGCAGGTTACAATTCAGGATCAGGAAGGACTCACGATACAGTTCTCCGATCAGGACAGCCTCTTCTCAGCCGTGCCCGCAGACAGGCCTCTCTCTGGCCCTTGGCCCCTCAGCGCTTTATGCCTTTAGGGACAACCAAGCCTCTTCCCTGCTTGGGCAAGTGTTACAAAGTTCTTTAGCTTTGCCAATAAATGCCTGGAGGAATCCCACTCTGCCACCAAACATCCTACCTGAAGACACACAGCTCTCTCGCTCTGTGGGCTGGGAAGCCCACCGCACCATCTACTGCCAGTCTCCTGGTTCTGCAGGCTCTGCTGCCACCTTTTCTCTGCCATTGCCTTTCTCCATCTCTCACTGTCTTCCATGTTACATCTCTGTATGTCTCCTGAGTCTAGGAGGCTCTTAGTGCAGGCATCCTGGGTCCAAAGGATGTGCTGCTCCACTCCTGGCTCTTCTTTCTTGATTATAGTAAGGACCCCCTTTCTGCCTCTGGGATGGCTTGTTTTAAGCCTAGTGGATGGCAAAACTAACCAATCCCCTTTTTAGGGTTCCATACATGTTATTTGTGTGGTGTCATCCCCACAAGGGTTCTAGGCACCTTATTTGTATTATTAGCAAGCTATCCAATCCTCTTGGTGGGCCACAGACACCTCATTTGCATAGTCCTACTCAGTCATTTGGTGGGGGTTACAAGATACGGCTAGAAGGGCCATATTAAGTAATTCACTGAACCACAGTTCCTATCTTTGTGGAGTTTCCTGCTCAATTCTTCTCAGAGGCAGTTCTAGCAAAGGCTACGCAGATGGTTCCGCAAAGTCAGATAAATAAAGGAATGAAACAATTTTGTTCCCATACATTTGACAAAAATAAAATGTAATATTAACTATGATTTCCACAGAAAGCTCATTTCCTTCTTAATAAATTTAGCATGTGCTGCAAGGGTAAAACTCATTGTTTAGCTTCAGAGAGCATTTTACTTAACAGGGAGCTGTTCTTCTCAGCTAATGTGTTTTCATGTCATTTGGGGGTTATTCTTCAATTGAGCTTGTTAATTTGCACAATTTATTGCTACTTTTGTATTTTTTACATCCCCAATTTCACTAAGAAGGATCAATGGCTCAAAAATTGTTCATTGAGATGGAAAAGCAGAGATGACAGTAGTAACAGAAATACTATAGCACAGAATAATAAAACCAGCCCTGGGTCAAATGAGTCTGGAAGCAGGGAGAGGAATAAAATGAACAGCCAAAAATGCTTTCATTTTTCTTTCAGTAGGAGGAAATGACATCAGTAGTGAAGAGACCAAATCTCTAGAGCTTATAAGAACGTGATAAGGAACTTGGAAATCATTCCAAGGAAGATGGGAAACCAGTGGAGGGTTTTGAGCATTTCTCGTAAGTTTCTAACTCAGGAATAGAAACAACTTTGCTCCTAACTTTTCCACACACAGAAGATATGTCTCTGCTTTTGTGATTTGATCAATTTGATCACCATTAACAGACTACTGTAAACCTGGTGACCTTGGTAATCTTGCGGGGTTTTTTTTCCCTTTAAGTGTTTGTTGTGTGACTGTGTATTTATGTATGACTTCCTTACAAGTAAAAGTCTGTTTTTCTTTTCTAAATACTTTTGTCTCTGAGCCATCCTTTCACACCACCTACAGGCCTTAGTACCATCCCTGTGCTCAAAAAGAACAGCTTCATGAGACTTACCTTCCTTCCTGTTGGTATCTGTGACTGATGCCTAAGTTGGGCAAGGGTGACCATAGTTGGCTCTCTCGGGATGTGATATGCAATGGAGGAGAAAGGTTTTGGTGGCAGGGCTAAGCAGTCCACCTGTGGGACTTGAGTAACTGTTGTGTACCCTCCCATTGAGCAACTTCAACCTCCCATAAATAGCATCTGGAATGCAGGCAGCATGGGTGAATCTCCACTGGGATTTTGTGTTTTGCTTGACCTCAGGCTGCCTGAGACTCACAATTCCCATGGGTATGATAAATAATAAGGGTTGTATCTGAGTTCTCTACCAAATCCTGAGTTTTAGATAATTTAAGGGCAGCAAATGGAAAGGGGTAATTTTTTTTTTTTCTAATATGGAAGACCTCCTTTCAGGATATTAGGGTTATGTGCAAATATTGTTTCTTTTAAAATATTTATAAATACTGTCCAAACTATTAATGATGTTTGCAGCCTAGTAGGAGATATTTTTATACCTGAACTTTTAATGGAGTTTGGCGGGGGGCGGGGGTGGGGTGGAATCAGTGAATAATGAAATGCTGAAATACTCTAAACTACTTCTCTACTGGGAAATAAATGGCACTCTTGAGGCCTGAATAAATCATTACAGTTAATAAAATTTCCTGATATGGCTTCTAGTGAATTTGCACTAGGAAGATTGAATTTGCACAGATTTATTCAGTAAAATAAGGTCAGGCTATATAAAGGAAAGCTGTTTATCTAGCATTTAGGCAACATAAATTTAGACTATTCATTATGTAACCACACTTGTGATGGGTGCCCTTTGTAGCTCTCCTTTGAAATTGGACAACAGAAGGCTTACACTGCTAGTAATACTCATTATTGCTAGTAAGAGATGGCACTGCAGGATTCATTCCCATGTTATTTGACTCAAAAGCCTGTGCCTTCAATCGTTGTATGCTTTAGATTTTTTCTTGACAAACTAATATCTCTTTAATTTACATTTTTCATTATTATATTTTCTGTATTTTGCATTATAAATATCATTTTCATTATTATAATTTATTACAATATTATGTATTTTTTTAATTTCTGAATTCCCTGTTTGTGTGCTTTGCCTATTTTATCTGGATGGTTTGGCTTTTCCTTATTGATTTGTAGAAACTCTTTGCATATTAGGGATATTATTTTTATTTTCTCTGACGTGTGTACTGCAAAAGTTTCCCCCACATTAAGGCTTGTATTTTGTCTTTGTTTTTATACCTTGGAGATGTTTGTAATTTTTATTCACAGTCAGATTTTGTGTAAGAACTTAGGTTAGGATTAGCTTCACTTTTTTATTCAAATGGGCTACCAGTTATCTAAAATCCACCACTTTCCACTCATTTAAAATAGCACCATTATATTCAACTATATTTCTATAGATAGTTAAGTCTAATGCTAGATTCTCTACTCTGTTTTCTTCATTTGCCTATTTTAGGGTTTTTCAACCTCAGCACTATTGGCATTCTGGGACCAGATAATTCTTCATCGTAGGGGAGTGGAGTGGGAAGCTGTCCTATGCATTGTAGCTGTTCAACAGCATTCCTGTCCCCTACCCACTAGATGCCAGTGGCACACTGTCCCTCAGTTGTGACAGTCAAAAATTTCTCCAGAGTTCCCACAAAATGGCACTCTAGGCAGAAGCACCACACCGTCCCTCCACAGCAAAGATCCAAAAAACTGAGCCAAACAGAGAATACAACAATTTTGAAACCCTAAAACATCAAATGAAGAGATAAAGAACTCAGCCAAGCACCAAATGGAATGAGAATACTGACAGAGAATGGAGAGCGAGGAGAGATTCATGCAGAGGTCTCCTACCAGCTAACACAGGGTGGATCCACCATCTTGGACTCCTATCGGAGACCAGCAAATGGGGGTACGAGAAAGCAGCCTCACGGAGCATCCAGTGGGAGACAAAACAGCCGCTTAGCTCCACACATAACCATCTCCCCGCTGCATCCTGCCTACTTGCACCGTGCGCTTCACATCACACCACCAAGCAGTGCAGGCACGGCCTACTGGAACCTGCCCAGCACTGATTACCGACCCACCCTGGTGGCTGTAGTGAGTGCCACAAACAACCCGTCCCAGTGGCTCCTCTTCAGCTAGACCAGCCCTGCTGTACCATATCTGAATGACTGAACCTGCCAGTTGGAGAAGGAGGTGAAAAGTATTGAGCGCACAGACGAGCAAACACCAAAGAGCACGCAGTCTGCCTGCTTAGACATAGTCAATTTTTTTTTTTAAAAAAGGGACGAAACAAACAAATCTACAATCAATAAATGAGAGAAATAACTACTGAATGCCCCGAAAACAGCAAACAATATCAAAACATTTACAAAAACAGGACAGGATGGTTCCAGTAGGCATCCAAATTAAAACACCAGATGACTCATCTGTAGAAGAAAATGCACTAGAAGTACCTGATAGGGAATTCAAATCTCTAATACTCGGAATTTTGCAAGAACTGAGGCAAAAAGCTGACAAACATGAGGAAAAAATAGACAAATTCATGGAAAATATAGACAAAAAATTGTAAGAATTCAGGAAGATGATGCAGGAACAAAATGCCAAAATAAATTCACAACTAGAAATTATACAAAAACAACAATTAGAAATCCAAAAGATAAACAACAAGATTTCAGAAATGGATGATGTCATAGAAGGGCTGAGAAGCAGATTTGAAACCGTGGAAGACAGGATCAGTGGAACTGAAGACAAACACTTGGATACAACTCTGTTTCAGGAAAACTCAGAAAAAAGAACAAAGAAAAATGAAGAGACCCTGAGAGTTATGTAGGACACAATTAAAAGCAAAAATTTATGAGTGATTGACATTCCAGAAAAGGCGGAGAAAACAGAAAACACAGAGAGGATCATTGAGGAACTGCTGACAGAAAACTTACCCAATATCATGAAAGATGAAAAGCTGGCCATCCAAGAAGCTCAACGAACCCCATATAGAAGAGACCCCAAAAGAAAATTACCAAGGCATATCATATTCACGCTCGCCGAAACCAAAGACAAACATGAGAGCAGCTCGTGAAAAACAAGAAGTCACATACAGAGGAGAAACAATAAGACTAAGCAAAGATTGTTCAGCAGAAACCATGCAGGCAAGAAGGCAATGGGATGACATATATAAAATCTTGAAAGAAAAAAATTGTCAGCCAAGAATAATATATCCTGCAAAACTCTTGTTCAAATTTGATGGTGAAGTTAGGTTATATCCAGATAAACAGAAACTAGGGCAATATGTAAAAGTCAAACCAAACTTACAAGAATTATTAAAGGTAGCACATCGATCTGAGGACAAACAGCTTCAGCCCACAGGCAGAACCTAGGACACAGGATCATATAAGCCAGATACCAATCTAGGAAATGAACTCTCGAGGACTATCCAAAACCAAAAGAAATACAACAGGGAATCAGAGAAGTCAATCGATGGATGACAACAACATCAAAACAATGAAAGAGGGAATAGACGGCATAGGTATAGAACCTTCTAATGGAGAGGAAGGCAAGGCAATACCAAGTAATGGTAGACTGCTTCAAACTTAGAAAGATAAGGGTAAAATTGATGGTAACCACAAAGAAAGTTAACAAACCAACTCATAAAAATAAAGACGAAAAACATAAAGTCTCAGCAAAAACAAAACCTACAAAAACAAAAGAAATGAAAAAAAAAATCCACAAACAAAAGTAACTCAGCACAAGAGAGTAAGAAGAACAAAGAAAACGTCAGCACCACAAAATAAAACCACTACAAAATGACAGCAACAAACTCACATCTATCAATAATTACACTGAATGTAAATGGACTCAATGCACGCATAAAAAGACGGAGAGTGACAGAATGGATAAGAAAACAGGATCCGTCAATATGCTGTCTACAAGAGACACACTTGAGAAACAAAGATGTGAATTTATTAAAAGTCAAAGGTTGGAAAAAAATATATCAAGCGAACAACTACCAAAAAAGAGCAGGAGTGGCAATTCTAATCTCAGATAAAATAGACTTTAAAACAAAATCTACCATAAAAGACAAAGAAGGACACTATATAATGATTAAGGGGATGATCCATCATGAAGACATAACCATAATAAACATCTACGCACCCAACGACAGGGCTCCAAAATACATAAAACAAACTCTAACAACACTGAAAAGAGAAATTGACAGTTCCACAATAATAGTAGGAGACTTCAACACACCACTCTCAGTAAAGGACAGAACAACTAAGAAGAAACTCAGCAAAGATACAGAAGACCTAAAGGGCACAATCAGCCAACTTGACCTCATAGACATGTATAGAACACTCCATCCAACCGCTGCAAAGTACACATTCTTTTCCAATGCACATGGGACGTTCTCCAGAATAGACCACATCTTAGGCCACAGAGCAATCCTCAACAAGATCCAAAACGTTGAGATAATTCAAAGTATCTTCTCTGACCACAATGCCATCAAGGTAGAAATTAACAATAGAAAGAGCAAGGAAAAAAAATCAACTACATGGAAACTGAATAACACCCTGCTTACACATCACTGGGTAATAGAAGAATCAGAGATGGAATCAAAAAAGTCCTAGAATCAAATGAGAACGAAAACACATCATACCAAAACCTTTGGGACACAGCAAAGGCAGTCCTCAGAGGACAATTGATAGCAATAGATGCACATATCAAAAAAGAAGAAAGGGACAAAATCAAAACATTAACTACAGAACTCAAACAAAAAGAAAGAGAACAGCAAAAAGCCCACAACCACCGGAAGAAAGGAAATAGTAAAGATCAGAGCAGAAATCAATGAAATAGAGAACAGAAAAACAATAGAAAGAATCAACAAAACCAAAAGTTGGTTCTTTGAAAGAATCAACAAAATCGACAAACCACTGGCGAGACTGACAAAAGAAAAACAGGAGAGGACACAAATAACCCAAATAAGAAATGAAATGGGGGACATTACAACAGACCCAACCGAAATAAAAAGGATTATAACAGAATATTATGAAAAACTATACTCCAACAAATTTGAAAACCTAGAGGAAATGGATACATTTCTAGAAACACATGGCCAACCCAAACTACAAAAAAGTGATGTTGAAAATCTGAACAGACCCATAACAAGAGAAGAGATTGAAAAGGTAAAAAAACTCCCAACCAAAAAAAGCCCTGGCCCAGATGGCTTCACTGGAGAATTCTACAAAACCTTTACAGAAGAGCTTGTACCCGTACTACTCAAGCTATTTCAGAGCATAGAAGAGGAAGCAACACTTCCAAAGTCATTCTTTGAAGCCAGCATAACGCTGATACCAAAACCAGGCAAAGACGTCACAAAAAAAGAAAATTACAGACCAATATCTCTCATGAATATAGAAGCAAAAATTCTGAACAAAATTCTAGCCAATAGAATTCAGCATCATATCAAAAAAATCATACACCACGACCAAGTAGGATTCATACCAGGTATGCAAGGATGGTTTAACATTAGAAAATCCATCAACGTAATCCACCACATAAATAAAAGGAAAGAAAAAAATCACATGATCATCTCAATTGACGCAGAAAAGGCATTTGACAAAGTCCAACACCCATTCCTGATAAAAGCTCTCAATAAAATAGGTATAGAAGGGAAATTTCTCAACATAATAAAGGGCATCTATGCAAAACCAATGGCCAACATCATTCTTAATGGAGAGAGGCTGAAAACATTCCCCTTGAAAACAGGAACAAGACAAGGATGCCCTTTATCACCACTCCTATTTAACATTGTGCTGGGAGTTCTAGCTAGAGCAATAAGGCAAGAAAAAGAAATAAAGGGCCTCCAAATTGGTGATGAAGAAGTTAAACTCTCCCTGTTTGCAGATGATATGATACTTTACATAGAAAACCCTAACGACTCCACAAGAAATCTACTGGAACTAATAGAAAGATTCGGCAGAGTAGCAGGATACAAGATAAACATTCAAAAATCAGTTGGAATCCTATACACCAGTAAGGAGAACGATGAAAAGGAAATCAGGAAAACAATACCATTTTCAATAGCCCCTAAAAAGATAAAATACTTACGAATAAATCTGACCAGGAAGGTAAAAGACCTATACAAAGAAAACTATAAAACACTACTGCAAGAAACCCAAAGGGATCTACATAAATGGAAAAACATACCATGCTCATGGATAGGCAGACTCAACATTGTGAAAATGGCAATTCTACCCAAAGCAATTTACAAATACAATGCAATCCCGATCCAAATACCAACAACATTCTTCAAAGAGATGGAAAAACTAATCATTAACTTTATATGGAAAGGGAAGAAGCCCCAAATAAGTAAAGCACTACTGAAGAAGAAGAATAAAGTTGGAGGACTCACACTACCTGACTTCAGAACCTACTATACAGCTACAGTAGTCAAAACAGCCTGGTACTGGTACAACGACAGATACATTGACCAATGGAACAGAATTGAGAACCCAGATGTAAATCCATCCACCTATGGTCACCTAATCTTCGACAAGGGCCCAAAGTCCATCAAATGGGGAAAAGACAGTCTTTTTAACAAATGGTGCTGGCAAAACTGGATATCCATTTGCAGAAAAATAAAACAGGACCGATACCTCACACTGTATACAAAAACTACTTCAAAATGGATCAAAGACCTGAATATAAAGCCTAAAACTATAAAGTTCATAGAAGAAGAAATAGGACCAACACTTCAGGCCTTAATACATGGCATTAACAGGATACAAACCATAACCATCAACGCACAAAACCCAACAGATAAGCTAGGTAACTGGGATCTTCTAAAAATCAAGCACCTATGCTTTTCAAAAGACTTCATCAAAAGAGTCAAAAGAGAACCTACAGACTGGGAAAAAATTTTTGGACAGTACAAGTCAGACAAAGGTTTAATCTCCATAATCTACAAGAAAATCCAACACCTCTACAACAAAAAGACAAACAATCCTTTAAAAAATGGGCAAAGGAAATGAACAGCCACTTCACCAAAGAAGGCATCCAAATGGCCAACAGACACATGAGGAAATGCTCGCGATCACTAGCCATTAGAGAAATGCAAATTAAAACCACAATGAGATACCGTCTCACCCCGGCATTACTGGCACGAATCAAACACACTGAAATAACAAATGTTGGAAGGGCTGCGGGGAGATGCGAACTCCTATGCACTGCTGGTGGGAATGCAAAATGATACAACCATTTTGGAAAATGATATGGCGCTTCCTCAGAAAGCTAGAAATAGACATACCGTTTGATCCAGCAATCCCACTCCTAGGAATATATCCTAGAGAAATAAGAGTCGTCACTCGAATAGACGTATGCACACCTATGTTCATGGCAGCGTTGTTCACAATAGCGAAACGATGGAAACAACCTAGATGCCCATCAACAGATGAATGGCTACACAAACTATGGTACATACACACAATGGAGTACTATGCAACGAGAAAGAACAACAATGAATCTGTGAACCATCTCATAACATGGATGAAACTGGAGGACATTATGCTGAGTGAAATAGGTCAGTCACAAAAGGACAAATATTGTAGGAGACCTCTATTGTTAAAACCCATGAAAAAGTTCACGCACAAAATGTAACAATCCTTGTTGGTTACCAGGGATGGGAGGGGTTGGAGGAAAATACTAAATAGGCAATAGATAAGTGGTATCTTGGGTGAAGGGTGAGACAGTACACAATACAGGGAAACTAGCACAACCTGTACAAGGAAAGGTCATGGAAGCCCCATAGACACATCCAAACTCCCTGAGGGAGTGAATTGCTGGGTGGAGGGCTCTGGAGACCATGGTCTTGGGGAACATCTAGCTCAATTGGCATGACACAGCTTATAAAGACAATGCTCTACATTCTACCCTGGTGAGCAGTGTCTGGGGTCTTAAAAGCCTGTGAGCGGCCATCCACGATACTCCACTGGTCTCATCCCTTCAGGAGCAAGGGAGAATGAAGAGAACAGGACACAAGGAAAAGATTAGTCCGAAGGACTAATTGTCCACAGCTACCAAGGCCTCCACCGGACTGAGTCCAGTACAGCTAGATGGTGCCCGGCTACCACCACTGACTGCTCTGACCAGGACCACAAGAGAGGGTTCTGGACAGAGCTGGAGAAGGATGTAGAGCATAATTCTAACTCACAAAAAAAGAAGACCCGACTTACTGGCCTAAAGGAGACTGAAGAAACCTCAAGAGTATGGCCCCCAGACACCCTTTTAGCTCAGTGGTGAAGTTACCTCCAAGGTTCACTGTTCAGCCTGGGAGTGGACAGCCCCGTAAAACCAAATGAGACTAATGAGGTACAGGAGTCCAGTGACAAGGGCCAGAAGGCAGAAGGGGACAAGGAAGCTGGTGATAGGGAACACAAGGTTGAATAAGGATATTGTTGATGTGTTGTGAGATTGTTAACCATTGTCATAGGGCAACATTTGTAGTAACTGTTAAATGAGAAACTATTGTGTTCTGTAAGTCTTCATCTTAAGTGAGAATAACGGCACAATTGGAAGAGCATAGTCAATGTCACTGAACTGTGTATGTAGAAATTTTTGAAATGGTGTATCTTTGGCTATGTGTATTTTCACCAAAAAAAAAAAAAATTGTTGAGAATTTAGAGGCTTAATATGTTGTGGGGTTGTTAACCAATGTCATAAAACAACATGTGTGCTACTGTTTCATGAGAAACTATTTGTTCTGTAAGCCTTCACCTGAAGTACAATAAAATTTAAAAAAAATTAAAAAAAAAAAAGTTTCTCCAGACATTGCCAATGTCTTTAAGGGGCAAAATTGTCCCTGGCTGAGAATAAATGGGCTTTTCTATCCTAATACCTCATTATTTTGATGGTTGTGGCTTTATAGTTTATTTTAATATCAGCTAGGACAAGATATCTTCTTTTCTCAGAATTTCCTTTAGACTTATTTTGTGAACTTAGAGTCACTTTGTGAATTTAAAAAAATCCTAATGTGAATTATATCACAATAAAATGGTTATTTAAAAATCTTGTCAGAATTTTTATTGGGTTTGCATTCAATTCTAATGTAATTGAGAAAGAATTGACATCCTTCATGATATGCAGCCATCCTATTCAAGACATATCTCCTCCATTTAGTCCTTAATAGAGTTGTACAGTTTTCTTTATAAAGGTAGACTGACAATCTTGCCCAGTGGTTAAGATCATGAACTTTGGATCAGACCCTGACTCTGCTATATTCTGTAAATGGTCTTGGCTAGCTATTGAACCTCTCTGAAGCTTGGTTTTCCCACTTGCAAAATGGATATAATAATAAAAACTCCTATCCACAGTTTGCTTTGAGAATTAAGAGATAATGTAAAACTCCCTTAGCCTCAACAGGTGTTTGTTACTCTTGTGATTCGTTGATATTCTGGGTCTTAATGTTTTTGTGAATAAAACGTTTTCCTTCCTGATACTAATTGTTTCCACAGAAATAAATCTATCTATTTTTTGCATATAAATTTTGCTACTAACCACCTTACAGAATTCTCTTATTGTTTTCAAAGGCTTTTCAGTAAGGCAATGATAGCATCTGGAAATAACGGAATATTGTCTTCTCTTTCCCAGCTGGTACACTGCTTGTTATTGAATCTTTGTCTTGGTTAGCACTTCCAGAACAATTTAAATTATAATGAAAATAACGAGCATCTTTTCTCATCTGGCTTAAATGAAAACACTCCTAGCCTTTCACCATTAAACATTTGTTCCTGAGAGTATTATTGTTATATTGAAGAAATAGCTTTCTATTCTTACTTTCTAAAGCTTTTTTTTTTTTTTTAATCAAAAATAGGTGTTGGGTGAAACGGTAGACAAAGGGACCAATGGAACAAAACAGACCCATAGAAAAATAGAAATGATACACTTTTGAACTAGCTGTTCATATCAGGGGCACAGATTACAATTTTTAATAAATAGCACTTGGACAACTGGCTATATATATGAAATTGGACCCCCTACATCATACTATACATAAAAAATCATCTGTAGGTGGACTAAAGACTTAAATGCAAAAGGAAAAACTATTACACTTTCAGAAAAAAATATTGGCCATCTTTATAACTTCTGAATTGAGAAGAATTTCTTAAACATTTATATCTAGACTATATGAGAGATCCTTACAAATTAATAAGAAAGAGAAAAACAACCTGGCAAGAAATGGGCATATGAAATGATCACCTGAAGGCTTTGACTTTTCTTCTAAGGGAGATGTAACACTATTGGGGGGATTTGAGCAAAGGAGTGATGCTCGCTGTATCATGATTCTTTATATCATATACATAGTTTATATTCTTCTGTGACTTTCAACATTTGATTTAAAGTAAAGACTAAAGGAGGTTTCTTATTCTCGTTTTTTCTCAGGTTTATTCCCATGGATTTATAGAAGGGGAAGTAGGTGAACTACAATTCAAACGTTTCAATTAGTAAATAAGCTTAGAACTCCATTATAAATAGGCAAATGTTGTAGTCGTTAAAGATTTAATTTTGTGTTTTCTAAATGGCCACTCTGAATGCTGTGCAGAGTTCACATTCGTGACAAGCCCCCTACTTAGTCACTTGCTCTTCCTGGCTGTGACTGAAGGGTTAGCTTGATGCTTAGTGACCAAATGCCTTGAAGAATTAGAACTCTGGTTCTTAGAAGTGTCTGTTCTCTGATGTTTTAGCCTAGTTTTGAGATAATAAGAGCTCATTAAAATCCCGGTGTCAGATTTTACAGGCAGAGGGTGTAACTAGGCCCATTGTTAGATAATTTACTCTTTATATCTCCATAACTAGTCTGAACTTATCAGAACTGTATCTTTTCTCAATGTCATATCGTTACCAAGCAGGACACTCACCAAATCTCTTGACCATTCATTATTTACAAAGGTATCTGCCCACCACTCGTCTGGCAGTTTGTCGTACTGCAGTGGCTTGTGTGTTGCTGTGATGCTGGAAGCTATGCCACCACATGTATTTCAGATACCAGCAGGGTCACCCATAGTGGACAGGTTTCACTGGAGCTTTCAGACTGAGATAGACTGGGAAGAAGTACCTAGCGATCTACTTCCGGAAAAATTGACCAGTGAAAACCTTATGGATAATAGTGAAACACTGTTTGATATAGTGCCGGAAGAGGAGCTCCTCAGGTTGGAAGTCTCTGAAAATATGATGGAGGAAGAGCTGCCTCCTCAAAGTAGAGTTGACCTTAATGACATCGATGGAATCAAGCTTCCAGGACCTTTGTTTGCTGATGTGGCATGACTCAAAATAAGAAGCAACAGCTTCAAATATCCATTAATAATTGGAACTTGGAATGTACGAAGTATGAATCAAGGAAAACTGGAAATTGTCAAAAATGAAATGGAACATTTGAAGATCAATATCCTTGGCATTAGTGAGCCGAAATGGACTAGTATTGGCCATTGTGAATTGGACAATCATGTAGTCTACTATGCTAGGAATGACAAATTGAAGAGGAATGGTGTCGAATTCATCTTCAAAAAGAACATTTCAAAATCGACCCTGAAACACAACACTGTCAATTTATAGGATACACCTATAAAAAAGACCAGTTAATATGACTATTATTCAAATTTATGCACCAATCATTAATGCCAAAGATGAAGAAATTGAAGATTTTTACCAACATTTGTAGTTTGAAATTGATCAAACACATAATAAAGATGCATTGATAATTACTGGTGATTGGAATGTGAAAGTGGGAAACAAAAAAGAAGGATCAGAGGTTGAAAAAAACGGCATTGGTAACAGAAACAATGCTAGAGATCGCATGATAGAATTTTCCAAGACCAATGACTTATTCATTGGAAATACCTTTTTTCAACAACATAAATGGTGACTATACACATGAACCTCCCCAGATGGAAAACACAGGAATCAAATCGATTACATATGTGGAAAGAGACAATGGAGAAGCTCTATGTTATCAGTCACAACAAAGCCAGGGACCAACTGTGAAACAGACCATTAATTGCTCCTATGCAGGTTCAAGTTGAAGCTGAAGAAAATTAAAACAAGTCCACAAGAGCCAAAGTACGACCTTGAGTATATCCCACCTGAATTCAGAGACCATCTCCAGAATAGATTTGATGCACTGAACACAAATGACTGAGGACCAGACGAGTTGTGGGAAGACAACAAGGACATCATACATGAAAAAAGCAAAAGGTTATTAAAAAGCCAGGAAAGAAAGAAAGACCAAAATGGATGTCAGAAGAGACTCTGAAATGTGCTCTTGAACACAGAGTAGCTAAAGCAAATGGAAGAAATGATGAAGTAAAAGAGCTAAACAGAAGATTTCAAAGGGCAGCTTGAAAAGACAAAGTAAAGTATTATAATAAAGTATATAAAATGTGCAAAGGCGTGGAGTTAGAAAACCAAAAGGTAAGAACATGCTCAGCATTTCTCAAGCTGAAAGAACTGAAGAAAAAATTCAAGCCTCGAGTTGCAATATTGAAGGATTCTCCTTGGTGATACAGTGGTTAAAAATCTCAGCTGCTAACCAAAAGGTCGGCAGTTTGAATCCACCAGTCGCCCCTTGGAAACCCTATGGGGCAGTTCTGTTATGTCCTATAGGGTCACTATGAGTCAGAATCCACTTGAGGGCAACGAGTTTGGTTTTGGTTTTAGTTTTTATGGACAAAAAATTGAACAATGCAGAAAGCATCAAAAGAAGATGGAAGGAATACACAGAGTCATTGTACCGAAAATAATTGGTTGATGTTCAGCCATTTCAGGAGGTAGCATATGATCAAGAACCGATGGTACTGAAGGAAGAAGTCCAAGCTTCACTGAAGGCATTGGAGAAAATCAAGGCTCCAGGAATTAACGGAATACTAATTGAAATGTTTCAACAAATGAATGCAATGCTGGATGCGCCCAGTCTTCTGTGTCAAGAAATGTGGAAGATAGCTACATGGCCAACTGACTGAAAGAGATTCATATTGGTGCCCATTCCAAAGAAAAGTGATCCAAGAGAATGTGGAAATTATCAAACAATATCATTAATATCGCATACAAGTGAAATTAGGCTGAAGATAATTAAAAAACAATTGCAGCAGTACATCAACAGGGAACTTCCAGATATTCAAGCCAGATGCAGAAGAGGACATGGAACGAAGGATATCATTGTTGATGTCAGATGGATCTTGGCTGAAAGCAGAGAATACCAGAAAAACGTTTACCTGTATTTTATTGACTATGCAAAGATATTCAACTGTGTGGATCATAACAAATTATGGATAACATGGTAAAGAATGGTAATTCCAGAACACTTCATTGTGCTCCTGTGGAACCTGCACATAGACCAAGTGGCAGACGTTTGAACAGAACAAGGGGATACTGTGTGTTTAAAATCAGGAAAGATGTGAGTCAGGGTTGTATCCTTTCACCATACCTATTCAATCTGTATGCTGAGCAAAAAACCCGAGAAATTAGACTATGTGAAGAAGAAGGCATCATGTTTGAGGGAAGACTCATTAACAACGTACAATATGCAGATGACACACAACCTTGCTTGCTGAAAGTGAAGAGGACTTGAAGCACTTACTGATGAAAATCAAAGACTACAGCCTTCAGCATGGATTACACCTTAACATAAAGAAAACAAAAATCCTCACAACTGGACCAATAAGCAACATCATGATAAATGGAGAAAATATTGAAGTTGTCAATGATTTCATTTTACTTGGATCCACAATCAATGCCCATGAAAGCAGCACTCAAGAAATCAAATGACGTATTGCATTGGGCAAATATGCTGCCAAAGACTTCTTTAAAGTGTTAAAAAAGCAAAGATGTCACCTTGAGGACTAAGGTGCGCCTGACCCAAGCTATGGCATTTTTAATCACCTCATATGCACGCAAAAGCTGGACAATGAATAAAGAAGAACTAAGAAGAATTGATACACTTGAATTATGATGTTTGCAAAGAATATTGAATACACCATGGACTGCCAGAAGAACGAACAAATCTGTCTTAGAAGAAGTACAGCCAGAATGCTCCTTAGAAATAAGAATGGTGAGACTTTGTCTCATGTACTTTGGGCATGTTATTAAGAGGGACCAGTCCCTTGGAGAAGGACATCATGCTTGGTAAAGTAGAAAATGAACAAAAAGTGGAAGACCCGCAAAGACATCACAAAAAAAGAAAATTACAGACCACTATCTCTCATGAATATAGATGCAAAAATTCTGAACAAAATTCTAGCCAATAGAATTCAGTATCATATCAAAAAAATCATACACCACGACCAAGTAGGATTCATACCAGGTATGCAAGGATGGTTTAACATTAGAAAATCCATCAACGTAATCCACCACATAAATAAAAGGAAAGAAAAAAATCACATGATCATCTCAATTGATGCAGAAAAGGCATTTGACAAAGTCCAACACCCATTCCTGATAAAAGCTCTCAATAAAATAGGTATAGAAGGGAAATTTCTCAACATAATAAAGGGCATCTATGCAAAACCAACAGCCAACATCATTCTTAATGGAGAGAGGCTGAAAACATTCCCCTTGAAAACAGGAACAAGACAAGGATGCCCTTTATCACCACTCCTATTTAACATTGTGCTGGAAGTTCTAGCTAGAGCAATAAGGCAAGAGAAAGAAATAAAGGGCATCCAAATTGGTAATGAAGAAGTTAAACTCTCCCTGTTTGCAGATGATATGATACTATACATAGAAAACCCTAAAGACTCCACGAGAAATCTACTGGAACTAATAGAAAGATTCAGCAGAGTAGCAGGATACAAGATAAACATTCAAAAATCAGTTGGATTCCTATACACCAGTAAAGAGAACGATGAAAAGGAGATCAGGAAATCAATACCATTTTCAATAGCCCCTAAAAAGATAAAACACTTCGGAATAAATCTGACCAGGAATGTAAAAGACCTATACAAAGAAAACTACAAAACACTGCTGCATGAAACCCAAAGGGATCTACATAAATGGAAAAACATACCATGCTCATGGATAGGCAGACTCAACATTGTGAAAATGGCAATTCTACTCAAAGCAATTTACAAATACAATGCAATCCCGATCCAAATACCAACAACATTCTTCAAAGAGATGGAAAAACTAATCATTAACTTTATATAGAAAGGGAAGAAACCCCGAATAAGTAAAGCACTACTGAAGAAGAAGAATAAAGTTGGAGGACTCACACTACCTGACTTCAGAACCTACTATACAGCTACAGTAGTCAAAACAGCCTGGTACTGGTAGAACAACAGAGACATTGAGCAATGGAACAGAATTGAGAACCCAGATGTAAATCCATCCACCTACGGTCACCTGATCTTCGACAAGGGCCCAAAATACATCAAATGGGGAAAAGACAGTCTTTTTAACAAATGGTGCTGGCAAAACTGGATATCCATTTGTAGAAGAATGAAACAGGACCCATACCTCACACCGTATACAAAAACTACTTCAAAATGGATCAAAGACCTGAATATAAAGCCTCAAACTATAAAGTTCATAGAAGAAAAAATAGGACCAACTTCAGGCCTTAATACATGGCATTAACAGGATACAAACCATAAACATCAACACAAAAAACCCAACAGATAAACTAGATAACTGGGATCTTCTAAAAATCAAATATCTATGCTCTTCAAAAGACTTCACCAAAAGAGTCAAAAGAGAACCTACAGACTGGGAAAAAATTTTTGGACAGTACAAGTCAGACAAAGGTCTAATCTCCATAATCTACAAGAAAATCCAACACCTCTACAACAAAAAGACAAACAATCCTATCAAAAAATGGGCAAAGGAAATGAACAGACACTTCACCAAGGAAGACATTCAAATGGCCAACAGACACATGAGGAAATGCTCGTGATCACTAGCCATTAGAGAAATGCAAATTAAAACCACAATGAGATACCATCTCACCCCGGCATTACTGGCATGAATCAAAAATACTGGAAATAACAAATGTTGGAGGGGCTGCGGGGAGATGGGAACTCTTATACACTGCTGGTGGGAATGCAAAATGATACAACCATTTTAGAAAATGATATGGCGTTTCCTCAGAAAGCTAGAAATAGACATACCATTCGATCCAGCAATCCCACTCCTTGGAATATATCCTAGAGAAATAAGAGTCATCACTCGAATAGACATATGCACACCTATGTTCATGGCAGCATTGTTCACAATAGCAAAACAATGGAAACAACCTCGATGTCCATCAACAGATGAATGGCTACACAAACTATGGTACATACACACAATGGAGTACTATGCAACGAGAAAGAACAACAATGAATCTGTGAACCATCTCATAACATGGATGAAACTGGAGGACATTATGCTGAGTGAAATAGGTCAGTCACAAAAGGACAAATATTGTAGGAGACCTCTATTGTTAAAACCCATGAAAAAGTTCACGCACAAAATGTAACAATCCTTGTTGGTTACCAGGGATGGGAGGGGTTGGAGGAAAATACTAAATAGGCAATAGATAAGTGGTATCTTGGGTGAAGGGTGAGACAGTACACAATACAGGGAAACTAGCACAACCTGTACAAGGAAAGGTCATGGAAGCCCCATAGACACATCCAAACTCCCTGAGGGAGTGAATTGCTGGGCGGAGGGCTCTGGAGACCATGGTCTTGGGGAACATCTAGCTCAATTGGCATGACACAGCTTATAAAGACAATGCTCTACATTCTACCCTGGTGAGCAGTGTCTGGGGTCTTAAAAGCCTGTGAGCGGCCATCTAAGATACTCCACTGGTCTCATCCCTTCAGGAGCAAGGGAGAATGAAGAGAACAGGATATAAGGAAAAGATTAGTCCGAAGGACTAATTGTCCACAGCTACCAAGGCCTCCACCGGACTGAGTCCAGTACAGCTAGATGGTGCCCGGCTACCACCACTGACTGCTCTGACCAGGATCACAAGAGAGGGTTCTGGACAGAGCTGGAGAAGGAAGTAGAGCATAATTCTAACTCAAAAAAAAAAAAAAAAGACCAGATTTACTGGCCTAAAGAATACTGGAGAAATCTCAAGAGTGTGGCCCCCAGACACCCTTTCAGCTCAGAGGTGAAGTTACCTTCGAGGTTCGATGTTAAGCCTGGGAGTGGACAGCCCAGTAAAACTAAATGGGACTAACGAGGTACAGGAGTCCGGTGACAAAGGCCAGAAGGCAGAAGGGGAGTAGGAAACTGATGATAAGGAACACAAATTGAGTAAGGGCACTGTCGATGTGTTGTGAGATTGTTGACCACTGTTACAGGGCAACATTTGTAGTAACTATTAAATGGGAGGCTGTTTTGTCCTGTAAGCCTTCATCTTGGGCGAGAATGGCAGCACAATTGGAAGAGCATAGTCAATATCACTTAAATGTGTAAGTAAAAAGTTTTGAAATGGTGTTTAAAAAAAAAACCAAATGAGACTAATGAGGTACAGTAGTCCAGTGACAAGGGCCAGAAGACAGAAGGGGACAAGGAAGTCCTCTGGTGATAGGGAACACAAGGTGGAGTAAGGATATTCTTGATGTGTTGTGAGATTGTTAACCATTGTCATAGGGCAACGTGTAGTAACTGTTAAATGAGAAACTATTTTGTTATGTAAGCCTTCATCTTAAGTGAGAATAACAGCACAGTTGGAAGAGCGTAGTCAATGTCACTGAACTGGGTATGTAGAAATTTTTGAAACGGTGTATCTTTGGCTATCTGTATTTTCATCAAAAAAAAAAAAAAGGTTGAGAATTTAGAGGCTTAATATGTTGTGGGGTTGTTAACCAATGTCATAAAACAACATGTGTACTACTGTTTCATGAGAAACTATTTGTTCTGTAAGCCTTCACCTGAAGTACAATAAAATATTAAAAAAAAAAAGTGGAAGACCCTCAATGAGTGGACTGACACAGTGGCTGTAACAGTGGGCTCAAACATAGCAACGATTGTGAGGATGGTGCATGATCAGGCAGTGTTTTGTTCTGTTGTACATAGGGTTGCTTTGAGTCAGAACCGACTCAATAGCACCTAACAACATCAATTATCTTTTATTCGTCTTTCTTTTTTCTGCACCTGTGGTGATATTTGGGTGCTGAATTGTCATCTCTTTTAGGAGTACCCATTTAGACCTCAATGGCATGGGTTCTTTCTTCAAAACACACCATGAGAGCCAGTGCTGGGCCTCAGGGCGCTTATGAGCTAGTAGACAAGACAGACGCTTCCTGGCACATAATCTCCAATTCTACTCTGCAGAAGATTCCTATTATATGGATTGAATGGTGTCCCCCAAGAAGATGTGTTGAAGTCCTAACCTGAGAACATGACCCTGTTTCAAGGTTAATATGAGGTCATACTGGAGTAGAGTAGGTTCTCATCCTATATGTCTCCTGTCCTTATAAAAGTGGAGAATAGACATGGACAAATAGGCATAGAGAAGATGCTATGTAAGATGCGTCTAAAAGTCAAGGAATGTCAAGGATTGCCAGAAGCCACCCACCATAAGCTAGGAAGGAAGAATGGAACAGTTTCTCTCTCACAGCCCTTGGAACAAATACCGTGATTTGAACTTCTAGCCTCAGAACTATGAGACAATAAAGTTCTGTTCTTTAAAGCCACCCATTTTGTGGTATTTTGTGATGGCAGTCGTAGGAAACTAAGACAATTCCCCTTTCTATTTTTTTCCTGGATTGAATTTTTCAAGTTAAATTTCAGCCCATTCTTTTTCTCATGGAGTCCTGGTGTGGTGTAAAGTTAACGCACTTGATTGCTAACCAAAAGGTTGGAAATTCGAGTCCACCAAGAGGCACCTTGGAAATAAAATCTGGTGACCTACTTCCAAAAAATTAGCCACTGAAAACCCTGTGGAGCACAGTTCTACTCGGATACACGTGGGGTAACCATGAGTTGGAATCGACTGTACGGCAACTGCTTTTCTCTTTCTCATACTTTCATCGGTGGCCTGTAAATTATCCTTCTTTTATGCTTTAAACACGGTCCCTCTGAGAGCTCACTTTTTCTTTTACATTATTGTTGAGAAGTTAATTGGCTAGTTATGACTTTATTCTATAACATCCACTTCTCTAGAATGGGTGAATTATCTTTTCGGGTTAGTAGTGATGGATTAATTTACTGTTTCTGAATTTACTGCAGGTTAGACATATTGTTCTTAGAAAAACTATGTGGGACGGTAATTTTTATTTTTTGTTGCCAGGCTCCCCTAATAGGCTCTGTGGTAACAAAAACGCTTTCAACCACAAACATGTATATACCCAGAATTGTGGAATAAAAAGCCAAACTACATTGTTTCTCAGATTACTTCCTTTATAACAAATAATATTTGGAAAGAGGTAAGAGTAATTATACATTAATTTTTTTAAAGTCTCCATCTATCACGAACACTGTGAGATTCTATTTTTTCATTTTGCTTATGACATTCTCTGATCATAGTACCCTCCCAAACTACAAAGCCCTAATTGAGTATCTATGTGTTTTCATGTGAAATAATGTTTTACTCATGTACAGTAATGGTGAAGATGTTAAAGCCTTATCGATTAAAAAATAATAAAATTAGTCTTTTCATTGGTTCCCCTCCATATGTTTTGCTGAGGAGCCCTCTAGTGGAAGAAGCTGCATATAGCACTACAACGGTTACTACTTACAAATTAATACTACACTTTATACGTTTAAAACATAAAATATTTATGCCTACATTACAGTTAAATTCTCAAGATTCAAGTTCTTACTCAGGCTAAACTTCTAATCTGGATTCAATATTAAAATGTCTGAGGAACCACATATATACGATTACAACATTTAAACATTTTCTATTCCAACGGTTGTTTGTTGCTGTTGGATTAACAGTGTGTGTGAGAAAGTATAAAATGGAGGAAATTTTCTTGCATCCTTCAAATGCGTTTAAAAAAATTAAAAAAAAAAAAAAAAGACAGCTGTCTCCTGAATGATTTACCTCTTTGCTATATATTTGCTGCGTGTTGCAGATGAAATAGATGACATATGGTGTGGACCGGAGGGAAGGGGCACTAACTCAGGCCCCGTAGGATGGTTGCGGAGCGGATGCGGCACCTCTCGGGGTGTTCATCAGGTAACTGCCTCCAGGTGACATAGAAATCATGGGCTCTGCTCTTCCTGGTTTGTTGAAAGCAATCGCTGTAGGTGTGACAATTGGTAAAGAAGTTTCTCTCCTGAAAGTTGGCTTTCCCCTTGATTGCGCAGGAACATACTATGAATGAGAAGTCTTTTAAAGCTTCATTCAGAAGCCCATTTTATATAATTGACTAGTCAATTCTGTTTAAAAAACATAAATACATCTAAGGCAATCTAATTAAGCAATTAATCAGGTTTATAAACTGATTTTCATCTGTAATTAGTTTCAATTTTAATAAATTGATATAATTTGTCCAAAACATCAAATTGGTTGTGTTATAAGGAAACTCATGGAGTAAATAAAAGCTAAACTTACTACAGAGAGAGATATGAAAACCATCTTGTGTTTGAATTTCACTGGATTAAGCAATTACTTTCGTTATTTTTTTAAAAGCGATTCTTTCTTGATGCAGTTTAAGTGGAATTAAACTTGTAGGGCTCCAAAATGCATAATTAATTACAGCCAGTTTCAATTGCAGACGTTCATTGGCGTAGACCTGCCAGCTCAATCCCAGGCAGCAGTTACTCAAGAGCTGTGAAGGCAAGAGTTCAGGCTCTCCAGTTCGAGTTCTCTGGGTCATCAGTATACCATGTTCTCCCTTTCGAGTTCTCTGAGGCATCAGCCTTAGGCGGGCCATATGTCTGGGCCAGGCAGACCTCAGTGGGCCGATGGGTCATCCTGCCTGGGGCAGCTCTGTTACCTTGGCTCACAACATCAATTTTGTATATACGAATCCTGCCACTTCCATGATCTCCCAATGGATGAGGAGCATTTCCAGAAAAAGCAACCGTCTCCCTGTATCTTCCACTCTGTGCTAATGTCTCTTTTGTGGCTTCCCTAGAAGTTGTCAGTTCTTTAGGAAATTTGATGTATTCAGATGTCTTAAAAGAGATATCTGCTGTTTGGAACTTCCAGCAGGTTTATTGGCTGGAGAGCAGTTGTCCATCACAGAGAAGTCTCCATCTGTCTGGACAGAGCCTGAGTAATTACCCTGGGGGCACAGCTAATTCTCAGGTCAAATATCCTCAGGTATTTGTAGGAGCTGCCTTTGTTGAGGGCCTGCTGTGTGCCAGGGACAGTGCTAAGCTTTTACATGTACCATCTCATACGTTCCCAACAATCACTGCAGTGAAGTTACATTTACAGAGAATACTGAGGCTTAGAGAAGCAGAGGCAGATTCTGTGGATTCCTTCTGTAACATAAATAGGAATCTAGGAGACTTCACTTCAGAAAATGGGTAGTGGAGATGGAATGTCTCTCTTCCTGTATGTAGACCCAATTATAACACGTTTATAACCACATTCACACCCAGAAAAGGAGCCCTGTGGCATTGTGGATAAGCACTGGGCTGCTAACCAAAAGGTCAGTGGTTCAATCCCACCAGCCCCTCCTCAGAAGAAAGATGTGACAGTCTGTTTCCATGAAGATTTACAGCCTTGGAAACCCTGTGGGGCAGTCCTACTCTGTCCTATAGGTTCACTGTAAGTCAGAATCGACCTGGTCACAATGGGTTTGGTTTGATTTTTTTGTATGCATTACATGATGTATAAACATCTGTTTTAGGGTTGGATCTGACACACCATATTTTGAGGAGAAGTTTGAAAAAGCCACGGATGCTGTATTTATAGATGTTAATCACGTGGATGCTACTCCCATAATCCCCAAATGGATAAACCCCTCGACTCCAACTTCCAAGGTTGATCAGCTATTAATCTTTTGTTGGCAATTTATTAAACTTCACTTTCTCCCTTTTAAAATGCTTCAGGTTTGGAATTAGCCAAATGGGGGCCGTCCAGATTTACTTTTTCCCAACTTGAATGTTTGAGACTGAGTGAACATGAATGTCCTGGAGATCATGTTAAATGCAGATTCTCTTTCAGCTGGTCCAGGCAATTTTTGCCTTCCTAACTAGCTCGCTCTAGGTGATACTGAGGCTCCCAGTCAATGGACTACACTTTGAGTAGCAGGGATCCACATTTCCTTCCAAATGGAGGAAAAGAAATACCATATGAAAAAATAATTCTCTCTTATGCTCTGTAGACAGACTAATCTGGGACTGTAAAACCGTAACTTATATAAAGAGATTTCCCCAGGGAAAATGTTTGGTTTCACCACATGTGCTAAATATTTGAAACTACCTAGTTTTTATTTTCCTGATGTAAAAGGAGCTTCAAATATTGTTCCAAAGAATGCCAGTGTTCTGCGAGGATTCTACTGGGACGAGTGAGGGAAGACAAGAAAATTGTTGGGGAAAGTAAATTTGTTATAAAACTTTCATTGAAGTAATCCAGGTTATCCACTGAGTTGCCTGCAGTTGCCAAGGAGTTGACTCTGATTCACGGAGATCCCATGTGTGTCAGAGTAGAACTGTGCTTTATAGGGCTCTCAAAGGCTGATTGTTTGGAAGTTGATCATCAAGCCTTTCTTCTGATGCGCCTCAAGGTTGACTTGGACCTCCAACCTTTTGGTTAGCAGCCCAGTGAGTTAGCCATTTCTACCACCCAGTGACATTAATGAGTTAAACTCATCTACATAGATCAGTCTTTTCCACTTAATTTGTTTCACACTTTTACCTGAGGCCTGGCTATTGGAGACAGCTCTTGGAACTACAGAATGGGTCACAAGGCACAAATTACCCTTCGTAATTGTAATATGCCTCTTAATTGTGAATCTGATCCCTCTGATAATAGCACATTCTACTGCTATATTCTGATCAGAATACTAACTAGGAAAAAATAACTTTGTCATTAATATGTGATCAAGTCCTATTTAATAGAGATTTTATGATGTATAGACACTTAAGAAATGGTTATTCCAGATAGCTTTACAGGACATCCTTGCCCTTCCTGTAGTGTTTAATTGAGGTGTTTGTCATGACATAGCAGTGACTAGGGAATGACATCATCCACAAAAAAATAGAATATTATTTCCAGTAATTTTTATGACTCATGCAATTTTCTGCATATGTTATGCATTTAAGAAATACTTTACATAACTACTTATCCAGGAAAGGACATTTTAGAGAAAATTTAACTTAATTTAACTTTAAACTACATTTAATTTAACCTCAATTATCCAAATGGCTGCCTCATCTGAAATATTTTCTTTTCATCTACATGTTTGGTACTCTCTAGATAAAGCTGTAATCTTGATATAAATGAAAAGAATGTAATAGGCTTAATTACCTAGTGTTGTGTTAAATGTGATTTTCATTTTGCAATATTAATTACTTGTCAGTTATCTTTTAGAATCATGTTTTTAAATACATATTTATTAAACTCAGACTTGGTGATATGTATCATTTCACAATTAAAATATCAAATTATGTGTTAAGTGTGTGATATTCATCAGAGGAGAGATTTATTGGCTTAGAGGAGCAGAGGTATCGAGCTTAATTAGTAGAAATAAAATAGATTGTTAGTAAATTTTACAAGGCCTTTAAGAAACAAACATAAAGCAGGATGAGTTCAGCAGAATAACAATAACAGTAGGTAACATTTATTGTGTGCTTATTATCTGCCAGACCCTATTCTACATACTTCTCCATTCCTGTCTCACTTATTCCTCATAGGAACCCAATGAGGTAGGTTCTTGATATAGAGAATGCACGAGTGCATAATGTTTCTGGTGGTGGGAAATGGATGAATTCATTAAGTCAGTTAGTCCTTCTAGGGGTTTAAGCATGAACTAGGTGCTAGTCTAGGCACCAGGAAGCTAAAATTTAATATATAGACATGATTCCTACCTGTTGTGGATTGAATTGTATCCCCTCAAAAGATATGTTGAAGTCCTAACCCGCAGTGCCTTGGATGTGGCCTTGTTTGAAAATAGGGTCTTTAAAGATGTTATAGTTAACACAAGGTTATACTGTAGAAGGGTGGGTCCTGATCCAATATGAGTGGTGTTCTTATAAAAGAGGGGAAGAGATGCAGAGAGAAGACATCCATATGAAGATGGAGGCAAAGACCAGAGTAGATGCTTCTACAAGCCAAGGAACACCAAGGATCTGCGGCCATCATCAGAAGCTAGGAGAGGCATGGAACAGAGTCTCCCTCAGAGCCCTCAGAAGGAATCAACACAGCCAACACCCTGATTTCTTGACTCCTGGCCTTCAGAACTGTGAGACAATAAATTTCTGTTCTTGTAAACCACTCAATTTATAGTGCACTTTGCTACAGCAGCCCTGGGAAACCAATACACTACCCTCATGGAATTTTCTCTCTAATTCAATGTTTCTCAAAGCGTGGTCTATGGAATAGAACCTAGGTCATGAATCAGAGCTAGTGCTGCATAACAAACCATCCCCAAAACTCAGTGACTTAAAACAATAACCATTCGTTTTTTTCCTTATAGGTTGGCTGGGCAGTTCTACTGATCTGAGCCAGATTTGGCTGATCTTGCCTGGGCTCACTCATGTGCTTATGGTCAGTTGGCAGGGGGCTGGCTGATTTAGAATGGCTTCGTCTGGTCAGCTGTCCTCCACATAATCTCTCATCCTTCAGCAGGCTAGCCTGAGTTTATTGTTCTGGGAATCCCAAGAGTCCAAAGAAATGAATAGAAGCAAGAAAGGCCTCTTAAGGCCTAAGTTTGGAACTAGCAACATGTTATTTTCACCACATTCTATTGGCCAAAGAATTGGCAAGCCCCAATTCAGGAGTGGATAAATAGACTCTACGGCTTGCCGAAAAGCATGGACAGAGAGAAGGATGGTGAATTTGGGTCATTTTTTAATCAATCTAACACAGGTAGTTTGTTAGTTTCAGCAGAAAATGTGATGAAATAATTTTGTTCATATACATTTGACAAATTTAAGATATAAAATTTTTTAGAATTTCCACAGAAATCCCTTTCCCTTCTTAATAACTGTGGCCATATGTGGCGGTGTGGGTGATACTTGACAATTTGCCTCAGCACCGTTTCCTTACCAAAGAACAGTTCTTGTAGGCTAATGTATTTTCATGTCATTTGTGTATAGTTGTTTACACACGTGTTAAATTTGCATTTTATGTCATTCCTATTCTGTTGAGTTATATTTCATTGTTGCAAAAAAAGGATCAATGGCTTAAAAGGGGCTCATTGACGTGAAAGATCCGTGTTAAAATAGGAACACAAATATAACTCAGAATAAGCTCATAAAGCTAAATAGTGGATAAGACTTCAGTGAGAATCCCACATATGAATCTTTAGGCTTTGGAAAAATGTGATGGTGTTAATAGGATGCACAATAACGAACAGTTTAAACTTGGATTTTATTAGATCAGCATTCGTTTGTCCTATACAACCCACCCCCAGCTTGCAGTAGTTTTAGTCACGAATATTTGTCCAAAATGGAATTGATGATGTTGCTGTTTTCAAATAATATATAAGTCTGCTCAGATAACTAGTTTTTTTCCAGAACAAGCAAAAAATAATGCTTTCCAGGATGAAATCAATTAATTTTGCCACTAAAGGTAGAAATCAACCCAAGACTACACAGGCATTATTCAAAATTGTAATTCTTGTAGTGTAAACAGTTGCAAATCACACTGTCACAGAGGCGCCTATAAAACCAGCCACAGTGATAATGTTACATAACACTTCTGGAAAGAAAAAAAGAATGAACTATCAGCAAAATTCCCTTATCAGATAATATTATTGGATGTTATATAGTGTCACTGGCATACCTGTGTGAAATTATTATCCTGAGTGTGCTAGAGAGATAGTTCACATTTCAGATGGCTGGTCCCACTCATGTACAGAGTAGGAATAGGTTCCTGGCACACATGGTATAAGAAAGAGAGACACATTTTTTGTCTAGTTTATCACTGAATTTCTACAGTTAATGATTATTTTGTGATCCATAACACAGACTGAAAAAGATGTGCTGGGATCAGTAGGGACAGTACACCAGCTGTGTTTGCAGCAGGGAAGAGTGTGGTCATCAAGCTATAAAATGTGGCATAGAATTCGGAGTCTCAGAGACCAGATGGTGGTCAACTAAACGATCCATGTGCCTGATTCAGTGTTGCAGGACATAGTGAAGATTGTAACTACAATAGAAAGCTATCTTAATCAACCTCTACTCGACCAAATTGCTGTATTCATTCATGTTTCCATTCACTGAATGCCCTGGTTGTTCAATGAAATCTCTTACTCTGTCGGTCTGAACTTGAATGTCTCCCAATCATGTATGAGCTCCAGTTGTTCAAATTATAAATTCCCCAAGTAGTTCTTTTTCCTGATAGTTGTTCTTCAATCAGCCTCATGAAACCTTACTTTTCACATGTACAGCTTAGTATTCAGCCAAAGACTTATATGGACCCCCTCTGCCAATTTCTGGAACTCTTTTTCTTTGTAGGTCCTCTTCTCCAGTACTCTGCTCTACAAATTCCAATTCTTTGTTGCTGTTGTTGTGTGCCATCAAGTCGATTTCGACTCAGAGTGACCCTGTGTGACAGAGTAGAACTTCCCCATAAATTTTCTTAGGGCAGATTGCCAGGTCTTTACTGCCATGGAGCCGTTGGTGGGTTTGAAACACCAAACTTTCGGATAGCAGCCAAGTGCTTAACCATTGTACTGCCAGGGCTCCTTCCAGCTACTTTAGACTCCCTAAATAAACTCTGACCTCTGTCTCCTCAGTTCAGTGAGTCTTCCATACTCTACCTGGGATTTCCTTCTTTGTGCTGAAGTCCAGGAAATGCCTCCAGGCATGTAGCCTGTGATTGGAGGGCTCACCTCATTTGTTTCCCTTTTTGCATTTATCACAGTCTTGCATAGCCAGTTGTCCAGTCTCTAAAAAGTATTATTTCATGCATTTTGTCCAGTCTTTTCGTTGTTTATGGTTAAAGGGCAAGTCTGGTACCAGTTGCTCCATTATCACTAGGAATGGAAGTCTCTCAGCTTATAATTTTTTAAATAGACTTTTCTACTTGTCTTACAAAGTTGGTTATGAAATTCACATGGTGTTGGAGCCCCTGTCTTGGCCTGCCCCTTTGTCATTTCTCATTGTTTGATTCCCAAAATATCTTTGATTTGAAACAAAAATGACAACAAAAATTTGGTGCAAATTAGTGATGTAATTTTTTCTTTCTTTTCTTCCTGTTTCCTTATTCTTTTTTTTTTTTTTTTTTGCCTGTTTTTCTCTTAGAATATTTATTTTTTATTTTATCACAACTCCCAAAATCCAAGCTGTGATTACTGGGTCTGTTAAATTTTGTGTCTCTATCTATTTGCTCTGTCTTCTTGCTCATCTGGAAAATCTTATTATTCCATTCTTTAAGTACTCACTGATTGGCTCCCATCCCAAACCCTTTCAGAATTTATATTTTGAAAGGAGTTCAGAGTGACTGGAAAATGGGCCAACTGGGTATGTGACAGGGTTATTGAGCTTAGAAAACTAAGAGAATCTGAAGAGCCTTATTTATGATAAGGGGGTTGAACTTGATCTGAAACTGTGCTGTCTAATACATAGCCACATGTGGCCATTAATCACTTGAAATGTGGCTACTGCCACATGTGGAAGTGGTAATATTTTTGATATATTGGATTAAATTAAATATGTTATTAAAATTAACAATTCAGAGAAGAGCAGAGCAGTACTGTTTAAACTATTTCAGGACATAGAAAAGGAAGAAATACTCCTGAATTCATTCTATGAACCAGCATAACCCTGATACCAAAGCCAGGCAAAGACACCACAAAAAAAAGAAAATTACAGACCAATATCTCTCATATAGATGCAAAAATTCTTAACAAAATTCTAGCCAGTAGAATTCAGCATCATATAAAAAAAATACACCACAACCAAGTAGAATTCAACATTAGAAAATCAATCAACGTAATCCACCACATAATAGAACAAAAGAATCACATGATCATCTCAACTGATGCATAAAACACATTCAATAAAGCCCAACACCCATTCCTGGTAAAAACTCTCAATAAAATAGAAATAGAAGGGAAATTCCATAATAAAGGGCATCTATACAAAACCAGGTGCCCTGGTGGCACAGTGGTTAAGAGCTATGGCTGGTAACCAAAAGATCAGCAGTTTAAATCTACCAGCTGCTCCTTAGAAACACTATGGAGCAGTTTTACTCTGTCCTATAGAGTCACTCTGAGTTAGAATCAACTAGATGGCAATGGGTTTGGTTTTTCCGGTTTAATACAAAACCAACAGCCAACATCATTCTCAACGGACAGAGGCTGAAAGCATTCCCCTGAGAATGAGAATAAGACAAGGATGCCCTTTATCACCACTCCTATTTAAATTGTGGTGAAAGTCCTAGTTAGAGAAATAAGGCAAGAAAAATAAATAAAGGGCATCCAAATTATTGAGGAAGAAGTAAAACTACCCCTACTCACAGATGACATGCTGCTACACATAGAGAACTCTAAAGATTCCACAAGAAAACTATTGGAACTAATAGATTCAGCAGAGTAGCAGAATACAAGATCAACATACAAAAATCAGTTGGATTCCTATGCACCAACAAGGAGAGCTTCAAAAAGGAAATAATACCATTTATAATAGCCCCTAAAAAGACAAAGTACTTAGGAATAAATCTAACCAGGCATATAAAAGACCTATACAAAGAAAACTACAGAACAGTATCACAAGAAACCAAAAGAGACCTACATTAATGGAAAAACATACCAAGCTCATGGATGGAAAGACTCATCATTGTGAAAATGTCAATTCTACCCAAATTGATCTACAAAATTAATGCATTCCAATCCAAACACCAACAGCATTCTTTAATGAGATGGAAAAACTAATCACCAAACTTTATATGGAAAGGAAAGAAGCCCTGGATAAGCAAAGCATTACTGAAGAAAAAGAACAAAGTAGGAGGCCTCATACTAACTGATCTCAGAACCTACTATACAGCCACAGTAGTCAAAACTGCCTGGTGCTGGTACAATGACAGACACATTGACAAATGGAACAGAATCAAGAACCCAGATGTAAATCCATCTACCTAAGTGCAGCTGATCTTGGACAAAGGCCCAAAGTCCATTAAATGGGAAAAAGACAGTCTTTTTAACAAATGGTGCTGGCAAAACTGGATGTTCATCTGTGAAAAAAAAAAAAGAAACAGGACCCATGCCTCACACAATACACAAAAACTGACTCAAAATGGATCAAAGATCTAAATATAAAACCTAAAACAATAAAAACCATGGAAGAAAAAATAAAGACAACACTAAGGCCCCTAATACATGGCATAAATAGAATACAAACTATACCTAGCAATGCACAAACACCAGAAGATAAACTAGACAACTGGGAGCGCCTAAAAATTAAATATGTATGCTCATCAAAAAGCACGTTGCTGTCAAGTTGATTCCGACTCATAGCAACCCTATGTTCATCAAAAGACTTCACCAAAAAAAATAAAAAGAGAACCTACATACTGGGAAAAGAAATTTGGCTATGACATATATTACAAGGGTCTAATCTCTAAAATATATGGAATACTTCAATAGCTCAACAACAAAAAGACAAATAATCCAATTAAAAATTGGCAAAGGATATGAACAGACACTTCACCAAAGAAGACATTCAGGCAGCTAACAGACACGTGAGGAAATGCTCATGAACATTAGCCATTAGAGAAATGCAAATCAAAATAAAATGAGATATCATTTCACCCTCACATCACTGGCACTAACAAAAAAAAAAAAACCAGCAAATAACAAATGTTAAAGAGGTTGTGGGGAGATTGGAACTCTTATGCACTACTGTTAAGAATGTAAAATGGTGCAACCACTATGGAAAACAATATGGCGCCTTCTTAAAAAAGCTAAAAATACAATACAGTCTATCAATCCCACTCATAGGAATATACTGTAGAGAAATAAGAGCCATCACATGAATAAACACCCATGTTCATTGCAGCATTATTCACAATAGCAGAAAGATGGAAACAACCTAAGTGCCTATCAACAGATGAATGGATAAACAAATTATTATACATACACACAATGGGATACTACACAAGGATACAGAACAATGATTAATCTGTGAAATATTTCACAACATGGATGAATCTGGAGGGCATTATGCTAAGTGAAATAAGTCAATCACAAAAGGACAAATACTGTATGAGACCACTATTATAAAAACTAAAAAAAAGGTTTACACATAGAAAGAAACAATCTTTGATGATTAAGAAGAAAGGGAGAGGTGAGGAGGGGAAATCACTACCTAGATAGTAGTCAAGAACAAATTTTGGTGAAGGGAAAGATAACACACAATATAGGGGAAGTCAGCACAGCTTGATCAAGGCAAAGTCATAGAAGCTTCCTAGACGCATTCACACACTTTGAGGGACCGAGTTACTTGGGCTAAGGGCTGGGGACCATGGTCTCAGGGGACATCTAGGTCAATTGGCATAACATAGCTCATAAATAAAATGTTCTACATCCCACTTTTGTGAGTAGTGTCTGGGGTCTTAAAAGCTTGTGAGGGGCATCTAAGATACATCTATTGGTCCCATCCCATCTGGAGCAAAGGAGAATGAAGAAAACCAAAGACACAAGGGAAATTTTAATCCTAAGGACTAATGGACAACATGAACCGCAGCCTGGACCAACCTGAGCCCAGAAGAACTCAATGGTGCCTGGCTACCATCACCGACAGCTCTGACAGGGATCACAATACAGAGTCCTGCACAAAGCAGGAGAAAAATGTAGAACAAAATTCAAATTCACAGAAATGACCAGACTTACTGGTCTGACAGAGACTGGAGGAATCCCTGAGACTATGGCCCCCGGATACGCTGCTCAGAACCGAAGCCACTCCTGAAGTCCATCTTTCAGCCAAAGATTAGACAGGCCTAAAATAATACACGTGAGGAACATACTTCTTAGTTCAATCAAGTATATGAGACCAAATGGCAATACCTGCCTGAAAGCAAAGACGAGAAGGCAGGAAGGGACAGGAAAACTGGACGAATGGACATGGGGAACCCAGAGTGGAAAGGGAAAGGAGGAGAGTGCTGACACATTGTGGGGATTGCAACCAATGTCACAAAACAATTTGTATATAAATTTTTAATGAGAAACTAATTTGCACTGTAAACTTTCACCTAAAGCATAATAAAATCAAAAAGAAATTAATTTCACCTATTTCTTTTTTACTTTTTTACTGTGACTACCAAAATTTTAAAATTATTTCTGTGGCTTGCATTACATTTCTATTGGACAGTGCTGATCTAGAAAGTGAGGGGTTGGGGAAGGGGACCGGGGTTTTGAGAAGGATAGTAGTACGGTCAGTCTGCATTTTAGGATTGTCTGGCGGACAAGAGAGGGGACAGTCTGATAAGAGCAGTTAGAAGGCCACTGTGATGGCCCGGGAAGGAAATGGTTGTTGTAATCAATGTCACAAAAGTTCTATATCTGTTCAGTAAAATTGCCACTTTCTGCATTAGTAGTAGGGAAGCAAAATACATATAAAACAACAACAACAAAAATATGCGTGTGAATGTGTTTTGGAAAGCAGATACCCTGTGTTGCACACACATACGTACTAAACAAATACCCTGTGTGCGTGCATACACACACATCCTAACGCTTCCAGCTGTGCCCCCCCTTAACCATTTTTTAGATCAACACTAGATTCACAGCATCTGGTAAGATGGCCTTCTGTGCGTGGACACAAACGAGTCATCTGGGGTGGTAGGAAGCTTTGCCCCTCCAGACTCAGCTCTGCCACTTACCAACTGCAAGACTCTGGGAAGGTTGCTCGAAGTCTCTCTCTATCTTTACAAAAAAAAATAGGTTCTGTGGGAGATTTAATGCAAAAATATTAGAAAGTATGTAACACTAAATAATGAATTCTGTAAAATCTTAGGTATTTGTTATTCTAAACTGCAGACCATGCCATCTCCATGCATAATGGAGGAAGGCTGACTGAAATTTCAGGATGAACTAGGCCCCTCACATTTGGCACAGTAGCTGTTTTGGAAGGTTTGGAACAATAGCAAGCCCCAGATCATAGCATTGTTCTTCTGCTCAGGGCAGTTTGGCATCCTAGTGTAAGCATGTCCTCCCTCCCCTTGATGGCCCTGGCTCTAGGCTCAGTTAGATAAGGACAGGCCAGGCTCTCTGAAAGTTAAGTAAATGAGACCCTGTTTTGGCTAACATGCTAGTTATCTGGCCACACAGGTGTTCCACGGCCTTTCTTCCCCTTGATGGCCCTGGCCATAGGCTGAATTGATAAGGAGGATAGGCCAGACTCTCTGAAGGTTAAGTAAATGAAAACTCCATTTGGCTAACATGCTGATTATCTGGCCCCACAGGTGTTCCACAGCCTTTCTTTCCTTCCTGGAGTTTGGGGTCACACGGTTGCCAGAATTGAGCCTAAACTCATGTCAATATTTAACTCCTCTGTAAACATAGCTACTGGATTAGGAACTTCCAAGTCTGGAGTTTTTATTTTTAAGTGTCCAAGGTTTCAGAGTCAAAGCTAAGTCAATGCTGTGTAAAGCTATGTGCACTGAGGAAATGTGGGATTATTTTCAGACAGGAGCCCACCTCGGTTTTCAACGCCATGAGGTAGCTGGGAAGGGCTGCCATGGCTCTGTCACCTTTTACAGGGCCCATATTCTACCTGCAATCCCCTCACATGTGAGAAGGAGCAGAGGCTGGTAGAGAGTAGGGTTTTGGTAATAGCTCCAATCTAAATCTACCTATGGCATTTGAGTCTCCTATGTATCCTAGGTATGGAACATGGAGTTGCTCCAACTCACATAAATCGCACCTGGGGACCCAGGCAACGTTAGGTGAATTTTCACTAAACCCGGGAGTTTCATATGGCCGCAGATTGCCTGTGGAACTAAGAAAAAAAATGTCCATTAAAATTAAAATTCTACCAAAATGGAATGAAGAATTGAGCAATTAATTTTTATGATTTGGGAGGTTGCAAGAGAAGAGATTTTAAAAACCAGGTATTAAAAAAATCTGTCAAAATATAGTGTTATACATAAGTACTATTCAGTTCACATGATGAAATTTACAGCCCAGAATCAGATGTTTGGTATGTGAACTATTAATCAGTGATTAATAAAATATTCTGTATTAGTTAAGGCGATGCTAGTTGCTATAATCTTGAAATTTCAGTGGCTTAAAACAACAGTTTATTTCTTACGGAAAGTCCAAATGGGTGCTGGTGACTGATGGATGGCTTTCCTCCAGGCAGGGAACCTAGGTTCCTTCCATCTTGTGGCTCTGCCCACTTCAACACACAGCCTTCAGTGTCACTGTCTGCATCTGGCCACTTACGGGAAGGCACATGGAAGGTTATATATGGGCTCTTATGGGTAGGATGGGGACTGGTGCATTGGCCAGAATTCAGTCATGTGGCCCCAACTACCTGAAGGGAAGTTGGGAAACAGAGCCTAATTCTGTTCTCTGTAGGAAGAGGCCAGCAATCTCTGCCACCTATGCTAAACGGACATACCTAGATGGCGCGTTAGTGATCTGAACGAAACAACATCATTTATAAAATTTCACAACTTGGCTAAAGGATTCAGCGAGATTGAATTTAGGGGAAGTCATTCATCCAGAGCTGACATGATAGACTGTTGATTATGTAACCATGCCCTTCTTAGCTTTTATAAGACTTCCCAAAACACTCTAAAATCTGAACTTATTTCAGTTTACAAAATCAAACCCCAATGACTCTAGTCTCTGTTTCAGAATTTGGTGACTTCTGTCATGAATTCTACAAAGGTTGCTCTAATTATAGGTTAAATTTTGTACCATATAAAATTTCACCTTAGAAATTTTATGTAAATTACAGCATAAACACAATACAAATCATAAGAAACAATGCACAAGCACCAGAAGAGAGACTAGATAAATGGGAGCTCCAAAAAATGAAACACTTATGCTCATCAAAAGACTTCACCAAAAGAGTAAAAAGACAACCTACAGACTAGGAAAAAAATTTTGGCTACGAAAAATCTGATCAGCAACTAATCTCTAAAATCTACAAGATGCTGCAAAACCTCAACAACAAAAAGACAAATAACCCAATTAAAAAATGGGCAAAGGATATTAACAGGCACTTCACCAAAGAAGATATTCAGGCGGCTAACAGACACATGAAGAAATGCTCACGATCATTAGCCATTATAGAAATGCAGATCAAAACTGCAATGAGATATCATCTCACCCCAACAAGGCTAGCATTAATCCAAAAAACACAAAATAATAAATGCTTGAGAGGTTGTGGAGAGACTGGAACACTTATACACTGTTGGTGGGAATGTAAAATGGTACAACCACTCTGGAAATCGATTAGGCACTTCCTTAAAAAGCTAGAAATAGAAGTACCATATGATTCCGCTAACCCGCTCCTTGGAATATATCCTAGAGAAATAAGAGCCGTCACACGAAAAGATATATGCACACCCATGTTCACTGCAGCACAGTTCACAATAGCAAAAAGATGGAAACAACCTAGGTGCCCATCAATGGCCGAATGAATAAACAAATTATGGTATATCCACACAATGGAATACTACTCAACAATAAAGAACAATGATGAAGCCGTGAAACATCTTATAACATGGAGGAAGCTGGAAGTCATTATGCTGAGTGAATTTAATCAGTCACAGAAGGACAAATATTGTATAAGACCACTATTATAAGAACTCAAGAAAAGGTTTAATCACAGAAGAAAACATTCTTTGATGGTTATGATGGTGGGGAGGGAGGGTGAGCGTTATTTACTAACTAGATAGTAAATAAGAATTATCTTAAGTGAAGGGAAGGACAGCACACACCACAGGGAAAGTCAGCACAACTGGACTAAATGAAAGCTAAGAAGTTTCCTGAATGCAGTCAAACAGTTTGAGAAAGGGGGTAGGGGTCTGGGGACCATGCTTTCAAGGGACATCTAGGTCAATTGGCATAACAAAGCTTATTAAGAAAATGTTCTGCATCCTGCTTTGGTGAGTGGCATCTGGGGTCTTAAAAGCTTGCAAGCGGCCATCTAAGATGCATCAGTTGGTCCCAAACACCTGGAGTAAAGGAGAACGAAGAACGCCAAAGACACAAGGAAAGTATTAGCCCAACAGACAGAAAGGGCCACACAAACCAGAGACTTCCTCAGCCTGAGACCAGAAGAACTAGATGGTGCCTGGCTACCACCAATGACCACCCTGACAGGGAACAAAACAGAGAGTCCCTGATGCAGCAGGAGAAAGGTGGGTTGCAGAACTCAAATTCTAGTAAGAAGACCAGACTTAGTGGTCTGACTGAGACTGAAGGAACCCTGGAAAGCATGGCCCCTGAATTCTCTATCTGCCCAGAAATAAAACAATTTCCGAGGCCAACTCATCAGACAGGGATTGGACTGGACTGTGGGACATAAAGTGATACCCCTGAAGGAGTGTGCCTCTTAGCTCAAGTAGATACAAGAGACTAAACGGGCAGCTTCTGTCCGGAGGTAAGATGGAAAGACAGAGAGGGTTAGGAGCCGGCTGAATGGGCATGGGGAATCAGGCATGGAAAGGAGGGGTGTGCTGTCACAGTATGGGGAGAGCAATTAGAGTCACATAACAATGTATGTATAAATTTTTGTATGGGAAAAAATAAAAAAAGAAATTTTATGTAAATTATTTGTTAAGTCACACAAAATATGAATTACTTCATGGTAAACCCCAGAGTGGATACTGGCTCTTGTAAATTATGACTGTCAGGGCAATATAGCATTGCCATGACTAAATATTATAGACAGGCCAGACCTTAAATCTTAGAAGTTTCTGGATTTTTGCTGGCTTTGAGTAAAAGAGTCTTCATAAAACTACAGTGCTTTTATCTGTGAAGGATCTCATAACATGGATGAAACTGGAGGACATTATGCTGAGTGAAATAAGTCAATCACAAAAGGACAGATATTGTATGAGACCTCTATTGTAAAAACCCATGAAAAAGTTCACACACAAAATGTCACAATCTTTGTTGGTTACCAGGGATGGGAGGGGTGGGGGGGGGGAATACTAAATAGGCAGTAAAGTGGTATCTTGGATGAAGGGTGAGACAGTACACGATACAGGGGAAACTAGCACAACTTGTACAAGGAAAGGTCATGGAAGCCCCATAGACACATCCAAACTCCCTGAGGGACTGAATTGCTGGGTGAAGGACTGTGGGGACCATGGTCTCAGGGAACATCTAGCTCAATTGGCATAACACAGTTTATAAAGACAATGTTCTACATTCTACCTTGGTGAGTAGCGTCTGGGGTCTTAAAAGCCTGTGAGCAGCCGTCTAAGATTCTCCAAGGGAGAATGAGGAGAACAGGATACAAGGAAAAGATTAGTCCGAAGGACTAATTGTCCACAGCTACCAAGGCCTCCACCGGACTGAGTCCAGTACAGCTAGATGGTGCCCGGCTACCACCACTGACTGCTCTGACCAGGATCACAATAGAGGGTTCTGGACAGAGCTGGAGAAGGATGTAGAACATAATTCTAACTCACAAAAAAAGAAGACCAGATTTACTGGCCTAAAGGAGACTGGAGAAACCCTGAGAGTATGGCCCCCAGACACCCTTTTAGCTCAGTGGTGAAGTTATCTCTGAGGTTCACCGTTCAGCCTGGAAGTGGACAGCCCTGTAGAGCCAAATGGGACTAATGAGGTACAGTAGTCCGGTGACAAGGGCCAGAAGGCAGAAGGGGACAAGGAAGCCGGTGATGGGGAACCCAGGGTTGAGTAAGGATATTGTTGATGTGTTGTGAGGTTGTTGACCATTGTCATAGGGCAACATGTGTAGTACCTGTTAAATGAGAAACTATTTTGTTCTGTAAGCCTTCATCTTAAGTGAGAATAGCAGCACAATTGGAAGAGTGTGGTCATTGTCACTGAACTGTGCATGTAGAAATTTTTGAAATGGTTTATCTTTGGCTGTGTGTATTTTCACCAAAAAAAAAAAAAAAAGGTTGAGAAGTTAAAGGGTTGACATGTTGTGGGGTTGTTAACCAATGTCATGAAACAATGTGTGTACTACTGTTTCATGAGAAACTATTTGTTCTGTAAGCCTTCACCTGAAGTACAATTTAAAAAAAAAGAAACTACAGTGCTTTTCTGTAAAATTTTGTATGTGATTGTTACTATCAAGATTATGCAAAATAAATTGCATTTCATATGCATTCTTACGTTTGTTTGTTCATTCATTCAACAGGGTTGTATTACGGGCTGGCTATGTGGTCAAGGGAAACCCTGCTGGAGTAGTGGTTAAGAGCTATGGCTACTAACCAAAAGGTCGGCAGTTCAAATCCACCAGCCACTCCTTGGAAACCCTGTGGGGCAGTTCTACTCTGTCCTATAGGGTCACTATGAGTTGCAATCAACTAGACACCAATGAGTTTGGTTTGGTTTTATGTATCAGACAAAGGTCCCTAGGTTTGCACTCAACTGCCAACCTAAATATTGACTGTTGGAACCCAAAGAGCAGTACCAAGGAAGAAAAGGCCTGGCAATCTATTTCCATTAAGATCACAGACCAAAAAACCCCTATGGAGCAGTTCTACTCTGTAACGCATGGGATCGCCATGAGTCAGAATTGACTGGAGGACAACCAACAACAGCAACATATCAAGCACTGGGGTAGATGCTAAGGTACAACAACAGAGCCCAGAGAGTTCCAGCCTTCTCTGAGTTTATGATTCACAACTATTGTGATGGGTCTCAAATGAAGAAGTTCTGAGGACAGTTCTTAGAGCAGACAGAGGGAACCAGCCTAATCAGGGTAGGGAGAAGCCATGGGGAGGTGATGACATGCTGACATATGAAGGATTAAGTGGGAATTTGCCAGTCTACCATCCATGGAATTCCTTCTTTGTGCCTTCTCTTCTGTTATTAACTTTTCCCCTACTAGCTTTCTTGAACTTTCCTCATATACTAATAATTTTGTTGTTTTTTTCTGTACCTGTAAACTCTGTCAGGGGACTGAATTATTATTTGACCATTTTGACCTACAGAAGTAGCAATTTCATGTGGTTCAACCTAATATTTGTAATACTGTACAGGCTAAATGACCCTGGTCTTTCAAAATTATGGTATCCCACTGCAGTCTCTTTAAAATTTATTTTAAGCAATTCATCGCAAACTAAAAACATCCCAATTATTTTCTATCAAATACTGCTCTTTCAGATTATCATTCCCAGCTTATTTTTTTCCAAGTTGAATTTTGTTTCTCTCTTGAGTTTATAATTTCATCTGGTGTTGGGGTCACTGGTTCCACATCTATGCTCTTGGGAATACCCCCAGTTCCTTTTGTTAGTTCATTTATTCTTTCTTTCATGTTATTGTTGAGAAATAAGCTAGTTCTATGGACTATCAAAATAAAGTATCAACTCCTTTCCTGGAAAGAATGAACTCTCTTGAAAAACTGCCTCTATTTCACTGTTATTGAGGGTAAGGTTACACCAAAACAGCATGAGCTGGTAAGCTTTTAGTAGTTGTTTTCAAGACTGCCGTTGTCATATATGTGATAACAATTTAATTTCACCCATGCCCACAGACCTGCAGAGAGAATTGTAAATTAAAAAAAGAGGCAGACTAGAATCTTCGCTACAATGAAATTATGATGATTTTTCGCATTGTACTATCACATTGGAAGAGAATTTTTCATATTGATCCGTTTTTCATCTTCCCACGTGTACTGTGGAAAACTTTCCCTTCACTGTTAATCTGGGTTTATCTATGACTAAAATTATAAATACATCCTTGGAACCTTCTCTCTTCTCGTGCTACTTTTCCATGGAACTACTGAAAAAGATAAGGTCTGCCTATAAAAGGACCTTTGGGTGCTATCTGGTCATGTGCAGGACTGGACGGGACGAAACTGCCACAGTGAGTCAGAAACATACGTTCCAGGCTTTGTTTATTAGAAGTTACCCAAATTCTAGTGATTTAGGTCTAACTGAACTTGAATTATTCCAGTCTTTCAAAAAACTGATTTAGCCAAGACTCATTCAAGTTTTTAACTTTATTTAGATGCTGGTAATTTGGACACTCTCAATATTGCTGGGGGCAGTGGCAGGTAAGAAAAATAGCCCTGGGGGTACAGTGGTTAAAGCGCTCAGCTGCTAACTGAAAGGTGGGCGGTTTGAACCCACCAGCTGCTCTGCAGGAAAAAGATATGACAGTCTGCTTCCATAAAGATCAAAGCCTTGGAAATCCTATGGGGCAGTTCTACTCTGTCCTATCGGGTTGCTATGAGTCAGAATTGACTCCACAGCAAGGGGTTTGCTTTGGTTTTCAGTTTGGGAGAGACTCAGTGCTCAAGGCTTTGAAGAAGGGCTACGACAGGTAAACTCAAGCCACCATGAGGATAAGGAGTAGAGTGAGGAAGAGGACACCGTTAAAGAACACAAGCGCTTGGAATAGAGTTGCTGGAGGAAATCCAGGATGCCCAGTTAAATCTGAGTTTCAGATAAACCATAAATATTTCAGATAAACAACAAATATGGGACACATTTATACTTAAAAAATAATTTTATTTATGTGAAATTCAAATTTAATTGAGCATTTTGTATTTTCATCTGTTAAAGCAACCCTAGCTTGGAGTCAAGTGCGGGGTTGAAACTCTGGCTCTACCATCTACAACTGCATTACCATGAACAAAATTCTCAACTCTTCTGTGTTTCAGTATCTTCATCTGTGAAATTGGGATAATAATACCACCTCTCTCAGAGGGTTGTTATAGGCTTTAGAAGAGATGGGTCATGTAAATCATTTTGCCCAGCACCTGGCATTTAGTAAGGTCTCAGTTAATGCAGCCCCCACTGCAGTTGCTATTCCTACTCCAACTATTAATCTAGACTTTATCCTCCTTATGAACCCTTCCTTTGAGTTGTTCTTTTATGAGGCAACATTCAAGCCTAGAGTTCTGTCAAACCGTGGGTTGTTGGTTTGTTTATTTGTGAACAGCTTCTTCATCACGGGAATCCAGAACGCCCCTCAAACATAGATCAGAGATCTAACTGCTCAGCCAGAGTGGAGATAAAAACTTGAGTTTGCATGAAACTTGAGCTCTCCGTCCGAAGCCTAAAGCCAGAAGTGGCTAAAAAGTTGTTGAGACCCTCATTCCTTCCATGAGGCCTGGGGACACAAGGACACTCTTTCTTTAGTCACCAATGGCAGGAGGAAGACACCCTAGTTGAAAGACCAAAACAGGTCCTAGCATGAGACTGAGCAAGAGACATGGGGAAAGGCAGCCGTGCATGGTGGAAATGAGGAGAGCAGCCCTGTCTCTAACAAGAACACTGTCTTTTGAAGTTGTTTTGCGGGTGTGTGGATGGGAGGGTGTTTGGGGAAGTGGAGGAAGGAAATTTGCCGTAAAATATAATTTAACTAATATTTAGGCAGAGAGATGATTAAATACAGTGTTCTGGTTAAACTAACATCCTTGGAACACTTCTGGGTGATTGCAGGAAGTGAAGTCTGCTACAACCAACTCGGCTGCTTCACTGATGATAACCCATGGGGAGGAACTATAAAAAGACCCTTCAAAGTCCTGCCCTGGTCTCCAGAAGATGTCAACACCCGCTTCCTCCTGTTCACCAACGAGAACCAAGACAAGTTTCAAGTAAGAGCACGCATGGTTTTTAGAACTAAGTTCCCTGGATTTCATGTCATGAAGAGAACTAAATAGTCGAGGTTTCTAAAGAGAACAAATTAGACAGTGGAATACACACATTTGTAGACTTTTGGGGCAGTGAGCTTAAGTATTATTTAATGTAACTTGTTTATAAAAGGTTCACTAACCTGACATTATTCTCGTCTTATCTCCATGATACCATTTATATAGCAAACATATTATTCCAAGTGGAACAACTAAATATTTCATGATGGCTAGAAAGTCACAACTTAGTGATGATTGTGAACAGCTTGGTTGTAGCGGGAGGATCCTTACTCAGCAAAATCCCGAATCCTGGCAGTCTTCTTCCACCTCCCACCTCCCTCCATGTACAAATAATTCTATCGCATACCATAAGAAACTTGACATTAAACACTTTTCTCCCCTAAAATAGGTAGTGACTGCAGATTCATCAGTTATCAAGGCCTCCAAATTCCAAAAGAATAGAAAAACCCGCTTTATTATTCATGGATTCCAAGACAAGGCAGAAGGAAGCTGGCCGTCTGCCATATGCAAGGTGAGACGTGGTAATCTCTTAAGGCAAGAGTGTTTCTGGAGTGATAGTTAACAACCGGTAAGGCACAGACCCTAAACAATTAGGACAAGGGCTGGACCCCATAGCACTGCAGGATCCTGTGAGCACTTCTGGGCCTGGGGTTCTCATGGAAGGTCCAGGAGGTGGGGTTAGGGGAGGGAACCTGAGCATCAGATTGGTAGGCATGTTTTGGCTCCTGTTGCCGACGAATACATTCTGACTCACAGTGACCCTATAGGATGGTAGAACTACCCCATAGGGTTTCCAAGGAGAGGCTGGTGGACTCAAACTGCCAATCGTTTTTGATTAGCAGCTGAGTTCTTAGCCACCGTGCCACCAGTGGCTCTAGGTAGTCATTATTTAATAACAAGTACAGGGATATTTCAAAATTTTATCAATAGATGCCACCACACTGATGCATATCAGTTCATCATAGGACCTTGTTTTTTCAATAGCTTTTAATTTTCATGTGAGGAGCTAAGATATCTCATTTTGCCCACACAAGTTCTTTTTTTTTTTTTTTTCTTTCTTTCTTTTTCTTTTTTTATTGTACTTTAGATGAAGGTTTACAGAATAAACTAGCTTCTCATTAAACAATTAGTACACATATTGTTTTATGACATTGGTTAACAACCCCGTTACATGTCAACACTCTCCCTTCTTGACCTTGGGTTCCCTATTACCAGCTTTCCTATCCCCTCCTGCCTTCTAATCCTTGCCCCGGGCTGGTGTGTCCCTTTAGTCTTGTTTTGTTTTATGGGCCTGTCTAATCTTTGGATGAAGGGTGAACCTCAGGAGTGACTTCATTACTGAGCTGAAAGGCTGTCCAGGGGCCATAGTCTCGGGGTTTCTCCAGTCTCTTTCAGGCCAGTAAGTCTGGTCTTTTTTTGTGAGTTAGAATTTTGTTCTACTTTTTTCTCCAGCTCTTTCCGGGACCCTCTATTGTGATCTTGGTCAGAGCAGTCAGTGATGGTAGCCGGACACCATATGTTGTACTGGACTCAGTCTGGTGGAGGCCATGGTAGTTGTGGTCCATTAGTCCTTTGGACTAATCTTCTCCTTGTATCTTTAGTTTTCTTCATTCTCCCTTGTTCCCGAAGGGAGAAGACCAGTGGAGTATCCTAGATGGCCACTCACAGGCTTTTAACACCTCAGACGCTAATCACCAAAGTAGAATGGAGAACATTTTCTTTATAAACTATGTTATGCCAACTGAGCTACATGTTCCCTGACACCATGGTCCCCACAGCACTCAGCCCAGCAATTCAGTTCCTCAGGGAGTTTGGATGTGTCTTTGGACATGCTGTCAGAAGGGATCAGTCCCTGGAGAAGGACATCATGCTTGGTAAAGTACGGGTCAGCAAAAAAGAGGAAGACCCTCGATGAGATGGATTGACACAGTGGCTGCAACAATGAGCTCAAGCATAACAACAACTGTGAGCATGGTGCAGGACCAGGCAGTGTGTCGTTCTGTGGTGCACAGGGTCACTATGAGTCGAAACCAACTTGAAGACACCTAAAAACAACTAACAACAAATGGAGCATCCATTTCATTGCTTTGTACAAGCTGGCCCACACTAGTTCTTTTCCTTTGATTTTCACTTGTTAAATCTTTGATCTCCTGTGGTAGTGGTATCTAGGAAAACTGGATAGGTTTTCATTTCTGACTTCTCTTGTTTTAACGTGTACTGCAAGCAATGATTCCATTTTCTTTAATTTGCCTTTGGCTGTGCCACATTTTATGCAATTTTTCATGAATCAAATTTCTATGCCTGTGTTGCAGTGGAAATCTGAAGAATCCAATTCCCACTGTAGCCAAACCTCCAGTTTGGAGTCAATGTTAAACATCAGGAGTAATTTCATATCCATAACAGACTAAAGATTTTGTTCATTGCTTTGGGGTTAAAAGCGAGCATGATATGGTAGAAATTTATCCTAGTCCTCAAATGTGCAAATTAGTAATTAACAAAGATCCTGCATTGTTTACCTATTTAGTTGTGTCTCTTCCAACAGAACATGTTTAAGGTAGAAAGCGTGAACTGCATCTGTGTGGACTGGGAAAAGGGGTCGCAAACCGGATACACACAGGCTTCGCAAAACATCCGGATTGTGGGGGCAGAAGTGGCATATTTTGTTGAAGGTCTTCAGGTAACTGCCACCAGGTTATATAAGAGCCCGTACATCTTGCTCTCTGAATTCTGTTTTTTTGTTTTGTTTTTTTAAATGCTGTAGGTTTAATAATTGGTAAAGACGTTTCTCACTTGAGATTTGGCTTTCCCTTGGTTGGAAAGAAAAATGCAAAACATCTAGATTTGGACCTCATCAATAAATCTACTTAAGTCAATAAACTAGTTTGTTTGTTTTTTAGGTAAATTTTGCCATGCAGCCAGGTAGGTTGTTTTTGCTTAATTCCCCCAGTATTTGTTTGAATTTCACTAGTTGCCAAACCAAGTTGACGTGACAATGTCAACCTCAAGATTAAACTAGTTTTTTTTTTTGGTTTTGTTTTTTTAAGAGAAGCACAATGGTAACAAGATAACCTGACTTGGTAAACAAAAAATATAGGACAATTAAACTTGTATGTACTTAAGTAATTGCTTTCATTATTATTTTCTAATCAAAATTCTTGTTGCATCATCTCTGGGTAACAATTCTTCGTACTGACCATACCTATTAAGGATTCTTTCAACATTGTAAAATGAAAAAATAAAGCCCCACTGGCAATCGTTCAAAAGTTAGACCCATTTCCTTTTTTTCTAATTGTAATTTTGAAAAAAATCCATGAGAAGCAGTTGCTTTGAGGAGGCAGTATGTCTTTTTAAGTTTTCAGAGGTTTCCCTTCTGTACCCATCTTTAATCCTGCAATACTTGAAAACATTCTGAAGAGATTTTCTTTCCAACAGTCGACTTTTGGGTACTCACCTTCCAATGTCCACATCATTGGCCACAGCCTGGGTGCCCATGCTGCTGGGGAGGCCGGAAGAAGGATGAAAGGCACCATTGGACGAATCACAGGTTGGTCAAAACAGTGAAAGCTGCAAAATTAGAGTAAATGTAGCTCAAATGGGTCTAAAAGGAAATACAGGAGGGAAATTTGGTGCAGCCCTGCTTTTCACCTGAGGAGACAGACGTGCACATTTTCCAAACTGGATCAGAAATCAATGGTTCTGAGGTCTTGGGAATTTTTTATTGTTACAGATCTTTGGTCTACAGAGCCCTATTTAATACATAAATACTGCATATGACTAAAATACGAATTAAAAATATCTGCAGGCCTCATTCATACCTATTTTTCCTTCGGCAGGCATTCACAAAGCACAAGTTTCATGGTGTAATTTAAATAGAATTAATACTGAAGACTTCAAAATTGTTTAATTAATTATATTCTACTTCAGTAGAAGTTGCTAATTACCCCAAACTTAGTCAATTATCCAAAGTTGTATGTGTGTGTTGGGGTGGAGGAGAGGCAATGGTCAGGTGGTCAGGTTTCCCTGGCCTGCCAGTTCTTCCTGCTACTAATTAGATAAAAATATTATTTTAAAAACCTCAGACTGGATGCATTGGGCCAGTGGGATCACATGTTGGATACCTAGGTCCTAAAACAATGCTATAATCTTAAGAGAAAGAGGTGAGTATTTTAGGGAACAACCACTTGCCTCCTCTATCTTCTGTCTCTGAGCTCCTGATTCTCGAAAATACATAGATGCATGCATACACATGTGCATATATACGAGGATAAGTTGGTTGCATTTGGATTGGTGCGGGCATCTGGAATGTCTATCGATTCATTTGCACAAAATGTTCTTTCCTATACTCTGTAAGCGTTTACAACAGCCTGCTCATCCAGGTGCTATGTGAGCCTGTGGTCACAGCAACTGTGACAGCCAGGGTCCTCTCCTTCATGGGAGTTTATAGTCTAGTGGGGACTATTCTAGTCTGGACAGCTTTTAGGGGTCCAATATCTCCTGAAGTCTGGGGTTTTCCCTGTGACTGTGGCCAGTGATGGCATTGTCCCCAGTGACTAAACATCCATTAGTAGAGACAAATTCTATGGTTTGGGGAAAAGTCACTTTAATGCAAATAGCAAACTAAAAGCAGATTTTTCTTCAAAAAATAGTAAGGTAAGGAAGAACTATGGAGCTCTGGTGGCGAAGTGGTTAAGCGCTCAGTTGCTAACCAAAAGGTCTGTGGTTCCAACCCACCAGCCACTCCTTGGGAGAAAGATGTGGCAGTCTGCTTCCGTAAAGATCACAGCCTTGGAAACCCTATGGGGCAGTTCTATTCTGTCCTACAGGGTCACTAGAAGTCGAAATCGACTAGATGGCAATGAGTAAGGAAGAATTAGCATGTCTCTTCCCATGGATAACTCACAATTACAGCCAGTGTTTGCCCTCTTATCTGTAACTACTGAGGAAAGGTGAGTGTGCATAAATACGGATGGATGTTAACATGACACATCCCTTTTGCTTTAGGATTGGATCCAGCTGAACCTTACTTTCAGGAAACACCGGAATTAGTCCGATTGGATCCCAGTGATGCCATGTTTGTGGATGCAATCCACACTGATGCTGCCCCCCTTATCCCCAACTTGGGTGAGCTCCTCAACTTGTCTTCTCAGAGTGATCAGCTGCTCATCAATTTAATTCTATATATTAACATCAATCTTCCCTTATTTTAAAATTCCACAGGGTTTGGAATGAGCCAAACTGTGGGCCACCTAGATTTCTTTCCAAATGGAGGATTAGAAATGCCCGGATGTCAGAAGAATGCTTTGTTTCAGATTCTTGACATAGACTCGATCTTGGAAGGTAAAACCATTATGTGTATAAAGAGATCTCCTAGGGGAAAGTTTCTGTTTTGTTTTGCCAAAATTGTTAAATATCTCGGTATTTTACAGGTCTCACATTTTATATAACAAAGGACTTTTAATTGTATTCCCGAGATACTTAGCATTCTGTGAGGTTTTTAGTTAGAGAAAGAGGGCATAAGGAGATCATTGGAAGGAAAATGTATTTGCAGTCAAATTTCCATGGTTCTTATTCAGGGAATGTATTACTAAGTTACACTTAGATATCTATATAGACCCATCTTTCCCTTCTAAAGTTATTTTCCCATTTCCTTTAACTATGACATAACTATTATAATATTAAATGGTTCTTGTTAATTTATGACTGCATTTTGATTCATAGATACACTTCATCAATAATTTCTATCTGTGACCTCCATAAATTGATACTGATTAGAGAAAAGTCAGGAAAACTACAATGTCACTGATGTGTAATCATGTCTAATTTCAAAGGAATTCGTGGCTCTTTGGCCTGTAATCACTTAAGAAGCTTCCAGTATTATTCTGACAGCATTCTCAACCCTGATGGTTTTGCTGGATTCTCTTGTTCTTCTTACAGTAGTTTCACCGAAGTAAGTACACTGTACCTTCCACCCAAGAACATAGTGACTGTCACTTCTCAGGCCTGGTATGGCTCTCTGTACCCAGCATGCATTCAACAAACATTACTCTGTCGCTGCCAAATTACTTATACTTTTAATCATATGTACGCATTAATAGTGATAAAGCATTAGGGAATTTGAGATGAAGTGGGCTTGAAAATGGAAATGCCCCAGGTCTATCTTATTCTCTATCACTGCTGCTTTTATCAGATAAAATTTCAAACTTGTTTTGAAAGTAGTTCTAAATGAGAGACAGTCTAGGGAAACCTGAGCTATGTCTACAGGCTGTTAATGAAACTGTAAAAATTTCTTAAATGCTGACCTTTAAAAACTATATGATTATAGGTATATAAATATTTCTATGTAATCTCATACTTACCAAGATATTTTTTGAGTTTTCACCTTCTTTGATATTCTCTAGATAGCTAGGTTGAGATTCTTAAGTGTGATCTTGAGTATGACATCTATTGCCTGTTGTTTATTGAACTGGCTTTTTACTATAAATTTTATCAAATTAAAATTTGTAACCTATGCAATTTAATAAGAAAAATTTTAAGTAATGTGCCAAATGCTGTCATAGTTACCCAGAAGATACACCTCCCTGATTAAAGAGAGGAGGTGAATCCTGGTTTCATCCTTAAATGGCTGAGTGACTTTGGGAAAAATACTTAATTTCTCTTAGACACTATTGTCATTTGTAAATATAAATAATAATTGTATGATTCCATAGATTTGGTCAGAAGATTTAATGAGAAGACATATGTTAATTGTTTAGCTCAGAGCCTAAAATATAATAATTAGTATTCTGCAAATGTTGACTATTATTGGGGCTGCATATTTTATTCACATTACAACTTGCATATATAATAAGAGTGAACCTTCCCTTTCTTTGATTTAACTTTATTTTTATCTTTTTCCCAAGTTCTTGTCCTCTAGTTAATGGGGAAAACAAACCAACAAAAATAACCTTAGGTCGCATCCAGTTGAAACTTAGTCTGATTCAAGTACGTGAACAGTCCTTTTAGGTAATGCTCGGTCACTTCTATAAGAAAAAAATTTCAGTCTTGCAGATCTCTCAGCCTTTGAACCCCCTGAACAGCTTTTCTCCAATTTTGTATCGAGGCAAGGTGATCATAATAGTGGTGGTCAGTATGTGTGTTTGGCAGAGAGGGAGGTTTGGAGGCCTATGGGTGCAGGGTAATCTGGCTGCATCGAACTCTGGTCAATATCCTTGTCTGCCTTATTGATGGGAGCACTGCTGGCATTTGCAGATGAAGTCTGGGGCTTGTCTGTTCTTCTAGCCCAGGCAGTGCCCTCAGAGAACTTTGGCTATTTCTCCCTTGCTGGATGCAGATCCCTGAGATTCTGCCAAGTCTATTATCTGGTCCATTGATCCTGGAGTCACCCCTTACCTCTATGGTGGAGTAGTAGCAGCCTAGCCAATCCATAGTAGGAATTGGTATGCTTTCCTCCACACTCTGTTGTTCCTGCTTCCTCTCTTTTCCCCACAATTCCTTGACCTAGAAACAGTGGACAATCTCCTATGTTATATTCCTCTTTGCCAGACTCCAACCTCCTGCCTAAGCCTGCATGGTCCTCGGGGGCATTTTTTTCTCCACATTGGGAGAATTCTGGTATCTGAGTCGTGTTTTGATTTACTAAATGGGAGCTAAAGGAATTGAGAAAAGCCTGACTTTTGAGCCTCCTGCCTTCCTGCTGGATCCTGTTTTGCAATGTGAGGAGCTCATTATCACCTCCTGGTCTTTCTCTTTGCAAGCCTTCGAAAAGAAATTCTTACCACCTTGCAGGCAGATGGAAATCTTGGGCCAGCTGGGGCAATTTAGAGGCAAGAGAGAAAATATAAATCCTCCTGAGTGTGATTTTTATATTTTTGTTGATATTGTGTTATTTAACAGTGAAATTACTGATTTTTTTTATTGTGAATAATCCATTTTCATAAGATGCATTTTAACTTTTACTGAGACACTACTAAAAACTATCAGAACAGAATCTGCTTTAGAATATTTGAATTGCAGCAACATGTGGAAAGAAGAATGTGCACTATTAAAGGAAAGAGCATCCTCATTCATCATGCGTTTATTTTCACTAGAACAAGTGCTTCCCCTGTTCAAGCAAAGGCTGCCCACAGATGGGTCATTATGCTGATAATTTTCCTGGGAAAACCAATGGAGTGGGTCAGCGATTTTATCTAAACACTGGTGAAGCCAGTAATTTTGCCCGTAAGTTTCTATTTTACTTACCTTCAATTCTTAATGCTATGTATTTTGTCATATCTATTGAAAATGGGTAAAATTGGTTTTCTATACAAAAGCTTTAACCCCTCTCCAAAGTGAAGAAAATGCTCAAATACAGTGCTCAAGATGATTATGGCTAGTTTAGGTGGCAGGACAGATTTGGGCTTGAACTATCAATGATACAAAAATAAAGTGCTTCCCCTGAGCATTGTGGTCTTTTAAGATGTATCTTAATGGGTTCAAATTGACAATAGCAACTCAAAAAATTAGACAGGAAACTGAGAGAACAATGAGTTTATTTTAATGGGGGAGGAACAACTTGGAAAAAGAAGGTGAGAATGGTACAACTCGAAGAATGTAATCGATGTCGCTGAGTCTTACATGTAAAAATTGTCGAACTGGTGTATGTTCTGCTGTGTATATTCTCAACAACAACAACAAGAATAAAATAATTTATTTAAAAAAATAATAATAAATTGATTCACCTTTGATTCTGGTGCTGAATTCAGGAGTCTTTCTCTACTCCAACCTCTTCATACTCAGTCAAGTTTCACTAAGTAAAGTGCTGAGGTTTAGTACAAGCAGAAAGAGTCATGCAAGAGAGAGATGACAGAGGTTGTGAAAATGGAAAGGCATTGACAGATTGGAGAGATTTTTAGGGTTGTAGACTCCTTGGAAGATGAGGGTCGTGAGGGATGGAGGACAGGCTTCAGGTTTCTTTTCTGTGTAACAGAAGAAGAAAACTACGTGGATGGGAATCAATGACATAGCAGCATTCCAAAAACTAAAGACAAATTTTATCTCCTCTCCAATTTGACCCAGGCTAGCTCGAAATGGCAAAACTGGGAGTTCGCTATTGACTAGCAGCAAAGGAACTCTGTTTCAGTTACCAGAAAGTAATACATTTCCAATGGCAGTGGAAATTTGAGTTACAGAATAATTTTAAATGATGATAGACTATCTAGACAAAAAAAAGACAGCACTCTAAAATTTTGTGATCTGTGAAAAGGAAGTAAACTGATAAACTTTTTAACTTTTTAACATTAGTTCTTATAACATTTAAGAATAAACTGTTAGATTAAAAACATGAGAGTAAAATGGATTGCTTTTCAGTCCCTTGATTTGAAAAAAAAAAAAAATCTATTGACTTTGGAAAGATTTGTCACCCTCTCAATGCCAGTCTCCTGAACATTTGGATAAAGGAATGCCTACGAAGAATTACCAACACCACATATAAATTACTCAAAATTGTGCAATAGTAAAATCCAAATTAGCCTATTCTCAGTGAATCTTCTCTACAAGCTGACTTTTATGATTTTTTTGTTTCATGCAGGTTGGAGGTACAAGGTAACTGTCACACTGTCAGGAGCTAAAGTTTCAGGAAAAATGCTAGTTTCTTTGTTTGGGAATAAAGGAAACTCTAATCAGTATGAAATTTTCCAGTAAGTGAAATATTACTCTAAATTTCTAAAATGTTGGAATCATTCTCATGTATAATGTTTTTTATCTATGTTATAGTTTATTCACTACTATATAAATGAGTTTAGTAAAGCCATATATAATTAAAAAGAAGAGTGTTTCACCCCTTACCTTAATACATTTCAAAATTCTGTTTTGAAATGTTTGTCTTTGTTACTTTCTGAGAAAACCATTGATGTTGACCTTGATGTCTGACATCTGATATACAATCACTAAAGAATTATGCTGGCCACAAAACAGCTGGGAAAAGATGATATAGTGATGTCATTATTTATGAAATTGTGGGGAAATTATGACTCAAACATGTTTAAGTAAGGATGACTTTAAAGTAAGATGAGGCATGAGTGGCAAATGAACTGCACTGAGTTAGCATATGTATCTGCACCTGTTTAATACATTAAAATGACAGATACAATATCAATTATCTTAGCTAGCTATACATTGTAAGCTGGTTTTCATAACATATATATATGTATATATTTATATTTGTATATATATATATATATATATATATTCATGTATGTTTTTGTTAACTTTTAACTCCCAGGGGCTCTCTCCAACCAGGCAATTCTTATTCCAATGAAATTGACTCAAATGTGAATGTTGGAAAAGTGCAGAAGGTTAAATTCATTTGGTATAACAATGATACCAGCTCAACTCTACTGGGAGCATCCAGGGTTGTGGTGGAAAGAAACGATGGAACTGTGTAAGTATATGTACTAAAACTCCAAATGGATTTGTAGTATTGAGTCAATTTGTAATTTTATTCCTACTCAAAGTCTACCTTATGTTAAACCTCTTATAGTGACTCTCCAACACACCAGTCACATGTGCTTCGTTTTGTTTCTTTCGAGGAAAATGTAGAACTTCAGCAAAACAACCTTGATAGATTTGTAGATAAGTGTTGTGTTATCTGGTACAAATGAAGTATTAGAATGAGAATCTAATTTCATAATCCTAGATGATTTCATTTGGTAGCTCCACCTTGTGCTATCCGTGTGCTTAATGTGTGCTAATGGCTGACCAGCATCTCCCCTAAACTTTTTGGGTTCACCAAATTAACACTTATATTATCAGGAAAAAACTTAACTTCAAAAGATAGAAAGAGACTGTTCTGTAACACTGGCCCCCTGAATGAAGTCAGAGGTCCAGGAAATCAGCCTTAGGTAGTAACCAAGACTGAGGTGTGTATGAGCCAAAGGATGTCTACCATGGTAAACCACCAGAAAAGGTGAACTGATGATGATAATACAAATACCAATATTAGCACAAGTGTTTTGAGTCTTAAGTTAAATTCTGAGGCACAGTGCTATGCTTCTGTCATCACATCATTCAGTTCTCAGAAAACCCCAATGATGGGACTTTTGCTTCCTGCAAAAATGGAGAAACAGAGACCAGATTTACCTTCCTAACTGAAACAACAAAAAATTCAGACAAAATATATGAAGCAACAGTTTTCAAGACACTCGGCATTAAGTAAAAAAATGACGGTGATCCCTGAGAGGCAAGAAACAAGCAAGCTGAGCCTTACGATTGCCTCAGCTTACTGCCTTGAGACAATTTCCAGGATATGGCACAGGGAGAAGTTCAGGCAGAGTCCAGTGGACTGCCTGAGTTGAGGAGACAGAGCTGTGAATCCAGAAAACCAGGGCGACTAGATTTTACAAGACAGAGAACCAGAGAGGAGAGAGCTGCACAGAGGGAGAACACGAGAGATCTGCAAAGCCCTCTTGAATGTTCAGCAGTATACTGATCAGCACATGTGTGTGAGGAAACTGTTCAAGGTCAGTGAAATATCCATCTAAAAGGATTAGAGGCAAGTGTGCCAAGTACTCTTGCAGGGCTGGGAATAGTGCCTATTTCCACCAACCAGACTGGAAAAATGCGTAATCCAAGAGGTACTGGGTAGAGTATTTAGGAAGGTCTTGCCTCAGTAGTGGGGAATAATTAGCCTAGACTGAGGAAGACCTGAAAGGATCAAACTGTTTCCAAATAACTGCATCTGAGAACAAAATTCAAGAAGATTTGTAGGTATAGGTATACAAAATTATCCAGCAGACAACAAGGTAAAATTCACAATATCTGAAATTCAATCAAAGATTCTCAGATATGCAAAGAATCAGGACAGCATAACCTATAATGAGGAAAACAATCAATCAACTGAGACCAAACCAGAACTGACACAGATGTTAGAATAGTAGATAATTATTATACCTGTATTACATTTGTCCAAAAAGATCAGTAGAGACATGGAATATATAACAAAGACCCAAATTGTAGTTCTAGAGTTGAAAACTACAATATGTGAGATGAAAAAATGCACTGGATACAATTAAAAGGAGACTAAACATTGCAGAAGAAAAGATTAGTGAACTTGAAGAAATAATAACAGGAACTATCTGAAATTCAAAGCAAAGAGATGGTATCATTTTTAAAATAAAAAGAGCATCAGTGAGTTGTGAGACTTCAAGCAACCTAATATGCTTGTCATTGGTGTCCCCAGTGGAGGAAGGGCAGAAAAATATATTTGAAGATATTTCAAATATTTCAAACTTGATGAAAATGATAAGGCCACAGATCCAAGAAAAATGGAGAAAACAACACCAATACACATCAAAATCAGATTGCTCAAAACTACTAACAAAGAGAAAATCTTAAAAGCAGACAGAAAAAGACATTACATACTGAAGAACAAAGATAAAAATATAGCAGTTTTCTTGTCTGAAACAATACAAGTGAGAAGAAAGTGGTGCAACATTTTCCAAAGTGCTGAAGGGAAAAAGACTATTAACCTAGAATTCTATACCCACAAAAATAACTTTGAAAGATGAAGATTAAATAAAGAATTTTCAAATATACAAAAGCTACAAGAATTCATCACCAGCAAATCAGCACTGTAAGAGATGTTAAAGGAAGGTCTTCAGACAGAAGGAAAATGATACTGGTTGGAAATGGATCTACAGAAAGTAATTAAGAGCACTGGAAATGATAACAACATTGGTAAATACATAAGATTTTTAAAATATTATTAAGTCTCATTAAAAGATAACAGTTTAAAAAATAATGTCAATATTTTGGGGATTTATAACATGTATAAGTAAAATGTATGACAACAGTACTATAAAGGGTGTTGTTGTTGTGTGCCATCGAGTTGATTCCAACTCATAGTGACCCTATAGGACAGACTAGAACTTCCCCCGTTGGGTTTCTAATGCCATAATCTTTCTTCTGCAGAGCAGCTGGTGGTTTGAACTGCCAACCTTTTGGTCAGCAGCCAAGAGCTGAACCATTTAACCAGTGCTCCTTACTGTAAAGGGTAGAAGAGGACAAATGGAAATATACTATTGAAGGTTCTTATACCATATGTGAATTGGTATAATACCACTTGAAGTTATAATGTGAAAAGTTAAAAACATATACTATAAACTCTAAAGTAACCACTAAAATAACAAAACAAATATAGCTAATAAGCCAACAAAGGAAATAAAATGGAATCATAAAAAATGATAGGTTAATCCAAAATGAGGCATAAAAAGAGGAAAACGGGAACAAAGACACAGGGGGAAAATAAAAAAAACAAACAGGACTTCTGGGCAACATGGAGCTATAGATAGTAGCACCATGCCGTCCCTCTACAGCAAAGACCCGAAAAACTAAGTCAAACAGAGACAAATGTCAGTCCTGAAACCCTAAACATCAAAGGAAGAGATAAAGAACTCAGCCAAGCACCAAATGGAAAAAGAAACTGACAGAGAACAGAGAGCAAGGAGAGATATGTGCAGAGGTCCCCATCAGCTTATGCAGCACAGATTTGCCATCTAGGACTCCAGTCAGAGATCAGCGAATAGGGAGTATGGGAAAGCAGCTTCACGGAGTTCCCAGCAGGAGAAAGAACAACCAGTAACCAGCGATATATGTTTTCTCACCCCCTGCTCTTCTTCACACCCGCTCGGCCTCCTCTGCTCCCTGCAGCCACAGTCTCTTGGCCAGGAGGCACCAGCATCAGCCTTATGCTACTTGGATACCACCCACCCACACTGGCCAGCTCCCTGAGTGCCATTTTTTTGTTGAAAGATGAAAAGCTGACCACCCAAGAAGCTCAACGAACCCTGTATAGGATAGACTCGAAAAGAAAATCACCAAAGCATATCATAATCACACTTGCTAAAACCAAAGACAAAGAATCCTGAGAGCAGCTTGAGAAAAGCAAAAAGTCACATACAGAGGATAAACAGTAAGACTAAGCTCAGATTATTCAGCAGAAACCATGCAGGCAAGAAGGCAATGGGATGACATATATAAAACCTTGAAAGAAAAGAATTGCTGGCCAAGAATAATATATCCTGCAAAACTCTCATTCAAATATGATGATGAAATTAGACATTTCCAGATAAACAGAAATAAAAGGACTATGTAAAAACCAAACCAAACTTACAAGAAGTATTAAAAGGAGTCCTTCGTCTGAGAACAAACAACATCAGACCACAGGCTGAATCTAGGACGCAGGATTGTATCACCCAGATACCAACCTAGGAAATGAACTCTCAAGGACTATAAAAAAAACAAAATAATTACAACAGGGAACCAGAGAGGTTAATCTGTAAATGACAACATCAGAACAATAAAAGAGGGAATAAACAGTGTAGGTATAGAACCTTCTAATGGAGAGATGGCAAGGTGACACCAAGTAATAATAGACTGGTTCAAACCTAGGAAGATAAGGGTAGATTTCAAGGTAACCACAAAGAAAGTCAACAAACCTACTCATCTAAATAAAGAAGAAAAACACAAAGTCTCAGTAAAAACAAAATCTTCAAAAACAAAAGAAATGAAAACAAAATCCACAAACAAAAGGAATTCAGCACAGGAAAGTAAGAGGAACAAATAAAATGTCAGAACCACAAAAAAAGCACTACAAACAACAGCAGTAAACTCACACCTAGGAATAATTACATGAACATAAATGGCCTAAATGCACCCACATAAAGAGACAGAGTGACAGAATGGATTAAAAAAAAAAGGATCCATCAACATGCTGTCTACAAGAGACACACCTTAGAAACAAAGATGTAAATTCATTAAAAATCGAAGGATGGGAAAAAATATATCAAGCAAACAGCTACCAAAAAAGAGCAGGAGTGGCAATACTAATCTCAGATAAAATAGAATTTAAAACAAAATCCACCATAAAAGACAAAGAAGGACACTATATAGTGATTAAAGGGATCATCCATTGTGAAAAAACCATTATAAACATCTACGCGCCCAATGACAGGGCTCCAAAATACATAAAACAAACTCTAACAGCACTGAAAAGAGAAATTGACAGTTCTACAAAAATAGTAGGAGACTTCAATACACCGTTCTCGCTAAAGAACAGAACATCTAGAAAGAAATTCAACAAAGATACAGAAGACCTAAAGGGCACAATCAGCCAACTTGACCTCATAGACATACATAGAACACTCCACTCAAGAGCTGCAAAGTACACATTCCTTTCCAATGCACATGGAACATTCTCCAGAATAGACCATGTCTTAGGCCACAGAGCAACCCTCAACAAAATCCAAAACATTGAGACAGTGCAAAGTATCTTGTCTGACAACAATGCCACCAAGGTAGAAATTAACAACAGGAAGAGCAAGGAAAAAAATCAGTTACATGGAAACTGAATAACACTCTGCTTACAAACCACAAGGTAATAGAAGAAATCAGAGATGGTATCAGAAAATTTCTAGAATCAAATGAGAATGAAAACACATCATACCAAAACCTTTGGGACATAGAAAAGACAGTCCTCAGAGGACAATTTATAGCAATAGATGCACACATCAAGAAAGAAGAAAGGAACAAAATCAGAACATTAACTATGGAACTTGAACAAATAGAAAGAGCACAGCAAAAAAAAAAAAAAAAAAAAAAAAAGCCAACAGCCACCAGAAAAGGAAATAATAAAGATTAGAGCAGAAATAAATGGAATACAGAATAGAAAAACAATAAAAGAATCAACAAAACTAAAAGTTAGTTCTTTGAAAGGATTAACCAAATCAACAAACCACTGGCCAAACTGACAAAAGAAAAACAGGAGAGGACACAAATAACCCAAATAAGAAATGAAATGGGGGACATTACAACAGACCCAATTGAAATAGAAAGGATCATAACAGAGTATTATGAAAAACTACACTCCAACAAATTTGAAAACCTAGATGAAATGGATAAATTTCTAGAAACATACTACCTACCCAAACTAACATGAAGTGATGTCAAAAATTGAAACAGACCCATAACAAGAGGAGATTGAATAGGTAATTAAAAAAAAAAAAAAAACTCCCAACAAAAAAAAAGCCCTGGCCCAGATGACTTCACTGGAGAATTCTACCAAACATTCAGAAACGAGCTTATACCAGTACTACTCAAACTATTTCAGAATATAAAAAAGGAAGTGACACTTTTGAATTCATTCTATGAAGCCAGCATAACGCTGATACCAAACTCAGCCAAAGACATCACAAAAAAAGAAAATTACAGACCATATCTCTCATGAATATAGATGCAAAAATTCTCAACAAAATTCTAGCCAATAGAATTCAGTATCATATCAAAAAAATCATACACCACGACCAAGTAGGATTCATACCAGGTATGCAAGGATGGTTCAATGTTAGAAAATCAATCAACATAATCCGCCACATAAATAAAAGAAAAGAATCACATGATCATCTCAAATGACACAGAAAAGGTATTCGACAAAGTCCAACATCCACTCCTGATAAAACTCTCAATAAAATAGGTATAGATGGGAAATTTCTCAACATAATAAAGGGCATCTATGCAAAACCAACACTCAACAACATTTTTAATGGAGAGAGGCTGAAAACATTCCCCTTGAGAACAAGAACAAGACAAGAATGCCCTTTATCACCACTTCTGTTTAACATTGTGCTGGAAATCCTAGCTAGAGCAAGGAATCAAGAAAAAGAAATAAAGGGCATCCAAATTGGTAACGAAGAAGTTGAACTGTCCCTATTTGTGGATGATATGATACTATACATAGAAAACCCAAAAGACTCCATAAGAAAAATACTGGAACTAATAGAAATATTCAGCAGAGTAGCAGGATATGAGACAAACATACAAAAATGAGTTGGATTCCTATACACCAATAAAGAGAATGATGAAAAGGAAATCAAGAAAGCTATATCATTTATAATAGCCCCTTAAAAAATAAAATATTTAGGAATAAATCTAACCAAGGATGTAAAAGACCTATACAAAGTAAACTACAAAACACTACTGCAAGAAACCAAAAGAGACCTACATAAATGGAAAAACATACCATGCTCATGGATAGGTAGACTCAACATTGTGAAAATGTCAATATACCCAAAGCAATTTACAAATACAATGCAATCCCGATCCAAATACCAACAACATTCCTTAAAGAGATGGAAAAATTCATCATTAACTTTATATAGAAAGGGAAGAAGTCCTGGATAAGTAAAGTACTTTTGAAGAAGAGAATAAAGTAGGAGAACTCACACTACCTGACCTCAGAACCTACTATACAGTGACAATAGTCAAAACAGCTTGGTACTGGTACAAGGACAGATACATTGACCAATGAAACAGAATTGAGAACCCAGATATAAATCCATCCACCTATGGTCACCTGATCTTTGACAAGGGCCCAAATTCCATCAAATGGGGAACAGACAGTCTTTTGAACAAATGGTACTGGCAAAACTGGATGTTCATCTGCAAAAAAAAGAAGCAGGACCCATACCTCACACGATATACAAAAACTAATTCAAAATGTATCAAAGACCTATATAAAACCAAAAACTATAAAGTTCATAGAAGAAACAATAAGATCAATGCTAGAGGCCCTAATACATGGCATTAACAGGCTACAAACCATAACAAACAACACACAAACTCCAGAAGAGAAGCTAGATAACTGGAGTCTTCTAAAAATTAAACACTTATGCTCATCAAAAGTCTTCATCAAAAGAGTAAAAAGAGAACCTACAGACTCTGAAAAAATTTTTGGACGTTACAAGTCAGACAAAGCTCTAATCTCTAAAATCTACAGGAAAATTCAACACCTCTTCAACGAAAAGACAAATAATCCAATTAAAAATCGGGCAAAGGAAATGAACAGACACTTTACCAAAGAAGACATTCAGGCGGCCAACAGACACATGAGGAAATGCTCGCGTTCACTAGCCATTAGAGAAATGCAAATCAAAACCACAATGAGATACCATCTTACTCCGGCATTACTGGCACAAATAAAAAATAATGGAAATAACAAGGGTGGAGAGGCTGCAGGGAGATCGGAACTCTTATGCACTGCTGGTGGGAATGCAAAATGATACAGCCATGTTGGAAAACGATATGGTGCTTCCTTAGAAAGCTAGAAATAGAAATACCATATGATCCAGCATTTCCACTCCTAGGACTATATCCTAGAGAAATAAGAGCCATCACATGAATAGACATATGCACACCCATGTTCATTGCAGCATTGTTCACAATAGCAAAAAGATGGAAACAACCTGGATGCCCATCAACTGATGAATGGATAAACAAACTATGGTACATATACACAATGGAGTATTAGGCAACGATAAAGAACAATGAAGAATCTGGGAAGCATCTCATAACATGGATGAAACTGGAGGACATTATGCTGAGTGAAATAAGTCAATCACAAAAGGACAAATATTGTATGAGACCACTACTGTAAAAACTCATGAAAAGGTTTACACACGAAAAGAAACAATCTTTGATGGTTATGAGGGATGGAAGGAGTGGCGGGGGTGGATACTAAATAGACAATAGATAACTGGTAACTTTGGTGAAGCGTAAGACAGTACACAATACTGGGGAAGCCCGTACAACTTGTACAAGGCAAGGTCATGGAAGCTCCATAGACACATCCAAACTCCCTGAGGGACCAAATTGCTGGGCAGAGGGCTGTAGGGACCATGGTCTCAGGGAACATCTAGATCAATTGGCATAATATAGTTCATAAAGAAAGTTTTCTACATTGTCTCTTGGTGAGTAGCATCTGAGGTCTTAAAAGCCTGTGAGCAGCCATCTAAGATACTCCACTGGTCTCACCCATTCGGGAGCAAGGGAAAATGAAGAAAACAAGATACCAGGGAAAGATTAGTCCAAAGGACTCATGGACCACAACTACCATGGCCTCCACCAGACTGAGTCTAGTACAACTTGATGGTGCCCTGCTACCACCACTGACTGCTCTGACCGGGATCACAACAGAGGGTCCCGGACAGAGCTGAAGAAAAATGTATAACAAAATTCTAACTCACAAAAACAGACCAGACTTACTGCCCAGACAGAGACTGGAGAAACCCCATGAGTATGGCACCCGGACACCCCTTTTAGCTCAGTAATGAAGTCACTGCCGAGATTCACCCTTTAGCCAAAGATTAGACAGCTCCATAAAACAAAACAAGACTAATGGGGCACAACAGCCCAGGGACAAGGACTAGAAACAGGAGGGGACAGGAAAGCTGGTAATAGGGAACCCAAGGTCAAGAAGGGAGAGTGTTGACATTTTGTGGGATTGTTACCTGGTGTCATAGAACAGAGTGTGTATTAACTGTTTTATAGGAAGCTATTTGTTCTGTAAACCTTCATCCAAAGTACAATAAAAAAAAAAAAATGTTTAAGAAAAAGGGGGAAAAAAACAAACAAACAAATAGAGAGTAGACTCATTGTTGTTAGTTGCCTTTGAGTCAATTCTGACTCATGGTGACCCCGTGTGTAGAGAGTAGAACTGCTCCATAGAGTTTTCAAGACTGTGACCTTTTAGAAGCAGATCTCCAGGCCTATCTTCTGAGGCACCTCTGGGTGAATTTGAATCTCCAACCTTTCAGCTAGTAGTCAAGTGTTTAACTGTTTGCACCACCCAGGAACTCCTCTCACTGAAGTGGTTGGTCTGTAGCTGGTAGCATTATTAGCCAATGTAACATGAGGACTGAGAGAACAGACCTCAGAATTTTTACTCAAGGCTGAATTCTTATCATGTTGCTTAGCCTGCTCTTGCTCATTTGAGTTAATTGACAATTTGTCAAGTGTTCAGTGGATGCTTTTAGGACACAGAAAACAGCCCTCCCTGTCCTTTGGAGTATCCTTTCTTGGGAGTCATTGACAGCTGTTCTCTCTGTTATTGCATAGCCATGAAAGAGAATGGAAAAGGAGAATCCATTTCTTTCCACGGAAGAGGTCTTCCCATAGTCAATATGTGGGTTTCATGCACAGATCATGCCCCTCACTCAGATGAAGGAGAGAGCAGAGGCTATCATGCTCATGCTTAAAACATCAGATGTGTGCCTGTAAAAGCTGATATTTTTGTTGTTTTCTCGCCACAGGTTCAAATTCTGTAGTCAAGGAACCGTAAAGGAGAAAGTTCTGCTCACCCTCACCCTGTGTTAGGAGCCTGTAAACTTGTGACCACTGAATTTTATTGCTAATAAAATCTAGCCATGAGGCAATACATTCTTTTCTTTTGTCATCCATGTCCACTATTTTCAACAAAACTTTTTAATAAGGTGATTAAAAATCCAAAATTTAGAGTTGTTCTGAGAACCACAAATGACTGTTGATTTTTGTTATACAGGTAGTCCCCAACTTACAATAAGATTCCCTTCCAATAACTGTCATAAGTCTGTTCTGACATAAGTTGAATACCTCAAATTTTTTTTTTTTTTTTAGTTTTCATTTTTACTGCCTTTTATTATCAGTATCTTTATAAATCTGATCTTTATTTGTCTTGGGGAGTTGGAAACATTACATATAAACTTACAGGTGTATTTTAATGCATACATAAAAAATAAGCAAATCATTAATCGACAAGACCAAAAATTGGTTCTTTCAAAAGATCAACAAAATCGACAAACCATTGGCCAAATTGACAAAAGAAAAACAGTAAAGGAAGCAAATAGCCCAAATAAGAAATGAGATGGGGGACATTACAACAGACCCAACTGAAATAAAAAGGATCATAATGGAATACTAAGAAAAATTGTACTCCAATAAATTTGAAAATGGGCAACTATCCAGAAGCACACTACCTACCTAAACTAACACAAACTGAGACAGAAAAGCTGAACAGACCCATAACAAAGGAAGAGATTGAAGAAGTAAAAAAAAAAAAAAAAAAAAAAAAAAATCCCAACAACAACAAAAAACGTATGGTCCAGATGGCTTCTTCACTGGAGAATTCTACCAAACATTCAGAGAAGCGCTCACACCAATATTAGTCAAACTACTTCAGAGCATAAAAAAAGATGGAATATTCACAAATTCATTCTATGAAGCCAGCATAAACCTGATACCAAAGTTAGGCAAAGACATCACAAAAAAAGAAAATTAAAGACCAATATTTTTCATGAATATAGATGCAAAAATCCTTAACAAAATTCTATCCAATAGAATTCAGCATCATATCAAAAAAATAATACACCGTGACCAAGTGGGATTCATACCAGGTGTGAAAGGATGGTTAAACATTAGAAAATCAATCAACGTAATCCCCCACGTAAATAAAACAAAAGAATCACATGATCATCTCAATTGATGCAGAAAAGGGATTTGACAAAGTCTAACACCCACTCTTGATTAAAACTCTCAGCAAAATAGGAATTGAAGGAAAAATCCTTAACATAATAAGGGGCATTTATATAAAACCAGGAGCCCTATGGCTGCTAACCAAAAGGTCGGCAGTTCAAATACACCAGCTGCTCCTTGGAAATCCTATGGAGCAGTTCTACTCAGTTCTATAGAGTCGCTGTGAGTTGGAATTGACTCAACAGCAATGGTTTTTTTTTTTTTTTTTTTTTTGGTTCTATACAAAACCAACAGCCAATATCATTCTTAATGAAGAGAGACTGAAAGCTTTCCCCCTAAGAATGGGAACAAGTCAAGGATAACCTTTATCACCACTCCTATTTAACATTGTGTTGGAAGTCCTAGCTAGAGCAATAAGGCAAGAAAAAGAAATAAAGGGCACCCCAACTGAAAAGAAAGAAGTAAAACCATCCTTATTTGCAGGATCCTACACATAGAGAACCCCAAAAATTCCACAAGAAAAATACTAGAACCAATAGAAGTATTCAGCAGGATACAAGATCAACATATAAAAATCAGTTGGATTCCTATACACCAACAAAAAGAACTTCAAAAAGGAAATCAAGAAAACAATACCATTTACAATAGCCCCTAAAGAAATAAAATACTTAGGAATAAATCTGACCAGTCACACAAATTACAAAACACTACTGCAAGAAACCAAAAGAGACCTACATAAATGGAAAAATATACCATGCTCATGGATAGGAAGATGAAACATTGGGAAAACGTCAATTCTACCCAAAGTGATCTACAGATATAATGTAATCCTGATCCAAATACCAACAGCATTCTTTAACAAGATGGAAAAACTAATTATTAATTTTATATGGAAAGGAAAGAGGCCCTGGATAAGCAAAGCATTATTGAAAAAGAAGAACAAAGTAGGAGGCCTCACACTACCTGATCTCAGAACCTACTATACAGCCACAATAGTCAAAACAGCCTAGTACTAGTACAATGACAGACACATAGACCAATGGAACAGAATTGAGAACTCAGATGTAAATTCATCCACCTAAGGTCAGCTGATCTTTGACAAAGGACTAAAGTCCGTTAAATGGGGGAAAAGACAGTTTCTTTAACAAATGGTGCTGGTAAAGCTGGATACCCATCTGTAAAAAGATGAAAAAGGACCCATACCCCACACCATATACAAAAACTAATTCAAAATGATCAAAGACCTAAATATAAAACCTAAAACTATAAAGATCATGGAAGAAAAAATAGGGACAATGCTAGGAGCCTAATATACATGGTGTAAATTGGATACAAACCATAACTAACAATGCACAAACTCCAGGAGATAAACTAGATAACTAGGAGCTCCTAAAAATTAAACACTTATGCTCATCAAAAGACTTCATCAAAAAAGTAAAAAGAGAACCTACAGACTGGGAAAAAATTTTGGCTATGATATATCTGACAAAGGTCTAATCTCTAGAATCTATAGAATACTTCAACACCTCAACAACAAAAAGACAAATTAATCCAATTCAAAAACTGGCAAAGGATATGAACAGACACTTCACCAAAGAAGACATTCAGGCAACTAACAGACACTTGAGGAATTGCTCGTGATCATTAGCCATTAGAGAAATGCAAATCAAAATGTCTTCGTTATCTAGTGCTGCTATAACAGAAGTACCAAAGTTTCTCATTCTGCTGCTGCCACTTCTCTGCTGCTGCTTATTGCTGTCTGTGCCATCTCCAGTGTAACAGCTTTCCTCACTTCCTTCTGAGTCCTCACCAGAATTGTCTTTGACATCCATAATTCCACCAACAGTCTCTTCAAGGCAATCTAGGCTTTTACTATTAAGCACTTTAAAACTCTTCCAGCCTCTATGCATTCACAGTTTCAAAACCGCTTCCACATTTTAGGTATCTGTCAGAACAGCACCCCACTTTGGGTACCAAATTCTGTCTTAGTTATCTAGTTCTGCTATAACAGAAATATCACAAGTGGATGGCTTTAACAAACAGAAGTTTATTCTTCCACAGTGTAGGAGGCTAGAAGTCTGAATTCAGGGTGCCAGCTCCAGAGGAAGGCTTTCTGTCTCTTTCGGCTCTGGAGGAAAGTCCTTGTCGTCAATCTTCCTCTGGTCTGGAGCTTCTCAGTGCGGGGACTCTGGGTCCAAAGGATGTGCATGCTCCTGGCTCTCCTTGCTTGGTGGTATGAGGTCCCTCTGTCTCTCTGATCACTTCTCTCTTTTATATCTCAAAAGAAAATGACTCAAGATACAACCTAATCTTGTAGATTGAGTCCTGCCTCATTAACATAACTTCCTCTAATCCTGCCTCAATAACATCATAGAGGTAGGATTTACAACACAAAGGAAAATCACATCAGATGACAAAACAGTGGACAATCACACAATACCAGGAATCATAGCTTAGACAAGTTGACACATATTTTTGGGGAACAGAATTCAATCCATAAAAATGAGATACTATCTTACCCCCACATTACTGGCATGAATTTAAAAAAAAAAAAATAGCAAATGTTGGAGAGGCTTCAGGGAGATTAGAACTCTTATGAACTGCTGATGGGAATGTAAAATGGTACAACCACTAAGAAAAATGACATGGCCCTTCCTTAAAAAGCTAGAAATAGGAATACCATACGATCCAGCAATCCCACTCCTAGGAACATATCCTAGAGAAATAAGAGCTGTCACAGGAATAGACATATGCACACCTGTGTTCATTACAGCATTATTCACAATAGCATAAAGATGGAAACAACCGAAGTGGCCATCAATATATGAGTGGATAAACAAATTATGGTACATACGCACAATGGAATACTATGCAACAGTAAAGAACAACTATGAATGTACAAAACATCTCACAACATGGATGAATCTGGAGGACATTACACTGTGTGAAATAAGTCAATCACGAAAGGACAAATATTGTATAAGACCACTATTATAAATACTCAAGAAAAGGTTTATACATAGAAAGAATCAATCTTTGATGGTTAGGAGGAAGGAGAGGGGTGGGGAGGGGAAATCAGTAACTAGATATTAGACAAGTGTTAACTTTGGTGAAGGGAAAGACAGTACACAATATAGGGGCAGTCAGCACAACTTGACATAGAAGCTTCACAGACACATCCAAACTCTCTGAGGAATGGAGTTACTGGGGCTGAGGGCTGGGGACCATGGTTGCAGGGGTCATCTAGATCAATTGGCCTAACATACTTCATAAAGAATATGTTCTACATCCAACTTTGTTGAGTAGCATCTGGAGTCGTAAAAGCTTGCAAGCTGCCAGCTAAGATACATCTACTGGTCCTTTCCCATCCGGAGCAAAGGAGAATGAAGTAAACTAAAGATACAAGGGAAATATTAATCCAAAGGACTAATGGACCACAAGTACCACAGCCTCCACCAGCCTGAGCCCAGAACAACTAGCTGGTCCTCAGCTACTACCGCTGACCACTCTGACAAGGATCACAATAGAGAGCCTCGGACAGAGCGGGAGAAAAATGTACAATGAAATTAAAATTCACACACACGTACACAAAGATCAACTCAGTGGTCTGACAGAGACTGGAGGAATCCCCAAGAGTATGGCCCCCAGGCACCCTGTTAACTCTGAACTGAAGCCACTCCCGAAGTTTACCTGTCAGCTAAAAATTAGACAGGTCTATAAAACAATAACACATGTGAGAAATGTGTTTCTTAGTTCAATCATGTATATGAGACCAAATGGGCAACACCTGCCCAAAAGCAAAGACAAAATGGCAGGAACAGGAAAAATAGATGGATGAAAATGTGGAGCCAGGGGTGGGGAAAGGGAGAGTGTTTACACATTGCAAGGATTACAACCAATGTCACAAAACAATTTGTGTATAAATTGTTGAATGATAAATTAATTTGCTCCGTAAACTTGCACCTAAAGCATAGTTAAAAGATATCCACACACAAATCATAAAAATTTACTCCAACAATGAAGAACAGTTGGACAATGTTGGCATTTTGTCAGTACTGGTAGTAACTCCACTTGTGGAAGCTTCTGGATCATCTGGATTATCCCTGAGAATGAGGATGCATTTCTAGTCAGAAAATTAATGAGAGTTGTCTGTATGGTCCCTTACTTTTTTTTCTTCATGTATTTCATGGTAACGTCTCACTGCTTCCTGAATCTGACTATCAAATTTAACAAAGTGATCACTGTTTGGGTTTATGTTTCCAAGCAACTGAAGCCCCTGGTTTAGTTTAGGAAACTAAATCTATACGGCAGTGTTTTAAACAGTAAATCACAAAATTGAACATCTATGAGTGAACATCTGAGAATGATAATATCACCAAATTATGCTCTGCAATACTGTATGCAGTACATATTACTAATGGCAAGACGTGTTAAAAAATAAATAAATAAACAGAAGGTCATAAGTATGGTTGTCATAACTCAAATACATTGTAAGTCAGGGGCAGCCTGAGTATTTTGTGGCGTTTGAGCTTGGGCATATCATTTACATGATAGTGTCCTTACGTCTATTAATAGTATTGCTGGTGTCATTCTGATTATTTAAGGTATACTTCCAGGTCCAAAATGGACCCCACAGAGTTTCTGCCCCCTTGGTGGGCACATGTAGAAAGTGACTTTGAGTTGATTCTGACTCATGGCAATCTCATGTGTGCAGAGTAGAACTGATCCATAGGGTTTTCAGTTCTGTGGCCTTTTGGAAGCAGATCACCAGGCCCGTCTTCCAACCTTTGCCACTTTTCCTGTCATCTTTAAGTTCTGTGTCTGCTCTTAATCAGACATCTCAGGAGAGATAACACATAGGGAGATGAGGACTGGGCAGATACCATGCTTCCTAACTGATCTCCCTCCTCCCAGCTGGGTTCCCACCTCCTGCTCCTCCCTGCAGCCTCTGACCTTGCTAAAGCACAAAACAGACTTCCTTCCAATGGCATGCAAGACAGAATCTATGTTCCTTAGTGAACCTTGCGAGGTCCCTCTTGATCTGGTTTTCACTTAGGACTCTACCTCATCTCTTAACACGTTTCTTCTAAAATCCTATGTTCTAGCACTTTCCCCAAAAGGCCTTGCTCTTGGACACTGCTGGGCCTTTGCAAGAACTCTTCCTAGAATGTTCTTTCCCCTTGTCTTCTTGTCTATTTAACTCTACAGTTCCTAAATCTCCAAGTAGACATCACTTCTTCCAGGAAACTTCCCCTCATCCCCACTACCTGCACTCCTAAGAGTGAGTTAGAGCCTACCCCACTACACTCCCACTGCCCCCAGAACTTCCTCGCATTTCAGCACTTATCCTCTCTTCATATTTGTAATGACTTGCTTACTTCTTTGTATGTCCCATTGGTAATCTCCTTATGGGGGCTGCATATTGTGTGCACCTGGCACAAGTCTGGCATGTAGTATGAAAGAAAAGAAACATTTCTTGAATGACCATCTGACTACTGAAATAATGAATGAAGCCACTAGGGTCAAGGTATTTAAAATTAGACCATGTCCAAACAATATCCTAAAAGATAAAGGGATATTTGTGCAGGTCTTAAAAGGTGGGTGGGGGCTTGCTAAGAGGACATGGTGCAAAGGGCACCACCGGAGAGAAGGAACAACATAGGCAAATGTACCAAAACCAAAAACCAAATCCACAACCATCGAGTTGATTCTAACTCGTAGTGACTCTATAGAACAGAGTAGAACTGCCCCATAGGGTTTCCAAGGCTGTAAATCTTTATGGAAGCAGACTGCCACATCTTTCTCCCATGGAGCAGCTAGAGGGTTTGAGCCACCGATGCTTTGGATAGCAGCTGAGTGCTTAACCACTGTGCCACCAGGGCTCCTTCCTATAGTGTAATAATGATAATAAACAAAAAAATTTTTAAAACCCAGAAAACCAAACCCATTGCCATCAAGTCAGTTCCAATGCTTGGCGACCCTTTGTGTTACAGAGTACAGCTTCTCCATATGGCTGTCATTTTTATGGACTCTCTTCCATAGTGCCGCTGGCTAGGTTTGAACCGACAATCTTTAGGTTAGCAGCCAATCACAAACCACCTGTGCCACCGAGGGACTTACTTATTAATGAATAGTAGACAATGAATAATAAAACAAATGAATCAAAGGACCAACTGCAGATTTGCTCAAGTAATAAGATGAAAGAAAGAGATTTAAGATAATTTAATTTTGAAAAAGACATTTGTTAAAAGGGGAGTAGGATCATAACTTCTTGTAAAGGAGGATATCCATGTTCATCATAATGAAGCAGTTTGCAAATCTCTCTAATTGTTTATTTATTTATTTATTTTAATTTCAGTGAAAATATACACAGCAGAACATATATCAGTGTCTACATGTGCAGTTCAATAACACCGATCACCTTCTTCACATTATGTCAGCATTCTCACTGTCTCTACCCCTATTGTTTCACCACCATTGACCCAGCCTGACTACACCTAAACCTCTCATCCATGCTTTAGAGTTACTGTTGACAATCTGATTTCATTTAGATAATTGGTTGTAAGAGTGCAATGTTATGTTGAACAGTCTTTACTAGTTTAGCCGAACAAACAGTTGTTTAGTTTAAGTATGATCTCAGGGAATAAGCTTGGTTTGTGTTTTGAAGATTTTCTCAGAGCTTTTTCTAGTCCCTCAAGTTGTAAAGTTAGACTATTTATTTGAGACCTTTTTTCTTTTTTAATGTAGGTGTTCATTGCTATAAATTCCTCTCTGAAGATGGCCTTTGCTGTGTCTGGCAAGTTTGGGTATGTTGTGTTTTCATTTTGTTTAACTTGAGATATATGTATATATTTTTTAATTACTCTCTTGATTTCTTCCCTGACCTATTGGTTGTTTAGTAGTGCATCATTTAATTTCCATGTATTTGTGTGTTTTCTAGTTTTCCTTCTGCTATTAATTTCTAATATTATTCCTCTCTGGTTAGAAAGGTACACTTATAATTTCAGTCTTCTTAAATTTATTGAGACTTGGTCTATATATGGTCTATCCTGGAGAATGAACCATGTGCACAAGAAAAAAAATATGTATTGTTCTGATGCTGGGTGGAGTGTTCTATATGTTCATTAGGTCTAATTGGTTTCTCGTATTGTCTAAGTCCTCTATGACCTTACTTATCTTCTTATTAGATGTTCTGTCCAGTATCGAAAGTGGTGTATTGAAGTTGCCATCTATTATTATGGAGTTGTCTATTACTCCTTTCAGATCTGTTAGTATTTGTTTCATATATTTTGGGACACTGATGTTAGGTATATATATATTTATATGTGCTATGTCTTCTTGATGGATTAACCCTTTTATTATTATGTAATGTCTTTCCTCATTTCTTATAAAAATTTTTTGATTTAAAATCTATTTTGGAGGAGGCAGGGCCAAGATGGCAGAGTAGTCAGATGCTTCGAGTGGACCCTCTTACAACAAAGACCCAAAAAAAAAAACAAGTGATTCGATTATATATGGCAATCTGGGAGCCCTGAACATGAAAGCCAGAGTTGAGGAACTGGACTGAGTGGCAGGGGGAGGGACAGACGGATTAGAAGCAGTGAAGAGTTGCCAGACGTGACATAGTGAGAGCCTGAGCCTTTCAGGCCTGATCAGCTTGGAGCAGAGCAGTGAAGGAGGCAAGCAGCCATGCACGGGAGGTGCATTTTCTGCACCAGGGGAGACCCAGCACCAGAGACTCTACATGGCCACCCAGGACCAGTGAGAAGCAGCCCTCCACGAAAGATAAGTACTTGCGTACGGCTTACTGCATGAATCAAAAACACCCCCCTTTAGGGAAAAACCTCTCTCCTATTTACCTCCCCTCTCCCTGCTCTGCCCTGGGTCCCAGACCGGCGTCAGCAATTGCCGAGTCCCCTGGGCCGGAAGTAGGATACGTCACATGCCTGGACCATTCTCCCCGCCTTGTAGACTGAACAAATTAACAAACAGCGGAAAAAATAAACTGCCAGCTCCCCTCAGTCAGGAACCCAGGGTAGGCACAGCTCCTTTGTCTAGGCACAGGCATAAGGGATCCACGGACTGTGAGTGCCTTTCCTCCTGCAGAGACTTGTGCAGGCCCATCTCAACAGCATAGGCTCTCATTAGCGTGGTACAACAGGGTATATACCAAAACTCTAACTTCAACTGTTTCAGCTGTGAAGTGGCAGGTTCTTGACATTTGACACTGCTCTGCCCATTAAGCAGGGTCTTCACCTACCCACATCAGGGGCCAGAGGACTGGTGGCTCCACCCACACCACTCAGCCACCTGCAAGAGGGGCCCATGAATAAGAGGTGCCACCCAGTCCTTACAACTAACAACATTAGGTGCTCATAGTCTGTCTCCAAAACCCACCTATCTACATGCTGTAGGGAACAGTGACATGCCTTCCTCATGGACACTCGGGGGTGGCTGTCAGCCCCCGCCTTGCTCAGAGTGTGCCCCCCTGCTGCAGCCAGATGCCTGTGCCTACACCAATCACCCATGCCTGTCTAGGACTGTAAGTGAGAGCCTACACCACACACTTGGTGGCTATCTATCTGGGCGCCTAAGCTGAATCCATACAGGAGGAGTGAGTAGACTCCTGAACTCATATACCTAGTAACAGATCTAACCACCTGGTGACAGGACATTAGAGCTTCAAAGATGCCAATAATCAAACTAGCTCATATGAGCAGCCAATTTGGGCATATCAAAACAAAACAAGGAGCTAGGACACAGTAAGAAAACATAAAATAAATAAATATAATAACTTATTGATGTCTCAGAGACAACAGTCAATATCAAATCACATAAAGAGGCAATGCAAGCTCCCAAAATAAAGAATCTAGAAATTTTCCAGAGGAGGAAAATTTCTTGGAATTAGCAGAGGCAGAATACAAAAGATTAATATACAGAACTCTTCAAGAAATTAGGAAGGAAATTAAGCAAAACGCAGAACACACAATAGAGGAAATGAAAAAGATTAGAGAAGAGCATAATGACAAATTTAACAGGCTGCAAGAATCCATAGAGAGACAGCAATCAGAAATCCAGAAGATTAACAATAAAATTTCAGAATTAGACAACTCAATAGAAAGTCATAGAGCAGAACTGAGGCAATGGAAGTCAGAATCAGTGAGATTGAAGATAAAGCACTTGACACCAACTTATTTGAGGAAAAATCAGATAAAAGGATTTTTTAAAAAATGAAGAAACCCTAAGAATTATGTGGGACTCCATCAAAAGGAATAACCTGTGAGTGACCGGAGTACCAGACCTGGAGGGGATAATAGAAAATACAGAGAGAATTCTTGAAAATTTGTTGGCAGAAAACTTTCCTGATACAGTGGACGACAAGATATCTATCCGAGACGCTCATCAAATCCCACATAAGGTAGATCCTAAAAGAAAGTCACCAAGTCATATTATAATCAAACTTGCCAAAACCAAAGATAAAGAGAGAATTTTAAGAGTGGCTAGGGATAAACAAAAAGTCATCTGTAAAGGAGAGTCAATAAGAATAAGCTCGGACTACTCAGCAGAAACCATGCAGGCAAGAAGGCAATGGGATGACATATATAAAGCCTTGAAGGAAAAAAACTGCCAGCCAAGAATTATATATCCAGCAAATCTATCTCTCAGATATGATTGCAAAATTAGGGAATTTCCAGAGAAACAGAAGTTTAGGGAATTTACAAAAACCAAACCAAGATTACAAGAAATACTAAAGGAAGTCCTCTGGTTAGAAAATCTGTAACATCAGATAACAACCCAACACTAGAACACAGGACAGAGCAACCAGATAACAACCCAGACAGGGAAGTCACAAAAGGAAATCAAAGCTAAAACACTGAAAATAGGGAAACAGATGTCAATATGTAAAAGATGACAACATTAAAACAAAAAAGAGAGACTTAAAAAATGTAGACATAGATTTTTCATATGGAGAGGAAGTCAAGGCGACACAAAGAAAAGACTAGTATAAACTTAGAATAATACAGGTAAATATTGAGGTAACCACAAAGGAAACTAACAATCCTAAAGTCAAAATAAAAAACTAGAAAAATATGAAGACTCAGCAAACACAAAATCAACAACAATGAAAAAGATGAAAAGAAAATACATAAAGAAAAACTACTCAGCACAGAAAATTAAGCGGAACAAATAAACTGTGAACAACACACAAAAAAAAGACATCAAAATGACAGCAATAAACTCATACCTATCGATAATTACGCTGAATGAAAACAGACTAAATGCACCAATAAAGAGATGGAGAGTGGCAGATTGGATAAAAAAAAGACATGATCCATCTATATGCTGTCTACAAGAGACAAACCTTAGACTTAAAGACACAAACAAACTAAAACTCAAAGGATGGAAAAAATATATCAAGCAAACAACACTCAAAAAAGAGCAGAAGTGGCAATATTAATCTCTGACAAAACAGACTTTAAAGTAAAATTCCACCACAAAAGATAAGGAAGGGCACTATATAATGATTCAAGGGTCAATACACCAGGAGGACATAACTACAATAAATATTTATGCACACAACAACAGGGCTCCAAAGTACATAAAACAAACTCTAACAGCACTGAAAAGAGAGATAGACAGCTCCACAACACTAGTAGGAGAGTTCAACACACCACTTTCAGCGAAGGACAGAACATCCAGAAAGAAGCTCACCAAAGACACAGAAGAGCTAAATGCTACGATCAACCAACTTGAACTCATAACCATATACCAAATACTCCACCCAACAGCAGCCCAGTATACTTTCTTTTCCAATGCACATGGAACATTCTCCAGAATAGACCACTTATTAGGCCATAAAGCAAGCCTTAACAAAATCCAAAACATCGAAATATTACAAAGCATCTTTTCTGACCATAAAGCCATAAAAGTAGAAATCAACCACACAAAAAGCAAGGAAAAAAAATCAAACACATGGAAACTGAACAACACCTTGCTCAAAAACTACTGGGTTATAGAAGAAATTAAGGATGGAATAAAGAAATTCATAGAATCAAGTGAGAATGAAAACACATCCTACCAGAACCTTTGGGACACAGCAAAAGCAGTGCTCAGAGATCAGTTTATAGCAATAAATGCACACATCCAAAAAGAAGAAAGGGCCATAATCAAAACATTAACCCTACAACTGGAACAAGTAGAAAGAGAGCTGCAAAAGAAGCCCTCAGACACCATAAGAAAGGACATAGTAAGAATTAGAACAGAATTAAATGAAATAGAGAATAGAAAAACAATTCAAAGAGTTAACAAGCCCAAAAGTTGGTTCTTTGAAAAGATCAACAAAATGGATAAACCATTGGTCAAACTGACAAAAGAGAAACAGGAGATGAAGCAGATAACCCGTATAAGAAATGAGATGGGGGATATCACAACGGCCCCAACTGAAATTAAAAGAATCATAACAGAATACTATGAAAAACTGTACTCTAACAAATTTGAAAACCTAGAGGAAATGGACAAATTTCTAGAAACTCACTACCTACCTAAATTAACACAAACAGAGGTAGAACAACTAAATAAACCCATAACAAGAGATTGAAAAGGTAATTAAAAAACTCCCAACAAAAAAAAGCCCTGGCCCGGATGGCTTCACTGGAGAATTCTACCAAACATTCAGAGAAGAGTTAACACCACTATGCTATTTCAGAGCATAGAAAAGGATGGAATACTCCCTAACTCATTCTATGAAGCCAGCATAACCCTGATACCAAAACCAGGTAAAGAGTAAAGACACCACAAAAAAAGAAAATTACAGACCAATATCCCTCATGAACATTGATACAAAAATCCTCAACAAAATTCTAGCCAATAGAATTCAGCAACATATCAAAAAAAAAAATTCATCATGATCAAGTGGGATTTATACCAGGTATGCAGGGATGGTTCCACATTAGAAAAACTATCAGTGTAATCCATCACATAAATAAAACAAAAGACAAGAACCACAGGATCTTATCAATTGATGCAAAAAAGGCATTTGACAAAGTCCAACAGCCATTCATGATAAAAACTCTCAACAAAATAGGAATAGAAGGGAAATTCCTCAATATAATTAAGGGCATTTGTACAAAATCAACAGCCAACATCATCCTGAATGGAGAGACTTTGAAAGCATTCACCTTGAGAACAGGAACCAGACAAGGATGCCCTTTATCACCACTCTTATCCAACATTGTGCTGGAGGTTCTACCCAGAGCAATTAGACTAAAAAAAGAAATAAAGGGCATCTGAATTGGTAAGGAAGCCGTCAAAGTATCTCTATTTGCAGATGATATGATCTTATATGCAGAAAACCCCAAAGAATCCGCAAGAAACTACTGGAACTAATAGAAGATTTCAGCAGTTTCAGGATACAAAAGAAACATACAAAAATCAGTTGGATTCCTTTACACCAACAAAGAGAACCTTGAAGAGGAAATCACCAAATCAATACCATTTACAATAGCCCCCAAGAAGATAAAATACTTAGGAATAAATCTAACCAGAGATGTAAAAGATCTATACAGGGAAAACTACAAGACATTACTGCAAGAAACTAAAAGAGACCTGCATAAGTGGAAAAATATACCTTGCTCATGGATAGGTAGACTCAACATCATGAAAATGTCAATTCTACCCAAAGCGATCTACAGATACAATGCAATCCTGATCCAAATTCCACCGGCATTTTTTAATGAGATGGAGAAACAAGTCACCAAAGGGGAAGAGGCCCCAAATAAGTAAAGCATTACTCAAGAAGAACAAAGTGGGAGGCCTCACGCTACCTTATTTTAGAACCTATTATACTGCCACAGTAGTCAAAACAGCCTGGTATTGGTATGACAACAGATACATAAACCAATGGAACAGAGTTGATAATCCAGATATAAATTCATCCACCTATGAGCAGCTGAAATTTGACAAAGGCCCAAAGTCCATTAATTGGAGAAAATGCAGTCTCTTTAACAAATGGTGCTGGCATAACTGGATATCCATCTGCAAAAAACTGAAACAAGACCCATACATCACACCATGCACAAAAACTAACTCAAAATGGATCAAAGACTTAAATATAAAATCAAAAACGATAAACATCATGGAAGAAAAAATAGGGACAATGCTAGGAGCCCTAATACATGGCATAAACACAATATGAACCATAAGTAACAATGCACAAGCACCAGAAGAGAGACTAGATAAACGGGAGCTCCTAAAAATCAAACACTTATGTTCGTCAAAAGACTTCACCAAAAGAGTAAAAAGACAACCTATAGACTGGGAAAGAAGTTTTGGTTATGACAAATCCGATCAGTATCTAATCTCTAAAATCTACAAGATACTGCAAAACCTCAACAAAAACAGACTTATAACCCAATTAAAAAAATGGCAAAGGATATGAACAGGCACTTTGCCAAAGAAGATATTCAGGCGGTCTAACAGACACATGAAAAATGCTCACGATCATTAGCATTAGAGAAATGCAGATCAAAACTACAGTGAGATATCATCTCACCCCAACAAGGCTAGCATTAATCAAAAAAACACAAAATAACAAATGCTGGAGAGGTTGTGGAGAGACTGGAACACTTATACTCTGTTGGTGGGAATGTAAAATGGTACAACCACTTTGGAAATCGATTAGGCACTTCCTTTCCAGCTATCAGGCTCTTTGGAATATATCCTAGAGAAATAAGAGCCATCACACGAGTAGATATATGCACACCCATGTTCACTGCAGCACTGTTCACAATAGCAAAAAGATGGAAACAACCTAGGTGCCCATCAGTGGATGAATGGATAAACAAATTATGGTATAGCCACACAATGTAATACTACGCAACAATAAAGAACAACAATGAAGCCGTGAAACATAACATGGAGGAAGCTGGAACTCATGCTGAGTGACTTTAGTCAGTCACAGGAGGACAAATACTGTATAAGACCACTATTATAAGAACTCAAGAAAATATTTAAACACAGAAGAAAACATTCTTTGATGGTTATGAGGGTGGGGAAGTGGGGGTGAAGGTTATTTACTAACTAGATAGTAGATAAGAATTATCTTAGGTGAGGGGAAGGACAGCACACACTGCAGTGGAAGCCCCCACAACTGGACCAAACCAAAGCTAAGAAGTTTCCTGAATACAATCAAACACTTCTAGAGACAGAGTAGCAGGGGTAGGGGTCTGGGAACCATTCTTTCAGGAGACATCTAGGTCAATTGGCATAACAAAGCTTATTAAGAAAATGTTCTGCATCCTACTTTGGTGAGTGGTGTCTGGGGTTTAAAAGCTTGCAAGCAGCCATCTAAGATGCATCAATTGGTGCCAATCACCCGGAGTAAAGGAGAATGAAGAACACTAAAGACACAAGGAAAGTATTAGCCCAAGAGACAGAAAGGGCCTCATAAACCAGAGACTTCATCAGCCTGAGACCAGAAGAACTAGATGGTGCCCGGCTACCACCAATGACCATCCTGACAGGGAACACAACAGAGAGCCCCAGATGGAGCAGGAGAAAGGTGGGGTGCAGAACTCAAATTCTAGTAAGAAGACCAGACTTAATGGTCTGACTGAGACTGGAGGAACCCTGGAAAGCACGGCTCCTGGATTCTCTATTAGCCCAGAACTCAAACAATTTCCAAGGCCAACTCTTCAAACAGGGATTGGACTGGACTCTGGGACATAAAGTGATACTCGTGAGGAGTGTGCCTCTTAGCTCAAGTAGATACAAGACACTAAACAGGCAGCTTCTGTCCGGAGGTGACATGGGAAGGCAGAGAGGGTTGGGAGCTGGTTGAAAAGACATGGGGAATCAGGGGTGGAAAGGAGGAGTGTGCTGTCACAGTACGGGGAGAGCAATTAGGATCACATAACAATGTATGCATAAATTTTTGTACGGAGAATAACTTGAAATGTAAACTTCATTTAAACTACAACAATTAAAAAAAAAAAGTCATGTGGTTGGGATAGAAGGAGATTGGGAAGGGGAGAGACAGACCTGGGCGGTGTGAAAACATGCTGAGCTTCTGTGTTTGTCACAGATTCTCCTTCCCTCTGAGCCATCAACGATCAATGCTTCAGATTTTCAAACGGACAGGAAGACCCGGTTCATCATCCATGGTTTCATAGACAAGGGAGACAAGAGCTGGCTGCTGGACATGTGCAAGGTGGGGCCCCTCTAATCCCTGCCTCCTGCCCTGGTGGTGTTGCCACTGCCTCCTGCTAATGCCTCCCTCACTTTAAGCAACCCCAATAAATGAGCTCAAAGACAGCAAGCAACTCCACCCATAAAACCTGTTGCTGTCAAGTCGATTCTGACTCATAGCGACCCTACAGGACAGAGCAGAACTGCCCTATAGGGTTTCCAAGGAGTGGCTGGTGGATTCAGATTGCCAGCTTTTTGGTTAGCAGCCGAGCTCTTAACCACTGGGATACCAGGGCTCCAACGCCTCCACACAGGTACTTGAAGAGAGTCTTTACATATTACATAGTCTATACATATAATTACACTTGTGTAATTAAAATGCCTCTGTTCACCCCAAAACAGAAATTCCATACCACGTTTCTGGAATACATCAGTTGTCTGAAGCAATGATATTTGCTGGGTGAGCAAACTCTTCCACTCTGTCATTTCTGGGTAAATCAAAGCTAAGTGTTTTAAGCTCCCGTTTTCAGTGAGATTGCTTGTATTCCTGCAAATGAGGGATTGTGTTCTTTGTGCTCCAATCTGTCCCACCTCCCTGAGAGTCAGAGGTGTGTTGCTATGGCTATTTGAGATGTGGAGAACTGAAACTGACTGGCTGACTAAGCCGATAGAACAGAAGGTGCCAGAATTATAAAACAACCTAGTACCTATTGGTTGGAAGGACAGACAACCGAAGAATACACAAACACACACATGTAGGTGTACACACATACACTCACACTATACCATCATCCTTTCTTTTATGCTTACACTGATCCAATATATGTTTTAGCCACCAGCGTTTACCCAGCACATGTTAATAACCCACTAGATGTCATTGATGTCAACAGGAAAATGTATAAATCTAGAAAGTTAATTTTGCCTTTGGCTTTGGTTTTTTTAGACATTTAACTTTGGATACCTGTTTTGCCCCATCACTGATAAGTGCCTTATCTACACAGGTTTATACCCAAGGCTTTTCAGGTTTGTAAGCATATATGGAAGAGAGCTCTCAGGACTGCTTTAAAAAAAAAATCCTGAGAAGACAACAGTCAGTATCCCTGTGTCTGTGACCAGACTGTTGTTAGTATCATACAGGTAGGAAGATTGCCAGTGGATTTGAGCATTTATAGCACCATTTAAACTAAGCTGGTCATAAGTGCTGCCTGGCAGAACTTCTAAGCCTATATCAGAGCCCTGGATATCCAGGAAGACGTTTTTCTTCCAGAATCCTTCCTACTCTTTTAAGTGGGCACGATTCTATTTTTCAAATATCTGCAGTGTGAGTTTCTTCTACGGAACACCAGCTTGTCCTGATCACAAAATGGTGGCACTTTCCCTGCCTCTTCACCCCCTCCCCATACCCTGTTGTTGTCGTCAAGTCAATTTCAATGCCTAGGGACCCCATGTGACAGAGAAAAACTGCCCCACAGAGTTTTCTAAGCTGTAATCTTTACAGGAGCAGATCACCAGGTCTTTCTCCCTAGGAGCCTCTGGGTGGGTCCATACTGCCCACCTTTCAATTAACAGCCCAATTCTTAAGTGCTGGGGCTCCTTACACACACACACACACACACACACACACACACACACACACACACGCTCAAAGAAAGAAAAAAAAAAAAGCCACTGCCATTCCGGTCGATTAGCTACCCTATAGGACAGAGCAGAGCTACTCTGTAGGGTTCCAAGGCTGTAATCTTTATGGAAGCAGACTCACATCTTTCTCCCTGACCTTTCAGTTAGCAGCCGAGAGCTTAACCACTGAGCCGCCGGAGCTCCTTTCCACACACCTTCAAACCTAGTAAATGCCCAGCTGACAGGAGTGAGTCCTGGCCCAGAAACTGGCAGCTTTACCGTGAGACCGAAAGGACCCCTAGTGATCAAACCTTCAACGGCCGTTTAGACACTGGCCACCAGAGATTGCATTTAAAGCTTTTCCTTTTCAAATTAGGACAAAGTGATGCAATTGTTTTGGTCGTGGTTTTTTTTTTTAAATCAACCTTATCAAATTCGGTTGAAAATCAGAGCAAGCATGGCCAGCCTTTAATTAATCTGCAAACTAGAGAGGGAATCAATACCTGGCTTGTAGCATTCGCCCTGAGGGATAATTCCAAAGTGACAACAGGATTGGCTTACAAAGTCTAGCTTATCTCCACACCCCTGTGAGGAGAACAGGGACAGATGGACTGTCTGAGGACTGTCAGCACCATTTCTGACCCTGGTTGGATGTCATTTCATGTGCCCCGATGATAACACCCTGGTGTCTCACAACCCAGAGCATGTTTGAGATGGAGGAGATGAAGTGCATCTGCGTGGACTGGAGGAGGTGCTCCCAAACCAGCTTCACACAGGAGGCCAACAAGGTGCAGGTGGTGGGCACCCAGGTGGCCCAGATGCTCAGCGTTCTCTTGATAAGTCAGGTGCCAGTTCGCAGGTACCATCAGGGTGGAAGCAGTGCCCACTGGTGTCCACTGGTTGGCGATGCAGCTGGGAGTTGCATATTTTTGAAGAAGGAATAGAAATAACAGACATTTCTCTCAGCTCTTACTTCTAAATCTCTAACATGTGTCTTGATAACGACATACTTGTGGAAGAAAAAATAATGATAACTAACACTTAGGAGGTGGGGGCTTCTAGTATCACCTTCAATTTACAGAGAAGAAGGTTGAGGCCCAGAGAGGTTAGGTAGCTGGCTGAAAAATTAAAAAGCGGGTGAGTAGAGGAGCAGTCATTTGACCCCGGCTGTTTAGCGCCAGGGTACATGGTCTCACCCAAAATCCCAGGGGGGCTCTGTTTGCCAAAGGGAGACATAGGTGGTATACACCAACTACCTTGGCACATTGGGACATTTCTTCTGCCACAATCATATCAATTGTTTCTTCCTACCCCGATCTTTTAGTTAATTCTTTATGACTATTTTTTAAATCAGGTAAAGGTCCCAGCCATTTTTGTCTTACAGTCAAAGGGTTTAGAAAAGACCCAGCTAGTTCTAACTACTTCTGGTCAATAATCCATCACCCCTACAGACAACTAAAACCCAACGTGCTTGTCCCCGGGGTCACTGAAGACCATAGATATTCAAGGACACAAAATCCTATGTGATTTCTAATTTTGCCACTGAATGAAATACATTTGGGTAAACACCTCTGAGGCCACTATATGAAATTCCTCATGGCTCTGTGCCATTTGTTTATTCAGCTAATATTTTTGGATCTGAGCTAGGAGGTAAAGAGGAGGGTTGAGGTCCCAGCCTTTAAGGAGCTTGCAGCAAAGACTTGCAAGGGAAATACAGTGTGATCGTGGGTCTGATGGGGGCAGCGCGGGGCACTAGGGGAGCACATGGGGCGACAGCTAATGGAGACTGGGGTGGGGCAGGGGCTTAAATAGGTCTTCCCCGAGGAGGAGACATCCAAGCTGACAGTGAGAACTGGCTGTGTCAGTTTAGCTGAGCAAGTGGTTGGAGGGATGGACAACAGTGGAAAACCCCAGAAGTGAGAGAACATGACTTTTTGAAGGACTGAAAGTTCAGCAAAGTAATGGCTACAGAAGAGTCTAGAAAAATAGTTGCTGGAACAGCAGGGGCGTATCTAAGGTATGGCAGGTATGGCACATGCCCTGGGCGCCACTGGGGGGTGGGTGTCACCAATGAGCAGTTTCTATTGGCCATCGCACAGTTCCCATTGCCAGCTGTGAGAGATCATTCTGCAATTTAGAACTGATTGCCAGAGGCGCTATTTTTCCGTACATACGTTCGCTGTCAGCAAGGCCCTGAGGCCGTTGTACTGAACTTAGGCCTGATTCTGAGGGCAATGGGAGCTGTGGAAGGTTTGCAGCAGAAGGGTAACACTGTCAGGTTTGCATTTTAAAAAAATCACTAGGGCGGCACAAAAATGTCCTGAAAATGCAATTTTCCCTTTCCAGACAAACTACAGCTACTCACCTTCCAACACGTGCCCCTCACTGTCCACAGCCTGGGAGCTCATGTGGCTGGTGAGGCAGGCAGTGGGACTCCAGGCCTGGACAGGATTACAGATAAGGCCTGAGGGGCAGCAGCCCCAGGTTTTGTCCTCGGTAACCCCAGAGTGCAGAGATCACATGGCAGCCCAGCTTGAAGCTGCCCTGAAGGAGACCATCCCCTCAGCTGTGGCAGAACTGGATAGAGGCTGCCCAGAACACTTTAGGAAGCTCCCAGGAAGCCCACAGTCTGTCTTCATGGCGAGGGGGCAGGTGGTGGCTTTGGTCCCCATTCGCTTCTTCTGTCTCTACCCTGTCCCTCCTCTTTAGCTCCAAGTTTTCCTAGTGTTATGGGCCACTCAGCACAACGAGGCGCCCAGGAGTGAGTTTTCAGGAAAATGCAGAGCAAGGCTGGTATGAACATGGGCAAAACATAATTGAGGAAGGGCTGTATTGTCCCACATCATTCCTTTTCCCCCTTCTCTGTGAAATCAAGGGCAGAGTAAAATATAAAAACTGTTTCTCAATGCCTCTGCTGGTAGAAGAAACCCAGCCACCATCACAGCCAACAGTATTCTTTTAACCTAAACAAAGCTTTTAATTATAACAACAACAACAAAATCCAAACATATGTATATAATAAGATTATTATTATAGTAACCATATATTAGCCAGATTCAGATGTACAACAAGGGATACTGGCTGAAAGCAGAGAATACCAGAAAGATGTTCACCTGTGTTTTGTTGACTATGCAAAGGCATTCAACTGTGTGGATCATAACAAACTATGGATAACATTGTGAAGAATGGGAATTCCAGAACACTTAATCGCGCTCATGACGATCCTGTACATAGACCAAGAGGTAGTAGTTTGAACAGAACAAGGGGATACTGTGTGGTCTAAAAGCAGGAAAGGAATGCATCAGGGTTGTATCCCTTCACCATACTTATTCAATCTGTATGCTGAGCAAATAATCTGAGAAGCTAGACTATATGTAGAAGAATGGGGCAGCAGGATTGGAGGAAGACTCATTAGCAACCTGCAATACGCAGATCACATAACCTTGCTTGAAAGGCTTACTAATGAAGATCAAAGACAAAAATCATCACAAGTGGACCAATAGACAACATCCTGATAAACGGAGAAAGTATTGAGGTTGCCAAGGATTCATTTTACTTGGATCCACAATCAACACCCATGGAAGCAGCAGTCAAGAAATCAAACATCCCCATATTCAACACCCAGCGCCAAGGCACTACATAACACTAGGGTATGGTACCCCCTTGAGTTGGGCAGTACATGGCCTGGGCACCTTGGTCCTGCTGACACCTCCAGCCAGGCCCATTGTTCTCAGCTTTGACCATCTCTTTCAAGGTTGGGTCCCATAGAAGCAAGTTTCCGGGATACTCCCGAAGAGGTTCGACTCGATCCCTCTGATGCTGTCTTTGTAGACGTGATTCACACAGATGCAGCTCACCTGATCCTGTTCTTGGGTGAGCCCCCCACCTCTCCATCCCACCTCCCACCCCATGCTCTGGCTTTGAGCCTGTGCATTTGTGTTTTAACTATGAGACCCTGGATTACAATCAGCTCATTGCTGTTCTAAACGTTTCAGGTTTTGGAACGAACCAGCTGGTAGGCCACATTGACTTTTTCCCCCAAGGAGGGGAGGAGATGCCAGGATATGAGAAAGCCCTGTCACAGATCATAGATCTAGATGGCGTCTAGACAGGTAAAGCCACAGCAAGGGGCGTCGCTTCCCTGGGTGAGCAGTGTCCTTTCCACTGCAAATCTCACTTCTCTTTAAAAATGTGCAATTCCCTCTTCTGGGTTTTATTTCTGAAAAATATAGACACATATCATTTGTTATGTCTTAGTTCTACTGATTTTATACTTTCTCAAAATATTATTTTGGGTGTTGTAGAGTGTACAATTAACAAAGAATTACAAAATTGTTGCTTAAAGGTATAACTCCAACAATTAATTGGTAGCTACCAGTTACCTAATTTAAAAAATTAAATTAAAAAAAAATTGCCATTGAGTTGATTCTGACTCATAGTGACCCCATGTGTTTCAGAGCAGAACTGCTCCACAGGGTTTTCAAGGCTATGACCTTTTAGAAGCAGATCGCCAGGCCTGTCTTCTGAGGTGCCTCTGGTTGGGTTTAAACCACCAACCTATTGTCTAGTAGTCAAGTGCTTAACCATTTGTGCCAACATTTCTGAAAATATGGTCCCACTGTGGAACCATCCCCCTTGGAGAGAGTGGCAGAAAAGCTGCCAGAGCCCCTTGACTTCCTTGGCTGACTTCCTGATTTGTCTCCCCAGGAACCCAGGACTTTGTGGCTTGCAATCACTTAAGAAGCTACAAGTACTACTCAGAGAGCATCCTCAACCCCAATGGGTTTGCTGTGTACCCCTGTGCTTTCTGTAAGACCTTTACCTCTATAAGCCCTTGTCTTGCCTTGTGCAGCAGGCACTGTCCCACTGCAAGGCTGTTGTCCTGCCGTGTTTGGGGTTTGCACTACCCTCCCGTGAGTTTTTCTTGACCATCTCCTACATGCCCATTAATGCCCCTCAGAGCTCATGGTTCTGTACCTGTTGACATCAATTCTGGCTCATAGCGACCATATAGGACAGAGTAGAGCTGCCCCATAAGGTTTCCAAGGCTGTAATTTTTACGGAAGCCAACTGCCACATCTTTCTTTCACGTAGCTGCTGGTGGGTTCGAACCACCAATCTTTTGATTAGCAGCCGAACAGGGTGGTCATTGTGGTAACCGGGCACCATCTAGTTCTTCTGGTCTCAGGCTAATGAAGTCTCTGGTTTATGTGGCCCTGTCTCTTAGGCTAATATTTTGCCTGTGTCTTTGGTGTTCTTCATTCTCCTTTGCCCCAGGTAGGTTGGGACCAATTGAACTATCTTAGATGGCCACTCGCTAGCTTTTACAACCCCAGATGCCTAATTGCAGACTTTCGCTAATTTTTTTTCCTTTTATTATAAACCCAAGCATTCAGTTCTTTCTCAACAGATTTTTTTTTAAATAAATCTAACATTACCAAGATATCATGTTTTGTAATTAGTAAAGTAATACATGCTTGTTGTATTAAACTAAGTGGCTAACTTGTTACTGTACAAATAATTTTTCCAAAAAATATAAAGATGAAAGGATTATATATTTTTCTATGTAAAGTATTAAGGAGAAATTAACATGTGTTTGAATTTCAAACATGAGTTTGAAAAAAAACATTTAAATAGTAGTTGGAGGCTGCCAGCATATACCTGGCCTTTCCATTTCTCCATTCTTTATTTGGGAATTAATTTGGAAAAATAATCCTGTTAATCTAGAGTAGAAAAAAGTGGCATGGCCTTGTGTGCTCATTTGACCTTGTATGCTCATTTGGCCTTGTATGCTCATTTGACCTTGTATGCTTATTTGACCTTGTATGCTCATTTGACCTTGTTTCTATGAACAGGAATGTTTCTGTTTCTCTATTGCAAGGGGAATTATGATGCCAGGCTCTACCCATTCCTATGAGTTTGATGCAAAGCTCTATGTCGGAACAATTGAGAAAGTCAAGTTTCTCTGGCATAACAACGTGGTAAATGCAACCTTGCCCAAAGTGGCGCAGCCAAGATCATGGTGCAAAAGGGAGAAGAGAAGACAGTGTATGTATATTTGCTGGTTTGTGTCTAAGGATGTTTGTAGCTTCATTCTTGTAATGGAAACTCATCCCAGAAAGGCAGTTATAGTTAAGGCAGAAAAGCCGAGAAAATCTCTTCCTCTTCAGGCAAGCAAGCTGCTGACAGACAGCATCAAATATTTCTGTCGGGGACACTTGACTGGTGGGAAGGGGCAGCTAGAGAGAAAGACATGGGATAGAGATAGTCACCTGAGAGGGGCAGGGCACTGTCTCCCAAAGCTGAAATATTCCCCTGCAGCCCTCCTTGGACCCCAGTTCTGGCCAGCAGGTCAGTCTTGGTGGGGGCTTCTGGGAACAGCAGCCTGGGCTCTCAGCTACTAATGGTCTTGGGGTTTGGGGATTAGGTTGGGCCAGAGCTGCCCTGAGCTCAGGCCCCACGGAATGTTGTTCCCCAGGTAGGGAGAGTGGAATGGCAGAGTGGAGCTGAGGCTGAATTTGCAGCCCTCTCCTGTCTGGCTGGATGACCCCTTTAATAGCCTCCCTATCCGAGTCAGAGAGGATAGAGTCTGGTCCAGCCAGGCAGTCAATGGACAATGTCGCCTCTCAATTAAAGTACACAGAAGCCAGGCCGGGCCAATCAGGGGCCCTTGCATGGCCAAGGGCACTCTTCTATGTCCCCATTGGAATACCAAAATCAAAATCAAACCAGTTACCCTCAAGTCAGTTCTGCTCACGGCAACCCCGTGTGTGTCAGAGTAGAACTGTGTTCCATAAGGCTTTCTTGGTTGTAATCTTTATAGAAGAAGATCACCAGGCCTTTTTTCCTGGGCACTGCTGGTGGGTTGAAACCACCACCTTTTCAGTTAGTAGCTGAGTGCAAACCATTTGCATCACTCCAGGACCTCACTGGCAGACACTCTTGTCTAAAGTTAGTTCCTCAGGGCCCCGCTAGGAAGTGGACCCGAGGCCTGGATCCTGGGGACTGTGTGGTTTAAAGTGTGTCAGGAAAAGCGGAATCCTTGGAATCTTAAAAATAAGAGATGTTCCCAAGGAATGTCATGCTCACAGGGAGGTTTGAAGAAGGAAAACAAACAGGAGACCAAATCAGCCAGGAGGCTGCACCTTCCAGGTTTTGTGAGCAAAGGCCATGCTTTCTGCACTTTCTAGAAATGGAACAGAACGTACTTGAGGCCTCCCCGGTGTGTTGGGTGCACCAGCTGCCACCCGAATCCCCCACTGGCGTGAGTACAGCTTCCTTCACGCGGACTCAAGAAAATCTCTTTTAAGAGAACCTGATCTTAGACATCAGATTTTTCAAATACAGGAAAATAAAAATCACTCAAACTAGTTTCGGAAGTTAAAAAAAAAACTGAATTAGTCAAGTTATTTAAATATTTGGCGGAAACAGCCAGTAATTGATATTTTATAATAATAATAATTGTTGGAGGACCAAAGGAAATCAAGATTTTGGACCAACCTCTGGTCCCAGCTTCTCCTTGGATTTTTTGCCACCTCACTGGGGCTTCAAGCCCTATCAAGTTACCTGCTGACTAGAATTCCCTCCAATGAGGTGGTGTCAAGAGAGAAATGTGATCCCGCTCCCTCCTCTTCTTCCCTCCTTCCTCTCTGATTTTATTAAGTACCTAGTGCACGCCTGGCAAGCAGTAGGGGATGCAAAGAGAAGGCCTGCTCTTAATGAGTTTACAGTTTAGCTGGTGGGGAACATTCCACTTATGGTTTCACCTGAACGGTCAGATAGCAGAACAAAGAGCTCAAGTTGACTCAACAGCAGGCAACTGGTTATATTGTTCAAACGAGTCCCAAGAGTGAATGAGCAAAGAGTGAGTCCAACGGCAAACCAATGCACTGTTATTTATTGAGGGCCTGCTGTGTGCTTCTGGAGAATGAGAAGAAGCAGGAGGTCACTGCCCTCAAGGAGCCCACAATCTGGTGAAACACAGGACCAGAGGCAGGGGCCACTCCTTAACCAGTTGCACCCTCAGGTTGGAAGCCAGGTGGCAATCAGATCTCCAGAACCTGGTTGGAGCCACCATCCGGTGCTGCCCTCATTCCTTTTGAGTTACAAATCATCAATTACCTTTGCCTAACTAATTGAAGAATCTGATCACCACAGCTTTCACTAATGATACCCAACTCTTAAAAAGCATTCACTTTCTCTGCAGGTACAACTTCTGTAGCGAAGGAACTGTGAAAGAAGACGTGCTGCTCACTCTCATGCCCTGTTAAACTCCAGGCCCAATGTGCGCCTTGTGTTAACATCAGTAAAATCCATTGATGCATCTATCTACTCACAAATTCTGTCGCTGATGTCAGATGCCACTATAGGGACATCCGAACATCTAAAAATTTCATAAGCATTTCCACATCCCTGAGTTTCTTGCCATTGACTTCCCACCAAATACCCTTGGGTTCCCAATGTTCTTAGTCATCATGCCTTCTGTCTTCTCCTTATCTGAGTGGGGGGAGGGGAGTAATAAACAGCAGAACTACAGTATGAGCATTCAGGGGGTCTCAGCAGAGCCATTAGCCTTGCCCCTCATTTTACAGCGACGGGGAGTTGGCTGTTTAGACTCACAGAGTGACATAATGTCACGTCAGGACACAGGGTCAGGTCCCTGATCCTGTTCCAGTGCTCCTCCTCTGGCTCTGGCATCACCTTGAGGGATCATGGAAAGGCCTACTGTGGCATGGTCTCTTTGTGGTCATAGATTTTGTGGTGAAGGGACTGCTCGATGTCCAGGGCACACAGACTGGGCTGGGCCAATTTGCAGAGTGCCAACAGGGTTCCAACCACCACTCAACCCAGGCCAGGGCTGCATGGAGGCCCTCTCTCCGTTATCTACAGGGCAGAGCCCAGGCACTGAGGAGGGAGCCAAAGGGATGGTTTCTGAGAGGAACATGCATGCACAGAGCAGAAGCGAACTTTTCTTCCAGTCAGTCACCTGGGCAGACAGACCCTGAGAAGAGTGTTCTCCTCACCATAGGCCTGGCCCAGACAGACCTCAAGGAGAGAGTGGTCTCCTCACCATGGGCCCAGCCCAGATAGACCCTGAGAAGAGTGTTCTCCTCACCATGGGCCCAGCCCAAACAGACCCTGAGAGTGTTCTCCTCACCATAGGCCTGGCCCAGACAGACCTCAAGGAGAGAGTGGTCTCCTCACGATGGGCCCAGCCCAGACAGACTCTGAAGAAAATGTTCTCCTCATCATGGGCCCAGCCCAGACAGACCCTGAAAGTGTTCTCTTCACCATGGGCCCAGCCCAGACAGACCCTGAGGAAAATGTTCGCCTTACCATGGGCCCAGTCCAGATAGACCGAGGAGAGTGTTCTCCTCACCATGGGCCCAGCCCAGACAGACACCGAGGAGAGTGTTCTCCTCACCATGGGGCAACCCAGACAGTCTCTGAGGAGAGGGTGGCCCAACCTGCCCCATGATCACCCCCAGGGACTTTGAGGGACCCAGAAATCATCACCTCTTGTAGTATCCCTCTTCTTGGACATCAGCCCTCACATTCCATCTTGCCTTCTCTTTCTAACCAGTGGTGGTGTGACATGCTATTATTGAGCCTTCAGGCTTGAGGGTGGGAGGACTCCAGATTGTTCCTTGAAAACAGATGTGAGGATTAAAAGAGTGGCTGTAGTGAAGGGCCTCACAGTCAAGGGTACCAGGTGAGTGCTCAGTATGCTGCGGCAATCACAAGGGTGATAAAGACGATGGCAGTAGCAAGGGGACACCAAGCTCCTTAGGTGAGGGTACCAAGCAGGAGAAAAGGGAGCTCAGAGCAGAGGCTGGGACTGCCGAGTGGCCGAATTTTGCCCACCACTGGCCTTGAACCCACAGCCTGTGCAAGGCAGCACCCTGCTCGCAAAGGAGCTCGATGTAATGTAAATTCTGCAAACACTTATATCGAACACTGACTCTGTGCCGATCACTGTGCCAGGCGCTAGGGTGAGAGAAAAGCTTTACCCTCAAGAAGTGCACATAGTAGGCAGATCAGCACTTAAACAAACACTGCCATGCTGCCTCATAGGCGCAAAAATCGAGGTAGGTACCAGAACAGAGAGCCCAGAAGAGAGAAGGAACAAGATGGAAAAGACTGCACAGCGGCGATGGCTCTAAGCTCCAGCTTGAAGGCACGTGTCCTACTGAGACTGGAGGCTGGGAGGTGAGCCAGGAGGAGGAGGCCCCTGTAGATATCCAGACAAGCGGTGACAAGGACCACATGATGCCGGTGAATGGGGCCAAGGTATAATGGAGTTTACGTGGCTGGCTGGCCATGGTTAAGAGCCCTTCTCCCTGGTCAAGAGCAGCCTATTTCACCCTGCACCGCAGATTACAGATATGGAAGATGACTTGGGAAAAAGATTTTAAAGCAGGGCGGAAACTGAGAAAAGTGTATAGCCAGGGTCTTGGTCATCTAGTGCTGCTGTAACAGAAATACCACAAGTGGACGGCTTCAACAAAACAGAAGTTTATTCTCTTACAGTCTAGTAGGCTAGAAGCCCAAATTCAGGGCACCAGCTCCAGGGGAAGGCTTTCTCTGTTGGCTCTGGAGGAAGGTCCTTGTCATCAATCTTCCCCTGGACTAGAAGCTTCTCTGTGCAGGAACCCTGGACCCAAGGGATGCTCTCTGTTCCCGGTGCTTCTTTCTCGGTGGTATGAGGTCCCCATGTCTGTCTCCTCGCTTCTCTTTTAGATCTCAAAAGAGACTGGCTTAAGACACTATTTAATCTTGTAGATCTCATCAATATAACTGCTGCTAGTCCATCTCATTAGCAGCATAGTGATGTGATTTACAACACATAGGGAAATCACATCAGATGACAAAATGGTAGACAATCAGACAATACTGGGAATCACAACCTAGCCAAACTGACAGATGTTTTGGGGGGACACAATTCAATCCATGACAGCAGGAAAGGAGTATGCTAGTGGGGGAGGCTTCCCAAGGCAGTTGGCCACACCATGAGCACTCAGCTGAGGCATGCCCTGAGCCTCCAGTGAATGGGGCCCAACTACCAGTGCAGTGGCTGGTGGTCACATGCTCTAGGGCAGGGGAGGCAGCAGGTGGAGACCTGAGTTGGAGTGGGACAGGCCGTCTCCTCCCATGCCCCTTTCCTTCCACCTATGTCCTTTTATCAGCTGTGCAGCTGGAGGAAACTCCCAGGAAGGCAAAGAGCAGCAGGTTCCAAGGTTGCCACCGTGGACTTTGGCTACTTATCAGCATAGTTATCAGCATCCACCTCCAGACGCTGAGGCCCTCCTGACACCGCTGGGAGTCCAAGTTCCACCCTGTAGGTCCACGCCCCAAACACATGGTCCTAAGGATACAGGAGTCTGGAGCTATATGTGACCACTTTGGGGTAGGACTGCGCTGTGCACATGGCCCTGGCCCAATCTGCAGATTTAAGGGATCGCATGGGGCCAGTTTGACTGAGCTTTGGTTTTATTTTGTTTTAAATAAAAAAGTGGTACAGTGTTCAGAATGTACCTGTTGGGGTTTTTGGAAAAATGAAAATATGCCATATTAATGTTCAGTTTATAGGCACAAATCTCAGATGGACATGCAGTCTAGTTGGAAGCAACATAAAAGGGCATTGAGCTAGCAGTCAGGATTCTAGTCAAGGCAGGTGACCTTGGGGAAGACATTTCCACTTCTCTGAGCCTCCGCTTTCTCATCTATAAGATGGAGGCAACAGCCCCAGCCCTGTCTTTTTCATATCATTGTCTTAAGGATCTAACAAGCAAATGAACAGTACCACTGTGCTGCCACCTGAGCAAGGCAACCTAAGGCATGTGGCCACAGTCTGGTCCTTGACCCCAAAGCTACCAGAAAGCTGCTGGCATGCAGCTTTGGGTGCCTGGACACGCTAGGCAGCAGTGCTTGTTAATGTCTGCTTTGCGCCCACTCAACCCAGGCCCTGCTTACAAACCAGTAGATGCACAAGGCTGGCCACTGCTCCATAGGGCATCCAAAGGCTCAAAGGACTAACCAAGAGGCCAACATCGAGATCCAGGTGTTCTTCATCCTGGCTGCAAACTAGAATCACTTGGGAGCTTAAAAAAGAACGGGACATCCAAAGATTAGACATGTCCATAAAACAAAATGAGACTAAAGGGGCACACCAGCCCAGGGGCAAGGACTAGAAGGCAGGAGGGGATAGGAAAGCTGGTAATAGGGAACCCAAGGTCGAGAAGGGAGAGTGCTGGCATGTCCTGGTGTTGTTAACCAATATCATAAAACAATAGGTGTACTGTTTAATGAAAAGCTAGTTTGTTCTGTAAATCTTCATCTAAAGTACAATAAAAAAAAAAAAAATGGGAAACCCAGACTCCACCCCAGCCAATTAAAGGACAGTCATACACCTTGTTGTTGTTAGGTGCCATTTAGTTGTTCCAACTCATAGCAACCCTATATACAACAGAACAAAACACTGCCCGGTCGTGTGCCATCCTTACAATCATTGCTACCTTTAAACCTATTGTTGCAGCCACTGTGTCAATCCATCTCTTTGAGGCTATTCCTCTTTTTCCCTGACCCTCTACCTTACCAAGCATGATGTCCTTCTCCAGGGACTAGCCCGTCCTGATAACATGTCCAAAGTACATGAGACAAAGTCTCCCCATCCTCCCTGCCAAGGAGCACTCTGGCTGTACTTCTTTTAGGACAGACTTATTCATTCTTCTGGCAGTCCATGGTATATTCAATATTCTTTGCCAACACCGTAATCCAAAGGCATCAATTCTTCTTCAGTCTTCCTTATTCATAGTCCAGCTTTTGGATACAAATGAGGTGATTGAAAATATCATGGCATGGGTCAGTCTCACCTTAGTCCTCAAAGTGGCATCATTGCTTTTCAACACTTTGAAGGGGTCTTTTGCAGCAGATTTGCCCAATGCAACGCGTCATTTGACTTCTTGACTGCTGCTTTCATGGGTATTGACTGTGGATCCAAGTAAAATGAAATCCTTGACAACGTCAATATTTTCTCCACTTATCATGATGTTGCTTATTGGTCCAGTTGTGAGGAATTTTGTTTTCTTCTCCATACTGAAGGCTGTAGTCTTTGATCTTCATCAGTAAGTGCTTCAAGTCCTTTCGCTTTCAGCAAGCAAGGTTATGTCATCTGCATATTGCAAGTTGTTAATGAGTCTTCTTCTAATCCTGACGTCGCATTTTTCTTCATATGGTTCAGCTTCTAGGATTATTTCCTCCGTGTCAGATTGAATAAAACCAAACCAAATCTATTGCCGTCGAGTCGGTTCTGACTCATAGCGATCCTACAGGACAGAATAGAACTGCCTCATAGGGTTTCCAAGGAGCAGCTGGTGGATTCAAACTGCTGACCTTTTGGTTAGCAGCTGAATACTTAACCAGTGAGCCACAAGGACTCCGCACGTTGAATAAATATGGTGAAAGGATACAAACCCTCACGCACACCTTTCCTGCTTTTAAACCACACAGTATACCCTTGTTGTGTTCAAAAGACTGCCGTTTGGTCTATGTACAGGTTCCACATGAGCACAATTAAGTATTCTGGAATTCCCATTCTTCACAATGTTATCGCTAATTTGATATGATCCACACAGTTGAATGCCTTTGCACAGTCAATAAAACACAGGTAAACTTCTTTTTGGTGTTCTCTGCTTTCAGCCAAGATCCATCTGACATTAGCAATGACATCTCTCATTCCACATCATCTTCCAAATCTGGCTTGAATTTCTGGCAGCTTCCTGTTGATGTACTGCTGCAACTGCTTTTGAATGATCTTCAACAAAATTTTACTTGTGTATGATATTGTTCAATAATTTCCACATTCTATTGAATCACCTTTCTTTGGAATGTACACAATTATGGATCTCTGCCAGTCATTTGGCCAGGTAGCTGTCTTCCAAATTTCTTGGCATAGAAGAGTGAGCACCTCCAGCATTGCATCTGTTTGTTGAAACTTCTCTATTGGTATTCCATCAATTCCTGGAGCTTTGTTTACCGCCAATGCCTTCAGTGAAGTTTGGGCTTCTTCCTTCATTAGGGTCATTTGTTGATTATATGCTGCCTCCTGAAATGGCTGAACATCAGCCAATTCTTTTTGGTACAGTAACTTTGTATTCCTTCCATCTTCTTTTGATGCTTCCTGCATCATTCAATATTTTGCCCATAAACCAAACCAAACCCATTGCTGTTGAGTTGATTCCAACTCATAGTGCCCCCATAGGACAGAGTAGAACTACCCCATAGGGTTTCCAAGGAGCTGCTGTGGATTCAAACTGCGGACCTCTTGGTTAGTAGCCATAACTCTTAACCACTGCACCACCAGGTCTCCATTTTGCCCATAGAATCAGTTTTCTAACTCCAGGTCTTTGCACATTTCATTATAATACTTTACTTTGTCTTCTCAAACTGCCTTTGAAATCTGATCAGCTCTTTTACTTCATCGTTTCTTCCATTTGCTTTAGCTACTCTATGTTCAAGAGCAAGTTTCAGAGTCTTTTCTGACATCTATTTTGGTCTTTTCTTTCGTTCCTGTCTTTTTAATGACCTTTGGCTTTCTTCATCTATGATGTCATTCCACAATTTATTTGCTCTTCAGTCATTAGTATTCAATGCGTCAAATCTATTTTTGAGATGGTCTCTAAATTCATGTGGTATATACTCAAGGTCATATTTTGGTCCTTGTGGACTTGTTTTAATTTTCTTCAGCTTCAACTTGAACTTGCAAATGAGTAATTGATGGTCTGTTCCACAGTTGGCCCCTGGCCTTGTTGTGACTGATGATATTTAGCTTCTCCATCATCTCTTTCCAGGGATGTAGTTGATTTGATTCCTGTCAATTCCATCCAGAGAGGTCCACGTGCATAGTTGCCATTTATGTTATTGAAAAAAGATATTTGCAAAGAATAAGTCATTGGTCTTGCAAAATTCTATTCCATCTCTGGCGTAGTTTCTCTCACCAAGACCATATTTTCCAACTACCTATCTTTCTTCTTCTGTACATAGATCAAGAGGCAGTTGTTCGCACAGAACAAGGGGATATTATGTGGTTTAAAGTCAGGAAATGTGTGTGTGAGAGTTGTATCCTTTCACCATATCTATTCAATCTGTATGCTGAGCAAACAATCTGAGAAGCTGGACTATATGAAGAAGAATGGGGCATCAGGATTGGAGGAAGAATCATTAACAACCTGCATTATGCAGATGACACAACCTTGCTTGCTGAAAGTGAAGAGGACTTGAAGTACTTACTGATGAAGACCAAAGACCACAGACTTCAGTATGGATTACACCTCAACATAAAGAAAACAAGAATCCTCACAACTGGACCAATAAGCAACATCATGATAAATGGAGAAAAGATTGAAGTTGTCAAGGATTTCATTTTACTTGGGTCCACAAACACCACCTATGGAAGCAGCAGTCAAGAAATCAAAAGATACATTGCTTTGGGCAAATCTGCTGCAAAAGACCCCTTTAAAGTGTTAAAAAGCAGAGATGTCACCTTGAAGACTAAGGTGCACCTGACCCTAGCCATGGTATTTTCAATCACATCATATGCATGCAAAAGCTGGACAACGAATAAGGAAGACCGAAGAAGAATCGACACCTTTGAATTGTGGTGTTGGAGAAAAATACTGAATATACCATGGACTGCCAAAAGAATGAACACATCTGTCTTGGAAGAAGTACAACCAGAACGCTCCTTGGAAGCAAGGACGGGGAGACTATGTCTTACGCATTCTGGACATGTTGTCAGGGGGGATCCGTCCCTGGAGAAGGACATAATGCTTGGTAAAGTAGAGGGTCAGCGAAAAAGAAGAAGACCTTCAATGAGATGGACTGACACAGTGGCTGCCAACAAGGAGCTCAAGCATAACAACGATTGTGAGGATGGCGCAGGACCAGGAAGTGTTTTGTTCTGTGGTACATAGGGTCACTACGAGTTGGAACAGACTCAATGGCACCTAACAACAGCAACGACAATCCTTCCTCTTTATTTCCAACTTTTGGATTCCAATCACCAGTAATTACCAATGCATCATGATTTCATGTTTGATCAATTTCAGACTGCAGAAGTTTTAAAAATCTCCAATTTCTTCATCTTTGGCGTTAGTAGTTGGTGCAAAAATTTGAATAATAGTAGTGTCAACTGGTCTTCCTCACAGGTCAGTGGATATTATCCTATCACTGACAGCATTGTACTTCAGGATAGATCTTGAAATATTCTTTTTGATGATAAATGCAATGCCATTCCTCTTCAATTTTTCATTCCCAGCATAGTAGATCATATAATTGTCCGACTTAAAATGATCTATGCCAGCCGGGAAACATGGCGCTATAGTCAGAAGCACCATGCCGTCCCTCCACAGCAAAGATCAGAAAAACTAAGTCAAACAGAGTCACACATCAATCCTGAAACCCTAACCATCAAATGAAGAGATAAAGAACTCAGCCAAGCACTGAATGGAATAAGAAACTGAACGAGAACAGAGAGCGAGGAGAGATACGTGCAGAGGTCCCCTATCAGCTACCACAGCACGGACCCGCCACCTTGGACTCCTATCGGAGTCAGCCAACAGGAGGTATGAGACAGCAGCTTCACGGAGCTTCCAGCAGGAGACAGAACAACCGGTAACCCACGATATAGGCTTTCCCACCCCCACCCTTCTTCACCCCCATTTAGCCTCCTCTGCTTCCTGAAGCCACAGTCTATTGGCTGAGAAGCATGAGCTTCCCCCCAATGACGCTTGGATTCCACCAGCCCTCACTGGCCAGCTCTTTGAGTGCCATTTGTTGGCTGCTGGTGTTGCTTTTTCCCGCTTCTTTAGATTTCTTCCTTACCCTCACCACCTCCCTCTCCTTTCTCTCAAATACCTGGCTCCGTGTGCCATCTTTGCTTCTTCCTGAAAGGCTGGGAAACACTGCTTGACCGTGAAACTGCTTCCTGGCCCATGACACCACGCTAGTGGGACCCCCAGGACTTTTTTTGTTTGTTTGTTTGTCTGCTCTGATCTGTTCCGTTTTGATTTGTTTGTTTTCTTTTTCTTTTCTCAGCTTGGGAGTCCCTTCTAGCCAGGCAGTACCATGTGGCTTGGAAGCTAGTCCCTTACTCTGTGCAGACACACAGGGACATCCCTGGAGGCACTTCTTTTTTCTTGTTTTTTTTTTTTTTTTTATTATTCCTTTGTTTTGTTTTCTTCTCTCTCTTATTCCCTTTTTGTCTTTCATTTCCAGTTTCTCGATTAGTTCATTTTTTTCTTTTTTTTATTTTTGTTCGTCCCAATTTCTCAGTCTCTCATCTCTCCACTCCAATAGCAAGCTCCCTTAGCACTCTTTTTCGTTTGTGTGTATGTCTTTGGCTCCTGTTCCTCTCTCCTCTCTCTCATCTTTCCCATACCCATCTTAGCTCCACACATCACAATCTACCCCCTCCTTCTTGCCTACCTGCACTGTGTGCTGAACATCACACTCCCAAGCAACACAGGCATGGCCTACCGGCACCTGCTCTGCACTGACTCCTGGCCTGCACTGTCAGCCCTGGTACGTGCCACAAAAAACCCATCCCAGCAACTCTCCTTCAGCTGGACCTGCCCTGCTGTACCATACCTGAGTGACTGATCCTGCCAATTGGAGAAAGAGGTGAAAAGTATCGTGCCCACAGACGAGCAAACAACAAAGAATGCACAGCCCGTCTGCTCAGATATAACCAAATAAAACAAAAAAGCAAGACGAAACAAACAAATCTACAATCAACAAACAAGGAAAATTACCACTGAATGCCCCAAAGACAGAAGACAATATCAAAACATTTACAAAAACAAGACAGGATGGTTCCAGTAGGCATCCAAAATAAAACACCAGATGACCTTCCAGTAGAAGGAAAGGCACTAAACCTAACTGATAGGGAATTCAAATCTCTAATATTCAGAATTATCCAAGAGTTGAAGAAAAAAACAGACAAAAATGGGGAAAAATAAACAAATTCATAGAAAAGGCAGACAAATTCATGGAAAATACAGACCAAAAAATGGAAGAATTCAAGAAAATGATACAGGAACAAAATGCTAAAATAAATTCACAACTAGAAATCATACAAAAACAACAATTAGAAACCCAAAAGATAAACAACAAGATTTCAGAAATGGACAGTGTCATAGAAGGGCTGAGGAGCAGGTTTGAAACGATGGAAGACAGTATCAGTGAAATTGAAGACAAACACTTGGATACAACTCTGAGGAAAAATCAGAAAAAAGAATAAAGAAAAATGAAGAAACCCTGAGAATTATGTGGGGTACAATCAAAAGCAAAAATCTGCAAGTGATCAGAGTTCCAGAACAGGGGGAGAAAACAGAAAACACAGAGAGGATCACTGAAGAATTGCTGATAGAAAACTTCCCCAATATCATGAAAGATGAAAAGCTGACCATCCAAGAAGCTCAACGAACCCAATATAGGATAGACCCCCAAAAGAAAATCACCAAGGCATATCATAATCACAGTCGATAAAACCAAAGACAAGCAAAGAATCTTGAGAGCAGCTCGAAAAAAACAAAACATCCCATACGGAGGAGAAACAATAAGACTGAGCTCAGATTATTTGGCAGAAACCATGCAGGCAAGAAGGCAATGGGATGACATCTATAAAACCTTGAAAGAAAAGAAATTGCCAGCCAAGAATAATATATCCTGCAAAACTCTCGTTCAAATATGATGGTGAAATTAGGTCATTTCCAGATAAACAGACATTAAGGGACTATGGAAAAACCAAACCAAACTTACAAGACTTATTAAAGGAAGTTGTTCAATCTGAGAACACACAGTATCAGACCACAGGCTGAATATAGGACACAGGATTGTCCTAGCCAGATACCGACCTAGGAAATGAACTCTTTAGGACAATGCAAAACTGAAACAATTACAAAAGGGAACCAGAGAGGTTAATCTGTAAATGACAACAGCATAAGAACAATAAAAGAGGGAATAAACGGTGTAGGTATAGAACCTTCTAATGGAGAGGAAGTCAAGTGATACCAAGTAGTAACAGACTGGTACAAATCTAGGAAGTTAAGGGTACATTTCAAGGTAACCACAAAGAAAGTTAACAAACCTATTCATCAAAATAAAGGAGAAAAACATAATGTCTCAGTAAAAACAAAACCTACAAAAAGAAATGAAAAAAAAATCCACATACAAAAGGAACTCAGCACAGGAGAGTAAGAGGAACAAATAAAACGTCGGCACCACAAAAAAAAAGCACTACAAAATGCAATCCCACTCCTAGGAATATATCCTAGAGAAATAAGAGCCATCACACTAACAGACACATGCATACCCATATTCATTCAAGCACTGTTCAGAATAGCAAAAAGATGGAGACAACCTAGATGTCCATCAACAGAAGAATGGACAAACAAACTATGGTACCTACACACAATGGAGTATTATACAAAGATAAAGAACAATGATCAATCTGTGAAGCATCTCATAACATGGATGAAACCGGAGGACATTATGCTGAGTGAAATAAGTCCATCACAAAAGGACAAATATTGTATGAGACCTCTACTGTATAACTCATGTAAAAGTTTGCACACAAAAAGAAACAATCTTTGTTGGTTACTAGGGATGGGAGAGGTGGGGCGGGGGGGACTAAATAGACAATAGATAAGTGGTAACTTTGGTGAAGGGTAAGACAGTACACAATACTGGGGAAGCCAGCAAAACTTGTACAAGGAAAGGTCACGTAAGCCCCATAGACACTTGCAAACTCTGTGAGGGACTGAATTGCTGGGTGGAGGGCTGTGGTCTTGGGGAACATCTAGCTCAACTGGCATAACACAGTTTATAAAGACAATGTTCTACATTCTACCTTGGTGAGTAGTGTCTGGGGTCTTGAAAGCCTGTGAGCAGCCATCTAAGATATTCCACTGGTCTCACACCTTCTGGAGAAAGGGGGAATGAAGAGAACAAGATACAAGGAAAAGATTAGTCCAAAGGACTAATGGGCCACAGCTCCCACAGCCTCCACCAGACTGAGTCCAGTACAGCTAGATGGTGCCTGGCTACCACCACTGACTGCTCTGACCGGGATCACAATAGAGGGTCCTGGACAGAGCTGGATAAGGATGTAGAACAGAATTCTAACTCACAAAGCAAAAGACCAGATTTACTGGCCTGACAGACTGAAGAAACCTCGAAGAATATTGCCCCCGGACAGCCTTTTAGCTCAGTAATGAAGCCCCTTCCAAAGTTCACAGTTCAGCCAGGAATTGGACAGCCTCATAGAACAAAACAGGACTAATGAGGCACAGCAATCCAGGGACAAGGACAATAAGGCAGGAGAGGACAGGAAAGCTGGTGATAGGCAACCCAAGTTTGAGAAGGGACAGTGTTGACATGTCATGGGGTTGTTAACCATTGTCATAGGGTAATATGTGTACTAACTGTTTAATGAGAAACTATTTGTTCTCCAAACCTTCATCTAAGGTACAAAAAAAAAAAAAAAAGAATAACCTATGTGAGATCAAATTGACAACAGCAACTCAAAAGGTTTGATGGGAAGCCTAGGGGACAGTGAGTTGAAGATAATGGTGATGGAATGATTTGGAAAAGGATAGTGAGAATAGCAGCACAACCGGAAGAATGTAATCGATGTTACTGAACTGTACGTGTGGAAACTTTCTAAATGGTGTAAGTTTGGCTATGTATATTTTCACCAAAAAAAAGGTCCTCAAGGTCGAGAAGGGTGAGTGTTGACACATCATGGGTTCTAACCAATGTCATAAAACAATACGTGTACTGTTTAATAAGAAACTATTTGTTCTGTAAACCTTCATCTAAAGTATAATAAAAAAAAAAAAACCTAGATGTTCTTCGTAGAGTCGCCGTGGTCTCCTGCTTCAAGAGTTCTTGAAAGGAACGCGGCGCTCGCCAACCTTCCCCCAATCGGCAGCTACCAGTCAGCCTTCCACCACCTCCTCACAGCAGCGCCCTCGGACGCCCCAAGGCCCCCACCGCCACTCCAGCGCCTCACAGCCGCCGCCACCTCTCCTCAACCGCCGCCATGACGACCGCATCCCCCTCACAGGTGCGCCAGAACTACAGTCAGGACTCAGAGGCCGCCACGAACGGCCAGATCAACCTGGAGCTCCACACCTCCTACGTCTACCTGTCCATGTCTTACTACTTCGACCACGATGATGTGGCTCTGAAGAATTTTGCCAAATATTTTCTTCACCAATCTCAGGAGGAGCGAGAACATGCTGAGAAACTGATGAAGCTGCAGAACCAAGGAGGGGGCCGAATAGTCCTTCGTGATATCAAGAAACCAGACTGTGATGATTGGGAGAGCGGGCTGCATGCAATGGAGTGCGTGTTACACTTGGAAAAAAGCGTGAATCAGCCACTACTGGAACTGCACAAGCTGGCCACTGACAAGAACGACCCCCATTTGTGTGACTTCACTGAGACTCATTACCTACATGAGCAGGTGAAATCCATCAAAGAATTGGGTGACTACGTGACCAACTTGTGGAAGATGGGAGCCCCAGCAGCTGGCCTGGCAGAGTATCTCTTTGACAAGCACACCCTGGGAGACAGTGATGGAGACAGCTAAGCTTTAGCCTGTTGCCCCACAGCCACAGGGGTGACTTCTATGGCCACCAAGACAGTGCATGCATGTTCGGTTTACCTTTATCTTTTCTATAAATTGTACTAAAACATCCACTTCAGTTCTTTCATTTGTACCATTCCTTCAAAATAATTTGGTACCAAAAAAAAACTATACCAGTCCATTTCACCTTACTAATGCCTAGGATATTGATCTTTATGTGTTCCATTTCATTTTTGACAACTCCCAATTTTCCTAGATTCATACTTTGTATATTCCATGTTCCAGTTATTAATGGGTGTTGGCAGCTGTTTCTTCTCATTTTGAGTCATGCCACATCAGCAATTGGAGGTCCTGAAAGCTCAACTTCATCCACGTTGTTAAGGTCAATTTTACTTTGAGGAGACAGCTCTTCCTTAGCTGTATTTTGAGCGCCTTCCAACCTGAGAGGCTCATCTTCTGGCATTATATCAGACAATGTTCTGCTGCTATTGATAAGGTTTTCACTGGCCAATTTTTTCAGAAGTAGACTGCCAGGTCCTTCCTCCTAGTCCATCATAGTCTGAAAGCTCTGCTGATTATCATTTTGATGATAATTTTTTGTCAGTTATAGAAACAAAGCTTTCCCTTTACTGTGATAATTTGCAGTAAGACTCTTGTCTTCTGAGTTGATGCTTAATAAAATGAAGTCAATGGGAATATTCCTAGAGCTGTGAGAATTTTTTAGCAAGGATGGAGTCCATGTGTTTACTTCAGTCGGAGAAACATTGGAGATTGTGATCTGGGATAGAAAATGTGGAGGAGACGTCAGGTGAGAGGAGAGCGGGGTGGCTCTGGGGCCGGGAATGGAGGAGCAAACAGGACTAGAAGGAGCAGGGAGAGACAAAACCAAAACCAAATCTGTTGCTGTCAAGTCAATTCTGATTTCTGATTCATAGTGACCCTATAGGACAGAGTAGAACTGCCCCATAGGGTTTCCAAGGCTGCAGTCTTTACAGAAGGAGCCCTGGTGGTGCAGTGGTTAAGTGCTTGCTCGGTTGCTAACTGAAAGGTTGGCAGTTCGAACCCACCAGCTGCTCTGCTGGAGACAGATGTGGCAGTCTGCTTCTGTAAAGATGACAGCCTTGGAAACCCTATGGGGACAGTTCTCCTCTGTCCTATAGGGTTGTTATGAGTTGGGATTGACTCCGCAGCAAGAGGTTTTGGTTTAATCTTTACAGAAGCAGACTGTCACATCTTTCTCCTGCGGAGTGGCTGGTGGGTCCAAATAGCTGACCTTTCAGTTAGCAGGCGAGCACTTAACCACTGTACCACCGGAGCCCCTTAGGGACAAGGGAGGAGAATGCGTGTGGTGAGTTTAGAGAGAAAGGAAGCCCACCTGGGGACCATGGAGGGTGGGCGGTGGAGATGCAGACAACACCTCTAGCAGGGGGAACTGCAGGTGGAAAAGCAGGGATGAGGAAAAAGGCAGGTGAATTCCATACTGTGAGCCCTTTGAGTAATTGTGGTGGTGGGGATTAGGCACTGAAACAGTGGCAGAAGGGAGGCTGGGCGGAGGCCAGTTGATCGCCAACCAAGCTTGCTGGGCTTAGGAGCTTAGACGTCCCCTAAATTCAGACACTTCTCCACCCTGATATCCCCAAGTTACTCTCTTTAGATAAAGCCCAAATTATGGAGCCTACAACAAAACTCAGTCTCCACCAACAAAACCCTATTCTATTTCCCAATAATTATAATCTTTGGAAAAAATTTTCCATATATTGCGTAAATCTGCCTCAGTGAGTCTTTGAGGGCAAACTGACCAGGTCCTGCCCTTAGCACTTAGCACAGAGCCTGGTAGCCTTGCAATAACAGGCGTTGCTTCTTGCCTAAGCAGACGATAACCATGCCCCTTCTTTTCAGCTCTGCCCTATGGGTAGAAGTTGATCAGATGAAACACTGTTACACAAACCCTCCCCACTGTGGGCTTTCTCCTTAGCCACTGATAATCTGTAGTTATGCACTTATTTGTGTAGATAATTCAGTACGTCTGTCCCAGAGAACTGTCAGTCCCACAGGGCAGGGGAGGAGCAAGGCAAGGTAAGCATGACGTTTACCTTGCTTACCAGATCATCTGTAGTGAACAATGTATTTTCACTATAGATTAGTAAGTAAGCACAAGTAAGCCCATGCTTACCTTGCTTACTGGATCATCCACCCCTGTCAGGTGTTGTAAATTTGAAAAGAGGCTTTATTTGATTCTGTAGGAAGGTGCTGTGGGGTTGGGAGAGAGACAGATGCCAGGCATACCTAGAAGCAGAATCTTTGATGTGCTGAAAATGATGTGAAATTGTTCACTATAGATTAGCAAGTAAGCACAAGTAAGCCCATACTTACCTTGCTTGTTGGGTCATCCACCCCTGAGAGGAGGGAGTTTTGTTCACTGTTGTGCCCTCAGGCCAGGCACATTGTAGCCACATAAACATGAATGGGAATGAGGGAGCAAACACAGGCACCACACATCTCTGGGCAACAGGGCCCATCCCCAGCATTAAATGGGGGAGGGACTGTGGGAAGCTGACCTGCAGAAGGAGGCTGCAGAGGCCCCAGAGAGGCGACGGCAGCTGTACCAGGGCCAGGGTAGGGGACAGATACAAGAGGTGTTAAGGGTGAGAAATAAGCAGTTTCAACAGGCCTCAGGTTATGGTGTAGAAGGAAGACCCAAGTCACTCTGCCCAACTCCTGGGTGGCAGCTGTGCCAGCTGGTAGAGCTCGTAAGGCCCGACCCTGCCTCCTGCCGACCATGTGGCTAGAGAAAGACTTTTCCCACAGGTGCTGGCCTTCACTTCCTTCCCATGGCATCCAACTGGCAGAGCCTTCTCCATGCCCCCCCAGAAAGGACGGGAGAGGTGACCTGAGCTGGCCTTGCAAGCAAGTGGGAGGCCTTTTCACTCCCGTCCTCCCTCCTTCCCTCCCTTCCTCCGTGGCAGCCTGAGTCCTAACTGGGGCGGCCTTACCGAAGACACCAGGAAGGCTCTGGACTGTGTGAGGACACCCTGTGGGTCTGCCTCCAACCACTGGTGACCATGGCACAGCTTCCCACCCCTCTTTAGGAATCAGCCTGGTGCAAGGTCAATATTCTTGAATCTGCCTAGATTCCATCCATTTCACAGATTAGCAAACTGAGGCCCACAGGCGAGACAGTAGTACCACAGTACAGGTAGAGTCCTGAGATCAAGGTCCTACTCTTCCATTCACCCTTAAACTAAGCCCCTAAACTTTCTGGGCCCCTTGTTATCTCAGTTATAAAATGGAATAAACAAGGTGTTCTATTTCTTGAGTACTTTACAGTTCTGTGAGAAGTGCTGGTGGCACAATGGTTAAGTGCTCAGCTATTAACTGAAAGCTTGGCAGTCTGAACCCACCAGCCACTCTGCAGGAGAAAGATGTGGCAGTCTGCTTCCATAAAGATTCACATCCTTGGTTGTGAGGACCATGGTCTCTGGAAACATCAAGCTCAACTGGCATAACAGTTTACAAAGAAAATGTTCTATATTCTACCTTGGTGAGTAGCATCTGAGGTCTCAAAAGCCTGTAAGCAGCCATCTAAAATACTCCACTGGTCTCACCCCTTCAAGAGCAAAGGAGAATGAAGAAAACAAGATACAAGGACTAATGGACCACAACTACCATGGCCTCCACTAGACTGAGTCCAGTAGAACTAGATGGTGCCCGGCTACCACTGACTGCTTTGATAGGGATCACAACAGAGGGTCCCGGAGAGAGCTGGAGAAAAATGTAGAAAAAAATTCTAACTCACAAAAAAAGACCAGACTTACTGGCCTGCCAGAGACTGGAGAAACCCCAAGAGTATGGCCCCTGGACACTGTTTTAGCTCAGTAACGAAGTCACTCCTGAGGTTCACCCTTCAGCCAAAGATTAGACAGGCCCATAAAACAAAATGAGACTAACGGGGCACAATAGCCCAGGACAAGGACTAGAAGGCAAGAAGGGACAGGAAAGCTGGTAATAGGGAACCCAAGGTCAAGAAGGGAGAGTGTTGACAAGTCACGGGGTTGTTAACCAATGTCATAAAACATGTGTACTAACTATTTAATGAGAAACTATTTGTTCTGTAAACCTTCATCTAAAATAAAATCTAAAAAAATTAAAAAAAAAAAAAAAGATTTACAGCCTCGGAAACCCCATGGGGCAGTTCTACTCTGTCCTATAGGAGTGCTACGAGATGGAATCAACTCGACAGCAGTGGGTTTGGTTTTGGGGTTAAAGCTCTGAGAGCTATGATTGGATCTCTGCCATTTTCTGCCAACACCCACCTTATTCCAGTCCGATACTCAGCATGGTCCTCAACATCTGTCTTTGAGATTGTAGTTCCCCAGATGTGTTCATTCAGGTTATTTCTCACTAACATGGGTTATATTGCCTCTCAGGTGAATTGTTACCCTCTTTAAAAAAAGGGCTCACTCCTTTAGGGGTGATTCTCGCTTAAATAGAAAGGTGGCATCCTTTTTCCATGTCACAGTTTCCAGGACTGACCTAAGTCAACCATTACCTGATGCTTGACTTCCGTCTCCCTTTATCCAAGTTATAACGTCATTCAGGTGAGGCAGGGAGCTCAGTCCCCACCAACAAAACCCTACTCTATTTCCCGATAATTCTACCCTTTGGAAAAAATTTTCCTTATATTGAGCAAATCTGCCTCAGTGAGTCTTTGAGGGCAAAATGACCAGGTCCTGCCCTTGGCACTTAACACAGAGCCTGGTAGCCTTGCAATAACAGGTGTTGCTTCTTGCCTAAGCAGACTGACCATAATCATTCCCCTTCTCTTCAGCTCTGCCCTATGAGTAGAAGTTGATCAGATGAAACACGACTGGACACTCAGGTGAGTAGGTCTCCCTGGGTTCTTTGACTGACCTATGTTTGGACCCAGTGGAGCCCTGACGATAGAGCCCACAGATTATCTGAATGTCCCTTAGCCAAACTTTTGGCAAAAACTACATTCAAGTCACAAAATGAGTTGGCTGAAATTAGTATGGGTAGGAAAACCAAACATCTAAGAACAACGCAATCCAAAACCCTCTGGTGAAGAGGCTAATAAAAATGAAATATTCACTGGGAATACAAAGTCAGGAAAGAAATGTGCCCATGCCTATGTAATCCCCCTAAATGGTCCGCAAGTCTCTGGACCACTGAATGGTCAATGTACCACTGCAATCATTCTCTCTCAGGGGAGTCCAGTGGCCAGCTACATCCATCTGGGCCCCAGTGGTAAACAGACGACCCACTCAATGAAATGAGTGTTTACAGAGCTGTGGACAGGGTTGAGGGAACCAACAAGGGACGGATAACACAACACCCAGGGATTAGCAGCAGCTCAAAGCTCTTCTCCCATGACCCAGTAATTCTACTCCTGGGTATAAACCTGAGAGAAATGAGTGCGTATATATATATATATATATATATATATATATATATAAAGACACTTAATAGACTAGAATGTTCCTAGCAGCATTCTTCATAATAGCCTCGAACTGTCCCAAATGTCCATCAACAGCAGAATGACACACTGTGATATACTCGCACAGAAATACATCACAGCAATACTACATGCTAATTTAAAAAGCACAACTACTCATAGATGTAACAACATGGATGAAGCCTAAAACTGCGTTCAGTAAGAAAAGCAGGAGACTGAAGAGCATATATTGTACAATTCCATTTATATGAAATTCTAGAACAGACAAAACGAATCCGTGGTGATAGAAATCAAAGCAGTGGCCATGGGGGTGGAGGTAGAAGAATCAAAAGAGAAACTTCTGACAGCTGGAAATTTTTTATATCTCAGTTTGGGAAGTATATATGGGAGTATATGCTTGCCAAAACTTATTAAACTGTATGCTTAAGATCTGTGCACTTTGGTGTATCTAAATGGTGCATCAGTTTAAAAAATGGCAGGGCAGCGCCTGCTTATTCACCCAGGTTCCCCTCTCAGCAGTGAAGGGAAGAAACACCTTCACCTTCTTATTTCCAAGTCAAGTTCTGATGCAGTTCAGATATACTGCTTTTAAAATACATGTTGTTGTTAGTCGTCATCAGGTTGATGCCAACTCATAGCAACCCCAAGAACAACAGAAAGAAACATTGCCCAGTCCTGTGCCATCTTCACAATCACTATTATGCCCAAGTCGATTGTTGCAGCCATTGTGTATTCTGAGTGCCTTCTCACCTAGGGGACTTATCTTCCAGCACTGTATCAGATAATATACTGTTGTGATCCACAGGATTTTCATCAGCTAATTTTCAGAAGTAGATCACCAGGCCTTTCTTCCTAGTCTTAGTCTGGGCGCTCCACTGACACCATGAGTGACCCTGCTTGAAATACTGGTAGCATAGCTTCCAGCATTACAGCAACATGCAAGCCATCACAGTATGGCAAACTGACAGACGGGCAGTGATTTAAAATACATACATACTCTAAAAATAGACCTTTTTTTTTTTTCCCTAAACAAAGCTGTATTCAAACAGCGTTTGTTTTATTCTTTCTAACTTCTCGGTTAGCTGAGTTGCCGTCATTTTCATCCTAAGTTCATTGATATACATGCTGCCCAAGTGAGCACTAAGTTCAGCGGGAGAATGCCCTCCACCCTGCCCACCCCAAAGTAAATAAGGCGTGTGTCTTCATAGACATACACTTCCACCGACTAGCAAGTCCTTCGTCTGCCCATTCCTGCAGGTCTGTCAACAGCTACAGGGCAACAGGAGGGTTTGTCGTTCATGTTCCTGAAGGGATTTTCAGTGGGAAGTGCTGCATGCTGGTGTTACCCCGTTATCACTCTGGGAACATAATCTTTTGGCAACTGAACTTGTAAATTCTGATTAACTAGCCTTTGCACATCCCCAAATCTGGTTTTCCTTTCCTTGAATCTCACTTTATAAACAATCCTCCTCCCAGATTAAGACAGCTTTATGTGTTTATGATAATTCAGGTCCAAAGCACACACATGCCATGCCCTACCTATCTTCGCCTGTCCCTTCCACTAAGGGACGTCCAAAGGATAAAGCCTGGTTATAAAAGGCCATGTCCAACCTGCTGGGCCGAGAGTGGACGCTTTGCTGCCAAACAGTAAGTTCCAGCAGGGAGCTTGGTAGGGCTGGGGAGCCCGGCTGCCAGGGGAGACCTAGTCCAGAAGGGGGACGCCACTGTGGGGGAAGACCCCTGAGGCTGGGGTCCCAGCACAGCGCTGTCCACTCCCTGTGGGTTGAGAGGCCTTGGCCTCAAGCTCCTCACCTGGAGGAAGGGCCCATATGTGTTCAGGGCCCCCTGCCCTGTCCAGGGTTCCTGCCCTGCCAGCCTCATGCCTGTGCACATGGGTGTCTATGCGTGTCTGTGTTTTCATCCATGTAGATGCTGCTCTCTTGGACCTTCAGCTTTCTCCTGCTGGCCACCGTCAGAGGTAAGAACACTGTCACCTCCCCTCAGGGAGAAAGTGACCAGGCCTGGGCTGGGCTTTGGGTGATGCAGCCCAAGGACATAATAACCATTATTATTAATAGCATTATCATTATCTTAGGAGAAACAGCAACTTCTGCCATTCAGGGAGTATTGATTCTGTGGCAAACACAGAGCAACGTGTTTGAAACCGATGTTCTCGAGTAATCTCATGCTCAGTCCGTGTCTCCTGCACAGGCTGTAGTGGCTGTAGGGACTGTCTGTAGGCAGCAGGTGGCTGGGCAGTAGAGGGTGGGGTGTTCTTTCAGGCCCCTCACATCCTCCATCCCTCCTCGTGGACAAATGCATGTCGCAGGCTAAAGCCACCTGGATGTGTCCCCTGAGCACCCCACGTCCCACCAGGCTAGCTAAATGACCCCACCCTCCTGCCCACCACCCCCACTTTCACCCTTCCCACAGGTATGGGCTCTGCCTCTCCCACCTCCAATTTCTCCCTCTCCTCTGGCTTCTGTCCAAAGGAGATTCAGATACCCAAGTACTATTTCTCCTAAAACTAAACTAGCCTCCCCTGCCACCCAAGTCCCCTTCGTGCCCAGCCTGTTTACTTCCCATCTCTCCCCCAAATTCCTCACAGGGCCTCTTGCCCTCTCTGCCTGGGCCGCCTCGCCTCCTCTCCTTACTGCCTGGCCTGAGCCCCGCTAACCCACTGAGGGGCACTCTCCTCGAGGGCAGATGTGTTCTCCTCTGTCCCTGCCAGGGCTTTCGTCTGCATCCTGGCCCCTCCGCCTGTGTCTCCTGGCCAGCCCCAGCCCACTCTTGACCTTCCCTTCCCTCCTGGCCCCTGAGACCCGGCTTCTGACAGTTGAGGTGGGGTTCTGCTGCTACTCAGGCATTTCCCACCCTTTCATCTGCTTTGCTCCTCATCTGCCGCCTCCTGCCCCACAAGCAGGCACGCCCCCAAGGTCACTCCCAGGTGACTTCTCTATTTGCCTGATTATAAGGAACACTTGTTAAACATGCGATTTTCCCACCCCAGACCCTTTGAATTGGAATCGCCGAGGGAGAGGCCTGGGAATGTGTATATTCAATACACACATGCACCCCAATGCCCAGGTGATTCTTGTTACCACCGAAGTTTGGGGAACATTTGGCAAAGACAAAGACCAACATTGGCCTTAGCCAGACCTGGGCTCCATGCTGACAGCTGGTTTGTGTTGCCGAGATGACGTTGCTCCTTTAGAGACCCTCACAAGTGCCATGTTTGTGCCTCTTCCTGCCCCAGGGAACGAAATCTGCTATGAACGTCTTGGCTGCTTTTCTAATGAAAAACCGTGGGGAGGGACTCTTCAGCGGCCTATAAATGTACTTCCCTGGGACCCCAAAGACATTGACACCCGCTTTCTTCTGTACACAAATGAAAATCAGAACAACTACCAAGTAAGCAAGGGCTTGGCAATGACTGGATGGTGGGTGGACAGGGGCCTCACACTGGAACCTTTACATGGAGGTCTAGGGCATAATTCACTGCCATGGAACTTTCCAGATGGTAGCTCCCTCACCAATGTTAGACCTAGCGCCATCTTAGCTCTCGCAATCATAAACCCTCATGAAATCTATGGATGTGCATGCAACCCAGAAACATACCCATTCACACACAATTATGCATATATTTCAGGAGCTTTGCCAGAGTAAAAACCCTGTTCTAGGGCATAGGAAGGAGCCCTAGTGGCAGTGGTTAAGCACCTGGCTGCTAATTGAAAGATCAGTGGTTCGAATCCACCAGCCGCTCCGAGGGAGAAAGATGCGGCAGTTCGCTTCCATAAAGGTTACAGCCTTGTAAACCCTATGGGGCAATTCTACTCTGTCCTATAGGATCACTATGAGTCAGAATCAACTCGACAAACCGCAGGCTTGGTGTTTTTATTAGGGTATGAAAGGAAGTATGAGCAGTTTTTACAGGGAAACCCAGCCCTGGTGTATCCCCATGAGGGTCTGTCCCTTTCCCGTGCCGCACAGTGGAAGGAGAGAAGCCCCTTGGGGAATGTAAATCCTTCCTAAGGAGCAAGAAGACAGCTGGTAGAGAGGGGCTACTGAACAAGAAAGAAACAAGATAGAGACCCTCACAGCGCCTTCCCTTCCCATAAGGCCTCCCAGGTGGAATCAGGACAGGGTTATCCCAGGTGGTTGGGAGTGACCAGGAGACAGTTTCAAAGCCTCCTAAGGAAGAACTTGCTAAGAATTAGATCAGTTCACAGCTCCCGTCGCTGACAAAGTTTAGAGAGTCGGGTGTCTGCAGATCCCTGAGGTCACCTGCTGGGAGAACCCAGGTGACCACTTTCCCACTCAGTGCCCTCAGCAGAGGATCTGCCTGGACGTGGTCATTGAGTTGTTTCTATTTTGTAATCCTGATCCTTATTCCAGCATCTCCTCTATGTGGGGTGGTGGAAGGGGGCCATTTGGGAACAGGTCTGTTTTTAACTCTCATAGACTTGAGACCACCCCTCACAGCTCCACTGGGCTGGCTCTGCCTTCATAACCAATGCTTCTGATCAGAGGTTCTTCATCTTTGTTGTGCCAGGACCTCTTTGGCTATCTGGGGAAGCCTATGGATGCCAGCTTAGAATAATCTTTGTAAAGGCATAAAGCAGCATACATAGAGTTACAAAGGAAACCAATTATGTTGAAAAATAACTATCAAAATATTTTAAAAATAGAAATATGTAATAAAGAAATGTATGTGCCACTACCTTTCCTCATTGAACAACAAGATTCAGGGACTGTCTAATAACTACTTTATCCTAGAGCAGTAATGAGTATAAAGGATATTTTGAGATTCTTGCAATGACTGTGATACGACATGAAAATATCTGAGAATTCTAGTGGCGACAGAGTAACAGGTGCTGCTCAAAGCACTGTAGTTTGTTGCCTAATTTCATAATTAATGGAAATGCTAGATTTCAGTTAGGGGTTAGTGAAACTAAAAAGTCCATGAACTTGGATTTTCTGAGTTCTATCCATGAACCGCAGGTTAGAAACTCCTGTTCTAGGCTAGCCCAACTCCATAGGAGGTGACCTCAGTCTTACTGAAACTGGCTCTATGGGTCTATGGCTTGGAAAGTCCAATATTCAAAGTCATCTTTTCTAATTAAACCAGCTGATCAGTGCTACAGATCCAGACACCATCGAGGCCTCAAACTTCAAACCCGACCGCAAGACGCGCTTCATCATCCATGGCTTCATAGACGAGGGGGAAGAGGGCTGGCTGCCGGAAATGTGCAAGGTAAGGGTGGCCCACCCTCCTTATCTGGCCGTTCCTGGTGAGAACAGCACCCAGCACACAGATTCAAATGCTATAGTTCTAATGCCCCTAAGACGGGAAAGGAAAGCCTTCCTAAAGCCACCGACGAAAGCCTGGATTCTCAGAGGCATCCACTCCCAGGTCTCCCAACCCACCACTTTCTAGCCAACTACCTCCTCTGAGGTTGAAGAGACCAGAGTCCACTAGAAAGTCCCAGGGCTGGAGACTATAGCAAACTACCTGGCATTTGTCTCTGATGGTTTATACGAAACCCTTGGGTGACGTAAAAATCAACTTAACTTTACCTGCTAAAGCACTGCTCTCTAACACAACTTTTGAAGATCACAGAAATGTTCTATATCTGCACAGTCCACATCAGTAGCCACATGTGGCTTGAAATGTGTCTACTGGGACCAAGGAACTAAATGTTAAATCTTATTTATTTTTAGTTAACTTAATTTTAACAGCCACATGTAGTTAGTGGTTACTGTTCTGGGCAGTGCAGCTCTGAAGTGATTGTGAATAGTAGCAATGAACAACTATTGGTAACCACCACTTGCTGTGCACTTAATGTGAGCCAGCACTGTGTTAATCATTTTATATTCCATATTCCATTTAATCTAATCTTCCCAGCAACTCTGTAAGGATGGTGTAATTATTGTTCCCATTTAATAGATGAGGAAATTAAGGCACAAAGAAGCTCAATACTTGCCCAAGCTTGAATCCAGAGGTGGAACGCAAAACCAGGTCTCTGTTCACAAGATACCACAATCCCGCAGGGAGTACCACAGACATTGCTCATAAAGGATTCCCTGGACTACACTGGGACAGACCCCTAAGTGGCCTCTGCCCTCAGACTCCTGGCCCCTCTCGGGGAGTGTTGACCCTTGGCCCCTGAATTCCAGAGATAGGCTGGAGGCGCTGGCGGACAGAAAGAGGTTCACCATGATGCCCTGGCCTCCAGGCATTTTTACCCCCCCGCCCCCAACAGTGTGCTGCCCAGGGCATCCCAAAATGAAGAAAGGGTGTGGAGTAGCCCTTTCTGGCATTTGCTCCCCCACCCCTCAGGGGGCCAGTATCTGTGCTTGAGCAGTAGCCCGTAGTCACACCACATAATATTAAACATACATCTATTCACGAGAGTTGTGGCCTGTCTCTGCCTGAATTTTATCTTCTTAAGCTTTGCCCTCAACACGTTGTATCTCCAACCAAAGTGTAGTTGGAAACAAAAGCAGCACCCTGCAGCTTCAACTGTCCAGTGGAGAGCTCAGCAAACTTTTCCCGTGAAGGACTAAGAAGTAAATTATTTTAGGGTTTGTGGGTCATATGGTCTCAACTCAACCCTGTTATAGTGCAAAAGCAGCCACAGACAGTATGTAAACAAATGGGCACAGCTGTGTTCCAATAAAATGTTATTTACAAAAACAGACAGATTTGGCCCTTGGGCCATAGTCTGCCAACCACTGACCTAGCAAATAGTCTTTTATGACCTGGCTGTGCCAATTACCATCTGTGAGACCTTAGACAAGTCACTTACCTATTCCAAGCCTCAGTTTTCACATCTGGTAAGTAGAAAGAAGTATACCCAGGTCAGAGGGTTGGAGTATTAGGTGATGGTGGGTATGAAGAATATTAAAGCTCTGACACAAGCTAGGTGCTTGATGAATATGAATTCCTATCTCTAGGGTGTGTAGTCTAAGGCTGTTCATAAATTAGTTTCTCTCTCCTGAATGTCTTCCCCAGAAAATGTTTACAGTGGAGGAAGTGAACTGCATCTGTGTGGACTGGAAAAAAGGGTCCCGGACAACATATAGCCAAGCTGTCCAAAACATCCGGGTCGTGGGAGCAGAGATAGCTTTCTTAATACAAGTGCTGTCGGTAAAACCCTGCCTGGGCCACGTTCTGTGTGGGTAGGGGTAGAGGGAGGGGCAGGGAAGGACCACATTGTACCAGAGGCAGCATGGGGACCCTGTGGACAGGGGCTGGAAGCCAGGTAGCCCAGATTCTAACCAAAAAAGGCCTTTGCTAAGGAATATTCCTCCCCCATGGATTTTCCTGAAGACCCCAGACCCCATTATTACCTAACTGTGGGAACCGAAGCAACCTATTTCACCTCTTCTGGCCTCAGTTCCACCTTCTGAATGAAGTAAGGCCTTCCTTTCGGGCTGTTCTGGGGCTGAGAGAGCCCACTGGGCTACCCTGCAGTTCTCAGTCCGGGAGACGAAGCTTCCTTCTCGGGCAGTTTGCGAGGGAAAGCCTTTTGCATCCTTCTAGAAGGCTTTCCTGGAGAACCCAGGAGCCCTTCCGCCCACCCCGTAATACGCACGCTCTCCTGGATAGGCCCAACCCCTGCCAAGGATGAGGGAAGGGAGCCTGCTGTGGGGTGGCGAATGGGAGCAGGCGCTGAGCGGGCGTGCAGTTGACTTGGTGGCCGCTGGTCAGCACTGTTGCCCCGCGCACGAGCCCGCCCTGGGACTCACAAGACCACTGCGCCCTGGGGGTCGGGGTTCCTTTAGAACCTAGCTCCGGCACCCTCTACCCTGGCAGGGGCAAGGCCCCCCTCCCAGACCAGGCCCGCCCTCACCCCGTCCTGTGGGACCTGCCCCTCCGCAGACCGAGGTGGGCCAAGGCCCCGAGAACGTGCACCTCATCGGCCACAGCCTGGGCTCGCACGCGGCGGGGGAGGCTGGCAAGAGGCTGAAGGGAAGCGTGGCCAGGATCACAGGTAGGTCGCGGAAGCCCGGAGGAGACCCAAAGTCCGAGGGGAGGACCCCAAAACCCGGAAGTGGGGGGAACCGAAAACCCGGAGGTGGGGGGCGCAAAACCCGGCTGTGGACAGCGGAAGCCTGATCTGTGCACTTCCCAGGCGAAGGGCGCTCCTATTGGTCCTCTTGGAACTGATTTCAGGTGAGGCACATATCTTGTACATACATTTTAATGGGTATTAAAAATCTATATAATTATAAATAAAAATACATTTATAAAGAAAAATATAACTAGAACACTGAACATATGACTTCAGAGCTCCTATTTCTAGTGTAAGGCATAGTGCAAGTCGTAAGTGAGCTGATGTGAACAAAAATTAATTCCTCAGTTTCACAGCTATTGATTGAGTGCCTCTTATGTGCCAGGCACAGGCAGAAAATGAGAGGATAGTTGAGACCTGTCACTAGGAGGTGCCCAGTAAATACTGAATGAACGAATGAATCGCTAGGCAAAACTCTATGCCCACAACACATAGGCATAGACAACTATTTATTTCGTGCAGCTAAATCAGTATGCAACTTTGGCAAACCGTTTAATTCAACATTTAATGAGGGTCCCCTTTGCTCACGACCCTGTGCTAGGACTGGGTGAAGGATGAGGGGATGGTAATAATAGTGTGTATGTAGAATTTCAGTGTGCAAAGTCCTCTCCCTTGCATCTTTTCACGTGGTTTTCACAAGAACCCTGCAGGGTAGGTTGTTGCCACTATTCTCCCTTTCCAGATGAGGAAACTGAAGCTCAGAGAGGACAGGTGTTTGACCTTGAGCAGAGCCATAGTGGGAATGTAGGTCACTGAGCCCTGTGAGCCTCACTACTCCACGCTCTGCTTCTCTTTAAAGATGAACTGGGCCCAGCCCCTGCTTCAGGGAATTCACAGCCTAGTCTGGAAGGCAGACATCTAAGTAGGCAAAGGAAATCAAAGCAAAATAATTCTCCACAGTGTGGATGGAATGGACTGAGAAAGGGGAAACTAAAATTTACATGTTAGGATGGAGGGGCTTTTACTGAGGAGGTGGCATTTGAGCTGGGTCTTGGAGGAGAAAGAGTTTGATGAAGTGAGAATGTGGGGAAGGGCATAGCAGATTAGGGAACAGCATGAACAGTGACACACAGGAATAGGCTGGGCAGGGCGCAGGGACTAGGGACTAGCTGGGTGGGACCAGGGAGTTTGCTGTCTCCAAGAGCAATGGCCAAATAGTAACGTGTGAGAAAAAAAAAAAAAAAAGGGAAATGAGGCGGGCCAGGGGGCCACCCGGATCCTCCATGGATCCTCCATGGTGCCAGCCACTCAGGATGTCTGACTGTTCTTAGACAGGCAGTAGCCGCACTTCAGGCCTTTCTGCCCAGTCTCTGTCTCCTGAGTAGACCAGGAGCTGCAGACCCACACCTCAAACCATGGATGCTGGGGTCCAGGGCCCTTTGCCCAGGAATCATCATGCCCAGTTTGTGGATACAGAATTTAGGTGCCAGCTTGTCTGTTCATCTCCTCCCTTTTAGGGCTGGATCCAGCAGAGCCATGCTTCCAGGACACACCCGAGGAGGTTCGGCTGGATCCATCCGACGCTGTGTTTGTGGATGTGATTCACACAGATGCTTCTCCCATAATTCCTAACCTAGGTGAGTTCCTGACTTTGCCTCCTGGTGACTAGGGTTATAGCCCAGGTGTCCCCTCGCACCACACACACACACACACACACACACACACACACACACACACACACACATAATGCCGGAGTGACATTCAAAATGGTTAACACAGGAATAGTTTGGGCACCCACCAGTCAAAATGGGTGTCAGCAACAAATAACCAGGCAGTGCCAGTGGTATCAGCCTGCAGCCCCGGATAGGACAAGAAGCACTTTTATAGCCTATCAAAGGCAGTCTTCAAACCCTTCATCCTTCCCCAATCTGCCGGTATCTAGAGTGGAAAATCTATGTATTATTGATGCGTGACCTGTTCTTGCAAAACATAAAGCTGATGCGGGGGATTTTTTCTTACTTCTTTTGTCAAAGCTTTGGTTACAGTTGGTTTTGCTGGTGATTAAATATATCCCTTTTTTAATCCTTCAAAAATCAGTGTTCTCTTTTCAGTAGTTCCTCACCTAATCATTCATGAAACTTGCCAATAAAGGGCATGTTTTTAATGATGATGATAATATCACTTAGTGAGTGTTTACCCTGTGTTGTGCTGAATGAACATTCTCATACATCATCTCACTAACCCTTGTAACAACCCTGAAAAGTGGGTATAATTCTCACCATTTTATAGCCGAGAAAACTGTGGCTTAGTGAGGTTAAGTAGCTGCTCAGCATCACGAAGCCTTAAGTGGAACCAGGATTTGATAACAGCTTTATGTGCTCCAGAAGCCAGTGTACCTCGCTGTATGCTGTGGCTCTCAGTCTAATGATGTCATGTTCTATGATCTCAATATAACACAGAAGTTAACATTTTAAAATGAAAACAGTAAGAAAAATCGCACCGGGTTGCACAGTTTGATACGATTCTACTACTGCATACTGGTATCAGTGTACATCAGTCTTGTCAGGGCCTCTCCAAGACAGACAGATACATGGAAACACACAGACACATAAGCACATGCCTGCGTGCACTCACCCAGAGCCCACCTTCCCCTTGTCTCACTTCCTTTGCCCACTCCTCCCTCCTCATCTTTCTAAGTGCCCATCTTCTGGAATGTTCAGCAGAGGGGGGCGGTAGTAACTGTGCTAAAAGGAGGATAGCTTAGAAGGCTCTCGCTCTGGTTGCTCTGCAGCCCGGACCTAACTTTGGGACCGCTTACCTCCCTGCTCACCTTTGCTTCCAATGTTTCAGGTTTTGGAATGAGCCAAAAGGTGGGCCATTTGGATTTCTTTCCAAATGGAGGAAAGGAAATGCCGGGATGTGATAAAAATATCCTGTCAACCATCGTGGATATCAATGGAATATGGGAAGGTATGTAAGTTAAAGAAGTAAGACAGCAGCTGCTCTATCCAGGGAGAAAGCAGAGGGTATGGCTGGGCCTTCATGATACTGAATTGTCACCATTTATTGAGTGCTTATTCTGTGCCCTAGTGGCACAATGGTTAAGAGCTTGGCTGCTATCCAAAAGGTTGGTAGTCTGAATCCACCAGCTGCTCCTTAGAAACCGTATGGGGCGGTTCTACTCAGTCCTATAGGGTTGCTATGAGTCGGAATCCACTCGACAGCAATAGGTTTGGTTTGGTTTTATTCTGTGCCAGCCATTTTCACAAGGTCATGAGGTAGTTACTCAGAGTAGCCCTATTTTACAGATGAGGAAGCTGGGGCTCAGGAAAGTTATATAACTTGCCAAAGGCCACCCTATATTCAAGTCCGATTTCTGGCTGCAAAGCCCCGCCTCATCCTCCAGCCTGTGCCGTCACCCCTCGTTTGCCAGTGTGCCAGTCCATGCACAGGGGCTGGACTGGCACGTAGGCAAATCCTGGCTCTGGCTTCGGCCATTAGTCCTCCTTTAGTGGCTGCTCCTTAAAGAATCATAGGGCATAAGCAGAAATTTGAAGGGCTTTGAGTTTCTTGCCATTTGCTGTTGTCAGGTCTTTGAGATGCAAAGGGAATGAGTTAGTGAGAAGACAAAGGTGGTAGGGGCTCTCTGGGTTTGGGGAACAGGTGCTTGGTGTGGGACAGCTGGGGCCTGGGGACCCATGGTGGCTCCTAGGAGCTTTGTGTGTATTTCTATTTATCTGAGAAAACAGGCTCAGCACCCCTAATACTGTTGTTAGCTGCCATTGATTCAGCCCCTGACTCGTGGTGACCACACACACAGTGGAATGAAACATTGTCCAGTCCTGTGCCATCCCTATGATTGGTTTTGGATTGAACCATTGTGATCTATAGGGTTTTCACTAGCAGATTTTTGGAAGGAGGTTGCCAGGCCTTTCTTCCTAGTCTGTATTAGTCTGAAAGCTCTGATGAAACCTGTTCAGCATCATAGCAACGTGCAAGCCTCCACTGCCAGGTGGTCATGAGGTGCACTGACCAAGAATCGAACCTGGGTCTCCCACATGGAAGGCAAGAATTCTACCACTGAACCACCACTGCCCCTGTTGTTGTTGTTGTGTGCCGTCAGGTCAATTCTGACTCATAGAGACCTATAGGACAGAGTAGGACTGCTCCATAGGGTTTCCAAGCCTGTAATCTTTAGGTAAGCAGATGCCACATCTTTTTTCTGTGGATCTGCTAGTGGGTTCAAACCGCCCACCTTTTGGTTAGCAGCCGAGCACTTAACCACTGCATCACCAAGGCTCCTCCACTGCCCCGATACACCTAATATTAGGTGGCATCAAAGCACCATCACATTAGCTGCCCCTTGGCTGGCCTTCAGCTCTTCCTGTTACCCCTCCCCTGAGACTAGGCTTTCCCACTCTCCTCCCTGAAAGTGGATGCTTTGGGCCTATAACCGTTTTATTTCAGTCTTTATTCTTCTGAGCCTGGAGTTCCCCAAGGCCCAGGACTGTGGCGTGGGCATCCCAGACACCCCCACACCCCACTCAGTGCCCAGTAAGATCTGTTAAATTGAGTCAAATGGCCTTGGGTGGTATTTTAATATTCCTTCTGCTTAAAGAGCAGAGTCGATAAAGCAACGGCCGCAAGCACAGACAAATAATGAGTCTTTGACCCCTTCCAATCTCTGCACCAGGTAACTCCAGGCACGATGTGGCCGTTGTGAGCTCCTTGAAAGAACCCTAGAGTTACAATAATAGCTGCCCCACCCCCCACCCCCCGAAATGGCGAGCAGGCACACATAATAGAAACAAGCCCGGGTTTAATTAAAGAGGCAATTTAGAGGGAACAAGCCCATGAACTCTGGAGTGTGTTTCTATTGTGTCAAGCTCGGAGCCATCAGGCACTGGGCATTGAGGAACAATTAAATCCACTTTCTCCTCTATTATGGGATCCCTGGGCAGCAATTTGGGATGAAGGAAACAATCACGTTTGAAACAGGTTCTGTTGTCTGGTAAGGAGCACCAGCGTGGGGCATGCAGATTTCGGCTTCAGCTGGTAGGTGCCGGGCTGTGGGGCCTGGTGGGGCTGGACACTGTGGAGAGCTAATCCACTTGGCACAAAGGGGAAGGATCCTATCTCAGGGGCGGTGAGCAAAGCCCACCAGACCCCTCAGGAGTGGTCTTCAGGTATGTGCACAGTCACCAAGGGCCACGCCGTTAGATGTTATCTACCAAGTAGCCGGAGAAATGGAAAACAGTTTTCCAAACAAGTCGACTTTGGTCTAAAAAAAAATGTGGTAAATACAATGAAAGAGTAGCCAGCAGGCATGGTGACTCTGCTCTCCACAGCTCTTACCTTGTGCCCAAAATAGCAAAGAGGAGGAATTTCTCAGCCCGAGTCCATAGGCGCAGAAAATGTGGTTCATGTGAAGGGCCTACTCAGTGTGGTCCAGAGTTCTCAAACCGCAGCCCACGGACAGGATGCAGCTCATGGCAGTATTTGGTTGGCCTTCATAGTGACTGTTTTAAAAAATAGGAATGCATTACCAACCTTTAAGGAGGGAAAGATTTTCATACAAAAGTCAAGATTCTGGATTCTCATGAAAAAATCAGAAGATCAAGGAAATCTGGGTCTGTCTTTTAACGTGGCAACAGCTGGCTGAGCTGGGTAGCGTCCCCTCTAAAAGCTAACACGCGTCCTCTCTCGTCCCTCTTTCCCCCAGCAATCTGCTCGTTCATTTCTGTTACCTGCCTGGCCCCTGGAGGGCTGGATAAATGTACCTGTTAAAACTTCCCACTCTCCAACCAGGCGGCCAGCCCTGAGTAGCTCTCCTCAGCAAAGGGACATGATGGTGGGAAGACTAAATACCATTAGTAAACAAGTTCCCAAAGCTCCTACTTGCCTCTAAGTATGTCAGAGTCAATGATAGAAGTTTTGAATGGTGACCAAGGCACTCAGGAATGCTGACACCATCTGTGATTCCTCACTTGGTCAGAATGGTTCACGTCCCTAAGTGAAGTGCCTCTTGCGAGCTCCTGTGGTCTTTGCTTTCCCAGGAACCCAGGACTTCGTTGCTTGCAATCACCTCAGAAGCTACAAGTATTACTCGAGCAGCATCGTCAATCCTGATGGCTTCCTGGGCTACCCATGTACCTCCTACGATGAGTTTCAGGAGGTAAGTCTCCCTGGGATCCTGGGAAGATGTTGTTGGTGTCCCTGTTGGTGATGTTTTTGTCTCTGTGGCTTAGAACAAAGCAAAGAGATATAAATTGGCAACTTATGAGGGAGGGTATGGGACTTGATGAGCCTCATGAAGCCGTCCTCAGGGCGCAGGGTGGGCAGAGAGGAGATGGCACAGACCCGCCTCTGCTGGACCTTCCCCCAGCACCCCAGCTTCAAATTTTGGAAAATTTCATATCTACACATAGGTTGAAAGAAGCATACAATGCATACCTGTACAACCATCACCTATTGTTAGCATTTTTGCCATGTTTGCTTGGATTCGTTCTCTCTCTCTTTCTTTTTCTCTCTCTCTCTTTCTCTCTCTCTCTCTCTCTCTATATATATATGTATACATATATATATATTATATGTATATATATTATATATATATATATATATATATATATGGAAGGAGAATCAAGATCAACAGCCCAAAGCTAATTCTTATGAGGTGGAGGTCAGACATGCCCCCTCTCTCCATCATCTTTACCTACCAATTCTGACACCAACCGTCCCATCCATGGCATTCTCTACTTCTGTGCTGGGTTCAATAATTCATTGCAGTGGCTACACAGAACTCATAGACCAAACTCATGATTATGGGGTTTATCAGGGAAGTAACACGTTACAATTCAGGTTCAGGAACACTCAGAATACAGTTCTGTCATCAGGACAGCCTCTTCCCAGCGGTGCCACGGGCATGCCTCTCTCTGGCCCGTCAGCCTCTGCCCTGTTCAAGCAAGTGTTACAAAGCTCTTTTAGCTCTGCCACTAAGTGCCCAGAGACACCCCACTCCACCAATAAGCCTCGGCCCAAATGCACTCAGCTTTCTCACTCCATGGGCCAGGAAGCCCACTGTGCCATCTCCTGCCAGTCTCTCCTGTGCCGTTTCTCTGCCACTGCTTCTTGCTGTCTTCAGTGTTACAGCTCTCTCTATATGTCTCCTGGCTCCAGGAACTTCTCAGCACAGGGGTCTCGGGTCCAAAGCACACACTCCACTCTTGGCTTTCCTTCTTTGGTGGTGGTGGGATCCTCTCTTTCCTGCCTCTGGGATGGCTCATTTCAAGCCCAGCAGGATCAAGAACTGACCAGTCCCCTTGGTGGGCCACAACTACCCTATTTGCACAGTTCCAGTAAGTGTATATATACATATATATATAATATATTTATAGAGAGAGGAGACCTGGTAAGACCAGTGGTTAAAGCTCTTGGCTGCTAACCGAAAGATCAGCAGTTGCAACCCACCAGCCACTCTATGGGAGAAAGATGTGGCAGTCTGCTTCTGTAAAGATTTGCAGCCTTAGAAACCCTATGGGGCAGTTCTACCCTATCCTATAGGGTCACTATGAGTCAGAATCAACTCGACAGCAATGGGTTTGGTTTTGGGTGTATATATATATGTAAACCAATACATGTTGTTGTTTGCCATTGAGCACAGAGTAGAACTCGCCAGCCTTTTCTCCCATGGAGTGGCAGGTAGGTTTGAACCGCCACCCTTTTGGATAGCAGCCAAATGCTTAACCATCGTGCCACCAGGGCACCTTATTTATATATATATTTGCATATTTCTGTGTGTGTGTCTGTGTGTGTGTGTATGTATGTGTACATGTGTACATATATATATGTGTGTATATATAGTGCAGCCCTGGTGGTGCCGGTTTAGAGCATGTACAGCCTTCTGGAGAACATTGCCCCAACTCTGAAAAGCATTACCACCTAGCTCATGCCGTAATTGTGTCTTTAGGAGGCCATTCCATTGTTCTATCAAGCCAGCTGCTTCAGAATGATGGGGAAATATGGTCAGACCAGTGGTTAGGCACACCATGGCTAACCAAAAGGTTGGCAGTTCGAACCCACCAGGTGCTCGGTGGGAGAAAGATGTAGCAGTCTGTTTCCACAAAGATTTTCAGCCTTGAAAACGCCATGGGGCAATTCTACTCTGTCCTACAGGGTTGCTTTGAGTCAGAATGGACTTAATGGCAGTAGGTTTGGTTTTTTTGGCTTGATACGTATATATCTGTACACAAAAATGTATTCTCTATATATATATGTATAAATATACAGAGCCCTGGTGGCGCTGTGGTTAAGAGCTGCAGTGAGCTACGGCTACTTACCAAAAGATTGGTCTTGATTTTGGCTTTATATATATGTATGTATAGTCTGTATATATATGGAATATATATATAGTATACATACGTCTTTTCCCAAAATTATGTGAAAGTAAATTGAAGACATTACGACACTTTACTCATAAATACTTGAGCATTCATTTCCTAAGAACATTGTTTTCCAACAGAACTACATTCAAGAAATTTCACATTTGATACACTAATATTTTCTAACATGTAATCCATATTCTAATTGCTCCAGTTGTCCAAGTAATGTCCTCTGGAGCTGTCTGCTTATCTTCCTTCCTTTTTCCTTTCCTTCCTTCCTTTCTCTATCTTTCTTTTCCTTACATTGCATTTACTGTCTTATCTCTTTAGTCTCCTTTAACCCAGAACAGTTCGCTTCATTTTTCTTGTTCATTTATGACAACGATAATTGTGAGGATTCCAGACCAGTTGTTTTGCAGAATATCGCACAATCTGAATTTGTTTGATCGCTTCTTTGTGATTGGATGGGTGGTGTTGTGCCCTGTCCACTGCATCCCAACGAGAGGCATGTAAAGGCAGTTTGTCCCATTATTTGGTGACATTAAGTTTGAGGACTTGGTTAAGTAATCAGGGACTGGGGTGAGGCAGATGGCGTCTGCCAAATTTCTCCATTATGAAGGTATTTTTCCCCTGACTAATCTGTGGGGTGATATTGTTTCCCAGCCACTTTTTACCCAGTAAAAGGTTTGAGTTTATATTGATGATCTTTATCTGAATTAGTTATTACATTTGGGGTTTGCAAAAGTTTGATATTTAAAATTTTTTTTCTCAAAGGTAAAAATTAAAATATGTTTAGATTCACATTTTTTCCTTTCAAACTACACCTTCTCTTCACTTACCGACTATCTCGGTATCCAACATTTCGCATCTATGACAATAGTAAAAAATCTACTATCCAACTGTTTAGCACGTTAACATGACCAGTGGGACGTATACCACCCACCTACAGTTCCACCTCTCAGGGTTATGGACCTGTGTAACTGTTTGAAATGGAAGAAATGGACACTCCATTTTTGCATAACACCAATGTCACGTAATGATGTGGTCTTTGGAACCTAAGCATGTCAGTAAGTGAGGAGAGAGTATAATGCATGTTGACCTTTACACTCTTGGGTTGAACCCTAAGGTCAACAGGACATTGTATCTGTCCCCAAGATCTGTTGCATATTCAGTGAGTAGCATTGGCTATGCTAGATGTATTGGGGTCATGGGTACATGGCCTCCAGCACTTGTCTTATGCTCTACAAATTACCAAACAGCTTTGCCCTCGGTGCAGGGTGGGCGTGGTGGTGAGGGGAAAGAACTGATGACCAGTGGCACTGTGGCATAAATAGCTGGCCTTATCTAAAGGGAGGAAACTGCCTCCTCCAGGCTCAAATAATGAACTGCCATTAGGGGGCCATCAAATGGGGATCAACTGGTCTGGACAAATATTTCACATTGTAATAAAAATGATCACAGATCTTATCTTCCTCTCCTCTTCTGAAGTAACTTGCTATTTGTCCCATTTACTTCTCCCTAGAGATTTCTTTTGCATTTCCCTTACGTATTTTAATTTTACTGCTTCCTGGGAATGATTTGTCTCCCAACTACACTCTTAAGTTTTTAGGGTACTTCTGTGGGTACCCTTCAGGGCCTAGCAAAATTCTATCTACCATGCTGAGAATGGATGGATGGAAGGATGGAAGAATGTATGGGTAAATGAGAGGATGGATGGAGGATGAATGGGCACCTGGATGGTTAAATGGGTAGATGAGCGAATGAGTGGGTGAATGGATGAGTGGATACACAGGTGGAAAGATGAATGGGAAGATAAGTTGGTCGAATGAGTGAGTGAGTGATTGAGTCAAAGATCTATCACTAACAGACAAATTATGTTTTTGTTTTTACTAGAGTGAGTGTTTTCCTTGTCCAAGTGAAGGATGCCCCAAAATGGGACACTATGCTGACCAATTTAAGGGGAAAAGCAGTGCTGTGGGACAGACCTTTTTCCTGAACACAGGAGACAGTGGTAACTTTACCTGTAAGTTTCCATTTACCCATTTAAAAATTGTTGGAAATAATTTTAGAAGGTATACCAGCCTTATTAGTAAGAGACTGTGCTGAATGATAATATTTACTGCCCTCTGAGTCCCTCACTCCCTCCCAGAATCTGGATTCCTGGGCCCCCAACTTCATTAAAAGAAACCATCAGTCACATTTCCCCTTTCCTCTCATCCATGGGGGATTTAGAGCTTGGGATAAGAATGTTTCCATGTATCTATGTGTTCATATAGATACACACACACACATATATATATATATATATATAAATGCTCGGCCCAAATGCACTCAGCTTTCTCACTCCATGGGCCAGGAAGCCCACTGAGCCATCTCCTGCCTCAGCACTATTGACATTTTGGGCCAGATAATTTGTTGTTGTAGGGAACTGTCCTGTACATTATAGAATGTTTAGCAGCATCCATGGCCTCTTTCTGCACGCTACAGGCAAGTAGTATACCCCAACACACCCCACCCTAGCTGTGACAGCGAAAAAGGTCTCCAGATATTGCTGAATGTCCTCTGCAGGGCGAACTCATCCCCAGTTGAGAACCAGAGGTCTAGATTAAGGATAGAAGTCAAACTGGGTACCTCAGAGAAGAACCTGGGATGGGGGTGGGCAGATGGGGTGCTGATTAAGGGACATTTTTTAGCTTGGTGTTGTTTGGCTTTTGAGACTAGGTCTATTACATGCGAAAATAGCAAAAAACTGAAATGAGAAAGAAAGAGCAGTTAGGTGATTTTTCCAAATGGTGGAGCCACAAACATCTTCCCTCCCTGTGGCTTTTTCGTGTACTGATGTGTATCAAGGGTACACATGTCCAGCCACCCATTCACCTACCAGGGCATGTACCTTGCTGTAAAGGTAAAGGATTATACTGAACTATACAGTTCACTGGAAACCCTGGTGGTGTAATGGTTAAGAGCCACGGCTGCTAACCAAAAGGTTGGCAGTTCAAATCCACTAGGCACTCCTTGGAAACCCTATGGGGCAGTTCTACTCTGTTCTTTAGGGTCACTAAGAGTCAGAATCAACAAGAAGGCAACAGGTTTTTTTTCGTTTTTTGTTTTGTTTTGTTTTGTTTTTTAACTGTTTTACTGTTTACTGCCCTCTGAGTCCCCCACTCCCACCTAGAATTGGATTCCCGGGCCCCCAGCTTCATTAAAGGAAACCATTAGTCACATTTCACCTTTCCTCTCACCCATGGGCGATTCAGAGCTTGGGATAAGAATGCCTCCATGGGGTCCTTGTTTAACAAGATGAGTTAGTTAATTGAACTGATGTATTTCTTTGGACAGGTTGGCGATACAGGGTATCGGTCACACTTGCCGGGGTAAAAAAATTGAACGGGTACATCAGGGTTGCTTTGTATGGAAGTAATGGAAACTCAAAGCAATATCAGATTTTCAAGTAAGTCGAATATTCAAGTGAAATGAGCATACTTTCCATAGTAGATTATTCACTCTCAAAAAAAAAAAAGAGGAGGGGGTGGGTATAAATTAGCTTATAATCCAGGCATCTGTGAAACAGAATTATTGAATCCTAGAGTATCAGAGCTGGAAGGAATCTTAGTTCAGTCACCCCATTTTACACACGAGAAGGTTGAGGCCCAGAGAGGAGGAACACATTATATAAAAGGAACCATGTGCCAACTCCTTTTGGAATGTCAATCACTGCTTCCTGACTTAAGTTTTAGGAATATCAAATTCTCCCCAGGTGAGGCACGTTCACCACCCCTCACTCCAACACGTACTGCATCCCCCCACACACTCTTGCTCCATGAAGCACCGGGCTGCATTCTTGTTGCTGTGGGAGGCTCAGCACCGGGCATATTGTGGGCATACAAGGCGCTTGGTAAACGTGCACTGAATGAATGCATAACCTACGCTATAAAACTAGATTCTATTTTTGCACTTTACATAATAATTTCCATGTTGAGTTGAAATTATTTGACAACTTCTTGTGATACATATAAAAACCAGTTGCTGTGGAGTTGACTCTGACTCATGGTGACCCCATGTGTGTCAGAGTAGAACTGTGTTCCACAGGGTTTTCAATGGCTGAGTTTTCAGAAGTAGATTGCCGGGCCTTTCTTCTGAGGTGCCTCTGGGAAGACTCAAGCCTCCAGCCTCTTGATTAGCAGCCAAGCCCGTGAACAGTTGGCACCACCCAGGAACTCTGTGCTACCTATGAGATGCTAACAAGTAGCCTCAGCTGAACCACATGCAACTTTAAACACGAGACACCACATAAATTAGCCCTATAGTGAACTTATAGAGTCAATGATGTTGTTGTTGTTGTGTGCCGTTGAGTCAATTCCCACACACAGCGACCCTACAGGACAGAGTAGAACTGCCCAATAGGGTTTCCAAGGAGAGGCTGGTAGATTGAAACTGCTGACCTTTTGGTTAGCAACCAAGCTCTTAACCATTGAGCCACCAGGGCTTCTGGAGTTAATATGCCACCCTAAAATACTTGACTCCCCTCTAGAGACAAACTAAGACAGTGTAAATCTAAAGTTCAGTTTTAAAGATGTGGTCTGCACAAATACATTTCTGTTTGGGCTGCCCCTGAATGTGTATCTAGTCATTGGAGGCATTCACAGAAAACCAACAACAGCAGCTACTGTTTGGAGAAACATTGATACATTGTTATCACCCCAAGTATCTATATATACAGCTAATATGACATTTTATGCCTGTATTTTCAGAGGATCCCTTCGACCAGATGCAAGTCATGTGCTTGACATTGATGTGGACCTCAATGTTGGAGAAATCCAGAAGGTTAAGTTCCTCTGGTACAACAACATGATAGATCTCTTCTGGCCCACACTGGGGGCTTCCCAAATCACGGTGCAAAGCGGTGAAGATGGGACTGAGTGCGTATCTTTTACTCCGTCTAAATCTGATTATTTATATTTATTTATTTGCACACGCATCCATCCATACAGTCTGTCTTGGTTATCTAGTGCTGCTATAACAGAAATACCACAAGTGGATGGCTTTAACGAAAAGAAATTTATTCTCACAGTCAAGTAAGCTAGAAGTCCAAATTCAGGGTGTCAGCTCCAGGGGAAGGCTTTCTCTCTGTGTCAGCTCTGGGGGAAGATCCTTGTCATCAATCTTCCCTTGGTCTAGGAGCTTCTCTGCACAGGAATCCTGGGTCCAAAGGATGCACTCTGCTCCCGGCGCTGCTTTCTTGTTGTATGAGATCTCCATGTCTCTCTGCTCGCTTCTGTCTTTTATATCTCAAAAGGGATTGGTTTAAGACACAATCTAATCTTGACAATTGAGTCTCATCAACACAACTGCCAATAATCCCATCTTATTAACATCATAGAGATAGAGAGTTACAGCACATCACATCAGATGACAAAATGGTGGACAGCTGCACAATACTGGGAATCATGGCCTAGTCAGGTTGACACATATCTTTTGGGGACAGAATGCAATCCATGACACAGTCACCCACTGTCTTAGTCATCTGGTGCTGCTGCAACAGAAATACCACAAGTGGATGGCTTTAACAAAGAGAAATTTATTTCCTGCAGTAAAGCAGGCTAGAAGTCCAAATTCAGGCCGTCAGCTCCAGGGGAGGCTTCCTCTCTCCGTCAGCCTTCTTCTCATCAGTGGTCCCCCAGACTAGGAGGTTCTCTGCGCAGGAACCCCAGGTCCGAAGGACACGCTCTGCTCCTGGCACTGCTTTCTTGGTGGTATGAGGTCCCCATGTCTCTCTGCTCACTTCTTTCTTTTATGTCTCAAGAGATTGCCTCAGGACACAATCCAATCTTGTCGACTGAATCCTGCTTTACCGGCACAACTGCCTCTCATCCTCCCTCATTAACATCATAGAGGCAGGATTTACAACATATAAGAAGATCACACAATACCAGGAATCATGCCCAGCCAAACTGGTACACACATGTTTGGGGGACATAATCCAATCTGTAACACCCACTTACACATCTGTGTACCCATTTACCTGTCCGTCCATCCCTTTCTGCCCATCCACTTAGCCACTAACCGGTCCACTATCTGTCCAGATTCTATCTCTTCCTCCTTCTGGCCATCCAGCCATCCATTCACTCTCCCATCCATTCCTTTATCTACTCAACTATTCATCTCAACTCTTCCCGTATCCATCTGCTTTACTTTGAAAACTCGAATGGAATTTCCCGGAGGCCCTATTTAACTTGGCAGGGACAAAGCATACAGTCAAGAAACATGCCAATATGAGACTATTTTATTTTATCTTAAGCAATAGATAAAGCACCTGGGCAGTGCTTAGAGGAAATCTCTACGTTCATTTCAGGGGGTGAGCACTTATTCTTGTAAACTGGTTTGTTTGGAGACCATAACATGACAGGTGACATGAGAGGGATATGGAAATCTGTTTCACGGTGGACAAACTCTCCTCATTCTGAGGGAATAGAATCTTACTTGGTAGGCAAAGGGAGGGAACATAACTGCTTTTAAAATATAGAAAGATAGAAAGGGCATCTTAAAAGAGGATAATAAGAAAAGGTTAGAGTTTGAAGGATATTTAGATGTCACCTCTCAACTGCTCTCATTTTAAGATGAGGAAATTGCAATTCAGAGAGTCCAGAAACTTGTCCAAGGTCGCACAGGGAAACTAGTGGAAAGAATATTGGACTTCACAATGTGTTCTGAAACACACAACAGATCTTGCTCAGCCAGGACTTAACTTTGCTGGCTATTATCTGGTAATAACCTTGATTCTTGGGCATGTTGTTCGATCAGGTGTGGCTGTGGCTGTGCCATTATTTTACATACTCGAGAGCAGAACACAAACGTGAGACACAACAAGGACTCAGACCCAGGTCTTCGGATGCCCAGTTGTGCTCCTTTCTTTGTATCATCCAGCTCACGCAGCCAGATGAGGAGCTGAGAGGTCCATAAGGCCTGGCTGTGGAGTGCATTGTGGAAAAGTCGAGATTTCACTTATTTAGGTGGAGTGGAGAGGCAAGTTATTCTTTTCAAGTACAGTATGGACCACACACTATATAGCCCAAACACCCAAGTACATACTTCATATCAGGTTTCCCACATGGGGAACTACATTCTGAAGCTGAGCCCTGAGGGAGGGCTGGCTGGCTTGGCCACACTCTCCCTCTTTAGCCAAAGACACCAACAAGGAAGCAGGAGGCCGAAGCATCTGAATTTCATGGCTTGATGGGTGCCTCAACTTGACCAGGCTCCCACCCCCTCGGGAGCAAAAACCTTCCATGATCTTTTTTTTTTAAAAAAAACAACTTTATTGTTTTATTGAGATATATTTCACATAGTATGCAGTTCACCCATTTAATGTGTACAATGCGATGGTACACATTAGTGTTTGGTATAGTCAAAGTTATATAACCACCACCACAATCGATTTTAGAACATTTTTATCACCCCATAAAGAAGCCGTGTACCCATTAGCCAGCACCCCAAGCCCCCTACCCCAGCCTTAGGCAACCACTGATCTACTTTCTGCCTCTACAGCTTTTTCTATTCTGTACATTTCATAGAAATAGAATCATACAATATTTGTCCTTTTGTGTCTGACTTCTTCCACTTAGCAAAGTTTTCAAGGTTTTATCCAGGCTGTAGCATGTAGCAGGACTTCATGCCTTCTTATTGCTGAATAATAGTCCATTGTCTGAATATGCCACATTTGATGTATACATTCATTATTTAATAGACATTTGAGTTGTTTCTAATTTTTGGCTGTTATGAATAATGCCGATATGAATATTTATGTCCATGTTTTCTGTGTGGACATATGTTCTCATTTCTCTTGGATTCTATCTAGGAGTAGAATTGCTGGGTCACATGATAACTCTGTGTTTAACCTTTAGAGGAACCACCAGACTGTTTTCCAGTGTGGCTGCTCCATTTTACACTCCCACAAGCAGTGTATCTTCATGATCGTCACTCAACAGGGAAAGTCCCCCTAGGCAGCCGGGAACTCATTTCAGGCCTGAAGCTTCAGGCCCGCCAGAGACTCCCTTGGTTTTATAAAGCATTGACGTGGCTGAAGTTTCAGTTTGTGAAGAGCCCTCAAGGAGGGGAGGATGTTCCTTGAGTAGGTTTGTTTAGTGACAATCACTGCTTGGGGTAACAAAGATCTTCAGTCAGAGCAATCTGAATTCCAGGGGTTGGCTAAATGCTGTTTCCTTATCTGAGATCACGTTTCCACAAGCAAAAGGACCTCAGGCTGAAAATGTTTTCCTCCACAGGTACACATTTTGTGGCAGCAACACTGTGCAAGAAGATGTTTTACAATCTCTTTACCCTTGTTAAAAAGGTGACTCTTTTATCTTTGTGGTAATAAATGTTATAATGCACTCGGTTTGATGTTGTGGTGTTTGTATGACATCGATGTATGATTCTTCTCCATGTTCTCGTGTCACATTTCAGAAATGGTTATTGGGACTGGAGCCAAATTGGCCACCCGTATTGCCTAAAAGTTCTCACCTACCCACTTCTGCCACCACTAGGGAGCTTTAAGAGAAAATCCTCATGTCCAGGCCACACTCTAGATCATCAGAATTTCTAGGGTGGGGTCCGGCATCAGTATTTTTTAAAGCTTCCCAGGAGATGTACAGCCAACGTTGAGAACTACCATGAATGTTTCCATTTATGCCTTCATGATGAACTTTCTAGACTTCACTCTTACTAATTCTCATGGTATAATATCAGGTTAAACACTCAGGCTCTGGAGTCAGGCAGAGCCAGGCTTGACTCCCAGCTTCCTTTCTTTCTACCTGTGCCACCTGAGATGGTTACTTAACTTCTCCAATGGCTACACTTACCTTACGCTACTGCACAGGACAGTTGTATGGATTCAATAAGATAAGGCATGCAGAGCACTTAATACAGTGCCTGGCACACAATAAATTGTTAACAAATGAAGGAGGAAGGGCTGGCAGTAAGAGAGAAACCAAAGACAAAGACAAGCCATCACCTCAGCGAAGGTATTTGAAATGGACACAGCAGACAAAGGATTAGTATTCAGAATATATAAAGAAAAGGTCAACCCAAGAGAAAAATGGACAAACAACATAGCAGGTGATGAGGAAACCTGAATAATAAATTATGAGATTCAACCTCACTAGTAATCAGGGAAATATAAATTAATAGAACATAACAATCACACCCATCAGATTATTCAAACTATGACTTCAGCAGTTAAAAAGAATGAACTAGGATCCATATGTATCAACGTAACTAGATCCTCCAAATGCCCTGATGAATGTCCTTGCTTTTCTCAAGCAAGTGTCAGGAAGTTGCCATTTAGATACAGAAATTATCATTTATGTACATTTTGATTGACAAAATACTACTGCTTACTGCATATGTGGTACAAAATATCAAAACATAGCCCAGAAGGGCATTTAGAACACTTCTTTATCAATAAGGTCATATTTATTTTTCATTACTAAAGGATTTGAAGCAGATATAATCAAAGTTTCATCTTTGCTAATTCCAGGTGGTGGTTACAGTGGTGTTTGCCTATGTTACTTTTTGTTGTTGTTGTTTTAACTTTTTAGCCAAACTTAAGAGAAAAGAGGGCAAAAGAGAGAGACAGAAGGGACTAGAAGGGTTGCACAGTTGCACAGATGGATGAAGTTTATATTTTGTTCAGGACCTGTGGCTGCTGGGAGGAACCACTGATAAAAGGTAACTGAGTGGGTTTCTATGGCTAACTCCCTCCAAGATGGTCCCATGTCTATATTTGAATTCAAATCTTGATTTATCTGCCTCTGTTCCTGAGATACAGCAAGAAGAGCCTCCCCTCCTCTTTCTCTTGAGGACCTGTATCTGCAGCAGCAAAGCCCTCCATCCTCAGTCTTGCCATCTGGCCCCAGCATCATGCTTCATCCCTGTACCAAATGGCACTGCTAATGCGGACCAAACCCAGGACCAGAGCAGCACCCTGCTGGAGCCCTCGAGACCACGGTCGTATAGACAGCTTTATTTCTTAACATAACCTGCTCCAGTAGCACATACCATGTAATTCTACAAAGATTTCACTGATTCAAGATGTTAACAATAACAGAGGTGTAATAAAAAAAATAAAAAAAAAAAAACCCTCCATTAAGAACCAGGCATCTTTATCCTGTCTTCTCAGCCTTCATTGGGGGAAGCAAATGAATACTTTACAAAGCCATTTCATAAAATGTTATGTTAAATGAACAACACATTACTTTTTCTTTTACTAGCTTTTAATGCTATTAGTGCCATTTATTCCTGACCTTCAGAAATATGAGCTATTTTAAATGACAACATAAAGACTTCTTATTTGAAAACACAAGCTACTCTAGACTGCATATTATTATAAGCATAGCGTGTTCAGGCATCTCTCATTTCCACATCCCATTTATATCTAACTGGTATATGTTTCAGTTGATATTTATCGTTCTTTTGCATATGTGTCAAATTTCTTAATGATGCCTCTGACAAAGGCGTCATGCTCAGTATATATAAATTACCTCAGTATATATACATTACATTTGCTACCAGATAATCAGCATCACCTATTAGAATCCTGTTTGTGACAAATCATGTTCAAAATAAAAATTGAATTGATTTTTCTGTTATTTTCATATTGTGGCACCCACAGCAAGCCTTTGATTGAATCTTAAACACTTTAATGCTCTATTTTTGTTTGAAGCAGAGCAGAAATGGAGTTTGTACTATTCACAAAGCTAAAACAATTTGTAAAACAACAAAATCAAATTTCAAAAAAAATATTTTCAAGCGAAAGGAATACGTTTGGTAAAGCTCTCGTTAAGGTACACAAGGACGGAACCCTCACATGCGCGTTTAATTTCCATTCATCCATTTTCATCTAAATTAGATTTTTAACTGTAATGCAGGGTATGAAAAGCTTCTACGAGGCCTTTGTATCTACCTTTTCTCTCGAGCAGTTGCAGGCTTTCTCCCCAGCTGATACAACCTCCACATCACCCTCATAGTTCTCCCCTCCCTGTTGGCAGTGGGTTTGGGCTAAGTTCTCAGTGTTTTGGGTGTTGAGGGGTTCTGTTTACTGTATCCTCCATTGGTCTGTCTTAGTTTCCTAGAGATGCCTTAACAAAATACTACAAAGTGGGTGGTTTTAAAGAATAGACGAGACGGGCTGGGTGGCAGGGCACCTCTGATCCATAACTCTCCTCATTTGCTGTTTTCATTCAGTTTCTTCTTCCAATTGGTGTTCGATCTAATTCTTCATCTTTCCTTTTGATGCTCAGAGTTTCACGATTGTCATCTGTATCTGTGTCACTTGGTTTCTTGGGTCTTTGCTGTAGGGGGACGGCATGGTGTGTCTGTCTAAACCGCCATCTTGAGCCGTTCTTGCCAGGTCTTTCTTCCTAGTCCATCTTAGTCTGGAAGCTCCACTGAACCATATTGGTGGTGGTTCAGTGACAGAATTTTCTCTTCCGTGTGGGAGACCCAGCTTCGATTCCAGCCAATACACCTGTCTGTCAGTGGTGGCTTGCTTGTTGTTAAGATGTTGAATGGTTTCAGCTTCTGTCACCCCAGGCATTTCTTGACATTCCTTGAATTGTAGGTGGGTCCTTCCATGCTGACTCCGACCCTCCTCCCCGTGTCTGACCTATTTCCATGTCTCTCCTTCTCTTTTGTAAGAAGCCACTTAGACGAGATTAGGATTAGGGCCCACCCTACTCCACTATGACCTCATTTAATTTACCTGATAACATCTACAAAGAAAAACCCGATTTCCCCAAACAAGGTCACATTCACAGTTACAGAGGTTAGGACTTCAACGTATCTTTTTGAGGGGCACAATTCAACCCATAACAGCGTGTTCGTAAGTACATAAAATGTGGCTGGGGGCGGGGTGTGGAATTACAAAAAATACAACCAAGGGAAACAACTCCAACCTTCACAAAGGTTCAGATGTGATTAATGTGTACAAAAAGTATTAAACTACGTCAGAAATGCCCTTAGACAAATAGGTTGAAAAATACTTTAAATTGTCACAAAAACTGGGTTGAGTTCAAGCAAATTGAAGTGATTTTAGGCAAACTGGCATTAAGCAAAGATCTGTTACCAGCTGATAGACACCCCAGTCCTGGGGCTGGGGGTCTAAGGCTGCTGAGGGCAGGGGACACCCCAGAAAGGTGGGGAGGACTTCAGGGCAGTCCCTGCCAGGACCAGGGCCTGCAGGACCTTCAGGCTGGGTGCCAGGCTCCCCATGACCATGGAGACCCTTCTGCACCTTCTTGATGATACTCTACGCTGGTCGGGAAAGGTAGGACACATGCTAACCTTCAGCCTTTTCAGCATCACAGAAAAATCTGGTTGAAATATAAATATGGATGTGGAGCTTTTGCTGGGGACACATCAGCCTCATTTGGGGGCTGCCTGTATTTTTTCTGGGAACCTGTAGCCATCGAGTCGATTCTGACTCATAGCGACCCTATAGGACAGAGTAGAACTGTCCCATAGGGTTTCCAAGGAGCGGCTGGTGGATTTGAACTGCCAACCCTTTAGTTAGCAGCCAAGATCTTAACCACTGCTCCACCAGGGCTCCTCTTTCTAGGAAGGACGTGTGTTTTTGGAAGCCTGTTTCCTTGCCTCAGAGACTGGTGTATCCCACTGTCCCCCCACACCCAACCCCATCACTTGAAGGGAAGAGGCTACTGAGCAGAGGGTAGACGGCGCTCTGCCTGGCTGGGCCACCTCACCTAATGATAGCTCACACTTGTCATCACCTTAGACCAGGCACTAGGGAAACTTTGGCTATTTGGAGAGGGGTAATGGTTGCTCCGGTGGCGCAATGGTTAAGCTCTTGGCTGCTAACCAATAAGTCAGCAGTTCGAGTCTACCCAGAGGCTTTGTGGGAGAAAAGACCTGGTGATCTGCTCCCGTAAAGATTACAGCCTACTCTATGGGGCAGTTCTACTCTGTCACATGGGGTCACTATGAGTCGGATTCAGCTTGAGGCACACAAGAACGACAGTTGCCAGTCAGAATCAACTTGATGGCAATGGGTTTGTTTTATTCTGTCTTTTCATTTGCTTAAGGAGTCCGTGGGTGGTGCAAACAATTTACGTACTCAGCAGCTAACCGAATGGTTGAAGGTTTGAGTCCATCCAGAGGTGTCTCAGAAAAAAGGCCTGGTGATCTACTTCCAAAAAATCAGCCATTGAAATCTCTGTGGAGCACAGTTCTGCTCTGACACACATGGGGTCGCCATGCGTCAGAAGCAACACCACGGCAATTGGTACTGGTAATTTGCTTAAGGAACCAAGACCCCAACTCTTAAAACTCTTGAAGAGCTTCACTTCTTGCAATTCTTGGGATGGGACGGGGTGCTGATGAGCAAGGCCTAAGGGCAGAGCAGGGAGACGAGGGCATCCAGTCTTCGTTTTCGACTGAACCTTTTAACTTTCACCTTACTGTTTTTGTCCCTCTCTGTTGTTTAGATGCAGTCAAGTTGGTTTCGACTCATAGCGACCACGTAACAGAACGAAATGTTACCCAGTCCTGCGCCATCCTTAAACAATAGTAGGTATGTTTGTTACAGTCACTGTGTCAGTCCAGCTCATTGAGGGTCTCTCTGTTTTGCTGACCCTCTACTTCACCAAGTGTGATGTCCTTCTCCAGGGATTGGTCCCTCCTGATATAACATGTCCAAAGTAAGAGAGATGAAATCTCACCATCCTCGCCTCTGAGGAGCATTCTGGTAGGACTCTCTAGGGCTTTTAGAATAGAAGACCTGTGAGTTTTATGTCTGCAAATTGCTGTTCTAATCCCTCTGTGTGCATTATCTATGTCATTTAACTTCATGTTGCTGCTGTGTGCTATCGAGTGGATTCTGAATCATAGCGACCTTACAGGACAGAGTAGAACTGCCCCATAGAGTTTCCTAGGCTGTAATCTTCATGGAAGCAGATCATCGCGTCTTGTCTCCCGTGGAGCTGCCAATGGGTTCAAACCAGTGATCTATTACTTAGCAGCCAAGCACTTAACCATTGTGCCACCATGGCTCCTTGTTAACCTCACGAGGAAGGTATTTTTATTATTATTATTCTATAAATGAGAAAGCTGAGATGACTTCGCGGTTATGTGGCAGAAACAGGCGTGAGGGCACCCAAGGCCAGCTCTCCACATCCTTACCCCGTTACACTGCTTGGTAGTGTTCATTACACTTTTGGTTTTCTTCTTATCTGTTTTCTTTCTGAATTGAGTCAATGTTGAAACCATGACTCACTTAGAAGTAGTTTGTGTTACTGTAACCATGGCCACAGAGCAGGCTCACAGGGCATGGTGATGTGGCACGATAGTTAAGGGTGCAAACCCTGGCGTCAGACTGCCTGCGTTCAAGTCCTGGCTCTTCCATTTATTGTCCTTGTGACCCTGAGCATTACTTGACCCGTGTGTACCTCAGTTTCTCATCTATAAAATGAAAATAATTATACTAAGTAAGCTATTCCAGGTAAAGGGCTTAGTCTAGGGCCTGGAACAAGCACTTCTGCTTATTAGCTGCTGTTGTTGGTTTTGTTTTAAATTTTATCCTGGTAAAATATGTATAAAGTTGTTGTTGTTAGTTGCCATTCAGTCAATTCTGACTATATATTACAAAGTAGAACTGCTCCATAGGGTTTTCTTGGATGTAATCTTCATGGAATCAAATTGCCAGGACTTCTCTTCCACGGTACTGCTGAGTGGGTTTGAACTGTCAACCTTTAGGTTAACAGTCAAGCACAAACCATTTGGGCCACCTAGGGGCCTTGTGTGTAACATAAAATTTGTTATTTTAACCATTTTTAAGTGTACAATTTTGTGACATTAATTACATTCACAATGTTGTACAACCATTATCACCATCTATTTCTAAAACTCTTTCATCACCCTAAACAGAAACCCAGTAAGCAATAACTCCCCCTTCCCTTCTCCTTCCAGTCCCTGGGAGCCTCTAATCTACTCTCTGTCTCTATCATCTGCCTACTCATATTTCATACAAGTGGAATCATACAATATTTGTCCTTTCGTGTCTGGTTTCTTTCACTTTGCTTAATGTTTTCAAGGATCATCCATGTTGTAGCATGTATCAGAACTGCATTCCTTTTTATGGCTGAATAATATTCCACTGTGTAGATATTCTGTATTTTGTTTTTCCAGTCATCTGTTGATGGACACACTGCTGTTGTCTTTATTATTGGTTAATCATAACTGATCTGCCTGCTTCACACAGTAGAATCCCAGAAAGAAAAGTGTAGAGGTAATTATTGTTGTTGTGTGCTGTTGAGTCAGTTCCAACTCCTGGCAACCCTATATGGCAGAGTGGAACTACCCCTTGGGGTTTCCTAGGCTGTAAATCTTTACAGGAGCAGATCACCAGATCTCTCCCTCGGAGCTGCTAGTGGGTTCGAACCACTGACCTTTCAGTTAACAGCTGAGCACTTAAATATTGCACTGCCAGGGCTCCTTTAGTGGTGAGTAGAGCACCTGATTAGGGGGCCTCAGTTCTGAACCCTGTTCTGTCAGTAACTCACTGTGTGGGCTCAGAGATGTCACCCCCCCCAACCCCCACTCTCACCCCCAGCCCATGTCAGCTTCAGAGCTTCTCCTGGGTCCTTTATCCCAACGGATAATAATAACAACAGTTACTGAGCATGTGTGGGCCAGAGTACCTGCCTATTCTTTTAATTCTTACACCCACCCTACTGGGTCGGCCCTTTGGTGAGCCTCATTTTACAAAGTAAGGATTGGAGGCCCAGAAAGGTTAAGTAAATCATCCAGAGTCACACAGCCAGAAAAAAGCAGAGTTGAGATAAATATGCTCCACACCCTTCATAGCTGTACATGAGCAAAGTTAGAGTGGTGATTGAGATTAGAGCCAGCTGGTTACCACTCTGTGGGATGGGAAGCAAGGACTGAGAACTGGGCCACCCTTCAGCCAATGCCCACAGAAAGAGAAAGAAGTGACCTCAGTGGAATGCCTTAATGGCCATGGAGGTCAAACTACCTCGACGGAAGACCCAGTTGTCATAAGAAAACATACAAACTTGCATCCTGGGTTTCTTCAGCATTTCCAAACCTAGGGAATTTTGTCTAATCAGGTAACGGAATTGTTTTTAGCAGCAAGCATGAGCCCATTATGGATGCAATTCGTGCTAATAATGATAATTTGCAGTGCAGTAAAATCACATCTCTACCTCCCCCTGACAGATGACGCTCTAGAAATGATAGGCTAGGGAGAAACAGAAAGGATAAAGATTAAGGGAAAGAATTGGGATGCAGAACTGCTTAAACAAAAGGCGTTACAGATTTGCACATTGAACTTGGTGATCTAAATCATGAAGTTGTAGAAGAATTAGATAATATTAAATGATTTTTTTTAAATTGCCTATATTCAATTTTGTTACCTCTATCATTGGAATGTTGTTGTTATTATTTTAAAGCACAAGCCATATTTAGAAGGTGGATGCAAAATGAATGGGAGAATTACTTAAATATCGATGCACAATATATTCCCGTGGAGAAGAACAAGATGAGACCAGTTGCAAGGAGTCAGTTCAGTCATGGCACCCCCTCAATGTCACGGGCAAAGATCTCAATAACCTTGAGCCCAGAGAAGTCGTTTGCAAAGTCTGCAGGTTTGGGAGAAGAGACCAGGCAGATGTGCCCTTCATGTCCCTCATCTCTGATATGCAGGTGAGGGACCTAGTTTATCTCCTGGTGTCCTTTCTGGTACTGTGAGATCACTCTTCCAGGACTCCAAGAAAGCCAGAAAAAAACCCCAGACTCTTCACTGAGCTTTTCCCCAGTCCTTTGAAGAGAATTTCAGCTGCCTTCTACTGAGGTGTCGTTTTTTTCTTTAAAGATACATTTGCGAAAAGAGTAAAATATCTTTTAATCGATTCAAATAAAGATTTAAAAAGTAACATTTTTTCCTGATTATGAAAGCAATACCTGTTGGTTGTGGGAAAATAGAAAAAAGCACAAATAAGTAAATCAATAAACACCCACAGCACCACCGTTCACATAACCCCTGTTGGCATTCTGGGTAAGTTCCCTCTACCTTTTCTTTTTTTCTTTTTTTAACAAAAAACATATATGTGTGTGTGTGTGTGTGTGTGTGTGTGTGTGTATGTACATAGACTCCTAGATGGCACAAATGGTTTGCACTCTACTACTATCTAAATGAAAAAAAACAAAAAATGAGGTATTCAACTTTGGCAGTTCAAACCCACCAGGCAGCCCCATTGAAGAAAGACCTGGTGATCTGCTTCCATAAAAGATTACAGCCAAGAAAACCCTACGGAGCACAGTTCTACTCTGTAATGCCATGAGTTGGAATCGACCTAATGACAAGTTTGGTTTGGTTTTGGTGTTATGTATATGTGTATATATATATATATATATATATATATATATATATACAGTATGGATTTGCTGTTATTGTATAGTTTTTGACCTGCCTTTTTCATGTACTATATCCTAAATATTTTTCCACAATAACATTCTTCTATCACACCACTTTAAATAACTGGATGTACTGTAATTATGTACTTGGATTGTCACGGATTGAATTGTGTCCCCTAAAAATATCTATTAACTTGGCCAGGTCACAATTCCCAGTATTGTATGATTAGCTACCATTTTGTCATCTGATGTGATTCCCCTATGTGTTGTAAATCCTAGCACTATGTTGTAATAAGATGGATTAGCAGCAGTTATATTGATGAGATCTACGGGATTAGATAGTATCTTAAGCCACTCTCTTTTGAGATATGTAAGAGAGAAGCAAGCAGAGAGACATGGGACCGCATACCACAAAGAAAGCAGTGCCAGGAGCAGAGCGCATCCTTTGGACCTGAGGTTCCTGTGCTGAGGTGCTCCCAGACCACGGGAAGACTGATGACGAGGACCTTCCTCCACAGCCAACACAGAGAGAAAGCCTTCCCCTGGAGCTGGCGCCCTGAATTCAGACTTGTAGCCTACTAGACTGTGAGAGAACACATTTCTCTTTGTTAAAGCCGCCCACTTGTGGTACTTGTGTTAGAGCAGCACTAGATGACAAAGACACGGATCCCTTGGGGTTTGGGCTTTTTAATTGTTTTGTGTGATAATCACCCTTTGTGCTACACCATGGTTGTCTCCTGCACAAGGGTTCTGTGCCGGGGACCACTCTGGCTGTTTGGTGAAGCCTATGAACCTCTTCTCAGAATACAGGTAGCCCTTGACTTATGATGTATTCTAGTTACAACGAACTGCACTTACAACCGTATGGGTTTTTTAATTTTATTTTAATCTTATTGTTAGTAATATGTACTGCATACAATTTTTCAGCACCGAATTTGCTGATGTTATCATAAGCAGAAGTTCACTTGCAGATGTTCAGTTTAGGATTTACTATTCGAAACACGGCCTTATAGTAGACTATGGCAGTAATCATGAAAACGGAAAAAAAAATGAGGTATTCCACTTATGTCAGAACCAACTTACAACAGAGTCGTCAGAATGGAACCTGTCGTAAGTCGGGGACTACCTATAATGTGTTTAAATGCATAAAATAAAATATATAGGATTACAAAAGAAACCAATTAATTACATTGAAATATATTATCAAAATAGCAGAAACAAAATTGTGATGATAAGTATATGTGTTCTTGATTCCTATACTAAATAACAATGTTAGAAAGTAAATACAGAGGCTTCAATAACTACTGTAATTATAAAGTAGGGATAAGCATTATCATTATTTCAAGACATTTGCAACTAATGTCATATGACAAAAAGATCTGTGATTTTTGTTGGGATAAGGTATTACAGGTATTACTATGATTTGTTGCCTACATTCATAGTTGAGGGAAATACTAAATTTCACTTGGAAGTCAGTAAAAACAAAGATGTAATTTTTTCTTGTCAAAATTCCTAAACCTCCTGATTTCTACCCATGGAAGCTTGCGGGTCCAGGGAGTCTTAGGGAAAACTAGTAGTTTTCTGCATCTTTGGGCCCTGCATGTCTTTGAGCCTTTTGACATCTGTGGCCTCATTGCCCAGAGGAGTTGCCTTTGATGTCTTCTGAGTGCTGGTGGCTGGGGAGTGGGATCAGAGAGAGTACCTGCCAGTAACAAGAGGAGGTTAGCTGTGCTTGCTAGCTGAGGTCTCCTGGGGAGGAGATTCTGAAAAACCAGGATTGAAGGTCCACCAAACCAGGACCCAAGATGAACGTTATGGATTGAATTGTGTCCCCCTAAAATATGTGTTAGAATCCTGCTCAGCTGCTAACCGAAAGGTTGGCAGTTTGAACCCCTCCAGCAGCTCTATAGGAGAAAGACCTGGTGATCTGCTTCAGCAAAGATTACAGCCAAGAAAACCCTATGGGGCAGTTCTACTCTGTCACATGGGGTTGCTGTGAGTCCAAAGCAACTCGACTGCACTCAACAACAACAACAAAATACCTGTGGATAGAAAACCAACACCTGTTGCCATCAGTCGATTCTGACTCATAGCGACCCTATAGGACAGAGCAGAACTGCCCCAGAGGGTTTCCAAAAAGCAGCTGGTGAATTTGAACTGCCGACCTTTTGGTTAGCAGCCGTAGCACTTAACCACTGCGCCACCATGGCCCCACTTGTGGATATAATCCCTCTGGAAATACGGTTTTTTTGCTATACTAATGAGGGCCTATCAGTGGGGGGGGGGTGCCCTAAACCTAATCACTTTTGAGTTATAAGGAGCAGCATAGACAGAGGAAAGAGAGTGAGCACAAACGGGGTAGAAAGATGCCACGTGAAGATCACCAAGGAACCTAGGAACGCTGGAAGGTAAGGATCTTCCGCCAGAGCCAACAGAGGGAGGCTTCCCCTGAATTTGCACTTCCAGCCTCCTGAACTGTGAGATAATAAATTTCTGCTCTTTAAAGCCACCCGCCTGTGGTATTTCTGTAACAGCAGCACTAGGGAACTAAGACAATGACCGATGGGGCCTGACCAGTTGGAGGGTTGGGCTAGGGCGTGGATAAAGAGCCAGGTCTGGCTGGACGGTATCCGAAGTTAGGAAGAGATGGGCCCCACCCTGGCTCTTCTGAGACTCAGCAGAACCCCCTCACCCCAAACAAAAACAAAAACACTGCAGAAACCTTTAGCACGCTGAGGAGTTTCCTCTTTATTCACACTACGGTAAAAGGTCTAAATTAATTTATATAAGGAACCTTTCTTTCTACAGTCTGTATTACGAATGTCCCTCATTGCCAACTGCTCAAGGGGCAGGTGGCAGTTGAAGGGATTCTTGTGATACTACATTTCCCTACTGCCTGGTGGGGTGTGGGTAGGGGGCTGGTCCTGATGTGAGAATGGCAGGCGTCGAAGCCCACCTTGAGGTTCACTGTGCTCTGAAGACCTGAAACTTCTAGCTTTCTACATACTTTGCTGAGGTCAGCGGCTCTAGATAAATCTTCCCATTGCCTGACGTATTCACCTGGCCACAGCCACACCCCACTGGAGGTATAGGGTCCTCTCTCAGGGGTCTTGCGAGGGCAGGACAGCTTCCACCTGGAAAAGAAACCATCCGCAGGAGTTACAGGCAAGTGGCCAACTAAGCAGAGAGGCAACTGCAAATAGAATTTCATTTAAAAAAAAAATATATATATATATATATATATATATATATATATATATATGTATATATATATATGTATAGGACAAGAAAGAGTCCTTCCTTACTTGGAACAGAAAAATCCTGATATTTTGGTAGCAGCCCATTATGCTGTAAAACTTTTGAAGGAGGAGCAAGTGGAGGTTGTGTGGCGCTAACTCCATAGATTCTAAAGAAAGAACGAAAGCCACAGAGTTATTCCTTTGTATTCATAATAACCAGAAGAAGAACTATAATCTATGCAGGTCCTATGCAAGCATGTTATGTTTATTTCTAATCCTTACAACTATGCTAGAGGCAAGGACTATCATCCCCATTTTACAGAAGAGAACATTGAGGCCATGGAAGCCAACCTACGCAGTGCCCTAGTGTTCCCTGCCACCTCCCTCCCCAGCACCCTTGGGCCCTGGGCTGCTTTCCCAGCCCTGTTGCTCGGGCTGCTTCTTTTTATTCCCGGCCCCTCCCTGCAGCCCAGCAAAGACTACAGGCAGCTGCTGGGGGATGCTGGGGTGAGGATGGGGAGCAGAGGGTGGCTGCCTACCGGAAAGGCCCAGCAGTTACCAAGAAGCACCTTCTATAAGGCAAATCAGACACAGAAATAGTCCTAGCCCTGGACTGAGGCAACTGGTAAACAGCAGGTTCTGCTCTTCCCCTGTTCCTGTTACCTGTGCTTATGCTCTGAGCCAGACTTACTCCTCATATGGTTTCAGGCGCGCTCTCTTGGTCCGCTCCGTTATGTCCAGGAAGTCCTTGTAGCAGTTTCTGGCCATGACGGTGTACCGTGTGGCACAGCCAAGTTCAGTGACCCTGGCTCTGGGCAGGTAGCCACCCCAGCCAGGGATTGGGGGCTCCTCGAGGGGTTTCTTTACATATTTGCATTCTGTAGAAAGACACCGTGCTTCCTGAGGGCTTTGGGAAGCCACCCAGCAGGCAGCATTCCCAAGTTAGCTGGCATCTCAACAGTGAGCCCATGGTGAACCCCCACCTGCAGATGTATTAAAGGCAGCTACCATTGGTTCATTGATTCTGTGTGTCGAACACCTTGGTAGGGACTTTACATATATCATCTCACTGAATTCTCTCACAAACCATAAGAAGTTGGTAGCATTATTATCCCATTTTTTGGACGAGGAGACTGAGAGCTTAGAGAGGTTAAGACTTGGCCAAAGTCACACAGCCTGAAAGTGGTAGAGCCAGGATTTCAAACTGGGGTCTCTGGTTCCCAAGTCCTTGCTCCTAAACAGATCCTACTTCTTTCTCAGATTAATGAAAAAGCTTCAGAGGTCACTCTGCGACCATTTACATAAGGTTAGGAGGAGGCACCTCCTCAGCACCAGGAACCTGACTTTGGGTCATGATTCTAGTTCGGCTAGTTGTGTGACCTTGGACAAGTCACTTCCCCTTTCTGAGACTCAGTTTTACATTTGGTAGACAAAAGATTACTGGCCCATCTGCCTCCTCCAGTTGCTCTAAGGATCAAACTAGGCCACTGAATCTCAGAAAATCAGAGCTAGAAGGCACCTAGGATGCATCTAGTCCATCCTTCCCTGCCCTGGATGAAGAAACTGGAGCCCAGAGAGGGAAAGCAACCTGCCTTAGGTCACACAGCAAGTAGTTGCACAGTAGGCTAAATCCCAAACTGTCGGGCCAATGTTATTTCTAATGGTTTGGAAATTTTTTATGCACAGCAAACATTTATCATGTGTTCTTGAAAACCACCATTCCAAAAAAACAACAAAAACAAAAACAAAAAAGCAGAAATGAACATTACTTTTCCTATGGGTTGTTAGAGCTTAAAAATCATCTAGGTCAAATCACTGTTTTATGAATGGCAGTTAGCATAGCTACTTGCTTTGTGATTATTAACATTATATAATCATACTATTATTTGTTGTTGTTATTGTTATGGGGATTGTTATTCAGTGCCAGGCCCCCAACCCAGGAGCTGGGTTCAAACCCAGGTCTGCCATCAGAGCACAAGCACCGACCTCAGACAAGTGACCTTACCTCTTGGAGCCTTATTTCTCCCATCTGTAAAATGGGAATAACAGTGCTGATCTCACAGGGTGTTGTGGGTGGTTAATGAAATAACGCTGCCTGGCACAGAGAAAGCAACTGAGAAATGGGACCTGCTGATACGGAAGCTGATGTCAGAAAGTCTGTGTACTTTCCCAGGGGCTCCTGCTTCCTAGACCAGCACCTCTTCACTGACCAAGGCCTTGCTTATGCCTTCTCCTCCGGGAAATGTTTCTTTCTCACTTTAAGAAACTGGGCCTTTGACACTCCACACTGATTCCTGGGGATTTGGAACTGTGCTGGATTTAGTGCTCTCTGTGGAGTCTCTGGGTGGTACAAACAGTTAGCATGCTCACTGCTAACTAAAAGGTTGGAGGTTCAGGTCCACCCAAAGGCACCTAGGAAGAAAGGCCTGGTGATCTACTTCTGAAAAATCAGCCAATGAAAACCCTATGGAGCACAGTTCTATTCGGACTCACATGGGGCCACCATGAGTCAGAGTCAACTCGACAGCAACTGGTTTACTGGTGGCAGATCAGAGGGCTGGCTAGGATCTGCACTTGGGCCCAGGGGGAAGGGGCTGGTTTCAGGCTGCGGTACCTAGACTCATGGGGTGGTATTGCCGGTAGTACTGGTGCAGCGCCCGAAGGACCGTCTCCTGGGAGCAGATGGGTTTCAGTTTCGGGGCAGCGGCCACGGAGCAGTGAAGCTCCTCCAGCTGGTCTTTATATCTCCGCGTCTTCTCCTGGAAGGCTTTCAAACACTGGAACATGTTGTCCTCGCTGGGGGTGCCCTGGCAGCTAAGGAATGGCACGAAGCCTGCAAGAGCCGGCAGAATCACAGCCCTTCCTTAGCAAGGCCTTCAGCAAGGAACTCAAGCCCATCTCAACACCCCAGATGCCGGCCCACCACTTGGCATTTCCTCCTTGGCCAACAACGCTGCACTTTTCCAAAGGCCATTACTACAGACAATGCTGTTGTTTCCACTGGGGCTGGGCCTCACAAGGCCACCAGAAACGACCTTAGGGGTGGGGGGGAAAGGCCCATTTCAACAAAGGCAACGACAGTAATATTCTTTGATAGCAAAGCCCCGATGTCAGCAGAAACAGCAAATGGGAAAAGGGTTTAATGGGCCCAAATGATAGTCTGAGGAGTAATTGAAATTATTCATCTTTTTAGAGAGAAGGCTTATTTTCCTTGACACGTCCCAAAGCAATTTTGGATCTTTCTTGTCGGACCATCAGGAAATTGCAGGCTTATTAAAAGCAAAGAGACCTATTACACAAAAAGGTAAATTCATTATCTGCGAGACCCACCCCTAAAACAATTTTTCACCATTTCCCACAAAATAACATATAATCATTACAATTCGTATGGGTAGAACACAACTATTTATTTAAACTGGATGCTGAATCCTAAGTAGTATAATATTGTCACAATAAAATCATTTTTTAAAAGAACATGAGGAAAAACTGGTTAAGAATTTTGGTTTTAAACTTTAAACATACTAATAAATATCTCTCAGTACTGAATAATAATAAATATCTTTTATTTTTGTCTTTGTCTTGGGTAAAGAAACCTGGCTTCCCAGCTAAATACAGCAACCCCCAGCCCTTGCAGTCTGCGATAGCCACCTCTGGGAGAATCTAATTGCTGGACTGATCTCGATGGTGCTGGTAATCCTCCACTCACTATCCAGTCTCCTCTACCTTTGGTCGATTAAAAGATCGCTCATGTCATAAGGGAGCCCTGGTGGCGCAGCGGTTAAGCATTCAGCTGCTAACAAAAAGGTCAGCAGTTCAAATCCACCAGCCGCTCGTTGGAAACCCTATGGGGCAGTTCTACTCCGTCCTATAGGGTGACTCTGAGTTGGAATTGACTCAACGGCAAAGAGCAATGTCATGAGGGAGTCTCCGGGTGGTGCAATGGTTATAACACGCTGGGCTGCTAACCAAAAGTTTGGAAGTTTGAGTCCACCCAGTGGTGCCTTGGGAGAAAGGCCTGGCAATTTACTTCCAAAAAATCAGCTATTGAAAACCCTGCGGAGCACAGCTCTAGACTGACACACATGGGGTTGCCCTGAGTCAGAATCGACTCAATGACAACTGGTTTTTGATTCATGTCATAGCGGGGCAGACAGTAGAAACCCAGGAGCCCTTCCACAATGCTTTCTCCACCACCAGGGCCTACTTTGCCTGGAGATCTAATTCTGTATATGCACACACATACAGGAATACACACTGCCTGACTGAGTCTTGCTAAGGGCCAGAGCATTTTACAGGTTGCATAGGCTGGCTCCTTTAATCCTCACCAGCATCTTATGAGGAATCTAGCATCACTCCATAGGGTGGATTGAACTATGTCTGTCCAAAAGACATGTCCAAGTCCTAACCCCTGGTGCTATACGACTTTATTTCCAAATGTGACCTTACTTGGAAATAGGGTCTTTGCATATGTAATCAAGTTAAGGATCTTGAGATGAGATCATCCTGGATTTAGGGTGGACCCCAAATCCAACAGCTGGTGGAGAAAGGAGAAGGATACTTGAGGCACACAGTCAGAGACACAGGGGAGAAGGCATGTGAACACCCAGGTGAAGAGAGAGACGGAGATTGGAGTGATGTAGCCACACATCAAGGATTGCCAGCTGCCACCAGAAGCTAGGAGACAGCCATGGGCGGATTCTACCTCAGAGCCTCCAGAAGGAACCAGTCCTTGATTTCAGACTTTTGGCTTCCAGAACTGTAAGAGAATAAACTGCTGTTTATATATTTAAGCCACCCAGTTTGTGGTCATCTGTTATGGCAGCCCTAGGAAATTAATATACCCCATTTTATTTTTTTTTAAAAAAAAGAGGCAAGACAGAGAGAAATAAGTCACTTACCTACAGTCACACAGGTAGTGGCCAAGCAGAGACCAGAGGCCTAGTTTGTCAGAATCCAAAGCCTGTGCTCCTAGCCAGCCAGTAGGATCAGGGTGAGGCTGGGCAACCTCAAGATATCCCCACGCACCACTCTGCTGAGAACAGCACTATACGAGAGCTGAGGGTCCATGGGGATCACCACTGGACTTATCACCCACAGGGATGTAAGTTCTGAGTAACCCAGAAGCATGAGGAGGAGGAGTCTTTAGGTAGGGTGACCAGCTGTCCTGGTTTTCGAAGAACTGAGGGGTTCCCAGAGCAAAGGACTTTCAGTCCTGGCCAAACCAGGACAGTTGGTCACCTCCCTTTAGGGGAGACAGGAAGGAAGGGGACCATAAGAATTGCCCTTGTGCAAGACTTGAGAAAGCCCAACTTGGGAAGAAGGATTGGGCCTCAACTTACTGTGTCTATTCTCATGGCAACTTGTCCAAATTCATTCAGCAGGCATTAATTAAGTGCCTCCTGTATACCAGGCTGTGCCCTGGGAGCTCCCATCTAAGTTAAATCCCTCCATTCATCAGAACCCAGCTGTCTTAGTCATCTAGTGCTGCTGTAACAGAAATACCACAAGTGGATGGTTTAACAAAGAGAAATTTATTCTCTCACAGTCCAGGAGGCTAGAAATCCGAATTCAGGGTGCCAGCTCCAGGGGAAGCTGTTGGCTTTGGGGGAAGGTCCTTGTCATCAATCTTCCCATGATCTAGGAGCTTCTCAGTGCAGGGACCCCAGGTCCAAAGGATGTGCTATTCTCCTGGCTCTTGTTTCTTGGTGATAGGAAGTCCCCCTGTCTCTCTGCTTACTCCTCTCTTTCATATCTCAAAACAGATTAAGATACAATGTAATCATGTAGATTGAGTCCTGCCTCATTAACATCATAGAGGTAGGATTTACAACACATAGGAAAATCACATCAGATTACAAAATGGTGGACATTCGCACAGTACTGGGAATTGTAGCTTAGCCAAGTTGACAGATATTTTGGGGGGACACAACTCAATCCATGACACCAGCTATCAGCCATCTCCAGCCATGGAGTGATCTCAACGTGTGTCTTAAAAGCTAGAGCACCGCGCAGTTGGCTGGACAGATGTGGACAGCAGGCCAAGGCGGGGACAGTGGCCAGGACCACAGTTCTCTTACCCGGCACATCTGCAGGTCATGTTACCACTTACCACTGTAGCCTGGTGCGATCGGCAAGTTTCTCATGAAGGTCTTAGAAGACTCCATGATTTTGTTTTCTGTTAATGAAGTGAAGGGAGAAGGAAAACGTCTCATCAAATGTCCCTGCCTCAAGTACCTACTGCACACGTGGGAGAGCCCTGGGGGTTCAGGGCAGTGTGGGGAGAAGAGTTATCTTGCCAGGGGATTGGGACTGAGAGGCAGTACCACAGGCTTACACCAAGCTGGCTGATATGGCTGGCTTCAGTTATAAAACCAATGACCTGATGCCAAGGGCCCTTGCTTTTGCCATTAATTTAGATAACAGGTGTGCAGATCATCACCCACCTGCTGTCTCTCCTGCCCTAGAGACCACCTCCTATCCATCCATTCATCCAGCCATCCATGCAACAATTGGGGACTGCGCACACACTATGGCCATGAACCACTGACAGAGGTTGGGAATATAAAGATGAGCAAGATCCAGGAGCCTCCACGGAGAGGAGAGACCATGCCTTTCTTTATCCAGGTGGAATCAGGGTGCAAGGTTCTCAAGGGGTGGAGGGAGGGGTAGATTCCTACCCCACCCCACCCTGCCCCAGAGACATCTGGCAATCCAGAGACATTTTTGATTTTACAACTGGGAGAAGGGTGCTGCTGGCATGTAACGAATGGGTAGAGGCCAGGAATGCGGCTAAACAACCTACAAAGCACAGGACAGCACCCACCCCCACCCCACCAAAGACTTATCCAACCCAAACTGTCAACAGTGCCGAGGTTAAGAAACCCTGGGTTATGGTACATTCTCGTTGAAGGGATGAGGAAGTCCCAAAAGGCCAGCATGAAGCCCAAGGTGAGTGAACAGGAGGTGGTGGTGGGCCCATTCTAGTACCTTTATGTGATGCTGCCTCCCAGGTGAGACCCCTTCCCACCTCAGGGACCGCCCATCGTCCCCCAAATTTGTGCTAGGCCTGCATCTGGCAGCTGTTGGTGCTGCCGTGTCTGTTTCTGCCAAGCCAGTTCATCTCTCACATGATGCTTGGTGACCAGAGTGGCCTCAGGGGTGAAGGGGCGGGCGACAGTCCCGGTTTGGTCGGCAGTGATGGGAATCTTTAAAACAGTTCAGCCCACCTGTCTGAGAGCCTGGCAGACAGGCGGCGCTGGTCCTAGAGTCAGACCCAAAACCAAACTCATTGCCACCGAGTTGATTCCGACTCACGGTGACCCCACAGGACGGAGCAGAACGGGCCTACAGGGTTTCCAAGGCTGTTTTCTCTCCCGGAAGCAGGCTGCCACACCTTCCCCTCACGGAGTGGCTGGCGGGTTCGAACGACCGACCTAGCAGCTGAGTGCTTAACCACTGTGCCACCAGGGCTCCTTAGAATCAGACAAGCCTGACTTATTCAAAAGTACTTACCGGCCACCTGCTTACCGAGATGTTCGATGTGCGTCAACTCTTCTAACCCTCTCAGCAGTCTGATGGCGTGTGTGGGACACTGCTGAAGGGGAAGCCCCATTTCCTTGTTTAATCTTCACAGCTGCCCTAAAGCCTAGTTCCTATTCCAGGCCCCATTTACAGATGAGTAAAATAAGGCACAGAGAGGCTAAGCAACTCCTCTGAGAATTCACAAATCTAAGGGAGTCTGAAAGGAGCCCTGGTGGTGCAGTGGTTAAGCGCTCGGAGCTCACGGAAAGGTCAGCAACGCAAAACCCACCAGCCTGGCCGCACTCCACGGGAGACAGATGCGGCGGTGTGCTTCCCTAAAGATTACAGCCTTGGAAACACAGCTCTACCCTGTCCGATAGGGTCGCTCGGAGTCAGAATCCATTGGAGGGAAACGGGTAAGGGGGTCTAAAGGGATCATCTCTGAACTCTGAAGGACAGGATTCTGTTTTCCAAAAGTGTGACGCTGGGGTGGGAGCGGTGCCTGGCGTTGGGGGGATGCGGACCACACTCCAGAGGGCTGCCTGGAGGAGGCGGGCAGGGATGAGCTGGGAGAAGAGGTGCCCCAGGTCGCGAGCCGGTGAGGGGTCAGAGGACGCGAACACCGACACCTCCAACAGCTCCTACACCGCCCCCACTCCCTGACACCGCTGCCGCCTGTGGCTCACCTGGGCCGGACGGATCTTGGCCACGGGGTCTCCCGCCCGTCGCCCTGGCCCCCGCGACGCCCGCCCGGCCTCCGGGACTTTGTGCGCTCACCTCCGGGGGCGGGGCGCGGCAGAACCCCGGGGTCTCCTGGAGCCGCACGCCTCCTTCCACGGCCTAGAGCGCCCAGAATGCGGGGCGCCTCCCCCGCTCCCGGCCTGTCCCATGTGGAATCTGGGATTTGCCCTACAAATATTTAGCTCCAGAGCAGTTCTTCTCCTACGGGCGCACGGTGGGTGGGTGGGGTGTGCTTCTCGGTTTCGGTACTGGGGAGGGGGAACGCGGAGGGAATGAAGGTCAAAGCCACCATTTTAAGTGATGTAGAAACCGGCCTGGGCTTGGGCCTGGGCCCGGCTTGGAAGGAGGTGGAGGGAACAGGCCTCCCTCAGACGGACGTCAGGCTGTGTGAGGGGCCTGGGAGAGGAGGTAGCCCGGGAGGGACAGAGCTGCCTTGTGTCCCTGGGGGCTTCCAAATACAGGCGCTTCCCTGAGCTTATCAAACACCCCGCTTTCTGTCTCCTAATAGGAAAAACTGGATTTCCAGGGTGTAAAAGGGCCTGAGGGAGGCAGAAAAAGCACAGTGCACCAAAATGGAGGAAGGGACGCCAGGGGAAATTGAGTCATACAGTCCACTCCTTTCTAACCACCAGAGGCCCATCATTTTATGGGGACGGGGAGGGCCTGGATGAGTCGGAATTGACTCAGTTGCAGTGGGTTTTGGTTTTGGGGTGGACGGTCTGGAGTCCCTCGGTGGCGCAAACGTGAACTACTCGGCTACTGACACACTTGACTCACGAGCGCTTTGAATTCACCCAGCCATTGAAAATCCTGGAAGGCGCAGTTCTTCTCTGAAACACATGGGGTCGCCATGAGTCTGAATCTCCCCCCCACCCCCCCACCAGGAAGAGGGCCTGAGTTTCAGCACACGGGGTTGAAACGCACCAAGCTGTCCACAGTATGAACCAGATTGTTGTTGTTAGGTGCCATCAAGTCGATTTTCAAGAGTAGAAGGGCCCCATAGGATTGTCTAGGCTGTAACCTTTACAGGAGCAGATTGGCAGGTCTTTCTACAGCTGAGCGGCTGTGTCAGTTTGAACCGCCAACCTTGATTAGCAGCCTAGCGCTTAACCTCTGCACCACCAGGGCTCCTTCTGAACGGTATAGAGGGACAGAATGGTTCTTGGAGATAGCTAGTCCTACCTGCTCCCTTTACAGAGGAGGAAACTGGCCAGGGGCTAGATGAGCGCCAGGGGACGCTACTTCCCAATAGTGTTTGCGGTCCCTCCCAGCCTTCTGTAACCTCGACTCTCCGGAGAGTTCAACTTCATGCCAGTCATTCAGGAAGAAGCCATTTAGAACCCTCTCAGAGCCATCCAGAAGCTTCTAGAGCCAACTCTGGAGGGTGAGGCAGATACAGCCTGGAATAAATCCAAGTGGTGCAGTGGTTAAACGCTCGCCTGCTAACCAAAAGTTCAGCAGTTTCAATCCACCAGCCGCTCCTTGGAAGCCCTATGGGGCAGTTCTGTTCTCTCCTATAGGGTCGCTATGAGTCGGCATAGGCTCGACTGCAATGGGTTTAAGCAGCAGCCAGTTTGGCGGGCCCGCTAGGATGGCAGAAGCCCCAGGCCTTCTGTGTTATGACTTTGCTTCGGGTGCAGTGGAGTTAGCAGTGGCCACCCCAACTTACCTGCCTCCTTTCCAGCTAGACCAGCTTCTAACTTGGGGGGAAAAGGCGCTCCAAGGACATTAATGGAGCCTTGGTTCCCATGTAAAAAAGGGGCCGGTCTTGTTGGAATAACTGTTAATAATCAATCTCCACCCGAGCTGGGTTGAGTGGAGGCTGTCTCTAATTCCATTAAGAAATCCACAGTACACACACACACACACACAACATCTGGGCCACATGAGATCCAGAGTTTTGCTTTATTAGACGTCGTGAAGACAGAGTTTGCAGATAACAGTCCTGTCCAGTTGTGAACTGCTGCAAAGTTCTGTGAAGTTTAAATTTACCTTGAAGTGAACAAGACCCAGTGGCTGATATTTTTAGAATATAGTTCCATATTCCAAGCAAATGACAGGTGTGATGTTATGGCCAACAATGTTTATATACTAGTCATTCACTTAAGTCATTTCCCGGCATAAATATGCAGCTTAATCACAGCTATTATATCTCTGTAATGTAAAATTCGATCTTCAACTAATATTGCATTTTGACTCCTGTTTATACTGGTGCATGCAATTCTTTGCTACCCTGGCAATTCACCAGACCTGGACTCTAAAAGCTAAACTTGATCTAAATAACATTCTTAGGGTAGGGCAGGCTCTGTAATCTGAACTCATCTTAGCCATCCCTCTGCAAAAACGCTTGTATGTTCCTTCCTCTTTCCTATCAGTGTAACTTGTCTGTCAGTCAGCATTTATTAGTGCCTGATGTGCACAGAGAGGGCAGTTACAAAGGAAATCCTTGAAGCTCTCCTTCCAAGAGACGCGAACATCAGATAATATGCCAGGAACAATTGAGTAATCCATCAAGACAACAGGCCTTCTAGAAACTAAGATGAGGAAGTGGGTCCAAGTGTACTTACCCAGTGCTCTTATTCTAGACTATTTCAGTGGGTGGGTGGGGGATGGACTTGGGGGCTTCTTTTCAGGAGTTTTGACTACTGGGGTTGTATCTCTTCAGCCAGAAGAAAGTCCAATAAAATTACCACCTGCTTGATCATGTATTTGCCAATTCTGCCGAGTTCAACCAGCTCATTTAAGTAAGAGAAATAGATAAGGATAGATCCTCAATGCAAGGTGGGGAAGGCCTTATATTAGCCCAAGAAAGTAGGGCTTGTCTATATTACACACTGAATCCAGTAGAAAAACTAGATCGATGCACCCTTAAGTCCTTCTTTGGGACTGGCATACTGAAAGCATCACACACAGTGGACCACACTTTGCCCTCAGAGTGAATACTTTGCTGCCCAAGGACAGGTTGACTCCCTTGCAGGAATGCAAAGAGTTTTCGTAGGTTTTTCTGCACGGTCACATTGCTGATGGCACCAGAATGCTCCGCTCTCAGAGGCTGGAGAGGAGAATCAATACATTATTATAACCCTTAAATACACACTGTGAACCTTTCAGAAGGATGTTTATGTAGAAGGGTCTGATGAAGCTGTTGATCCAGGTGGCCATTTGTTCAAAGAGTTGTCAGACCCTAGGCACCTCTATTAGTCTTGCACACATAATCCGTAGCTTGGTATGGGTACAAATTGATGATTAGTGAGCACAATTAAGAAATGGAATCGAGGAAAACAAAGGGCAGCAATGTCATCAACAAAATCAAAGAGCATTTTTCTTTTTTTATATACAAGAAAAGCACATTGTAGTAATAAAGATTCTGTACAGTCTTCTAATGTTGTATGTACATAAAACTATATTACTCAGAACTAAATTGAAAAGTCCTATTTGTAGAGTATGGCTGGCAACACCAAAGAAAGACCCAGAACATATAGCTTTTGAAGCAGAGCAGGCAGCAAGAAAGATAACACTAGCAAACCCATCTTTGTGCCTGACTGTGAAATCCCGCTACCAAGTTATGTGACTAGCCTTCTCTAGTTCTGTCGTTTGTTCGTGTTTCCCATCCTAGCAGGGAATTCTGCAGCAGGCGATATGAATAAGACGTATTAAAATGAAATGGGAAATGCTACTTAAAAATCTGCATACCAACTATGACCACGGGTTTGTGAATCCAACTTCCATTCTCAGTTCGCTCATTCTCCATTCATTATGACTCCGGTGATTTAAAATCAGAATGAATTCTAGCAGGTGGAAAAGACGGCTTTGAACAGATCAGATGGACTACTGTGAGTCAGATCCTTGATTCTTTTTCCTCAGTTGGTTCCCGGATGTTGGAGAAGACTGGCTTGGTACCCTGGTGAAGGATGGAACACAGACCCACCGGTTGACTGATTGTTTATTCAGTCCCGATCCTGATCCTAGGATTCCTTTCTTCCAATCATTCTCCTCTGCTGGTGGGGGACGGGGTTTGGGGGGCAAAGTAGGGCACAAGCCCTGGGCGCTGCTTGAGGCGGGGCACCAATGAGTAGTTTCTATTGGCCATCAGAGCTTCCGTCACCAGCTGAGAGATCATTCAGCAATTTAACACTAACTGCCCTGAGCGCTATTTTCCATAGGTAGGCCCCTGCTCCCCAGGCCCTTCCTGTAATGGTTAAAAGTGCCAGCACCCAAGCCAGACAGGGAGCAAGCCTCATTCACCAAGAGGGCAAGGTGTGGGGTCACCACTCTTCAGGTGCAAACCCTCTCCCCATGGGAACCTAATGGGAAGACTGGAAGACTGGGCGTGCAGGCTGTAATCTATGCCTCAGTTTTCGACCATAACTAAATTTAGTGATTCCTAGTTTTCAGGTGAACCACTGTTAGCTGTGGTGTATACTAAAAAATGCAGATTCTGGGTCCCCCCTCCAAGATTCTGCTTCAATTAGTCACATGGTTGGGATCCAGGAATCTGTTTTTAACAAGTACCCAGGGAATTCTGATGCAATTCTGACCTGCTTTAGGAAAACAAAACAAAACAAAAAATAGCTGGCTTATTTCATCAAGTATAGATCTACAATTTCTTTTTGGACAGACTGTAAAAACTGGAGATTTTAATGAAACATAGAAACACCCTCACGTTTCACCAGCGTATCCCTCTCAAAATGTGGGAACCATTGGCCGCAACTCTTAGGGGAGTGAGGGTGAGCAGGAGGAGGGAGTTAGTTTAAGAAATGTATGCCTTCAAAGCAAGGGACCATTCCAGACTCTTGGGCTTGGTGATGTGAATTTGGCAAATTGCAACCCCATCTTCTCACGTAGAATTCCTACCAAGATTAACTAGAATTAATTATGGATTCAGCAATAAGGATCTGCATTCAGGGAATTACATCACAGCATAGGTATAATTTGGGGCATGTCAGCAGCTCTTACTAATATCTACTTCCATTGAAGCTAAAACAGTTGAGGGTACCAGCTCTCCTACTCACAAGAACCCTAGTGGATTAGCCAAGGCCACAGTCTATGGTTCTTCCTCTCTGAACCTATTTGGAATTTAAATGATATAAGAAACTAAAATAGTGCCCAGTGTAGGCAGCCTTCTCCCACCGCTAAGAACACTCCAACTTCTCACTGAATCACCACTTTTAATCCATGATGATGGAAAGAAATGAAGTGCAGGTGGGTGGCCTCAGATATGGGCTGCCATCTAAAAACTTGTAAAAAGAAAAGTCTCAGAGAGATAAAGAACCTCCTCTTGGCTCAAAGCTCTCATTCAAATCCAGCAAGAGAGCAGTAGGGCTTCCTGAATTCTCCTTCACTGAGATCTGTTCAAAGCAGGCTCCACCACAGCTGCAGAAACATACTGATTCCGTTGTTGGTGGCAGTTTCTCCACGTGTGGACCTATGAAAATGAGCGGCTCTCCCAGGGCCCAGGAGCTCCCTACTCCCAAACCTCTATCTCAGTGTGACTGTTCTTCCCACTCCAGTGTGCCTTCAAAAATTCCTAGTTACTTCTAGCCCTGGTTGTTCTCATCTTGGCTGCTGAAATCAGGTGGGTCATGTCAAGGGTCAAGGTCAGGGAAAGAACAGTCAGGACTGAGGTCTGCAGGTGCAGGTGAGCTGAGTTCAAGTGAGCAAGAGGGAGGCAGGGCCAGTTAGTAATTTAGAAAGTCGATCCCAACTTTGACACTCTTGGAGGTGGCTATATCGATGGCCGTGGCCTTGATCTCGGTGTCCCCAAACTGCATGAGGGTCTGAATCTCCCTCCTGGCGGGCACGGCTGTGCCGCTGGTGCCAGTGAGATCCAGGCGGAGTGTGCCGCACTTCTTCACCCCAGGGTCGGTGATAAAGCTGACGTTATCCAGCTCAGAGCTGTAGATGTTGATGACAATGACCAGCTGGGACGGCTTGGCTGGGGTATAGCTCCGCTTGACCAGCTCGCCCAGGGCCACGGACTGGTCGGCGGAGATGAACTTGTCAAAGACATCCGTGCACCAGCGGGTGCCGTCCTTCACCAGCAGCTTGTCAGGCGGGTGCTTGCCCTCCACATAGCGGTTCAGCACGCCCACCCCGTAGGTGAGCGGGGACCGGCGCACCTTGATGACAGCCGGATCCAGGCCGAAGAGGACGGCGCCCTTGAGGATGGTGAGGCCCACATCCTGGGGGATGATGATCCGGCACTTGTCGCCAAAGGCAGTCTGTACCGCCTGCTGCAGGAGGGGCGCCTCCGCAAAGCCGCCCACCAGGAAGAGGAACTTGACGGTGGACACCTCGGGCTTCTGAAACAGGTCCCCTGAGAGGGAAGAGGAAGGGAGAACGTCTTGTCAGCAAGGGCCAGCAGGCAGGAAGAGCAGACGGCCTGAGCCTGTGGGGAACACAGACAGAACCACTTGGGCCGAGTGGAGGACAGGCTTAGTCTGAGCTCTGGAACAGAATCTCCGTAGAGCTGATCTTTTAGAGAAAGAGGTTGACTTCCGGTTTCCGGCTGGCCGGCATGTAAAGAGCTTGGAAGTCATCACTCCCATCCCCAGAACAAGAAGAGCTGAGAAACTAAAAATCAATGATTTCTCTCAGAGGCAGCAGAGAATTAGGGGCACAGGGAAACCTGCCACCATGAAAACTGGATCAGGCAGGCTGACAGACTCACCACTTAGCAGGAGCAGCAGGGCCCCGAAGCCAGAGGGATACTTATAGGGTAAATGACTAATTGGAGTCCCTCAGTTGTGCAAAAGGTTAACACCCCAGTTAGGCTGCTAACCCTAAGGTTGGAGGTTGGAGTCCAGCCACACGTGCCTCAGAAGAAAGGCCTGGAGATCTACTGCCGAAAAAACCAGCCATCGAAAACCCAATGGAGCACAGCTCAACTGTGACATACATGGGGTCACCATGAGCCAGAATAGCCTCAACAGCAACTGGTTTAGTTAACTGACTAATTGCTGGAGACTGAGATGGGCAAGCTTGAGAAATAAAAAGCCCTGGAGGTCCAGCCTTAGGGGGTCCCACATTTTCATGAACTTCACCTCCAAGAGCCCCATCAGGTTCTCACTAACAAGCTCAGAGAAAAATCGTCTTGGGCATCCTACTGGCAGGGGGAGGAGAAAAGTTCTCCTTAACAATGGACTGCCCTCAAGGGAAACTATTTAACCAGAGCCTAACAAAGGCGGGACTTATCAGAGCCCCCTAGACTGGAAGACACTGGAGATACGCAGTGGCTGCAACAGTGGACTTGAGCAAACCAATAGTGCTGGGCTGGGCAGCGTTTGGTTGTGTTGTGCATGAGGTCGCCATGAGTTGGGGGTGACTCAATGGTAACTAATAACTAACCAACCTGGGGAAAGGGGATTACCCAACTCCAGCCGCCTTCCAGCCTTCCTGCTTCTCCTAGGGAGTGGAAGGGGGTTTGTGGACTAATATGCTCAGGAATAAAAACCAAAGCTGCTGCTAAGTGGAGACCTACTTTAACAGATAGATGGTAATTTTAAGTGGTAATTTGTTATGCACAGGTGAACACTCTCGTGGTTCTACGGAGTTAGTAAAGGTAGACTGTTATCAATATTATTCTTTGGTTTTCATAACAATGCCATCCCGCCCCTAGGGGTTTTGATTTGGTAGGTGAGGAATGGGAAGTGGATGGGGGCCTAGATATTGATAAGGGTCCCCATGTGAGTCCACTGTGTGTCCCTGGGTGAGGACCACTGATGTAGCGGGGTAGCTACGTGGCCCTCTTGCATGAGATCTTCCTTTGATTCACAGAACAGTTCCTTCTCCCCAGCAAACATTATGATTCCTAATCTGTCCTGGTAAAAGCAAAGCATAGCCATCCTCTAGGACCTGTCGCTCTAGGATAATACTTTAGAGCTCCCAGCTCTCTGACTTTTGAAGCCAGTCTGAAAGCCCAGGTGAGGACAGGCTGCCTGATGTGCCTGAAAGGAAGGATCCCAAGCCTCCACCCAGCAACCTCCCTTGGCCATGTCCAGGGCCTGCCCACTCAGGGGCTCTGGCCCTGGACCACCTGCCAACCTGACTTCTCAAGCACTAATTGATGACGCTGGAAAAATCAATCCCTATCCCGCCTCTGCCCACCGAGTGGCCGAGCCCTGGCAGATACTTACGGAGATGCTCAATGATGCTGTCGATGGTGGGCCTGAAGAGGGCGTTCATGGCATCTGGACTCATCCTCAGCATCCCCTGCGAGGACCACTTCACAAAGTCCACACTGCAGAGCATGGCACAGAGGAACACGCAGTGAGTGTCTGAACAATACCCAGGCTTATCTGCACAGACGTAAACCCTGGCAGAACACCGTCGCCTCTAAGGGGGCAAGAGGGGTTGAAAGTCAAAAGCACCCTTGGAGATCCCCTAAACTGCCAGGACCTGGACCCTCAGAAGCTCAAAAGCAAAGACATGACCTCTTCTATCTTCATTTTTGGCTGTGGCTGACCTTGGATCCAAGAAACAAACCTGCTGCCATCAAGTTGATCCGACTCATAGTGATCCTACAGAACAGAGGAGAACTTCCCCATAGCATTTCCAAGGCTATAATCTTTACAGAAGCAGACTGCCACATCTTTCTCCACGGAGCAGCTGGTGGGTTCAAACCACTGACCTTTCAGTTATTCCCCCGGGATAGTGGAGGTCAAAGTCTAGTGTGAAAGAGGAGGAGGTAATAAATGGAGCGCCCTCTTCTGGAAGACCACAGATAGCTGGATTTGAGCACGTTAAAGGCTTGTAGGAAGTGTTCATTGTACTGCTACCTAAGGCCCCACATGCACACGGTACACCTCCTGCAACCTCCCAGGCACCTATCGTGTGACAGTGATGAGCCTGGTTGTCCCCTCCCCGACTTCTCTGTCAAAGGGGCAAGAGGTCCAGAAGCAGTGGCACGGAGCAGAATAAACACGGACAGGGAGTTGGACTGCTGGGTTCTAGTCCGGCCTCCACCGCTTAGCAGCTATGGGGCTTTAGGCAAGTTGGCTAACATTTTCTCTGAGCTCCAGTTTTCTTGTCTGGAATCAAGGATAATATCATTTGCTTTACCTCCCTCACAGGGGTTGTTGTGAAGAGCAAGTTAAATACTATGTCTGTGAAAACACTTGGGAAACTTTCTGGCACAAAAAGAATGTCAAAACAAACAAACAAAACACCACCACCACCAAACCCACTGCCATCGATTCGGCCTCACGGCGACCCCACGTATTACAGAGTAGAACTGTTCTATAGAATAATCCCCAGGACATTCTTCCACGGCACTGCTGGATGGGTTCACACCACCAGCCTTTAGGTCAGCAGCTGAGTACAAACCATTCGCTTCACCCACGGACCCTTAAGCAAACGCCAAGGACTGTTTATTACCCAGACCCACAGTGTGTACCTCTCCTGTTCTAAAGTTCAAATGGCGTCTCATCTCTGTCTTTGAAGCAAAGCACACAACAGCTGCTTCCTGGCAACACATTCTGGATGCTTCCAGGCCTCCCAGACGAGGGATTCTTTCCATGGCCTTGGCCAAAGGACAGCGTGGTGTGGTATGGAATGACCCAATGGCTGGCTGCGGCCACATTCCTAGTAGGAGAGCTTGAAGGCTCTTGGGCGTGCAGGCAGGACTTGGGGTTCAACTCAGAGCAGGTGCCCTCCGTGGGGGACCATCAGGGCAGAGAAAGCATCACACTGGTAAGAGAGCCCAACTAGGACCCTGCTTCACGAGTAAGAAGAGCTGGAGTCAAATCTACTTTGTTTCCACTAAAAGGAACCAGGGCGTCTTCGAGAAATGGCCGAAGATTTCAGGTCTCAAGGAGGGATGGTACAAGATGAGCCTGCAGCATCTTCACCCACCGGAGAGCAAAGGCACCATCTAAGACCACGAGAGTCATGTCAAAAGGACTCGGGGGCAAACCTGAAGGGGCTCCTACTTGCCAAGATGGACTATTTGAGCGTCAGTAAGGATACAGCTACCAGGGTTGAAAATATATAAAGTCTGCCTAAACCCTTGAATTCTTAATGATACCCTTTCCTCGTGCTCCCTCAGAAGAAAAGAAAACTCATTAGTCACTTGGAAGATATTAGGAAACCAACTCACTTTTAGTTTTTTTTTTTTAAACTTATAAATGGAGGGAAAGAAACAAGCATTTATTCTGTCTTTCCTGTACTAACTGAATTTCTGGGCAACTGAACTGCTGAAGAGAAATTTTCCCTCTCTAGGAATACTCTAGCTAGTAAGTGAAGAATGAATGACAGTCTAAGAAGATAATGCAGCCCCTCAAAGTTAATAGACCTGGGTAATGATCCTGACATCATGCTTGGTAAAGTAAGAGGGTCAGCGAAAAAGAGGAAGACCCTCAATGAGATGGACAGACACAGTGGCTGCAACAATGGGCTCAAGCATAATAATGATTGTGAGGATGGCGCAGGACCGGGCAGTGCTTCGTTCTGTTGTGTGTGGGGTCGCTATGAGTCGGAACCGACTCGCTGGTACCTAACAAGGACAATAACAATGATCATGAAAGGCTGCTAGCATCGCAAGAGAAGATGTGATGCAATAGGAAAGACCACCACCCGTGGAGGAGACTTGCCCAGAGCTCAAATTTGAATCTGGTTAAGCTTCTAGAACCTTCTACCAACTTGAAAAGAAAAAACATCAGGGGACAGAAGAACAGGATGTGATGAGTAAAACCCAGACTGCAGGAAACTCTATAGGACAAACAACCAGTTTCATCATCTAATAAATAGCAAGGAAAAAAAATAGGTGGGAGAAACTATACATTACATAAGACGTGAGAGGCATATCAGCTAATTCCCATAAACGACCCTGATTCAGATGCTGATGCAAACTGTAAAATACTTCATGAGACAACTGGGAAATTGTGCATGCTAACTGAATATCTGACGATACTGAAGAGTTGTTCATCTGTAGGTGTGATAATGGTACTATGGTTATGTTTGAAAATTTATCTCCCTTACAGATACATACTGACATATTTATGGATTAGATGATATTATATCTGAGATTTGCTTTAAAATAACTGAGGGGAGTGCGGGTGAGGCTAGAGACTGGCCAGGAGCTGACAATTACTGAAGCTGGATGACAAGGCTTTGTAAATGTTTGAAATTTTCTACTAAAAAAGGCTTTTAAGAATCTATGATCTTTGTCTACTATTTTTTTCATTCATCCTTAAAACAGCTTCCAAATGTATTCTTTTTGCAACAATCTGAGCCACAAACACTTGCCTGCATCCCAGGACTCAGCACAGCCTGAAACCCAGACTCTTACAGAATTCACTCAACAAACATTTACTGAGTACCTACTACGTACCAGTTTCTATTCCAGACACTGAGGATACAGCAGTGGCCCAAACAGACAAACTTTCCTGCTTTCACAAAGCCATCTATTTTTTAGTGGATAATAACAGGTAACACGTAGATAATGCTTTCCTAACATATATGAACTCATTCCATCCTTATAACCACCCTTCAAGGTAAGTGAAATTATTATCCCCATTTCCCAGGTGAAAAAACTGAGAACAGAGAAGTTGAGTCACTCACCCAAGGACACACAGCAAGTGTGTAGGATTGGAACCCAGGCCATCTGGCTCCAGAGTCCATCTGGCTCCAGAGTCCACGCCCCCCTCCCTCCTTCCCATCAACCCTGAGAACGTCTCAGCCATCAGTGAGGCCAACTCACTTGCTCTTCCTCAAGGCATGCTCCACGCTATGCCCACGGAACTTCTTGTAGTAGTCAATGAAGGAAAAGGGCAGGGTGATGTTCAGCGGGTTGGTTCGGTCCGGGGCAGCTGCCCTCTTGCGAGACTCAAACGCAATCATTAAGTCGACCCAGGCCGCAGGACGCTTGATTTTGAATTGTTCGATAAAATCCTCTCCAAATATTTTACACAGAAGTTTTTCAAATTCAAGGTCTACTCCTAAAGATCCATAGGGTCCACCTGAGTCAAGGACAAGATGGAAGATGACCATGTTAAAACCATCAGACGCTGAATCCACACTCTGAGAAGCAGGTCTACCCTGTGTTCTTCCGGGAAATACAAAGCAGCAGGAAATGAAACCTACTCTGCGAGCAGACTGCAACTGTGCATTATAATTTACACTTCAAAACCCTCAGGCTGTCGTTATTCCATGGGAAGAAACTTTTTTTTTCCTACAGAAATCACTTGACAACAGTCTGTTTAAAATCAATTACATTTTAAACAAAATCAACGCATTTAACTAGCTGTGAGCATCACGGTATTCCCATCCGAGAACGCCAAGGACAGGAAAATCAGCAAACCTCACACACTCCCTGTGATGGACTAATTACTCAGTACCCTCCTCCCCACCAAGATAAAGAACATGCTCTTTGGTTTGGCACCCTTGGTCCAAAATCAGGTGTCCCGGGACCTCCCTAGAAAGTTAACTTTAGCAGCTAAATCATAGTTGGCATCAGGTTACAATCACATCCTTCCAGGACTTTCAGAAAAGAACTCCCTTGGCCAGGATCTAAAACAGGCTCCCTTTATGCCAAAGGAAACCCTAGTGGTGTAGTGGTTAAGAGCTCGGCTGCTAATCAAAAGGTCAGCAGTTGGAATCCACCAGGCACTCCTTGGAAACCCTATGGGGCAGTTCTACTCTGTCCTGCAGGGTCACTATGAGTCGGAATCAACTTGACGGCAACAGGTTTGGTGCTGTTTTAAAGAACGTTTTAACTGCATTTTGTGTTCCAATTTCAAACAGGCTTTAGTATTCTCTACTGCCTACAACCCCCCATGCTGGTGACCTTGAGAGTAATCTAAAATGGGCGAATCAGAACTGCCTGGGAACATCTCAGGAGTGAGAATGCTGGTCATGCAAGAGCTCACCTGTTGCTTTATACAGTTCCTTAAGGTGTCCCTCTGGCAACCGTATCTGATGGACTGTCAGGTCCACAGTGCCACCTCCACTGTCCACAACCACGTACTTGTCACCTGGTACAAAAGCAAACAGCCATGTTTTACATAGATGGCTTGATTGACCCCATCCTGAAGCACACTGATGGGTGATGACTTGGAATACTGAGCTAAGCATCATTAACGTTATTAATTAGTATAATGGCTTTGCTAATTAGCAGCACAGAGAGCTATCCGTGGTTAGAAAGAATGCAGTAATATCTGCCCAGGAGTGACAGTTAAGCATGAATGATGAAGAACAGAGATGAGTGACTCTTTAAGGCTAAGGCATTCATATCAGTGCTGCGTACCTGGCACGTCCATCATGGGCAAATCCCTGCCATGTTAACAGCACCATAAAATTACCTGCTATTTAACACAAGACTTCCTCTGGAACTGGTGAGTTCCAATTCCTATCTCTTCTATGAAGTTGACATGATCTTACAACATGCAAAATTATAGCTCCAAAAAGAGCTCTCTCTGGGTGGGTGGTCTTTAAAACCAACTGATTTTGAACATTTTCCAAAAGTACAAAAGGAGCGAATGGGAACGCATTTTTGCCAGCAGCACCAAAAAAAAAAAAAAAAAAATCCAGCAAGAGCAAAGGACATTCAAGGACGCTACCTTCCTCCAGCTCGGACCAGATTTCTCCTATGACATTCTCCACCAAAAAGGTCCGACTCTGCCGGTTACGCCGGATGTGTTCCTTAGCTAGTGGCCGACAGAAAGAAAATGACGATGGGTAAGGAGGCATAAAAAGCAGTCAGCTGTGATCAGTGGAGGCAATAGCATGAGGAGGTTTAGGGATGGAACATTTAGTGATACTCGATCAAAATGATTCAGGAAATACAACATCGGGAATTGCAAAACCAGCTCTTCCAAGAGAAAGCTGCTCTTTCCACCAGCCCTGGTCTAGTCATTGGCTTGGCAGCTTTGGCCTGTGCCCTGCTGAAAAGTGTACTCTGATGACATAACCTTCCCTTCCTCCAATGACAGTTTTTTGGGAATGGTTAATAAAATCAGCTTATTTCCTGGTTCGGCTGCCCCAGGGAGGAAGCTGTCTGCCAAGCAGCTTGCAGTGTGACTTGGTTAAACAATTTCACATCAAGGAACTTTGTCTGCTGCAAGGAATGTGGGGTATGTTTTCCTAATCTGGATCCTGGATGAACAGGACAAGAGCCATTTTCTGACGCTGTTGAAGCCAATATGCGCTTCAGCCACACGGTGGCGCTCCTGCCCCAAGCAGACCCATCTGAACGTACTGAAGCCCTGCACACCTTCTTCATGAACGCTGCTGCGGAGGACAGCCTCTGCTTGAGTCCACTGCCCTGAGTATGGCCTGGGGTAGTTTGTGCTGCGACACCTTCCCTGGGGCATTTTCTCTCTCACAGCCCTCCCAGCAGTCCTCTGAAGCAGACAGGGCACAAATTATTGTCCTTGTGTTCAGATGAGGAAACCAGGTCAGGAGAGGTTAAGGGACTTGCAGTTCCCATGGCACTGTCCTGCTGCCTGACAGTAACCCTCGGACAACAGACCCTCATGCCTTGGAGATTTAACAATCTGCAGTGAAGTCTGAAAAATCAGAACAGTGGAAAGTTAAGAGATGGAGAAGGTGCTGTGAGAAGGCACAGGCAAGGCAGGGCCAGACAGAGTTTGGGCAAATCAGTTTACCGCTCTGGGCCTCAGTCTCCACATCTATAAAATGGGGATGATGTCACTTGGCCTAAGCTCCTCACAGGCAGGGTAGGGACCCAGTGTGGCATCTGTCACATAGGAGGTGATAATGAAGGCAAAGTTCCTAGTATGAGACCTGGTACTCAACAAATGATAACTACTATAGGGTCACTATGAGTCAGAATTCACTAGATCAACAGCAATGGGGTGTGAACAATTTAGAGTAATCCCTGGTGCTGCTGATTCTGACTTGCCCTACAAATCCCTCTGTTACAATATATGTCCCCCAGTACAGCATCCTTGCCCGCGGGCCTCTTTCCACAAGGAGCACAGTGTTTGCCAAACAACTTCTTCTCTGGGGATTAGAACGGCAAAGACCCAGCCAGGCAGGTCCTTTGGGCCCTGGTTCACAGGGAAGATGCTGCCCCCTGATTAAAGGGTCCTGTAGCCTGGAGGGAGCCCCAAGCTGGGGGTTTCTCTCCCATGTCCAGCACCAACTCCACATGAATTTATTTTACAGGCCTTGTAGTCGGTATTTGGTTTCCTAAAACTTTCTAGATGACTAACTAAGTGGCATTCATAAAAAACGGCCAAAAAAGGCTAATAAAACATACTCAGCTTTCAAAAAAAAAAATTGTCCTGTTCTTCAGGCAAATTCAGTCAAATATTGTGGAAAATGTACCCTATATTAACCTCATTAAATTAGCTGAGTAAAATAATACAGGCTGCAAATCCTGTGGCCATGGGGGCGGGTGGAGGGGGGAGGCAGGGAGGTGCCTACTCCGTTTCTGCTCAGCAGAGTTCAGAAGAATGGGCTGGGGTCTCAGGCCTCGAACAGGGTGCTCTTGATAAACAGCTCTCTCGGGCATCCCCTTGCAGCACCCCCTCCTTCTGGGGGAGATGTTCTAACTATAAAACAATGCTGAGACCAGACTCAGGTTGAGGGTTTCAAAAACAAAAAAAGCCCTCTCCACACAGGGAGACAACGTGGAATTCCACACGTCACAGGACACAGATGCAGAGCCGTGGCAGGGACACAGGAGCCATTAAAGGGAAGGAAACCAAAACCTGAGTTTTCAGGGAAGGCAAGCATTCCAAACCAGGTTTGTTTGCCTCAAATGTGAGCGTTACGCTTCAGAAGCACTGAGGAGAATTAGTTAATGCTGACATGAATTTCTGTTAGGAACAACTGGGTGAGAATCAGCAGTAAGACATACAAGCCAGTCATTCCTCTTATTTCCCATAAAAACAAGGAAGAAGGAAATTTAAATAAATATGTCATCCTGAGTATTCAAAACATTAATGCATTTGATTTACTTAACAGTAAGGCTGGACTGGGCATGCCTTGGGGGAGGCCTAGCATTGCTAGAAAAAGGTAAATGGAGCCCTAAGACTTGAAGGGAAGCCTGTTTCCGTTCATTCCAGCTAGATCAGATCAAAAGGTGCTAATAATGCAGGTACTACCAGCAAACAGAGGCAGTGGCCTGGGGACAAATAAACTTTTTGCCACAGCCTTGTGCCTAAAGGTAACAGGCTCCTAAATCTTGGGTTTAAAATGGAGAGAGGTGGGCCCTTGGGCAGAGTTAGCCAGGTTACTGCTGTGAGGAGGAAGAGGGGAGGCCTGGAGGAGACCACCATCACCATGTGGGCAGCGATGGCAGCCGCTAAGGGGGAGACCTGGGTCCAGGACCTCGGGGAGCGCACAGGATGGCGGGCTTCAGGTGTGGGGACCAAAGGCAACTTGGGAACAAGGCTGTGGGAGCAACTTGTTGACAGTCCCCGTAGTCTTCCCTGTCCTCCTGGACCTGGGGCCTTCCAGGGCAGGATAAGGGTGGCCATGGGTGCAGGGTGGGTTTCTGCCCTCAAGGCCCTCCTCTGGGAATGGAACACAGCTCAGGGCTGCACACAGAGCCAATCCCCACAGGGCGCTGCCCATTAGCTCCATCTCCAGTGGATGGCCACGCCCCTGAGCCAGCGTTTCTGCAAACTCTGCGGCCCTGGACAGACCCACAGAGGCCTAGACCCCAGAGACAGCAGTTCTGGGGGCTGAGACTGGTGACAGCTGACACAGTTAATACCAGTTGCCATCAAGTCGATTCCAACTCATGGCAATCCCACGTGTGGCAGAGTAGAACCATGTACAACAGTTCCACTCTGACATAGTAGGTGACTCTGAAAGAGAAAGAGCTGTTTTCTCTGAAGGAGCACCGCCTGGGCCAGGAAAAGATAACTCAACTCATCCATAATTTTTTTATCCATATTTTAAACTCTCAGCAGCTTGCCAGCTAGAGCACACAATGGGTTTATCACACATGAAATGAATGGGTGAGTGAGTCAGCCATGAGTCAACAGTCTTAATGGAGCAATTAATAACAGGTAAGTGGGATTAGATTGAGAATCAGTTAACAGATAAGATTAAGAGCCTAGGAGAATAATGCAAGGCCCAGAACTGCTCTCAGGCCACCCTCCGGGTCTTGGAGAGAAGCCTCCCAGCCCCCTAAGGCACTAGGGTGGATGCTGAACCCAGATAACCACAGCTTAGTTTGCAGGGGTCCTTGGAAGAGCCAGGTAGGGGGCTGAGCACAGAGGTGCTTAAAGCCAACCTCCTCCTGGGGTATCAGGATTCTCTATTCCAGCACTAAGCGCCTTTAACATAGTCTAAGGTCCAGAACCGTCTAGGAGGCAGGAGGGGAGGGAGGGGAGAGAAGGAGGGAAGGGGAGAGAGAGAGCACGAGGTACCCTGTGCAAACCCAGCTCCTACTGTGTCACTGGCGCTGTACCCATTGACCGCAGCCTTGCTGCTCAGCTCGATCATCTGGTGCAGCCGCAGCTTCCGACAGTAGATGGAGGCTGCCTCGGGCTCCAGGGCAATGATGAGCTGCTCTGAGTTCTCAGGGGAGGCCAGGCCCGCCTGGAAGATAGAAGCGGAGGTTGGAGCCTGGGGCAACCTGGGCAGGCCCATTCGGAGGCAGCCAACTAGGAGGCAGCCAACCCCGAGACCAACACCCCTTAGGAAGGGACACTCGTGCTCTGTGTTTTTGGGAGATTCTCTCCACAGGCCTCCACAGAGCATAAAAGTCAAGATTTGGGGATCGTCAAAGTGCTGAGCTCCAAGCCAGATACCTTCAACAGCTCACGCAAGGCTCTCTGGGTCACGGAGCCAGTTGGTCTGAGGGCTTGCTTGGCTCAGAGCAGAGTCCTTGGATGGCACAAACAATTAAGTACCTCACTACTGTCTTAGTTATCTAGTACTGCTGTAACAGAAATACCACAAGTGCATAGCTTTAACAAACAGTTATTTATTCTCTCATAGTTTAGGAGGCTAGAAGTCCAAATTCAGGGTGCCAGCTCCAGGAGAAGGCTTTCTTTCTCTGTCAACTCTGGGGAAAGGTCCTTGTCATCAATCTTCCTCTGGTCTAGGAGCTTCTCGGTGCAGGGACCCCAGGTCCAAAGGATGCGCTCCACTCCTGGCACTTCTTTCTTGGTGGTATGAGGTCCCTGTCTCTCTGCTTGCTTCTCTCTCCTTTTACTTCTTCTAAGATAAAAGGTGATGCAGGCCACACCCCAGAAAAACTCCCCTTACATTGGATCAGGGCTGTGACCTGAGTAAGGGTGTTGCATCCCACCATAATCCTCTATAACATAACCTGATCTTGCCTCAATAACCACAGTCAGAGATTACGATTTACAACACGTAGGAAAATTACATCAAATCACAAAATGGAGGACAGTCACACAATGCTGGGAATCATGGCCTAGCCAAGCTGACACATATTTTTCAAAGACACAATTCAATCCATGACAACTATTAACCAAAAGAATAGCAGTTCGAACCCACCCAGAGGCACCTTGGAAGAAAGGTCTGGCAATCTGCTTCCAAAAAATCAGTTACTGTAAACACTATGGGGCAGTTCTACTCTGCACACATGTGGTCGTCATGAGTTGGAATCGACTTGACGACAATGGGTGGCCTAGAACTAAGGAACACAAGAGGGGAAGGCTAGGAGAACACAGACTGTGAGGGTGCAGGGGAGGGTCTGTGCTCATGGGTGGGAGGAACTGAGCTGTGAAGGTCCCAAAACACTTGCAAACCATCACAGGACTGAGGGCAGACAATCTGCTTCCAGTTACAATGGGCCAAAGGATCTGACCCAGTTGAAGCAAACCACAGTCTTTGGTGGCTGAAAAATCTACACTTGCGAAAGCACCATGAGGAACTTAGGGACTTGCTATTAGGAAAGAAAGCTCAAGACTTTGCTGCCTCAACAGTCAGATTACTGTCCTTCTGTCCCATTGGGACATCATTCTACAGGTGGCATTTGCTACAGCAAGACCTTCACGTGGCCCAGAGCAGTGGGGGCCCTAGCGGTGGCAGTGGGAGACAGGAAAGGAGAAAGAAGAGCCGCGAAGCCACCTCATTCACCTATGCACACCTTTGCTGAAATCCTAGCAGAAGTCTGATTGAGATGTGAACCGTTTACATGCAAAATCAAACTGAGAAGTCGGCGGAGCGAAGAGCCTTGAGGAAAAGGACATAACTCGAGGGCGTGTGAGGGGACCTGGGGTGTGACCGACAAGTCCAGCGAGATGACCCCCCACGGGGACAATCCCACATCCTGAGGACTGACCTGAATCTGACCCTGTGTACATCTGCCCAAAGAAGCAAGGGTTGCCCCGCTAAGAGGAAGCCTTTCATCTGTCCTTCCCCAGCTGGGCTGGCTTAGCTCCAAAGCACAAGTTTTGACTTATTTCCATAGGGGGTTCCTTGCGGTACCTACAGATAGGGGAGCAGAAGGAAACAGGACCCCAAACAGAGTGAGGAGGAAGGTCACAGTGGGACCGTGCAGTGTCTGGGGAATCCTGTCAAAGCAGCCACACTCCTTTGCTCCAGCCGGCCCCCATCAGGCTCCCCAGCGAGAGAGAGGGGCGTGTCCCCCCAGCAAATTCCCACAGAGGAGAGCTGACAGGGAGAGGCAGGAGGGAGGTGGCTGGCTCTAGACAGGCCACAGGGGAGGGTCCCAGAGCTGCTGGTAGACTCCAAGAAAAGGAAATGCAAAAGAATCCCCCAGACTCTGGAAAACCCAGATGTCTTTATCTCCCTGCATGCAGGAGTATCCTGCAGGAAGTGTAAGCTCGCTTTCTGCATAAACACTTGCAGATATTCTCAGCAGAAGCTCTCAGGCCTGGCAGCCGGAGACATGGGTCTGTTTGCTCCAGAACAAGCCAGGGTGAACTGGAGTAGAGAACTCCCTCTGCCTTTTCTCATCTCCTCTTGGAGCTGGTATCTCACGGCTTCTGTTGGGGAGGTGAGCCCTCGCCCAGCACTCAACATAGTCTGCCTCAAACTGTGGATAGCTGCCGACTTATCTAGCCTCTCCTGCAATATGTTAAGCCTTCTAAAGGCAATCCGTAGTGCATAGCAGGTGCTCAGGCGGCAGCTGCTGAACGGATGAATCGACCATACCCCCAAAACACCAAACCAGTCACCACGGAGTCAATTCCGGCTCATGGCAACCCCGGGTGTGTCCAAGTAGGACAGCAATCCACAGATTGTGATTCAGTGACTGTGATCTTTCGGAAGTAGATCACCAGGCCTTTCTTCCGAGGCACCTCTGGGTGGATTTGGTTAGTATCCAACTACTTAACCGTCTGCACCACCCAGGGACTCCACCACCCTCCCAGCCAGTCTTTACTCTGCAGTTTCCCACCCCAGTCTCTACTGAACATAAGCATTCCTCAGCCATGACCTGGAGATTCTTCTACAAAAGGGAAGTGTGTGCTTTGACTCCTCCGAGGATCTGGGGCAGCTGAGCATCATTGTGGCAGCTTTTTAGAGCTCTCCCTCATGGCCATGAGCTCACCTGGAGGAGCAGGTGAGAAACTCGCACTCTAAGGAGGCCGAGGCGTGGGCATACACAGACAACTTGGCTCCCCAGCCCTGCAGTCTGCCAGGAAAATCGGCCACGGGACTGTGTCCACAGCTGAGAGAAACGATCAGACAGGTTAAGTGCTCTGCTGGACTGCCATCAAGCTGTGAGGGCTGTAGCAGTTGAGCCCTGGATTTATTCTCCTTGATACGATGATTTTTCACTGCAGTCTGTTCAGAAGAGCAGGCCAATCAATGCAGGCTGCTTCTCTGCGTTAGATGAGATCATCGTGCATATGGGAACATAATTTCTTTAACAGGTTTCTGGAACCTACTACCATTACACATTTTAGGCAAAACGCCTCTAGAAATAAACTGGACTATTTCCCATCCGTGATTCCCCCAAGGCTCAGTGGAACTATCCTCCCACTGCGTTCCAGGTCTTTTCTGAAAGCCTCAGAAGAGGATCCGCTGTTCTCTTTCCTTCCATCTTGAGACTGAATGCTCTTCAAGAGTCTAACAGTGTCCCAAGTCTGGATTGTAAGAGACAGAGATGGAACCCATTTCTTCCACAAGCACTTGCCACCAGAGGACTTTGGAATTTTAGAACTGGACCTGTCCGTGCAGACTGTGCGCTCAGCCCTCACGGGCAGGTCGTCCCAGTGGCGGTGGAAGGCCCCAGCACCCATCCACTCTGCACCAGCTTCTTCCCAGGGCAGAGGCTGCCCAGAGCCTCATCTCTCGGCTCTATGTCCAGGCCTCGTTCTCCTCCTCCTCCTCCGGTGAAGGCCCGACTCTCAGCCGACACGTGACTGTGCTCTGACCCTGATCTCCTACAAGCCCGGAAGGAAAGCCTCCTTTCAAGTGCAAGCAGGGTGGATGCGAGCAGTTTCCCGACTGTCCCAAAGGAGCACCCCATTCCACCCCATTCTCTGCGCTCTTCTGCCTGAAGGCGATGGGATGCACCTGACATGGAAGGGTTGGTGGGCAGTCACCGCTTTGCAGAAAGGAACAAACACCCGCCTGATTAAATACCACCCACCCAGGTGAGTGCCCGGTCAGACTGCCTGGAAGCTGGCCGGGCTGAGAACTGTGTTTTTTGCTCAGTTATGAATCTTTCTTATTCTGTGTAATAATGGAGGTGGTGGCAGAAGCCAATTAAAAAACCTGATGTTGTCCAGTCGATTCCGACTCATAGCGACCCTACAGGACAGAGCAGAACTGCCCCACAGGGTTTCCTAGGCTGTAATCTTTATGGAAGCAGATGCCACATCTTTCTCCCATGGAGCGGCTGGTGGGTTGGAACCACCGACCTTTTTATTTTCAGCTGAGCACTTTAACCACTGCACCACCAGGGCTCCGGTGGGAGAGGAGAAATGCTCATTTTGGCCACAGAGTGGCAAGCATCATTTCCTTTTTGTCCTGGGGACTCTTCCAGAAGCTGGGTTGAAGAGACCACAGAGAAGTTGGTAAAGCAAATGTGCTCCCCACCCAACAGTAACAGAGGCTTCAACAAACGGCTCAGCTGAGAGCAACCTGAGAGCAGGGTCTTGACCATGGATATGAATTCTGTCCCTACCACAGTGCCTGGCTGGTGCACAGAAGGTAGAGGTGTTGTTGTTGTCAGCTGCTGTACACTCGGCCCCCGACTCATGGCAATCCCATGCACAGTGGAACGGAACGCTGCACCGTCCTGCACCATCCCCATGATCAGCTGCAGATTGGACCACTATGATCCACAGAATTTTCACTGGCTGATTTTCAGAAGGAGATTCAGCCAGGCCTTTCTTCCTACTCCATCTTAGTCTGGAAGCTCCGCTAAAACCTGTTCAGCATCAGAGCAACATACAAGCCCCCACTGACAGACAGATGGTGGCTGCACATGAGGTGCACTGGGTGGAATCAAACCTGGGTCTCCCCCATGGAAGGTGGGAAGACAGAAAGCTCAGGATAGATTTGTTCAATGAAGAAATGAATGACTGAATGATCTCTGCCATCTTTAAATCCATTCAGCGACTATAAACTGAACACAAGTATCAAATCAGAAATACAAAGACTCAGACATTAAGCTGCAAAAACATTGCACCAGACAAAGGTTACCAGCATGCAGACGACCGTCCTTGTCTGCAGTGTGTCTCTGGCTTTCAGAAAGCAAATCCTCCACGTCCATACATGCTGGGCACCTCTGTCTCTAACAAGGAGCTGCTAGCTGCTTCATTCTCTGGGATGCCATTTTGATTCCCTCAGGTGCCAAGGGTTCCACGCCCCCTCTGCTTGGTTTTCTCCTCAGGGTCCCCAGTGTAAGGAGCCACACCCTGCCTAACCCCCACCCACTCTGAGAGGTCATCCTTGGAGGAGTCAGCTCAGGGCTCCGGCACCCTGACAAATTTACCACCCACGGCACCTCTTTCTTTCCCAAGCTAAAAATAAGAATTGACCTTTTACAGGTCACATGTTTGTTGAAGTCTTCCTAGAAAATGAAAGTCTGGACCATGCATCTTGAGTATCCTTCCTGGGAGCACCCTCAGAACACTAGCCGTGTCTTTGTAGACAGCGGGTCCTGACTTCCCACCCTGAGCCCTGCCTGAAGGTTGAGATCATGGAGACACTCCCTGAAACCTAGGGCTTCTGTGGACAGCTAAAGGCATTTTTCACCCTTTTTAAAGAACATGCTTCCTTCTGGAACTTCCACCCTCTTCCATCATCCCTATGAAAGCGAATCTATTTTTAGCAGATACATACACGGGGCCAGATTCTCACGCTCAGCCGAGGAAGAGGGAGAGCAGAGAAGGCCTCGGGAAGGGAGGGCAGAAAGAAGGGGAGAGGGAGAGAAGAGGGGCTGCTCTCCTTGTCTTAGTTCCCTAAACCCAAAACCCACTGCTGCTGAGTTAATTCTGACTCATAGCGACCCTATAGGGCAGAGTCGAACTGCCCCATAGGGTTTCCAAGGAGCGGCTGGCAGATTCGAACTGCCTACCTTTTGGTTAGCAGCTGCGCTCTTAACCACTGTGCCACCAGGGCTCCCTTAGTTACCTAGGGCTGCTATAACAGAAATACCATAAAAGGGTGGCTTTAACAAACAGAAATTTATTTTTTCACAGTTTGGGAGGCTAGAAGTCCAAATTCAGGGTGCCGGCTCTATAGGAAGGCTCTCTCTGACTGTTCACTCTGCGGGAAGGTCCTTGTCTCAGTCTCTCTAGCCTTGGCGTGCCTTGGTTCCTTGGCAATCTCCAAGTGGCATCTATCTTTCCCCCATGTGTGCTTGCCAGTCTCTGCGCCTAATCTGCTCTTTTTATATCTCAAGAGTGATTAGGCATAAGACACAACCTATGCAGATACGGCCTCATTAATATAACAAAGAAAACCCTATCTCCAAATGGGATTACATCCACAGGTATAGGGACCAGAATTCTAACATATATTTTAGGGGGACACAATTCAATCCATAACCCCTTCCTTGACTGTACACGCATTAAACTCAGCTTGCAGTATAAATTAGTGCTGAGTGCTGAATACCACTCACAACGCTGAAGTTCACGTATACCTTTTACTAAGCTCTGGTGCTTAAGGTTGATTCTGTGCATGTTTTGAAAAGAAAAGGCTCATACATGTGACCACAAACTCAATGTCAGTTATGTTGTTGATGTTGTTGTTAGGTACCTTCAATTTTCGACTCATAGCGACACCATGCGACAGAGTAGAACTGCCCCATATGGTTTTCTACGCTGTAATCTTTACGAGAGCAGGTAGCCAGGTCTTTGTCCCAAGGAGCCACTGGGTGGGTTTGAACTGCCTACTCTTTCAGTTAGCAGCTGAGGTTTAACCATTGCACCACCAGGGCTGCTTGTCAGAGTATGTCCCCTGGGAAAGGTGGGCAGGCTGTCTCCTGAGGCTGGGCCAGGCGGGAGGGGCACCCACTGCCCTGGTGACTTTCCCCAGCACACAGGGTGGACCAGGTCCCAGTGGGGGGGGGTCACATTCACCCAGGGGATTAAGTACAACAGGTGCCAGCACTGTGCTGACTTAAGAACACACGGGCCATGCTTGCTACAAAGTCAGCCCCTCCCGGAAGCCCCATCATGTCTGACATTGTCTGCAAATGGGTAAGCCGAGCGTGCAGGATGGAGCCTGAGATTCTGTGGGGCCAGCAGCGCCCCCACACCCACAGACACAGGCTACCATCAGCACTGGAGTGTTCTGTTTCCGTGGCCAACAAGCACCATGTTGACGCATGTTTCTTAGCCGCGTCACTGCCCTCATCCAGGGGTCTGCCACCACCCAGGTCTCCAGGGTGACTGTTCGTGTCCCTCTGGGCCACTCCCACAGGGAAACCTGTGAGGACAGTCTTATTGCCTTTACTCCCAGATGCAGAGGTGCAGTTTCCAGCCTCCACACCAGGCTAATCTGCCTGGTCCAGGGCCAGTGAGCTTGACTTTGTTCCCTTCTTATTCCCAAGCCTCTTCCTTAATGTCCTCCCTTCCATTTGCCCATGGAGAAAGGTCTCCGAACTCCATTTTGAAATCCTGGCCCTGAGATCTACAGAGGAAACACAATCTGGAAAATGTGTAAAGCCAGAAAGAAAACTGAGCCCAATTCTTCTCTTCTGACTGGCCCCTACTTCTCCCCCAGAGGAAGCAGAGGCATTCAGAAGGCTCCTTGTCTCCCTGCCTATGGGAGCCTCCTCACTGCTCCTCAGGAGGCCTGTGGATGCTGGGAGACCATGTGAGTGGGGTTAGAGGCACCACCGTGGCTAAAGCACAAGCAGGGGCCAGCTGGTCTCATGCCCCATAGATGACATCTCGGGCCCTTCTGCCCCTTCCTTCTCACTCCAGCCTCGGCTCGCCTCCACCCCTACTCACCTGGTAAGCAGCCTGTCTCATGAACTGCTTGGCAGGCTGTTTCCAGATGGCCGGCACAGTGATGACCCATCTGACATCAGAGTTCTCGAAGTCTGAACCTGCCTGGTCGCTCAGCTCCTGAAGCCAAGGAAAAGGCAGCAGGTCAATTGGGCACAGTGGGACCGTGAGGACATGCCTTCTGCGGTGTCCCTGCCATGAACTCCCAAAGCCTCCTGAACTTACCAGGGTTGGGGAATAAGAATCTGTTTTCTGAATATTCAACAAGCAGGCTGCTCCCAGCGCCCCTTCACTCACTGAGGCAGGCAGAGCAGAAGAAAATCACTTTAGCCACCTCCTCATCATGTGACTTTGGCCACTCCTAGTCATGTGACTTTGGCCACCTCCTCATCATGTGACTTTGGCCACCTCCTAGTCATGTGACTTTGGGCAAGTGACAACTTCTCAGACCTGTTTCCTTATCAGCACAATGGGGATAATAATAACACTTAGCTCATAAGATTGTCAGGAGGATTGATAATGGTGGTTAATAATGATGGCAGCTACATTTACTGAGAGCTTATGTGTCAACCACTCTGTGACGCACTTTCCTACCTTATCTCAATGAACCCATTCAAGAATTCCATTAGGAAGGGATTATAACTGTGCCCCTTTTCTACAGATGGGAAAACTAAGGCTTAGATATGTTCAGGACCTTTTCGACAACCGGACAGCTAGAAAGTGGTAGAGCCAAAACTGAGACCCAGGCCAGGTTTATCGTGTCTCTAAAAACCAAGGCCTTAACTAAATTGCTACGTGTGGTCTCATATGTAGAACAGTGCCTGGCCCGTAGTAATGGTTAACAACTGGTGGCTGTTATCACTGTAGTTGTCACTGTCAATGACCTTACTACAACTCCAGCTATCAGGGGAGTTTTCCTGACAGAACAGGAAGGATATGCATGGCATGACCTAACCAAGAACCATGTGGCCCTTAACTTTTGGTTGAAGATATATCACATCAGTGGGGCCCATCTGTGGATAAGTGGGACGGGTGGTTCCCGAAGCATCTGAGTTTTCCACCAGGTCCATATAGAGCAAAATATGTCATTGGAATGTTCCAAGACCTCAGTATTCCCATGTGTAAAATGAGAATAATAAACCTAACTCACAGCGTTACTGGCAAGATTGAATGAGAACACATGTGGTGTATCTAAACCAGAGCCTCGCCCAGAGAAGACCCCTGATAATTAACTATTTCCTTACCTTTTTTCGCCTCCTGCTGCCATGTTCACCAGCCAAATCTGAAATCACATCTAAATGCACACTGATGTACTTATACATCAAAACTGGCCCTGCAGACACGTTTCAGAAGATTCGTAAGCTGGTAAAATATTTGTTTTGCTTTTTCTGATGGGCATCTCATCTTGCCTATTGTTTCAAATAGTTATCTTGGGTCTGACCCACTCTCTCACTGAACTAGCTTCCTCTTTGATCAATAAACTTTTTTAAAAACATTTTTTAGAAACATCTCTGCTTTGGGTCCACATGAAGCGAACATTCTTTTTTATCACAACGTTTTATTTCCTTGCAGGCCTGCAGTGGGCTTTGAAGCAGGTGAGCTGTGTGACAGGTTTTGGGAATGGCTCCAAGCACGGCGCCATTACCATCCAGGCTATTTAAAGCTCTGGTAACAGGAAATATGAATGAGGCTCTTCCTCCGGCTGTCGGGAGAGCTGTTTAGATAGGCTGTGCCTTCATCAGTGGGTGGAAAACAACTTGGAAGGGAGAGGAACATGACAAGTGCTCGGCTGCTAACCAAAAAGTCACTGGTTCAAACCTGCCAGCTGCTCTGCAGAAGAAAGATGTGGCGGTCTGCTTTCATAAACATTACAGTCTTGGAAACTCTATGGGGCAGTTCTACCCTGTCACGGAAATTGACTAGATGGCAACGGGTTTGTTTTTGTTTTTTATTATGTCAGGTAGTTTCACTTGCTTTCTTCATGAACAACTAAACTGCCTCATTTACTGTGATATCTGAGATATTCTTACTTTAGTCTATTCTGGTCAAACATCCAATAACCCCCTCCCCTCTGTGAATCCTTTTGTCCCTCAAACACCAGCCAGCCCTCTTATGGAGGATGTAAAGCAGTTGCCATTGAGTCAACTCAGACTCACGACCACCCCACGTGTACCACCGCCTACCACACAAAGCTGGTTGCCATCAGTCCTACCTTCAGCGCCTGCTCCTTAAAGTACTGCAGGGCATAAGCGAAGATTTCAAGGGCTTGGACTTTCTTGCCATTTGCTGCCGTCAGGTCTGTCTCTGTGGTGAGGTCCTGGTCGGGGGTAAGGGACGAGAGAGTGACAAGATGATGCAGGAGAGACCCACCTTCTGGCTTTGGCAGCTGCTACTTGGAGGTCTGGGGAATCCTGAAGCCACCTTGCGCTCCCTGATGTTTGAGGAGCAAACGAGGATGGCTTGTCCCAGCATTGTCCCCTTATTGCGGAGAAGACTCTGGCCCGCATCCCCCACCTCCGCTCTCCCTGTTTACCTCTCTCTCTCTCCCAAGTCCTCCAGGAGCAGAGGTTTTGGGTTAATGACAGCACCAGGAAAAGAAAGAAGGCAGCAGGCGGCACCCCGAGGCAATTTACATACCCTTTCCACAGACGAACACACATGGTCACCCTTGGGAGCCCCCCAGTTGAGGCCCAAATCAGCCACCTCACTGCCATGTATGATGCTAAACAGACGTGAAGCTTTCATTCCCCAATGAGCTGCCAACCAAGGATCCAGAATGGAAGTGCTCCTATTTCAAGGCTTGCACAGCCTATTCCCCGGGGAATCCCGCATCACTGCCTCCCTCTCTCTGCCAGAAGCTGGAGCAGCTGCCGAGCTCGGTCCTTGGATGGAGGATGCACTATGCGAACCCAGGTGCCAGGTGGCCAGAGGTCATCAAAGTGATGAGGACAGTCCCCAGATAAGAAGGAGGGGCAGAGAGTAGAAGCGAAACACAAGAGGAGATCTCCAAGTCTCCGGGAACAAGAGGCTCATTACTGTCGGGGAAAAGGTCAGTGGGGACTCCAGACTGATCCAGGCTGGGTAATTACACTTTGCCTCTGGACGGTGAAGGGGTATTGAGTTACTAAACTCGTCCTTCTGACATATCCGCACACGCTCACGCCTCCTGCCCAGCCGCCTCCCACCCCTGGTGTGAGCTGTTGGGCGGTGACTCCCAGGCTCAGAAAGGGGCTCCAGCACCAGGAAGCCCCCGGCTTGGAGGGGAAGCCTGTGCTGCACTGATAGTTGGCACTGAATTCCAGCAGGGGAAACAAGAGCGATTCGGACCCAGCAGAAAGCGATCTATGTCGGAGAGAGCCAACCGGTCATAGCAATGAGTACAGAGAGCTCGGGAAGACAGTTCTGGTTGCTGAATGTTCCACTAAGATGTGTCTTGTCATCTGCAGCACGTAACAGCAGACACGTGAAAGCAATAATAATAAGAGCAAGGACCTCACTAGGGCTTACCATGTACCGGGAAGGCACTATCACTACTCCATTTTACAGACAAGGAAAACCAAGGCATGGAGAAACTGGGTAACTTGGATTTGGTATCATAAAGGGGCAGAGGCAGGATTTAAACCTAGGTTGTCTGGCGCCAGGGGCCGCAGTCTTAAACACTATAGCACCAGGAGTTAAGGAAAATTTACGGGATAAAATATTTAAACTGAAAAAAGTCTATCCAATGCCCCACCTTTTCTCTGCCTTAGTTTGCTTACTTGTTGACATCAAATGCCCTGGTCCAGCTTCCGGAACACTGGCTTGTTGGGAGCAGAACTGAGGGCACTGCTTTGGGACGTGACCTCCAATTATCAGGCATGTGATTTTCTGAGCTAAACCCTTTCTTGCGCAGAGTTGATGTACTAGTGGTAATGGCCGTTACTCCCAGATGGGCCAGTTAATAGCCACTGCCCCAGACCCCCTAGGTGTCCCCAGGCCCCACAGCCTCCTTCAGGACCACTGATGTTGCTGGCAAGTGAAAGAGTAACTCCTGGCACAGCAGGGTGCCCCCAGCACTCTGCTCCCATGCTACCGCCAGTGCAGGCTGACTGGTCAGTTTCCAAGTCAAGCAAGTTGTCAAATACGCTAAATATCTCCCTGCCTACATGTACATCAGAAAGTGCTGTGTACCCACAAAGTGTGTGCATTCCTGGTCGTTTCTAAAATCAAAGTACGTGGACATTAATTTCTGCTTGGGAGAAGTCTGAGAACCCCTGGGGTGGAAAGCTCCCCAAGGCTGGACGACCCTTGGCTCTCCAATGTGGGGGATTTGGGGACGGGGTGAGGCTTGCTCACCCCAGTGGTGTGCAGCTTCATCTTGAACTTCTCCAGGTACAGCCACTGCTTGGCCTCACTGGGATCCAGGTCATGGTAGAAGTCCCTAGCAGCATAGCCGAAGCTGTGGAATTTCCTCTCAGGAGTCAACAAAATGGTGGTCGGAGTCTTCTGATTGGACACACCAGGATCGCCTCCTTCCCATCGCCTGACACAAGGAAAGGTTATGAGACCCCTGTTGCCCAGGTAGCACTGACCTGAGCACCTACTGTGTGCATGACTGTTATAGACGTGAGTGCTCACAGGAGCTGCTACAGATACAGCCTGGCCCAGCCAGCTGAGTGAGTGACTCGAGACTCATCTACAGTTAAAAAGAAAAATGAAAAGGGCAAATTCCCAAGTTCTCATTCAGTAACAAAGGTCTGCCTTTATCCTCTCATTCGACATTTCCCGAGCATCTGTTGTGTGCCAGGCACTGGTGACACAGAGATGGAAGATCCATGTCTCTGCTTTCAGTGAACTTACAACCTGGCAAGCAGTTGCCAGTGAGTAGATTCCAACTCATGGCAACCCCATGTGTGTCAGAGTAGACCTGTGCACCAGGGCTTTCAATGGTTGCTTCTTCAGAAGTCAATCACCAGGCCTTTCTTCCAAGGCACCTCTGGATGGACTCAAACCTCCAACCTTTCGGTTAGCAGATGAGCTCGCTAACCGTCTGCACCACCCCGGGACTCCTGCAACCTAGCAGGTAATCTACTTTGTTGTTTGTTTCATTTTCAAGCACCAATAGCAGACATATACAAAAAAAAAAAAAAAACCCTAAACCCATTGCTGTCAAGTCGATTCCAACTCATAGCAACCCTATAGGACAGAGCAGAACTGCCCCATAGGGTTTCCAAGGAGTGGCTGGGAGATTCTAACTGCTGACCTTTTGGTTAGCAGCTGAGCTGTTAACCAGGGCTCCAGCAGACATATAGCTGGCTGAAATCCTCTTCGAGACAAGGTAGGGCATAAACAAATGCATAAGTACCTACCTTACCAGATGGGAAGTGAGAGGCCCAGGGAAATGCTGCCAGGGCCAGAGAAGGCAGAGGGGCCAGCTGGAGGGGGAAATCGAACAATGTAGGAAGAATGGAGGACCAAGGGACACTTGAGGAAGTGACAGCGGGATCTTGGAGGAGGGAAGGATCTGGGTGTGCTATAATGGGAGTCGGGGAAGCTGCTCCAGGCTGCTCCAGAGGTGGGTGGAAACAGGGGCATGGACAAGGGACGCCAAGTGATAGAGTGAGTTAGAGAAAGAATATAAATGGGAGAAGTGGAAATGAGACTGGGAAGGCAGGTTGGAACCAGGCTGGGAGAACCCTGAGGAGTTAGAGATCTAATCAGTGAACCTGGGGAGCCACTAAAGGCTTTAGAGCAGAAGCATGGCAGAATCAGAGCTACTGCTCAAGAGAGCAAACTGGCAGCAGCATGGGGACTGGACTAAGGGAGTAAGGCTCAGAGCAAGGAGGCTGACTAAGAGGCTCTGCCATCGTCTGAGCAGAGGTGAGAGAGGCCAAACAGGGCAGAGGTTCACGGGGAGGAAGAGAAGAGGATGGAAGGGTGACGGGTCATTCTAGAGGGAGAATAGAGCCAAGTGGCCATGGTGCGGTGCAGGGGCATGGTGTGCATGGTGTGGTCCTCATCTCCCTGATCTGTAAAATGGGGATATTAATAGTACCTGCCTACATACTACACATAAAGTGCTCACACGGTGCCTGTCACTTACTAAATGTTAGGTATTTTTATTATGATTATATCAATAAATAAAACCAGTTGTGCCAAGTCTATTCTGACTCATGGCAACCCCATGTGTGAGGGTAGTACTGTGCTCCATTGGGTCTCACCCCCCATGGCCGATGTATTGGAAGTACATCACCAGGCCTTTCTTCCAAGTTACTTCTGGGTAGAGTCAAACCTCCAACCTTTGCTTTAGCAGGCAAGCATGTTAACTGTTTGTACCACCTAAATAGCTGGGCCAAATTAGGTTTTTTAAAATTATCTTCTTTAATAAAATTAACCATGTTGTTTGTCATCTTATTTTTCCAAATTGTCGTGTGTATCTGCCCTAAATATGCTGAAATACTCTTTCAAGGTTGGAAGGGAACCCTTTTTGAAAAAGGGATAAAGAACAAACTAACCACACACTGTTGTTGTTTTCAGGTGCCACTGAATCCATTTCAACTCACAGCGACCCCACATGATGGAGCAGAACTGCCCTGTAGGGTTTTCTAGGCTATAGTCTCGATGGTCGATGGTTGCAGGCTGCCGAAAATTCCATGGAGCCGCTGGGTGGGTCTGAGCTCTTAACCACTGGGCCACCAGGGCCCCTTATCCACCCCCGACCTTTCTTTACTGAATAGTAATGGGCTTTTCATTACTATACCAGCAACATGAGCTTACTCACGTCCTCTGCTGGTTCCTTCATTCCTACTTACATATTAGTTTTCTCACTCACAGCTTCTCAAAAAAAGGAAACATTCTCATTCATAACTTTGTCAGTATGTATCATGGTTGCATTACTGTGTTCCGGCTGAAATAAAATTCAGGGGTAACCTGTCTCCAAAATCTCTACAATAACTTAAGATCACGTCCCTAGCATCCCTGAGCTATAGTGACGCTTCATAAGTATCCCTCCCAAAGCAAGTTCAAAGCTATTTCCTCACTTTCTTTTCTATTTTTCTTGCATGACTGTCCTGTGGAAATAACATTTCTGAGAACAATTACTAGAAACCAGTAAACACCGCCTCTAGGTTTTAATGGTGTGTTCTTTTCTGTTCCAGTTTTCCGTCTCGTGGGTTGGTGACAGCAGAGCAAACCCTCACAGCCTCATGGCGACTGAACACCGAGGACTATGTTGTCACCAGGTCATCTAATAGAACTGGCTTTTCATTATTTCCTGCTGAGAGGACACTCAAGGGCCTCTGGGGCCTCTTACAACAAGGGCCTTAGGCTGAGCCTTATCTGGTTTTCAAGAGGAGAGGTGGGGCCAACACTAAGATTGGGGTGGGGATCACTTATATCAAGACTTGTGTTTTAAACAGCACTTTATAAAAATATCTAAAATCTTAATCTGGGAGCTATAACTTAATTACACAATTTCTTAGTCAAAGGAATTGCAAAGCCAGTTACAACACATTTTCAGAGCCATCTCTTGAAATGGAAAATTGGGGTGATAAATCTCTGGCTTCCAAAGCTTTAAGGGGCAGCAGACTTTGCAGAAAGGCCACGGGCAGGATTGGGGGAACGAATAATTGGTGTCAGGGTAGACCAGAAGTCCTCATGTACATTTGCTCACAGTGGATGGGATGGACGTGAGGGCTGTGTGCACTGGGGGAAGGGTGAGTCTGGGGCACAGAGTGCATCCCAGGAGACCCCAGACAACTTTGCCTTTTGGGTTCACTCAGCTGCAGTGTACTCAAGCTGCTTTTTATCATGCATGGCACTTTCTGCTTCCGGTTACTGTCACTCATGACTTTTCTTCACTTGGAAGAATTATCACCTTCCCTACTTACATTACTTACATAATTATCATCTTCCCTACTTACTTAAGGAGCCCTGGTTGCACAGTGGTTAAAGCACTCAGCTGCCAACCAAAAGGTTGGTGGTTCAAACCCACCAACCTCTCTGCAAGAGAAAGATGTGGCAGTCTGCTTTTGTAAAGATTTACAGCCTTGGAACCCCTATGCGGCAGTTCTACTCTGTCCTGTGGGGTCGCTATGAGCCGGAATTGACTCAGTGGCAGTGGGCTTGGTTTTCTACTTACATTTTACTATGGGTAAGCACTTGATGGGCGTCCCTGGGCAGTGCAAACAGTTAATGCACTTGGTTGCTAACCAAAAGATTGGAAGTCCAAGTCCATCCAAAGGCACCTGGAAACACAGGCTTGGCAATATACTTTTGTAAAAAAATAATCAGTCACTGAAAACCCTACAGGCAGAGGGCAGAGCAGCCAGGCAGCCCAGCTTCCAGAAGGCTCTCGGCACGCCTCGGCCAGCAGGAACCCAGCACGCACCCTCCCCGCTGCCAAGATGCCCAAGAGGAAGGTCAGCTTGACGGAAGGGGCGGTGATGGGGGAGCCCAAGAGGAAGGAGATGCCGAGCTTGTCAGCTAAACCCACAGAAGTGGAAACGAAGCCAAAAAAGGCAGCAGGAAAGGATACGTCTTCAGACAAAAAAGTGCAAACGAAAGGGGAAAGGGGAGCAAAAGGAAACACGCCGATGTGGCTAACCAAGAAACTAAAGATTTCCCTGCAGAAAATGGAGGAACTAAACACAAGGAGCGTCCAGCCTCTGATGATGCAGGAGAGAATGAAGCCAAGTCTGAGCGATGCTTGTCCACCATGTCTCATCAGTGGTCCCTGTATCTCCCTTCTTGTACACTCCAGAGGAATATTTTTATCAACTATTTTGTAAATGCAAGTTTTCTAGTAGCTCTAGAAACATTTTAAGAAGAAAGGAATCCCACCTCATCTCATTTTTTAAGTATAAATGCTTTGTTGTAGGAGGTGACGTTATTTGCTGGTTGTTTACTTTATAGTACAACCAGAAGATAGTGGGATGTTGATTGTGGGAAGTCTGACAGCCTCAAGTGTTAATGGAACATTCCATAGGGTGGGGGGGGGGGGGTCAGTTTTTATATTCCATAATACAAAGCATACTTAATGGCAACTGGGAGTCACAGTCACCCATTTATGTCTTGAACCTTTTAAATTACTTCTCTTTCTCTGTTGTTTTTTAGTAGAATTGTTTCTTAAACAAAATGGCTCCCTCATCACAGCTCTCCCTGTCAGAACTGTGTGTTCTTTAACATCTTTACTCGTGGTGGTCCAGGTTTCCGAATAACTTTGTTACTTGCTGTGAAAGGTTGAACATTGGAGTGTGTAGTGTGTGAGATATTAAACTGTGAATTAGTGGGACTTACGATGTAACTGACGGAAACCCTGGTGGCACAATGGTTAAGTTCTATGGCTGCTAACCAAAAGGTCGGCAGTTCGAATCTTCCAGGCACTCCTTGGAAACCCTATGGGGCAGTTCTACTGGGTCCTATAGGGTTGTTATGAGTCGGAATTGACTCGATGGCAATGGATATGATGTACCCGCTTATCAACAGTTGAAGATAACTGGTACTTGATAGCCTCTTAAGGAAAATTTGCCTCCAAATTTAAAGCTGGAAAGTCACTAAAATCTAGAAAAGAAATATAACGACATGGCTTTTTCGATTTTCGGTATGTACATTAAGAACTGTGTACATATCTTAGGTAAAGGGAAGGACAACATACACTACAGGGGAAGTCAGCACAACTGGACTAAACCAAAAACTAATAAGTTTTCTGAATACAACCAAATGCTTCGAGGGACAGAGCAGCAGGGGCAGGGGTCTGGGGACCATGCTTTCAGGGGACAGTAGGTCAATTGGCATAACAAAGTTTATTAAGAAAATGTTCTGCATCCCACTTTGGTGAGTGGTGTCTGGGGTCTTAAAAGCTTGCGGGTGGCCATCTAAGATGCATCAATTGGTCTCACTCACCTGGAGCAAAGGAGAATGAAGAATACCAAAGACACAAGGAAAATATTAGCCCAAGACACAAAAGGGCCACATAAACCAGAGACTCCATCAACCTGAGACCAGAAGAACTAGATGGTATCTGGCTACCACCAACGACCGCCCTGACAGGGAACACAACAGAGACTCTCTGACGGAACAGGAGAAAAGTGGGGTGCAGAACTCAAATTCACCTAAAAAGACCAGACTTAATGGCCTGACTAAGACTAGAGGAACCCCAGAAGACACGGCCCCCAGACTCTCTGTTAACCCAGAACTAAAACCATTCCCAATGCCAACTCTTCAGACAAAGATTAGACTGGACTAAAAAACATAAAATAATACTCGTGAAGAGTATGCTTCTTAATTCAAGTAGATACACGAGACTAAATGGGCAGCTCCTGTCCAGAGGTGAGATGAGAAGGCAGAAAGGGATAGGAGCTGGATGAATGGACACGGGAAACCAAGGGTGGAAATGGGGAGTGTGCAGTCACATTATAGGGATAGCAACTAGGGTCACATAACAATAGATGCATAAATTTTTGTATGCGAAATTAACTTTAGCTGTAAACTTTCACCTAAAGCACAATAAAAAAAGAAAAAAACTGAAAAAAAAAGAATTGTGTACAAACTGTTCATAATGTCTGTACTGATCCTCGAAATAACCAATAAAATACCAATTACACAAGTAAAAACAAAGAAAACCCTATGGAGCACAGTTCTTCACCGACACACATGGGGTCTCCAATAGGCAGAATTGACGCCAACAGTTAAGCACTTGATAGGAAATCCCATTTCATTTGCATCCGTCCCCTGTAAGGCAGGTCCTGTCATCATCCCCATTGCACAGATGAGGAAACTGAGGTTCAACAGGTTCAGCAATTGTCTAAGATCACACAGTAAGTGGCTGAGCCCGTGCCTCCATCACCTCTATCACAGAGACGGTAGGTCAGTGCCCCTCATCCTGACTGCACACTGGAATCACTGGGGGCAGGGGGGATGAGGGGCTGGGGAGTCCAGGTTTCAAACATACCATTGCCCAGGCCCCATCCCAGACTAAATCAGAACTAAATCATCCTTTTACAGACCAGGAACCTGGAGCCCAGAGGTCAGAAGTGGCTTGCCCAAAGTGGTGCAGTGAGTTTGGGCGAGCTGGACCAGAGCCCAGGGTGCCCTCCCACTATGTGCCTATTGACTAACGCCTCTCCTATCCCCCAGAGCCCTCTAGGGTCCCGCCATCCCCCGCCCACAGCATCACCTCATCACGTGGATGCATTCTGGCTCCTTGGTGAAGCTGTAGGCATAGCCACTGGACGTGGTCCCAAAGTCAATGGCGACCACCACGAGAAATGTCTGCTGCTCAGAGACGTTCGGGTCAGCGTCGTTCTGCAGAGACAGACAGCGAGGCACGGGGGCGGGGGGAAGGGAGGGAGGCCGACCTTGGCTTTTAGGGAGATGCCCTGGTGGCTTCACTCTGCCCAGCCACGCACCCACTACAGACAGAAGGACGTTCCGGCTCGAGTCTGCCACATGGCGAGCCGTAGGGCGGGGGCTGGCCAGCCTTGGCCCTTACCTGAGTGGCTCAGGGAGATGTCCCTGGCCCACTGGCAGCTCCCAGCCTGAGTGGAGGGCCAGGCCGACTGGAGGGCCAGGCCGACTGGGTGAGGGCACCTGCCTTCAGCTCACCCACCCCTCCCTTCACCGTATGTGTGTGGCCATGACTAATGACAGATGTTCTACCAGCAGGGCCAGAAGCCCAGAGTTCCCTGAGGAACCCAACCTCCACTCCTACCATCCTCCCCGAGCTCCTGTGCAGACCCCCAGTCACTGCCCAGAGCGCTCTGCCTGTGCCCTCTGTACCTGCACTGTGCCTGTACCTGTCCTGTACCTGTACCTGTACGTGTACTCGCATCTGCTCTGCGTGAGAGGGAAGTGCGAGGGAAAAGGGCCCAGCATACAGGCACCAGCCCAATCCTGCCATGACCAGCCCCTCTCTGGGCCCAGAGCCTTTCCCTCACCTGTCCAGTAAGTCGGTCAGGCCAGTTCAGGTTTCCAAGCCTTTTCTTTAAAGCAGTATAGACTTTTTTTTTAACTCCTATGGAACTCCAAATTATAAAACCAAAAGTTTGGATTTGGCATGTCCTGGGTAAAGCAGGGGTTAGAACCCCACCTGTGGCCTCTCCTCACACTGGCCCTATCCCCACACGCCCCAAGGGGAACCCTCAAGCTCTTCCAGGGAGCGCTCGGGAGCCTGGTGATGGGTCACCAACCCTCCCAGTTTGCCGGGACTGGTACAGTTCCCAGGTGCAGGCCTTTCACAGCTAAACTTGGGACAGTTCTGGGAAAACCAGGACAAGCTGGTGCTTTTCCTGGTGGTGGCTCCAAAGTTCTCAGCGGGGCCTTCTTCAAGGATCTGAGCGCCCATGAGAAGCTGCTCTTTCCTCTGGGTGCTCGTCCTGTGGCCAGCTGCGTGGGAGGCTCTTTGCCCAGCTGCCCCATGACATCCATCTGCTTTTGCAGTCCAAGGTAGAGTGGGAGAAACAGCCCACCTCCAGCCCCACCCAGGGCTGGTGAAACCCTGCACAGGCCTCCCTGGCAAACTGCTGCAGGGGCAATTACACAGGCACCAACTTCGGACAAGACAGTCAACTACAGGTGGCAAAGGCACCATCAGAATGGGGCAGTCTCACTGGTTTGCCAGCAGAGACGGCTGCTTCGCTCCCAGTGGAGGCTCTTCAAAAGGCTGCTCCTGCCTGCCTGCCCATATCACCCCCAGATCAATGGCTGCAGAAGCACCAGCCACACCATGGAAAGCTGGCTCTGGGGATGCTGGGCTACCGTGGCCCTGCAGAGCCAGCCCGGAAAGCACCGAGCCCTTTCCTTCACACACTTAGAGACCTAACCCTCCACATTGTGACAAAGGACACAGGCACAGCTGACCTATACCACCCTCCACCAACAGCTCACCAGCAGCTGCTGAAACGAACTTCCATGTGTTATTACTGGGAACATTCTATGAGTCCAGCTCACTGGTTCTAAACCATATCTATAAACCAAAACCAAGCCCATTGTCATAGCAACCCTATAGGACAGAGTAGAACTGCCCCATAGGGTTTCCAAGGAGCGGCTGGAGGATTCGAACTGCCTACCTTTTGGTTAGCAGCTGAGCTCTTTACCAGTGCGCCACCAGGGCCCCTACCATATCTGTAGTTATCATAAATAGTCTGAGCATTGCTTTGATTATCTGATTATTACATCAGAATGATGCCTTGTTATCATCCTTTGGAATCCAGCCCTGGTTTTACTACGAGTCTCACTACCTGGGGTAAATCAGCTCTCTGTAAGCCTCAGTTTCTGCATCTGTAAAAGGGGAATAATAGTAGTTCCCGCCTAAAGATTAAATGAGATCACGGATGCATGGCACTTAGCGTGGGGCTGGCCCGTGGTAAGCGCTCACGGACGTGAGCTGTGGTTACTGCCAGGATTAATAAGTTCAACCTTTTCAGACCCAGGGTGGGATAAGGGACTCGTCTGGGCTCACACACTCATACAAGTCCAGTTTAATCTCTACCTGTAAGTATGAGGGGCTGCCCAGCAGCCTGTCCTATGAGAGTAGCCCAGAAGCAAAGGTAGTTGGCACAGCCCCCTCCCGCCTCCCCACAGAGACATTTCTTACCACGGTATGAGAAGGTGACAGAGGCATTATTCCCGTGTCCCCCAGACTCCGGGCTGGAGATGAATATGCAGATGTAGGAGCCGTTTCTGAAAGGAAAGACAAGTACACTCCTTAGAAGTGGCACCTGCTGACCCAGGAGCAGGAATGGGGCCAGGTGGCTTTGCCTTTGAGAAAGCCAGCGAAGGTGGTAGGCGAGGCCAAACCCCACCATAAAGGCAGGGGGTCTGTTCCAGTACACACTGTAGTTCGTATTTAAAACTGGACCAACTGAGATGCTCCTTTTCTCCCACTGTGTGCTGCCCCCACCCCACTAAGCAGGAAGCTGAGTCCTCTGTCGAGCCAGTTCTTAAACAAGGCACATGAAGGACCAAAGGAACCTGTGGCCACCTGCAAGCACTCGCAAATTTTTGTGTGCGTTTTCTGGGAAGATGCTCCATAGCCCTCAGCTTCCCAAAGGGGTATGGGATCTCCAAAATATTAATAATGCCATTGGTGGTTCAGTGGTAGAATTTTCCCCTTCCATGCAGGAGACCTGGGTTGGATTCCCAGCCAGTGCACCTCATGGGTAGCCACCACCTCTCTGTCAGTGGGGGGCTGCATGTTGCTATGATGCTGAACAGGTTTCAGCAGAGTTTCCAGACTAAGACAGACTAGGAAGAAAGACCTGGCGAGCTACCTCCAAAAATCAGTCAGTGAAAACCCTATGGATCGCAAAGATCCGATCCACAAACGATCGTGGGGATGGTGCAGGACCGGGCAGTGTTTTGTTCCATCGTGCATGGGATCACCGTGAGTCGGGGGGGGGGGGGGCTGACTTGACAGCAGCTAATAACAACAACAATTCTAGAAACATAGGCTGTGAGCTCGAATTCCACAAAGAGCTTCCTTAGCTGGTGGATCCATCACCTCCTCCCTCCCTCTGGCATGACGGCCCTGCCAGAGCCTGGGGAACTCATCTCTCTTTAGTGATACTGAAGCTTTTGACATTCAATAAGAAAAACCTAGCAAAAAGACAGCTAGATTAGCATTTCTGGGCCTCGCAGACAGAGCCCCGCAAGAGACACAAGGTCAAACGGGAGCAGGGCCAACCACCAGCAGCAGGAACATCATTTTGTTGATTGCCCTGCTGCCCTTGCAATTACTTAGCCACAGACATTTGTTCTGGAACGCTGCCAGAGTGCAGTGGCTTCACCCAGGGATTAGCACCCAAGGAGAAGTCACACTCTCCCTGGCCAGCACTGTGTCAGGACGGGCAGGTCTGGCAGAGCTGCGAGCATGACTTCCCACTCTCACGGTAAAGACCACTGCCAGACAGAGGGCACCTGCAAACACCAGGCCCTGCATGGGGTGCTCTGCAAACCTGCTCCATTTAGATGACCAGACGCAGGGTGCCTACAAACACCAGGTATTGGATGAGGTGCTCTGCAAACTCTCTCCATTTAGTGCACATCCTAATCCCTGGCTTGAAAAAAAATGGGTAATTTGCTAAAGAAGGGGCCCTTGGTGCAATGGTTAAAGTGCTTGGCTGCTAACCAAAAAGATTGGTGGTTCGAAACCACCAGCCACTCTGAGGGAGAAAGATGTGGCACTATACTTCCATAAAGATTACAGTCTAGGAAACCCTACCTGGCAGTTCTACTCTGCCCTGTAGGTTCGCTATGAGTTGGAATCAACTCGACAGCATACAACAACAACAATTTGCTAACACAATACTTGCAACCAAAGAAATCCAGAGGTTTGAGGTGGCACAGAAAGGCCTGTCTCCTTCTAGGGGGGTGCGCGAGGTGGTTCCATCTGCCTCTTCTGCCAAATCACTGACATTAATCCCAGGCTCTTACTGACTTTTTTTGTCCTGCTTGGTAGAAACAGCATCATTACAATGGGTGCTAAATGGACTGATGGAATGAAATGAATCACAGAAGAGTGAATGTGAAGCCTCACATCTAGCAGCCACCTCCCTCTCTGCCTGCTGATGGTATCCATCCTGATGGGGCTCCATTCCAGCCCATGGCAGACAGGTGAATAACCAGGTAATTTCAGAGGCAAAAGGTCAATTTGCACACCTTCAAGCAGAAGCTTCTTCAAATTCCTATTAGCACCATGGCCCAGTGCTCTTAAAAAGAGAATTCGGAAAAATAAGCCTGGCTCCCAAAACTAAAACCATTCCCGAGGCCAACTCTTTAGACAAAGATTAGACTGGACTATGGGACATAAAATGATACTCATGAAGAGTGTGCTTCTTAGCTCAAGTAGATACGTGAGACTAAATGGGCAGCTCCTGTCCAGAGGTAAGATGAGAAGGCAGAGAGGGTCAGGAGCTGGTTGAATGGACATGGGAAATCAGGGCGGAAAGGAAGAGTGTGCTGTCACAGTATAGGGAGAGCAACTAGGGTCACAAAACAATGTATGTATAAATTTTTGTATGACAGACTAACTTGAATTGTAAACTTTCACTTAAAACACAATAAAAAAATAAAATAAAATAATAGGCCTGGCTCCAGAAGCGCCTGGGTGGCACAAATGGTTAAATGCTGGACTACTAACAGAAAGGTTAGTGGTTCAAACCTACCCAGAGGCACCTCGGAAGTAAGGCCTTGTGATTTGCTTCCAAAAGTTCCCAGCAATGAAAACCCTATGGAGTGCAGTTCTACTGTTCACACATGGGGTCACCATGAGTCGGAATTGACTCGACAGCAACCAACAACAACAAAGACTGGCTCCTGGACCAGCCTGCTAAACTCCACGATCACCTCTCTTTGCTAAGCTAAGCTCCCAGCACAAGGGCACCTCCTTTCATAAAGACAGGGGGAGCTCAGCCTCTCCACTAGGGGGCACTGTCAGATGGTCCTTCCACCTGCTGACAAGAGGCCCGCCCAGCCCAAGGCCCCTGGGGCAGCCCGTGGTGAGACATCATCCAGCAGCGCTGGGAGCATCCTCTCTCCACCTGCTACCTGGAAGGCCTGCGGCCATGTGTCCACATTTGCACAGAAGGTCTTGGAAGAAACCAACTGTCTAATTGCCCGGGAAATCTGGTGTTGGCAATTAGCAAACAAGCTATTATCTGCAGACAAACCATCCACCCCGCTGTCTGCTTGGTTCTAATTATCCCATCACTCAGCCCTACTCAGAGCATGTCCCTGTGCCGTCCCACTGACTTGCAACAGAGCATGTGTCAGGCCACACACTGAGCACATGCCTTGGGTCCCCAGGGAACTCCAGGATACTTGAGGGCAAGAGCCAAGAATGTTTTGGTTCTCCTTGCACCCGCTTCCCCACTGCATCTGGTACAGTAATACATAAATCATCTGACTTGCTCACCACTCAGCCAGGCCTAGAAGCAGTTGAACTTCATGGACTTTCTCTGTCCAAAATTAAAATTCAGCTACATTGTGCAATGCTTTAATTGATCTGCATACAAGGTTAGAGGAGTGACATTTTTCTAATATAGATACATGCATGTCATGCATGCACACATCCATATCTCTAAATATTCCAAAGCACAGATAAGTCACCAGTTACTGTCCATCAATTCAGCACAGGATTATATAAACCCGTGGTGATGAGTAGGTTCTCCAGCTAGTATTTCTTTACTTACTTAGGACATCAAAGTGGTGCTCAAAAATTCTTGGGGAAAAAGATATGGAAAAGCTTACCTTACCCCCAAGGTGTGTGGGAAGCTTAATTCTGGTATACTATGAGTCCCAACAAGGCCAGGGATCATTCATTCAATGGGTAAACAATTAGGAATGAAAACAAAGGGGCCAATGGAATATCATCAATTAATCTATTGATTTTTGAGGATCTATTTGATTTTTCCTGCTAATAAATGGCAGGGAGGGTTGATATATGGAATGTATATATGTACAAGGAATACACTGTGTGTCCTGGCTACCAATTACACACAGGCCATTACCCACAGTGAGAAATTCCAAACAGCATTAACTGGGACCCTGTTTACACTTCTTCTGTAAAACTAATACACTAGCATCTTCCCTGTGATTTACTTCCTCCCACGTGATAGTGCAGCTCAGTGCACAGACAAAGACAAAGCCAAAAGTTCAACAGGAATAGAGGTTTTCACAGTGCAGGCTTGGAAGAGAAAAAGAAAGCCAACAAAAAGAAAATTCAAACCCATCTGTGGAGGTAGGAAGGGAAGACTGGTAAAAGAGAGATTAAAGTAAAATGCTTTAGCAGACCAAGGGCAGAGCTAAGGGTTCTGAGAATTTTAAGAATTACCTATGCCGCTGTTCCAACATGATTAAAGACCACCCAAAGCATCTTCCCTCTCAGGCCCTAAGTTACCCTGAAATCTGGGAGCACAGAGGGATTCAATGATTTCACATCACAGAATCAGAAAAACACTGACCATTTCAAAAATACAAACTATTGGCCACAAAGACTACAGAGAGGTATAGAGTTAAGCAGAGGAGGAAGAGACCCTGAAGCTTTCTAGTGAGCACATAGAAGTTAATTGTCAAGTCTCCTTTGTTATTGTTGCTGTTGTTAGGTGCCGTCGTGTCTGTTCCAACTCATAGCGACCCTATGTACAACAGAAGGGCAACACTGCCTGGTCTTGCACCATCCTCACAATCACTGCTGCTGGAGCCCATCACGGTAGCCACTGTGTCAATCCGTCTTGTTGAGGGTTTTCCTCTTTTTCCCTGACCCTCTGCTTTACCAAGCATAATGTCCTTCTCAAGGGACAGCTCCTCCTTATAACACATCCAAAGTACATGAGACAAAGACTTGCTATTCTCGCTTCTAAGGAGCATTCTGGCTGTTACTTCTTCCAAGACAGATTTGTGTCTTCTCTGGCAGTCCATGGTATGTTCAATAGTCTTCATCAACACCATAATTCAGGGCATCAATTCTTCTTCAGTTTTCTTATTGTCCAGCTTTCGCATGCTCATGAGGCTATGGAAAATATGATGGCTGGGGTCAGGCACACCTTAGTCCTTAAAGTGACATCTTTGCTTTTCAACACTTAAAAGAGGTCTTCTGCAGCAGATTTGCCCAATGCTATATGTTGTTTGATTTCTTGACTGCTGCTTCCATGGGCATTGATTGTTGATCCAAGTAAAATGAAATCCTTGATAATTTCAATATTTTCTTCATTTATGATGATGTTGCTTATTGGTCCAGTTGGGAGGATTTTTGTTTTCTTTATGCTGAGGTGTAATCCATACTGAAGGCTGTTCAGTATGGATTTTGATTTTCATCAGTAAGTACTTCAAGTCCTCTTCACTTTCCACAAGCAAGGCTCTGTCATCTGCGTAGCACAGGTTGTTAATGAGTCCTCCTCCAATAATCTGAGAAGCTGGACTACATTAAGAAGAATTTAGCACTGGAATTACAGGAAGACCTTTGTTATCAGCTTTAGATAATTAAATGTCCCTCTGTCTTATATATTTAATGTGCAGGCAATCCTTTTTAGTTTATATTTTGTTGTTGTTAGCTGCCATCAAGTTGGCCCCAACTCATGGAGACTCCATATGCAATGCTCAATGGATTAGACCATTGTGATCCATAGGGTTTTCACTGGCTGATTTTCAGAAGTAGATTGCTAGGCCTTTCTTCTTAGTCCGTCTTGGTCTGGAAGCTCCACTGAAACCTGTTCAACATCATAGCAACACGCAAGCCCCCACGGACAGATGAGTTGTGGCCGCACTTGAGCTGCATCGGCCAAGAATTGATCCTGGGTCTCTCGCATGGAAAGAGAGATTCTACCATCGGACTACCAATGCCCCCTTAGTTTATATAGTGAACATAAAAATAAATTGATAAGGGTGTTAATAGGTTCACTCTTACACCTAAATCCCCAAACACATTCTTCAACCAAGTCATTTTTAAGATAATTTTTGCAGCAAAGTAGACTGCATAAATAAGGTGTTAACCAACAAGTGTCCTGCCACAGGATTTTTTTAAAGCCCTAAACCAGGTATTTGAGGAGGAGCTAGTTTAATTTATTAGTTTAATACTGATCACCTGCCTTAGTGGTACAAGAATTAAAATGTACCCTTCCTTGGCTTCCTGCTATAAAATGCAAGACATGTAAACTTCAGACACATTTTTATTTGCTTCCAGCTCTAATGGCTTTAATCAAAGCAGATGTTCTTAAAATAAAAAGTAGTCTTGATAAGAGAAACTTGAAGGGAGCTACCGTTCATGAACTTGCTTGTTGCTCTTTTCCGCTGGAGACATTAATCAGCAAATGGCCGTGAGCAGAACTGCAGACTTTCTGAGATACATAAAATCAACCCTGATTCCATAAATACAACATTTTTAAAAGATGAAGACAGAACCAACTGGCTGACTCTATTCCAAGGCTCCTGGCTCTGGCCAGCTGTGACAGGTGGTCTCAACAATGGTGACTCCCCAGCTTCTCCAAACAGGCCTTCTCAATAGCTTTCAGATTTACATGTCTAGCAAATAAATGCTCGATTTCAAAAGGATTTTTAATGTCTGATCTTTACGATTAAAAATATGCAATATGTACTTTCATTTCCTTTCCCCTGCTGACTGGGAGTTGAACAGGTATTCACTGAAAACTGCCTAAAATCAGGCTATTTGAAAAAAATGCTCCCCTCTCTCTCCTACACGCCCTCCCTGCTGTGTCATCTTTGAAAATTGATCAGCTCAAGGTCATGTGTATGTTGCTAGCAAACAGCTTTTAAGAAGGAAAATAAAAAAATCTTTTATAACCCTATAACAGGCTTCATGGCTAGCTGAACTAATGCATTATTACTGTAAGCTGAACTTCCATTTCAGTAAATAATTTATGGGTTTTTTTTTTTAATCCCCATGGTTGATGTCCAGAGTAAATGGAAATTTTATTGGTATGAACCAGGAGACCCTCTCACAACAAAGAACACAGAGCGTGAAATAACTGCTTTCCAAATGCTAAATAAAAACTATGGAAGTGAGCGTTTATGCATTACAAAAATCACAGCACGAAGCGCAGGTGCCTATCCTGACACGGGCAGCATCTTCCTGTTACCCCTCCTGCCTCCCAGGGTGGTCCAGGAGATGAGATGCCCATGAGAGAGAAGTGGGGCTGCTGAGTTCCCCCAGAGGCAGCGAAAGCCCCGAGTCCTTATGATCCCAGGTTGTCAGTGAGGGTGGTTCACGTACTCTCTCTTGAATGCAGGTCCACACACAGGTTCGTGGGCCTCCATCTTGTGTCTCTGTGTGTCTAGGCAACCGCTGGCGGAGGTGAGGAAATGTTTTCTAGACCAATCATTCTTCCTACTAATTTTCATGAATTATACTCCACAACCTCGCAGCTCCTGTCCACCGACACTCAGCATTTTGAGGGTTTCCACCAGAGCACCCCACATGTGATATTAAGATTCTTTTGTCTGTCTGGCTGTCTCTCCCATGGACTCTGGGCTCATCGGAGCACTGTCTTATTTCATCTCTGATTCCTCAGCTCATGATATATCATAGGTACTCAATAAACATCTGATGGATGGATAGATAGACATATGAGTGGATTGATAGAGACGGATGGACGGACGGACAGATGGACGGATGGATGGATATTTCTATATGTGTCCAAAGGTGAGCCCAGTGATTATCCTCAGACATGGAGCACAACCAAGGTGTTGCCCAACAGAGGCACTGACAACTCTGAGTCGAGTAATACGCATGCTGAGTTACCTCCAAAGACATGGGATCAGCTCTCAAATCACCCAGACCTGCCTCTCTCCACAGGCATCCACCATTGCTCCCTTGCCCTAATAAGAAAGGGGTTTTCCTAGCTTTTTCCTCACTTCTCATCCCAGTCCCAAGTCCTGTCATTCTGACTTTGTAGCCTCTCTCACATTCACCCCCCTCTGCATCCTCATCACCACAGCCCTGGTACAGATCCTCCCACTCAGCAGGCACCTTACAACTTCCCTGCCCCAAGCCTGCCCCCTCCAGGCCACAATCCCCTGTAGTCAGGGCCATTCAGTCAACACTGAGATCTGCTCATATTACTCAATGGTGTTAGGGCCTTGGATTCCCATCCCCCACAGAACAAAGTCCAGCACACTGCTGGCACCCCAGCAAACTGTTTATGCCACCAGGGACTCCTTTATTAATTCATTAGCGACCCTATAGGACAGAGTAGAAGTGCTCCACGGGGTTTCTATGGAGTGGCTGGTGGATTCGAACTGCCGACCTTTTGGTTAGCAGCCGTAGTTCTTAACCACGGTGCCACCAGGGCTCCTATTAGTTCATTAGAACAAACTGATAAAATGCATGTGGATTTGAAGGCTTGGAAGGGCTTCAGACCTGGGTCACAGCGGGAGGGCAGGGATACAGCGGGAGTCTGTTGGTCTAGCCCTAACCAGCCCTTGTAGGAATCTGAATCACAGCAGGCACCACAGACGGCAAAGCAGGCGTCCAGCCCCAGCTGAGCGGCTCCCACTCTGGAATGGGCTCCATCGGCCTCAGAGACCTCGCCCTCCAGGAGATCAGCCCACGCTGCCAACACTTTGCAACCCTTGGGGCACCTGGGGCCTCAGAGTGGTAGGGGGCTATCCTCCACCCACTGCTGGGCCCCTCCCTGTCTGAGAAACCCAGGGGCTCAGCCCTGAAGAGAGGCGGGTCACTTTAAGGACCAGGACTCCCGCGGTTTCCCTTTGTCCTTGAGGCATGCTGGAATCTCAAGCCATAGGGGAGAGGCAAAAAGCTGCAGTGAAGGCCTGGGCCTCTTCTCCGTGTAGTTCTCACCCCAGTGAGGAATGGTGAACCGAGATACTGATGTCAGATGTCACCCTGTGGCCCTCTGTACTACAAGAGCAAGATCTGGGCCTGCCAGAAAGAAGGGGGTTCCTCTGGGGGCCAAGGGTGCAGACACAAGGTCTTCCAGGCTTTGTGTCTCGTGGTGGGTGGAGGAGCCAGGCCAGGCAGCCAGCTAGCGCTGCGTGGCCAAGAGGCGTGTCTCCTAAGAACTGGAGCAGCTTTGGAACAGGAGCGAAGGCTCAGTTGGCTCCTTGGCTGGTGTCCTTAGTGGGACCTACAGCTGTGGTGTCACCGGGGGGAGTGGGGAGAGCGGAATGCCCTGGGTGACACTGTCATAGGGGTGACACCAAAATGACTGTCCATAAAATTTCCATGCAGTGTTTCAGCAGGAATTTAGTATTTTTTATAAAAATATCCCTGTACTTAGTCATAACAACAAAAGCATTTTTCATAAGCCCAGTTTACATGTATCAATATACCTACAAGGCTAAAACTCTATGCTAATTTACTTTTTGGACCTTCCAATGCGCTCCGGTTAGAGCCCTCGTTATGACCCAATTACAATGACGTTTTGAATCATGTGGTTTCATCTGCATGAGCTACAAGCACACGCTGTTTTCATCGCTGCCCGTGTTTTTATAGATACCGAATTCATCAAATTTTCTGGTGTTTTAGCTACAATATGGGGTAATTAGTATTTATGAACGTATATCAATAACGTTTTTGAGAATGAAGTAGTAATTAAAGGAAAAGGAGAAACATCAAAAAAGGCTTCGGCTCAGTTATTAACAGTGTTGTAACTAACAATGTTGCAATTCGATGTAGAAAGATTTTATAAAACAATTTTCTTGTTAGTATTCTTATAATCTAAGAAACGTTAAATTGAAGCAATTTACAGCTATATTTATCACATATTATTCTATGATTAAAATTGATAATAAACGTTACTAAGGATTCTGTATGGTCTGGTAGGGGAGGAGGTCCATGGGAGGTTGGCGGGGTGACACCATGAGTTACAGCATTAGGTGACACCCACCCTAGTGATGCCACTGACCCACAGAAAACAAAATGGCTCCCAGCGATGGCAAAGACAAGTGTGGCAGCAGAGAACATGGAGGTGTATCCGCCCGTGAGCTGGGGAAGCTGGGAAGCTGTGTCACCTCTTCTGGGCCCACCTTCTCCCTCTGTGAAGTGCGATTGGTATCCTCGGGGCCTCTATCACTGTGCTTCAATGAACAAAGGAGGTAACGCGTGAGAAACCCGCAGAAATAAACTGTTGTCTTGTGCCGTCAAATCAATTCCAACTCATAGCTACCCTATGTGACAGAGTACAATTGGCCCGTTGGGTTTCCTAGGCTGTAATCTTTACAGCGTAGATTGCCAGGTCTTTCATTCCACAAAGCCACCAGTGGGTTCAAACCAGGACTTCAAACCAGTTTATTCCAGTTTGGATCCCTGCTGAGAATTTGCATTTCCACCCCGGATATACTGAATCAGAATCTACATTTTAACAAGATCCCCAGGTGATTCTTATGCATGATAAATTCTGAGAACTACTGTTCTACTATTGATTCTCAGAATTGGTCCCTAACCAGTAGCCAAATTCTCAGCAGGGGTTCAAACCAGAAGAAACTGCCTCAAAGCCTTGGTTCAAACCGCTGACCTTTCAATTAGCTGGCAAATGCTTAACCAGTGTGCCACTAGGGCTCCTTGACAGAAATAAATCAATAGCCCCTGCCATTTGCTGAACTCCTTATAGGATCATATACTTTATGTATATATTCAAATTATTAATTTGCAATTATTACAAAGAAATGGCCAAACCCAGAAATCTATCAGGAAAGCTAATAATCAACACTCATTGAATGGGTGTTTCATGCTAAGAGCTTTACAGTCCCTGACTGACAACAATGTATTTGAGTTATGATGAACCGCTTACGACCATCTGGTTTTGTGTGTGTGTACACCTTACCATCAGTAATATGTGCTACACACAATGTTGCAACACGTAATTTGCTGACGTTATCATTCTCAGATGTTCACTCACAGATGTTCAGTGTTACGATTTACTGTTCAAAACACTGCAGTATAGTAGGCTATGCAAACTAGAAAAAAAAAGAGGTATTCAATTTAGGTCAGAACTGACTTACGACAGAGTCATTGGATGTAACCCCATGGTAAGTTGGGGCCTACCTATATCTCATTAAATCTTGCTTCAAAAAATTGCTGTGAGGTTCTGTCATTATTTCCATTCTATGGGTGAGAAAACTGAGGCCTAAAAGATTATGCTGCAATTCCACACAATCAGGACTTGCCCAGTTGCATTTAGAGCTTTACTATGTTACGACGCTGAGCCTGCACCCCTACTCTATGCTAAGCACCAGGTTTCAAACAGGCGGCATTTCTCATAACAGGCAATAGAACAAGACAGATGTCAATACAAATCCCTATTTCACAGATGAGCAAACAGTGTCAGAGAGCCCCGCTGACTGTTTCTGCCTCCAGGCTCCTGAGACTCTGTGCTTCATTATTCTTAGGGCTCCAAAGTTGAACAGGGGCTCTCCATTTTGAAAGCCTTCATTCTTCATCTCCCAAGATTAAGGTGGGGGGTGTATTGATAACATAGAAGTTGAAGTTCTAAGTCAGAAAAGCCTGAACTCAAACCCTAGCATGGCCACTTCCCAGATGCACGCCCTTGGGCCTCAGTTTTCTCACCTGGAAAATGGGGGTGATGATGCTGATCGATAGTGATATATTTTACTGGACTGCTATGACGAATACATGAAAAAATATCTATAAAATCTGGTGTGTGGCAAGCACTCAATAAATGCTGCTGTTGCTGTCATGTGCCATCAAGTCGATTCCAACTCACAGCGATCCTACAGGACAGAGAAGAACTGCCCCACAGAGTTTCCAAAGCTGTGAATCTTTACAGGAGCAGATCACGAGGTCTTTTCTCCCACGGAGCAGTTGGTGAGTTCAAACTGCCAGCCCTTCAGTTAGCAGCTCAGCGCTTAACCATTGTGCCACCAGGGTTCCTTCGATAAATGATAAAAAACAAAAACCAAACCCATTGTCACTGAGTCAATTCTGACTCATATCGACCCTACAGGACAGAGTAGAACTGCCTCATAGGGTTTCTAAGGAGTGGCTGGTGGATTTGAACTGCTGACCTTTTGGTTAGCAGCCGTAGCTTGCCGTGGCTCTTAACCACAGCACCACCAGGGCTACTCAATAAATGATGGGTGTTATTTATTATCATCGTCGTTGTTGTGGTTATTAAATTGGTCCAACCGCTGTTGAGAAAAGGCCATGTGTTTACACCATGAGCCAGAGCGCTCGCCCACCCGCAGGCTCAGCAGATGCGTTTCCTTTGCATTTTGCTTCCCAGGGTTTGTTACTCAGACAGGAACTTGGCAAATGGAGCCTTCAGGAAAACTCCTAGTGATGGGAAGCATGGGGGCCGGCGTGCCAAGGGTGAGGGGGACGGTTGCCCCGACTTCCCACTCAGACTGTCTGCTCACCCCAGGGGACTTGCAAGATAACCAAGGAGGACTTGGGAAGCCGTGTGGCCCTCCTCTCACTCCATTAAATTCAGGCCACAACTTCAGCCTGCCTGTCGTCTAAAAGGAGGCTCAGTTTCACATTTTAAAACTGACCAGTAAATGTAAATGCTCTGTCCCACTGCAGGAGAAAGCTTCCCCCTGCCTGGCCTCTGGAAGTCCCCGGGTTTAGACAGCCCCAATCTGTCTCACCAACAGCCTTGGTCAGTCTTCAGAGGCCTCGGCTCAGCTGCTGCTCACTGTACTGAGGCTACAGAAAGGGTCAATGCCATTCCGGGCCAGCTGGCATCACGGAATCTTTCACCTCCCAAACACTTCAATTTCCATTTGTCCCTGGGGAGGGGAGAGGGAGAGTCAGAACAGAGCAGGGTGCGGAGACAGGGCTGCTTAGTCACCCACCCTCAGCTGAACCCTCCTGAAGAGGGAGGTGTGCCTCCTCCAGGCTGGAAGGGGCGCGGTCAGCCCCCACGCACCCCAAGGTTGGGGGACTTGAGCACAAACCCCCCACTCCCACTGTAAGCGTGGTGAGGCCTGAGGTGAGGCTTGGGCACGTTCAGAGCGCGTCCGCTGAGTTCTTAACGGAGGAGATTTCCCTTAAGGGCAGGCTTGACGAAAAACAGCTGTGTGGCTTGTGCACTGCACAAGAGCCCTCGGCCTTGGAGGAAGCGGGGACTGGGTTTCACTCTGCTCTCCAAGGAGGGCTGTATTCACACAGAGGTAGAGACACCACTTCCTCACCACAGAGGTGCCTTCTAAAGTCATGAACTGACAGGCTACATCTGCCCATGGTGAGCCCCTTTTCCGAATTTTTGCACCCTGAATGGTGTCTTTTTCTAATTCACCCAAAAGCACTCTAAAAGGTAGCTACGGCGCTTAATAGTGGAAAACGGGGGGGCGGTGGGGGGGAATACCTGACAAGATACTGAGTTCTCCATCACTAGAGGAGTTCAAGCAGAGGCCAGGCAACCAGTTATCTGAGCTGTAGAAGAGAGGGTCAGAAGAACTGAGAGGGGGGTGGGAATTGGACTTCAAGGATCCATGCGTTCAACTGAGATTCACTAAGCACAGACAACACACTAAGAGCTGTGGAGGCCGTGTAGCACTGTGGTGAAACCCAGGGGCATTGGACTCAAGAAACTGGTTCAAACCCAAGCTGAGCTACTTTGTGGCCTTGGTGGACACTGCTAACCGTCCATCCAAAATCCATTTCTCCCTTAAGGAGATGGCGGGATGACCCTTCCCCAAACCTGAAGTAGATCCTGATTAGTCTAAGCCAATCACAGCAAACCCCGCCCCCTTCCAATGTCATGAGAATGGGTTTGTGACCCACAGTGCTGGCCAATGGGACATGGGGTGGGGGGGCTTCTGGGGAACGTATGTCCTGACCCTAAGCGACCGCCCTGGGAAGAGGCGTGGGCGTCTAGGGGATGAGGCCAGCAGCTGTGGCCGCCATGTTGCCGCCCGCCGGAGGATGTGACTTCTACAATGAACCGCAGAAAAGAGGGGTGGAAAGAACCTCTATCTCCGTGGGTCGTTGAGCTGCTAAATCAACCTGCCTTGGAGCCTGCTGGACCTTTGGACTTACTGAGTCATAATTTTCTTTAAACAAGATAAAGTAAACTTTTCCTTTTTTTTTTCCAGCTAAAATTGATCCACAGCTATGCAACTTTGAACAATTTATTAAACTTCTCTGTGGCTCAGTTTTCGGTATTAAATAGGGATAATAATAACTCTCTTGCCCCCCAGGATTAGTGAGGATTATCCTTACAAATTACCTGATGAGGTAGAAGATAGGTAGTTATTAACCCATTTAACACCGGAGGAAGCTAAGGCACAGAGAGGTTAAACTTCTTCCAGAAATCACACAGCTAGTGTCTGTCTCCAAAACCCAAGTTCCTTCTGCCACATTCCAACCCTGAGATTCCAGGACTCTGTGACTCCCCTCAGGTCCCTGAGTGGCACAAATGGTTTATGGTTGGCTACTAACCTAAAGGTTGGAGGTTCGAACCCACCCAGTGGTACCACGGAAGAAAGGCCTGGAGATCTGCTTCTGTAAAGACTAGTCAGGAAAATGCTATGCAGCTCAGCTCTACTCTGTAACACAGGGGGTTGCCAGGGGTCAGAATCAATGGGTGACTCCCCTTGAGGATCTACCATTGGCAACTCAAAACAAAGGGCAGTGAAAACTCTGCTGGAAACAGCCTTGTTAAGAAAAACTGGAGCACAGGACAGTCAGCCTTGTCCCCCCAACCCACTCATGTGCTCCCCCCACCTCCCTCCAGCACACTCCAACCATCCTGTCTGGCAGAGCCTGCAGCAATTCTCTGGGGACTCCAGACTCTCCGACGGGGCTGGCGCTGGCCTCTCCCCAGACACCGCACTCTTTGACAATACAGGAATGCAGTCCCAGAGCAGGGACTGCTCACTTACCAGCTGTATTTTCACTTTCCCCCAGATGCTCTAAAGCCAGCTGGCCAGAGCTGACTGGCCTGACTATTCCCAATGGCCTGGCACATTGATGGGGGTGCTGTGGACTGAGGCCTTGCTGTGTAGGGGGAGTCTTCCCCACAGATAAGCAGTCTCCAAGCATTCTGGAAGAAATGCCAGGAGAAAATGCCTAATAACCTGCAGCCATAAATAGGCTTTGTGGGAGTTTCAGCCCCATCTTTGTTAGAAGGGCAAGTGAAACTCTTTGCATGTGCCCGTACCCTGGGCCAGGGGCGGATTACCCTAGAAGCAAGGCCTTAGTCATCTAGTGCTGCTGTAACAGAAGTACCACAAGTGGATGGCTTTAACAAAGAGAAATTTATTCTCTCACAGTCTAATAGGCTACAAGTCCAAGTTCAGGGCATCAGCTCCAGGGGAAGGCTTTCTCTGTCGGCTCTGAAGGAAGGTCCTTGTCATCAGTCTTCCCTTGGTCTGGGAGCATCTCAGCACAGGAACCTCAGGTCCAAAGGATGCGCTCTGCTCCCGGCACTGCTTTCTTGGTGGTATGATGTCCCCCCGTGTCTCAGCTCGCTTCTCTCTTTTATATCTCAAAAGAGACTGGCTTAAGACACTATCTAATCTTGTAGATCTCATCAACATAACTGCTACTAACCCATTTTATTACAACACAGTGATAGAATTTACAACTCATAGGGAAATCACATCAGATGATAAAATGGTAGACCATCATACAATACTGGGACTCATGACCTAGCCAAGTTGACAGATATTTTGGGGGGACAGAACTCAATCCATGACACAAGGTGAACACAGGCTTACTTGTGCTTACTTACTGATCTGAAATGAACAGTTTCACATGTTTTGAAACTGTTCACTTCAGATCAGTAAGTAAGCACAAGTAAGCCCGTGCTTATCTTGCTTATTGTATAATCCGACACCGGCTCTGGCACAGGGAGATGTTCAGGAACCTGCCTGAGAAATTGTTGCTTCCAGAAAACAAACGAAGGAGAAGGGCAAATGTCAAAGGGGACCAATAAAGTCCCCAGGGAGGACAAGTCAGGACCACCTACTGGGGTGTGGGGTGGTGCATGGCGGGAGCTGCCCAGGAGGCCAGGACACTAAATGTCCCCCCAGAACGGGCAGCCCTGGCAACAGTGTGCAGCGAGTTCCTGGCATAAGGGACAAAGACCTCCAGAAAGCAGAGAAAGTCTTTTCCAGAAGGTTTTGTTGTTTTTGTTTTAAATTTAAAATCCCTAAATACTCCTCACTTTTTAATACAAAAGCTTCAGTGATGGATTTTCAACATTTTGTCTTTAATTTTGAGTCCCTGGATGATAGAGTTAACAGGCTCAGCTGACTAACCGAAAGATTAGTGGTTCAAGTCCACCCAGAGGCACATAGTAAGAAAGTCCTGGTGATCCACTTCTGAAATATCAGCCGTTGAAAACCCCATGGAGCACAGTTCTACTCTGACATGCATCGGGTTGCCACGAGCCAGAAATGACTCAGCAGCAACTGGTTTTGGTTGGTCTTTCAGTCTGTTATTTTCCTTTACAACTGAATACAGCCGATTAGCTTAAGTAAAAGTGTGAACAACTGCATTAGCGTTTACTGAGTACCTACTACATCCCAGGCCCCGGCTAAGTGCTTTATACACCTGCCATTTCATCCTAACCAGAGGGAGACGAAGGCTCAGGCTTGACGACTTGTGGATTCTAACCCAGGCGTATTTGACTCTAAAGCATCGGATCCTTCTACTGCACCACACTGAGGAGGGTTCCCAGGAACCTGGACCCTGATGCTGCCCCTACCACCACCTGAGCCTCCGCCTCTCCTCCAGGCACCTGTCCCAGCCTCACCTGGACACTCCACAAGCCCCGCAGGTTCAACAACTCCAAACAGAATCTCCATCCTCCCCTGCCAGCCCCGCTCCTCCATGGGGACCCGGTGTGGGTTCACATCATCCCAGGCTTCAGTCTCCTGGACTCAAGCCCTAGGATCAGTGTGGAGCCAGCAGCAGTAGCCCCTCCTCTCTGCCCTTCCTCCAACTACCTCCCCCTCTCCCACCCCCACCAGGCCCCACCTCCTCCTGTCCAACCACCCAATAGCCTTCCAAGGAGTGGCCCACTCCTTGGTTCTTCCATCCCTTCCTACCCCAACCCCCTGCCACCCCCTGTTCAATGCTAACTTTCCAGAGCTCAGCTCTGACCGGGATATGCCGCAGCTCAGAAACCTTCCACGGCTCCACGTTACTCAACAGTCAGCTAATATTTATTGAGCAGAACAAAACCTCATCCTGACACCTGAACCATCCAGAAGATGCCTCTAGCTTCACCACCCACCACCACTCCCCTACCCAAAGGAGCTCCAAGAAACCAGGCCGGGCACAGCTCACCGTTCTGGAAACATTTGATTTACTTTTTCTTCTTCACCTTTATCCATGTTGTTGCCTCCTTCTGGCTCCCATGCCACCATTTGCTTACACTTCTCTCAAGACCTATCTTAACTGTCCCTTCCTCACAAAGCCTTTTCTGATCTCTTTCTCCCTGTGAACACTACATTCCTGCCTTTGAATATTCCATAGCATCTCTCTATAATTCTCGAGCCTTTGCCATGTCTAACTCAAAAGCTCCACTCTCTCTACTACTCTATTATGTACTGCTTACTCCTCCTCCAAGGAGCCCTGGTGGTGCAGTGGTTAAGCGCTCGGCTGTTAACCAAAAGGTCGGCGGTTTGAACCCATCAGCCACTCCACAGGAGAAAGATGTGGCAGTCTGTTTCAGTAAAGATTTACAGCCTAGAAAACCCTATGGGGCAGTTCTACTCTGTCCTATAGGGTCGCAATGAGTTGGAATCAACTAGACAGCAATGGGCTTGGTTTTTTGGTTTTTTTTTACTCCTCCTCCCTCACCAAGCAAACGGTAAACTTCTGGCAGGCAGGGACCTCCTCCTGCTGTTCATTCCTGTGCCCCCTGCTATGTCTTACACAGACCCTGGGACAAATGGGGACCAAAGAGTGTGTCTTAAAGAAAACTGAATGAAAGTTCTGATTCCAGCACTATGGTAGCCATGGTACTTAGCTGGGCCTTCGCACACTAAACATTTGTTGTGAGGTTGTTGTTAGGTGCTGTCAAGTTGGTTCCGACTCATAGTGACCTTATGTATAACTGAATGAAATGTTGCCTGGTCCAGCGCCATCATCACAGTTGTTGCTATGTGTGAGCCCATTGTTGCAGTCACTGTGTCAATCCATCTCATTGAGGGTCTTCCTCTTTTTTTGGACTTCTGCTTTACCAAGCATGATGCCCTTCTCCAGGGATTGGTCAGAAGAACGAAGAAATCTATCTTGGAAGAAGTATAGCCAGAATGCCCCTTAGAAGCAAGGATAGTGAGAAAGGAAATTAAGTAAAGCAAGCATGCTTTTGAATGCATTATCAGTAGGCTTGAAGGAAGTAAGCAAACCCCACATACATAATTTTTTATAACTTAGCAGAAATTGGGGAAAGGAATAGTAGACAAATGATAGAAGTCTTCTACGGAGATTAAGCCTCAGACCGGCTGCAAAATTGGAGGACTGAATCTGAGATGCTCATTAGTCTGGAACCTTCAAAGGGTGCTAAATCCAGTAAATCACCCTGGGCAGAAGAAAATGAAAATCCCTCTGGAGAACATCATCTCCGATTCTTTAGGAGTCCCACAGAATATGATCAAACAAGTATGTTGAAATCATAGATAATTAAACACACAAGGAAATGAGCCACCATCAGTGAGGGCTCAGGAGAAACAACCAACAACAGATTACACACTTCCACCAGGACTTCAGATGTTGGAATTATCAGATACAGAATATCAACAACTGCATATGAAATGTCTAAAGAAACAAAAGACATAAAGAAAGATCAAGAAATAATAAGCTACCAAAAAGGATCTGGCAGGTGTGAAAAATAATCAAATTGAACTTGTAGAAATAAATAACCATTGAAAGTAAAAAATTCAATGAATAGGTTAAACAGCAAATTAGACACATCTGGAGAAAATATTTGCAAACCACATATCTGACAAAAGATCAGTACCTAGAATGTATAAAGAATTCTCAAAACTTAACAGTAAAAAAACCAAACAATCCAATTAGAAAATGGATAAAAGACATGAAGAAACATTTCATTAAAGAGAATATATAAATAGGAAATAAACACATGAAAAGATGTTCAATATCACTAGCCATTAGGGAAATACTAATTAAAACTAGAATGAGATATCACTGCACACCTATCAGAATGGCTAAAATAAAAAATAGTGAGAACACCAAATGCTGGCAAGGATGTGGCAAACCTGGATCCCTCGTATATTGCTGGTAAGAATGTAAAACAGCACAGCCACTCTGTAAAACAGTTGGCAGTTTCTTTAAAAAGTAAATATGCAATTGTCATATAATCCAACCATCACAGGCCCAGGCATTTATCCCAGAGAAATGAAAACATATGCCCACACAAAAACCTGTAAACAGATGTCCATAGCAGTTTTATTCATAATAGCCAACAGCTGGAAACAACCTAAATGTCCTTCAACAGGTGAGTGGTTAAATAAACTGCTGTTCATCCAGACCATGGACTACTACTCAGCGATAAAAGGAAATAAATGATTGATATGATACACACAACAACTCGTATGGATCTCAAGGATATTACGCTGAGTGAAAAAACAAAAAGCTAATCTTAAAAGGTCACTTACTATCTGATTCCACTTGTATAACATTCTCAAAATGATAACATTAGAAGGGCAGAGAACAGATTAGTGGCTGCAAGGTAAGGGATGGACGGGGGTGGGTGCGACCATAAAGGGGGAGCATAAGGGAGATTGTTGTGGTGACGGAATGATGGACAAGTTCTGTATCTTGGTTGTGGTGACCATTGTACAAATCTACATGTGGGATCAAATGACACAGAACTCTACACACACATTGTACCAATGTCCATTCGCTGGTTTTGATATTGCTCTATAGATACGAAATAAAACCATTGGGGGAAATGGATTGAAGGGGACCTGGGACTTCTGTGTACTATTTTGCAACTTCGCATGACTCTACCATTACTTGTAAATAAGTTTTAAAAAAGGAGATAATTAGTAACCTGGGTTAAGATACTGATTAACTTTAGACTTTGCTAAGTACGCATAGCACAATTTCAAGACCTATGAACGGAGTTGAAATTGAACATCTAACTTCCAGAGCAGTAAACCAAACCAAACGCACTGCTGTCGAGTCAGTTCTGACTGAGAGCAACCCCATAGGGTTTCCAAGGCTATAAATCTCTACAGAAGCAGACTGTCACATCTTTCTCCCACAGAGCCAATGGTGGTTTCGAACCACCAACCTTTCCATTAGCAATCAATAGCTTTAACCACTGTGCTACCAGGGTCCAGAGCAGTAAAGAGAATTAAAGAAAAAGAAAGAAAGAAAAGAAAGCTAAATGCGCATTGTCCCCTCAAGGACTGAATTTGCTCAGTCTTTCCCCAAGGAACAGAGGCCACAGAAGCAACTTTCCAGGAAAGAGCATTTATCCCCTAGGCTCCCCAACAGAGCAATGGGAAAAGCCTCAAGCCCAGGGACCCAGAGGGTCACCCAGAGCATCACCAGAGGGTCATATGGCCCACCTAAGGGTCCACCTGTATACACACAGTACCTTTCCTCGATTTTCACAGTATACCCAACCCAGCTCCTGTTCTGGGGAAAGTAAACAGTGACGACCAAATTTTGACAAGCCTTTGGATTTGAACTTAAAACAAGTCAAATTCATGAAAAACAAAAACAGCAACAGCAACAACAAAAAACCTGGTGTGAATGACTATAGTAGCAAAATGGAACAAACCACAAGCCCCTTCCAATCCTCAACCTCCCCCACCCAGAAATGCAAGTGTGAGCCCCTCCAAATCCTTCCCTGAGCTGAGGTGGGGACAGCAGGCTTTACACCCATTTGAAGCCCAGAAATGTTGTACTTACTATGCTTAGGGACCCCACACAGGTGGCCCCAGCTGCCAAAACATTCAGACGCATGGGGCCCATATCCCTGGTGCACGCATGTCATTCAGGCATCGGCAAGCTTATAGACACGCGGCCTCCCAGTGCCCCTTGTTCCAGCCCCCACACCCAGCCCCTGCAGTGCTTGGGAGGCAAGAGCTGAGATCCAAGAAGGGGCGCTCTGCACCTTCACCTCCATGCATGGACAAACACTGCCCAAGCCTGGGCTCAGGCCTTGGGGCTGAGCCTAGAGTGCTCTGTCTCTGGCTTTTCATTACTGCTCCCCACAGGCCTGTGCCTCCCAGGATGCAGGCCTGACGCTTCATTAAGCCTAACCACGTGCAAGGACAGCTCCTCTGACTGCACTGTTATCTTTAACAGCTCCATCTGGAGCTCAATTAATCCTGGCCATCTCCTCCACAGAGCGGAGTGCTCCAGCCTGTCCCCCTCGCACATCCACACTGAGCCCAGAATGACCGCGCCCAGGGCAGTGACCTCGGATGGGTGTTCACAGGAATGTCTGGGATTTGGAAGAGTGGGGGCTGGTCACAGGAACACCCACACAGGCTCCCTCTTCCCCACCCTGCCTCCCTGCCTCTCTTCCTCCCCACAGATCTTTGGCCTAGTTTGGAGAGGTCTGGAATGGTATGGACGCAACTCTAAAGACACTCTGGGTTAGTGAGCAAGAAGAGTTCCACAGCTAAATGTGCCATGGGAAACAGGCGGCTGGACACTGAGCAATCACTTCCACATTACCTGGAGAGTTAATCAGCTGGAGGAACTAGGGCCCATGTGAAACAACCCCACACCCCTGTGTCTGTCCCCCGTCCTCCTTGCTCCATCCCCATCGGGCTGCCATTTGTCTTGTCTGACCTACTGTGGACATGTATCGGATGTGTACTTAATTCATGAAAATTAGACCATGCGTTCTCAGGCCAAAAAACAGAGAGTAGTTTAAATTTAAATATTATAACTAAAAACACTGTAGAATTCTATTTTAAGAGATTACCAGAGCCGTGGTGGCACAGTGGTTAAGAGCTCGGCTGCTAACCAAAAGGTCAGCAGTTGGAATCCACCAACCGCTCCTTGCAAACCCTGTGAGGCAATTCTACTCTGTCCGGTAGGGTCGCTATGAGCCGGAATAGACTTGACGGCAGTGGGTTTGGTTTTGGGTTTGATTTAGGGGGAGGGGGGATGGGGAGTTTTTGCTTGATGAGTACAGAGCTTCTGTTTTGGGTGATGAAAAAGCTTTGGAAGTAGATGGTGGTGAAGGTTGCACATCACTGTGAATGCAATTCATGCCACTGAATTACACAGCTGAAAATGGCGAATTTTACTTTATATATATTTTACAACTGTATTTTTTAATTCTATTTATTAAACATTATTAGACACTGTGGTAAGTGCCACAGTGGGGTTAGCACAGACTGACGCCCCCTAAGGAGGGGTGGGGGAGGCGCCCCCGGGAGGGGAAGCTTGCCTGGCATGCTGAAGGGCAAGTCCACTGAGTCAACAAGATGGGAAGGAACACCAGGCAGAGGGAACAGCAGGAGCAAAGGCAGAGCTATGTAAGGAGCCTCCCAGAGGACCCTCCCAGCTGGTCTCAGCCTCTAGGCTGCCACCCTGCATCACCATGGCAACCACCAACTTCATCATATCACTCCCAGTCTCAAGCACCTTCTGTGGCTCTTGACCTCGTATCAGATCCAACTCGTCAACTGATTGGATGGCTCTATCAGCCCCTCCCCTTCTCCCTGTCACTACTGCCCCCCACACAACCACTTGCACCAGCTAAGCTACATTCTCTGACATCTGGGAAGCCATCTGCCATCCCCCAGATCTGTCTCGTGCCCATCTGCAGGCAGAAAAGTCCCCGCTGTCCTTCACATGAGAGGGGCTGACCCTCACGGCCACCCTCCAAACAGGCACAGATGGAGAGAGATTCTATGTGTACCCAGAAGCGGGCCCGGTGACTACCCACAGACCTGGAGGCCACCAAGGTCTTTCCCAACTGAAACATCTACCCCTCTAAAGTCAGGATATTAGTAGTGCACGTGCTGGGTCACCTCTGAGTGGCAACTGGCTGCTCCTAGGGCCACAGAGCTGGTCCTGCCCAAGGTCGCACTGCATGCTCCTGTATCCAGCGCAAGCACCTCCGCCTCCACCCCTCCCAGTGACCATCCTGGCTCCCAAGCGCTGAGGACCAACTCTCTGCCCTGCACTCCCCAATGACCCTGGGAGTAGCTTTCATTTCTCAGCCCCATCCCACAGACAGGAAGCAGAAGATCAGAGGGGGTTCGAGGCCTCACAGCCAGTATACAGCAGAGCTGACACTCCAACCCAGGACTCGAGCTCATCCCCCGATACCACACTGCCTCCTAGAGAGCTCAGCTCAGGGGCCAGTTTGCAAGGAGGCCTTTCAGGTGCCCTGGCCTATCTCTCAGTCTCCTCCAGGCTCCAGGAGCCACGCTTTATAGGTATTGCTTCTGCTTCAATGCTCAACACCCCCAATGTCCCTGTCTGAAGTAAGCTAGACCAGAAATCCCGCCAAACTGTAGGGTAAGGGGCGCTCTGCTCGGGCCCCAGGCCTCACGCCGGGTTCCGTCGCTGGCTTCAACCTTTCCAACTGGCTGTATCCTTGGCTCTACCCATTTCTATCAGGTCAGAGTCCCAGCGTTCAGTTGCTGTATTTGGGAACAAGCCCGGAGCAGCCACAACCATCTGGCCCTATTCCGCTCTGGGCCCCCATCCCACTCTGGGCCCTGCAGGAAGGTGGGCGGTGCATCTTGAATTGTAAGCACATTCACAAATGGAAGCAGGTTCACAGATTCTTTGGGAGAGAGAGACCAGTAGCAAGGGCCCAGTTCTGGAGAGCTCGGTGAGGAGGGAGGAGCTTCGCTGGGGTGGAGGTGGGGGCTGCTATCTCGGGATACAGAGTTTGAAGGAAGAAAGCACAGAAACCCTGACTACTCCTTAATGAGTCACAGGAGAAGGCGATCCCACGGTCGCTGTGATTGTATTTTTGGCTCCTGTGTTTGTGTTTTGCAGCTTCTTTTCAGCCTCATTGCTAATATTTCATTAGAAAGTGGCTCCTCCCGCTCCGCACACATACACACTGCGACTTGGGGAGGGAAATTTTAAAAGGACTCCAGCTGCATTCTTCAGCGTGATTGTAGCCTATTGTAAGCTCTTAATCTGCAGGACTATATCTCCATTTTAATCATGTAATTCAGTAAGGAAGTCAGATTTTATATATGAATATTCAGTCAACTTACAAGGCTTAGATACAAGAACTAGGCAAAGTAGGTAGGACAAAGTGAGTTCTTAGATTTCTATTAACCAGTAACCAGTCAATTCCGACTCATGGTGACTCCATGTGTGTCAGAGCAGAACTGTGCTCTGTAGGGTTTTCAATGGCTGATATTTCAGAAGTAGATCACCAGGCCTTTCTTCCTAGACACCTCTAGATGGACTCGAACCTCTAACCTTTCAGTTAGCAGCCAAGTGCATTAACTATTTGCACCACCCAGGGACTCCGACATATCTATTGTTCCTTACTAAACCCCATTCTGCTGGCTGGTGTTCCTTCCGGAGAACGTCAAGCTCTGTCCCCCAGCATGTGACACTTTGGGGATCTCACCAGTGAATGTTCCTCGAAGGCCCAAGGAGTGCAGTGCTGAGGCAGGATTAGTGGCCATGGCTAACCATGTCCTTGTGAGTGCACGCTTGAACCCCAAGAGAAGACCCACCGGAAGCATTTAGCCTCTCTCAGTCTCCCCTTTCCTCTATCTCTGTCTCTCTCTCTCCCTCCTTCTCCTCCATCTCTGTCGCTCACTCGCCCTCTCTCCCCACATGCATACATATGTGTGTGCACGTACACACACGCACACATTCTCTGAAGCCTCTCCTGAGGCAGGTCTGGAGGAGCGAGCAAGCCTCCGCAGCATGAGGTCGCTGGCCCCACTGTCCACCTTTTGAGTGCCTCCCAAAAGCTTGGTGCCCTTGAGCAGACAATCCCCTACTTCCCACAGTCCCCTCCACGGTGCACCCTCAAGCCATCAGGCCCAAGCTGGGTCGTATCCTCAGCCTCCTCCCAAACCCCAGTACCCCAACCCAGGCAGGCAGAGTCTTAGCTTCTGCAAAGGAAAGAGTACGACCCCATTCTGCCACGAAGTCACTGTGTGCTCTTAAGGTCACCGTCTAGGATTGTGTTTCCTGGTCTGTAAATGAAGAGGTTGGCTCCCAGGACGCTGGAGGCCCCACATTCATCTCCAGCTCTAAACTTTTCTCACGCTCATCATCTAACTCACTCCAATGACTGATGAAGCCTCAAAGCTGCACAGCAATTCTTCCCTGAAATTTCCACTAACTCAGTGATTCCAAGATCCCTCAACTTACCAAGCAATAAAATTTCCCCCCAAAACTGTGGGCCTGACATAGTGTTACCAAGCTTTTATTTTGCCAAGAAGAGACATTAAAGCTTTTTTTTTTTTAAAACCTACCGTCTACTATTATATTCAATTCATAAAAGGATATAGAAGGACTGTATCAGTTAACTATTGCTTTACTTTTTATTTTTTAACTCCAAGACTTAATAGGTTAAAATAACAACCATTTATTTACACAAGATTCTGCAATTTGGGTTCTTCTCACCTGGGGTCACTCATGCAGTTAAAGTCATCTGGAGTCCCAACTGGATTTTCTACATAGCAGTGTAACAAGCAGGCAGGTCCCAATGCACAGGCCTCTCTTGCATCATGTTTGCTGATATCCTACTGGCCAGAACAAGTCACATGGCCAAGCCCAGATGAGGTAGGAGGAGACTACACAAGGGTACGGATCCCTGGAGACAAGGCCCCTGGGTGGTACAAATGCTTAAGCACTCAACTACTAACCAAAAAATTGACAGTTTGAACCCGCTCAGATGCCTCCAAAGAAAGGCCTGGCAATCTGCTTCCAAAGGTTCACAGCCTTGAAAATACTATGGAGATGAACATTTTGATGAAAGATTCCATAGAAGAATCCTGATAAAAAGAGGGAAAATGTAGAACAGAGTTCAAATTCTCATGGACTCTAGACTTTCTGGAGCCATTGAGGGTGGATGAACCCCTGAAATTATTGCCTTGAGATGATCTTTAAACCTTAAACCAAAAACATCCCCCTGAACGGGGAACATATAGCTCAATTGGCATAACACAGTTTATAAAGATAATGCTCTACATTCTACCTTGATAAGTAGTGTCTGGGGTCTTAAAAGCCTGTGAGCGGCCATCTAAGATATTCTACTGGTCTCATCCCTTCGGGAGCAAGGGAGAATGAAGAGAACAGGATACAACGAAAAGATTAGTCCAAGGACTAATTGACCACAGCTACCAACACCTACACCGGACTGAGTCCAGTACAGCTAGATGGTGCCCGGCTACCACTGCTGACTGCTCTGACCAGGATCACAACAGAGAGTTCTGGACAGAGCTGGAGAAGGATGTAGAGCATAATTCTAACTCCCCCCCGCAAAAAAAAAAAAAAAAAAAAAAGGACCAGATTTACTGGCCTAAAGGAGACTGGAGAAACCTTAAGAGTGTGGCCCCCAGACACCCTTTCAGCTCAGAGGTGAAGTTACCTTCGAGGTTCACTGTTCAGCCTGGGAGTGGACAGCCCAGTAAAACTAAATGAGACTAACGAGGTACAGGAGTCCAGTGACAAGGGCCAGAAGGCAGAGGGGGAGTAGGAAGCTGATGATAAGGAACACGAGTTGAGTAAGGATACTGTTGATGTGTTGTGAGATTCTTAACCACTGTTATAGGGCAACGTTTATAGTAACTGTTAAATGGGAGGCTATTTTGTCCTGTAAGCCTTCATCTTGGGCGAGAATGGCAGCACAATTGGAAGAGCATAGTCAATGTCACTTAAATGTGTACGTAAAAGTTTTGAAATGGTGTATCTTTAGCTATGTGTATTTTCACCAAAAAAAAAAAGCTGAGAATTCAGAGGGTTAAAATGTTGTGGGGTTGTTAACCAAAGTCATAAAACAGCATGTGTACTACTGTTACATGAGAAACTGTTTGTTCTGTAAGCCTTCACCTGAAGTACAATAAAATATTTAATAAATAAATAATAAATAAATAAATAAAATTAAAAAAAAAATCCCTCTGAACTCATCTTAAAAGTGAGCAATAGTTTACCTTAGCTAGTAAAAAAAAAGGTCTGCCTTGAGCATTATGCTCTTTTAAGAACTATCTGTATGGGATCAAACTGACAACAGAAACTCAGAAGATTAGACAGGAAGCTTAGGGGGCAGTGAGTTTATGTTACTGAGGGAGGAACAACTCAGAAAAGGAGGGTGAGAAGGGTTGCACAACTCGAAGAATGTAATGAATGTCACTGAAATGTACATGGAGAAACTGTTGAATTGGTGTATGTTTTGCTGTGTATATTCTCAACAACAACAAAATAAATAAAACTTGGGGAAAAAAAAACCTATGGAGCATAGTTCTACGCTGCATCTTATGGGGTCACCATGAGTTGGAACTGACTTGACAGCTACTGGTTTGGTTTGGTTTGGTTTATACATAGCCTAAGGGAGGTTAGAAAGAAAGGCCTGGTGATCTACTTCCAAAAATCAGCCAGTGAAAACCCTATGGATCACAATGGTCTGATCCACAACAGATTATGGAGATGGTGCAGGACTGGACAGTGTTTCGTTCCATTGTGCATGGGGTCGCCAAGAATCGGAGACTGACTCAATGGCAGCTAACATCCACAACAGCATTAATGTAACAATTTACCACAAGGGAATAAAATTAGAAATTCTTTTTTCAAATGGAATAAATTTTGCTTCATGAAAACCAGCTACACAGTCATCTGCATGACTCCCTCAAAGACCAATGGAGGCATCATTCATCAGAGGCCAGTGCTAGGCCAGAGGCTGGCCTTCAGGAAGCAACAACAACAAAAAAACCCAAACCCGCTGCCGTCGAGTCAATTCCAACTCCTATGACCCTATAAGGCAGGGTAGAACTGCCCCATAGGGTTTCTAAGGGGCTGCAGGTGGATTTGAACTGCCAACCTTTTGGTTAGCAGCTGAGCTCTTAACCACTGCGCCACGAGGGCTTCAACAGCATTTATCAATTATCATATTCTTTCCAATCGAAGCAGAAGTGGCCTCAGAATCCTCTTCAACACAGTACTCCAGAGAGCATCCTCCCAGTCAATCAAGAGATGACACATAAAATTCAAGTCTATCTGCCATCCCTTACCTAAGGGCTTAGAGCTCTGGTGGTGTAGTGGTTAAGAGTTCAGCTGATAACCAAAAGGTCAGCCGTTTGAATCTACCAGCCACTCCTTGGAAACCCTGGGGCAATTCTACTCTGTCCTATAGACTTGCTATGAGTTAGAATTCAGCAAGGTTATTTTTTCTCTCCATCTAAGGGCTAATGAGCCCTGGTGGTGCAATGGTGAAGCACCCAGCTGCTAACGAAAAGGTCGGCTACCGAAACTCACCAGTAGCTCTGTGGGAGAAAAGACCTGGCCATAATGCTCCCATAAGGATTACAGCCTAGGGAACCCTATGGGGCAGTTCGACTCCGTCCTATAGTGTCACTATGGGTAGGCATCACCTCAATGGCACACAACAACAACCACCCAAGGGTTTTACCCTCAGCACAGGGATTACATTTTAAAAGCGGACAGCTGAAGAAGTAATGTTTAACCCAAAGGAATGTGGCACCAAATCAAGCCTATGTGAGTAAAGGACTCCTTAATTGTGGAGCCCCAGGCACTGTGGCTAGAGGCAGGTGCAGGGAGCCTTCCCGGTCCTCAAACCACACACGCTGGGGCCTGCTGTAAAGGCCTCATGTGGGCCAGGCAACAAGCCCCTGGGCCAAAGGGCCTCACACACCTGCACAGACGGCCACGTGGCAAGCAGGGCCCAAGCAGCTTCACTGTGGACCAAATACCTCACTACCCTGACTCCCTGGGGACTTCAGACAAACGTGGGCTTGATCTTAGCCCTTCAGTTCAAGGGGGCACAGTCAGCTGCTGCCTTGCAGCATTGTGTCAGAGCACAGAAGACGGGCAACCACCAAGGTCAATGCAGGGAATATGCACGAAACTAGAAGAGCAGGGCTATGCCTGGAGTTCCAACATTAAGGAGTCTTCTACTCACAGCAATTTGATTTGGCGCCTCATTCCTTTGAGTTAAGCATTACTTCTTAGACACACTTAAAAAAAAAAATCTAATTCTGCAGGGAGGGACAAGTCTTTAATTTATGGATGGCAAAGAGGTTTCAACCTGGGTGCCTTTGCTGACTGATTGGGAGTGGCTAGCCGCATGCTGTGTTGAGAAGGATTCTAAGGCATCTCTGGGCTCAGCTGGAAAGCATGTAGACGAATTCTGCTGACCTGGTTCTCATCCTGACTTTGCCATGGGCTTGGGGGAAGTCTCTTTCCCCTCCCTGACCTCAGTTTGCCCATATGTAAAATGAGAGGGTAGGCCCAACCGAGATATTTGACAACCGGGGTCACACTTGGCTGAAAATGCCACTCACAGCTCTGTTTCCTGACAACAACTTTCATCTCAGCTTTGGGAACAAGACTTGTGACATTCATACTCTAAACAGTTTCCTATCCTAACTGGCAGAGATGGCTTCCCAAAGACAATGAGAAAAGGAAAAGAAAGGAAGGAAGTGACCAGAGGAATTTAGCCTTTAGCCTAAGGAAACTGTGGGGACAAAGAGAAACCAGTCTGAGGCCTTAGAGTTGGCAGGCTTGAGCCAAAACACCTATATCTTCTGTGTGCCAAATGGGGCCCAGAGGTCTAGGTCTAGGAACCCGTGTGTGTGGTCATCTGATACTATCCAGCCTAGCTGAGCCATCAGATGGCTGCAGTCACATCACTGACCCCAGGCAACCCCAGCAAAAGAATCATCCAGCTGAGACCTGCTCAGAGAATCATGAGCAAATAAAATGGCTGTTTCAAGCTACTAAATTTTGGGGTGGTTTGTAACATAGCAGTAGCAAACATAATGTGATGTTTTGTAGACATTTCATTAGTCCTTTGATAATTTAATCATTTTCACCTCTTAAACCAAACCAAACCAAACCAAACCTGTTGCCATCGAGTCGATTCCGACTTATAGCGACCCTATAGGATGGAGTAGAACTGCCCCATAGGGTTTCCAAGGAGCACCTGGTGGATTTGAACTAGCAGTCAATCGCTTTAACCACTACACCACCAGGGTTTCCTTTCACCCCTTAGGAAGCCAATAATCTTTTTATTCAGGTCAGGTCTCAATGATTCCATGGGTCCCTGAGAAGGTGTTAAGCCAGCCCTGAAAGTGGCAGTGTCTCCAAGAACCCTATCAGGTTGAGTAAAAGTCAAAGGCTGGCCAACAACCCAAGTCCCAGGAAGGCAACACAAGGCAAATGCAAGAAGAATCTTTTTTTAAAAATTGTAAAACACCAAAGAGGAACTATTTCTAACTCTCAAATAGCTCCTGAGGGAGACAAAAGGCTCTCTAACTAAAACTCATAAATCTAGGCAAGAACCCAAATCTAATCCCCAGAACCTGTGAACATATTACTTTACATGCCAAAAGAGACTTTGCAGATGTGATAAAATTATTATCTTGAGATGGGGAGATGATCCTGGATTACTTGGGGTAGACCCAATATAATCACAAAGGTCCTTTTCAGAGGGAAGCAGGAGGGTCAGAGGAGATGTGACAATGGAAGCAGCAGCTAGCGTGATGTACTTTGAAGATGAAGAAAGGGGCCACAAGCAAAGGAATGCAGGTGTACTCTACAAGCTGGAACAGGCAAGGAAGTGTATTGTCCCTTAAAGCCTCCAGAAAGAACGCAGCTCTGCTCTGCCAGCACTCTGACTTTAGCCCGTAAGACCCATTTTGGACTTCTGACCTCCAGAACTGTCAGATAATAAATTTACGCTGTTTTAGCCACTAAGTTTGGTGTCAATTGTTATAGCAGCAATAGGAAACTAATACACTAGATAATTTCTCCTGCCTACAAGAGTACAAAATGCAGACTGTTACTCATAATAAGAACAACAGTTAATAATAATCAATCAAAAACCAAACCAGTTGCTACCAAGTCAATTCCAAATCATGGTGACCCCATGTGTTACAAAATAGAACTGCCCTGTAGGGTTTTCTTGCCTGTAATCTTTATGGAAGCAGATCACCAGGGCTTTCTTTCACAGTGCTGCTGGGTGGGTTCCAACCACCAAACTTTTGGTTAGTAGCTGAGAGCAAACCATCTGCGTCACCCAGAGATACTATTTATTCAGTGTCTTTGTGCCTGGCCCTATTCCAAGCACTTTTCTCATATGATCTCATTCAATCCCCACAAAAACCATATTGAAGCAGACACTCTTACAACCTGTACTTTACAGATAAGAAAATGGAGCCTTGAAGTGGTTATGTAACTCACCTGGGTCACACAGAGGGTCGGTGACACAGCCTAGATTTGAACTCTGGCAGGCTGGCTCCAGATCCAATGCTTAACCATTTCACTTCCCAAATAAAACTCACAATAGTAATAAAATGACTGGCATTTATTAAGCACCGTTCTGTACCACGCCCATGTTAAGCACTTTACATATATTCTCTTATTTCTCACAGCATCCCAACGGTGTTGTTGTTAATTGCCATTGACTCAATTCCAGCTCATGATGACCCATGGAGAGCTGTGCTCCACAGGTTTTTCAAGGCTATGACCTTTCAGAAGCAGATCACCAGGCCTGTTTTCTGAGGTGTCTCTGGGTGAGTTCAAACCACCAACGTTTTGGTTAGTAGCCAAGCATTTAACCATCTGTGCCACCCAGGGTAGGATTATCAATCACACTTGTTTATTAGCAGAAGAAATAAGGCTCAGCAATGTTAATGTGTCTGAGCCCAAAGCCTGGGGTTAACCATACACCCTATTGCCCCCTGTCCCTCTTGAGGCCCAGATGGCTGAGAAGTGGACAAAGTTAAGTAGGGCAACCAGATAATTTATCTTTCATACCAGGATACTTAGAAAGTGAAAGGCATCACTATTAATAATTCACTGGGACAGAGGCATAAACTGGAACTGTCTCGGCAAACCAGGACACTGTAAAGATGAGGGGCCTAAAGCCAATGCCCACTCTCTGCAGCTCAGGGATCCCCGGAAGGGGTGCGTGGGAGCAGCCTGGCCCCACATGCCGTCTGCAGCTGCCACGGTTCACGGTCCACGGTCCAGGCTGGACGAGGAGGGCCGGTCCCGGCAGAGGCCAGAGCAGTGTCTGCAAAGCTGCAGCCCTTAGGTCACAGTAGACCAGGGCAGAGTCTGTCAGGTAGTGGAGGGGCGTCCATCTGAGTCCTGTAGTGTCGGAACTCTATGGCCTCCAGCTCTGGACAGAGTCCAGTGATGCAAAGAGATTTCGAACCCCAGAGCTGCCTCAGGCAGGAAACCCAGCAGTGGGCTCAGAGTCTTGGCAAAGGGCCAAGTGGGAGCGAAACAGGACCAACAGGCAGCCTGAGAAACCCAAGGGTTCTGGGCCTGCCAGACAGGAAGCTTTGTGGCCTGAGGGTCAGGCTGGGTTCTGCCCCTTCCTAGCTATGGGATCAGGCCAGCCCTTCCCCCTCCAAGCTTCCTGGGTAAAACGCAGTTGTTGATAACTGCCTCCACAGGAGTTACGATCATAAATCATAATAACAGACAACAGCAAGCATTTGTCACAGCCGGGCAGTAAACTTAGCACTTAGCATGGGTCACAGGAGTAAATAAAATCTACTCTGAGATGGGTACTATGATTATTCCCACTTTACAGATGAGAAAACTGAGGTGGGGGTCAGGTAAGTAACTTGCCCAGAATTCCATGGCTGGTAATTGGTGAAGCCAGGATTTGAATCTAAGCTAACTGGCCCTGTAAAATCCGCTGGCACAGTCTTTCTTTCCCATCAGGCCACCCCAGAGCAGCACGCCTAGTACAGGGCCTCCAGAGAGAAGGCCCTATTCCCCTCAGGGGGCTGGAGGTGACTATGGTGGTACACAGACAAGGTAGCTACATATTACACCTGAATAAGACTCCTTGCGGGGCTTTACAAATACACATCCTTGGGCTCATTTCCTTGGAGGATCTAATTCAGTAGGTCTGGGAACACGAATTATAACAAGCCCCTGTCTTAGTTATCTAGTGCTGCTATAACAGAAATACCACAGGTGGATGGCTTTAACAAAGAGAAATTTATTCTCTCAGAGTTTAGGAGGCTAGAAGTCCAAATTCAAGGTGCCAGCTCCAGGGGAAGGCTTTCTCTCTCTGTTGGCCCTGGGGGAAGGTCCTTGTCATGAATCTTCCTTGGTCGAGGAGCTTCTCAGCGTAGGGACCCCAGGTCCAAAGGATGCGCTATTCTCCTGGCTCTCGTTTCTTGGTGATATGAGGTCTCCAGGTCTCTCTGCTCGCTTCTGTCATTCATATCTCAGAAGAGATTGAGCTAAAACACAACCTAATCTTGTAGATTGAGTCTTAACATAACTGCCGCTAATCCTGCCTCATTAACATCATAGAGGTAGGATTTACAACACATAGGAAAATCACATCAGATGACAAAATGGTGGACACTCACACAATACTGGGAATCTTGGCCTAGCCAAGTTGACACACATTTTGGGGGGACACAATTCAATCCATAACAACCCTCCCCCACCACAGTGATTCCTAAAGTCGTTCCCTTCCTGTTAAGACCCTTTCAAACCTGATTCCATCAAACGGAAAGTCTCATTTTGTGCTCGTGCATCCTTAACTCCCTCTGTTATTACTGAATAGTGTCCTCCAAAATACATATTAGAATCATAAACCCTACCCCTGTGGATATAAGCTGTTGGGAATACGGTTTTCATTGTTACATCAATGAGGCCATACCAATGTAGGGTGCATCCTAAACCTAATCATTTCTGAGATACATAAAAAGAGCAGATTAGACACAGAAGGAAGCACAAAAGGGGGAAGACAGATGCCACAAGAAGATCACCAAGGAATGAAGATACACTGGGACTACAGCAACCGAGAGACAAGGCCCTTCCCCCAGAGCTAACAGAGAGAGAGCCTTCCCCTACAGCTGGTACCCTGAAATTGGGCTTCTAGCCACTGAACTGTGAAAGAAAAAAAATACATATATATATGTTCTTTAAAGCCACCCACTTATGGTATTTCTGTTACAGCACCACGAGGTAACTAAGACACCTCTAAAAATTGCAATTCTCCCTTTGTACCAAGTGCAGCCTCAGTACAAAGCCCTCTGCAGGCAACAGATCTACCTAGAGAGCAATGACCTTGTTGGGCTTCCAAGCATTTATGCTGTAGTTACCTTCTGTTGATGGTCAGTGACACTGGTTTTCAATTTATGGAACTGATGTAAATAGTTCCGTTAAAGTGAGTGCATTTAAGAAACAGTGGATTAATTTTAAAAATAATGGCATAACAACGTTTATTAAGAAAATGTTCTGCATCCCACTTTGGTGAGTGGCATTTGAGGTCTTAAAAGCTAGCTAGCGACCATCTAAGATGCATCAATTGGTCCCAACCACCTGCAGTAAAGGAGAATGAAGAACACCAAAGACACAAGGAAAGTATTAGCCCAAGAGACAGAAAGGGCCACATAAACCAGAGACGCCATCAGAACTAGATGGTGCCTAGCTACCACCAATGACCACCCTAACGGGGAACATAACAGAGAGTCCCGGATGGAACAGCAGAAAGGTGGGGTGCGAAACTCAAATTCTAGTAAAAAGACCAGACTTAATGGTTTGACTGAGACTGGAGGTACCCCAGAGCATATGGCTCCCAGACTCTCTGTTAGCCCAAAACTAAAACCATTCCCAAGACCAACTCTTCAGACAAAGATTAGACTGGACTATGGGAAATAAAATGATACTCATGAAGAGTGTGCTTCTTAGCTTAAGTAGATACATGAGACTAAATGGGCAGCTCCTGTCCAGAGGTGAGATGAGAAGGCAGAAAGGGCCAGGAGCTGGTTGAATGGACACGGAAAATCCGGGGTGGAAAGGAGGAGTGTGCTGTCACAGTATAGGGAGAGCAACTAGGGTCACATAACAATGTATGTATAAATTTTTGTATGAGAGACTAACTTGAATTGTAAGCTTTCACTTAAAGCACAATAAAAAAAAAATTTTAAATAAGTTTTTTAAATAGTAAGTCATGGTTTGGGTGATTCATAGACATGGTGGGATCAAGAAGGTGAACTTCAAGTGGCTGAAGTTTGGGAAACATTCCCCGAGGATAAGATCACCTGTGTGTCTGACAGCCCTGAGCTCTGTTCAGCATCTCTCCTTAGGAGCCATGTCAGTTTGGGGAAATGAACTTACTTCCTCTGAGCCTCAGCTTCTCCTTGGGTAAAATCATCTACTTCTTGGGCTGTCTGTGAAGATTAAATGAGATGATACAGGTGAAGAATTTAGCCTTGTAAAGAGCTGGTGCTTAAGGAAAATTTGCTGACTCAAGGCTGCCCAGCACCAAGGAGAGACAGCCCCCTCCACCCACGTGCTGAGGATCCAAGTCTGAAACCCACATGTGGAGTAACTCACTGGTTCTTAAACTTGGCTGTTCACTGGAATTGTTGTTGCAGTTGTTAGGTGCTGTCAAGTTGGTTCCAACTCATAGCACCCCTATGTACAACAGAACGAAACACTGCCCAGTCCTGCGCCATCGTCACAATCTTTGTTATGCCTGAGCCCATTGTTGTGGCCACTGTGTCAATCCATCTCATTGAGGGTCTTCCTCTTTTTCACTGACCCCCTACTCTACTAAGCATGATGTCCTTCTCCAGGAACTGGTCCCTCCTGATGTTATCCCTCCTGATAACATGTCCAAAGTATGTGAGACAAAGTCTCGCCATCCTTGCTTCTACGTTCACTGGAATTGGGGAGTTGAAAAACCTGACTCCTAGTCCCACCCCAGAGGTTCTGATGTAATTGGTCTGGGCATTGGGACTTTTCAAAGCTCTCCAGGTGATTATAATGGACAGTGAGGGTTGAGAACCACTGTGGTAGCTAACCCGAGAGGGACATCCAATGACAGAAAGTGTAGTTCCAGGCACTACCTCCTCCCAGCCCCCCAAGACCAGCCCTCCAGCTGCTGTCATTCTTGACTCCCCCAGTGGAAGGTGCAGAGATGGGGGGATGGCATGAGGAGGACTGATCTCGTGTTTGCCAGAAACTTCTGAGGGTCTTGCTTCAGAAAGTGGAGTGACTGAAGGTCCCAAGGAATCAGGACCTGAAAATTTCCCTCACATAGCCCCAAGTCTGAGAGAAATCAGAGCAGAATCGGCCCTCTTCCTAAAGCCTCCAAAGAAAGCAGACTGGCTTGATCTGGGACCACATCACACAAGGAAGCAGCAATCCTGGTGGGCACCTGGGTGGTGGAGGCAGGAAGGCCACCTCTCTTTTCTTCTTGGTTACACGCTCAATAAAGTACAAAACCGCTTCCTGCTCACAGCTGTTTCCACGGTTCCCCACAACAGACCTGGAGCAGGCAGAGTACATATGCATCATGCACCCCTTTCACAGATAAGGGAGGGAAAGTTTAGACAGAGTTCAGACCAGTCCTTGGGCTCCAAAACCACTTTCCTCCTCTACCCACTGAGCCTCAGTTACTGCACACATCAGAGAAGAGCAGGACTGGGCGTCACCTGCACAGAAGGAATGCAGCAAGGATTTGCGAAGCCCACTTCGGGGGTGGGGCGTGGGTTTATTTCTGAGCACTGCCTGAGCCCCTGGCCATCTCCTTGGCTCACCCTGCTCTCAGCGATGCCCTGGGTGGGTGGCACTCACTCCCTGCCACATGCTGCCCATTCATTAAAAGCCCCTGATTTCTCCCTGCCACTCTAATTATGCGCAGCGGTAATAAAGACGCTTTCTCCCTTAGCAAAGAGACCCATTTATGAGATGAGAGAGCATTTCGCCCCCACAAGATTGAGCTGTCACTCAAAGCGTTGCTGGAATCAAAGCAGCATCTCTTCAAGGATTGTCCCAGCCCTCCCCACTGCCAGCGTCAGCCCACTCCTGAGCATCCTACTTTCTAGAACAGCCACTAGGGAGTGGGCAGAATGTGGATTCCATTCCCCACTGCAGCGTTCCCTCCTGTCTTGCTGACTGATATTCACTCAACACACAATAGGATGTTTGTTGAGCACCTACGATGTGCCCTTACTAACCCGCTGCCACTGACTCATAGTAATCCTATAGGACAGAGTAGAACTGCCCCATAGGGTTTCCAAGGCTGTAATCTTTACAGAAGCAGACTGACATATCTTTCTCCTTGGAGAAGCCAGTGGGTTCGCACTGCCGGCCTGTGGTTAGCAGCCGAGCACTTAACCACTGCGCCACCAGGGTTCCATTGAGCCCTTACTAGGAATATGGAAATGTGCGGGGAGGCAAGGCATGGAGGGAAAGAGCACAAGCTTTTAGGCTCTGTGCCTGGCTCACATCCCAGCTCCAGCCTTCACTGGCTGAGTGATGTGGGACAAGTTACTGAATTTCTCAAAGGCCTCAATTGCCTCATCTGCAAAATGGGGTTAATCATAATGTCAACCCCATATGGATGTTGGAGGCATAAATGGATACAGGCACACAAAACTGGCATATCTGAGTCACTCAATAATTAGCTGGGATTACCCATGGCTAAGTATCCAAGATTGGGACCACAAGTGGGACTCCTATCCAGATGGGTGAGTCAAGGAAGGCTTCCTGAGGATGAGTAGGAGTTTGCCAGGCAAAGGGAGGAATGTCCCAGGCAGGAAGAACTGCACATGTGGAGATCCAAGAAGAGATCATGGGGCTCTGGGAAACACAAGACACTGTGTGGGGAGCATGTGGGGACCACCATGTCAGGGGACACAGCTGCAGAGGCAGACGCTGACACAGGCAGTGACATCCCACGGCCAGAGTCCTAACCAGCAATACCCAGGGCATCACCTCCACCTTGACTACTTTGAGGAGACCACAGTCAGCACCCTTCTGCTCCCATTTGTAGTTTGGTGATCAAAGAAGTGGGGCAGCCACACACTCTCTATTGTCATGCACTCATTCTTTCAGACACTCAACACAATTCCCTGAGGGACTATGATGTGCCAGACATGTGCTAGGAGGAACTGTACAACCCAACCACCTGCCCCCAAGCCGAGGTTCTAACCCTCACTCAGCCCCTTTCCAGCTATGTGGCCCTGGGTCCATCAGCTTTCTCCTCAGTGAAATGGGTTAACAGTGCCCCGCTTCACAGAGTTGCTCATTCAACAACAAATGTGATCAGGGTTAAATGAGATAATTCAATATTCCCAGCATAAACTCAGTCCTCAATAAATGTCATCCATTTAAGATTTTTCTTTCTGCTATGATTAGTTGCCAGGATAATAAGAATCGCATCTCCAAAGACCAGTGCAACGTCTCCAGAGGCACCCTCAGCCCAAGTGAAAACCCCTGCCCAACGTTCTTCTCTTCAACGCCTCAACTGGGGAGAAAATTACTTAGGTTTACATTCCCATGCCTAGCCCTAAAGTGGTCACCATCAGCACTGGCCCAGGCTGAACCACTCTGTCCTCCCTGCAAACCCCATTCATCTCATCCTTCATTGGGCTCCGAGGGTCAACCAACTCAGGTCACAGGAGGAGGGAGGGGTTGGAAGTCACTTCAGCTCTGCTGTCCAACCTACCACGGATTAAAGGGTAGACTTGTGAGCTGGCCCTTCAGATTCTGCAGACTAATTGATTAATTTAAATTTTCTATTAAGGAAATTTGCAAATATATACAAAATAAACAGAACAGTATAATGAACCACCACGTATCCACTGCCCAGCTTCAACAACTCTGGACACTACCATTCTCATTTCATCAGCACCTCCACCCACTTCCCACCCTACCCCTACCTGATTTATCCCACAAGATTTTGTGGCCGGCCTTTCCAACACACTCCACCCCATGACTCCCTCTCCCTCACAAATCTCAACACAGTTTGATGTCCGTGGCCGGCATTATTGTCTCATTTTCTTTTGCCTGAAGAGTCTTGTTATTGCTGTGAGAAGTGCCGTCGAGTCAGTTCTGACTCACAGTGACCCTATGCACAACAGAACAAAACCCTGCCCGGCCCTGTGCCAACCTCACAATCATTGTTATGCTTGGACCCACTGTGGCAGCCACTGTGTCAATCCATCCCGTGGAGGGTCTTCCTCTTTTACGCTGACCGTCTGCTCTACCAAGGATAATGTCCTTCTCCAGGGACTGGTCCCTCCTGATGACATGTCCAAAGTACGTGAGACAAAGTCTTGCCATCCTCACTGCTAATAAGCAGTCTGGCCATACTTCTTCCAAGACAGATTTGTTCATTCTTCTGACAGTCCATGGTATATTCAATATTCTTCACCGACACCATAATTCAAAGGCATCGACTCTTCTGTGGTCTTCCTTATTTGTTGTTCAGCTTTCAAACACATATCAAGCGATTGAAAACACCATGGCTTGGGTCAGGCGCACCTTAGTTCTTAAAGTGATCTTTGCGTTTTTAACAATTTAAAGAGGTCTATTGCAGCAGATCTGCCCAATGCAATAAATACATCATTTGATTTCTTGACTGCTGCTTCCATGGGCGTTGATTGTGGATCCAAGTAAAATGAAATCCTTGACAACTTCAGTATTTTCTCCATTTATCACGATCTTGCTTATTGGTCCAGCTGTGAGGATTTTTGTTTTCTTTACATTGAGGTGCAATCCATATTGAAGGCTGTATGGTCTTTGATCTTCATTAGTTAGTACTTCAAATCCTCTTTACTTTCAGCAAGCAAGGTTGTGTCATCTGCATAGCGCAGGTTGTTAATGAGTCTTTCTCCAATCCTGATGCTTCGTTTTTCTTCACAGAGTCCAGCCTGAAGAGTAGCCTTGATTAATCCCCTGAAGGACATCTGTTTTTATTCCCCTAATAGGGGGCAGTGGTGGTTCAGTGGTAAAATCTCATCTTCTATGCAGGACACCCAGGTTTGATTTCCAGCCAGTGCACCTCAGCACAGCCACCAGCTGTCTCTCTGTGGAGACTTATGTGTTGCTGTGACACTAAACAGGTTTCAGCAGAGCTTCCAGACTCAGAAAGACTAGGAAGAAAGGCCTAGCAATCTACTTCTGAAAAATCAGTCAGTGAAAATGCTATGGATCACAATGGTCCAATCCCATTGTGCATGGGGTCAACACGAGTCAGGGGCAACTGGACCAAAGATAACAACGGTACAATAACAATAGGATGATAACCAATGGACACACCCACAGGTGCTACACAGGATGGTGGTGAAGGCCTGAGCCCTGGAATCAGATGGCCTGGGTCCAAATCAACACTTCTAGAGGCATGACCTTGGAGAGGTCATTCAACCTTCATGAGCCTCAGTATAGATTCCCCACTGAGTAAAAGTGGAATGTTGCTAACAGGTTGGCTGTGAAAAAATGCACGTTTGGTGCCCAGCACAGAATATACAATGAGGAAACCTTAGAAATAGAAATAGATGTGTTAGACGGCAGGTGAGCAAGCTCTGCTCCCCATTTTACAGATGAAGGAGTGGGAGCCCAGGGAGGTGGGGTGACTTGCCAGAGACAGCCTGCTCTTCAGGGTGGGTGAGAACTCAGACCTCAGGGCTCTCTGTGTCCTAAGTCCATGTGCCTGGAATTCTCTCAGGCTGCCTTGAACTGCAGATGGTTGGAAATGAGGAACCGCTCTAGAATAGACACAAGCAAGCAGTGGCAGGTGGCCCAGCACACCAACACGTGTTTCTCCATCCTGGGTCTCTCTCCCAGCCCTGAGGAGAAATAACCACGCAGAGCCCCAGTGCGTGTGCGTGTGTGTGTGTGTGTGTGTGTGTGTGTGTGTGTGTGTGTGTGCGCGCGCGCGCGCGCAGGATGGCGGGCTGAATTCCATTTTACAAGATGAAAAAGGTGTTGGGGATCCACATCCCCGCTCACTCTTCCAGTTTGACAAATCTTAAGGCAATCTTGCGTTTGATCCCGCCGCCCGCTAATTATCGCAGCATGAGAAGCAAGAAACTGGCTCACAAACTCAAGCTTTAGCAACTCGGACGGCCTTCCCCATCACCCTAACGATTTTTCAACTTAAAGGAAAAAGGTGAAAGAACCGAGTCAATCCAGTTGCCGAGTGATGTTCAGACAAAGACAGACAGCCCCTTGTCCGCATTGGCCAGCTGGGGAAGGGCAAGGCAAGGGGTAAGATTACGGGTGTGCCTTCCAGCTCGCCACCGCCCCTCCCAGGAGTGAGCCCTGGCAGGACTCCCCACCCCCTCCCGCCCGACTCCCCCACCACTGCAGTGCTGTGTGGGGAGGCCCCTCCCAGATCCGCAGGAACAATGGGCTGGGGAGGGGGCAGGTGCGGCTCGGAGTGCAGCAGTGGGCGGGGGGCCTTGGCCACAGACCGCGGGACCCGGAGCGCAACGCGACTGCGGCTGCGCCGCTACCGGACTCAGTTTCCCCGCAGAGCCGAGCGCTCCTGGCTCGGCTGGATTTTCCTTACGTCCCGGCATTTTAATTTCATCCTCGCTAGGCGGTTGTGCCTGTCGCTCCCGGAAAGCCGCAGGGTCGCGCTCCCCTCTGGAGGCTGCTACTGCCGAGAGCCGGCAGATCAGGGACGCGCGGCGCCTCGGTGCGCCCAACTTTCCCCTCTAGGACCCGCAGAAAGACCGGAATCTCGACATCCCCGCCAGCCCATCCCCTCCGCAGGCGAAGCCTTGATTTACAACCCTGGCTGCTGAGGTCCGCTCCTCCTCTTCCCTCCCTCCCGGTCCTCTCCGGCCTCTCTCCATCGTCCAAGCTCTAATCACGCTCCCCCAAATAACGCGGCCGGGGTACATCTGCAAACGGCGAGCGTCCGTCCTCCGAGCAGGGAGGGAACAGGGCAGTCGCCGCCGATTCGCCCCTCTCCAGACCAGAGCATCCCTGGGTCGGGCGGCGAGGGGGTGGTGAGCTGCAGGGTCGCCAGGAGCTGCAGCCTCCACCCCCGACCCGTGCATCCGGGCAGGGGTGGGGCGAGGGGACAGATCCAAATCTCCGCTCTCCCCGGGCTCCCACCCCCGCCTCGCTGAGTCACGGAAAGGAACCGCTAAGGACATCGGGGCCACGCCACGGCCAGCCCGTCACCCGGCCAGCGCGGACGCCCCAGCACAGTGCGCGGGGGATGGACTTGGGGGCAGGTTTCACGCCGGCGCGCAGCCGGTCCCTCAGGAGGCGCCACCCCGCGGCGAGGACAGCCAGGGTGCCCGGGCGGGGGCTGTGGTTCCCGCCGCAGTGTCCGCAACCGGGCCGGGAACACAGCACGTGACCAGCCGGCTCCCAGTCCCGCCCGCCAGGGCAGCGTGCAGCCGGGCACCCCTTTCCCACAGCTGCAGGGGTGCGGGGAGCGAGGCTGAACGCGCACGTCCCTCTCCATCCCTCCGCGCCGCAGCCGCAGGACCCGCGCCCGGCGCTCACCTCGCGGCCCCGCGTCGCTGCCGCCGGCCTCCTTGTCCGCCATGGTCGCGCGTCCTGGACCGCGAGAGCGCAGCGCCCGTCTCCGTGCGGGTCCCCGTCCGCGTCTTCGGCGGCGCTCGGGCCGGGTCTGAGCCGCGGGGCAGCGGGAGTACTGCTCTGACGCGGCCGCGCCGCAGCCCCGGCTCCTCCCGGCTCCTCCCCGAGCTCCTCCCGGGCCCGCCCCGCGCCCCGCGCCCCGCGCCCCGCCCCGCTGAGGCCAGCCCTCCTTCCCCGGCCTGGGGACCGAGCGCTCGCCACTGCTGGCCGCGGCGGGGTGGTGGCGCGGCCGCGGTTCCGTGGCTCGCCCGCCGGCCCGACGCGGCCGCGCGCAGGGAGGGCGCATGGTCGGCCCCCCCTCGCGCCGGCTCTTTGGCAGGCACCGAGTATCAGGGCCTGAAGCCTTTCTGCAAGCGCGCACACCCTGCTCTCCCGAGAAGCCTGTCCAGTCCCCACTATTTTATTTCTCCCCACGCGGGTCCCAGAGGAAATGGCCAAGGGCCAGCGCAAAGGCGACCCGTGAAGCACGGCGCGGCCAGGAGCCAGGCCGCAGACCGAGGACCAGGAAGGCTGCGCGGGGTCCAGGCAGGGCATTACCGCGGGCGTCCGCCCTCAAGCCGCCTGCGGAACTCCATGGCAACTGGGAGCCCAGGGAGGCGCTTGCCTCGGAGGCTGCGTGGCGCCTTCCATATATGGGCTCCCGCCCGGGCCCTCGTTACAAGTCTGAGAATAACGACATTGATAGTGTAGGGCTTTGGCGGTGAGTGATTCATCCGCGCTGTCGTCCGGCTCTGCCACACAAGCGCCGGGGCACCTGTTTGGGCTTGGGCAGGCGGCTCCTTGGTCCGCTGTGACCCTCTCCTCATCTTGGCAACGAGGGCGGTGTAAAGAATCTAATGACCACTCCCGGGTCTTTCCCTTGTGCCTATGCTAGGTACTTAAGGGCCTTATCTCATTTTCTCATCCTCTACACAACTCTAAGAGGTGGGGACTAGTGATTCACATTTTACACATAAGGAAACTGAGGCTCAGAGGGTTTAAGAAATGATCTCACTGTCATAGACAGCAAGTAGGTGAGTGGCCAAGTGAGATTCCCCACCCAGTTCGTAACCATCAGCTACCCTTCACTCTCTGAGATGGGCTTCATCTCCCAGAGGATCCCTAGGGAAGGCGTCATGGGGCAGTTAAAGGGGAGCCAGAGGGCAGAGGGCAGCTGTAGAGCCCAGAGACCTGGCTCCACTCAGAAGGAGGTGGTAGGGTAGTGAGTTAAAAGGAAGAACCTTGCACTCTTGCTTGCCTGCATTAAAAATTCCAACTCCACAGTACCTATGTGTGAGACCACAGGCAGGTTACTTAACCTCTCTGAGCCTCCGTGTGCTCATCTGTGAAATGGGCTTAACAGGAGGACCCACTTGGTAATACTGGGGAGAATTACCTGAGATGATGCACGTAACATGCTTAGCTTGGCGTCTGGCACACAGTAAGCATTCCAAAAAGCTTTCACTATTATTAAGTCACCGGCATCTTTTTAACAGTGGACATGGCCATTGTTCAGGCCTGTGGACAGTGGAGGGACACATGGGGACACTTCTAGAGGGGAACAGTGTGTTCTCACAGAGCACCCTCTCCCTACCAAGGCTGCTTGCTTGCTGACCTGACACTCCACCATCTCGGGGCGGGGGGGGCCTGAGAGATGGGCTACCAGTGAGGGACCTGGAGGCCAGAAGTCTTTGGCCCCAAAGTGCAGGCAGGAGGAAGGGTGGAGGCCATTGTCTGAGGTGACAGCCTGGCCGAGCAGACTCAGGATGGAGAGAGGAAGGGCTGGTCCTTGGCCCCTCATGGACCCCACAGCTTCCCTCCCAGCTCTGCTCATATATCCCTACTGAGGGAAGATGGCTGGGCTGAGGCCACATGAATTGGGACATGAGGGCAGGGACAGTGATGGGCACTCTGTCACTGAGCACCAGCATTACATGGAAATACACCTGGACAATGACACCAAAAGAGCTTTATATTAAACATGGTTCCCATTGACCTACCTTGTGCTCAAAACCATGCCGGGCCTCCTCCATATACAGGAAAACGTTCCAACCCTTTAGCGTGACATTCAACACCTCTGACAACAGAATGAGCCCCAACCTTCCTTGTCTGTAGCCTCTCTCCCAAGAAGCCTTCCTTCCACCCAGGCTTCCTTTGCCATGTTACAGCTGCTTCTGTCTCCCTATTCGGCATCCCCTTCACTTTCCTCCTCTACGGCCCACATCTGGGCACTCTTCAGGGCCCCAATCCAAAGTCATCAGCCCAGGGAAGCCCCGTCCCAAGCTCTACACCCCCACATGCCACTCTTTGTTTTTTCTCTTTTTACACGCTTTGCTGTCCAGGCATCTCGGCACTCCTGAAGAGGTCTCCGTCTCCCTGTGGGATGTGGACTTCCATGCCCAGGGCTGGGGCTTCCTCCAGAGCGCCACAGCTACTGGAAGTCTCCCCAGGACGCCTCCCAGGCCCCTCACACTCACCCAAAGCCCAGATCATCCTCTTTTGCTTTCCCTCCTGGGTGCTGGATCTCGGTGGAGGCAGCACCACCCACCAGTCGCCTGGGGATCCGCTTTCACTTGTCCCTCTGTGTCCATCAAAGTTGCCCATTCCACCTGCCAAATCTCCTCTCCATCCCCATCACCAGTATCCTGGTCAGACCACCATCTTCGCTCACTGCCTACATGTCTCTAACAGCCTCCTCCTGTCCTACCCCTCAGTCCTTTCTTTGCAAATGTGTTTGTCCCTGCCCACTTCTCCAGTTCCATCTCTCCCCACTCACTTCTTCCAATCCCTCCTACCCACTCCTCTTATTCAGGGATCTCAAACACATTGAAATCACTCATCCCCACATCCCACCACCACCAGCAGCCTGGAGAACTACTCTCATCCTCAGCATGGACCCCCTGACTCCAGGAAGCCCTGCCTGCCCCTCCCATTCTGGCTTGGGTGCCCCTCCTTGGTGTCCCCATGGCCCCTCCCCATCAGGGACCCAACCTCTGGTGACAAGACATTGGACTTGGTGCCAGCTTGTCAGAATCAGCAGGAACAGCACAGCCCCACCCATCCGCCCCTGCTGTGGGAAGGCCTGGGGCGCCTTCTGCCTTCACCATGGACCCCTGGCCACAGTAACATGAAGGTGCTTGAGGAGATGGGAGATGACATGCAGGCGCAGCGCTGAAGGCAGAGAGTAGACAGTTTTGATTTTCAGGGAAGCATAAAAGCAATACGCACTCAACCTTGGGTTTGCCTGCTTTAATAATAGTCACTGTCATTAAGGACCGCCCTTGTTGACCACACACCAGCCAGCCAGGGCTCACCTACTTCTCAGTGGCTCTCCCCATTTTTATTGTTGCTGTTGTTAGCTGCCATTGAGTCAGCCTTCGGCTCATGGAGAGCCTATGTACAAAGGAACTAAACACTGCTGGGTCCTATGCCATCCCCTTGATCAGTTGCAGATTGGACCAATGTGATCCATGGGGTTTTCACTGACCGATTTTCGGAAGTAGATCACCAGGACTTTTTTTCCCAGTCTGTCTTTGTCTAGATGCTCCACTGAAACCTGTTCAGCATCACAGCAGCACACAAGCCTCCACTGACAGACAGGTGGTAGCTGTGCTTGAGGTGCATTGGCTGGGAATCGAACCCCGGTCTTCCGCATGGAAGGCGAAAATTCTACCACTGAACCACCAATGCTTCCTCCTCATTTTACAGGAAAGAAAATGGAAGTTCAGGAAGACTGAGGCACTTGCTCAGGCTTCCTCAGCCATTAGCAGCAGGGCTGGGATTCAAAGCTAGGCCCGTCTCTCCATCACCTCCCACCATCCTCCCTGTTCCCTATGGTGTCATTCCCACACAGCAGCCACAGCAATAACATGTCACTCTTCTGCTACCAGGTCCTACAGGAATTGGCCTCCTGATTCCTTGGTGACCTTGACTCTTCCGCGCTCTCCCACACCCGGACTTGAAATCCACACACATTTCACGAATCTGAACATGCCAAATGGGGTCCCGCTTCAGGATCTTTGCTTTTGCTGGTCACCCTGCCTGGGGCACATTCCCCAAGAGAATTGTGTGGCTTGCTTCAGGTCCTTCAGGAAATGTCAGCTTCCCAGACCACCCTATCTAAAACGGCTGCCCCTGCCCACTACAAAGAAGGAACGTGGCCTGTGTTGCTCACCTCTGTGTCCCAGTGCTCAGAAGAACACCTGGCACAGGGCAGGTGTTTGATGACAGACCAACTAAATCAGTCAAAGAAACAGAACCCAACAGGCTTTGCCCACCTGGCAGGACAAACGCCACCACATGGACATTAGGGTGGCTCTTGGGGGCTGACAGGCCTCTCTGCTTCCCCAGCTATTTAAGACATGCCCAGACTTACGGGAGGCTGCGCTACAGTAAGTTCTCGCCACCTCCCCTCCAAACACTCCCCCTGCAGTGCTCCCTGTGGACTCTGCTGCGGGATCCTCCATACAATCTCTTCTCCACCCTCTGGGCCGTGGGGTCCCAGGCTGTGGGCTGTGATGAAGGGTAGCGAAAACATCACCAGCCCACCAGTACAAATCACAGACCTCACCTGAATGCCCAAGTCCCCAAAAGAGGCTCATCCCAAAGCCAAATCACACCACTCTCCCATCCCCACACCCTGGTCACCCGGGCCACATGGGCCTGCTGCCCACGGGTCCCCAAAGGGCTGGTGCCTCCACCAGGAACTCATTCTTCATTTGTTTTACCAAGTAAACCTGTCCTCCTACAGGTCTCAGCTTAGATGTCACTTCCTCCAGGACATCCCCTGCCCCCCAAGATGACATGAGGCCCCTCTTCTGTCCTCTGGTGCCTTATCTTCCCATGCACTCCTATCATAGCACTTCTAACAACTCTGACAACAGCAATATTATTAACGTATTGTACAGGTGACAAATCTGAGGCCCAGAAAGGTCACCTAGCTAAGAAGCAGATGAGCTGAAACTAGAATACAGGTCTTTCCAACTTCAGGTTGCCCATCTTCCCCTCTAGCTCAAGCTCCTAAAAGCAGGCTGGCCGTGTCCACATTTGTAGCCCACAGACCCTAGCACAGTGGCTGGAGCAGAAAGTTACATACTGAAGGACAACAGCTCCCTCAGCTTCAGACTGCACCCTTCTCATCCTCTCTGAGATCCTCTCTGCCCACCAGACACTTCCCGGCCAACAGACTCCCTCTTTCCTATTCAGCCCCCAAACAGACACTCCCAACCAATTCATGCAAATAGAAGACACAGCCCAGAGGCAGGCCCAGCTAACTCCACCAGGCAGCCAGGATACCCTGCCACTTCCACCAACCACCAACTGTGAAAAAGGCTGGACACACCGAGGAGGAGGCAGCTGAGCCCTTCAGCCCTCAGCTCTCAGAATGAAACGGTGAAACATTTGTTGATGGCTCAGCTGCTGAGGGCGTGAGTCCTGGGGGCACAAGGCGTCCGGGTACAGGGAGTGTATCATAGGAGGAAGCATGGGGTCAGCCAAGCCAGGGTTCAAATCCAGGCTCAGCCACTCCCTGGCCCCTACTCCGGTGACCTGGGGACACATCTCTTGGTGCCTGTTTCTCTACCTGTCAAATCGGGCCAATAATTCTATGTAGGATAATTGCATGAGATAATATATGAAAAACACTCAGCATAGGGCCGGGCTATGTACAATGCAAAATACGACTTCTTATTCCTATTATAATTTACATAGTCAGACCAGGAAAATGTCTATTCCTTGTGTATTATAAATTACAGAATAAAACCAAAAACAGAAAACTAAAAAACCTGTTGCCATAGAGTTGATTCCAACTCATAGTGACCCTACAGGACAGAGTGGAACTGCCCCATAGGGTTTCCAAGGAACGGCTGGTAGATTTGAACTGCCGACCTTTTGGTTAGCAGTCATAGCTCTCACCACTACACCACCAGGGCTGCAAATTACAAAACAGAGCTAGGCAAATTTTTCTTGGCTGGTGCAGAAACACAGAATATATGGGGGTGAGTGGATTTTTTTTTTAATGTTTATATAAAAAAATTGTTTTTGAGTTTGAGAAACACTGGTACTAGTCCAAATCTGAGCTTTTATTCAGGAAACTTCCAGAAAAAGCTGTTTCAGACCTTATACTATGTCACCAGACTGCTGTCTATAAACTGAATATCATAAAAGTGGCTCCTTTATAACAGGACCAAGAATTAGACTAGCGAGGATGACATAAAACCTTTCAGGGAAAGTCCAGGCATGTGCCATACTGCTTGAACTCTGATCTTTGGTGCATTTAAAAATGGGATCTCTGAGTCAAATCACCGTGGTCAGTTTACACATCCTTTCCTGCCTGGATTTCCACGCCATCTGCTGTGACTCAGCCTCCCCATTAACATTCCAAAACACACTTCACATATACAACATGTGCTACATCATGGCTCTTCCAGGGGAAAAAGCCACCGGTCAGAGGAAATTATTTCTCAAAATATCACAATCACTCATGCCTGCAATGTAAACTTTAGAAATGCCTGCTCAGGTAATGGAGGGTTATCCAAATATTTTTCATAAGCATTTCAAGCAGCAGAGGGAATGTCTATGCTACTCACTCAGCAGTGTTATCAGACCTTCTGAAACCCTGGCCTTGCAGAGCTCATGGTTCCTACTAAACTGGGCCATTCTGGAAGCCCCAGCTCAAGGAAGACAGCAAAATGAGACAAGGCTCAGAGAAGGAAAACTGAGATGCCTACACGGCCCAGAGAGCTTTCTCAACCTCAATGTATAGTTCTCTCTGCATCTTTACATATGTGCATGTCTGCATGTGCAAGTCACAGGTTTACTTGCCTTGGTAAGTATGAGTGCCCCGGGCCTCTATCTATGCATGTGAAATACATGTACTTGTGTGCGTCCTTGTCCTTGTGCCTATTTCTTTGTATGTGTGCATGCGTGTTACTTGTTCATATCTGCATCGACCCAGAGAGCTTTCACAGGGCCTCAACAAATCATAGACTCAGAGCTGAAAGGTTTCATGTGATAGAGAAAACCGACTTCTTTCTTCTTCTCCAGCCCTGTTCACAACCTGCCCAACCGTATTCAGTACCTGATACTACTCTGGCCCGCTTTGGTTCTCTAACAGACCCAGCTCGTGCCCCCACCTCCACCACTGCCTCATATCATCCCACAGGCTCACCTTAAAGGGCTCCAGAGAGGCTTCCCTGTCCACACCTGTTACTCCGTATCATATCATGCCACCCCATTGCTCCACAGCACTTACATACTTTATACTCATTTTGCTTATTTGCTTATTGTTAGCCTCCCCTACTAGGCTATAACCTCCCTGTTGGTGATAATAATGAACATTTACTAAACACGTGCTGTGTGCTGGACATTGCCCTAGGCACTTTACATCGATTGCCCCATTCCGACTTCATACCAATGCAGAAGAGGGAACCACACTGTTACTGTACCCATTTTACAGACCAGGAAACTCAGGCCCACGGTGGCTACCCAAGGCATAAGTGGCAGAATCAGAATTAGTACCCTGGAAGTCTGATCTCAGCAAAGCACCCATGGACGTCCTGCCTCCCCGTGGAAAACTTGTCCATGGCTGTGTCCCCAGCACCTGGCCCAGCACCTAATACATAGTAGGTCCTCAAGAAAGATGTGTTGAATGAATGAACCCCTAATCAAATTGGAAAGCACTGTATAATTTACAAAGCACCCTCACATCTCTTGTCTAGCACGAATCATATTCCAGCCCTGGGAGGGAAGCGGCACTATTCCTGACTTTTCTATGACGTTTCTAAGATGAAAAAACTGAAGGCCCTGTGAGATTATGAGCGACTTTGATCTGAGGCTGTCACGTCAAGGGGCTGCTTTAAGTCATTCATTTCTCTCAAATCTGGGTTTCGTCTTAAAATTGCATATTCATTTTGCATTCTATTCCACAATATATCTGTGTTTGTTTTCTAAATCAAATTAACATCTTCAGTTTCTATGACTTGTTTTTACAATGTTTTCTTGCAGAAAATTTCAAGCATCCACAGAAATAGAGAAAATGGTATGATAAACCGCCAGGTGCCTACCCATCACACAAATTTCTTACTTTAAAAAAAAAAAAAAAAAAAAAAAACTTTTAAGTAAAATTGACTCACCCGGGAAGAAATCACAGTAACTCTTGTTTACACCCAATGTGTAAATTGTTGTTGTTGTTAGTTGCCGTAGAGTTGATTTCGACTCATGGCGACCCCATGTATGCAGAGTAGAACTGCGCCATAGGGTTTTCAAGGCTGTGACTTTTCAGAAGCAGATCACTAGGTCTGTCTTCCAAGGTGCCTCTCAGTGAGTTCGAACCCCCAGTCTTTAAGCTCTTAGTTGAGCGCTTAACCATTTGTGCCATCCAGGGACACCTATGCTCATTTAATTTTCCTTCTAAGAAGTACAAACTGATGTTATGTCACATGGGGAAGCTGAGGATGGTGAGATTAAGTCACTTGCTTGAAATCTGGGAGCTAGAGGGGACAGAGATGAGAGTCACCCACAGCCCACAGGCTTAACCACCAAGTGGCCTGCAAAGAGCGGTGGAGGTAAATGTAGGTCCTCAAAGACAAGTCAAGGGCGTGGGTCCATGTCTTATTTCCTTTAAACCTGAAGCTACCATTAAAACTGCAGAGTTCCCAAAAGCATCCACACCCAATCAGCCAAGACATCTGGCCATTCATTCACCTTCTTCCTCATTCATTCTCTCATTCCATCAGATACATGTGGGTCCTTCACTTGCTGCAACACAAAGTCTACCTAGCCCAGAGGAAGGAAGGAGAGAAACCTACAGATACAACCAGAATTCAAGGCAGGCCTTGACGCATGCAAAGCGTACAAGGAAAACATCCCATGACCTCACGTACCCTCTGCCTCCACCATCAGGAAGCAAGGCTGCTGAGGGCAGGGAGCTCAGTGGTTAAGGGTGTGGGTTTGGGACTTAGATTATACTTGGGTTTGAATCTCAGCTCTGTCTGTCCCTAGCTGTGCGGCCTTGAGTAAGTCACCTACTCTCTGTGACTCGCTTATAAAAAATCCAAAAACCCAAACCTGCTGCCATCCAGTCAGTTCTGACTCATGTCGACCAAGGCTGATAAATCCTCACATCCTAGAGTGGCTGGAAGATCCCATTTCTGCAACAAAGGAAGCTCTCCATCAATGTTAGCCATTATAACTGGTTATTATGCATAACCAGCTCTCAGTAATGAGTCCCAGCTTACCTGAGAGAGGCAAAAGTTTCGTAAAAAGTGCCTACATGTTGGAGAGCCGGCCTCTCCTCGGAAAGTCTGTAAATTTGGAAAATAAATAAAATAAATAATAAAACTCCTCAGCCTTCCCGACTCAGCTGGCCAAGGGATGTCAGCCGCGTGTGAGAAAAACAATCTGGCTGTCAGTGGAGCAGGGACAAAGACACCCTGTTGTGTCCTAGCTGGGCACTGGCGTGCTGGCATGCTGGCACGCTGGCTCACATTCCACGATCCTGCAGGGCAAACCCATGGTGGCTGAGCTGGCATGGCCGAGCAAGGGCTTCAGGCTCAGGCAAGCCTGGATCCGATCCCAGCCTCTCTCCAGGACCTCCTCCTGGGTGGATAAGGACCAAAAGGGCCCAGAAGACCACCTGGCACATGGCGGGCACTTGGCTAGCTGCAGTTCCTGCTCTGATCAGGGTGGAGAAGTAGACCTGGTCTCAGGATTCCTGGCTCCAAGACCAGGCTTGGCCACATACTCACTGTGTGGCCTCGGGCACGTCACTGGTGCTCAGTCTTTTCCTGTGTATGATATGCGTGAAAATCATACCTCATCTTCCAGCCTCACCCTGCCCGTGGTGGAAGCATAGAGCAGGGCACAGACCTGGGGTGGAATCCCAGCTTTGCCACTTCCTCGTTTGTGATCTTGGAGTCCCTGCGTGGTGCAAATGGTTAACATGCTTGGCTGCTAACCAAAAGGCTGAGCATTCAGAAGAAAGGCCTGGAGATCTACTTCCAAAAAATCAGCCATTGAAAACCCTATGGAACATCATTCTATCCTAACACACATGGGGTTACCATGAGCTGGGATCGACTCATCCCAACTGGTTAAAAGTGTGTGATCTTAATTACTCTAAGCCTTACTTTCCTTACCTGTGAAATGGGATCCCAGGGCTGTTGTGAAGATTAAAAGAGGTACTGTGTGTGGAACGCTTGGCCCAGAGTCTGCACATAATAAGCACTTGGTGATGGAGAACGGATGCTCCACGGTAGAGAATGGCTGTAACACGGAGTTTAATCGCAAAAATATAAATAATCGGTTCCCTTTTGTGTTTGCTCTTTTTATGCTGGACACTAAGCCAAGCACTCGACTTGTCTTATCTTATTTCACCTTTCCCAGTGAGCAGGCCTCATGAGCAGGACAGGGTGCACCTTCCTGGGCAACGTGGCAGGGCCAGTGGCCAGGCCTTCCCTCCCCAACCCAGCAAGGTCTGTGACATGAAATCTAGTCACCAGTGTCTACACTGCCCGATAATGGCCCAAAACTGCTCCACCAAAGGCCTTCCCAAGCCGGCAGGGTGTTGGGTGGAAAGAGGAGTGGGGTCAGTAGACTCGAACCCAACCGCACCTCCTCCCAGAACAAGCCTGTGCCCAGACGGTCTTTGTTTGTAAAAAGGGGAGCATTTGTCAACACTCTGTGCTGATCCCCTAGATCACTGTGAGGGTGGAAAGCCCTAAGGTCTGGGAGAGGTTAAGAGAAGTATTATTTATTTTACCCCCCAAAAGAGTCATCGCTTTCTTCATTTCTATTTTGTCCAGTGTCCTGAAAAAGCGCTGAAGTTGGAGCAAGGGGAGAAATCAAAGAAAAAAATCAAAATATTGAACTTAAAAAAGTTAAGTTTCTGGTCTTTTTAGAAACTAAGAAAACTGAGGAAAAGAAGAAAAACAGGTGAGGAAATGGGTTTCATGACATGTGACCTAACAGATTCACGTGTGAGTCCCAAAGCCCAAGAGCTGAAGAGGCAAAGGTCACGAAGAAATATTCCCAAGTGAAAATAAACAGTTAAAAAAGCACATGGAAATCCATCAATCTCATGAGTAAATATGTACCCATATATATCTATCTATTTATATATACATATATCCGGAGCCGGTGGTGCATGGTTAAGAGCTCAGCTGCTAACCAAAAGGTCAGCAGTTTGAATCCACCAGCTGCTCCTTGGAAACTTCTACTCTTTCCTATTGGGGTCACTGTGAGTTGGAATCGACTCTATGGCAACAGGTTTTTTTGTTTTTTTGTTTTTTGTTTTTTTTTTTGGTGATCTACTTATGTATCTATCTACGCATGCACACACAGGTTAAACAGTTATTAACCCCATACAGTAAAATATAAAACTATAATATCCAATGGTGATGGGATTGTGGTAAAATCTCTACTTTCACACGTCAGAGATAGAGCCATCATAAACTTTCTAGTTTCATACTTTAGAAAATCATATGGCAACATTAAAAACACTTTAATTAACTAATCTTTCTTTGAAAAAATTATCCTATGTTAAAAAAATTCTATTCATCCACATATTTTAAAAAGTCATTTAATGCAAGGAGCACAATTGAAAGAAATTACAAACATAAATATGAAAGCCATGTAGCAACACCCGAAAATGTCACAATATAATACTAGGTGAACATAATAGGACAAGTCTATGCACAAAATGATTCCAACACTAAAATGATGCCTGCAGACAGACAGATACTGGCACACAGAAAAACAGTTGTGCTAAGGTGGGGTATAGTGAAGGCAGCGTTTGTCCTTTACAGATTGCTTTTATAATTTCTTTTCTATCTCACTCTCCACACTGTGTCCGAGACCATGCCTCACCTCCCAGGAAGGGTAGGGGGCTGTGTCCTGCCTCAACCACTACTCAACTGGCACCATTTTATTTGGTTCCTAAATTGTGCTGCTGTTTCTTGAAACTGCAGCTCTCAAAACAAAGCAGCCGGTGTGCGTGTGAGATCAGACGGCAAACACGCTCCAGCAAATACTTTATTAGACCAAACACATTCAACTCTGTGCTGGGGCCAAGGAATTTTGGATTTAGGCAGGAAATGTCAGTCCCCACACAAAGGCCTTCTGAGGGCCCCGAGAGAGTGAGCTCAGAATGGCTGCCCTTCCCTAAGCTGGCTGGCCATGCGCACTGGGACGTCCCCAGGGTAGTCCCCTCCCAAGGCCTTGCGGCCAGCTCTCAACCTACTCTGGGCTATGTGCTCCTCTGGGATCTGATAAATGTTCAGACTTTGCAAACCATTTAGAGGGGCTCGTAGAGCTACTTGAATCCTGAGTCCCTGGATGGTGCAGATGATTACGAGCTCAGCTGCTGACCAAAAGTTTGGTGGTTTGAGTCTACCCAGAGCCACCTCTGAAGAAAGGCCTGGTGATCTACTTCCAAAAAATCAGCATTGAAAACACTATGGAGAGGGCGGGGCCAAGACGGTGGAGTAGTCAGATGCTTCTGGTGGTCCCTTTTACAACAAAGACCCAAAAAAAGACGTGAATTGATTATATATTACAATCTAGGAGCCTTGAACATCAAAGGCAAAGTTGAGCAATTGGACTGAGTGGCGGGCTAGGGACAGGCGGTTTGGAAACAGCGAGGAGTTGCCAGACCTGACTCAGCAGAAGCCAGAGCCCTCCAGGCCACATCAGATTGTGGTGCACAGTGAAGCAAGCAGCAGCGCTCAAGAGACGTTTTCCACATTGGGAGAGACCCAGCAGCAGAGAGTCTACTTGGGCATCCAGAACCAGTGAGAAGCAGCCCTCGATCAGTGAAAGACAAGTACTTGCGTCCGGCCTACTGCGCGGATCAAAAACACCCCCCTTAGGGAAAAACCTCTCTCCCATTTACCTCCCTGCTCCCTGCTCTGCACTGGGTCCAGGATGGCTTCAGTGATTGCAGAGTGCCCTGGACCGGAAGTAGGACCTGTCACGTGCCCTGAGCCATTCTCCTGGACTTGGAAAGGGAATAAATTAAGAGGGTAAAAAATAATCTGCCGGCTCCCCTATGCCAGGAACTCAGGGTAGGCACAGCTCCTTTGCCTAGGCACAGGCATAAGGGGTCCATGGACTTTGAGTGCCTTCCCCCCTGCAGAGACTTGTGTCGGCCCACTTCAACAGCGTAGGCCTTCATTACCGCGGTACAACAGGGTATATACCTGAAGTCTAACTTCAACTGTTTCAGCTGTGAAGTGGAAGGTTCATGACATTTGACACTGCTCTGCCTATTAAGCAGGATCTTCACCTACCCACATCAGGGGCCTGAGGACTGGTAGCTCCACCCACGCTACCTAGCCACCTGCAACAGGGGCCCAAGAATAAGTGGTGCCCCTCAGTCCTTACAGCCAACAGCATTGGGTGCTCATAATCCAGCTGCAAAACCCATCTACATACACACTCTAGGGAACAGGGATACCCTTTCCTCCCGGACACTCGGGGGCAGCCGTGGGCTCCCTGCCTTGCTCAGCATGTGACCCCCTGCTGCAGCCAGATGCTTTTGCTTACAACAATCATCCATGCCTGTCTAGCACTGTAAGTGAGAGCCTGCACTACACACTTGGTGGCCGACTATGTGGACACCTGAGCTGAATCCTACAGGAGGAGTGGGTGGACTCCTGGGCTCACATATTTAGTGGCAGTTCTGGCCAACTGATGGCAGGATGTTGGAACTTCAGGGGTGCCGGTGACTTGGCTAGCTCACATGAGCAGCCTATTTGGACGTATCAAAACAAAACAAGAAGCTAGGACACAATAAGCAAACATAAATAAATATAATAACTTATTGATGGCTCGGAGACAACAGTCAATATCAAATCACATAAAGAAGCAGACTATGATGATTTCAGAAAACTCTCAAAACAAAGAATCAAGACATTTCCAGAGGAAGAAAATTTCTTGGAATTACTGGAGGCAGAATACAAAAGATTGATATACAGAACTCTTCAAGAGATCAGGAAGGAAATGATGTTAAATGCAGACCAAGCAATAAAGGAACTTAAAAAGATTAAAGAAGAGTATAATGACAAATTTAACAGGCTGCAAGAATCCATAGAGACACAGCAATCAGAAATCCAGAAGATCATTTCCAGGCAACATGGCGTTATAGACAGAAGCACCACGCTGTCCCTTCACAGCAAAGATCTGAAAAATCAAGTCCAACAGAGACACACGTCAATCCTGAAAGCCTAAGCATCAAATGAAGAGATAACTCAGCCAAGCACTGAATGGAATAAGAAACTGACTGAGAACAGAGAGTGAGGAGAGATACATGTAGAGGTCCCCTATCAGCTACCGCAGCATGGATCCGCCATCTTAGAATCCTATTGGAGATCAGTGAACAGGGGGTACGAGAAAGCAGCTTCACGGAGTTTCCAGCAGGAGACAGAACAACTGGTAACCAGCGATATATGCTTTCCCATCCCCGACCCTTCTTCACCCCCAATCGGCCTCCTCTGCTTCCTGCGGCCACAGTCTCTTGGCCAGGAAGCACTGGCTTCACCCCGGTATCATTTGAATTCCACCTGCCCACACTGGCCAGCTCCTTGAGTGCCATTTGTTGGCTGCTGGTGTTGCTTTTTTCTGCTTCTTTAGATTTCTTCCTCACCTCTCACTACCTCCCACTCCTTTCTCTCAAATACCTGGCTCCATGTGCCATCTTTGCTTCTTCCTGAAAGGCTGCAAAACACGGTTCAACTGTGAAACTGCTTCCTGGCCTGTGCCGCCACACTGGTGGGACCCCCTGGGCTTTTTTGTTTGTTTGTTCTGATTTGTTCTATTTTGATTTGTTTGTTTTTCTTTTCTTGGCTTTGGAGCCCCTCCTAGCCAGGCAGTACTGTGTGGCTTGGGAGCTACTCCCTTACTCTGCACAGATGCACAGTGACATCACTGGGTGCATTTCTTTTTTCTTGTTCTTTTTTTGGTTTTGCTTTTGTTCTTTTGGTTCATTTTATTTCTTTATTTTGTTTTCTTCTCTCTCTTTTCCCTTTTTTGTCTTTCTTCTTTCCAGTTTCTCATCTCTCTATACTTACCATCTCTTTCTGTCTCCTGAATACTTGGCACTGTGTGACACCTCTACCCCTTCTAGCCAGGCAGTACTTCATGGCCTGGGAGCAACTTCTCTAGTCCTAGCAGTTGCACTGGGTGGGATCCCTGGGGGCTTTTCTTTTTTTCCTCTAATTTTTATTTATTCATTTTTTTCTTTTACCCTTTTTCCTTTTTTTCCTTTTTGTTTTTCTCCATTTCTCAGTCTCTCATCGCTCCACTCCAACAGCAACCTCCTTTGGCACTCTTTTTTTGTTTCTTTGTATGCATATTTTTGGCTCCTGTTCCTCTCTCCTCTCTTTCCTCTTTCCCATATCCATCTTAGCTCCACACATCACAATCTCCCCTCTCCTTCCTGCCTACATGCACCATGCTCTGAACATCACACACCCAAACAGCACAGGCATGGCCTACCGAAACCTGCCCTGCACTGATTCCCAGCCCACCGTGTCAGCCCTAGTATGTGCCACAAACAACCCATCCCAGCAACTCCCCTTCAGCTGGACTTGCCCTGCTGTACCATACCTGAGTGACTTCCCTGCCCATTGCAGAAGGAGGTAAAAAGTATCATGTCCAGAGATGAGCAAACAACAAAGAACATACAGCCCATCTGCTCAGTCATAACCAAATAAAACAAAAAAGCAGGATGAAACAAACAAATCTACAATCAATAAACAAGGAAAATAACTACTGAATGCCCAAAGACAGCAGACAATATCAAAACATATACAAAAACAGGACAGGATGGCTCCAGTAGGCATCTAAAATAAAACATCAGATGGCCTTCCAATAGAAGAAAAGGCACTAGAACTACCTGATAGGGAATTCAAATCTTTAATATTCAGAATTATCCAACAGTTAAGCAAAAAGCTGACAAAAATGAGGAAAAAATAGACAAATTCATGGAAAAGGCAGACAAATACATGAAAAATACAGAACACCCCCCCCAAAATGGAATAATTCAAAAAAATAATACAGGAACAAAATGCCAAAATAAATTCACAACTAGAAATCATACAAAAACAACAATTGGAAATCCTAAAGATAAACAACAAGATTTCAGAAATGGACAATGTCATAGAAGGGCTGAGGAGCAGGTTTGAAACGATGGAAGACATATCAGTGAAATTGAAGACAAACACTTGGATACAACTCTGAGGAAAAATCAGAAAAACGAATAAAGAAAAATGAAGAAACCCTGAGAATTATGGGGAATACAATCAAATGCAAAAATCTATGAGTGATCGGAGTTCCACAACAGGGGCAGAAAACAGAAAACACAGAGAGGATCATTGAAGACTTGTTGATAGAAAATTTCCCCAGTATCGTGAAAGATGAAAAGCTGAACATCCAAGAAGCTCAACAAACCCCATATAGAATAGACCCCAAAAGAAAATCACCAAGGCATATCATAATCACAATCACAAAAACCAAAGGCAAACAGAATCCTGAGAGCAGCTAGAGAAAAAAGAAAAAGTCACATACAGAGGAGAAACAATAACACTAAGCTCGGATTATTCGGCAGAAACCACACAAGCAAGAAGGCAATGAGATGACATATATAAAACCTTAAAAGAAAAAAATTGCCAGCCAAGAATAATACATGCTGCAAAACTCTCATTCAAATATGATGGTTAAATTAGGTCATTCCAGATAAACAGAAATGAAGGGAATATTTAAAAACCAAACCAAACTTGCAAGAATTATTAAAGGGAGGCCTTTGATCTGAGAACAAACAACATCAGACCACAGGCTGAATCTAGCACACAGGATTGTACCAGCCAGATACCAACCTAGGAAATGAACTCTTGAGGACTATCCAAAACCCAAAGAATTACAACAGGGAACCAGAGAGGTTAATCTGTAAATGACAACAACATCAGAACAACAAAAGAGGGAATAAATGGTTTAAGTATAGAACCTTCTAATGGAGAGGAAGGCAAGGTGATACCAAGTAATAATAGACTGGTTCAAACCTAGGAAGATAAGGTGAAATTTCAAGGTAACCACAAAGAAAGTTAACAAACCTAGTTATCAAAATAAAGAAGAAAAGCATAAATTCTCAATAAAAACAAAACTTACAAAAACAAAAGAAATGAAAAAAAAATCCACAAGAAAAGGAATTCAGCACAGGAGAGTAAGAGGAACAAAGAAAATGTCAGCACTACAAAAAAAAAAGCACTACCAAATTACAGCAATAAACTCACACCTATCAATAATTACACTGAATGTAAATGGCTAAATGCACCCATAAAGAGATGGAGGGTGACAGGATGGACAAAAATTAAAAAAACAGGATACATAGACCAATGGAACAGAATTGAAAATCCAGACATAAATTCATCCACCTATGAGCAGCTGATATTTGACAAAGGCCCAAAGTCCGTTAATTGGGGAAAAGACAATCTCTTCAACAAATGGTGCTGGTATAACTGGACATTCAACTGCAAAAAAATGAAACAAGAGCCATACCTCACACCGTACACAAAAACTAACTCAAAATGGATCAAAGACCTAAATATAAAATCAAAAACGATAAAGATCATGGAAGAAAAAATAGGGAAAATGCTACGAGCCCTAAGACGTGGCATAAACAGAATACAAACCATAAATAACAATGCACAAACACCAGAAGAGAAACTAGATAACTGGGGACTCCTAAAAATCAAACACTTAGGCTCATCAAAAGACTTCATCAAAAGAGTAAAAAGACAACCTACAGACTGGGAAAAAAAATTTGGCTATGACAAATCCGATCAGCATCTAATCTCTAAAATCTACAAGATACTGCAAAACCTCAACAACAAAAAGTCAAATAACTCAATTAAAAAATGGGCAAAGGATCTGAACAGACACTTCCCCAAAGAAGACATTCAGGTGGCTAACAGACACATGAAGAATGCTCACGATCATTAGCCATTAGAGAAATGCAAATCAAAACTACAATGAGATACCATCTCACCCCAAAAAGGCAAGCATTAATCCAAAAAAACACAAAATAATAAATGTTGGAGAGGTTGTAGAGAGACTGGGACACTTATTCACATTGGTGGGAATGTAAAATGGTACAACCACTTTGGAAATCGATTTGGTGCTTCCTTAAAAAGCTAGAAATAGAAGTCCATATGATCCAGTAATCCTGCTCCTTGGAATATTTCGTAGAGAAATAAGAGCCATCACCCTAATAGATACATGCACGCTCATGTTCATTGCAGCACTGTTCATGATAGCAAAAAGATAGAAGCAACTGGGTGCCCATCAACAGAAGAATGGATAAACAAATTATGGTATATTCACACAATGGAATACTACGCAACGCTAAAGAATAACATTGAATCCATGAAACATCTCATAACATGGAGGAATCTGGAGGGCATTATGTTGAGAGAATTTAGTCAGTCACAGGAGGACAAATGTTGTATAAGCCCACTATTATAAGAATCATCTTAGGTGAAGGGAAGCACAGCACACACTACAGGGGAAGACAGCACAACTGGACTAAACCAAAGCTAAGAAGTTTCCTGAATACAACCAAACACTTTGAGGGTCAGAGTAGCAGGGGCAGGGGTCCAGGGACCATGCTTTCAGGGGACATCTAGGTCAATCGGCATGACAAACTTTATTAAGAAAATGTTCTGCATCCTACTTTGGTGAGTGGCTTCTGGGGTCTTCAAAACTAGCGAGTGGCCATCTAAGATGCATCAACTGGTCCCAATCTACCTGGAGTAAAGGAGAATGAAGAACACCAAAGAAACAAGGAAAGTATTAGCCCAAGAGACAGAAAGGGCCGCATAAACCAGAGACTTCATCAGCCTGAGACTAGAAGAACTAGATGGTGCCCGGCTACCAGCAATGATCGCCCTGACAGGGAACACAACAGAGTCCCTGATGGAGTGGGAGAAAAGTGGGGTGCAGAACTCAAATTCTAATAAAAAGACCAGACTTAACAGTCTGACTGAGACTGGAGGAACCCTAGAAAGCATGGCCCCTGTACTCTGTCAACCCAGAACTGCAACCAGTCCTGAGGCCAACTCTTTAGACAAAGATTAGACTGGACTGTGGGACATAAAATGATACTCGTGAAGAGTGTGCTTCTTAGCTCAAGTAGATACATGAGACTAAATGGGTAGCTCCTGTCCGGAGGTGAGATAAGAAGGCAGAGTGGGTCAGGAGCTGGCTGAATAGACACGGGAAATCAGGGGTGGAAAGGAGGAGTGTGCCTGTCATAGTATAGGGAGAGCAATGAAGGTCACATAACAATGTATGTATAAATTTTTGTATGAGAGACTAACTTGAATTGTAAACTTTCACTTAAAGTACAACAATAAAATTTAAAAAGTAATAAAAAATTAAAAAAAAAAAAACAACCTCTGGAGCACAGTTCTGTTCTGATCCACATGAGCTCACCATGAGTCAGAGTTGACTTGACAGTAACTGGTTTTTAGGGCCACACTAAGCGAACTTGTGTGGATAGCTGAGTCCCTCTCCCAGGGGTAGTACACTCATTCTATGTGCCCTTCCCTCCAACTGCAAAGGAGCGACAGAAAGGCTCTCCAGAGGCTGACTCGCCAAGTGCACACAGACTGGATGAGGTTAGACAAATTCAAATCATAGGAAGAGAGAGAATGTCTTTCAGGTTAAAACCAGGAAGAAAGAGAGGCCATATAGGTCACAGTTAAGAGCATAGACTGAGTTTGACTTTTGCTTTGTGACTTTGATACTTCTTGGTATCTCAGCTTTTTCATCTGCAAAATGGGGATAATAACTGTACCTACTTTACCAGGATTTTTGAAGATGATATGAGTTACTACATACAGTGCATAGAACAGTGGCTGGCACACAGGAAGTGCTCGATAAATGTCAGCAACTGTTGATTAATCCTATTAACGCAGCCACATAGCCAGATAAATACAAATCACATGGATTTATTTATCTATCTCGCTATCTACTAATAGCTATATCCAAAAAAAACAAACCCACTGTAGACGAGGCAATTCTGACACATAGCAACCCAGTAAGACAGAGTAGAACTGCCCCATAGGATTTTCTAGGCTGTAAATCATTTCAGAAGCAGACAGCCACATCTTTCTCCCAAGGAATGGCCGGTGGGTTCGAACCACCAACCTTTGAGTTAGCAGCCAAGCACTTAACCACTGCACCACCAGGGCTCCCAATGACTATACATGCATTTTAAAAAAACCTGGAAGGAAATATACTAACATACGAATAGTAGTAATCTCTGCATAGAAGGATTATGGGTAATTTTTTTTTCTTACACTCCACCCTCCACACACATTTTCAACAGATAATACGGTTTTCTCTTATAATCGGAATAAAATCAATAAATAATTTTTAAAAATTGATCAACAGAAGTGGGGTAGGTGGTTTAGAAACAGAAAAGGGGGTCAGAAATGTCTCAACGCTAAGGTGCTTAACACCATTCAAGGAAGGGGGTACCTCGGTGCATGGATTTCAATCTCTCTGAAAACCTCTGAGTCACCCTTAAAATTTCAATGCCAGTGTTCTGTCTTTTGAGAAACCGCTGCTAACTCAGTTTACCCCTGCCCCACACTCGGTCCTCTCACATTATGTGTACATCTGAACTTCCTTGAAGGCAATGCCCTGTTGCGACTTCTGACTACCATTTCTGAACCACTTATTACTTGCCAGGCCCTGGAATAGTGACCTTGCTGGGGTGATCTCAGAGCTGAGGTCCAGAGAGAGCAGATGAGTTGCTCAGGACCTCCCAGAAAGAGGTGGCATGGCTGGAATTCAAACCCCAACCTGTTCACTTCAAGTCCAGGGCTCAAGTTCAGCTTCGCGATGCAGAGAAGTCAGTGGTTATTGGGATATGGTCGGGGGGCTGGAGAGGTGGTTTCTATTTTCTGATAGAAGTCTTACCTTTGGATAATTTTGGCTGTTAACTGTGTAAGTGTGTTTGTATGCATGCATGTGCACGTGTGCCTATGTGTGTGTTAGAGAGAAGACAGAATGTATTTATAAAATGTTTGTCAAAGGCTCTAAGAATAGATAGCAACACATGGAGCTTGCTCAGGTTTTTCAAAGAGTCAGAGGATCTGAATTTGAAAGGCAAGAAAATAAAGAGGATGGACTCAGATGAGAAGAAAATAGAAGTCTGGTCCACAAAATGCTTCAGGATGGAGGCCTAAGCCTATTCTAGATCCTTCTTCCTAGCCACAGAACCCTGGAAGCTTAAGCTCAGAAGAAACCTTAGAGGTGATCTTGTTGAATCTTCTGCTTTATGCAGAAATCCCTTGTACAACACTCCATACAGCCATCTTGTCTGAATGCCTCCTTTGATGGGGAACTCAGTACCTGAAGAGGCAGTACATGCCTCCATCTCAGAGTAATGCTAGCAAGCTCTTCCTCTTATGGTCGAAATGTCTTCCCTGTAAGGTCAACCTTTGTCTTAGTTCCATCCTCTAGAGTAATGCAGAATAAGGGTGCCCTTCTATCAGTTAAAATACCTCCAGTTGCAAGTAATAAAAAACCCTGACTCAATAACAAGCCATTTCAGAGGTACCTCTGTCTCCACTTCTCTGGCCCACCAAGTTCTACTGTTGGCTTGATCTCAGGAGAGTTAGCAAGATAGCTGCTGCAGTTCCATGTGCCCTGTCAGCCATTAAATGTCCAGAGGAAGAAGATAGTATGTCTTCCTGTGGATCTTTCTTCCCAGAAGTCCCTCAGCAGGTCTGCCCTACCTTCTCACTGGACAGAACTGGGTCATGTGACCATGCTGAAGTCTGAACCAATCACTGACAAGGACAATGGATTACCTTAATTGGCTTAGATGGATTTGAGTTTACCTCTGAACTGGGACAGGGTCACCTTCTTTGAGGATGAACAAAGTCAGGGCTCTTCCAGTAAGAACTAAGAGGGAAATGGATGTTGAGCAGACAACTATAATGGTTTCTACAGCATCCAGTATGTGGTCTGTGGAGTAGTAGACAGCTCTGTGAGGTAGACTGCCCAGGAGCCATTCCTCTTCTGCTGCAGCAGCACCTATTTTTGCTCTGAGGAATTATCTCTCCTTGAGAACCTCAGTCCATGTCCTCTCCAAGACCTTCTTGATCTGCCTGGTTGAGCTGGTGATTCTGTGAGCTACCCCATATCCTTCTAATGCATTCTTTTTTATAGGTTAAGTAGCCAGAACCAGTCAGTCTTTGTTGCATGCAGCCAAGGAACTCCAACTAGCCCATTGGATTCAAAGGTACTGAGAGTTCTGTGGTCCACTATCCTGGGCTGACAATAGCCTAGGACAGTTTGCAGAGCCCTGGAGATCTAGAACTCAGAATCTGGTTTTGATTCCCAGCAATCCTCTGACTAGTTGTGTGGCCTTGAATAAGTCACTCAACATCTCTGATCAGTTAGTTATGTCACTTAACTTCATCTTCCAGCAAGGACTGGCAAAAAAAAAAAAAAAAAACAAGCAAACGAACAAAAACACTCTACATGAATGTAACCATCCAACTTAAGAAATCTTGAGGCAGAGTCAACAGGGCACCCTAGACAGATGCATCATGCCATCCCTCTGCAGCAAAACACGAAAAACTAAGTAAAACAGATACAAACATCAATCCTGGAATGCTACGCATCAAATGAAGGGATAAAGAACTAGATCAAACACCAAATGGAAGAAGAAACTGAAGAAAAAGAGAGAACAAGAAGGGATATAAGGTAGAGGTCTCAGACTATCTAACACGGCACAGCGTCCCCATCTTAGAACACAGCCAGCAATGACCCTGGACAGGAAGTATGGAAAGGAAACTTCATGGAGCTCCCTAAGGAGACAGAGCACTCAGTAACCAGAGAAACACACTTTCCCACCCCTCACCCTTCTGCCCCATACACCACCTCTACCCTTTCCCACTGGGCCACAACATGCCGCCTTGGCTACAGAGCCACCGGCATGCCACTACCCCAGATCTTCCCCATCCCCACCCACCGGCTCCTGCTTTCTTCCTTTTCTTTCTCCCTCCCACCTAGCCCCATATGCCGTCTCTGCCCCTTCCTGCTGGACCACCCTGAGCTGCCTTGGCTAGAGAGCCACCAGCCCACCACCACCCCGGGTCCCCCAGCCCCCACCCACTGGCTTCTGCCACACCATTATTTTTTTTTTTTAATCCTTTTTTCCTTTTCTTTCTCCCTCCTACCTAGCCCCATACATCGTCTCTGCCCCTTCCTGCCAGGCCACTATACACCACCTTGGCTAGGAAGCCATGGGCCCACCACCACCCCAAATCCCCCCTGCCTCCACCCACTGGCTCCTGCCATGCCACTTTTTTTTCTTTTTTTCCTGTCTTCCTTTTCTTTCTCCCTCCCACCTAGCCCCGTATGCCACCTCCCTCTTTCCTGCTAGGCCATGCTGCACTGCCATGGCTAGAGAGCCACTGGCCCACCACCACCCCAGGTCCACCCTGCCCCCACCATGCCACTATTTTATTATTTTTTTCTTCTTTTCCCTTTCTTCCTTTTCTTTCACCCTCACACCTAGCCCTGTATGCCACCTACATCCCTTCCTGCTGGGCCATGATGCGCTGCCTAGGCTAGCCAGCCACTGGCCCGCTGCCACCCCGGGACTGCCCTGCCCCGCCCGTCGGCTCCCACTGCCCCATTTTTTTCCTTTCTTCCCTTTATTCCTTTACTTTCTCCCTCCCACCTAGCCCTGTATACCACCTCCACCCATTGACACCAGCCCCTGCTGCACCGCCCACCACTAGAGATCCACTGGCCCACCACTGCTCCACTCAGTCCCCACCTGCGAGCTCACACTGTGCCACCATTTTTTTTTTTTTTTTTTGCTTTTTTCCTGTCTCTTCTTTCTTTTCTTTCTCCCTCCCACCTAGCCCCATATGCTACCTCCCCTCCCTTCCGAATGGCTGTCAGGCCTAGCCCACTCCCACTCACTGGCCCCCACCATACAGCCAGTTTTTAAATTTATTTTTATATTAATTTTTTCTTTCTTCCTTTTATTTCTCCCATTCACCTAGCCCTGTAAGCCACCTCACCCTTCTCACTGGACCCGGCTGCACTGCCGCAACTAGAGAGCCACCAGCATACCTGCCTGTCACTGCCCTGGGTCTGCCCAGAACCCACCTGCGACTCCCACCACGCTGCCATTTTTTTCCTTTCTTTTCCTTCTTGTCTTTCTCCCTCCCACCTAGCCCAGTACGTCACTTCCCCTCCCTTCCCACTGACCCCAGGATCCACATCACCCCCACTCGCCAGCCCCCACCACGCCACCATTTTTTCCTTCTTTCTTCCTTTCTTACTTTTCTTTCTCCCTACCACCTAGCCTGTATGCCACCTTCCCCACCTTCCTGCCAGCCCCTGCTGTGCCACCTCAGATACAGTGCCACTGTCACACCATCCTGTTACTGCCTCAGGTCTGCCCCACTCTCATCCGCCAGCCTCCACTGCACCATTTGTTTTATTTCTTTTTTTAATTTCTTTTCTTTCTACCTCCTACATAGCCCATACACCACCTCTCCCCTCTTCCCACTGGCTTCCAGGCCTGTCCTGCCCCCACCTGCTGGTTAACCTTTTTTTTTTCTTTTCTTTTTTTCCTCTCTCTCTTTTCTTATCTCCCTCCCCCACCTAGCCCCATACACCACCTCCTCTTCCCACTGGCCCCCACACTGCTGCCATGGCTAAAGTGTTCCCAGCACTCAGGCCTGCTGCTGCAATGACCTGCACTGCCCCTCCACTCCTGCCACTCAATCAGCTGCTGAATGGTGGGAAATGAGCCTGTATTACTCTCTGTTTCGACATTCCTGCCCATCTGGCGAGGGGCTATGAATGCTTCCACACTGCTGGACCAACATCAGGAGGCAGACAGCACCTGCCAAGTCCGCCTTCAGCCACCTCGCTAAATCAGTGTACAGTGAAGTAGGCTCACCCTGCCTGCTGCTGCCCTGCCCACCCAGACAAGTGGTTAGAGCTGTCATGCCCACAGACTAGCAAGCAACAAAGCTCGCCTGGCCCACCCACCCTGACATATCAAAACAAAACAAAGAAGCAGGATGAAACAAATGAACATAGAAACAATAAATAAAGAAAATAATACTTAAGGTCTTGGAGACAGCAAACAATATCAAAACATACAAAAAAACAGGACAAGATGGCTTCAGCAAGTCACCAAAATAAAGAATCATATGACCTTCCAGTAGAAGAAAAGGTAGTGGAATTACCTGATATGGAATTCGAAAGACTAATATTTAGGGATCTCCAAGAGATTAGGAAAGAAATCAAGGAAAACACATACAAAATCAAGGAAAAATAGACAACCATGGAAAACACAGACAATGCCAATGAAAACATAGCCAAAATCAAGGACAACACAAAGCAATAGAAGAACTCAGGATAATAATACAAGAGCAAAACATCAAAGTAAATAAACAATCATAAATCTTACAAAAACAGGATCTAGAAATCCAAAAGATAAATAATAAAATTTCAGAAATGGACAACTCAATAGAAGGTTTTAGGAGCGAATTTGAAACAATGGAAGACAAAATCAGCAAGATGGAAGAAAAATCCATGACGCCACTTTGTTTGAGAAAAATCAAAGAAAAGAATGAAGTAAACCTAAGAATTACATGGGACACAATCAAGAGCAAAAATTTGCACATGATCAGAGTTCCAGAACAGGGGGAGAAAATGGAAAACACAGAGAAGATTGTAGAAGATTTGCTGGCAGAAGACTTCCCAAATATCAGGAAAGACAAAATTTGACCATCCAAGAAGTTCAATGAACCCCATGTAGGATAGACCTCCAAAAGAATGTCACCAAGATATATCATAATCACACTTGCCAAAATCAAAGAAAAAGAAAGAATCCTGAGAGCAGCTTGAGAAAAATGAAAAGTCACTTGCAAAGGGGAAACAATAAGACTAAGCTCTGATTACTCAGCAGAAACTATGCAGGCAAGCAGGCAATGGGATGGCAGATATAAAACCCTGAAAGAAAAAAACACTTCAAACTAAGAATAATATATCCTGAAAAATTCTCTCTCAAATATGATGGCAAAATTAGGACATTTCCAGATAAACAGAAATTAAGGGAACTTGTAAAAACCAAACTAAACCAACAAGAAATATTAAAGGGAGTCCTTCAGTTAGAGAACCAACAACATCAAACAACAACCAGAGTCTAGGACACAGGACAGCATCAGCCAGATACCAACCTAGGCAAAGAACTCGCAATAATAAAACAAAGCTAAAAGACTTAAAACAGGTAAACTGAGATGTCAATCTGTAATTGACAACGATGTCAAAACAATAAAAGGGGGAATAAATGGTGTAGGTATAGAACTTTCAAATGGAGAGGAAATCAAGGTGATACCAAGTAATAAAAGACTGGTTCTAACTTAGGAAGATAAGGGTAAATTTCAAGGTAACCACAAAGAAAGTTAACAAACCTACTCATCAGAATAAAAAAGAAGAAAAACATAAAGTGTCAGTAAACACAAAATCTATAATAATGAAGGAAAATCCACAAACAACAGGAACTCAGCACAGGAAAGTAAGAGGAACAAAGAATATGTCAGCACCACAGGAAAAAAAAAAAACCCACACACATGCAACAATACGACAACAATAAACTCATACCTGTCGATAATTGCACTAAATGTAAATGGCTTAAATGAACCTGTAAAGAGACAGAGAGTGGCAGAATGGATAAAAAAGCACGACCCATCAATGTGCTGTCTACAAGAGACCCACCTTAGACACAAAGTCATATTCAAAATCAAAGGATGAAAAAAATATATCAAGCAAACTGTAACCAAAAAAGGGCAGGAGTGGCAATACTAATCTCAGAAAAATAGACTTTAAGGCAAAATCAACCATAAAAGACAAGGAAGGATGTTATATAATGATTAAAGGGACAATCCACCAAGAAAACATAACCTTAATAAATATCTTTGCACCCAGTGACAGGGCTCCAAAATACATAAAACAAACTCTAACAGCACTGAAAAGAGAAACAGAGTTCCACAATAATAGAAGAAGACTTCACCACACCACTCTCAGTAAAGAATAGAACATCTAGAAAGAAACTTAACAAAGATACAGAAGATCTTAAGGCCAAAATCAACCAACCTGACCTCATAGACATATATAAAACACTCCACCAAACAACAGCAAAGTATACATTCTTTTCCAATGCATGTGGAACATTCTCCAGACTAGACCACATTTCAGGACACAAAGCAATCCTCAATAAAATCCCAAACATGAAAATAATACAAAGCATTCTCTCTGATCACGACATCATAAAAACAGAAATCAATAACAGAAGAGCAAGGAAAAAAAATCAAATACATGGAAATGAATAACACCTTGCTTAAAAACTGGGAAATAGAAGAAACCAAAGAGGGAACAAAAGAAATTCCTAGAATCAAATGAAGATGAAACATATCATACCAAAACCTTTGTAATACAGCAAAAGCAGTACTCAGAGGTCAACTTATAGCAATAAACACACACATCAAAAAAGAAGAATGGGCCAAAATCAAACAGCCCTATAACTCAAACAAACAGAAACAGAACAGCAAAAGAAGCTGACAGTCACCAGAAGAAAGGAAACAGTAAAGATTAGAGCAGAAATAAATGAAATAGAGAACAGAAAAACAATACAAAGAATCAATAAGACCAAACGTTGGTTCTTTGAAAAGATCAATAAAATCGACAAACCATGGGAAAACTGACAAAATTAAAACAGGAGAGGACACACATAACCCAAATAAGAAATGAGATGGGGAACACCACAACAGACCCAACTGAAATAAAAAGAATCATAAAAGAAGACGATGAAAAATTATACTCCAACAAATTTGAGAACCTAGAGGAAATGGATAAATTTTTAGAAATGCACTACCTACCTAATCTAACACCAATTGAGATAGAAAATCTGGACAGAACTGCCGCAGCATCGACGGTCGTTGGGGTGGCGAAGACAGTAGCCAAACATAACTCTTACAGAGAAGTGGGGCCAGGAGGGTCACTCTGAGGAGTCGACCCGTGGCTCCAGGCCCAGGAGTTTATTTATAGTCAATACAGCAAGCAATGAAGCAAATAACAGAACAATGGGCTTTGGGTGAGTAACAATAAGTTTCGGGCAAGGGAGATGGAATTCAGGTAAATAAGCCAATCAGTAACAGGACAATAGGTTTGGGAAAACAAGTTGTGCCTAATCTCTTCCTTATCGCTGACAAGTCTCCAACATGTTGTATACAGCATAGAGGCCTGTTGGGGCTGCAGTTGTCAATAGTGCAGCCATGTTTAAATGGCATATATCCCCACACAGAGCCACAACAAGAGAAGACACTGAAGATGTAATAAATAAAAAAAAACCAACAGTAAAAAAGCCATGGCCCAGATGGCTTCACTGGAGAATTCTACCAAAGATTCAGAGAAGAGCTCACACCAGTACTACTCAAACTATTTCAGAGCATAGAAAAGGAAGAGATACTCCTGAATTCATTCTATGAAGCCAGCATGACCCTGATACCAAAGCCAGGCAAAGATACCATAAAAAAAGAAAATTCAGTATCATATGAAAAAAATTATGCTCTATGACCAAGTGGGATTCATACCAGGTATGCAAGGATGGTTCAACATAATCCACCACATAAATAGAACAAAAGAAAAGAATCACATGATCATCTCACTGGATGCAGAAAAGACATTTGATAAAGTCCGATATCCATTCCTGATTTTTTAAAAAATTGCAATAAAATAGGAATAGAAAGTAAGTTTTTAATAAAGGACATCTATACACAACCACAGTCAACATCATTCTCAATGGTGAGAGACTGAAAGCATTCCCTCTAAGAACGGGATCAAGACAAGAATGCCATTTATCACCACTCCTGTTTAACACTGTGGTGGAAGTCCTGGCTAGAGCAATAAGAAAAGAAAAAGAAATAAAGGGCATTCTAACTGGAAAGGAAGAAATAAAACAATCCCTATTCGCAGCCCTGGTGACACAGTGATTAAGAGTTCAGGCTGCTAACCAAAAGCTCAGCAGTTCTAATCCACCATCCACCCCTTGGAAACCCTATGGGGCAGTTCTACTCTGTCCTATAGGGTAGTTATGAGTCAGAATCAACTTGACAGCAATGGGCTTGTTATGGTTTTTTGGTATTCGCACATGATATGATCCTATGCATAGAGAATCTAAAAGATTCCACAATAAAACTATTGGAACTAACAGAAAGATTCAGCAGAGTAGAAGCATACAAGATCAACCTACAAAAATCAGTTGGATTCCTATACACCAACAAACAGATACTCAAAAAGGAAATTAGGAAAACAATACCACTTATAATAGCCTCTAATAAGAAAAAATACTTAGGAATAAATCTAATTAGGTATGTAAGCAACCTATACAAAGAAAACTACAAAACGCTATTGCAAGAAACCAAAAGAGATCAGCATAAGTGGAAAAACATACCATGTTCATGGATAGGAAGACTCAACGTTGTGAAAATGTAAATTCTACCCAAAGCGATCTACAGATACAGTGCAATCCTGATCCAAATTCCAATGGCATTTTTTAATGAGATGGAGAAACAAATCGCCAACTTCACATGGAAAGGGAAGAGGCCCCAGATAAGCAAAGCATTACTCAAGAAGAAGAAAAAAGTAGGAGGCCTCACACTATCTAATTTTAGAACCTTTATACCGCCATGATAGTGAAAACAGCCTGGTACTGGTACAACAACAGATACGTAGACCAATGGAACAGAACTGAGAATCCAGACATAAATTCATCCACCTATGAGCAGCTGATATTTGACAAAGGCCCAAAGTCCATTAATTGCAGGAAAGACAGTCTCTTTAACAAATGGTGCTGGCATAACTGGATATCCATCTGCAAGAAAATGAAACAAGACCCATACCTCACGCCATGCACAAAACTAGCTCAAAATAGATCAAAGAGCTAAATATAAAATCTAAAATGGTAAAGATCATGGAAAAGAAATAGAGACAACGCTAGGAGCCCTAATACATGGCATAAACAGAACACAAACCATAAGTAACAATGCACAAACACCAGAAGAGAAACTAAATAACTGGGAACTCCTAAAAATCAAGCAATTATGCTTATCAAAAGACTTCACCAAGAGTAAAAAGACAACTTACAGACTAGGAAAAAATTTTTTACTATGACAAATCCAATTAGTGTCTAATCTCTAAAATCGACAAGATACTGCAAAACCTCAACAACAAAAAGACAAATAACCCGGTTAAAAAATGCGCAAAGGATATGAACAGGCACTTCACCAAAGAAGATATTCAGGCAGCTAACAGACACATAAGGAAATGCTCCCGATCACTAGCCATTAGAGAAATGCAAATCAAAACTAAAATGAGATACCATCTCACCCCAACAAGGCTAGCATTCATACAAAAAAACACAAAATAATAATTGTTGGAGAGGTTGTGGAGAGACTGGAACACTTCTTCATGTTGGTGGGAATGTAAAATGGTACAACCACTTTGGAAATCAATTTGGCACTTCCTTAAAAAGCTAGAAATAGAAGTACCATACGATCCAGCAATCTCGATCCTTGGAATATATCCTAGAGAAATAAGAGTCGTCACACGAATAGATATATGCACACTCACATCCATTGCAGCACTGTTCATGATAGAAAAAAGATGGAAACAACCTAGGTGCCCATCAACAGACGAATGGATAAGCAAATTATGGTATATTCACACAGTGGAATACCATGCAATGATAAAGAACAATGATGAATCTTTGAAACATCTTATAACATGGAGGAATCTGGAAGGCAATTATGCTGAGTGAATTTAGTCAATCGCAAAAGGACAAATATTGTATAAAATCACTATTATAAGAACTCAAGAAAAGGTTTATACACAGAAGAAAACATTCTTTGATGGTTATGAGTGTGGGGAGGGAGGGAGAGGGGCATTCACTAACTAGATAATAGAACATGAATTATCTCAGGTGAAGGGAAAGACAACACACACTACAGGGGAAGTCAGCACAACTGGACTAAGCCAAAAGCTAAGAAGTTTCCTGAATACAACCATACACTTTGAGGGACAGAGTAGCAGGGGCAGAAGCCTGGTGACTATGGTTTCAGGGGACATCTAGGTCAATAGGCATAACAAAGTTTATTAAGAAAATGTTCTGCCTCCCACTTTGGTGAGTGGCGTCTGGGGTCTTAAAAGCTAGCGAGCAGCCATCTAAGATGCATCAATTGGTCCCAACCCATCTGGAGTAAAGGAGAATGAAGAACACCAAAGACACAAGGAAAGTATTAGCACAAGAGACAGAAAGGGCCACATAAACCAGAGACTCCATCAGCCTGAGATCAGAAGAACTAGATGGTGCCCAGCTACCACCAATGACCACCCTGACAGGGGACAGAACAGAGAGTCCCTGATAGAGCAGGAAAAAAGTGGGGTGCAGAACTCAAATTCTAGTAAAAAGACCAGACTTAATGGTTTGATTGCGACTGGAGGGACACCAGACAACATGGCTCCCAGACTCTCTGTTAGCCTAAAACTAAAACTATTTCTGACGCCAACTCTTTAGACAAAGATCAGACTGGACTATGGGACAGAAAATGATACTCGTGAAGAGTGTGCTTCTTAGCTCAAGTAGACACATGAGACTAAATGGGCAGCTCCTGTCCGGAGGAAAGGAGTTGGTTGAATGGACACGGGAAATCCGGGGTGGAAAGGAGGAGTGTGCTGTCGCAGTACAGGGAGAGCAACTAGGGTCACATAACAATGGGTGTATAAATTTTTATAAGGGAAACTAACTTGAATTGTACACTTTCACTTAAAGCACAATAAAAAAAAAGGACAAACATTTTATTACACTACTATTAAAAAAACCCAAGAAAAGGTTTACACACAGAAAACAATCTTCGATGGTTACCAGAAAGGGGAGGGGTGGGGAGGGGAAATCACTAACTAGATAGTAGATAAGTATTAGATTTGGTGAAAGGAAAGACAACACACAGTATAGGGGCAGTCAGCACACCTTGAGCAAGGCAAAGTCATTGAAGCTTCCTAGACACATTCAGATACCTTAAAGGCCTGAGTTCCTGGGGCCAGGGATGGGGACCATGGTCTCAGGGGGACAGCTAGGTCAACTGCCATAACATAGTTCATAAAGAAAATGTTCAACGTCGTACTTTGGAGAGTAGCGCCTGGGGTCTTAAAACTTGCGAGCGGCCATCTAAGATAGATCTATTGGTCCCATCACGTTCAGAGCAAAGAGTAATGAAGAAAACCAAAGACACAAGGAAAATAATAGCCTAAAGGGCTAATGAACCACATGAACCACCGCCTCCACCAGTCTGAGCCCAGAACTAGATGGTGCCCGGCTACCACCACTGACCGCTCTGACAGGGATCACAGTAGAGGGTTCCAGACAGAGCAGGAGAAAAATATAAAACAAAATTCAAATTCACAGAAAAAGACCAGACTTACTGGTCTGACAGAGACTGGAGGAACCTCAGAGACTATGGCCCCCTGATACTCTGCTAATTCAGAACTGAAGCCACTTCCGAAGTCCACCTTTCAGCCAAAAATTAGACAGGTATATAAAACAAACAATAACACTCATGAGGAATGTGCTTCTTACTTCAGTGAAGTCTACAAGACCAAATGGGCAACACCTGCCCAAAAGCAAAGACGAGAAGGCAGGAAGGGACAGGAAACCTGGACGAATGGACCCGGAGAACCCAGGGTGGAAAGGGAAAGGGGGAGAGTGCTGACACATTACGGGGATTGCAACCAATGTGACAAAACAATATGTGTGTAAATTTTTGAATGAGAAACTAATTTTCACTGTGAACTTTCACCTAAAACACAAAAAACTAAAAAAAAAAAAAAAAAACTCACCGCAGTCAAGTGTCCTAATAACAGGTCACCAGTCACCAGCTATGTACTCAAAGAATTGTCAACTTTTATGTCACATCACCTCTTCTCATTGTTAAAACAGGAATACTAATGCAATCGTATAGGGCTTTTGGGTGGTTACACAGAATAATATTTGTGAAACTACTTTCTACTCTGTTAAGTGCCATAAGAATGGAAGGGATCAATATTCCCAATATCTGCGAGAAACAAATTTATTTATTCAACATGTGACAGTTAAATAAATCATATTAAATTATTAACACGTGTTATTGTCCCCTCTCTCCCTGTTTTTAAAAGGAGATTTCTGTGTGCATATTTGTGTCTTGGAGGTAAAGGACACACACACACACATATCCCCACAATTGGAGAAGCCAGAGAAGCTAGCTGGCTGCATGTGGGAAAGAGACATGTAATTCTCACAGGAGTTGAAAAAAGAAAAAGGAAAAAATGATAGCCTTGATATAAAAGGTGAAGGTGGAAGGAAAGAAAAAGAACAAACACTACAAAAACAGCCTGCAAATCTGGAAAGAGAAGGGAGAGATGTTGGAGGGTAGCCTCCATGAATGTGTGTTTGCGGAGGGAGGCGATCAGAAACAAGGATTGTTAAAGGTTTTGCTGGATGATAGGAACGTAATCCCCCTTTGCACGTTCTTAAGAGACAGCAGAAAGGTTGGAAATTGCTTTCAATTATTTTGGGATGTCGCACTGGTACGTCTTTGAACCTGACATTGTGTTATGACTGGCTTGTGTAGCAGCCCACCTTTTTATGGATTCCAGACAAATATGTATTGAGCCTCTTGTAGGGGCCAGGCACTGCACTAGGGTCTGGGACCACCAATCTGAACACGCACGGCCCTTGCCCTCACAGAGCTAGCCATGTAGCGAAAGCAACCGGGCCTGCCCCTCTGCCTCACTCTCCCCTCCGGCTGGTCACTAGAGCCTGCAGAATTGCTCATCTTCAGCCCCCTGGAACCTCCTCCAACCGACCCATCACCTCTTGTCAGATTACTCTGTCTGTTGGTCCCCTTGTTCCTTGTCTTAATCCTCCCACCACCCCAAACCCATTTTCTTCACTGCTGCCAAGGAGTTTTTTCTGAAATGAAAATCTGATCTTGGCTTTCCCCCATTGTAAATCTTGATTTTCTCCTCCTCATTTACAGGATGAAGTCATAATGCCCACACTCCCTGCAAAGCCTCTGGGGCTGGGGCTGGCCTAGCCCGTGACCCTCTCCATCTCATGATCCCGCAATTCCACGCTGCCTGGAAAGCCCTCCGTGGCCCTCTTTTCACCTTAAACACTCCCCTTGCTCTTTCAGAAGCCCGCTGGGCAGCACTCCTCTGGGAAGCCTTTCCTGGGAATCATTACCCTTGGCCCTGCCATGGACAAAGCCAGCCTTTCCCCTCTGTGGCAGATCTCTCTGTACACTCAGCAGTGATACGTGCACATCTGTCCCTGAGACGGAGCTCTGGTGGCACAGTAGTTAAGAGGTCGGCTGCTAACCAAAAGGTCGGCAGTTCAAATCCACAAGCTGTTCCTTGGAAAGCCTATGGAGAAATTCTGCTCTGTTCTATAGGGGCACTATGAGTCAGAACTGACTGGACAACAACGGGTTTAGTTTGCGTTTTGGTCCCTGGGACTCAACTGACACCATGTGAAGGACAGTAGCTGTGTCATCTCCAGCACAGCTCAAGACATATGGCGGATACATGATAAAGTCGTGTTGTTGATGGTGATAGAGATGGCAGGATGGAAAAACACATCCTGCTGTTGGGAAGTAGGTGGTGCTATCAACTAGTTATTCAACTTGAGCTCATGCAAGGTGGAAACTCGCTGCTTCTGAATGGCCTTCTTTCCTTCCTTCCTTCTTCCCTTCTTTCCTTCCTTCCTTCCTTTCTCATGGCACGTGTGGACCAGGAGAAGCCAATGACCTTCTAGCCAATATTTTCAATTTTAATTGTGTTTTTATTAAACCAGTAAAACATGACTGTTTCCAACAACAAAATAACAATAAATGTAACAACAACAACAACAACAAAAACTCTTGTGAACCTGCCACCCAGAGAGAACCACGGCCACCATCCTGCAGACCTCTTTTCCCATGCACACACTACAGTCGTCTGTACGTGTGATGGGATCCAGTCTCCCCATCCATACAGGGCCCAGCCTCCCAGAATCTGGTGGAACTTCCTCCAGCAGGGTGGGGCTCAGGACCCTCCACTGGGGCCTTGGCCCTGGGCAAAGACAGAGTTGGCCCCCATCCCAGCTGGGGGCCATCTCCAGGCAGACACAAAGGGGTCATTTTTCTTTTCCGTCGCGTACAAAGTGCGTTCTGGACAAGGAGTTTTTCTGGGTTATGAGATTCAACCCAATTGGAAAAGATCATCTGAGGTTTCCCAAGAAAGTCAGATTTACAGACAGCATAGACTGAAGCTTTATTTTTGTCCAAAATAATCATGAATTATGAAAGCTACTGGCTGGAAGCCAGGGGAACAGCGGGCTTTTGTGGGGGAAAAAGAGGCACGGGGAGGATCTAGACCATTGAAAAGAATCTGAAAGGACCATTGAGTTGTGGGAGGGGATCAGTAATGGCCTCTCTGGCTTCCCTGCATCCTTCACGGAGGCAGTTACCCTAGAAATCTGTGACTGAAGGAGATGGGTGAGTTAACCTCAGGGCTTGCCCGATGCCAGGGCTGAGTCCTACAGGACCCACCAGTGGGCTTCTGTTATTGCTATCAAGGCAGTGGGGAATCTTTATCACCCAGAGTGGGGAAAACCTTCTCTTGATCTGCCCAGGACTGTCGCTTGTGCAAAAACTGAATGTCCTACATCCTAGGTATTCAGTCCAGTGCAAACCAGGATAACTGGACACCCTACCTGGGAGCGAAGTGGCTGCTGGCCTGGAGAGGGGGCACATGTGCTTCCAGGCAGACTTCACCCCGCACCAGCCCCCAGAAAGCTCCCCAGACAGAATGCGCCCCTCCCTGCCCCAGGAAGCTTCCTGGACACCGCAACCCAAGCTCCAGCACCTAATTACCTGGAAGTGAGAGAGGAGCGCTTCTTGCCTGCCTGCATCTTCAGACAAGGGTCACCCCGTGGGCCTTCACCAGGTGTCCTTCCAGGGGCATTCAGAACAAAGTCCATTGCTCCCCCCCAAAAAAGAAACCAGTTGTCATCCAGTCAATTCTGACTCATGGCAACCCCACGTATGTCAGAATACAATTGTGCTTCCCAGTATTTTCAATGACTGACTTTTCGGAGGTAGATCACTGGGCCTTTCTTCTGAGGTACCTCTGGGTGAACTCGAACCTCCAACCCTTCTGTTAGCAGCCTAGTGCATGTTTACCATTAGTACCACCCAGGAACTCCATAGCTCGCCCAGTGGCTTTAAATGCCTGGAAAGCAGCCTCAAAAATGAATCTAGATTGTCATTTCCTTCCACGATTCAGCTTGGCCAGCTCATGGGAATTCCAATCTTTTAATCATGTTTCTCTTCAAAATCACTCTTGCTAGGAGCAAGGAATGCCATCCACATATCTGCAGTTCAAACTATCTCTCACCTAGTCTGGCCTCATAGTTTAATAAACAACTTTGTTCAGCAAGAGAGAAACTCCTTCCGATAAAATGCCAGGGACTGAAAAAGAAAAAGCGAACGTTGGCACAGGCAGGTCCCCCGGGAACTGCTGGATTTGCATCCACGTGTCATCCCCAGAAAGATCCATCAGGGTGACAGCAGCCCTGTCCTGTGATTGGGGGGAGTGGAAGGCTGAGGTTCCCCTGGGGCTGGAGGAGGGGAGGCCTGCTGCCACCTGCCACCCTCACTAATGACCCTGAGATGGGCTGGTGGGGGTGGAGGGCTGCGGTTCCCCAGGGGCTGGAGGAGGTTCTGATGAGTCTGCTCCATCCTGTCTCTTTCTCTCCTGACTGACCTGGAGGGAAAGCCCACCCAGGAGACACAGGTCCTGAGGACAGGGCTAAGAGGCCACCAGAGGACAGGGGCTGGGACTGTGGGCTGGAAGGGGCGGGGCTGCATCCCAGAAGGCTGCTGCAGTGATTCCTCCCCTTCGTCCAGGCTCTGAGTCAGCTCCCTCCCCTACCAGTGGTGGTGGAGGTTCAAGGACCCAGCACCCTGCTCAGGCAGAGCTCCACCCCAGACCAGGCCAGACAGGAGAAATGGACCCTTCCCTCTCTGTGAGCTGCAGTTTCGGGGTCTACAGCCTGGGGAGCTTCCCCAGCACTCCTCACCCTACCCTGTCCCACCCCCACTAGGCTCAGCTGCTAGGCCAGCCCTGCATGTCTGCTGCAGACAGCCTGGGATGGGGACCATGCTTATCATATTTGTCTGCAGAAACCCACAAGAAGGAGGGAGGGCAGTATTAGTAAACCTTGCACTGCCAGCAGTGAGTTAGGCCAATGAGAAGAAGCAGGAGTGGGTTTAGAAAACCAGACTTAGAAATCCAGGCCACAACAGGGATTGATCTCAAATCCAGGCGGGGGAACCCACTTCTCCGCTGCCTAGTGTGCAGCTTCAGCCCTCCGGGGCCCAGGCTGTGAAGCTTCTGGCTCTCCCAGCAGGCACTGCTCTTCCTGTCACCTTGCACCCCTAAGGGCTCTGGTCCCAGCCTAGGGCTCCAGTGTGAAGGTTCAGTGCAGGAGAGCCGGGCACCAATGCTGGACCCATTCCCACCGGCTCCTCCTCCCCTGCTTCGGCGCAGGCTCTAACTGTACCCCTTTCAACAAGGAGCAACTGTCTCTCCTAATATTTTGTACCCCACTATCTCACCTGCAGGGCTACAAAATCAGCCCAAAAAAACGGTTTGGCAGTTCCTCACTAAGTTAAACATAGAATTACCATGTTATTGTTGTTGTGTGATGTCAAGTCAATTCCGAATTATAGTGACCCTATAGTTCAGAGTAGAACTGCCCCACAGGGTTTCCTAGGCTGTGAATCTTCACAGGAGCAGATCTTCTCTCCCAAAGGGCCACTGGTGGGTTCAAATTGCCAACGTTTTAGCAGCAGAGCACTTAACCACTGAGCCACCAAGGTTCTTAGAATTATCATATGACTCAGTACTTCCACTCCTAGGTATACACTCAAGAGAATTGAAAACACATGTCCACACAGATACTTGTACACGATGTTCACAGCAGCATTACTCATGATGGTCAAAAGGTGGAAATAACGTGAATGTCCATCAGCTGATGAATGGATGAACAAAACGTGTTCTAGTCATACAAGGGAATGTTATTCAGCCGTAAAAAGGAATGAAGCACTGATACATGCTATGAGGTGGATGGACCTCAAAAACGTTATGCTAAGTGAAAGAAGCCAGACACAAAATGCCACATGCTGTGACGCCACTGACATGCAATGTCCAGAACAGGCACGTCCCGAGGCAGAAATAGATTAGTGGTTGCCATGGGCTTGGGAGAAACTGAGAGGGGAGAGTGGGGAGTGACTGCTAATAGGTGTGGGGTTTCTCTTTGGAATGATGAGAATGTTCTGGAACTAGTAGCAGTGACTGTACAACACTGCTGAATAGTGAATACACTAACCCACTGAACTTACACTTTGAAATGGTGAATTTTATATTACATGAATTACATCTCAATTTTTTTTTTAAAGCAGCCCTCTGGGGTCCCCGACTTTGACCGTAGCACACACACCCCAGATTCCCGAGCGAGTGTGCTCCTCTAGGTTTCTCCAAGTCCCGCTTCCACGTCCCCTCCTGCTCTGCACTGTGCTCTGCTGCCCACGTGCACTCATTCTCTCTCTCTCTCACCTGCACTGGCCTCACCTGCTGGCATTGCCAGATTCCTCCCTGCCCCAAATACCCCCACTATGTGGGGAGCTGACTTTGGAGCACAGTTCTACTCTGACACACACAGGGTCACCACGAGTCAGAGTCGAATCCACCGCAACTGGTGGTGGTGGTGACTGGGGAGGGAGGGGTGACGCCAAGCACAGCCAGACCTACATCAGACCATCCAGTACCTCTGTCCTTGGAAGCCCCGTGGCCCTGCCACTGCCAGGCTCTCCCCACTGAGCAGCCACCCCCACGGCCTTCCCCTTTCTTTAGCCACTACATGTCCTGCCCACTTCCTCTGCTGAGCAGGGTGGTGGCCACTTGGTCTGGCCCAAGCATGGAGGCACGCTGGGCCTACAGGGCCTCCTCCTCACACTCACGCAGGCCTGAGGGTGGTCTTGGCGGTCACTTGTTAAACAATACTTTTTCTTCCCTCCCTGTTCCAGCATCACCATCAATCCCTTCATCCAGCCAAGGTAAAAGAGGCTACTTCTTGTTGTTGCGTGAGGTTGAGTTGATTCTGACCCATACTGACCCCATGTGACAAGAGTAGAACTGCCCCATAGGGTTTTCTTGGCTATAATCTTTATGGAAGCAAATAGCCAGGTCTTTTCTTCCACGGAGCCACTGGTGGGTTCAAACTGCCGACCTTTCAGTTAGCAGCTGACCACTTAATAAAGTCACTCAGCTCCCAAGAAGCGGAGTCAGTCTCAGACTTAGACCTTGTGGCCTCCCATCGCAAGTGCTAGGGCTTGGGGTGGCCAAATCACCAGGAACTTTCCACCAGGAGCTGAGTCTACCTGTCTGGTGGTTACTGTTACTAGGAATTAGGCTGTCAGTCAAATTTATCCAGTCCCTCCCTCTCCACCGTTTACTTGACTCAGGCAGCTGTGCAGTCAATTCCCCTACCAGAGCACAGGACTCAGAGCTCTTCGTGGCTCAGAGACACACTAATTAGGTTTAGGCAATAGAGCTCAATAAATTAGAGCCAAACAGCTATTGATTCAGTTATCAGCTCTCCTGGAGACGCACAGAGAAGCACTTCAAAGACAACAGGAGAGAAAGAAAGAAAACACCACCGAAGCCGGTTGGCTCTGCAAAGACGTGGTTTTCATAGTAATTCGAGTTTTTAGGGGGTTTATTTTGTTTGCTTGCTTTTTTAATGCAGGCTGGGGGAGGACATCTTAACACAAGCAGGTCTCAGCTCCTTGGGCTTAAAAGTCCCTCTGTCTTCAGCACTCGCAGGAAAGTGCCAGCCTCCAAGAGAATGCTAAGCGAGCCAGGTAGTGGCAGAGCTCGGAGCCATTCAGGCCATTCCCCTGCCTCAGAGTGGAGCCAAGCTCAGAACTCCTCCCTGTCTCATCCAGAGAGAGGTGAGCCAGCAGGGAGGTGCCCGTATGAAGTGTGTCCTCAACAGGCCCCAGCCAATCCTGGTAAGAGCCTGATGAGAGAGGTGTGAGGAGGATTCTCATTTGTGGATGAGCAAACCAAGGCTCAGAGAGGCTGGTGGCTTGCCCATGGTCACACAGCCAGCAAGCCCAGAGCCGGAACCTGTCTCGCATAATTACAAGGGTTTTGCTGATGTGGACCCCTGTAGCGCCCTCCAATGAAGTTAAAAGCAAGTCATTGGATGAAAGGTTTCCTGCAAAACTGTCAATGCAGGCAGGAAGGTGCAGACCTGGGATGTCCATGGCCAGAAGCTGCCCCCTGAGCCTGTGAGGTGGCCGGACAGAGGCTCGAAAGACAGGCGGGCTGTGTGGACACCTCCCAGGTGGACCGATCAGATGCCCCGCTTTGGGCTTGTGAATTGGTGAGATGCTCAGGGAAGGATGCTGAATGGTTCAGCGTGATGCTCCAAAGCCAGGAGATGCACAGTGGATGGCAGGAAGCAGACCCCAGAGGCAGCAAGGTGGGGGGCAGGTGACCAAGGCAAGGTAGCAGGAAGCAGGTGGCAGAGAGAGGTGCCCGGCCCTCACCGTGGCCCACCCCCAGAGCCGAGGCTGCCCTGGGATGACATGTGTTGCATTTTCCAAGAGTCCACCGGGCCTGGTGGTTGGCCTGACAACCCATCGCCCTCCCACCTCTGTGCTTGTCCGCTAAGCGCCTCAGTGCCCAGAGCCACCCTGTCTTTGGAACAGGTTAAGTACCTTCTCAGTCTGCACCGCCCTCCCGCTCCCCAGCTTCTCTGAACTTGCAGAGAACATAAGAGCCTCCACAGCCTGAAAGCTTTCTCAGGATGCCTTCAGGTCATTCAGGAATCTCTCGGGGTAAATTTAAAGGGAAGAACTACTTCTCTTTGCCTCAGGCTCTGTGTGTGCTGGCGGGGAGGGGGAGCGGGGAGCAAGGAAGGAGCTTCTCAAATGTGTTCAAGGGGCCTGCTCCTGGAAGGAGGGTAGGAGGGACAGTGAGCAAGACCATGCGTACAGACGGCAGACAGAGGACACCCCAGCCTCAGAAAAATCTAGAGATGCCCCGTGTCTACAGTTCAAAGGCCCCATCGATTTTGCACCCATAGCGGGCTGGCCGCCACCCCAACTGACATACCCTGCCGAGACACATTCACAGAGAAAATAAAACAAGCAGGCCCACCTTGGCACTCATGCAGGCTGCTCCCACTGGCTGAGGAGGCCAGACAAGGCGGAGGAAGGGAGGATGGGAGCCCTGACCCTACCCCCAGCCCTTCTCTTTCCCCAGATGGCAGCTGGGTGCCATAAGGGAAGCTAATGCAGCCTCTGGGGGTAGTGGGGGAGGGGCAGCTTCGGGTCCACCCGCTGTCCTCTGGGTCCTCTCTGGCCTCCAGCTAAGTGTCCCTTCCTACTTGTCTCTGCCCTTGCTAATTTACCCCCCTACCTGGACTTTGACTTTTGTTATGGACTGCATTGTGTTCCCAAAAACGCATGTTGAAATCCTATCCCCTGTGCCTGTAAATGTGACCCTACTTGGAAATGGGGGTTTTCTTTTGTTTTGTTAATGATGTCATACCAGAGTAGGGTGAATTCTAAACCTGATCACTTCTGAGTTATAAAAAGAGTGGAAAAGACACAGAGACACACACAGGGGAAAGACGTCATACAAAGACAGACACACGAGGCAGGCGCACCTACCAGACCAGGAACTCCAAGGATTGCCAACAGCTACTGGAAGATGAAATAAAGGAGCCCTGGTGGTGCGGTGGTTAAGCACTCAGCTGCTAACTGAAAGGTTGGTAGTTTGAACCCACCAGCTGCTATGCAAGAAAAAGATGTAGCAGTCTACTTCCATAAATATTACAGCCTTGGAAACCCTATGGGGCTTCCCCCATATAGGGTCGCTAAGAATCAAAGTGGACCCTATGGCAGTGGGATAATGACAGGAAGCTGATATAGACCAAAAAAAGGACCTCCCCCTAGAGCCACACCCCTAAATTCGTACTTGTAGCCCCCTAAACTGTGAGAAAATGAATTTCTCTTCTTTAAAGCCACCCACTGTGGAATTTCTGTCACTTCCGCTCTAAGTAACTAAGACAAGTGTCCACCAGCTCCCACTGCTACCAACTATGGACTCTGTCTTCCAGGTTCCTGTCCTCCACGGCCACCTCGCTCCCTCCTGGTCTTTGCTCGCCCACCTGTCCTCTCAACATCTTGGTGCTCCTTGCGAGACACCCAGGAATCTGTGGGTCGTTGGTATGAGACACACAGGCCACAGGCAATAGGAACACTGTCTTGGGTTCATCCACATGGACACCTCCCTCCACTGATGCCAGCACTCTCAGCCTCAGGACTGCTGACAGAGCTTCTGTGATCTTGCTACCCCAGCTCTTGGCCACCTCCGCCTGCTGGTCTCATCACCTCCCGACCTCTCCCCTGGAGGGCGGAATGCTTCTCCTTTGTCTTCCTGTCTCCTGGGAACCTCACTTACATTGTATCCTGAATTCCCACTCTTTAGGACTTAGACTGATGTTTGCATCTGTTTCTTCTCATTCTGAGTTGTGCCACATCAGCAAATGAAGGTCTCGAAAACTTGACTCCATCCACGTCATTGAAGTCGACTCTACTTTGAGGAGGCAGCTCTTCCCCAGTCGTCTTTTGAGTGCCTTCCGACCTGAGGCGTCCCATCTTCCGGCACTGTATCAGACAATATTCCGCTGCTATTCATGAGGTTTTCACTGGCCAGTTTTCTCAGAAGTAGACCGCCAGGTCCTTCTTCCTAGTCTGGAAGCTTGGCTGAAACCTGTCCATCATGGGTGACCCTGCTGGTATTTGAAATACTGGTGGCATAGCTGCCAGCATCACGGCAACATGCAAGCCACCACAGCATGACAAACTGACAGACGAGAGGTGGCAAGGATGGCACAGGACCAGGCAGTGTTCGGTTGTCTTGTACATAGGGTCTCTATACGATGGAACTGACTCAACGGCACCTAACAACAACAACAGGGCTCAGAGGGAAGCTCTACGATCAAATTCAGTCAGGACTGACTTCACATTTAGAGGGAAACTTTGGAATTTAGAAAATCCTTTTCTCTCCTAATAAAGGCTGGTTTTCAAGACGACCGTTTTGTCAAGAAGACAAAAAGAAAAAAAAAGGCTGATCTTATAAGCACAGTCGAGCAGTTAATTTACTGTTAGCAAAAACCCGCCCATTCCCTGAAGCACTTAAACCTATTGATTCCATGGATGCCACAGGGCATCAAAATTTAACGGCAATTAAAAATTCATCTGTTTAATTTTTTTAAATTGTTATCTTCATGTGCAATGCTTAAAACTCTACACACTGGTACAACACAGACTTAATGTAATCTTATTTAGTTAGAATGACATGCAATATTTAGGAACATATTTATTTTCTACAGATATCTTTAAAAGGGTGATACAAGTGTAATAATTTAGAGATGAAAGGTGTCATATAAATTGTTTAACGACTATACACGGAATCTGGTCTGGGTTCAAGAACAGAAGATACTGACAAGCTGGACTCCGTTCAAGGTTCCTTTTAGTTTGATTTACTCCTGAAGCATCAGCTAAGCAATGCGCAGGGCAAAGAGGAGCTAAGACAGCCTCTGGGTGGTCACTGCTCCTGCGGGTCTCACTCGAGTCGCGCTGCTATCTGAGTGACGGGAGATGTTGGCCAGGCTGGCAGACCTCAGAGCTGCACGCTCACTCCTTCTGTCCCCCAGCCTTGTCACCTCTGGTTGTTAAATCCTTGCTGTGCAGCACAGGGCTCTCTCCCCATCTGAGCCTGCACTGCGGTCTTCTCCTTTTTCTGCCCTCACAGGAACTTTCCTCACGCAGCTCAGAAATGGACTGCCACAATGACAAGTGGCCAAAGCAATCTGAATTGTAATAAAAGAAATATTTTAAAATAATATCTTTTAAAATAGTCATTGTTGCCTATTTCTTTGCCAAACTCTCCATTTCCCAGAATTAGACAAGATGTCCTTCTTAAAATTCGCAGACCCCTACCATCACCCATCGAGCAGACGGGTCTCAAAGCCACCCTGGTGCCTTCACCAGCAGCCACTTCCCTTTGCAACATCACAGACCACCATGTGTCACAGCTGCTGGGGGAGCTTACGGTAACCTGCCAGCACTAAAGGTCCATCCCAGCTGAGATGGAAGCAGATCTGGGGGCCTAAACCGAACAGGAGAGAATGAGAGCGGGAGAGACAAACTCCAGCTGAGGAGACCGGGGCAACGTGGGGCAACAGGCCAGTCCTGAGGGAGGGACAGAATTCCCCTGACAGGAATGGGATGATGAACACGAGGTGCCCCAGGGCTGTGCTTTCCCCTTTCTGCGAGGACATCCCTGCTCCCCTGAACTCAGGTGTGGCCATGTGACTCGTTCTGTCCAATGAGGTGAGAGGGGGTGCGATACTCAGGGCTGGCCGCCATGTTCTCCAGGAAGAGGCTGCTCTGCCAGCCTGGTCCCCAAAGGAAGACAACCTGGAGCAGAGCTGCCCCCACCCCACCATGGGACCTGAGGGTTGTTTATTCCCAAAGCTTTCCTTAGTCCCTCCTGATTGATACATGGGCAGATGGAAAGCATAAGCAAAGCTCCACAAGTCGGACAATGCAGGGCATGCTTGGGGGATGACACAGGGTCCAGCATGGATGGAAACAGGGTAGTGTGCATCTGATTGTGTCTACGGCCAAGGAAGAGTAGATGGCAAGAAGAGAGAGGACCAGGAAGGTGGGTCGAGGACACTTTAAAGGGTTTCCAACACTCTCGTAGTCCATCCCTCTCCTCCACACACACCATGTAGGCCCTCAGCACCACCCACTTATATGACAGCAACAGCCCATTCCTCCAGGACATGGTCAAGGGTTAGCCTGCCCCCAGGGAGCTTACAGTCTACTGAGAGAAGACAGCCAGACAGACAGACCGTTGACTAGAGAAGAGTGGGATGGAGGTCAGCACTTAGGCTCAGAGGAAGCTGTTTCCGCACAGACTCATTCTCACCCAAGGGCCCAGGACCCATGTTCTCCACGGGGCCTGCCCAACATGTCTGCAAAGCAGGGTCACATACCATCCTCCCTCCTCCACCACACCCTGAGCTTGTCTGGGACCACAAGCCTCAGAGGCATAAAATAAATCAAACAAGACTCCAAAGAAACCGAATTATTTGGTAATGTTGCTGTTGATGTAAGCTGCTGTCGATTCTGACTCATAGCGACCCCATGTGTGCAGAGTAGGACTGCTCCGCAGGGTTTTCAAGGCTGTGACCTTTTGGAAGCCGATCACTAGGCCTGCTTTCAAGGTGTCTCTAAATGGATTCCAACCACCAACCTTTGGGCTAGTAATCGAGAGCTTAACTGTTCGCGCTACCCGTATTTGCCAATACGATTATCAAAATGCTTTTAAAATACTTTTTAAAATTGTGACATAGCAATATATGTGCTTCTTCACGAATACATTAAATAACAAGCTCTAGAAGTATATAACACCTATGATTTTGAAGTAGATCTTTCAAAATATCTACAACAAAAGTAACATGATATAAAAATATCAGATTTCTATCGTGGCAAGGCACAGGCACTGCTAACACTGTCTGGTTTGTTGCCTTGGATCATAACTGAAGGCAACAGTAAAATTCAGCTAGAAGTTAGTGAAAATGAAGATGTAAAACTCTTCCCTGTCAAGTCCACTGAGCCCTTGAATTCTGGCCTCAGTAAGGACTTCTCCTAGGCTGCCCGGTGGTCACTGTTTCCACTACCCAGTTAGTGCTTCTGTGTACCTATCAGTTATCATTATTATTATCATTGATTATTGTTGTTGTTATCAATGCCACTCAGTCCGCCCTGAGGGACTGCACTCCACACATGCTTAGATCCTCTCCCGGTTCTTTATCGTATTCCTTTCTGGGGAGAAGACGCTTGTTGCTATGAAATGTCTCAATGAAAGCTGCCTGCGAGGGCCGTGGGTCCTAGGTGAGGCCAGGGGTGGCTGCCCCTGCAGCCAGTCTCCTGTTCTCAGGAAGATTTTTTCCTCCACCCATCTGTGGTGATGGCTTCGTTGTTGCTAAAAGGATCAAATTCAGAGCACTCAGCCTCTCCGGTCCTTCTCTCCTGCCTCAGGCAGGTTCCATTCAGTCTCTGTGGGCCACAAGCAAACCCCTGGCCCTCTGCACAGCGCAGGCTGCCCGAGGCCTGTGAGCTGCTCTCCCTGCTCATGGGTCCTCTGGGCCCATTGAATCTGATTCAACAGGGAAGGATTTCTTAAAACAAGACTCAAAACATGCAAACCGTTTTTTAAAATATTGATGTTGTTGGGTGTCCTTGAATCAATTCTGACTTATAGTGACCCCATGTGACAGAACGGAACTGCCCATAGGGTTTTCCAGGCTGTAATCCTTACCAGAGCAGACTGCCGGGCCTTTCTTCCACAGAGCCACTGAGCGGATTTGAACCAACAACCTTTGGGTTAGCAGTCAAGCTTCTAACTGTTGTGCCACCAGTGCCCCTTAAAATATCAATCGATTCTACTATATTAGAATGAAGAACCATGTTTTCATCAAAAGACACCATAAAGGGGATAAAAAGAAAGTCCCAAGCTGAAAAGTGATATTCCGTTACACCTATAACTGACAAAGGACTGGTATCTAGGATGAGTAAGAGCCCCTACAAATCAATAAGAAAAAGACAAGCAATGCATTAGAAAAACGGGCAACAACTGGTGAGTAGGGGCTTCACAGAAGAGGCCACATGAGCGGCAAAGAGACATCTGTGAAGATGTTCAACTGCAACTGGGAGCAGAAAAATGCAAAATGAGACCGTGACGAGATGCCGTGTTGCACTCACTAGATCGGCAAAGATTTGGAAACGTGTTGATCCCAAGGTTCGGTGAAGATGGGGGTGAGGATTAGGAACCTTTATGCCCAGCTGGTAAGAGGGTAACTGGTTTGACTACTTTGTACAGACATTTGGCCATCTTTAAAAAGTCTCAGGTATGTGAACTTTGACCCTAGCACCTGTACACCAGGCATCAATCCCGAGAAGGCTAAGAGCAGTACTGCTCCTAACAGCCAAAATCCAGAAAGAAACAAAACATCCTTGGACCAGAGGGCAGATAAATACATTGTAGAACAGACACGTGATGGAATATTATACAGCAATGAAAAGGGATTAGTTACAGGTACACGCAGCAACATGAAGGACTCTCAGGGTTGAAATGTTGAGCAAAAGAAAAAGCAAGTCACAGAATGATACGTACTAAATGATACCATTTTATTAAAGTTCAATCCAAGCAAAACTAAACATATTGGTTAGGTAGGGCTCACCCATATGCTTTAAACTATTTAAAAAAAAAAAAAGGCTTGAGAATTAATTACACAGCATTCATGATGGTGGCTGGGCAGGATGGGGAGGGGAGGGATGGGATCATCAAGACTCACATAGGCAGATTCACAGGCATCAGTAATGTTCCACTTAGGTTGAGCAGTGGGTTCATGGTGTTTGTTTCAACAAAACCACTGAGTGTGTCTGACTCCCAGGCATGGTACCAGGATGCTGACAAAGTCCAGCAGGACTTGTCCTAGAGGGTCTGGTGGCAGCGTGATGAGCACCCCCTCAGGGAGGCGCTCTCCCTGTCCACTACGTGCAAATGAACCACCAGGTTCTAGTTCCTTGTTCTGCTGAGCATTTCTCACAACCTGATGCATTAGAAATTCTTCTTAATTATGGGTTTATTGTCTTTCTCTTCCTCCAAGAGTGTAAGCTCTGTTACAGCTTGTTCCCTTCTAGATGTCCAGCACCTAGAGCAGTGCCTGGACACTGTAGGTGTTCAATAAAGGTTTATTGGAAGGAAGGAGGGAGGGAGGGAGGGAAAGAAGGAAGGAAGGAAGGGCTTCTAATGAATATGTTTGGAAAGTCAGGTCAGCTGTGGTTGGCACCTATGAGATTGTCCATCTACCACCCCTTTGACCAGAATTGACCCTTATACTCTCCATCCATATGGCTGTCCTTGGGGTTATCATGCTCTTAAAATGGGGCCCTGCCACAGTTGATTGGCTGAGGAGTGAGTACCTCATTGAGCTGGGCCAGGGAGGCCCTTCCCTAGGATCTTTGCATTGACATGAGATAAACAGACATCCATATAAATGGAATCTCTGAGTGGGAGTTGGTAAATCTGGAACAATGGCAAGAACTGATGTCATGCCAAAGCAACGTCCTGCCACCGTAGCAGAACAGAGCCAGGTGCTTCAATGGGAGGAGTGGCCCGGCACCTAGATCTGCTTGTGGAGGTGGGGGGCATGGGCACACGGAGAGACCCATGGGTGCCGGGGCCATCTTAGCCAACAGCAGAGCCTGGCATCAGACAGAGAGTGACAGAGAAGCTGTCCTGCCTCACTCTCCCTGTCCTCAGCTCCAGGACGGCAGCCGCCTCACCCAAATCCCCACCTGCTTCTCTGGTTGCTCCCTCTCTTGACTCCTCCCTCTCAGGCATCCACCTCAAAGCCCTGCTCACTTTCTGGCCTCAGGGGATGTTCTGCAGACTGCCCACATCCTGCTGGTTCTGACCTCTCTCTCTCTCCGTCTCTCCTTTTTCACACACACACACACACACACACACACACACACACACACACACACACACACACACACGCAAACGTCCACCTGCCCACCTAGCCCTCTCTCCCCAAGTCTCCCCAGGGAATGCTCCCAACCACCCATCAGTTACCCAAGCCAGAAGCCAGGTGCTAGTTTTATCCTCTCCCCCAACCACTGAGCCCTGGCCCCCACCGCCCTGATACCCCCAGGGTCAGCCTTCCTCCCCGCCACCCCGCACCCCACTGACTGATGCTTCCACCCCACCTCCCTGCCAAACCCCTGCCAGAGTCTCTGGTCTAAAATCACCTCACACCACTGCTTAAATCACTCTGTGGCCCCCGGAGAAATCCAAACCCCTTCACCCGGCTCAGGAGGCCTATTTGACCTAACTCCCACCTCTCTCTCCTGTCTCCCCTTCCACTCTCAACCTTGAGCCCTGGGCTCCAACAACCCCAAATTTGTCGCAGCTCCCTGACCATGCTCACCCACACCCCTGGGACTTTGAACCCGCTGCCTCCTGGTCTACAAGGACTTCACTCATGCCCTCCACCCCCTCCTCTCCCTTTACTTGCTGGCCCTGCTCATCCCTGAGGCCGGCCTGAGGATTTATCTTCCCTCCCCATCAGTCCGTCCCCATCTGAGTTGGGGCCCCTTCTCTGCACCTGCAGCATCACAAGACGTAGCAACTGCCTGCTTACTGGCCTGTGGCCCACACTGGACCACGAGCTTTTGAGAGCAGGCACCGGGTGCTGTGAATCCACCCAAGTGGCTGGCATCAGGACGCCCCATGTGGAGCATCTTGGGTTATCTTGCAGGTGGATGGAGGGCACCCTGGAGAAGAGGCAATGGCAGATCTCAGCAGGTGTGGCCCAGGAGAGGGCCTGAGGCAGCGCAGGCCAGGTGGGGCTTCAGGGGAAAGATTCACCATTGGAGGTGGGCAGAGAGGGCTGAGAAGCACAGCTGTGGGGCTCGGCTCCTGGCCTCCAGGGAGGGTTGTGAAGGAGCTCCAGTCTGTGACCAGCTCCACTTGAGGGCAAATGTGAGTGTGCATTTTCCAGAGAGAAGATTCAGTGCTTTTGTTAGACTCTCAAAGGGGTCTCTGATCCAAGAAAGGCCTAAGTAAGTCACTGTTTTCAATGAAACATGTCTATCTTCACTGATAATTAAAGAAATGAACATTTAAATCAACAAGAGATTTTTCACCTCTCTCAGTGGTTTTCACCCGTCTCCCCATTAGAATCTCATGGGGACATTTTTTAAAATGCCATGCCCAGTTACCGCACCCCTCCCCATCCAAACGCACAACAGTCAGATTCCCATTTAATTGGCCTGTGGTATTGCTCAGGCACAGGCATTTTTTAAAAGCTCCCCAGGTAATTGCGACTGGAGCTGAGAAGCAGTCACTGACCTGTCAGATCTGAAAAGGACAGAACCTTCCATCGGGCACCGTGCTGGGATTGTACTTCCTGAGTTCTGGCAGGAGTGCCAACTCGGCAAACGTTCTCTGGAGAGCATTCTGGCAGCGAATGTCCGGGCTAAGAGGGCCACACCCTCGACCACCAATCCCCGTCTAGAATTTAGATCTTAACCTGGGCTCAAAGCTGTGTGCGCAGGATATTCAGTGCCCACTGCTCCTAACAGCAGAGGATCAGGAACAGCCCCAACATCCCTGAATCAGGGGCAGTTAAATCCATCAGGCACATCCACACAATGGAATACTCGCCAGCCAGGAAAAGGCACTGCAGCTATCTGTGTGCTCACGTGGGAAAATTCCCAAAATGAAAACAGAACCAGAAGCAGGGTGCAGGGTGTAGTGTTTGAACACATACATGTGTGTCTATATTTGGGTATGCCTCCAGCTTCTCTGGAAACCCTAGTGGCGTAGTGGTTAAGAGTCTGGCTGCTAACCAAAAGGTCAGCAGTTTGAATCCACCAAGCACTCCTTGGAAACCCTATGGAGCAGTTCTACTCTGTCCTATACGGTTGCTATGAGTTGGAACTGATTCCACGGCGATGGGTTTAGTATCCCCCTCACCCCAGCTTCTCTGGAAGGACACACATTTCTAAACCTCAGAACAGTTATTGCTTTAGGGAACAGTTACTGCTTTAGGGAACAGTTACTGCCTTAGGGAACAGTTACTGCCTTAGGGAACAGTTACTGCCTTAGGGAACAGTTACTGCTTTAGGGAACAGTTACTGCCTTAGGGAACAGTTACTGCCTTAGGGAACAGTTACTGCTTTAGGGAACAGTTACTGCCTTAGGGAACAGTTACTGCTTTAGGGAACAGTTACTGCTTTAGGGAATAAACGGAGAGCGAGGGTGGGGCCGGGGCAGACTTGGTTTTCACCCATTTCTCCTTTTGTATTGCTTGAATTTTTGTCATGAACATGTACTGCTTTTTTGAAAGATAAAAATGGACAGACGATGCGGTAATGGAGAAGGGAGGTGAAGGAGGGAAGAAAAGACTGGGCAGATATCTGGCACAGGGAGTTAAGAGGTGGATAGTCCTGGTCACAAATGGGGCCCCAGAGCTCCAAGCCAGCTTCAGCATAGGGGGGCTCCCTAAACCCCCAGCCTGGGACCGGCCCTCGAGGCAAGAGTCATCTGGGCCCAGGGAGGAAGTGTGGTGCAGTGACAGGGCTAAGCGGCGAAGAGGGTTGTGGCAGCAATGGGGGAGGAGGGGGACGGGGAGAGAGGTGGAAAGATCGGGGTCCTGCTAGTGATTCCCTACCTTGTGCCACATCCACGCAACGCCAGCAGAGTTAAAGTACATCCTTAGATGGTATACCAAAAGCAAACGTTGGAAAAACGTCTGTGCCACGGCGCACAACGGATGCCAAAGCACATACACCCCATCTCAGCTCTAGCCGAGCAGACGAAAGCACGTCCTGCAAAATTCTAGACCCTGGTGAACAGCGGCAGGCGGCTGTGCACACAATGTTCTGCAAACACCGCCCTCTGGTGGTAATACCGGTGAACTGCGCTCAGGTCCACAATCGTGCTGCTCACGTGTTTGGAACTGGAGAAGCAAAAAGTGTTTAACTTAATTCTGAAGTAAAAAGAAGTACTCACTAACAAAAGCACAGAACCAAAACGCCAAATTCATATTTTAAATGTGTTGGAAGAACCACCTCTCAACTAATTTTTCCCCCAAAGTAAAAATAGCTTAGCTTTTTAATCTAATTAAGAAAATATATACTCTCATTTTCAAAAATTAATAATAATACTGAAGAGCACAAGAGAAAGAATAAAGGACACTTGCAATTACCAGGCTGTGACAGAGGACTCCTGCCAGCATTCTCATGAGCATCCCTCCAGACTCTCTATAAATATATACACACCCAGGTACATGAAAATTCACCTTAATGGACCATGGAACACGTGCAATTTTTTTCTCTCAGTGATATATCGTCGACATCTGCACAAAAAAATCCTTCATTATCATTGTTTCATGTTTCAAATTGCAAAAGTTATCCCGTTGCCACTGAGTAAATTCTGTCTCATAGTGACCCTACAGTACAGAGTAGAACTGCCCATAGGGTTTCCAAGGCTGTGATCTTTATGGAAGCAGACTGCCACATCTTTCTCCAGCGGAGCCACCGGTGGGTTCGAACTCCTGACCTTTTGGTTAGCAACCAAGCGTTTAACCACTGTGCCACCCGGGCTCCTTATGAAAGTTATACTTGTAAAAATAAACCCACAGATAATGGACAAAGATAAATATACAAAAGGAAAAATCATCAGCAAATTGATTGAATGAATTAATGGTATATCCACCCAGTGGAATGCTATGCAGCTACTAATCGAGTGTACTGGTTGGTATGACTACATGTCAAAGATATATCATATAATGAGATAAAATTATATTGCAAAACAACAGGTATAGAATTATCCTATTTTAGCTTTAAAAGCGCATATATGACCGTATGAGGAAAAACGTCTCTCAAAGAATACTCAAGAAACATTTAGAAAATATGATTGGGAAGATAGAAAACAAGTGAAAATTTTAACTTCCACTTTTCCTCTTCTGTATGATTTTTAAAATATTATCATTTTGATGATGACATATTACTCAGAGATCTGAATGTACCATGACTTATTTAAATAATCCCCTATTGATGAACATTTGGTTGTTCACAATTTTTCTACTAGAAACAGAGCTCCCGTGAGCACCTTGCACTTACTTGTCTGATTATCTCCTTTGGGTAAATTCCTAGGAGTGGAATTGCTGGGTTTGTTTTTTTAAGTTTGCATTATCAATGATGTGAACCGTCAGCACATCTCGGAGTGAATTTAATATGACTGCCCTCTGCCCGTTCAGGTTTACGGAGTGCACAGTATCTGTTTCTGGAGTCCCTGGGTGGTGCAAAAGGGAGATGGTGGTGCATCCTTCATCTTCCCAATCATATCTTCTAAGCTCCTAAGCTCAGCTGCTAACCCAAAGGGTGGTGGTTCAAGTTCACCCAGAGCACCTTGGAAGAAAGGCCTGGTAATCTACTTCCAAAGAAATCAGCCACTGGAAGTCCTATGGAGCACGGTTCTACTCTAACACACATGGGCTCACCATAAGTTGGACGTGACTTGATGGCAACTGGTTTAGCTTTTTGGTCACTGTCTGTTTCTAGGTGGGGAGGGCATTGCCTCTGGCCATGCTTTGGTGTCTCTGGCAGCTCTATTTCCCCAAGCTGTGGGTCAGGTTCGCTGGATCTTTTATGCTCAGATGTCCCTCTGTATGTCTTGCCTCCACTTACGGCTGCTGCCACCCTCGCTCCCTGCAGTCTATTGTCCCCACAACAGCAAGAGGGAGTCTTTTCCCATCAGACCCTGTTCACATTCCTCCAGTGACTTCTACCCTCTACTGAAATCACCCCAAGGTCCTGCACAACATGATCCCTGATGATCTTTCCAATCTCATCTACTCCCCCTCTTTCCACCCTTCTCTGACACTCCAAGTACACTCCAGCCTCAGGGCCTTTGCACTTGCTCCTCCCTCTGCCTGGAATAACAACCCCCTTTTACTTGGATCAGCAATCAATGCCCATGGAAGCAGTAGTCAAGAAATCAAATGATGTATTGCATAGGACAAATATGCTACAAAAGACCTCTTTAAAATCTTAAAAAACAAAGAAGAATTGATGCATTTGAATTACGGTGTTGGTGAAGAATACTGAATATACCATGGACTGCCAGAAGAATGAACAAATCTGTCTTGGAGGAAGTACAGCCAGATTTCTCCTTAGAAGCTAGGATGGCAAGACTTTGTCTCGCTTACTTTGGACATGTTATGATGAGGGACCAATCCCTGGAGAAAGACATCATGCTTGGTAAAGTAGAGGGTCTGCAAAAAAGAGGAAGACCCTCAATAAGATGGATTGACACAGTGGCTGCAACAATGGGCTCAAACATACCTACTATTATGAGGATGGCGCAGGACCAGGTAACATTTCCTTCCGTTGTACATAGGGTTGTTATGAGTGGGATATGACTCAACGGCACCTAACAACAACAAATAGTCACAAGGCTCTTTCCATCACTTCCTTCAGATTTCAGCCCAAATGTTTCATCCTCAGAGAACCTTCCTGACCACCTGCCTTCAAGAGCACCTCTCCCTTTCCACACTCAGTCTCCTGATCCAGTTTTCTTCTTGGGCACAGCCCTGAGATTTCAGTAGCTATCTCTAGGTTTATTTGCCTTTGGTGTTTTTCCCTCGCCAAGCTATCAGCTCTGTGAGAGCAGGAGGCTGTCTTGTTTGTGCTGTGTCCCCAGCACCCAGCACAGGGTTGGCACACGGGGTCCCTTAGTAGGTAGGCACTGCTTGAATGGACAAGAAGCTGTTAACACACGGATGTCGAAAGATTGAACGGCCCAGATACACAGTTTCTCGCAACTGCTCCAGAATGAGGCCAGGTGTGTTTAAATTGTCTTTTCGATCTCTACAGAGCTTTATCAGGAAAATCTGACAGAACCTTTTGAATGCAACAATTTGGGGGAAATGCAAATAGGTTATTATTCAGGAAAAATACCTTTCCTCCAAGCCAGAGCAGCACATCTACCCAACGTACTTGCTCCTTCAGAGAAAAAAAGAAAGGTTAATATTGCCCCGTCAGAAGGAAGGAGCCAATTAGTGCAACTGCAATTCAGAAGAAGAATAGAGGTTAATTGCTTGGAGTCCACATGTCTCAAATGCCTAATGTTATATCATTATTTTTTAGCTACATATTATTCATTTCATACACTCAAGTATTCCACCTTATTACTAATTAGTAATTCCTTATCCTTAAATTTTACCCAATTCAAGCTGTCATCATAGGGCCCTCCTCAACCCCCATCTCCCCCAAGATAGAATTGTTGAGAAAAAGTTGGCACCTCCTATTCACTACCTCCCACCTCCAACCCCCTCCAGCGTCCCCTGGGGTTCACCTCTCCTCTTCCTTAGGAGAACCTTGTGTATTCCTCAGGCATACGATTTTGCTGCCTGCTGAATCTTCTGTCTCCACAAACAGGCTTCACTCCTACACAGATGTTCCCTGAGCACCTATCACATGCCAGGCACGGCTCTGAGCTGGTCTACCAGTTGGGCAGAAGATGCAAATTCTTCCTGCTCGGGTGACCTTGCTCTTGAAAAGACCCACAGCTTGGCAGCTTGGAAATGTTAACTCAGCAGGTCAGTATATTCTGGGAATGTAATGAAAATCATAATAATAATGATGATGGCAGTCAATACTTTTTGAACATTTTTATCTCTCAGGCACTATGCTAATGAGCTGTACATGCATCATTTTAATCCATATGAAGCTATGTACATCCATGTACATTAATCGTCTAAACCAATGAGTGGGGCAATTCCAAACTCAAACCCTGTTCTGCAACTACTCTGCACGGGAGACCCTGGGCAAGTCATTTTCTCATTCAGTTTCCTCCTTTGTCAAGTGGGTTGTCTGAAGCCACCACTCTCTCTCCCATTCTGGAATCTTAAGAAGGTTCCCATGTGCCTAGAAAGCCTTCAGAGCATCCCCTCTCCCTTTCAGCTGGTCTATCTGGAATGAAAACCATGCTCTTCCTGTCTCCGTGTCATAGAAACATGGGTAGGAACGTGGAGGATGCAAAACACATCAGAATCCCTGCCGTGCTTGGACTTACTTGATGGCAGACAGTCTTCCCTAGGAAATGAGGCCATATTCTGGGTTGTCTCTGGAAGCAAAGTGGCATGACAAGGTACGTGATGTCGGGGCTGCATTTGTTCTCCTCTTAATGGGATTTAGGTGCTTCAGATAAAGTAAGTTGGACAGTGGTCCCTCTTTTCTGGAATTATCAGACGTAGACGATAAAACAACTATACTTACTAAAAGATACGCTTGAAAATATGTGCAGGGAACAAGAAACTATAAAGAAGGACCAAGCAGATTTGAAAAGGAACCAAACAGAATTTCTAGAAGTGAAAAATGTAGTAAAGTTAAATCACCTAGAAAAGAGAATCAGTAATTGGAAAACAGTCCTGAATAAATTATTTATTGAGGGACAAGAGTTGGAGAATATGAAAGGATGTTAAGAGACAAAGAGTATAAGAGTCTCTAGAAGGAAAAGAGAATGAATGAGGCAGAAGCAATACAGAAAGAAATAATGGCTAAGAACCTTCCAGAAGTGAAAAAAGCTATTGATATCTAGATTTAAAAAGCCAAATAAATCTGAAGAAGGAGAAGTAAACAGAAATCCATGCCTTAACACATCATAGTGAAACTGTTCAAGACCAAGGACAATGAGAAGATTTTACATACAGTCAGAAAGAAAAGACAGATTATCTTCAATGGACCAATAATTATACTGATGGCTGATGTCTTGTCAGCAAGAATGGACGTTAGAAGAATGGAATGACATATTATTCAATGTGCTGACAGAAAAATAACTGTCAACCTAGAATTCTGTGCCCACTTAAAATATATTTCAAGAACATGGTGAAATATAGACATTTTCAAAGCAACAAAAACTGGGAGAATTTACCACCAGCAAACCTCACTAAAGGAAATTCTAAAGGATGAATTTCACACAGAATGAAAGTGATTCTAGTTTGAAGATACAAGATGTAAGAAGGAGTAAAAAGCACAGAAATTTAAACAAACATTGACTGTATAAAACAACAACAATAATGTCTTATGGAGTTAAAGAAAACAAAATAGAATTAAAATACACCACAACAATAGCATGAAAGTCAGGACAGGGACGATAAAATTAACGTGTCTGAGAATTAAGGTATTATGCAGAATTAAGGTAAAGGTAATGATTATCTTTAGATTTTGATAAATTTAGTGGGCATGTTGTAATTTCTAGGGTAACCACCAAAAAAAATGAAAATAGAGTATATAACTTCCAAATTAATAAAGGAGGAAAATAAAATGGGAAAAAATAAACAATCCAAAAGAGGACAAGAAAGGAGAGGAAAAGAAAAAAACAGAAAGCATAAAATGAGATGGTAGGTACAAATCCTAATATAGCAATAATTACAATAAATGTAAAGGAACCAGATGCTCCTGGTAAAAGACAAAGATTGTCAAACAAAATATTTTAAAATACAACTATTTGCTATTTACAAGAGTCACAATGAAAACCTAAGGATACAAAAAGGTAGGAAGTAAAAGGGTGTGGGAAAGATATACAAGGCAAGCGAAGAGAAGATTAACAAAAACAGCTATATATTAGACCATAAAGCAAGTCCCAACAAATTTAAAAGGACTGAAAACATATAGATCATACTCTCTGATCACAATTCATTTAAACCACAAATTAATAGTAGAAAGATTATTATTTTTAAAATACATATGTTTGGAATTTTAAAAAACATACTTCTAAAAATTCCTTTGGTCAAAAAAACAATAATGAAAATTAAGAAAATATTTAGAACTGAACAATAAAGAAAACGCTCCATATCAAATCTTATGAGTGTAGCTAGAGCAAAAGAGGGAAATGTATACCCTTACTTATATTTAAAAAAAATAAAAAGAAGGAAGGCTGAAATAGGGAAAGGAAGAGCAAAATAAGCTCAGATATTTTCAAAGCAGATCACTATGGAGCTCAGTTCACACTCACACCCAGAAATGGAAAATAGCCTTCTTCCACCTTGGAGAGGTCCTTTCCACTTTCTTTTAAGGCAGTATTTCCCCAAACAGGCTAGGCTGCCTACTGGTGGTATAGAAGATGATTTTCAATGGTACCCAGGCACGTAGTTATTTTAATAGGTTTTTTTTAAATGGTTTCCTTCTACTTAAGATAGGTAATGCTAGTTTTCTACTTACAGTAGTAAAATATTGTTTCTTTTTAAAATATATGTATTTAGTAAGAGGGTGAAATTCAAAGGAAAATACTAAGTAAATAGCCTTATAGTATTATTTGGCCCAAAGAATTCTCATTTCTAAAATGGAAATAATTATAGTTCTTAGCTCATAGCATTGCGATGAGGATTAAATAAGTTATACACATATAAACTAATGCCTCATGAATTAATATATTACTTACAAAGCATCTGAGCAGTCCCTGGCATTCAATAAGAAATCAGTAAATGCTAATTGTTATCATAATAATAATTATTATTTGAATGATTCAAATTTGGGAAACATTGATCCAATTAAACCAGACAATCCATAGAATGGATTCTGACTCATGGCAGCCCCACGTGTGTCAAGGTCTTCAATGGCTGGTTTTTTGGAAGTAGATCATCAAGGCTTTCTTCCGAAGTGCCTCAGGGTGGACTTGAACTTCCAACCTTTTGGTTAGCAGCTAGCACGTTAACCATTAACCGTTTGTCAACCATTTGCACTGTGCAGGGACTCCTGATCGAATTAAGGCTCTAAAAATAAACTTTATACCAGCGGCAAACTCTATAGGGCAAAAGTAAAAGTAGAAGAGGCTGGTCTTCACAGCACTCCCTCCCCCTTTGTAAATCCTATGTCCCATGGTGGGCTTGTGCTTTGGGACTTTGGGTCCACATTGCCCCTGGCCTACACTCTGACCCTGCTCCTGCCTCACCATCCCCATCAAGACCAAGTCACCCCGATGCTGACAAACTCGTTCATGTAATGGAAGAGAGAAAAGGGCTGATGAAGCTTTCTCCAAAAGCTTCATTTAAATGGGGGAAGCCTTTACCACTGAAAGAGGAACCCCCACCCCAGTTTTGACCTTCGCAGTATTCTAGCTAAGCCATAGGGAAGATATTTGGGGGTGAGGCACCCAGTCCGGGGGCACGGCCTAGCACTGAGACCCTCAGCCCAGTAACCCTCATCTTCAGGTGGAGAACACGTTTCCAGATCAATCCAAGGATGGCCCTGTGAGAGGGCAACTGGCCTTTATGATTTAACCAGAGTAATACCTCTGGGTCTTTGGGGTCTTTTCACACCAGGAAACTTCTAACCTGTCAATCTCAAGCTCCAACCACACTGCTCTTCCTCCCTCTCCAAGAAATGATTAGAAGCATCACTTGGGGCCTTCTCCACTGCAGAGCATTTATTTTCCCTGAAGATTGTTCCTGCTCCTTGGGGCTGTTCTTGAGGTCTTCCAAGGGACCCCACAGAAGTGAAACCCACCAGGGTGGGATGTATTTCCTGTGCACGGGAGCTGGGTGAGAGCACTGACTTTCTGCAGCCACCAGGGGGAGCTTCAGCTTTCTCTTTGGAGCCCCACAACTCAGCTGCTGGAAGTTCCTTGTCATTTGATAAGCAGAGTGGCTGGCGGCCAGGGGGCTGGTAAGACACGATGAAACATAATCAGACTCATCTGTTAAATCCTACCGTTTCAGTGGCTGGTGCATAGGACTAACAAGGCCTGGCTGAGGCTGTGGGCCATGGTCCCTGACGTCATGGGGCTTACCGTGACTGAGGCGGCAGGAAGATCGATGGACCAGACACTTGTGGTCCATCCGATTGTCAGGCGTGTGCTGTGAACTAGGTCTCCCACTCACTCCAGGGTTGTAGTGGGAAGACAGGTGTGAACAAAGCAGCTACAGTTCTGACAAGTGTAACACAGACACAAAGAAGGAAGGAACCATCAACTCCCTGCAAGCGTGGACATGGGGAAGGCTCCCCAGAGGGCCTGAGGGGACACAGTCTTGAGCCAGAAGACAGAGTCCAGATGGAAGGACATTCCCAGCCGTGGGCACCATCTGGGCAAAGACACAGTCGTTGAACCTTGAGTCTGAGCAAAAAGCTCAGAGATTTGGGAAGGAGAGGCCAGGACCAGACCAGGCAGAGCCTTCTAAGCCAAGCTGAAGACTTTGGCTTTCATGCCGTGGCGGCAGGCCATCGGGGGCTTTCAGCAGAGGAAAGACATGACCAGGTCACAGGTCTGCAGTGTGGAGGACAAGAGGGGCAATGGTAGAGGTGAGAGGTCCAGGTAAGAGGCCACTGCAATGGTCTGGATGCCCACACAAGATGATATGGCCAGTGGGTGGCAGGCCAGGCCAGGCCAGCCACTAGGGTGATGGACCATCCAGTTTGCCTGGCACTGAGGGGGTTCCAGGGACTTGGGGCTCAGTTTAAAGCCAGGAAGGTTCCAGGCAAACCTGGACAAGTAGGTCCCATACTAGGTCCCATACTAGCCACTAGCCAGCTGTGTCACTCACTTTGCCTCTCATAAGCTTATTTCCTCCTTTGTGATCACAGCCCAGATCAGTGATTTTCAAGGGAGTTTTAGTAGCAGAGACCCACCTGTAAGCAAAATCTTCCATGGAAACTTAGTATAGAAGACATACAAAGGTGGAGCTGCTTAGGCTGAAGTGGAGGGTGGGATGGGGAGTGAGGTGGGAGGACTGACCTGCTCATTCCCCCAGGTCCCAACTCACCTCTGCAAAACCGCAGACCTGAGTGATCAGGGGTCCCACCCAGCTTTATGACTCCACAGTAATGGGGTGAACTAAAAATCCAACTGAATTCAAATCAACGTTTCAATTCAACTGCAGACTAACACTAAAGATGAAAAGTTAAACCCACTACAAAATGGGTCAACCCCTTTGAACTGGAGCCAAGTCCATATTGTTTCTCCAATTACTGTCTTGGAATAAAATCCAAACAGTCTCTAAACTGATCTTGAGCCATACCAGCCCTTCCTTCTGCTGGAGTTCCTGGCCACACGCTGCCCACATTAACCCATCCATGATCCTTCTGTTAGCCTGGGCCATGGTCAGGGAGGGGCAGACAGACAGACAGCTGGTGGGAGGCTCCTGCTGCTGCTGGCACTCGCTGACCCCACATCATCCTTGGGGGCCTGACTGCTCCCCTCCCACAGATGGGTCAGGAGCCCCCCAGCCCTCATCCAGCCTCTGTCTTCTTCCCCACCCTCATCTTACCCCTCAGGGTGTCAAAAGACATTTCACTGTCCCAGCTTTGGGACATCTCCCACTCCTGGACACCAACTGGACTGGCTTTGCCCTGACACGCAGTGGCCCTTCCCCCTCACAGATCCAAAGGCACAGCTCTCAGCACTGTCTGCAGCTTCCTTGGCCACCTTCCAGTCTGCTCAGGGCTTTCCCCTGAAAACAGGGGCATCTGTAGCTTCATCCATTAGACAGCATTGTGGGGTGCAATCTGCAGAACACACTATTGCACTTAGAAGCAGGAGATGTGGGTTCAAAGTCTAGCTTCCCACGTACTATTGGGCGATCCAAGCTGACAAACACACACACCAAGGTCTTTCTTCCATTCTTAACAAGGCTTGATCCAATGGAAAGGGCACTAGAAGCTCCTTGTTGAGAACATATTAAGCCTCTTAGCTTTTGGAAATCTCAAAAATGTACCACCCTGCCCTCCAAATGCAGCCCTGCTGAGTCGCCCCTGCACCAAGGATGCCCCACACAGTGGTGATCTCATTGCTGGTCTGTGTCTCCTCTAGACTGCAATCTCCTGAGGGCAAGGGCTGACCGTTGACCTCTGTCTCCAGGAGCCTGACCTGAAGCAGGTGCTTGGCAAGGGTTTGATGAATGACTTACTTCCTCTTATCTGGAAATACTTCTTGAGCACTGTGGGCCAGGCAGGAAACCCTGGTGGTGTAGTGGTTAAGAGCTACGGCTGCTAACCAAAAGGTTGGCAGTTTGAATCCAATAGGTGCTCCTTGGAAACGCTATGGGCATTTCTACTCTGTCCTATAGGGTCACTGTGAGTTGGAATCGACTCGACGGCAATGGGTTTTTGGTTTATGGGCCAGGCACTGTTCCAGGTGCTGAAAATACAGCAGTGAACAACACAGACCAAAATCTCTGCCTGTATGGCACTTCTAGTGGGTGGGTGGGTAAGTGGTTGGGTGAAGGCTTTTTGTTTCTGTGGTGTGGTGTGGTTTGGGGATTTTCCAGGGTGTCCATTAGGAAGCTCACTTCCTCCAACAGCAATTCCATCTCTCCTTCCCAATACCCACAATGGAAGAGGATGAAAGAGAAACCCAACTTCTCCCAGAACATGAGAGGCAAGAATGCTGTTAACTGTGGGCAACTGGGTTTTTGCTCATAGAGGGTCCCAGGTTGGAGGTATGGGTAGCTCTGGGTTCATCACTAGCCAAGTTCATTCCCCCGGCAACAAGGTGGCCCTGGAGGGAAACAAAGCTTTATATAGTGGTACCAACCCTCCCACCCTCCATCTTTAGCTCTGAGAGCTGACAACTCCCACGCCAGCCTGCTCCACTGCAGGCAGCTCACAGAGACTCGAGGGGGTGCCATCAAGACACATCACCATCACAAAAGGGTTGGACTAGAGAAGTCCCACGGGCCTCTCCAGCTTCTAGATCCTGCTGTGCCCGCTGGCCCCTGTCCCTCGAGCAGGGGGCTTGGCTTAGCATGGGACCTTTAGAGATCACTCTTGGGAATCGAGGCTGGCCTTTTAGGTGAGAGGGACCCAAGAGCTGCTGTCATGGATTAAACAGTGTCCCCCAAAATATGTGTTGGAATCCTAACCCTAACCCTGTTTGAAAACAGGGTTTTCTTGGTTATGTTAATAAGATCATATCCAAGTAGGGTGGGTTCTAACTCTAATCACTTCTGAGTTAGAAAAAGAGCAGAATAGACACAGAGACACACACTGAGGGGAGACAGATGCCATGTGAGTACTGTCTACAAGCCAAGAAACACCAAGGAACCAAGGAACACCTGGGGCTACCAGCAAGGAAGGAATCGAAATGGCCAAGACACTGATTTGGACTTCTGGCCTCCACAACTTTGACAAAGTAAATTTCTGTTCTTGAAAGCCACTCACTTGTGGTACCTGTGTTACAGTGGACTAGGAAAGAAAGACAGCTGCCTAGCACCACCCAGCTTTGCAACCGCCCCTCTGCCCTTACTGTCTGTCCCACAGCATCCCTCATTCTCTCCCTTTCTCTTTGGAGTCCCAGCCTATACTCAGGACTCAAGGATGCCTTGTACTCCACCTCCTGGGGTGACATCCTGGCTGGAGGAGACAGTCATTTACACGATGCCCAGCACCTGGCCCCACAGCCCAGGGCTTCACGGGCTCAGTGATGCCCATCACCCAGCCCCTTGTGTGTCTGTACCATTCAAATGGAAGCCCTCGTGAAGACCCCATCTGGGTATAGAAAGCAAGAGTGCCATCAAAATATGCAGCCTTGAAAAATTCTCATTTCACTCCTAATGCATCACACATGCAGCGGGGGGCTCAACAGGGCAGAAGTGCTTCAAAAACCACATGTCCACCTGCAATTTGCTCTGACTCTCCGTCTTTTTATCTGTTTCAGAGAAATATGAATCACAGTTAAATTCCACCAAATAAACAAGCTATCTTTTAAAGTTCTGTAAAACCTACAATTTTAGGAAGGCTTGATGCGGTTGACACTAAATTGATTTCAACACATCATATTTCTGGTCTAATGCTGGGTTCCTTTCATCAAGAACAAACAAACGTGCTCATAATGGCTTGCTTCTAAGAGAATTGATTCAGTATAAAAACATAGGAAGCACAGGCACTCACATTAATTTTCATCTTTTTTTTTTTTTAAATAAAAAGAAATGGCATGTTATGATTTCTCAAAGATTAATTCCCCATGAAGTTTTCATGGCACACCTATCTAGGGTCTTCAGGTCTAAATAATCATGCTGCAGATAGGAAGTTCACTTTGGGATTTTCATATTTAACAAGCAACAGAAGCCTACTGTGTGTAGAGGTCAGGAGGTGGTCCTAGGTGAGAGACCCTGTCCTGCGGGAACTCAAAGGAAAGTTGAAGAACAAATTTCTAGTATCTGGTCACCTCACACTGGAAGAAGGACGACCTGCCTGTACTGAATCAAAATTCATGCAACCCCACCCTCATAGTAACTCAGAAGGAGGATGTGGCAACTCAAAAATAAATTGCACAGAAAAAAAAAAAAGTTTATTTCTTATAAAAAAACCTAGTATGCATTAAGTTAAAAAGGTTTGTGGCCAATCTATACATGTGATCAAATTTTATAGAACTCTTCACCAAAAAAAAGTTTAAAAAAAGGAGTGCATGTAAAAACTGGTGAAATTCTAGTAAGATCTATCGTATAGTTAATAGTATTATACCAATAATTCCCGGTTTTGATAACTGTACTTGTTAAGAAAGAAGTTGGAGTCTCTGGGTGTTGTTGCAAAGGCTAATGCACTCAGCTGCTAACTGAAAGGTTGGAGGTTTGAGTCTACTCAGGCACCTCAGGAGAAATGCCTGGGCAATTACTTCTGAAAAATCAGCCACTGAAAACCCTATGGAGCACTGACACACACAGGGTCACCATAAGTCAGAACTGACTTGACGGCAACTGGCTTGGCTTGGTTCTTTTGGAAATCGCTTCCTGGGTTGCCTAGCACACAGTAGATATATCAGTCAGGACAGGACAGGTTATGCTGACGTAACAAGCAGGCCCTAAATCTCAGTGGGCTTAAAATATCAAACGTTTACTTCTTGTTCCCCTACATGTCTGTTGTGGGTTGGCAGGGCTGGGACCAGAGGGTCTCCTCGTCATAATCACCCAGGGAGCCAGGCTAATGGAGGCTCCACTGCCATCTCAACACTAGGCTTCAGGGTGCGTCGTGCCAGGAAAAAACGATCAGGACAGTCAAGCACGAGGAATTGGATGCTTTGGCCCGGAGGTGACACACATCACTTCCGTTCATGTTTCACTGACCATACTCATCACATATCCACATCTAACTTCAGGGGGCAGGGAAGCGCAATCCCGCGTTCCCCAACATCGAGCAGTGCCAGGTACTGGTGGGCACTGGGGATGTACCCCAGTGGGCACTCCACACATGATGGGAAGTAGGAGAGGGCAGGTGCCTGACAAGTGGCACCAACAGTAACTGCCGTGTGAGCTGGAAGGAGGAATCGCTGATGATGGGCAGGCTGCATGGAGCAGCTTCGTTTCTGGGCCGTGATGGGCTCGGTGGCAGTAAGTAGAGAGAAAGGGATGGTGTGGAGGGAGCTACAGGTGAGTGTGGGGCAGCTTGATGGGCAATGTTGGAGGCCAGTATTGGGAAGGGGCAGGATACTGAATAGAAAGAGAGGCTGGGACACCTGGGAGGGAGAGAATCAGAGAGACTTGGGCCTTCACCTGAACACCTCGGCACACTGAGAGCTGGCACCATAAACGTGTTCTGGGAAGATATCAGGATGTTCCAGGACTAAAAGGGACTGGAGGGCCACCACGTGCCAGGCTCTGCCCCAGCTGGTGACACAGGGCCCAGCCTGGCAGTGAGAACCTAGAGGGACAAAGACCCTAGAGGCCAAGTCTGAGGCCTAGCCTTTCTATGCTGGCATCTAACACCCACATACACTAAAGCAGCTTAGCACAGAGATTCTCATAAGGCCCCAGAACAATCACTAACAGCTTAATTACCCTCCCTCGTGAAACCAAGGTTCTAAGAAAATACCCTCTGCAAGAGACTCTGGGCTGTGCCTTCAGTCACCTGCTGTCTGTACTTGGTGAGATCTGTTCTTGGATGACATGTTCTGTGTCTCTCAGAAATCATCGGAGTGTGAACCGTATTTCCAGAAACCAGCCATTTCCCTTTTGAACAAGGCACATCTTTGTGTGAAAAACATTCTCTTAAAGGAGACAGAGAGATGTGGACTGGATGAAGGATATAAATACCAACTTTTCCTTTGCCTCTGCTTCTACCCTGTGACTCTGGTTCGTTCATAACCTGCTTTATCCATCTAGGCCATTTCCAGTTGTCCTGCCCAAACCTGGACATTTCTTTTTAATGTCAAGATGATATTGTTGTCCTCAAACTCGCCCCTTAACTGTGATGATTACACATCCTGTCTAGACCCTCCCACCCTCCCTCAGGGTAAAATCTTCCCCCCTACCCCTTTTTGAAAATGACACTAGATAGGTTTCACCAGAGCTTCCAGACCAAGACAGACTAGGAAGAAAGGCCTGGTGATCTACATCCAAAAATCAGCCAGTGAAAACCCTGTGGATCAGAACAGAATATTGTCCCATATAGTGCTGAAAGATGAGTCTCCTAGGTTGGAAGGCACTCAAAATACTCAGTGGCTGCAACAAAATGGACTCAAGCATACCAATAATTGTGATGACGGCACAGGACCAGGCAATGTTTCGTTCTGTTGTACATGGGGTCGCCGTGAGTCGGAGCCAACTTGACACCAACTAACAACAACAACAGCAAAGCCATTATTAGATCCCTGGGTAAAATTTTCAAACCCATAAGTTCACAGAGCAAATTGTGAGAACCCCCCTGCATCATGCTCCTTCACCCTCTCCCCTCCCCACCCCCTCTTTCAGCCACTTTCTGTGCATTTACCGACAGAGAGAGGATGTGTACACTTTCAGCCTTGGTCCACCTCTCTCCTTCCCTCCCTCCCTCCTTCCCTCTGTCCAGAAATGGGATTTAGGCATTTGTCTTTTATGTATTTATTTTCTCCTTCTAGCTATTTCTAGGTTGCTTTCCTGAAGACCTGAATTTGTTTGCTGTTTCTCGCTACTATGGACACTTAACTCCTGAAACACACCCATGCGTTGTGTTCCGCCAGGGAAACCAAAGGCAACAGTAAGCAGAATTCAGGCTGAGGAGCCCTGGTGGCGCAGTGGTTAAGCACCCGAATAATAACGGAAAGGTTGGCCGTGCAAACCCACCAGCCGCTCCAAGGGAGAAAGATGTGACAGTCTGCTTCTGCAAAGATTACAGCCTTGACAAGGGAGATGCGGCGCTCTTAAAAACTTGGAGAGAGCGCCCCCGAGAGTCGTCTCCAGAGAAAGTGCACCCGGCCCTTCCGGGTTGTCTTCACAGCACCAACTGTCGTAAAGCTAAAGGGAGTCACCCCCTGGGTACTAACTCTTGAGTTAAATCTTACGTCCCACAGGATGCTCTGCCTGAAGAAGGCACACTTCCTAGAAAACATCGAAACACCTGCAAGCCCGTGGAAGACCTGAAGTTCCTGTTCAGAAGGAAAAAAGATCAGACATAGGTAATGCCTGAGCTTCCTACTCTAATAAGAACGCTGTTTGCTATTTGTCCTTGTTAATATTGCTTGCCTTTTGCCGTCAAGGAAATTCTCCCGAGAAGGACCAGTTTCGCCCGTGCTGGGTATAAACCCTAACCCAAAATGGCCAGCCCCTTGCTTGTACTCCTCCTTACTCCCCTTTTCGCCCAGTGGCACAACAACTCTCCGATACAGCTGTCCAGGGCTTACAGTTTACAACTAACTGCTGGGTCTGCTTCAAGGACCAAGAGACAGCAATAGCATCTGGCAACAGATTAACGCTTTTTACCTTTGCTAACTTGGTTTTTACCCCGGATGAGAGCCGCTGTTACCCTTCTCTACTTGCTTCTTTTTGGCCCGTGCCTTTTTTTAAACTACTCGCCTGATTCGTCTCATCTAGAGTCCCACAGTTCCATCTAAAATTAATGGTGGTGCAGGGCTCTCAGCCCCTCCCTGGTGAAGAGCCATCCCAACCATTAGAGAAGGGAGAGATTTCTACTCTGCTAGGCAGGCCAACAACCCAGTGTCAGCTTGAAGAAGTTACAGAAGAGACCTCCACCCCTACACCTTCATAAAGAATTATGAGTATGAAATCTCTCAGGGGGGAATGAGACAGGGAAGGGAAAAAGGGACTGAGCCCCCAGGCAAAGGAGCCTAAACTAAAAACATGTGCTTAACTAATGACACAAAACCCGTTATCTTGGAACATGCAATGATGAAAGGACAACCCACCCAGCTCTCAATGTACTTCCTGGATAAGATGTTTTTCAGAAGAACCGGCCTGATCTTGTCCCTGGAGCATGCGCAGACATCCACAAGGCGACCAACAGACCCGCGGCAGGAATCCAGCAGGCACCACGGGGGAACTGCACAGGCACGGCACCCCATAATAAGTCCTGCCATCCAGTCGCAGGAGCCTTTGTTATGGGTTCCATCGTGAATCACCTCCTGCGCGCTCACCTACTCTTCATAACCCCGCCTCTTTCATGAATAAAGATGATTCCTTTTCCCGCCTAAAAACCTTTAGAAGCCCTAGCCAATCTTTTATTCAGAGAGACAAAGGCTAGCGTAGCATTGTCCCTTTGTCTCCGCTCGTGAGCTACTTTTCTCAATAAACCTTTGTTCGTGTAGGGAAAAAAAAAAAGATTACAGCCTTGGAAACCCTCTGGGGCAGTTCTACTCTGTCATAAAGGGTTGCTATGGGTTAATGGATTGCCACGAAGTTATTCAAGGCCACCTTCGGCAAAGGGAGGAGTCTATGGGTGGTGCAAACAGTTAAGTGCTCAGCTACCTAAAGGTAACCGAAACGTTGATGGTTCAAATCCACCCACAGGCACCTGAGAAGAAAGCCCTGGCGATCTACTACGGAAAGATCACAGCCATTGAAAACCCTAGAGTGTGCTTCTACTCCAAAACACATGGGGTCGCCATGACTTGGGATCAACTCAATGGCAACTGGTACTGGTTGGGAAAAAGTGCTCACCAGAATCCTCCCTCATACGATTTGAGGGCCTGGGCCCTGGGAAAGTAAATCTTGGGGTGCCATCTGTGTCCTGCATTTCCAGAAGGGGCTGGAGAGCCTTCCTTCTGTGCTGGATATGGCCTCCCTGAGTCCCAGGGCCTCCCAGCTGACCACCATGGTCTCACTACCCTGCCTGCTCCCTTCCTTCCCCCTCAGCCCCCACCCTGGGCCCGCCGGCCCCCTGCCCAGGCCACAGCAAGGTCCCTGGGCTGAGGCGTTGGCTGCGTCTGTGGAAAGCAATGTTCCGGTGTGTTCCTATGCAACAAAATCAAGTGTATGTGTAGGTGTTCCCTGTTTTTACAAACTCGCCTCCTGGGTTGTTGTAAGATTAAAACAATTTTCTCCCTCAGTAAACGTTTCCCTTCAAAACCACTGGAAACACATAATTCACCAGCCCATTTGCGGCCCTGTTTTCTTGGGGCTGGGAGGAAATAGTGATTGTGGGGCCTGTTTCCTTCTTATAGGCCATGGTTGGACAAGGGGTGGACAAGAAGTCACATTTCGGTGACAGCTCTGATCAATGTTTCATTTATTTTGAAGTTCAAAAAAGATAGGTGAGCAGCCTAGGTATGCTGGGAAGGCAAGGATAGTGGGTCCTGAGGCAAATTACTCTTTTATCCTCAGTAAATTTAAAGGACACTTTCATTAAAACTGCAGGGAATTTTAAGGTAGTTCTATTCCTATTTCAAAACTACAGTTGAGGATTCTTTTTTTTTTTTTTTTTTAATGCCTGGATCATTTTTGCTGCTGAGAAATCTAAACATTTTAGAGATGTCGCACGTTTATTTTCCGTAACAATGATGGGAAATTCATGCACACCTGAGAACACAGAAACGTTCCGTAAAATCACAACCGATTTCAAGGAAAACGTACACAAAAGGAGGAAACGAAAAGCTGGCCCGGCTGATGTCAGGGAGGATAGCAACTTGCGTTTGTCCTTGAAAAAATAAATAAATTCACCTGTCACTGATCAAATATGCAGGTTTGCCACCGTGCTATTGAAAACGAATTCCTGCTGACTGTAAACGGTGCCACTTATGTGACTGTTTACATAATTACACAGCGAAACGTTGCAATCTTTGGAATTTAATATGTGTTTTAACAAGCCCTTCAACGGCAGTGTAGGCTTCCATAATCAAATCAAGTCTTTTCAATTAAAACACAATTAGGAAAGGTGTCATGGTGTCACTGTTACACGTTGCCGTAAGAATCACTTGGCTGGAAGCTGAGCTACCACGAGACGCCTGGGTATCCGTGCCATGTCGGACCTGGGAGGGCCCAGACTGTGGGCCTTTGGTCCTGGGCAGGAGACTCAGGATATCATTCTTGGGTCCTCTCTTTGTGACGGATTGAAGGGCAGGAGTTAAATACCCAGGGCAGCCTGTAGAGATTGAAGATGCCTATGGCTCCGAACTGGACCCCAGGTGACAGCAAGTATGCCATGTGCCAGAAGTGGTGGCCACAAAGTCACCAGAGAGATATCCACCTCACTCCAGCGTTGTCGCTGTGTGCAGTCGAGTCAATTCTGACTCATAGTAACCTCATCTATGACAGAGAAAAACTGCCCCACGGCGTTTCCTAGGCTATAAAATGTATGGAAAGCCCTGGTGACGGCGGTGGTTAAGAGCTCAGCTGCTAACCAAAGGGTTGGCAGTTCAAATCTACCAGCTGCTCCTTAGAAACCCTATGAGGCAATTCGACTCTGTCCTGTAGGGTCGCTATGGAGTCAGAGTCGACTTGACGGCAATGGGGTTTTTAACCTTTACGGGAGCAGATCACCAGGTCTTTTCTCCCATGGAGCTGCTGGGTGAGTTTGAACCACCAACCTTCCAGTTAGCAGCCAAGCGTTTAACCATTTGCGCCATGAGGGCTCCTTGCCTTGACATTGGTCCCAGAGTAATGGGGTTCTAGAGGCAGAAACTATTTTAGACTTCACTTAATCTGGCTGCTTCATTTCACAGATGTCCAACAGGGGCTCCCAGAAGATTCGTGATTTGCAGAGGGCCATAATGTCAATCGTTCTGTGAAACAAAGTAAAATGTGCACCCCCTATGGACCCCCAATATAAGGATCCTTGTCTATTTAGAGCAGACATGCAGAGGGGCTCTAACCACAGAGCTAGGGGGGGCCCTAGTTCTGAGAGGCACCATCTCAGATGACATCTCAATTAACAAAGGTCGGATGTGGGAGGTGGGTGTACTGAGCTGAATAGTGACCACCCCAAAAGTTAAGGCCACATGCAGTCCCTGGGCCCTGTGAACATGACCTTATTTGGAAAAAGGGCCTTTGCATGTGTAATTGTCTTAAGGGCCTTGAGACGAGGAGATCAGTCTGGATAATACGTGTGGGCCGTAAATCCAATGACAAGTGTCTTTGTAAGAGAAAGGATGAGACACACACAAAAGGAGAGACACACAGACACAAGGAAGACGGCCATGTGACGTCAGAGGCAGAGTTGGAGTGACGCAGACACAAGCCAAGTAACTCCTGGAGCCACCAGAGGCTGGATGGGACAAGGAAAGATTCTCCCATAGAGCCTCCAGACACCTTGATTTTGGACTTCTGGTCTCCTGAACTGTGGGAGAATATGTTTCTGTTGTTTTAAGTCACCCAGTTTGTGGCACTTGGTTACAGCAACCACAAGAAACGAGGGCAGTTGGCAAAATGTGATGGCCACGTGCCTGCTCTGTTCTCCGCCTGGGAGACAACACCCAAGGGCTCCTTCGGCTTCTGACTGGGCCCAGCTAGTACAGGGACTGGAGGGAGGGAGGGAGGGAGGTGAAGGTGGAACTTCTGCTCTCCTCCGTGGGGTCACTGTGGGCTGGCCATGTCCCTCCACCTGAAGGTCACAGCTCCTCTCGAAGGGACTCTCTGCTTCTGGGTCCCAGTAATGGCTCCCGCCTCTCACCCCTTCAGGACTACGGCCGGCATCAGTCCTGCTGCTATTAGTCCTGGGTCCCACTTGATAACCTGCCCACACCTTTGTACTTTGCCAAGCCATCCTCAAGGTACTTACGCTGTGCGTGCCCTGTGAAACCTAGCCAGGTCATGACTGATGTGGTCTGTTGAAGTAATAATACTTCTATGTCCTCCTGTGGCACATTTGCTCCTTCAGACGTTGACCTCCTAGGAGGTCAGTGGATCCTCACAATTTCTCTGTGACATAAGGTGGTGGGTGTTCCTGTGCCACTTTGCCAGTGAGGGAACTGAAACTCACAGAGGTCAACTGTCTTTCTGACTGCTATGCAGCAAGTTTGGAGCAGAGCAAGGCTCACAGTGCGGCCTTTAAGCCCTACTTCCAGGCTCTTTCCAAGACTAAGCTGTAGGCCAGGGATGGCAACCCATGGTCCTCAGGCTGCCAACACCCCCTCCTTCACAGTCATGGCAGACATCACTAATCAGTCATGATACTCTTTCAGACTGAGTCCCAGTCCTGGGATCTTTCCCAACAACTCTCTAGGCGGCCACACAATCAGTCATCAGTCAGAATTAGTGGGCAAGGCAGCTGCCCTTTACTATACCCACTGTCCAACTCCTCCATGGATGTCTCAAGGACACGATTTCACAGAGTAGTTCTAGCAGGTTCCGGGACTAAGGCATCTCTTTGGATGTCATGCAGTTTGAGGTTTGGGGATTATTTGAGGGCCTCCAGGGCTTGTGGAAAGAGCAATAAGCACTTGAAGTTTGGCTAATAAGTCTTCGGTTTTGCTGATGAGGAATTTGAGCTGAAGAGGGAAGAGGGGTAAGGAGGTGGAGAAGGAGAGAGCCAGCTTGGCTAGCGGAGGCTAAGAGTGGGATGGGATGCATCAGCTGCTACTGGGGGAAGAATTTTGGGAAGACATCAGGAAATTGAAGGATTTTTAGGAAGTTTAGATTCAAGTTGGGTGATGTAACTTCCTCCTCTGCCTGTTGCCCCAAGAAATGTTCAGGAAAAATATTCACCACTGTGATTCTTCTGAATCTGATTTGTGTATATATGAATGTAATGTGGTGTGAGGCTGACTTTCAAGGACAGCATTATAATTACCCCCATTGTAGAGGCTCTAACAAGTCCTAAAGTCATCAGACCCGTGCGATTTCAACACAGCACTTCCCCAAACCTGCTTACTTCCACAACCTCTTTGTTCCTACTTATTACCATCCATTGGACCTCCTGTTCCACAGAAAGTCCCCAGTGTAATCATGACGAGATCTGCAATTATGCCACCATCTATCTTTATTCTGACCATGGTTTAAAAGTCCTTCATTTGGAGCACAGGTGGCCTTTCAGATCCAGGTGGTCCTTGACTTTTGCACATCTGACTCTCAGCAGCTCACACCTTGTACACGATTTACTCATGGACACTCCTCCATGTGCCATGTTCAGACTTGCCTATGGCGGCTGACCGACACGTAGGGTTATGCCATGGTGTTATGGACTGGATTATGTCCCCCAAAAAGATACGTTGAAGTCCTAACCCCTGAACCTGAGAATGTGACCCTATTTGGAAATAGGACTTTTTTCCCCTTATGTCCATGAGCTCATACCAGAGGAGGGGTTCTAATCTAATCCCTCCTGAGTGGTGTTTTATAAAGTGCAGAACAGACACAGAGTCACACATAGGGGAAAGACACTGTGTGAGGATTTGGCTACAAGCCAAGGAATGCCAAAAAACACCCAGGGCTGCCACACACTGAAAGAGACAAGGAATGATCTTCCCCTAGAGCTGACGCCCTGATTTGAACTTCTAGTCAGAGAATATAGCCCTCCAATGCCCTGAATTTGGACTTCCAGCCTCCAGAACTGTAAGAAAATAAATTTCTGTTCTTTAAAGCCACCCACTTGTGGTATTTTTTGTCCCAGTGGTCCTAGCAAACCAAGGCATATGGTAAGGCCACCCACCCACCAGACAGCAATTCAGTGTGGTTGCCACTGCGGCTGACTGAGGGGAAGGCAGGATCAGGAGGGAGTCCCTTCCATGTTCCTCTCATTTCTTCCTCATCTCCCTCCTCCTTTTACAGAGGCTGCCCCCTACTCCAGCAACAGCCAGCCTGGGCTTCTGCTTCCTGGGATGCCCGCCCATCTCTAGGGGCAGAGAAGGCATGAAAGTGAGACGCACTGAAAGGCCCAGGCAAGACTCAAGAGAAATGCTCCCATGCCATTAGCTCTGTTGTAGTGGCTTTTCTTGACATGTTGATGCAGCATGGTTATTGGGGAGTGGTGGGGAGCTGCCAGCACAAACCATCACTGTGCCTACTCATAATTGTAGATCTCTGGTAATTTTGCCATTACCCGTCAGAGGGAAGCACCTTGTACCCTTATGAAGGCAAAAGCTCCAGAGTCAGACACATATGGGTTCAAAACCAGATCTCTCTCTTTCTAGCTTGAGTTAACTTTCTAAATTTCTCTAGGCCTTAGTTTCTTCATGTATAAAAATAGAGAGGAAAATAGAATTTGTGCTCTCAGATGAGTATTAAATGGAAGAGTCCAGTAGAGTGAATAGCCCGGTGCCCAGCACGTAGTAAGTATTCAACAGATATTAGTGATGATGATGAGGACGATGATGATAGTGATGTTTTCAGCAACCCATTTCAGCAATGCAGAAGACTGCCTACGGAAGAAACCGGCTCAATTCTGGGATTCGGGAGGATCGGTGTGTGGTTCAAACATTTGCTGTGTGCCTGGCTATGGCTTCAAGGGCTTTTTGCTCTCTGGCGCCTCCTCAGGCCTTCCCCTGCTAGTGCTTCTGCCCTGGCGGCCCTCTGTTCCCTTAAAGAGGACTAGTAAAGAGAGATGTCAAGACACTCTCCTTAACGGAATGCTTCCTCTTGGGCACAAGCAGAACTGGAAAAGCATTGGAAAAGGGTGAACTCTGGAGAGAAAATGAGCGGTTAGCTGAAATCTTTCATGGCAGGAACAAGTACTTTAGAGTCTAATTACAGTTGTTAGCTGACCTCGAGCTGATCCTGACTCATGGCAACCCATGCACCACAGGATTGGACCATTGTAACCCATAAGGTTTCGTTTGTTTGTTTTACATTTTTCTACCTACCTACCTACCTACCTGTGTCTGTATGTATTTATTTTGGTAAAAATATATACAACAAAACATCCACCCGTTCAACAATTTTTACATACACAGTTCACTGACAACGGTTACACGCTTCACATTGCATCACATACTCCCTATCTCTGCCATATTGTTTCCCCACTGTTAACTTAGACTCTCTGCCCCTTAAAGTTCTCATCTGTGTTCTAGAGTCACCATTGTCCATTTGGAAACCCTGGTGGTGTAGTGGTTAAGAGCTACAGCTGCTAAGCAAGAGGTCAGCAGTTTGAATCCACCAGGCGCTCCTTGGAAACCCTATGGGGCACTTCTACCCTGTCCTATAGGGTCACTATGAGTCGGAATCAACTCAACGGCAGTGGGTTTTTTTTTTTGTTGTTTTTTTTTTTTGGTGGGTTGTCCATTTAATCTCATAAAGATATTTCTTTAAAGGAGCTCCATGCTCAAGGTTAACATTTCTATATTAAATGAGCTAAACTATTGTTTAGTTCAAAGATGATTTCATGGGATAGTTTTGGTTCAAGGCTTAAGAGTTGTTTCCAGGCAATAGATTCGGAGGTTCCACAGGTTTTTCACTGGCTGATTTTCAGAACTAGATCACCAGGCCTTTCTTCCTAGTCCATCTTAGTCTGGAAGCTCTGCTGTTCAGCATCATAGCAACACGCAAGCCTCCACTGACAGATGGGTGGTGGCCGCGCTTGAGGTGCACTAACTGGGCATCGAACACGGGTCTCTCCCACGGGAGGGAGAATTCTACTACTGAACCACCGCCAATCAAACCCGCTGCCGTTGAGTCGATTCTGACTCATAGTGACCCTGCAGGACAGAAGCCATGGGGTTTCCAAGGAGCGGCTGGTGGAGTCAAACTGCTGACCTTTTGGTTAGCAGCTGAGCCCTTTTCTAATTACAGAGGACCCCTAAAACCCATTCCCCTCAGTAGACACATGGCTGGTCTGTGGAAGGCAGTGTGGACAAGAGAAGCAGTAAGTAACTGAACACCACCCAGTGCAAACCAGGAAGAATGTAAACTCCAAGGAGCACTTCACAAATCAAACATCCAGCCGGAGGAAGGCAAAACTCCAAGGTCATGAGGAGCTTTATCGTCACGAGGCGTTTCTTCTTTTGTTTTCCCCCCCGTTTGGACTCTAAACTTCCCTTATTCATTGTGATTTTCTGGTTTTACCCTCCGAGGTGGAGATTAAATGCTGAGCTGGCGGGAAGCGCTCTTGAAACCTCCCGGCTGCGGCAACGCTCCATTTTGCCGCATCGTTCCTGGAGCCTGGGCTTGGCCCTGCGCCGCCCTGGCCGCAGGCTCTTCCTTTTAACTCACCTTTTGCCATTATAAACGCCATCAGTTGGTGTTAATCCCTCCTGATTCAGAGCAGCTTTTTTCCCCCTTTCTTTTCCTTCCACCACCTCCCCCATCCTTTGATTTTTGAAGGTAAAGTTCTGATGTTTCAAAACATCTCTTGCATTTATAGAGACTGTTTTAATAAGCACAATACTTTCATACTGATTATTTCGATGAGGGCCTGAAGGGACCTTCGGATGTTCTAACCCAGTGGTTCTTAACGGGCAGTCCCCAGACCAGCAGCATCAAAATCACCTAGAACTTGTTAGAATGGCAAATTTTCTGTCCCTGCTCTAAACTTACTGAATCAGAAACTCTGAGGGTGGGGCCCAGCAATATGGGTTTTGACAAGCTCTCCAGATGATTCTGATACCCAGCAAGTTTAAGAATCACTGTGCTAGTAAAATTTCTACCACAGTAGCTCCCATTTAGCAGATTAAAAAACTGAGACCCACAGTAATTCAGTCAAGGTCATTCAGTCATTCATTCAACAAGTATATAACACCGTGCTAGAGAATAGGGATACATTAATGAAAAAGATGATCGTGACCCTTCCTCCATGGAATTCACTTTCTACAAAAAAACAAAACAAAAACCAACTAAACAAGGAAGATGATCAGAGATTGTGGTGAGTGCAGTGAAGGAAACAATCATGAGAATAAGGCTGAGATTAACTGAGGAAGAGGTGGTCGGGGAAGGCCTCCTGGAGGAGGCGGTATTTCATGCAGCAGTTAAAAGGTAAGAACGAACTGGCCATGTGAACAAGAGGAACAGCATCGAGGCAGAGGTCACAGCTTGGGCAAAGGCCTTGGAGTAAGAAAACATTTGGCCTGTTCCAGAAACAGAAATGCTAGTGTGGCTAAAGCCTGGTGAGAAAGCAGCACTGAGGCAGGACCAGAGAGAGGGAGTCTGGGGATGAGGTGATGCAGAGCCTTGGAGGCCTCACACCCAATTCCCACAAGGTGTGAGGGCTAGTTCTCCTGACCCTTGGGTCGCCTCTGCAGGACTTCTTTTGCTATCTGTGCCCAGACTCCACCTGCTGGAAGGGACCTCGGACCACTGTGCCTGACTCCCCTAGTCCAGCTTCCACCTGGACCCTCCAGAACCAGGGAGGTCCACTACCTCCCTCACACCTGAGACATGACAGTTCTGAGCTTCCTTTATGTTGAGCCCAACACTGATTCTTCTTCCCTTTAGGTAGCTGAAGACAGCAATCAGTCTACCCACCCCACCCCTTGTCTCCTCTTTGTCCAGGCCAAACATCTTTATGTCTATTATGAAGCCGCGTGGCAGCGTGGTTAAGCATGGTTAAGAAAGAATCAAATTGCCTGTGCTCAAATCTGGCTCTGCCACTTAATCATGACCTCTGAGCCTCAGTTTCTTCGTATGTAAAATGGGCATAATAGTAATAACCAAGTTATTACTATAACCTGTTTAAATGGCATAAAGCATGTAGAGATTATCAAAGAGCTTGGCCCCAATAGGTATTCGGTGAGGGTTAGCCCTTAGTATAGCTCCCCATGGGGTCTGATTTCCATTCACTGCATTATCCTGGTGTCCCTCCCTACATGGGCCCTGCTGACCAGTGGTTCTCTCTGTGCAGCCAGGCTAGGCCAGAACACAGCGGGACTATTTCCTCCCTGACCTGGCCATAAAACCAGAGTCCGAATGGAACAGAGAGAAGGCTTATCACTATCTTCTTCTGGGAAAAGTGGCCCTTTCCCCTTAAGCCCTTCACTGTGGCATAAACACATTCTATACATTTGCCATTTGCCTTAGTAAAAGAGCAGGACCCTCATGATCATCAGGAAAATGGATTTTGTCTTCTAGCATTGAAGACAGGTGGGAGCAGCTTCTGCTTCCCTGCACAATGAAGATCATCAGTCCCACTGAAATCAGTAAGAACAGCTGAAATAAAATAACAGACTTGTCAGAAGGCATCAGAGAGCTACTGAGGCAACCAGGACTTAAGGGGACAAAAATTTCAGAGAAGGGGAATTGGATAGGCAGGTGAGCCAACACTCTGCAGTCACTTTTTACTGGAGGGAGTATGCTAATTCAAGGGGCTGAGGATCTGACAAAAGAACCCAGCATGGACCTCTACGAAAAGAGAAAAAAGCCGAGTTTCAGACAGTCTCATGGAGATGGAGGGACAAAAATTAGAAATTTGAGGGGGCTGGGAATGCTCTGAAAAGGAAGGACACATAAGACCCAACATGCTGCCAGTTTACCCCGAGATTTGCCAAATTCTGAAGCTTTGTGGGGTAGGACGCTAAGGAGTTCAGCAGAAAGACTTTGAAAAGCAGAGTGGGGTTTTCAGCAGTCTTGTGACGTTAAGGACGTAAGGATTAAAGTCCAAGACCTGCCAGAAGTGCGGGGCCCTAGCAAACACCCTGGGCTCTCAGCCGGAGGACATGAAGTGCTATGACCTATGAACAGGGCAGACCAAAAGGGGACAGAGCTGAGTTCTGATAGGATTACAGCAACCATAAAGGAAAAGGTCCACTCAGAGCCTCTTCACTTTTTAAATACATAATATCCTTCATTCAATCAAAGAAAATTACCCAACATGTCTATTAATGGAACTAAATGACCAAAATCCAAGAGGAAAAAGACACTATAGACCCTCAGGTGATCCAGATATTGAAATTAGCAGACAAGGACTTTAAAACAGCTATGATTCTTATGTTCAAGAAAACAAGAAATGATAGCAGAAACAGATTTAAAAAAAGATGGAGAATTTCATCAGATAACTCCCCAGATATTTTTAAAAAAGAATTAAATGGAAATTCTAGAACTGAAAAACATAATAACTAAAAATAAAAAGTCAATACAGCAGATTAGACACAGCTGAAGATATCAGTGAACTTGAAGACACGTCAGTAGAAAATACTCAGAAGCACAGAAGGGAAAAGTGCTGGAAAAAAAACAGAAGAGAATATAAGAGACACATGGGGATAAATGTAAGGGTCTATTCCCAAAATACGAGAAAGTCAGCTGCTGATGGAAATCTAAATGAGGACCATCCCCTCCCAACTTCAGGTCACCTGTAAATCCGGCCAGGGTAGTGGATTTCCTCTGCTTCAGATCCAAAATACAAACTTGAAGCAAAATAAAGAAAAACCCCTGGAGGAAACTAAGATCTTTTTATTCTGTTTCACACAAGTTGAGTGGATTGTCCAAGATAACGTGGTGCAGAAGAAAACCCTGCCACTTTCCTTTGGACTGCTCGCTCCTGACGCCCAGAGCAAGCTCCAATTGCAAATTCTAACTTCTCAGTGCAGAGCACTCCCACCTTCTGCTCAACATCAGCTGTCGATTGTGCTCAAAACCAGAACAGTTGTCGCTGGAGGATTGTATTCCTAAGCAGGGCACCTATCACACAAAATCTGTATCTTCATAGGATTCACGTTTCTTCTCCAGCTCTCAGCTTCCACACCCCTAAAACAAAGGAGTTAGACCATTTATATTAACAAACTCTTATTGAGCATTTATGAGGCATTGGTAGTTCAGTGGTAGAACCCTCTCCTTCCATGCAGGAGACCTGGTCTGATTCCTGGCCAATACACCTCATGAGGAGCCACCAACCATGTGTCAGTGGCGGCTTGTGTGTTGTCGTGATGCTGAACAGGTTTCAGTGGCACTTCTAGATTAAGACTGGGAAGAAAGGCCTGGTGATCTAGATCCAAATATCAGCCAATGAAAATTCTATGGATCACAGTGGTCCTATCTGCAACCAACTATGGGGATGAAGGAGCACCGGACAGTGTTTTATTCCATTGTATAAGGGGTCACCGTAAGTTGGGGACCAACTCGACAGCAACTATCAGTAACAAATGAGTGTTTACTATGGTCCAGGCGCTGTGCAAGCACTTTACATGTGCCTTCTCAATTAATCCTAGTAACAATCCTATCAGGTGGATATTGTTTCTTCGTTTTAAGAAACAGGAAACCAAGGCTTACAGAAGTAACTTGCCCTGGTCTTAGAGGTAGTAAGTGGCTTATTCAAAACGTGAATCCAGGCCACCTGATGACATCATCCTGGTGCTTAAAGTCACTGGTTTACCCAGCCTGGGCCATCTCTGAAGCCCTTCCCAGCTCCAAACCATCTATTCTTTCTAAAACATTTGTATCATCTGCCCCCTGACGGAGGAACGATTGTACAATCCCCGAAACCATTGTTCTCCCTGCTCGGCTGCCATCTCCAGAGGCTGAGGATGCCTGGCTGAGTCCCGGCACTTCTGCATCCAGAGCAGAGAAGGCTGGCCAGGTGCCAGACCCAACGATGCTCCAAATTATAGTTTGATCAATGCACTCTCGACCCTTTTCTCAGGGGCACCATAGTTTTCAAAACTACCAACCCCCCGACCTCACAGCACCAAATCATTTCACTGAAGGAGCACAGAGGAGGCTCTTTATGCCTCCTGATCCTGACTTACTAACGCAGGCTGGCGTGACACGTAGCTATTGAAAGCAGAAAGGGTGCCATCTTACCTGAGCAAAACAGCTCTGACGTCTCATTTAAGTGGCCTGAGCTGCTACGGGCTCCAAGAAAATCTGTCGCTCACAATGTTTTCAAAACAGGGATTTCCTTCCCTTTTGGGGGGTGATAAAAGTCTTTTAGGCAGGTGGGTGGTGCAAACGGTAAAGTGCTGGACTACTAATCAAAAGGTTGGTGGTTCAACCCACCCAGAGGCACCTCGGAAGAAAGGCCTGGTGATCTGCTTCCTTGAAAACTCCATGGAGCAGTCTACTCTGCACACATGGGGTCGCTATGAGTCAGAATCGACTCAGTGGGAACTAACAACAACAATGTAAGTCTTTCCAAGGAGAAATACCAGAAGGTTTAAAATTGCCTGGGATCCTCAACAGAGTTTTTTGGCACCATGGTTTAAAAGACTCCTCTTCAGGCTGTAGGTTACAAAGTGCTTCCAACTACACATTTGCTCAGCTGTTTTATTGTGACTAAGTTTATTTTTCTACTAAGGAAATTGATCCTTAAGCTGTTGTAAAACAGGTCCCTATGATGAAGGGGAGAAAATCCAGTCACTTAAAGAAAACAACTGAAACACCATTTCAGCAACTCAGTGTTTAATATCCTTCCTCCCTTATAGCGACTATGCTGTTGGCTACTGGCAAATGAAATCTGTAGTTTGCCAGAATCATCTGAATTGCTAATTCTAAACTGTATTCTGGAGTCAGGCAAGAGTAAATAATCGGTATTGTTGGCTATTCTCCACACAATCCAGAATTGTTTATTTCATATTAAATTTTTTTTTTTTTTTTTTTTTTACAGTTAACAAAGGCAGAAACCCCATCTGCAATTTTTGCCTAGGGATCTGGAACTGAAACTTTCACTGCTGGTGGCCTGCGATTTTCCCCAGCTCTCTAAAAGCTTCTGAGATCTATTTTTTTCTAACGGAGGCTTTGTCTGTAGTGAATGAACCCCGGTTACAAAGTCAGCTTGCTTAAGACAATGGAATTAAAGAGATAATAGAAAGCAAGGTGTTGGCTTCGAAGCGCTAACCTCCAACACAGCCATCTGGGGTGATCTGAGCGGAGCCACTCCTGAAGCTGTGTAACGAGTTCAGGGACAGGCTGGTCTATTCACTCCTTCCTCAGCTCGGCAGAGGAAATTCAGTCTGGAGTTCTGAGTTCTCAGAGCCACAAGTAAGGATTCTCTCTAAGATTTCTCCGTGCTCCAGCACTCCTAGCAAAATGTAAGGCTGCCAGTAGAGTGAAGAGAAGTGAAGAGTCGAGACCATTGTTTGTATAGTTCAGGCTAATGGTCCCTACCCCAAGAAAATCTCTGCCTGAAAAATGTGGGTCATTCAAGATAATCTGCAAAATATAAAGATGATGCAAGATTATCCCACTACTTCCTTTAGATGTGTGGGAGTTAAAAGCATCATCATGAACTTGGTTGTTCAGATCAGAAACTTGGCGGTGATCTTGGACTTCACCCCACATCCAATTAGGTACCAAGTGCTGTTGATTCAATCTCCACAATGGCACGCTTTGTCTCCACCTTCCTCTCCCTCTCCATTGTCCCTACTGGTTGCTGTCGAGTCGATTCTGACTCATAGTGACCCTACAGGACAGAGTAGAACTGCCCCATAGGGTTTCCAAGGCTGTAATCTTCACAGAAGCAGACTGCTATGTCTTTCTCCCAAAGAGTGGCTGGTGGGTTCAAGCCGCTGACCTTTGGGGTAGCTGCCCAGGGCTTAACCACTGCGCCACCAGGACTCCTTCCGTTGTCTCTGCCCTGGGCTAAGTCCTCAGCATCTCTCATCTCAGCTACTGCATCAGCCTCCTACCTGGTCTCCCTGCCTTTCCCCAGACCCCACGCTACAGTAGGTTTCTGCAAATAGGAACAAGTCTGATCACAACAGTCCTCTCCTTAAACTCTTGGACCGGCTGTCTCTCAGCCTCAGAATAAGGTCTAAACTCCTGCAAGCAGTGCATTACATTCCCCGGCTGCTGTATCAAATTACCACAAACTGGGAAGCTTAAAAACGACAGGAATTTATTCTCTCAAAAAAGTCCAAAATCAAGGTGTTGGCAGGGCTGGTTCCTTCCGGAGGCTCTGAAGGGGAATCTGTTCCATACCTCTTACTTTCTGGTGGTTGCCAGCAATCCTGGGGCATTTCTTGGCTTGTCAACACATCACTCGAATCTCTGCCTCCATTTGCACATGGCCTTCTTCTCTGCGTCTCTGTGTATTTACTCCTTTTCTGTCTCATATGAGGACATCCGTCACTGGTTTTAGAACCCATTCTAATCCAGGATGATCTCATCTTGGGGAGGTTCTTACATTAATTACACGTGCAAAGGCCGTTATTCCAAATAAGGTCATATTTTGAGGTCCCAGGTGGTCTAGCTTTTGGAGGGGACACCATTCACCTGACTACACCTGGCATATAAGCTCCATCGCAATCTGAAAACTACTACCCTTGGCTGTCCTTCTTGGCTCCTTTATTCTGCCTCAGCCTGGCAAGATAGACCAGAGTCTGCCCAAAAGCAAGCCCAGGTCATCCATTGGTTCTCTCCTCTACTCTGCTCAGCTGCTCAGTGTCAATCATAACTGCAGTGATCTAGGAAAGGGGGACACAGATGTAATTGTGGTGAATGCCACAGCACGTCCCCAAAATACACCAACATAATTGCCTGATGTCTCGCAGGAACAAATTAACTGTCAGAGATGAGAAATGTTAGAATGAGGAACGTGGCTGTACGAGGTCCATAAATTATAGTTCTATTCAATCTGTGAGGGTAAAAATTAAAATTTGTTTCCATAAGATAGAAATTAAAAATAAGGAAAATCTTTCAAAACTAAAAACCAGCTGTTGTCGAGCCAGTTCCAACTCACGGCGACCCCACGTGTGTAAGCGTAAAACTGTACTCACAGGGCTTTCATTGGCTGATTTTTCAGAAGTAGATCACCAGGCCTTTCTTCTGCGGCAACTCTGAGTGAACTCAAACCTCTAACCTTTGGTTAGCAGCTGAGCACATTAACCATTTGCACTACCCAGGGATTCTGCCTAGCATATAAAAACCAAAAACCTCATTTCCATCGAGTCGGTTCTGACTCATAGCAACCCTACAGGACAGAGTAGAGTTTCCAAGAAGTAGCTGGTGGATTTGAACTGTCAACTTTTTGGTTAGCAGCCGAGCCCTTAACCACTGTGCTACCAGGGCTCCTAAGGAAGGAGGTGCTTAATAAGTATTTGTTGAATGAATGGACGAATGAAGCATAACCGTCAGAAACTACGAGCAGATAGTCTAAGGAAGAACTTGCTGAGGGTCAGAGCTGCCTACAGATGCAACCAGCTGCCTTGAGGGACACTGTGCCTCCCATCATTGGAGCTATTCAAGCATGCAGTGGACAGAGGTGTCATGGGGCAGATTAAAGTACAAAACAGGTGGGTAGATGGGATTTTTTTTTTCCTTTCTGTTTCAAAATCTCGTAAATAATTCATACACCCTGGAAAAAGTCTTAAAAAAAAAAACAGATAAGAAAAGCAATTAATTCAAATCACCTGTCATCTCCCTACCAAGAGACAGGCACAGTTAATACACCATACCCTTCTGGACTTGGGTTATGTAGCTTTTCACTGCAAGGACAAACAATAATTCACCAAAACTTCATCAGGTAACACTTAGGATGGTATTAGGGACCACATTGCGATGAACATCCTCATTTATTACACGCTTATCTGATCATTTCCTTAGTTTTGTCAAAGAGGAAAAACCCTTTTGAATGAGAATGCACAGTTTAATATTTCGGATTCATATCGGACTAGAGCATTTTTAAATCCTATTCTAATTGAGATTCTTCAACTACCCATTCTTCCTAGCTCAAAGAAAAAGTCAAATAGGAAAATGTGTGTAAAAGTGCTTTGAAAATTGAAACCAGTGTGTAGAAAGGTAAAATACAGCTATGATCCAACACCTACTTGTTCATCAAGGTTTATGTGTAGTTTCACTGTCTAGAAAGCACTCTTCGATCAATGCAATCTGTATTTGTTTCTTCCTCTGATGAACCCATAGCACTTTTTTCTGTCCATCCATTTAGCACTTAATGATACACTACCTGGTGACACCCCTTGTCGACTTGGAGCGTGAACCAACTTTTCACAAGCGTGAGACCTGTCTTTCAAACTTGAGGGCAGGGATCCTAAGTACCTGGGCATCTCTGGACATCCCACAACCTTTAATCATAGCTCACATTTACTGGATGTTTAATTTGTTCCAGACACTATGCTAAATACTTCATGTTCATTTGATTCTCCAAAAAACCCAGTGAAGTAGATCTTAAATATTATTCACGTTTCATATTAAAGATGGGGAAACTGGGGTTTAGAGAGATCACGTAACTTCCTCAATATCATAGGCTAGTGAATGGCAGAGCCAAATTCAGATCCCAAGCAATCTGACTCCAGACCCCAGCAAGGGTGTTAACAGATGTTTGTTGAATGAATCACTCAATGAATGAATGAATGTGTGCTCAAATCCCCACGCCAGGAAAAACTGAGCTTCCCTTAGCAGACTGGTTGGTTCTTATCTTACGAATGCTGTCAACCTTATGGCACTCGTATTTCCCTGGGTCACCCTCTGCCAAGGCTTAAAATGGAATCATTGTAATAGGATATAGAGTGTTTCTTTGGCTCCTACTCCCACCAGCTGTTGGAGAAGTCTTCCTCAAGGGGAGCCTTGAATGCCTCCTTGGATAAGACTCTCTGCTGCCTCTTGTTGTCCATGCTTCTGTCACCACAGAGCCATCGCAGGGGACCCCCCACTGCTGGGAGAGACTTTCACTTGCTGGAGCTGGTGGACCCCAAAGCCCCTGCAATGCTGCTGAGTCCACTTCAAAGGTGCCATGCCACCTCCTGCTGGGATAGGCGCCACCAGTGCTGGTGCCATCGCCACCACGCAAGTGCCACCAACACTGCCAGCACCGGGCTCACCGCCTCTGCTGCCACATCGCTGGAGTGACCGCCTCACATCAACCCCGTAGGGGCTGGGGCGGCAGAACCTCGTGCCCACTGGAGCTCACGGAAGCGGAGAAGTCCTGCAGGAAACAGTCACATGTGGAAGTGACTTTTTTTTTCCCCCAAGCCCCAGTCAGTGTGGAGCTAAAACGAGGGACAAACTGAGGAATAAGACATCATGAAGTATTCAAAATTACCTTTCTCATCCAAATGAAGCTTCACTTTGGACTTAAAAAACTCGTTACTGTCGAGTCGATTCTGACTCATAGTGACCCTATAGGACAGAGCAGAAGTGCCCCATAGTGTTTAGTTAAGCCCTCGGGCTGTAAACCAAAATGTCGGTGGTTTGAACCCACCAGTGGCTCTGAGGGAGAAAAGACCTGGTGCTCTGCTTCCATAAAGATTTCAGCCTAGGAAACCCTATGAGGCAGTTCTAGCGTGTCATGTAGAGTTGCTATGAGCTGGAATCAATTCCATAGCACACAACAACAACAAACTTTACAGAAGCAGACTGCCACATCTTTCTCTCACTGAGCAGTCGACCTTGGAGTTAGCAGCCGGACACTTAACCACTGAGCCACCAGGGCTCCTTGGACTTATCTTGGGAGGGGTTATTTCCTGGGAGATTACTTTGTCCCTCATGCAAACAGACTCCTGGCGAACCCAACGCTATTCCCAAGATGTCTCTAAATCTTAAAGGGGGAGACAGTTGAGACCAGATTGGGACCTGCACCCTACCCCACCCTTCTCCTCCCACACACCTGTAGTCAAGCATACACCTTTTTTTGTTTTGGCTACCAGGAAGTTTAGAGGCATGTTTGTGGCCCATCCTTCGAAATTCGACAAGACCTCAGAGTATGCACTTGTGAATTAACCTTACTCTTGATTTCATCCTATTTTCCTTTCAGTCCCGCTTCTCATATGTACCATTTTTATTGTATATAAGTCTGAAGGTCCCTTTCGAAATATGACAGGAGGTTATAAAGGCAAAAAGAAATAAGATGAAGAGTTGGAATAAGCACTTAGGTACACACATTAAAAAAGGAAAGTCCATTTCCAAATTTGGTGTGATTCACTAGGGACGTTTTCCGAAGACTTCTCCAAACAAGTAGAAAATCTTGGCCACATGGCTTGGTAGTGCCAGGTGAAAAACAGGGCTCTCCAAGGAAGCTTTCCTGAACAGGAATTACTCAATGAAGGTGCACCCCCTTGCCTGTTGTCAAAAGACATTGAGAACACTGCTAGGTATGGCTGACCCTGGGCAAAGTTGACGTTCCCGACCCTCTATCTCCTTCAACTTGGAACCCCTTTATTAAATAACCCCTATAAGGTCGCTATGAGACGGAAGTGACCTGACAGCAACGGGTTATTAGTTTAGTTATACGACAGAGTAGAACTTCCCCATAGGGTTTCCAAGGCTGTAATTTTTACAGAAGCAGACTGCCACATCTTTCTCCCATGGAGTGGCTGCTGGGTTTGAACCACCAACCTTTCGGTTAGCAGCCAAGTACTTAACCACTGCACCACCAGGGATCCTCACCCTGTCATATAGGGCTGCTATAAGCTGGAATCGACCCAATGGCACACAACAACAACAAGTTAATACACACACAGTATGATTCAACTGTATTAAATTCAATCAACATCTAGAGTTTCTGCCAAGTGGGGGCCCTACGCTAGGTAAAAAAAGAAAACTAAACCCATTGCCGTAGAGTTCATTCCGACGCATAGCGACCCTATACGACAGACTAGAACTGCCCTACAGGGTATCCAAGGAGTGGCTGGTGGATTCAAACTGCCAGCCTTTTGGTTAGCAGCCTAAGCGCTTACCCACCGCACTACCAGGGCTCCCTATGCAAGGTAGTACAACACATATTTACGTAAGACAGTGTCACCAGCCAACCTCAAGGAACTCACCATCGAGAGAGGAGACAAACTAAAAAAACAAAAAACTGCCACATCTGCCAGCACGGTGGATACTTATACTGTAAGGTGGCGTGGTTTGGGGGCTTTGGGTCAGGGCGGTCAATAACGTGTGCTCAAGTCCCGCTGGCTGGGGGCAGGTCCCGGCTCCACCACTTTCTAGTTGTGTAACATTAAACGTGCAGCTGGGGCCTCAGGGTCCTCATCGGTAAAATAAGTATCTGCAATGGTATCTCCACCCTTCTTCACAGGGTGGCAAGGATTAAATGATATAACAAGTGAAAAGCACTTACAGTGACCGGCACACAGAGGCACTCAAGAAAAGGGAACATTTGTTACTACTACCATTGTTGTTGTTATTATTATTATGAAGAAGAATATAAGGTTCTGCCGGGGGTCGCAAAGACAGCAAGATCAACCTAATGGGGGAAGTGTCAGGAGAAGGATGTGGACGTGGAAGAGGTGGCCTGGTGCTGAATCTTTAATCATAAATAGGTGTTTGTCAGGACAACAAGAGGGAGAAAGGGCATTCCAAGAAGAAGAAAGGGTTTCTTCAACGGCCCCGAGGCATGACACCTCCTGCATGGCCAGAAAACCACCAGTTGGCCAGGACAACAGAGCAAGGGAAGCCAGAGCCAGATCCAAAAGGGCTCCCGAAAAATCTTACACAAGGGAATACCACAATCAGATGTGTCATTCAGAAAGACGTAGGTAACATTCAATAGCATGATTAAACCTCTCCAGGGTCACTATTGTGATGGCCAGTGATCCTGAATACCATTGGTTTATATTAACCCAGAAAACACAGGGCTTTTGTAATTCACATGGTCTCCTCCCTTCTCTGTTCACGAGTCTTTAAAAGTTTTGTGTTTGTTATACTTTTAATAACTAATTGGCCTATTCTTCCATGCTGATTTAGTTACTGCAGAGAGTTTCTTTACCACTAATATCTTCCAGAGTGATTTTTAAATACTCATCTTCCTATGCACAAAGAGGGTCTTTAAGCGGCCACTTCTCAGCATTCGTAAGACTCAGAGAACAATCGTCCCCCTCAAAGTTCGCAAACAGCAATTGCAGCTTTGTGGATCAGGACTCAGAGACGAGGCTGATATGCGAGGCAGAGCCAAGACGAGGGTGAGAACTGGAACTAGAAATGAAATAAAACCTCCAGGTAAAAGCAGTATGAGTAGAAATAGTCTACAGGAGGCAGAGAGAAAGACAAAGACAGTCACTGAGGAAAAGAGAGGAAAAACAACCGCGCTATGGTACGAAAGGGATGGGCGGCTATAGGACAAAAAGGCAAACTGGATCTTTTAAGGGAATTCAGTGACAAAGGAGGTCCCTGGGGGAGAAAGTTTGAGACATTCAACCAGCCTGTTTGAATATAAAACAAAAAACCAAACCAGATTCTGACTCATGGCTACTGTGCCCCATAGGGTCTTCAAGGCTGTGACCTTTTGGAAATAGATTGCCAGGCCTTTCTTCCAAGGCATCTCTGGGTAGGCTCAAACCACCAACCTTTTGGTTAGCAGTTAAGTGCTTAACCATTTGTGCCACTCAGGGACTCCTTGTTTAAATATATCCAGATTCATTTGTTGACTCATCATTCATCATTTATGAGGTCAGCCTACTAGTCAATTCTAATACTTCTCTTTGTTCAAGTATCTACTGGGTACCCTCCACACCAGGCTCTAGAGGCTCAGAGTTGAACTCGTCTCTGGTCCCTATCTTCACTCACATAGCTCACCTTCTGGCAGGCTGAGACAGTAACTGGACACCACACAACTGCACGTGGTCTCCAACCATGAGGAACTCCCAGCAGGGAGAGAGTCAGCCAAGACTGGGCACCTGAGATGTGCCAGCTACTGTCCTAGGTTTGCTTATATTCACTGCCATGTTTAATCTTCGTAACATTCCTTTGATAAAACCAAGAGACAGGAACAGTCTATTTATCTGGCCCTAATTTTCATTGTCCCATACGAGAGAGACAGGGGCGGCAGAAAGGAAAGAAGCCCTCAGACAAGGAAAGGAAGCTGAACACTCAAAGTTACAGGCACTTTTAGACTCCCCCTCTTTCCCAGAACCGTGAGCTCTGAATGTGGACTTAGATGTTCATAAGAACAAACGTTGCTTTTCTCCACGTCCCTTTTTCCCTCTAACCGAGCACAGTGTTGCTCCCAAATGCCCATGTATTAATCCCATCACATTCCTTGTATGACAGGCCTGCTAGCATGTTCTATTCGTGTAAGTGTGTAAGTGTGTGCTCAGATGCTAGGATGTTCAATCCAGGCAGAATTAGAGAGGGAGTACCCTCATCCCACCCAGCAGGACATGTCAGCGCATCGAATCTAAAATCTGGGAGCTGATTTCCTATCATTGCCGCTGAGCTGCCTCGTTGTGTCGTAGTTCCCGCAGCCTGGGGGTGCTAAGCCCCAGTGCTATTTGCTTGTGCTAAGTTGTTAAAAAAAGAAAGAAAAGTAGGGGGTAAGAAAAAGATAATCATTCATATATACACACATATATATATACACACATATGTATACACACACACACATATATACTAGGAAACCCTAGTATATATAGAGGTTAAGAGTTCGGCTGCTAACTAAAAGGTCAGCAGTTCGAATCCACCAGGCACTCTTTGGAAACCCTACGGGGCAGTTCTACTCTGTCTTATAGGGTCACTATGAGTCAGGATCAACTCAATGGCAACAGGTTTTTTTTTTTTTTTTAAAAATATATATATGCTAGGCTAGGCCCCACTCCTCCTGAGCATGGAGCATGACCATTCCAGACTTCGGGCAGGTGGGAATCCATTTCCTGATGATACATGTATATAGCCCTGGTGATGCAGTGGTTAAAGCAATCGACTGCTAACCAAAAGGTTGGTGGTTTGAAACCACCAGCTGCTCTGCGGGAGAAAGATGTGGCAGTCGGCTTCCATAGAGATTTATAGCCTTGGAAACCCTATGGGGTCACTATGAGTCAGAACTGACTGGATGACAGTGGGTTTATATATGTCTATATACATGTATATATGACAATTGTAACCATAATGTGGCATTACAACTTAGCATGTACTTTATGGTCAACGGACAGATTTTTAAAGAGGATTGTGGAAACAGTTAAGAAAAGGAAGAAAAATGGCACGATCTTATTAATCACTCTGTTTATCGGATAATAATTTTTCTCCTGAATAATCAAATCAAACAATATTTAGTGAGCATTCACTATGTGACAAATACTATATAGATGAACATAACAGGATTTCATTACTGTTTTTTCTTCTTTAAAAAAAAAAAAAGCATTTATCAGGATGCTTTCGCTGTTTTCTCTCCAAGCACTTTTATTATGATGAATGTCTTCAGAAGTTTAACACTTTGATGGCTATGCAGTTTTCTGGTTTTCTTCCTACTACTGTTTTCTCCCTAAAACATTTCCTTTCCTTTCCTACTCCCTGATTTTTGGGAGAAAAAAAAATCCAGCATCTAGGGTCTGAGACCACTTGAAATGTCTGGGCCAGGGATTGCTAATGACCTCCCAGAGATAACCCAAATTGCTGATTTAGCAAAGCCCATTCTTGACCTTGACACAAGACAAGACAGGCAGAGGGGAAGGACTCACAAGGGAGGAGCCAAAGAAAAAGGATCATAGAAGAGCTCCGATCGCACCAACCCCCTCCCCCATTCAGCAAACACCTGGCCAAGTTGGAAAACATGACCGGCCCAACCTTCCGATTGGAACCAATTGAAGCTGTCAGCTCTCGGCTTGTCACCAGTCACACTGGGAGGCCCCGGGCAGCCACAAGAGCCCTAATTAGGCAGAAATGACACTTCTACAACTGACCTGCCAGGACCTTTGGCAAACCATTTAACATCATTAGTTAACATTTTTTAAAAGTGTGAATGTAAATGAACAGCCAGAGGCTTTCAATGGAGTTTGTCGGTGGCATCTCCCCCCTCCCGGCTCACTCTCTTTTTACATGAATAGTTCACTTGTTTGCTCCAAAATTGGAGGGAGGGGCTGAGGAAGACGGAGGAAGAGGCCCGGCCCTCTGAGAAGGGAGACACGTAAGGCATAAACAAGCTCAGAGGAGCCGGGAGACCAGCTCTTCCTGCCTTTGTAGAGGCCTGAAGCTCCCAGGGCCACCCAGAGCAGAGCTGGGGACACGCGTGAGCCCAGCATGCTAGGCTAGGCCTCGCTCCACAATCCACCATCCAGCCTTTAGGCAGGTGGGAATCGATTGCCTGACCCAAGGGTGCCTCTGAAACACTCTTTCCCTCACGTCTCTTACCACTTGTTGCCATTTTGAACAAGCAGATGCTTTGCAGCAAATGCCTACGTGTGCATTTGCCTCGTCCTCTGTGGGTCTCCTAGGCAGCCCCTTTTCAATGTGCCCAGCCTCCCTCTAAAGGAATGAAGTTCTAGGTAATGGTTTCAGACAACATTTGATGCTGGCACAAATTAGTTTGTTTCCTACCTGAAGCGGCTATTTCCCACCTTGAATCACACTTCAATTTGCTCCTCGCTTTACACCCACAGAATCCATACACGCCAACACTCTCCATCTGCAGGAGGGAAAACAAAGAGTCTCACTGTGCACGAGTCACTTTGTCTGTTTCCACGCTGCTCTTAAGCCACATACCCGCACAGGGTGACAGTTTTAAGAGGCAGTGAGGGGTGGGAGAGAAGCAAAGCTTTAGGTGGGCGACAGAGGAGCTGCGTGCCTGGTGGGCCTTCGCACTTCCCACCCACTCGTGTGCAGCCTTGGGCAAGAAGCTTAGCCCTTCATCTCAGAGGCTTTCATCTGTAAGACAGAGATAACGCCTTCCTACTCCGAATGAGAAAAAATAGATGGTGATACCACAAACACTGGACAGCATAGTATATATATGACGAGCTGCCAAAATTGACAAACTATGCCAGTTTCTCACCTGTCATTGGTCTTGGAGAGAGAAAAAGGAGACTGGGTCCCCCTGCTTCCCAAGACACACGGGACAAAGCCACTACCCGACCAGCACATCCTAGGACCCTCCCTGTCTTACTCCTCCACTCCTGCTATTCTCAAAAGGGCTGTAGCCATTAAAAAGTGCACGGCTGCAAAACAAAGTCCTAAAAATTTATAGTTACATATATAAAACTTATGTTAGCTATTTAGCCCTCTGCTGGACCCTAAACAACTTGAGGGGAGAGAATCATGTCTTGTTCATCTCCAGATTTCTGGAAGCACCAAGAACAGTGGTGTGTACCCAGTAGATGCACAATAAATACTTAGTGAACTGAAAAACAGTGTAGCTTCCAGACGTGCATGGAAGGCAGGCAGAAAAATCTGGAGAGCTTTACTTGTCCTGGAATCAAAAAAGATGTGTAAAACCAACCAGGCGGCATGTTGCGGGGAACAGCTTGTAACTAGTAACGAGAGAGGAGCAAAAGAAAACAATCTTCGTTTGGGGCGGAAAAAGAGTGAAAATACTGGAAAATGTCCTTAATAACAGTAAATGGGAAACGGAGAAACCTGCTCATCGTGATGGACTATTTAGTGCTTTTAAGCTAAATACCTCAGCATATTAAGCAAATAGAGAAAAGCCAGCTAGAAGATGTCAGCAAATTGAACCGAACAGGGCTCAGAAAGCCCATAGGAGGTGCCTGGTTTTGACCCCAATTTCCATCACATGCCTGGTCCAAGCCCGGTTGTTTAGCGTAGCCTCTCCTCTCCAGCTGTGGGGCTTATTGAAAAGCTCTTGCTCCCTGCTTGGTTTTGGCACATTTTCTGCAGGTGCCTCCTACTGCGGCCACAATGGGCTGCTAGGGAGGTTTAGACCTGTCAACAGCTACAGGGGAGGGGCTGGCAAGAGTAGGGGGAGTCCAGGCATTGTCTTAAAGGGCCAGTGACATTGTGTGGTGCCGTGGGCCTGGCAGCACTGGCACTAATGAGATGAATCCTTTCTCTGGCTCTCGCTTTCTCTCTTTAATGATTTAACTTGATCGCTTTGGTTCACTTCTAGAAGGGAATTGCTCCATTGATCATATAAAGTAATCGTCTGTAAAACATTGCTCTGCAACCAGTACTACTTCCCTGGCTGCAAATGTCACGACAATTGAAAAGCTCTTAGCCCAGTTCTAGAATGAGCTTGCTGAAGAGCACAGTCTTTGCATATATCCCCAAGTACTTGTGTGTTCCTAGAGTTACAAGTTTTTGGTGTGTCTAATGGATTTTTAAGGGAAGTTCCCTTCCTGTGGTGTACCGTGATTTCGGTTATCATACTATACTGTTATTGCCGTTATTGTGGTTTAGGCGGTGAGATTATGGGAAACTAACCAAACATACAACTTCCTCAACCCTAAAATCAGACACATGCATTCTCTTAATAGCCCACGCCATTCTTTTCTCAGCAGGCCTGAGTTCAGAGGGACACCCACATGGGTCAATGGCGGTTTAGGGTCTTCATTTCTCTCCGGCAAGAGATGGCCAGAAGACATTATCTTTTCTCGGGGGGAACAGGGGCCTTGGCTTTGGAACGAGGAATTGATGTTCTAATTGTTTGGGGTTTGCTAATTTTCCAGACCTGTCACTTGGCGGCAGCAGTGACACATCTCTGGGAAGGGGACCACACACTTAAAACAGTTTTCATAAATAGCTTTATTAAAGAGTCACTTCCACGCCAACGTGAGGGAGTAATTCACCTGCTGGAGGCGGGAGCCGGGAGGACCACTTTGTCTCAGGCATGAACCTGCTGGGGAAATAAAACAGCTGCTCGTGATGGTTTCGTTTTCCTCTGACAGGTGAACGCCTAAGTTCATATCTGAATGAGACAGGACTTTTTTCTTCTGATCCAATTGGTGGGAAGCACCAGTTGCTAATCAGGATGCTGCCGCCTTACTGATTTGGGAACAAAGCTTCAGGTGAACCACCCTCGTTGGGATGAGCCATGGGTATTTTTTGTAGCAGATGGAGTAAGCGCAGTACATGTGCTTATTAGTGTCCTTTTTGAAAAAGGCAAAACCATCTTCCTGGTGACAAATAAGAGTACGTACAGAGAATGGAGCTATAAAAAGGCCACTTAAAATTACAAATCTGAAGAAAGCCACAGAACTTTTTTATATCTAAACCCTCTGGGAGGGCATGGTACGACTTCCGTAACTGTACTTAGGTGGAGCCTTTATTCCCCCCTTGGAATTTAGGAATTTCAGATTTTAGGTTTCAAAATCTTTTAATATTGTCAGAATAGACACAATATTGCAGTTAGGCAATTACACATATTACACAAATATATACTGCATATAAAAGATATTTTTCCTTTCTCTACCTATATAGTGAAAAGAATGCCAAAAAAAAAAAAAAATCCTTGAAATGTAAACACATTAAACAAACCGATTCCTGGATAGGAAGAATGATGTTGATAGGCTTTAACTATTTTCTCCATTTTTTTCAACTTGTTTATAATGGAAGGCTTAGGGGTTTGGGTTTTGTTTTTAAAAAAAAAATGAAGATGTGGCACTAGATGACCCCCAAAGTTCCTCCTGGTTCTAACATTCTGACTCGTTCATCTAAAAAAAAAAAAAAAAATGATCCATGTAATGGGAAATAGACAGATGAGGGGTAAATATTATTACATGGTTATTTCTAGCAGTGCTGCCTTTTGGATAGGTAGGTGGTCAAGACAGAATAAAAGTGGGTTCGGTTAAGTCCCCGCAGCCAAGACTAGGAGAGCCTGAACTATCGAGCCGAGAAACAGAAACCCCATGCTTAAAGAGCAGAGGAGGAGGCAGGAGTGTGCAGGGATGGGCGCAGGAAAGGAGGCATTCACAGGTGGGCAGCCCCAGGGTGGCTAGCCTGCTGCTGGTCCTCAGGCGGCGCGTCTCTGCGTGAACTCCCACAGTGAGTGTGTGCGTGGATAGTTTTAACACCGCGTCATCGTATTTCTGTGGTGGGGGGAGAACATTTGAAGAGAAGAAAAACAAACCAAACACGCACGTCATCAGGGGAATGAATGTCAAATCTGACAGCAGCCACACGACTGGTTTTACCTTGGTATTTTCCTCTTTATTTGTAGATGATGCAAGAGGTCTGAACCGAATTCCAAAGCTCAGAGACGACAAAATCAGGCTTTAGATCGTATTCCGCATGTGGATCTTCGTAACACATTCTAAACAACCCGATTTCCCAAGGTATAAGTCAACCTCTGGTTAAAGTTTATTTGAACTTTATATTCAATAGTTTGTAAAGATGGTAGGCATGCGTTAAAAAATAAACGAATCCATTTTAAAATGGTGCACAATTCCTTGTCCATGCACACCTAATTGTTGAAATGTACACAACAGGGTGATGAGAATTGCACTCCAGGCTTAAATGCAACTGTTCCGAGTAAGAGCAAACGTTCTTCGTGATTCAGACTTGTACGTTTACTTACACAGTGAGAGCCGCAGACACTTGAATCTGTGTTTACATTTATTACCAGCATGTATCTCACCCACTGAAAATCAACACACAAAAATGTTAAGATTCTTTATACTTAAAGAACCTGTTGAAGTGTTTGTATCTAATCTATTCGGAAACAGATGCTGTCAACCTGAATTTTGCTTTAAAGCTCCTGAATTAATACAGAACCATTGGCTGAGGGAAGAAAAGGATTTTACCATGTTATGTCTTTGCAGAATGCCTGGGATGGTTCTAAGGGAACGTTTCAGCTGCAGTTTCTATGACTAAGTCAGACCTGACCGAGACTATGAGAAACAAGCTTCACTCTTCCCCTCCTTGAAGAGTCTTGCTGTACTTTTTTGTTCCGTTCAACTTTCTTAGAATTACATGCTGCAAAGCTTCCTTTCAGAAGTCAGAAAGCACAACGCATCCAAAGGCGTTTACCTGCACTGTTTTTTCTCTTTGTTTGATACAGGATCACAGCCCCTTCCCTCCCATCACATCCTTCCAGAGTTATGGCTGATTTTAAAATATTCAGTTGAAGCAGATACACTTTAGTAATCGACACAAGTATGATGGATTCCGAAGAACTGGTTAGAGATGCCTGCCATAAACATACCTAAAATTTGTCTACATGTTTTGCCAAAAATAGATGAGATAGGGTGGCATGGGATGCATAATCCTAAAATCTAAATTTAGGGAGCAAGGCAGGTGTATCATAAACGTAATGATCTATGTACGTCATGGCACGACAGCTGAGCCTTAACCCCGAAGGATGCAGGCGTGTGTGTGACATACTCTGACCCACCATCCAGGGCCTAGTTTTGTGGAGAAGGTGAAGGAGAGTGCTTTTTTTCTTAACACTAGAGCTTGGAAAAGAGTGTGAGGAGTTCAAGGCACGCCCCTAGTGATTCAGAGTCAAATCCAGTCATTTTTAGCTTAAAAAAAAAGTGATTCTTTTCATTCTCATACAACAAACATTACACAGAGGCTGTTATCTTACTGCAAATCTAAAAGAGTTTTTTTTTAAAAAATAATTTTGAATTCTTCATTTTGATTGCAATTTCTGCTTCTGCATATTAATAATTATCTTAAAAAAAAGACAATTTCCAACAACAGGTTTATAAGAAATATATAGAAAAAAAATCATCAATTGAACATAGTATTTTTCTTGCAATGGTCTTAATTGAGAACTCGAAATGGCTATATTTTCAGTATATTAATAAATGATGATACATAGGACAATATTCATTCTAAAGGTTATAAATTGATAGACATGTTTTATTTACTTCAAATATCATTGTTTAAAATAAAATTATGGTTATGACTCTATTCTTGCTCTAAAAAACAGTCTTTGATTTCGTATTCTAAAAATCAGTATAGGAACTTTATTTTTCCTTTACATCCTGCTAGCTTGGCTATAAAAAAGAAAGCATTAGGATCAGGCAACTGAAGTTAAGGTCAGATCCACATATTAATAAAAATTCCAACAAATGTTGGCACAGAATACGTTTACATCAAAAAGAAATCCACTGCTAGTTCCCTCAAACAGGAACTCTTAACACTTTCAGGGTCGAAACAGTCTTTAGACGGTACAGATATCTAAGGTGACCTCAGGTAGTTCTTTTCTACGAAATTCCCTGCCTTGTGAGCTGGTTTCACCATCTGCTCTCTTTTCAGATTCCCGTAAAGTTTTAGTAAGGACTAAAGCTGCAAATATTTGGCCGTGAACTTTGAGAAGGATGATTACCCACGATAGCTCAGGGATATTTTAAATCCATCAGTGTTTCATAAATCAACTCGAATTTTTACAAGAACCTATCACATAGCTGTCAGATGAAGTGCGGCTCTTCCAGGGAGCTTTGCTAGATCCAACAAGGGCAATAAAAGAGAGTGGGGCCTGTTGTACTCACGCTGCTGCCCTTGGCAGTATCTCCACGCACACGAACAGAAATGCGGACCAGGGCAGGCACCCAGATGCTTCTATTCCAAACCTCACTTTTGCCTCAGTTATTTATTTCAAGTAAACGTACATTCATACAAAATTATCCTAATGCATCAACTCTTTATTCCTGTCTGATACAACTGTGTTAGATTCTCCTGCACTTCCCTATTCCTTCCTATCCCCAAACTGTTAGCACTGAAAATATAGTTAGGCTGATTATAGCCCAAGTTGAAGATAAGCATCACTAATAAATCTGAAAAGCACCTCCAGTTTAGAAATAATATTTCAGTCTTTCAGTCCTACTACTTTTCTCATTCAAGTATTGGTACAAACATTTTTCTGAGAAATGGGTTCTGATCATTACTTTTATTTCAATGATATACACCAAACGTATTGAATGTACAATCACAAAATATAATAATCGCATTATTTAACTAAAAGCAGGCTCAATCATACATTATCTCTTGTTGACATAAAACACAATTCAGTGTGTTCTGCAAAAATTTAAACAGAAATTTAACATTTTATATTGACATTAGAAATTCATTCACATGTCACCTTATATACTATTTGGAAGTATGAAGGGTTTCAACAATAATGATTTATATGATAGTTAAATCAAATCAATATTGATAAGTTTGCCTAAAATGGTCTTATTTGCTAAAAAGTCATAGGAATTTACCCCCTCAGATCACAATCCTCTATGAAATAACTCGCATTCTGCTTCTGTGACTAGTATTTTTTTTTTTTTTTAATAATCATAGACTCTCGAACTCCTTCACCAAGACAAAATCGGTAGCATTTCTATAAGGCAATTTGGGGAAGAAAAAGAAACAACCAAAAAAACCACAAACAACAACAACAACAACAAAAAAAAAAACCCACACTTTGGCAACAATACATGTGAAGAGCCAAATCCTAAATTTTGACCAACAAATTTTAGAAACCCCCCAAATAATATTTTGAAGGTTTAACATGACCATAAGATTCTTGACCAGCCCTATAGAAACCATCTGTTATAAAGGCATAGACAGTCTTTGGATTTTGCTAATAAGAAACAGATAATTCCTCTTAAGCAGATTAACTTAAAGTACATTTTAAGGGAAGTGAAAATCCCCTTCAATCAGGTTCTTAAGTTTAATTGCAAAAGTCAAACAATTTATTAACCCTCATTCAAGTGCAACAACAGAATAGGAAAGCACAGAACTCCCAGAGGCTGGGCAACAAACCCAATCAGTATCTGCTACAGTACCAGAGAAAACACTATAGCCGTAATTTGATAAAACATCTCACTGGTCCTTCTAACTCAGGTTCTTCCTCTTTCTTCTTTGCTGCCCCCTATGTGGAAAGTATGTTTAACATTTTCGTCACTCACAATAATAGCAATTATTATATTTATTTTGCTACTTTTACAGTAAGAAAAGTACAAATTAGAAAAACTGGCTTTTGTAGGATATTTTATGTGTATTCGTTTTGCTTTATTAGCCCATAATTATGTCAGAAAAATACCCTTAAATTGTATCTAATTCTAGAAAGTTAAGAAATTATCTACTTAAAAATGACAAAATGGCTTGCTTCAAGAATTTTTTTTGCCTGATTTTGTTCCTGTTCACTTTACTGTCTGAACTCACTGGATAATTGCCCTGTTTGCAGCTTCCATTCTGCCTATATAGAAATTGTGTGTTTATACCCTGAAAAATACCAATTAAACTGCCAGCAGTAACATCTCCTGCAGTATCTTATGGTCTTCAGTGACAAAGGTCTTTGAACAAATGACCGGAAAACTGCATCTAAATCAGACTTTGACAGGATGGCAGCTTTGAACACTCATATTAGGACTAGGGCTCCAGCTTTCTGCTTTATTTGGGAAGCAAGAGAGAAATACATACCAACTTTATAATTCTGCACAAATGCTAAAGGTTAAAATAAAAGTTTAAGAGATTACTGAAAGGCTTAATTACCTCCAAAGGTCACTAACATTGTTTTTCTAAAGGGGACTCCCCTTCCTTATCATTTAATTCACTTCAGTCTGAGTTCCTGCACAAAAGCTAAAGCAAAGGTTTTCAGACAAATACTCCAATACTGCTAAAATTGCCACATTTTCCTTTTCCCTAACTTCTTGGGTAATAACAACATCGTTTACTATGTGTCAGACACTGTGGTGAGAAATTTATGTGGATTTATAAATTTAATTTCATACCAATCCTATAAAATAGAAAATATTAGTGGATGAGGAAATGGGCTCAGAGAGGTTAAGTAACTTGTACAAGGTCACACAGCTGGGAACTAGAAGAACCAGGACATGAACCTATGCAGCCTGATGCCAACCCTCAATATTTCTAGGCCTTCTTGGCTGCATACACATTATCAAACCATTGCTGGATGAAGCCTTAGCTATTCTCTTTTGGATCTGATCCTTGTCGAAATCTTTTAGAGCAGTGGTGCTTAACACTGGCTGCATATTATTATCATATATAACAAATCCCTGGGCTTAGGCCCCACCCCTGGAGATTCTGACCTCCTAGATTTGGGGTAGAACCCAAGCATCAGTATTTTCAATACTGTAGCAGTGAATAAAATAGATAACTCTTCTCTTCATAGTGCATAAGTTCTAATGGCACTTAGATTCTAGTAGAATCTAATGGAATCCCTAGGTGATTCTAACGTGTAGCCCAGACTGAGAACTAATGATCAAGAGATTAACACCACTTAAAAAACAAAACAAAACCCATTGTCATCAAATCGATTCCCTATTCCCAACTCTTAGCGACCCTACAGGACAGAGTAGAACTGCCCCAGAGGGTTACCAAGGCTGTAAATCTTTATGGAAGCAGACTGCCACATCTTTCTCCCACGGAGCAGCTAGGGGGTTCAAACCACCTACCTTTCCGTTAGCCGCCAAGCACTTAACCAACCACCCTTTTCCCCATGTCTTCAACTGGCCCCTCCAGGGAGGGTGGGCAAGAGTTTCACAACAGCTGACTCAAGACAGCAGAATCTGACTTAGAAAGTTTTAGATGTGAGAAGCAGTGAGGAACACCAGGATAGGCATGGGTATTGGAGTAGCCAGACCTGGGTTCAAATTCCATCTCCACTGTTTATTAACTGTGTAACCTTGGGCCAATCACTTACCTTTTGTGGTGGTTCTGCAGACTGAATGGGGTGATGAAAGTGCTTAATCAATGGTAGTTGATGCCATGGTTTTTGCTGTGGTTTTGTTATTAGTACTACAGTGGTAATAGCTACTGCTGGAGACATCAGTAAAGAAAACACCAAAATAAAAAACCCCAAAACTTTCTTTTATTAATCAAATCAGTCCTACTTTTATTACTTAGCATTTAATTTGCAGCCATTTATATTTGCAATTAGCCTGAAAATCATATTTCTCAGTCATGACAACTGGGCGAGGGGGGTTAACATTATTACTCCCATTTTCCAGATGAGGAAAAGGCAACATTTCCACCTATTCTGTCTCCAGCATCTATGATTCTTTGGTTAAAGGCACCTGCCACCAGGCGCATTCGTTCTCCGTGAAAAATGATACTCAATACAGATGTCAAATGCAGAAGAGAAGCGTTAACAAGCACTTGATAGCAACCCAAAAATACCATCGGAATAAACACTTCTGAACATTAAAGTCACGGCAAATGAGTTCCAATTTTAAAAAAGGTCCTGGACAGGATTAAGGAAAAATGACAAATACATTTTTCTTTGTCCTCATTCATTCAGGAAATGTCTGAGGTAGCTTAGACATTCTTTTTGAAACGCAGACTGAAGAGTGGTTAATTTCCTCTATGAAAGGTCTTCAATTAGCAGGTTGGAAGAGACTAATGTGTCCTGAAATTTTATCTTGAAACAGAGCTACAAGATAGAAGGGAGCTAAGATAGAGAGACCCAGTTCAGTGGTTACCAACCAAGGGCACCTGGAAACCTGTGGACTTTATGCAAGGGAACCACAATCCAAACATCATCACTCACTTACTGGACATTGACTAAAGGCTTGCCCATGTATGTATTCTTTTCCACATGTAGTTTCCATTAATGAAATACAAGATACCTGTAAAAGTACTACTGGAATTCATAGTCACTATATTTAACTCTGAAGTCCCTGGTGGTGTAGTTAATGTGCTTGGCTGTTAACTGAAAGGCTGGAGATCCAAGTCTACTCAACGGTGCCTCGAAAGAAAGGCCTGGTGATCTACTTCCAAAAAATCAGCTACTGAAAACCCTATTGAGCACACAGTTCTACTGAGACACACATGGGGTGGCCAATAGTCAGAGTCAAGTCAATGGCAACTGGTTTGGTTTGCGGATACATGTAACTACTATTACATAAGGGAGGTATCAATTTTTGTTGTTAAAAAGGGGTCTTCATACTCAAAAAGGTTGGGAAACATGGATCTAGTCCAACCCCCTCATTTTACTGATGAGGTCCCAGAGGATCTTGGGGACATCTCTTCCAATGTTGGCACCTAATTCATACGAAGTTAACAGTCAGAGCTGTATGCCTTCTCTGATGTCCTTTCCTCTTTTAAAGGAGAAAGTGTAGTTAGTCTTACCCTCACTCTCTGGATATGTTCCAGGAACTTTCTATATCTCCTAAGCCTCTCCTTTCCCTTGCCTTCCCTTAACTCCCATCCCCAAGTCTCCGGTTTGACACCTTTAGGGTTAGCACCATACTCAATCCCTTCAAGCTTGGATGCTGTGGAAGTGCCCTTGGACATTTAGTTTCAGTGTAAAATGGAAATGTATTCACCAATGTACTAAAACAAGGAATGTGTCAAATATGTACAAAATATACATATGAATGAATGTATCTTACAGTTAAAACCCCAGTGCTTCTAATATCTGTGTGAAATATTCATGAAGTCATTTTATTTACTCTGGATCTATCAACACTAACAGGTTGTTATTAAACCCCTAGGTTACCAACTTTTCAAAATGCCTTCGCATGTATTATTTTAGTTCATTGTCCTGATAGTTCACTAGGATATAAGTGCTATTGGATCTAAGCAGCATGAAGAGATAAACTGGTATCTATTTTATTCACTGCTATTTCCCTCGTGCCTAGAACAGTGCCTGGCACATGATAGGCATTCAGTAAATACTTGTGTGAATGGCAGAAGTAGACAGGGGTGGGTGGTTTTATTTTTATTTGAGAAAATAGACTGATTCTGTAACAAAAGGGCACCGATGAGTTCCTAATAATCTCTTTTTGGTCTTCAATCCTCCTATAACATTTGGCTTAACATCCCTCAAATATTTTCTATGGAATTTGTCAAAATTAAATAATATATTCATTTTAGGAAAATCAAGACACTGGCAATATATAAAAAGCATAAAAATTCCACAATCCCATGGAATTAACAAGGGCCACACAATTAACATGCTCATGTATATCCTCTCAGACTTTTTTCTGTGCCTATGCACACACACAGACACACACATCTCACATCGCCAAGACTATCGGCCCTAGCCTCCATGACTTGGATTTTTTCCTTTTTCTCTAAGCCCTTTTTGTTTCCTGTTATTGCTCCTTGCTCCCCTCCTATGCCCTAAGTATACTGCTTCCCCCAATATTTAGGTCCTTAGTTCAACTTTTCCCTCCAGAAGATTTATCTTTTCTTATTTCAACTTTAAACTCTATGCGGATGGCTTATATCTGAATCTGCCATCTTCCCTTTTCTCTGGGATACATCTCAAACTCTACACATCCTTCATTAACAACAAAGAACTCATTTTTGTTCCATTTCTGTCAACTGCAAGAGAATTCTAAGAGTTATCCTCAATAGTCATCTTTGGTTCTGTAACCCCACATCCAATTAAAGTCCTTTCTATTATTGTCTCTCTCATCCATCTCTTCCCATTGCTACCATTACCGTTTACGCCTTCACATCTTATTTTCTACATGGGTCTCTTGCTTTCTGTACAACTAAACACTACTCCCATCAACCCTACCCACTGTTGTTAACTTCCTAAAGCACAGCTTCCATCTTGCCCATCCTATATTCAGAAATGTGTGGTTGCTTCCCACTCTTACAGAACGGTATTCAAGTCCCTTACAATCTAGCCTCAGGCTACTTTCCCATCCTTGTTTGTCATTATTCCTGAAAACGAACCCTTTGCTCCAGCTGGGCTGGTGTACTCATTATTTATCCAACTTAAAAAATATCTGATCATGAGTCACATACTTATTGAACGTCTATGATGTAAAAAAAGCCCATTCGTTCTTTCAATAAATATTTATTGAACCTCTATTCTGTCAGGTAATATACTGATGCTGGGGACACAGTGGTGAACAAGACAAAGTCCCTGTCCTCCGAGTTTAGAGGTCAATGGGTTATAGAAGGGAAACATCCAAGACATGGTGGTTTCAGGTTAAAATACTTCCAATCTTCCATTCAAATGCCAAATGAGTCAAGATATCCCTGAGGGTTGAAGGTTGTGGCCCTCGAGAAGGAGTTCAGGAGAAAGGAAGGGGTAGCAGGGTGGGAGCTGGAGTGTGGAACACGGCTTCTTTGAAGATGAGGGGCTCAACTCAGGCATTAAAGGATGGGCATAGGAGAGAAGGGGGTGCCTTCCATCCAGGGAGATCTGAGGAAAGGCAGAAAGGTGGAATGGAAACAGGAGCAACGGTACTGGCTTATTTTGTGTAAAGGTTCATTCAGCACCTATTCAGCAGAGAATATACTCCTGCCCCGTGGGGCCCAGGTTCTGTGGTGGATACAAAGATAACTCAGACTCAGATCCTACCATCTAGGGGATTTCCATCTAGCACAGAGGATAAGGCAGGTCCATGGTGATCATACCACCACAGAAAGTGAGACATACCATAAGAGGGATTCAGAGAAAGCAGAGGGTGTTCAGAGGGATGTGCACAGCTGGGTTCATATAACAAACAGTACCTACAGAATCACGTATTTATATACATCTACATCCACATCCTGCAGCTACTAAAAATAACTACCCTTTTTCGAAGTGCATTCTCCCTCACTTTATCATTCTATCCTAAGTGACTTGTGAAGCAAGAGTAGTAGGTAAGACTCTGTTTTGCAGATAAGCAAAGTGAAGCATAGATGTTTTCAGATCTGCTTAGGTCAGGAACACAAACAGGCAGGAGGAGAATAAGAACACCCTGTCCCTCTGGGCCCATTCCTGCAGCAGAAGACTCTATAGCAGAGGGTGCACAGTAAGAAGTTCTATAATTGCATGTGACACATGGCAGGTAGTGAAACCAGGCAAGGCAGTTTGGATTTAAAAGGGCAGCTCTGAAGGGTTCTGAGAGGGAACAGAGCCGAATGACGCTCCTCCTTTCCAAATCTTGCCACTCCTAGGCCTGTCCAAACCCTGACCATCCCTTACGGTTTACCCCCAAATACTTTCGGCACACTGGTTTTTCCTTCCATTGATTTTACCCATGTTAATCATCCACGGGCATGGGCGGGCGCTTAGCCGTTTCTCTCCTGGACATCACAGTATGCTCAGCCTAGCACACTGCTCGGCTCAAGGAAGGTAGTTAACAATATCTGCTGGATGAAAGAGTTCCTCGGGCTTCCACAGCTTAGTAAGCATACCCGGAGCTCTTACATCCCTCCCGCAACGGAGTGGGCCTCTCCGCACTGGCTGCCCTCGGAGGCGCTCCCTAACCGCATGAACGAAGGTGGGGAAGGCGGGGTGGCCCGCGTCCCAGGGCCACGGGGAACCCGGGGACAGGCTCGCGTCCCCAGCTGTTAGTCGGCATAACGCTACGCCTCTGCAAGGAGGTCGCGACGCAAGTCCACGGAGGCGCTTTGAAACCGAAAAAAGCTTTAGGAGATCGTTAGATGTTTTCTCGTCTGGAAAAGTCGGGGGAAGGTGATGAAAAACGAAACCGGGAGAGCCCTGACCTCTGGAGCTGAGGGGACCCTGCCCCAAGGCCCAATCCCTCCGGTAAAGGAAAGGGCAGAGAGGTCAGTAGCCATTCCCCCTTCGGGAAAAGTGAGCAGTTTTACCGCAGGAAGAACCTAGGCCTGACTGCCTCGCGAGATCTGGGGTCGGGATCTCGTTGCGTTGCCTAGCGACACGGAGGACGCTCGCGGGCCCCCAGGCTAACCCCCGCTGTAGGCTTAAATCTCCTACCATGGGGGAAGAAGGCGGCGGCCGCAGCTGTGGGACCACTAGGGAGCTGCAGAAGCTGAAGCAGCAGGCGATGAAGTACTACCAGCAGAACGACGTTCCGCGCAGGCTGGAAGAGCTGCTAAACTCCACCTTCTACCTCCAGCCTGAAGATGTCTACGGGCACCTGGTAGGGACCTGGGACGGACACCCTCTTCCCTCCAGCCCCTCTCCCCCAGCCCCGCGCTGCGGCAACTCAGTGCGCACGCGCTTCAAAGTCGCGCATGCGCACCGCTGACCCCGTGGGGTTTGTGGGGACTGGGGCTTGGTACTGTGGGTTTGCCGCTCTCGGAGGGAAGACGTCGAGATGAAACCTGGTGGCCGAGGATGTTTAAGAGAAAAAGTAGTGGAAAGGAAGCAGCCAGAGGAAAGGGGAATCTGCTGCGCTGCTTAGGCGGCAGATTTGTACCTACGGCGAAAGCTCAGGGTCTGGCTACCTTCAGGCGGGCTTGCCGTGGCTGCCAGTTGTCTTTTTTTAAACAGATCTTAACACTGCGTAGCTCAGCTTGAAAACTGTCACCAACCTTCCATTGATTCCATTCGCACAGTGCTTCCAGAGCAGTGTTTCCAATACTCAAGTCTGACCATCATTGTCTTGCTCAGAAACCTCCTGTAGCTTCCCCCTCGGATGCTGAGAAAGGACCGAATAATACCTTAGTGTAGGGTTCGTAGTGCTCGGCCCCTACCTCTGGTAACAGGCGTATCCCCCACTCCCTCTCCTGCTCCTCCACACTGGACCCTCACCATTCCCTGATGAAGGCTGATGTTTTCCACTTTTCTTCCGCTTTGCTTATCCTATTGCCTCTACCTGAAGTACCTGCCCTCGATTTCTCCCCGTGCAGGATATTGAAATACTACATATCTTCCAATGTTCGGCTCAGATATGTTTCTTCTACTTTTCTTCTACCTATTAAAGGAATTCGGGGATAGGGAAGATCCCTGTAGGCAACAGCAGTACTGTTTATGCCTTCACCATGAGACGTAGGGTTGAAAACAGTTTTGGATTGTGAATCAAGCAGACCCGGATTTAATTCTTGGCTCTGCCACTTACCAGCTGTGGTAGACTATTATGTTGATGGTGCCCAATGAACCCCTCCTCTGGTATGAATGCTCTTAAGTCCCTCCCACACTGACTCTGGACTTGGCCATATGACTTGGTTTGATCGGTAGGACCTTGGCAAGCATAATTCAAACAGGCTTGATAAGTGCTGACATATTGAGGCTTGCCCTCTTGGAACACCCAGTCTTGGAAGCTAGTCATCATGCTCTGAGAAAGTCTGATTACTATGCTGGAGAACAAGAGATCATGTAGAGAGAGACCCTGGCAGATTTGAAACCTCCAGGATGTGAGAAAGAAAGATAGCCATGCACCCCTAGCTGTTCCAGCCATCCCACCTGAGGCACTAGACATGAGTGAAGCCATCTTGGATATTCTGGCCTCAGTCAAACCTCCAGATGGCTGCATCTGCATGGGAGACCCCAGGCAAGACCAGCAGAAGAATTACCCAGCTGAGCCCAGCCCAGATTGCAGTCATGAGCAAATAAATGGTTTCAGCCACTAAGTTTTGGAATGGTCTGTTACATAGCAATAGATAACTAAAACATTGGCTATGTGATCTTGGACAGTTTACTTCTGTGGAACTCAGTTTTCTCATCTGTGGAATGGAGGTGATACCACCTACCCTAGAGTTTTGTGAATTTAATGACAGATTATATACTAAGTGCCCAGAGATGTGTCTGGCATTCATTAATTTATATGTGATTTACGGAAGTCTTTATATGCCAGGCACTGTGATATGTGATGCAGTGGTAAACAAGACACAGTCACTATTGTAAAGTACATATTAAGCACTCAAAAAATGTTAGTTCCCTTCCCCTCCTATCTGGCACATTGTAGGTGTTCTGTACTTGTTGAACTGAACTCACCATGATACACAAAGTAGAAGCTAGGTAACATTTTTCCAGCCTCTGATTCTATCTAAATTCAGTTGGGCACTCTAACATGCAAACAACCCTTAAAATGCATGCATGGGAAAATTGGCTTTTGGTTTAGTTCTGCTGGGGTGCCACCTCTGAGCTGGCATGTTGCTGATGAGTGTTAGATGACCTGTTACCTAAGTTGAGGTCGTTGGATTTTTGAACTGAAAGATCAGACAGCTGGTCTGCTAAATGAAAACTAAGAGCCCCATACTATCTGGTAATATTACTGTCTGGTAATAAAGAAGGTGTGGCAGCTGTGTCTTCACTTGCCCTTCTCTCGTAGCTCCTGCTCCTCTCCATAGAAACGCCATCTTGAATCTTTTTATTCAGGCTCCTTGAATGGGCTTTCTACCTCAGCTTCATTTTCTTTCTTTGGTTTCTTTCTTGGATTATTTCCAAATGGCTTCTGCTTTTCCACATCAATGAAACTGCTATTAGTAAGGTCCCCAACAATCCTTTTTGAACACCTAGGACTATGCATCAACTGGCAGTGAAATATAGCTACTGCATAAGTCTTTACCATTATAATACTAGATGCCTTGCTGGGAGGCATAAAAAGCAGTCCACTTCAGGTTTCTTAAATTCGAATGCATCACGGTGTTCTAGAGACCAGTTGACTTCTGCATCTTGGACAGAGGGATGGGTTAGGGAATGGGGCTGAGTATAAGAAGGTTTGGTAAAGACTGACATGAAGCCTTTAAATTTAAAAAAAAAAAAAGATGCAAGTTTTTGCTGAGAAACAAATTGCCTCATGTATCAGAGACTCAGCATCGAACTGAGTCCAAATGTGATTGCATTACGGAAGGGCAGTTCCCACAGAGCTACTCGTCTGAGCTTGGCACCAGGAATGACACTCAGAGGCTGAGTAGAAACTAAAAGGAGTAAATGTGAATGACCCGTTGAAGATAAATTAGATGTGGCATTGTGATTTTTTTGTTTTTTGTGTTAAAGGCAAACTGCTTTTCTAAACTTGCAAAGCCTCCCACCATATGCAAAGTAGTGGGGAAAAACGTGCTGGATGGACTGGGCCTTCCAACCCTGCAGGTGGAAATATTCTGCACCATTCAAAATTTTCCCAAGGTATGAGGAAGCTTAAATGCATTCTTCAATGTGTCCTGGCTCCACTGCATTTATTAGCAACTCTTGTCTAAATTGTCACAGTGAGTTGGAACCAACTCGAAGGCAGCTAACAACAGCACCTTGTCTAAACTGTAGAAAATAATCTGAATGTTTTGACATTTCAGTGTTTGCGAACTATATATTAATACTATTCTTAGGTAGTCATGTATAGAAAGCATGAATCTATAATCAACCACGATGACTTCATTATCTTTAAATGTAATTTTGGTACAGACATGACTGCTACCTGAAGATGATCCAAGACAGAGAAAGGAAGTGAGGCAAACATAGTTTTAAATTCTGACATTATCAATGCAGTCAGTTCTATATCTATATGTAGATTTATAGATTCATATATCTATATGTAAGTTTATATGCATTTATAGATATGTAGGCTGAGCTACCTAAATAACTTAGTTTGATAGGTTTTATTGCTAATAGCAGTTTTTGTGTTTAGCGTGCATATTTGTTGTTAGAAATAATTTTGCTACAGTCTCTTGGAGAATAACTGTGATTAAATCTGTTAGCATTCTTTTAGCTATTTATTGGCGAGGCAGTGATAAAAATGAAGTTCTATGTAGAGTTTTTATAAGGGCCTTTTAACGAGGTAATGATTTTAAATGTTCCTTGAAGTTGGGTTCCACAGTGTTCCAACAGCTATAGGAATATCTCAAAGAAAATTATATATTCTCATCTTCCCCTTGAAATTGATGATACAATGTCATGTAGATTAAAAGCTGGATTAACTGAATTTCCTGTTTTCTGTGAGAGCTAGGAACAATGTAGACAAATATTATTTTCAGAACATCTGTTCTGTGGTGATCTCATCTCACTTTGAAGTGCACGAGAACGCTTTGCCTGAGCTCGTGGAAGCAGAGGAGTTGGAAAGGAACGTTGCCATCAGCACTGCCGTGCAGTGGGTCAGCGAGGCTATCACTGCGGAGCTTCAGGGCATCGAACCTTCCAAGCAGGCTGAAGTGGATCAGTTGCTCAGGTAACTCTTCCACTTTGAAATATAAGTGTGAGACATAAATATATATATCCATTTTCTTTCCATTTCACATACCAATATAACGGGTCTGTGGTATCAGTAGGGTAGAGCTGCGAAGTCAATTTAAGAAGCCCCCCAAAATAACAATTTTTTTCCTTCTGAAAGCCCAGTGATTAAAATCTTACTGTGTAAGGCTGTGTAAGGTCTTTTGGCCTCTTTTCATGCAAAGAGCTTTCCTATGATTCAGTAAAAAGTTTCTCAGGAAAAGGATCAAGTTAAGAATCCAGATGATGTCCTTTCCCATCCTCATCCCTCATTTCCCGCTTTCTGAGCTTCTCATATGCTTTCATGTTGTTGCCATTGCTCACATTTACATTCTGTGCTACAGCCACAACTGAGCCTTCCAGGCTTTGTCCAAAGATTAACTCTAAAAATTGAAAACCAAGGAAGTGTTTACATTACTAGGGCTATGTAAGTACTGTTCAATGCCCAACCACGTAATGTGATAGAATTACTTCTCCTTTTGTGCGGGTCTCACACTATAACCCTTTAAGTCAAACGAACATCAAATGAATTCTCTTTCCCTAAGCTTCACCACTTGCTCACTTGTGAATAGTATCACATTTTCGTTTGCTTCAAAGGTGGAGCATGACTTTTGTAAAGAACTTTTTTGAGTAGATTGTTTTCTTGGAGTTCCTAAATGCTATCCCTTTTATTTATTTTTTGCCCTTGTTTGCTATTATCATATCCTTAATTTTTTCCAAGCTACCAGTCAAACCAGTCAACAATTCTGTTACATTCCCTTTTTTTTTTTCCCCCTGGAGCTTTGCCTCTCTAAATCTCCCATCTGTACTGGTTCCTTTCTTGGACAACTACAGAGATACCATAAAGACATCTCTCCCTGGTCCCCTGTTTCCCAGGTTCTATATCTTCCCCCTTCTTGATTTGCTAGATTACGTCCTTTAAAAGTAAAATGAGAAAGAGTATGTAGGATATAGATTTTTGAGTTCTCACTTGTGTGGTAATGTCAGTACTCTGCCCATGGTTGATAGTTTGGCTAAGTATAGACTTCTCAGTTAAAGTCAGTTTTCCTCAATACTTCGAAGGAATTGCCCCATTGGCATCTGGATTATTAATAAGTCTGATGCAAATCTGATTCCCATGTCTTTGTTGTTTGTTTGCTTGTTTTTATTTGTGGAAGCTTTTAGCCTGTTCTCTTTATTATGGGGGGGGGGGGTGGGGGTGAAATTTTAAATGGATGTACCTAAGTGGGATTTCCCAAAGTTTTTAACTATTCCTTTAAACAAAAAATAAAAATAAAGAAATGAAGTCATGAAGTACATATAGTGCTACATTTCACTGACTACTCTTGACTCATTTGTCTTTTGATGGTCATTTATTAAAAAAGAAAATCCAATAGCCCTTAATCAAATTATGCCTTCAAGGTTTATTTTTAAAATGCAAAAAGGGCTGAAATAATTTCAAAAATGAGCACCTGACATCTCTTAAGTTTATTTCAGCACTTGAACACAATTTCTTGGAAACTGAAGCTGATTTGTTCTTAAGCATCCCGTTCTAAAGCCATATTTTCCTGCCATTAAGGACATTCTTTGCAAATAAAGTGAAAGAAGATCAGGAGAGAAAAGAATTGGAAAATATAGTGGAAGACTTAACAGTGCCTATACCTTTACCTGTGGTACCACCACCACTTCCTCCACCTCCTGCAAAAAAGAAAGGACAAAAGCAAGGTTGGTGGCTTATCATTTTGCAGAACTTTTAGTGACAAATGTGTGAGGAAGAAAGGCTGAAGCCTGGACTGCCTTCCTGAGTCAGAGTCTCTGTTGCAGACCTAGGTTAGGTTTCCAACCTGGTGCCATCCATCCTCCATACCATTTCCTCACTGGAAGATGCAGTGTTGGGTGGGCAGGGTTTTGCCCCATTCTACCTTCCATTCTTATTTATACAATAGAAAGATTTCTCACCCAGAGGTGAACACTTATCACATTGCATTGAACAGTGGCAATGTCAGAGAATGCAGCACTGGAGACCTCTAAACAACCCTCTCTCCTCCTGCCCCCAAATTTCCAGTAGCTCATCCAAAAGCCACTCCATATTTTACAGAATAATTATATCCTTTGATGTGGACAACCAACATTTTCTTAGTCCTGATTAATAAAATTTTCTTTGGAAAACTTTGCTATTTAAAACCAAATAATCTAAGTAATTGCTGCCCTTTTCTCCACCCCTTCAACAGACTGCTAACATTAGCCCTCCAGTATATTAATTCTGGAGCTGCTGCTAGTATTGTAAAAGTGTTTGTCTGTCTACCCAACTAAAGCATGCTCCTTGAGGGGATGACTCATGCCTTGGTCACCTTGAACAGTTGTCAGTATCTAGCATGGTGCCAGGCACAAACTAACCATTTAATAATTGTGGGTTCCATTGAATAAGAGAGCACCAGAATCAGTGACCAAAATATTGTGGAGATAGGTTTCCTTGTGTCATAGATTTGGATGCTGAGGTCCAGAAAGAGGAAGAGAATTGCTCAAAGGCAAAATCAGTATGTTAGACCAATCTTTTCTTGGGAGGGACGGGGTGGCCACTATTGAGTAATAGGTAATGGCCACCAATGGGAGTTCATTTAGCTGTTCCCTTTATTCTGATAGGACCCAGAATTTAAGAGAAGGGAAAAAGCAGGAGGAGGATAGTAATTTGTTAAGCATTTATCATGTGCTAGGTGTTCATATATCTTATCTCCACTGGGGACCTGAACCAGGGCAGTAGGGGATTGGAGGGACACTAGAGATTATATGATGAACATGGTGGCTGAGAACTCATTAGAGTGAACAAGGATTCTGAGTGGATAGTTAGATCTGGAAGGCATTTCTAAAGTCAGCAACAACACAGAACTAGGTATTGCTTTAGGGTTGTGGAGGACAGCGAGTAAGACACACTCATGAAGAGATGTTCAACATAAGGTTGGATATGTAGCAGCTATGGTGGAATATTTTCCACAACATAAATGATTACTATACACATGGACCTTGCCAGATGGAGTACACAGGAATCAAATCAACTACATCTGTGGAAAGAGACGATAGAGAAGCTCGATACCATCAGTCAGAACAAGGCCAGGAGCCGACTGCAGAACAGACCATGAATTGCTCGCGTAAAAGTTCAAGTTGAAGCTGAAGAAAATTAGAGCAAGTCCACAAGAGCCAAAATATGACCTTGAGTATATTCCACCTGAATTTAGAGACCATCTCAGGAATAGATTTGACGCATTGAATGCTGATGACTGGAGACCAGATGAGTTGTGGTAGGACATCATATATGAAGAAAGCAAAAGGTCATTAAAAAAACAGGAAAGAAAGAAAAGATCAAAATGGATGTCAGAATAGACTCTGAAACTTGCTCTTCAATGTACAGTAGCTAAAGCAAAGGGAAAAAATGATGAAGTAAAAGAGCTGAACAGAAGATATCAAAGGGTAGCGTGAGAAGACAGAGTAAACTATTATAATGAAAGGTGCAAAGACCTGGAGTTAGAAAACCAAAAAGGAAGAACACACTCGGCATTTCTCAAGCTGAAAAAAACTGAAGAAAAAATTCAAGCCTCAAGTTGCATCACTGAAGGATTCTACGGGGAAAATATTGAATGAAGCAGGAAGCATCAAAAGAAGATAGAATGAATACACAGAGTCACTGTACCAAAAAGAATTGGTCAACATTCAACCATTTCAAGGTAGCATATGATCAAGAACCAATGGTACTGAAGGAGGAAGTCCAAGCTGCACGGAAGGCATTGGCATAAAACAAGGCTCCAGGAATTGATAGAATGCCAGTTGAGATGTTTCAACAAACGGGTGCAGAGCTGGAGGTGCTCACTCATCTATGCCAAGTAATTTGGAAGACAGCTACCTGGCCAACCAATTAGAAGAGATTAATATTTGTGCCCATTCCAAAGAAAAGTGATTCAACAGAATGCAGAAGCTATTGAACAATATCATTACTATCACACACAAGCAAAATTTTGCTGAAGATCATTTGCAGCAGTGCATCGACAGGGAACTGTCAGAAATTCAAGCTGGATTCAGAAGAGGATGTGGAATGAGGGCTAGGACTGCTGATGTTAGATGGATCATGGCTGAAAGCAGAGAGTACCAGAAAGATGTTTAAACAAAACAAAACCAAAAAAAATAAAATAAAGCCCCTTTGTCGTCGAGTCAATTCCAACTCATAGCGACCCTATAGGACAGATTAGAACTGCCCCGTAGGTTTCCAAGGAGCAGCTGGTGGATTTGAACTGCTGACCTTTTAGTTAGCAGCTGAACACTTAACCACTACTACACCACCAGATCTCCAGAAAGATGTTTGCCAATGTTTTATTAACTATGCAAAGGCATTTGACTGTGTGGGTCATAACAGATTATGGATAACATTGCAAAGAGTGGGAATTCCAGAACACTTAATTATGCTCATGGGGAAACTGTACATAGACCAGGAGGTGGTCATTTGAACAGAACAAGGGGATACTGCGTGGTGTAAAGTCAGGAAAGGTGTGCATAAGAGTTGCATCCTTTCACCATACTTATTCAATCTGTATGCTAAGTAAATAATCCAAGACGCTGGACTTTATGAAGAAGAGCCTAGCATCAAGATTGGAGGAAGGCTCATTAACAACCTGCAATATGCGGATGATGCAACCTTGCTTGCTGAAAGTGAAGAGGACTTGAAGCACTTACTGATGAGGATCAAAGACTATGGATTCCGTATGGATTACACTTCAACAAAAAAGGAGACAAAAATCCTCACAACTGGACCAATAAGCAACATCACGATAAATGGAGAAAATATTGAAGTTGTCAAGGATTTCATTTTACTTGGATCCGCAATCAACACCCATGGAAGCACCAGTCAAAAAAATCAAATAACAATCTTGCGTCGGGCAAATCTGCTGTAAAAGACCTCTTTAAAGTGTTGCATAGCAACGATGTCACTTTGAGGACTAAGGTGCACTGGACCATGGTATTTTCAATTGCCTCATATGCGTGCGAAAGCTGGACAATAAGGAAAACCGAAAAACTGAAGCCTTTGAATTACAGTGTTGGCAAAGAATATTGAATCTACCATGGACTTCCTGAAGAATAAGCAAATCTGTCTTGGAAGAAGAACAGCCACAATGCTCCTTAGAAGCAAGGATGGTGAGGCTTTGTCTCATGGTCTTTGGACATGTTATAGGGAGGGACCAGTCCCTGGAGAAGAATATCATGCTTGATAAAGTAGGGAGTCAACAAAAAAGAGGAAGACCCTCAGTGAGATGGACTGACACAGTGGCAGCAACGATGGGCTCAAACATAACAACAATTGTGAGGATGGTGCAGGACTGGGCAGTGTTTCATTCTGTTGTACATAGGGTTGCTATGAGTGGGAAATGACTTGATGGCACCTAACAACAACATCATGGTGGAATATAGCAAAACAAAGGATTTGGACTTCGAAGATGTCCAAATCCTATCTTTATCCACTTACTGTTAGATATTGGGCAAGTCTCTTATCCTCTAAACCCCAGTTTGCTTCTATATGAATGTGGAATAACAATGTCTACCCCACAGGACTGTTGAAAGAGTTAATATTGAATGGCCTAGAATTTCTTAGAAAGGCAAAATCCATGGTTAAGTATTATTATAAGTATTATAATCCTTATGGGGTAGTAAGTGAAATCAAATAGAACACTTGGAGGTTGAGGTACAGAATGTGTTCTTCCAACCTCATTTTTTACCCTTACTTTTTGCTGGGCTGTCACATCTGTAATTAAGGCATTAAAAAATATAGTTTTATTATAGTCAAAATTCTTAGGAAGGAACCTTTTATCAGTATGTTTCCCCCCAGGAAGGAAGGATACTCTTCTAGAGAAACCTATCCCACCTGAAGAACCTGCTGAACCTATTCTCTGTGGCAGCATGGCCATAGGGGCCGTTTCACTAGCTGTTGCAAAAACCAGTGCCATACTGGGCAATAATCCTCTGTATTTAAATATGGCATTACTGAAGCACAGTCAGGTTAGTATCTATTATATTCCATTATTAAAACACAGTAGTATCTTGATATGAATGAATCATGTTTCTTGTGTTTCCTTGCTTTTTCTATATTTCAGCAACAGCCAAAAAAGCTAACTGTACCTTTGCTGATGGTGTCTCTGGCCAGCTGTGGGAAATCATCTCCTGGGAAGCTGAATTTAATGAAAGAAGTGATTTGTATCCCCCATCCTGGATTAAGCACCAAACAAGTACCTTACATTATCTTAAACTGAGTTTCTATTTTAAAAAAATACATATGTATATATATATATATACATATGTGTATATATGCACATATGTATATATATATATTCCAGCATTAGTGAGTTTTTAGTGTAGGTCCCTAAAGCTTATGACACTAAGGGAGAGGGAATGAAGTAGAAAGTGCGAAAAAATGTTTTCGGAAATCAAGGAAGTGGGAAGACAGTCAAGACCTCAAGCAAAAGGGAGCACATTTAGACCATCTTAGATCTCTGACTCATTAGAGCAATTACTCATGCTGGTGACTCATGGAGAAGACATGGGCGAGTCACTTTGCAGGCTTGGTCACGCAGGAGGGCCATTATTTGGGGGGAGTTGGGATATCTTTATTTACTGGTCTATGCACTACAGCAGCAGCAAATGGAATCTAGCTCACTCTGTTAAGTAAGAACTCTTGGACCTGGATCTTTCCTTTGGTAAATATCTGTTGTGCTGTCTGGGTACCAGAGCACTTGGCATACCATTCTTCATCTTAGTATGCAGACCCCATCATTATCAGAACACACTTTTCAACTTTTTAAGTGGCAATGGATATATACCAGTTCAATCACTCTAATCCCGACTCCCATGGTGACCAGTGACATGTACTGCAAGAAGGTTATCCAGGGTGGTCAACAGACCGTGAGAGAATGAAGTTAACTTACTCTAACCAACTGAGTAAGTCAGTTCTGAACAATGAAGAGAGGTTACTGAGGAAGAAGAGCCTCTCTCATTCATTTTCAACTGACTAAAAATTGGGGGCTAAAGATTAACAAGTAAATTTTCTGATTTTGTAGACCATGTTGTCCACTAACCAGGGTGCCTTCTCAGAGACCCCACCAATATTCTGAGTTAGAAATAGCCATGTATTGTGTAAAGTTTTATATCTGAAATTTCTAGACTGCAGTTGTGGAAGATCCTGGTTATTCTACTTACAGGGTGTGGAGATGCTTCTGGAAATTCAGAAACATGTAAACAAAACTATTGAAACGGTATGTAAAGAGATTCCATGGTATCTAGTTACCAACACACACTTATACATCTTCTAGTGTCCGATCTGTAGCTGATCATGGAATTAAATCCATATTGTTTTATTGATATGGGAAATATATTCATTTGCCTTGGTTTTCCCATATGAGCCAAAGTTATCTGTTCCATCACTGGCTAGTTTCTAATGGTACTTAACAATCTCATTTAGATTCTGAGGCAGCTGGCTCTATGCTAAAATCATCCCTTAGGATTTGCAAAGAAAGGATTTGACCCCTAGCACATGAGAGGCTGTTTTGCATAATGGTTAAGGCACAGGCTCTAGAATCAGACTGCCTGAGTTGGGCAAACAAGGGCCCTTGGCTGAGCAGCCCTCTCTTGGGAAAGTCATGGAGGCAGGATGAGAGGCAGGTGTGTGAGTAAGCAGTTCTCCCCTCATAGTCTGTCTTAGGCTGATCTCACAATCCTGGAGAGAGACCCTATCCTTGTCTGTGGGGCTTTTTTTTTTTAATATTTTATTTTAGAACATTAGATATACGGAAAAGTTGCAAAGATAGTACAGAATTCCTGTATATGCCTCACCCAGTGTTAACATGATATATTATCATAGTACATTTGTTAAAACTAAGAAACCCAAATGAGGCCTTGTTGTTAGGTGCTGTCAAGTCAATTCTGACTTATAGGACTCTGTGTACAATAGAACTAAACACTGCCCGTTCCTGCGCCATCCTCAGAATTGTTATCCTTGAGCCCATCGTTGCAGCCACTGTGTCAATCCATCTTGTTGAGGGTCTTCCTCTTTTTCACTGATCCTCTAATTTACCAGGCATGGTGTCCTTCTCCAGGGACTGGACCTTCTTGATAACATGTCCAAAGTACATGAGACGAGCTCTCACCATCCTTGCTACTAAGGAGCATTGTGGCTGTACTTCTTCCAAGACAGACTTGTTCGTTCTTCTAGCAGTCCATGGAATATTCAATATTCTTTGCCAGCACCATAATTCAAAGGCATCAGTTCTTCTCTAGTCTTCCTTATTCACTGTCCAGCTTTCACGTGCATAGGAGGTGACTGAAAATAGCACGGCGTGGGTCAGGCTCACCTTAGTCCTCAAGGTGACATCTTTTCTTTTTAACATTTTAAAGAGGTCTTTTGCAGCAGATTTGCCCAGTGCAATGTGTCATTTGATTTCTTGACCGCTGCTTCCATGGGTGTTGATTGTGGATCCAAGTAAAATGAAATCCTTCACAACTTCAATATTTTTGCTGTTTATCATGATGTTCTTTATTGGTCCACTTGTGAGGATTTTTGTTTTCTTTATGTTGAGGTGTAATCTATACTGAAGGCTGTAGTCTTTGTTCTTCATCAGTAAGTAATTCAAGTCCTCTTCACTTTCAGCCAAGCAAGGTTGCATCATCTGCGTACTGCAGGTTGTTAATGAGTCTTCTTCCAATCTTCATGCCATGTTCTACTTCATATAGTCGAGGTTCTCAGATTACTTGCTCAGCATACAGATTGAGTAAGTATGGTGAAAGGATACAAACCTGACACACACCTTTCCTGACTTTACACCACACAGTATCCCTTTGTTGTCTTCGAACCACTGCCTCCTGGTCTATGTATAGGTTCCTCAAGAGGAAGACCCTCAACGAGATGGACTGACACAGTGGCTGCAACAATGGGCTCAAACATAACAATAATTATGAGGATGATGCAGGACTGGGCAGTGTTTTGTTCTGTTTTACATAGGGTCACTATGAGTCTGAACCAACTTGACAGCACCTAACAACAATAACAACAATGTCCTTTTTCTGTTCCAGGATCCAATTCAGGATCCCACATTGCATTTAGTGTGAGGCTTTGAAGCTGCATGGTTAGATGCACCTGTTGTATAGCGGCGCTGGGATACAACAGCAGTCTGGCATGAAGGAACTTTGGCTCCATTGCCATCTTTCCAGCACAGAGTCTGCAACTGCAGGCAGGCGGCACCAGCCACTCCCCTGCCGGTGATGGGGTGGCTGTCTGGGGTCCAAGCATCAGGAACTCTGAGCACCAGGCTGGAGCCAGTTTCCATGGAACTTTTCAGGAAACTAGCTCCTTTTCTGAGTGACCAGCCTGCATAGGATCAAACTTGGACAAATTAACCCTGATCTACACTCTGCTTTGCCACTTACCAGCTGTGCAAACTTGGGCCAGTTTCACTAGCAATTCACCTCGGGTTCCTCATCCATACAATGGGGACAATAAGTACCCATCTCATGGGGTGACTGTGAAGAGTAAATGAGTTCAGTGTATGTAACGTGTTTACAGCAGAGGCTGGCACAACAGTGAGCAATGCATAGTGCTTGTTATGAGAGCAGGGGGAGGACATTCAGGTTAAAATAGTAGGAAATTCAGGATATCTGAGCTTTTGCAATTCATCCTGACTTTTAAATGCTTCGCTGATTTTCAGTGATACAACCAACTCGCATATGTTCTCCTGAAAACTCAAATACTGACAGAGCTATCCTCTTCCCCACTCCATGCCCCCCCACTACCACTCTCCATCCCGTCCTTTCTCTAGAGCTAAAGAGTATGACCGTTCTGCCTTTTTCTTTGTATTTATGCCCACACAGATAAATACAAAGCATTGTGTTTTGTGTTTAATATAAAAAACAACATGATTCTGTACAAATCATTCAGCAACTTGTTTATTTCTTTGCCCTTTTTATTGAAGGTTTATTTTTTATTGGTATCTTAAAAAACCCATTGCCGTCGAGTCGATTCCAACTGATAGGGACACTATAGGACAGAGTAGAACTGCCCCCTAGGGTTTCCAAGGAGCACCTGGTGGATTCAAACTGCCAACCTTTCGGTTAGCAGTCTGAGCTCTTAACCACTGTGCCACCAGGGTTCCTACTGATATCTAGGACTTTATATAATATGGGATAGAATCCTTTTTCATATGTTGTACATATTTTTGTCTACCATGTTGCTTGCCTTTTAACTTTATTTATGGCACCACACTTTTTTTTACTTTTCATGTAGTAAGATGTGTCAATCGGATCTTTTAAGGCAACAGTTCTCAACCAGGAGTGATTTTACCTCAGGAGATATTTGGCAGTGTCTGGAGACATTTTTGGTTGTCACAGTTTGCGGGGAGGGTTTCTACTGGCATGAGGTGGGTAGAGGCTGGGGATGTTGCTAGACATCCTGCAATGCACAGGATAGCCCCCTACCACAAATAATTTCCCAGCCCAAAGTGTCAATAGTGCCAAGGTTGAGAAACCTTGCTTTAAGGCTTTTACTTTTTGTTCCTTGTTTAATATGGCACACGCTCTTCCTGTAATACTAATAATTGTTTAAGCTTACTAGGAACCATTCCAAGGAGCCCTGGTGGCGCAGTGGTTAAAGCATTCACCTGCAGGAGAAAGATGTGGCAGTCTGCTTCCGTAAAGATTTATAGCCTTGGAAATCCTTTTGGGTCACTATGAGTTGGAACGGACTCCACAAGAAATGGGTTTGGTTTGGTTTAGGCACCATTCTCAACGCTTTAGTATTTTAACTCATTCAGTCCTCACAACTCTCTAGGTAGATACTATTATTATCCCCACTTTATAGATTAAGAAACTGAGGCCTAGAGAGGTTAACTAACTTACCCAGGAAGTCTAGCCCCAGAGTCTATGATCTTAATCATATGGTAGTCTGCTCCCAAATTATAGAATACTTTTAACACTTTTATAATTTTTTAAATATATTTATATCAAATTCATTTGGCATTTATATGAATGGTGTGAAGCAAGGATCATATTCCTATTGACTTTTCACATGGTATTACATGTTTGAGAGCTGTAGTGGGGTCCTTAGTAATAGCTCCCACTAGCTCATTCTTGTTTGAATATAAAGCATTTAGAGTATGTTTATGCATAAAAAAATCACTACTCCATCAATGTTATGAATTTCTATGAAAAAATTTTAGTTGCTAACAACATATAGCATAGTGGAAAGCACATGGTCTTTGAAGCTAAATAGATATGAATTTCTATTTTGGCTTAGCATTTACTAGCCACCACTATGAACATCTTATATAACCTGCTTCAGTTTCCTTGTCTGTAAAATAAAAATACCTCCCTTGGAAGGACTGGAAGCAATGTATAGAAAGAACCTGACTCAGTCTCACCAACAGCATGGTGACTATTGTTATAACACTAACTGAATACAGAAGATGTTTAATCTTCCCAGGTGACTCTACTGATAACAGATTGTTTCCAACTGTAACTTAATCCGTCCATTAAATTTTATTTTATTTTTTTGAGAAAAACAAATAGCTAAAGAAATGGTACATTTTCTCAGGGACAAATCAACCCAAAACATGTTTGTAGAAAGCCTTACCTAAAATCATGACTTTCGTTTTCAAAATGGGAGCTGCTAGGGCTGCAACCAGGGTTTACTGCAATCTCTCCGCTTTGTTTTAGCAATAAAATGATTGTACCTGATGATATTATTTGGCTGATTGCATAGATAAGCAAGTTACTTCATGCCAGATTTATTTTAGCATAACTGGCTTTTTGCCAGAACCCTCTAGATGACTAATTCTTGCTAATGAAAGGTTGTATTTGTTTATTTGGGTGTTCAGCTATTTTTAAACCCACCTAGACTGAGAACAGTCATTCGAAAACAAATTGCATCTTGTCTGATTATAAAGGCTGGAGATTTTGGCTCTTTACCACTGTTGAACAGCTATATCCTTACCACGTTAGAGAGAAGAATGTTACGGGTTGTTTTTCTCAGCTATTTATTGCTGTTGCAAGGCCCTACACTAGATGCCACAGGGTTTAAAAGATAGTTCCTGCCCTCAGGCAGTTTAAAATCTGGTTGGGAAGACAAGAGAAATTCAGTAGTAATGCAACCCAACAATATTCCTCAACATCCGCCATTCTAAGCTGACACAGGAATCATGCAGCTCTTTACCTGATCATGTCACACGACTTCCCAGCATCCTGCTCTTATGTTCAGGGCCAAAATCTTTACTATACTTTACCGGTTAACCACTCCTCAATCCCTGCCTACCCCTCACCAGCCTCACATTCATCACACTGTAGGCTTCCTCTGCTGGTGCTCTTCTTCTAGAAGCCCATGCTCCCTGGCTCTGGCCCTTCACACATGTGCTTCTCTTTAACCAGAGGGTTTGGCACCACCACACATACCTTTCGCCTCCATCCTACACTTCATCCAAGTGTGTATTAGCTTCTTCAAAATCCCCGCCCCTGACTCTTTTCCACTCGGTGATATAGGACCTGTCTGTCTCCCTAGACTCCGAGCTCCTGAGGCAGTGCCCGTGTGGGTCTCAGTCACCACTGCATCTTTACTGCTGGACACAGTTGCTTCCTATGTGTTCGTTTTTACCAGGAAATGGAAAGTCCAGACTACTCCATAGTGGCAAGAAGCAGGATAATTGTATTTGCACATACCTGAGTGTGAACCACACTGATTCTTGACAAACATGCCCCAGCTGATAGAGCCAGTAAATACTAGGCATTAAAGTGCATCCCATAGAAGACTAGATGTTTCCTACAGTATGCTATTGAAACCCAAAACACTGTGGCAACTCCTGTTTAGGAATTGCCTTTGCTTTTCACTTCAATGGCATCACACCCACCAGACTCACCAGATTTAATGACTTTGGCTAACTCCAAAAGTCAAATTCACCTGGCAGGAAAAAGTGTGTTTTCTTTTTTTCCTTGTGCTTCAAGTGAGCATTTACAGTTCACATCAGTTTCTCCTACAAAAATTTATACACACATCGCTATGTGACCCTAACTGCTCTCCCTATAATGTGACAGCACACTCCTCCTTTCCACCCCAGATTTCCCGTGTCCATTCAACCAGCTCCTGTCCTGTTTTACCTTCTCATCTTGCCTCCAGACAGGAGCTGCCCATTTAGCCTCATGTATCTACTTGAGCTAACAAGCACTCTCTTCACGAGTCTCATTTTATGTCCCATAGTCCAGTCTAACCTTTGTCTGGAGAGTTGCCTTCGGGAATGGTTTCAGTTCTGGGCTAAGGAAGAGTAGGGGGCCATGTCTTCTGGTGTCCCTCCAGTCTCAGTCAGACCATGAAGTCTGGTCTTTATTTACTAGAGTTTGAGTTCTGCACCCTACTTTTCTTATGCTCTGTCAGGGACTCTCTGTTGTGTTCCCTGTCAGGGCAGTCACTGGTGGTAGCTGGGCACCAACTAGTTCTTCTGGTCTCAGGCTGATGGTGTCTCTGGTTTATGTGGCCCTTTCTGTCTCCTGGGCTAATATCTTCCTTGTGTCCTTGGTGTTCTTCATTCTCCTTTACTCCAGGTGGGTTGGGACCAACTGATGTATTTCAGATGGCCACTAGCTAGCTTTTAAGACCCCAAATGCCACTCACCAAAGTGGGATGCAGAACATTTTCTTTATAAACTTTGTTATGCCAATTGACCTAGATGTCCCCTGAAACCATGGTCCCCAGACCCTCCCACCCCCGCCCCTGCTACTCTGTCCCTCAAGGTGTTCGGCTGTATTCAGGAAACTTCTTAGCTTTTGGTTTAGTCCGGTTGTGCTGACTTCCCCTGTATTGTGTGTTGTCCTTCCCTTCACCTAAGATAATTCTTATCTACTATATAGTTAGTGAATACCCCTCTCCCTCCTTCCCTCCCCACCCTTGTAACCATCAAAGAATATTTTCTTTTGTGTTTAAACCATTTCTTGAGTTCTTATAATAGTGGTCTCACACAAATATTTGTCCTTTTGCAACTGACTGATTTCACTCAGCATAATGCCCTCCAGATTCATCCATGTTCTGAGAGGTTTCACAGATTCATTGTTGTTCTTTATCGTTGCGTAGTATTCCATTGTGTGAATATACCATAATTTGTTTATCCACTCATCTGTTGATGGGCACCCAGGTTGTTTCCATCTTTTTGCTATTATGAACAGTGCTGCAGTGAACATGGGTGTGTATATATCTATTCGTGTGACAGCTCTTATTTCTCTAGGATATATTCCAAGGAGCAGGACTGCTGGACTGTATGGTACTTCTATTTCTACCTTTTTAAGGAAGCACCAAATCAATTTCCAAAGTGGCTGTACCATTTTACATTCCCACCAGCAGTGTATAAGTGCTGTTTCTCCACAACCTCTCCAACATTTATTATTTTGTATTTTTTGGATTAATGCTAGTCTTCTTGGGGTGAGATGGTATCTCACTGTAGTTTTGCATTTCTCTAATGGCTAATGATCCTGAGCACTTCCTCATGTATCTGGTAGCCGCCTGACTGTCTTCTTTGGTGAAGTGCCTATTCATATCCTTTGCCCATTTTTTAATTGGGTTATTTGTCCTTCTGTTGTTGAGGTTTTGCAGTATCTTGTAGATTTTAGAGATTAGACAGTGATTGGATTTGTCGTAGCCAAAAATTTTTTCCCAGTCTGTAGGTTGTCTTTTGACTCTTTTGGTGAAGTCTTTTGATGAGCATAGTGTTTGATTTTTAGGAGTTCCCAGTTATCTAGTTTCTCTTCTGGTGTTTGTGCATTGTTACTTATGGTTTGTATTCTGTTTATGCCATGTATTAGGGCTCCTAGCACATTGTCCCAATTTTTTTTCCCATGATCTTTATCATTTTAGATTTTATATTTAGAGTTAGTTTTTGTGCCTGGTGTGAGATAGGGGACTTGTTTCATTTTTTTGCAGATGGATATCCAGTTATGCCAGCACCATTTGTTAAAGAGACTGTCTTTTCCCCCCAATTAACAGACTTTAGGCCTTTGTCCAATATCAGCTGCTCGTAGTTGGACAAATTTATGTCTAGATTCTCAATTCCACTCCATTGGTCTATGTATCTGTTGTACCAGTACCAGGCTGTTTTGACTACCACAGTGGTATAATAGGCTCTAAAATCAGGTAGTGTGAGGCCTCCCACTTTGTTCTTCTTCTTCAGTAATGCTTAACTCAACTGCAGTCTCTTCCTTTTCCACATGAAGTTGGTGATTTGTTTCTCTATCTCATTAAAAAATGCCATTGGAATTTGGATCGGGATTGCATTAGCATCTGTAGATTGCTTTGGGCAGAACTGACATTTTCACAATGTTGAGTCCTCCTATCCATGAGCAAGGTATGTTTTTCCACTTATGCAGGTCTCTTTTGGTTTCTTGCAGTAGTGTCTTGTAGTTTTCTTTGTAGGTCTTTTACATACCTAGTTAGATTTATTCCTAAGTATTTTATCTTCTTGGGGGCTATTGTAAATGGTGTTGATTTGGTGATTTCCTCTTCGAAGTTCTCTTTGTTAGTGTAAAGGAATCCAACTGATTTTTGTGTATTTATCTCATATCCTGATACTTCACTGAAATCTTCTATTAGTTGCAGTAGTTTGCTTGTGGATTCTTTGGGGTTTTCAGTATATAAGATCATATCATCTGCAAATAGAGATACTTTTACTTCTTCCTTACCAATCTGGATGCCGTTTATTTCTTTTTCTAGCCTAAATGCTCTGGCTAGGACCTCCAGCACAGTGCTGAATACAAGTGGTGATAAAGGGCATTCTTGTCTGGTTCCCATTCTCAAGGGGAATGCTTTCAGACTGTCTCCATTTTGGATGATGCTGGCTGTTGACTTTGTATAAAAGCCCTTTATTATGTTAAGGAATTTCCCTTCTATTCCTATTTTGCTGAGAGTTTTTATGATGAATGGTGTTGGACTTTGTCAAATACCTTTTCTGCATCAACTGATAAATAAAACAAAAGACAAGAACCACATGATCTTATGTGATGGATTACAAAGATTGTTTTTCTAATGTTGAACCATCCCTCCATACCTGGTATGAATCTCACTTGATCATGGTAGATTATTTTTTTGATATGTTGTTGAATTCTATTGGCTAGAATTTTGTTGAGGATTTTTGCATCTGTGTTCATGAGGGATATTGTTCTGTAATTTTTTTTTTTTTGGTGGTGTCTTTACCTGGTTTTGGTATCAGGGTTATGCTGTCTTCATTAAATGAGTTTGGGAGTATTCCATCCTTTTCTATGCTCTGAAATAGCTTTAATAGTAGTGGTGTTAACTCTTCTCTGAAAGTTTGGTAGAACTCTCCAGTGAAACCTTCAGGGCCAAGGCTTTTTCTTGTTAAGAGTTTTTTAATTACTTTAGGAAAATCTGTTTTTACCACGAAGATATTCAAAGCCATGTGTTAGGCCTACAAAAGCAAATCCCACAGTAGTGTTACTCCTTAAGGGCAAGGACAGAACTTTGCATCCTCGGTACCTAGTAGAGTGCTGCAGACAGCAAGTGCTCAGTACACCACGTAAGAATAAAACTCTAGTTATATGAGTAGAAAGGAGCCCAGGTGGCACAGTGGTGAAGTGCTTGGCTGCTAACTGAAAGGTCAGCAGTTTGAACCTACCAACTGCTCCAAGGAGAAAGATGTGGCAGTCTGCTTTCCTAAAGATTACAGCCTTGGAAACCCTATTGGGCAGTTCTACTCTGTCCTATAGGGTTGCTATGAGTCGGAATCAACTCAACGGCATGGGTTTTTTCAGTTTTTTATGTGAGTAGAGAGGAACGTATATACACACACATCCCCATATATGTGACAGGGAGAAGAAGGACGAACTAAAGGGAAGCTGTGCCTGAATTTGAGAAATAATTTGAGGCTTATAAAAGTAGGAAGTGGGTAGCGTCGTCCCTGTGTGTCTATGTGTGTGTGTGTGTATATGTGTGTGTGTGTGAGAATGTGTGACTCACAGTGTGGCTAGCCTGGCCCCAGTGCAGCGGACAGCCCAGAGTTTCTGAACCCACCAGGGACGTATCTGCAGATCCCAAGTGATATGTTTTTGTCTTCTGTCTCACAGCCCCCTCCTCCAAAGACAGAGACGAAAAAAGGGCATAATGGAGGCAAAAGGGGTCAAGTAAGTATATGTATTTATCACCCTTCCATATGACAGGATTTAGCTATATATTCCCGGCCCCCATTCCTCTCCCCCATAGTCATTTTGCTCCAACACAGGGCTAATGAAAATGGAAATTACACAGTGATATTTAACAGCATTAACCAAGACAGACCCAGAGCTAGAATCTAATTCTGTCCCCACCTCTCTCCAACTGGCTGCCTAGTGAGGCCTGGGAGAAGCACTTACGAGTAATAGGATTGGCTTGAAGTGATGTGTTTGAGGAACTGAATTTCTCTGATTACTAACTGAAAGGCATATAGGATATTTTAGATCCTAATTTTACTACTTGGAGCTTGGTGGCACAGTGGTTAAGAGCTCAGGCTGCTAACCAAAAGGTCGTCAGTTCGAATCCACCAGCCATTTTACTACTATTAGAGAAAGAAAGAAAGGGCACTAAAAAGGTGACCTTCAGTCTGGTCCATCTTAGATGAGCCTTTGCCGGAATCTAGATTGTGTCAGGTGAGCCAGGCAAACAGTCCACCTTGTGAAAACCAGAGCCTCAGGAGACCACTGGACTTGGTCAGTCAATCACTTTGTTGATTATAGGTGCTCTGACATATTCTCCTACTATATGCTTAAACTTTCAACAAGGTAAATAGCTAGAACAGCCAGTAAGAACCCTGCAGGGAATGCAGATGAGGGAAGGCCACTGACATCTGCAGTAGTTGCTCTATGAAGCCTGCAGTCACAGCCCTAACCTGATGGCAGGGACTTCAGAGTCTGTTGACGTCATCAGCGAGAGGGGCTATTAAAGGAAGAGTTGGTAAAGATTTTTTAAAAAATGAAGTTCCTCCTCAAAACTGGGAGAGAGAAGGGAAATATGTAAGTGCAGCAATAAGTAAAATACTTGACAGTCATGTATGTTGGGATGCGAACATTTGGCTTTGCAAGAGAGGTAGGGGATGGTGAACAAGTAACCAAGTCTCAGTGCTGTTCCTTTCATTCCAACCAGGTTGTCTTCTGTGTTCTGAGAAACTTAGACCAAGATCAGCCCCTTCCTGATCAGCTTTACTTTTTCCATTAGGAACAGGTTAGATATAGATTCTCGAGAGGCAGCCATGCCAGAGTTATGGGCATACATTCTGGAGCCACACTACCTGGACTAAATTCTGTTCCCACTTACTTAACTCTCTGTTACATGGAGATAATAGTAGTGCCTACTTCATGGGGTTGCTGTAAGGAGTAAATGTATTTACTTTATGCACTCAGAACAGCACCTGGCATTCAGTATGCAGAAGGAGTGATGCTTTCATAGTTTGGAAGACTCTAGAATAAAATGCCTCAACTGATACACAGAAATTTCTCACAACTATTCCTTTGTTTGCTGAAAAAAAGTTTCCACTCATTGACCTTAAAAATGTTGGACGGTTCTTACAATTAACTAAGACTATCATCAGTAAAAACGGGATACTTATTCCTGGGTTCATGTTTGCTCTTGAGTTTGGTGCACACACACCCTGAAGCCTTCAGAATCACTGATACTGCTGCAACTTAATGCATAGTAGCAATTTATGGCAAGGGCACATCAAAGCTGGCCTTGTACTAGAGGCGTGTGACTGTCTTTCCCTAGGGTCATTTGGGTCCCCGAATCCTCTTTCACTGAATCCATCCTCAGTGCTGCAGGCTTTGAGCAGAAGTCTTCAATCTTTTGAAAAATACACCCTTTCCTGAAAGAAGGTTACATTTTACATTTTAACAGTCATGTCTGTCCTTCTAAAGGAAAATAGAACAGAGTGAAGAACAAGTTTGGAGAAGGGAATGGAGGAAGAGGATAGGCAGAGTTAGGGAGAGAGGACAGACGTTTACAGGGATAGCCTCGAGATTCACCAGCCTCATGGCTGTGGTTCAGGTTAGCCCCACAGACAATGGCAGAGCTCAAAAAAACAGTCTAGGCACACTGAAGGGAGACAAGCGTGCTCTGAGGCCAAACGTGAAAACTTCTGGAGTAACAAAATCACTCCCAGATACTGCAGAGGAATCGTATGCCCAAAAGTTGCGTGGAGACGAGTGGGACCCAGGGCTAATCAAGAATCAGAGGGCCTCATCTTTGGAGAACTGTGTCTCGACGTAAACTATGCCTATGAACAAAAGCTCCAAGAACTTTAATGCCCTGTGTTTACATGCATGGTTTTCTTTTGATCTTGCAGCAGCAGATCACTGGTAAGATGTCCCATCTTGGCTGTTTAACCATTAGCTTTGACACCATAGAGCAGCCCATCCTCCTAATACAAGGAATCTGTGCAAACCTGGGGCTGGAACTGGGAATAAATCTGCATCTAGCCATCAACTGTGCTGCACATGAGCTGATGGACTTTGTAAGTTTTCACTCCAGAACTTTTACTATTTGTAAAGTTCTTTTTAAAATTAGTACTCAGAAGAAGAGCTGCTCTGACTCTTTCTTGAGCAGATCCTATTGTTGTTTATTAATATTGTGTGAGGAGGCCAAATATGGAGTTGAGACAGCCGAATTACCCGATGACCAAACAATAACATAACCATATAATTAAAAAAATTAAAGAGCATTTCTTAATAAAATTTAGATACAAAAATTCTGTAATAAAAACCACTAAACCAGGTGGGTTACATTGTAATCATGACAGCTACTGAAAAATAATTTAACAAACTGGTCTAAGTCCCCTGAGTTGAGTCATTTGGTTGGTAAATACTACATTTGTCAAGCATGAAAAGTGGATTAGTTCTAACTGTGACTCGCTAGGCTCTTTTAGGTATGTGGTTCTCAAAGTTTATGCTGTGTAGATAGAGAAATATTTCCAAGTTACGGACTTCTATGGAGAAAATGTTTTGATGCAACTAAACACATCGAAGAGGTATTCACAGGCTGGGTTAGGAAGGCAGGGCCTTAGGAGCTTCACCAGAGGAACCAGACCACCTGGAGGAAATTTTAAGAGAAAGAGAGAGAATGGAAAATTCAAGCCTTGAATCCAACAGGTTTATCACAAAATGTTGCAGTCCTCACTTCCTTGGGGGTAATGCCCCAACAACTAACCTTTACACTTGGCAAGCTGGTGTGTTAGGGAAACTATTAGAAGTTTTCCGTCTTATACTTCCATTTATACACATCTTATACACATAGTTGCCATTTTTAAGTACACAGATGCCCAGCATACTGATATATATTTATGGTGATTTGGTAGTCAATGTCAAATTCAGGGCAATACAGCCAAATAGGATTCTGTTTTAATGTGTGATTCTTACTTTAACTACAAAGGAAATTTTTGAGCAGTATGTAAGAATCCTAAGTTTCAAATGATTTCTAAATGTTCTTTTACTTTTCTAAAGAAACTAAGTACATAAAGGAATGTTGAAAGTAATTTCCTTTTCTTCACATAATGAATGGTTCCTAGGCATACCACTGAGAAAAATAATTGCATGTTTTCATCCACAGCGTATACCAAGAACTATGAATATAGTGACTGCTAGTGCTAGCTAGAATGGGTATTTATTGCTTATATTCAATCAAATGTATTAGCTTGATATCAGGTAGTTCTTACAATAATGTTAGTTCAAAGTCATCAGCACTTCCTCACTGACAAGATAGGACTTTTAAGCTTTGCATTATGGAAACTAAAAGTTTTTGCTGCTTTTTAATGTGAAAAAAGTATAAAATCCCTTCAGTTATGGACTTCTTAGGAAACTGCCTAATTCCAGTGGAATCCATTCTATTAGCAGGAGCAGCAGGAAGGCTTTGGCAAACCAAACATCCCCTCTGGTCCATCCCACCTGCCTCCCAGTACCTGAATGTCCCAGGTGCCATCCCTAAACACAGACGTGGAAGTAAAGGTGCTTTGTTTTGCGGAAAGACTACATTACATTAGATCCTTCGACCACGTTTATTTCTATACCTAATGACTTGGGAACTTTCCAGACCTAAATGGACGGATTACTCTCAAAGTCCCCTTTCAAGACAATATTGTGAGCGCTAGACGTTACATGTTATCTGAGAAAGAAATGCCTTCACATGTCACTTTACATTTCATATTAGTTTTAGTACGTCAAAAGCCTAGACCTGGCTTCATATTTTATTTATTTACCGTAGAGGAAACAATGACTTGTTCACTGTGAGTTGAAAGACGGCGTGTTCTAGTGAGTGGGCAGATATGCGCTGCTTTTCTGTTTGTAGTTTTATGAATTTAGGTTATTGTCCACCTACCCAGGCAGCTGGCTATCTGGCACCAGGTCGTAAACCCAAATCAGACATTATTCCCCGCCCACTCTGTGCCCGCTGGTTCTTTGTGCAGAAGGCTTCATCCGAAGGCAGTGGCAAGAGTTCAATGGGTACCAAGAGGAATAAGAATCTGACTGAGAGCAGCTATTTCTCTTTAAGTGGTGACATGATTCTCTCAGATTAATATTTAACAGGTATTTAAAGTAAAATGCAGAGATTTCTCAGGCGAATGTGACCTGAAAAGAATCTGCTTACCAACTTTTATAATTACCTGAATTTGAATCACATCTTTAACATCTGAAGTATCCATCATTCATCCTTTACTTTAATATTTTCCTGACACATACCAGAGTAAAGGGAAGTATGAAGTGATGATGGGGACATTAAAAAGTGCAGCTGAGATGGTTGACCTGTATGTGGATCTGATCAACAAACACCCTTCAATTATTGCCTTAATTGATCCTTTCAGGAAGGAGGTAAGCAGGACTTGCCTTGAATTTTATAACAGAACGTAGAACAATACAATCTCATTCTTTTTGGGCCTCTGTCATTCAAAATGTACTGTAATTTGGGCTGGGGCTTAGCTGCTTTATTTCAGCATTTATGAGTAAAAGGCACTTACTAAGCAAATGAAAACCAGCAACACAATTACATAGGAGTGTGCCTGTCTACAGAATGAAACAAGCCATTCCCAAGCACTTCAGGAGTACCTGCATATTTACAAGCAACCTAACTGATGGAAGCCGAGCCCGCTGTGCTACCTGGTGCTTCAATAGGTTAATCATATATCATTTGCACATGCTCATGGAAACAGGCCTCATGCTAGGCCAAATATTTTTTAACCTGAATCCAGCTACTGCATATGCATAGAAGTAACGAAGCCATATTTGCGAACGTTTGGGATACTGAGGTTCCCTGATCTATTCAAACTAAGGCATCTGCCCAGGGATGTTTATGTGCCCCAGGAGACCAGCTCTCTTCCTAACCCACCTGTCTTAGTCTCCTGGTGCTACTGTAACACAAATACCACAAGGAGGTGGCTTTAGAGAACAGAAATGTGTTTTCTCACAGTTCTGGAGGCTGAAAGTCCTTATCAGGGTCTCTGCCACGTCGATTCCTTGTCAGTAGCCCGGGGTTCCTTGGTTCCTGGGTTTGTGGAGGATCCTCACGTGGCACCTATCTTCTCTAGTATATCCTTGCTTCTGTGTCTCATCTCTTCTTTTTATAACTCAGGAGTGATTAGGTTTAGGACACACCCTACCCGATATGGCCTCATTAGCCTAACAAAACCCTCTTTCCAAATAGGATTACATCCATAGTATGGGGTTAGGAGTCCAACACCTACTTTCGGGGGGATGCACTTCAATCTATACTACCGCTTAAAACAAACTCCAAAACTTAAAGTCTTGATCTTCTGAATTTGAGAACTATTAGATACACTGAACAAATATGCTGAATAATACTTTAGCCTCTTAGAGCTAATTGTTTAAACACTGGGGACAACAGAACTTATGGATCTGATCTAGAGTCCCGGGGGCTCAGTCCCAACCTGCACATCTTTCCTTTCACAGCCTATGCTAGAGGCCAGCACTCGTGAAAGACACTGACTGGGCTCAGCTGTCACGTTGCCAGGTCGGCCTTTGGATGAGAGTGTCCTGAGGTTCTGACCACAGCTTACATAATGTGATAGATGTACCTGCATGGTTTGTTCGAATGGAAGAGGTTGAAATCTGATAGAATGGCTGGGATGGCTTTGTATATCGTTTCCTTTTCGAATAATAAGCATTTAATGTAGTAGTCTCACCAATAAAAATAGGGATGTTGAGAAAGAGGGCCTAGAGCCCTTGCAGGCTCTTTTCTTCCAGTTGTCTGTTTACCAGAAATAACAGCAGAATCTTCTAACCAGGCAGTCTGCAGAGGCATTATGGATATACAGTGGCTGAGAAGAGCCTGTATGAAGAAGTCCAGAGCCAGTATTGGGAACAGCACTTAATGTCTATTAACATTTTATTCACTAGACCTTTAAGCTCAAATCTACGTCACTTTCAGTTTCTGTTCGTGAAGGTTACATTGTGTGGCTGTGGTAGCAGGTGTCATTCAGCCAGAGATGGGGGGAAAACAAATAAACCCCACAGGGTTTGTGTATCTCTCAGGAAAGTGTATGACTTTGATCATGTGCTGTAAAATTCCTGTTGTTTTGAGATTATGTTCAATACATTGTAACAATCAATTCTTAAATATTTACCCAGGACTTGGAACAGTGGGACAGCATCTATAACGCTCTTGGTTCCAGGTGTTACATAATTGCAGGAACTGCATCCAAAAGCATCTCTAAGCTTCTAGAGGATGGAAATATCAGCATCCCCAGAGCCAGCGGGCTGATCATAAAACACACAAATCAAACGACAATGTCTGATTTGGTGGAAATAACCAATCTCATTGACAGTGAGTAAAAGTATAGACTTGCAAGACCCATGATGAACTTAACTTGGTTTTACAAGATGCCAAAAATAGGCAGTATTTCAGAGTTAATAAAAGCGTCAAATAAATCTTGGAAGAAAAAATTTCACCCATTTGTGAAAGATTTAGTGCTGAAAAACAAAATGCAGCTTACTGGTTCACTTCACAGAGTTCCAGTAACAGCCCCAACCCATGGGGTCATCCCCTTCTTGAGGGCTACCACAACTGGGCAGCTAAGGCCATTGCCCTGTCAGCTGCACAGAGGGAGGGCCTTCTGCCCCTAACAGCAGGACCAAGGCCTCTGAAAGAGCATAACCTTCAGCATGTTTACCAATTTGGTTTGGACTTCAAGTTTGGGCTACAGAACAACTTTAGAGAGAGACAGAGGGATAACCCAACCCTTACTGCTAAAGAACAGGGCTCAAGCTTCGATTCATGGTCTTTAGAACACCTGTATGGCCACTTGCCTTAGCCATGTCTCCAGGCACAATGCACTATTCAAGGTAAGGAAGACAGCTTACCATCCAAAAAGGCAAGGCTTCATGCACAGCATCAGAGCAGCAGGGACAGATGTGCTTAGCCTGCATCACATTGCTACGGTGTTGTAAATTCCCTCCTATTATTTACTATCACTTTCTGCTCTAGAGTCGTCTTCTAGCATCTTAAGAACAGGGACCACAACTCTGCCTTCCACGGAGGCACTGCCCAACTACACAGTAAGGATGTAGTAACTACTTGACTGAAAATAAATTTAGCTAGTTGTAATTTACCAAGACATCAGTGGGCCATCTTAATCTGCAATACCTTGGGGAAGTCTAGGAAAGACCAGAATTTGGAACTAGATCACCTACTGCAGGGAGTGGTTCTGCTTCAGCCGTTAAGCAAACAGGATAAGAAGATCCAATCAGAAGCAGCAGGTGGTTTCCTGTCAGTACAGAGACCTGGTGGGGTGGGAGCGGGTTCACCACTAACAGGCAGGATTGGAGAGCAAGCAGGCAGGCAGGTTAGCAAGGCAATGTAAAATCAGGGAAGCTTCTGGAAGCAGACCCTTAGCCATTCAACCTGGGATTCAGAAGCAGAATGCCAGCCACCGGGGAATGAGAGGTGCAAAGCAGAGCTCCAACGCTGGTGGGTCTGGGATGCGAAAGGAGAGAACCTTTATTTAGGGCCAATGTGTCAGGCATTTTGAAACTGGAGTTGATCCTTAAGGCAGTCCTATGAGGTAAAGGTAAACATTGTCATTTCCATCTTACTGATGAGGAAACAAGGCTTGGAGAGGTAAGGTAAAGTCCCCCATGACCCCACAGTGATCCCACTCACCCTCACTAGCCCTTTTTTAATTCCTTAAAAGCTTCAAACTCTTTACTACCTCAAGGTCTTTGAACCTGCTGTTCCACCAGCCTAGAGTGCTTTGTCCTATACTTTTTATATGGCCTATACTTATCCTTCATGTCTTGGCTTAAATGAAACCTCTTCAGATGTATATGCCTTATGCCTTCCCCAACTTCTCCCAGCCCGAGAGGTTCTGCTCTGATCCTTTCTCACAGCATCCTATACTTTCCTTTGATGGTACTAACCACAACTACTCGTACAATTATTTAATGCCTGGTCTCCCCCACTAGACTGTAAACCCCCATGAGTTCATGGGAGTCTTGTTCACTTATGCCAGTGCCTGAAACATAAATATCACGAGTGGGGGTCAGGAACGAAGCAGAAGGTTAATCTCAGACCTGGAGCAGGATTGGAGCCAGACGGGCAGCCAGGGGCCTGGGCCAGTGCCAGGGCTGGAATGAAATGCCTGAAGCCCCTCAGGCTGCAGGACGCCCTCGTCTAGGGCCCCAGGTGGGGCTGGCCTGCAGGTGGTCGATTGGAAGGCCTCACCCTTCCTGTCATCCACCTCAGGCTGCTGCTGTAGCTCCTGCCTTTGAAACGCAGATACTATCAGGGGAACTGTGGCTTGCACTCTGTAGATTTTGGCAAATTTCAAGGGGTTTTGAGATCCTCAAATGCTTGATTAAATACCACCGACACTGCTCATCTAGTAAGTAAACATTCCGAGTGGCAGGTTCCTTTGAGTCAAATTCTGCACGAGGAAGTGCCAAAGCCACTGTTTATACACATTCACTTCCCATAGAACGCCCTGGCACTTACAGTATTTCACTGACTCACAGGTGACATTTTTCTACGTTGAACACAGATGAAATTGAATCCCATCTTACAGCTGTGGTTTTACAAATATGTCAATCTAATTTGGACATTTTCCCCCTAAGTGATAATGAAAATGGTGCATCTTACAATTTATGGCACCTTAAATTTGATGAAATGTGGTATTCATTTAGTATATAGTATCTAAACTGTGGGAAAGAGGTGTAAACAGATAAAACCAGGGCAATGAAAATGCAAATGTTTGGGTTAGAATTCTTAGGTGATCAAATTGTTTGATTCTTAACAGGAAATGTGTAAATCTCTGGCCAATTTTAAATTGTGATCCCAGAGGTTTATATGTAGGCTAATTATTTCCACACTGAGTAAAACTGAACACACTTCCTTGCTGACAGGTAAGAAGCACATTGCTGTCTTTGGAAGTACAGAAGGAGAGTCGGCTGATGATAGCCTTGTCGATTTGGTAAGTGCTGAAAGCTGGTCAATTGCAGAAATGCCAAAACACTGCTTTTATCACGAATTGGTATTTCAGGGAAGTGCAGTCTGTGGTGGAGAAAGTCATGTAACCTTTTATGAAAGAGACTTGCTTCCTCCCAGACAACTACCTTTTGCAAAGAGCTAATCTTTGAACTTTTAAAAAAGAAGAAAGATTGAAGTCCAGGAAAAATGATGAGTCCACTTAAATGACTGGGGTGTGCACCTGCAATCTTACCTTCTAAAATGAAGCACGAAAGGCCAGGCTGTTCTTAGATAAAATCAGCACGCTTATGTGACGAGTAAAGCGCCTAATGTACAGGCACACCATCTCTTTACCTTTCGACACTCAGCTTGTAGGTAGGCTACTTTACTCTTACGTAAAGATAAAAAAACTAAGACATTTAAAAAAAGAAAAAAAAAAAAAAACTTACCATGACAAAGTTTCTTCTCTCTCTAAGGAATTACGTGAAGTTTAGCAAAACATGACTCCTCCATTTAAAGCAAGTTGTTTTCCCCCTTCAGGCTGTTGGACTGGGTGTCCGGTTTATCAAGCTGGGAGGTCTTTCTCGCGGCGAACGGGTGACTAAATACAACCGCCTTTTTACTATAGAGGAAGAACTTGTCCAGAATGGAACACTGGGTAGGCACTGCTTTCCCACTCTGTTTTCACTTAGCCATGAATAAGAGAACAAAGATTGGAAGAGGGGGAATAGCAGCCCCTCGGTGGGAGGGCAGGGGAATCCAAAGACTCCAAATACATGCTGACAAGACTTAGGTGGCGTTCGCCACAAAGCACGGTGTTGTCTCAATGGATCGTCTATTTACCTGAACGCTTAAAACGCTCGCCCTTCTAGCTGAATAGGCGGCGTGATGCTTTTCAATAGAATTAATTGATTGGAATCTCCAAGCCTACCTTTTGTTATGGTCCAAATTATACTTTAAGTTCTCTGCACAGCCCAGGAAGTTAAAGGCAGATGTTTTCCTGATGCACCTTGGAAACAACTCGTTTCACCTAAAAGGAGGAGGCGGCATGCTAATTTTAACACTGTGCCTTGGAAAGGCAAAAGTCTCTAGAGACATGAACCAATCATTTATGACATCAGACCCTTCTAAATCTGCATAGGAAGGAGCATATTGTGTGCTGGCTCACTGGAGTGAAACACCCCAAATATGCATTTTTATTTTTTGTATTACTGACTGTGATGGCTAAAAAGAGGTCCTTAGCATGCAGAGATATTTTTAGAGACCAACGGAAACTGTGATTTTAAACTTATGTTTAACATTAGTAGTGAGTTTGACAACATACTCTAAGATTCATAGAAAACAAAGATATAATTGGGAGACTATTTCTGTTCTGAGTCATGTAAGGCAGTCAAAAGTTTGCTTGTGTTCTGTGTGTGTGTTTAATACAAGGGCTTGTTTTTTCAAATAGGTAAAATTGTATTGTCCCACCTATCACTCGGCTGTGGTGTATGTCATCCTGCTGACTTGTGGAAGCCTCAGGTCCCTTAATTGACCTATCACACTTCCAGCCAGACTTCACTACAAGGGAAGCAGTTACTTCAGGGCATCAGAAAGAACACTAGTGACCACAGGCCCAGCCCCCTCCTTGGTGACAGTGCAGGCCCCTAAGCATTCCAGAATGGATTTACGGATTAACTAGAATTTCTGACATTGGCAGCGGTCGATAAATGTGAAGGGGACCCAAAAATGGAAAAACAAACTTCCCTGCTCCCTACTTTTAAGTAGGAAATCTTGGTAAAATAAGGTCATTACCTATGAGCACCTGACTACAACAATTCGAGTCTACAATCATTACCTTGGAGTAGTCAGCTGACACTAGTTTGCATTCATGTACAATACTGGCCTTTACATCATCTCCTTCCTCCCATCCTTTTCTGCCAAGACTCTGGCCCGAAGTCTACTGCACATCAAAACGTTCCAGAATGTTGGATTCGGGTATAATGTAAATTGAAGAGAAGCCGCACTGCACAGTTGATGTAGAACCAAAGGCAGGCCCAGTTTTAAATGGTTCTGGAAGCCTTTCTAATGGCGGTCTTCGCACTGTTGAGGGCAGCACCGCTGTGTGGCATGTCTGGACAGTTAAAATCATATAACAAATATCATCTTAAAATGAGCACCATTGGAGTAGACACTAAACTTTATTGTTGCTTTTTTAAAAAACAGGTTTCAATGAAGAACACAACTTTTTTTACTTTAACGAGGAAGCCGAAATGGCTGCCGAAGCACTGGAGGCTGCTGCCGCCGAGGCTGGTGAACAGCCCGAGCCCCCGGAGCCCATCTTCCCCACGGAAGTTGTACAGGAATCGGCCAACGCACAAGCATCTTCAGGCTAGCTTCACGCCGGTTCATAGCCACGCCATTAATTGTTAGACTGGTAGACTGGAAGCATGTCTCCATATTGATTTTACTCTAACATGTCACTAAGTCGTGTGTTCTTATTCTTTTAATTTCATTCTTTAGTAAAATACATAAATGGTATATCTGTCCTAAATTACACCCGAGAACTTTGTTTTATAGCCATCGCGTTTCCATAGGGATTTTGTTAGTCTGGTAACTCTACTGTTTGGTTTTGAGGGTCATGGCTTAGTAAAGGGGGCCATTACCTTTGTTAATGACTCCAAACTCAGTTCAAACACCTCATACTTTACAAATCACAACATTCCAAAGCAAAACCTAGCTGAAGGAGAGGCGCTGTGCTCGAACAGGTGCACATCCTGGCTTGTCTCCTAGCTCTCTGCTAGAAAGCACAGACACATCACTGTTGCCAGCCTCGGGCAGAAGCATGCGCACACCGCCGTTTTTTGTAACAGCCTCCCAGCTTCACCTCACTCTCCTACTCTTCATTCCCTTTGCCCTGATTCCTCTTCTTTTTAAATTTCAGTTTTCCTTGTATTATTTATACCTTTGTGTGTCTCTTTAGATCTTTTTTGGCATAAGAATGGCTATGAACAAACATATCAATGGACAAATAAATATTCTTAAGGCTACTGAAAACTCAACTATTTCTACTGTGGCATTTAACTATAATATGAAATAGCAAGTGATTAAAGAAGATGCAAAGTATACGTGGACTGAACTGTCTCCTTTGTAAGCTAGTGTTGGGATTAAAACAGAGGAGTGCCCAAAATAAACATATGCAAACACATACCTACACATATAACATCCAACTGCCTGATATGCTTTAGGTTTCTTTATTAAAAGGGCTACTATTTGCCTTTCTCCAAAATGATATAAATTGCTATGTACTGACCTGTAGGACAGTTGGCTGAGTTTAGATTTCTGATATATTCTATACATTCTGACTCAGCACACTAAGAACCTCTCCTTTGGAAGAGTACTAAACAAGGGAACTTAATGTCTCATGGTAGAGCCAAAGCCCTACTCTCAAAGCTATGATTTGAAACTGGCTCAGTGGCAGACTCGCTCAGAGCACGGGGCAGGAGAACTGGTTGGTCTCCCTCTAAGTTGGGAGAGAACTGTGTCACAGTCTGTGGTTACTATTTCCCCCTCCTGACTCTTAGCAACAGACTATGGGGTTTGAGAAACCTGGAAGAAAAATTCATTTTAAAGGCAGGAAGAACATGACTGGGTGTTTACACAGCCCTCACACATGTCCTTGGACACACATACACACACACACACATGGATTATGGGAATATGCCCCAGAACTGTGATACAAATTATAATTAAATGAACAAAACCAGAGCAAAAATGTGCAACCAAGTTAACAACCAACTGACTAAATTAACCAAAGAGGTGACTTATTGCCTCAACCAGGTATGCACTTTGATGTCAACACAGAGCACAGCCTGTTCACCTTAGGCTCAACTGAGGATTTGGCTCACCAAAGGATAAAAAAGCATTTTAATTTAAATTTCTTCAACTGTTTCTACTTATATTTTTCTATAGCTAGATAAATATAAATATAAAGAGGAAAAATATCATCTGTAAAAGAGATGAAAGAAACCAGTCATACCTGATTTTTAAAAATGACAGTGGGATGTGGCCATGTTAATGCTGGGAAGAAACTTCAAACCAACAGCATCCGTCAGTAAGGACTGCTTGAAATCCTTCTAAGGTCAGTGATGATGATGGTTATCTACTCTCCACAACTTACTGGCACATAATCTAAAGTCGCTCCATGATGAAAATGATTAAACGCGTATAGTATACCTTTAGAAAAATCACCCAGATATTATTGTTTTTAAGACTCTGTGATACAGACTTTCCTGACAAAGGACCTCAAAATGGTCTGGAAAGATCTACTCTGTTCCCAACAAACTTTTTACAGGTAGTCCCTGGCTTACGAGGTTGTTGGAATGGCACCCCATCCTAATTTGGTTCTGGTGTAAGTCGAAATACCCTTTTTTTTTTAAAGTTTTCATTATTATTGCCCTTTATTATCAATATCTTTATGAATGCAACCTTTGAACATCTGCCAGTGAACATCTGAGAACGATAATGTTAGCAAATTACATACTGCGACACCGTACGTCGTACATACAGGTATCCCCTGCTTTTCAAAAGTTTGCTTTAAGACACTTCGCTTTTATGAAAGACCTACATTAGTACCTGTTTTGGATAACTGAAAGAAGACGATTTTCGCTTTTAAGAAAAAAAGGTGAAAAATGGAAACAGCACTCAGTGTTTTGCAATGAGCTGTTAAAGGGACAGCACGCAGCCCAAGCAGCGAGAGTGGCATCGCCAAGCTCCTTCCCCTAGAACTACACTCAGCATCTCAGCATCAAGCTGCCATAGCTTTGAACTGTGTCTGTGTGACCATCTGTGCTTTATGTCCATTTATTCTGTGCATCTGTTAGCAAGATGTGTCCTAAGGTATCAGGAAAGCCTTAAGAGAGCTCATAAGAATTTTCTGTGTTACTTGGTATGATCTGGTAGGTTATACTTTGGGTCTGGGAACACTCAGAGTTTTCCCATATAAATTAATGGTAATTGCTTTTTCACTTTACGCCATTTTGGCTTACGCTGTACTTTCAGATAGTGAGGGGAGACCTGTATTACTAACAATAAGATGTATAAAAAAACCCAAAACAGACTGTCATAAATGTGGTTCGTTGGTAACTCCAATATGTTGTAAGTCGGGGACTACCTGTACTGTTAAAAAAGAAGGTTAGGAAGGAGGAATTACTAGGTCACATGAGTCGGAGTCAACTCAGTGGCAACTGGGTTTTTAGTCAGAGCCCAAATATCCATCCTGTCTACTCAGGCCAAACCAGGCTGGATGAGTTTAGCCCTGTTGACCTAGACAATCAGAATTTCCACAGGGCTGACCAAGTGCCAGCAATACTGTGAAGATTAAGTTATCTAAGACTAGCCCAAATACAAAAGGATGCGGGAATTTTACTGAAATTCTTACCTTTCCAGAAAAGGAGGGAGATGGTTTCTTTTTCTTTTTGTCCAAGGGCACAAAGTATCCTTTTGCCTCACTCTGGCCATAAAATGCATCAACATTAGTTAGGAAAACTCTGCAGAGGATGAGACCTGATTTATATTTCCAAAACAAAAGGAAGAATAAATAGTCTTTTAGAGAAAACAGAAACATAAAGTTGGCAGCCCCTTTCAACTTTAAAATAGTATAATTAGAAGATGTGTAATTTTCTGTGCAAACAGGGTGAGGAGACAAGCCCCAGTAGTCTTCCCGTCTGGGACTAACTACTAATGGCACCCTACCAGGGGCAAAAATATCCTCAAAAATGAGGTGACGGGGAAAAAACACTGGCGGAAAAGGGTGAGTTCATATTCTACGTCAAATACCTTTACATTAGTTTAAAACATTCTGTGATTACGGTGAAGGACAGTAAGCAGCTTAGAAAAGAGCAAGAACACTTTCAAAATACAGTTACTAAGCAACTGTTGCCTGGTCCGGCTAGCACATCTCACCAGATGGTTAACTTCTTACCCTAGAAATAATGGCTAACATTCTGTTGATGTGTGTGATGAAATATGGAACGACGAGTGTATGTTGCTTTCGATTCCTAAATATCTCCGGTGCGTGCCAGCAGATGGATGACGGGCACATGGGGGAGAGTATAAGAAACATGGAACAAAACTTCTCAAATCAAGCATTTTATGGATTATTAAAAATTACTAGAGTTATCAAGTCTCACACAATTACCCTATTAAAGAATGTCAAGCCTGAGGAAACAAACCCAAAATGTCAATAACCACAATTGACCCTTCATGGGAAACTGTTGGTACTTTTTAATAGGTTGTGGTGAGAAGAGTCCAAATCACAGCAAACAGAGCCCGTTTGAGTGAACCAGTGCAGTGTGTAGTCAGCATAACGTACAGGAGTATTATTCAGTTAGGGAAAATGACAGTTGAAAAACATTACATCTTAATTCCACATGAATAAATGGATAAGTAACTGTAAAATCATCACTGGAAGAATATGGAAATAGCCAAGCATAACAAACCTACAGAAAGAGAATTATCTCCAAGTTTAGGAAGTACATTTACCTGCCTATCCACCTCTTCAAACCTATGCTTTAGCACACGTGCAAAAATAAAATACGACTGAAATTATTACTATCATTTTCTTTTGCCCTTAGGTGAGAAACACCTGACAGCTACATGCTGAGCCATGCTAACAAAAACTAAACCTTGCACATTCTTTAATAGTAAAATTACCATTACTGAATCATTGTCATAAAAAAACACATTCAAGTACATTACCACGTATTTTAAATAAACACCAATTTTGAAACAATCAACTTTGAAAAGCTGCGTAAATGGAAAAAAAAAAATCCCTGATTACATTTCTATTTATTCACTGTGGTAGCCTAAAACATTGTATTTTTAGAGACTAACTACCACTTAATTTCTTTAAAAACACACACACACAAAATCCTGTGTAATACAGAACGGAAGCGAAGCAAGAAAACTGCTCGTCACTTGTCTTCACTGTACGTAAGAACTGTGGTAAAATATGGTACTTGTGGCACATTAGTACATGAGAAAACACAATTAACTCACAGCACAGAGCACATGGCTTACCAAGATAATACTGTACTGAATTGAATTCAAGGATTGGACTTGGGCATTCCCCTCAATTCTGCTTCAGGCCACCAGAGTATTCCCACCATAGTCCTTGGGAGGCTTTAGACAGGATCGATAGCGTGTATTTTTCATCCCATAGTTAACAATGAGTGTAACTAACATTGACTATGGGACCACTAATTTGATGCCAGCTCCTGGATTTTCAGCTTATCTCAGTATCCCCAGGAAAGCCACAAAGCCCAACAGTTCCCATGCTACTGCAATTTCTCCATCAAAAGTGGATCAGATCCAAAACAGAAGCTTCTTTGGGGACCTTTAAGTCACACTTAGTTTTGTTTGTCCAGTTATCCCACAAGTACCAAAAACGTTCAGTATTACATCTGATGAGTGGTATGCACATTATCTAAAAAGATACCAACATCTGGATTTTTTGTAACCCTTTTAAAAGAAGCCACACTTAATACAGTAACTAGGAAAAATCTTATCCCTATAAAGATCAAAACCAAAAACTACTTGTGTTGTTTTGCTAAATAGCTTACTTATGTTTATAGTTGAAATACATACTTATAAAGTGACATTTAAAAAGAATCTGTATTCTGAATAGAGTTAGAAGAACAGAATGTCTATAGCCCTTGCCAATAGGCCAGAACTAATCATGTGCTTATTGTAAAGGACTTGCGAATACGTGAGCCTCCTGGTGTACAGATCAGCAGCTGGAGCTGTCTGTCTCTCTGATTTTTTCCATGCTGTCTTCTTTGCATTCTGGTTTAGTTTTGCCCTCATCCTCCTTGGGTTGAGATGGATCTTTTTCAGCCACCTGATCTTTGGTTTCGGATGCATGTGTGGAAATAGGATCTAAAACTATAACTGGTCCAGCTCGTTCTTCACTGCCCACGTCTTTTCTCTTGCATCCAGTGCTACTGGGAGGCCTATGGGACGAACAGTTAAACAAACAAAAAGCAGAGAGAGAAAATATTTGTCTTTCATATTCCTGGATTCATGCAAACATAGAAACTAACATGTGCTAAGTCTAACCAACATGCACAAAGTTTCTGTGAGATGCCAGCCATTAAAAAAAGAAAAAATGAAGCTATCAGATTACATATTAGGAGCACAAGGAAAGAATAAAGAAGGCGAGAAAGTCAGAGCAATAAATGAAGGAAGTGTTAAAAAGCAAAATGCACCTACCTCCAAAATTACATGCTCTTCTCGGGAAGTGCAAAGCTCAGGGATACACTGAGCATTCCTCTGCATGCGCCCAGCCTCCTGCCACGCCCTCACTTAGCGGGAAGGAGCCAGTTAACCCCCTTTCCTGTGCCCCTGGTTCATGTGGCTGCAGATTAGCTCTGAGGAGACTGCCTCCATGAGGGGAAGTGACTCACCCTGATCACTGACGGACAGCTGCGAGATGTGCCAGCGGCTGCGTTTACTGACTAGAAGAGAGCTGGTCAGAGCCGAGGAGGGGCAGTACAGGGCAAGGGCAGATGGCAGAATCCAGAAAACAAGCTAAGATGCTAAGTTACCACACACTTTTTTTGAAAAGGAGAATCAGATTTTTGAGAGATTTTATATTTAGGTGTAGTTTCTTTTTCCTTTCTTCTCTTCTGATGCAGGATGCTATTGCTTCTTCAGGTGAATGAGTAGCAGTTTTGTTGTGGAGACAGAGATGTCTCTAAAACACTCTTCTCTCGCCACGTATCAGGAAATTAGGCTGTTGGCACCTCGTCCTTTCGGAAGTCATGGTCAGAGCCCACCATCTGAAGGTACTGGGCTGCTGGCCTGATGGCTGAAGGTTGAGGCAGCTGGAGCTGGCAGGGCTGCGGCTAGTCAGACTTGTCTGGTCTTCTCAGCCAACACTCGGATTCAGACTCTGCCCCAGAGGGCTGGATATTAAACATTTACCAGCACACCACTGTCCTACCTCTGGATGTCAGGACACGTACTGGGGAACTGCTAGCCAGTGTCTGTCCACTGCTCTACCAGCTCCTCACCAGGAGCCGATTTCTAATATTCCCTGACCTCCAGGTCAGATCCCCCGGTTAGATACTCTCTGACCATCAAAAGTACTTCTCCCTTGCTGGACTTGGCACAACTGTAATTCAATACTGTCTCTTTAAATGGTAAGTCAGCATCCATGAGGCAGGGGCTGTTTAGTTTTGTCCACAGTTATATCCCTACCACTCAGCTCAGATCCTGGTGTTTGTGGAGTAAACAAAGGGGTGGATATTAATAACCTGTGAAAGGTTCAGAACGAATGGGGAGAAACGAAAGCTTTGGTGTGAGCAGGTCTGAAGGGCTCTCTTACACAATGAAAGCAACAGAATAAACCATCAACTAGTGACAGAAATGGCCTGCCTGACCAGCCACAGGTATAAACACATCAAAGCCAACGATCACATTTTGATTACTTTCTGACCAGTGCCATACCACTCCATCTTGCTATCAGGTTACACAAACTGTGTAGCTTGGCATCATCAGCAACACATATCTCTGTCTGTCTTGGAGGTCGTAAAAGCAGAGATGCTCAGAAGCCTGGAAAGAAAGCTATGCTGTAGTAAGGACAGATTCCTTTATTTTTGCCTGGATTTCGTTGGAAAACACCATGACATTGTTCACCCACCCTGGCCAACGAACCCTCCCTTCTAGACATCTGTTGCTATGTTTTGAGAATCAGTTTCTCTCACTGTAACACAACAGCCCCACCTGAAGGTGGATGCTATTTAAAAGGCATCCTTTCCCAAACACCATCCTCTCTGCCTGCCTTGCTCATGACTGGGTGTAGTTTCCCCAGTGCTATCTGTTGTCTGACAGTCTCTGACCCAGGAGACGCCTGGAAGACTGTACGCTTTAGAAGCTGATTAGAGAAGCAGAACACTATAAGAGATGTAAAGGAGTTAGTAAAGGAATGAGACCCTAGGCAATGGAAGGAGCTAATTAGGCAGTCTGCAACTGATGCTGGGCCTCAAGTCAGCAGTTCTGGCAGATGGGAAGGAAAGTGGGAGAGACCAAGAACAAACTAGAGCCTCATCTGTCTCTTGCCACCTCCAGTTGTGATGATGAAGACGATCTGCAGGATAGGCTGGAGCCCTTCCCCATGGAGCTATACACGTACATGGCCAAGGATCTGAAGAAGCTGAGGGAGGAGGCCCGGATGGAGCTGGAGGAACTGCGGGCCCAGCTGCCGCCATATGCCAAAAAGGAGAGTCAGCACATCAGCCACAAGGTGCGTGAGCTGGAACACGCCTATCCTACACTGACCTTCAGAGCATTAAAAAAAAAAAAAAAGCTACTACTTCACTTTCACCTTCTAAATCTCATGCAAACTTCTCTTGTGCCCAATCCTAACCTGGAAACATCTGAGTAGAGGAAATCTGGGAAATGAAATTCCAGCCTAACTGAATTGTTAATAGTTCAAAGCCAGTCCAACTCACCATCTTGGGTCTGAGCCCACTGTTTCATATGCCAGCCAATCTACCTAAGCATGCAAAGGTGAAGTATTTATCTCATTCTAAGGTGAGCAACTTCCATCAACCCACATTGACCGTCATCACTTCTGTAGAGCTACCACAGATGTTCTCATGCCCAGATGTGTCTGCAGGTGAAGGGTGGTGAACACATCCTAGAAAAAGCTCTCCTCATCAGCTGGTAGACTTCCAGAAAATGTTCTCAGGGCTCCACAAAGGCAATAAATACCTTCATGAACTGGAAACTCAGAAATCTTAAAATGCTGGGCTGAACTGTCTTGGAATTGTCTCCTTGTAAAGAATTGTTCTTCTGTCCTGAAGTAACCTTCTCGACTGCAGATTAATCTATCACTAAGTCACCCAGAAGCTACAATCTGAGAAACTCTCTGTTGATTATCACTGAGCTGGGCACAGTGGGCAATTTCTCTGAATCTATGCACTGAGAGTCAGAATACCCGGCTTCTTTAGAGTAATGATCGCTGACTTGGAGTGCCATTGGGTTAAGGCTGAAAGGGACAAAGGCAATCATCTGGTCCTGCCTGTCCTTCGACAGAGGAGGAAAATGAGGCTTGGAAAGGGAAGAGGCTGGCCTACAATCACACAGCTCATCAGTGGCAGAGCCAGAACACAGATCAGGGACTCCTGGCTCCCCATTCCTGCCTTTCCCACAGCACCATGCAGTTCATGAAAGGCAATTTCGCCTAGGAACACGATGATGATGCTACAGGCTAATTTCGGCACGTTAAATGTTTTTTCTTCCTGAATCCCTGTTCTGAATCTATCTTGATTTCCTTCTTTGAGACCTGTAAATAAAAAGTATGTCCCTTCAAGTTATTGTTGTTGTTGTTGTTTTTTCCCCTCTGTGACTTGTACCTCCTCCTGGTGTGACATCACTAGGCCCATTCCTGGTTCCCATGGGGAGCTGCCAAGGGCTTTTTCTGGAACAAAGAGCCTTCCTTCTAGACCTCATTCTGCTCCATTCCCATCACACAAGACAGCCAGAGGGTCCCACCAGTGATAGTGCCAAGAACCCAGGCTCTTGCTTTAGGTAGCCATGTTGGCAGGTTCTAGAGGATTAAATCTACAGTTTGTCCCACAAGTAGAAATCCCAGAAGCTCAAATCCAATAGGAATTGCCATTATTCTGTTCAATATTCCCACTTTAATTCAACATCTAAGGACAATGGCCACAAACAAGGAATTAAAATTCAGTACTTATGAAAAGTAACGTCAGTTCTTCTCCCGTATGCTGTAAAATCTTCAAGTAAAACAAATTTTACGGGTGACATAAAGTTTAAGACTAAAATCACGGGATGTTCAGGCGGAAAGGGACCACAGCTGTGAGCTTGCCCAAACTCTTCATTTGCGAAGTTAAACAAGGGCACACAGCTTGTTAGTAGCAAATCCAGGACTAAAATTGTGGACTCTTGATTTCCTGTCCAATACTGTTTTCCTACCACAACATGCTGCCTTGGCTGTATCTGACACTGGTGGTCATTTGTGGTCCATTCAAATGGATATTTTTCATGGGTGATTTTAGACCATGTGCTCAAAGGCTATTTCAACACAAAATTAAAAGCAAGGATGGAAGAAAAACCATATTCCCACCTATGCCGCTCCACAAAGACTGATGGCCGTGTTCAAGTTGGGTTATAGAAAGGAGCTACTTCTCCCCACCTGCAGCACTGCCAGGATGTGGGGCTCGGGCAGGCGGGGCCGCTTGCCAGTGAAAGGGATGACGTGACTCCAAGCCATACTGGTACCAGAAGAATCAGAACAATTGCAAATGGCTATGCCAAAGCTGAACTTGATAAAGGGACTCAGTAATTTCTTAGACTATGTGACGAGATGAAAATGCAGCATTCTAATTTTTAAAAAAGCACATCATTGTTTGCATTCAATGAAACTCCTTTCAAAATCAACTTTCCACTTTCCAATTATATTCAACAACGTCCTAGCTAACATTTCGGCTGCAATTCAAATTAACTAATGCTCAAAAGAGCCCTAATAGATGTGGTTCTGAGCTCAACTGAATACAATCAAAGCTCATGAAATGAAGGGGGAAATGCTTATTTCATGCAAATTCTGCGTATCACTCAAGCTTAATTTTACTGATAATATAAAGGTGGGACATTTTGAACATTACACTGAATGAAACTTTTAAGCAGTGAGAGTTATTTTATAAAATGCTACCTCTGAAAAGCTGATTGCCAAACAGTATAAAAATGGTTGGAGGCATAAATGCCAAGTTCATTTCTATTTCACTTCTGAGGTACCTATCTTTCAAATCGCAACAGCTGGACTATTTAACACAATCTGGTGAATCAAAGTATAGTTCTTCTCTGGTCTCCCAGTGGGATGTCTGCATTAGTCTGTGGCAGCCATCCAATAAATGACGCACAGCCTGACGGTCTGAACTCTGTTTCATTTACAATAAAAATGGATAAAGCTGCAATCATATTTACCACCTTCAAAGACAGAAAGCAGAAAGATTTAAATTTGTCTTTATAAAGTAGTTTCCTGGGAAAACTCCAAAACGGAAGTCACTTTTGTATTTTCTCCAGTGAAAAAATAAGGTCTTACTTTTCTCCCCCCACCCCCGCAGGCCCTTTACATACTTTCTACAGCGGTGGAATAGTAGTGGCGTTACAGCAGAGGTAGTTTTTATTGTTTCTCTCAGAAAACATATTTTTCAGGAGCTGTTCATACACTTGCCCGAAACTCCACAAAATAGAAAGTTTCAAACATTAGGTGAAACTTTCTATATTACTACTAATTCCAATAATTTTAAATAGAAGTAGATCAAAGTTCATTTCTTTGGTTTTGTATACTTTTGAAGCTCCATTTTAGCTCAACAAAAAAGTTTGTCAGTTTGGGTTTCTTCTATTTGAGGGAAAAACAGATATAATTTTTAATTAATGAAAAACAACACCGTTAAAGAACAGAATACCACCTATGTTGAAAATTGGACACCGGCCTCTAGATACTGACTTGCCCTCAAGATTAACAAGAAGAATTCCTTTTTAACATGTGGAACAATGGCTGGGCAAAGCTCTCTGTGTCCACACTTAGCAATATTTCCTTGAGTTGAGTGACTGCCGCCCAGACAGCCTAGTACACAATTACATCTGCGACAATGACGGATACCTTGAAGCCCGTACCAGTCTTTCATTCTTCTAGCGTAAGCTGGACTGCAGATATTTACATCTTCCAAAACACACTGGCATAGGGAGATGCAGGACACTGACCATTCTCTCCAGCAAAATCAACGCTGGTAACTCACAGATCGCAACTGGTTTTAGCTCCGGCAAATGTCCTGCAGTGTGTGTGACATCTTTTCCTAGGCCACTCCGTTAGCTTTCTGTTATTCTGCTCAACTTTACGTCACCATGGAAAATCCATTCAGATTTCAGCCATTAAAAGCCCAGTGTTATTTAAAAGATGTATTTTAAGAGGCATAAAGTCTCCCAAAAAATTCACCCTATATCACACTGGCTCCTCATAAAAAGCTACTGTGCTCAAAAATGCTTACATTTTCATTCTAACTTTTCAGGACAATGGTTTTAAAAAATATTTTAAGGTGTTTCTTTAAATTTACTATATCATATACTTTAAATTGTCTTTTAAGATGGAAAGTCACAAAGAATTCCGTTTGCTACTTTTCACACAGTTATATGAAAAAGTATAATTCAAATGAAGTGCGTGTATCGGGTTTCCAAAGTTAGGTCAGTTTATCCTTAGATCTCAAGTTGTGTTTACATTCCAGGCAGCTACTTCTACTTGAATAAATCACCAAACTCCCCTCTACTCCCTACACACAAATAATAAAAAACACCAACACTGCAGGCTATTGAAAGATGGTTAAAACAACAAAAAATACAAAGCACCAAAAGCAAATTTGTTCTCTATACAGAAGTGATGTCTTTTATGCAAAGTCTCTTAAAATCATAGCTGCTTGCCATTGGAAGCAACCGTTAGAAGGCAATTAATTCTTTTAATTCTTTGAGAGACTTGAGAATGACTCAACAGCATTTGACAGTCATTTTTACACTAGGTGTGATGTACCCTCAACAATTCATCTGGGAGAAGTTGCGCTCTGTACCACAGCTGGGGACACTCGTAAGACAATACTGACAGGCTGATCTTCTGGGCCGTCCACAGGGTAACTCCTTGGGGGACACTAACTGAGGGGATCTCAACTTCCAGAACATCCAGTTGTTCTGCTAATTTTGTTGTTAAAACTTAATTGTCCATGTACAGGGCGCACACAGAGAACCTTTGTGGCAGTGCTTTGCCGAGGCAGAGCTGTTTCCTGCAGCGTCAGTACACAATTTAGCAGTACTAAGATTACAGCTGAGAGCAGGGCAAATCCTTTAATTGTATAAGAGCATCAGATTAAGCAGTAACTTCCATGCAGTTCATTCTGCTAGCTAGTAGTCTCCTCTCAGAAAAAGTATAGGGAAGGTGCACCCCCACACACACCACTGAGCAACACACACACGCAGACACACACGGAAAGAAAGAAAGGAGATGAGGAAATGGTGAAGGTGGGAATAACAGGAAGAAAACCCACCCTTTCTACCACAGGGGCTAAAAGAACTTCCCTGCTCTCCATCTGAACAAAATGTTGACCCACACCTCTCTTATGGAACGGTGACGGCCAACCAAATTAATCTCCAGTTGAGAGCAACGCCTGCGAGAATAATCTTATGCCAAGTTTCCCCAAAAGTTAAGAATCTCAATTTCTACTTGGTAACATATTTCAAAACCTCAGATTCTCCAGCTCTGGTAAAACTAATCAGCACTTTCCAATCAAATTTTTCTACATTAGTTTCACACTAGAAATAATGAAATAAAATGGGAGAGACCAATTAGAGGTCAAACGATGAAAACGAACCTTCCTTTTAATTCAAAACCTGAAAGGCAATTAGATTTTTTTTTTCCTTTATAGAAATGTTTGACTGATTCACACTAACCAAGAGACATCTAAAATTTTATCTTTTATCAACTACTCTTTGGTATTCAGTTTATGGCCCAAACAAAATGAACTGTTACAAAAATAAACCTGAGTGGGGCCAAAGGTTACATGTATTTAGAGACACCACAGATTAGAAATTAAATGCAAATTGAAATAAAAATGGTTTTGACTGGAAATGGACATTTTTCTATTGAAATCGAAGTCCTGTAATTGCTATGTGGGTTTTTAAAAAATTCTTCTAGGACAGAATGGGACCTGTTTTGGCCCCCAAAATACAAAAGCAAGTTAACTGCCTGTCTGGTAGTTAAAATTGAATTTTAAAAGAGCTTGATAAAGCTTATAGTTTGGGACGTAGTATGGGATTGAAGAGAAAAACATGGCGAATTAGAGAAGCAGTTCCTGGAAAAGTCTGTGGCCACTGAGACTTAAAGGAATCTTTGAGAATGACGATGAGGACACAGCTATGAAATTACTGTGAATCACGCCAATTATATACAATGGAACCTAAGTTCCCTTTCAAATGGATTCTCCCTTTGGAAGCAAGGTTTCATAAAAGTTACTAGATGAAATGAAAAGTCATCTTGGAAGCTGACTGCTTTGTTTAACTGAAATTGTTGGAAGGATATTCACCTTTCCGAAAGTGAGTAATAGAAGAAGTGAACATGAATGAACAAAAGTCAATACAGACAAGCAGAGCCATTTCCAGATGAGACCATTCAGAGAAGAAAAGCAAGATGGCAAGAACACAAGACACTCTTGAGCATCTGCCTGACTGTGGTGCAGAAATATCTTATGATCTGGTCACCTCCTCCTCTTTTATACTGAATGACACACTTCCCCGACTCTTTATAATAGAGATGTTCTAAAACACGGTGACCCATGAACACTTAAGCATTGATAGTTGACTAAAGATGGAGCACTCTCAAAGAGCTATAGCATAGTAAAGTGGATATGATAATAAAGTTTATTTTGGGCTCTACAGTACATGTTTTTAAAACTGGACTCACAGATAGCGATTCACCTTAATATATTAGCATTTAGCAAAGCATCTTTCTAATCCAATGGTTACAGTCAGATAGTTTCAAGGTGTTGAACTTCTGGGAGTAAAAGATTCTTCACCATGTTTAAAATGTCCATGAAAATAAGATTAGGGCAGAAGCCTGAAGTAGCTTAGGCTGGTGTTCTGATATGCTAATTTCCAAGCTTTACTTGTGAAGCACGCCTTTTTATTGAACATTGCGCATATAAAACATTAAAATGATTTCTTTCCAACTATTCTTTAAGAATTTTTGCCGATTCAGATTGGTCATCCTTTTCAGAATTCTTGACGTCTTACTGGGAAACATTTTCTTCCCTTGGCAAGAGACCTTTTTATTGCTTAGGTTAGCCTTGGGAAGATGAGGGTAGAAACAAGAGATGACACTACCCATATATGGTATGCAGGTTCAGAGAAACAAGATGTGGGGATCAAAGGGCTAACTTAACTGCAAAATCACTGCTTCCTATAGAAGACATCTTCTGGTCATTCTCTTTGCTCCCATTCTTTAAGTTCTTAATAACTTAATGCAGTATTCTATAGTTCAAAAAAGCATGGGTTTTGGATATAGAATAGCAAGGGTTCAAACAAAATCTATTGATTAGGAGTATACTTTTGGGCAAACTGTTTACCTCACTGAGCCTCAGTTTTCTCATCTGTAAAATGGGGATACTGTTCACTTTATAGGGTTTATAGAATTAATAAAATTAACATCAATAGTATTTGGCTTAATAAATGTTAGTGAAATACAGTAACAACAACAAAGCTTCGTGGAAGCAAATTCCAAAATCCTCAATGTCCAAACTGGAAACTAGTTCTACTACTTACAGCCTCCATTTATAAATCCAACATATATATCCTGCCTATTGCCAATTTAAGCACACTTCCCCTTGGATGGATATTATTTTAATATGAATATATACTGATGAAGGGTAATATAAAATATTAACTAAAAAAAGAGAAAAACATACGTAAGGAAATGTCACAGGTTTTTCTCCCTAAAATGTTTTCCCAACTTACTTGGGATGGATAATGGAGCTAATGTGTTTCAGGTACCTAGCAGAGGATTAAAATGGAAGACAACTTTACCCACATCTAGGTGTACTGGTTTTCCTTATTTATTAATCAACTTATATTTCTGTTTCTAGAATGTTCGTTTTCTAGTTACCCGTTAATTAACACCTCAGATGGTATAAATCTGGGACTAGTCAAGCTCACTGGAGGCAAAGAAGAAAGGTTAGGCAACTACAAGCTTCGCCTTGACTCTACTATACGGCACTCTTCTGTATATTGTGGTTGGGAGGTACGTCAAGTGTCTCACGTCACATTTAAAAAAAATATCTGTAGAGGTGGAAAACCAACGGCTATTTCCAAAAAAACAGAATCCACTTTCAGAAGCCAAAATCACTAGGAAACATACATTGACTATAGAGTGGTGATTTTATTGGATGATATCGTTCTTTTATCAAAATAGTACTGACACTAGTTCTCTTATATGACAAGGAGGGTGACTCTGAAGACAGTCGTACTTCTCACTGACCTCCTCCACTCCAAAATAGACAGACAGGTATCTCTAATCCAAAGTAAAAAAAGCATTTGGGGCTATAGTGACATAGAATAAGTATCTCAACCCTTAAGAGTAATACTCTGAAAGATAATCATTTTGATTTGGACTTGTAAGTTCTGATGTTTTTAAAAAATTAATTATTTTACATTTCTGAGTTTATGTATGTTTTACTGTAAATCTATGCTGAGAGACATGCTGTAGGTAGAAAATATGTACTTACTTCACTGTACCTTATCCTACCTGTACACACCTCTACCAAGCAACCACATTCATTAGGAATTAGGAAACAAGGGATTCTAGAGCTGAAAAGGACTCTAGAGAGTATCTAATCTAAATGTGTCAATTTTAGATTTAAAAAACTTAAATACAAACCAAAAGAAAACAAAACAGAACGGTTAAATGACCTGCCAAGGCCACCAGGCCTATTCAACATCTCAGGTGTCCTGTATCTTAACTTTCAACCCTGGCTTTTGTCCTTGCTTATCCATCACTGTCCCAGCATGATAATTTTAACGTAGGAGAGGAATTTATTGAAATACTTTTCATGTTATCTAATTTTACATGACGACCATCATTTTACACATGAGGAAAAAGAGTCCTAGATTAAATAACTTGCCCAAGGCCACAAGGATAGTTAAGTGGTAGATCGAAGATCTGAACTTAGTCTGTCTGACTGTAGGCCAGTTCTGGAAATAACGGGATGATGCTTGCCACTCTGTGTCTACATGGAAAGGCACCAGTTTAGAAAACTGTTCACACTGTTTCCTTGTTATTCCCCATTCCTGTCTATACGTTCTTACTGATGAAAATACAAACCGTTCTTGTTTTTCTGACCCTGTGCAGCACTTGGTTTACCTATTTCCAGGTACTGTAGCTGTCTGAAAGTAATAAAATAGAATGTTTTAAAATTTCTGTGATTTTTCTCTATTTGATTTCAACCATACTACCCATTGATTGGCTTGAATCAATGAGTTGTACCATATTTTAACACTGTCAGATGAATCTAGATCAACAGGAAAGAGCATGAAAGCAAAAATCGGGTTTACACTGTTCATTTGCTTGGCCAGCTCTTTATCCCTAACAGCATAAAGGAAGATTCCCAGCATAATTCCTGTCTGAATTATAACCAATCAGAAATAATGAAATTCAAATTCACTGTCAGAGTTAATATATTATGACTAAGTAGTGTGTATTTGTTAATAATAAATAACAGGATGCAAATTATTAAAGCTATTATTAAAATAGAAATAGAAACAATTAGGCTTCCTCAAGCTCTGATTATCTTTTCTTTTTCTTCTTTTTTCTTAAATAAACACCCGGCTTTGTTTAGGCTGGTGACAAGAAGGCTAACTTTAATTACATCTTGCAATTAAGTTATTAAAAGCACCTCAGCATTCCTGCCTTCTCAAAGGTCCCTAGGATATAAATCAGTAAATCTCTGACTCTATAACTTGCCAGACAGGAGTTTATGTAATTATTTGGAATACACACATATGTTGATTTTAGGAATTAAAAGAAAAAAAAAAAAAAACTTTCCAGGGCTAGCTTGGTGTTAGTGAAGATCTTATGCAGACATCTTTCCTTCTATCCTTTCATGTAAAATCTTTTTTAGTAGGTTAGCAAACTTTCCTGTCCATCTGAGGGCAACCAAGTGAGCATAGATGAATGTTTTTTTCACAGCCGAGTATTCTGTTGTCTCTGATAACTGTATCTTGTGTAGGTACAAAGATGTAGAGGAAAGACTGAGCTGAATGTAAATGACTCCTGAGCACCTAAAAATATTGTTTAAAAAACAAATAAGCAAATCAAACAACTAACAAACAAAAACTTCTAATATCTAGAAGTGTATGTATGACTGTTGAATTAAGGGGGGAATGTTGGTTAACTGAATATTCTGATTAAGGTTCGACTGTTTTATTGATACTAAAAATGTGTTCATTCATTCAGCAAGTATTTAATGAGAGCCTACCATATGCCAAGCATTGTTCCAGGTGTTTGAGATACACCAGTGAACAAGACAAAGCCCTCCCCACACGGGGCTTTCACCTAGCAGGGGGAGGCAGATGATGACCAACAGATACAATAAAGTAAGTCTGTAGTGCGCTGGAAGATGACAGCTGCTGTGGGGAAAATGGAGTACAGTTTAGGGAAGGAAGGGATGGTTGCCAATTTCAAATAGAGCGGTCAGGATAGGCCTCACTGAGATGATATCTGAGCAGAGAACCGACAGAGGTGAGGGAGGAAGCCATGAAGCTATGGGGGCGGGGGTTGGGGGGCAGAGCGTATTAGGCAGAGGAGACAGGAAAAGCGAAGGCCTATGGTGGAAAGGCACCTGGCCAAAGAGGCCAAGGTGGGGTGGGGGAGGGAAGTCAGAGTGGTAGGAGCTGTGTGTGTGTGAGTGTGTGTGTGTGTGGAATAGTGTATGTATTAGAGACTGTTTTGAATGGTGTGTGTGTGTGTCAGAGCAATAGTGTATGTATCAGTGACTGCTGTATGTGTGTGTGTGTGTGTGTGTGTGTGTGTGTCAGGGCAATAGCATACGTATTAAGAGGCTGCTGTGACTGGTGTGTGTATGTGTCAGGAAAATAGCGTACGTATTAGAGGCTGCCGTGACTGGTCTGTGTCAGGGCAATAGTGTATGTATTTGAGGCTGCTGTGACTGGTGTGTGTGTGTGTGTGTGTGTGTGTGTGTGTGTGTGTGTGTGTGTGTGTGTGTGTGTGTGTGTGTGTGTGTGTGTGTGTGTGTGTGTGTGTGTGTGTGTGTGTGTGTGTCAGGTCAATAGTGTACGTATTAGAGGCTGTTGTAACTGTTGTGTCTGTGTATGTGTGTGTGTGTGTGAGGGCAACAGCGTATGTATTAGAGGCTATTGTAACTGGTGTGTGTGTGTGTGTGTGTCAGGGCAATAGCGTACATATTAGAGGCTGTTGTGACTGTTGTGTGTGTGTGTGTCAGGGCAATAGCACACGTATTAGAGGCTGTGGTGACTGGAGTCCTCCCCTGACTTGACTCCTTACCAACAAGAGCTGACCAGTGATGCTCACCTAAAACACTCTGATGGTGTCACCACAGGTCAAAATAAAGGTGCAACAACTAGAGTGCATGGACAGTTTTAAACAGCAAAGGAAACATTTCACTTTTTAATTGCCAACCTGATGTCAAAGTGCACTGACAATTCAGGTCTACAAGGTAAGACAATGTTGCTGTCTTCACCTTCTGTGTGGACCAATTAGTCAAGACCAGTCACAAACAGCCTTGAAAATAACCCTTGTCATTCCTAGCAGCTAGGCCAGCTTCAGGGGATCCTGATAAATGAGTTTTTAAATAACATGAGTTTTTACTTTTAAAGCGTTCCTATAACTACATTAAAACTTCCTTTAGTCATTCAAAGGCTAAGTTTAAGCATCAATGAATGAAGTCTGCCTATCTGGGAAGTGAATAATTACCATGCACACATACAAAATTCTCAGATTCATTTGGATAGTCTAATTGTACTTAAGAAACAGATTTTGCAAAAAGGGACTCTTATTTGCTAAATGACTGTCAATATGAAATACATGGCGTTAGTTATTCCAGCTAAAGAATGTCAAGAACTGAATAATCACACATTAGGTTGCAAAGTTTAAAAGTTAATACAGCAGCACATAGTATTTGTATTAGTGCTTTAAGTAGATAAATTAAATTGAAATGTGTCTCTTAAGCAGTCATTGAACAAGCAAGATGAGAAATAAATTGAGCTTCACATAGGCCTTTATGGCATCTAACAACTGTGTCTGTCAACACACGGATCCTTTTCACTGTCAATTCAACACACATTTTGCAGACCTTGGGCCTGCAATTATTTCATTTCCTTTCTTGGAAATATAATTTCCACTTACTTTTGGAGAATAAAAGGCAGACAAAAGGAGGAAGGAGTTGCAGTATTTTCTGATTAAGATTATCGGTTAAAATGGTAAAGAGAAAAAAAATCTATACACACATACTGAAGCATTTCTCAGAATCAAACTTGTCTCAGTAAAATTGCTTTTGTGTCTGGATATTGGTTCAAATGCAGCCAGAGTGTTGATGTCAAATTAGGTGCTAAACAAATTTAATAGGAAAGATGAAGAATGAATAGAGATCATCTTTCTGTTAGAACTGTTCAAATGGCTCCAGTCAAAAGAAAGGAAACACATGACCGCAGGAGAGAATGTGCTTTTAAACACAATGAAATTAGATAAAACTGTAAGTCAGCAAAGAAGGCCATTCATTCCCAGAGAGGGGGGGGGGGAAAAAAAAAACCTTAATAGTACCAATGAGAGAAATATGAGTGGGAAAAAGTACCAGCTGGCAAAAATAGATCCAAATTGAATCCAACTTCGTTTGTCCAGGTTTCACCCTTTCTGCTAAGAAAGCAAGAGCTACAAAAAAAGGGGTTCTTTCTCTCCTGATAGAACAGGAAATCAGAGGTTTAATTAACGATGATTACAATATTCGGCTGATCTGATTTGTCTCACCTCTTCCTTTTCTTCAAGTGACAAACCAGTTGACATCCTGGCAAGGGAACTAAAGCAAAGCAGTAAGACTAATTTCAAAAAGAGCTTGCTTGCCATTGTTATAAAACAAATTGATCCTCCAGCAGATCTGTCTACAACACAGTGAGGAGCAGGACTAACTCTTTGGCAATCAAAGTGCCGCTGTAAAGATTCAAGTCTATACAGGTGAGTCCACACAGTAATATGCTTTCTTCCTCAGGATCAAGCAATATGAAGGCACATTTTTAACTGAGGACCAGAAAATGAGGTTGTAAAAATGTACCCTTCAAAGTGGCCTCTGAAAGATCTAGTATCATCTTGGGGTGCTCATGAACCATTAAGAGGGATGAGCTAAACATTTGATCTTGAAAGAATGATTAAGTGTCTTCTGATGCAAAATAAATATGGCCAACTCTTCGTGTAGAAAAAGAACCTAATTACCAAACCAGTTTGGGGGAAGGAATTCTCTTTATACATGGTGTCTGCTTTGAATGTGAATGAGATCTCTAGGCTAGGGGCCTAGAATCAAAAGTTGGCTCATCAGTTGAAGGAAGGAGAGTATTTACTGGCTGACCAAACCAATCCCTCTCCAAAGAGAAACAAACCAAAGTAACACACAAGTTAGTCATCACAGATTCTTCTACACACTACTTAATAAAGAGGCGTCGTTACTTACTGAAACGTAACCTTGGAACTTGTGCATCCTTCCAATTTACGGGGCCCTTCACCTGGCTCAGGTGTTGGGGGGGACGGGCTGTTGAATTCTGCCTCCAGAGTTTTCTTGTTCAAGGCTGTTTTTGTTACACTGGATACAGAACCCAACACCGGCATGGATTTGGACTCTGAGGTGGCTAATATCCCGGTTGGACCTTAAAACCAAACACATACCTCAAGTTTAATAATTCCGTGTGATGCTTATTAATAGGGTACTGAAAAACAGATTAGCTGAAAAATCCCTCAGGAAGTGAAAAGGCCCAGTTTGTTAAAATTTCAAGAGCGTGCTGAAAAATGTTCCTATTGGACATCTGCTCTGCTTTGGGGGTACTACTGCTTTTCAGTGCACTGTGACCACGCTGAAGAATTGTGTACAGACCTTTAAGAAAACCATAAAATCCTGGGCCGTGGTTCTGTCACCTACTGGGGTCCTTAGTAAAACTGGAACTGTGAAAACTCTTTTCTTCTCACAGAGTATGGCTTTCTGACACCCTACTGGAACCATATGGCCTCTCAAGAGTTAATTCTTCCCAGAACTCAGCTCCTCATTTTCAACAGAAAACAGAAAGAAGTCAAAAGTCTCTTTTAAAAGGCTCAGGAAGGTTTCTTGAGCATTAAACAGCTTTTAGGAACATTTTCACTTTAATGTGAATGAGAAGTAAGTGGATTTATTTCCTCTTAAAAAGCAGATATAGGATTATACAAATTAAGTGGCAAAGAGTTTGGCTGTTTACCTTTTGGATTTTTCTGCTCTTTTTGGATTAAAAAAACCATAAATGGGCCTGTTACTGAAATTATTGGCATACCAATATAAAAATTCTGGGCACTGAAGCTAAGAATCATCATGACTTTTTTTTTTCCTATCATTACATAGAAAGAGTCTATCCTGAGCAGTTTTTCTCAAAGCAACATCCTAGTAGGTCTTTCTTGGAACTTCAGTAGGAACCTTTTTAAAACAAAGAGATTTATGAAATAAGTCATAGATGTGCAAATAAAATGGAAACTTCTTAAAAATGAAGCTAGAAGACAATTTTGAAAGGTACCACTAAGAAGAGGGCAATATCTGGGGATTGCTTTACCCTTAGGAAATGTCAGATTATCTTCCCAGATGGAAAGTTCTAATAGGTACAGTCCAAAATGTTAGTTAATCACTGATCATTAATATTAAGCAATGGAATTTTATTCTTACATTTAAATATGAATATGTTGATATACTATAACAGCATAACATGTCCACTCCAAAATGAAGTTCTAATTTGAAAAACCTACCTATGAGGGGCTGGGAAATTACTACACTATTCTGTTGGACACCACCTTCAGCCTGACTCCACTGGAAAATACAGATCACCTGTGGTCTAGTGGAAAGCCCCAGCCCATAAAGCATTATTGTCTGTCTTCGTCATTATTCATTTCATCTATACCATCCAGGCAGACAAGTTTGCAATATTACTGAATATTCTGGTTTAAAAGGCCTTTCCCTCCCAGCTATGCTAAGCCCCAGGCTGCATGGGGATGTGGGAGTAAAGAGAAAAGGGCAGAAAGATCAAGAAAGAAAGTTCCTGAAAATATAAACATGAAGCTGAGTTCAAGATTTGCTTCAGATCAGTTCTATTTTGCCCTGGAGTAATTGCTGACTACCACACTAGACACCTTTAAATGACCTGTCCTTGTCGGGAACAAGATCTGTTTCTGAATACACCAACGCCTGCTGCTTGTTCCGAAACTGAGGCCACAGTGAAAAGGAGGGAGAGTGGGTGAGCTGAGCCAGAGTTCTTACTTTTCTTACATACAAAAAGAAATAAGAAAAAGAATAAACAATATTTAAGATTATTATTATTACTGTATCCTATTTAGGCCACTCAATGTTTTCCAAGAGACGCCGGTTACTCTTTGAAATGTCAGTTTGGTAGGCCATAAGGCTAGGTATAACAAGGGAATATCAGTTAGGCCCATAGGAAGAATTCTAAGGATAAGATGCTCCTGGGCCCCTGGAGGAGAAACCCGCTAATCTGGGATCCGAGTTCTGCAAACCTCAGGCTCCTCCCTTTGTTACCCTTAAAATGCTTCCTTTCTTTGCTTGTGACCTCACATTTCGGCTATCCCATAAGCCTCTGTGTGCAGAAGAAAAGTCTCAGAGATTCAAGTATACCTGAGACACAAATCTACCAAACTCTTTGTCTCTGTAATTTGCCTCCCATCGGCTTTGTCCTTACTTTGTTTTCTAGGAATTCGCACTACTGCCCTTTGTCATTCCGTGACCTTCATAAAAAGATTCCCGTGGTAAATACCTCTTCAAGTTTGATGCTAAGAAATATTTGTACCACCTAAAATAATGGTATTTCTTTTATTAGATAATGTTTCTTTTTTTTTCTTTTGCCTTGGCTCCTATGAAGCTCAAAAGAAAATTTCTGCTCAATTACAAGTCATTCCTCTTAGTATGTTTCCCTTCCACTCCATCAATTACAGTTGTTATTTCTCTATTCATGTTCTATTGAATTTATAACTTTTATTCTAATTTCCCTCAAATGATACACTGAATATGTGTATACTGGTGGAATATAATAAATAAAATGAAAGAGCCTCACCATGTCTATAAATGTACGCCTATTTTTACCCACACTCTGAAATATTCAAATTTCTGCAAGGAAAGTATTTTTTTCTTTTTCTCACTGAAATCTAACTCTGAAACAGTAAATGGTGCAGTTTTCGAACAAGTTCACGAGTATGAATGTTTCTGAAGGGGAAAGAAAAGTTAGTGGCAAAATACAAAATGTAAATGACATTGCACTAAAATGGCACCTACAAAGTCCAAATTATAATGACACCTACGTGGGTAGGCATCTTCTTAAGGAATAAATGATGAAAAGGATAACTCAAGCACTGGTTAAATAACAAAATGAATGAGTCATTATGGAGCGTTAGTAAATGCTTACAAAGCAATCTTAAGAAAAAGTATCTGGGACTATACAGCACCCCTTAATTTTCCTGAGATGTGACTACTTTTCTAAAGGGGAAAATCCTTGTAGGATTTTAACAAGAGAATTTCCATACCAAACTAAAAACTAAGTATCTGAATTATTTGAAGAAGAAAACGAAGGCTACATCTTTTAGTAATGAAAGAGTTTGGCTGGTATTATGCTGCCGTGATTCATGGATATTGACTCAATTGTATGAAGAAATCCCTATTTGAAACTAGAGCTTGATTATCAAAGACCTAAATCCATGAGTCAATATTTTGCAGATTTCGACTGTTAAGGTGGACTGACTACAGCTGACTAAACAATGAAGGAAAGAGTTTGTGTGAACTGAGTCTAAAAGATTCATACTATTAGCTATGGCTGCTGTCTAATTTAAATTTTATGGTAGTTTTTCAAAGTCAGCCTCCTACCTGGCCAGAAACATCATAAAGGTTTCTGCTAATTTCTGTGACTAAGCCTGTAAAACAAAACAAAAACTGAAGTCATACAAGGTTAGTTCTGAAATAGATTTGGAGACAATAAAGTAAATGGATATGAAAAGTAAAGCTGCCTTCTCTGCATTTGTTAACTGATGTGTAATTCTTCCTTTTACTACTAATAATTCATTATCATTCATTGGGTGCTTACTTTGTGCCAGGCACAGGGCTAAATACTTTCACATACTGAGTTATTTAATCCTTACAATAATCCTATGAGGTAGATGCTTTTATTAGCCTTACTTTATAGATGAAGAAACTGAGGCAGAGAGAGGTTGAGTAACCTGCTGAAGGGGAAGTAGCTGGTAAATGGCAGAGCCAGGATTCACACTCAAGCTGTCTGGTTCCAGAGCCTGTACTCAACGCTGTATTGTTGCCAAAGCCCATGCCGAACGTCTTTACATAAGAGCATCTTGTAATAAACAAACCACACTATAAAAGCCACAAATAAATAAGTAAACAAACATACCAATAAATTAAAATACTTAGGAGTTCTTACGAGATATCCATGAGGACCTCTGCCCATCCCATACTTCTCACTCACATTAAAAAAGGTATTTTAATCATAATAAAAAAGATTGTTGCATGTTAAAAAGGGACTTAAAGGAAGAGGCTTCAGAGAAGAAGAGGAAGATTGTGGAGAATTCAAACCAGCTTACTACTGCTATCTGCTTCTGCCGTCACCTTTCTGCGACGCAAAATCCTCTCTAACTCAGTTTCACTGTTTTCAGTGTCAAGGGATTTTAAGCTTCTTGAACTAGTGGATTTGTTAAGTGTCCCCTAAAGCAAAAACAAAACAAAAACAAAAAGGTTAATGTCTTAATACAATATACAAAAGAATATAAAAAAAAAAATCAAATCACCAAAACATTACCAGAATTTGAATGGAATTAAGAATTAAGGAACAAAATAAATTTGATATATTAATGTTCATATCTTCAGCAACACTTAGTGTTGGATCATTTAAGAAGATGCCAGAACTAATGGTATAAACTCTAGCTTTCACATCCAAAGAACAGTACAAGAGCATCTCTTGATGAACTAATGACATGAACTTCAGTAGGGGGAAGGTACTTGATGATTAAGATTCTGATGTGTGCTGATCCCATGGAGAAGAGAATAGCCCTACGGAACTCACCTTAGAAGAACATCTTGATACAGCCGCCATGTGCTACTGAACCCAAATCCTTGTGGCACTGAAAAATGTGGGGCTTACTCTTCAGACAGCGTGACCACGGCCACACACCTGGTAACAGTGCTGTCACGGCTGCCAGAGGAGGCACAAAATGATCTCCAGTGGCCCACCCAAAGAAATGGTTCACTGAGCACACACTGACTTCAGTGTGAAAGAGGAAAGGTTATAGTCATATAGGGAGGCAAGGAAGAGCCAGGCTTCTTAATTCCACCTTCCTAACAGAGCAGGGGAGCCCTGGTGGCACTGTGATTAAGAGCTCAGCTGCTAACCGAAAGGTCGGCAGTTTGGATCCACCAGCCACTCCCTGGAAACCCTGTGGGGCAGTTTTACTCTGTCCTATAGGGTCGTTACGAGTTGGAATCGACTCGACGGCAACGGGTTTAACAGAGGAGATGGGCTCTGGTGGCACAGTGGCTAAGTGCTTGGTTGCTAATCGAAAAGTCAGTGGTCTGAACCCACCAAATGCTCCACAGGAGAAAGATGTGGCAGTCTGCTTTCATAAAGATTTACAGCCTTGGAAACACTATGGGGGCAGTTCTACTCTGTTCTATAGGGTCACTACGAGTCAGAATTGACTTGACGGCAATGGGTTGTGGGTTTTTTTAACAGAGGAGTCAGTGAATGTATCCAGGGCCCAGAAGATCCTGAAAAAAAACAAGAGATGCTACAAAGCTGTGCTCCTGATGAAACAGATATCAGCTTCAAGAAGACAGAGAAAGACCCTCGCGATGGCTCGCTGCTCTGCTACCCTAGGAAGTCTGTTATGGAGGGAGAGCTATGGTTTTCCATCTCCATTACCAGCCACATGTGTGTTTGTACAGAACACTGGGTGAAGTACTTCTTCACAGTTAGACGTAAGGACTGGCACCACACCATCACAAGTGGTCCATTTGTCTTTCCTAAGAAATAAAGGCCTACTATTTCTTTGAAATGCTCCTCCTCAACTGTGCCACAGGCTTAAAAAAACAAAAACAAAAACTAGGAGAACCACAGTCTTTTGATCAGAGCAAGTGAGAACCTCAAGTATGGTATAATTTTCCAGACTTCATGCCAGACTCAGAAGGCAACTTTTGTCCAAGGCTAACAACCAGGCCAGCCTTTGTAATTTCTAAAGTTACTAAGGGTTTGCCTTCCTCCTGCCAAACTCCTGAAGGGTTCTAAGAATTCTACTGCCTACAGATGGTAACTCATGTTTCTTCTTTAGCCAGTAAAACAAAAAGAGTTGCTTGGAGAATCAGGGGGTTATGAATCTCAAATGATACGGATTATTACGTCATTCTGGTTAGAAAAGGTCCCCCCACAACTGCGTAAGATTATAGAAAAGTAACCTGTTGTCAGGGGAGAAATGGCTACCAAGGTTAGGAGATTGCATTCTTTTGTTGTCAGCTGCCTAACCAAAACTGATGTGTAAAATATGTGGGTAAGTCTCATATTTAATCAAGCATATGATACTTTTTCCCCTGGAAACGCCTCTTTTTTGCTTTTCATTTATTGCAAAAATCCCTAAGACAAATATACAGGAACATCATATCCCATGTAACACTCTAACAGCTGATTTCACAACTGAAAAATGACATGATTTGGGTTATTTAATTATTAACAATGCAGATCTGCATCTGCATCCACTCACTGAATAGTCATATAGTAAGGTATGATTGACCCTGACAAGGTAGAGAAAACAGAACTAAAGCCACTTCAGATAAATTCGAAAAATGTACTAGAACAACTAGTCCCAAATCATTGGTGTTTATAATTTTTTAAAAATGTACCATCTGTATCATTTGTTAACATATATTTGAAAATTTTACAGCCATTACTATTAGAATAACTCATAAAACTAATGATTGTTTGAATGTCAAGGACATTCTTGTGATTTTCCCAATGGCTGTAGGAAATTCAAGGAAATGGAGTGTGTGTGTGTGTGTGTGTGTGTATAGATACACACACACACACACATATAACTTCCAAGGATATCTTTAATTATTAAATTTATCTTTCACAATATTCTCTATTTTTCATGTGGATAACAGCATCATTTCCCCAAATTCCTGACTGTGGTGGGCTGCCTCTCATCACACCTGATACTGAAGGAATCCTTACACCACATTCTAATCCTTGAATCCCAAACTTCTTTCTTCACTTACTGACTGAAGTGGTTGATTCAGTTAATATATGAGAACACTTTAAATATAGAGGGAACTATGAAAGAAAGCTTTCTGTATGACTCTCAACTGAAATAATCAAGAACCCCAACTAATAAAGCACCAAGATTATCTTAATTATCTATTTATATTAGAATCATAGAATTTAAGAATCAAAAATTACCTTAGAAACCATGTGGTACATAGAATTCCTTTGCTCTACAGATAAGAGAACTCAAACTCAGTGAGCCTCAGAGTCTGGGCTGCGTCCCACAAGTTCATGATAGAGCTGGATCTGGAATTTAGAGTTTCTCATGCCCAAACCAGTACTCTTTTCTACTTTAAACCACTGTGATTATTTATCAATCTTAGTTTCCATGTCAGTTAAATGTTCATAATAATGACTAATCTGTCAAGTGGAAAAATTAGTCAATAATTTCTAAGTACTCTGAAAAACTGAAGATGTTTGAAAAAGACCCATACAAGAATTTTTTTTAAAGGTTGCTTTTGGCAGTGATTATGGGTGATGGTAGCACAACATGATTAATATAATTGATATCACTAACTTGTACATGTAAAAAAATGTTGAATTGGCAAATGTTATGTATATTTTTACAACAATATAAAAGCTGCTTTTGTCTTTCTGATTTAGAGTCAACTGAATTTGAAAGAGAATTTTAGATTAATGTATATTGATTTTTTCTTCAGAAATCACCATTTTCACTTAGAGTGGCTTTTAAATGACGGAGGTGACTCAAGCAGTCTTCTAGACCTCAAAATCCTGTGTGACTATGACAAATAGACTACATATTTTATTTACAAAATACACACGTTTAAAAGTGGGAGCAGGCTTGGAAGAATGAATTTCGTCAACACTGAGACTTTAAAAATTAGCTTGAAAACTGTACAACTCAAAGTAGAGTGAGGTTTTCCACCTCCCTCTAACCCAGAGATTTGTTTTCTATCCACGTGCTAACTCTCAGAGGTAGGTCAAATCTCCAGGTTGTGGATGTACTTTACAACACAAGTCACAGAATCTGTTTCAACAAAACACTCCCACAATGAGTTTTTTCCAGGTTTCTGTTCTATAGCAGAACCAAACACAGTATTACTTGGTTCAACATATAGGCACTCAGTATACAATCTGTAGGCCTTGCACATTCTTTCTTCCATGTTTGTTTCTCACATGCCACAACTGTGAGGTTGGTATTGTGTGCTTTATCGGGTACAAACTTTGATAATCCTAACAGTCTGATCTCCAGCAAGAAGCACCAATAAAGCCCCATCTGCTGGGTAGGCTAAACCAGGGGATGCCTTTCTATCTTACAACATGAGCTGGAATTTTTTTTAAGTTAATCCAAAGAAAGAATGTTTCCAGAACAATGCATCAATGCCAGATAATGTACAGTATTCTAATGATAGATCCAGGACCAGGAGGAGGGGGGCAATTTACAGAAAAGGAAGCTGTTTCTCAAAATTCATAATTGGTAAATTATTTCACAGATTTCTTTCCTTAAAGTGACAAAAATTACAGTGACTATGATCTTTAAGAGCAATGCTGTAATTCAGTAAGCTTGCTAGCATCCAGCATTATAGGATGGGAATGGGTAATCAAATACTAACATATGGATCTCATGTGGACATCCAATTTTTCAAATAAATCTAAGTTTTAGAAAGTTCAAACTCTGTATGATTTTCTCTTTCTCTGATGATCCAGAACTACGTCCAGGACTTCACAGCACCCCTGGGCATCCTCCCGAGCATGAATTATCATTATGATGTGGAGACAACAGAAGGAACTGTGGATAGGGAGTTCTTAATGCAATGCTGGACAACAAAACCTTCTGATTAAGGAACCCATCAGATAATAACCACATGACTTTCTTAGTGGCTTTAATACTTCATTCTGTAGGGAGACCACCACTGTTAGCCAGTGATACACCTCTCTTCAGTGTTAATCCCACCCACCTAAAACTAAAGCAAATTAATTAAGCTGTTCTGAGTTAAGTTTACTGTTTAAAGACACGCTTGATAAAAATAATTTTGTTTACCACAATTATGTGGATGTCTACATGCAACACATAATTAGCACAGTAACGACAAACACTGGTGTACTTATTCCTCTACCTCTGCCTCCATGTTTGTTGACTTCCTGTGCATAATAACTGGTGTTGGGACTGTAACAGGATCAGAGAACAGAGCTCTCAGTATCTGAAACATTTTCTAAGTGAGGCGTTTGTCTCTGAATCCAACTGTTGGAGAGGGCGGTAGCCATTTATTTCACTGGCAAAAACTCACACTTTGGAAAGCAGAAATATGAGTAGAGATGGGCGCTCGGTGTGCTCTCCAATGTATGTGAATTACCCCTAGGAAATGCAATTGGTAACATAAAGAGAAGGATTCTTACTTTACTCTATAGTTTATTGTCACAGAATTTTTTTAAACTGCAAGAAAAAGCAGACTGTGTCCCTGAAACTAACATATTTGGTAGGAGCTCAGATTTACATTTTAGGTGCCAAGAACTCCACTCTCACGCCCCAAAATAAACCACTATCCATTCCAGGGCTCCACTCCATTTCTGTCAGGAATAAACATGTACTGTTCCTCACACGTAGTAAGACACTTTATCTTCAAGCTATTATACCAGGACTGAAAGGCAAGAACGGGGAACAACGATTTTGGTGAACATGTAGCCACTATCTGAAACCAATTATGGCTAAGTCTTGGAGTAGAAAGCACCAAGTGTTATTTGATACATTATTAACACCTGCAGTGGAGAAGTCCATCAATACAATCAAGTAAACTGTCCAAAGAAATGAGGCTCACTGTAAATGGAAATAAAACATATCCAAAACAATAATTTATAAAAACTTATAAAACATTTTCCCTTAATTTCCCTATTAGCTAAGCAGTAAGCTGAGATGTGTTCTTACCAGTATTCCTTTCAGTTCATTCACTGCACTTTCCGAGCCTTTGGCAGATTCTGGCTACAATTTTAAAAAGAAAAAAAAAAATTACTGAATAATACAATTCTAAATATTAAACGAAGATTGCTACATGGCAAAGTGCTGGTAGTCTATACTGTTGATAGGTATGACTATACTTATTTTTTTAATTAGGTCTATGTCTTCCGGTTAGGAAAAATATTAGCCATGTTAGTGCTCCCTGGTGACAATTAAACAGAAAATTAGCAGTTATGTTCAAAGCAACAGGACTCAGCCTACTGTCTTCTAAATATCATTTTGTTATCCCTTGGTTATCGTAGATAGAAAGGATTTGGTAAACGCTAGATTTCAAAGATTCAACTCCAAATTATTCACAACGTTTTAAAATAAACTTTTCTCCACCTGCATTGCTGGACTGACGCCAGCAAGCTAGGGACAGAAAGAAGGCAGAGCAGAAAGCGAGCGACAAGCAGGAAACTTCTCTCAGCTCCGTCAGCTTCACGCGAAGGCCAGCTTACAGAGGACAGGCATATCTTGCTTCAGGAGTTTCACACTGGTGGAGTCAGAGGCAGGACTAGTGAAGAACCTTGCTTACAGGAGAATGTTAGCATCGCCTGCTGTCAGAACAGTAAAAGGCTTCAGAAGATCCAATCACTCCATCTTACTTACGAGGAAAGTTAGGCCTTGAGGAAGGCAGTAGTTGAGTCCGGTGTCTTGACTACAAGACAGTTAGTTCTCTTATGTCCCCAGAACAAAGTAATCTGAAGTGAAGTTGTGGGTAATATTTGCCTGCCTGCCCCACAATACCTAACAGTCTCAGTGGATCCCTCAACTAATGTAAGAAAAAGCTGCCATGAGACCCTCAAGAAAAAGAAGATCTAGGATGACCTCTGACCTCCCCTGTACCACTTTCTTTCACAAAGGATAGAGGTGAAGATTAATCTTGAAAGATATAGTGAAGGGAACTTCCCAAGCTTCTTATTCCTGAAATAGAAGTAAGGTTATTTCTCTCCCATCAAGAAATGAGAGGTGATCAATAGCAACCTATAATCCTTCCCTCTCAAAAGAGAATAAAAGAATAAGATCTCATTTCAATTAAAAAACAAACAGAGAGAGAGAGAGAGAGAGAGGTTTGCTGTTCATGTATAAACTAGACTAAGGCATTAAAGTTTCATAGCGCAGGTTTTCTGTGAAACATGCATGCTCTCGGTGCCAGTCACAAGCTCTAGCACGCTAATTTTAACCACCCCAGCACCACCACCAACTTCAAAGAATTTAGAAAAAACGCAATTAAATTAGTATTTTCAAGGCAGCCTTGACTTCTGCAGGTAAACTGTTCGGGTGATAAGCTGTGACTTTTGAGCAAGTGCCCTGCCGAAAGGCATTCTCAAAAGTGCTGCCATGCCACTGAAATCGCCCTTGGAAAGCACAAGCCCTTTTCAGCAAGGACCGCATACTCTCCTAACGTCTGCCATTTGAGAAGGGCTGATGGTAACGGGAAGCAGTCTGGACTTGAGCATGCAGTGACCATTTGCTTTTGATGTTACTGACCAGGTCATTCAGCACCACATCTACATAGTTTAATGATTACCAGCGAATAACCCAGTTGTCCACTGATCCTGGCTCAGCTGCTTTCCAGATTTGGAATTGACATTAAAGAATGTGTAACTGTTGGAAGAGTCATGAGAAGAGAGAAAGTACACAGTGATATTCTGAAAATGAAAGCCAGTACGGAACATTGATTGCTTACGATTTACCAGTTTTTCAACACTTTTTCTTCCTAAACTAATTTCATGTTTCTTTATGACACTGCACTTTTCTCTAGTAACAGTCTGGTTTTGCTTATTCTTTCCATAATAGTTGTGACATGGGAGTCATAAAAATGTACTCTTTCAAAGGTTCTGTTTATTCGCTGCATTTTAAAGTACTTTCACATCCTTTTTCCCATTTGATCCTGACAATCACCTTGTAAGTCAGGGCTGCTGTGTCCATTTTGTGGAGAAAAAGCCGGAGGGGGGGCAGGGCGCGGGGTGCCTGGGCGATGTTGCAAAGGCCCCAACGTCAGCATCAGTGTTCCTCACTCGCCCACCAGACACCAGCTCTGAAACTCTGAAACAGCTGTGCCAGCTGGTCCCACACACTCAGTTTCTCTTCCTGTTTTACACTCTGGCCATTACTCAGAAAACGGCTCTCAGATCGCTGGCACAAGAACTACTCTACACGGTTGGCCAAAGTTTCCATTTCACTAGATGTGAATCTGTTCTTGCAGCTGAGAAGCATTCTTTCCCTCTTTCCAACCCCTACTCCATGCAGGCGCACACCGGGGCCACGCCTGCCTTCCTGCCATCTTGCCTGCCTATGACAGAGTGGCAACTTTAGAAGCCCAGAGGAATCTGCAGAGAGCAGGCATGATACTTATGGCCACTCAAGCAGTTAAAGAAGAAGACAGACAGTCTTGAGAGAGAAAAGAGCCATAAAAGTTTGGGTTAAAAAAAGAGAGAGAGAGAAGATGCAGAAGGAGAAGAAAGAGCACCAGCCTGTGGATACTGAATTAGAGTGAGGAAAGAAAGAACATTTTTCAAGAAAAATGTCAAAAACTCTAACATTGGGTCTATTTAAATGGGGCATGCATAGGAAAGAAGGGCTGAACAGACTCTCGGAGCCACGACAGATCCTGGAGCGCTTGCTGCAGCCTAGTTTAGTTGACAGCTGATTAGATACAGATGAAATGTTCTCCTTGAAATGACCTGGAATAAGTAACTCTTGACAATCAGTCCTGATGTAGCTTTCATCAAATTTCAAATTTTTACACTTAAAATAGAAACAGCAAAGACAGAGGAAGAGGAGAGAGAAAAAAAAGGGGGGGGGGCATTTAACCACTCCACACCTTTGCTTTCGGTCTGCCGGTCTGATTAACTGGTCTAAGATGAACTCCTTTTTTAATTCTATCCATCATCTCTTCAACTGCTTGCCTCTTCAGATCTGTGACTTCTTCAGCTGTTCAAAGAACACACACATAAATCATCTTCTATCACAGAAAAAAAAACCAGCTACATCCTATATTTGGTGACTCAGAAAGACTGCACTATGTAATTAATCTCAGTCATTTTTCAGAAAGAAGCACAGATCACCAACCATTTACTAAGGTTAGCATAGCTAGCAGGTAGCAACTTTTTTTTTTTTTAATACAATATCTGATCAGAAAAATAAGTTATAAAAATTAAGATCAAATTCATAGCATGGAAGTCAATACTGGCTTACCTATATTAGAACATAATTAAAACGAATTTTCTTCTGTTTGTCAGAATGTATAGACTTGAGGTCTTTAAAAACTCAGCTTTGTACCTAGTTCCCAAAAATCATTCATCTTTGCCTCAAAGATGTTTTTATAACTTGCCGTACGTCCTCTGTCAAAGAACTAACCCACAGCAGGAATAGCCAACAAAAAGTCCATTTGAAAAAAGATCGAAGAGATCTTTTCCTCACAGGAAGAAATCCATAGTTAAAAGATCTGCAGCAAATAGGTAAAATCGATTTTCAAATTGCCATCTTTTGTTTAGGAATCATGTGGAAAGGAAACATTGAAGCAAACCTTTTTCGAGTCTTTTTAAATTGTCAATGTTAAAAGAAAACATACATTTAGAAACAATGGCTATTAAGTAAATTTGAAAAAAATTTTCAATTGTCTGTTGTCTAACCTTTGCGTTATTTGGCTTCAAAAACAATAAAGCTGCTGAGATGTACATGAATTAAGTGACTGCAACTGAGGGGAGCCTAACCCTGCTGATCAGAGTAGTGAAAACTGTCTCTTTTGCAGACCGAGCTTGGCCAAAAGCAAAGAACCATTTTGCAACATTTATCACCATTAGTGCAGACCTAGATCTCGTGTTTAACTAGTTGAGTCAATTCCAACTCATGGTGATCCCATGTGTTACAGAGTAGAACTGCTCCATAGGGTTTTCTTGGCTGTAATCTTTATGGAAGTAGATCGCCAGGCCTTTCTTCCCGGGTGCCACCAGACAGGTTTTAAACTGCCAGCCTTTAGGTTAGGAGTCGAGCGCAAACCATTTGTGCCACCCAGGGACCCTTACATCTTGTGTTTATCTCCAGCTAATTCACCTTCAACCAATATATTTAAGTTTCAATAGCTCATAAGGGCCTTCCAATTAGTATCCTAAAAGACTCCACATTGCCTGGCATACAGTGGGCACTCAACAAGTATCTACTAACTGACTTACTTCTTCCAAAGTTTTGGCTTTAAATGGCTATTAATATTTTTACTGTTTGAGCAGGACTGACTAACCCCTAAAAGGGTGGCTTCTAAATGGAGGTAATCACAATTACATCCCCAAGCTAATCAGCAGTAGTATCAGGCTTTGTGTCAAGGAGGCTTAAATCATAGCTTCTTTTTCTGCGACATGGCCAACTTCACTCTAATCCTGGGCAGTCACTCCTCCTGTACAATTGCCTGGAAGAGCAACTAAGAGAGTCCAGAAAGTTATCCTCATCTCTGCAGCCCCACGATGATGGGATCCCTGCTGCATTCATTTACCGTACAACCTAGATTTTCTGATATCGTCCTGACTTCAAATACTGCTTTAGTCGTCTTCACAAGCCATTGAAATGCTGAGAACTAACATTTTTCAACATCCAAACATTTCTGGACCCCAAAACAGTATATTTTGCCAGGCCATGTGGGAAATATGGCCACCAAAGTAAGAACTCATCCTCCAGCAAATGAAAGGCAAAAATGTGGGTTGATCAACCACGCGCCCATAAGTAGCATGCTCCTGGGCAACTTCTGCTGATGGCTCACAAACATCAACAAGGGGACACACAAGGTAATTACTACGGGAGGAAATTCATACACTCATTCATACATTCGTCCCATCATATCTGAATACCCAGTCTGCACTACAAAGTGCTTTCGCTGATCCTATCCATAATCAGGAGCTACAAAACCCAGATCTGCCATTCAGGCACCTGGTATGGGTATGGGATTCATTCAAGGGAATTTAAAAAATATCTTCAAAAAACATTTGATTTTCAGAAAGGCTGCCATTTTGAGTGGGACTGAGAAGCGCTGAATGGCGATAGAACACCGCCTACAAACAGATTAGCACTCTGTAAGGAATGACTGAAACCCAATTAAATGCACCATACAAAAACTAATTAAGGCAGACAGATGGAGAATTATGGTCAACACCATTCAAATCTGCTACAGCATCTAACATAGCAGGAATTTAAAGTAGTTTTTTATATTTGCTTGCCAGAATCACAGTGATAATTCAGAGAAGTGCCACTATCTGTATTGTGGACAGATTATAAACCAGGCTTTAATTTCTCAGGCCTTTTTTCAAATGTAAAAGCTTAATTGGTTTTAAGGAAAAGAAATCGCTCCTATCAGACTCCTGACTCAGGCACAATACAAGGGCGATGCTAGCTACACAAGCCTTCTCTCTGGCCAAACCTGTTTCTGAACTAGCAAAAAGCAATCTATATGAACTTCCAAACTATTAAGCAGTTCTAATAAATTGGCAAGAATCGCCTACAGAGAGCTCATGGTATGTTTGTAATTCTTTCTACAATCACACAGTTAGTAATTGTCTCACAAAGGCATATAATCAGGGGGACAATGGAAATATGCAGGATACTGGAGATTAAAGCAAAGGGACAAATGAAGACGACAGGTCTAATGTTATTGAACTGCCACAGGAAAGTAAAATCAAATGTTCTTTGAGTTAGTGCTTCAAGGTCAGCCTTGGATCAGAAAGCTATGTGTAATTAAATGAGGCTTAAATTTTAAGACCCACTTAAAAAATAAGTGAGTTCCTTTAAAAAAAAAGACCCACATACAAAACCATCATCATGTTGCTCAGAAAAGCCTTTGGTTGTTACCTAGAAGAAACTGCAATGATTTTTTAAATTCCACAGGAATTTAGTCTCTTTCACTAATATTCTTAAAAAGGCATTAAAAAAATCTTATTCTACTATGATGTATAAGATCTCTAAGGGCACATTATGGCTGAATAAGTCTGAAGTGACCTATGGTCCTAAACTTAAGGCAATTCTCTTAACTACAGTAATCATAAGAACCTGCAGAAAGAGGCTCCCCTCCATCCTGCAGAGGGTGACAGGTACCTTTCCTTTTTTTTTCTTTTTTAAGTTAGCATTTTGAGTATTTTCTATGTGCTAGCTACTATTCTAAATGCTTTTCATGCTGTGAGACTCCTCAGTTCTCACAACCCCATGACACTGGTACAACCATTACAACGTCACTCTACAGAAGAGCAAACTGAGTCACAGAGGTAAGAAAATACCAACGAAGTCATGGCTGAAGTGTGTGGTAAACAGCAGGCATACCTCCGAGTCCCAGAACTGGCCCAACAAATGCACTGGTGTCAAGATTAGAGCTATTAACTTCAAAGTATGAAATGATTTCTTACATTCAGACCTTACAACTACTTCTAAAATGTTCCACAGACCTTCTCCACAATCAAGCGTTCAAAGAGCCATAACCGAGCAATAAGTTTCCCCTCATATGCTCTGAAAAGCATACCAACTATACATTAAGAGCCATCATAAGATGTCACCGTAAGGATGAAAACACAATGAGAGGGAGACTGGGCCCTGCGTCATAAATGCACGCCTGTCAGAGTCACAGGTGATGCCAGTGGGGGATACTGTACACGGGTTCATCATGGATTTAATTATGGTTGGTTTACTCACTCAACAACTAGTTTTCAGTGTGAGCTATGAACGAGACACTAGAAATAATGCCTTCCAGGCAGCAATGCTGCTCCAGTACACATCCATGAGGGAAGTATGATTTAGGGCTGCTCGACTAAAATTCCTTCAGCAACAGAGAATTATACTTCCATGTCAGTATCTCTATTTAGAGTCTCAAAATAACAATCCAATAGCCCAAGGATATCAGAGAAAATACTGCCACATTTCATGAACTGTAAATGAAATATCATTTTTGTAAGGAAAATGCTATGGCTCCTAATACTGGGAATTAAGAAGTTCTAGAATCTTTTTTTTATTTAAGGGGACGGTTGAGGATGACAAACTGATAATGGAATCTACTTCATGGGAAAAATCATTTCCTTCTGACTGCCTCCCTGACGCTCTAAAACATACTGATTGTCCCAAAACAAGATTGAAACAAGCAACACTGAAATTACAGTGTCAGGGGAAGCTGAGATTAAAACTAGGATCCAGGCTGCCCTGCAAATCACCAAATGCAGGACTGTTTCTGAATCCAGCAATGCCTTGTGCAAAGCAGAATTTGCCTTTCAGCCCCACTGCTGTTCAGAGGAAGGACAAAGACTGCAGGAGGTAGGCAGAGAAACTACAGGTGAAATCAAACTGCTCTGTCTGAAATGGTGCTGGAAGGTGCCTGGCTAAGAAAGAAAACACCAAGTTCAAACTTCATTCAATATATGTGAAAGCTGAGAGAGGCTACGGCAATGAGCAAACCCTCAAAGAACTTACAATCCATTCAGGGGAAGAGATGTGGAAATCACACCAGGGCAGGGGGCAGGACGAGAAGACATTAAATCCACACTGTAATAGCAGTTGAAGCAAAATGCTATAGCAACACACAGCAATGAGCCGTTCATTTTAGATTATTAGTAAACCCTAGCAAATAGAAGGAGGAGGAGGAGGAGTGTGGTTCACACAGGTACTTTGGCTGGAATCTGCAGAGGGGAAATGGCATTAGACCAGCACCTTGCCTAAGGAGGAGGCTCTAACCAGAGGAAGGGCAGGAAGACAATTCTGGAAGGAGTGAAAACAGCAGCAAATGCACAGAGGCCTTAGAGGTTAGTGCCCAGCCATGAGGGGCTGGACAGATGTAATGAGAAATGAAGCTGAAGTAAAAGCAGAGAACCTTCTATAAGCAGACTACAGTCTGGACTATCTGGATGCAGTAAGGAGCATGGAAATGGCATGAGGTGTAGGAGAATGTGATTAGACCTCTGATCTCAGAGTGTCACACTGCCAGATATGTGGAAGTGGCTGGACTGGACCAAGACACCTAGAGGCAGGAAGAGGGGCCAAAAAGAAGCTTTCACCAGTCTGGGCTTGAACCAGGCAAATCCACCATGCTTTGTACCTAGTAGGCGTTGAGCAAACATTGTTGGGTTGAATTTGGGTTCTACAGCTCTCAGCACAAAGGACTGAGACCTGGCCCCAGCATTCAAGTTTTTGCCCTCACTGTAGCTATGAACCAAACTACTCTTGGCTCTGTGAACTGATTGTTCTTAGCCACCTGGTGCCTCTGCTCAGCAAGAAGGCTGTTCTCCCTCCATTCCCATCTCCTCGGATTATCCTCTCAACAGATTCCAAAGTCTCAACAATTTTACTTCCCTAAATAATTCCTTAATTTATATATTTCCTTCTATCTCTACTGCTCCCCCTCATCTAAGTCTCTGTCAACTTTCATCTGAACAACTGTGATAGTCTCGCCCCATCCACTCTTATCCCTTTAGTCTGTTCTCTGTTCTCTCACTGTAGCCAGGGTGATTCTCATCATGTCATACTATTGCTTTAAACTTCTACTATCCCTTAAACTACAACAATAAACAAAAAAAGAGAGAGAGAGAGAGATTAAAAAAAAACAAAAAAACAAAAACACTTCTACTGTCCTCAGGATAAATTCCAGGACCTTGAGCATGGCTTCTGAGGCTCTCCAGGATCTAGCCCCTGCCTGTCAGTCCTCCTCTCTTGCAAACCATGTGTTCTAGCCACACCAACATTCAGTTTCTATAATATGACAAGCTCCTTCCCCACTCTGGGTCTTTGAATCTGCTGCCCCTCTATCTGAACTGCTGTTACCCTAAAAACCTGCCCCTCGACTTTTTAAATCTACAAATACTCGGCTTAAACATCAATTTCAGACATCAGTGGTACACCTCCATAAGCTCTTAGAACCTTGTACTCCTCTTCCACTGCGCTCATCAAAAATTGTACTTAAATAATTATGTATTTAATTAGATAGTTGCTTGTTTACTTCCTGTCTCCCTCACGACAATATAACCTCTATCTCTTATATCTCCAGTACACAGCATAAAGCCTGACACATAGTAGGTGCTTGATAGTCTCACTTGCTACCAACTCTTAAGACACCCGTTGCCGTTGAATCAGTTCTGACTCACAGCAACCCCAGAGGACAGAGCAGAACTGCCCCGCAGGGCTTCCAAGGAACAGCTGGTAGATTCAAACTGCCAAACTTTTGGTTAGCAGTCAAGCTCTTAACCACTGGGCCACCAAGGCTCCAACTTTAAGAAACCTTTCCCAAATACCTCGTTTGGAATTACTCCCTCTCTTTCCCTTCTACTCCCACAGCAACTTGTCCCTTTATTAAAACACATTTTCTAGTACACCTCACATTACAGTGGTGTGTTCACGTTTACCTCCTCTAGACAATAAGCTACATGAAGGCAATGACTATATTTGGTTCGTTTTTATAAATGTTAAGTTCACACTTCTCCTCTGACAATCTGTTCATAGTCAAAGAACTCAATACATGTATGTGTTAAATGTTGAAAAATTACACATCATCAACTGCTTAAGGTAAACCGAGCGGAAGGGGGGCTTACTTGTTTCTGGCTGGGCTGCCTTTTCCTTCTTAGCACCGCTGCCACTGGGGTGGGATCGTTTCCGGATCATGGACATGAGAGATCTTTGGGAGAAAGAGAAAGTTGAACAGGAAATCACTGGATGTCTCATAATCCAAGAAATAAAATGTAGGATACTAAATAATCAGTAAAAATCCAACTGTTCTCCAGGTGCATTTGAATGCATAACTAGGATTTAAGTAGCCTACATTTCATTTTTAACAGAAATCACATTAAGGAAGAGAAATATGTCTTATCTCTTTCTGCGTAAAAGTACACTAAATACTCAATGGAGGTAACTGCTACCATCACTAATTCACTGCATACACACTTAGGAAGTAAAATAACATACAGAAAAAACTCCAACATCTGCATCTAAAATTCACAAATAACCAATAGCTATCTATGTAACACGCCTGAGGGAGAAGGAAGGATAACAAAATCAGGGGAGGTTTCATATAAAAAAGCATTGTAAGTTTTAGTCTATCTATTTGAGAAATATGGGCATAAAAAATCTGAATCTGCATCAAACAGATCAAATACTTAGGGATAAGGTATATTTCGACCACTGCTTTTCTGGTCCATGTACTAAAAATCTATCTAAAATGCAAATCATGAAAAATTTGACCACAATTAAAGTTTTAAAATCTCCATATATTAAAAGACACCATAAAGAATAAAAAGAAAAGCTACAGAATATATAGAAATTCTGCAAATCAATGAGAAAATGCAGACAACCCAGGAGAAAAATGACACAAGCCTTAAACAGGCCATAAAAGAGGATGTCCAGTTGTCAACACACACAAAAAAGGTGCTTGACCTCATTAGTTATCAGTAAAACACAAATTAAACCACACTGAGATACCACTACACATTCATCAAACAGAATTTAGAGTCTGACAATATCAAATGCTGGTGGGACTGTGGAATAACAGGAATAAACTGGTATAACTGGTATAAATTGGTACTCCCCGATTACCATTGAGTTGATTCTGACTCACAGCGACCCTACAGAACCAAGGAGAACTACCTCACAGGGTTTGCTAGGGAGCAAACTGCCACATCTTTCTCCCATGGCTGGTGGGTTCGAAATGCTGACCTTCGGTTAGCAGTCAAGCGCTTTATCACCATGCCACCAGGCTCCTTAAATTGGTACTACCACTTCACAAAGCTGTTTGGCATTATCTAGCAGAGCTGAAGAAGCACATATACTAAGAGTCAGCAATTCCACCTCTATATAAATTACAGAAATATGGGAACTTGTGTACCAAAATACACGTACAAGAATGCTCATGTAGAATTTCCATAGCTGCCCTGGCCTGGGAATAACCCAAATGTCCATCAGCACCATAATGGATAAATAAATGTTGGGACATTCATAAAATGGTTTATACAGCAATGAACATCAACTTCAATTTTATAAAATAACATGGATGAATTTTACAAAATAATGTAGAGTGAAAAGAGCAAGATACAAATGAATACAGTAAATTCTGAATTACGTAAAGTTCAAAAACAGGCATATATACATATACATGTGTGTATATATATATATACACACACACACACGTATATATGATACATATATAAAGAGAGACAGACTGATTGATTGATTGGGAGGGAGTTATATTGGGGAAAGAATACACAGGGTGCCAGTATTGTTCTACTTCTTGACTTGGATGGTGATTACATGGGATGTTCCCCAAAAAAAATTTACAAAAAAAAATTAAGAATTGTTGAGTCCTTTCAACTCCATTGTAAATGTCCTCAGTGTGGTGAACCGGATTTGACAAAGTACATTCCTGAAGAAGACAAGGTGGGAAGCTAGCAATGGAAAACATACTTGGAGGATAGGAAAGGCATGATGTTGTCTCTAGAAAATGGACAAATAGATATACAGAGAAATACTGGCTCTGAGGACATAATCTGAGGTGTTTTAATCACTGTAATTTTTAGATTTTTCTTTTCCTTCTCACTTCTACTCCTTTGGTTATAGTATTAATCCTTTTCTAATGGCCTTTTCTTAAAATTTCCAAACACACCGGCTTCCCAAACAAACTGGTCAACCTTCCACAAAGCACAGTAAAAAGAAAACCCATTCTTTTCTATCCTGTGAAGTTCCCAGACCTTATCAACTGGGAAACAATCAAGCATTGAGCTTTTGACTTCATCTAGTTTACCTTCTTTGAGCTCATAATGACCCAAAAGGGAATTAAATTATTTTCACAAAAGTTAGAAATTCTCATTTACATAGACCTTTGAAATAGTGCATTTTATTCTAGAAGTATGAAGAATGGAATAATATAAACTGTAGTTGCTCATTTTTCATTTCAGCCAACTGAATGCCAGGAGTATCCCATGTCTACTTGTTACCATTCCATTATAGGGTGGCATTTGAGCCCTGGTGGTGCAAGAGTTAAGAGCTCAGCTGCTCACTTAAAGGTTGCTGGTTCAACCCCATCCCCCAGCTGCTCCTTGGGAGAAAAGACCTGGCAATCTGCTAAGGAAACCCTATGGGGTGGTTCTCCTTTGTCCTACAGGGTCGCTGTGAGTTGGAATTGACTCAATGGCACAACTCACTAATCAGAGGCCTCTCCTTACCCTCACACAACTCTCTAATGATGCCACCTCTGAGAGGAAACTCTGAGAGTGCGTATTGTACATAAAGATTACAAAGCAGGATGTTATTTGCGCTGCTCAGATATTTATATATTTACATGTATTTATATGTTTACATCATTGTAAACCAGCTAAGTGAAAGAAAATGTTAGTTTAAAATGTTCTGAGTCGAAGCATAGGTTGGAGACTGATTCTGTGCCCAGAGAAAAATCGTCTGTAATATTAAAAAAGAACCATCTGTCAAGATGAGGCTTAGAGTATCAAGAAAATAAATGGGGTGGGCCTCACAGGACAGATGAGAAACTAGGACAAGACATCTGAGGCCAATAATCTGAACCTCTGGCCATCATTGCCCCATTTCACAGCCATATTCAGTTGAATGGATAAAAGCTTCAAGCAAGTGCCACTCCAAGATGGAACCGTTCAATGGATAATTTTCACCTCAGAGTTCTTTGAAAAGTGTTCATCCCTCTCCCCATGAACCACACCTGCCCAGAACCTGTACTTCTTTCACTACACTAGTACAAAATGACCAAGGCAGGCCTCCTTCCTCCATTCTCTCTCCAACCTGTCCTCTAGATTAAATGAGCAGAAAAAGGAGGGAAAAGCAGTAAAGCCAGAAGCCCTTGTCTTTTTTTCCCTCTACTTCCACTTCTATCCATGATCCACAGCAGGGTAAAATAAATTGCTCAGTAATAAAGTTGGAAAATCCTGATCAGTGGATCTGAAGTCCACTGAAATGCAGTACATATGCAAATATATTCTTAGAGAAGAAAGCACTCCGTACCCAAAAAATTTTTTTTAAAAAACTCTTTTTACGGAAAAAATTATGTCTTATATTGTTTAAATTCACCTTCAAATAAAAATCATTCATATAATTCATTGAAATTTTTCTTTAAAGAGACTTAAAAAAGAGTCCATGCTTTAGACATCTACAGTTCTGAATCCCACATTCATTTCTCAGTTTAACTGTAAAGTGCTCTTTGGGAAAAATTTCCATTTAGGTTATACTTAACTTTTAATTCCAGAGGACCTCAAGGCTTCTGAAACTAAAAACTAAAGGCCAACAGCAAGACTGTAATCTCTTTTTAATAGTTCTCCCCCATCATAGACAGAAGGGACCTTTCTTATCAGTTCAAAATTCTAGACCTTGGCAGAAAGATCAAAGTGATGAATTTCCCATTTTAAATGTCAAATTCAGACTATCTCCTACAGACTTCGCTACCCAGGAGAGAAAGAATTTAAAATAACTGAAATTCTTCCAATTCAGTCTTGGATCGATCACGTGTAAAAATTATTTTGCCTTAACTACTTCAATGGCTTAAAGTAGATTATGTCATACCCTACTCAGTAAGGAAAACTAATGAGAATCTTTTTAAAAGGCAAAGTCCCATTTTCATAGTTGTGTGGGAGGAACACACTACACATTCTATTCAGATGGATCAGCAAAGGTGCAAAGTACGAATAAATGGCCTCGCTGTGTGAAAGGATTAAACAAATCACATGAGTTAATGAAAGGTAAAAGTCCAGCAAAAGTTTAAATGCCATTTGTTCAAGAATAAATTATACAGAAGCAGCTGGCATCATGACATGAGGCGGAAAGCTGTCACCAGGACACATGGGTTGTCTTATGGAATTGTGAATGGTGGAATGCAGAAGGACAAAGAAGGCAGGAATTTTGACCCTAGGTCTCCTCCCAGTATGTCTTGTGTGGAAGTCAGGCATTCAGTACCATCAAGTTACCTTGGCCTTCAGAAAAAAGTTCCTTCCCGTGTACATATATGATTTCCTGTTGCAAGAATTTAAACATCATTCCTTTTTCTATGGAAGGTTCCTCTCTCAGCATTTTTAAAGATTTAAATATGAGGTTAGGGATAAAAAAAATTATCAGTACTTTTAGTTAAGTATTAGTTTATGATAATTAGCACTTTAGCACTTTTATTTTAAAAATAATTGGCCAAATGGGAGTTTTTCAAATTCAAATTATTGAGAGGAAAAGATAAAAACATTCCAGAGAAGCTCAAAACTCCTTGGTATTAGTTAAAGGAAATCCTAATGTCATGAACTAGACTTCTGAAAGTAGAGTATGTGAGATGAAGAAAAAGTCTAGCTCCTTTGTTCAGAACATCTACATGGAATCTGAACATTTATAGCAGAAGAACACTGTAGGCCCCAAGAATTTATAACCAGAAGGGAGTATTCATTATATATGTTCATTACTATATTCACTGGCCTTCTGAAAGTTCTCTGAGGGAAACACTAGATGACATCATTCATACTTTTTATTGACCCTGTAATGACACAATGGAGCCCCGGACTGTAGTGGTTACGAGCTACGGCTGCTAACCAACTGGCTGGCAGTTTGAATCCACCAGCTGCTCCTTGGAAACCCTATGGGGCAGTTCTACTCTATCCTATAGAGTTGCTATGAGTCAGAATCAACTCTACAGCAACAGGTTTGGTTTGGTTTAATAATGCAGTGTAAGCCAGTATTAAAAAAAAAAAAAAAAAAGGGCACCATTGACATAAATTTCAGGTTCTCTGATGGAGAATAACCTTTGATGCACAACAGTCTTCCTGGATGTGCTTACCGGATAGGATTGGGAGGTGGCGGGGGAAGTGGTGGTGGAGGAGGAGGTGGTGGAGGTACTGAGTTCTCAGACTGGTTCACCCGTTTCTGGAGTTCATCAACTGTACAGAGAGCAAGCATTCAGAAGAGAGCTGAAATAAGAACTGAACATGTTTTCTGCACACATAGGAAAAAAAAAAAAAACCTCTCTCAACATCAAGTACTTTTTATCAAGACAAAGTTAGAAATTTCAATATGAAACTGTAGAATTTTTTCTCTAGTCTATTATTACTAATGCAAGAGAGGCCTTCCATCTGTTAAAAGAAAAAAATACCATCTGCTATAGATACAACTACAGAAAAGAAAAAAAAAATTCAAGATGATGGCTGAGTGAATGAATGGGAGAATAAGGACTGAGTAGGTTGAAGAAATATTTGTAACAACACAGTACGCTACTCAAACACTAAGAAATTGTTCATACTTGACTTTAAAAGTGGAGAGACTAAGAACTGATTGTAAAGGTAACATTTAAAAGTGAATTTTAATAGTTGCATACTTCCCTCCCCCGCTTAATTTCCTTCACAAACTGTAAATACTAGACTCCTTGATTCTAACCATTTTACCGTATTTATTCATTATGTTAAATTTACTCAGGCTCCCAAATGTTGGTAACTCAGAAGCTTGTTGCACTTTTAAAGAGCATTCTGGAGATGTAACTTATTCACTCAATTCATTCATTCAAGTTATTAATTCAACAGACATTTAGTAAGTACCAACAATGTGAAAGGGCCTATACTTGGTGCTATCCAAGACACACTTCCTGCCTCCAAGGAGCTTAAATTTATATCATAGATGCAGATACCTATAATATGGGTGAATGGACTATAGTTACTGAGTACTCTGTGTCTGTACTCAGTAGCTAGCTCCACAGCCATTCCATTTGGCATGACTTCCCACTGACCTGTCCATTGGTTTTGACCTTCACTACTTAAACAGGCAGTGTGGGCTATGCTTTTGGCACCAAGAATCCTCTAGTTACTTCCATATGCATGGGTCCATCTCTCCAGAGGAAATTTGAGTCCCTTGAGAGCAGAAGGTATGGTTTCTTTTCTTCTGTATTTCTTACAGCATCCCAGAGTAGGGCTGGTAGCTCAGATAGCAGGTATGAAATAAACACGTTCACAACTGAACTTCAAACTATCTCTAGTGCCTGCCCCACTTCATGCATAATAAAGACAGCTTTGCCTACCTACCAGCTGCCCTGATATTCACTGTTCACTGAAAACAATGGACGATTTCTTGATTTTAAATCAATTTTTAAGAAATAAATTCCAATCAATTTTCATCATAGATTAGAAAGCATTGAATGTTTTTAAAAGGAAAAAAGCCTACATGGTTATTCTGCATGGATTTTAAAATTCTAGTATAAAATTAACCAAAAATATCTGAAGTGAATACTGAAGCTGTTATAAAGGGAATGGCCTGCCTCCTTAAACTACCTGCCTTCCAGCAGAAACTTATTACTTATGCCTATGTGGTAATCTAACTCTCAGATTCCTGGTAAGCCTTCTAGAACTGAATGAATAAATCCTTTGATTTAAGTATCCCCTGGTGTTTTAAAAGTTTTTCCATTTAATACACATATTGCTGCCCGATGTATTGTTAGGTGTGATATTGAAAGTATTATTTCACGTGTATAATTAGACACCAAAGATGAAGGTAGTTTAAACCTAAAAAAGTTTAATTCTTTTTTAAAATGCACCCTAAAATGAATGCAATGAAGTAAGTACTTAATGAACGCTCTTCTCTAAGGAACTGGGAAGTGCTGAAGGTTTGGGCATCCCCAGGGCAATGGTATCTCTGTCTCTCAATTCTGCATGCGATGCTAACAAAAGCTCTGAGAGCAAAGAGAAGTCTAAATATTTGTGACTCATTTGATTTACAGTGGCCACTCTACTAAATTACAATAGTTAAAAATGAAGCAATTTAAAAACAAATCTTGATATTTCTCAACAGCATTCACAAATGTCCTGGGCTAATTATATGCCAGGTTTTGAACCAGACATGAGAGAGTCACAACTTAACAGTACGACACAGTAGCCTATTCAGTGCTTTTACCAGAATGCTTTAAATTTCTGGCCTTCTCCTCAGAATTCTGATACTTCAACTCCAATTCCTTCTTATCTTCTTCCAGAAGTCCCAGCTGCTGTTTGAGGTTATGGATCTCCTTGTGGAGTGTTTCATTTTCTAGTTGTTCTTCTAATTCTTTGACCTGTAAGTTATAAGCAAGCTTTTCTATGCTGGTACTTTTCCCTTTGTCAAGGAAAAGAAAGGGAAAAAAATAATTGTTTCCCTTTCATTTTGCACTTCACAGCAAAGAGATAACTGTCCATCTTAAAAACCACGCAAATTCTGGGATAAAGATGATACTTAAAGTAATTATCAGCTACTTGACTCGATATAAATTTTACTCATTTGATAAATTACAGTGTGTCCATTAAATGAAATACTATGAAACCACTTTAAATCACATAGCGCACTATACACTGACATGGGAAAATACATTATCAATTGAAAAATCAGATTATAGAACAATATGCTTGTCATCACTCCATTTTATCTCTCTTTCTCTCTCTATATATATATACACACACACATATATATACATATATATGTATTCATAACATATATTTACATACTTTGGGTATGACCGAAATATGGGATTCTTGCATAATCTCAACTTTCTTTCTTCTTTAAGTTTTTCTATATTTTTTAAACCTCTTTTCTTTACAATGAGCTTATGTTATTTTTAAAATCACAAAAACAATACACAAGAGCTATGTTTAAAAGACTGTTGAATCTGCAAGGGAATTTACAGACAGGTAAGAAATATTTTAAACCACACAAATGAGAAGAGTATCCAGAATGATTATATAACAGTTTTAGAAGTAGTGATTGCTATAATTTCACTCATAACTTTTTATATACAATCTTCAGTACCTCTACCCATGCTCCAATAACGTATAAACCAAACTCCCTGCTGTTGAGTCTATTCTGACTCAGAGCAACCCTACAGGACAGAGTAGAACTGCCCCATAGGGTTTCCAAAGCTGTAAATCTTTACGGAAGCACACTGCCACATCTTTCTCCTGTGGAGCGGCTGGCGGGTTCAAATTGCCAACCTCAGGGTTAGCAGCGGAGTGCTTTAACCACTGTGCCACTAGGGCTCCTCCCAACATGGTATATACACAATAATTTAGCCCTATACCTTAGTTCAATTCAGTAGGTTACAGGCATGTATCATTTACTAAATGAGTTAACTGCAAGTAGTTGGACTTTTCAGAACAAAAAGCTAAATTCTAGATAAGCTGAATAAAAAGCACATTCTTTCTTTCTCTCTTTATTTGAAATGGTATTTCCTGCACCTAAAACCCAAAACTCGTTTCCACCGAGTCGATTCTGACTCTTAGCAACCCTACAGGACAGAGTAGAACTGCACCACAGGGTTTCTAAGGAGCGCCTGGTAGATTCGAACTGCTGACCTTTCAGTTAGCAGTCAAACTCTTATTCCTGCACATGGCGGGGTGTGGGGGAGAGAAACTCCTTTGGTCCCATGCTGTTCCCTAGTCCTCTTTCCCAGGGGCAACCACTGTTACCAGCTTCTTGCCTATCCATTCAGAGGTACTCTACACATACACCAGCATTTCTTATTGAGGAGGAAAAAAAAAAATCAACTCTACCTCGCCAACAACTTTGTAAACAAACTTCAGAACATCCAAAAATTAAATGTCAATATTGCTGCTGAAAGAAACTTTGACAGGTGATAACAAATAGCAGCTAACAGCCTTTCCTTCACAGGCTAGGTATGTTGTAAGCAGCATAAATATTGATGTAATTTTTCTTAAGTGGTTTCTTTAATTTGAAAGTCTTTGTTCCACCTCTTTGCCTCCCCTCCTCTCCCACCTACCACAATGCCTATCTTTTCCTCCCTAGCACACAGAGGTAGGCTGTGTCAGCTGGAATAGCTCCACTCATACAAATTAAAATAACCACTTAGGAAGTCTTTAAATATACACATTTGTGCAAGTTTACAAAATCAGAAATTTTCCCAAGCAAACAATTGCTACTAACATAGAATTTTCTTTTCCTCCTTCTCTGAATAAAACCTACGTCCTCAAGCAAGCTTTTTGAGACAAATATACCCTTCTAGTGTATGCAGTCCCCAAAAAACACAATCAGCTCACAGATTTCCAAACTGTGCATTACCCAAGCTCTTTCTGAGTCATCTCTCTTTCCTTTACTTCTTCTGATCCTTTGAACAGCTTAAGGATCATCATGAAGTCTAATCGTGTACAATAAATTTTAGTTGAGCATTAAATCAGGTCCATTTGCTAAATTTTTTCCTAAAAGATCCCTGGAAGGAATTAGTAACTAAGGCAAAATATGGAATTACAAATGACTGGGTTGAATATACATGTATCTTTAAGACGCCAGAAGAATATCTAATAGTACCTTTTGTTGATGTTGAATTCTCTCTTCTTCAAGGAGCTGGGTGAGTTTTGCATTTTCATCTAAAGCTTTCAAAAGTTGCTGGTCAGGAGCAGAGCTCTGTAGCAGAAGGTGGCTTTGTCTCTTTAGCTTGTTTTGTTCAATGAACATCTGCGAAAGTTAATTATGAAAAAGTATAAACCAAACAATCCCACATAGCTACCCAACTGTAACTTGAGCAAAAGGAAAAGTACACGGCATTTTTATTAAAAAGTTAAAGACAATTTCTGAATTGTATAGCATAAGTTTTAGAAGTAGTAACCGCTAAAATTTCATTCATAACTTTTATACAATCTTTGGTACCTTTACCCCAGCCCTCAACAAGGTATATATACAAACTTCAGTTTTATTATTTTATTATGGCTTCAAAATACATTAATACTAATAATAATTGCTGTTTTTGTTAGGTGTCGTCAACTCGGTCCCAACTCATAGCAACCCTGTGTACAACAGAATGAAACACTGCCAGGTCCTGTGCCATCCTCACGATCGTTGTTATGTTGGAGCCCACTGTTGGGGCCATTGTGACAATCCATCTCATTGATGGTCTTCCTCTTTTTCACTGACCTCTAATTTACCAAGCATGACGTCCTTCTCCAGGGACTGGTCCCTCTTGATAACATGTCCAAAGAATGTGAGATGAGGTCTCACCATCCTTGCTTCTAAGAAGCATTCTGGCCGTACTTCTTCCAAGACAGATTTGTTTGCTCTTCTGGCAGTCCACGGTATATTCAATATTCTTCGCCAACACCATAATTCAAAGGCATCAATTTTTCTTCAGTCTTCCTTATTCATTGCCCAGCTTTCACATGCGTAAGAGGCAACTGAAAATACCATGGCTTGAGTCAGGCACATCTTAGTCCTTAAAGTGACATCTTTGATTTTTAACACTTTCAAGAGGTCTTTTGCAGCAGATTTGCCCAATGTAATACGTTGTATGATTTCTTGACTGCTGCCTCCATGAGCACTGATTATAGATTCAAGTAAAATAAAATCCTCGACAACTTTAATATTTTCTCCATTTATCACGATATTGCTTATTGGTCTGGTTGGGAGGATTTTTGTTTTCTTTAAGTTGAGGTGTAATCCATACTGAAGGCTCTTCACTTTTCAGCAAGCAAGGTTGTGTCATCTGCATATCGTAGGGTGTTAATGAGTCTTCCTCCAATCCTGATGCTGTCTTCTTCAAATGGTCCAACTTCTTGTATTATTTGCTCAGCATATAGATTGAATAAATACGGTGAAAGAATGCGACCCTGATGCACACCTGTACTGACTTTAAACCACACAGTATGCCCTTGTTCTGTCTGAACGACTGCCTCTTGGTCTATGTGCAGGTTCTGCATGAGCACAGTTAAGTGTTCTGGAATTCCCTTTCTTCACAATGTTATCCATAATTTGTTAAGAGCCACACAGCCGAATGCCTTTGTATAGCCAATAAAACACAGTAAACACCTTTCTGGTATTCTCTGCTTTCAGCCAAGATCCATCTGACATTAGCAATGATATCCCTCCTTCCACATCCTCTTCTGAGTCCAGCTTGAACTTCTGGGAGTTCCCTGCTGATATACTACTGCAACTGCTTTATATTCATTCTATCACCTAATTATTAGAACAACCTTGTAAGCGGATACTATCATCACCCATATTTTACTGATATGGTAACTGAGGCTCAGAGGAGTTAAGCAACTTTCCCAAGGACAGAGTGGCCAAACCAGAGATCTGTCTGATTTACAAGACCCATGTTTTAACCACCTGGCTAATCACATTCGCTATTCACTAGACCTAAAGTTTTGCTTGAAACTAACCCAACAGTGTAAGTAGTTAACAGTAGGTGGGTAAAGGAGAGAAGTTACACTAAAATTTATTGAGCACTTATTAAGCAATTTACATATTCATTTAATCCTTACAATGTTACATGATTGAAAACAACACTATTTTCGATTCATCTATTATTTCTTCTCCCTAACAGAAGTTGGCCAATGGGTAATCCAAGTGTGAAGTGTTTTACAATGTGTGAAATTAGGATCAGTTTATAGCATAGCTTCACATTTTCAGATTCTTAACAGAATGTTAAATGAAATCTGCATTTTTCTTTCACCTGACTCCGCGTTTCTTTGTGAGACGGAGCAATAAAGAGAGCATGAGTGAGCGTGCAAGCGTGCGTGTTAGGCTCAAAAAGAGTGAGATTGGAGGCTTCAGCATATTAGGAAACAATAATCAATATTTCATCATAAAACAAACAAACAAACAAAAACAAACTCACTGCCGTCGAGTTGATTCTGACTCATAGCAACGAAGAGTGGCTAGTAGATTGGAATTGCCGACCTTTTGATTAGCTGCTGAATGCTTAATCACTGTGCCACCAGGGCTCACAGTATCTTAAATTTTAGACCAATGATCTAATTAAAATGAACCATTCCCGATTACTACAGTAATTCCTTTATCAAATATTTAAAACTTGACAAGCTGCGGTCCCTTGAAGGTGTCTCAGGAAGAACCTCAAGTAGTCAACATGACAGGCCTGCAGAGAGTGGCTGAAGCTGGGTCCCCTAGCTTTCCAGCAAGCAAAGCCATTCACCAATCATGCTTGACAGGCAGGAGCAGGCAGAGAAAAAGCAGACAGCGGGGATGACCAGGACAGAGGTGGTAAAGTCACCAACGAGGAAGAGCAGGCCATGGGGTACCCAGTCAGCGTGAGGGGTGGCTTTATTAGTCTCACTGTACTCCTTCCCTGTGCTTGGATTCTCTGTGAGAGAAAGGCTAGTGCTCTTCTTCCTCGTAGCACTCAAGAAAACGTGTTTAACTTTACATGATTATAAATTATCTCAAGTTTGTTATTTTGGGTAGAAATATATCAACACTTGGGGATGGCAGTAACGTGAATTTCTTTTGCAAAACTAAGCCCCGGAATAACCCATTGCCTCTGAGTTGATTCCGACTCTAGTGACCCTATAGCACAGGGCAGAACTGCCCCATGGGGTTTCCAAGGAGCGGCTGGTATATTCAAGTCCCTGAATAGTAACATATATGATGAAAAAAATACATAGGAAAGAAATTGTTGTAAATAAGCATGGTAACTTGAAAAAAAATTACTCAGTAGACCAACTTTGCTAAGTTTTATGATACTAAAACAAAATACTTTTACATAATTTTTTCTCTACAGACATATTTCAAGAGAATTCAAAGTTACCAAATGCTAATGAATTTGATTTTTAGTTATGGTAAGAACTTGCTAGTTGGTGTTACGAAGCTGGTGTCTTAATTTCTCTATCAGACAAATAGGTATCAGAATTTCAGAAAAAAATTTATAAATCTTTCCAAAGAAGAATGAAAACAAGAAGATCTTGTATCACTCATCTATAACTCGATCTTTCCAAAACAGCACAGAAATATCATCTGAATTGTTTGGGGAGAAAAAAGAACCAATTATGTAATATTCTCACATGCATATTGGGATACATATTAAACAAGGCATCTGTACCTTAAAAAAGAACTATACGCGATAGCAAGAAAAATATACTCAAGAAATACACAAAAGTTATTAAAAAATTTAAATTGTGTCAAAGAAAGAAATACAGACAGCATAGTTGTAAAGACATTGCCTGTTTTCTTCTTGACGAGGGAGATCATGTTTTTGTTTTAAATGAACAAGTGGGATTGGAATGGGCGGAAATTTTTTACTTTACACATTTGAGAATTGTTTATAATTTTTATTCCGAAAGAGCCCTGGTGGCACAACAGTTAAGCACTAGTCTGCTAAACAAGAGGTAGGCAGTTTGAACCCATCCAGTGGCTCTCAGGAGAAAAGACCTGGCGATCCGCTCCGGTAAAGATTACAGCCTAGGAAACCCTACGGGGCAGTTCTACTCTGTCATACGGGGTCACTAGGAGTCAGAATCGACTCAACAGCACACAACAACAACAATATATATTCCTTTTGGTAGTTTATTTAAAAGCTTAAAATAAATTAACTGGAAAAAAATTATTTCTAAGGCTCTAGATTCTAAGCTTCCAAAGGACAGGGACCACGTTTGCATTTCTCACCAATGTATTCTCAGTACCAGCGCAGTGCCTGGCATATAGCAGATGGTTCCTAAAACGCCTGCTGCGTGCACAAAGGAACAGAAGGCAGCACAGCAGTGCCCCTTTTGTTAAACTAAGTCATGTGCCTTTCAGCAGTAGTTATCTGTTTAAAAACGAGAATTTTCAAACCTTGGAAAAGAAAAAACACCCTGGTTCCAATCTAGCTCTACTATGAAAAAAAAAAAAAAAAAAAGATTTTTCTCATTACTGTGCTGAGTGACTCTAGATACCGTAAAATGACCACACACCACTGCAAACACACATGCTATCAGTAACATAAGTGCTACTGCGTTTGCTTTCCTTCCTCTATCTTCTATCCCCTCCTCACTCAGGGTTAACACATCAGCACCATTATCTCCACCAATCTCTAGGGCTGAAGGTCGTACCAGGTGAGTGGCAGAGTAAATCTCCATTTTCATGTTCTTAGTGGAATCCTGCTGCTTCCATCTATCTCCTCTGTTGCTATGGCCTTCAAGATTTTCTTCAAGCTGCTTTGTATTCTAACATCATTCTACAAACACCAGATGGAAAACTGAAAATGTCTCTCAAAGCAAGACCCTGGCATCCGGGTCAAAGTTAGGCAACCTTTTCAGTTTTGCAATGAACGCTTCTTCACATTATCTCCACCACCCCTCCCAACTGCTTATTTAATTCTATTATTTATATTGTTGCCGGTTTTTCGAGAGGGCTAAGACATACTTCAATTCTTTTTTCTTTCTTCCAAGTAATAGGAGAACAATATTTACTTACCTTTCATTAAACTCTCTGAACAAAATGAATCATAATATTTCAAATCAGATCTGCTTGGACTAAACCTTTTGTAGAGTTCATTGCTAGCCCAGCTACACTGAAGCACAGAAAGATCGCTGCAGAAAACCATAATCTGATTTTCAAATGTCACTTCCATAACCCCACGCTTTGTCTTCCTTCTACACCTCGGACACCTCCACCTAGGACTGTTTTTCATTTCCTCAGCTACTTTCCTCCAACCCACAGTATGCACAGTTACAAAATAGGTATACAGAATGGAGAGCTCATGTGAGTCAGCTCAACACCATGAGATGCTACAGTTCAGCCAGCTGGCGCCTCATCTTTTCCCAGGAAACCAGCCCCAAAGCCATGGACCACCCAATGCCTGCATGTCAACACAGGTAAGCCAGAACACAAGAAGTGCAACACTTATCTCTCATGTGAGAGGAAAATCATTACACTGGTGAAAGGCAGAGCTAACGGATGCACAACATGGCAATATTCCACAGCTAATGGAAGAATCAACTCACGTAATGAGAGCACTGTACAGTAGCTGAAGAGAAATACTGATATCATGATACCGTTATCCGAGACGGCACGTGGAGACATGCCCCAGATTCTTAAGGCTATGTGAAACTCATAGGCACCTGGGCAGAAGCTGGACTTCCCATCAAGTTATGGGTATCCTTAAACGTAATTCCTTTCTCCTATACAGCACTTCGCAGTTTGCAAAACAGGTTTTAAAATTTGTACCACTTGATTCTAAAATCCATTTAGTTAGGTTGGTATCATCACGCATTTTAAAGATGAAAAGTAAAATGGAAAAGTGAAGCCCCAAGAGGCTAAGGGACTTCACTGAGGTCATACAACTAGTACCTAACATGGACAAAATTTGAACCGAGATCTAATTCCAAGTGCAGTGCACTTGATACTATTCTGTAACTGCCTCCCTAAATCAGCTTAATTTAAAATGATACATTCTTAGCCAGCTTCAAAAAATATTTCGATATGTCATCAGCAAAGTAATTTAAAAAAAAAAAAAAAGTGAAAACCTGGATCTCTGCAAGATACCCACCTCTTGTGCAAATGACTCTGCTTTCTTTCGAAGGTCCTTTTCCAACTCCAGGTTTACTTGCATTTCCTCATATTCTTCTACTGCCAGCAGGGATACTGAAGAGGATGAGGAAAAGAAAACAGACCATATGCCACACAAATTACCAGGGACATGGGTGAAAAATAATGTTTAGAAGATTCTTCATACCCTCATCCACTGCTGGCTGGAATATAAAGTGACAGAACCTTCTTACAGGGCAAGTTGGCAATATGTATCAAAACTCTAAAAATACTCATCCCCTTTGACTCAACAATCCCACTCCTAGGAATGCATACAACTAAGGCAACAAATCATGAATTTATACAGAGATTTAGTTGCAAGGATGCTCTCCGCATCATTGCTGAGAACAGTGCAATAATACAGATGGTCTAATGTTGAAGATCAGTAAATTATGTAATATACAAGAAACAGTATGCTTCCACTCAAATTATGTTGTAGAAGCGTATTTAGTGGATGGGAAAACATTCATGATATACTAAAAAAAAAATTTAAGTTGCAAAAAATAGAGCAAAACGAGCCCATTTTTGTTTTTTAAAAAGCACATATAAAACACATGAACAGGCATTTCACAGAGGAGGGAAACATATGAAAGGTCAATAATTAGGTGACAAGATGCTCATCTTCATTAATAATCAGGGGAATGCAGAGGAAAACACAAACAGATATGTTTTTTACACCCACCAAAGACACAACTGGCAAAAAGTATGGCTATATCAAGTGTTGGAGCAGATACTGAACAATGGGAACTTATACACTGTGGATAGCCACGTAAACTGGTAGACCTACTTCAAAAGTAGTTTGGCATTATGTAGTAAAGCTAAAAATAAAATCGTACGTCTAGGCATACATCTTAGTGAACCTCTTAGACAGGTACCCCAGGAGACATGTACAAGAATTTTCATACCAGCATAACTTTGAATAGCAAAAAACTGGAAACAACCCAAACATCCACCAATAGAATAGCAGATAAATGAACTCTGGTGTAGTCACCTAATGGAATATGACACAGCAGTGAAAATCAACTACCTCAGCTACACACTTCAATGTGGATGAATCTCACAAACACAGAAAAAGGTGCAGAACAATACGTGCAAAATGATTCCATTTACATAAAGTTCAAAAACATGCAAAATTAAGCAATGCTGTTTGGAGATAAATATGTATTTGGCAAAACTATAAATAAAAGGGAGATGATAAAAATTCAAGGGAGGCCATGAGTAGGGATGGACACTCGAGGGCCTGTAAGGCACCAGCAGGTAGAGAAATATTTTTTCCTGGTATTCTCTTCGTCTTCCATATATATTATAAACATATTTAACAAAATAAGTTTAATGTATATATAGGCATTTTTTAAAGAATGGAAGAACAGACACTAACATTAACAATGCTTATCTCTGGATTGTAAAGGTTGAGATTTATTTTTTCTCTTCCCATGTGAATCTTCTGGTAGCACAGCAGAAGAGCTCGGCTGCTAACCAAATCTACCAGCCGCTCCCTGGAAACCCTACGAAGCAGTTCTACTCCGCCTATAAGGTCGCTATGAATCAGAACCGACTTGACGGCACCTAACAACAGCAACAGTATAAATTTTCTAAATTTCTCACCCCCAAAAAGTGTATTACCTGAGTAAAAAAAAAAAAAAAAAAAACTATGTTATTTATACGTGTTCTCCATGTTTTCAAAGAAGAGACACAACCATGGATCCATTCAAGTCCAAAGAGTAAGGGCTAAATAATCACTGTGGGACAGAAACCTTCCAGAAGATGGTCCTGTCGAACAAGAGCAACATGAATTCTCTGCAACTTTTGCCATCTTGTGGCACAGACAGGCCAGAGAGAGCGATGATGCAGTTAGAAATTAGGCACAATATAAGCAGCTATCACACTAGCCTCTCCATCAGTTTCTAGAGAGGCACCTCAAACCTGAGCTAAGTCATATCAATAAAATCTTTAAAAAGACTCTCTTAATGGCTGTTTTCACACACTGTTCCCCCAGAGCACTTCAATGCTAACTGACTAAGGACCGGTTTGCTACGTAATGACACAGAATTTCAAACCCTGTCCTCTGTAAATCTACTGCCTCCTCAGACGGAAGACTAACGGTCTTACGCAAGTAAAGCAATGTAAGTGGTGGTTTGTGAGGTGAATTACAGGTGCCTGAGAGCTAAATGATTTTCAACCCTACTTAAAAAAAAAAAAAAAAAGAAATTTCATGAAGAAGACTATGACTTTCTGAATCTCTAGGCAAGATAACTGACTTGTGTATTCATTTCTGTAATCTTGCTCTCTCCTAGACAGGGGGCTTGCTAAAGGCAAGGTCCACGTAATTAATCTTTGTAGAATCCTCTGTTTCTAGCAAGGTGCATCAAAACTAAAAATTCTCCTACACCAATTCTACCTTCTTAAATGAAGAAAAACCTGAGGAGATGTTACAGTCTAGTGCATCTTCCACATTTAACCATAAAGCCCTTTATTTATTTTAAAAAAAAAAAAGAATCCTAATTCATAAAAGGGTAAGAGTCACCACCTGTAACAACATGGAAGGCCCTGGTCCTGTTAGGGTTGTGGCTTCTGAACTAGGAGAAAGAAAGTGCTATTAAACTCCAAACCATTCTTCAGCAGCTAAAGGAAACAGAAATAAGAAAAAGCATACTAAGTCCTCTTCCTTAGAACTGCTTTTGTGCTTGGGCGCCACTCTCTTGGCCTAAACTGGGGGATCTAAGAAACAGCCCCATGAGACTCGATGATGTTTCATGATAAGGATAAGGTCACTTCTGACTATATCAGAGTTTTCTCTGGGAGTAGCCATGGGAGAAATTTCCCTTTCACTCTAGTACCAAGTCTGCTTCTCCTGACCAATGAGTGTGTTTTTGCGTGATTCATGTAAGTGATCATAAATCCCTCATTGCACTGGCCCCTAGGGAGCTCAGAGCCAGATTTCAGGTACACAGGCAGGCACTGTACAAGACTTCAGAGCAAGAATGCACTCTGTGTATCAATCTACACTCTCACTTTCCCTTTGTCCCAATTTCCACATGCTCTTAACTTAAAATTTTATCATATCATGTTGCACGTATTTATGTAAATACCCTAATCTCTTCTAGATTAAGATACACTGCATAACGTACCAAACATATAAATGCTGTGTAGTCAAATGGCCATGGTCCTAGGATATAGGTAGGACAGAAGCAGTATTTAGTTCTGAAGTTTCAAAATGAGTGAGTTCCAAGTTCCTCAAATGAAAGCACTTTTAAATGTCCCCAGACTCTAAGATGAGTGATAAAACAATAGGAATGAGAGAGGCTTGCAGCTAGCCATTAGGAAAACAATGTAAGAGGAGATTCTTGCTACAAGATCTAGGCAGAGGCCTAAAACAACACAAAATGTACATAAGCAAAACAAAACAAATTTCCTATGTATTTGAGAAAAAAAGACCAGAAACACATACCTCTATTGCATTTTTCTAAGAATTTTCTCTGTTCAAGAACTTCTGAATTTAAAACAGCTTTTTCTTGTTTGACTTTATTTACCTAAAAATGTGAGAATTTGAGGGGAGAAAAACACCCAGAATTGTAAAATATGACATATGACAACGTGTGATACTCAAATTGCCGTTCAACTTTCAGGATGAAGTTACAATTTAAAGGAGAAACTGGATTCATGTTTTAGCCTTTTATTAAAGTTCTTCAAAGGTAGCTATTTAAGATAGGATGTACACTTGGTACAGGATTTATTTTCATATTCCAATTGGCATTGGTATTAGTCCCTAAACATGACAGTGTTCTAACCATCCAGCGTAAATGCCTGCTATCTTTAATGCAAAAATCCAAACAGAGATCACCACTTGAGCCATTCAGTTAGAGACACAAGTTAAATCAAGATTTTGAAGACAGAGCTTACTTGAAGCCTTGTGCAAAGAAAGGCAATGATGTGTTCCTGCTCTTTAAGATAGTTCAAAAATGAAAAATGATTCTCCAAATACTCACTTGAACCCATTCTATCATCTATCGTATCTGCCTGTGTTGAGGGTACACAGGAGGACAGTCCCTCCCACGGAGCCAGCCATTTACTGGAGAAGCAAAATACTTTCTTCTTCACCACCAGCAATAAAGTGCATGCCTGGAAACAGTAGCTATCCTTCTCACAAACTTGCCTCACATCATAAAAAATGGGGACAACAGAGGACATTTCAGTGCTATTTTAGTGTCTTATTTATTAGTGTAGATAGATAGTACGTGAATGTTCATGATTTTATTTTCTATATCTGCCTGTATATCTGAAACAGTGGGGAGAACAGAAGATTAAAATTGGCACGTGGTTCTCACATCAAAAATTAAATGGCTTCCAATAGAAAGTTTTTAACTTAGCCCGTCTCCAAACAGCTTAAAAAACGCAAAAGGTCTTGTCTTCGGGCCAGAGATACATACTTCTTCAATCACTTCTACAAGTTTGCTCTTGAGATTTTCCAGTTCAAGGGCTAATGTCTTCTTTTCCTCCTGAACAGATACAAGTTGATCTTGAAGTTCTGCATTTTGAACAAAAAGTAAGGGGGGGGGGGGAAGCACAAGAGAAAGAAATTTACCTTTGAAAGAAGAAATTAATCTAGTCAAAAGAATTTAAAATGCCAGCCCATGTACAGCTTATGGTCAAGGTTATCTAACAATTTAAAGAGAAACGAAGAAGCAAAGGCCAATGGGATCTCGCCAGGGCCTCCCAACCATCAGCCATGTTTAGTAGCAATTTTCTATCAGGTAATCTCGCTACATGAAACGTACCAGATCTTGGTTTCTTTGTATTCTATCAAACCTATATTCTAGAAAACTATCTGGCACTTTGGAAACAGACTTTAAGCTTTCAGCAATACAAATTAAAGCACTGTATTGATTTCTTTACTATTTCATTATGGCCACAGTGCAATATAAACAAACAATTGTGCAGTTAATAATTTGGAGATTTTTATTTGAAGAAAAAAATCCTGATTTGCTGCCAATTTATAGCCCTTAACATTATTTGAACTGACTCAAAACATAACCTATTTGAAGGAAGGGTTAATGCTAGTAATTTTCTCTCCAGAACTGTGGGTGTTTTGTTTCTTAATTCAATTAATATTTTTTATTATTAGGATTTAATGAAAAACGTGTTAATAGAATGAAAATATTAGCCACTGTAAGTGTAAAAGCTTCGGTGTTAGATTAAAGTTACTTCTACCATTCAAATGTTAAAAAATATACATGGATTAATACAAAGTACTTCAGTTTATACCCAGGCCTACAGTTTTGCCACTTGATTTTTAACTGCTTTTAATTTCTTACCCTTCTCCAAGGGCAATAAGAAACCTGCGATGTGGTTATTTATAAATTAAATCCAACTTTTAACATGAACCCAGCTTGACATTCTCAGAGACTTATTTCTAAATCACTTTCTCCACTGGCTAGCTAATCCTGAGGAAGAACAAGAGGCCATACCGTTCAAGACCTAACAGATGGGAGAATCCTGAGCAAAAGGAAATCCTTTAAACTTCCTTTACCCCTCCACCAATTCTATTTAGTTTTAGTTAAGGGGATGGAAGGAGCCCAGTGGCATAGTGGTTAAGCGCTCGGCTGCTGACTGAAAGGTCAGTAGTTTGAACCCACCAGCTGCTCCATGGGAGAAAGATGTGCAGTCTGCTTCCATAAAGATTACAGCCTTGGGAACCCTATGGGGCAGTTCTACTCTGTCCTACAGGGTTGCTATGAGCAGGAAACTACTCCAAGGCAATGGGTTTAAGGGGATGGAAGGTTAAATAAGGATGGTGTTTGCAACATCCATCCTTCTTTATACTTCCAAGTGAAATTTGATCTGTCAAACAAGGAGTATTGCTTTTGACATACACAAAGTCAAAATGTTACAATAGTTACTGAGCCAAAAACTGCCTTCCTATGTCTTTAACATAAACAAAGTGTATATATATACATGCATGAATAAAATTAATGAGTATTAAATAGATACATTATGTGATCTTGCCTTACAGCACTACTTGCTGGCCAACACGGCTGTTTAATATTGCATATTCCTTATAACTCGTTGCCTGACTCAGATGGGAAGTTCTTTGAGGGCACAGACTAAGCAAACTGGGAAAAAATCTTCCCCAAAGATTCCAATAGAGAACCAGACAAACAGGAGGTATTCACTAAATATATTTTTACTCATTCATTCTTTCATTTAACAAAAATATCTAACCCACAGCCCATATTCTTAAGAAGTGTACAGCCTAACCAGCTATTTCTGTCAAGACAAAGCTTTCAAAGGTGTCTAAACGCAAACAAGAAATAACTGATACAGCACAGATCCTATATCCTCCCACAATGATTCTCAACCAAGCTGCACCCTAGGCCAATTAAATCACAATTTCTGGGGGTAGGACCAGGTATCAGTATTTTTTAAAGTTTCCACGATTCCAATGTACCGCCAGGGCTGAGAAGGACTGACCTATCAGGAGTCAAAAAATATGCTCAATAATTAAGCGAAGAGTCCCACCTTTGATTTGCTTCTGACACTGCACTGAGACGCAACTCTCGCCAGCGCCGTCTGTTTCCGTAGCTGAATCGTCATCGTCAATGTTGATCTCTTCAGTTACCACATCTGGTCCTAGCTTGGCCATGTATAACATGCTGATTCTCTTCAGTGTTTTATTTTCTTTATTAAGCTAAGACAAAATATAAAAACGGTTATTTTAACAGCAGTCAAATGAGGGTCTTGGATTCTTAAACAACAAATTAAGCGTATTTTTGTCTTACATATTCATCAACACTCACAGCAGGAAATAACAATTAGCGAATTCACTAAATATGGTTCTATTTACACTTTTTAATATTAAACTTATTATTTTAAGTAAGACCTGATGCCTGGAATACAGCCAGCAGCATGTGAAAATGCTAGTTACAACTGATAAGAAATACGAGAGGAATTAAGATAAAGCATACCAGTATAGATGGCATCAAATTTCAATTCATTCACAGTCATTAACAGTCTTAATTAAGGTGCTTTATTTCAAGCAAATGTTTGGTTGATGGTGTGCTGTGAACACCTTTTAAATGTCGGTTTGCCCAGCACCCCTTCTTTTCTGGACACTGTCACTCCTCTTCATTGTCCCATATGATTTCTATGCAAACAACCATATACCTCAAAGTATATCCCATCCCTTTGGCCACAGCTAATTAGTCCAGGGATTAGGCATGTGACCCAAGCTTGGCCAATCAGATCCCTTCTCTAGGAATCTGGAGGCTGAAACAGAGAGATGAGTTTCTTTCTGTGTCTGGATGTACAGAAGCTGATGGCAACCACATTCCACCACTGGATGCAGCAACAGAGAACGGCAGCCTGTAGCAAAGCCAAAAATGAAGCTGATGTGTAGAGAGAGGCAGAAAAAAGGAACGGAGAAAGGGTTTACCCTGGTTCCAGTCCATTCCTGAACTGTTCTCAGCTAACTGATTCTATGGGACTCCAATGTCCCTCTCTAACAAATTTCCACCTTCTTTCTTTTTTTGCATAAACTAGTTCAAGATGTGTTTCTACTATCTGCACATAGAATTCTAACACATGGTAAAAGGAAGTTCAAGATGTGTTTCTATTATCTCTATAAAACCAAAAACCAAACCCATTGCCGTTAAGTTGATTCCAACTCACAGTGACCCTACAGGGCAGAGAAGAACTGTCCCATGGGGTTTCTAAGGCTGTAATCTTTACAGAAGCAGACTGCTACATCTTTCTCCCATAGAGCAACTGGTGGGCTCCAATCACCAACCTTTTGGTTAGCAGCTGAGTGCATAACGATTGTGCCACCAGGCCTCTTTATTATATCTATAAAGAGTTCTAACTGATAGTAGGGAAAAAAAGAAAGAAATCCTAATTCATTATTTCTTCTTCTCCGCTGTAGAAATGAGTTGGTCTTTAGTCTGAGTCACTCAATTTTCATCACCGTTAGCTAATGTGTTTACATGTGTACAAATGTGCATATAAGCATTAGTAAGAAGCACACACAAAGACAAAACTGTCCAACGTCCACAGAAGGAAAATATGGTTTTGCTTATGTTTCTCTTCTCAACGCTGAAAAATAAAAGGTCTTTTCTTATTTGAGCACATGAAAGTACTTACTAGAGCGATTTCCCTAATAAAATAAAAGACACACAAAAGCAAACACATTCCCTTTAGTATGGGCCATAGGCCATCAAGACAAACTCTGAATTTAATCATCGACACTGGAAATAAACACAAACCGAAATACAATTCACTGGAAAACTAACCACCCTTTGCTACTGTAAATCTTACACCAGCGTAAGATGTAAGGTACTTCTCTGCCTTCGGTCCTTCATTTCTGCTCATAATTAGAGCCCCTTGGGATTTCTCACAGGGAAAGCCCAGCCCACTTCCATCTGGGTGACCTGATTCTTACCGCAATAATATGGAATCTAAATACAGTGAAACCTGTGAGAGCCGGACCTCGACAGGACTGCTTTGTTTTTCTGGGTTTTGCAGTTTTCCACCTTTGATGGGGTGCAGTCTTAGCACTTTCCTATCACTCATTTTAGCGACAAATATTTGCATTTTCCTTCTCGGACAGGTTTCCACCTTACACAGGTTCCGGCTTTCCCAGGTTTCACTGTACATCCCAAGGGGCATGCATGGTCTGGAGCCTAAGAGGTTCCCCTGACCTCTCTAGGGAATCAGAAAGAACCTCTTGGAAATGGCTACAAACTTTTTCATGGACTCTTCCTAGGGCACCTGTGAAACTATATTCAGGGAATCAGACATTGCCCTTTACCCCCCGTCCCCAGCCCACAGCTCCAGTTTCCATAACCCCAAATTCCATGAAGAGAGTCAAGGGCAATAGATGAGGCCCATGATTTTCCCAGCCTCTCTTCCTTAAAATGGAAAAGTCAAGTAAACAACATCGTGGGGTCTTCGTCGGAAGCCCTGAATGCCACAGCATGGCACTAGAGGCATGAGGAACCTTCTTGTCAACTCTCAAACTATGGCATCTTTTCTGAATGTTAGGAGAAAATACCAAACTTAGAACAAAGTGAAAAAGCTCAAGACAATGGATCATTCTGCCTCCTAATATTTCAACCAACAGTTTTCAACACTACACATCAGAATCTTGAGGGAGCTTCTTAAAAATCCCAGTGCTCAGGCCCCACACCAGATCAAAGTTTCTGCGCCCAGCATAGTGCTTTTTCAGAGCTTCCCCGGTGATTCTAATGCACTTCAAGACTAAAAGCCACTGATGTTGGGTAGCACAATGCTTTAGTATAAAGTCTATAGGATGGATAAAACAGTCAGTGAAGAATCTAGCTCTGTCATCAAATTCTGTCTCTGCCTTTAGAACTAACTTAATCTTTCAGTGTCTCAGTTTTCTCATCAACAAACTAGAGATAAAAATAGTCTCCATTCGCAGGGCAATATGAAGATTAAATGAGATATTACATACAAAGTACTAAATACAGTCATCTAGCGTAAGAATTCAGTCAGCTTAGCTATCAATAGTAACAAAAGAGGTACAGTTTCTGTGTCTTATTAACTTCCCTTTGGAAATCATTTACCAGCTAGTTTTCTTCAACCAACGTATTCATTCAGGCATTTTTACTTTCTCCAAGATACTCACGAAAAATTAAAAATTCTAATTTTTGCCATCCGATGCCTACTACTCATTATAGGGTCACTACGAGTCGGAATCGACTCGATGGCAGCGGGTTAGTAGATGCTTAATTAATTACTTCCCAGGGAACCATCACAATAACACTTGATAACTGAATAGTTAACAGTTCTGTCCTCAAAAGAGTTTTAATGCTTCTATCAAACCAGGTACCCAAATCCACCAGCTGCTATCTGGCTACAATAAACCAGTTACCACTGAGTCGACCCCAACTCATGGCAACCCCATGTGTGTCAGAGTAGAACTGTGCTCCACAGAGTTTTCAATAGCTGGGTTTTTTGGGAAGTAGATTGCCAGGACTTTCTTCTGAGATGCCAGTGGGTGAACTCGAACTTCCAACTTTTCAGTTAGCAGCCAAGCGCGTTAAGCATTTACACTACCCAGAAACTCCCTGGCTGCATTACAACTACTCTATTTAACAAAGTTACTAAACCTGTTGCCAACAAGTCAGCTCCAACTCATAGCAGCCCTACAGGACAGAGCAGAACTGCCTGATAGGCTTTCCAAGGAGCGGCTGATAGATTCGATCGGCCAACCTTTTGGTTAACAGTCGTAGCTTGCTGTAGCTCTTAACCACTGCACCACAAAGTTACCAGCTCAAGAAAAAGTTAGTCAGAAATTTTCATTTAAGTCTTCCTAAACACCATCTTCATATTTTGAAAGAAGATATATAACATATATATAGGTGAAGTGTTATGTACATACTAACTGAATATTTTTGAGAACTCTGCAGTCACAAATTTTGGCTAAGCAATTTCACTACAGTTATTTTTCACTGAGTTATAGGTTAACAGCATGCCACTTGTTTTTTGGGATCCTTCTACCTTTAGTCACGAGACAAAAATAAATCTTGTATAACCCCACAGTAACAGAACCTTCCACTGCACTCAAATGCAAATGAGAGTTTTTATATTGGGCGCATTTTAATGAATATTTAAAGGTACAAAATAAGCAAGTTAAATGACTTTGGACCATATGACTTAAATAGTTGGTCTACAATTATTAGTTTAACCTCCACATTTTAGTGAAGCGAAGTATCCATACTTACTTTTTTTTTTAATTGTAAGGTCAAACTGAATCGTAAGAATTAAACATTCCATTTGTCATTAATTTGACGGCACGGATTTATAAACATAAGAATTTATAGAAACTTTGCTACTCAAAAAATGGAACCTACCTTAAAAAATGCCAATTGATACCTAAATCAGGACATGCTGTTATCATTTATTGATCATACATATAATGACGCGTCCAAATTTTCCATCCAAAGGTGTAGTGCCTTCCACATCCAATGAGCACATCTATAGTGTTTGATTGAGTAGGTCTGCTTGTTTGTTTTCAGTCCAGGGCCCAAAAGTCCATATTATGCTCTCAAAAACAAACGATATGTCCATTTTCAAAAAGGCATCTTAAGGAATAGGTGACAAACTGTGTAAGTCAGAGGCTCCTATCGTAAAGATTAAATTGTAAAAATGGCCTCAGTGGTTTGTAACCAGGGATGCATGTAACAGTCACTAGGCAAATTTGTTAACATACACATGCCTGAGCCACAACCCTAGAGACAGTGGTTCTGGGGTGTTCTTAAGAAGCCAATCTGTGTCCACCCTGATATTTAGAACAAGACAATTACAGCCCAGAATTCTCTTGTCCAAAGTCACCTGTTGGTTAAAAAAGAAAGGGAAAGAGGAATAGAAATAGTTCTTAAAAGAGGGCCATATATGGACCAATGATTAAAGTGCATCATGAAACAAGAAAAGTCCACCTCACCCCCATCCCAGTCCTGACTCTGGTCCCTCTTCTGACGAAGATGAGACAACAGCAGCCCAGAGAGGAAAACTAAATCGCCGGAAGTCACATATGCCCAAAATGACAAAACCAGGAACCAAAGCTGCACATATGGCCTCCCAAACCGTTGCTCCTCCCACAAACTCTGCCAGACCTGAGAGGTAGTCAGTGTTCCCACTCTGGCTGTACCATTGGACTACTTGTTAATAAAAGAAAACACAGCTAGAGACTATCCTTAGACGCTAGAAGTTTCAGAGCAGCTAGAATGCTCCACGGATGTTTTTCTCTGCTTGTTCTAAAAGAAGAAATGAAGGAAATGAAAGAAATTCACACGACACCATTGACCAGTGAACTGCCATGATGGAGAGCAGAGTGAAAATGTGAGTACCCGTGTTGCCACTGTTTTGAAAGCAATGACTTGTTATTACTAGGTACTCCTCAGGTAAATAACAGAAGTTACATGCACACATTTATTTTCTTGGCTAGCTTCTGAATATCTTATGAATTCTAATGTAGTGTCGTTAAGCAAACAATTAAGCAAATACCTCCAGCAAGAACACTGCTAATGCACACAAATTAAACAGATTTGTTTATTTACATATTTAATGGTAGTAGGATTCACTCACAGCCAAAGAAATACTTTAGAGGGGGGAGATTGGAGCAAGGGGAGAAGAAACACAACCGGCATTACTAATGAAATTTGGTTGAAAATTGCTGTAATCCATTTTCTGATGAAGTGGTTCAGATGCATTCTACCCAACCCAAAATACATAAGACAGAGAAAAAAAAAAAACTTTAATAATAATGTACTTCTGATGAGACAGAATATAGAAAATTACACACTTGGTAAATTCATCAGCCAGAAGCAATCAGTGGAGCACTGGAGGTCACCTTTAGCACGCCCTCGCTTTGCTTTCACAAATAATCACCTGAAATGTAAGGCTTAAGGCTGACTTTTTCATCTGATTCAAACATGAAACACTCATCACTGTTTTATGCCAGGCCAGGTTAGTTTGAGACTTACTTACCATTTAAACCAAACGCACAGACACTTGGAAAGTCCAGTTTAGCAGACTCCTCTGGGACTATTCTTCCCAGGCGAAAAGCACAAATGCTGAGATACACATTTATGCATGCTCTTTTTATCATCAAAATAACCTTTGCAATAAGGCAGATGTTTACATAATCATATCCCAGATTCCAAGACCCTACAACACCTTCCTCGTGCTGAGAGCAGACGACTGATTAGAGAACCAGAAAAGCAAAAACAGATAGAAGCCACTGTTTAGAAAAGCAAGTTGAAATAAAAAAGCTCAGGTAGAGCTCCCGCATCTGAATAGTCTCACCTTTGTTGCCAAAGCTTCAGCGCTTTCTCGACAAGTCTTCTCTATTTCAAGATGGTTCTGCATAAAATTAACTTCCTCTATAACCATGTGAGAAACTAGGAATGAGGGGAAAAAAAAATCTCAGCATTCAAAGATTAGTCAGCTATTTCAGAAGCCCACGCATCATGTCCCATGATTAAGAATACTTCAATTCTTTAGCTAGCCAGACCTTTAACTGTCATTGAAAGAGGTTTTTTTTAAATGTCCTGATAAAACTGTAGCTAACATTTGAACATAGAAAGAAAAAAGAAGACAATGAAGAAACTTTACTGCTATTACACACATTTTAAGAAAGCCACTTAGGAGACTTTTTATAAGTGTCTAAGGGGTCCTAGTGCCACACTGGTTAAAGAGCTTGGCTGCTAACCGGAAGGTCGGCAGTTCAAACCCACTAGATGCTCTTCAGGAGAAAGAGGTGGCAGTCTGCTTCCTTGAAGATTTAGTCTTGGACACCCTGTGGGGCAGGTCTACTCTGTTCTATAGCGTTGCTACCAGTCGGAATCGACTCAACGGCAATGGGTTTCATTTCTTCTTTTTTAATTGTTATTATCTATGTAGCTGTATACATATCCATAGACATATCTGCTAATTTAAACAAAAGAATCTATCATAAATAAAGAGAAGTGGCAAACATGATTTCCTTTTCTTAGCAGGACACAACACATGGATCTAATAAGGAAAACTAGCTAATCAGAAGTAAAAGAAAAGCAAGTCTTAAATGCACCTCATGGCTGTCGTAACGATGTGGCAGCTTAGCTAAGTATTGCCAACAGTACTCCTTATTAGTGACGGTGGTTCCTAGTATTTAATAAACTCCAGGGCAGTAAAGGATAGCAAAAAGATTTATGTACTATATGATGATGAAAGCAGATGCTAAGAAATTGCTTCCTGCATCGCAGATTGTCAGGAGGATTAGAAGAAACAAAAATTTACTTGAGATTTTACCCATGCTTGAAAAACAGCACTTCTTAGATTTTTGGTATCTGGTTTATATACACTGAGATTTAAAGGTACCAACTTACTGAGAATTTGAATTATGTTTTGAAGTTCAAGTAAGAAAAATGCCAATTCTTTCCCATCCATATTTCTAGTTAAAATATTCAGGATTGCAAAGCTAACTGTAGACATGTATACTTACTGACATGTGTTTGTCTTAAAAAAAAAAAAAAAATTAAAGGACACCCAAACGTGAAAACCAACAAAGTTAGGCAAAAAGCACTGGGCTCACATAACACAAAGAGAGATTACTTTTGCTTCATTTAAGCTTAATTAACCTGCAATTATGATTAAACTCAGGGGAAAAATTTCTCTCCAAATTAAATACAAAAATATATTACTTCCTAAGTCTGTCCAAAGTTCTTATTATGTTAATATTCAAATTCATAAAGCAGCACTAAATGGCCAGAAACATCTCTAACCTTGACATTTTTTCAGGGGTAATAATAATCTGCAGCAAATGCAGGCCAACCAAAAACCACTTAACTAATTAGTAGTTGCAGTCACCGAGAAAAACATGAATCAACACTGTTATTACAAGTGGCACATTTGAGTGGCATCTAATTATGACTTGATGAGCACGATACTTGCATTATCAACATTACTACTGCATCCCATCAGGGCCTAAAAGCTGCTGATGGCATTGACTTCGAGAAACTCCCACTCAATGGTACAGCAGCACCCAACAATCGGCTTGGCAGGGGCCCCCCTCACTAAATGACACGTTAAGCGTAATTACTGGTAGACATTGTAAATAAACAGGATTGGAAGTGAAAATTGTACCAAGTGCATAAGACACAATCTGACACATTGGAAGTGGCAGCCTTAATTGAGAGTTTCTTTGACTGCTCAAGATCATTTCAACTGCATTTCTCAGAGGACAGTGATTATAACTGTGGAGACAGACGGCATAATGGTATCAGCACTGCTGACAGAGCAGTGAATTAAATTGTATCTGCTGTTGTGTGAAAGCCTTGATGAGAGGTACAGATGCCTTAGTGGTCTTATCATTATAACACAATGGTCATGTTGTCATCAACCTTTCTGGCTCCAATTGAAAAGAAATGATTGTGTGTTGAAGCTCCCCCCCTCCCAATGCCCCCCTCCTTCTCTTCTATCTCTTGTTCTGAATAGAACCAATTTTCAGAGAGCTATGAAATCACGCAATAGGCCCTAAAATGCAGCTGCTTGGCATACAAACGGGTCCCCATTAAACTGGAATCACACACAATATGTGTTTATGCCAGAAGAACAAATAGAAGCTGAACACAGGCCAAGTTTATTCACACACACAAAGCCCATGTAGCTCTTCATCAATATAATTGCCTTTTATATTGTAGTTTAAATAATAGGCTCTATTATTTCCTTAAAATCCTAATATTCCTGGCATTTTATCACTATGTTTACAAGGTAGGTTCTTCAAAAATGTGAAGGAAAGAGAAAAGAAACCTATACAATTTTTACAACATCAAATATTACTTTGAATTTTTAGCCTTAACTACTTGACATCTTCTGCCACAATCTGGTATTTCCACTATCATCACAAAAACATAAACACTCTGCATTTTTCAGAGGAATTTGACTTTTTATTCAATAACATTCTTGCTCATGGAAGAATAAGAAAAATCATTCCACAGTAGCAAGGTTTAGGCCTGGCAAAAGGGAAAACAATGTTTATTTTCTAAACATTTTGTAAAAAGCTGCCATGTAATTTCACTCGATAAACTTAGCTAGGTAGCACTGCCCACACCTTCTCCAATGATAGGGTACACTCCACTGGGTAGGAGTTTTATGTCTTCCTCAGAAGGGGGAACAATGGAAATGAAACATCGTGCTTTTATTGTTAGTTTAAGAAATTATCCCAATGCTACATTGGTAGCAGAGAAACCAACTTACCAACTTTCTAGGTTTAGAAGGTTAAGAGTATGTTTCAGAGGACACTTACATCTTTAAAAAGCACAATTCCATTTCCAAAACCAAAAGTCATGTCACATGACCCAAAACAGAAATATTTTTTGATATATGAATTTATTTGCACCTTTCAAAGGATACAAGTTTTGTTTTTAATCTTTAGTTGTTCATTTTATGATGTCCCTTATGGACCTGAACTTGAGTGTGTCTTATAATATCCATAATCCATGACCACTATTCCTATAACATTTACATATTTGGATGACTAAAACCCCAAAAATCCCAAACTCATTGCTGCTGAGTCGATTTCAACTCATGGCAACCTCATGTGTTTACAGAGTAGAACTGCTCAATAGAATTTTCTTGGCTCTCATCTTTATGGAAGCAAATCACCAGGCCTTTCTTCTGCAGTGCAGCTGGGTGGGTTCAAACAGCCAACCTGCAGGTAAGCGGCCAATCGCAAACTGCTTACACCGCCCAGGGACCTATTTGGATAACAGAGGTTTAACAAAGAAAAAAGACAAGGTTCAAACAAGTGACCCTAATACCGCAATTACAGTTATAAAACAAAACAAATCAAAAAAGGAATTCCTTTCTTTTAGAAATACATATTGAAATATTTACAGACAAAACAATATGATGACTGGAATTAGTTTCAATATAATCTGGGGTGGAGGTGGTCAGTGAGAGTGGGTGTGTCGGTGCAGAGATGAAAGACTGGCCATGAATTGGTGATTGTTAAGCTGGATGATGGGTACACGGGCGTTCACTATTTTAGCAAAGCTTCTTTCCTCTTCTATGATCCCAAAGCACCCTCACATACGTGCCATCATAGTACACATCTTGTAGGGTAACTGTTTTTTGTTTTTTAGTATTCTATTGTGTTTTTGGTAAAAGCTCACACAGGAAATTAGGTTCTCATTTAACAATTTCTATGCATGTTGTTCAGCGACATTCATTACATTCTTGTAGGATACCCGTTTTTCACTTATTTCTGTCTTCTGCTAGCTGTGAGCATTAGAGCAAGGTTTTTGTTTTACTTAATGTTTGATTCTCTTGCACCTAGCACAATGCTGGGTCCAAAGTAGGCACTCATTTTTGTGCTTGTCTGAATGATTGCCTAAGTTCATCCGTTAGCACCCTTCTACGAAAACGTTCCCTGTAGCACAGGACTGCTAAGGAAACCACCACCAGCGTCATTTATTGAGCCTGACTATGTGTCCAGTCTTGTGAGAAACCTTTTACGTGTATTGTCTCATAAATCCTCACAATTCCATGAAGTAGGTATTATCATAGCAATTTTGTATTTTCTTAAATACAAAATTTCTTAAATATTTAAATATTTCTTAAATATTCTTAAAATTTCTTAATTATTTCCAGAGAAATAAAGTAACATATCTCAAATCACGGATTCTAAGCAGTGATGCCGAACCAAACCCATTTCTAGGTAACTCCAATTTTCTGTGTTCCTTTCTAATTCATCATATTTAAAGGTGACACCATCAACGATGCTGCTTCCTGAGCAAAACTCCTCTCCATCTAGCCAACTCCCACCAGGACCCAGGTGCGGGGCGTCTCAACAGCGTATGCAGGAAACATACCACAAGTTCTTCGTCAACATCAGATTACTCAGAAAGGTTTCATGTGGTAAGAAAACAGCCATAAAGCTGGTGTGTGTACAGGAGAAGTGGTGTGCCCTAAAAAAAGAGCAAAGGATCTAAGGTTTTGGCCTGAAAGACACGAAATGACATCATTTACTTGTCCTTTACAGGGATGTGTCTTTCTAGAGAATGTGGCTTTGCTATGTGGTGATGTTCTTCATGCAGAAAGACCAGGAGAAAGGCTCAGGAAGAGCTGGGAGAGAATCAAGAATGGCATGGAAATATGGGGAGCACATGCAGAGCTAGGAAGGAAGGCCCTATGGCCTAACAAAGCTTTTCCTGGAGCCTTATTCAGCCGCTCTTCCTACAGATCAAGAACTAGGCCCACTCATACCATACCCATACCTATTGCCTGCAAGTCGATTCCAACTCATAGCAATCCTAGTAGATAAAAATTACAGGAAGCAGATCTCACATCAGCACAAAAGAACACTTTCCTCCAGAACTGTCCAAATGCGAAGACTGGCATCTACTTAAAGGTAGATGATACAAACTCACTAACGGCAAATGACAGGAACTCTTTTAACACTGAAGGACAGTTAGACACAGGGTGGTTCCATAGATGAGATGGCAGAAGCAGCAACTAACATTTACTGAGCACTTACTATGCGCCAGGCACTGTGGTAGGCACTTTTTACATGGATCTCATTTAATCCTTGGCCATCCAATGAGGAAGGGCTGTTAATCCCGATTTTAGTAATACAGAAACTTGCTCAGGGCTACATGAATTCACGCCAGATGGTGCTCTTCTCTGGAGATACAGCCTCATTTCCTTTCAAATCTGAAATCCTAACCTCTGTTCCAAAGCTGTGAACCATTTAACTCAGATACAGCTTTTTAACAAATATTTCAGAAGTCTTCTTATTCCCTATTTTCTGCTCTTTTGAGACTGAATAAAGGGTTAGCATTCTGTTCTCCTGCCATTCGAACTTTAAATAAGCAAACTTAGTAAAGGTAAAAATTAAGTGACTATGACAATTGAGGCTGCTGTACTAACCTTTCAACTGATCCTTTCAGGCTTTAATTAGAGTTGCTCATAAGGAAAAATGTAAATTTTTTAAGCTATCAGAGGTATTGAGAATAAGAGACAAAGAAAAGGAGAAGAGAAATGGTAGATGAAAGCAGAGTTTACATGTTACACCAAAGATAGGTTGATCTGGGGAGAACTTGCTTCATTTTTGCATAATGCAAGAGGCAAAATCCCTACTACCTACCTGGACCAAAATATTTGATGATAAGTCTAAGCATAAGAACTTGAACTATTCCCATTGCACAAAGGACACCAATTGGCTACGAATAATTCAAGCATATTGGTAGCAGTGCCAGTGGTTAGAACTCTTTCAGACAAGACTCGGTGTCAACACAAATGTAAGAACATTCCATTAATCCTGCATGAGGGAGGGAAAAAGCCCTATGCAATTGCAATTCATACATTCACAAATAAGAGGTATTTCTATCGTAGCATACTGACCTCCAAAGATAGGTAGGACCAACAACGTTCCCTTTAATTTTCCTTTGTATAGTCAGATGCTGAAAAATAAACTGGCCTATTGAAATTTAACTATAATGCCGCATTTTTTACGGCTCTTTCCTTCAACAAGGACAAAATGTTTTGTCGTGTAGTTTACCCAGTCAACAGATTATGATATAAACAAACTGCCCGACTGCTACAGCATCTGGAGAATGATGGAGAAAGGCCTTGCTTCGGAGAGAAGGTGCTCTCCCTACTAATAAGGCCTGGCCCTTTTCCCATGACATCCGTCCATCTGATCCTTCTGAGAGCGATCAGCTGTGCTCTATCTTGGGGGATAAAGTAATAACAGATTTATACCACATAAAAAAATCACACAGCAAACATTCAGAAAAGATTTTGGGAAGTTAGCCACCTATAAGCTTTTCTGGGAATATAATTTTCCTCAGCAAGAAAGCAATTTCAGACATTCCAACTCTTAAAAACGTAAAAGTTCTCTGAAGCCATAATTCCATTTCTGTGCATTAACCTAAGGAACTAATCAGACCACTGTAAAGATAATATATAAGAATACTTGCCATGGCATTATTTATAATAACTAAAAACCAGAAACAATCCGTCTATCATTGAAGGAATATCTGAAGAAATGATGATGGTACTATCATATAATGGAATACTATGGACGATGATTAAAACTGATGTACATCTTTACTGACAGGCACAGATGACCACAATATACTGTTTACTGGAAAAAGTAGGTTATAAACTAAATGCATTTTTTTCTACATACATATAAACCCACTACCAAACCCACTGCCATCAAGCTGATTCCAACTTATGGTGACCCTCTAGGACAGAGTAGAACTGCCTCGTAGGGTTTCCAAGGCTGTAAATCTTTACAGAGAGAGACTGCCACATCTTTCTCCCAAAGAACAGCTGGTGGGTTCGAACCACCAACCTTTCAGTTAGCAGCCGAGCACTTTAACCACTGTTGTCCCGACGGCTCCTTAGATACATATATCATTCAGAAAAAAGACCAGGAAGGATATACTACTATAAAATGCTAACTTTTGTTTTTCTCAAGGAGTCAAGGTAAAAAGTAATTTTTGTTCTCCTCTCACCTTTCTGCATAGTAAGAAAAATTTTGTAACAAGTACAAACTATCTTTTATACACATAAAACAATGCTCATTAGTATTTCTTTAAAAATCACAGTAATGCCAGGCATTTCACAGGCAAACAGGAAGACAACTCTTGCTTTCTTGATCAGATGCCCAAAGCATCAGCCACTAAACATACGGCGTATGTCTACCCACATAATCCCAATACACAATTATGTGTGTTATAACAATTCCACTGAAATGCTTACGTACTCTTCTGAAATTCTTCCAGTTTTTTAACAGCTTCATCTCGTTCTTGCCTAATTTTGTCACACTGAAATGAGGGGGGAAAAAAAAAAAGGAAATGTTAAATTTGTATCACAAATTTTAAGTTTGGAAAGGCAAGCAATACCAAGCTTACAAACAACAGCAATTTTCTGAAAACAAAGCAAAATTAAAAACTTTAAAAAATAAAACAAAACAACAGTCACATGGTTAACTGTACTGCTCAACCAGCATGGTATCTGTGCCTTTACGTCCAGCGAATTTTCTCGGACCTTCTAAAATAATGATCCACCTGACTCAGACCTCCCACAAAATGGGTCAGGCTGGGCCAAGGGCCATTTCATAAAGAAGGCATATTCTTGCATTAAAGTTTCCTTGTGGGACTCTGTCCTCTGAAAAAATAATCCTGTCTAATACAGTCTCTAGTTCCAATTTACCAGATAAATTGCATTTAGTGTTTTTTTGTTTGTTTTCTGGTGTTTACAATTCTAAACGCCAGCACTCTGGACTCTCAAATAAGCTTTCGCAAACCTTTGCTCTCACACAAGTTGACTACCAGACAGTATAGCACTTGATTTCTATGACAGTGCCGGCCGCCTGTTTCAGGACTGTTGCTCTCGTGTTCTAGAACTTGGCTTCTGTTGGTTTTAACTTCCCCACCATCCCTGCCAGGCCACCACCTCACCCCAAACAATGCACAGTAGAGTCTAAGGCACAAAAAGGAGCCTAATATACTCTTTCTGACTAGACTTAAAACTCCTGAGTCATGACTGCAAATGAGATCCATCTGGTATTTCACTTTCAAATTAATTTCATGTTTTGTAATCTGGCATTTCTGATGGTGTAAGACGCCCTATGAAAATCTGTCTTCATCTAAGAGTTGGGAGTGTCGCTCCTGACTTAATGCTACTTGTGTCCTTCTATCTGCTTCTCCAAGTACCACCGGGAGGAATTCGAGGATAATTCAGTTCTGACTTATTTCAAATAGTCATAGTTTTCACTGAGACTTTGCATGATGAGAACACTAAACAGAGATGCCTGTTTCAGGTCGATCTCTATTCAGGTCTGAAAAAGGCTACCAGTTAACATCCCGCAAAAATCACCAATGCTGTCACCATTTGCTGGTCGTCATCAGCTCATGACAGTTTTAGGTAATCTCCACCAGTCGCCCAGAAGACAGACTTTATGTCTATGCTCTCTGCTCATAAGGCCTAGGTAGGCAGGCTTTAGTTCATCACAACACGTAGGTAACTCGTTTCTATAACTCAGCTACGTACTCTCAGGCTAATGCCGTAGTCATCACCAACAGATTCAGAGACTGTCTCCCAAACCCAGCTGTGTTCTACCAGGGTCTTCAGATTGCTTTGCTTTCTATTTTCTGCAACCACATTATGACAGAACTGGCAGTCACAGAATTGACCATCTGCTATGGATAGTGAAAGCGGTGTGCGTTGGGGGACGGGACCAACACATGCCGCAAACGTGGCTTACTTATCTCAAACCGGAGCTGAACAAAACATGAAGTACATATGTGTTTACTAAGCAGGACTCCAAACACCCACTTATTTCATTATTTTAGGTGAACCCAGAAAAATATCTTGTAACCTCTCTCTCATCCTCCCGACAGCGAGAAGAAATGTTAGCAAGGATTCTGGGCCTTTTTGGAAGAATGTCCTATCTTTATGCTCCACAGAAGCCCCTCACCCACCCTCCCCTTCCTCTACCCTGCCCATGCAGCTGCACCATTTGTAGAAACTGCTTCTTTCTGTGTCAGAATTGCTCATGAGGACCTTGCAATAGCAAAAGATGTGCCTGGGTTCACATCACTTAATTATGATGCCCAGCGATTCTCTCTGGCTCAAGGCTGGGGTAGAACCCAGCAACGCAAGTGCTGGCTGGCTGAAGCAAGCTGGATGGTATTACACCTACTCTAGAGTCTCTGTGTTGGCTCTTTATGAAGTGGTGAATTGACTGGAGGATGACCTTGCTGGTTTTGAAAACCCTTAATATTAGAAGCCCTGGCTGTTTTCCAGATCTCCTCCTCGAGCTTCATCCAGGCAGGTACCTGGCTTCTGAAACTAAACCAGCATATCAATGCACTGGCTGATTGATTTGTGGAGGGAAATCTTCCCACTGTGAACTGGCATCTTCCCTCTTCCCCTCTAAAAAATGGGTAGCTCAGTTCTTTTTTCTCCACATATCATCCAACTACAATTAACACTAAAATGTCTGCTTAGCAGGGCTCAGCAGACGTACAGATAACTGATGTAGACACCAAGACATCTCTATATTTTACAGAGTGATCTATGAATATTTTGTCCAAAAAACCCCCAAAACTAATCTTCTGAATTGTGTCTACTTCCACTAATATAAAATTCATTTTTATCTCCCTGGTACACAGATGCAGTGGCGGGCTGGCAGCCTACTGAAAGGCCAGTTTGGGGTCCAAAAAACATACCTGTACTGCACACACACAACACCAAGAGAGAAGACCATCTGTCTACAGGCAAGTACCTTACGGGTGGTGGAATTACTTCTAAGCAAGTATCTACCGTTAGCATTGGTCTTCCTATGCCACAGAATGTCTCTTTTTCCCTCCTTCCAGCATTGAACAAATTATTTATAGAGCACCTACACCTGCCAGGCACTATGTTAGGCAGTGGGGGTAAAGCAATGAGGAACATAACAGACAATGTGCTCACAAACTTACGATCTACTAAGAAAGATCAACGATGAAAGAAGCAATTATAAGGACACTTGCTATAATGAGAAAAATACTGCACTCTTGACATACAGCACAGACTATAACACTAAGTCTGAGGAGGTCAGCTCAACCCCACACCGCTTCTACTTTTCTCCAAGTACTTTTCATCCCGTTTATGTCCAGTTACAATATTTTAAAAAATCTAAACATGCACAGCATCAGAACTGGGCGTAATTTACCTGTGTTAGAATCCTTGGTGACGCAATGAGAAAACCATCAAATCATTTTTAATAATAATCGATACTCCTATTTTTCCACCTGGGTAAGTATGGCTGGAACTCAACAGTGCTTTCTGGATTTCTACACACTTCTCCTTAAAGAATACAAGAAATTAAATCATTCCCACTGGGATGGTGTTCCTTCCACTCTCTTTCTCTTTTTGGTGTTCTTTCTTCCAATTCAAAGTCCTTTCCCTCCAATTTTCAGGGGTTGATAAAGAAGTAGTAGCTGCCCCCCAAAGCTGTCTTGCAGCATTCTCCAAATTCTAGGTATTGTGTGTTAGATGAAAACACATGTCATCCAAACAGAGATCCTTGCTCTTTGTTTCTGGATAGATTGCTGTTAATAAGAGACTCATTTTCACTTTCAAACTGCTAAGTAATTACTTTTTCTCTGGCACAACCACTTGCCACTCTCTGTCTCAAAGAAACGGCATGTATGTGGATGTATTATGCATGAACAGTTAGCATAATGGATGCATGTCTTGCTCTTCAAAGTGGCTTCTTTATGAATTTCTTTTAAATAAAATACTTTGGGACCTTCACCTCTGAAAATTACACAAGGAGAAGAAATTTTAACAATAGACAAAATAAGCCAAGATGCAAACAATATCATATATCTTGCTTCTTGAAACCAAAGTCTTGGAAAGGGTCTGCCTCGTTCCGTTTTCATTCATTGTTCCTGGCAACCTGACAGTGCTGCCTGATGGATGCACCGTTACAGCCGCTTACCCAAACGACTTCTAATCAGCCACTTAAACACTGATTCATTTCAAAACTCGATCTCAGAATATAATATTAAACATAAATACTTATTACCTGAAGGCAGACACTCTTCTATTATACAGATTTCCTTCTGTTTTTAATGCATACCACACACATACACACACACACCCTGCTGCTCTGAGAAATGTGAAAGCTATTCCACTCAACATTCAATGAGTCTTTTCCCTCCCATATAGGGAAATAAACCCCAAACAATTATGACAAAGGTCCTGGGTGAGTCCTAAGAGAATGCCCTCAAGTGCTGACATGCATTTGGCTGATTTCAAAATAGACAGTACTCGATTTTTCCATACCACAGGGATACAGACTCAGAAGGCTTGTTGACTTCAGTGTGACAGAGTCTTCCATTTTAACATACTGTTCATAATGCCATTTAGCAACCAGGCAACAATAAATAAATAAAATAACAGAAAGTAGCACTCTTTCCATAATCCCCACTTATCCTGATGTCAGTTTAAAAAAAGAAAAAAAAACCCTCAAGTATTTACATTTTAATCCAATGGACACCATTTACTTGCACCCTATTCAATATTTTGATAATAATAAATTTTGGTTTAAAATGTGATAGGTGCATAAGAAATGGGCGGATGTTTTTATTAAAAAGAGACCAAACCAAACCTGTTGCCATCAAGTTGATTCCGACTCACAGCAACCCTATAGGACAGAGCTGAACTGCGCCACAGGCTTCCCAAGGCTGTAATTTTTATGGAAGCTGACTGCCACATTTTTCTCCCGCTATTAAAAAGAAGCAAGCAGCTAATTCTGCTTGTGAGAGAATCAGAGAAAACTATGAAAAAAAAAAAAAGTGACATTTAAGCCAGGCAATGAACATTATAAACAGTTTGCCTCATGGAGAAGAGTGGGAACCCTGTCTTTCTGTCCTTTTCCACTTCATCCCCAGCTCTAGGCACTCATTCACAATGTATTACAGCCATTTGTTAACTTGCCTGTGTCCCTCATTAGAGTGGGCTTTCCCAGAGTAGGACCTTCATATATTTTTCTCTATACTCCTGGTACTCAGAAGGCATTCAACAAAAAAAGTTTTCCCTTCAAAACAGTTTTCCTTATAAACTCAAACAGACTCTGATTCCATCCTCAAAGTCACTGATTAAAAACCACAAAATGGTTAACATTCCATTTTTGTTAAAAAGGGAGAACTGCAAAGGAAAAGATCAAGTTAAAAAATGGCCTACACCCCACCCCAAAAAATATCTCCTACCCATCGAGCCCTAGAATGCATTATATATATATACATAAATAAATTATATATTTTAAAAAAAAAGAAAAAAAACCTGTTGCTGTCGAGTCAATTCTGACTCATTGTGACCCTAGAGGACTGTGTAGAACTGTCCCATAAGGTTTCCAAGGAGCACCTGGTGGATTTGAACTGCCAACGTTTTGGTTAGTAGCCACAGCACTTAACTACTACGCCACCGGGGTATGTATACGTATCCAAAAAAAACCAAACCCGCTGCCGTCGAGTCGAGTCCAATTCAAGCGACCCTATAGATAGACAGAGATGCATAAGGAGCCCTGAAGGTGGAATGGTTAAGCATTCAGTGGCTAACCAAAAAGTCGGTGGTTCAAACCTACCAGCAGCTCCACAGGAGAAAGGACCTGTACATCTGCTCCCATAAAGATTACAGCCTAGGAAACCCTATAGGGTAGTTCTACTCTTTCCTTTAGGGTCGCTATGAGTTGGAATCAACTTGATGGCACACAACAACATACACACACACACACACACACACACACACGCACGCGCACGCGTAATATAAACAATACACATATGAATTTTTCTGACATAAGATGGACTTTATAGTTAACTTTCAGTTCTTAAATACAAACTGATGGATACAAAAGATAAATAATTCAGAAAAGTATATCCCTCTTAACCGATGCCATCCAGTTGATTCTGACTCATAGCAACCCTACAGGACAGAGCAGAACTGCCCCCACGGGGTTTCCAAGCTTTAAATCTTTACAGAAGCAGAGTGCCGTATCTTTCTCCCATGGAATAGCCGATGAGTTCGAACTGCCAACCTTTCAGATAACAGCCAAGCACTTAACCACTGTGCCACCAGGGTTCCCTAGAAAAGTACAGAGTCTGATAATTTGCTATGAAAAATTCATGAGCTAACAAAAAATAACTGAGAATAAAGCCAGGGCCTCTGTGGGGAAAAAGAGAGCTGATAAGCTCCCATAAATCTACCTCTTCAAAATGAACATTTGTGGTCAAAAGACCCATATTTGAATCTACACTCTGCCACTAACTATCTGTACAACCTGGGGAAAGTCATTTAAGCCCTGTGGGCCTGTTCCCTTATCTGTGAAATATGGCTGACACCGGGCTGTTTGGACCATTAGGCGAGGGGGATAAGCAACAGCACATGCCCATAGTCACTCCATAATAAACAGCGTCTTACACAACCACCTGCCCTGGAGAGCAGCAAGCTGAGATTCCAAACAGGGCAGAAACTGATCTACCCAGAGCAATCCATCTACGGCCTCTCCCACTGATAAGGTTCACCGCCTGGCAACAAAGATAGTTAGACTCCATGCGGACATGTGGAAGTAAGAAATATCTTGCGATGTATTTTTTTGCTCCCTCCATTTGTATAAAATTTTCCCACATCTAATTAACTGTGGCAAAAGGAGTCTTACTTCAGATTTGCATCCCTGGTGAATTTCACCCAACTGTCCTGGCGTCATGTGGCAAGGACAGCCACACGCATGTGCTGATGGAGACTGGGACACAGCTCACACAGCCAGGCACGAGAAAGCACTTTGCCAGGGAAAACTGGGCCTCCATTTACCACCCCCGGAACGAAAGCTGCTCTTACACACTCTATGCTGTATAAAAGGCTCTTATTATACACTTCCCTCCTTTGTAATACAGCCCCCCTTCTGGGGGAAAAATCTGCAGTAATAAGCTTGTTAGTTCTTTTAACAGAAGATAAACAGAATGCCGTGAACTTAAAAAAAAAAAAACACTCTATTTGGTTTTACCCAATCACACAGCATTCCATATTGCTTTCACTTCTTTTCTTCCCATTTCTGTTAATAGTTATTTTTAAAGAATTAGAACAGAAGCAGGTAAATAAGGCATATGACTGTTACAAAAGTATTAAGCCATACTCTATCTGGAGAAACACGTAAACAGTTAATGGGCTGAGGTAATTTATAATCTTTCTTTTACCAAATGCATTTTACCTATAATTCCATTTTTAAAACAGATCGTTCACTTAAAAAGTCACTACAGAAAGACAATCTCAGCTAAATGATCATCATCACCACCAATAATGGTTATTTACAGAGCACCTACTATGTATAGGGCACTCCCTAGGTCTACAAGTTAGTACGGATTAAAGGAGAAAAAAGAACACAAAAAATTTTACTCTTTTTATTATGTTATTCCTTTTCTTCTATATCCTTCTTTCTCCATCATGTAAAGATATACTTGTTTGCTTTCCCTTATCACATCTTCTAAGCTAAGTCAAAGAGTTTTCTTGAATTAACCCCTCCAACTTGCTTTGCTCTTCCCCTCTTAGTCTAAGAACTGCTATGGAAGAGACGCAATTGGCTAATAACTTCTCAGCCTCTTCTCCTTCTGAGAGCTGGAAGATGGTAGAGTATCTTAGGGAAAGAGGCCCAAGCTATCAGGCCTAAACATCGCTCATTAGTTTTATTTTGATTATGGGCCTTAAGGACCCAGGATCCAACCACAACCTCCCAACCTGTTCACATTCTCAGGGTGTATGTGATTTTTGGTGGTTATGGACTTAGAAACATCAAAGTATTTTCTATGACATTCTAGATGCATACATCAACCACCTTCTACCATGGATATTCCCATCACCTCCACCTACAATTCCCTGAATCCCCTCATGAAGGGAAGAGCGGACACTCAAGATTTCACAGAACACCAAGGATCTATTCACAACAGAGCAAAGAAGCCTTACAAACTAGATGAGAAACAGTGATCTAAAGAGCCTTTATACTCCGCTTTGAACTAGAATAGTTACCACACATATCACCAGCCATACCACAGCCACCTAAGTGACAAATTAACATGTGTCCAAAAGTAAAATGACTCTTAAGAATCAAATAAATACAACAAATATGCCACCAGTTTTACAAATATTTAGCTCACTGACAATTTTCATCACAGCTTTTACTCTGAAATTTTAAAGATAAGGCTTCATAATTTACAGCAGTGATGATCACCTTCTTCTTTAATAACCACCAGCAGCCCTGGTGGCACAGTGGTTAAGCGCTCAGCTGTTAACCAAAAGGTTAGCAGTTCGAACCTGCCAGCAGCTTAACAGGAGAGAGATGTGGCAGTCTGCTTCTGTAAAGATTTATAGCTTTGGAAACCATATGTGGCAGTTCTATCTGTCACACAGGGTTACTATGAGTCAAAATCGACTCAACAGCACCTAACAACAACAACACTTCTTTCCGTCTTAAAATAAAAAACTAAACCAGCTGCCATTGAGTCAATTCTGACTCATGGCAACACTGTGTGTCTCAGGTAGAACTGTGCTCCACAGGGTTTTCAACGGCTGTGACCTTTCAGAAATCTATCGCCAGGGCTTTCTTCCGAGGCGCCTTTGGGTGGATTCAAACCATCAACCTTTCAGTTAGCAGCCGAGTGCTTAACTATTTGTGCCACCCAGGGACTCCTTTTTTCAACTTAGGATCCCTATATTTATAGCCCTTCCATTTGTGCCCTCCCTGAATTTGCAGGGGGTAGAAAAAGAAAATACACACACACATATATAAACACACAAACATTCACAAAGCTTAAATGAACATTTTCAGAGACAAAAAAACATACAATCTGTAAAGGAAGTAGAATTCAATTATTTAGCAGCTGAAAAGCGAAAGAACCAGAGTCCCTGAAAACATTAACTTCCAGTATATTACTCATAGAGATAGAGGAAGCAAACATACAAAAGATTTATGGAGGCATGTGGGCTAAACACCAGTGACTAAACAGAGATCTCTCTAGAATCCAGCATCTAAGTCCTAAGACTAAATGTCGCAGGCCTTCAATTCCATCACCAGAATACCAAATCTGACTGTGAGGAAAAAAGTACAATTCTTGGGGACGTGAGTTGCTTGGCCTGGTGCCTTGTGCATTTAGCCATGTGGTTAATCTCTCAGAGCTGTGCCACTGTGGTCTGCCTCCTATTCTTTACCATCTGGAACCTGGGGTTGATACTAGCTTGAACCACACATGCAAGAGAAAACGGGGGAAAAAAACCCTCATTCACATTTCATTGAAATTGGTGGCAGAACAATGCACTGTGCCGGCTAGGCTTTTACACGTATAAGAAATGAAAAAAAGGGTAAAGTACAAACCTTCTCCTTTGTTTTCTGGTTCTCTGCTCTAAGGTCTTCATATTCGCCTATTGCTAAAAGAAAAGGGAAAGCAACATTATAACATTATCGAAAGTTTACTGTAGGAAAACCTCGGAACCCTACCAACCCCTATTGTCTACTGACTAGACTGGGAGTAGAGTAGAGAGGAGGCCACAAGGGAAGGGCTTCTGCTTTTAAGAGTGAGGAAGAAAAAGATCATAGCAGATGTGAGCCCACTAAGCTGAATTCCAGCTCTTCCTAGGTCATTAGGAAGACCTAGGACTCAGGATAAGTAATCTATGACATGTCACTTCTCCTGTTCAATGCTCAGCACTTGGTCCTCTGAAAAGAGACAGGTGAGTGTTCCCCGACGCTCCTTCCAGCACTATTGCCTTGTGGTGCTACAAAGGTTTATTTTGAAAACCAGCCATCAGAAAATAAAGTAGGCTCACTCAGCCACCTCATTTGTTACACGTTTGCTTCATCCACAGAGCAACAAGTGTATGCTCTGAGCATTCAGCTCAGAACAACTATTTTCAGGCACTTCAAGATCATCATTCACCAAGCCAGGACCAGTGACCTGCCAGACTCATTCCACTAAGTTGGGTAAGTATGTGAATTGTTTTGGAAATATTTTCAACTACGTGCAAAAAAAATCCAGCAGTTTTCTACTTAAAAATCTCTATTACAAGAAAAGTAACCGAAACCCCACATTCACTTTTGAGCTAAAGCACGGTTTTTAGATCTCCTCACAGTTGAGAAGGAGAAGTTTTCCGTAACTTAGATGGGAAGGAAGAGAATGATCTAGGATTACTGATGGAGCAGACCATCGGAGGTAAGCCCTACCCTCTGGCCCAGCACCTTGACTAGCACCAGAGAGCCAATGAATCATCATGCTGGATTTTCAAACTTTATTTATTTAAATTTAGGTGGGATTCACCCACAAAAAGCTCAGATTTTCTAAAAAAGAAAAACAGTGCTTCTTGTTCCTATAATAAACTGAAAATAGACACAAAAAATCTGAAACCAGTAGCCATATACATATGTCACGGACTGAATTGTGTCCCCCAAAAATGTGTGTATCAATTTGGCTAGGCCATGTTTCCCAGGGTTGTGTGCTTGTCCTCTGTTTTGTGATTGAGGGCCAAGAGGCCACAGGAAGCAGAAGCTGAAGAGACAAGGAACATAAGAGCCAAGCTGCCTCAATCTCAAAAGGTATGGCCATGACCTCAGGGGTTTCAAAGGGTGGAGCCATAGCCTCTGGTGTTTTTAAGGGTGGAGTTGTCACTCCAATGGACTAAGAGAATGGTGCGCCTAAAGCCGAGGGAGCACAGTTGCTGTCCCAGTGGGCCTGGAAGGTGAAGCTGAAGCCCAGGGCCAAGGGGCCTCCACTCAGAATCCAGAGACTGCGGTCAATACCTAGAGTCTGGAGGGCAGGGCTATTGTGTAAACTGTCTCAGAGAACAGTTTTATTTTCAAAGCCTGAGGGCTAATGTAAAGTGTTCTGCTGACTTGCTTGGTGCCTGTTATCACTTCTTTTCCTCCAGTTTCTCCCACTTGTAATGAAATGTCTAGCTTGTGCCTGTTCTGCCATTGTACCTTTGGAAGCAGATAGCTTATATTCTAGATTTCACAGATAAAGAGGAATTTTTGGATTTTGGACTTGGAGTTAAGGCTTTTGCTATGATAGTACGAGATGAATATGTTTTGCATGTTGCAAGGATGTGATTTTTTGGGGGCCAAAGGGTGGAATGTCATGGATTGAACTGTGTCCCCCTAAAAATGTGTGTATCAATTTGGCTAGGCCATGATTCCCAGGGTTGTGTGGTTGTCTTCCATTTTGTGATTGTAATTTTACGTTAAAGAGGATTAGAGTGGAATTGTACCACCACCCTTACTCAGGTCACATCCAATGTAAAGGGAGCTTCCTTGGGGTGTGGCCTGCACCACCTTTTATCTCTTGGAAGAGATAAAAGGAAAGGGAAGCAAGCAGAGAATTGGGGACCTCATACCACCAAGAAAGAAGCACCGGGAACAGAGTGCATCCTTTGGACCCGAGGTTCCTGTGCAGAGAAGCTCCTAGTCCAGGGGAAGACTGATGATGACGAGGACCTTCCTCCAGAGCTGGCAGAGACAGAAAGCCTTCCCCTGGAGCTGACACCCTGAATTTGAACTTCTAGTCCACTGGACTGTGAGAAAATAAACTTCTCTTTGCTAAAACCATCCACCTGTAGTATTTCTGTTGGAGCAGCACTAGATGACTAAGACAACATATATTCTAGAAATATATGATTCTAACCACTGAAATCGAGAACACCCCAGAAATAGACAATTAACATGGTAAAGTACATGTCTGGTTTCCTCCAACAGTGAGTCAAAGGATTCAGAATAGCTACTGTGATGGTAAGACCAAAATCTTAAAATCCAGTACAAATTAACAAGTATTTTTGGAATTCTACCACCAGTGCCCAGAAGTTTCATTCGCACCCCATGACCATTTAAATAAGAATTAATGGATCATTTTTATTGAAGCCACATTCCAAAGGAATCCTTTAAAATCAGACAGCTCATAAAATAGCTGAGTGTATACATGTAAAGATACAGCACTTTTGAAAATAATTACATCTTCAATGGAAAAGATTTCATTGGCAACAAATAAAGCCCTCTGCACACCAGCTCCTCACCAGCGCCCCCTCCAGCTCCCCACCCCAACCACTGAGTAAGAGAGATTGTCTTCGGATTGAAAAAAAAATCACTAAAATGTCCCCCTCCCGCTTTCAAACAGAAAGAAACAAGAAGTAAGAGATCCTAAAGACATGCACTGAAACCATTGGAGCAGTCAATGGTTCCGAATCTTACTACGATATTTGATGTTGTCTCAAAAAACAAATACATAAATATTTTATTGAAAGACTAACAATAAACCGAGTGATTTAACACTCTATTCTTGGTGACCTACTTTACAGATAGAAAAAACAAACAATCAAGGCTTATAAAACCATGATGTCATATTGACATTAAGGTTTTTTTTCTCCCCCTATTTAAAATATCAGATAACAGCTTTGAAGGGCTTTTTTTTTTAAAACATAAATACTATTCTTCTATTATATTGCCAGTAGAATCCAGATGAAATATTATAAACTCCTGATTACCAGGTCTTTATGAAAAGCATTAATTAAGAACACTTCACCTTTCATATCTTAATGGAACCCATAGAAAATACACTTTCTTGTGATTATATGCAACTTTAAAATAAATAAATAAATAAAGCCAGGTACAGGGAAAGGAGAAAGAAAAAGTACGGAAGAATTCAACCTCTTGGTAGCCGGAAGGGGCTATTTAGGGGTTGGGCATAAAAGGAAAGAAAGGGGGTGGAAGATTTACTTAGATTTTTATTTCTTTGAAATTAAAAAACCAAACTCACTGCCCTAAACATTAATTTAAAATATATACATATATATCATAGTGAATATTCATATAACCCCATCCTCAGTAAAACTGGCAAAAACTGATGTGACCTATTTATTTGGCTACTTTTTGTGGTGGGGCAGGGGGAAGAACACTGAAGAGCCACAGAGAAAGAATTCTTATCTCTTCAGAACTGGCTCACAATTTAAAAAAAAAAAAAAAAGTGAGCTTGCACAGCTCAAATGATTTGAGAAGAGAGATCCTCCAAGCCCTAAATTAACCAATGCAAAAGGAAAGGTGAATTTAGCCAATTCTCTGCCACATGAAAGATAGCCACACCTTGAGAAGACTTCATCTCTCAGGTTTACAAGTGTATGTTTCCCTGCACTGTCAGGTCACATGGCACAGTATTAAAAAGTGCGGCCTAAGAGAGGTTAAGAGCTATGGCTGCAAACCAAAAGCTCAGCAGTTCAAATCCACCAGCCGCCCCTTGGAAACCCTATGGGGTAGTTCTGGTCTGTCCTATAGGATCTCTATGAGTCGGGAATCGTCTTGACTGCAACGGAAGTAGCAGCAATAAACCCAATCCCAGCACTTACTGGCTAGGGCCTTTGGGTAAATTGGTTAATCTGTTTCCTCATCTGGAAAATAGGAGTAATAATTATACATCTCCGTCTCAGTCATCTAGTGCTGCTATAACAGAAATACCACAAGTGGATGGTTTTAACGAAGAGAAGTTTATTTCCTCACAGTCAAAGTAGGCTAAAAGTCCAAATTCAGGGAGCCACCTCCAGGGGAAGGCTTTTTCTCTCTGTCAGACTTCTTCTCTTCAGTGTTCCCCTGGACTAGGAGCTTCTCTGCTCAGGGACCCCAGTCCAAAGGATGCACTCTGCTCCCGGCACTGCTTTCTTGATGGTATGAGGTCCCCAACTCTCTGCTGGCTTCCCTTTCCTTTTATCTCTTGAGAGATAAAAGGTGGTGCAGGCCACACCCCAGGGAAACTCCCTTTACGTTGGATCAGGGATATGACCTGGGTAAAGGTGGTGTTACAATCCCACCCTAATCCTCTTTAACATAAAATTACAATCATGAAATGGAGGCCAACCACACAATTCTGGGAATCATGGCCCAGCCAAATTGATACACACATTTTTTGGGGGACATAATTCAAACCATGACAATCCCTCACAGTGTTGTTATTAGGAGTAAATAAGTTAATATATGTAAGAGTGCTTAGGCATGTAAGGGTTCAATACATGTTAGCCGTGGTTATTATTATTGCTGCAGCAAAGTACACCAAATCTTGTGCACATGATGAAATAGATTAGGCTACTCTCTAAAGCCCTCAGTCTCAAGCTTACTTTTGTTCCGCACAGCCCGAAAAATGGCAGAGAGCAATATCTGAAACCCTAGGTACTGCTAACCTCCACCAAATAAATGAAGGGAACAAGGGGCTAGAGACCAACTGGAAACAGTTAAAAATTCAGTTCTTCAGTCACACTGCCTCATTACAAGTACTCAGTAGCCGCAGGTGGCTAGTGGCTACCATACAGGACAACAGATATAGTACATTTCCATCAAACCAGCAAGTTTCATTGGTCAGTGCTGTTCCAGACGGTTCTGTCCAGATGCCTGCAGGCATTTCACACTCTACATGTTAGAAATTGAACTCATCAACTCCACTTTCACCTAAACCTCCTACTTCCTGCCTGGAAGATCTCCTTTCATTGGTGTAATCATCTACCCAGACCTCAAGCTAGTACACTCAGGATCACCCTGGATTCCGGCTTTCCCCCTCCTCCAAAGGATTAAACTGCTCAGACCTCTAAAAAATGTCTTTCCAATCTGTCCTTCTGCAGACAGTCTCTCTGCCCAAATTCAGATCTCTGACAACAGCAAACCCTGTATCTACCCTCTAGCCTCCCCCTACCCCAAACTCATTCTTTAAGTGGTAGTTACCTTAAAAACCTTGCTTAAAAACCTCCAAGGACCTCAGCTTTGCAACCTGGAAACATAATCTACCCAGCCCTCACCCATCCAGTCTCAGAGACTACCACTCACTCCATCATACTCAGGTCCCGGTGATTCCCTGAACCCTCCAAGATCTTTCATACCTAAGTGCCTTTGCAAACATTTTTCTCTCTGCCCACAAGGTCTTCCTGCATAATTTTCCCTACCTCCTCCTCCTTCAATGCAATTTAACTGTCATCTCTTCTAAGAAGTCTTCCCCATGTACCTCAGGCAAAGTCAGCACTTAAAACGTTTCTAAACTACCACTAGAGTACACTGTTCATATATTTTTACTGGAGCACCAACATGTAGCATTATAAATTATCTACACCTAAGTCTGTTTTGTCTTTACTCCTACTCGATTCACTGCTATCTGTCTTACACCCAGCAGAATACCAAGCACAGTGTTGATGCATGTGTTGAATAAGTGAATGGATCAAATGATTCTCTGAGGTAGAGCAATTAAGCCAAATATTAGCATTCCCATTTTACAAAGGAAGACACAAACGTATTGTTGTTGCTGTTTGGTGTCACTGAGTAGATTTCGACTCATAAAGATCCCGTGTGACAAAGTAGAAAAACATTTGAAAGAGTTAACAAGACCAAAAGCTGGTTCTTGGAAAGGAAAAACAGGAGAGGAAGCAGATAACCCGTATAAGAGATGAGATGGGTGATACCACAACAGACCCAACTGAAATTAAAAGAATCATAACAGAATACTATGAAAAACTGTACTCTAACAAATTTGAAAACCTAGAGGAAATGGACAAATTTCTAGAAACTCACTACCTACCTAAACTAACACAAACAGAGATAGAACAACTAAATAAACCCATAAGAAAAGAAGAGATTGAAAAGGTAATTTAAAAACTCCCAACAAAAAAAAGCCCTGGCCCAGATGGCTTCACTGGAGAATTCTACTAAACTTTCAGAGAAGAGTTAACACCACTTCTACTAAAGGTATTTCGGAGCATAGAAAAGGACAGAATACTCCCAAACTCATTCTATAAAGCCAGTATAACCCTGATACCAAAACCAGGTAAAAACACCACAAAAAAAGAAAATTACAGACCAATATCCCTCATGAACATTGACGCAAAAATCCTCAACAAAATTCTAGCCAATAGAATTCAGTAACATCAAAATATAATTCACCATGATCAAGTGGGATTTACAGCAGGTATGCAGGGATAGGTCAACATTAGAAAAACAATCAATGTAATCCATCACATAAATAAAACAAAAGACAAGAACCACATGATCTTATGCAATCCATGCAAAAAAAAAATCCATTTTGACAAAGTCCTATAGCCATTCATCATAAAAACTCTCAGCAAAACAGGAACAGAAGGGAAATTCCTCAGTATAATTAAGGACACTTATACAAAGCCAACAGCCAACAACATCCTAAATGGAGAGACTTTGAAAGCATTCCACCCTTGAGAACGGGGAGCAGACAAGGATGCCCTCTATCATCAGTCTTATTCTACATTGTGCTAGAGGTTCTAGCCAGAGCAATTAGGCTAGAAAAAGAAATAAAGGCAGCCAAATTGGTAGGGAAGAAGTCCAAGTATCTCTATTTGCAGATGATATGATCTTATACACAGAAACCCTCGAAGAATCCACAAGAAAACTACTGGAACTAATAGAAGATTTCAGCAAAATTTCAGGATACAAGATAAACATACAAAAATCAGTTGGATTCCTTTACACCAACAAAGAGAGCCTTGAAGAGGAAATCACCAAATCAATACCATTTACAATAGCCCCCAAGAAGATAAAATACTTAGGAATAAATCTAACCAGAGACGTAAAAGATTTATACAATGAAAACTGCAAGACACTACTGCAAGAAACCAAAAGAGACTGGCATAAGTGGAAAAACATACCTTGCTCATGGATAGGAAGACTCAACATTGTGAAAATGTCAGTTCTACCCAAAGTGGTCTAAAGATACAATGCAGTCCCAATCCAAATTCCAATTGCATTTTTTAATGAGATGGAGAAACAAATCACCAACTTCATATGGAAAGGGAAGAGGCCCCGAGTAAGTAAAGCATTACTCAAGAAGTAAAACAGAGTGGGAGGCCTCACACTACCTGATTTTAGAACCTATTATACTGCCACAGTAGTCAAAACAGCCTGGTACTGGTACAACAAGATACATAGACCAATGGAACAGAACTGAAAATCCAGACATAAGTTCATCCACCTATGAGCAGCTGATATTTGACAAACACCTGAAGTCTGTTAATTGGGGAAAAGACAGTCTCTTTAACAAATGGTGCTGGCATAACTGAATATCCATCTGCAAAAAACTGAAACAAGACCCATACCTCACACCATGCACAAAAACTAACTCAAAATGGATCAAAGACTTAAATATAAAATCGAAAATGATAAAGATCATGGAAGAAAAAATAGGGACAATGCTAGGAGCCCAAATACACAGCATAAACACAATACAAACCATAAGTAACAATGCACAAGCACCGGAAGAGAGACTAGATAAATGGGAGCTCCTAAAAATCAAACACTTATGCTCATCAAACGACTTCACCAAAAGAGTCAAAAGACAACCTACAGACTAGGGAAAAAATTTTGGCTACAACAAATCCGATCAGCATCTAATATCTAAAATCTACAAGATACTGCAAAACCTCAACAACAAAAAGCCAAATAACCCAATTAAAAAATGGGCAAAGGATATGAACAGGCACTTCACCAAAGAAGATATTCAGGCGGCTAACAGACATATGAAGAAATGCTCACAATTGTTAGCCATTAGAGAAATGCAGATCAAAACTACAATGAGATAACATCTCACCCCAACAAGGCTAGCATTAATCTAAAAAACACAAAATAATAAATGCCGGAGAGGTTGTGGAGAGACTGGAACACTTACACACTGTCGGTGGGAATGTAAAATGGTACAACCACTTTGGAAATGGATTTGGCACTTCCTTGAAAAGCTAGAAATAGAAGTACTATACGATCCAGCTATCCCGCTCCTTGGAATATATCCTAGAGAAATAAGAGTCATCACATGAATAGATATATGCTCACCCGTGTTCACTGCAACACTGTTCACAATAGCAAAAAGACAGTAACAACTTAGATGCCCATCAACGGACAAATGGATAAACAGATTATGGTATATCCACACAATGGAATACTACACAATGATAAAGAACAACGGTGAAGCTGTGAAACATCTTATAACATGGAGGAAGCTGGAAGTTATGGCTGAGTGAATTTAGTCAGTCACAGGACAGATACTGTATAAGACCACTATTATGAGAGCTCAAGAAAAGGTTTAAACACAGAACAAAACATTCTTTGATGGTTACAAGGGTGGGGAGAGAGGCTGAGGATTATTTACTAACTAGACAGTAGATAAGGATTATTTTAGGTGAAGGGAAGGACAGCACACACTACAGGGGAAGTCAGCACAACTGGACTAAACCAAAGCTAAGAAGTTTTCTGAATACAATCAAACACTTTGAGGAACAGAGTTGCAGGGGTAGGGGTCTGGGGACCATGGTTTCAGGGGACATCTAGGTCAACCGGCATAACAAAGCTTATTAAGAAAATGTTCGGCATCCCACTTTGGTGATTGGCATCTGAGGTATTAAAACCTTTCAAGTAGCCTTCTAAGATCCATCAACTGGTCCCAACCACCTGGAGTAAAGGAGAATGAACACCAAAGACACAAGGTAAGTATTAGCCCAAGAGACAGAAGGAGCCACATAAACCAGAGACTTCATCAGCCTGAGACCAGAAGAACTAGATGGTGCCCAGCTACCACCAATGACTGCCCTGACAGGGAACACAACAGAGAGTCCCACATGGAGCAGGAAAAAGGTGGGGTGCAGAACTCAAAGTCTAGTAAGAAGACCAGACTTAATGATCTGACTGAGACTGGAGGAACCCCAGAAAGCATGGCCCCTGGATTCCCCATCAGCCCAGAACTGAAACAATTTCTGAGGCCAACTCTTCAGACAGGGATTGGACTGGACTGTGGGGCATAAAGCGATACTCATGAGGAGTGTGCCTTGTAGTTCAAGTAGATAAAAGAGACTAAATGGGCAGCTTCTGTCTGGAGGTGAGATGGGAAGGCAGAGAGGGTTAGGAGCTGGTTGAATGGGCATAGGGAATCGGGGTAAAAAGGAGGAGTCACAGTATGGGGAGAGCAATTAGAGTCACATAACAATGTATGCATAAATTTTTGTATGGGAAAAAATAGAAAAGTTAAACATAGAGCTACCAGAAGACCCAAAAATTCCACTCCTAGGTAGATACCCAAGAGACTTGAAAGCAGCAATGCAAACAGATACATGTACACCAATGTTCACTGCAGCACAATTCACAATAGCCAAGAGGTGGAAACAAGCTAAATAAATAAATAAACAATAAATAGCCATCAAATGGAATCAGAAACACAGTACCTCATAAGAGCTTCTAATGTAGCTTCTCATCCATTGAGTCTGCATCTTTGAGACTCATGGAGTCTTTAAACATCTCTTACTAATGGAGAATGAGGCCATCAGTCATAAAAGGTAGTGTTCCATTAGGACATTATTCCCTTCGGCACACATTCCAATGGGTCCTGCTCTTAAAGCCAGCAGTAAAAAGAGGAGAGTCATTTATACCTCACTTGTTAATTAAAGCATTAGACAAACCAGGGAAAACACTGCTGATCAAAAAACAAAGGTGAGAGAATTCACAGCTGAAAAGAAATTATGGCAAACCTGAAATTCACTCATTATTTGTTAGAAAACGTTGTCCAGTATTAATGAATTAATGTTTTAGAAGTACTCTCAACAAACCATATTAATGATTTCAATTTAGCCAACAAAACAGAAAAGAAACTGAGTGACTTTAAAATGTGTATATAACAGAATCATAACCTGACTTGTGCCACCAAGGATTTAAGACAGAATCAAGAAACTAAAAAAATCCTGACATATTACTGTTCATGGGACTATACAAAAATTTAAGAACTCGTGTTTTGATGTTTAAAATGTTTAGCCAGAATGGTAAGTAGAGAAAAATAAAAATTTTGTTTCTACTACATTTAAAACAAAGCCTGATGGTGTTTAACAGCTTTACAGAGTAAAATCTAGAATACAACTAAGTTTAACATGCACATACCCTTTAGATCCAATCATTCCAATTTTGAGAATTTTTCCTACAGCTACATCTACAGATATGTGTGTACAAGGATTATTATTTTTAGTAAGTAAACTTTAATTTTAGAAGTCTCGATTTTACAGTACTACTGCACAGATAGTACAGATTTCCCATATGCCCCCATATCCAGCTTCCCCATAAGCATCTTACATTAGTATGATACATTTGTTATAATCAGTAAGCCAATACTGATGCATTCTTACTAATTAAAGTACATATTTCATTCAGATTTCCTTAATTTTTACCTAATGTCCTTTTTTCTGTTCCAGGATCCCACCTAAGATGTCACATTACATTTCACAGGCATGTTTCCTTAGGCATCCCTTAGCTGTGACAGTTTCTCAGAGTTTCCTTGTTTCTGATGACCTTGATAGTTTTAAGGAATATCAGGTAGGTATTTTGTAGAATAAGGAGCCCTGTATTTTGTAAAATAAGGAGCCCTGGTGGCACAGTGGTTAAGTGCTTGGCTGTGAACTAAAAGGTCGGTGGTTCAAACTCACCAGCCGTGCCGTGGGAGAAAGATGTAGCATTCTGCTTCCGTAAAGATTACAGCCTTAGAAACCCTATGGGGCAATTCTACTCTGTCCTATAGGGTCCCTATGAGTCGGAATTGACTCTACAGCAATGGGTTATTTGGTAGAATATCCCTCAATTGGGATTTATCTGATTGTTTTTTCCCATGACTAGACGGAGCTGATGGACTTTGGGGAGGAAGACCACAGAGGCACAGTGCCATTTTCATCAAATAATATCAAGGGTACATACTATCAACATGAGTTATTAATGTTAATATTGACCTTGATCAGCTGGCTGAGGTAACATTTGTTAGTTTTCTCATTTGTAAAGTTATTCTTTCCCCCTCATTCCATACTGTACTCTTTGGAAGGAAGTCACTATACACAGTCCACACTTAAGGAGTGGGAAATTATGCTCCACCTCCTTGAGGGCAGAATATCCACATAAATTATTTGGAATTCTTCTGTGGGAAATTTCTCTTCTCCTCATTCTCATTTTTTTTTTTTTTTTTTTTGTATCAGTATGGACTCAGGGATAATTATTTTATACTTTGGGTTATAATCCAGTAGTACTTTAATTTGTTGCTAAAATGGATTTAGCTTTGGCCATTGGCTCCTGCGTCCCTTCGATGTGCTCCCATCGCTGTGGGTTTTTTCATTTGTTTATTTGAATACTTCCTTACCTTCTTGCACTACAAGATGCTCCAAGCTCATCTTGTGTATTTCCTGCCCCAGTCCTAGAATCGGTCATTTCTCCAAGGAGTCCTTGTTCCTTTTATTGGAGAATGGTACACAGAAACCAAGATCTGGTAGTAGGTGTGCTCATTGCTACTGGTGAGCCTACGTCCTCTCAGCTGACAGAGCAAGGAAATATATGTGTGTATACTAACCAGTATGTATACACATATCTGTAAAAATTTCTGTATGTCACCATGTGTATCTACATTAAGCTAAATATGAATTCATGCTAATGTTTCTAACTCTAATCCATTACCAGCAGCACTGTTTTTAGTAACAACAACAAAGAAAAAACAGAAATGTCCGCCCAGAGGACATGAAATACATCGTTGTAAGTCTGTACAGTGGAACGCTATCCAATCCATTTTTAATGATTTAGCTCTATATGTTCTGGTATGAAAAATTCTATAATATATATTAACCAAAAAAATATGTATGTACTATACAAACACAATTTCCGGAAGGAGCTACAACAAAAGGTTTACAGTGAATAACTCTGTGGAGTGCATATGGGGTTAGAGCACGCATTGTCAACAGGGTGATATCCTCTCAACAGGGCAAAAACAACCTTAGATGTTACAATGTTTTGTGGTCTTCCAAAAGGTCACAGTACATAAACAGATATACAGTATACCTCTGGTATTAAAATTTCATGGAGGGGGACCATTAGGGAAAAAATGCCTGTTATGGATTGAATTGTGTCCGCCAAAAATGTGCATCCACTTGGCTAGGCCACGATTCTCAGTATGGCGATTGTCTACTATTTTGTCATCTGATGTGATTTCCCTGTATGTTGTAAATCCTATCTCTCTGATGTTAATGAGGCAGGACTCAATCTACAAGATTAGACTGTATCTTGAGTCGACCTCTTTTGAGATATAAAAGAGAGAAGCGAGCAGAGAGACAGGAAGATCTCATCACCCTGCTCTGAGAAGCTCCTAGAACAGAGGAAGACTGATGACAAGGACCTTAGAGCTGGCACCCTGATTCAGACTTCAAGCCTCCTAGACTGTGAGAAAATACATTTCTCTTAGTTAAAGCCATCCACTTGTGGTATTTCTGTTACAGCAGCACTAGGCAACTAACACAATGTCTAAAAAGGTTGCTTGGAGGTGATAATGAAATAAAAGTTGAGAAACACTGGGTCAGAGGGAACGGGTACTTGTACTTTTCATTTTGTATACTTTTATTTTTAAATATGAGTACGTTTATTTTAAAACTAAATTTTTAAAAAAGTAAATGTAAGATTTATCTAATCAGAAGTATTAAGAAAATAGGAAAATTCTGCCTAGAAGACACAATTCTTCTGGTCATGCTGAGTGTCCATCTCCTGGAGACTGCCCAACTGGTATCTCTTCAGCAGTGGTTCACCACTTTTGGGGGGAAACTGCATTGTTAACAAGTGCCCTGATGATTTAGATGTAGTCGGTCCTGGAACACACTTTGAAAAGTACTGGTATAAAGCCAGGTTTGTACTTGAAATCTATAGCAACCATTTAGTTCCAAACTGCTCTCTACTGACTGACTTTATATGGATCTAAGATAGACCAGGAGCCCTGGTGGCACAGTGGTTAGGAGTTTGGCAGCTAACCAAAAGGTCAGCAGTTCAAATCCACCAGCCACTCCTTGGAAACCCTATGGGGCAGTTCCACTCGGTCCTACAGGGCTGCTATGAGTCGGAACCAACTTGACGGCACCTAACAACGCCAAGAACAAGACAGACAATGCTTCAGCATTTCCAGACTGATATGATCACTGTGGTGGGCAATAGTTGCAGTCTCTTTTGTCAAAATAATGTTCTAACAAAAAAATAACCAAATAAAAACTAATGTTCTAGCTACTTTCTAGTCCAGAAGCCAAAGGAACACTGGAAGCATCTTTGAAATATTAACTCAGCTCTAAGAATGAGCTTACTAAATTTCCATCAGACCCTTAGGTACCATCTCAATAATCCTGGGGAAAATGATATTAATTCTAAAGATGAAAGGAGGTTAACTTGCTTTAAAACCAATTATCTTACCATAGAAAATTCATTTTAAATAGTGTTAGCCCAAGAATAGCCCTTAACTTTCTGCGTTTCGGTTTTTTTTTTTTTTCTTACGGAAGAGCATCCTTATTGTTAAGTAGCACTCTCTCTCTTCAAAACTCCATCAATCATCTACCCTGAGACCAGAAGAACTAGATTGTGCCCGGCTACAACTACCGACCATTCTAATCAAGGCCACAATAGATGGACCCTGATAGAATGGGAGGAAAACATGGACCAGAACCTCAAATTCCTAAAAAAATAAAACTAGACCTACTGGACTGGTTGACACTAGAAGACTCCCCGAGGCTACTGCCCTGAGATACTCTTCAAACCTTAAACCGAAACTAACTCTTAAGGTCATCTTGTAGCTAAATAACAAATTGGCTCAAAAAATAATTATTTAAAAAAATTAATTAGAAAAAAATAACTTTCATTAACAAAGTTCCAAGTGACAATGAGTTCCAATGGTATTTCTATGCTGCCCAGTTTAGTGGACATCTGTTGTTTGTGCTTGTCCAGCATGCGTCCCCTCTGCCAGTAGCGGCACCCCATTCTGTTTTGGACAACTACTCCAATCCATTGGTATTTGTTGGGCTGCCAACCAAGGTGCCCTGCCCTCCCCAAGCCAAAGGAAATGAGCGCATGATCCAAACTAGTTCAATCAGACACTCTTCCTGGAATTTACATGCCTGCCACAATCTCTAGACTAGGAACAGCTCGCCAGCAGGGACAAAGTCTTATTTATCTCTTTATCTCGGATGTCTAGCACAGTCCCTGGCTATGAATATTCAATGCATGTCAGTTGAATGAATTACTAAACAGAAAATCATGTACCTTAAACAAATGCTAAAGTAAGTCTATCATTTCCCAGCAAAATTCTGGAGGGGGAGCAAATCATAAAATGTTTTGTAAGGGAACTGTCCACTTCAGTAGCTAGGAAACATGCATCAGAAATAGGATCCAAAGTTGCCATTTCTCTATGCATTAAAGATGTCAATCAATCCAATAAAATAAAGCCCCCCCAAAAAACAAAAGGAGAATTACCTCATTACCTCAACATCTGCTTGAACATAAGCAACTGCACACTGGCTAGTTTTTTTTTTTTTTAAGGGACATAATATAACTTTCTAGAAAGACATAATACAGCTAATTATACCATTCACAAAAAGGGAACATACAATGTTTTGAAGTAATTCAGAAGTGGGTGTGATTTACAAGATATAGAGTCTAGGGAATGCTAAGTATAAATTAGAGATTGTTCGTATTATGACAGACTCTGTCATTACATTTCACAACTTTTGTCCAAAGCAACCTTATTCACCACACCACTGAAAGCTTCACATTAGGGAAGGCTGCTGTCAGCTCTGCCATTCAGAAGACATAGGAACTTTCTTTCTGAATACCCTCCTGGGGAATGAGTTTAATTTAGACTTAAAACTCCCTAAAAAAGGAACTATATGATGAAACCTAAATGTCCACCAAGCATGTAAAAAGATTTCAAACCTCACTAATAAACAGGACAATACCATTTTTTTAAAGGTATCATTTTTTGCTCATCAGATTGGCAAAAATTAAGAAACGTGACAGGCTGTCAAAATTAATAAAGATTGCTATTCACCAATGTTGATGAGCACATGGGGAAATGGGCACTCATGGTGGGGATGTGAACTCCTACAGCCATTTTGGGGGACACTTTTGCAACATCTAGCAAAACTTTATGTGTATATGCCCTCTAATTCAACAATTCTAAGAATCCATCCTAGAGAAAAAATACTTGTTTAGAACGCTGTGTAATTGTGCATTTACCCATATAGTACATTGATTAATGACTGTCTTCTCCACTAGACAGTAAACTTTATGAGAGCAAGGACCGTGTCTGTGTGGTTCACCATCTGTAGCTCCAGTGCCTAGCTCATGGGTCACATAAATGATAGGTACTTGGTAAGTATTTGTCAAAGGAACGAATGTTTACCCAGTGTTAAAAAGGGAAAGACAGTATTTAATCAATAATAGTTCTTCTTATTCACATTAAGTAGCAGTAGTGGGATTATCACTTACAATATTAACAAGCAGCAAAAAGTACTGTCTATTTTCAAAACTGAGGCACCCATACCATCAGTCTACAAAATTGGCCGTAATATTGGTAATAATGCTCAAACACCTTGTCTGGTTTTCCACCTCAAATCTTTAGCGTTTCCAGTTAGTTCTATAGGTCAAACAGCAGTGAAATACACTTAAAATAAGTTTCACAGTATATGATCTAATGAAAAATGAACGCCCTGGCTTTAGGATGTACAAAAATCACATTGTGGACTGAAAAAAATCCCAATACCTATGGATCCAGACTCAGTATTCTGAAAGAATGTATATCTTCTAAGAAACACAGGTTCAAAGTCTAACTGTTCTATTACCTTTGGTATGCCCTAAATCAAGGAAATACATCTCCTAAAAGTATCAATGCCATGGATTTGTTTGTTTTCCAATACAATACAAAAAAAAAAAAGAGCCAGAAACTTGAGAATCCTTTTTTTTCAGCCCTCAATCCAACATAGGGAAGAGAACGTGTTCCAAAATAAAATAAGAATAATTTGTGGATGATGTGTATTGTTAATGTACCCTGGTAATTACATACAAATTAAAAGGAGGTGAAATTTTTAATTTTATTATTTGAAAACTAACCATCCATCAAAAGATCTGGTATCCACTGACAGATATCACCAATAACAAAAGCTCTACAGCTCTAGAAAATAAATCAAGAGTCTTTGTTACTGGGGGATGAAGATCAAAAATAAAATACTAACAGAATCCAGCCCCTCAATAAAACACTGGATAAATTCCAAATTCTGCCCACTCACTAGACGTCCACTCACTGATGTTTGTGACTTTATGACTTTAGGCTAATCTGGGATGGGAGGTGGAGGTACTGGGAAGGGCAAAGACACTAGCATTTCCCCAGTACTTTCTAGATGCGGATACTGCAGAGAATGTGTTGTACCCATTGGATAAAGGAGGAAACAGAGGCTCAGTGAGGTGTGGTAATTCCCCCCAAGGTCACACAGTTAGTAAATAGTAATCTGAGACTTGTTTCCAGGAGAATGGACTCCAGAAGCCTGCCTCTTAAGAATGGTATGTCTGTGGTTTCAAAGAGCAACAGGTCATAGAGCTGGACAGGACCTCATGGAATCATCTGGCTTAACCCTCTCTTTAGTCATGGAAGGTTTGATTATCTTCAAGACCCAGATGAGGGAAGAGACTCGTTCAAGTTCACAGCGCTGGTGAGCTAAGCCAAGAGAAGTGAGAACTGGAACTAGACACCAGGCTTAGTCACAGAGCAGGGCCTCTTTGCACTATATGGCCATGTCATCCTGAGAAGCACATAGTCCTACCTAGTCTTACTTCCTAAATCTGCATGGTTCCTCTTTTCCTTGACCCATATTCTCATGCCACACTTTGATCAGGGATGTAAAACAATGTGTTAGGTTCACATTTGATTACTGATCTGGATTTGTTCAGAAGTGTGCTATGTGATGACAATGATTGACTGCACCAGCTTTTTACTGAGGGATAATCCCCACACCCAGAAGTGTGGAAATGCACAGCCATTGCCCACCTTTCCTGTGGCCCACAGCCAACCCTGTTGATTCAGGGTCCCCAAAACAGGCAGGGTGTTGACTCACTGACTAATGAGTTGCTAAATATGGGAAGTGATACAGTACGTTATGGTCTGAAAATCCCAACTGGGTAGGGAAAAAGGAACTAAGCATACAGGAATGAAAAGCGGGAAAGGCTGTGAAGCAGCGCTGTAGGCCTCTCAGCGCCAACAAACGTGTAGGGTGGGGCCGACGCTAGGGAGCAGAGCCAGCTGGGCTGCTGAGCCCCCAAGACATCTTGTCCCACCCGCTTTTCCCGCGTGGGACGTGGTGCCATGGGACCCTCTCTCCGTCGAATCGTTGTCCCTTCCCCATGACCCCCCCCCCCCATCGCTAGCTAACGCAGCTCCGAACAGCGCTCCCGCACTGCCAGGCAGGACTCAACCCGGCGCCCGCATGTTACCCTGGGCCCTGGGGTCTCCAGTGCGCGCCTGGCACTGAGGACGCTTCTCCACGGGTGGCGGAGCAACTAGGGTGACCGCGGCGGCCACAACGCCCTCGCCCGCTTCCACCTGCGGGACCCAGCGTCTAGGACGCGTCCCCGCCCCTGGGCCGCGCTGCCTGCACCTGGCGCCCGCCTACCTTGCTCCTTCAGACTGGTGATGAGCTGCAGCTGCTTCTCCTCGTCCGAGCTGTTCATTTTGGCGGGTGGGGCCGGGCAAAGAAGAAGAGGAAGGAGCGGAGAGGGGTGAACGGGGGGCGGGGGAAGGAAAAGCAAGATGCCGGTGGCGCGCAGCTCCGCTACCCGGAAGTCGGATTGGCTCCCGCTCCTCCTCCTCCTCTTGGCGCGGAGCGCGCGAGTGAGATCATCCCCACGCACCTTCCCCGCCGCCGGAGCGGCTGCACCTGCGGGAGGGCGGGGCGGATGGACGCACGGACGGCTAGGGGCTGGGGACGGGTGAGGTGGAGACCTGAGGAGGGGGCGCCGAGTCGTAGGATGCCCCTTGCCGTCGGCGCCCGTTGCGGCTCGGCTCCGCGGACGAGGCTGGTCCGCAGGGCAGCAGGGTGGGGAGCGTGGAGACCTGTGTGTGGTCGCTGCGGCTCCTGCACCCCTTTTTCCGCCACCCACCCCCTGACACAAAGACGCGCATTCATGACAAAACTGCCTTGGATTCGCAACATCTCTGGGAACCCCACTTTGAACGCTGTCCGAGAGCCGCTCCCCAAGAACCGCCGAGATACAGCGGAACGTGATGGGCAGTAAACACCGAGTGCGCGGGGACGCTGTGGAAAACCTAGGTGCTCGCAGGGGCCGGCTCAAGGGCGAACCTTTTGCACCCCGAAAAGCAGACAGGGACCGAATCAGTCTGGCCCGCCCAGCAAGTGCGTTCGCGAACCGCCTGGCTTCTTGAGTTACCACGAAATGAGTGAAGGAGGGCGTGGTAGTATAGTAGGTTAACAGTTCCTGAGGGCCTCGGGGGGCACCTCCACACACGCGCCCCGCACCAGGGTTGAGAGGTTGTCTGAAAATAGGCCTTGTGGTCCGTAGATCGCCGGCCTGGAGGACCCGCAGAGTCATCTGCTTCGTGGTGGGAGGACCTTCCCTCTAGGGAAGCTGCCACCGCAGTCAGGTCGCCCAAGGTCACACGTTGACCAGGCAGCAGACCCTGGCGGAGGGAAGCCCATCGTGTCCCAATTTACGTCTTCTGCACGGAGCTCTGGGTGAAGAGAGGCAGCAGGCCTGCCTGGTTTCAAAAGGGGCTCTTTCCCCACCCCCATTTGCTGACTAATGTTTGACAAAGTCTCCTGACTTGGAACTTCATCTAAAGAATGGGAATAGTAATAATATCTATTCTCCAGGAAATATTGTAAGGACTGAATGGGTAGAGGAAGATACACAAAACACCAAATCCAGAACTTGACATACAATAGATGTGTTTTTTGTTGTTGCCGTTGTTTTTTAATGAAGGCTACAGGTCTGCAAGAAAGGGATTGTGAGTGCTAATTATAAGCTAAAATAGAACAGCTCTTTTACACTGATCATAAACCAAAAAAAAAAAAAAAAAACCGTTGTCGACCCTATAGGACAAAGTAAAATTGCCCCTTAGGGCTTCCAAGGAGCAGCTGGTGGATTCAAACTGCTGACCTTTTAGTTAACAGCTGAGCTTTCAACCACTGTGCTGCCAGGGCTCCACACTGATCATTAATCATTCAAAATAAATCCAAACTGGATCAGGCTTACTGTTCATCTTGGTTTTTCTTACTACCTCTAAGCTCTTAGCGTGGGCACTGCATCAGCCCAGGGCCTGTCCTCATTCTTGCTATTTCATGTGCTCAACTCTATTTACCTCACCGATCTTTCCACGATAGATGGGGGGAGGAGGGAGTTGGTATAGAGGTCAATGCTGTAAATGGTATCTTTCTGATACTCCTTACTAACTCAAAACAAACTCTGAAGAAATATTAGCACGTATTTTACCATGGGTGATTTAGTGGTAGAATGATCTAAAAGGGCAACATGGTATTTTTAAATAGAATAAATTAAAATTTTGAAAATTTAAAAATAATCTTGATACGGGATTTTATTATTCAATCCTTTCCCTAGTTTTTCATACGGTAGTTTAGCAGATCCAAAAAAAACCAAAACCAAATCTGTTCCCGTCAAGTTGATTCCAACTCATAGGGACCTTATAGGACAGAGTGGAACTGCCCCACAGGGTTTCCAAAGAGTGCCTGGTGGATTCAAACTGCGAACCTTTTGGTTAGCAGCCATAGCTCTTAACCACTACGCCACTAGGGTTTCCAAATCTCCAGGAGATAACCAAATGGCCTTTGCCCCAGTATAAACCTTGACCGTCAGGGTCAAGTAAGAAGGTCTAAACAGGATGAGACAGTTCAGACTTAATTATGTGAAAACAGGAAAGATGAATGCTGCTGCCAGGTATTCTGTGTGGAGAGAAAGAATTTCTTTCCAGAAAAGAGATTGGTGCCAAATTATGGCCATTTGGCTTTTGCACAGCAGCCCAGAAACCTGCTAAACCTGATCAGTCACCCTCACTGTTGGGCAATGCTGAGAAGCCCCTTCCAAACCTAAATAATCTGAAGTATTTTCTCACATTTAACCAAGTATAAGCATAGTGCCCGTTACATGGCTGGATTAGGTCACAAAGTTCCAGTTTTTAAATGGCTGACTTAATCGTCTACTCCAATTATACAGCAATTAGGTAACACCTTCAGAGTTTAAGAGTGAGATAATTAATTATCAAATCTATAATCAAACTGAGTGCTTTGTTCCCAGACTGAATCTGCAGCCCCTTGAAATTCATCCAGTTTACCCTTCTTGAAATTAAAATAGCCTTCTGAAATACAATATGGTATTATCTTGAGGGCATGGAATGAATGATTAGGATGGCTATTAGAGTCACTTACTGGGATTCAGATCTCCCATTACACTATGGTTTATTTATATGATATGAATATTGATGGAAAGGATAGAAGTGATATAATTAGTTTTTGTTCCATTTAATAAAGCACATAGGGATTTATGTTGCAGGCATCACTTTGGATTTATTATTAACTTCCAAATAACATGTACTTAAAAGCCTTTAAAAATGTATATGTGTGTGCATATATGTGTATGTGTGCATGTAACATACATATAAATACATATATATAGATACAGATTTTTAAAAAATGAATTGGATGGATATGTACCACACTCATGATTATGCCTGCCTCTAGAAATGGAAAGTAGAGGAACAATGGAAGGGCCCAAGGGGTCGCAGAGTGGGAGGTAAAATAGGAGAGTACAGTGGTCAAAAGGGATTTTATCTTTAATGTTTGTTTGCATTTTCAGGAAATTAAAGTAAAATTACTTTATTTCTGTAATCTTTTGAAGTATATAAATAAATAAAATTGGAATAAAATGGAAAAAAAAAAAGATTCATTCCCTTTGATCCACTAATTTAAATACTGGAGACTCTATCCTAAGAAAGGGCTTTATGTGCAGAGGTATTCATTGTAATATTAATTATGACATAAAAGCTGATTCTCTGAGTAGATCAATGAAACTGATAAAGTTCTAGCCATGCTGACCAAAAAAAAAGACAGAAGACTGTCATGGATTGAATTGTGTCCCATAAAAATATATGTGAACTTGGTTAGGCCATGATTCCCAGTACTTTGTGGTTGTCCTCCATTTTGTGACGGTAATTTTATGTTAAAGAGGATTAGGGTGGGATTGTAACACCCTTACTAAGGTCACATACCTGATCCAACGTAAAGGGAGTTTCCCTCGCCTGTGGCCTGCACCACCTTTTACCTTACCAGAGATAATAGGAAAACGAAGCAAGCAGAGAGTGGGGGAGACCATGCCACCAAGAAAGAAGCACCAGGAGCAGAGCTCGTCCTTTGGACCCAGGGTTCCTGTGTGGAGAAGCTTCTAGTCCAGGGGAAGATTGACAAGTAGGACCTTCCTCCAGAGCCGACAGAGACAGAAAGCCTTCACCTGGAGCTGACGCCCTGAATTTGCACTTGTAGCCTACCAGACTGTGAGAGAATAAATGTCTCTTTGTTAAAGCCATCCACTTGTGGTATTTCTGTTATAGTAGCACTAGATGACTAAGACAAAGGCGTAAGTTATCAATATCAGAAATGGAAAAGAAAATATGACTAAGAAGCCCCTAAATATTAAAAGGATAATAAAGGAACACTACAAACAAACCACTAAAAACCAAAAACGTTGCCGTCAAGTCAATTCTGACTCATAGCAACCCTATGGAACAGAGTAGAACTGCCTTAGAGGGTTTCTAAGGAGCTGCTGGTGGATTCCAACTACCAACCTTTTGGTTAGCAGTCGAAGGCTTAACCACTGCACCACCAGGGCTCCGGAGGACAAACAACTCTATGTCCCATTAATTTGACAACTTACATGGACCAGTTCCTTGACAGAGACAAGTTACCAAAATTCACAATTAAGAAGATACAGATAAACTTAATAGTCCTATCCTTCATGGGTCTCTGTCAGTTTGTCGTACTGTGGGGACTTGTGTGTTTCTGTGATGCTGGAAGCTATGCCGCTGGTATTCAAATACCAGCTGGGTCACCCACGGAGGGCAGGTTTCAGCTGAGCTTCCAGAATAAAACAGACTAGGAAGAAGGACCTGGCAGTCTAATTCTGAAAAGAATTAGCCAGTGAAAACTATATGAATAGCAGCAAAACATTGTCAGATATAGTGCTGAAAGATGAGTCCATCGGGTTGGAAGGCACTCAAAATACGACTGGGGAAGAGCTGCCTCCTCAAAGTAGAGTCGACCTTAATGACGTGGTTGGAGTCCAGCTTTCTGGACCCTCATTTGCTGATGTGACATGACTCAAAATGAGGAGAAACAGCTGCAAACATCCATTAATAATCGGAACATGGAACGTACGAAGTATGAATCTAGGAAAATTGGAAATCATCAAACATGAAATGAAACGCATAAAGATCGATATCCTAGGCATTAGTGAGTTGAAATGGACTGATATTGGTCATTTTGAATCAGACAATCATATGGTATACTATGCCAGGAATGACAACTTAAAGAGGAATGGTGTTACATTCATCATCAAAAAGAACGATTCAAGACCTATCCTGAAGTACAACGCTGTCAGTGATAGGAAAATAAACATACGCCTACAAGGAAGACCAGTTAATACTACTATTATTCAAATTTACACACCAACCACTAAGGCCAAAGATGAAGAAATTGAAGATTTTTATCAACTTCTGCAGTCTGAAATTGATTGAACATACAATCGGATGCACTGATAATTACTGGTGATTGGAATGTGCAAGTTGGAAACAAAGAAGGATCTGTAGTTGGAAAATATGGCCTTGGTGATAGAAATGATGCCAAAAGTCGTGTGATAGAATTTTGCAAGACCAACGACTTCTTCATTGTAAATACCTTTTTTCACCAACATAAACAGCAACTGTATACGTGGACCTCACCAGATGGAATACGCAGGAATCAAATTGACTACATCGGTGGAAAGAGACGACGGAAAAGCTCAGTATCATCAGTCAGAACAAGGCCGGGGGTCGACTATGGATCAGACCATCAATTGCTCATATGCAAGCTCAAGTTGAAGCTGAAGAAAATCAGAACAAGTTGACGACAGCCAAAGTACAACCTTGAGTATATCACACTGGAATTTAGAGATTGTCTCAAGAGTAGATTTCACTCATTGAACACTAATGACCGAAGACCAGAAGAGTTGTTGAGTAACATCTAGGACATCATACATGAAGAAAGCAAGAGGTCATTAAAAAGACAGGAAAGAAAGAAAAGACCAAAATGGATGTCAGAAGAGATTCTGAAACTTGCCCTTGAATGTCGAGTAGCTAAATCGAAAGGAAGAAATGATGAAGTAAAAGAGTTGAACAGAAGATTTCAAAGGGCGGCTAGAGAAGACAAACTAAAGTATTATGATGACATCTGCAAAGACTTGGAGATGGAAAACCAAAAGGGAAGAACACGCTGGGCATTTCTCAAGCTGAAAGAACTGAAGAAAAATTTCAAGCCTCAAGTTGCAATTTTGAAGGATTCAATGGGGGAAAGTATTAAACAACATAGGAAGCATCAAAAGAAGATGGAAGGAATACACAGAGCTACTATACAAAAAAGAATTGGTAGATGTTCAACCATTTTAGGAGGTAGCATATGATCAATGGTACTGAAGGAAGAAGTTCAAGGTGCACCCTAAGGCACTGGCAAAAAACAAGGCTCTAGGAACTGACGGAATACCAATTGAGATGTTTCAGCAAATGGACGCAGGGCTGGAATTGCTCACACATCTGTGCCAAGAAATTTGGAAGACAGCTACCTCGTCAACCAACTGGAAGAGATCCATATTTATGCGTATTCCCAAGAAAGGTGATCCCACTGAATGCAGAAATTATCAAACAATATCATTAACATCATATGCAAGTAAAACTTTGCTGAAGATCATTCAAAAGTGGCTGCAGCAGTAAATCAACAGGGAACTGTCAGAAATTCAAGTGGGATTCAGAAGAGGACATGGAACCAGGGATATCATTGCTGATGTATGATGGATCCTGGCTGGAAGCAGAGAATACCAGAAAGATGTTTACCTATGTTTTATTGACTATGCAAAGGCATTTGACTGTGTGGATCATAACAAATCATCGATAACATTGTGAAGAATGGGAACTCCAGAACACTTAATTGTACTCATGAGGAACCTGTACATAGATCAAGAGGCAGTCGTTAGAACAGAACAAGGGGATAGTTGCGTAGTTTAAAGTCAGGAAAATTGTGTGTCAGGGTTGTATGCTTTCACTATACTTAGTCAATCTGTATGCTGAGCAAATAATCTGAGAAGCTAGACTCTATGAAGAAGAATGGAGCATTAGGATTGGAGGAAGACTTATTAACAACCTGCGGTATGCCAATGATACAACCCTGCTTGCTGAGAGTGAAGAGGACTTGAAGCACTTACTGCTGAAGATCAAAGACTACAGCCTTCAGTGTGAATTACACCTCAACATAAAGAAAACAGAAATCCTCACAGTTGAAGCAATAAGCAACATCATGATAAATGGAGAAAAGACTGAGGTTGTCAAAGATTTCATTTTACTTGGATCCACAGTCAACACCCACGGAAGCAGCAGTCAAGAAATCAAAAGATGCATTGCATTGGGCAAATCTGCTGCAAAAGACCTCTTTAAAGTGTTGAAAGCAAAGATGTCACCTTGAAGACTACGGTATGCCTGACCCAAGCCATGGTGTTTTCAATCACCTCATTGCATGTGAAAGCTGGACGATGAATAAGGAACACTGAAGAAGAATTGATGCCTTTGAATTGTAGTGTCGGAGAAGAATATTGAATATACCATGGACTGCCAAAAGAATGAACAAATCTGTCTTGGAAAAAGTAAGACCAGAATGCTTCTTAGAAGTAAGGATGGCAAGACTACCTCTCACATACTTTGGACATATTGACAGGAGGGATCAGTCCCTGAAGAAGGACATCATGCTTGGAAAGTAGAAGGTCAGAAAAAAAGAGGGAGACCCTCAATGAGATGGACTGACACAGTGGCTGCAACAATGGGCTTAAGTATAACAACGATTGTGAGGATGATGCAGGACCAGGCAGTGTTTCATTCTGTTGTACATAGCGTCGCTATGAGTCAGAACTGACTCGATGGCACTTAATTATAGATAAATAATTGCAAACGGTATTGATTTATATACAATAGAACCAAATACTGCCTGGTCCTGTGCCATCCTCACAATCATTGCTATGTTTGGGCCCATTGTTGCAGCCACTGTGTCAGTCCATTTGGTTGATGGTTTTCCTCTTTTTCCAGACTCTCTGCTTCACCAAGCATTGTGTTCTTCTCCAGGGACTGGTCCCTCCTGATAACATGTCCAAAGTACATGAGACAAAGTCTTGTTATCTTGCTTCTAAGGCATATTCTGGCTGTACTTCTTCCAAGACAGATTTGTTCATTCTTCTGGCAGACCATGGTATATCAATATTGTTCCCCAACACCATAATTCAAATGCATCAATTCTTCTTTGGTCTTCCCTTTTTATTTTCCAGCTTTCACATGCATATGAGGTGATGAAAGAAAACACCACAGCTTGGGTCAAATGCACCTTAGATCTCAAGGTGACATCTTTGCTCTTTGACACTTTAAAGAGGTCTTTTGCAGCAGATTTGCTCAATGCAATACATCGTTTAATTTCTTGACTGCTGCTTCCGTGGGCGTTGACTGTGGATTGAAGTAAAATGAAATCCTTGACAGCTTCAATATTTTCTCCATTTATCATGATGTTGCTTACTGGTCCACTTGTGAGGATTTTCATTTTCTTCATGTTAAGGTGTAATGCATACTGAAGGCTATAGTGTTTGATCTTCATCAGTAAGTGCTTCAAGTCCTCTTCACTCTCAGCAAGCAAGGTTGTGTCATCTGTATATCACAGGTTGTTAATGAATCTTTCTCCAATCCTGAAGCCACGTTCTTCTTCATGTAGTCCAGCTTCCTGGATTATTGGCTTAGCATACAGATTGAATAAGTATGGTGAAAGGATACAACCCTGACACACACCTTTCCTGATTTTAAACCACACAATATCCCCTTGTTCTGTTTGAGCAACTGCCTCTTGATCTGTGCACAGGTTCCACATGAGCACAATTAAGTGTTCTGGAATTCCCATTCTTTGCAATGTTATCCATAATTTGTTATGATCCACACAATTGAATACCTTTGTGTAGTCAATAAAACATAGGTAAACATCTTTCTGGTATTCTCTGCTTTCAGCCAAGATCCATCTGACATCAGCAATGAGAGCCCTCATTCCACATCCTCTTCTGAATCTGGCTTGAATTTCTGGCAGTTCCCTGTCCATGTACTGCTGCAACTGTTTTTGAATGATCTTCAGCAAAATTTTACTTGCATTGATAATAATGATATTGTTCGATGATTTCTGCATTCTGTCAGGTCACTTTTCTCTGGGATAGACACAAATATGGATCTCTTCAATTGTTTGACCAGGTAGCTGTCTTCTAAATTTCTTGGCATAGACGAGTGAGCTCTTCCAGCATTGCATCTATTGGTTAAAACATTTCAATTGCTATGCTGTCAATTCCTAGAGTCCTGTTTTTTTGCCAATGCCTTTAATGCAACTTCTTCCTTCAGTACCACTGGTTATTGATCATATGCTACCTCCTGAAATGGTTGAATGTTGATCAATTTTTTTTTTTTTTTTTTTTTGGTACAGTGACTCTGTGTATTCTTTACATGAGGGAAATGCAAATCAAAACCACAATGAGGTACCACTTCACAACCACCAGGACAACTATTATAAAAAAATAATAACAATACTAACAAGTGTTGGTAAGGATGTGGAGAAACTGGAATACTCTTTCATTGCTGGTGGGAGTAGAAAATGAAAACAGTTTGGTGGTTTCTCAAAAAGTTAAACGTAGAATTGTCATGTTGTTGTTGTGTGCCATCGAGTCAATTTCAACTCATAGCAACCCTATAGGACAGAGGGGAACTGCCTGTAGGGTTTCCAAGGAGCAGCTGGTAGATTCGAATTGCTGACCCTTTGGTTAGCAGCCTGAGCTCTTAACCACTTTCCCACCGGGACTCCAGAACTGTCATAAGTCCCTGCAATACACCAATGACCACACCTAAAAGAATTGAAAGCAGGAATTCAGACAGATACTTGTACACCAATATTCATTGCAGCATTATTCACAGTAGTCAAAAGGTGGAAACAACACAAGTTTCCATCAACAGTTGAATGTGTAAACAAAAACGTAGAATATACATACAATGGAATCCAATACACTTCAGTGAGAAATGAACTTCTCTTTGAAAACTTGAAAAGTGAACCTTGAAAACATTTTGGTAAGTGAAATAAGTCAAACACAAGAAGACAAATATATGATTCCACTTATATACAATATCTAGAATAGGCAAATACATAGAGACTAAAGTACATTAGTGGTTACTAGGGGCTGGGGCAGAGGGATGGAAAAAAGAAGTAATATGCCACTGCTAATTTCTCAGTTTTGACAGATGTACTATAATTATATATCCAGGGGACTGGGTGAAGAGTATACAGGAATTCTCAGTACACTCTGTACTATTTCTGCAACTTTTCTGTAAATCTAAAATTATTCCAAAATAAGTAGTTAAAAAAAATCAATTGGCATTAACCATATTAACCTACTAAATATAAATACCTATATGATCATCCAGTAGATGCAGAAGAAAAGCATTCAATAATATTCATTAGCAATTCATGATTTAAGAAACCCTTTCCTTCCAAAAACCAGGAATAGAAGGGAATTTCCTGAGTCTGATGAAGGACATCTGCAAAAAACCTACCTCTAACAGCACACTTAATAGTGAAAGGCAAAATATTTCCTCCCTTAAGACCAGATGTCTTCTCTCACCACTTTTATTGAACGTCATACGGGATGTCTTAGCCAGTACAGTAAGAAAGTAAAGTAAATGCATACAGTCTGGAAATGAAGAAGTTAAATTGGTTTTATTCACAAGTAACATGATTGCATGCATAGAAAAATCTCAAAAGTTTTCCAAAAAGCTATTAAGATGAAAAAAATGAGTTTACTAAAATCACAGGATACAGATCAGTATAAAAAATCGATTAGAAGATTTCTAGTGTGTGGCCTGAATTGAATGAATTTGAAAGTCATCATTCCCATTCTCACAAGAAGAAAAACATAAACAAACTGAAAATCAACAACTCTGCTTAGATCCATCAGAGACTTGAGGTCACAGGGCAAACCACAATCCCCAAAATTGGAGAGACGGGTGACTACAGAGAACCAGCTTAACAAGAGCAGAAACCCTTAGCAGAAGCCATTGCCAGTAGAAACACTTAAACTGTTAACTGACGAATTGCCGGAGGCTCAGTGTGGAGGAGCTTGAGAGGGGGAACCAGTCTTGCAGGGAGCCTCACTTTTACTTCCAAGGAGCCCCACCAGATTCTGAGGGTGAAGATCAGAAAAAAATCCTGTCATGTTTCTGGTGCGGGGGGAGGCGGCGAGGGGGAAGTAACCATTTTAAAATAAGCTTGTTGTAGTCTGTTCTTAACAAAAGCCTGCCCTCAGGGAAACTATTTTACCAGAGTCTAATCAACCTGGATGCAAGGGAATACTCAACTCAAGCCACCTCTAGCCTCCAATTTTGCAGAAGGGAAATACCTAACTCCAGTCCTGTGTGGCATTCTTGTCTCACTAAGGAGAAAAATACTGAGAAGTATTTGTAAAAATCACAGCTGAAGGACACAGGCTCACTAAAAGACTGACACCTAATCACAGGACTGTAGAATACTTCTCTCCCCCATAAATCACCACCACATCAATTGGGATCCTGCAGAATGACAGGTGAATAAAGCTGAAAGAACTGCAAGGCTCAGACCTTATTTAAGGAGTCTCTAGGAAAATCTGAAGACAATCCAAAAAAAAACCAAACCCATTGCTGTCAAGTCAATTGCGACTCATAGTGACCCTATAGGACAGAGTTGAACCGCCCCAAAGGGTTTCGAAGGAGCAGCAGGTGGGTTCGAACTGCCAACCTTTTGGTTAACAGCCTGAACTCTTAACCACTACACCACAAAGCTCCCTGAAGATGACAGTGGAGACAAAAATAACGATAGTAAAGGAAGTTTTAGCCTCTGCACCTACATTTATCCTAGCCAGATAAACATAAAACCTCATGCTAAGGTTGATTTACCTTGGTTCCTTTTACCTGATACACTAGGTCTGACCTTCAACAAAAAATTTACAAGGCATGCTAAAGGCAAAAAATGCAGTCTGAAGAGATAAAACAAGCCAAAGAACTAGGCTCAGATGTAGCAGAGATTTTGGAACTGTCAGACCAGGAATTTAAAATAACTGCAATTAACATAATAAAGGCTCTAAGGGAAAAAGTAGGCAACTGGTGAGAAACGTAAGCAGAGAGATGAAAGAAAGAATCAAATGGAAATGCTATAAATTCAAAACTCCATAACAGAAATGAAGACGTCTTTGATGGGCTCATCCATAAACTGGGCACAGCCAAAGAAAGAATCAGTAAACTTGAAGATGTCAGTAGAAACTTTCCAAACTGAAAAGCAAAGAGAAGAAAGACTGAAAAAAATGGAACAGAATATCCAAGAATTGTAGAACAACTACAAAAGGTGTATCATTCACACAAGTGGAATATCAAAAGGAGAAGAAAAGAAGGAACAGAAGAAATATTTGAAGTACAGGTAGTTCCTGACTTACAATATATTTGAGCTACAACGAGCTGCATTTTTTTTGTACATTTTATCATTAGTAATATGTACTACATACAATGTTGCAGCACATAATTTGCTGCTGTCATCATTCTTGTGCCAAACCCCAAAGACAAATAAAGATTGGATTTATAAAGATACTTGTAATAAAAAGCAATAATAATGAAAACTAAAAAGAAAAAATTAGGTATTTGAATTATGTCAGTAACGACTTACAATGGAGTCAGTGGAATGCAACCCTGTTGCAAGTCAGGAACTATCTGTAATAACAGCTGAGAATTTTACAAAATTAATGACAGACACCAAACTACAGATCCAGGAAGCTAAGAGAACACTAAGCAAGATAAATACCAAAAAATCTATACCTAGGCATATTCAAACTGCAAAAAAATCAAACAAAAAAAAATATGATGGTTAACTTCATGTGTCAAATTGGCTAGGCTATGTGCCCAGTTGTTTGGTCAAACACTATTCCAGATGTTGTTATGAAGTATTTACATGTGATTAGCATTTAAATCATTTGGTCTTAAGTAAAGCAAATTACCATCCATAATGTGAGTGGACCTCATCTAATCAGCTGAAGGCCTTAAGAGCAAAAAGAGAGGTTTCCCAAGAAAGTATTCTGCCTCCAGACTAGAAATAGACATCTTGCCAGAATTCTCTTTCTTGCCCAATGCCTGTCCTACTGTTTTGGGAGCACAAGACTGCCAGAGTCTTCAGTCTATCACCAGACAAATGGAATTTAGACCTGTCAGCTCCCACAATCATGTGAGCCAATTCCTCAAAATAAATCTCTCTCTACAAATAGATTGTTATGGATTGAGTTGTGTCCTCTAAAATATGTATTAAAGTCCTTGTCCCTGAACCTGTGGATGTGATACTATTTAGAAACAGGGCTTTTCTTTTTTTATGTTAATAAGGTCATACCAGAGTAGGGTGGGTCCTAAATCTAATCATTTCTGAATTATAAAAAGAGTAAAATAGTCACAGAGACACACACAAGGAGAAGATGCCATATGAAGACAGAGACACAAGACAAATGCATCTACAAGCCCAGGAACAACAAGGATTATGACAGCTAATAGAAGCTGAAATAAACAGAGAAGTTCCTCCCCCTAAAGCCATGCCCTGAATTATAATTTCTAGCTTCCTGAACTGTGAGAAAATAAATTTCTGCTCTTTAAAGGTGCCCATTTATGGTATTTTTTTGGTTACAGAAGCACTAGATAACTAAGACAGTATCAACTGATTCTGTTTTTTTAAAAAAAAAACAAAACCTGAGATTTTAGTACTGAGAAGTGTGATGCTGCTGTAGTAAATACGTAAAAATGTGGAATTGGGTAATAAGTAGAGGTTAGAAGAGTTTGGAGGCACCTGATAGTAAGAGCTTAGATTGCCTCAAAGAGACTCTTGATAGATTACAGACATTAAGGGTGATTCTGATGAGAATCAGTTCTGAAAGAATTGAGGAAAGCTGTGCGGAAGGCTTCTATCATCATGAAATATGCTAGAAATATGGACATTAAATGTACTTCTGGTGAGGCTTTAAAAGGAAATATGAACATGTTATTGGGAACTGGAGTAAAGATGATCCTTGTTAGAAAGTGGCAAAGAACTTATCTAAATTATGTTCAAATGTTTTGTGGAAAGTAGAACTTGTAGATGATGAACTCGGATATTCAGCTGAGGACATTTTTAAGAGAAATCTTTGTGCATGGCTTTTCCTTGGTGCTTACGGTAAAATGCAGGAGGAAAGAGATAGATTGAGAGATGAACTGTGCAAAAAGAAGCCAGAACTTGAAGACTTGAAAAATTCTGCTGTAAAAATTAAGAAAGCATGCTCTGGACAGGACTTCAAGGTTGTGGCTAGCTGTTTGCTAGAGAAATTGGGTGTGTGACCTATGGATCCAATGAACTATTTCATCAGAAACACTGTCAACTTAAGGAGATAGAGACAGGACTAAATGAAGGAAAGCTGTCTGATTCCTAGAAATTTACAGGCAGGAAATTTAACCACTTAGCTGTAAATATCTGTTGTACTCCTAGAAAAGGAAAAGATGATCACACTAGCAGTTCAGAGACCAGCAAAACTGCTGGAAGGAGCATGCAGGGCAGGGCCACAATTTTCTGGGTTTCAAAGGGTGTTACCATCCCTTAGATTTTAAAGGGTGAGGCCACCACCTCAGTTCCAGAGGGTGGAACTGCTTTACCAATGGCCAGGAGAACAGGGCTGCCCAAGGCTGAGGGAGTAGGGCTGCCATCCAGGGCTACCGAGCCCCTGCCCAGAGTTCAGAGGCAGGGCTGGTGCTCAGATGGTCCAGGAGAATAGAAAATTATGTTCAAATCTTGAGATCTAATTGTATTTGCTCTGCTGGGTTTCAGACTTGCTTGGTACCCATGAACGTTTCTTTCCCTCCCATTTATTCTTTTTGGAATGTCTTCCTTTTATACCTGTTTTATTGTGCTTTCGAAGAAGATAACTTGTATTCTAGTTTTCACAGGCCCACAGACGAAGAGAAATTTTTCCTCAGCATGTAAATACACAGAGTATCATCCATACTTGATTTATATGATTCAGAAGATAGGATTTTGGACTTAGAGTGAATACTGGAATGGTTCTGATTTTTGCACTTTTTACAGGAGAAAGACGTGAATTTTTTTGGAGGGGGCAAAAGGTGGAGTGTTATGGATTAAATTGTTGTCCCCGCAAAAGTTATGTTGAAGTCCTAACCCCTGTACTTGTGAATGTGACCTTGTTGAGGGAAACAGGGTTTTTCTTTTGTTATCAGTTGGGTGAAGCAAGGTCATACTGGAGTAGGGTGGGTTCTAGTCCTAATTCCTTCTGAGTGGAGTCTTAGAAAAAGGGAGTTACACACAGGGGAAATATAGGTGCCATGTGATGATGGAGGCAAATCCATCTCTAAGCAACAAAAGAATGCCAAAGATGGCTGGCAGCCACCAGAAACTAGGAGAGAGGTCCACAGAGGAAATTGACATAGTCAAGACTCAGATTTGGATTTTCAGCCTCCAGAACTGTGAGAAAATAAATTTTTGTTCTTTAAAGCCACCATCTGTGGTATTTTTGCTATAGCAGCTCAAAGGAACTAAGAGAAAAATCTTGAAAGAAGCCAGAGAAATAAAACACCTTACCTGCAGAGCAACAATGATAAGAATTCATCAGACTTCTCTTCAGAAACCATGCAATCAAGAGGAGTGAAGTATTTAAAACTGAGTGAAATATTTAAAGTGTTACAATAAAAAACCCACCAACCTAGAATTCTGTACCCTCTGAAATTATCCAGCAAGAGGAGGAGAAATTAAGCCTTCCTCAAATAAACAAAAAGTGAGGGAATTTGTTGGTAGTAGACCTGCCTTGCAAACAATGTTAAAATAAGTTCTTCAGAAAGAAGAAAAATGATACAAGAGAGAAACTTCTCTTTTTCTTGTTCTTAATTGATTTAAAAGATAAGAGTTGCTCAAAATAATAATATCAACAGGGTATTGGGTGATTATAGCTTGATGTTACTATTATTATTTCAGCAACCGTTTCTTTTAGATCAATTAAGAATGAGAAAAAGAGAAGTTTCTGTCCTATATCATTTTTCTTCTTTCTGAAGAACTTATTTTAACTTTTCAGTGAGCAATGTAATAAGGGACAGGAGAAAGGAATTGGGAATACTCTGTTATATGATATCTGCACTATCTGTGCAGAAGTATAGCATTACTTGAAAGTTGACTTAGCTTAGTTGTAAATATATATTGTGAACTCTAGAGCAACCACTTAAAATTTTTTTAAAGATATATAATTGATATGGTGCTTTAAATTGCTCAGTTTTCTTTCCTTACTTTTTCTGTGCTTACTAAGATCTGAAGAGCTTAATTCACCTGAAAGATAACTTGTAACAATCTTTAAATATTTCATATTCCTTATTTCTACAAGCAAGGTCAGTAGATATTAGGACTGTTTTTCTAAGAGTTATTTTATGATGTCCAGTGCTCAGTCTAGCATTATACTCAAGTAGGTCTTCATTAATATATTTTTCCAAACTAAGTATGTCTATTGCAATGTCAGAGGAAATGCAACCGAAATATGTGGATTTTTTTCTTTTTTAATGACACTCTTCTCAAATTTTGCAGCTGCCTATTTTTATTAAAATCAATCTTCAATGCTGGAGAAAAACTAAACGAATGAGTAAATAACACTATCTATTGATAATTCAATATATAGCATCATAGAGTCCACTACTCTATCTTTTGAAACTGTAAACCCTGCAACAAGTGTCTTTTGTTTTGTTTTGTTTTCTGCACTCCAATTGTTTCAGTGATAGACATTACTTCCTATGAGGATAATATATACATAGGCTTGGGGTTCAAGAGAGAAAAGAGGTTCACCAGTTTATACTATCACCATTTATCTTGAAGAATCAGAGTAGTTTACCAGTTGGGTGAATGCTTTTCTTCCCAAAACACTTTGGGATTTTCTCACTTTTCAAGTGAGAAATTAGAGTGGCTCTGGTTGTCATATTTATCTATCAGTAGCTCATCACATTAGAAAAATTTAAACACTACTGTTATTGTAAAGTAGATTTGAGAGCTACAACGTTCTTTTAAAAATTCTCATACATGAAGTTATTTGTTCTTTAGAATAACCAATATGACAAATCATCTACTAAAATTTACAAATTCTTTTTACTTACAGAATCAACAAAATGATAATACTGAAAAAACCTCAAATACCATTTAGTCCAACATTCTTATTTTTACATAGGAGAAAAATAATACCCACAGAGATTAAATAGTATATTCACATTTACTTAGCTAATGAGTGGTAGAACCCAAACTAAAACCCAGGTTTCCTGCCCTATGGTACACGGTTCATTTAAGGTCTCTGACTGTGTGTATTAGTGGGAGAAAGCAGAGAAAGGAAAGAGGAATCGAAAGGGGAGAAAGAAGGAGTGAAGGAGAGAGAGACTGAATTTCACCTTTTTCCCAGCATTATCACTTGTCATTTTCCTTTGATATTTAAAGACCAACTTTACCAGGAATGGTAGCTCACTAGCTGCAAAACCAAAGAGCGCTTTGTCCATTGCTTCCCTTAGAAAATAGTTCTTCCTATGCAATCAGAGAGATATACTCAGAAGCAAATCCACCCCTTCATCATTCACTCCAATTTACTACCTGTGGTAGCACTCAATTGTTTCACAGAAGAAAAGATATATTCTACCATGCTCTAGTCTGAGGTTCTACCTACCTTCCTTCTGCTCTCCTCTCTCCAATACTGAAAGTCCCACAATAACATTATTAGCCATCTTAATAATTACATTTGATAACCATTTGGTTTGCTCATCTGATTCACTTCTCTAGGGATTAAGGTAACTGCTTCCTTTTATTCCAGTGAAGAAAATCCAATATGACCAGCCCAAATGTGGCTCTCATGGGGATGCATTTCCCCATTATGTTCGTGATCAATAGTACCTATGCAATTCTTCTTTTTAATTCTGCTAATTAATGTTGCTCTAATGAACACAAACATTAAACTTGTATGAAGTCCAAGAGTCTCCCAATAAGAAAAGGTAATTGAAACGAGTATTTTAAAATTAAGAACACCATAAATCTATTCTCATTTTTCCATAGATTTCTTTCATAACATTTTAGATAGAAAGGGGGAAATAAGTTCTGATTTACGTTACATGATTTTCATACAAGTTACCATCTCTTAAAAATGGGCCTTGAAACTGAGTAAAATATGCCATAAACTAGTTTGAAGTAAATTGTAACTGAATAGGATTTTTTTTTGCCAGATTCTTTTCTCAAAAATGCAATAAATGCATGAAGTAGAACATCTGTTCCTAATGTTGCTATTGAGTATGTTCTATACCAGTTTGAAGTAATTTCATGGGAAGATTATAAGTACCCAATAACAGGGCCTAAAGCATTGTAGCTTGGATTATTTTTCTGACCTACACGGAAAGGAAACATCAGAATTGAAAAATGTACCTTTAATAGCCCTCTTAAAAAACTGGGCACAAGGTGTCAAAACATTTGGGTAGAAGTGAAAATAATGGTCAAAATGTTTGTCAGTAATACCTAACAATGAGACACAAAAAAAATCTCATCGTTGCCTTGTAAAATTTTTAATGGAAGTCTTGGTTTGGCCATATTAAAGTACTAAAAGAAGAAAAGATGTTTCTGAGATATTTGTGTAATTTAAAAATTTGGCTTTTGTGCTTCTTAGTACTTTAAGACATGTATATATTCAGAGCAAGAGTTTAGATCATCAGTAAGCAATTAATTTTTAAATTAAGATTACCAGAATCTACTATTTTCAAAAATCTAGCAAATCTATTTTTGATGGTGTTAGTCCCAACTAACTATCCCAACTAATTTTTCATATGGAAAAGTCATAAGAAATTGAAATTCATATTATTTTTAAGTTAGGCATCACGTTAAGAATTTTTATTCATTAAGAATAATTTGGAGTGACATCAGCAGGAATGGTAGAGTAATGACCTCTGAATCAGTAATCACAAATCTCTCAACAAGTAAAAGCCCAAGACCAGATAGCTTCACTAGTGAAGTCTACCAAACATTTAAAGAATAATTAACACCAGTCCTTCACAAACTCTCCCAAAACATAAAAGAGAACACTTCCAAATTCATTCTATGAAACTGATATTACATTGATACCAAACCAAACAAAGACATCACAAGAAAAGAAAACCATGTACCAATATCCCTACAGATGTAAAAATCCTCAACAAAATACTAGCAAATCAAATTTAACAGCATATAAAAAGGATTATATACCATGACCAAGTAGGATTTATGGAAGGAATGCAAAATTGGTTCAACATATGAAAATTAACCAATGTAATAAACCATATTAATGAAGAACAAAAAGCACATGATCATCTCAAAAAATGCAGAAAAAGCATTTGACAAAATCCAACAACCTTTCATGATAAAAACTAGGAATAGAGAAGAATTTTCTCAACCTGATAAAGGGTTCTACAAAAAAAACCACAGCTAATATCATAGCTTAAAAAAAAAAAAAAAAGGAGCCCTGGTGGTGCAGTGGTTAAGTGTTCGGCTGCTAACCAAAAGGCTGGTGGTTCAAACCCACCAGCCGCTCCACAGGAGAGACATGGCAGTCTGCTTCTGTAAAAGTTACAGCCTTGGAAACACTATTGGGCAGTTCTACTCTGCCCTATAGGGTCGCTGTGAGTTGGAACTGACTGGATGGCAATGGGTTTGGTTTGGTTTGGTTTAATATCATACTTAAGGGTGAAAGGCTGAATGTTTTCCTCCTAAGATCAGGAACAAGACAACAGTGTCTGCTCTCACCACTGGTATTCAACATTTTACTGGAGTTTCTAGCCAGGGCAGGAAAAGAAATAAAAGGCATCCAGACTGGAAAAGAAGAAGTAAAATTATCTTGATTCACAGATAATATGATCTATATAGAAAATCCTAAGGAGTCTACCAACAAAACAAAACAAAGCAAAACCAAACCTATTAGAGCTAATAATCAAGTTCAGCAAGGTGATAGGATAAAAGATTTTATTATTTCCTAGGGCTGCTGTAACAAAGTAATACAAATTAGATGGCTTAAAACAACAGAAACTTATTCTCTCACAGTTCTGGAAGCTAGAAGCTCGAAATCAAGTGTTGGCAGGGTCAAGCTCTCTATGAAGGCTCTAAGGGAGAAATCCTTCCTTGCCTCTTTTAGCTTTTGGTGGTCCCAGGCAGTCCTCTAAGTGTCCCTCTGTCTCTTCTCTTTTGATGAGAACACCAGTCATATTGAATTAGGGCCCACCCTACTCCCGTATGACCTCATGTTAACTAATGAAATCTGCAAAGACACTGTTTCCAAATAAGGTCATATTCACAGATACTGGGGCTTAGGACTTAAAGATGTTATTTTGGTAGGTACAAATCATAACAAAGGTCAATAAAAATAAAATAAATTCATTTCTATAAACTAGCAATGAACAATCTGAAAAGGAAATTAAGAAAACAATCCCATTTACAATAGCATCAAGAAGAATACTTAGGAATAAATTTAACAAAACAAATGCAAGACTTGTACACCACAAACTACAAAACAAAGTTGAGAGACATTAAAGATGACCTGAATAAATGAAAAGATATCCCATGTTCATGGATAAAAAGACTTAATATTATTAATATGGCAATACTCCCCAAATGGATTTATGGATTCAATGTTATCCCTACCAAAAGCAGAGCTGCCTCTTTTTTTTTGCAGAAATTGAAAAGCTGATCCTAAAAATTTATATGAAAAAGTAAGTGACTCAGATACCCAAAACAATCTTGAAAAGGAAGAACTAAGTTGGAGGACTCACAGTTCCCAATTTTAAAACTTAGTATAAAGCTACAGTAATCAAATTTGTATAGTACCGGCATAAGGATAGACAAGTAGATCAATGAAATAGAATTGAGTCCAAAAGCAAATCTTTACATATATGGCCAACTGACTTTTGACAAGGATATCAAGAAAATTTAATGGAAAAAGAATAGTCTTCTCAACAAATGGTGCTGGGACAACTGGATATCCACATGTAAAAGAATGAATTTGGACCCTTGTCTAATGCCATATACAAAAATTAAGTCAAAATGCATCAAAGAGCTAAAACTATAAAATTTTTAGAAGAAAATATAGGCATCTGTAAATCATCATAAATGCAGGTTAGGTAATGTTTTCTCAGATATGATACCAAAAGCACAAGCGATAAAATAAAAGAACAGATAAATTGGACTTCATCAAAATTTTAAAATTTTGTGCTTCAAAAGATACTATCAAGAGAGTGAAGAGGCCACACATTCCATATCCTCCTCCTGTTCCTGACTCTCCTTCCTCTGTTGCTCCAAGTGAGTAGAGACCAATTGTTGTGCCTTGGATGGCCACTTGCAAGCTTTTAAGACCCCAGGCACTATGCAACAAACAAGGAGGTAGAACAGAAGCACTAAACATATGATAAGGCCAGTTAACTCGGATGTCTCATGAAACCATGACCCTAAACCTCCAAACCAAGGAACCAAATCTCATGAGGTTTTTGGTTGTACATAAGCTGACCATGAACAACTGCCTCCTTTGCCATGAGATCAAAAGAACAACATGGTGCCTGACTACCATTACTGAAAAGCAGTGTGAACAAACTACTAAAGGTTAGGGTTCTGTGAGTGGAGATGCATTTTGCAATTGTATAAGAGGCATAGTCTGATGGAAGAGAGAGGAGCCTTCCAATCACTACATTTACAAGCAAACCCTAATAATAAACACCGTAAGCAAGGACATGGCAGTAACTCTTTGAGTATATAATTAACATTAAGAATAAGATTAAGTGGGTCTGTGTGCTGAGGTAATGTAAATATCCCTATCAACTCAATCAGATCCAAATAATGACTCCAGCATAATTTATCTGGGTAAATATAAGCTGTTACTGTTTTCCTATGCTGATACCTAACTAATCAACACTCATTCATAAAGAGAACACAACTATGATTAAATCTAAAATCCAGTTAGGAAAGATTCATTTTACAACTTTCCCGGTTAATTAGACACATCAGCACAATCTTGCTACCTACCCCCTTCTCTGAGGCCGACTTCGTCAATCTGGAAAATGAAGGCAGACCACTGATTGGAGGGCAAACCTGAAAAGAATTAAACACTTAGCATGGCATTCTAAAATACTGTCATTACAGTGCAATTAACCATACTGCATATTAAATGTGCAACTCTGAAATGTGTGCAGACTCCCCAATTATAACTAGTTATTCTTCAAAGAATTTTGCCGCCCACGTTGAATTTCTCTAGTGCTTCTTTGTTATAAGTCAGGTGTGACAGTCACTAATAGATCTAAAAGGACAGTTAATAAAAAAGTAGACATTCTTTACTGTAAACCTAACACATGCATGCCAGGTAATACCCCGCCATCAGCACTAATAATCATGCTTCACACAGGTAGACCTATTATGCAATTGGACTTTGCCCTCTTTAAAACATATTTAATGGTCAGCTGTGAAGAGGCAGTGAGACTGAGGCAAGAGTAAAGGCCTTAGGAGGCACCTAGAAACCTGTAGCTGTTCTTGATTTTCCCACCTGGGCAAGGCATTCAGCCTCTCTTAGTCTCAATTTCCTCATCGTCAAATGGAGTTTATATCATCCCAGGATCTTGGTGAGGATCAAATGGCCAAATTAATAGAACTCTAGAAAAGCTGATCATTCTACCAAAATCTAAGGTGCTACTCGATCGTTGACTCAGATTGTTTCTGAAAAGAGCGGTCAGCGGAAAGGAACAGAGGGAGAGAGTTGCAGTCAGACTTTAGGCCAGGGATGATATTACAAATACTTAAGAAAAGCCCTAACTAATCAGAAAAGAAGTCAGCTTTAAACAATTGGTACATCCGATAGAGTGCAGACCAGTTGAATACCAGCCCAAGTTCTATGCAAGCAAAGAGCTTTGAACATCAAGTGGCAGAAACTATTGGGGTGGGGGAACTAATGTCATTTTAACCTAGCTTTTTGTTAATGGCGGTAGAGTATCTACAATAAGAAGATAGTGGTCAACCCTTGAAATTATTTGTTTTACTCTATCTTCTCTGCCAGACAGAGCCACAAGAGGAGGAAATATGTTGGTCTTAATCATCTCTATATGCCTAACCTAGCTCAAGAGCTGGTGTAGAAACTCAGTAAATGTTTGATGAATGAATGAACAAACAAATTAATGAACAAAGGAATGAACAGATAATTCTGCTGTATTCTTCACTGGTCAGACCAATCCAGAATTCTGTGTTCGAGATACTACAACCTAAGAGAGGTATGGATAAAGGAGATAAGCTACAGTTAAGGAAATTAGGGGTCATTAGCCTAGGTACTGAAGACTCCATGATATAACAGATATTTTAAAATTTCTTTTATATGATGCCAAAGGTATAGAACTATGACCACTAGATGAATATTTAATAGAAAGGTAAGTTCTCTATAAGTACTTCATGTCATCAAAAGTATTCATTGATGAAATAAGATACCTTCATAAGTAGTGAGATGCCTATCTTAGAAAGTGTTCAAATATAAGCTGAACAGGCATTTTGTGGAGATGTTGCAGAACGTATCCAAGCACTGGATAGGGAATGAGAATGGGCTACATGATATTTAAACCCTCTTTCAACCTAAATTCTCTAATTCCATAGAACATTTGCTGAAGAGAGAGAGGGAGAAGAGACGGAGGGACTAAGATTCTACGAGTATTGCTCTACTCCAGCAGTTCTCAACGTGAGATCTACAAACCCCAGCAGCCCTGGGGATACCTGAGACCCTTTCAGGAGGTCTATAAGGTCAAAACTATTTTCAGAATAATACTAAGTCATGGTTTGCCTTTCTTCACTGCGTGGACATTTGCACTGATGGTGCAATATCAATGGTAGGTAAAACTGCTGGCACCTTAGTCCCAGTTAAGGCAAACCAAACCAAACCCACGGCAATCGAGTTGATTCCAACTCATAGCGATCCTATAAGACAGAGTAGAACTGCCCAATAGGGTTTCCAAGGCTGTAAATCTTTATGGAAGCAAATTGCCACATCTTTCTCTCACAGAGTGGCTGGTGGGTTCAAACCGTCAACCTGTCAGTTAGCAGCCAAGTGCTTTAACCACTCTACCAGCAGGGCTCATGTCCAGGCAGTGGTCCCAAACTATCCTAGTCGTCATTGTATTCTTCACAGCTATGCACTTGCAATGAAAAAATTGCTAGTTTCACTTAAGAATGTCCTTGATGAAAGAGCAAAAATGATTGATTTTACTAAATCCTGACCCTTGATATTTTTTAATATTCTGTGTAATTAAATGGGAAGTATGAACAATTGTATACCAACAAATCAGATAAACTAGATGAATGGGAAAAATTCCTAGAAACACATGAACCACAAAAACTGACTGAAGAAGTATAAAATCTGAGTGGACCTATAACAAGTAAAGAGATCAAATCAGTGATCACATAACTCTCAACAAATAAAAAAGATGTCTTCCATGGTGAAGTCTACCAAATATTTAAGGAAAATTAACACCAATCCTTCGTAAACTCTTCTAAAAAATAGAAGAGGAGGGAATACCTCCTAACTCATTCTATTAGGTCAGCATTACCCTGACACCAAAGCCAGACAAAGACATCCCAAGAAAAGAAGACTATTGACCAATAGTTGCATGTTGTGTATATTCACAACAATAATCCTTATGAATACGTATGTAACAATCCTCATCAAAAGACTGGTAACTGAATCCAGCAGGATTATACACCATAACCAAGTGGAATTTATCCTCAGAATGCAAAGGTGGTTCAACATACAAAAATCAGTCAATGTAAAAAAAAACACAAAACCTTCATGACCGTCAAGTAGATTCTGACTCATAGCAACCCCGTAGGACAGAGTAGAACTGTCCCATCGGGTTTCCACATTAATAGAATAAAGGAAAAAACAACACATGATCGTCTCAATTGATGCAGAAAAGTATTTGACAAAATCCAATATCTTTCCGGGATAAAAACATTCGACAAGTTAAGAATAAAGGAACACTTCCTCAACATGACAAACAGCATCTATGACAGACATTTCTTTCCAAAGAGAGCAAATAAGCACATGAAAAGATGTTCAACATCATTAGCCATTACAGAAATGCAAATCAAAACAAGAATGAAATATCACTACACACTTATCAGAATGACTAAAATAAAAAATGATAACACTGAATACCGGCAAGGATGCGGAGAAACTGAACTGTTTGTACATTGCTGCTGTGAATGTAACATGGTACAGTCATTCTGGAAAACAGTTTGACAGTTTCTTTTAAAACTAAACATGCCACTATCATATGGCCCAGCAATTGCACTCCTGGGCATTTATCTTGGAGAAATGAAAACTTCTTTTTTTTTTTTTAATTGCTGTACTTTAAGTGAAAGTGTACAATTCTTGTTAATCTCTCATACAAAAATTTATACATACATTGTTATGTGGCCCTAATTGCTCTCTCTATACTGTGACAGCACACTCCTCCTTTCCACCCCTGATTTCCTGTGTCCTTTCAACCAGCTTATGACCCTCTCTGCTTTCTCATCTCACCTCTGAGCAGGAGCTGCCCACTTAGTCTCATGTATCTACTTGAGCTAAGAAGCACACTCTTCACGAGCATCATTTTATGTCCCATAGTCCAGTCAAATCTTTGTCTGAAGAGTTGGTCTCAGGAATGGTTTTAGTTCTGGGTTGACAGAGATTCTGGGGGCCTTGCCTTTTGGGGATCCTCCAGTCTCAGTCAGACCATTAAGTCTGTTTTTTTTTAATTCTGCACCCCACTTTTCTCCTGCTCCATCAGGGACTCTCTGTTGTGTTCCCTGTCAGGGCAGTCATTGGTGGTGGCCAGGCGCCACCTAGTTCTTCTGGTCTCAGGCTGATGGAGTCTCTGGCTTATGTGGCCCTTTCTCTCTCTAGGGCTAATACTTTCCTTGTGACTTTGGTATTCTTCATTTTCCTTTACTCCAGGTGAGTTGGGACCAATTGATGCATCTTAGATGGCCGCTTGCTAGATTTTAAGACCCCAGATGCCACTCATCAAAGTAGGATGTAGAACATGAGAAATGAAAACTTCTGTTTACACAAAAATCTGTACACAAATGTTCACAGCAGCCTAATTTTTAATAGCCAAAAACTTGAAACAACCCAGATGTCCTTCAACAAGAGAATGGTTAAACACACTGTAATATATCCATACAATGGAATACTGCTCAGCAATGAAAAGGAAGCAGCTCTTGATACATGTAACGACTTGGATGAATCGCTAGGGAATTATGCTGAGTGAAGAAAAGCCAATCTAGAGATGACAAAATTATAGAAATGGAGAACATACTAGTGGTTGCCAGGGGTCAGCAGAGGGGGGAGGGTGGCTATAAAAAGGTAACAGAGGGATCCTTGTGGTAATGGAATGTCCTCTATCTTGACCGTATCGATGTCAATACCTTGGTTGTGATATTGTACTACAGTTTCGCAAAATTATACCGTTGGAGGAAACTGGGAAAAGTGTATATGAGTTTCTCTGCATTGCTTTTTTACAAATACATATGAATCCATAATTATCTCAAAATAAGAAGTTTAATTAAAAATATATAGTTTTTTATTTTAAAACGCTATGTTAATGTATGTAGTGAGTTTATTATTGTTGCTTTTAAACAAATTAATACATATTTTTTAAGTTTTCAGTTTTAAATTCTAATATAGTAAATGTTAACAGATATAACCCACCTAAAAAAAATTTCTTTGGGGGCCTTAATAATTTTTAGGAATGGGGGCCCTGAGGCCAAACAGTTTGAAAACTGCTTCTCTGCCCTATGGCCAATAAATACGGAATTATTTCTCCATTTATGGAAAGGAATTAATAGTTACATTAAACATGGAACCCAAGTGGCTTCAAAGCATTAATAAACAAATAGAGAACAACTGATATGTAGTGTCTTTCCACCCTTGTTTACCTATACCAGCAGTCCTGGGTTAGGAACGTCCTGCTTAGTAGTTACTAACTAGCCCCCATAAAGTCTATTATATTAAAAATTTGAGGTACTTACAATGGTTCATAATAACACACAGGCGCTACTTTGCAACATGCTTCAAAACATCATTATTATTATTACTGTATTATTATTAAATATACTAAAAACATTTAATTGTGCTCATAAGGAAACTGTACATAGATCAAGAGGCAGTGTTCGAAAAGAACAAGGGGATAGTTGCATGGTTTAAAGTTAGGAAAGGTGTGTATCTTTTTACCACACCTAGGTAATCTATGCTGAGCAAATAATCAGAGAAGCTGGACTCTATGAAGAAGAACAGGGCATCAGGATTGGGGGAAGACTCATTAACAACCTGAGGTATGCCGATGACACAACCTTGCTTGCTGAAAGTGCAGAGGACTTGAAGCACTTACTGATGAAGATCAAAGACCACAGCCTTCAGTATGGATTTTGCCTCATCATAAAGAAAACAAAAATCCTCACAACCGGACCAATAAGCAACATCACGATAAATGGAGAAAAGATGGAAGTTGTCAAGGATTTCATCTTACTTGAATTCACAATCAACACCCGTGGAAGCAGCAGTCAAGAAATCAAAAGATGCATTGCACTGGGCAAATCTGCTGCAAAAGACCTTTTCAAAATGTTAAAAAGCAAAGATGTCACCTTGAAAACTAGGGTGTGCCTGACCCAAGCCATGATGTTTTTAATCACCTTATATGCATGTGCAAGCTGGACGATGAATAAGGAAGACTGAAGAAGAATTGATGCCTTTGAATTGTGGTGTTGGAGAAGACTACTGAATATACCATGGACTGCCAAAAGAACAAATATATCTGTCTCGGAATAAGTACCACCAGAATGCTCCTTAGAAGCAAGGATGCCAAGACTATGTCTCACATACTTTGGACACGTTATCAGGAGGGAACAGTCCCTGGAAAAGGACGTCATGCTTGGTAAAGTGGAGGGTCGGCAAAAAAGAGGAAGACCCTCAAAGAGATGGATTGACACAGTGGCTGCAACAATGGGCTCAAGCATAACAACGATTGTGAGGATGGCGCAGGACTGGGCAGTGTTTCGTTCTGTCGTATATAGGGTCTCTATGAGTCGGAATTGACTTGACGGCACCTAACAACAACAACCTGTTAAAGATGTTTTAGTGTATCTGAAAGTATTTCTTTAATGGTTTTTTATGCATGGAAGGGCGCATATACCAAATGTGCAGATACTAAGACCAACATTTGCCTAACTGATGTTAGATATGAACTCCACTTAACTGTTCTGGCTTTTGTACAAATTCAGCTTAAAGACAGATTTAGGAACAGAACTCGTTCGTAATCCAGGGACTGCCTATATAGCAGCTGCCTACAGTAAGTCAATCAAGGCAACATGCCAAAAAGTGTGTACAATACACAAGAACTTCACTTTGAGTGCATAACACGGGATACTAAAGGAATCAAATTTCAACCAGATGATACTATTTTCATGATGACTATATTGCCTTGAAATTTGTTTCATAGCCTAATAAGTCTTTCAGGAGTTAGTGTTACAGAAAGCTTGTATATTACTTTTAAACTGCTTATGGAATGAGAATTGAGGGAAAAAAGGAACCTTAGGAATAGGAGCAACTCTGACAAAATCCTAATGTGGTCCAGTGCCCAGAGCAGAACATCTCTGCCTGGATAATTCTGTTAGAGAGACCTTGGCCTCTAATGAAAATAAATAAATAATGCTGGACTAGCATAGGAATCCATTTTGGAAGAAATGACAACACATTTTTAAGCAAAATGGTCAAGATCTCCTGGCATTGTTCATACTATGTTAATACACCATTATTGTGCATATTCAAGATGAATCCACTGTTACTATATCGCCGGAAACATTAGTGTATCTCTAGATAACTGTTACCTTTTCAATAGGTTTTATACAGAAAGAGCAAGTCACTCCACATAAGGTTCTGAGAAACCTAACAATCAGCATCAACCAACTGGCCTACTTTTACAGAACACACTCCAGGCTATATTTTAAAATAGCACTCTCTTCCTAATGTGTACACGGGTGTTTCTCTCTCTGAATTGAACCGTAGGTAGAGTGTAACGGTATTTCATGGGTTTGCTTTAGGTTTAAATGATCTCCAAGCACTATTCAGCTTTTGCATTGTTACTAATCTCAAAAAAGGGTCAGATAGTACTAATAAGGAATTTCAGCTCTCACTACAAAATTGTTCTCACTTTCAGGCACTGTGGCCTCATCAGATTATCTGCGTAATGTTTCACGCTGGTCTATCACGTAACTAACTTTGTGTTCTTGACAAAATAACCTGATTAAAAACGAAACACAGTAGAGTGAGGGGGGTGGGAATAAATCTGTTCTGCTAGGAAGAGAAGAATATTATTTATAGGTAAAAGTGAGAGCATTTACTCTACAGTAGAAGATCTTTCTTAACCATAATTTTTTAGTATTGTTAGTGAAAAAAAATTCAGAACACTAAAGATCCTGAGTGCTGTGTTTCCTGCTCAACAAACACAGAATTCCCACAGGGAATCTTCTACAATTAAGAATAAATTGGACATCAGCTAATTAATTCACATATGGAGGTTCATGGTGAGGAGTCCCTCCCAGAATGCTAGGCTGGATGATGTGCTGTAACGGTAGGAGCACAAGCTTTGGGTCAGAAAGCCCGAGTTCAAATCTCAGCACTGCCACTAATTAGCTTACCTCCTCTCAGCCTCAATCACCTCTATTATAAAATGGAGATGAGAATAACAATACCCTGCTTATAGGCTTGTTGTGAGGATTGCGTGAGACATTATGATGTATTGGAACATAGCAAGTGCCACACGCTTAAAGAACACTTAAACTTCTAGTTGCCTTAAGTTGAGCAACTGGGGAATTCACTAGATAATGCCATCCAGAAAAGGAGATAAATTGGTGAACCCCAAGAGGGAAGTTGCCACTCACATAATCTCAATCCTTCTGCAATTCAGGGATTCTTATCCCTCCCCTCTTTTAATCCTTACACCGACTTCAAAAAAACACCAAACCAAACCCACTGCTGTCGAGTGGATTCTGACTCACAGCAACCCTATAGGACAGCGCAGAACTGCCTCATAGGTTTTCCAAGGCTGTAAGTCTTTACAGAAGCAGACTGCCACCTCTTTCTCCTGCAGATTGACTGGTAGGTTCCAACGGCGATTAGAACCGTACCTAACTGAACCTACTGCAGGAAGGTTCGAGTGCTTTAACCACTGTTCCAGTCCCACGCCCATCCTTGTCTACCCTGCTCTATAATGTTGTGGTTAAGAGCCTGTAAACTGCATTTTCCTTCCTTGTCAGCTAGCTCGCTGTTAGTGTCTTCTAATATGGGGCAGTTCTACTCAGTCCTAATGGGTCACTATGAGTCGGAATCAACTCAACGGCACCCAATAACAAGAAGCATTGGCAGGAGAGCAGAAGGCAGGAGGCGGGAAGAAGCCCCCTGCCCCCTCCTCTCTTTCAACTTCTGACAGAAACTTTAGAAGTAGTGCTGTCCTTTGGTGATTCTAGCTTAGACTCCAGAGCGCCTCCTCCATGGTCCCACCACCTGCCACAAGGTTCCTCCTGGGCACTCCTGGCTTCTGATAATGCCACCAGTGCTACAGGTGGAAACTGCTTCCTGCAGTACTAATTTTGGGTTATCTCACCGAACACTCTTTGCTTGTTCAGCCCTCCAGTCCATGTGTAACCAGTTCTTTGTATTGAATTCCTCCTGCTGAAATGCTTAGGTTTCTGTTTTCCAGCCGTGATCTTAACTTATATAGCTTTCTAATGCTCTTTCCTTCATAACATTTATACAATTGTACTCATATAATCTTTATGTATTTATTTGCTTAATATTTGTCTCCGCAATTCATCTTTAAGGGCCACAAAAGCAGAGACCAGGTCTGTTCTGTTCATCCCTAAACCAAACCCAACCCGTTGCTGTGGAGTCAATTTCAACTCATAGCAACACTATAGGACAGAGTAGAACTGCCTCATAGGGTTTTCAAGGAGTGGCTGGTGGATTCAAACTGCTGACCTTTCGGTTAGCTGTCTGAGCTCTTAACCACTGCGCCACCAGGGCTCAGTTTATCCCTACTGTGCATAAAACACAGTAGATGTTCCGTAAGTATTTGCTCAATAACAATAATAAGCATGCTTTGCTCAGACATGTTGTTGTTAGGTGCCATCGAGTTGGTTCCAACTCATAATGACCCTCTGTACAACAGAATGAAACACTGCCTGGTCCTGCACCATCCTCACAATTGCTGCTGTGTTCAAGCCCATCGTTGTAGCTACTGTGTCAATCCATCTCATTGAGTGCCTTCCTGTTTTTTGTTGACCCTCTACCTTCCCAAGCATGATGTCCTTCTCCAGGGACTGTTCCCTCCTGATAACATGTCCGAAGTACGTGAGATGAAGTCTCACCGCTCTCTCTTCTAAGGAGCATTCTGGCTGTACTTCTTCCAAGACAGATACGTTCGTTCTTCTGGCAGTCCATGGTATATTCAATATTCTTCACCAGCACCATAATTTAAAGGCATCAATTCTTCTTTGGTCTTTCTTATTCATACTTAGAATTGCTCATGCTTAGAAAATGGTAAATAAGTCACTTTCATAGTATTATCTCCTTCGTTCTTTAAAATAGCTTTGTGAGGTAAACTAGGTAGGTTTGAGAAAAAGAAGAGCTCCAGTTTCCAGAGGTAGAGGTCAGTTTGTTGCTCACCCTGCCTGCAATGACCCAAATTGGGGCAGGCAGGGTTGTGGTGTATCCCAGCATGAAACAAACACAGAGGCCACTGGCACAATTAGAGCACTTTAGAAAAAGAGAAAGAAAAGAGGCTTGTTTACTGAATGCTGAGAATCTAAAACCAAATGATAGGAAGTGTTTATTGCCTATTCCTATAGTCTTCCATCTCAGGTCCCAGGCAAAAAACTCTCATGGACCTAGGATGGTCGCAGCTGGTTGCAAATGATGCGTTGTTAGTGATTCTGACTCTTCCTAGACTATGGCTCAGCTGCTGAACACCTTCTGAGGCCCCTTCTGGGAAAAGCCAGGAAGGCAGGCCCAGACCCAAAGGCACTGTTGGGCCAGGATGCTTATGGCAAGCACAGCAGCCCTGGGGTTAGTCCAAAGGCTAGGTTTTTCATAACCTTACCCCACAGAAACTCTTCTCAAGGCTCCTGTCTCCCAAAGTTCTTCTATCAGAATCAGAGGCTTACATTTTATTATTTTATCTCCCCCTCAAATCCAGTCAGAATAGCAAGAAGCTAATTACTATTGGCTCAACTGCTTCATCTCACTTAGAGGAACAAGTTTAATAACCCAAAACATATTTCTAGCCTATTTTCAGTGAGTGCAACAAAGTAATCTCTGATTCATTGTATGTTTTAAACCAAAACATGGAAAATTTGATGGAATCCACAAAACACCTATTAGAAATAATATGTATGTTTAGCAAGGGAGCAAGAGATCAGATCAATATACAAAAATCAATTGTATTTCTAGTACTAGCAACAAAAATCAAAAATTGAGATTTAAAAATACCATTGACAATAGCATCAAAAATTACTTAGGAATAAATCTGACAAAAGATATGAAAGACCTGTAAAGGGGGAACTACAAAATATAGCTCAGAGAAATTAAAGAAAACCTAAATAAATTGGCCACCACCCATCTGACAGTTTGTCATACTGTGGTGGCTTGCATGTTGCTATCATGCTAGAATCTACGCCACTGGTATTTCAAATATCAGCTGCGTCACCCATAGTGGCTAGGTTTCAGTGGAGCTTCCAGACTAAGACAGACTAAAAAGAAAGGCCTAGCAATCTACTTTTGAAAATTATCCAGTAAAAATCTTGTGGATCACAACAGAATATTGTCCAATACATGCTGTAAGAAGGGTCCACAGGACTGCGCAATGTTTCATTCTGTTACATATAAGGTCGCTGTGAGTCAGAGCCAACTGATGGCAACTAACAAGAAAAACAACAAAAAACAGTTGAGAGGTAGAGTTTGTTCATGGGTTGAAGACTCAGTGTTGTTAAGATGTCAGTTCTCCCCAAACTGACCTACAGATTCAATGCAATACCAATCAAAATCTCAATATATGTGTTTGTAGAAATTAATAAGTTGATTCTAAAATTCATGTGAAAATGCAAAAGATCTGGAACAGCCAAGAGAAGAACATAGTTGGAGGGCTAACACTACCTGTTTTCAAGGCTTATAAAGCTACTGTAATCAAAATAGCATGATATTGGCATAAAGATAGACAAAGAGATCGATGGAACAGAGCAGAGTCCAGAAGTAAACCCACACATACATGGCAAACTGATCTTCAACAAAGGCAAGGTAGTGGAGAAAGGATAAGCTTTTCAATAAATGGTGCTGGAACAATCGGATATCCATATTAAAAAAAAAAAAAAAAAAAGAACTTGGATCCATGCCTCACAGTATATTAAGAAAATTAACTCAGAATGGATTAGAGGCCCAAATGTAAAACCCAAAACTGTAAAACTTGTAGAGAAAACATAGGAGGAAATATTTATGATCTTGGGTTAGGCAAAGATTTCTTAGACATGACCCCAAAAGTCTACAATCTATAAGAAAAAATTGATAAATTGGAATTCACCAAAAAGATGGTGATGCCATCTTTTTGTGGTGGTGATGGTGAATGTAATTAATGTCACTGAATTCTACATTTAAAAATGGTTAAAATTGTGACCTTTTTGTTATGTATATTTTACCACAAAAAAGTGCAAAATACAAAATTTAATTTTTTTATTAACACATTCAAGTGGCATAAAATTACTCTGTCAAAGTGTTACGAAAGTTCTGAAATGCTTAAATTCAATTTCTGAACTTATTTCTTCGCAGGACAGCATTGGATCACAGTTGGACTAGCGCCGTTGTAGAAATTCCCCGTACACAGACTGCCTTCTCTTTTCCCCCATATCTTCAAGAAGATAATCTTCAAACATGTCATTGCCTTTATTGCAGGTAAAAGTGAAAATGAAGAAAGATTTTAAGTTACCAGGCGGTACCAAAGAAGTAGAGCACTGAAAAATGGGAATGGCTTGTCCTTGCCAGGACTGAGGATCAGTATCCCACTTTCGTTTTGTTTCTTGTTTATTGTTGCATATCCTCTACCTAATAGAGAGGAAATAATCTCAACTGCTTAGGGATATCTCAATCCACTTTACTGTTTCTGACCTGTCACTTTCTCTACAAAGCCCAGATTCACCTGTCATCTACCCAAAGGTTCAATAACTGATATTAAATGCTTACTGTGTGCACACATTGTTTTCAACATTTATTGAGCTCTGCCTCTGTGCAAGGTAATACGTTAGACACCATGGGGACTCCAAAGATGAAGACAATACAGACTCTGCCTACAAGGAGCTCACATCTAGAAAGAAGAATTCCAGTACACTTACAGCAACCACTACAATGCAAAGCAAAACCAGACAAACTGCCCCACAGAGATACAAGGCAAGGACTATAGGAGCCCAAAGGAGGGAGAAATGGTTGCTTGCAAGACAAGAATCAATGAAGGATTCCCGAAATGGATCTCATTTAAGCTGATTATGTTCAGGGCCCTATGTGAGGCACTGGGGCTCCAAAGAGGGATTGGGGCTTACAAATCCACTAGGAAGATAAGACACGACTGCCCCCTGCCAAGTACGTAATAATCATAGAGCTGGAGTTGAACTATCCAATATAGTAGCCACTAGCCACATGTAGCTACTTAGTGTTTGGAATTTGGCTAGACCAAATTTGAGATGTGCAGTAAATGTAAAATATACAACAGCTTTTGAAGACTTGGTATCAAAGTGTTATGGATTGAATTGTGTCCCCAAAAAATATGTTGTCAAATTGGCTAGGCCATGATTTCCAGTATTGTGTGATTGTCCACCATTTTGTCACTAGCAGCACTAGATAACTAGCAGCACACACGCAAAACAAAACTTACACAACATAAAGTATCTCGTTAATCATTTTTTATATTGATTACATGTTGATATTATAATTTTTAAATTTATTTGGCTTAATCAAATACATTATTGAAATTAATTTTATCTGTTGTTCTGTTTCGTTGTTCACTTTTTCAATGTGCCCAACAGAAAATTTTAAACTATATGTGTGGCTCACGTTTGCGGCCCACGTTATATTTCTAGTGCACAGCTCTCTGCTAGAAGCTTAGAAATGCTACAAGACGGGAAGGGCTACGAGAATTCAGAAAAAGAATGACCAACAGAATGTACTGTGCAGGGGATGGTGAGCACCCTAAAGTTAGAGATATCAGGTCCTTCTCAAAGAGTTTCATATCCTTCTTTGGTCCCTTTGATGCTGGTATTCCCCTGGGATCTCTTCTAAAGGACCCCTTGCCTCTATCCTAGACCACTGAGATCATTAGCAATATCATTGGCATCTCAATCTCAGCATGCCCCAAACTAAACTTCACCTTCCTCCTCCCAGACCTACTCCTTCTACTACTAGTAGATTCCTTATCTCTGTGCATGGCATCGAGTTGCCCAAGTCAGAAATTGAAGTCTCACGCAACTTCTCTACAACCTTCGCATTCATTCAGCTACCTTCTAAATGTCTCTCAAATCAGCTGTTTCCACTTGGCCTATTCTAAGAGCCTCCCCCTTGGTCTTTAATCTTCAGTCTCGTTCCCCTAGCCCATCTTTCACATGGCTTACCAGAGTAACCTTCCTAAAGCACAAAACAGATTGTGTTGCTCCCTAGCTTTAAAAAATGTAATGGCTCCTCACGGCTTTCAAGATAACATCAAAATTCATAACAGCATTCATGATACAGCCTAGGCCTGTCTTTCATCCTCATCTGCCCAGGTACCCAGGGCTTGAATGTCACTGCACTGCTGCTTTTTGTGCTCTGAACTTGCCCAGCTTACTCACCCTTCCCTGACTATGTACAAGCCATTCTCCCCAAAAGGAATGTCCTTTTCTCCCAGTCTGCTAAAGAATTCTTAAAAGAGGTCCAAAGAAAGTACCTGCAGCATAAAACGGCAAATTCCTAGACAGGAACAAAGCTAGTGGGTGAGGGCTGTGATACATGTATTCCAGGTCTCGGATATGCAAGAAAAGTGGGGGGTGTGAGAGCACTGAGGTCTCACAATCCTTTCACTTTACAAGTCTTCCTAGAACTCTGAGACCAAACGTATTTAGATTTTTCTGTTCTAAGAAACAAAAAAAATGTAGCAATTCAAACTTGTTAGAATAATCAGTTAAACCAGTGATTCCCACTCTTAGATTTCACCAACTAGAAAAAAAAAGTTTTTTTAAAGGGGAAGTAGGAACAGATAGATGAATAGCCAAATTTTTTCTAAACAAGGAATTTTTTTAAAGCCTACAATATACTTTTCACCATCAATTCATAACAGAAAAAAATAACACCAAAAGGATCACTTCAGAATAAAAGACAATCCTTTAAATTGGAAAATATCTTCATATCCCACTGCCCCTCCTACTAAGCCTCCTGTTATTGCCCAAAGTCCCACACAACTACCACTGTTGAGTGGGAAGCCAGCAATCCACACTGAACCCTACCGGTTGTTCTTTAGGCTAAATCAGTTAGCCTCGTAATTAAAAAAATAAATAAATAAAACCAAACTGGTTGCCATCAAGTTGATTCCAACTCATAGCGACCCTATAGGATGGAGTACAACTAACTGCCCCATAGGTTTCCAAGGAGCACCCGGTGGATTCGAGCTGCCAACCTTTTGGTTAGCTGTCTGAGTTCTTACCCACTACGCCACCAGGGTTTCTGGGTTGCCTGCGAACAGGTTGTCTGAAGCTAAGTACAGTATACAAACTGTTGCTGCTGTCTTTTGTTAAAAGGTTTCTTTCATAAGGTTCCCTGACTACTTTATTCATTTACACCTCTCCCAGAGCTTGCTTCTCTTTTGGTTCTGCTAATATTTGCACATGCTTATCACCTCATTTAAGCAAGGTGGTCTAATGGAGCATCCATCAAACAGCTCTCCACATCCCCTTAAGAAGAGGGGAGCTAAGAAAAGCACAGAAAAAGGCTACGTACAGGATTGTATAACTAACGAATAACAGGATCTAAGGAGGGTTTGTTTACTTTTGAAAAACATAACCTCTTGGGAAACAAGCTTGTCATTTTCTGGTACCAATTCTAGATATGTATCACCTCAACTTCTATGCAGCCATTCATTCCTTACTTTTCTATTAATTCAACAAATAAACGAATTATTTATGTAGTACCTACTATACAGCAGTGAGGAGTCCTGGTGGTGCAGTGGTTAAGAACTACGGTTGCTAACCAAAAGGTCGGCAGTTCGAATTCACCAGCCGCTCCTTGGCAATCCTGCGGGGCAGTTCTACTCTGTCCTATAGGGTCACTATGAATTGGAATTGACTCGATGGCAACGGGTTTGGGTTTTTGGTTTTTTTTTTTTTTTTGGTTATACAGCAGTGAACAAGATAGACATGGCCCCTTATCTTCCTTGGAGGGTGGTTGGGAGAAAAGAGAGAGAGAGATAGTGAGTGCTCTGCACAGAATTAAAACTGGGACATGTGATGGTAACCATGTGACTCCACTAGATTGAGTGGCCAGGGAACCCTCTTCTGAGGGGGTGACATTACATTTAAGTCTAAATGGCAAGGAGCCAACTAGGTGAAGATAGGGGGCCTTATAAGTTAAAATTTATCCTGAGAGAGATGTATATCAAAGCTACAGTGAGATACCTCCTCGCCCCTATTAGAATGGCAATTACAAAAAAAACCCAGAAAATTACAAATGTCAGCGAGGCTGTAGGGAGATCAGAACCCTTATCCATTACTGGCAAGAATGTAAAATGGTACAACCATTGTGAAAACAGTATGGCTATTCCTGAAAAAATTAAAAATAGAACTACCATATGACCCAGGAATTCCACTCCTAGGTACATACCCAGGGACCTAAAAGTAGCGACACGAACAGACATATGTACACCTATGTTCATAGCAGCACTATTCACAATAGCAAAAAGGTGGAAACAATCTAAGTGCCCATCAATGAATGACTGGATAAAAAAAAATGTGGTACATACATACAATGGAATACTACTCAGCCGTAAAGAGAAATGAAGTCCTGATCCATACTACAACATGGATTAACCTCAAAGACATGGTAAGTGAAATAAGTCAATCACAAAAGGATAAATACTGTATGACCTCACTTATATAAAATGACAATAGGTAAGTATATATAGACCAATGGTTACCAGGGGAAGGAGTGGGGAGGGAAAGAGGGAATCATTCTCTGGGAAGTAGTGAGTTTATGTCTGTGATGATGGAAACATTGGCATCGATTAAGGATAACGGTTACACAACCTGACTAACGTAACTGATATCACTAAGTTGTACACCAGAAAAAGTGCAAACTGGCTTACAGATGATATGATACTATACACAGAAAACCCTAAAGACTCCACGAGAAATCTACTGGAACTAATAGAAAGATTCAGCAGAGTAACAGGATACAAGATAAACATTCAAAAATCAGTTGGATTCCTATACACCAGTAAGGAGAACGATGAAAAGGAAATCAGGAAATCAATACCATTTTCAATAGCCCCTAAAAAGATAAAATACTTAGGAATAAATCTGACCAGGGTCGTAAAAGACCTATACAAAGAAAACTATAAAACACTACTGCATGAAACCCAAAGGGATCTACATAAATGGAAAAACATACAATGCTCATGGATAGGCAGACTCAACATTGTCAAAATGTCAATTCTACCCAAAGCAATTTACAAATACAATACAATCCCGATCCAAATACCAACAATATTCTTCAAAGAGATGGAAAAACTAATCATTAACTTTATATGGAAAGGGAAGAAGCTCCGAATAAGTAAAGCACTACTGAAGAAGAAGAATAAAGTTGGAGGACTCACACTACCTGACTTCAGAACCTACTATACAGCTACAGTAGTCAAAACAGCCTGGTACTGGTACAACGACAGATACATCGACCAATGGAACAGAATTGAGAACCCAGATGTAAATCCATCCACCTACGGTCACCTGATCTTCAACAAGGGCCCAAAGTCCATCAAATGGGGAAAAGACAGTCTTTTTAACAAATGGTGCTGGCAAAACTGGATATCCATTTGCAAAAAAATGAAACAGGACCCATACCTCACACCGTATACAAAAACTACTTCAAAATGGATCAAAGACCTGAATATAAAGCCTAAAACTATAAAGTTCGTAGAAGAAGAAATAGGACCAACACTTCAGGCCTTAATACATGGCATTAACAGGATACAGACCATAACCATCAATGCACAAAACCCAACAGATAAGCTAGATAACTGGGATCTTCTAAAAATCAAACACCTATGCTCTTCAAAAGACTTCACCAAAAGAGTAAAAAGAGAATCTACAGACTGGAAAAAAAATTTTGGACAGTACAAGTCAGACAAAGTTCTAATCTCCATAATCTACAAGAAAATCCAACACCTCTACAACAAAAAGACAAATAGTCCTATTAAAAAATGGGCAAAGGAAATGAACAGACACTTCACCAAAGAAGACATTCAAATGGCCAACAGACACATGAGGAAATGCTCGCGATCACTAGCCATTAGAGAAATGCAAATTAAAACCACAATGAGATACCATCTCACCCCGGCATTACTGGCATGAATCAAAAACACTGGAAATAACAAATGTTGGAGGGTCTGCGGGGAGATCGGAACTCTTATGCACTGCTGGTGGGAGTGCAAAATGATACATCCATTTTGGAAAATGATATGGTGCTTCCTCAGAAAGCTAGAAATAGACATACCATTCGATCCAGCAATCCCACTCCTAGGAATATATCCTAGAGAAATAAGAGTCGTCACTCGAATAGACATATGTACACCTATGTTCATGGCAGCATTGTTCACAATAGCAAAATGATGGAAACAAAGTAAATGCCCATCAACAGATGAATGGATAAACCAACTATGGTACATACACACAATGGAGTACTATGCAACGAGAAAGAACAACAATGAATCTGTGAACCATCTCATAACATGGATGAAACTGGAGGACATTATGCTGAGTGAAATAAGTCAATCACAGAAGGACAAATATTGTATGAGACCTCTATTGTAAAAACCCATGAAAAAGTTCACACGCAAAACGTAACAATCTTTGCTGGTTACCAGGGATGGGAGGGGTGGGGGAGGAACTAGTAAATAGGCAATAGATAAGTGGTATCTTGGGTGAAGGGTGAGACAGTACACAATACAGGGGAAACTAGCACTACCGGTACAAGGAGAGGTCATGGAAGCCCCATAGACACATCCAAACTCCCTGAGGGACTGAATTGCTGGGCAGAGGGCTCTGGTCTCGGGGAACATCTAGCTCAATTGGCATGACACAGCTTATAAAGACAATGCTCTACATTCTACCTTGGTGAGTGTCTGAGGTCTTAAAAGCCTGTGAGCGGCCATCTAAGATACTCCACTGGTCTCATTCCTTCGGGAGCAAGGGAGAATGAAGAGAACAGGATACAAGGAAAAGATTAGTTCAAAGGACTAATTGTCCACAGCTACCAAGGCCTCCACCGGACTGAGTCCAGTACAGCTAGATGGTGCCCGGCTACCACCACTGACTGCTCTGACCAGGATCACAACAGAGGGTTCTCGACAGAGCTGGAGAAGGATGTAGAGCATAATTCTAACTCCCAAAAAAAAGACCAGATTTACTGGCCTAAAGGAGACTGGAGAAACCCGAGAGTATGGCCCCCAGACACCCTTTTAGCTCAGTGGTGAAGTTACCTCCAAGGTTCACTGTTCAGCCTGGGAATGGACGGCCCTGTAAAACCAAATGAGACTAACAAGGTACAGGAGTCCAGTGACAAGGGCCAGAAAGTAGAAGCAGACAAGGAAGCTGGTGATAGGGAACCCAAGGTTGAGTAAGGATATTGTTGTGCTGTGAGATTGTTAACCACTGTCATAGGGCAACATTTGTAGTAACTGTTAAATGAGAAACTATTTTGTTCTGCAAGCCTTCATCTTAAGTGAGAATAACAGCACAATTGGAAGAGCGTAGTCAATGTCACTGAACTGTGCATGTAGAAATTTTTGAAATGGTGTATCTTTGGCTACGTGTATTTTCAGCAAAAAAAAAAAAAAAAAAAAGGTTGAGAATTTAGAGGGTTAATATGTTGTGGGGTTGTTAACCAATGTCATAAAACAACATGTGTACCACTATTTCATGAGAAACTGTTTGTTCTGTAAGCCTTCACCTGAAGTACAATAAAATATATTTTAAAAAAAAAGTGCAAACTGGCAAATGTTGTATAATACATAATTTTACAACAACGGCAGCACCCCCCCCCCAAAAAAAAAAAGAGAGAGAGGATGCAGAGTTGCTGAAACTACTTAGGTACAGCCAAACACCTCATGGGATTAGCTCTCTTGGTTCAAAGGCTTAGGGTTATGGCTTCGTGGGACTGCCCAGTCAACTGTCCTAACACTGTTTTTAGAGTTTCTGTTCTATCACCCAGTTTGGTAAATAGTTCCTGGGGTCTTAAAAGCTTACGAGTGGCCATCCAAGATACGACAGTTGGTCTCTCTCTTTGCACTTTAGAAAGATCCCTGGCTGTAATGAAAATAATATTTCCAGGAGGCGGGACTAGAAATGGCAGATCATTTAGGGGGCTATTGCAACAATCAAGGCAAGAAATGGTGACTTGAACTAAGTTAATGGCAAAGGAGATGGAAAGATGGACTGGAAATACAGTTAACTAATAGTTAAGAACTTACCCGATTGACAGTTATTTGATAACTTATTGGATATGGAAGGTGACTGAGATGCAGAGATCAAAAATGAACCCCAGGTTCCTGGCACAAACAACTGGATAGGCAAATGGTGCCATTCACTGAGAGAGGAAGTACAAAGACAAGGATCAGCTCTTGGAGCCAAAGGAAGTTAAATGAGAGACATTAAGTGTCTAAAGCACCTTCGAGGCCTCCAAATGGGGTTGTCAGAAGTCAGCTAGATACTTGCGTTTGGATGGAGCTCAAGAGACACCTGGCCTGGCAGGACTAGAAACGGGGGACCATTTAAGAGTCATCAACTCCTTGTTTGAAACTGTATTCCAACGAAGTAACTATGAAAAAAGTATCTGTAAGACAAGTGTAGAAGTTTAGGAAGTATTAGATGATATTAAGTAATTACTGTTAATTTTGCTTAAGTGTAAAAATGGCACTCTGGTTATGATTTTTAGAAGTCCTTATTATTAGAGAAGTATATTGAAGTATTTGTAAGTAAAATGACATGGTAGGGAAGGATAGATGAAAGAAAATGTTCAAATGTTGGTAATTGTTGCAGCTGGGTGATGGGTACACTGGCATTTATTAAACTATTTACTTTATGTTTGAAACAGCTATAGCAGTTTACAGGAAAAAAAGACTATCTACCTATAGAGGTAACAGCAACAAATGGATAAAATTGCTCTGGGAGACTATATAACATTACAAGATAGGGGAAGAAAAAGGAAAGAGAGGTGAGCGGAGGCTGGCATCCTGAGGAATCTCAGTATTTAAGGAGAAAGCACAGGAAGAGGAGTTGAATAGATGGTGAAGACTCTGCTGGAGAGGCTAGAGAAAACCGGAAGAGGGGAATGACTCAGAAGTCAAGAAGGGAAAAGTTTTAAAGAAGGTAGGGATATGAAACAGTGTCAAATAACACAGAGCAATCAAGTGAAAGGAGGACTCAGAAGTATTCATTACACTTTAACAACCAGAAGGTGACCTTTACAAGGTCCAGAACAGTGGTGGACACCGACTTTGGATTTCAGCGAGCTGAGGAATGAATGGTAAGTGAGGAAGCAGGAAGAGGAATACAGACCACTCTCAGGTGGCTTAGCTCCGAGTGGGAGGAGAAGAGGTTTGTAGTTAAAGGGAATGTGGGCCTGAGAAAGGGATTTTGGTTTTTAAGATGGAAAAGACTTGAGCCTAACTGAAGGAAAGAAAGGATGCCCTTAGTCTCTTATTAATCATAAACTTGTGTAGGTCACAGTTCACTGAGACTTAGTTTCCCCATTTGTAAAATGGGATAATAATTAGGCCAACACTTCAGGACTCAAACAAGGTAGTGTAAGTGAAAGTCCTCAGTAAACTGTCAAGTATTATACATTTGTTACTATTAAGTAGGTAAATGATGACTATTAAATGTGTAAAGTCTAAGCAGACTTACCATTACGATTGTTTCCTCTCCATAACCCCCCAAAAAATCATATCTTCAGGAAGGTAGAGGAAAAGAGAGAGACCAGAGCAAAATAGCTGGTTGAGTGTAATCAGCAGATAATGCATGCCATTTTTCTCTGGAGGATGATGAGGTTAGTGATTTATTTTGCAAAGTAAATGAATCAGCAATAATTTTTATTAATGATAAATCGGAAAAATATTTAAAGCCTAGCAAAATGTAGCCAACAGATCGCACACTTTACAAAGGCAAATGTAATAATAAATGAAGAGGAGTTCTGTAAAAATTAAATAATGAAAATGGTATTCAGAAACCCATTAGCAAGAAAATATGCTGCTGGAAAAAGTAGTACTTTCAATGTCAGCAAAGACCTTTGCTTTTAAAATCCTTAATGAAGATGAGTCAAAAAAAAAAATATATATATATGGTACTAAAAGCTGTGGGAAAGTCTTGAAAATCAAACTGTCAAAAAAAAAAAAAAAAACACCAGGCTATTGCCTTGATGCCCATAATGGACCCTGAAGTCAATACCAACCATGTTAGCTGAATGGCCATAAACCACCACTAAGTGGATTCGTGAGGTGCATTTTGTGTGTCTCATCTGTTGTGTGTGTGTGTGATTTTTCTTCCTTTTTAAATCATAGCCTGTAGCTAAAACTAAAAACATTTCAACATTCCAGACAGATTCTGCTTTAAAACCACAGCCAGTGGAGATTTTCTTTTGAGCTCCCTTCTCCTCTTCCCTCTGCTTTTCTCCTCATGTTCTATACTCTTTGTACCTCACCATCCCACCTCCAGCCAAGTTATTTCCAAACATTTAACTAATTTCAGTCATTTCATTTTTATTATGAGTTTTAGTCTCTGTGGTCCCTTTCCCAGGGGGCATTTGCATTTTTCCAGGCTGTCTGTAATAGAAGATAGAAAGGCATTGGATTCCGGTGAGCAGATGGGAGCCAGATTCTCTTTGGGTGGAAGAAATGGGCCACTCGGGTCCTTGAAATCCCATCCATCTAACTTCAGCCTCCTGAGTGGATGCAAGCAAAAGATCAGTTTGGAAGTAAGTCTTCCTTCCTGCCTCTCAGCTCACTATTCCAGATTTGCCTTAATGGAGTAGTGTACCGTTTCTTCACTTTTCTAAGAGTAGGCTGTCATGGGGATGAAGTGGAGGGAGGATGAGGGCACTCGGGGCATTAAACCCAGGAAAGAGGGATTGTCATCTTCCCCAGCACACCGGCAGGGAACGCTGCTGAAGTTCTGAGGTGCTGCTTTAATAAGGCTCCAAAATGAGCTTGAAGATTTTTTTTCCCCCTACAAAATAGGTCTGGAGGAACCACAAAGAAAATATTTTGCTTTATTTTTAAAATATGCTTTATCTGTATTTTCCTACTTTCTTTAACAACAAAATAGCAATTATCTTATATGAATAAAAATGCAATTTAATGAAATGGCATTTTACAAGGCTTAAGCAAAATGGAGGTTTAAATTATCTTTTAAAAATACTTTGCTGTGCTCTCTTACTATCGATTATTATGAAGTTTGTACATGTTCGATGCTTTGCATTGACAATACACTTTATTATTTAATCATATTTGAAAATGTGTTCAGTACCTCCTGTCAAAACAAGATGAAGGCAGGAGATATTCCGTTTCATGGACCTATAAATGGCGATTAGATAGTGAAGGGAATGAAATCTGCTGTAAGTCGGGAACTATTCCAAGCCCTCCCGCAGTATAACCTCACTTAGCTACTCAATAACCCAGCTTGGTGGATATTACTATGCCCTTCATATGGATGAGGAACTGGGGCAAAGTGAACTCAAGAAATTGACCCAAGATCACATAGTTAATAAGTGACAGAGATGGAACTGACCCCTGTTCAGTCTGTCTCTGAGGTCCATGACCCTTCCTTCCATATTTGCTGACGAACTGAAGACATGATTTAAATCATGAGAATCTTGGCCCCTGGCCAGATGGGCGTTTGGGACGTCAAATAATATGATACAGGCAGCCACTAACTTTGCTTATGATAAGGGTCCTCTTTGTTGCTGCTAATTATTAGAGTTGTCTTGAGGCCTAGAATGCTGCAGTAAATCCTACTGTTGTATATGGCACAGCAAATGTAAGAACTTGGGCTAATGTTCATGAAAGAGAGAGCTTCTTACACTGTGTAAATCCAATCCCTTGTGGTTTTCTTGTGAAAGGCAATAATCTGTTGGCTCATACTAGATGCAGACCCCTTCTGAGAACTGTCCTGTGAAATTACGGTCTAAGACCTTGTTCCTGATAGAAAAAGGAGATTTGCAATGAATACTTACCTGTGAGTGTCAAGCCAGAACTTCTTACCTCAGTTAATCATGACTATACTAAATGAAGAAAACTCCAGTTCAGATACACAGATGATTTTATCAAATAACAGAATCAAGATAAGACCTCGATTAATGAGTTGCTACTAGTTCCATTAGTCTTTCATTTATTCAGAAAACAACTTATTAAAAACCTATTATGGACTAGGCCCTGTGCTAAACCAATGTAGTTGCTGTTAGGTGCCTTTGAGTTGGTTCCAACTCATAGCGACCCCATGTACAGCAGAACGAGACACTGCCTGGTCCTGTGCCATCCTCACAATCATTGCTACGTTTGAGCCCATTGTTGCAGCCACTGTGTCAGTACATCTCATCCAGGGTCTTCCTCTTTTACACTGACTGTCTCCCTTCCCAAGGATGATGTCTGTCTCAGTTATCTAGTACTGCTATAACAGAAATACCACAAGGGGTGGCTTTAACAAATAGCAGTTTATTCTGTCACAGTCTAGGATAGAAGTCCAAATTCAGCCTTCCCCTGGCCTAGGAGCTTCTCGGTGCAGGACCCCAGGTCCAAAGGATGTGTGTGCTGTTGGCTCTCCTTGCTTGTTGGTAATGGGGTCCGCCTATCTTTCTGCTTGCTTCTGTCTTATATCTCAAAAGAGACTGACTAAAGATACAATCTAATCTTATAGATTGAGTCCTGCCTCATTAACATAACTGCTTCTAATCTTGCCTCATTAACATCATAGAGGCAGGATTTACAACATGTAGGAAAATCACATCAGATGACAAAATGGTGGACAATCACACAATACTGGGAATCATGGCCTAGCCAAGGTGACAGATATTCTGGGGGGACACAATTCAATCCGTGACATTCCACTCTTTGGCCCCCCAAAATTCATGTCATGGCCACATGTAAAACACATTCACCCCATCTTATCATAGCAGAAGTCTTAAATCAACTCCAAATGAGAATTCCGTCCTTGGGCAAAATTCCTCTTCATCTGTGAAATCTAGAATACAAGTTATCTAATCCAAAGTACAATGGTAGAAGAGGCACAAGCTAGACATTTCCACTACAAATGGGAGAAGTTGGAGGGAAAGAAGGGATAACAGGAACCAAACAAGTCAACAGAATCTATTACTTTAGCTCTCAAGGTTTAAAAATAATCTTCTGTTCTCTGAGACCATTTAGATAATGGTCCTGCCTGGGTGTGGGCCACACTCTCCAGATTCTGGGTGGAGGTCCCTCGGCCCTGGGCTTCAGCTTTGCCTTCCAGGCCCACTAGAACAGCAACTCTTCTCCCTCAGATTTGTGCAGCTCCATCTTCCTAGTCCATCTGAGTGGCGACTCCACCCTTTGAGCCCCTGTAGGTCTTGGCCTTATCCTTTGAAACGGAGGCAGTTCTGCTTCCTGTGTTCCTTTCTCTTCAGCTTATGCTTCCTGGTTCCTTGGCCTCTTGGCCCCTTGGGCCTCACTGTCCATATCTGCCCTGCTTGGATAAGTGTTCCAAAGCTCTTTAGCTCCACTGGTAAGTGCCTGGAGGCACCCCACTCTGCCAGTAAACTTTGGCTCAGTGGGTCAGCTCCAGCGTGGTCTCGTACTCGTCTGTCTCCTGGTTCTGCTGCTGCTGGTTCTCTGCTACTGCTTCTCACCGTCTGTGCTCTTCTCACTTCCTTCTGAGTCCTCACCAGAATTGTCTTTGACGTCCATAATTCCACCAATAGTCTCTTCAAGGCAATCTAGGCTTTGACTATTAGGCACTTCAAAACTCTTCCGGCTTCTACCCATTCACAGTTTCAAAACTGCTTCCACATTTTAAGTATTTGTTAAAGCAGCACTCCCCTCTCTCGGGACCAAATTCTGTCTTAGTTCTCTAGTGCTGCTATAACAGAAATACCACAAGTGGATGGCTTTAACAAATAGTAATTTATTCTCTCACAGTCTAGGAGGCTAGAAGCCTAAATTCAGGGTGTCAGCTCCAGGGGGAGGCTTTCTGTCTCTGTCAGCTCTAGGGGAAAGTCCTTGTCATCAATCTTCCTCTGGTCTAGGAGCTTCTCGGTGCAGGGACCCCAGGTCAAAGGATGCACATATTCCTGGCTCTCCTTGCTTGGTGGTAATGAGGTCTCCCTGTCTTTCTGCTCACTTATCTCTTTTATATCTCAAAAGAGATTGACTCAAGATACAACCTAATGTTGTAGATTGAGTCCTGTGTCATTAACATAACTGCCTTTAATCCTGCCTCATTAACATCATAGAGGCAGGATTTACAACACACAGGAAAATCACATCAGATGACAAAATGGTGGACAGTCACACAATACTGGGAATCATGGCCTAGCCAAGTTGACACACATTTTTGGGGGACACAATTCAATCCATAGTAATGTCCTTCTCCAGGGACTGGTCCCTCCTGATAACATGTCCAAAGTATGTGAGACATAGTCTCGCCATTCTTGCTTCTGAGGAACACTCTGGCTGTATTTCTTCCAAGACAGACTTGTTCATTGTTCTGGCAGTCCATGGTATATTCAATATTCTTCTCCAGTACCATAATTTGAATACGTCAATTCTTCTCTGGTCTTCCTTATTCATTATCCAACTTTCGCATGCATACGAGATGATTGAAAATATAGCTTAGGTCAGGCGCACCTTAGTCCTCAAAGTGACATCTTTGCTATTCAAAACTTTAAAAAGTTCTTTTGCAGCAGATTTTCCCAATGCAATTTGTTGTTTGATTTCCTGACTGTTGCTTCCATGGGCATTGATTGTGCATCCAAGTAAAATGAAATCTCTGACAACTTTGATCTTTTCTCCGTTTACCATGATGTTGCTTATTTTTTTTGTTTTGTATTGAGGTGTAATCCATACTGAAGTGTTAAACCAATAATACAAAAATATTAGCAATAGTATTATTAATATTAATATTTATTGAGCACTTACCTTGTGCCAGGCCTTTTTCTAAAGGCTTTACATGTAATAATTCATTTAATCCTCATAACAACCTATGAAGTACTGGCCTGCCTCTAGCATTTGCCTGGTTAAGACCAAGAGTAAAGTGGAGGACCCTGGCCTACTCCCTTCTCTTCATCTACAGCATCATCTGCACCACACAAGGAATCTTGCATCGATGGGTGTGGAAACCCTCGCCCGTACATCCAAGCTTTGTCCAGCCTCCCACTCCACAAGCAGCAGATCCTCAGTTACCGTAAGGTCTCCTGTGTGCACTCTACTGACACAGTCTACCGTTCAGAATATGGACCTGGGGAAAAAGCACAACCAGCTCTGGTAGCCTGCTTAGAGCTAACTGGTTAGGGAGTCCTGGGATCTCAGTCCCAGAAGTATGGTCTACAAGAGGCAGACACAGCATATTCCCTTGGCCCCATGGATTACTTGGCCATGGGGTGGAACACAGCCAGTGCAGAGATAGAGAGGCGTTCTCTAAAGCACAAGGCCCAGGGCAGGAGCTCCAGTTGCCTGGGTCTAAAAGGTGGTATCAGTGAGGAAGGTACTATTATTATCCGCAATTTGGAGAAGAGAAAACTAAGATGAGAGTTTGAATGACTTGTCTTGGGTCACAAAGCTATTGAATGGCAGCCAAGAATTGAATGTAGGCAGGCTCTGGAGTCAGACTACTTGGGTTCAAATCCTACTAAGCTATGTTGTCTCTCCAAGGATTAATGAAGACACACACAGTTCTCTGCTGTCAAGAGCTTAATATATAGTGGGGGAATCAGACAATAAGCAAGCTAAAAAAAAAACACAAATAACGACATACTGTATAATATATGAATCACCTAATTATAAAATATAGTGCTATGAACAAAGCATAGTGATAGAAAATGGAGCAATCAGTGGGGCCAGGAGTGGAAGCTCATTTAGATAGGGGTCATCATAGAAGGTCTTTCTGAAAATGTGGATTAAGGTGACACTGAAGGATGAGAAATGGTCGGCAGCCATGCAAAGACAAGGGGGGAACAGACCACTGGGAAGGTCTTAGCATATATGAAAGTCCGAGACACCTGTCCAATTTATTCCCAACATCTATTTTTCAATCCAACTTCACTCATTCACTCATTCATTCATTTACTTATTCATTCCACACATATTTCTAAAAGTCTATTACGTGTAAGTTCTGTGGTAAAGACAAGGGTGCATCGGGACTAATCCTAACTTTTGGAAGTATCATCAGCCCTGGAGGCAAAAGTAGATGCCCAAATGACTACAAAAGTGGAGAACATTTATTGACTGCTTACTAGGTCGCAGGCACGGTACTGAATCCTTTGTATGCAGTATCTCCTTTGATTCTCCCAACAACCCTATGCAGCTCATACTACTGTCTCCATTTTCTAGATGAGAAGCTGAGTAGTTAGATAACGTGCAATGGTCACAAAGCTGGTGAGTAGCTGAGCTGCTTCACCACCATGTTACAGTGTGTTTCTAACGTGTCACCCAAATCAGAGGGGAGAAGAAAACTTGCAGGCGAGGAGGAGAAGAGCAGCTCCACTTTTGCATTCGTTCCTAGCCTTACCACCCAGAACAATCAATGGCAAGATCAGGGTGAAACCGAGCTCTCAGCAGTCCTGCAGTCTCACTGGGCTTGCTTTAAACCTTTCGTCCCTTTCCCTAGGAGCCTGGCCCAGACACTGAGCTTGCTGGCTGGAAGACAGCTCAGTAATTCCTCTTGGGACTCAGTTTGCGTCCCCTACTCTCGTCTCCCTCAGGTGAACGTCTAGAGGTCCACTCTGCCCCTGCTAGTTTAAGGGGTGGCTTTTGCATCTGAATAACCCAGAGGTTGTGGCCCTTGGGGAAGCCATAAGCATTAATACCCCCAGGCATTGTCCCTTCTCCTGTGCTTCCTCCTACAAATAGAACTCCAGCCGCCCACAGCCCAGGGTCCCTCCAGTCATTGCAGAATATATTGGAATTTTTGGAATGGGGGTAGGAGCAAGGGGCAGCACTAGTTAGGTGGGGGGTCAGTGTTACATTTTTTTTTAAAAGCAAATAGTTTCCTAGTGATTTAGGTGCACGTGGCCCTGTTGCTGTTGTTTGCCATTGAGTCGATCCTGACTTGTAGTGACCCTATATGACAGATGGAACTGCCCCATAGCGTTTCCTAGGCTGTAATCTTTATGGGAGGAGATCGCCAGGTCTTTTCTCCTGCAGAGCAGCTGGGTGAGTTCGAATTGCCAGTCTTTCGGTTAGCAGCCAAGCACTTAACTGTTGCGCCACCTGGGCTCCTTGCACAAGGCCCTAGGACTGGCTATGAGCAAAGGGCTATGCATTAGTTTAACGCCCATAATGCTTCCCCTTTTAGCTAACTTTACCTAATTCTCATTTTCTAATTGCCCATCCACATATTTTGATTAGAAAGACAATGGTCCCAGACCACTCTCAGCAAATATCAAATGACCCTGTTTTGCAATCCCTCACAGGCTTTGTGCTGACACAGTATCATAAATTAATAAAGCACCTGTCGAAGCACATAAGCAAACTCTGTTACAGGGTGTACACCCAATAAATTTCTTTGGAAGCTTATTTCGCTTTTAATAACAAATTCGTAGGCGTGAACATCTCTAATATTTCTCATCCCTCAACGTCCAAACCTCAGAACTTAGACGAGTCCTCTACCATTCCAGCAGAAGTCCTTAACCTGTAGTTCACGAGCCCCTTGAAATTGTATATAAAATTATGTCTGTGTATAGGCATCCTTCTGGGGACAGGATCCATAACTTTCATGTGGTTCTCAGAATCCACAACTCCCCCAAAGTTACAGATTACTACATTTTGGTGATACTGTCACAAAGCTCAGTTCCTCTTTTAGGTAATTTTGATAAGTATAAATTTAGTTCTGTACCATTTTCAGGAACTAGTAGTATTTCAATTTCAGTAATTCATGCCATTTCTGTTGGAGATAATTAGAAAAATAGGGAACAGAGACTAGGAAAAGGAAGTGCTGCTGTTGGCAGGGCAGGAGTAGAAGTTGTTGTAATGACACCTTGGGAGAGATCAAAGAAGCCCAGGGAAAATAAACCTGCTTTTGCACCGCCCTCCCGTGTCTGCAGAGAGGATGGGCAGACGGCATGTTCTCTGGCTTGGAGTCATCCCGGTCAATAAGAAGGCTACGCCTAAGGAATTAAGAAATACAGTAGTCCTCCCCGCCCCAAATATGGGGTTCAGTTCCTCAACACCTCCAGGGAATTTGGGGTTAAAAAAATGAAAACATTTTGAAGAAAAAAACCGTTTCGTGTTTTCTAAAATAAAATAATATAGACATAATTGAATTTTACATATCTCACACTAGTAAAAATGGAAACCGCTCTATTATTTCGCACTTCCTTTTTTTGGAGCTCTGGTGGTGCAGTGGTTAAGAGTTCAGCTGCCTATCCAAAGGTCAGCATTTCAAATCCACTAGCCACTTCTTGGAAACCCCATGAGGCAGTTCTACTCTGTCCTATAGGGTCTCTGTGAGTCGGAATCGACTGGACGGCAATGGGCATGGTTTTCGGTTTGGTTTTACTTTGCTTAGTAGAAATGTCCTAGGATCCTCTTCTCCCAGAGTTTCAACACAATATTTAGAAATCTGCTTTGCTTGGCGGTACTCTTGAGTCCTGAGAGCCGCGGTTTCTCAAGCCTCGCCCTCCATAGACGGCCTCCCATGGTGTCAGGCTTGTTGAGGCAGAGTTGTCCATTCCTGCACTGAGCTCTGACTCCTGGGTCCTACAGTGATCCCAGGATGAATCACAGAATAACGTGTACATTTGAGATGGTAAAGGCTTTGGGTCAACCCTTCACATAAATCACAGCTCCTTCCTTTGTTCATTTATGTAGCGAATAAATATCAGGCACCGCCTTCATGTCAGGCATTCTGCTAAGCATTGAAGATTACAACAGTGACCAACCCAGGCAGGGCCTGGGCCCTCATGAAATTTCCAATCTACTCAGGGATACAAACTAGTAACTAGAGGTAATTATCACACAGTGTGATATGCAGCGTGATGGGGAAAACACAGCTTTGTTTAGGAGAAACATGTTAAAAGAGAACCTAAACTCAATTGGCCAGGGTAGGGGAGTGTGAGGGACAACACTCAAGTAGGTAATGGCTCAATAGGACATGAAGGAAGAATAGAAATTTGTGGAAAAGAAAAGGGTGACTCAGAGGAAGAATTGGGAGGAACCATGATAATAAGTATAGTACTAATACCAAGGAGGGCCGGTGGATCAGTGGTTAAGCGTTCAGCGGTTAACCGAAAGGTCAGCAACTCAAACCCACTAGCCACTCCTCTGGAGAAAGATGTGGCAATCTGCTTCTGTAAAGATTACAGCCTTGGAACCCTTACGGGGCAGTTCTACTTTGCCTTATATGGTCATTAGGAGTCTAAATTGACTCAATGGCAATGAGTTTTTAAAACAACTCATGTAAGGGGGGTGTAGCTAGAGCTAAAGTAGACGGGGTCAGCCCGTTAAGCCTGTGTACGTTATGTTGAAGAACTTAAGACTTGCTCCTGAGAGCAATGGAAAGACACTGAAAGATTTTAAGCAAAGGACTGACAGGATGATCTGCATTTCAGAAAGATAACTTTGGGTACTGCATGAAAACAGACTGGATGGTCCAAGAGTGAAAGCAAAGAAACAAGTTACAAGGGGAAGTGATGGCTTTCTAATTTAGGAAAGCGGCAGTAGGGCTGAAAAGAGGTGAAGAGATTGGATAGTTACGACCTTAGCTGTCTACTAAAGTGCTGATTTAACAGCTAGATTTTTTTATTTTTTTGCTTCATTTCTCTTTCCTAGGAGTTCATTACAAAGATCTCCACACCTCCTAAATCAGTCATTTACCTCTCTATCCATTCCCAATCCTACCATCGAAGAATACCAACACAAATTAAAATATATGGCAACAGAAACTCTCTGTTGCCAGAAGGTTACCAAAAAATAAAGTGTGCAGAAATAAATATATGTACACTATAATTTCATATTAGGTGACAAATTACTGTCCTGCTCAGCTACACGGTATAGGATGGATGGAGGTCACCAAGAGATTTCATCATTTCAAGCATCCAAAGTTATCCTGCATCTCTGACCCAAAGTTGGGCCTTCAAGGAAAAAGACAGCATTAATTTTGATTCATAAAATCTGAAAAAACATTAAGTTTTGAAAAAAGGACAGGAAATAAAAGGTCTCTTGCTTCTTTTGTCCAAGGTCCTATAGAAGCCTCTGCGTTCGCATGTTATCTGCATTAAAGTGAAACCAATTTACAGGTTTCTGGAGAAAAAGAGAGTGGAAAATGGAAGCTAATTGCATAGTACTCATAATTATTAAAGATGCATAAAATTTCAGTGATGTTGCCTTTATTTAGTGTGTTGATTTTATTGCTTTATTTTAGTGGAAGGAAAACTATAAGGTTTTCTTTGGTACACTCAGCAGTACTTCTCATTTTATTTTTTCATATTAAATCTTAAGCTTCTCTAGCACAAAAACCCTTAGAGTTTAAGAAAGAATACGCAGTTACAAAAACAAAAACGCCTCACCTTTGGGAGTAGCTTTCATTAATTGGCAAAGTGAAACATGAGTTTCAGAAGGATTTTCTCCAAGCAGAAAGGGTGGTAGTGCATCTGCTTTTCCCAACAGCTGATCAGACAGAGGTGTTAAAAGAAGTTGGACTCTGAGGAGTTTGCATTTTGACTGAAGACAATGTAGAGCTAAGATGGAAAGACTCAGAATGGCATTTGATTTCTGACCTTGTCAGAGGGAGGTGTGGGGAGAACAACTCTATCTGGGCACTTAAGAAAAATGGGCTTTTTCACTGGCAAGTCTGGCCTCAGGTTAGAAAGGATAAGTAGATATTTGGAGCAATCAGGCACTATGAAGCAATCATGGAAACCTTCAAAATTATGATTTAGATAGACGAAGTTCCACTTCAGAGGAAACATCAGCTTTATTTATTGTCATCGCTATCTTCACATGCCCTAGCGGTTGGGGTGGAGGGGAGAGGCCAAAAGAATAAAGGTTCAAGTAGTTTTCTCCGTATACTTAAAAGAAAAACTAACTATATGTCTTAGTCATCCAGTGCTGCTCTAAATGAAATACCACAAGTGGATGGTTTTAACGAAGAGAAGTTTATTTCCTCACAGTCAAAGTAGGCCAAAAGTCCAAATTCAGGGAGTCAGCTCCAGGGGAAGGCTTTTTCTCTCTGTCAGCCTTCTTCTCTTCGGTGTTCCCCGGGACTAGGAGCTTCTCTGCACAGGGACCCCGGTCCAAAGGACGGGTTCTGCTCCCGGCACTGCTTTCTTGATGGTATGAGGTCCCCAACTCTCTGCTTGCTTCCCTTTCTTTTAATCTCTTGAGAGATAAAAGGTGGTACAGGCCACACCCCAGGAAAACTCCCTTTACATTGGATCAGGGATGTGACCTGGGTAAAGGTGGTGTTACAATCCCACTCTAATCCTCTTTAACATAAAATTACAGTCACAAAATGGAGGCTAACCACACAATTCTGGGAACCATGGCCTAGCCAAATTGATACACATATCTTTGGGGGGACATAATTCAATCCATGACACTGTACTAAAATAATACTGATGCAGGGGGAATTTATTTTTTACTAAATTAAAGTTCATATGTTAAGTTGTAGATGGAAGAGGTACAGAATGATATTCATAATATAAACCAAAAATCAGAAATTTTACAAGCAAATTTTTAATCATGAAACTGGGCTTTAAAATACATGGATCACCCAAAGAGTCCACAAGAAAACTTCTAGAGCTAATAGAGGAACTTAGCTAAGTTTCAGGTGACAAGGTCAACAACAACAAAAAAATCAGTTGGGTTTCTATACTCCAGCAATGAGAAATCCAAAAGGGAAATTAGGGAAACAATTCCATTTACAATAGCATCTAAGAGAATAAAACACCTAGGAATAAATCTAATCAGGGATGTGAAATGCTCATACAATGACAACTATAAAACACTGCTGAAAGAGATTAAAGAAGACTTAAACAAATTGAAAGATGTTCCATGTTCATGGATTGGAAGACTTAGTATTGTTAAGATATCAATATTACCCAAAGTGATCTATAGAATTCAATGCAATTCCAAACAAAATTCCAACAGCCTTCTTCACAGAAATAGAAAAACCAATTCTCAACTTTATATGGAATAGCAAGAGGCCCTGAATAGCTAAAACAATGTTGAAAGAGAAGAACAAAGTAGGAGGACCTACACTTCTTGATTTTAAAACATACTGTACCCTGGTCACACAATGGTTAAGAGATGGGTTGCTAACCAAAAAGCCTGCAGTTCCAATCCACCAGCCACTCTTTGAAAACCCTATGGGGGCAGTTCTACTCTGTCCAGTAGGGTTGCTATTAGTTGGAATGGACTCAGTGGCAATGGGTTTGTTTTTTTGGGGGGTATACAGACACCGTAATCAAAACAGCCTGGTACTGGTATAACAATAGACACGTAGACAAATAGAATAGAACTGAAAGTCCAGAAATAAACCCACACATCTATGGTCAAATGACATTTGACAAGGGTGCTAAGTCCATCTGATGGGCGTGATTGTTAAGGTTGTGTGTCAGCTTGGCTGGGCCACGATTCTCAGTGGTTTGGCAGTTATGTTGTAGTCTGGCAGTCGTATGATAATGTGAGCACTTCCATGATGAGAGTTGACATAATGTGATCACCTCCACGATGGGATCTGCTGTGAGTAGCCAATCAGTTGAAAGGGAGTTTCCTTGGGGGTGTGGCCTGCATTGAATGTACAGGTGGGCTTTCTGGCAGGACTTGTGGACTTTTGGTTGCTGTGGATCCTGTAGCTGGCTCCTGTTCACCTGACCTCCAGTTCTTGCGACTTGAGTTAGCAGCTTACTGGCCGTCTTGCTATCCAATCTTGGGTTCGCCAGCCCCTGTGGCCATGTGAATCAGGAAAAGCCTCTATCCTGACCCACTGACTTGAAACGTTCCAACTTGACAATCGCATGAGCCAAGCCATTTCCTTAATATAAATTTCTCTCTTTATATGCTTGGCTAGTTTTGCTTCTCTAGAGAACCTGGCCTAAGACAATGGACAAAGAAGAGTCTCTTCAATAAATGGTGTTGGGAAAATCGGATTTCCACATGCATAAAAATGAAATAGTACTCATTCCCCACACCTTACACAAAAACAAATTGAAAAGGTATTAAGGACCTAAATGTCCAAACTAAAAAATTCTGAGAAGAACAAGCAGGGGCAATGCTGTCAGGGCTAGCTTTCAACAGTGGTTTATCTAATGTAATAACAAAAGCACAAACAGTAAAAGACAAAATAAATGGGACCTCATAAAAATTAAAAACTTTTGTTTATCAAAAGACTTTACTAAAACAAATGAAAGGACAAGCTACCGACAGGGGGAATATCTTCAGAAACCATGTATCCAACAAAAATATATACGTATAAAACTTCCACAACTTAACAACAAACAGACAACTCAATCATAAGATGGGTAAACGACTGGAATAAACATTTCACCAAAGAGGACATTCAAATGACCACCAAACGCATGAAAAGATACTCAGCATCATTAGCCATCAAAGAGATGCAAATCAAAACCACAACGAGATACCATTTCACTCCCACTAGGATGGCTAAAATTAAAAAAGAAAATAACAAGTGTTGACGAAGACTTGAGGAAATTGGAACCTTTATCCATTGCTGGTGGGAATGCAAAAAGGTAAAGCTGCTGTGGAAAACAGTGTGGCAGTTCCTCAAAAAAACTAAAAATAGAACTATTACATGACCCAGCAATTCCACTCCTGGGTATATACCCAAAAGACTTGAAAGCAGAGACTCAAAAAGAGACTTGTACACCAATGTTCATTGCAGCACGATTCACAATAGCCAAAAGGTGGAAACAACCTAAATGTCCATCCACAGGTGAATGAATAAACACAATGTGGTACCTACATACAATGGAATACTACTCAGCCAGTAGGCAAAATGAAAGCCCTTGATATGTGCTACAGTATGGATGGAGCTTGAAGACATTGTGTTGAGCAAAATAAGTCAATTACCAAAAGGACAAATATTGTATGACCTCTATTATATAAAAAGGTAAGAAAAGGCAAATGTATAGAGACCAAAGTTTATTAGTGGTTACCAGGGGCAGGAGGGAGAGGAAAAAGTGGGGTTAACGGTGATGGAAAAATCACAGCCAATTACTGTAATTGCTATCAATGAGTTGTACATCTGTAACAAGTTGAAGTGGTAAAAGTTGTGTGATAGATATATTTACAAAAATGACAAAAAAAAAAAAAAAAGAAAGAAAGAAAAAGGAGTAGCTTCTGAGGCGGCTTATGTACAACCAAACACCTCATGGTATTTGGTTCCTTGTTTTAGAGATTTAGGGTCATGGTTTCATGGAACATCCCAACTAATTGGCCTAATAATGTGTATAGTGCTTCTGTTCTACCTCCTAATTCGTTGTGTAGTGCCTGGGTCTTAAAACTTGCAAGAGGCCATCCAAGGCATAGCAACTGGTCTCTTTTCACATGGAGCAACAGAGAAAGAATGAGTGTCAGGAAGAGGAGGAGGATATGGAATGTGTGGCTAATTGCTTCCATGAACAACTGCCTCCTTTGCCATGAGACCAGAAAAACTGGATGATGCCTGGTGACCATTACTGAACATTTTGATCAAAGATTCTATAGAAGAATCCTGATCAAAAGGGGGGAAATACAGAACATAGTTTCAAATTCTCATGGACTCTAGACTTTCTGGAGCCATGGAGGGTGGATGAGATAATCTTTAAATTTTAAACCAAAAATATCCCCTAAAGTCATCTTAAAATGGTACAATAGTTTAGCTTCACTAGTAAAAAAGATCTGCCTTGAGCATTATGCTCTTTTAAGAACTATCTATATGGGAACAAATTGACAACAGCAACTCAAAAGATTAGGTCAGAGGGCAGTGAGTTTGTGTTAATGAGGCAGGAATAACTCAGAAAAGGAGGGTGAGAATGCTTGTACAATTCAAAGAATGTAATCAGTGTCACTACATTGTACATGTAGAAACTGTTGAATTGGTATATGTTTTGTGTATATTCTCAACGGCAACAACAAAATAAATAAAATTTAGAAAAAGGAAAAAAGATATGAGCCAGCAATTTTACAGTCAAATTCATATTTCCTTTGAAGTTCCACTTTAGGAGACAGAAAGAAATTTATAGCTACATCTTCCTTAGGTGATTTGAAGGAAGAAAGTAGGAAGGAAGAGAAGGGAATGAATACTTACTGAGTATCTAATATATCCCATGAATGAAATGATTTCCTTTCATCTTCCCAAAAGACTTATGAGATAGGTAAGTATAGGTCCATTTTATACACGAGGAAACAAACTTAGAAAGAGTAAGCGATTTATCAAAATCATATACCTAGTAACTGGCAGAACAAACATTTGAACTTAGATCTAGCTACCTCCAAAGTCCATGCTCTTAACCATTATTCTGTACTTTGAAATCCCAACTAAAGCAGCAAGTCTCTGAAGAAATACTGGCAAGAGGGATAAAGAGACTTAGGCATCAGGCCCCTCATTAGGCAAGTTGTGAGCCTTCTGTTGACTTGTTTATAAACAAGCGCTCTCTCAGCCCTTTAGCATTAGGTCTACTCATGTAATAATATTTCTAAAGATCAGGTTCCAAGAAACACAGTCATGAAATACTCAACAAGATACATAAGACCCTTCTTGAAAACTCACAAGACACGTTAGAATATTAAAAGATATCAGAAGTGCCACGTTAAAGAAACCTGTTCTATAAGTGTCCTAGCAGGAAACAGATGGTTCACTTAAAAATAATAACTGAAGAAAGTGTAATAAAGGACTGTTTATAAAGTGTGAGCAGAATTAAGGGAACCAATATGATACAGTCAACCATCCTAGGACTAGCAACAGTGAGAAATCATTACAATCCCTAGTCTGAAAGGGCAAAGTTTAGAAACATGGAACAAGGGACTTGGGTTGGGTCCACTCAAATGCTAACAATAGTTGGAAAGGCAGAAGTGAGAAGCCAGTAAGGTCCCACAGGTGTAAATTCTTTACATGAAATGAAATGATTGGAGCCACACATTTAGGGACAATTTACATCCCCTTGATCACTCATAGGAGCGGAATTTGGCTTCCGGGGAAACCTGCTTTCAGGAAGTCCCCAAGGACACTTGGGTTTGGTTTACTGATGACTGGGCCAAACTAAAAGTTGACAGTGTCTACTAGGCAGCAGCACCTGTCCAGTTTCAGTAACAACTTTGGAATACCTACTGCAGAAATGAGCCAAATTGAAAGCCATCACCTTTGCTCAACCTAGATCATACTCTTAAGGACCAGATGCTATATTTTTACTGATTCTTAGCCTGTGGCTAATAGCCTAGCTAACTGGTCTGACAGCTGGATAATGACTGACTGGCATATTAAAGACATTCCTCTATGGGATCACGAGCATTGGAAAGACATTGCCCCAGCCCAACGAGACATTTATGTAACTGATGTGGATGTGCATGGGAAGAGTCCATTCCCAAACAAGGCTGAATGGAACAATGTGGCTGATCAGGCTAATTAACCCAGGTGGCCAGCATCACTAACTAGATTCATCATTGACTCGCCACCGCAACCTTGCCGCCACAGCCCGATGGGCCCCATCTGTATGCCAAGGAAGGTAAAATGGTCTTCAAAGATTATAGCCCCAGTCAGCAGTTGACCTGCCATTCTGAAGGTGAGCAAGGACACCTGCCTGTTACTGGAAAATAGACTACGTTGGACCTCTACCACAATCTTGTGACTACCACAGTTTCTTGACAGCCTTTGACATTTACTCTGGCTATGGAATTGTGCCATAGTGAGAATGGAAGATTCAGGCAGTACCTGTGAGAGTGGCAGATTCTAGCCACATCATAACAGTCCTTGAGACCAAGCTCTGTTGTGTTTTGAAGGGACAGGAGAACCATGTTGATGTTCTTGATATTTGCTGTGCAGTGAGTAATAAACTGCTTTGTTCTAACCCATTGATTCTCATCTCTTTTTGGTAGCTATAGAGTTTTAGAAAATCAATCTGCTTGATTGGAATTCCCTATGAAATTGGGGTTCTTCCGTGACACAAAAGTTAACAATCATTTCCAAAATACTCACACACACACACACACACACCTCTTTAAGCAGAAGAAAAATGACCCCAGATGGATGCACACAAAGAAAGGAAGGAATGAAAAGAACCAGAAAGAGTAAAATATGTAGGTGAATATAAATTAATATTTCTTTAATAGATATAGGCCTATTCAGATTATATATTTCTCCTTGTGTGATTTTTGGTATTAATAATGTCTTTCTAGTAATTGGCCCATGTTGTCTAAGTTATCAAATTTTGGGGCCTAGAATTGTACATAAAACCCTTTTAATGTCCATGAGATCAGTAGTGGTGGTCCCTCTTTAATTTCTGATATTAGTAATTTTTATTTTCTCTCTTTTTAAAATTTTATTGATTTGTTTTTAGACAGCTTTTGGTTTTAATGACTTTATTGTTTTTCTGTTTTCAATTTTGTTAAATTCTGCTGTAATTTTTATTATTTTTGTCTTCTACTTACTTTGGATTTAATTTTCTTTTCTTTTTCATGTTTCCTAAAGTGGAAGATTATTAACTAGATCTTTATCTTTTTCTAATACATGCATTTGATGCCATAAATTTCACTTCAAGCACTGCTTTCACTGCATCCCAAAGCTTTTGATAAGTTGTATCTCCATTTTCATTTAGTTCAAAATATTTTTTAATTTATCTTGAGATTTCTTTGACTTATGTGTTATTTAGAAGTGTGTTGTTTAGTCTCCAAATATTTTGGCATTTTCCAGATATCTTTTTGTTATCTATTTCTAGTTTAATTCTGTTGTGATCTAAGAACATACTTTGCATGATATCTATTCTTTTATATTTGTTAAGGTGTGTATTATTCTGAATGTGGTTTATTCTGCTCTTGTTGGATGTGTATTCTGCTCTTGTTGGATGAAGTATTCTATAAATTTCAACTAGTTCCAGTTGATTGATGATGCTGTTCCGGTAAACTATATCCTTATTGATGTCCTGCCTACTGGATCTATCAATTACTGATAGAGAGATGTTGAAGTCTCCAACTACAATAGTGTATTTTCCTATTTCTGCTTGTAATTCTATCAGCTTTTGCCTAGTGTATGTTGAGACTCTGTAGCTAGGTGCATACACACTAAAGACTGTTATGTCTTCTTGGAGAATGGACTCCTTTATCATTATGTAATGCCCCTCTTTATCCATGATAATTTTCCTTGTTCTGAAGTCTGTTGTGTCTGAAATTAACATAGCTACTCCAGCTTTCTTTTGATTAGTGTTAATATGGTGTATCTTTCTCTATGCCTTTACTTTTAACCTATCTATGTCTTTATATTTAAGGCAGGTAATATAGAGTTGAGTCTTGCTTTTTTATCCACTCTGATAATCTCTGTCTTTTAATTGGTGTGTTTAGACCATTTGCATTTAAGTTGATTATTGACATAGTTGGATTAATATCTCCCACATTAATTTTTTCTCTCTCAATCTAGTCCACACTCAGTCTCCAGCACTTAGCCAACCCTAGGTTAAATGTTCCCAAGTGGCTGCTTCTGCTTCTGGCAAGCTGTAATTCTCTGTATCTGCCTGTCCCTCTCTCCAGTGTACGGAGCAGCAGTTTGCCCTGTTACCTCAGTTCTCTTATGGATCTAAGGAGAATTGTTGATTTTCAGTTTGTTCAGCTTTTTTTTTTTGTTGTGAGGAGTCATGACCCCCAAGCTCCTTAAACATCTGAGTGGAAACTGAAAGTATATATAAACGAATATTGACTATTTAAAACAATGATAATAATGCACTAGAAGGTTAAGACATATTCATACTAAAATATATACCACCAATAACAACAAAAGCAGAAGGGGTAAATGGAGTTAAACTACAGAAAGAGTCTTACATTGTTTAGAAAGTGGAAAATATACTAATTCAAGGTAGATGGTAATAAATCCAGAATACTTGACATAATATCTGTGATAACAATACAAAAAGAATAATGAAAGTATGTACAAATAACAAACTAATAAAGAAATGAAAATAGAATAATAAAATTACTTGATAAATTTAAAAGAATTTAAAAAGGAAAATAAAGGAACAAAGAACAAATAGGACAAATAAGGTACCAACACAAGATAGTACACTTGAACCCAAATATATCAATAATTACATTAAATGCTGATGAAATAAACACTCCAGTTAAAAAATAAAGATTGCAGACTTGATTTAGAAAAAAAAAAAATAACTCTATGATGTTTACAAGATACATATTTTAAATTAAGTACACAGAGAATTTGAAAGTAAAGGATGGAAAACATATACCATGGAAAACACTAACCAACAGGGAGCTGGTTTGACTATGTTAATATCAGATGTCTTGGAAGACGTCCAGCCGGAATGCTCCTTGGAAGCGAGGATGGCGAGACTTTGTCTCACGTACTTTAGACGTGTTATCAGGAGGGACCAGTCCCTGGAGAAGAATATTACGCCTGGTAAAGTACAGGGTCATCGAAAAAGACAAAGATTCTCAATGAGATGGATTGACACAGTGGCTGCAGCAATGGGCTCAGGCATAACAATGATTGTGAGGATGGCTCAGGACCAGGCAGCGTTTCCTTCTGTTGTACATGGGGTCTCTATGAGTCAGAACCAACTCGAGGGCACCTAACAACAATAATATCAGATGAAGAAAACTTTAAGGCAAGAAATATTAACAGAGATAAAGACAATATAACAATAACAATAAAACGTCAATTCAGCAAGAAGATAAAACAATCCTAAATTTGTAGGTACCTAATAACCTTGCTTCAAAATATACGAAAGTCCAAGAAGAAACAGACAAACCCACAATCTTTGTGTGAGATTTTAAAGTCTTCTTCAGGCAGAACAAGCAGATTTTTTTTTTTTTTTTAAATCAACAAAGTGATAGAATATTTTCCAAAATAGAAAATATGCTGGGCCATAAAAGAGGTCTAAAATTTTTTTCAAAGGATTTGAATCGTACATACTGTGTTCCCTGTAACAATGGAGTTAAACTAGATATCAGCAAAAGAAAGATAAGCAGAAAATTTTCAAGTGTTCGCATACGAAGCAACACAGTTATAAATAACTCATGGGTCTAAAAGGAAATCACAATGGAAATAATGAAACATTTTGAACTGAAAAGTAATAAAAATATCACATATCAAATATGAGGGATGCACCTAAGCCACACATAAGGGAAACTTTACAGCTTTAAATGCAACTATTAGAAACTGGAAAAAGAACCTCCAATTAAACTCAAACAAGAAAAAAAGTAATAACAAAGATAAGAAAAAAATCAATTAAAAGAGAGCAAACATACAACAGAGAAAATCAATAAAGCCAAAAGTCATTTTTTCAAAAGATTAGTAAGTGACAAATTCCTAAGAAGAATAATTAAGAAAAAAAAAGAAGAGAACAATTATTAATATCGAGATTAAAAGACGGGTAGAAATTAGATACTGAAAACATTAAAAAGGAAATTAGAGAACATTATGAACAACTTCATATCAAGAAATTTGATAAATTAGATGAAACAGACAAATTTCTTAAAAATAGAAAACGTAAAGATTCTATTCCTAAGAATCTGTGATAAAGAAAACTCTAGACCCAGATACTTCATTAAAGAATACTTCCAAATATTTAAGAAATTGTACCAATATTATCCAAACTCTTCCAAATAACAGAAAAAGAAGGAATATATCCCAGCTACATAAGGCTAGCATAATCTTGATTTTTTAAAAAACGTGACAAGGAAATTACAAAATAGGAAAATTACAGGTCAATCTCCCTCATGAACATAGAACTAAAAAAGCCTAAACAAAATATTAGCAAATTGAATCCAATTATATATCAAAGAAAAAGACATTATGACCATACGGAATTTATTCCTGGAATGCAAGGTGGTTTAACATGTTAAAATTCATTAGTACATACTCCTTAACAGAATTAATGAGATAAACCATATGATTATCTCAAAAGATGCGGAAAAAGCATTTGCTGTTTTTACAGTTCAAGTAAATGAGATCATACAATATGTACACTTGTCTTTTGATTTTGCTCAACATTATTTCTGAGAGATTCATCCATGTTTTTGTGTGTAGCTATGGTTCATAGACTCCATTTCTATGTAATATTCTATTGTATCAATATACCACATTTTTTAACCTGTTCTATAGTTGATGGACATTGTATTGTTTCCTGCTTCGGGCGATTTTAAACCAAGCTGCTACAAACATTCTTGTAGGTGTCTTTCGGTGTCCTATTACTACTGTGTGTATACATAGCAGAGGAATTGCTGGCTCATAGGATAGATACTTTCAGGTTTAGTGACTACTACTAAACACTTTTCAAAGGGTGGTACCAATTTACACATCACGAGCACTATATGAGTTCTATTAGCTTCCCAGCCTGTTAACACTTGGCATTGTGCCCATTTCCGTATTTTATCCATTCTGATGGGTTTACAGTGGTACCTCATTGTGATTTTAATTTGCATTCTTAGGATGACTGAAGATGTTGAGCACTCTTTTATATGCTTACTGGTCATTTGGATGTTCTCTTTCAGGAAATGCTTGTTTTGCCTATTTTTTAAATCAGGTTGTCTGTCATTTTTATATTGATTTGTAAGAGTTCTTTATATATTCAAGATAGGAGTCCTTTGTTAGATCTATGAATTGCAAAGCTCTTAATTTTAATGAAGTCCATTTTATCGTTTTTCTTATAACTAGTGCTTTCTATGTCCTATTTATGAAATCTTTGCCTATTCTAAGGTTATGAAGTTATTTCCCTATGTTTCCTTCTACAAATCTATTGTTTTCTTTTTCACATTCAGATCTATGACACATCTGGAATTGATTGCTGTGTATTTTAGCACAGGAATCAAGGTTATTTTTTTCTCTTATAGGTAGTCAGTTGACTCAGCATCATTTATTGAAAAGACCATGGTTTCTCTCTCTGCATTACAGTGGCACTTTTATTATAAATCAAGGGGCCATACATGGGTAGCTCTTTTTCTTGATTCTTTTTAGTCTATTTATTTTCTCTTGCACCAGTTCCATTCCATTTTAGTTACTGTAGCTTTATAATAAGTCTAGATATCTGGTAGTATAAGTCCTCCGACTTTATTCCTTATATTGTTTTGGCTACTCTAGGTTGTTTGTACTTTTATGTAAATGTTACAGGCATCTTGTCAATTTCAGCAAAACACCGGCAGAGATTTGAATGAGATTGCATTAATCTACGGATCAATTTAGGGAGAAATGACATCTTGACAATATTAAATCTTCTAATCAATGAACACTATATATTCTCCATTTATTTAGTCCTTCTTTAATTTCTTTCAGTATAGTTTGCAGTTTTCTGTTAGAAAACGTCTTCCATTAGATTTATTCCTAGGTATTTGATTTTTTTATACTGTTGTCAATGGTATTATTTTCACATTTCATTTTCTAAGTGTTTATTGCTAGTATCTAGAAACACAATTGGTTTTTTTGGTGTATTGATCTTGTATTCAGTGAACTTGCTAATCTCACTAATTAATTCCAATAGTTTTTCCATCAAGTCTTTTAAACTTCCTACAAACACAATTATATTATCAATAAAAATGAGTTTTATCACTTCCTTTCTAATCTTTATACCTTAAATAAATAAATATACTGTGCTCATGGATCGGAAGACTCAATATTGTTAAGATGACCCAGACTGACCTATAGATTCAACATAACCACAATCAAAATCCTAATGGGCTTTTTTTTTTTTTAATTGACAAACTGATTCTAAAATTTGTATGGAAAGTAAAGGATTTAAAATAGCCAAAACAATTTTGAAAATAGAAAAACAAAGTTGGAGGACTTTAACTACTTGATTTCAAGACTTATTGTAAAGCTACAAGAATCAAAACAGTGTGTTACGGGCAAAAAAATAGATTAATAGATAAATGGAACAGAGCAGAGAGTCCAGAAATAGACTCACACGTGTATATGGTCAATTGATTTTTGACAAAGAAGCTCAAGGCAATTCGATAGGAAAAAGATGATCTTTTCAACAAATAGTGTTGGAAAAACTGGATAGCCATCCAGAGGAGTCTGCTTCCAGATTATAAATAGACATCCTGCAAGAATTCCTCTCTCTCTCCCATGCCTGACCTACCAGTTTGAGATACAAGTATGCTGCGATTTCCAGCGTGTCATCTGACGTATGGATTTTGGACTCGCCAGGCCCCACAATTGTGTGAGTCAATTCCTCAAAATCTCTCGCTCTCTCTCCATATATATATGTGCATTCTTGTTCTGTTTCTCTAGAGAACCCACACTAAGACAGAGAGGGAAGAATTTCTTAAACTAAAACAGTATTAACTAAGAAAGAAACTCTTAATAAACTTGACTACAATAAAACTAAGAATTCCTGTTTATCAAAAGGCAGCTTGAAACCAAAATGTAAGAACTAAAAGTCTTAGAAAAAAACAGAGGTAAAGCTTCAGGACCTAGTTTGTGACAATGGATTCTTAGATATGACACCAAAAGCATAAGCAACAAAAGAAAAAATAGACAAATTGGACTTTATCAAAATTAAAAAACTTGTGTGCATCAAAGGACGTTATCAACAAGGTGAAGAGTCAACCAACAGAATGGGAGAAAATATATGGGAACCACATATCTGATCAGAGTTATATCCAGAATATATAAAGAACTCCTACAGCTAAACCAAAAAAATTAAAAAATTAGCAAAGGACTTGAATAGACACTTCTACAGAGAAGCTACACAAATGGCCAATAATAACTTGAAAAGATGTTTAGCCTCATTAGTGATTAGGAAAATGAAAATCAAAACTACAATGAGATACTACCTCATACCCACTAAGATGGCTATTATCAGAAGAAAAAAAAAAGAACAGAAAATAACAAGTGTTGGTAAGGGTGTGAAGAAATTGGAACCCTCATGCATTGCTGGTGGGAGTGTAAAATGGTGCAGCCACTGTGGAAAACAGTTTGGCTGTTCCTCAAAAAATTAATCATAGAATTACCAACTGATCCAGCAGTTCCACTCTTAGGTATATACCCAAGAGACTTGAAAGCAGAAACTCAAATAGCTACGTGTACACCAGTGTTCATTGCAGTGTTACTCTCAATAGCCCAAAGGTGGAAACTATCCAAGTATATATCAACAGATGAATGGATAAACAAAATATTGTATATACATACAATGGAATATTATTCAGCCATAAAGAAAAATGCAATTCTCATACATGCTATAATGTGGATGAACCTGGAAGAGAATATGTTGTGTGAAATAAGTCAGACACAAAAGGACAAATATTTTATGATCCCACTTACATGAAATATCTAGAATAGGCAAATGCATAAAGACAAAAGTTTATTAGTGGTTACCAGGGACTGAGGGGAGGGAGTAATGGAGAGTTACTGCTTCAGGGGTACTGAGTTCCTCTTGAGGGTGATGAAGAACATTTGGAAATGGATGGTAATGATGGTTGCACAACATGCTGAATATAATTAGTGTCACAGAATTATACAATTAAAAATGGTTAGAATGACAAATGTTTTGTTACATATATTTTACCACAGTAAAATTTAAAAGAAAAAGAGCAGCTAGAAGAAAATAAAAAGACAAGCTACAAAGTCAAACATTTTTGCAACACATTTAACTGCAACCGATTAGTATCATGAATACACAGAACAGCTCCTACAGAAAACAAAAGACAAAGATGAATAAAGCAATTGAAAAATAGGCAAAGGATAGGAATAGACAAAACCCCGAAGAACAAACACATTTGGCCAATAAGCAAATGGGAGGGGTGTTCAATCTCACCAGAATCAGAGAAATGCAAGCAAAGGCCACAATGAGGTATCATTTTATACTTAGCTGGTTGGCAAAAAGAGATAGTACCAAGTGCTGGAGAGTACAGTCAGTTCTGCTATAATGCTTGTTGTGAAAACATGAATTTGTTCCATCGCAACTGGCATGTTAAGGAACTATCTGAGCATAACAAGAATTTGGCATTTGCTTATGCACAATTTCAATCCGAGAAATAGTGGGTGCTCACAGAAAACTGTACCCAGCCAAACCCAGCTGCATAGGAATACACATAACATACACACCTCTAACAGCTACCTGCGATCTCATTTTACCAGTGTTACGAGCCACACCCATCCACATTTGCTATTAAAGCATTCTGTCCAATTCCAGATCTCCCTCCTTCCACCACTCTGCAGTAACTCACAAGCTGTAGCCCTCCCAGCACCCACTGCCACATGCAAACTTCAGGTCTTTTTCAAAGAAAAGTGCCCTATTTATTGTATCATTTATGTATTTATAAACCTTTTAACATGTGTACGACTGTGCTACTGCTTATATGTGCCACTGACACACGTTTTGAGTATTTTGCTCCTCACCCCGTTTTTCCCATAAGCCCTGTGGTTTTTATTGTGCAATTTTGCATAGCATAGAGATTTTTAGAAGATGTGTTGCAGTATAGCAGAAATAACAATATATGGATCCACGGAATCACATATATGCTGCTAGTATGATTCTAAATTGGCACAATCACTTTGGAAAATAATTTGACAATAGCTTATAAAGCTGAACACAGACATACCTTCCAATCAGTGAGTCTACTCCTACACATACAGCAGGAAGTATTGCGCGTGTGTAGCAGGACACAGGTTCAATAATATTCATAAGAGCACCGTTTGTAGTAGCAAAAGTCTGAAAACAACACAGATGATCATTGACAGTATAACCGATACAGAATGTGATATACTCAAACAATAGAAAGATTATCTGGCAGTAAAAACGAAGAAAAAACCTGACTTTGGAATGGAAAAAAGGCCAATCTCAGAAGAGTAAATGAAGTCTGATACAATTTTTAAAGTTTGGAAACATGCAAAACTAAACGTTACTTTATTAGGCAAATGTGTATGCATATGTGTGTTACAACTTAAAAAAATAAAGCAAGAGAATGGTAAACACAAAATACAGGACCATGATCACCTCTAAAAAAGAGGCAGGAAAATGGGATAAGGAAGAACACGTATGCAGCTGCAAATTACTGGTAATTTCTACTTCTTGAGCTAAGTGGTAGGGTCATAGATATTCACCATACTATTAATCCGATTGTGTTTATTTGAGGTCCTAATGCAAAATTTTAGAAAAAATATTTTCTTTGGTGAAGGAAACTTAAGCACGGTTCAATACTTTCAGGTGTAATCAACATTAGTTTTTTGTTTAACAATTATGGATAAAAGTACTTTAAAAGAATGAAAAATTCCCTTTGTCATAGCAAAATGGTAGTAGTTTATTCACAGCTGATTAAAATTTAGAAATGTCCCACCGTAAGGCATTGCCTAAATCTTAATATTAGTAAAGTTGATTCACATAAAAGCTACTTCTTGAATTATACCTTCTCACATCTTTATTTCCCTTCAAGGAAATCTTCAATGGCCCATAGGTTAGAAATAAGCACAAAAATATCAATGTGTCCATTAGAAAAAGAAACTGAAATTATAGCTTGAAAGAAAAAGGGGGCTGAGTCATTCCCAGGAGAATGATGAACCACAAGCTTTCAGAAATGCAATTTCCTCCGCATAATTTGTCAATTTCACGGCCATCCATTAAAAAGTCAAAGTGTCTGTACTCAGCAAGTCCTGCGATACAGGTGTGCAGATGGCAGCACCTGCAATATGCAGGTTATTTACTTTGCAAGAATTTTATCCCTGGCATTGCTGCTTGTGCCTCTCTGGAAAGAGTCTTTGATCAAATTCATTCAGGTGCTAACTTGCCCTAGGTCTGCCACTGGAACACAGACGCCTAAGGTCTCCTTTTAGACATATTTCCTAGACCACACCCACATCAGGGTCCTTGTCTGGGGCACTCTCAATGACACATACAAAAGTAGCCCCTAATAGGCCATGAACTCTTCACATTTAAGTACCATGTCCCATTCCTGTCTGTATCTCTATAGCTGGGCACATTATTGATGGGACCTGGCGGTAAAAGCAAAATAAAGTCATACATCTGGCATATAAAAAGGGCTCTACGGACCCACCAACCCATGTAAGCCCAGTGGCTGGTTTAGGAACAGGTGATTCAAAGACCTGAGTTCTGGCCCTAACTGCCTCTGACTCACTGTGTGAACTTTGACAAGTCATTCAATCTCTCTGGGCCTCATCTTTACCATCTATTTAATGGAGTGCTTGGGCTTAATCTTCACTTTAGTGCCCCTTGTAAATCCTCTTTCAGCTCTGAGATTCTAGGAGTCAGTGAGTTGAACCCTAACGATTCAGTCAGTTCCCATTAACTAATCAGTCAGCAAATATAGAAAAGTGCCTAGCAGGAACTGTGGTAGGCAGTGTGGATGACACAGAAAGACTGGATGTAGCTCCTGCACTCAAAGAGCTTGGAGTCCTAAAATTTACATGACTCACACTATCTGACTCCAAGACTTAATATAAAGCTACAGCAATTAAAACAGTGTGGTACTAGCTTAAGGATAAGACAAATATAGATTAATGGAAGGGAAAAGAGTCCAGAAGTAGACCCACATATATACATCAATTGGTTTTCAACAGAGGTGTCAAACTAATTCAACGAATAAAAGATAGTCTTTTCAAAAAATGGTGCTGGAATGGAAGTCATATGCTGAAAAAAAAATAATAACAACCTCAACCTTTACCTCACACCATGTAACAAAATTAACTCAAAATGGGTCATAGATCTAAATTTAAGAGTTAAACTAATAAAACTGCTAAAATAAAACATAGATGAAAGTCTTTGTAACATTGAGTTAGGCAAAAAATGTTTTTCAACAGAACACAAAATGCACAAGCCATAACAAAAAAAGTTGGTAAATTGAACTTCATCAAAATTAAATAGGTTTCCTCTTCAAAAGACATGGTTAAGAAAATGAGCCACAGACTGGGAGAAAATATCTAATAAAGGACTTTTATCGAGACTGTATAAGGAACTCTTAAACCTCGATAAGAAAACTTGACTTTAAAATGGGCAAACAATTTGAACAGACATTTCACCAAAGAAGATAAATGAATGTCTAACAAACACGCAAAGAGATATTCAGTGTTATAATCACTAGGGAAATGCAAATTAAACATACAGTGAGATCCCACTACACATCCACTAGAATGTCTGAAATTAAAAAGACTGACAATATCAAGACAAGGCAAGAATGTGGAGCAAATAGAATGCTCGTGCATTGCCGCAAAGAACGCAAAATGGTACACCCGCTTTGGAAAACGGTTTGGCAATGTCCTTTAAAATTAATCATATGAGCCAGGAATCTCACTCCTAAGTATTTGACCAAGAGAAATGAAAACATATGTCCACACCAAGACTGGTACCCCACTATTCACAGAAGTTTTATTTGTAACAGCCAGAAACTGGAAAAAGCCCAAATGTACACCAGTTGGTGAATGAATAAATAACTTGTGGTATATGCATATGAAGTACAGCCAGAATGCGCCTTAGAAGTGAGAATGGCAATACTTCGTGTCACGTACTTTGGACGTGTTATCAGGAGGGACCAGTCCCTGGAGAAGAACATCACGCTTGGTAAAGTAAAAGGTCAGCAAAAAAGAGGAAGACCCTCAATGAGATGGACTGACACAGTGGCTGCAACGATGGTGAGGATGGCACAGGACCAGTAAGTGTTTTGCCCTGTGGTACATAGGGTCGCTGTGAGTTGGAACCAACCCCACGGCACCTAACAACAGCAACGGCATATACGCACAATGGAATACTACTCAGCAATATAAAGAAACAAACTATTGATACACAAACAACATGGATGAATCTCAGAAACATTATGCTACATGAAAGAAACCAAACACCAAAGTCTAAATGCTGTATGATTCAAATCACACGAACCTCTAGAGAAGGCAAAAACACAGTGGCAGAAAGTAGATCAGTGGTGGCTAGGGCTGGAGGAGAGGAGTGACTGAAAGGGGCAAGAGGGAATTTTGAAAGATAATGGAAATGTTCGAATCTTGATTGTGGTGGTGTTTACATGGTGTATACATTTTTAAAACTCTTTGAACTGTACACTTAAAATTGACCGTTTTATTGTATGTAAATTAAACCAACATAAAAAACGTTAACAGAAAAAGAATTTACAGCCTGGAAGTGGGGAAAGGACAGGATGATGCTTCAAGAATTTTGTACTCTCTGAAGAGAGATAGGCACCCTGGTGGCGCGGTGCTCCTTGGAAATCCTATGGCACAGCTCTACTCTGACCTGTGAGTCGGAATCCACTCAAGGGAAGTGAGGAAACCCTGAGGGCACAGTGGTTAAGCGATAGGCTGCTAACCGAAAGGTTGAAGGTTTGAACCCACCAGTTGCTCTGTGGGAGGAAGATGTGGCAGTGTGTTTCTGTAAAGATTTACAGCCTTGGAAGCCCTGTGGAGCAGTTCTACTCTGTCCTATAGGGTCACTATGAGTTGGAATCTACTCGATGGCAATGGGTTTGAAAACAGAAATGAGAAACCATTTTAATTGTCCTGGAATTTAGATTTCTTGGTCCGTGGAGTTGGGGTGACCCACCCAGGCCATTTGCCCTTAGGTGTCCTTTTGAACTTTGAGCCTTTAAGAAACTTTTCCTAAAGTCACCTTCAAGTCAAATACCCTAGTAAACAGTTTAGCAGAGATTGTTTTGCCTTAGGTATTGGGCTCTTTTGGAGAATTACAATGACCTTCAGGAGATGACTCTGCTCGACCCCACCTATATAACCTGTTTTCACTCTCCCCTCTTCGGGGTGCCTTCCTGAGATCTTCGGGTTAACACTGCCCAGTTCAAATTGTATCTACTCACGATAAATGTATTCTGTTACACTAATTTTTGGTGTATTTCTTCACATTTAGGTTTTTGACAAAAGTAACAAAACAATCACCATTAAGTAAGCTCAAATCAGAGTTAAGAGTTCAAAAGGGGTCCAGTACAACTAGATGGTGCCCAGCTACCACCACTGACTGCTCTGACTGGGATCACAACAGAGGGTCTCGGCCAGAGCTAGAGAAAAATGTAGAACAAAATTCTAACTCACAAAGAAAGACCGGACTTACTGGCCTGGCAGAGACCGGAGAAACCCTGAGAGCGTGGCCCCCGGATACCCTTTTAGCTCAGTAATGAAGTCACTCCTGAGGTTCACCGTTCAGCCAAAAATTAGACAGCCCCATAAAGCAAAACGAGACTGATGGGGCACAACAGTCCAGGGACAAGGACTAGAAGGCAGAAGGCTACAGTAAAGCTGGTAATAGGGAACTCAGGGTTGACAACGGGCAGTGTTAACATGTCGTGGGGTTGTTAACCATTGTCATAAAACATTATGTGTACTAACTGTTTAAGGAGAAACTGTTCTGTAAACCTTCATCTAAAGTACGATTTAAAAAAATTTTTTAAAAAAGAGAATTCAGAAGGGGATAAGGGCCATCTAATACGGTTTTGTGAAGCCCTGGTGGTGCAGTGGTTAAGAGATCAGCTGCTAACCAAAAGGTAGGCAGTTCGAATCCACCAGCTGCTCCTTGCAAACCCTATGGGACAGTTCTTCTCTGTCTTGCAGGCTCGCTATGAGTTGGAATGGACTCGACGGCAACAGGTTTGTTTGTTTTAATATGGCGTACAAGCAGTTGTACAAGTTGTATCCTGCCCAAGCGCACCTAGTCATGAGTTTAAAATCCAACCCATACTCTGCTCCCCAAGCCAAGCACCCTAATTGGCACAAAAGGTGGGTGGGGGATGATTAATAGAGCTAGAGGGAGAGGGGGGGAGGAAAAAGGAAAAAGCTTTGCCCTGTGGGGTGAGTTTGTTCTCAGGTTTTTGCTGTAAAATCTTCTAACTCTGTGAGAGAATAACCCAGGGTGGCTCAGAATTATTGCGGTAGGATCCGTGTTTAACCTTTTCCAACTACAGTATGTACCAAAGCTCATTGCCGTCGAGTCGATTCCGACTCATAGCGACCCTGTAGGGCAGAGTTGAACTGCCCCATAGGGTTTCTAAGACTGTGATCTTTACAGAAGCAGACTGCCACATCTTTCTCCTGTGGAGAGGCTAGTGGGTTTGAACTGCTGACTTTTTTGGTTAGCACCCGAGAGCTTAACCACTGTGCTACTAGAGTGTACAATAGCACTAAATTCTCCTCTGGAAGAGATGACTGGAAGAATTGGTTCACCTTTTTCTGCTCCTCTCATTGGCCTCTGTTCCCAAACTTTAAATAACTCCAGGCCAAAAAAAAAAAAAAATTCCACCATTTCTCTCAATTAAATATGGCCTTCTTCTGAGTATTCTATATAAAATGGAAATACTCCTGAGAATAGTCAGCACATCAATATTATCATTTATTGAGCTTTTTCTTTATGCCAAGGACCTTCCCAAGCTCTTTACATGGGTTATATCATTTTATCCTGAAATATCCCAGATAAGGTAAATATTATTATTATCTAAATTTTAGATTTTATAGACAAAAATTCAGAGACTCTTACAGGTAAAATAATTAGTACGAGGCCACACAGTTGGGAAGGAAAGTTCTGGAAACCTATCTGACTTTTCTTTAAATGATAGACATGACATTTCCTATAAGTGGCCTTTCCTTTCAGAACAGAAGTTAAACAAGTTAAATAAGAGCTGGCATTCTTTCGACAACCTCACCTTCTAAAAGGGAGCTGGAACCTGCCAAGTTAGCCTGAGGGGAGGAAAACAAAGAGAAGACCTAAATGCAGTCAGCCCACTGCTAAGCAGCATCTCCTGAGGGGTAAATACAATCCAAAGACTTTGCACTCCTAATAACACTGAATTTCTTGCATATTGTTATCACTGTGTTTGCTTATGTTGTCCCTCTCCACAGGGAAAGCATTATCCTTTGCCTTACTTTACTTGAACCACTCTGCCTCCTCTATCCAGACCAAATCAAGGAGTATCCTCTCCAGGAAGCTGTCCCTAAGCCTCCTTCTGCCCGCTCTGCCACCTCTTTTCTGTGTCTGTCTCTTCCCATCAGGGCAGAGACTGTGTCTTATTGATGGCTACCATTTATTGAATGATCACTGCTTACAGACATTATCTCATTTAATCTTTACAAACAACCCTGTGGGGTTGCTATTCTTAACCCCTTTTTTTACAAATGAAGAAAAAGTCTTGAAGCAGGTATCCTCTGTAAGCTAATAAGGGATAGATAAATTTAACCCAGATGTGATACCAAAGTCTGTCATATAATCGCTATAGTACATAGGCCTTCCCATATTCAGATTTGTATTCCCTACACCCAGCACAAGGAGCCCTGGTGGTGCAGTGGTTAAGTGCTCAGCTGCTAGGTCCGGGATTCAAACCCACCAGCAGCTCTGGGGGAGAAAAGACCTGGTGATCTTCTCCAGTAAAGATTACAGCCTAGGAAACCCTGTGGGGCAGTTCTACTCTGTCATATAGGGTCTTTATGAGTCAAAATTGATCTGACAGCACACAACAATATCACCTAGCACAATAGTTCATACTAACTGATGTTTAGGAAATGTTTGCTGAACTGATTTGAGGTCTTCAGCTTGAATAGTCCAGGGGGTAGATGTGAGTGGAATATGTTAGTTTATAGCTGTGGCCCTTCTAAGGCACCCAAACTCTAGTTTGGATAATCACGCCAGGCCTACCTGAAACTCTCATACTGTTGCAAATGAAAGATCATGATTCTCTAGATCACCAAACTCCAAAATCCTATGTCCAGAAGTTTCAACAAATCAGAGAGTTTGATCAGTCTATCAGAATAAAATATCCCTTCATCTTTAAGATAAATCAACTCACACAAATGAAGGCACAGTATTTAAAAACTGTGAAACTTTATCCCCTCTGTGGGCAAATTAAGCCAATGAAAACAAAAGGGACAAGAGGGACTTCTCTTGGCCCACTTGGCCGTACTCAGTGTGTGAGGACCTACAGATCATGAGATACCATGCCCAGATGGCGCAGGGCCACTGAAAGAAAAGCTACATGCAGACAGCTTATAGGCTGGAATAAATTACTACCATTTTCTGGAGAAGCTTGGACTTACTCAAGGATAACTATTCATACTGTTGCTGTCTTTGCAGAACTCAATAATAGAAAAAATGAGGTGGAGATAGGGAAGGGTATGGGTTCATATGTAATATTTTTTACCACATAGATAAGAAATCCTTGGTTGATAAACTATTTCGCCAGGTTCCCCTAACCCCTAACTCCTTCCCACATCTTCAGTAAATGTCAGTAGTAGTCATTTTATCCATTATGATTATCAACATTACCATCATCGGCTGGTTCACTTGTTCCTCACACCAACACTGTGAGTTGTATGCTATCAGTATCCCCGTATTACTGACGAGGAACTAAGCTTAGACAGGTTAGGTAAGATGCTCAGGTATACACAATTAGGGAATGGAGGGGCAGAGCCCAAGACAGACATGCTCCAGAGTACAGAATGTGCTACTATAATAACAATAGTCACCACCGTTTATAATCTACAGGGTCGCTAAGAGTCGGAATCGACTCCACGGCAATGGGTTCGGTTTGGTTTTTGGTTTACCATTTATAGTATAGTTACTGTAGGGGACCTTTACTGAGCACTTCGTAATCATTATCTTTTAATCTCACACCACGCCTGCAAGATTTTATTATTATCTCTTTTAAAAATATATGTATGAGGATACAGAGGCTCAGACAGGTCATGCCGAACTCACAGCAAGTTAAGTAGCAGAGGCCAGATGCAGACTCACATCTACCTAACCCCAGAGGCTATGCACTTTCCCACAACACCAGGCTCTCTTTGGTTGTAAGCTGTGCTCTAACACATCCCCTAGGAAACCACTGTGGACAATGTATTGGGCCCACATGTGTTGGGCACCCACCATGTGGACTACACTTTGCAGATGCTATTGTGGAGGTACGGGAGCCATGCGGGAAGCCAGACCCTCTGATAATAAAACTTTCCATACGTGACTCCAAGTTCAAACACCAAGGCTTCCTGTCAAGGGTAGTTGTGTCCTCAAGTAACCTATCTTGATAAATAAAAGGTCCGGTGGAAAATACGGGGCTTCCTAGGAAAAAATTATTTTTTTTTAGGAGGTTACTTCTTCAAAGAGATTTGGGGGGGTGGGGAGGGGAATCTTATTTGATCTATTTTAACTGAATGCAGAACTCAGGATCTGAGACTCCCTGACTCAAAAGCTTCATGGTCAAAATACAAATCAGAGAAGCTCTTCCCCTGCCCACAGCTCTGTTCCACTGGCTCTACTCCGGGCGCTACCCTGCTCAGAAGAAAAAAACGCACTGCCCAGGAAAGTCCTAGGAAATATCCAAAGGAGCAGAGACTACACTGTCCGCCATGACTTATTTTGGTGTCACAGATGTTGCTGCACAGTACAAAACATGTGATAATATTTGCTGATGACAACGACAAGTAATATACCGCAGTTGGGATTGACGTATCACCAGCACTGCAGGAAACGGAAGGACTTCCCTTGCAAAAAATGTCTGCTTTTCAATGCAGTCTGTCAGTTCTTCCTAGGGTTTCACCTTCCCCAGTCTTCCCCTCCTCAGGAAAAAGTCTTTAAAACCATTTCATAGATAAAAACAGGTTTGGAGTTTCACAGGGGCAGCCTTGTAATTTTGTGCTTTCTTGGCTATTACCATGTGCTTCTTTAGAACATTTGGATCAGCTGTCTAATTTGAAAAGCTCTGCTGACATCCCAAAGCATTTGTTCTAACTATTGCTTAACACACTCATGAGAAGCTTCCCAGGAGGTGAGCAAACTTTCCTCATCATTTCCCCGGTTTGAACTCAGAAAGAAATGTAAATATATATTATCATTAAATGAATTGTGATTTTAATTGCTGAAAAATGTTATTAATTCTGATCAGGATTCTTCAAAAGGTAATAAAGATAAAAGCTGTCAAAATTAATTAAGCACGTGTTCATTAAATCCAAGGTAGCTTCAGTTTCTTTATTGCACAAATACAATTAACACTTAATCTGAATCTCGATAAGTTACATAATCATGTGACTCAAAATAAAGGGAGGATACAACCTTGGCCTTCTCTGTTTTACATGGGAAAACATTAATGACGCTGACATCGGAGACAATTAGGCAGTGTCAGCCAATTGTTTTTAGCCAGCTTTCTCTCACATCTGTGGTGTCTACAAGCAAGAAGGCGCATTGTTTCCACAGGCCTCCTTCGGGCCTTGGCTTTTTGTGTAAACCGTCAATCTCTTGGCGAATATCAAAGCTGTGAGGAAATTAGAACAGACCAGCTCCGCTGCCCCACACTAAAGCCTAGCAGGGTGCATCCACTATGCTACTAATTAGGCAGTGACCAACAAAATAACCTGTCAATGTCCGCGCGCCATTTCCCACACACCTGCATTTCATACCCTAATAAGCATACAGCAAGAGAGAAAAAGGGGTAACTGCTGAAGTGTGAAAATGAACAAAATATAACAATGTTTCCATCCCCACCTATACTTCTGGCAATTACCATTTAACATTAGGGGGACTCAACATGTCTGAAGACTCACAATACAGTATCTGAAACGAAAACCCCGGGGGGAAGCCACACATTAAGACTGTATTAAGGTTTGCTTCGAAAATATCACACTAAGAAGATTCTAGAGTTATGTATAAAACCCAGGAAACTGAAAATGACCATAATTTAGATTAGGGGCCAGGAGACTGACTTTTAAAAAACATTTTCCATTCAAGTCATTGGAAGAGAAATGCATATTATTATCTCTTCATCGTTGCCTTCCATAAAACAAAAATATATAACAGGACAGGAAATAGGAATACCAGGCCGTTCCGATTTTTCCTTTTACTTTCCCCACTTGATTCAGTACGTTGGCGGTCACCATAATTCTTTTGATCTGCCATATGTTAATTAATTTTTCTTCAGGTTCTATTTTTCCACAGGGATTCCCACTGTAGTCTTTTGGATGTGATTCTGAAAGCAGCAATTTATTTTTCTGGGATTTTCATTCACAGAGAAAGCTGTACACCTTGAAGTTGAGGGAGCTGAGAAGGTGCAATACTAAATGGACTGAAAACACTCCTCCTTTGCCCTTGTGCTTTAAAATGCTTTTGAAAACTCTCTCTTCAAGTGTAGAAACAGGTTTCAAAAACATTCTTAAAAATGAAGAGATTCCAACTGGATCACTATTTAAGACTCTTCCCAATTACACGGGTCACAAAATCTTTCTTTTAACTCTCGTATCTTTATTGATTCCAATGTCCCTGAACGCAAAACGATATATTCCCTCAAACATTAAAAAACTAATGAAAAATAAGAAGTTTAACAATTTGGTTATTGTGCTTAAAACGAAAACAATAAAATAAAATAACTCAATCCCTCGGCTACTGACGGGCTAAGAAACAAACTTTACACAATGCTTCTCTTCACTTTATTTTGCCCTAAACAAAGATTTTGTGGTGCAGGTATCCATACAATAGATTTCTTATGAAAAGGCTACTGGTTTTTAAGACCATATATCCTTTGGAGCAGCTCCTTTTTGTGCCTTGGGATCCAGCTGAACTTTTTTAAACACAGAACAAGAGGAATGTAAGGACAAAATTGTTAGGTGAAGAAACATCACTTCATCTCAGTGCAGGCCCAGAAACGGGCTATACTGTCAGAGCATCCTTGACGGAATCACATACAATATAGACCGAATGGTATTTGTTAGATATTTCTGAACACTACTTTGCTTTTCACTAGACTTTATCCAAAAACAGCATTTTTCAATTATAAATAAAAACTTTCTCCACCTCTTCCTACTTGAACTCAAGTATAGAAGGCCCCTATTTAAAATGCAGCTCTGGAGCAGCCGCCAGGCTGCCTGTTCAGCTGCCAGTGGCTTTTGTGTACAAAGATGTTAATTGGTCCTAATCCCCTCCTAGAAGCTGTTTTGGTAGCCTGACCTGGCACCCTGAAGGACACCTTGGTGTGAAAAACTAAAGGGTCCATTGAGGAGGGAGTGAAAAGCAGCCAAGCATTCCAACACATTTTAATTTCAGGAATTAAAAAAGAGGAACATCATCATGGAGATCCTAGAGAAACCTTACAAAGCTTTAATAACAGTGAAGTAAGTCCTACAAACACCCAAGCTACACACACACACACACACACACACACACACACACACACACACAAAGAGAGAGAAGGGAGCCCCCGAGTTGGGGCAAAAGGAAATTCAGGTTCTCAAATGCTTCATTTTATTATTTCAGCTAATAAACTGGCTCTCTGAAATCCAAAGACAAAACTTGACTGAGACATTTATTTTTGTCATCCTAGTTTACCAAACAGATATGCTTCTGAAAATCAGACTTCCACTCTGTTCAACCCTCACAGACTCTGCCAGAGTGTATGGTCTTAATTGGCTGAAGTATGTAGCGTCTATCTCAATGACTACATTTGAATTTGTATTACAACTTACAGCTCTTCAAAGATAAGGTGGAGAGAAAAGGGTAGTGATTCTTATGGCAAACAATTCACTCCACTACATGTCAAATAAACAACCTTTTCTTAACACACTGTGAAATCGTAGATACTATATGCCAAATTAGAGAATATACATTTACACCTTGGGTGGCAAATTATGCAAATGAAACGCATGCTCTACAACTGTGGGGTTTTAAATTTTCGACAGAGTTCACAAATCAACTTCATGGGTCAAAGAAGTTTGCCTTTCACCCGATAAAAGCAGAAAGGTATGATGAAGGCGATAAGTTACCAAAATGACACCAAATTTTCAAATGTGACTCAGTTTATATTTTAGTCTCTCACACTCATTTTTGAAAGTCAGTTTTCTTTGTTGTGTTGTGCGTGTGTGTGTTTCCATTAGCACAACAGATCCAGAAAAGAGAGTCGGAGGGATGCCTCCAGTGAGAACATTTGCAAGGTGTTTCATGTAAAGCTAAGTGAAAAGTCTTCCAAGCAAGTGAAGAGGTGCAGAAAGGGAATGACATGTTTCTCTGGCAGTGAATGGTCATTCTGGGGGCAGAAGAAGGCATTTCTGATGTACTTATGAAGAGATGTCTGAAATTTGAGATGATATAGCCTATGGAATAAGAGATTCCAATCATCAAGATAGAGTCTATATAATATAATTAGATACTAAAGACTATCCGCCAAGTAACACCAGCCCCACTTTGGTCATAAACACTTTTCCCACAGACCACTTAACTCCTCCCATCCCCTTTTTCTTTTTTTAGATTTTTGTTGTTGTTGTTTTGAGAATATACACAGCAAAACATACACCAATTCAACTGTTTCTACATGTACAATTCAGTAACACTGATTACATTCTTCAAGTTGTGCAACCATTCTCACCCTCCTTTTCCGAGTTGTTCCTCCCCCATTAACATAATGTTCACTGCCCCTTAAGGTTTCTATCTAATCTTTTGAGTTGCTGTTGTCAATTGATCCCGTGTAGACAGCTCTTAAAAGAGCATAATGCTCAAGGCAGACATTTTTTACTAGTTAAGCTAAACTATTGCTTGATTGTAAGAAGACTTCAGGGGATATTTTTGGTTTAAGGTTTAAAGATTATCTCAGAGCAATAGTTTTGGGGCTCATCCACCCTCCATGGCTCCAGGAAGTCTGGAGTCCATGAGGATTTAAATTATGCATTTTCCCCCTTTTGATCAGGAGCCTTCCATAGAATCTTTGATCAAAATGTTCAGTAATGGTAGCCAGGCACCATCCAGTTCTTCTGGTGTCAAGGCAGAGGAGGCAGTTATTCATGGAAGCAATTAGCCATACATTCCATATCCTCCTCCTACTCCTGACACGCATTCTTTCTCTGTTGCTCCATGTGAAAAGAGACCAATTGTTATGCCTTGGATGGTGGCTTGCAAGCTTTTAAGATCCCAGGCCCTACACAACGAACTAGGAGGTAGAACACGTTATTAGGACAATTAACTGGGAGTCCCATGAAATCATGACCCTAAACCTCCAAACCAAGCAACCAAATCCCATGAGGCGTTTGGTTGTAGCACTCCATTTTTTTTTAAATGTCCACCACCTGTGATAACCATTGACCATACCAAATCTCACTCTGACTATAAGTATCCATCATGATCACGATGTGTACCTTACAAGTCACTCTCTCAAATGATTCCTTTCTCTCTTAGTATATAAAAGAGAAAGAAAAATTTTTGTATTTTTTGAACTCAACATCTACGTTCCCTGAATCTCCCCCATAAGCTTCTTCTTGCTGATGGAGACACAGTCATTATTGCTCCATCACACAAGCCAACTTCTTAGAGACAAACAAGCTCTGAAGAAGATATGAAGAAGGGATGCTTATTTTTTAGCCCTATCCTTAAACGTCTTAAAATCTATAAAGACCTTAGCAGGACTTAGTACAGAAAAATCTAAGTAGTATAAATCCAAAGTGATGTCCCTTCCGAAGTAAAATCTTCTTTAAAAATTATTTAATGAAGGCCTTAGCATCTACCAATATCACTTCATTTGTTTCTGGTCTCAGGATATTTAGGCCAGAACTTACATAATTTCCCCCCATGTCCACAGAGTTGTTAAATAAAGCAAAAAACCCAAACCCATTGCCATCAAGTTGATTCCAACTCACAGAGTTGTTAAATAGTGGGGTTAAAATTTGAGTCATGTCTGATTCCAAAACTCATATTCTATTCACCACACCACGATGTCTCCTGAATTATATAAAAATCTTACCAGGTAATCAGAGAGAAGTGTAACATGAAAATGCCAAACCTGTTGCTGTCAAGTTGATTCCAACTTGTAGCGACACTATAGGATGGAGTAGAACTGCCCCATAGGGTTTCCAAGGAGCAGCGGGTGGATTCGAACTGCTGACCTTTTGGTTAACGTTGGTTAATAGCCCAGCTCTTTACCACTGTACCACGAGGTCTCTGCACATGAAGATGACAGTCATTTCAAATGTCTAACACTAATATAATCATGTAATAGGTACTCAATAAATATTTGTTGAATTAAACCTCATTGACCATTTCCTTTCTATAAGTTTGAAACCTAGGTTAGAATCCCAATTCTTTCCCTTACAAGCTGGGTGACCTTAGGCCCTTCACCTCTTTGAACCTATAAAATGGATGAATAACTGCCTATCAGATTGTTGTAAAATGTACATAAATTTTTAAGTATCTGGCACACACTGGGTCAGGGGCTGGGAAACAATGACCAGCAAGCCAAATCCAGACCACTACCTGTTTTTATAAATAAAGTTTTATTGGAACACTGCCACACTCATTCGCTTGTGTATTGTCTATAGCTGCTTTCACACTACAACAGAAGAGTTGAGACAGCAAAGTTGAATCATTGCCACTGTGACTGTATGGCCCACAAAGCTTAAAATATTTACTATCTGGCCCTTTACAGAAAAAGTTTGCCAGTTCCTGAAGTAATTGATAAATGTATTTTCCTTTGCCCTTCCTTTCCTTTACTGAGAATGGTCATTTTAAGTTGAGTGAACTATATTTTTAAGAAATATTTTTAAGCCCAGAGTGCCACACCGTTAACAGCACCCATCCCTATATACCCAGCATCACTGGTAAGACCTGCATACAACATGAATCCATGGAAAGAGCCACAAGGCTGAACGGTTGGATTATGCGTATCCCAAGGCACAGGACTTTATTTGGCTGCCATTCATTTCTTCCAGGTTATGGAAGAACTTTTTGAAGAAATGGTACCTGAGCTGAAACTTGGAGATTAAGAGTTAGCTAGGCAAAAATTGAGGGAGTAACAAACATTTGAGGACATGGGAACAGCTTAGATTCTAAGGTGGGACAAATCTTGGGGAATGGCCAGTGTGGCTGAAGCACAATGAAGAAGACAGAAAAAGGTAAAACTGAGACTGGAGAGGTAGCCAGGAGTCACATCATGGAGCACCTTTTGGGTCTCAGTAAAGATTATGGAAGGAGCCCTGGTGGTGCAGCGGTTAAACGCTTGGCTGCCAACCAAAAGATAGGTGGTTTGAACCCACTAGCTGCTCTGTAGGAGAGAGATTTAAAAAAAAAAAAATCAAACCTATTGCCATGGAGTCTATTCTGATTCATACTGACTTTGCAGGACAGAGTAAAACTGCCCCATAGGGTTTCCAAGGCAGCAATATTTACAGAAGCAGACTGTCACACTTTCCTCCTACAGAGCAGCTGGTGGATTAGAACCACTGACCTTCTGGTTAGCAGCTAAGCGCTTTCACCATTGCACCACCAGGACTCCTTCTCATAAAGATTACAGCTTTGGAAGCCCTATAGGGCAGTTCTACTCTGTCCTATGAGGTAGCTATGAGTCGGAATTGACTTGACGGCAATGATTTGTTTTTAAGATTTTGGATTTTAGGCTGAAACCTAAGTGGGTTGAGAAGCCACTGAAGAATTTTAAGTGACATAATCCAATTTACATTATAAGATCAGCTTGTCTGTTGCATAATTATTAAATGAATAAAAGAGAAGGGTTTGAAATAGGGAGTCTCCATGGCTGAGAAAAGGCTAAAATCCAGGTCTCCTAATTCTCAGTTGATTTTCTTTTCATTATACTGGGCTGTTCTTGGAGAAAGCAGATCACATAACATTGTGTCTAGGTCTTCTCCTAGCTTTGATTAGTCAATCTGAAGGGGGTCTCAGGGATGGGCAGCTGCATGGACAATCTTGACCAGTAATCTGGGTGTGAAGATTTAAAGGACAAGGTGATAGACCAAAGGTCTTCTACCACAATCCTCAGGAAATCAGCTGAGTTGAAGAAGTGCAGTTCAATTGTTCAATGGGTAAGAGAACAGTTGGAGAATAGCCGAACGCTGGCCTGAGAAACCAAAATATTTTTATATATAGGATGGGAAAATCAGGCCAATCAAATGTCTCTATTCTTAATTCTGGCAAATGGGTAAAGAATTTTCAGGTAGAAGACAGAGCCAACTTATTCTCTATGGTCCCAAGAGGATAGAACACGGGTCAATAGGTGAAAGAACAGAGTGGGGCCCAAGGGATGAAAGAAAACTAGAAGAAGACATGTTTTTATCTCATCATGAGGCAGAACCTTCTCACACAGAGCTACCCAGAGACAGAACAGCCTGTTCTGATGAGTTGATTCAAACAACTTACTCACCTGTATTTCTGACACCGTGCTAAGTGCTAGGGTAGCTGCCCTATCACTGGATGCTTTAGGACCAGTTGGAAGGAATTCAAGTGATAGAACATGGCTGATTAGGTGACTACAAAGTCCCTTCCAACATGAGACTGATGGTTGCCACAAAACCTGAAAATATCCATGTGTCAAAGCATACCTTTCCTCTACTTCCAATTACAAAAAAAAGAAAAACAACTATTTTTAAACAGCAGAAGCAAAACCACCAGGGAAGTTGAACTTTTTTCCTTTTCACTATGAAAAGGAAAAAAAATGACCTGCCTACAAAGCAAGGCTAACCAGTTGTCGTCGAGCTGATTCTGACTCATAGCAACCCCATGTGTTTCAGAGTAGAACTGTGCTCCATGGGGCTTTCATGGCTGTGACTTTTGGGAAGTGGATCGCCAGGTCTTTCTTCCAAGGCACCTCTGGGTGGACTCAAATCACTCACTTTTTGGTTAGTGGCTGAGCACTTAACTGCTAGCACTACCCCGGGACTCCTGAAGCAAGACTAGGATGCTGACTTTCCTATCTGCAGCTAAGGAATAGGCATCACTGTATCCTGAGGAATAGGAGGACCTGCTATATGCTCTAATGAGAGCACCTGGTGTCAGAGGAACACCCACGGGGCTCACGTTTCTCATGGGACGGTAATATAGCTGTCCTTTCCGATTCCTGTAAACCAAATCTCAGATACCAAGACCTTTCATATATTTTATTAAGTCTTGGGCAGAGACCAAGAGCAATTCTTTGTTAGGCTCTGCAGAGACAGAGGCATTGCTACTCAAATCTTACAGGCTGAAATTAATTCGGTCAGAATGTCCAGAGCCTTATTCTCCTCTTGCTTCAAATACCTGAGGAAATGGGCTGCAGTGAAAAGCCCTGCATTGTTAGAAAGAGCAGACCACAACACGCTTCCTGGGATCTGAAAATTAGCAGGAGCTCACCCTCCAGCTTCCTGTCCTGGTGTTTTCTTGCTTTTCCACCGCCCTCCAACAAGTGGATCTGGTTACATTTGTTTCACCTCTCAGATATTTTGGCAATTTTCCTTTTTGAACGGAAGAATTCAGTTCCTTTCTTTAGAGTCCAAGCAGGAAAGGCAGGTGAAAAAGTTAACTGAAAAAACTAACAGTGCCGGTACCATAATTACCCAAAGAATATAAAGCTCTATTCTCTCAGTTTTGAAAAAGAGGAATTACACATGTAACTTCCATTAACATTAATGGGACTTACCTACACAAATCCCTTAAGCATCAATGGGAAGAATGGACTCCGCGTAACTATTGGCTTGGCATCTTACTCCTTCCGGCATTTCTATTATTTGATTAAAAGGCAAAGAGATGGGGGTGCCCTGAAAACCAGAACTGGGGGAAGCTTCACTCCACTGAACTTACTGTCACCTGCCTCTTCAAGGTCATTTTTCAGAATGCTTATAAAAACTGAGGGCTTTATTTCATTTGATTTCCTTTTTCATTTGTTTACCAGACAGAAAGAGAACCTAATATACCACATGGATTTTTTACATGAGTTTTGCCTTAGTGGGTGTGGGCTTTGAGAGCCACCACTTCTGCCCTGGAATGAAATTTATTAGCTAACCTGTGCTGAGAACCAGTTCTTAGTCAGATGCACTGCTGGTAGAACAGCCTAATTGGGGGTAGACACCCTTGTACCCAGGTAACTAAGACACAAAGCAGAGCGTGTGGGTATCATTGCACAAAGTCAGACTAAGAATGCTGAAAAATGAATTCTTACTGGGGATGAAGGAAGGATTTTATGAGAGATGGCATTTGAACTGGGCCTTGAAAGGCAAGGAAAATCATCTCCAACATAACCCTAGGACCACGGATGAATATAGCCTATAGGAAACAAAGAACAAACGCTAGGATTTCACAATGAGGAGACACAGAATAAGGGGGAAGATGGTGGATCTGGTGCCAGATAAACCCGGCTTTGACTCCCATTTCTGACTAGCTCTGTGGCCACACTCAGTCTCAGTTTCCTGATCTATAAAGTGGAGATAATAATACCTGCTTCGTGAGGTTGTTGAGCAATCTAAATGAAGCTATTGTGGAATTTATGGAAAGCCTCAGCACCAAGTATTGTAATATTGTTTATTGATTTGAAACTATCACCATTATAATTAGTTGTTATTAGTAGCCTCCAGAGTGAAAGTCGGCTATATCTGATAACCATGGGAATTATGAGAATTGGATTAGAGACCAGCTGGCTTATCTCCTCCCTGTCGTTTCATCGTGTGACTGAAGGACAGCAGAACCAGTGCCATCCACAGGACTCCACCTTTTGTGCAGTCTTGCCGGGCACGACTTTTTGGGATCACCACACAGGGAGACGTCCAGGAGTAAAAACAGAAGAAAAAGCCACTACAGGGTATAGTTTAGACTCCCAGGCCAACTTGACGGCACCATCATTACCAACAAGGCTGATATTCAAAGCCAGATGAAAGCAAACTCCCGGCTACCTTTCAAACATCAGCCTCTACTACTCCCTTAGTTATAATTTTGGGGGTGAGTCAGACTGTTGGTTATGTTCCTTATGCCTTATTGCCTCCACTGTTGTGTCTTTCTCCTAGAACACTATCCTTACCCATCGGGCAGATTATCCTATAGGAAAGGTAAGCATGGTGCTTACCTTGCTTACCAGATCATCTATGGTGAACAATTACTTTTTTTTTTTTTTTTTACCACATCAAAGATTCTGCTTCTAGGTGTGGCTGACATCTGTTTTTCTCCCAACCTCACAGTACCTTCCTACAGAATGAAGGCCTCTTATCACATTTAGAATCCATGACAAGGATGTGTGACCCGGTAAGCAAGGTAAGCACAGGCTTACTTGTGCATGCTTGCTAATCTGTGGTGAACAATTTCATACAGGTTTCACCACGTCTTTGATTAGCAAGTACACACAAGTAAGCCCGTGCTTACTTTGCTTAGCGGGTAATCCGCCCCTGCTTACCTACCGTCTCACAAGAGAGTAAGCACTTATCCTTTCCGACCCAACAAATGATTTAAGCTCTCTGTATCTCAATTTCTTCATCTGTAAAGTAGAGAAAAATCAGAGTACCTATCTTGCAAAGTTGTTTTCAAAATTAAATAAGTTAATACATGTAAAAGTGCTTAGAGCAATGTGTGGCACGTGGTAAGTTCTCAGTATATATTAGTAATGAGGATATCTTAAAGACAGTAGCTGAAAACCTCCACTTACTTTCCTAGTCTAGAGTTATCCACCCAGAACACTAACCATGAGGATGACAATGAGACTAGTAATTTATTGAGCATTGACTGTATTTCAAGTAGAATCCCAAGCCATTTTACATTAAAAAAAAAAAAAAAAACAACCCAAACCCGTTGCCTTTGAGTCAATTCTGACTATAGCGACCCTATAGGACAGAGTAGAACTGCCCCGTAGGGTTTCCAAGGAGTGCCTGGTAGATTCATACTGCCGACATTTTGGTTAGCCGTAGCTCTTAACCACGACGCCACCAGGGTTTCCAAGCCATTTTACGTGGATGATGCTAATCGATCCTCATAATAATCCTAAGAAGTTGAATATTATTATACTCATTTTACAAATGAACAAACAATAGCAGCAAGGTGAAGTAACTTGCCCAAGGTAACACTGCTTGGTGTGACTCTAAAGAACACGATATTAGCAACCACATTATTCCGCCGGCAACCTTTTCCTAAAACTGCAGCCAGCGTGGCAGTTTCCATAAATCTGCTCCTGAAGCCACAAAGATCCACGCACACATTCCATTCTCGAGCAGGATCCAGAACCTGGAGGGAGAGGAAGCAAATTACAACACGTGTCTACCATCCCACTGTCAACAAAAGCAATCACATCAGCTCCACAGCTTCCACTTAACGACCAAATCAGTTTTCGCGAAGTGTGCACATTATCTAATTTATTCCAGACATATATACCCATCTAAGTTGAAATACTATAATATTATGATGAAAGGCCAGAGGCTGAAGACTAGTAAGAAGACATTTAACAGCAGCTGCGACACAGGCAGAACTCTACGTAACCAAACCTCCGGGAAACCCATGGACTGGCCTGACCAGACAACAACGGGAAAAGTGAGAAAGAGGATAGAAACTGGGGGTTTCAAACTCTAACCCTGTAACTTCTCACTGAATAGCCCACTGAAGTCTTTTCCGAGATATGAGGGAAAGATCAAAGAGGTTTGCCCTCAGCAAGTCTGAGAAGAATGTCTACAGATAAGCTTTTACCTTGAGTTGCCCAATGTTTGTCATTTTTTCAGAGTAGGCTGAGCCTAGCAAAGTATTAACCTGTACTTCTGATTACTGTTTTATTTCCAAGGCTAGTTAGGAGCTATATTCTTAACCATGGCTTGTAAATGCTGACAGACCAGGAAGTTGAACGATTATGTATTACCATAGATACATTTTATTCAGTCAGTGGATGTCAGCTAAGTAACACCAACAAGGTGAGAGAAGTAGAGAGGTGAGAAAAGTTTGGGCCTTGTACGGACCTGGTTTCGTATTCTAGCTCTAAACATTTCTAGCTGTATTAAAAAACAACCCGTTGCTGAGTGGATTCCCGCTCAGAGATTTGAATTGCCCCATAGAGTTTCCAAGGAGCAGGTAGTGGATTCGAACTGCCAACCTTTTCGTTAGCAGCTGTATCTCTTAACCACTGTGCCACCGGGCTCCTCTAGCTGTATACCCTGTGCAAATTAATCTGAGTCTCATTTTTCTCACCTGCAAAATGGTGTATGTGTAATTTTCCCAGAGATTCTCAAAGTGGTCCCTGGACCAACAGCATCAGCATTACCTGGAAACTTGATAGAAATGCAAAATTCTCAGATCCTGCCGCACACCTATTGAATGAGAAACTCTGGTGGTGGGGCCCAGTAATCTGTGTTCATACAGGACCTCTTGGTGATATTAACGGACACTAAAGTTTGAGAACCACTGGTCTGCCTTATAGCAAGTTTTCAACCTTGACTGCACATCACCATCACCTGTGAAGCCTTCAGAAATACTACTGCATTGGTCCCATCACCAGAGATTTTGATATTATTAGTCTGAGGCATGTGCACTGGAATGTCTAAAGACAGGTCTTTGCAAGAATAAAGGGCAACTAAGTAAATACTGGAGCTCAGTTGGCACAGTGGTTAAAGAGCTTGGCTCTTAACCAAAAGGTTGGCAGTTTGAATCCACCAGCCACTCCTTGGAGACTATGGGGCAGTTCTTCTCTGTTCTATAGGGTCTCTAAGAGTCAGAGTCAACTCAACAGCAATAGATTTGGTATAGTAAATACTATAGCATATACAATCCTGCCACAAGAGTAACAACAAATAGTAATTTATGAGTGGATACATAGGTAGGTATGTATGCTAAATGGGTGTAGGAGGTCATATAGGCATACACTCATGCACATAAATAGGTATGATTGTGGATATTTCTACATACGTATTTATCTGTACTGCACATATATTCATATATATAGAATAGAGTACGTGGGGGCACAGTTAAAGACACTTTTTAGACATAACCAAACAACTTGTGGGACTGACATACTGGGATTGAAGGCTTAGGACCATAGTCTTGGGGGACATCTAGGTCAATTGGCGTAACAGAGTTCATGAAGATAATGTTCTACATCCTACTGTGATGAGTAACATCTGGGGTCTTAAAAGCTCGTGAGTGGACATCTAATATACAAGTATTGGTCTCTTCTGGTCTGGAGCAAAGGAGAATGATGAAAACCAAAGACTCAATGAAGCAATTAGTCCAAAGGACTTATGGCCCACATGAACCGCAGCCTCCACTAATCTGAGACCAGAAGAACTGGATGGTGCCTGGCTACTACCACCAACTGCTTTGACCAGGAACACAACAGAAGGTCCCACATAGACTGGGAGAAAAATGTAGAACAAAATTCAAATTCATTACAAAGACCAGACTTACTGGTCTGATAGAGACCAGAGGAACCACCAAGGTTATAACTGTAAGACACTCTTCTAGTGTGGAACTGAAGACACTCTCAGAGATCACCTTTCAGCCAAATAATAGACGGGCCTATAAAATAAACTATAAAACCTGTGAAGATTGTGCTCCTCAGAACAATCAAATATATGAGATCAAAATGGCAACATTTGCCCAAAAGCAAAGATGAGACGATGAGAGGGGGTAGGGAAACTGGACGAATGGAAACAGGGACCCCAGGGCGGAAATGGGGACCCCAGGGTGGAAATGGGGACCCCAGGGTGGAAATGGGTAGAGTGCTGACACATTGTAGGGATTGCAGTCATGTCAGGGAACAATTTGTGTATGAATTATTGAATGAGAAACTAATTTAGTATGTAAACATTCACCTAAAGTGCAATAAAATGTCCAATAATGATAATAATAACAACTGCAATCTTGCTTTAATTTAGAGAGTCACTTGGTCACCGGGTCCTCCCTGATGCACATCAGCTGAATAAAGCCTCTAACTTCTTAAAAAAGAAAGACAGCTCCAGGGATTCTAATATATAGTCAAGGCTGAGAATGCATGCCTTACAGAGCTGTCACAAGGATTAACTGATATAATATATCTTCATATCTTCAGCAATTACACAATGCCTTGCACACAAAAGATACCGAACACATGTTAGCTCCCCTTAATAGAAATTTTCTTTTGATTTCATACAGCTTTCCTTAAAATTTCAGGTCAGAAAAAATGTACCAAAACAGTGGTTAACCGTGGTTTTCTGAGTGGGGTGATTATGAGTGATTTTCTAATCTCCTGCTTTATGCTTTTCTGAATTTTCCAAAGGTATTAACATGTATTACATTTATAATCACAAAAATAAATGAAACAATTTGTTAATAGAGAAAAGAGTCTTCCTTCTGAGTATTTTACCTGTCTCTGTCAATTAATCAGTGGAGAAATCACATTATTTTTATTTTACCGATTGAGAAACTGAATCATAGAAATAGAGTCTGGCTGAATCATGCTGGACTCTGTTGATAGTCATGTTGAAATATCTAACATGATGATCACAACTGATTTCTCTTCTCTGGAACATCTCTCATATCCCTTCGGAGACTAGAATTCTCTCCTGGTGTGATACTAGATGGGGAACTAGACGCTTCAGTGATGATGCTGTTCAAGGCCATTTAGATCCCTAAGAACTAGTTTGATTCTCCATTACCATCTCCAGCTAACACACATAACCCCCTCTTCAATAACAAACAAAACCCAGCCACTGTGCTCACACTTTGCTACCACAACCAGAGGGGTGGTCACTACTATGGAACTCAGATGTTTAACAACCATTGCAAAATGTGGTGTCATGGAAAAAGCAGCAGTCGGGAAGTCTGATTTTGTTCTAGTCCCAGCCCTGCAGATAATATTAAGTTCAATACAGCAGTAGCTACCATATATTCACTGTTTACTACATTCCAGGCACTAGACTCAGCATGTTACAAATATCTCACTTAATATCTACAACAACCCTATAAGATAGCTACTAATATTATCCCCATTTTACAGGTGAGAAAATTGAGGTGGTGAAGCTGGAATACAAATCTGGGTAGGTCTGATTTCAAAGCCCATGCTCTTAATTACTGTACAGTGTTGCCTTCTTTATTAGCCATGAGATGGTGGATACGTTAGCCTCTCTTAATCTCGGTTTCCTTATCTGTAAAATAATAAGGCTGGATTACAGCAGTGGTTCTCAAACTTTAGAGTGCATCAGAATCACCTGGAGGGCTTGTTGAAACAGAAATTGCTCCATGAGACCAGAAGGACTGGATGGTGTCCAACTACCATTAATAAACACGTTGATCAAAGATTTTATAGAAGAATCCTGATCAGAAGCAGAACAGAATTTCAAATTCTCATGGAATCCTGACTTCTGGAACCACTAAGGCTGGATGAACCCCCCAAACTATTGCCCTGAGATAATCTTTAAATCTTAAACCAAAAATATCCCCTGAAGTCTTCTTAAAACCAAACAATAATTTAGCTTAACTAGCAAAGAATGTCTGCCTTGAGCATTGTGCCCTTTCAAGATCTATCTATACAGGATCAAACTGACAACAGCAACTTGAAAGATTAGACACGAAACACGGGGCAGCGAGTTTACGTAATGGGGGAGGAACAACTTGGAAAACGAGGGTGAGAATTCGAGTTGCACAGCTTGAAGAATGTAATCAATGTCACTGAATTGTACAGGTGGAAAATGTTGAATTGGCGTATGTTCTGCTGTGTATCGTCTCAACAACACCAAAAGTAAAATAAATTATAAAGATATATTTAAAAAACCGATAAATTGCTGAGCCTCAGCCCCAGAGTTTCCAATTTAGTAGGCTTGGGGTGTGGTCCAAGAATTTGCATTTCTAATAAGTTCCCTGATGATGCTGATGCTGTTACTCAACTGTTTTGAGGACCACTGGATTAGATCATCTCTAAGATACTTTCCAGCTCTGATATTCTGTTTGAACTCCCATCCCAATTCTTACCATATGGTCCCACACTGAGGCTCAGAACTGAATCCTGAAAGCTCTCAATGTCCTTGTCACAATTCCCTGTGACCTCCACTTGGTCTAGATAGGAGGTCTCTTTAAACGTGAACCCAGCAAGGCCAATGCAACAGCTCCTGAGGCATCTGTGGTGACCGTCTGTGGTAGGGAAGGCACAAATCAAGTCCCAGCCCCACAAGGCACATAGTGATTTTCTTAATAATAAATTCCTGGTCATCAGAAGCAGGGTCTCCAGTCAATCACAGACAAAGCTAGCCCTTCATTAATGCCTGCCCTTTCCCACTACACAAAGGCTGACATTGTACAGTAAAGCCGTTTCCTCCCACCACCGACAGAGGGCCTGGCCTGCTATGAGGAGAAAAGAAAGCATAGTACTGTGATGTTTTAGGACCTTAGCGCGCTTTAAAATTTACAAAGCATTACCACACCCATCATTTCATTAAGGCTTCATAACAATACTCTGAAGTAGGTATTATTATTCGTGTTTCATAGTTGAGGAAACAAAGGCTCAGATAGGCTTAGTGACTTGGCTAAAGCCCCACAATTAATGAGAAGCAGAACTGGGACAAATAGAACCCAGTTCTCCTGCCTCCCAGCCTAGGCCTAGTTCCAGTGCCTTTTGACAAATTAGGGAAGAGTCCAAATTAAAATTCGCCTTCCTGACTCCCTTCTTCCTTAGCACATTAGCAAGAATGAATCATTATGGGTAACTAGACGAAGAACTCTAATTGCAGGTCTCTGAAAATGGAGAAGTTTAATTACATAGTTACATACGTGATTTATCAACCAGTTTTGATCGTTGACAATTCTCTTTAAAGAATCCCTTTCCTCTAAAAATTAAAATAATATATTTTTTAATCTGCCCTGGAATGCTTTGTTTTCATTCAAATAAAGAGATGAGTGTTTCTTATAAGTATCGTGATTTCTAGGCAATTGGTCTAACGTCAGACAGGCATTAACTCCTGGCAGATTTATCATGATTAGGTCTGAAACTGCAAAGCCTTTATCTGGAAACAATAATAATTTTCTGGACAAAACTAAGTAACAGAAATTTGTCTAAAGTGGGAGGAGCTAGTCTTTGAGAAACCCTACACCTTCCACTCCCAATTCTCTCTGGGCAGGAATCTCTCCCAAAATACCACCCATCTTGAATGATACAGGTGCAAATTTAGTTCTGTCATGGAGAGGAAAAAGCTGAAAGGCCATTATGTCAAAGGAGCAGGAAATGTTAAACGTCACTGAAGGCCTAAAATGAGAAATGAGCCTGATGTTCACAAAAACAAAGGTGGGGCGTTGAATCAGGATTGGGTCTCAGGACTCTGAGCAACCTCTGTGAAGCAGACTGGAATAATACTTCCCATCTGCCTCTGAGCTCGCCAAAAGGGCCACATTCCTGCTCCTCCTTTCTCCAGGTCCCAAGAGAGCCTACCTTGACCGTTGTTGACACCCTCCTCAGTTCTCCACTTTACCAGGTAACTGTAGGCCTTATTGCTCAGAGAGGCTGATTTACCTCTGTTGAACAACACAGCTTGTAAGCGGCGGAACTACCTAAGTAGTTCAAACCCAAGTAGAATCTCATTCAGTCAACAAATATTGGTCCAAGTCTTTCTAAATGCGAGGTACTGGGCTAGGGGACGGGTAGAATAAGAGTGCAGTGAGGAAATGGGAAAAGGGCCTGTGGTTTTGGGCTCAGAAGAAGGTGGGGGCTGCCTGCAAAGCCTTACAGAAGATAGAAACAGGAGAGATGTGAATACCAATTGCACTTCCTTATATTAAAGCTGCTCCTGCATCCAGACAAAGCCTCTGCCAGTCCAGAACTCAGCTTGTTCGCTCTTGGGGCATAGCCCCTTGCAAGGAGGCCTAATTTGCCACAGCCCAGGCAGGGCTTCCCTACCTGGGGAGAAAACTACAGCCTAGGCAGGAAGCAGGCCCTTGGATGGTTGGGTTGCTCTTCTACATTCCAGAGCTTGTTTTAGAGCAGTCACTGACTAATGGTACCCTATAAGGTGCAGTTTACCAAATAGTAGCAATTTAGTACCTGGTCCTTGAAGAATTAACACACCTCCCTCCAGAGGGGCCTAATTGACTCCTTGCCAAGACCGTCTAAAAGGGGATCTGGTCCAGTGCACTGGGATCCCTCCAGGCTGCTCAAGGCTTCTGCTGCCCTCGTGTGAGCCATCAAAAGGTGAGGTACAGTGGACTGGGAGGCAGGGGACTGGGTTCTATTACTGGGTCTGCCACCTGAGTCACTCTGTAACTAATTCTTTCCCCTTTCTGTGCCTCAGTTTGCCCAACTTTGAAATGAAGGCAGTGGACCTTGATTTCTAAGGGAGCTTTCAACTCTGACAGTCTAAGACAATGTTTCTTAACTCCTTTGTTAAAAGAGGTAATAGATTCCTTTGAGAATCTTCTAAATGACCACCTCCCGCAAAACTGGACCTACAATTTCAGAAAATTCATGAAACTCCTAAAGTTCAAATTAAGATTCTTGGTCCAATATGGATTTTGAAGTCAGGTCTGGGATTGAACCCTGGAGCTCTCTCTTTCTCTTTCCCATTAAGTGACTATGGACAAGTTTCTTACCTTTGAGCCTCATCCAGAAAAACAGGACCAATATCATCTACCTTGCAGTATTGTTGTGAGAATGAGAAATAGTTGTATATCTAAGTGTCTGGTCCATAGAAAGTACCCAATAAATGATAGCTAAAGAGAAAAAAAAAGATAATAGCACCTCTCAGAGATGCTCAGGAAATCTTAATTTTCTTTCTCTGACAGTAACCAGCAGTTATCTGTACACTTCAGGTGTTCCATAAATGTTGTTACTTGACTTTCAAAGCTATCTTAAAATCCCTTTCTCTGTCCTTACACTCAACTGGACTATTCCCAGTGTCCCAACAACTCTGCCTCCAGTATCTCCTTCTACATCCCATCCTACTCAGCAATGTCACATTAATCTTCCGGAAATCAACACTTAAATTGTGCCGCACTGCACAGCTTGCAAACTTTTAATGATCTACCATGTTTTTAAGCATTTCATGAAGGACTTCTTCAAGTGAAATAATGATAGTGTTTCATTTTATTGAGCTCTTACCGTATGCCAAGGACTAGTGAACACACTCTTTCATTTAATCCTCTCAACAGCCCTTCAGGCAATTTAATATATGGAAAGCTAAGAGTGTAATCTCTAGCGTTTTCTTGAGTTTGACTCTGGTTACACCATTTATTATCTATGTGAACCTCCGTGTCCCTCAGAGTCCTGATCTGTAAAGATAATTATAGAAACTGGCTTAGAGGGGTTGACTTTACCTGTCTAGTGCTGCTATAACAGAAATACCACAAGTGGATGGCTTTAACAAACAGAAACTCATTTTCTCACAGTTTAGGAGGCTAGAAGTCTGAATTAAAGGTGCTGGTTCTAGGGGAAGGCTTTCTCTCTCTCTTTCCTCTGGAGGAAGGTGTTATCTCTTTGAACTTCTGCTCCTGGACGATCTTCACGTGGCTTGGCATCTTTCTTCCCCCATCTCTGCTTCTGGCTTGCTTGTTTAATCTCTTTGTATCTCAAAAGAGATTGATTCAAGATACACGCTACACTAATCCTGCCTCATTAACCTAACAAACACAACCCATTCCCAAGTGGGATTATAACCACAGGCAGAGAGGTTAAGATTTATAACACATATTTTTGGGGGATACAAATCAATCCATAACAAGGGTATTATGAAGATCAAAGAGATTATATATATATTAGAATGGTGTCTACCATACGGTAAGTGCTCAGTAAATATAAGCTACTATTATTATTTTACAAACGAGGAAACTAAGGTCCACGTAAGTTAAAGCAGCATACCTAAATTCAAACAGTTACTCCTCCAAATACCTGTGTATTAAAAAACCAATGTGTTCTCTGATGGCCTGAATTATTTGGCCCTCATTGAAAGTCTTCCAAAACCTGACTCCAACTCACATTGTTGAGTACTTACACAAATTCTTGCCTTCCACCTAAATTTATTCTCCAACTTCCAAATGCTGAGAAGTTTACTCCCCAAAGGCAGAGACTGGGGTTTTCTTGATCAATGCATTCCCAGTGCTTAGCCCAGTGCCTACAGTACCTAGCCCAGGGCAAACAACAGCAGCTCTGTTCAACAAAAGTCAAATATTTGTTAAATTAAATTCCTGTTCCATTCAGCCACTCATTTGACCATTATTAGTCACTGCCTTACAATGCCAATGATCTTCTTATATATGTCCACAGTCAATAAATATGTATGGAGCATCTACGATATGCCAGACACTGTGTAAAAACATTGTATCTTCATATTCCCAACTTTACTTAACATAGTACAGGCTACCTACTAGGAACTCCCTAGATGGGTAATGACTGTAAAACGGAATTATTCTCTTCCTCAGACCACATGAGTTATTGCAACAGAGAATCGTTTATGAAGTATCCTAGCCAAACATGTTTAACTTCTAGTTCACAGGAAATACTGGGGATAGGGAAACAAGTTAAACACCATGAGGAAACAATCAGACAAATCCACAATGCATTTCATTCTACAAGGCAACTGGCCAGGACTTCCCAAAAGTCAATACCATGGTGAGAAAAAGAAACTAGAGGAGTGTTCTAGATTAAAAGAGGCAAAAGTGATAAAACAAGCAGATGTAATGCATGAACCCAGACTTGACCCTGGATTTTAAAAAAAGACTATAAGACATTGTTGGGACAATTGGGGAAATTTTTATTAGGAGATATTACATAACTACTATTAATTTTCTTCGATATCATCAGGACATTGTAGTCTTGTAGGAGACTGTCCTTAGGAGATGCATTCTAAAGTATTTAGGGATGAAGTGTCATGATACCTGCAATGTATTCTCAGACAGTTGGGGAGGGTGGTGAAGAGGGGAAATATTTATAGAGAAAAGGTGAGAGAGATAAAGCATATAAGAAAATGCTTTTTTAAAAGGTAGAGTCTCACGAGATGACTTGTGAATCAAAGAGGCCCAAATTAGCTTTCATCGTGAACTGACTTTGTGATTCCAATCGGGCAGTCAACACATGTTAAAGAGCCTACCGTGGATCAGACCTGTTGTTGCTGTTAGGTGACGTCAAGTTGGTTCCGACTCATAGCGACCCTATGTACAACAGAACATAACACCGCCTAGTCCTGCGCCATGCCCACAATAGTTGTTATGCTTGAGCCCATTGTTGTTGCCACTGTGTCAATCCATCTCACTGAGGGGCTTCCTCTTTTTCGCTGACCCTCTACTTTACCAAGCATGATGTCCTTCTCCAGGGACTGATCCCGCCTGATAAGACGTCCAAAGTACGTAAGATGTAGTTTCACCATCCTTGCTTCAAAGGAGCATTCTGGTTGTACTTCTTCCAAGATAGATTTGTTCATTTTTCTGGCAGTCCATGGTATATTCAATATTCTTCACCAACTTCACAATTCAAAGGTGTCAATTCTTCTTCGGTATTCCTTATTCATTGTCCAGCTTTCTTATGCATATGATGTGATTGAAAATACCATGGCTTGGGTCAGGCGCACCTTAGTCTTCAAAATAACTAATCAGACCTAGAAACAGCAATCCAAACAGTAAAAATAAATTTAAGAGAACAGTCAGAACTCTCATCCTTTTTGTAGATTGTTAAATTTAAGAAAAATAATTAAAGTATTTTTACTTATTACATGTTTTTAAAAGGCAGGTCAGCCAATGCTTCCATCCACTTAGGGAAGTTCTGGGAAAGGTGACTGTGCCTGACTCTCAAGAGAAAAGAAGAGTGAGAAGCTAATCTGACTGGTGAGCACTAACACCCAATGAATCATTAAGTGGGTGCCTTAAAAAAGAGGGGTACTATCCCTCTTAACTCTTCTTACTCCCCTTCTCTGCCTGTGGCTAGATGGACAAATTCAATCCAGGTAAGAAGTAGGAGACTCTGAACTTTGGGAGTCATTTGTTGCCATTTAAATCTGGAGCCCTATTTGACATCTAGCTCTCAACCAGTTGAAACCAGGAGGATAGTGAATAATTAGCACCCTCAGACCTCCAGTGATGAACAGGATATGGGTGAGGCTTGGGAAGAAGTGAGTTAATAGTGAAACATGCTCCAGACACAGGGAGCAGCTTGTACATAATTTAAAGAATTCAAAAAAGTCCAGTCAGGCTGAACCATAAAGTGTAACGGAGTAGAAACAGTGAGAAATAGGCAAGGCCTGCACATGAGCGGCCTTGTAAGCCATGCTGAGAATAAATTTGATCCTAAAGTCAATAGGAAACCACTGAAGAGTTTTAAGCAGAGGAGTAATGTGACTAGCTCTACATTTTAGAAACATCACTGTGGCTACAATGTGGACAATGGGTTATAGGGAAGAAAGACTAGAGATAAACAGAAGACCATTAGAGTAACCTAGAAACTGAGATGATGGTGGTCTAAACTGGGTGGGAATAATGGGGACAAGAAGTGAAGGTTCTCTCCCAAGAGACTTAGAAGGCATATTATAAAACCTACTATTATCTCACTTTCTGTGGGCTCTGTGCTTCTTTTTCTCTTCCTCGGGGAAGAATTTCTCTTAGTTATCCAACATCTCTCCCCTTTGAGAAACAGCTGACTGATCCAAGAGAAGACTGCTTCTTAGATCATAATCATAATATCATAACCATAGAGTTAAGATTACCTGTCTCCAGCCAACGATATCCTTCCAATAAATTCTCTTCTGCTTATGCTAACCAAAGTGAGTTTCTGTTGCTTACAATAAAAAACAACCAGATAAAAATCCCAAACCTTATTTTAATCAACAGCACCTTAGAACCCACTATTCGCTATTTTTCTCCCTTACCCCCATCCACTTGAGAAAGAAGTAGATCACAATAGGGAGGAGGAAGAAATAAGGAAAATTGGTCTTCAGTGGTTACAAGTTAAAGATGATAGATTAAACACTTCCTCTGTACACTAAAGGGATTCTTTTTTTTTTGGCATTTGGAACATATTGAGTTATGCACATTTTGTAAATTTATGTAATACAAAAAAACATATACTGATCTCATCAGAAATGTCTCTAAGGCTCAGGAAGCTGTTATGCTCATGGTGCAGACACAAGTTTTCCCAAATTCTACTCTTCACTTGAAAGCTCAAATCTTATCACTGCCAACACATACTATCAGTTTTGTTTTCTTTGAAGTGACAGAGTTCACTTAAAAAAAAAAAAAGTCTGTCAAAGTTTGAATGACCGTGGCTTGTCAGTCATTCTTTCGAGTAAAAACAACATTCTATGGAAAAAAATTGCAGTTCATAAAGTTCACAGTTTAAAGGAATTCTTTTAATATAAAAACATAAACCTACAAGAACAAAGAAAACAGAAGAGGAGATAAAAGCAACAAAATTATGGAAGCTCAAAGGCAAAGGCTGGAGTGTTAATTGACTTAGCAGACCCAAGAAAGCTAAAACCTAAGTTGACAGTGGAGAAAGCAGAAAAGCAGCCTGATTTGTACAATACTCTTCAAAGACTCAGGAATTGGAGGCACCAGAAATTAGAAGTGAAGAACTGAAAACAGGAAAACTGATTAAAAGTCTGTTTAAGAAATGGTTGACAACGGTGAACCTTGAAAACATGCTAAGTGAAAGAAGCCTGTCACAAAGAACCACATATTGTATGACTCTCATTTATATGAAATGTCCAGAATAGGCAAATCCATACAGACAGAAAGTAGACTGGTGGTTGCCTAGGACTAGGGGAATTAAGAAGAATGGGGAGTGACTATTAATGGATACAGGGTTTCTTTTGGAAGTGATTAAAGTGTTCTAAAATTGACTGTGGTGATGGTTGCACAGCTCTGTAAATATACTAAAAACCATTGACTTGTACACTTTAAATAGGTGAATTGCATGGTGTATGAATTAAAAAAAAAAAAAGTAGTTGGGTTCCCAAACTTATCCCATCCACCACCCTGATTGGCCGGGAGACTGCCCCTTTCCTACCTCAGCAGAAGACTAGAGGTTTACTTTTTAAATATAGTGAACCAGAAGGACTCTGGACTGGAAGACACAAATTACAATTAAGGGCAAAAAGGAATAAATGAAAGTTTACACACTGGTCAGTGAGGCTCCTATCCTTCTTCTCACACTTAGCTGCCAGGATAATGACAGTCAGGCCTATAATTCCTAGTTTGGAGATTGGAAGATTCTTCTCTAAATAACATCACATAAAAGAAAGGACTTAGAGATACTGACATTCAGCAGTCCCTAACAAAACATTCTTACCAGATCACCATATAGTAAAGCTCACTAACCAACAGCCCCATACATGAACAGAAAGCTTCCAATGAGGCTTTTTATGCCCTAATATTAAATATGAACTATCTAAACAAATAAAAAAGTTTAGAAGGAACTTCAAAAACATTGTCATTAATATCCTCGGAGAGATAAGAAAGTGCATGCTTGAAACAAGAACAGGATACATTTTAAAAAAAAAAAAGAACATTTAGAGGTGCTAATAGAACTTTGTGTTATGATGGGAATGTTCTATATCTGCACTGTTCAGTATGGTGGCCACTAGGCACATTTGGCCATAGAAAAAAACCCGTTGCCATTGAGTTGATTCCAACACACAGCGACCCTATAGGACAGAGTAGAACTGCCCCATAGAATTTCCAAGGGGCGCCTGGTGGATTTGAACCGCCAACCTTTTGGTTAGCAGCTGTAGCCCTTAACCACTATGCCAGGGCTTGGCTATAGAGAACTTGAAATGTTGCTAATGAAACTAAGAAACTGACTTTTAATTTTATTTAATTTTAATTAAAATAGCCACATATGACTAGTGGATACCATATTGGTCAGCACAGATTTAGAAAAATTAAACACAGCTCTTGCATATTAAAAATGTAATAGCCAAAATTAAAATCTCAGTAGGCATATTAGAAGATAAAGTTGGCTATACCACTGTTCAAAATGTTTTATACATATTAATTCATCCCAAACACCAAGTGATAGAAATAAGAATCAAAAAACAAGAAAATTAGAGGATCAATCCAAGAGATCCAACATTCAAATAATAGGAGTTCCAGAGAGAAAGACAGAGGAAAAGGAGAGAAATATACCATCAAAAAAATAATCCAAAATAATTTCCCAATGAAGGATGCAAGCTTCCAGATTGAAAAGGCTCACTCAGTACCAGCAAACTGAATGTAAAAAGACCAAGCACACCATTTTGAAATTTCAGAAAACTAAGGACAAAGAAAAGATCCTATAAACTTCCAGATAGAAATAACAGTCACATATAAAGGATCATGAATCAGAGTGGCATCAGACTTAACAGCAACACTGGAGGCTAGAAGACAATAAAGCAATATCTTTAAACCTCTGAGGAAAAAATATGTTCAACCTAGAAGTCTATACTCAAGTAAACTCTCATATAAGTGTGAGAATAGAAGAGAGGCACTTTCAGACATGTAAACTCTTCCCTCACCAAAAGAAAAAATTTACCTTGATTCACCATTTCTCAAGGAGCTCTGGTGATACTGTGGTTAAGCACTTGGCTGCTAACCAAAAGGTTGGTGGTTTTAGCCCACCAGCTGCCCCATGAGAGAAAGATGTGGCAGTCTGCTTGCATAAAGACTGAAGCCTTAGAAACCCTATGTGACAGTTCTACTTCCCTATGGGGTCACTATGAGTTGGAATCAACTCTACCACACACAACAACAACAACCATTTTCCAAGGAATTAGTAAAGGAAGTGCTCTACTAAAACAAGGGTGTAAACTATCAAAGAGGAAGACACAGAATCCAGGAATCAGAGCTTCCATCCCAGGGACAGAATGGTGAAGAAAGATGCTAGGAAAACAGCTGTGTCACAGGCTGTCTTAGTCATCTAGTGCTGCTATAACAGAAATACGACAAGCGGATGGCTTTAACAAAGAGAAGTTTATTCTCTCACAGTCCAGTAGGCTACAAGCCCAAATTCAGGGTGTTAGCTCCAGGGGAAGGCTTTGTCTTCTCTATCTGCTCTGGAGGAAGGCCCTTGTCATCAGTCTTCCCGTGGTCTGGGAGAATCTCAGCGCAGGAATCTCAGGTCCAAAGGATGCTCTCTGCTCCCAGCACTGCGCTCTTGGTGGTGTGAGGTTCCCATGTGTCTCTGCTTGCTTCTCTCTTTTATATCTCATAAGAGATTGGATTAAGACACTATCTAATTTTGTAGACCTCATCAGTATAACTGCCACTAATCCATCTTATTAGATCAGAGTGATTGAATTTACAACACATAAGGAAATCACATCAGATTACAAAATGGTACACATTTATACAATACTGGGAATCATGACCCAGCCAAGCTGACGATATTTTGGGGAACACAATTCAATCCATGACATAGGCCTAAAGAGCCAGCAATCTCGATTAGGGTATGACAGACATCCCCAAAAAGATGGAACTGAGAGAATATCTGATGTGTTATCTGGGGTGTATGAGCTTATTGGGAGGAGACTTACACCCATGGCAGAGTTTGAAATGAATTAGTCATTAGTACTCAGAGAACTAATTAAACAAAAAATAAGAAAACTATTAACTCCAGGGAAAACAAAAAGTTGCACAAGAAAATAAATGTATTCATAATATATAGTACATGGCTCAACTGTGAATAGTGTTTATATTGTCATAATAATGTAAATTCTGAGTGTTGATACAGCCCTCCCGAAAATGTTAAAACCAAAATGAAAAGATTGGGCAAAGGGACTATGGGGGTGTAAAGGAAATGAATGCAGGGAATTAAGAAGCAAAGGAAAACAGCCAAAAGAATTTAGGGTGGTTTCCTCTTGAGAATGAGGGCAGGGACTACTCTTTTCTGTAATAAGCCTTTGAGAACTGGTTTTTTTATCATTAAAAAAAAATTTTTTTAAATTTGGTCCTAAATTATCTCCCAGATGAATAATCAATTCAGAAAAGAGAAGGAACAAACTCTGTTCTTGCAATAACTTCAGGGAAGTTATGTTGGATATTTTCAACACCAAGTATTTGAGAAGTTAACATACAGAAGAGCCTCAGACTGATCACATCTAGTACTAACCAAACCAAACCAAACCAAACCCATTGCTGTTGAGGCGATTCCGACTCATAGCAATCTTATAGGACAGAGTAGAATTGCCCCATAGGGTTTCCAAGGCTGTAAATCTTTATGGAGGTAGACTGCCATATCTTTCTCCTGCGGAGCAGCTGGTGGGTTCAGATGGCCGACAGTTTGGTTAGATGTAGAGTCCTTAACTACTGTGCCACTAAGGCTACTTCATCTAGTACTAGACATCAAATTACCCAACCTAACATTCAAAAACTGTGAGTGGAAGTATAAATTAACTCAACCTTTGGCAGTACCTATTAAAATTTAAAACATGCATATCCTTTGACCTAGTAATTCTGCTTTTAAGAATATTTGTAAATACACAGAAAGGTACAAGAATGTTCTCAGAATTATGTTTGTAAGGGGGAAGTAAATTTCCATCAATAAATGAATGGCTAAATAAATTATGATACATCCATACTCTGAAATACCACACAGAGTTTAACAAAATAGGTAGACCTTAAGCAATGATATGAAAGGATCCCCAAGACACATTATTAAATGAAAAAAATAAGTCACATAACAATATGCGTTGTATGGACTTCTTTATGTGAAAACAAAACAAAAATCTTGTCAAAATGTGTGTGTGTGTGTGTGTGTGTGTGTGTGTGTGTGTGTATGTATGTAAATGCATAAAAATGCTCTAGAGGCACCAAACTCTTCAAAGTATGTCTCATTCATTCTACCAATTTGCAAAGAGGACTCTCCTTTTCCTGTTCTGTGCCATGTATTCCACATCCAATATCTCAATGAGTCTTCACAAAAATCTCAGTTATATAATTTTGCCTAGATGAAAACACAGTCAGTATCTGATGCTTAGTGCCTAAAGACAAGGTTTACTTCAGGGAAAAGTAAGGGACATTAACATTTATTGAGCTCATACCCAGGAACTATGCTAAGCATCTGTTTAAAAAGTAATCAACCCTATCCTCACTTATGGGTTAGGTCCCAAAGACCAGGTCTTTATGTGAAATTGGTGTTATGTGAAAACAGAAGATGACCACGTCAGATCACAAAATGGAGGATGACTACATCATTACACAACTGCCAAATTACATCATTACATACTGCCAAATCACTGAGAATCAAGGCTCAGCCAAGTTGATACATAACATTATCCATCAAAGCTAGTGTTACTCTTGCATCCTGGTGTTCGTTACTGCCAGAGGTACGTCATTAATGCATAAAATAGTCAGATAGTAGGTTTTTTACTATTGTTATAAATGAGAAATGTCAAATAATGAGACAGTTCATAAGGGATAAGTTGTATTTCTATTTTACAGACGAAAATACTGATTCAAAGGAGTTAAGTAATTTGTCTAAGTTCACATGGTTAATAAAAGGCAGAGATGGAATTCAACGTCCAAGTTTGCTTACCATGGCCGTACTTTGCGGGTCTAGGTGATGAATGGGGTATACCTGCTGCAGGAACCTTGACCTAGGTTACTTGGAAACAGCTCCTGAATCACTCCCCACTCTGCCATGACCTGTCCAGCTAAGAAAAATTGCTGAGTCAAAACTGGATCCAGCTCCTTACCCAGAACCTAGGAAAGCAGCCCAGTTACAAAGTCACTTACACTTGTCTGAGAATTGCAAAAACTTCCCCTATGGCTATGGCAGACATCACTAATGATCAGGAACTTTTCCACTGAGCTTCAGTGAGGCCTCAGAATCCTCTGCAACACAGTACTTACTCCAAGCAGCCACCAGACAATACAATTTAGCACCAGCATTGAAATTTATTTGCCGCCAACCCATTTGTCTCTGAGCAGAGACGTTCACAGGAAACTCAAGAAGAAAATTTTAAAATGAAGTAATACTTACTCCTAGTACAAGTGGTTTGCCATCAGCTGCTAACCTAAATGTTGGTGGTTTGAACCCACCCAGTGGCTCTGTGGAAGAAAGTCCTGGTGATCTGCTTCTGCAAAGATTACAGCCAAGAAAACCCTGTGTAGCAGTTTTACTCTGTAACACATGGGGTTGCCATGAGTCAGAATCATGGATTTGGTTTTTTTTTTTTTTTTTTTAGCTTCCATCACTGATGAAATCAAGGACATTTTTTCCATTCCTACCTTCCATGCTCCCTCCCTGCAGCCTAATTCCAGACCTCAACACCTTTCTCCCCTGTCCTATATACTGCACCTGTCTGATCCAGTAACTCAGATTTCCTCCATCATCACTGTGATGGTTGAGATTGTGTGTCAACTTGGCCGAGCCATGATCAGTGTTTTAATGTAATCACTCCTATGATTGCCTATACTGTGAGTAGCCAATCAGATGAAAGGGAGTCTCCAGGGGGTGTGGCCTGCATCTGTATATAAGCAGACTTCTGGCTTTTTGCTCTCTCTGGATCCTACGGCTGCTTCCTGCCGTCTCATCTCCCGTTCTTGGGACTTGAGCTGTCAGTTTATCTGCCGAACCTGGGATTCGTCAATCTGCACAGCCTGTGAGCGGGAGTCCTGCTCTCTGACCTCCCTATCTTGGGCTTGCCAGTTTCTGCAGGTGTGTGACTTGGGAGAGGCCTCTACCCTGATCCACGGACTTGGGATGTTCTAGCCTCTACAATCACGTGAACTGTTTTCTTGATATAATCTTTCTCTCTACATATATATTTATACACTTTGCTGGTTTTGCTTCTCTAGAGAACCCAGCCTAAGACAATTGCCTTGCCAGAAATCTCACCTTTACCTACAGAATAAAGATCTTTAGCTCGGTATTCAAGTCTTTCCTTGACCAGGTCGCCTTTCCAGCCTCGTCTTACACCACTACTCAATGTGTGCCCCTAGCTCCTTTCACGCCATTTCTTCTGGTTTTCCTCTCCCTTCCTATTTCACCTGGGATGTCTTTGCTATAGCCTGAAATATCTTCCTGATCATCTCAGGATGCTATAGTCCTTCCCTACGGCTCTCCCCAGACAAAATGCCCTCTCGCTCCTCCTGCTTGCTCTTCACAGCATCGTCTGAGCGCTTTCCCTGCAGGGACTATGTCTGACCCTCAGTACAATGGGCTGGATGAACTTACTCAATGACCATCCATCTAATAGACTACAGTCTTATCGAACAAATGAGAAGAAAGGAAAACAAAAAGCAAAAAAACAAACAGGCACTTAGTACTGGGCATCCTTGTAAGCCCGCTCACTCCTCACTTCCTGCTTCCCTCCTTCCATGACTGGGTCCCATCCTGTGCTGTGTCACGGTGCACTGGTCTTCTGGAAGATGCTGAGGTGGCTTCTGGCCTGCCTCCTTTTTCACGAAAGAGCAGCTGGGAGGAGAGCTGCAGCGGAGCGGGCCGGGTGGCAGGAAGGCTGCTCGTGGGGTCGCAGCCAGTGATGAGGCTGCGTAGGCCTTGCCTACAGGAAAGTGAGGTGGCCGCACCCCACTGAGGTCCCTTTCCACTGCTCCACAACCCAGGTTACCGCAGAGCTCTTTAGAGGCTGACCTTGGACCTTCGAGGAAAGCATGTCCAGTCCCCATTTCTTTTCAGTCTGAGCAAGTGAGCTCCCGGCCCGGCTCAGCTAAGGCTGAGACCCAGGCCCAAGGGCATCAGGCTGGACCCAACTTCCCACTTTCCTGGTGGTGACAGCGGCAGGCGCCACATGCGAATCTGTCACCGGCCTAGCGAAGGGTGGGCGTGGAGTGGGCAGCATGAGGCGCCAGGTCCTGGTGGAGGGGATGAGAAGCCTAGTCAGCTGGAGGGAGCAATCTCCAAGGCCTTTCAAGCCCTCAAGCCACAGCCCTCAGCCTGTCAGTGTGCCCGGAGAAGGGTCACCCGCCTCGTGTGGACAGCACCTGCTTCCACTTTTCCCGCCTTTAGGCCCCCCTGCCTTCCGGTTCAGGCCTCTGTGGGGAGCACCCAGCTGCCTCCCCAGCGGTGGAGACAACTTGGCGTCCAGTACCTCACAATCCCTTCTTGACTTCAGACTCTACATCTACTTCCCTCTCTGGCACCAGGAAAAATGGTTGCATAGTTTCACATGGATCTAAACTTAAATCAATGCCACCACCAGTCACCTCAGTCAGTTGCTAAGATCTGTTGATTTATCTGAGCAAAATGCCTTGAACCCCTCTTCTCTTCATTTCTGCTGCCAGTGCGCTAATGGACACCCCTGCTACCACTACCACCATTATCCTTTCTTGTCTCTACTAGAGTGACCGCCAACTGGTCTCTGCTTCAGAATCCTTGTGTTCTTGTTCCCATACCACCTGTCATAGATTGAATTGTGTCCCCAAAAAATATGTGTATCAACTTGGTTAGGCCATGATTCCCAGTATTGGTGGTTGTCCCCATTTTGTGATTGATATAATTTTCCTGTATGTTGTAAATCCTAACCTCCGCCTGTAGTTAATGAGGCAAGATTAGATTATGTTAAAGAAGATTAGGGTGGAATGTCACATCCTTGCTCAGGACACATCCCTGATCCAATGTAAAGGGAGTTTCCCAGGGGTGTGGCCTATACCACCTTTTATCTTACAAGAGATAAAAGGAAAGGGAAGCAACCAGAAAGTTGGGGACCTCATACCACCAAGAAAGCAGTGCTGGGAGCAGAGCGCATCCCTTGGACAGGAGTTTCCTGAGCTGAGAAGCTCCCAGACCAAGGGAAGATTGATGACAAGGATCTTCCTCCAGAGCCGACAGAGAAAAAGACTTCCCCTGGAGCTGATGCCCCAGATTTGGACTTGTCGCCTACTAGACCGAGATAAAATAAATTTCTCTTGTTAAAGCCATCCACTTGTGGTATTTCTGTTACAGGAACACTAGATGACTAAGACACCACCTTCCCCGGGATTCTTTCCAAACTGCTGGAGAGATCTTTCAAAACGTAGACCTGCAATGATTCCGTGATCCCTTTGGGAGAACAGTTCAGTGACCTTGATGGTAAAGTCCAAATGGCATTAACATGGTATGTCAGGTCCTGCCTGCATTCGTGCCTACTCTCCCACCATTTGCCCTCAGTCATCCTATGTTCTCTGTCCTCAGTGCTTCCTCTCCATTTCCCACGTGGCATGCTCTTTCCCATACCATATGATGCAAGTTGGGTTCCCCAAGAAGCAGGGAGACTGGCATGTGAGAGGCTTATTAGGGAATACTCCAAGTTCAGCAGCTACGGAAAGAAATGGAAGGAAACTACTGGGCAGAAGAAGAAATCAAGCTGCATTGGAAACTCGACAGAAATGTCAGCTGACCCTACAGAGAGTCTGGAAGATGGGGTGACCCTTCAAAGTTGGGGTGCAATGACCAGGCTTTCCTATTTCCATATCCATCAGTCAACTTAGGCCACCCCAGGAAGCAGGGCATGCCCTTGGGCGAGATGGCTGTCTTTAGCTAAGGCAATCCCCAAAGGTGACTGACAGCTGAGGACTGTCTGCCAACAATAGTCCAACAGCTGGGAGAATGAGTTCTTCATTCCTGAAGAGGATCTAGTCAGTACATCAGTCTGTCCACCATGTTAATCTTTCTGCCTGCAAAGCATTTTCCTATTTCTCCACTTGCCCAACTCCTACTAAATCTCCAAGAGCCTACTGGGATATTGTCTCTTCTGTGACATCTTCCCAAACACACGAACCCTGATGGAGCTTATCACTCCCTTCTCCATGCTTCCACTACATTTTGTGCACACTCTCTACTAAAGAGCTTCTCACATGTAAGTATGTTTGACTGCCTGTTGGTTAGATCTGTCTCTTCCATTATTCTGTGAGCTCTTTTATTTATATCTGAACAGCAAGTGCCTAGCTCACAAAAGATACTCTGCAATTTTTTTAGTATTGAATAATGTTCTCTTCTCCCCGATGTCCATTATTGCCAAGATTGGATCTCTTCTCCCTTTGCTGTCTGTCCTCTGTTGCCTGCTTCTCTTCAGGAAACCTGCATCCAGTCCCAAACCTTGCCTCCAACATCTTCTCTGCTCCTCACTCAGCACTCTTCCTTCCATCTCTAACATCAGAGGTCCTTGATGTCAATTACAAGAAGCCGGAAAGTGTTTGACTCAGGCAAGCCCTTATTTCATCAGGCAGGTTGGTCTAGGGAGCACTTGGCCAAGATTTACAGGAGAGAGAAAAGAACCCTATTGTTTAAGCTGAGACCTCGGGGTGGGGTAGTTCTTCTAATTAATAGGTTTTGGCTCTGAGGGCCTGCGTATACACTGCGAGACTGCATCTTGGCATGCAGGGCCGGAGCTATACAATTTGGTTGGGGAGTAGGAGTGGAGGGAAGGGGAAGGTAATGTATATTTACTGCAAATAAAAATTTATTGCCAGCCCCACCTCCTGGAGAGAAGCACAGCCAGAGACCAGGGAGAAGTTTGCCAGGACAGTGGGAATTCCACAAGGGAGGTGAGTGGGCTTCAGACAATACGCAGGTTTCCCTCAATCCACAGCTCTTTGGTAATGAAAGGACTTCAAAATTGGGTCACCAGTTCCTCCTTGCCACATCCTGCCAAGTCATCATAATAATAATTTATCATTTTTGGCAAAAATGCTGCACTTACTGATGGCTGTAGTTCCCAACCTAAAGACAAGGGAGAATACATTCCATCATCCTTCAGGAAAGGACTTTAGGCCAACCCCTTCATTCTACAGATGAGGAAACTGAGGCCTACAGAGTCCAAGATCATCAGCTACCACAGTGACACAGTCTTATAATAAATAGCTTATACTGGAGTGTTTACTTCATACCAGACTGGTACTAGATGCTTTACATGCTTTATCTAATTAAACACTCATGACAGTTTTATGAGGTGAGTACCATTATTATCTTCATTTGACATACATGGAAACAGGCTTACAGTGTTCAGCTAAGTTGTCTAAGATTACACTGCTATTAGGTAGTGGAGCTAGGCTTTGAACTCAGATATGTCTGATTCCACAAACCGTAACTGGAAGCACTAAGCTGAATAACTTTTTCTCATGCAGCAAACCAGAATCCTGGACCTTGTGAGATATCAGGGGATAAACGATGGATCGATAGATCGATTGGAATATTTGCTATATATATTTACAACACAGATTGTTATTTGGAAACCCTGGTGGTGTAGTGGTTAAGAGCTACGGCTGCTTACCAAAAGACTAGCAGTTTGAATCCACCAGGCGCTCCTTGGAAACCCTGTGTTTTTTTTTTTATTGTTATATACATAACACAAAGTCTTTATATGCAAAATGTTTTCATATGAAGTTATATATGCAAAAAGGTTTTATATTAAAAAGTTTTGCATGTGTTATATATGTATACACACACACACATACAGGTGGTAGTGGCGTTGACGGTGTGATTTAAGGATAGATACAAACCACATTTGTTTTCTGTTTTCAGGATAAGAGGTTAAGTAAATATGCCTCTAGATAGAAAAGAAGCTTCATATCACCTATAAGTCAGAGAATACCCAAGTAATTTTCAGCTTCCATGTCCATTCCATGCCAGTTTCTTTGGGCTGTGGCCTTGCTTCTGCCACAGCTCTGATGTCTCTCCAACAGAACCATTTTGTTTCAACCAGAGGATCTTGGAGTGCAGGGCCAGAGCCATACACTTTGGTTGGGGGGTAGGGGTGGAGGGGAGAGGTGCCTTTCTTCTGGCTGCCTTTTAGCCAACCTGGAGTACTCTCCTCCTGCCCTCTCCAAACCTCCAGGTCTGAAGTGGAGCACCCTGTTCAGCAAGGTAGACCCAGTTGGGTTTATAAGGAGACCTTCCCTGAGACCAGAGAAACCACCAAAGTTGATGCACCCTTCCTCTCCTGCTCCATTTAAAATGAAACCTACTAGAGTAAAAAGACTCTGAAACGTAAAGATTTCCAAATACAGAAATGGTGTTAAGTTACAATAGTATGATGTGGTCCAAAAAACTAAACTGTGTAAGAAAATGCTGATTAATTTGTTTAACAAACATTCATTGTATTCCTACCAAACGCCAGGCCCTGGGCCAGATGCTGGAGGCTGCAGTGTTTTGGGAGTTTGCCACTTAGTACAGTGATTCTCAAATGGTAGTGTGTATAAGAATCACTCCGGGAAACTTGTTAAAAATGCACATTCCTCAGACCCATCCTCAGAGTTTCTGATTCATCAGGTTGGGGCTGAGGCTTAGGAATCTGCCTTTTAACCAGTCCCCAGGTGATTCTGAAGGAGGAAGTCTTCAGTTCTATCTTAAGACATTCTGAGCTAGTGAGTTTTTAATTCTGATCAGCTGTTTGACTTACGTTACTTAAACTCAGGACCTGAGGAAGCCGGAAGAGCTACGTGATTTCTAAGTCCTTCAAGAAACCTTAGAAAGACTTCCTGGAAAGGCTTTCTGTGCAACAACACACCAATATGACACCATTTCTTTTAAAACAAGAGAAAGACATGGTGTCATCAGGTGGCCTATGGGGAGAAGTTGAAAGGGTTCCCCTTGAATAATTCAAGAAGAGTGTGTGTGTGTGTGTGTGTGTGTGTGTGTGTGTGTGTGTGAAAATTCATTGACTTGTATGCATAAGCTTTGCGCACTTTACCATAAGAATACTTACTGTGTATGGATGGTATATATCAATTTTTAAAAAATGTTTTAAGGAAGTGCAAAGCCAAAGAGGCGAAGGGGTTTAAAGATGTCATTCTAGAGGGAAGGAGTTGGGGTGCTGGCAGGAAAGAAAACAGGAAGAAGGGAGAAATGCAGGCCTCTTCCTCTCTGATGAAGACACCAAGTAAATCTTCAGCAGCTGATGTGGTGTAAAGAGGGCTAAAAACAGGAGTGCACAGGTGTGGATGCAAACATGCTAAAGAGCTCCGGGTGCTATGAGCCAGACGGCACCAAAGGAAGGAAGGAGGAGGAGGAAGAAAGAACAGAAAGAAGAAAGGGAGGGAGGGAGGGAGGGAGGGAAGGAGAAAAAAGGGAGGGAGGGAAAAAGAGAGGAAAAGAAGAGCACCCTGGCCCTACCAGGAGCTTGTAGTTCTGACTAGCTGCGTGTGTCCCTGAGCAAGTCATTTGACCCCTTCCGGCCTGTATGGGGATCTTTCAAATGGGATGAGCGCATGTCCCACCGCTCTGCGAAGTAAGAAATGGTATATGCGAAACTCTATTTGTAAACTATAAAGGGCCATTATGTGCAAGTTATTATGAACACAGTCTGGCTCAGGGTTAGGGCAACTGCCAGTGTGGATATGAGTCCGTGTCCCTGTGCAGCTGCCACGTGACTTCCCACATCTTCCCCACATCTGCCCGCCTGCCCACCAAACTCACAAGGCTTTGGGAAGAGGTTTTTCTTTTTCTTTTCCGCTCTGAGCCACCTTGGCTGTTGCTTTGTATAAGCCTTGGAATGAGATTCCTTTCACCATCACCCCAGCTGTTCCCCCTGACCCCCAGCAGTCCCCTCTACCTTCTCCCAGGCAGGGCCACCTTAGGTCACGGGGGCCACCTGCCTCCTCCCTGGCCTGTGAGGCATGAGTTGGAGGTCCTGCCAGAGGCCTCATCGGAGACCCCTGGGGATCAAATCTGCTTGCTGGAGGCCCTCAGGGAAGGAGGGAAATGAAGACAGGCATGAAAATCAAATGAATTGTCTGTAAGTTTTTAAAATTAAAAGTGTGATTTTTTTTCTGTGCAGAAGAAGCTCTTTAAGAACAACCACACTCCCTGAGTGGCAGGACAGGAGCTCAGAGCCCTTCCCAAAGCTTGGGAGGAAAGGAGGGGGCAGAGAGGCAATGGATGACTAGTGCTTCCCCCGGTCAGGTGAGAGAGCAAAAGGAGAGAAGGCATCATAGCTGGAAGCAGGGATCCACTTGGTGACTCCCCAGGCTGAGGCCCCTGGGGAGTGGGCTGCGCTTGCTGGGGACTCTGACACTGGGGTTTTGTGTTTTCTTTTGTTCCATAAAATTATGCCACCTTCTGTCCCTCTTGGCCCCAGCTCCCGGCCTAGAAATCTCAGCCAGCGCCACCCGCCATCTCTGGCTTGAGGTCACCCGGGCAGAGGGAGGAATCCAAAAGGGTGCAAGAGACTGTGGAAGGGGGAGATGGAAGGAGAGAGGCAGAGAGAAGGAAGTAGTGTCAGTGCCAGCAGTGGAGGAGGGAAAAGATGTGGAGAGGAAAACAGAGCCCACGAAGGGAAGAGAGCCTCGGAAAGAGCGCAGGGCGCCGTGGGCCCGGAGCCAGGCAGAAAAGGGTAGAAGCCAGAAAGCAGAGAAAGTCAGAGAGAGCCGCTAGCTGGGAGGAGGACAAGGAGGGGGAAAGCCGAGGTAGCGAAGCCGAGGGGTGAGTAGCGACTTTGGGAAACAAAAGTGGGCTGTCTAGGGGCTGCAGCTGCTCTGATCTCGGCCAAACGCCGAGCTCACCGCGACTGCCCCAAAGCCCGGCGGCCTGGGACCCCAATCCACACTCAGCGCTGGAACTTCACCGCCCACACTGCGCCGCCTGATTTCGGATGCCTCAACCTGCCGGTTCAGGCACAGTCCACACGAGGAAGCCAAGTGGCCTGGCTTGTGCGGGTGCCCCAGAGGAGCTGCGTGTCCTCCCAGCACACAGGGGTGCGGGCGCCACATCGAGGGGGACCGGGCCGCGCTCGCCAGTTATCCCAAGCTTTCGGGGAGCGTATCAGGAAGTCCGCTCCCCAGCCGTCTTAGTTTGCCCAGATTCCTGTTTGCCACGTCTACAGGAGTCACCACCGCACGTGTATTGGGGTCTGGAGGCGGGACGGAGATGCGGCTGGAAAACGCTAGAAACCGGGCGCACTAGGAGGCAGCAACTTTAGGGTATCCGGAGTCAGGCCCCTAAATAAACCAAAAAACACGAAGTGGGAGGAGGAGGGGGAGGTTCTGAGGGGCCTACACCATGGGGACAGACAGAAGGACACGGGACACGTCCACGCAGAGGAGTGGGACAAATCAGATCCACCCAAACCTCACCCGGGCGCTCACAGTGCAGGTCGCAGGGCCCTGCGCGGCCGGGGCTGCCACCCTCTACCCCAGGAGTCCCCACGCCGAGCCTCGTCATTTGTGGGGTTCGCCTTCTTTTTCTTCTTCTCCTGTTTGTTTTTGCTATTTTCTCCTTTAAATATAAAACAAAAATACGCCTCATTTATCGTCATAGATATATGCATATATTTCACTCTCACCACATAAATACAAAACATCCAAATATCCAAAACATTCAGAACAAAGTTAGTAGTCAGGTTTCAGGGACACCTCTACCCGCATTTGAATCTTTCATTATTTTCTCTACTGTCTGCCTAAAAAAAAAAAAAAAAAATTAAATTAAAAAAAATTCGACGTAAATAATTTACAATAAAATTAACTTTTTTTTTTTTTAAATGCTCTGTGCTCTTTTCGGTTGGAGGAATACATCCTAGACACTGCGGCACCTCGCGGTCTTGGTGTGTGATTTTGGTTAATATGCGGTGGCCGCGTCTGTGGGGACTGTCGCTGCTGTGCGGGGTAAGGGGCGAGGCCGCGCCAGCGTCTCGGTCCAGGTTTGACTTGGGATCATTGAAATTCTGGGATAGTGATGTGAAGGGGGGACGCCTTCCTATCAGCCTCGAGGCAGCTGATCTGGGCCTGGAGACTACAGACGGAGGAGGCTGGACTGCCTGGGTGTCTCCGGCTGCGTCGCGCCTCGGGGTTTGCAAAGCACTACTCTGAAATCCCGGCGCTTCCCGGGCGCTTGAAAGGTTTTGTGAATCCCAGAGTGGGGGAGAGGGGGCCGTGGGTGCTCATTCGTCTCCAACCTCAGCAAGCCAGCCCCGAGCCACGCATCTAGCAACCGGTCGGGAGAAGAGCCGGCGTGGGGAGACTGTCGGGAGCTGCGTCACTTTCTCCTGGAAGAGCCTGACGCTGCCGGCCACGGGCCCCAAACAGCCTCGGAGAAAGCGTGGATTTTCTTTCATTAGCGACGTTGGCCTTTGCTTTGCTTTTCCCCTTTGAATTCCAGTTTAAAGTCACAATACCCAGAACTTTAATTTTGCAGAATTCCTCTGTGGCGCATTCTCTATCCTGAATTTTCTTACACCTCCCAAACTCCATTATTATGAGTATTCAAAAAACTATGTTTCCACTTCATCTGGTTTGATGTGATAGTTATTACTCTTAGCCTACCGCTGGTTAGATCAAATGTATTACCACCATTGCCTCCCATGTTAGGCTTATTGTTTCTGGGTCGGGGTGGTTGTGACGGGAATTTCTCTAAAAAGGAGAAAACTCGGCGGGACTTGTTGGATGGGACAGCTGTGCGCGCACCGGCTCTCCCAAGAGGTCCGCAAAGTCGGGCCCCAGGGGCTTCCCACGCCCTGGTTTCTCTGGCGAGAGGAGCGTCCTCGTTTTTGGTCTAAAGAAACAAGCCTTTTCCGGCCCTGGTGTCTGCATGCAGCTTCCCTCTTTCCAACAATATAGGAACAATTAGCAGCGGCGGCGGCGGCACGATGTAGAGCAGGTGTCCTGTGCTACAGACAGAGCCAGTCTTTTCCCTCCACGACCGGGCATCGGTTGGGGCATCGGGTTGGCTAACTCGAGCATCCTTCCCAATTCTTTGGATCGCTCCTGGATTCAGAAGGAAGTTTGGGGCGGGGGCGGCGGGACGGGGCAAGGAAGAAAGGTAGAAAAAATTAGCCCAAATGAGATGAAATCGTAGCCGAGCGTGGTGGGGGAGGAGAGTTGTCAGAAGCCTCCTGGGAGCGCGGAGCGCAGCGCAGGAGCCCCTGACGCTTAACGCGCGAGTCCATAAATATCACCACAATAGATACTATAAATATAAATACAGGGAAACACTTCAAATCAGTCCAGCGCTTTTTTCTCGGCTCCTTCTTTATTGTTGGTCCGGGAGTAAGGCTCGAAGGCCGAGGAGCTCAGGTATCGGGCGGAGAGTTCTTGCAAATTCCCAGCCAGCGAGCCGGCCATTGTCAACGGGGCGGACGACAGGTGGCTAGCGACCGAGCCGAGCAGCGAGGGCACAGGCAGGCTGAAGAGGCCGTGACCGGCGGCCGGCGCGCCCGCGTGCAGTCCTCCTGGCCCGGCGGGCCCGGGCCCGGGCGCGCCGCCCACGGCCGGCGGGTGCGGGGAGTCGGCGCCAGCGGGACCCGGGGCGGCAGCGGCGGCGGCGGAGCCCGCGGCGGCGCCCGCGCCCAGGGCTGGCAAGCTGGGCCCGCGCAGCGCCGAGCCAAGCACGCCCGTGGCGCACGGTGGCAGCAGCGCGGGCAGGCCGGGCGGCGACAACAGGCGGCCCTGCTCCAGCAGCCGCAGCACGCTGCACGTGGCCGCCGTCTCCGAAACCACGGAGCGCAGCTCTGAGTCCTTGCCCTGGTCCTTCTTCTGCTTCGTGCGCCGGTTCTGGAACCAGACCTTCACCTGCGCGTCGGGGCGCGGGGAGGAAGGCAGAGAGGGGGCAAAGGGAGACCGGGCGTCAGGGACGCCGGGCTTCCGGGTCGCAAGGGCCCAGAGGCCTGAGGTCCCTTTCCCAGCCCCAGCCCCACCCCATAGCCGAGAGGTCTAGGCCCCGGAGCTATCAGAGAACCGGGCTGCCACGAGGGGGTCGCAGCTTCACTGGGCTGCGCTTCTGGGTCATGGAAACAGGCCCAGGCCGGGTCTGGTTACAAATAACAAAGTAATAAAAATGACCACGACTCTAACTCACAGGAAGACCAAAAGGGCTTTCTAGGGCCCACCGTGCTACTCGCATGCTGACTTGGGACTTACAGATCTGGGGATCAGCAACCGCCTGACAGCCCATGTTTCCGAGAGAGGGTATAAGGCCTGGGGGACGCTGACTGGGAAGCAGGAAGTGGGGTGGATGCGGAGAAGTGTTTCTAGGCCTTCCGGTACCCAGGTCCCTGGCCTGAGGGGCTTCAAGTTTAACCCCAGAAATACTACTCCTGTTGAAGGCTGCTAGAGGCTGTTTCCTGCTTGCTGGGGTCCGATGTGACCATCAACCAGGAAAAGTGGCTGTGCAAGGAATGACTGGTGACAGGATGGGCTTTGTAGGTGGAGCTTTCTCCACTTCTCCTCACCGCAAGCTGGGTCAGAGCAACACTAGTAATGTATCATTCTACCGCTCCCCAAAATAGGCCCCATTAACTTTGGAATCATGGGAGGAAGCCAGGAGACTGGGGTGGACTAAATTCTCTCCACTAAGTTCTCCTCACCTCTCACTTTCTCTTCTCCCTCTGTCATCTTCAGACCTAGCTGGTAGCCCAGAACAGAATTTGGCAGCTATAGGGAAAGGTTATCCTGTCTGGAATTTTGTAAAGTCGGCGGGATGGTAGCAGAGAGAGTTAAAAAGCTACAAAGCCAACTCAAGCTCAAAAAGAACATACTGTCTATTCTGTCTTCAGCTTTTGCCCCAAATCCCAGACCTAAAATGTTCCCTACCGACTTCAGGGCAGGGCATAGGGAATGAGGATGATCTTAAGAAAGAGGGCTGCTTTACCTAGGCCTGGCTGGTGGCATGCCCTGGCCAGGCCCCAGATGACCTCCACCATGCCAAGACCTCAGGCCCTAAAGTGCCCCTCGGCCCAGGGCCGCCACAGCCAGCTCCAGTGGCATCAGATAAAGTTAATGTAAAGGATGAGACGTAAAACCACAGTCGACAGCGTCAGTTCCTGGGACCCTAGATCTCCTACCTGTCCCATACCTCACCCATCAGTGGCACAGAAGACAGGGACCCGCCCCCTCCCCCAGGTGCCAAGTGGAGCTCAGGGCTGGGAATGGGGCTGGGCACAGCCAAGGGCCAAGGGAAGCCTTAACGGGCAGGGCAGTCTGGTCTGCACAGGTGGATCTCTAGGAGGTGTGTACCTGTATAATTCCTAGGAGTCACCCACAGCGCTGGACCAGGGGATTTTGGCCACAGCCCCACTTCCTGCGGAATGGGCCTAGGTACCGTGTAAGGGGGTGGTGCTTGGAAATACGGCCAAAATGGGGTGCTCAAAACAGGAGCAAAAATCAGTTCTGTGTAGAGCAGAAGCAAGTAGGGAATTCTCAACACTGGGGTCCAAAACGAGTTTTTAAAAAACACTGGATGTGGGCCAGGCAGAGGTGGAAGATTTGGGGATGCGTGGGGGAAGAGATGGCTTGTGAAAGAGTACAAAGCCTTAGGCCTTTTCCCCCATCTCCCCCTCTCCTCTGCCTGTCCAGGGAGGCTGTGCCCGGAGCCAGGCCAGGTAGTGAGGAAAAACAGCGGCTGGGGGTGGTGGTGGGGGGAAGAGGCCTGGCCTCCGGGTACCTGGGTCTCGGAGAGGTTGAGCTGGCGGGCGAGCTCAGTTCTCTCGCGGCCCACCACGTACTGGCAGCGCTGGAACTCCATCTCTAGCCGGTAGAGCTGCTCCGCCGTGAAAGACGTGCGCGTCCTCTTGGGCCGGTCCAGGTCCAGGCCCTTGGGCAGGATGATCTCTCGGATGGACCCCTTGGCATCTGGGGAACGGGAGACGTCAGCCACCAGAACCCTCCGTTCTCCCTCGCCTTCCTGGCCGGAGCTGGCTTCGGGGATACGGTCCTAGTAGGCTGTAGTACCGAGGGGCGGGGGATGCCGGCCACAACCGGGGAGCCAAGAAACTGCGTGTGTTTCGGGGGCGAGGAGGCTAACTCGACACCGCTAAGGGAGGGGGGACCAGACTTTGCCTTGTTAAAGCTCCCAGGGCAGGTGACCAAAAAAAAAAAAAAAAAATCAATTCCAAACAGACAGATATTCCTTCCAGCTTGGGGGCCTCGGCTGTACAGTCCAGGTCCCCGGTAGCCTGAGGTGCCCCCACTGACCGGCCCTGGTCCGCCAGCCCCTCTCTGGGGAGTGTTTTCCCTCTCCAGCTCGGGCAGCGAAAGGAGGAGGGACCGACTCCCGGCCAGCGGACCCAGCGATCAGCAGGCGGGGGCGGCGCCGGGCCAGGGCCGGGCCTCGTTGCCGCCGCCGGAGCCGAGCGCGCGCCGCCCAGCCGAGTGGGACCGAGACGAGCGCCGAGGTGGCAGTCCAGGCCCGGCAGCACGGCGCGGCCGCCTCTCCCAGAGGCCAGGCCCAGAGAGCCGCGCCGGCAGCGCGCCAACTGGCCGGGCCGCAGCCCTCGGTCGGCGGCTGTTCTCTGCCCCCACGCTCCCCGGGGTGCGCTTAGCCTGCCCGTGCTCAGGAACCTGCTAGAGGGTCCCGGCAGGTCCTCCGACCCGCAGCGCGCGCACACGTCCTCCCGGAGTTCCTACTCCCTTCCCCGGTCGGAGGCCGCAGCCTGGGGCCCGGCTCCGCCGGTACAGTCTCCCGCCTTCCCTGCAGCCCGGTCGGCGGGGCCCCAGGGTTGGGAAGGCCGAGGCCCCTGGAGCGCGTGCGCCGGCGAGCCCCTTGCGCCTGTCCCCAGCGACTGGGGGGCCCCAAGGCGGGGAGGGGCAGCAACTTTCTCCGAAGTCCCCGCGGCACCCAGCTCCGCCGGCCCGGGGCGGCGGCGGCGCGCAGCTCGAGCCCCGGGGTCGTCCCCAAGAACGCGCCCGCAGCCCTGCCCATCCCTACCTCGGACCAGGATCCGGCGGCAATAATCCGGGTCGGCGGCGGAATTGGATTTACTTTTGTTACAATCCTCCGCCGCTCCCGACGCCGAAAATGCGCCCTGCGGATCCTTGAGGAAGGCGGCTGGGAGGTTCCCCTCGGCGCCCTTGCTCTCCCGGCTCTCCTTGTGCGCGTTCTTCGAGACCCGGGCAGCCTCGGCGTCCGAGTGGCATCGAACGTCCATTTTGTCTGGTTTCCCGAACATAGGAAAGGCAAGAACAACAAAAAGCAAAAAAAAAAAAAAAAAAAAAGGCGAGGAAAAAAAAAAAGAAGCAGAATGGGGACAAACCCCTACAACGCAGCCCCCACACGGGGCCCGGCGAGAGGCGAGTGGCAAGAATGAATGTCCCCGCGGGGCGGCTGCGGCTGTGACGGCCCGGGCGGGTCAGCGGCGACAGGCGAGTGGCGCGCTTGCCGAGAGGCGGCCAGTCTGGTCCAGGATCCCGGCGGAGCAGCGGCGAGGCCGCCTCGTCACCGCCCGCGTCCTCTGAGCACGTCCAGTGTCCCCAGCCTGGCGATCAGGTAGCGAGCAGCGCAACTCCGAAATGCTGCCGCGCCCGTCTGTTACTGAGACCGCGAGTTGTAGTTGTCCGACACCCGGGGGACGCACACTCGCTGTTGCAATTGATTACGGGTAATTTCGCAGCCCCCACGTTTCGGTTACCTCATGAATACACTAAATTGTTTGGATAATATATCAGATCGTAATGGATGGTTTCTGTCCTTGTCCCCAATCAAGTAGGGGTTTAGCCAGTGAATAAACGGAAATGATTGGTCTTGCTTTCAGGAAACACACAATCAAAGACCCACACTTCCAGAAAAACTTTTGACAAGATTCATCCTGAATTGTTAGTACCATTAGCAGGCACTATTAACTTTCCCTTTGCCTTTGACCCTCCTGCTCACAGTGACTAGAGGGCTGTTCTCCACACTCACCAGATAGAGCTGAATGAGGGGGAGGGGGGAGGAGAAAAACAGAACACAACCACCTCCTTACACGCCCTGCAGCAGAAGAAAGCAGTTGCCTTTAAGGGGAAGAAAAAGAAGGGGGAGGGGAGAAAAAGTTTTCCCAAAAAAGTATCTTCCCCACACTCTAAAGACCCAGCCTGCGCCCTAAGAACTCCTGCTTAACACACCTCGGCGCTGACAGCCATCTTAAACTGCCACCTCTCTTTAATTCCCGTTGGATTTTTTCATGCCTGCACCTCCAGCAGCCGGCCATGAGCAGCCCATTCAAAGGGCAGCTTTGTGCTCAGAGTCCAGCAGGAGAGAGAGGGGGAGAGGGAGAGAGAGAGAGCCGAGAAAATCTCAACTGTGAGATCTGCTTCCCCCCCCCAAAAAAAAAAAAAAAGTTTTCCCCTAGCTATTTCATTGTCTCTGCTACAATATCTTTGAGAAAAGCAACAGCCAGTAATCCAATAAGAGCATTGATTAGGCTACAATGATTCAATTCAAGCGCATGGCCTTGTGCAAGGAGCATGCTCGAGCCCTTCTCGTCACCTTGCCGGGGCAGAAGCCCTCTCCACGCCGCTCTCCCCATTCATTCCTTTATGGGAAATGCGGAGCAAAAGGAGTGAAAGATGGCAATTATCTAATTGGACTATTAACAAACAGTCCTCTGAGTGCGGCGGGCTGGCGTGGCTCCTAGGCGGGGGAAGGGCCGTGTCCCTGCCCTCATTCACAAAGAGTGCAGGGGCCGGGAGGAAAGGGAGTTTTTTAAAGGGAGTGGGGAGGAGAGAAGAGGTGGGAGGTTTGGCTGAGAATTTTTCCACACAATTCCAAGAACGGGGGCGCAGGCGGGCGGGGGAGAGGAGGGGGCTAGAGCAGGGGTCGCGGCAAGCGCAGAGAGGCAGGGGGAGGGAGGAGGCGCGAGTGTGTGTGGCGGCCCCGAGGGCTCCGGCTCAGGCCCGGCGCGCCCCGCCGGCTCCTTCGTCCCGCCGCCACCTCCCCTGTCTCCCTGTCGACCCCTTGGACCCCACGGAACTGCCGGGGAGGGTGGAAGCAGCTCGAGCCGGGTCCTTCGCCTCCCGCCCCACCTTAGGCAAACCCCACTCAGCCCGGCTCCGGGGGGGGGGGAGGCGTCTCGGGCCCTGGAGGCTGGCCTCTGGCTTTTATTTTATGGGGGAGGGTGTGGGGGTCCTCAGGCGGGGCGGCGGGTTCTGGTCCTCCGCAGACAGGGGGCCCATCGGTCCCTTTCGCCGGGATTGTGGCCCTGGGTGCGCGGTGGGCAGCGCTTTGGAGTTCCCGTTCTCCCGGCCGGGTGGGGTCGGCGGGGAGAGCCTGCGACCGCCGGCTCCAAAGATGTGTGTGGGGCTTAGACACAATCCCGCTACCTCTCGGTCACTTCCCGCAACGCCCAGACGCCCGGCTCCGATGCCCGAGGCCTCGAGGCTGCGCGCCCACGCGGGTCGAGCCGTCTGGAGGCGCAGCCGCCCGGCTTTGGGTCCCAGTACCTCGTCGCCCGAGCCAGTCCCTGGGATCCCAGGGACTCCGCTCCCTCCAATGTGGACCTGGCGGTGGGTGGGCGCTTTTGTTTCCCTTCAGAGCTCGGCCGAAACCGCTGCTGGGGCCACCGGGGGCGAGGGGTGGGTTCTGCGTGCGTGGCGCGGCCCCATGGACGGGGGGGGGCTGCCCCGGCGCCCCCCGTCTCCCGCGCCCGGTACAGTGCACAAGCGGATATGGGGCTCCCTCACCCCTTCAGGAGACCGCAGCCTTGGGCAGAACCGGGCCACCTTGGGGTGACTCCGGTACCGTGGCCGCATCTAGCCCTATGACCGCCTCCTTTCCATGAAGGCCTCTGTGGCCCGCCAAACCCACGCTGACACTCGCGGCGCCTTGTCAAAGGCCGAGAGGGAAGTCTTTTTAAAAATAAAAATGGCCCAACCCTTTCCCCCCTTTTCTCTCAGGTCGAGGCGGGGAACCGGCCGGGAGCAAACTGCGGCCCTTACAAAGGACGCGCCCCTTGAGCAGTAGCGACCGGAGTAGGTTCACGGGGCACCACCAAGTACGCCGAATTGTGGCCAAATCCCAAAGGCCAATTTGCAGTTGGGTTTGGGAGATCCTGCCCCTCCCTCTTAAAACAGTTACCAAGGTTGCCGTAAGCGGGGACTATTTATTGAGCAGTCACTCATTGGTGCATTACCTCGTTTAATCTTCTCAATGCCTAGGTCAAAGAAAGTAGTAACGTCCCGGTTTTACAGACGAGTGAACGGTAGGCTCAGAGAGGTTCAGTAGCTAGCCTGAGCCACACAGCCAAGTGCAGAATTTGAACTCAGCCTGACTTCAGAACTATCCATGCCCTTCCTTACCAATCCCACGTAGCTCTGCCCCTTTTTAGTGGCCAGTGCATTCCTGCTGTAAGTTTTCTGCGAGGTTCACAGTCCTTTCTGGGAGGATGGTGTGCACGGGAGAGACACAGGATTGACCTTAATGTAAGTGCTGGGAATCCTGAGCATTAGGCATCAGTTTTCATCAATTTTATCCAAACTTTTTGAGGAAATATTTACATGAGTTATAGGAACCCCAAAACATGAAATAGAAACCGAAACATGAAATTCTAGTTTCTGATAATGCTATTTATTTGTAGCCGTATTTCTTAGAAGTCTACCACCCTCCTACATCAAACTGATCTGGGGTGCATAAAAAGCAGTTTCTTGGGTCTCCGTTGCCTGTTGGCCTCGAGTGGGCCCCATGTTCTGTCAGGGTAGAACTGTGCTCTGTAGGGTTTTCAGTGACTGATTCTTCAGAAGCAGATCACCAGGCCTTTCTTCCCAGATACCTCTGGGTGGACTCGAACCACCACCACCCTTTCAGTTAGCAGCCAAGAGCTCTACCAGTGTGCACCACCCAGGAACTTTGCTTGGGTCTCAGACCTCCTAAATGGGCACCTGAGAGCAGTGTCCAGAATCTGCTTTTCTGGCAGGGTCCCCAGGAGAGCTTTCCACAGGTTAACATTGGAAAATTGCGCATCTTAAGGGTGGGGAAAGCCATTATGCTTCCTGGGGGGCAGGGACCTTTTTTATTTACCAGGAATGCCAATGTTTATTAGGGAAGGAGAGAAAATGGGGTATTCTGGGGAAAATCTGTAAGTTAATCAAGCAGACATTTACAAAGAGCCTGGAGATCCAGCCAGGGAAGAACCTATGAATGTCCCCTAAAGTAGACAGGTCTCCCCTCTACAAGCTTCAAGGACAAACCCGTTAACTAAGGGAAGGGAACACACTGTAGTCATGGCTCTGGGTTGGCAGCATGAACCGTGCTGTTTACTGATGACCCCCTATGTTCTAAGTCCTTGAAACAACCAAATTCAATAAAAAACAGTCAACCCATAACCCTGGTTTTGCTTTTTGTTATGCATAGTATTGTTTTTTTTTTTTTTTCCTTCCTGTGACTGGATTAAAATTCTGTGGGCATCCATCCAGAAAAACCATGACAGGTTTCCGTGAGGACACAGTGGAGACTTGGGATAGACATTTCAGAAAAGCAGCTGCTGCTCCCAGAAAAACTAAAGCTGTGTGTCCACAGGCAAAGAAAGGGGCAAATTCAATTACTTGGATAATCTGAGAAGCCTGTACTGCACAACACACAGGAGACACGGGGCTCCTCCAGGTGAAAGTATTGTGTTCTCTTGACAACATTTTCCTCCTCCTTAGTCCCCCTTCCTGCCCCCACATCACTATCTGCCTGTGCAGACAGACCCAGAATAGCACTGAAGAGCTGGAAGGGTTTTTAGAGATCATCTATTCCAGAACCTTCATCTGACTTGACACATGAGGAACATGAGCCTGGGAAGACAAAGTGACTTGTTACAGATTAGGCAACTAGTTAGTGGAGGTGTCTGTGCTGCAATCCTGGTCTCCTGACTCAAAACTCCACTCCCCCTCCACCTAGGCTTCCTGAAACCCTAAAGAGATGAAAGCCCTCTCTGGGATTGGATGCAGTGATGCCACATGAATTCACTAGATCACAATCTGAACCTCAGGGGTGCTCTTCATGTTCCTGCTTCCACCCACTTGCCCCCCATCATTGCAACAGGAAGCAGAATCAGAGATGGCGCCAGCTTTGCTTGTTTTTATTTCAGAAAGAAGTAGGAGGGGAAACCTGCTGTCAGAAAATTGGAGATCCTCTTAGATTATAAGTGGTTTGCAGACAGCATAGCTTAATGTTGGAGACAACATTTGAAAAAGAATGACATCAGAAGGGATGACACAACAAGAAAGTAAGTTTCTGTAACAATGAACCAGGGCACCTGATAATAGGGATTAGTTAAAAACAAGAAATTTAGCATTTATACAGAGACTTCCATCTCCAGTCAAAGCCGCAAGTGGTGATGAATTTGTTCTCGTTTCGTTGCTATTATCCCCATTTCACAGAAGGTAGCCAGGGCACTGGAGAAGTAATTGAAATAAGAACCACTGCTGAATATACAGATGGGAAGTGAAAATACAGCCATACATTCAGATGTCTCTTCCCCATTTTAGCTAGAGTGCAGAGTTAAATCCTGAATTATTCTGTCTGCATTTCAAACAATCCCACTGGACTCCATTTCTCAATTTTGCATTTTGTACCAGGAAAGTAAGTTCAATCAATTCTTTTATATATTTTATACACAGGAACACCATACAATTTTAGAGTTGGAAGGGTCCTAACAGTGATGTAACCCACTAATTCTCTAGGCTCCTTTATTCAACAAACCAAACAAACTTGGGTTCTGAAGTCGGGTTGCCTGGTTTATATATTCATATTCCAGCTCCACTACTTACAAGGTGTGTGGCTTTAGGCAGGTTACTTCACCTCTCTCTGCCGCAGTAGCCCACCTGTAAAAATAAGGTTAGTCCTAACCCCTAGTTTAGTTCCTGGGTGGTGCAAATGTTTAACGTACTTGACTGCTAACCGAAAGGTTGGTGGTTTGAGTCCACCCAGAGGCACCTTGGAAGAAAGACCTAGTGATCGACTTCCAAAATATCAGCCACTGAAAATCCGACGGAGCACAGTTCTACAGGTTTGCCATTAGTCAGAATCGACTTGCTGGTGGCAGCAGTACCTATAGGATTGTTACAGGGTTGTTATGTAAGATAAGTAAGTGCTTAGAACACATAGTGAACATTCTTAATAAATCTGTGGTATTATTATCTTTCTTTGAGCATATCCTATGGGGTCAGCACTGTGCTAGAACCAGAGATACCAAGAGGAGCTGAGAGCCAGACAGGCAAACTGGTCCAGACAGTAGATAGCAAAGCTGATTGGCTTCATACTAATTCAATACTGCCTAACAGTAATAAACAGCTAGCAGTTATTAACAATTTACTGACTGCCATAATCTCATGTAATTCTCATAACAACCCTTTTAGAAAAGAATAATTATGTGTACCTACTGTGTTAAATTAAAAAGACCATAACTTCTTAAAACCAAACAAGAGTTTAGCTTAACTAGTAAAAAAATGTCTGCCTTGAGCATTATGCTCTTTTAAGAACTATCTACATGGGATCAGATTGACAACAGAGACTTGAAAGATTAGATAGGAACCCTAGGGGGCAGTGAGTTTATGTTAATGGAGGAGGAACAACTCAGAAAAGGAGGAATGGCTGCACAACTCGAAGAATGTAATCTGTGTCACTGAACTGTACATGTATAAACTGTTGCACTGGTATGTTTTGCTATGTATATTCTCAACAACAACAATAAAAAAAACCGTAACTTCTTTGCTACTCCCCATATCCAGAGGTGGAGTCTCTTTTCCCTTGAGTTTGGCTGGCTTTGTGACATGCTTTGATCAACAGAATGTGGTGGAAGTGACACTATGCCACTTCTAGGTCTGGGCTTTAAGAGGCCTGGTGGCTTCCATTCTTCCTTTCTTGGAACCCAGATGCAATGCTGTAAGGAAGCCAGTCTAGACTACTAGAGGAGGAGAGGCCATGTGGAGATCTGAGGCACCCCGGCTGACAGCTACAACCAGAATGGTCCTTAGAAGCAAGGATGGCAAAGCTTCGACTCGCTTACTTTAGACACATCATTAAGAAAGACCAATCACTAGAAAAGGACATCATGTCTGGTAAAGTAGAGGGTCACTGAAAATGAGGGAAACCCTCAGTTAGACAGACTGACGCAATAGCCACAACAATGGACAGACATACCAATGATCATGAAGATGGTACAGGACTGGGCATTTCATTGTTATACGTAAGGCTGCCATGAGTTGGAGCCGACTCATTGGCAACTAACAACAGCTGATAGCACCAATTGCCAGTCATGTGAATGAGGCCATCTTGGATGTCCAGCCCCAGCTGAACTTCCAGATGAATGCAGCCTTATGGGGAAGTCCAACACCATCATGTGGAGCAGGTAAGAGCCATCTACAATGAACCATCTCCAAAGAGCATAATCTTGAGAAAACATATGGTTATTGTTGCTTTAAGCTACTAAGGTTGTGTTGGTTTGTAATGCAACAATAGGTAACTAAAACACTGTATTATGGATGAGAAGCTGAGGTTCTGAGAGACTAAATAACTTGTCCAAGATTTGACAGCTAGGAAGTGGTAGAGCATGGAGTGGTAGAGACTAGATTTAAACCTAGGACTGCCCAATATCAAACTCCATGATCTTAACCAATGAGCTACATAGTGCTTCCTGTGTAACAACCAAATTCTGAAGAACTATTACATTTACTTTTTATTCTTGCTAGTTCAGACGTTACCTAGTATAGGCTGGACTAGTAAACGACAAAACTTGTCACTCTTAAGATGACAGAGAAAAAAAGTGTTAGAATTGGAAGTACAGCAAAGGTGGGCTCTGCTAAGATCTTCATCCCTTCTTGAAAAATGAATTGGCGCACCTCATTGAGAGGTGGTCACGGAGCTCTAAGTTTCTTTCTCTTTTTATAAGATGAAGAAGCAAATGAACATTTTCTGTTCTCAATTTTAGGACACTGGAGATACATGAACACTTAGGGGTGGTGACTGGAAAATGACCACAGGTAGTGCTTTGGCCCTTTGAAATTTTCCAGGTGAAGCATTCTGGAAGAAGAAAATAAAGGTTGGTTTTATATGACATTTTCTAGGTCACAAAGAACTTTGTGATTTTCTAGGAAATCTGGCTTATAAATTTGTATCTTTCTAACAGGAGTACATTTGTGTTTCAAAGCATCTTTAAACCCATCATTTTCTAAAATTTCTTACTGCCTGAAAAGCTGCCGGAGCCATTTATTCAACAAGCAGATACTGACACCTACTTCATTTAAGTCTCTAAGAACTCCCTGTATCAAAGCCGTGAAGTGTTTTTATTTCAATGTGTAGGAACGCTTGCCCAGAAGTCACCTGTTCCGTAAAGCTCACCCCATCCAGAAGAGAGCCACACCTGAAAAAGGAAGCACACAAGGCTACTAAATCGTTAAAATCGGTGTATCAGAGTCTGTAAATTACAATTTGAGTTCCTTGCTCATAGGCAACCTTCTCAGTCCCTCATTCAAAGCTCATTTACTCTTATTTTAGGCCCAATTCTAACAAGTCTAATTCTCTCAATTCCCAGCCTGCAGAAAATGAGAAGCAGCAAATGGGGAGGGAGAGCACTGTTTAAGGCAGGGACATCTATGACAGTGAGCATGTCCACTAGCAGCAAGTCTTGGAGAGGGAGAGAAAACAAACCCAGTAACTCAAACAGCGTCACAGTCTGGGGTCACTTTGCCTGGACACAAGTAACTCTACAACGTCAAGTGCACTTGAGGGCGTGAACACAGAAGAATGCAATGTGACAATGGATATTCAGGGAGAGGACTCTCAAAAGATTAAGCTGCATTTTGTTTAAGAAGGCAGGGAAGCACATGAAAGATTTGAGAAACATTTTAAAAAATATTTTATTGTGTTTTTGGTGAAAGTTTCCATAGCCAATTAGGTTCCAATTTAACTATTTTTATACAAATTGTTTGGTGACATTGGTTAAAATTTTCACAATGTGCCAGCATTCTCATTATTTCCATTCTGTTTGTTCTGTTTCCATTGATCTAGCTTCCCTTCCTTTCCTTGCCTTCTCATTTTTGCTTTTGGGTAAATGTTGACCATTTGGTCTCATAGAGTTAATTGTTTAAGGGAGCACATTACTCACGGGTGATATTGTTTATTTTATAAGCCAATCTATTATTTGGCTGAAAGGTGACCTTCAGGAGTGGCTTCAGTGCCAAGTTCAAAGGGTATCTTAGGGTGACAGTCTCAGGGGTTCCTCTAGTCTATATTGGTCCAGAAGTTCTGGCCCTTTTTTTTTTTTTTTTTAAGGGATTTGAGTTTTGTTCTACATTCTTCTCCCGTTCTATCTGGGACCTTCTAATGTGTCCCTGGTCAGAAGTGTCGGCAGTGGTAGCCGGGCACCACCACCTTCTTTTTGGTCTCAGGTTAGGAGGGGCCGCAGTTTGTGTGGGTTATTAGTCCTGTGGATTAGTTTCTTGAGTCTTTGGTTTCCTTCATTCTCTTTTGCTCCAGACGAGTAGAGACCAATAGTTATAGATGGCCTCTTGCAAGCTTTTAAGACCCCAGGCGCTACCCACCAAACTAGGGTGCAGAACATTAGCTTTATGAACGACGTTATGCCAATTGACTAAGTTATCTCGTGGGTTGTTTGGATATGTTTAGGAAGTCTCTGTACCTGTGCCCCCTGTGTGCTTTTATATATATATGGATATATCTGTGCAGCACACACAAATATGCATGTATAAATACACCTACACATACACATGCATGCTCTTCACGTATACCTTCCTACATGAGAAACATTTTTATATAAAACAAACCCAGCAAAATTACATATGCATCACACTGTAGTCCTTTACAACAAAGGAGAAGTCACTGTGATTTTGAAAGGCACCCATTTGGAAGTGGGGCAAGCAACATTGACTTTATTCCCTCCTTAAGGCTGGCTGTGGTGAGGCGTTTGACGCAGGAGCACATAACTGGGCATGCTCATCTTTTGTCCAGGTGTTTTGTCTTAGCTCCCGTGCTACCCGGACAAAGGGATGAAGGAAAGCAGAGGTCTTTTCTAAGGTCATTCAGAAAAACTATTCACTCAGGCAAGAAAAGGGGACCAAGAGGAAGGGAGTGCCTGGTACATGGCGGGCATTCACTAATATTTGCAGAAGGAGGAAAAGAAAATGAGAAGACTGATAGCTATTTGGGAGAAACATTTATTCTAAGAGTTTGCCAAGACTCCCAGTTACAACAGAAGCAGACAGCTGTGGTCTGGAGCACAATGTGGCCCGAAGGAGGCAGTAACACTCTCCATGGAATGAAGTGATGGCTGGAACTAACAACCCATGGCCGGTGAGGTAGGAAGGATGACAGGTATGAAGAGGAGACGTTCAATAGAGTGTGTTGAGTAACTCCTGATACTACTTCTCAGTACTTGTATGGTACCTTCCTTCTTCAAAAGCGCTTAAAAACATTAACTAATTAAATCAGCATGACTTCTAGAAGGGAAAATTAGCCTCTTTAATCTGTTTGAATTATCTGCAAAAGCTAATAAAATTAAGGTATAATGTTTGTGAAGAGGACTACGCTGAACCATAAACAGCTTTTGTGAGGGATTAATATCTAAGTGTGGCGGTGGCACTGGATATCCTCAGAAGTTGTTTATGGAGATGTTACGCCACTGTCCCCACTGAAGACCCAATTGCAGAACTGTGGACGCTGTCTGTCTGCAACAGCCTGGAACATCTGCAGCTGTGGTTTACTCTCACTAAGGTTCCTCCTGGGCTTGTCTGAGTGCTGGGTAGAGTCAAGCTGGAAGGAGGAAGAAGCCTCCCTCATGGGCCAAGCAAGCTCTGTCCACTGACATTACAGAAGGGACCTTGAAAAGAGGTGCAGGCAGCAGACATCCTCCCCATGTCCTGCACTGACCAGAGGCCAAATCTGGTGTCAAGCAGGACACACAGCCCACCATTCAAATACCTGGTTGGCTGCTGCCCAATACGCAAATGCTTCAAAACACTCAAAGTTTTGAGACTCTGCTGTACCTTCTTCCACTGTATTCTTAGTCTGGACAAATCATTCCATTTGCTTTTACATTTTGTCACGTCTTTCTAGAAGGAAAAGCAAGCAGCTGTTACTCTCTGGTGAAAAAACAGGAGGCAATCAGTTGAAAATACACATACGGGTGAGTTTTGATTTGCCTCATGAGCAATCCTGAACTTAGGGGGAGCCTGATGCAGTCGTGCATATTCATTGATTGGATTGATCGTAACTATGCATTAAGGCCCAAGTCATGCATATTCATTGAGGTTCCAATGACTAGGGGACCTGGGGCCTTGCAGCACTCTCTTTGGGGCCTCATAGATTGGTGAGAACAGCTATGCATGTGAGAGGGTGCAGCATGTCCCTGAAGACAATGCAAGCCCTGTGGTGTCCGGGCCCCTAGACTTTGTCTGATTCATCTCTATGCTTGTATCCTTTCTAGTTATAATAAATGCGTATAGATAATGTAGAAAAAAAAGAAAAGGAATCCTGAACTTCATCATTCTGCTAGTCCTGATTTTGACCTCAACAGTAAATAGCACACCACAGCACTGGTCATTCGTTCAACCTGCCTTTCTCTCTTCATGGCTTGACATCCCAGTGGCTCAGAGGAAGACAACTTCTTAGAAGGATGTGTTTGGGGATGAAGCAAGGACAATTATTTTATGGCTGGAAGTGGAAGCTGTAGGAAAAAGAGAATAGAACCAGGGGTTGGGAGGCTGCATAATTGCTCCAACTGGTCACTAAAAAGCAAGACTTGAGCCTATCTGCTCTTCACTTTGTTGGTGGTGGTGAAGGAGGAGGCAGGACAGGGCCCTTGAGGGCCCTCCCAGCTCCAACGTTCTCTGTTTCTGTGGTCACACATTATGCCTAGGGGAGTTGAGTCCTTAGGCAGAAACCACTTGCTATGACAAGGCCATTAGGCTGTCCAAGTGATATGCCTGTTGCTGGGCCTTTAAGAAGCCTGGCCTGAAGATGGAGCAAGTGACTTCCCATGTGCTGTGACCAAAAACATCTTTCCCTAAATCATCCACAATGTCTACTGTGACTGTTGTGGCTGGGTGCCAAGGCCCAGTAAAAACCCAAATAAGTCACAGACACAGTACCACTAAGCATCCACCAAAATGTCAACATGGATTAGTTTAAAGCGGAGGCTGAAAAAGCACCAGTATCTAAGCCAAATCCAATCTGTGGTTTTGTGTTGTTTGGTCCACAATGTATTTTTTTTAAAATTTGAGTTAATTTCCAATATTTGTAAAATAAGGGGATTTTACCTAAAAATTTAGATTCCTAGTTTCCTCTTAAAAAAATCAGATGACCCCGATGCACTGGGCTCTTATTTCCATGTCCAAAACCAGCTGGAGGTGAGAAGCAACTGCCCTTCAGAAGGGGCCTGTGCTCCCCAGTTCCCCACCGGGCTGGTCACTACTTCCTGCTTGGCATTGGAGGGATCTAAGATGATGTTGTAGAGAACAGGGACTCTAGACATGTCTGTGGATTTGAGCCACATAAGAAGCTGGGGGTACAGGCTGCCATTTATCCAAGGAGCTAACAGAAGGGGAGAGCTGTAAGGTCAGTATCTGGGTTCCCACTGCTTATTGTTCCTGAAAAATCCCCATTTCGGTGTGTGCCATCAGTGGAGTGCTTAGATCCCCAATTCACACCAGAGAAGCCCTATGTGGGGGAACAGCCATGTGGCAGACTGAGCCCTTTCCTTTCTTCCTCTCAAGTCCAGAGATACAGCCACCATAGGCCAAGGAATCCAACAGAACAAATGACAGGCAGGTGGTAAAAACTAGAACCACCACATCCACCAGATGGGTTATGGGTTGCCAAGAGCTTTCCCATTGATCCTCCCCACTATCCTGTGTTGTTTTACAGATGAGGAAACTGAGGCCAGGGGAGCCCAGAAGGACAGGGCTGTAGGAAGCAGCAGAGCCAGAAGACCAGCATGCACTTTCTACTCCAAGGCTTGCATTCCTTTTCCTGTGTCCAGAAAGCCGTGGCAGAAGACGGTGGACTGGTGTTTGCCCCACAGGGACAGGGAAGAGTGAGAGAACAGGATGACATGCCTATGGATGCAAAGGCACATTCTTCAGCTCTGGGAGAAGAGTCAAGAGGAAAGGTGAAGGCAATGAGTGACCAGAAAGTTCAGACCCCAACCCTGCTTCAGCCCTGTGGTGGGGAAGAGGACTAAAACAACCAAACAAAATAAGAAAATGACTCCAGCTGCCTACACAGATTGATTCACCTGACAGTAGCCCAACATTCTAGTTAAAATTCTCTTCACAGTGCAAATCTTTGCATGCCTAGAAGGGGATGAGGACATAAAAGCAGAATCGGGACTGTATAACACAGTGGCTAAAAAATGAAGAGACACTAAACGAGACTGCTGTGCCAAGCCATTCACTCTCGTGTGTGTTTGGCAAGGAACAAAAGGATGGAGTGCTCTGACAGGCAGAGGAAGAACTGGTACCAAGGAGTGTGAGAGGCTGATGAATGGGCAGGCAAGTAGGCCTGGTGACAAACCTGAGAAGGCTGGTAAAGGAAACAGACTTACAGCTAATGTGAAACACACCAAGAACGACTGCTAGCTTCTCTCTTGATTTAAGACACTAGTGTATTTACGTAAGTAAAAATGAGAATCTTTCCTCTACAGACCCTCTGCCCAAGCCAGACTACCTGTTTGTTGCCCCTGAGCACATCACATAGTCCCGCCTCCAAGTCTTTCTCCCCCAGAACATCTCATCCTCCTCCTCCTCCTCCTCTGCCCCTTTGCATCTGTTGACCTGTGTATGGCCTCTCCAAGCCACCTCTTTTCCCCAGATGACATTTTCTTCCTTGATGTCCTACTCTGGAAACTTCTAAATTTTTCAGTATTTCTGTCATACACTAACTTTGACCAAATCTGCTAAACTAATAGCTAATGCTAATAGAGTGTCCTAAAGGCCTAACAATTATATTAAAAACCAGTTGCCATCAAGTCGATTCCAACTCATGGTAGCCCCATGTGTGTCAGAGTAGAACTGTGCTCCACAGAGTTTTCAATGGCTGTGATCATTCAGAAGGGGGCTCTGGGTAGACTCAAAAGCACCAACCTTTTGTTGTTTTGTTTGTTTAGTCCAAACCAAAACCAAAAAAACCCAAGCCTGTTGCCGTCAAGTCAATTCTGACTCATAGTGACCCTATAGGAGAGAACAGAATTGTCCCATAGGGTTTCTAAGCCTGTAATCTTTTTTTTTTTTTTTTAATTTTATTGTGCTTTAGATGAAAGTTTACAGCTCAAGTTAATTTCTCATTTAAAAATTTATACACATATTGTTTTGTGACATTGGTTGCAATCTGCACAACATGCTGGCACGTTCCTCCTTTCCACTCTGGGTTCCCTGTGTCCATTCATCCAGTTCCTGCCCCTTCTTGCCTTCTCAACTTGCTTTTGGGCAGGAGTTGCCCATTTGGTCTCATATATCTGATTGAACTAAGAAGCATGTTCCTCACGACAGTTATTGTTTGGTTAGTAACCAAGCGCTTAACCGTCTGTGCCACCCAGGGACTCCTTATATATATTAACTCATGTAATCTTCACCACAACTCTACCAGGCAGAGACCGCTATTAGTTCCATTTTACAGTGAGGAAATTGAGGCACACAGAGGTTAAGTGACTTGCCCAAGGCCACCCAGCTAGTTAGTGATGGTGTGATACCATTTGTTTCATTCATTCATTTATTGAGCACCTACTAATTGCAAGGCACTCTGTTAGTAGCTAGAGACACAATTGTGACTCGGGCAGACAAGGGTCCTGCTCTCAGGGAGCTTACAGCCTCATGGGAGCAGGTGGCTGAAGACAGAAAACATGTAAACACATCAATCAACTAGATAATTTCAGATGGCGATAAGTGCTATGAGGAAACAGGAATAGAATGTGTGACTAGTGCTATTTGGGCCAGGCACGTGCAGAAACAGGGAAAGGGCTTCCTAGGCAGAGGGAAGACCAGTGCAAAGGCCCTGAGGCAGGAACAGATATTGTATTGTTGTTGTTAGATGCCATCGAGTCGGTTATGGCTCATAGAGACCCTACGTACAACAGAACGAAACACTGCCCTGTCCTGTAACATCCTCAGAGTCCTTGCTGTGCTTGAGCCCACTGTTGCAGCCACTTGTCAATCCATCTCGTTGAGAGTCTTGCTCTTTTATGCTGACCCTCTACCAAGCATAATGTCTCTCTCCAGGGGCTAGTCCTTCCTCATAACATGTCCAAAGTATGTGAGACAAAGTCTCGCCATCCTTGCTTCTAAGGAGTATTCTGGCTGTACTTTTTCCAAGACAGATGTGTTTGTTCTTCTGGCAGTCCATAGTATGCTCAGTATTCTTCACCAACACCATACATAATTCAAAGGCATCAATTCTTCGGTCTTCCTCATTCATTGTCCAGCTTTCACATGCACATGAGGCGACTGAAAATATCATGCCTTGGGTCAGGTGCACCTTAGTCCATAAGGTGACATTTTACTTTTTAACACTTTAAAGGGGTCTTTTGTAGCAGATTTGCCCAGTGCAGTATGTCCTCTAATATGTAGTGTATTAAAGAGCAGAAAGAAGGCCAGTATGGCTGAGTCAGGGAGTGAGTACAAGGAAAGGAATTTGGAGAGGAGGGTGGGGCCAGATATTAGAGGGCTTTGTGGGCTGTGGGAAGGAGTTTTGACTTTATTCTAAGAAAAATGGGCAACTATTTGAAGGTATGCAATCGATTTATGCTTTTTTTTAAATTCTTTTTATTGTGGTAAATATATGTAACATAAAATTTGCCATTTTAACCATTTTCAAGTGTATAGTTCAGTGGCGTGAATTACCTTCTCAGTGTGGTGAAATCACCACCACCATCTATTTCCAAAATTTTTTATCACCCCACAAAAACTCAGTATCCCTTACACAATAATTGCCCTTCCCCCTCTCCAGCCAGCTCCTGGTAACCTCTAACCTACTTTCTGTCTCTCTGAATTTGCGTATCCAGATAGCTATCTCATGTAAGGGGAATCCTACAATATCCATCCTTCTGTGTCTGGCTTCTTTCACTCAGCATAATGTTTTCAAGGTTCATCCATGTTATAACACGTATCATGATTCATGCTTTTAAAAAGACTTCCTTAGTGGCGTGAAGGATGGCTCGGGAGGAGTATAAGAGTGAAAGCAGGGACCCCAGCGACAAGCCTCTTTTTCCTTTAATTTTAGTGTGCAAAAATTTTGCCATTTTAACCATTTTTAAGAGTACAACTTAGTAACATTCACCATGTTGCACACCACCACCACTACCCATTTCCAAAAGTTTTACATCACTCAAACACAAACTCAACACACCATCAGCAATAACTCCCATACTGCAGCTCTTTGCCCCTTCACTCCACATAGATTTACTGAGCACCTACCTACCAGGTAATGTGCTGGCCCTGCTCTCAGGAAGCTTAGCATGTCCTCCTTGGTTGCAGGGGGAGAGAGCAGAGACATGATGGTCTGAGCCCAGGATACATCCAATCTTCCACTAAAATGTCAAGTGAGGTAAGCTGTCCCCGAGGGCTGAACACTGTGGTCCAGGCTACAAGTGGGGAAGGAGTTTAGGGAGGAAGGAACGGGTGGCAGGGTAGGAGCTGAAGTGTGGAACATGGCTTCTTTGAAGATGAGGGGCTCAACGCAGACATTAAAGGATGGGCATATGAGACAAGGAGGTGCTTTCCATCCAGGGCCATATGAGGAAAAGGCAGAAAGGTGGAATGGGAACAACAGCAGCAGTAGTACGGGCTTATTTTGTACAAAGGTCCGTTCAATATCTATTCAGCAAAGCACAGACTCTGTGTCCCTGCGGGTCCCCAGGCTCTGTGGTGGATCTGAAGATGACTCAAACTCAGCTACTACCATCTAGGGATTTCCATCTCGCACGGAGCATAAGGCAGGTCCACGATGATCTATAAAACCATAGAAAGTGAGACATACCATAAGAGAGATTCAGAGAAAACACTGAGGGAGGTAAGCGGAGTGTGTATGTCTGTTATGTACAATAACATCTGCAGAAATGTGTATGTATACTCCACATCCATACCCACATATGTAAAAAACCCTTTATATGCTCCGAGTGACTTTGCATTTAGCCACACAAGTGCCTTGTGAAGTATGTATAAGGTGTGATGCTTACTACTGTTTTCCATGCAAATGAATGCAGCACTTTGTCAGGACCACTCAGCCTGCAACCCCAGAACCCAGCCATGTACAGCTCTACATCTCCCCACTCCATGAGCACTCAGGCTGATGGGGAATGTGCTGGCGCGTGGGCCATGGCAACGGGAGAATTGGATGAACTCGGGACATAGTTAGAAGGTAGAACTGGCAGGCCCTGCTGACTAAGGAATACTGTCGTGATTCAAGGATTTACAGTGGACAGAGAAAATAAAAATTGTGCGTGGGGGAGACAATGAAAATATAGTGCTAGTTTAGCTACTAAAAGGCTGTTTAATTCTAGGCAAACACTTTCCTCTCTAGGCCTCAGTTTTCTAATATATAAAATGAAATGATTTAGATTATCTAAAGTTATATATATATGCAGCCCTGGTGGGACAGTGATTAAGAGCTTGGCTGCTAACCAAAAGGTTTAAATCCACCAGCCACTCTTTTGATCATATATATATGTGTATATATATATATGTATATATATGTATATATATATGAGAAAAGACCTGGCAACCTGCTCCTGTAAAGATTACAGCCTCAAGAACTATATGGTGTCTGGCTACCACCAATGACCGCCCTGACAGGAAATACAACAGAGAGTCCCTGATGGAGCAGGAGAAAGGTGGGGTGCAGAACTCAAATTCCAGTAAGAAGACCAGACTTAATGGTCTGAGACTGGAGGAACCCTGGAAAGCATGGCCCCTGGATTCTCTATCAGCCCAGAACTAAAACAATTTCTGAGGCCAACTCTTCAGACAGGCATTGGACTGGACTGTGGGATATAAAGTGATACTCGTGAGGAGTGTGCCTCTTAGCTCAAGTAGATATAAGAGACTAAATGGGTAGCTTCTGTCCGGAGGTGAGATGGGAAGGCAGAGAGGGTTAGGAGCTGGTTGAATGGACATGGGGAATCGGGTGGAAAGGAGGAGTGTGCTGTCACAGTATAGGGAGAGCAATTAGGGTCACATAACAATGTATGTATAAATTTTTGTATGCAAAAAAAAAAAAAAAAAACCCTGTTATAGTCACAGAAAAAAATCCTACAAACTGTATGAGTCTTTTGTATAAAGTTCAAAATGGGCAAAAATGATCTATGATGATAAATTAATGGTTACCCTTGGGGCAATACTAACCAAGAGGGGCCACAGGAGCCTTCTGAGGTGCTGGAAATATTCTGTATCTTGATCTCAGTGGTTACATGGGTGTTTGCATATGTCAAATTTATTGAGCTGTATGCTTAAGATCTGTGCACTTTTACATACCATCAATAACTTAAATAAGGAAACAGACCCTTATAAACTTCTCTTATTAAAACTGTCACCTTATGGTGCCCAGCAACTATTACTGAACATTTTAATCAAAGATTCTATAGAAGAACCTGATCAAAAGGTAGAACAATGTGAAACAGAATTTAAAATTCTCATGGAATCCAGAGTCTTTAAACAAAAATCATCCCCTTAAGTCTTCTTTAAACCAAGAAATCGTTTAGCTTAATTAGTAAAGAATGTCTGCCTTGAGCATTGTACTCTTTTATAGAACTAGCTATATGAGATCAAATTGACAACAGCAACTGGAAAGGTTAGATAAGAAGCTTAGGGGATAGTGAGTTCATATTAATGGAGGAAGAATAATTCAGAAAAGAAGGGTGAGAATTGTTGCACAGCTTGAAGAACATAATCAGTGTCACTGAATTGTACATATAGAAACTGAATTTGTGTATGTTCTGCTGTGTATATTTTCAACAACAAAAATAAAATAAATTATTAAAAGACAAAAAAAAAAAAAAAAAGATTACAGTCTTGGATAACCTATCTGGCAGTTCTACTCTGTCCTATAGGGTCGCTATGAGTCAGAACCAACTCAGTGGCACCTAACAACAACAACAAAGTTTATACCAAAATTTACAAAAATGAGATACTGAATGTTCATATGACCACCACTCAACATAAGACACAGAACACACCAACATAATCGAAGGCCCGTTGTGCACCCATTCACATTGCATCCCCTCCCTCCTCCTTCCACCCCCAGATAAAACCTACTACTACTACTTCCCATTGCTGTTGAGTCAATTCTGCCTCATAGTGACCCTACAGGACAGAGTAGAACTGTTCCATAGGGTTTCCAAGGAGCGGCTGGTGGATTCCAACTGCCAACCTTTTGGTTAGCAGCCTAGCTTTTAACCACTGTGCCGCCAGAGCTCCCAGATAAAACCATGCTACTGAATTTGGTGTTTATCATCTCTGGTGTCCATTTTCTTTTCCTTGTGGGAAATATATATAAAATTTACTATTTCAGTGTCTAATTCAATGGCATTAAGTACATTTACAATGTTGTGCAACCATCACTACTATTTCCAGAACATTTCATCACCCCAAAGAGAAGCACTGCACCCATTAAGCAATAACTCCCCATCCTCCTCCACCAGCTCTGGTACTACTGTCTACCTCTATGGATTTGCCTATTCTCAGTATTTCTTCAAGTGTCCTTTTAAGGTTTAATAATGATTGTTACTTTCCTGCATTTTATGATTTAACAAAGCCTCTTGCTTTTTTTCTGTAGTTGATTTGTAGTTGACAGAAAGCTTCCATATATGCCATCTCCCCTGCTTTTTACTGGAGCTGTTTGAGGGAGATCGGCTCCAGTGTGTTGAACGAGGAACGTGAGATTCACAGTGGGATATGCCATAGCACTTACCATCTTGGCCACTTTTCCATCACATTGCATGCCGGTTATTCTTGTGTGTGCATATGTTTCTATAACCAGACCCTAAGCTCTTGAGAACAGGCAACTGTCCCCTTACACTGTGCCATCGTGGTATGCTTACCAGGATCAGGCTTCAGTGAAAGAAACAGTGAGGAGGGAAAAAAGCCCATGTGACAGCAATGCATGATAAGAGATGTAGGAATTGGATCTAAAGACAGGAATAGGCCAAATTATGCCCAAAGAGGAACCAAGAAAGACTGTCATCAATCAGAACCCACGACAGAATGTGGTAGGCACAATCTTGCTCTTACAAGTCAAGCCCCTAAAGTTTGAAAAGGCAAAATAAGGAGGTTTTCAGGAGACTTGTTAGAAACCACAGAGGTCATCAAGTTTACTTTTTGGCATAATCCTGGAATTTCTGCAAATGTAACAAACACATGCCTAGTAACATGTGATGGGAACATATCACAAACCAACTAATGCACTATCATAAAAGTGTGACTCTTTAAGCACAACATTTCAAAAGTAGTAAATTTAGGATGAGGGAACTTCAGGAAAAGGGTATTAAAGACAGCCATAACCTTACAAAATTATCTCCCACAAAACTGGAGGCAGCTTCCTTTGTTCATAGCGTCTCTGGGTTTCAACCCAACAGGAGGGAAATGAGAACTTCTCACAAGCCACCAATCAACTCACACAGCTGTAGTCTTACTTGCAGCAAAGATCTCAGGCAGCCCTTATGAAGACTGGACCAACTTTGTCACAAGTCTGGTATCTTTAAGGAAAAACCAATCAAAACATGTTGGCCTTGATTATCTCAGCCTCTTGATCAGACTTACCTGGAGCACTTTAATACTCTGTTTCTGCTTCCAGGTTCCCAGCTGTAAAACTAAGATTTAAAAGACTGTCCTGGCTTTCCCATCTGTTTTTCATAAAGCGGGGGAGGGGGGAAGAATCATCATGACTGAAGGCTACTTGCAGAAAGTATCTATAAATGCATAACCCTAATACAGCAAATGAATGAAGCTTCTCTTGCCCGTGACAAGGTCTCCTGTGGTCTAGAAGGAAAACATGTAACAGCAGTATCTAAAGAGTGGACATTCTTTCTCCTGAGAGGGACAGGACAGGGAAGGATAGGGTTGGTGTCTTCCATGGGTAGCACTGTTCATTTTATACGCAAATAATGGTGGTGATCACTGAAGTTTAGGGCTGAATACCTAACACGCACCTTGTCATTCATGCATTCTAAAAAATAATGGAGCACTATTACTTTTATTTCCTTCATTTTTACAGACAAGGCAGCAGAAACTGAGAGTGGTTAGTAACTTACTCACAGTCACCCAGAGAACAAACGGGGGAGCCAGGATTCAAGCACAGGTCTGGTTGCCCCCGGAGCCCCAGCTCTTAAGCATTTCGCTATCTCATTTTCCACAGTGGCTCTCGGGCTCTCCAACAGGCCCTGGGCTCTGCACCGTTTCTCTACTGAGGGTGAGTCTGCACTGATCCAGCCACGGGACCCCTGGAGTCAGGGGCAGTTCACTACCGTCTCAGAGCAAAGATAATCAGCATATGACCTTTGCGTCATCAGCATCTGATTTAATCTCCTCAGGTAGCCAGTCTTGGCGACTTAAACTTTTATTATATGCAGCTGTTACATTCGAGCTTCCCAGGCTACTCATTGCTAAACACAAGTAATGAAGTAATAGCAACTACTGGAGCGACAATTACAATTAGCTTGCCTCAAGTCCAAGGGCAAAACACATTCTTAAGTGTCCTTAGCTCCAAGACAAACAAGACTTTCTCCCAGTAGTACTGTCTTAAGCTACACAACATTTTCAGGAAAACACTTAGGGATGCAGGCTTCTAAGAGCGTGTAGGTATGTGTAGTAGGGGAGACGCCTGTGGCAGATCAGGTTTTCATTCTGTGGGCTTGTTCTACTTTTATGGGAGATGTCAAGTATGATAAAATAGCTCCAAAGAGTTCATAAACATTTGTCAGGGATGTTAGAAAACTTGACGTGTGATAATAGCATGAATATATATATAATTTACTAACGCATTTCAACCGAAGTAACCAGAAAGGAAATATCATGGGCCAATGGAAAATATCTAAAGATCTTGTGGTTTCTAACTTTTTGGGATTTGATATTCAACAACATAATGTTGCAAAAACCTCTTGGGGTTTGCTATTCAATAATATAAAACAAAAAAACAAGACGAATCCTATCTGGCCGATTGAAATTACAGGGCTCATGCACCTTGAGCAAACCCTCTTCCCTCAACTGTGGTGCGATTCCTCTTGATTGAGAATCGAGTTGCTGCGCTATTTCTCAGAGAATGAAATTACAAAACACAAGATAGCAGATATTTCAAAAATTTCCACCAGGTATCCCTGCTGGGTATCAAGTGACTGGGTCAGAAACGCAGTCAGAAGCTCTGCTTAAGGAAGAGCAGAACAAATCCCCCTCGCCTGGGAGGCCAAACAGAGCATTGTTTTAGTTCCGTAGGAGATAATGACAATGGAATAGAACATTGTCCCGGGTAATGGTCTCCTGTGGTGGGGAAATGCGGAGGTAGAACCGAGGTGCTCAACAAAAACAAACAAGGGGTTGAACTGCTACCTTCTTTTTTAAAGCAAAAACTGTTGATCCTAGAACTAAGCCCCTCCCAGCAGCTTCCATTCTGTTATAAAAGTCTTGCACCTGGAGGCGCTCTAGCTGGGGCGGATGACCCAGGAAGCAAGGTAAGCATGGGATTACTTGTGATGTGGCGAAACCCATGTGAAATTGGTCACTACGCATTAGTAAGTAAGCACAAGTAAGCCTGTGCTTACCTTGCTTCCTGGGTCATCCGCCCCTGTCAGGGACTGTAAATTTGAGAAGAGGCTTTGATTCTGTAGAAAGGTGGTGTGGGGTTGGGAGAGAGACAGATGCCAGCCATACCTAGAAGCAGAATCTTTGATGTGGTGAAATATCTGGTAAGCAAGGTAAGCACCATGCTTAACTTGCCTATTGGATAATCCGCCTCTGTGCTCTAGGGTGGGATGTAGCTGGGCTGCGGGGTTCCGGGACAAACTGGGCTACCGGCTCTACTGAGGCTGAACTGCTGGCTTTAGAGATGGGCTAGGGGACCATTTTGAATTTCCCCAGCCACTGGACAAAGCAATCACTGTATCAGCCCCAGCTGAGATCTCCCTGTCCCCAGACCCCACCCCCCCACACCCATTTAGTGACTGCTGATCAGACTGACATACTCTGCAGTGGCAAAGTCTGGCATTTGTTGAAGAGGAAACTCCTATATTATAAATATCAATCGGGGATGCCTGAAGGATGAAACCAATAATCCATCCATCCATTTGACACGGAAGCCAGTACTCTTTGTTTCTTTTGTCCTTGTAAAATAATGTTGAATGTAGAGACTCTCTAATGTGTACCTCAAAACAAAATTTAAATTAGGTCAAAAAGTGAAAAATGATTTAAAATTCCAAATTTTGGAAAATAACAGATACCCTTCCATTTTGAAACAAAAATAAATAAAAATTCAAGGCTAAAGTCATCTTTCAGCCAATTGAAGCTTTTGTAGAACACACAGCTCAAACTCTACCACACAGATGGAAAACAGTCCGAATGCAAGCTGGCAGTATTTTTTTCATTCCACAAACTTCTACAATCTTCATTAAAACTACATGGCATTCAAAAGTCGATGTCTAATTCATCTTTGCTGTTGAGGCATTTTACAAGCGTATTTTTTTTTCATTGGGAAACATTTTTGAATTGGGTAAAACAAATGGGAAGTGGATATTTTTAAAACTCCTCCCTGGATTGGTGATTGACTTGCTTAGAATTCTCTGGGCAGGCATTTCATTTCCTGATGACTGCCATTTTCCCTCCCATTCCAAACTCTCCTTCCTTGGGGCTGACACAGGGTGTGGAAATATGAACTTGTGCTGCTGGAATTCCCTTGATGTGTTTCAATGAGAGATTTCTTATCAGCTGTCAGGGCGTCCCTCCAACTTTTCCATTTCCTTTAAGGTCAGGTTTCCCTACAAAGAAGGATGCCAAATATACTATTACTAGATAGGATCTAGGTATTTGGGGTTAGACTCACAACTTTTTGATGGTGTGCCTGGGCACTACATGTGTTTTATGGCGTGCCTGGGCACTACATGTGTTTTATGGCATCACTAGCAGAAAAGGATCCTGGCCTGGATACTCACTGGAAAGTGGAGATTTCTATTTTTATTACAGGAATTAACCTGACATTTCTAGCTTACAATCAATCATTTGAAAAAACTCAGCAATGATGCAAAGCAATGTTTTCGCCCTCAGTTACCTGTAGTGATTATTTCCTTTTTGCCCCTCACCTTTCTGTGTTGATGAGTGCTCCCTGGTTAAGAGCTACTCCAGTAGCAGGTGACATAAAGCATCAGTTAATTTTGTAGGTGCTGTGGAAATCTGGTAAGTAAAGTAAATCACCATCCTAGACATCTTAAGAGGGTGACAGGATAAATGGGGAGAATAATAAACAATGAGAAACAGTGTGAAGTACAGGCATAAAGAAAAAAAAATTTAAAAGCCTCGAAAATTTTCTAGGGACAGAAAAACCCTTTAATTTGAAGATATAGTTACTAAACAACAAAATCAAAGTATAAGAATTTGGAGTAGGCAGACTCAGTTCAGTTTGTTACTAAAAATATGGGGAGAAACCAAAGCAAACAGTTCCCTCCTGAATCCCCATGTTCTCAAAGCTAACCAAACAAAACGAGCAACGGAGAAGGGATAATAATTTGCGATAAATACGAAGGTGCACAGACACTTTGCACAATTCTGATCTCAATCCTTCCTGAATATCTGGGTGTTTCACGTAAAACGAGGGACTGCTTTGATTTTTATCTTCAGCCTCCATGTATCTGGCCAGGAGTGTTTGCTCTCTCTCATCTTGTCAGCATGCCCAGAACGTTTGGTGAATATTACATGGATCCCATATCCCAAATCCTGAGTGCCAGGATGGGGTGGCATACCTTAAATCTGCCTCACTTTAGGACTTGCTAGAAAGCACATTCCTCCTTCGGAATGTCAATTTTCCCTCTGCTTCAACAGGGCAAAGGGCTGGGCACACAGGTAATGCCCAGCTCATGGACTCAGGCAGGAAGCTCGATGGTTAAGAAGGTTGGGTTCCAACTCCTGTTTTTTCGTCTGAGTCCCAGACATACTGTTTTTAATGTGAAATTTCTCTAAGAAGTAGCTCATGGAAATAACTTTAAAGTTTCAAGAACTTCTGTTTGGTAAGGGTAAGACGTTTCCAATTTCAGAGACGGTTATAAAAAAACCACAACAAATTTCAATCACTTTAATAGACACTTTAAAGGCAATTTATGATAGCTGTAGCCCACCGATGACTAAAGCTACATTGAACTTTCCGAGTTGAAACGTTCATCGTTGGATTCAGGAAAAGTCCTCTCAACGATTCTGAAAAATTCTAAAAATATGGCAGCAATTGTAAAATCACTTTCACTTGCGCAATATCCTTTTTATGAATGTCTCCAATTACACAGCTAGGATTACAGATTTTCGCAAACACAGTTTCATTTTTGATAGGTATGTGGCGGTAATTCCAGGCTGCTATTTCACTCTAACAAAAGGTATGGGGCTCTCTTTGCCCTCTCTTCCTCCTGTTGCTTAAACCATGCAAGAAAAGTCAAGGAATTAGAGAAAGGCAAAACAGACATAGAGACTGAATTCAAATGGCTGAAATCCACCACCTGATAAGAAGTAAGTTGGCAATCATGGGGTTACCTCCCCGCTCCACGTCCTCCATCTGTGCAATGGGCTGACGTTCCCTGTCTGCGGAGGGTACGGGAAGACGGCCTCAGCTCGCTGCATAGACACCAAGGAAACTGCCAGCTGTCACGGACTTAGAATTCTTGAACGCTTTCTGGCTTCTCCAAAGAAGCAGATGCAAACCTACTCCGTGTCGATTTGCCTACTAGAAGCGTCAGGATACGCTCACGGGGCTCAGCAGTGGTTACATTTTTGGATTATTAGCTTTATGGTGTTATTTGGGGGTGGGGGTGGGGCTCTCAGCGATAGATTGCAGAAGAGAGGGGGCGGGGGACAAGACGGGGAGGAAAGGAGTCGGCGAAGAAGACAGGAGTTAAGAGATAAGCAGGGGGTGGAAACCCCGGGAGGGAAAGCAAATGCCGGAGGCGGGGAGCGGAGCCAGAGAAGAGGTCGGGCGGGACCGGGGCTGCGCCGGCGGGGAGGCCGGGTTGGGCTTGGTTTGAGCGTGCCACAGAGCCCGGGCCGAGCTCCCCGCAGCCTAGCTGGGTTCCTCCCTCGACCCGAAAACTCGGCCACTGGCCACCTGAGCCCATGGGGGCGCCTGGGGGAAGAGTCGCAGGGATGCCGCGCTCCGCCGCCTTCCCCGCGGGTTCGGTCCAACGCGCACGGACGAGACTGAGCCCCGGACCAGGTTACCCGCCTGCCAGACGCTTTCCGTGGCGTTGGGATGGCAGGCGGGAGGAGAAAGCGCCGCCTGGGGCCTCCCTGAGCGCCGCGGGCCGGGCTAGGGGCTGGAGGGCGCCTGCGGGCCCGGCGGCTGCGTCTTGCGGGAGATGGCGGGCCCGCTACCCCTCCGACTCGGGCTGTCTTCTCGGCGCCCCCAGGTCGCGGCGCTCTCGGGGTCCGGCGCCGACCAGCACGTAGCACCCGGGGCCGAACCCGGAGGGAGGCGGTCTCCGTGCCTCTACTTCCCGCACTTAGATGGCTTGGAAAGCACAGTTCCCTCCCGGGGCGCGGGCCCTGACAGCCCTGCAACCTAACCGCCGCGGCCGGGAGGAGGCCGGGCGCCCGGCTGGTAGCGGCCGTACCCTAGAAACTCCTCCTCGCGTTTTCTTCCCGGGCCAGGGCCCTAAACTCCCGGAAACCCGCGCAGGAGGGGGCGGGGAAGACAAAACAGCACAAGCTGTGCAGGCCACCGCGCTGCCGGCGAGTCTCGTTGATATGCCAGGCCCCGGGGTGTCGCCTCACCAGTGCCTCGAGGGGATGGCTGCCAGACTGGACGTCTGGAAAGTTTCACGGATTCTCATCATTTCTCCTTAGCTTTGCACAGGAGGAGATGCCCCCTCCCCTCAGAGAAAGAGGCCGCGCCTGCACCCAACGGTAACCCTCCAATGACCCGGGGAATGGGGCCGGCCCGCGAGCCAGAGGTTTCTGTTGCATCAGAGAAACACGGCGGCATCAAGGAGAAATAGCGTCCAGTAGGCCTGGGCCTAAAACTAAGTTAAAAAAAAAAAAAAAGTTTCAAATTGTCTAGTTTGCCTTTTTGCTTCTATTTTAAAAATTAGTAACCATTTCTTAGTCGTACAAGGGGTCAGACGTCACAGACGGGTCACCCTATGGTGGTGTCTACTTTGCCTTCTTTTTCTGCTTTTGACCGCCGTCTCCACATACACTATTCTCTTCCCTGGTCCCCTTGCAGTGAAATCGGATTTTTCTCTTCGGGCGGCTCTAGGTCAAGCAAGGTAGGCAGCAGCGCCTGGCTGTGCCAACGATCAATGGAGGGCGTTTCCCACAGTAAGGTACAGTCCCTGCCGGCCCACGGCCCGCTGATTTCCATCCCAGTGTCATCAACCTGTTCACTTTCTCCTAAGATTATACCACTAACAGTCATAATAATAATAACCAGGACACAAACAGCTTTTGAGAAGTCATAATAACTTCTGGGAGGTGAGACACACACACACACATAGGCGGACATATGTTTTGTTTTTGTCAGAGGGGCACAGAATTGCCTGAGTTTTAAAAAATGATCTATTTACAGACTTGGTAATGCCTCCGAAGAAATTCCGTTTATGGCCCAATAGCTGTGACAGGGTTAGAAAACCAGTTTAAACTGTTAATCGGCCACAGAATAAGGGCCCCAGATTGAGGCCTTTCACTTACCTTTGAAAGGCTATAAAAGCGACGCTGTACATTGGGATGAAATTAGACGGTAACAAAATCATTACCTTGACTTCCCACAATAAAGACAGCCTTTAAAAAGCGGCTATTGATGGTTTCAAATTACATAACGGTGGTTTATAAGTTTTTCCTCTGGGCTCACAGAAGGCAATTTTAAAGTGTGAATTCTTCAAAGAACAAACAGCCACTCGCACTCAAACACCGACATGCAGCTGCCTTTTTATTTTTTGCAAAGAGTCCATTAGAAAAAAGAGAGCGAGCGGAAAAACAAAAATCAAAACCCAGCAAAAGCAGGAGGAACCCAGAGAGACTCATGTCCGGTTTATGATGTCGGGGCTCACACACACTCGGCCCGAGAGCTCGGAGGGTCAGCCTCTCCCCCGGGGCGGGGCAGGGAGTGGAGTCATAGTCCTGCGGGGGAGAAAAATCCCGCGCGTGTCACCCGGTCCCATCTGTCTGCTGCTTTTGCGGATTTAAAACCCAGACACAGCCTTCCCTAGGCTAGAAGGAACACACCACCAAGCTCAGGGGAGGGATGGGCCTGGGGCCGCGCCGGAGGAGTGCGGGAGGGAGGGGGGCTGACCTTTCGAGCCAGGACCCAGCCCCAGGTGGCATCTGTATTTTCGCGAGTTCCCGCCCAGGCTAAGAAAATCCCCTCAAATCCCATCCTCAGAATATGACCCCACCATTACGCGCAAGGCCTGCAAAAACCCGACGGGGCACCCCGTTACCCCAGCTTACGCTTCTCTAGGACCAAGTCAGTGGTCGAAAATCAACCAGACGGCAGCTGTCTTTAGTGAGCAAAGCCTTTCAGGACGCCCGCACCGAGCGCGGCGCGCAGAGGGAAAGGACCGTGCCCCTTTAGCATGTTACAGCGAGGGGGCTGTGGGGTCAGGGGCGCTCTGGGAGGGACTCTGCGCCGTTATCGGAGAGACCGAGGGAGTGGATGAGCGCGCGGCCCCGGCGGCAGGCTGAGGCTCGGCCGCATTCGCTGCGCAGCACTGCCCCCTGGCACACGGCGCCGAAACTGCCCCGCTCGGCGGCGGCGGCGGCGGCAAAACGTCCCCCTCTTTGGCTCCCCGACAACCTACTCTCCTTTTCTGGCACAGGCCCTGGCAGGAAAGCAGTCCCAAGGCCTGCGCTCAAAGCTTTGCTACCCCCTCAAGCACCCGCCTCCCCAAAGAGGGCCCAGGGGCCGGGCTGCCTGAGCCAGAGGTCCGCGCGCCTTCCTGACTCCCCACCCAAGTCCCAGTGGACGCCCACCGGCAAAGCGGTTGAAGATATGGGGCCTGAAGACGTGGAGACTCTGACTTCAGGCCTGGGCGCGCAGAGGTGGCCTGTATACAGAGACTCCTTTGGGTTTGGTTCATTTTTTAATGAACGCCAGCTTCCAGGGCATCTATCTATGGCACCTGAGCTTGCCATAGAATAAATGAAGCGGGTGGTGGTGCCCGGCCCCTCCCCGCACCCCCTAGGAGGTGATCGGCCTGAACCTCGCCCCGGTGACCCAGCCCAAGAACATCTGAGAAATGAAGGAAAATCTGGCTGGAGCTCTACACTCCAGGGCGTGATCCGCGAGGCTCTGGCCGTGGCGGCGCCCAGAGCGGCCCCACCCCCACTCCGGCCCAGCCCACCGCTTTCTACCAGACCTGTCGGCTCCCCAAGGGAGAACAGGCTTCCTGAAGGCTCCTGGAGGAACACTCGCCCTTCTCCAAGCCGCCCAAGGCACCAGATGCCAGCGTGGGCACAGGGGTCTGGGTCCCAGGATGCATCCAGCCTTTCCTACCCCAATTGGATGGTTCATCCTAGGCTTTGGGGCTGGGCCCCGTGGACAGATAGGTGTTTAGACCAACTGACCTAGGGAAGGCAGGGGCGCTTCGGGGCCAGATCAACCCAGGTTCCAGCGTGGCCACCCACTTGCTGTGACTTGGGCGAGTTACTTCATCTCTCTCTGCAGCAGTTTCCCTGTTTGGTTTTCAGAGATGCTGTGAAGATTAACTGAGGTATTGTCTGTCCAGTGCCGGCATGTGGTCAGTCAAGGTCGCTGTGAATGACTGCTGGAATTGGCTGCAGGAAGCGCTCTGAAGTGTGAGCGCCCACAGCACTGCTCTGGGGCCTTTAGGCCTCCAGTTTTCCGGAGAGGAGGAGACAACACTGTCTTAGACCAGAAGGCAGCACGCAGGAGGCCCCAACGCCCCTGGTTCTCTTTCGCCAGGGCCCAGGCCATCTGCACGCTCAGGACTCCGCAAACGTCTCAATCTGGGAAGTGAGTCGTCCTCGCCTGATTGCATCTGGCGGAAAAACCAGTAACTCTGGGCCCAATAACCGTCAGGTATCCAGGCTTAACCTGCGCCAGGCAGGTGCTAAGCGCTGCATTCACAATCCCATTTCCTCCTCACAACTATCCTACAGAAGTAATTGTTTAACATTTTTAAGTCTCCATTTTACAGAACAGGAAACTGAAGCTCAGAGAGGTTAAGTAACCTGCCCCAGATTACACAGTCGGAATTTGAACCGCGTCTTCTTTCAGAGGCCAAGCTCTGAACTACTAAATTGTGTGTGACGTTAGAAAGCCTGCTTCCACTCACACTCTACCTGCTCTAAACCTCTATTTCCTCTTCCCTGCCTTCGAAGGTGAGCTGCCTTCCGGGAAACCCGGCAGTGGAGCGCACTTTCACGCGCCCGGCTAGTCAAGGGGCGTGCTGAGACCCTCTTCTCGCCCCCCTCAATCTCTGGTCTCCTCGACCCCTGCAGGGCGGACTGATTGCCCCGCACCCCACAAGCCAGGCGCCCGCGCCAGGGTCCGGGAAGAAAGCCCTCCTCTGCTCTCCCTGGAGGCTCAGATTACCGGTCCGGGAGGCACCACTTAAGTCGCTAACAACTGCTAGGTCCCGGGGAGGCGGCGGTGGCCGGCTCCCCGACACTGTGCAGGCATTATTCCCTCATTCCCCACTTAAACGGAAACTCGCCAGGGCCGAAGCCGGGTGTATTGCGTGTAAGTCGCCGGCTGCCGGCGCAGGTACCACACCGAAGAGGACAGCAGTTACCGAGACCCGAAAGAGGGGACTTGGATTTGGGGGTCCTGAGCCGGCTACTCCTTCACGCTGTCTCTGCACTTATCAGTCGGTAAATACTTACTGAGCGCCTACTGAGTGCGGGCGCCCGGCCCTCTGCCCCAGGCCAATCCCGGGGGCCTACCCTCTGACCTAACCCCGGCCCTCCCAGGGCGGAGCTGAGGGCGCCCGCAGCGCGGGTGGCATCCCGCATCCGGTGCGCCCCGGCCCTCTCCAGCCCTTCACCTTCGCTCCGCCTGCCGAGCCCCGCCGGCCGCGCGCCGCGCTCAGCGCCCCCTGGTGGCAGGAAGCTGCGCGCCACCTCTGCTTTGTGGGCTTAGGGCTCAGCCGCTTCCCGCCTCCCAGGGCGCACTCCCAGCTCCGAAGTCGGTGGCCAGCCTTGTCCCCAGATACCGTCCGAAGGTCATTCAGGGCTTTCCCTGGCTGGCGGGTGCCGCGCGGCTTCCCCAAGCCCGCCACCTTCTCCAGCAGCAGGCCTGGCTCTCCCTGATTAGAGACGATCCATGCCAGCGAATCTGCTTTTTTCCTGGCTTCAATAGGACTCTAGGCCACTCCGAGATAGGCACTATGGTTGAGAAAAGAAACAAAGCAAAACAGAACACGAAAAACCCATCCAACTTCATGGGTGAGAGAGAGAACTGTGTATATCTCGATTTTTAAAGTAATTTCCCCATCCTCAAAAACACCCTGCCTCCCCCTACCTGCACCCTATCTTATGAACAGGAAAGGCAACTATGCACAGCCTTCTTGGGAGTCACATGTGTGTCCCTGAGGCCATCTGCCCACGTCTGTGTGTGAAGGGGCAGTCTCTCCCTCGGAAATCCCACTGGGTAGACGTGAGGGGAAGAGGTGACTTGTCCGAACCCAAATTAGGAAAACGCAGCTGAGACCACTTCAAAAACCCAACGAGGGAGCAAGAAACCCGCACTGCTCAACCTGATGGTGCTGGGCTCTAGACATGCAGGGCACGGAGTTCAGTACCTGGCTCATGTTACTTTATTTCAGTCTCAGAAAGACCCTTTGAGGGGGTTCTTATTACCTTACTATCCCCTCCCATCCCATTATTATCTTTTTACCTGTATATGAATGTTTACAGCAGGACCATCCATTAACAGCTAAAAGGTGGAAACAACCCAAACTGTCCACAACCAACCAGCGGATAAACAAAATGTGGCACAGCCATATAATGGAACACTGCCCAGCCATAAAAAAGAAGGAAGCACTGATAAATGCCACAATCCTTCTCATTCATTTTTACAGATGAGGAGACTAAGGGCCTAAGTGACAGTCCTGGGTAGTGCAAACATTTAACGTGCTTGCCTGCTGACTAAAAGTTTGGCGGTGAGCCTACCCAGAGGCACCTTGGAAGAAAGGCCTGGCAATCTACTTCTGAAACAAACCCAAGGGAGCACAGTTCTACCCTGACACACATGGGGTAGCAACTGGTTTCCTTTGCAGAGTTAGTTAAGGCTGGGAACTGGAAACCAAACTCAGGCATTCAAGTCTCCAGTCGATCTCAGTGCTGTTCTGAGGGGCATGGGATGTTAGACATGAAGGACTAGACACCAGAACATACCCCAGAACTTATCTGCTTGGGAAAATATTTTATGGAAAATTTTAAACATAGACACAAGAAAAGAGAATAGTGTTACAAACCCCTATGTACCCATCACCAGCCTCCAGATAATGAACTCACTGCCAATCTGGCCCCTCCATCCCCCATTCACCAGAATGTGTGGAAGCAAACCCCAGACATCATGGCACTTAATCTACAAACACTTTCAGTGTATATTGCCAAAAGACAGCCACATTACCAAAACCACAAAACCATCAACACAACCACAGTGCCAAAACACACCCAAAAATCTACATTCCTAAGCATCATGGAACATGAAGTCAGTTGGAACAAAATTCTAAACAAAATTAGAGCTTCTTGGTTGTCATGTGGGTTTCAGCTCTAGGGCCAGAAGGACCTGGATTTGAATCTTGATTTTGTCACTTTCTAGCTGAATAACTTGGAGCAAATGACCTACCTTCTCTAAGTGTCAGTTTTCTCTCCCATTAAAGTAGTGCCTACCTCACACAGTTGGTACAAAGATTTAAAAAAATATATAATGCACGTAAAGAGTTTAGCATAGGCCAGGGAATGATAAGTTATCTTGATTTGTCATGGATTGAATAACGTCCCCCCTAAAATATGTGTCAACTTGGCTAGGCCATGATTCCCAGTATTGTGTGGTTGTCCTCCATTTTGTGATCCGATGTTATTTTCCTATGTTGTAAAAATGTTGTAAATCCTCATCTCTGCTTGTGGTTAATAAGGCAAGATCAGGTTACGTTAAAGAGGATTAGGGTGGGATGCAACACCCTTACTCAGGTCACCGCCCTGATCCAATGTAAGAGGAGTTTCCCTGGGGTATGGCCTACATCCCCTTTCATCTTACCAGAGGTAACGGAGAGAGAATCTAGCAGAGAGGTGAGGGACTTCATGCCACCAAGAAAGAAGAGCTGTCAGCAGAGCGCATCCTTTGGACCCAGGATCCCTGCAATGAGAAGCTCCTAGACCAGGGGAAGATTGATGACAAGGACCTTCCCCCAGAGACAACAGAGAGAGAAAGCCTTCCCCTGGAGCTGGTGCCCGGACTTCGGATTTCTAGCCTCCTAAACTGTGAGAGAATAAATTTCTCTTTGTTAAAGCCATCCACTTGTGGTATTTCTGTTACAGCAGCACTAAATAATTAAGATATGATTATTTCTCCTAAAGCTAGAGTCCAGTGAGATCCTAGTTACCGAAGGTTTGAAAAATGGGTTTGAGTTGGAACATCAAAAGTTTCAAATAGCTCAAGGATGACACTGGACCCTGGGACATTATTGTGAGGTCAACTTTGAATCCTGAGAGAGGTGATCTCACAAATGAGTGTTAGGTGTGGTAGAAGGCTGAATTAGTGGGCATGAATTAAGGCGCTGGGGATTAGAACACCAGGGTTCTCCAAGGACCCTTTTGGGCCTAACAATCTTCTTGTGTTTATCTTTAGTAGGGTTGCTCTGTCTCACTTGTACCTGGCACATGTGGTCAGTGATGTCTGCTGAATAATGGTTGACAAGGTCTATCCCATCACCTGGCCTTTGCACAGGCTGTTCCCTCTGCCTGGGACATTTGTGCCCTTTCTCCTTGCCTAGTTAACTCTTACCCTCTCTAAATGGGTCACATTCTCCTATGTATGTGTTCAGAGGACCATGTACCTTCTCTCCACAGAGTTTATCTCTATTAAAACTTCACATTTGTTTGATTATGAGGTTGTAAGCTGTAAGCTCCATGAGAGCAGGAATCATGACTGTTTTCATCACTATGTCCTCAGCACTTAACATGGTGTATAATTACTGAACAACTATTTTTAAGGCTAGATTCAGAAACTAATTTAACCCTAGCCCTAGCCCTAATCAGCAGTCACCTTCAGTCATTGTGATGGTTAAGGTTGGGTGTCAACTTGGCTTAGCCATGATTCTCAGTGATCTGGCACTGATGTGATGATGTAGATATCCTCCATTTGTGATATAATGTAATCACCTCCATGATGTGATCTGACACGATCAGCCAATCAGTTGTAAGGGCGCCTCCTCAGGGGTGTGGCCTACATCCAATATCTATGGACATACTGGCTTTTGCTCGCTCTGGACCTTGCATCTGGTTCATCATCATCTGGCTTCCAGTTCTTGGGACCTGAGCCAGTGGCCTGCAGTATTACCTGCTGATCTTGGGATTCGTTGGCCTCCACAGCCTGTGAGCCAGCAGCCTGCTATCTTATCTGCCAATCTTGAATTCATCAGCCACCACAGCCTGTGAGCCAGCAGGCTTCCATCTGACTTGCCTATCTTGGGTTTGTCAGCCCGTGGCTACGTAAGGCGAAAGAAGTCTCCAGCCAACACCTGATCCACAGACTTGGAGCTTGCCAGCTTCTACAACCACGTGAGCCATTTCCTTCAGATAAATCTCTCTCTCTTCCTCTCTATAGATACGTATATACATGCTTCACTGGTTTTGTTTCTCTAGAGAACCTGGCCTATGGCAGTCATAGTAGATAACTAATGCATGCATTATTCCAATATGCTGTATAAGCAATTAGCCTCCAAATGCACTACTAGATAAGCTATTCTAAAGGTGATGAGATACAAAGGCTCACAGACCAAATTAAGAGGCTTGAATCAGAGAGATTATTAAATAAAATTAAAATGTACAGCAAGAGGCAAGAAGAAAGAGAGGCAAACCCACTGCATATACCATATGTATACAATAGACAAACAGGTGGGAGGACCACTACCTGAATCATGGGCTATGCAATGTTCACATGTCCTCCCCACCCCAACCCCCCCACCGACATTAACCTCACCCTAATGTGGTTATAAGGAAGGGCCAGAATTAAGAGTGAATAAGGGGGCCCAACAGATGGAAGATGCCTGAGGCAACACGCACATTGGCTGTTAGATGGACAGCCTCGGGCAAGTTCACCTGGCTGCAGCAGTAGCTCATCTATTAGCCTGCTGAATAGCTATGGGCTTGTCTGTGTTTCTTGGGCAGAGCAGAATGGGGCCATAATCGGTGTCACCAATGGGTGGCTAATTTAGGGAATAACATAGCTGTCAGCCCTGAGATTGATCATACCTTATAACTTGGTATTTGTACCTCTATCTGGTGGTGCACTTGTTAAGAGCTCAGATGCTAACCAAAAGGTTGGCAGTTTGAATCCACCAGCTACTCCTTGGAAACCCTATGGGGCAGTTCTACTCTGTCCTATAGGGTCACTATGAGTCGGAATCGATTTGACGGCAATGTTTTTATTTTTTATCTGTCTGTAAACAGCACTTGTTTGTTCTATCATGTTGTTGTTAGCTGCTGTTGAGTCAGCCCCCAACTCATGGCAACCCCATGCACAACAGAAGAAAATGCTCCCCAGTCCTGCACCATCCCTATGATCATTGCGGACTGGACCATTGTGATCCATAGGGTTTTCACTGGCTGATTTTTAGTAGATCACCAGGCCTTTCTTCCTAGTCTGTCTTAGTCTGGAAGCTCCACTGAAACCTGTTCAGCATCATAATAACACACAAGCCTCCTCTGACAGACGAGTGGTGGCTGCACATGAGGTGCACTGGCCTGGAATCGAACCCAGGTCTCCTGCATGGAAGGCGAGAATTCTACCACTGAACTACCAATGCTCCCTCGTATCATATATTCCATTTATTCTACCCATCTTTAACATGCCACATAGGGTACTGACTTATTACCCATGTAAATTCTGCCTATGTTTTGCAAGCTACCTCTTACTCATCTATACTTAACGCATCTTGTATATTTTTCCTACATCTCATAATTTGCTGACTTGCCTACTCTTTATACTTAACATTTGTTACAAGTTTAATCCATACCATTTGTTTTTATCTTCCACAGCAGGACTGAATACTCTCAAACAATATAGCACACACATACTACACATTTTTTAAATGCCTACTATGTGTCAAGCATCATGCTAGGCATTAGTGCACCCAATAAGGTTCCTCTGCAGCCTTTCATCTAGTGGAAAGACTCAAACGATCCCCACAGTCATGTAAAATGACCGGCTCAGATATGTGCCAGGAAAGAGGGGTACCTGCTGCCCCAAGAATGTGGGGTGGGCAGTCAGATAGCTGCCCTAAGTGGCATTTGAGCTGAGATCCACATTCCTTGGGTTTCAGAAATTCCTAATATATACACATCAAGGTGAAGTGCATTTTTCATTTGCCCTACCCCAGTCCTGAGTCATATTTAGCCTGTTTTCCATGACTTTCCCAGGGAACTCTAACCTGTTCTGGTCCCCCAAATGCGCAAACGTTATGTTTTACACAACAAAAGAACACAACACACCTATTGGCAAAGGAGGCTGTAGAACAGTGTTTAGGCTTATAGCTGGTTCTAACTGGGATCAACAGCCTATAATTAGAATTTAACAATCCAACAGAGGAGTAATATGCACTCTGCAGGGGAGATTGGAGTCTTTTTCTTTAGTTCTGTAGGTTTGGTGGGTAGATTGCCTCCCGACTTGCCTCCTACAATAACTGTCCTACCGCGGTAAACATGTCACAAACAAGAACAATGAGATCACCAATAATATAACACTAATACTATAAACAAAAGAAATGCCACGTTCAGCTCTGGCGGAATGGAAAACACAATGTGGACCAACTAACAGAGCTATCTGAAAAGCAAATTACTCACAGCCAAGCTTCTTAGCTCTCCAAACGCAATTTTCCGGGAACCTCAGTACGAGCAGAAGTTTTTCCTGAAATGTACCCACCTCTGCCGCCTTCTGGATGGTGCTTATGGACCTGAGGCCTTGGACAAATAAGTAAATGCCCCACACAGGCCCCACCTCAACACTTATTCTCATTTATTCCTCCCAAACTGGGACATTTCTTGGGTCGAAAGTTACTGTAAAGGCAGAATCTGCATTTTCCTGAAACTTCAGGCTTTCTGGGATGCCTAAGTCTTCTGATCATAGGCCATGCTTCTTGATAAGGGCATTTTTCTTTACTTCCTTGAAAAATGTCTAAATGGGTAATCACCTGTTAGGGCTATAGTGGATTTTTGGAGATTATTTGACCCATCTCCTTCATTTTAAGACATTATTGAGAGCATACAGGGCCTCAGTGTGAAGAACACACAACGTATCTTTATACAAACGAACAAAGGCAGCAGACATGGAATGAGCACAAGTGACAATGCCCAGCAGAAATTAGCCATATACCTTGCTTGATATCCAAGTAGTAAATCAACACGTCTGACCAGAGGATGAGTAACCAGAACCCACAATCAGTTTCCATGTAGCTTGATAAGAGGGCAAAGGCCAGGACAAAGGCCACTGGCTAGAAACGGAACAGGTGCTTTGTAACAGGATGACTGGTTCTGGTGGACATGATGTTCCACTGAACAGGACTCTCTAAGCCAACTCAAACTGGCTCAAGCAAGAAAGGGTTTTTACTGGATCCCATAACAAAGATGTCCATGAGAATACTGGTTTAAGGTCTGGCTGTATCCAGTAACCAATGATGTCATCATCTAGCCACTCTCTCTCTGACTCCTCATGGTGACAAGATTGCTGCCCCAGGACTGCTGTCAGATACCAGCCCTCTATCTGCCCAGGTTCAAGTACCTTGAAGGAGAGTGCCTGTGCTCTCAGCAATCACAGCAGGACTATCGACGCTTCTGACTGGGTCACATGTTCCTGCCTCAATCAATCACTGTGGCCAAGGGACCACAATGATCCAAAGGGCAAGACCTGAGTCACCTGTCCACCCCTGCCACAGGGGTGAAACATGCATACGGAATATGAGGGAGAGTGGTTCCTCTGAGGACAAGTTATCAGTAGAAAGAGGGCTGGGTGTGCTGGATGGCAAAAACAAAGACGCGCACCATAGATGGGAAATGGGACCCAGAACCTCACTTAGAGTATCAGCCTCCCAGTGGCAGAGCTGGGCCAGGTGGTCTCTAGAATCCAGTCTAAGGTGGTTATCCCAAGAGTCCCCAAGTGCAGGCACAGCCACGCTTTGTATGAGAAAGTGACTTCAGCTGTAAACTTTGACCTAAAGCACACACAGAGAAAAATGTTAGTTTTCCGCTGATCTTTGGATTTGCTGGAAGCAAGAGAGGAGCATTTTTTTTTTTTTCTTCTTCCTTCGTGAGCCCAAGAAGCAAAATCTAGACTTATTCTTCGAGCTCCCTCTGGTGGCCATTTGGACTTTGTGGCTGTTAGAGATTCAGGCCTCCTAGGTATTCAGTAAGAGGCTCCAAAGGAAAGATCCTCTACCCTTTCGGCAGTGGGGCAGACAGTCAGCTCTCCCCCTCTACAAAGTCCGGCCCTGCTGATGTGCACGTGTTGTGGGGTGATTTCTGCAGATGACTTGGAAACCTCTCTGTGCTGCTCTGGACTTGCATCCCTCTTTATCCCTTCTTAGACTGGCCTCAGATCCCAACTGGCAGCTGCTTGCGTGCTAGGATGGCATCTTAGTCATCCTTGAAGGATGTCCCCTTGCCTCCAGTTCTCAAGGTCCACAGTGCACCTCTGAGGCTGATGCTGACTGACCTCCTGCATCAGCTGCTTCACCTGCCCTTGCTGTGTGCATTCTCTTAGGTCTTGACCGATGGTGGTGGCTCTGACAGGTCATCAGCCCCACGTGGACGCTTGTCTCCAGTCACTGCTCTCGCACCACCAGCTCTGATTCCAAGTGCTGGGCTTTTCCGCTAATGCTTTAGGTTTGGGAGCAGCTGGGGTGGGAGTTTGAAGGCAGCAGTCAGGCCGGAAGGGAGAGCTGCCTGAGGAATAAGTGCTCATGTCAACACACAGACATGACCTGCGCTGAACACTTAAGAAAAGCTCAATAGAGCAGGGAGTGTGGCACAAAGAGCAGCAGACTTGAAAGCACTAGACCTGGGTTCCAGGCCTGGCTCTGTAGCTCTGGGCCTATCAGTGAATCTCTCTGAACCCAGTTTTGATATTTGAAAAATAAGACGGTTGGATGTGGTGTTTCCTATAGCTCCTTTTCCAGATCCAATATTCTCTTTACTATATGTATTTTTTCCTTTAAATGGCTGATGGTGTGCTAAGTGGTCTGGGGCTATTTGGTACCACTTTCAATGATGAAAACTCAAGAATCTACAACTCAAGATTTCTACTAATCTGTTTCTCAACTTGCGAGGCCATCGCCTGGACACACTGCCTCCTGGTGGCAGCAAACCTAAATGTGCAGGGTGGTGATTAGGAATTGATCAGCTTCAGTGGTTCAGGCCTTGTCAACTCAGATTTATAAAGGGGTTGGATAATGCCCGCCAAAACTTTACTCATCCCTGGAATGAACACCTTCTTGTAACTAGATCAGCTGCCTTAGCTGCTCAACTATTAATGCCTCACCCCTACACTCAAGATGCTCAGTTATTCAGAGGCAATCTTTAAGTGAATTTACAGCCAGGTTGCCTAAATCCACTCACAAATGGACTCACAAAGTGAAACTTCGAAAGTTTCTGAGACCTCTGGGAATGCTCCTATCCTAGAGTGGACTCATTAAAAGGGAAATGACACCAAGCCCAAGTGGCACTCGGAAGGATCAGACATTCGTTTCTTTAGAGTGAAGCGTCATTAGTTTCTAACGATCCCTAATATGTTCTTCTTTTTCCTGCCAGATCTGCTGCAGGTGTGCAGGCTGGCTGTCGAGGCCTTGCTCCAGGCTCAGGTTCTGTCTGCTCCACGCATGTGGGACCAACACTTCCAGGGAGCAGTCTTCTCGTGGGAAGCCAAACCAATCTATGCAAGCTCATTGAAAGCCTCTCCTCACATCACATCTGCTAACATTCCACTGGCCCAAGCAAGTCACACAGCCAAGCCCAGCTGCAATGCAGAGGAAGTACTACTCGCCTGCTCTTTTGGGAGGCCCTGCCAAGTCATACCGCAGAGGGTGTGGTCATCTCATGCTACTGCAGGCAAGCAGTGAAGAATTGGGAACAACTATCTTCCACAGGACCCACTATCTCCATTAAGAGACTGGGGGTTATTTTAAAAAACTTCTCTTTCTATGTCATATTTGAAACCTGTTGCCGTTGAGTTGATTCGGACTCATAGCAACCCGACAGGATGGAGCAGAACTGCCTCAATAGGGTTTCCAAGGAGCGGCTGGTGGATTCAAACAGCTGACCTTTTAGTTAGCAGATGTAGCTCTTAATCACTGCGCCACCAGCTCTCCATGTCATACTTAACATTTTATCAAAGATTAATGATCTTAATGCAAAAGAGTTTGCACTGTGGGGTGTTCTTAGTTGGAGAACCTCCACTCCCCAAGCTTCTGGCCTGCTGGAAATGCCCTTAGAGAAGCCGGGCATGGACTTAGCTGGACACTTTCAGGCTCCTTTAACCAGCCTCTTAAGGAATGTGAAGTAATAAGTAGCATAAATTATTCACCTCAAGGAACATGCTCAGAAACGTACAACTGGCTGGAGAACTCTCTAGAGGAGCACGCATTCCTTTCAGCCCTTTCAGCGTTTGGACCTCTGCTCCCCGACTGAAGAGCAGGGACTCTCTTAAAAATTCAGATCTCAGGAAAGAATGAATCTAAACTGTGCAGATTTCAGTATGACTCTGTACATCCTTTCTAGCTGTGATTAACGGAGGCCCCTCCTGCAGGTTGGAGTCCTTGAGTGGCACAAACAGTTAACAAGCTCGGCTGCTAACCAAAAGATGGAGGTTCAAGTCCACCCAGATGCACCTCGAAAGAAAGACTTGGCAATCTACTTCCAAAAAATCAGCCACTGAAAACTCTATGGAGCATAGTTCTACTCTGACACACATGGGGTTGCTATAAATCAGAATCAACTTGCCGGGAACTGGTAATACTTAGTGGGAGAAAGATGTGGCAGTCTGCTTCTGTGAAGATTTACAGCCTTGGAAACCCTATGGGGCAGTTCTACTTTGTCCTACAGGATCGCTGTGAGTCAGAACTGACTCGACAGCAATGGGATTTTTGGGTTTGGTAACACTTAAAGCAAAGGGGCACTGGTGATTCAGTGGTAGAAGTTTTGCCTTCCATGCAGAAGACCCAGGTTTGACTCCCAGCCAATGCCCTCAGGCACAGCCACCATCTGTCTGTTAGCGGTGGAATGCATGTTGCTATGTTGCTGAAGAGGTTTTAGTGGAGCTCCCAGATGAAAACAGACTAGAAAGAAAGGCCTGGCAATCTACTTCTGAAAATCGGCCAATAAAAACCCTATGGATCACAATGGTCCGATCTGCAACTGATCATGGGGTTGGAACAGGACTGGGCAGTGTTGTGCTCCACTGTGCATAGGATAGTCATGAGTCAGGAGCTGACTCAAAGGCAGCAAACAACAGTGAGTGCTAGAGCTAGGCTTTCAACCCAGGTCTAACTTGACTTCAAAGCCACTCCTTCTCTTCTCTTCTACATTTGGTGAATTGGCTCATTAAGTTATTGTTGTTATCAGGTGCCATCGAGTTTGTTGCGACTCACAGCCACCCTATGTACAACAGAACGAAACAATGCCCAGTCCTGTGCCATCCACAAAATCATTGCTATGTCTGATGAGCCCACTGTTGCAGCCACCGTGTCAATCCATCTCGTTGAGGGTCTTCCTCTCTTTTGCGGACCCTCTACTTTACCAAGCATGATGTCCTTCTCCAGGGACTGGTCCTGGAGATAACATGCCCGAAGTACATGAAAGGAAGTCTCACCGTCATTGGTTCTAAGGAGCATTCTGGCTGTACTTCTTCCAAGACAGATTTGTTCATTCTTCTGGCAGCCCATGGTATATTCAAAATTCTTCGCCAATGCCATAATTCAAAGGCGTCAATTCTTCTTCAGTCTTCGTTATTCAGCTTTTGCATGCATATGAGGTGAATAAAAACATCATGGCTTGGGTCAGGCGCACCTTAAGTTATTAGTAATGATTAATGATCCAGTGACTGATTTAATTGGTTTAAGGATGGAGACCTGGCTGTGGTAGGCCTTGAGGCTTCCTCAGGTGACTGGGATGAGCAGCCAAGGCTGAGAAACACTGATCTAGAGGGAAGCAGGTGGGGTCCTTGGCTGAGATCACAACCCCCCAACAACTGCTAGAACGCCTGACTGATTATTACACACCAGGGACTGGGTTAAGCATTTTATGAGTATGACCTAATTTTCTACCTATAATAACCCTATGAGGGAGGTACTATTATTCTCGTTTCACAGATTAAAAAACTGAGGTTCAGAGAGGTTAAGTAACTTGCCCAAGGTCACAGGGCCAGTAAGCAGCAGAGCCATACACGAGGGAGATTACCCAGAAACCCCGTTCCTTTCTGTCCTCCCAACATCCCATTTGCTCAGGCTGTACAAGACCCTCCTCCCCAACCTTGGTCTGACTCAGCTGTCTTTGAGAGATCTTTTTGTACCAACAAGTTGGTTGGGAAACTTTGTTCTTCCAGCCTGTGTGCCTTATTATCCAATTGGGGTGTTTTAATGCCCCTTAAGGAAACAGGCCCCAAACTGTATCAACTGACAAACTGTTTCCTCCTCTAGGCCAAGGCTCTGGCTTATCCTTCAGAATGCTCCCTGTGTTTATTTGGGAGAAGTAAAAATGCTCTTTGAGCTTTGGGACCGTGCCTCCTCCGCAGTGGTGGTTCCCCTCAGGCCTGGCCCAGGGCCAGCACCAGGCATGCTTCATGGCCTTGCTGCTCTCTCATGCTTCCCAAGAGAAAGGGTCCTGTCTTGATAACAGTCGGTCACCAGGCATGCAGTGTTTTTAGCTCCAGATGCTACTCTTGTCTCCCTGCCTCCATCATCTGGGAGGAAGAACAGGCTGCAATGGACAGGTTCCTCTGAAACAACCTAAGATGGAAATCTGAAAAGCCCTGCCACTTTGGCTGTGAATAATGACACTTCAAACCAACCCAAACCAACCAACTAACCAAAAAACCCAGAAGACAACTATGGTGTAATGGGAAAGACAGAACCCTGGGCCCAAGGCCAGCTCTACTACTTCCTAGCTGTGGAACCTTGGGCAAATCACTTGCCTCTCTGAGCCTCAGTTTCCTCCTCTGTAAAGTGGCTATGATGACACCCATCTTATAGGGTTGTCTTGACTTGCCTAGCACAAGACCTAGCACAGCTAAAGTCCAAATAAATTAGTGTACACCCATTACTTTTGCCATTTTTGCCCACATGGTGGTCAGCACTCACTGTATGGTTGTTGGTTGTGTTGTCTTAGAATTGTGCTAAGAAAAAAGTGAAGATGTATGGGTTCCACCACAATATGGTTAAAAGAGGTTTTGTGGGTACTCTGAGAACCCTAATACCATTTTAATAATTTAGGTCACAAATTAACAATTATTGCCGTTATTAACACTAGCCATGCTGTCCATGTCATTGCTGTTGTGTGCTGTTGAGTTGATTCCGACTCATAGTGACCCTATATGACAAAGCAGAACTTCCCCATAGGGTTTCTGAGGCTGTAATCTTTACAGTAGATCACCAGGTCTTTTCTACCGTGGAACTGCTGGTAGGTTCAAACTGCTGAACTTCCGGTTAGCAGCCAAGTGCTTAACCTTTGTGCAACCAGGGTTCCTTAATACTACTAATAACACTAGCCATTTGTTGTTGTGTGCCATCAAGTCAATTCTGGCTCATGGTGACCCTACAGGACAGAGCAGAACTGCCCCCATAGCTGCCATTTATTCAGCCACCCATTGGGTTGTCAGGAGGTATGCTAATGTTGCACACGCATTATCTCATTTAATCTTTACAATAAGTGGGGTACTAAATGTATCAGTCAGGATTCAGTAGAGGAAATAATCTACTCTGGATATTTTAAGTGGGAAGGAATTTCATACAGGTTTTTAGGTGCTCTCCAACATTGGAAAGGCCAGAGGAGCAGGTTCTAGGCTGGTCATCCAGGAATGATACTCAGAACACTGCAGAACTGACCCCCCCAGGGGAGCTCCTACCTCTGAGGCTGCCACTGGAAACACTGAATGCAAGATCACATGTGTGCCCATTCAGAGGCTGGTTGACTGATGTTCTTTAGGGAACATCATTAGGGGAGGGATTTAGGCTTCACGAAGAGCCAGGCCTCAGGAGAGGGCTTCATCTGCTCACTAACCTGTCTCCCTTCCTCCCTGTATAACCTATGGGACTGTAGGAAAATTTCTCCCTCCTAAATAAAAGAAACTTAGTTTACATCGGAGGAGGATCATATAGTGGGGAAGAATGGACAGATCTCATGGCCCTGACTTATCTCCAAGATTCTCCTTCTTTTGTGAGTTCTCACCCATTCCTGCTGCCACGACCATGCTGGCACAAATATAGTCAAGTGACTCTTGCACACTTAAGACTGGAATGTTTAGATAAAAACCAAAACTTAGGAGGAGGTAAACACATTGAGTCACAAACAATTATATAATCTGGCTAATGAGCTGCAGCACACATATCTTTGGGTTGTGGCCCATCACAGGGTCCTTCTCTTTCTAGCTCCCTGTCTCCCTCCAGAAAGTGCATGGCGTAATAATAATTTCCTTTATCAAGAGTGATGGATACAAAGGCTCTTGTTTCTCTACACTATTCTGGATGTTTGAAATATATCTTCTAAAAAAACTGAAGAAGGAGCACAAATATACTCTCAGACCTCCATCATCTAATGCTTTTATCTGTTAACACTGCCCCCAAACACATTAAAGACCACTTAGAATGTATTACATAAAAAAATAACAAATGACTTGATTTATGCATCTTACTAAAAATGCAGACTGTTCAATTGGCATAACAAAGTTTATTAAGAAAATGTTCTGCATCATACTTTGGTGAGTGGCGTCCAGCGTCTTAAAAGCTTGCAAGCGGCCATCTAAGATGCATCAATTGGTCTCGACCACCTGGAGTAAAGGAGAATGAAGAACACCAAAGACACAAGGGAAGTATTAGCTCAAGAGACAGAAAGGGCCACATAAACCAGAGACTTCATCAGCCTGAGACCAGAAGAACTACATGGTGCCTGGCTACCACCAATGACTGCCCTGAGGGAACACAACAGAGAGTCCCTGATGGAGCAGGAGAAAAGTGGGGTACAGAACTCAAATTCTAGTAAAAAGACCAGACTTAATGATCTGACTGAGACTGGAGGAAACCCGGAAGGCATGGCCCCCGGACTCTCTGTCAACCCAGAACTAAAACAATTCCCAAGGCCAAAGACTGGACTGGACTGTGGGACATAAAATGATACTCATGAAGAGTGTGCTTCTTAGCTCAAGTAGATACTTGAGACTAAATGGGTCGCTTCTGTCCAGAGGTGAGATGAGAAGACAGAGAGGGTTAGGAGCTGGTTGAATGGACATGGGGAATCGGTTGGAAAAGAGGAGTGTGCTGTCACAGTATGGGGAGAGCAATTAGGGTCACATAACAATGTATATATAAATTTTTGTATGAGAGACGAACTTGAAATGTAAACTTTCACTTAAACTTCAATAATGTAAAAAAATGCAGACTCTTGGGTGCACACTAAGATGTTGTTCAAAAGTAATAGCCAGGAAAGATATACCACGTTTATGGATTGAAATATTCAACATGGTAAAGATGTCAAGTCCCCCCATATCGATCTAAAGGTTTAATGCAATTCCTATTAAAATTTCAGCAGGGTTTTTCATAGACATAGAAAAAATTATTCTAAAATTTATACGAAAAAGACCTCTAAGAGCTAAATCAATCTTGAAAAAGAAGAATAAAGTGGAAGAGGTTAGTTTATCAGTTATTAAGGTTTACTACATAGCTACAACAATTAAGACAGTATAGTAATGGTGAAGAGATAAACACATAGATTGATGGAATACAGAACTGTCTTAGTAATCTAGTCCTGCTACAGCAGAAATACAAGTGGATGGCTTTAGCAAACGGAAGTTTATTCTCTCATGGTTTAGGAGGCTAGAAGTCTGAATTCAGGGCGCCAGCTCTAGGGGAAGGCTTTCTCTCTGTTGGCTCTGGGGAAGGTCCTTGTCGTCAATCTTCCTGGTCTAGGAGCTTCTCAGCATAGGGACCCCGGGTCCAAAAGACGCGCTTCGCTCCTGGCACTTCTTTCTTGGTGGCATGAGGTCCCCGTCTCTCTGCTTGCCTCTCTCTCACCTCTTGTAAGATAAAAGGTGATGCAGGCCACACCCTAGGGAACTCACCTTACACTGGATAGGGGCTGTGATCTGAGTAAGGGTGTTGCATCCTACCCTAATCCTCTTTAACATAAACTAATTTTGCCTCATTAACCACAGGCAGAGATTAGGATTTACAACAGACAGGAAAATTACATCAGCTCACAAAATGGTGGACAATCACATAATACTGGGAATCATGGCCTAGTCAAGTTGACACACATTTTTGAGGGACACAACTCAATCTATAACAAGAACCCAGAAATAGATCCATACAAACATGCTCAACAGATTCTCCATGAAGGTGCAAAAGCAATTCGGTGGAGGGAAGACAGGCTTTTCAACAAATGATGCTGGTGCAATTGGACATTTAAAAAAACCCACTGCCGTCAAGTCAATTCTGACTCATAGCGACCCTACAGGACAGAGTAGAACTGCCACATAGGGTTTCCAAGGAGCGCCTGGTAGATTCGAACTGCTGACCTTTTCGTTAGCAGCTGTAGCTCTTAACCACTGCACAACCAGGGTATCTATGGGCAAAAGAATGAACCTCAACCTAAACCTCACTCTTTACCCAAAAATTAACACAAGGTGTCAAGGACTTATATATAAAATATAATGCTATAAAACATTTACGAAAAAAAAAAAGGAGAAAATCTTTAGGATCTAGGGCTAGGAAAAGTTTAGACTCAAAACCAAAAGCATAATCCAATAAAGAAAAAATCGGTAAACTGGATTGCATCAAAATAAAAATCTATTGTTCTGAGAAAACTCTTGTTAAGAGGATAAAAAGACAAGCTACAGACTGGGAGAAAATATTTGCAAACCACATATATGGCAAAGAACTAGTATCTAGAATTTATAAAGAACTCTCAAAACTCAACAGTTACAAACCAAACAAACCACTTTGAAAATCAGCAAAAGACGTGAACAAATGTTTTACTAAGGAGCATACATGCTGTGCCATCAAGTTGGCTCAGACTCATAGTGACCCTATGCACAACAGAACAAAACACTGCCTGGTCCTGCACCATCCTCACAATCGATGCTATGCTCGAGCCCACTGTTGCAGCCACTGTGTCAGTCCATCTCACTGAGGGTCTTCCTCTCTCGCTGACCCTCTACTTTACCAAGCATGATGTCCTTCTCCAGGGATTGACCCCTCCTGATAACATGTCCAAAGTATGTGAGACAGTCTCACCATTCTTGCTTCTAAGGAGCATTCTGGCTGTACTTCCTCCAAGACAGATTTGTTTGTTCTTTCTGCAGTCCATGGTATAGTCAATATTCTTCACCAACACCACGATTCAAAGGCGTCAATTCTTCTTTGGTCTTCTTTATTCATTGTCCAGCTTTCCCATGCAAAGGAGGCAGTTGAAAACATCATGGCTTGGGGCAGGTGCACCTTAGTTTTCAAGGTGACATCTTTGCTTTTTAACACTTTAAAGGTGTTTTGCAGCAGATTTGCCCAATGCAATGCATTGTTTGGTTTCCTGACTGCTGCTTCCATGGGTGTTGATTGTGGATCCAAGTAAAATGAAATTCTTGACAACTACAGTCTTTTCTCCGTTTCTCATGATGTTGCTTATTGGTCCAGTTGTGAGGAATTTTGTTTTCTTATGTTGAGATGTGATTCATACTGAAGGCTGTGGTCTTTCACCTTCAAGTGCTTCAAGTCCTCTTTCCTTTCAGTAAGCAAAGTTGTGTCGTCTGCATAACTCAGGCTGTTAATGAGTCTTCCTCCAATCCTGATGCCCTGTCCTTCTTCATATAGTCCAGCTTCTGGGACTGAATAAGTATGGTGAAGGGATACAACTGACGCACACCCTTCCTACTTTAAACCACGCAGTATCCCTGTCTTCTGTTACAGCTGCCTCTTGATCTATGTACAGGTTCCTCATCAGCACAAGTAAGTGTTCTGGAATTGCCATTCTTCGCTATGTTATCCATAATTTGTTATGATCCACACAGTTGAATGCCTTTGCATAGTCAATAAAATACAGGTAAACATCTTTCTGGTATTCTCTGCTTCCAGCCAGGAGCCATCTGGCAACAGTAAATGATATTCCTCGTTCCACGTCCTGTTCTGAATCCGGGTTGAATTTCTGGCAGTTCCGTGTTGATGTACTGGGGCAACTATTTTGAATTATCTTCAGCAAAAATTTTACTTGTTTGTGATATTAATGATATTGTTTGATAATTTCCGCATTCTGTTGGATCATCTTTCTTTGGAATAGGCATAAATACAGATCTCTTCCAGTTGGTTGGCCAGGTATCTGTCTTCCAAATTTCTTGCCATAGATAAGTGAGCACCTCCAGTGCTGCATCCTTTGTTGTAACATCTCAATTGGTATTCCGTCAATTTCTGGAGCCTTGTTTATCGCCAATGCCTTCAGTGGAGCTTGGACTTCTTCCTTTAGTACCATCGGTTCCTGATCATATGCTACCTCCTGAAATAGTTGAATGTTGACCAATTCTTTTTGGTACAGTGACTCTGTGTATTCCAACCATCTTCTTTTGATGCCTCCTGTGTCGTTTAATATCTTCCCCATAGAATCCTTCAATATTGCAACTCGAGGCTTGAATTTTTTCTTCAGATCTTTTGGCTTGAGAAATGCTGAGCGTGTTCTTCCTCTTTGGTTTTCTATCGCCAGGTCTTTGCACATGTTGTTATAGTATTTACTTTGTCATCTTGAGCTGCCCTTTGAAATCTTCTGTTCAGCTCTTTTACTTCATCATTCTTCTCTTTGCTTTAGCTACCTGACATTCAAGAGCAAGTTTCAGAGTCTCTTCTTCTTTTTTTTTTTTTGAATGATGAAGGTATGTTTATTAAGCTGATGACTGCTGTTCGCATACGCACTATGTTGTAGGTGGGCCCCTGGGCCTGAGACAGCAGAGAATCTGAGCCAGAACAAGTTTATTTATGTATGCACTGATTTCTTTTTTTTTTTTTTTTTGAGGGAAGATATATATTTTTTATTGTTGTAGTTTAAATGAAGTTTACATTTCAACTTAGTCTCCCATACAAAAATTTATCCATACATTACTATGGGACCCTAATTGCTCTCCCCATACTGTGACAGCACACTCCTCCTTTCCACCCGATTCCCCATGTAGATTCAACCAGCTCCTAACCCTCTCTGCCTTCCCATATCACCTCTGGACAGAAGCTGCCTGTTTAGTCTCTTGTGTCTACTTGAGCTAAAAGGCACACTCCTCATGAGTATCACTTTATGTCCCAGAGCCCAGTCCAATCCCTGTCTGAAGAGTTGGCCTCAGAAATTGTTTTAGTTCTGGGCTGATAGAGAATCCAGGGGCTATGCTTTCCAGAGCTCCTCCAGTCCTCCAGTCTCAGTCAGATCATTAAGTCTGGTCTTTTTACTAGAATTTGAGTTCTGTACCCCACTTTTCTCCTGCTCCATCAGGGACTCTCTGTTGTGTTCCCTGTCAGGGCAGTCATTGGTGGTAGCCAGGCACCATCTAGTTCTTCTGGTCTCAGGCTGAGGAAGTCTCTGGTTTATGTGGCCCTTTCTGTCTCTTGGGCTAGTACTTTCCTTGTGTCTTTGGTGTTCTTCATTCTCCTTTACTCCAGGTGGTTGGGACCAAGTGATGCATCTTAGATGGCCGCTTGCAAGCTTTTAAGACGCCAGACGCCACTCACCAAAGAAAGATGCAGAACATTTTCTTAATAAGCTTTGTTATGCCAGTTGACCTAGATCTCCCCTGAAAGCATGGTCCCCAAATTCCTACCTCTGCTACTCTGTCCCTCAAAGTGTTTGACTGTATTCAGAAAACTTCTTAGCTTTGGTTTAGTCCAGTTGTACTGACTTCCCCTGTAGTGTGTGCTGTCCTTCCTGTCACCTAATACTTGTCTACCATCTAGTTAGTGAATAACCCTCACCCTCCCTCCCCACCCTCATAACCTCAAAGAATGTTGTCTTCTGTATTTAAACTTTGAGTTCTTATAATAGTGGTCTTATACACTATTTGTCCTTCCATGACTGACTAAAATCACTCAGCATAATGCCCTCCAGCTTCCTCCATGTTTTAAGATGTTTCACGACTTCATCGTTGCTCTTTATTATTCATAGTATTCCATTGTGTGGATATACCATAATTTGTTTATCCATTAGTCCGTTGATGGGCACGTAGGTTGTTTCCATCCTTCTGCTTTTGGGAACAGTGCTACAATGAACATGGGTGTGCATATATCTATTTGTGTGATGACTCTTATTTCTTTAGAATATATTCCAAGGAGCAGGATAGCTGGATCCTTTGGTACTTCTATTTCTAGCTTTTTTTTTTAAGAATACAGGTTTAGTGTTATTTTATTTTTTTATTGTACTTCAGGTGAAGGCTTACAAAACAAATAGTTTCTCATGAAACAGTAGTACATGTTGTTTTATGACATTGGTTAACAACCCCACAACATATCAACCCTCTAACTTCTCAACCTTTTTTTTGGTGAAAATACATGTAGCCAAAGATACACCATTTCAAAAATTTCTACATGCACAGTTCAGTGACATTGACTACGCTCTTCCAATTGTGCTGTTATTTTCACTTAAGATGAAGGCTTACAGAACAAAATAGTTTCTCATTTAACAGTTACTACACATGTTGCCCTATGACAATGGTTAACAATCTCACAACACATCAACAATATCCTTACTCACCCTTGGGTTCTTCCTATCACCAGCTTCCTTGTCCCCTTCTGCCTTCTGGCCCTTGTCACTGGACTCCTGTACCTCATTAGTCTCATTTGGTTTTATGGGGCTGTCCAGTCCCACCCAGGCTGAACATTGAACCTCGCTGGTAACTTCACCACTGAGCTAAAAGGGTTTCTCGGGGCCATACTCTCGGGGTTTCTCCAGTCTCCTTTAGGCCAGTAAATCTGGTCTTTTTTTTTTTTTTTTTGAGTTAGAATTATGCTCTACATCCTTCTCCAGCTCTGTCGAGAACCCTCTGTTGTGATCCTGGTCAGAGCAGTCAGTGGTGGTAGCCAGGCACCATTTAGCTGTACTGGACTCAGTATGGTGGAGGCCTTGGTAGCTGTGGACAATTAGTCCTTCGGACTAATCTTTTCCTTGTATCCTGTTCTCTTCATTCTCCCTTGCTCCCAAAGAGATGAGACCAGTGGAGTATCTTAGATGGCTGTTCACAGGCTTTTAAGACCCGAGACACTACTCACCAAGGTAGAATGTAGAGCATTGTCTTTATAAGCTGTCATGCCAATTGAGCTAGATGTTCCCCGAGTATTTCTAGCTTTTTAAGGAAGCACCAACTCGATTTCCAAAGTGCTTGTACCATTTTACATTCCCACCAACACTGTATAAGTGTTCCAGTCTCTCTACAACCTCTCCAGCATTAATTTATTTTGTGTTTTTTGGATTAACACTAGCCTTGCTGTGGTGAGATGGTATCTCATTGTAGTTTTGATCTGCATTTCTCTAATGGCTAATGATCACGAGCATTTCTTCATGTGTCTGTTAGCTGCCTGAATATCTTCTTTGGCAAACTGCCTGCTCATATCCTTTGCCCATTTTTTAATTGGGTTATCTTTTTGTTGTTGAGGTTTTGCATTATGTTGTAGATTTTAGAGATTAGACGCTGATTGGATTTGTTGTAGCCAAAAATTTTTTCCCATTCTGTAGGCTTTCTTTTTACTCTTTTGATGAAGTCTTTTGATGAGCATAAGTGTTTGATTTTTAGGAGCTCCCAGTTTTATCTAGTTTCTCTTCTGGTGCTTGTGCATTGTTACTTATGGTTTGTATTGTGTTTATGCCATGTATTAGGGCTCCTAGCGGTGTCTCTATTTTTTCTTCCATGATCTTTATCGTTTTAGATTTCATATTTAAGTCTTTGATCCATTTTGAGTTAGTTTTTGTGCATGGTGTGAGGTATGGGTCTTGTTTCAGTGTTTTGCAGGTGGATATCCAGTTATGCCAGCCACCATTTGTTGAAGAGACTGTCTTCTCCCCATTTAACGGACTTTGGGCCTTTGTCAAATATCAGCTGCTCATAGGTGGATGAATTTATGTCTGGATTCTCAATTGTGTTCCACTGGTCTATGTATCTGTTGTACCAGTACCAGGCTGTTTTGACTACCATGGTGGTATAATAGGTTCTAAAATCAGGTAGTGAGGCCTCCCACTTTGTTATTCTTCTTGAGTAATGCTTTACTTATTCAGGGCCTCCTCCCTTTCCATATGAAGTTGGTGATTTCTTTCTGCATGTCGTTAAAGAATGCCGTTGGAATTTGGATTGGGATTGCATTGTATGTGTAGATTGTTTTGGGTAGAATTGACATTTTTACAATGTTGAGTCTTCCTATCCATGAGCAAGGTGTATTTTTCCACTTATGCAGGTCTCTTAGTTTCTTGCAGTAGTGTCTTGTAGTTTTCTCTTTTATGTCTCTAGTTAGACTTGTTCCTAAGTATTTTATCTTCTTGGGGGCTATTGTAAATGGGATTGATTTGGTGATTTCCTCTTCAAGGTTCTCTCTGTTGGTGTTAAGGAATACAACTGATTTTTGTATGTTTACCTTGTATCCTGAAACTTTCCTGAAATCTTCTATTAGTCTAAGTAGTTTTCTTCTGGATTCTTTGGGGGTTTCTGTGTATAAGATCATATCATCTGCAAGTAGAGATACTTTGACTTCTTCCCTACCAATTTGGCTGCTCTTTCTTTCTTTTTGTAGCCTTATTGCTCTGGCTAGAACCTCTGGCACAATGTAGAATAAGAGTGGTGATAGAGGGCATCCTTGTCTGGTTCCCATTCTCAAGGGGAACGCTTCCAAAGTCTCTCCATTTAGGATGATGTTGGCTGTTGGCTTTATATAAATGCCCTTAACTATACTGAGGAATTTCCCTTCTATTCCTATTTTGTTGAGAGTTTTTATCATGAATGAGTGTTGGACTTTGTCAAATGCCTTTTCTGCATCGATTGATAAGATCATGTAGTCCTTGTCTTTTGTTTTATTTATGTGATGGATTATATTGTTTTTCTGATGTTGAACCATCCCTGAATACCTGGTATAAATCCCACTTGATCATGGTGAATTATTTTTTTGATATATTGCTGAATTCCATTGGCTGGAGTTTTGTTGAGGATTTTTGCGTCAATGTTCATAAGGGATATTGGTCTGTAATTTCCTTTTTACCTGGTTTTGGTATCACAGTTATGCTGGCTTCATAGAATGAGTTTGGGAATATTCCATCCTCTTCTATGCTCTAATATACCTTTAGTAGTAATGGTGTTAACTCTTCTCTGAAAGTTTGATAGAATTCTCCAGTGAAGCCATCCGGGCCAGGGCTTTTTTTGGTTGGGAGTTTAATTACCTTTTCAATCTCTTCTGTTATGGGTTTATTTAGTTGTTCTACCTCTGTGTTAGTTTAGGTAGGTAGTGAGTTTCTAGAAATTTGTCCATTTCCTCTAGGTTTTCAAATTTGTTAGAGTACAATTATTCATAGTGTTCCATTATGAATCTTTTAACTCCAGTCGGGTCTGTTGTGGTATCACCCATTTCATATCTCTTTTCTTTTGTCAGTATAGCCAATGGTTTATCAACTTTATCTTTTCAAAGAACCAACTTTTGGTCTTGTTAAGTCTTTCAATTGTTTTTCTATTCTCTATTTAATTCTGCTCTAATTCTTATTATTTCCTTTCTTCTGGTACCTGAGGACTTCTTTTGATGTTTTCTTTCTACTTGTTCTAGTTGTAGGGTTAATGTTTTGATTATGGCCCTTTCTTCTTTTTGGATGTGTGCATTTACTGCTATAAACTGACCTATGAGCACTGCTTTTGCTGTGTCCCAAAGGTTCTGGTAGGATGTGTTTTCATTCTTGTTTGATTCTATGAATTTCTTTATTCCATCCTTAATTTCTTCTATAACCCAGTAGTTTTTGAGCAAGGTGTTGTTCAGTTTCCATGGGTTTGATATTTTTTCCTTGCTTTTTCTGTTGTTGATTTCTACTTTTATGGCTTTATGGTCAGAAAAGATGCTTTATAATATTTTGATTCTTTGGATTCTGTTACGGCTTGCTTTATGGCCTAAATATGTGATCTATTCTGGAGAATGTTCCATGTGCGTTGGAAAAGAAAGTATACTTGGCTGCTATTCAGTGGAGTGTTTGGTATATGTCTATGAGATCAAGTTGGTTGACTGTAGCATTTAGCTCTTCCATGTCTTTGTTGAGCTTCCTTCTGGATGTTCTATCCTTCACCGGAAATTGTGTGTTGAAGTCTCCTAGTACTATTGTGGAACTACCTCTCTTTTCAGTGCTGTTAGAGTTTGTTTTATGTATTTTGGAGCCCTGTCATTGGGTGCGTAAACATTTATTATAGTTATGTCCTCCTGGCGTGTTAACCCTTTAATCATTATATAGTGTCCTTTCTTATCCTTTGTGGTGGATTTTACTTTAAAGTCTATTTTGTCAAATATTGCCACTCCTGCTCTTTTTTGACTGTTGTTTTCTTGATATATTTGTTTCCATCCTTTGAGTTTTCATTTGTTTGCATCTTTAAGTCTAAGATGTGGCTCTTGTAGGCGGCATACAGACGGATCGTGTTTTTTTAATCCAATCTGCCATTCTCTGTCTTTTTATTGGTGCATTTAGTCCATTTACATTCAGTGTAATTATTAATCAGTGCTGTCATTTTGATCTCTTTTTTGTGTGTGTTGTTCACAGTTTCTCTGTTCCACTTAATTTTCTGTGCTGAGTCATTTTTCTTTATGTATTTTCATCTTTTTCATTGTTGTTTTGTGTTTGCTGAGTCTATATTTTTCTAGTTTTTTATTTTGACTTGTAGGATTGTTAGTTTCCTTTGTGGTTACCTTAATATTTACACCTATTTTTCTAAGTTTATACAAGTCTTTTACTTCTTTACATCACCTTGACTTCCTCTCCATATGAAAAATCTGTGTCTTCATTTTTTAAGTCCCTCTTTTTTGTTTTAATGTTGTCATCTTTTACATATTGACATCTGTTTTCCTATTTTCAGTGTTTTAGCTTTGATTTCTTTTTGTGACTTCCCTATCTGGGTTGATATCTGGTTGCTCTGTCCTGTGTTCCAGTCTTGGGTTGTTATCTAATGTTATTGATTTTCTAACTGTGGGACTCCCTTTAGTATTTCTTGTAATTTTGGTTTGGTTTTTGCAAATTCCCTAAACTTCTGTTTATCTGGAAATGCTCTAATTTTGCCACCATATTTGAGAGACAGTTTTGCTGGATATATGATTCTTGGCTGCCAGTTTTTTTCCTTCAAGGCTTTATATATGTCATCCCATTGCCTTCTTGCCTGCATGGTTTCTGCTGAGTAGTCCAAGTTTACTCTTATTGACTCTCCTTTGTAGATGACTTTTTGTTTATCCCTAGCTGCCTTTAAAATTTTCTCTTTATCATTGGTTTTGGCAAGTTTGATTATAGTATGTCTTGGTGACTTTTTTTGGGATCTACCTTATATGGGGTTCTATGAGCACCTTGGATGGGTATCTTGTCATCTTTCACGTATCAGGGAAGTTTTCTGCCAACAAATCTTCAACAATTCTCTCTACATTTTTCGTTATCCCCCCCATTCTGGTACTCCAAGCACTCGTAGGTTATTCCTGTTGATAGAATCCCACATAATTCTTAGCGTTTCTTCATTTTTTTAAATCCTTTTATCTGATTTTTCCTCAAATAAGTTGGTGTCAAGTGCTTTGTCTTCAATCTAACTAATTCTGACTTCCATTGCCTCAATTCTGCTCCTATGATTTTCTGTTGAGTTGTCAAATTCTGAAATTTTATTGTTAATCTTCTGGATTTCTTATTGCTGTCTCTCTATGGATTCTCGAAACCTGTTAAATTTGTCATTATGCGCTTCTCTAATCTTTTTAATTTCCTCTATTGTGTGTTCTGCATTTTGCGTAATTTCCCTTCTAATTTCTTGAAGAGTTCTGTATATTAATCTTTTGTATTCTGCCTCCAGTAATTCCAACAAATTTTCCTCCCCTGGCAAATTTCTAGATTCTTTATTTTGGGAGCTTGCTGAAGCCATCACGGAATTCCTTTTCATGTGATTTGATATTGACTGTTGTCTCTGAGCCATCAAAAAGTTATTATATTTATTTATGTTTGCTTACTGTGTCCTAGCTTCTTGTTTTGTTTTGATATGCCCAAATAGGCTGCTTGTATGAGCTAGTTTGATTATTAGCACCCTTGAAGCGCTAATGTCCTGTCACCAGGTGGTTAGATCTGTTACTAGGTATGTGAGCCTAGGAGTTCGCCCACTCCTGTATGGATTCAGCTCAGGTGCCCAGGTAGATAGCCACCAAGTGTGTGGTGTAGGCTGTCACCTACAGTCCTAGACTGGCATGGGTGTCTGGTGTAGGCAGATCACACTCTGAGCAAGGCAGGAGGCTGACGGCCACCCCCAAGTGTCCAGGAGGAAGGTGTGTCCCTGTTCCCTAGAGCGCACAGGTGGGTGGGTTTTGCAGCTGGACTGTGAGCACCCAATGCTGTTTGCTGTAAGTACTAGGGGGCACCTCTTATTCTTGGGCCCCTATCACAAGTGACTGGCTGGCATGGGTGGAGCCACCAGTCCTCAGGCCCCTGATGTGGGTAAGTGAAGACCTTGCTTAATGGGCAGAGCAGTGTCAAATGTCACGAGCCAACCACTTCACAGCTGAAACAGTTTGAGTTAGACTTTAAGTATATACCCTGTTAAACTGTGGTAATGAGGGCCTACGCTGTTGAAATGGGCCCACACAAGTCTCTGTGGATCCCTTATGCCTGTGCCTAGGCAAAGGAGCTGTGCCTACCCTGGGTTCCTGCCTTAGGGGAGCCAGCAGTTTATTTTTTCCCATTTGTTAATTTGTTCACTCTCCAAGGCCAGGAAAATGGCTCAGGGTGTGTGACAGATCCTGCTTCTGGCCCAGGAGACTCGACAACTGCTGAAGCCGGTCTGGGACCCAGTGCAGAGCAGGGAGCAGGGAGGTAGATGGGAGAGAGGTTTTTTCCCAAGGGGGTTGTTTTTGATCCACGCAGTAGGCTGTACGCAAGTACTTATCTTTTGCCGATCGAGGGCTGCTTCTCACTGGTTCTGGGTGGCCAAGTAGAGTTTCTGGCACTGGGTCTCTCCCGGTGCGGAAAACGTGCCTTCTGAGCACCACTGCTTGCCTGCCTCACCGCTCACCCATGAGCTGATCAGGCCTGAAGGGCTCAGGCTCTCACCGGGTCAGGTCTGGCAACTCCTCGCTGCTTCCACACTGTCTCTCCCTCCCCCTGCCACTCAGTCCACTTCCTCAACTTTGGCTTAGATGTTCAGGGCTCCTACACTGTTGTATATAACTGATTCACTTTTTTTTCCGGGTCTTTGGTGTAACAGAGTCCACTGGAAGCATCTGACTACTCCTCCATCTTGGCCCTACCTCCTCTCAGAGTCCCTTCTGACATCCATTTTGATCTTTTAATTCTTTCCTGTCTTTTTAACGACTTCTTGTTTTCTTCACGTATGATGTCCTTAATGTCATTCCACAACTCATGTGATCTTCAGTCATTAGTGTTCAAGGCATCAAATCTGTTCTTGAGATGGTCTTTAAACTCAGGTGGGATATGCTCAAGGTTGTACTTTGGCTTTCATGGACTTGTTCTAATTTTCTTCAACTTCAGCTTGAACCTGCATATGAGCAATTGATAGTCTGTTCCGCAGTCAGCCCCTGGCCTTGTTCTTTCTGATGATATTTTTTCCACTCTCTCTTTCACAGATGTAGTCAATTTGACTCCTATGTATTCCACCTGGTGAGGTCCATGTGTATAGTCGTCGCTTAAGGTACTTGCAATGAAGAAGTCACTGGTGTTGCAAAATTCTATCATGCGATCTCTGGCATGGTTTCTATTACCAAGGCCATATTTTCTAACTACTGATCCTTCTTTGTTTCCAATCTTATGCATTCCACTCACAAGTAATTATCAATGTATCCTGATTGCACATTTGATCAATTTCAGACTGAAGAAGTTGGTAAAAATCTTCAGTTTCTTCATCTCTAGCCTTAGTGGCTGGTGCATAAATTTGAATAATAGTCATATGAACTGACTTTCCTTGTAGGCATATGGATATTATCCTATCACTGACAGCACTGTACCTTAGAATAGATTTTGAAATATTCTTTTTGACAATGAATGCAATGCCATTCCTCTTCAGGTTCTCATTCCCAGCATAGTAGACCATATGATTGTCAGATTCAAGATGGCCAATATCAGTCCATTTCAGCTTACTAATGCCTAGGATATCAATGTTTATTCATTCCATTTCATTTTTGACAATTTCCAATTTTCCTAGATTCATACTTCATACATTCCACATTCTGATTAGTAATGGATGTTTGCAGCTGTTTCTTCTCATTTTGAGTCATGCCACATCAGCAAATGAAGGTCCTAAAAGCTTTATCCAGTCATTAAGATCAACTCTTTTGAGGAGGCAGCTCTTCCCTAGTCGTCTTTTGAGTGCCTTTTAACCTGAGGGGCTCATTTCTGGCACTGCATCAGACAATGTTCCACTGCTATTCATAGGGTTTTCATGGGCTAATTCTTTTCAGAAGTAGACCGCCAGGTTCTTCTTGTTAGTCTTAGTCTGGAAGCTCAGCTGAAACCTGTCAGCCATGGGTGACCCTACTGGTATTTGAATACTGGTGGCAAAGCTTCCAGCATCACAGTGACACGCAAGCCTCCAAAGTAGGACAAACTGACAGACGCTTGGGGGAAGGAGGATATATAGATGGAAAATAAGTACATGGAAAGATATTCAACATCATTAACCACTATGGAAATGCAAATGAAAACCACAATGTGACATCATTACAGACCTATCAGAATGGCTAAAATAAGAACTACTAATAACATCAAATGTTGATGAGGATGTGGAGAAATTGGATTACTGAGACACTGCTGGTGGGAATCTAAAACGGTACAGCCACTACAGAAAATAGACTGACAAGTTTCTTATAAAACTAAACAAGTAACTACTATATGACCCAACAATCATACTCGTGAGCATTTATTCTAGAGTAATGAAAACTTATGCTCATCCTCCCAAAACTGTACATGAATGTTCACAGCAGCTTTATTTGTAATATCCCCAAACTGGAAATGACCCAGATATCCTTCAATGGATGAATGGTTAAACAAACTGTGATACCATGGAATACTATTTAGCAATGAAAACGAACAAACTATTGATATACACAATAATTTGGATAAAGTTCAGAGTAAAAAAAAAAGCCGATTTAAAAAGGTTACATGCTATATGATCAACTTACATAACATTCTTGAATACTAGAGAAATTACAGAAATAAAAACCAGATTAGTGGTTTTTAGGGAGAGGGGGCAATGGGAGGCATATACAGCTATAACAGAGCAACAGAAATCCTCATGGTGATGGAACTGTTCTGTATCTTGACTGTATCAATGCTGATATCATGATTGTGATGTTGTACTATGGTTTTGCCAGATATTATCATTGGGGGAAACTGGATAAAGGATACAGAAGATCTCCGTGTATTATTTCTTACAACTGCATGTGCAGTTACCTCAAAATAAAATTTTAACTTAAAAAGACGTAACGGTCATAAACATTTATTCCATTTCTATCCTCTCCCTGACCCTCCCTACCGCACCTGTTGTTGCTAAGCTGATTGTCAACTCATAGTGATCCAATGTGACTGAAGTGAACTGCCCCATAGGATTTCCCAAACTGTAATCTTTATGGGAGCAGATCAGCGGGACTTCCTCCTGCAGAACAGCTGGGTGGGTTCAAACCAACAACCTCTTGGTTAGTCGCGGAGCTGCTTAACCATTGTGCCACTAGCCCTCTTTCCCCCTGCCCCACCTAGGAATCTAGAAACAGCTGCAGGGTGGGAGACCCAGGCTTATTCAAGGCTTGAGGATCTTCCCTTCACTTTCTTTAGGGCACTAGAAAAGTAATGAATTAGTGGATGCTTTCCACTTCAAACTGAGAATTACATGGCCACATTCCTTCACTGTCTTCCATCACCACAACTCTGAGTTCTGCAAGGTTAGAGGTCCTGATCCCCAAAGGGGACAGAGTCACCAGGAAGCCCTGCAAGGGGCCCATTGAACTGCACGCTATGGCTGCTGCCTGGGCACTTTAGGATCCTTGTGTTCAGGAACGAGCAAGTAAGACAAGGGGTGACCATCTTGTTGGGGTAATCAACCTGGCCAGCAGAAGGAGACAGGGTAGACAGGAATACGAGTGGAACTCAGGGGACCCACTTGGTACCTCTCGGCACTTCTTGCCCAATTGTGTCTGTGAACGGACAAGCGCTAGCAACTCCACCTTGAAAGGAATATGGTGACCAAAGTGCTCAGATCCCTCAGGCATGAAGATCTGGGTCATGCCGTCAGGTGAGCTACTGAGACCAGCGGAAGACGTAGCAGGCCGCAAGAGGGGTTTAGGACTGAAAACGGAGGAGGGAGATGATCAGGTGTAGCCCTAAAACCCACTGGAGCACCGGGGGCTGGGCTTTGTCGCACTTACCGCCCTCTTCCAAGTGTGCCCTCAGGGCCTTGCTCAGTCACCGTGCAGGGGCTTCACCAAGATGAGGGCCTGAAAGCTGAGGCCAGCCCTGAAGGAACTAAGAGCTGGAGGGTCTTGGAAGCTGTGCAGCGAGTCCTTTCTTGAAAAGAGACCGAATAGTGTGATGCCTGCACCTCCAAGTCCGCCATGCGGCGCCCTTTTTCCTCAGGGCAGAGGTGGCCACAGGAGCACAAGCCTCACTGCGGAAATATATTTCAAGCGTCTGCGAGCGTTGTCTCTGCTGAGGCCCCATTGGCTGATGCAAGTCACATGGTCTGGCCCAAAATCACGTGGAAAGAAGGCATCAACTCCGCCCACCTGGACGGCATGGAGGGGCTGGGAGTGGCAAATTGAAACCCATATCTAGGGCCCCTACACAATCTACTGTCTTAAAAGCCTTTTGTAATCTGCGGAGCTCTGGCCGCACTAGTTATACTTACCACCTGCCCAGGAGAGCAGGGACACCAGGCCAAAAAGCACCCCAGACAGCCCCCAGAGGATAGTCACGTCACTGAAAAGCACAAGTCGGTTGGTAGTTGTTGTGCTTATGACCTGGGGGAGTCGCACCTGCGGCTTTGGGATCCGAAAGGCCACACGAAACCCAAAGTAACCACTTCGCCGTCCTCCCAAAGTCCCTGCCAGGCGGCTCTGGGGCCGGGGTGCATGTCGGCCTGGAGGATCAATAGCAATTTGGGGCACTGACTGGGGTGCCATATGCCCAGCTGGATGAGCGCTGAGCTGCTGGCTGCTTCCCGGTTCTTTGGGAAGCCACACACCAAGCACTTAGCGCTGGAGCCGGGCCATTCTCTGGACATTCCCTTCCTCCTCCTCTTGGTGGAGCCTGGCACTCCAGCTTCTTCCGCCAGGTTCCTCCTGCCCTGTGTAGGGCGATCCTGCGAGGGCGGACGTTGCGAGGCCCGCCCAACCTGAGAGGCGGTGCCCCGTGTCCTTGGGGAAACGCTTCCCTCGCCTCTGCTTCCTTTGCTTCCTCTGCTCACTGGTGACCTACGCGCTGGTGGGGGCCGCCCTCTTCTCTGCCACTGAGGGCGGCCAGAACCTCGGGGCAGACGATTAGGAGTTTGAGGAGTTCTTAGAGAAGCTCTGCAACATCTTGAAATGCAACAGAACAGGTAAGTGGCTCACCTGGGCATGGCGGGCATTTTCCTAGTGGGCAGAGGCATCCGCAGAGAGCAGAGGTCTGCCTTGTGGGAGGCTGGGTCCTTCCCCCTTCTGAGTAGCCTTAGACAAGTGACTTCACCTTTCTGAGTCTGTTTTATCTGTAAAATGGGGAGAATAAGGGCCCGTCAGGGTTGCTGTGAAGATGGGTTGACAGAACGTAGGTGCAGCACTGAGCACACAGTATGTGCTCTGGAAGGCCCAGTTCCCTTCCCTTTGCCTCAGCTCCCAGCCCCACCCCAATCAGCAGGCTTGGGGAGCATGGATTGCTAGAGTTGGGTGGGGTGGGGTGCATAGGGAGCAGTTTCAGGGCTGGAGTTCCTAGGCAGCTCCTCAGAATGGCTGATCCACCCCATGATTTGGTTTGCAGGGACTAGAGTTCAAGGCAAGTCCAAGCTGGGCTTGGACCCCCAGGACAATCAGCCTGCCCTCTTTACTCTCCCACTTCTTATTTCTAAAGTTTTTTCTCTTGTCAGACTGGGGGAGGAGAGAAGAGGGATGAGAAGAACTTGGGGACCTGGTTCTAGTCCGGGTTGCTGTGTGATTTGGGGCAGCACCCTTGCCCTCTCTGGGTCTCAGTCTGTGGGAGAGAAGGGGGCCCATATTCTCAGGCCTGCCAGTCACAAGGACCTTGTGGGAAGCAGATGAGATCATGAACATGAAGCCTCTTTGGAAAGCAGAAAGCGCTTTATATGTTTCCTGATTGCATTTCATTTGTGATGTATTATACTTCATTTGTATTTAGTCATTGATTCCTCCTCTGCCCTGTTCCCCAAATGAAGCTTGCAGAGGTGTATTCAGCCCAGTCAGGGGGAGAACAGTGTCCAGGAAGCCCCCTTTCCCCAGCTGTGTAGACCAGTATGGTGGGTCCTCTGTGTGGCAGGTCCTCAGTATGGCCAGCCTTCAGTATGGCAGGCCCTTAGGAAGGCAGGCCCTCAGTGTGGCGGGCCCACGGTGTGCTGAGTCCTCAGGAAGGTGGGTGTTCAGTGTGGCAAGCCCTCGGTGTGGCGGGCCCTCAGCAGTATGGTGGGTTCTCAGGAAGGTGACTGTTTAGTGTGGCAAGCCCTCAGCGTGGCGGGCTCTCAGTGTGGCAGGCCCTCAGTATGGCCGGCCTTCAGTATGGCGGGCCCTTAGGAAGGCAGGCCCTCAGTGTGGCAGGCCCTCAGGAAGGTGGGTGTTCAATGTGGTGGGCCCTCAGCATGGCGGGCCCTCAGTGCGGCAGGCCCTCAGCGTGGCAGGCCGTCTGTGTGGCAGGCCCTCAGCATAGCAGGCCCTCAGTGTGGCAGGCCCTCAGCATGGCGGGCTTTCAGTGTGGTGGGCTCTCAGCGTGGCAGGCCCTCAGCGTGACAAGTCCTCAGTGTGGCAGGCCCTCAGCGTGACAGGTCCTCAGCACGGCAGGCCCTCAGGAAGGCAGGCCCTCAGTGTGGCAGGTAATCAGGGTGGCATGTCCTCAGGAAAGCGGGCCCTCAGTATGGTGAGCCCTCAGGAAGGTGGTCCCTCCATGTGGTGGGCCCTCAGTGTGACTGCTCACAGCTGTTCCCACAGGCTGGACCTTGCTTTGTGAGCAGGTCCTTTTAGCTGGGGATGACTAGAACCTGGTCAAGGGACACAGTCTCCCCTCCATGGAGGGTCCTACTCCCTGTCTCTGCATCTGGGGCAAATGGACACACACCTACTTGGCTGACCTGGGAGATGTCATCACCACCAGTTTGGACACTCCCAGCCATCACAGGGTCCCAGACTGTCAGCAAGTTTGGGGCTCTCAAAGCCAGGCCACACATCAGAATCGTCCAGGGAGCTTTTTTAAAATACATGTTCCCAGGCTCTGCCCCAAAACCACTAAATCAGATCTCCGGGGCTGGGCTGGAACTCTCGTTTTAAAAGCTTTCAAAATGATTCTGATGCACAGCATGATATGGCAAACACAGAGCTGGTTTTGATCCCCATTTTGTCAGAATTTTGTTGAAGATTATAATGCTCAGTAAGTGTAGCTAAGTGCAGACCTTGGGCCGAGCACTTTTCATGCCTGATCTCACTTAATCCTCACAACCACCTTACGAGGTGGGTATGAATTGTTGTCTCCCTTTTACAGATCAGGAAACTGAGGCATGAGGATGTTAAGCAACTTGCCCAAGGTCACAAACTAGACAGTGGAGCCAGGGATGCAGCCCCAGGCACTTGGACTCCAGAGCCGGAGCTTTAAACCACCTTGTCGTGCTACCTCCCTGATGGGGAAAATGAGGCTCAGAAATTAGCCTCTTCTCCATGGCTGCAGGACCTAGTCAGGGTCAGAGCTGGGTCTGGGCTCCCAGGCTGGTGCCATTCAAATGAGTAGTGCCCTCTTGCTGTGTGCCATGCTCGGTGTCATCCTAGTTTGGCCACACCAGAGATGGGTGACTTCTGTCACCCCAAAGTCCACTGACCACCCAGCCCAACAGAACCACTGGGAACCTCCCTGAGAAATCAGGGCCCTAGTCCTGCTCGTTGGCCCTGGGAGGGACATCTTGGAAGCCAAGACTTTGGAGCCCTGGAAGAGGCATGCTCAGGCAGCTGGTGCCCACAGGTGTAAGTCTGATGACCAAATTCCATCAGCCTTAATGTCCTTGAGGGAGCGGGGACAGTTGGCATCCATTTGACAGCTTGCACTTCATAAAAGCCTTTTGGCTTTCAGTTCTCAAGAACCCAGTGAGAGACACAAAGCAGAAGTTATCCTTTTGAAAGGTGAAAGAAACAGAGGTTTGGCAAGTTAAGAAAGCCCCACAAGGCTGCACAGCCAGTCCATGGCCACCTTGGACCCTGTGGGCACTCAGTTGAGTGCTTTTCTCACAGGGCAGGGTGGCCTAATCCCTGCAGGGACCAGAGGCAGGACCTCACCTGCAGAAATATCCTGAAGGTGGGCTCTGGGAGCTGAGCTTTGGTGTGGGTGGGGGCACAGGACAGGGAGCTGCTGGTCACTCGCTCAGGAAGATGTTGTCCACTTCGCCTGGGCGGGACTGTCTTGAAGGGTGGGACCATGCCTACTCACCCTGGTTGTGTCTTTCTTGAGTTGAGGAAAGCAGGAAGCAGAGTCTCCGGAGGCTGCTGCTGAAGGTGAAGCCCCAGTGCCTGGCCAGGTTCTCAGACTGGTCCTTCCTGAGCTTGCTCTTTTTCTGCTGCACAGTGTTCACCACTGTGGGTAAGTTCAAGGGCAAGGACAAGGGCAGGCCTGTCCTGTGGCCTCCTTCTGCCCCCAAACCACAGTTTGCCTGGAAGGGAGACCAGCGGGAAGCAGGAGGCTAGGGACTCCTAGGTGGGGGTGCTGGATTGTTCACTCATTTAGTGCAAGAAACACTTGTGGAGTACCTACTCTGCCAGGCGTGTGGCGTGTGTGGGCAGGCGCTGTCCCAGAGCAGCAGATGCAGCAGTGAACAGGGCTGCCACCAGTCACAGGACAGGTTTGTGTGAATTACAAAAGGGTACCCTTCTTCCAGGTTAGTACAGCCCCATGTCCGAGCATAGGTCCCAGTGAGCAGGGCACAGGCTAGATCCCAGCCTTTTTTTGCCCTGTGGCTGATTCGGCTTGTGCAAAGCACACACTGCCAACTGGACATGGCTGCCCGGCAGCGAACAGAGCAGACATGGCCCTGCCTTCATGGCAGCCCTGGGCAAGACAGAAGCCATCAGGGGCAACCACAACGTGGTCAGTGCATGACAGTGATGTGCTCAGGGTATTCTGGGAGCAGAGAGTAGGGGCAGCTGTGAGAACATTTGAGAGCACCCCGGAGGGGCTGACAGCCATGCTGAGTCTTATAAGATGAGCAGGAGTTAGCAGGGTCGGGGAAGGTGGGGTGGGAAGAGGGTACTCCAGGCCACAAGGACAGCAGGAACAAAGGCTCATAGCAAGACAAATGCCAGGCATTGTAAGCAGGTTGAGTTGGAGGCAAAGAGAGGTGAGAGAGAGAGAGGTAGGGAGACCTGCAAGCTGGCAGAAAGAGTTGCGTTTATCCTGAGAACAGTGGGTAGCGTCCAAAGGGTTTGAAGCAAGGGAAGGACATGGTAGCTCAGTGTCCTAGAAAGATCACTCCAGCTGCAGCATGGGGGATGGACCAGAGACGGTAAGATGGCAGCAGGGAGACCATCAGGCACAGCAGAGAAACGTTTGGGTCAGTGTCCTCACCAGGCTGGGGCCCATCACTCAGTGCCTCCCGCCTTGGCCAGTGAAAAGGACTGGGCCCCCTCTTTCTTCAAGAGAGAAGGCACCAACCCTCAGAACTTGGCCCTGTCCCCTCACACTTGGAGCAGTGGTAGAGCCCAGTGGCTAGTGGGGACTCTGCAGGCTGGCTCCCTCCAGGTAGGGACATAGCCCCTCTTAGCCTTGTTCCTGGTCTGTATCCCCTCCCAGGCCTGCCTCTCAAGGTCAGCTGAGGACCATCACTTAAGCGGCAGCCAGGATGCCTTTAGCTGAACTAACAGAAAATCCAACCCAGTTGGCTTAAATTGCAAGGAAAATGTGTCATCTCACAAGTAAGAAGTCCAGTGGGAGGACAGCTCAGGGGCTGGTCAGTGTGCAGCTCAGCTGTGGCGTTGAGGTTCAGGTTCAGAGTCACCAGATGGCCACCACGGTCCACATCCCCAGCTGCACACAGCCACACCTAACAGAGAAGGGGCTGGCCGGCTCTTCCCAGGGGTGTCACAATCAGCAGGGAAGCGCTTTCTGGAAGCTTCCATGGTCTCCTATCTACTCACAAGCCAGTCCCTGCAAGGGGATTAGATTACTAGGAGTGGCCACACCAGTCGGGATCTACATCGAAGTCGGAGGGGAGCAGAGGCTACCCAGAGAAAATCAGGGTGCTCCAGGAAAGGAAGGGGTGGAAGGACAGCTGCTGGGTGAGCAACCACCGTGTCTGCTGCAACTCCCTTTACAAACGGACCGAGCTCTTACAAACCCCACCGGGTTTCTTTCAGAACTGGTCTCATTCACTCATGGCAGGAACATGTCACAGGCAGACAAAATAAGAACAATAGCTACATGACTGAGCACTTCCGAGTGCTCACTGCTGACTGTATTAGCACATATATGCATCATGTGAAACGGTAACGCCTTGTACACATTGTCCGATTTCATTCTCACGACAACCCTATAAGGTAGGTGCTGTTGCTGTCCCATTTGGCAGGCGAGGGAGCTAAGGCTCTGCGAGGGAGTCATTGCCAGCCAGACAGGGCAGAGATGAGATCAAACCCTAGGCTGACCTTTCCAGGGGGGCCGACAGCTTGGGGGAGCACCTTGAGGGGACAGCAGTTGCAGGGGAGCAGAAACTACAAGGAGGATCCTGGAGATGAGCAAAGGGGCTGAGAGTTGGGGGCTTAGTATGTCTTTTCTTCAAGAACCTATCGGGGGGATTGATTTAATGCAGGGCTTCTTGACCTTGGCACTACTGGCATTTTAAACTGGATAATCTGGCTGGGGGGTGGGCTGTGCATTAGAGGACGTGTAGCAGCATTCCCGGCCTCTGCCTACCCCCCCAGTTCTAACAGATGTCTCCAGACATTGCCAAATGTCCCTTGGGGAGAAATCGCACTTTGTTGAGACCGGCTGAGCTAATGCAATAGTTGTCAAAGTATGGTCCCTGGACCAGTAGCGTCCATTGGCATCACCGGAGAGCTTTTAGAAATGCAAATGAATTCCCAGGCCCCATCCTAGACCTACTGAATCAAAAACTATGGCTGTGGAGCCCAGCACTGGTGCTTTCACAAGTTCCCCAGGTGATTCTGATGATGCTGAAATGTGAGAAACGCCGATCTCACGCGAGGTTGTCAGCGCTGGCCGCACATTCGAATCACCTGGGTGTCTTTTACAAGCTCCTGTGCCTGGACCCTACCCCACAGCAGTCAAGTTAGAACCTCTGGGGACAGTGCCCAGGCATCAGTATTTTTCAGAGCTCTGCAGGTGATTCTAATGGTAGTCCAGGCTGTGAACCACTGATCTAATGGAAATGCATTAGCTTAAGCTTGGTTTAAATCCCAAGAAAGCTATTCTACTGCCCATCCTATGAGCTGATCAGGACACCATGCTGCCCGGTAATTACAGCTGGAGGAGGATGTTGGGGAATGTTCTGCACTGCTCATAATCAGTAGCAGCGTTTGAAGGTCCCTCCGGTAATACTGCATCCTGCCTTCCATCTCTGGGTTGCCTGAAATGTACCTGGACCTGATGTTGAGAAAGAGGTACCTGACAGGTGTGAGGTGGACCAATCCCCAGTCATTCCTATTGGGTCAGCCCCTTTGCATTAGAAAGTAAGTGCACAGGCTATTAAATACTCACAGGCTAAGTGGAGTGGACTCATTGTACTGGACTATATCAATGCATTATACAAAATGATATGATTTTCCATTATGTATTTCAGCACTGAGGAATTGGGAGAGTTAATATGGTCCCATTGTAGCAGCTGTGTGCTCTCTGAGACTTCCTTCCTTAATACATTTTCCAGAATGCAGCTTTATCTTCTGGATGGTAAACATATCTCACCCAGAGGCAGCCAGAAAGACCCTCTGCCTATAACCCCTAACACTCCCTCCCTCCACTCCCCCAACCCCTTTGCCAAGGAGAGGACTGGGTCGGGTGTGTGCTTCAGGTTAAGGCCTTCAGGCAAGGGGTGGAGACCTTGTCTGCTGTGGACTGTGTGACCCTGGGCAAGTCACTTGACTTCTCTGTGCCTTCATTCCCTGTCCACTAAATGTGGATAAGAACACTGAATGCCAGCATTAGGAGTTCTGCTGTGCAAAGGCATGAATCTTCCTCCACAAATCCTGTGTATAAGAAACGCCACATTCTCTCCTTTAAATCAAAATGAGTCTGACTTGGTGCGCCTGTCCTGGAGGCTGGGGGGGTACTACTGGGAGCCTCTCCTGACTTCCCTAGGGGTGCTTGGGAACTGGGGGGTTTATGCACTCTCTGGAAAGTGGTCAGCCCCTTGTCTCCAGGCCCTCATGGCTCTTGGGGCTCATGCCAAGCTTGGGTATGGGAATCTTTGCAGGTGCCCAGGGCCCGGGTGCCTCCAACCTTGTTGCCGGGTGAAAACCCCAGGTTTTGCTCTGCGTGACTTGTCACAGTCAATAAACAAGAGGCCGAGGTGGAAGATCAGGGAGATGCCGTTATTTCATTGCACAAGAAAAGGAGCACTCGGGGGGCTGCCGCTTCCAAGACTGCTCACAGGCAGCTTGGGGAGGTGCGCTTTTATAGAGAGCAGACAAGGAAGTGTAAATTCAGTGTGAATATCCAGGACTGACATTCACCGCAGGTGCTCAGAGCTTGAGGGTGACTAGGCATTTTCTTTAGACAAGGGTTCGATCCCCCAGGATGGAGGAAGGGGTGGATTTGCTTTCATTAGGTTGTTAAGTCTCCACCCAGGGGAGGGGTTGAGGCCACTATGGCCCGTTTCTGTGGTTTTCTTGTCAAGGACGATTTCAGAAGAAAGTGCAGCTTGTTCTGCTCTGTGTATGAGGATAAGCCAGAGCAGGTGTCTCTTTGAAGGACTGGCTCTGAGGTTGCCTGCCTCAACCTCACTGAGGTCCTGCCCCTCCAGTATGGGCTCCAGCGCCCTTCTCCCTCTTCTTCCCAGCTTCAGAGGACTCCTCCTCTCCCTTGTCCACAGCTAAGGCAGGTGACCAATGGTCCCTGTTTACCCTGGACCGCCCGGGTTTTAGCACTGAAAGTCCCATGTCCCGGGAGACCCCTTCGTCCCGGGTGACCCCAGCCTGTTGGTCATCCTGTCCACAGCCCCCCTGTCTCCTTCCCCCTTCCTTCTCCTTAGGCTCCCCCAGGATCTCCTCTGGGGTTCTGGGCTTCTGCTGATGTCTGGGAGGGAGGCTCTTCTCTTCTGTAAACCCTGCTCCCCAAGGGGAGGGCACACAACTGCTGGAGCCCTTTAGGGAACAGGGAAGGGGAAATATAGGCAATCAAAACCCACTCTCTTGGCAGGTTGTCCTGCTCCACGGGACAAAGCTAGGTTTCAGATGCGAGATTTAACCACTGCAGCACCCCTACTCCTGAGCCCTGGTGCCTGTGTCTGTTGGGGCTTTGCTGCATCCTGTGGGACGGTGGACAGCCAAGCTCAAGGCTTTGCTTCCCTGTGAATTGGGAGCTCCTACAAGGCAAGGCCTCTGCTTGTTCCTCCTAGTATCCCCCAACCTCAAGTACAAGTGTCTGGCATAAAGTAGGTCCTCACTAAATGTGAAATGAACATATTCATTCATTCAACACATATTTATTGATGTGCCAGGCACTGTTCTAGGTACTGGGGGTCCAGTAATGAATGAAACAGATAAAACCACTGTCCTGATGGAGTTTATGTTGGGAGAGACTGACAAGCAACAAATGTATAAGTGTTATGGAGAACAATAAAGGAGGGAAAGGAAGGGGGTGGGAAGGGGGTGGAGGCTGCATTTTGAAATGGGGTGGTCGGGGAAGATCCCCTGAGAAGGTCACCTTTGAACAGAGAGTTGAAGGAAGTGAGGGAGTATGCCATATGGATATCTGGAGCAAGAATATTCTAGACAAAGCAAACAGATGAGGCCCTTACAAGGGCCACAGGCCCCCCCACCCCACCCCGGGACCCTGGTGAGGGTAGACAACCCGAGCACGTGGATGTTCCCGGATGGTGGAGCCTGAGGCTAGAGTTGGCCATAGGGAGCTGCAGCCTTGAGGAGGTTGGAGTTCAGCCATCCTAGGATTGGTCTTCAAATTAATTTACCTAATCAGGTTGGTTTTTTTTTTTTTCCTGAATTAATCATCCTTTATGACACCAAAAGTTAAAGACAGGCATTAAATACAAAAGCTTTTCCTCTGCTTGTTGAAGTCATCGAAGCTTGCCCATCCCGCAAGATGCAACCATTTTCTTTTGGCTTTCTCTCTGCCCCCGCCCCTCTGTAGATGGGGGGGGTGGGGGGTGGGCAGGGCTCCTGAAGAGCATGGGGGCGCCTCAGCACCCCCTTTCCTTTGCTTGACTGGTTCTCGCCAGTGAAAGGGTTCCGCCCTCAGGGACCATCCTGACCTAGGGGAGGTTGAGAGCGTTGGTTTGGGACAGCCCTGTGGGTTTGCATCCCAACTCTGCTGATCAAATGTACGTTCGTGGCCAACTCACTTCATTCCTCTGAGCCTGTTTCCCCATTTGTGTGTGGTGATAACAATACCTATCTATGAAGGTTGTTTGATGTCCAGCCCACAGTAAGTGCTCAAAAGGCTATTATCACCTCTCCAGAGACAGGACCCCAGCATTTCCCAGTTGCCCACTAAGTGTCTGGCACTGGGCTCATGTAATCTCTGTGACCAGTCAATATATCAGGTAGACACTGTCATCCCCATTTTACAGATACGCAACCTGAACATGGGAGCGGTCGAGCAACTTACTAGTACATGGCAGAGCTGGGATTCGAACCAAGGTCCATCAGATCCTAGATGCAGGGATCGTAACCACTTTACTGTCATTTATGGACACGTTCGTCTCATCTGCTAAACCACAAGTGGCTGAGGGTAGCCACTGTATCTTATTCATCTCCCATCTTTCTATCATTCCAAATACCATGCACATTGCTGTGTATACCGTTGGCACATAATAAATGCCTATTATATGGAAACAAACAGAGACGCCCAGGCATATCAGAGAGGCCAAGGGTGGCTTCTTAAAAGCCAGTACCTCCTGTGGAGGATGAAGGGGGCTGTGGGCATGACTGTGACACCACCATCACCACCCTCTCACCTGTGCCCATTCTGTCCTTCCCGGTGAGCCCAGCCCATCCTCGTGCAAATGCTCAGAAATGCCGATGGCCAAATTCAGGACAGTCAGCTTACTCCCAAACATGTACTGGTCCCCTGCCAAGGACATTGTGGATCAAGGGTCTGGAAATGAGTTGCTCTTTATTCTAAAGAGAAGCAGGGTTTCACCCCATCCCCCTAAGCAGCCCTAATGCCAGCTAGGTGGATGAATACTTTAAGATGAATACTTGACAAACACATTGTGCAAAATGTCATGCCAAGGAGGGGAAATGGCAGAGGTCCTTTTTTGAGTGGGGGGTGGGGAGGAGAGGATGTAGGGGAGATGACAGCCCCAGCTCCGTCTTCTTTTGCAGGTTATGGCCACATCTGCCCCGTCACCAGGCTGGGCAAGTACTTGTGCATACTCTATGCACTCTTGGGCATCCCCCTTGTGTTCCTGGTCTTCATGGACACAGGCGACATCCTGGCAGCCATCTTATCGACGTCTTACAACAGGTTCCGGAAACTCCCTTGCCAGACCCCTCACATCCCCAAGTGGCGCCCCCGAATGCTTTGCAAGAGAAGGCCTGATGCCAAGCCTGGAGATGAAGGTCATCATCAGTGCTGAGGAGCTCCCGGGCCTGTTGGAGCAACTTCTTGCACAAGAGAAGCAGAACACGCTGCAGCTGCCCCCACCAGGCATGGAAAGGAGCAGCTTGTGCCCTGAGCTGGTGTTGGGGAGACTCTCCGCCTGCATCATCAGCAACCTGGATGAAGTCGGATGGCAGGTGGAGAGGTTGGATGTGCCCCTCATTGCCCTCATTGTGTTTGCCTACATTGCCTGTGCGGCCGCCATTCTCCCATCTGGGAGGAGCAGCTGGCCTTCGAGGACGCCTTTTACTTCTGCTTTGTCACCCTGACCACCATCGGGTTTGGGGATATCGTTCTGGAGCACCCGAACATCTTCATGTTCTTCCCCATTTATATTATTGCTGGGATGGGGATTGTGTGTATCGCTTCCAAGTTGGTGCAAAACAGGTTGATTCACATCTGCAAAAAGCTCATGCTGTTCTTTGCAGGAGGGAAGTTCTACCACCGTTAAAAAGTGAAGGGCCGCTGTCTCGTGGAACAGACACTGGCCAAGCGAGTTTCCTCGGCTTGTCTTTGGGACAGTGTGGGTAGAACTGGTGGCACTGTGGCCTGTCATACCTTGGGGCTGGGAGACAAAGCCTGCGTGAGGACTCATGGGGTCACCATGAGTCTGAATTGACAGCAACGAACAACAACACGTTATGCAAATATTTCAGTTGTGAAACCCTGCAGACATCTGGTCAATGCCCTTCCTATCAGGACATTAAGACACTGAAAGAAAGAAAACTAGCACCGTCCCCCAAAGTCCAATTAAGTCCCTGTCTTCATTTTAAAAAAGCACCACCTTATCTAGGTGAGACCTTATGGATGTCACTGACTTTCCTGTGATGCCATAAAAAATTACACTTGTTCCTGGAATTTGTCCTTCCGGCTGAATTAAACTCTTCCAAGCTGCTCCCTGTTGACCCTTGATGAAACCCTATGTGCACACCGTTGGCACATACTAAATGCTTATTATATAGAAACAAATGAACGGAGAGGCCCAGACATCCCAGAGAGGACAAGGGTGGCTTCTTAAAAGCAAGTACCTTCTGTGGAGGATGAGCAAGGCTGTGGGCATGACTGTGACGCCACCCTCACTACCCTCTCACCTGTGCCCATCCTGTCCTTCCAGCTGTGCCCAGCCCATCCTTGTGCAAACGCTCAGAAATGGGATGGGGTGAAACCCTGCTTTACTTTGGAATAAGGAACAACTCATTTCCAGGCCCTTGATCCACAGTGTCCTTGTCAGGGGACCAAAGAGCTGGTCTGAGGGCTCCTTCTTCCCTTGAGTGACCTGCACAAATGTACACAGAATCAGCCCCATCCCAGCCCCCCACATTACATCCATGCTACTGAGTGGAATTGTAATCTGTGCTCACAGGGGCCTGTGGTCTCTCCTGATTGCCACATTTTGTGTAGACCACATTTCTCACTAATTGGCATATGATTGGCACCCCTGAATGAATTGGCACATGAAAAGTGTTGACCCCTAACTGAATGGATTGGTACACAAAAGGGTTGGCACTCACTGGGTGGATACACTCCTGAGCTGTTCATGAATGAGTTGGCATGTGCATGGGCTGACCACGTAGCAGATGCTATAGGTGCTCCACCCACATCCCCTGATACTCTAGCTCCCTTTACTTGAGAACTTTCTCTGGCCACTAAAACGTGGGCATGTGCAGGGCAGGCCATATGTGCCAAGGAGTTAGCACCCCTGGGAGCGGCCCCCAACCAATGATTGATGGGAGTTGGTGATTAAATGGCCCAGGTTCCTTACCTCAGCCGTGGAATTACTCTAGGGGCATGTTCAACACCGTCTCTGTGAGTTCCCCAGTGTAATTGAGCCTCGGTTGCCCTTTAGCCCTCCCTGTATAGCTCCCTTCACCTCCCTGTATCACTTCTCTACTCCTCTTTGGGAAGTCTTCATATCATCCCCCAGATAACCCGCTTGCACTCAAATCCTACCCCAGCCTGGGAAAAGATGCAAATAAGTCGGTATATGAACCGTTTGGCAGGTACTTGGGGTAGCACAAGAGTCTCTTACTATTCCCCTTGTCAGTTGTTAGAAATGTCTTATGACTAGATCTTACTTCTCTCAGAGACTCTTGCAAAAATTAACCTGTGTCCTGTGATTAACAAAATTAGTCAGTCCCTGGGTAAATGGCAAACTTTGCTCTCGAAAACTGCAAAAACCGAGAAAAAATGCCAAGAGGTTTCAGTCTGAAAAGAAATGAAATCTCTGTCTTTTGAGGCGTCTCTGTTCCACCTTTAATTCTCGTAAGTGTGAAGGGCCGGCTTTCTTTTTCAGAGAGGTTTCAATTCTCCCTTTCTGGATCTTTCACCCTCTTCCCCAGTAGGCTTTCTGCCCCTTCAGCCCCTCAAACTTACCTCAGGAAACGATTGACAAGGTGTGCGCAAGAACCAATGACAGACATGAAGCCACAGGGACTAGTGTTCTTAGGGAGTTTCGTGGCATCCCTGAAGCCACAGTAGCCCAGCTTAGGTGCATCGAGGCCCCTTGAACCCAAATGCAGTCAAGATTGGCCAGGTAAATGAGAGCACATGATCGGATTGAAGGGCTATTCAAAGTTCAGCTCAACAAACATTCATTGAGTGCTTGCTGTTTGCCAGGCTCTAGGACAGATGCTGAGTTCCCTGGGTGGCGCAAACAGTTTGCTCTCAGTTACTAACCTAAAGGTTGGAGGTTTGAACCCATCCAGCAGCATCACAGAAGAAAGGCCTGTTGATCTGCTTCCAAAAAGACTACAACTAAGAAAACTCTATGGAGCAGTTCTACTCTGTAACATACAGGGTCGCTGTGATTTGACAGCAATGGGTTTGGTTTGGTGTTTGATATAACAGGTGCAGGGTGTCCAAAGATGAATCAAGAATATACTGATAATTTCATTTCAGGTGGTCTTGAACTCAGCCCCGCCTTTCTGGAGGCAACTGTGAGTCCTATTCAAATGCAGATGTGGAGTTTGTCAGGGAGACACGTGGGGTCACCATAAGTCTGAATTGACATGATGCAACTGATAACATGTTAAAGAAATTAAAGGTCAGGATCATTTGCCAGTTGACTTTCTTCCATGGTTCTGAGGACATCGCCGAGCCTGCCTGCCTGCCTCACTTCCTACCTGTTCCAGCCACCTTGGGCTCCTTATTCCCTCATCCCTGTGTGGGACTGGGCATTCATGCCTCCACGGCTTTGCTTCTCAACCTCGACTGCACACTGACACCTTGGGAGCATTGAAGATTTCATGTGCCTCCCTCCTGCCCTTCCCTTCCCCCTAGATATGGATGCAGTTGGTTTGGAGTGCCACCTGAGCACTAGGGTTTTTCAAAGGTCCCAGGTGATTCCACTATGCCGCCAGAGTTGAGAACCATGTCACTAGCTACTCTCCTGGCCCAAAATGGCCTTCTGCCTTCTAGGACGGATGAAGACTTACGTTTGAGGTTCAGCCCAGATGTCACCTCCTTTAGGTAGCATCCGCTGACCCTTGGAAGTGGTTCCCTTGCCTCCCCCGTGCTCCACCACACCAACTGTATACCCTCCCTCTGATATGGGACTGTGGCTGTGTGCTCACCTTTTGTCTCCTCGCCCAGGTTCTGAGCTGCCTGAATAAAGAGTGTGCCTTTCTTACCGCTGTGCGCTCTCCCTTTCATCCCGCCACCCCCACCTCACAGCATCTGCCACGTATTCGAGGGCTCTGGGCAGAACTTAGGTGCACAGAAATGCCAAGGAGAGCAGCCAGCACTTACTGCACACCTACTGTGTGCCAGCCAGCCCTTGAGCTGGACCCTTTATGTGCACCCTCTCATCTAAATGCTCATGGCTGTGCTGAGAGGGCGGATTGTCCCTATTTTACAGATGAGCCAAATGTCTTAGGCTGGGTTCTCTAGAGAAGCAAAACTAGTGAAGTGTATATATATACATAGAGAGAGACATTTATATCAAGGAAATGGCTCATGAGGTTGGAGAGGCTGGAAAATCCGTGGTCAGGCATCAGGCTGGAGGCTTCTCCTGACTCATGTAGCTGCAGGAGCCGACAAATCCAAGACTGGCAGGTCAGATGGCAGGCTGCTGGCTCAAGTCCCAAGAACAGGCGTTAGATGATGACGACGAGCAAATGCAGGATCCAGAGCAGAGCAAAAGTTGTGACTAGCTCACAGTTTCCTTGCTAATAAGTGATGGAGCAAGGGTTCACACCCAGGTCTAGTCTGACTCGACCTCAGTGGTTCTCAGCGGGCCAGCAGTGTTGGCATCCGCTGAGAGCTTCTTCAGGCTCCACCCAAGATCTGCTGAATCAGAAGTGTGGAGACTGTACCCAGCAATCTGTGCTTTAACAGGCCCTGCAGGTGATTCCGATGTTGGGATCAGAATGTTTGATTCTCATGGCTTCCCTACTAGCCACCTGTGGAGGCAGCCAATGGGGAGGGCTGAAGAAGGCAGGTTGGGCTCCCGGACTGGGGGACTGACGGCGAGACAGGCCTCCTGCAGACTTCAACTGACCCTGTCCCAATAACAGCTAAGGCTGGGTCTTCTCGGAACTCAGGGGTTCACCTGGCGATCAGAGGCTTTGCGTCCCTGCCTGCCCTGGCCTCACTCTGGGGCTAATTCTCAAGCCCCACAGCAGGACCGGGTTCTATGGGAGGGACCGCGTGGTGCAGCCTGAGAAGGAGTCTGGCTTGGCTAATGTCAGCCTTGGGGGTTAGGGAGCCTGGTAGTTGCCCCCAGAAGCTCCTGGGCTCCAGGGGCAAGGGCGTATTTTGGTGATCACCTGTCCTGGCCCCCACGCACAACTAACTCATCTCCCACCTCCCAGTTGTACCTGGACCAAAGCCTTTGGTGGAACGCGGTGACCCAGCGGCTCTGGGGGTTACTCGGTGCCCTCACCACCAGCCAGACATGTGCCATTGTCAGCACCTCCCCGCCCGTTTTTTCACAGAAGAAGAAACTGAGGTTCAGAGGCATTAAGCAATTCATCCAAGAAGGCACAGCCAAAGAGCTAGAGGGAGGGCAAGGACGAAGGCGGGCCGTTCCCGGAAGTCCAATCCCCGGGGTTCTGGGAGCTGCGGGAGCGAGCGGCCAGCCGGGCGCTCTTAGGTGGCTGTTGGGCCCAAGTAAGGGGCCCCCACCGGCGCGACCCCAGCCGCTAGGCCCCGCCCTGGACACGCGGACGGAGTTGGGCGGCGACGCTGCTGGCCCGCCGGGCTGTGCTTTCCTTTGTGGCCACCAGGTGGCGCCGCCAGACCGCGCGAGTCCCGCGCTCCGGAGCCGGCAGGTGGCGCGTCCGCATCTGCCAGCTTGGCGGCTCCGCCGCGGGGGAGAGAACGACTCGGACCCCTTACGTCGCTGCGGTTCCTGGATGGGGGAATGCCTCAGAGAGCTGTGCTTTCTCCCTATCCCCTCCATTCTCACTCCTACCCCTCGGTCCGCTGCCCCTGGCACCCGGACCGCTGGAGCAAGCGTCCAGCCTCCCACAGTCTGGAAGGAAGGAAGCCGGGGTTTGGTAAGGGAGTCATGCCAATAGATGCCAACCAGATTTGCTGACAACCCCGCCCCCCCGACACACACACTGCTGCCCACAGAGACCCCAAAGGGTAGAGAAGTCTGTGAAGCCAGAGAAACCGAGCCTGAGACCTGGCTTTGCCGCGTGACTCTGAACAAGTGGCTAGACCCTCCTGAGCTCTCGCTTCAGTAAATGAGAGATGCGCTAAGTCTTCTGTAGGGCCTCCTTACTGCCCCTCCAACCCCGCCCCCGGGACAGGTGACATTTACCAGTGTCTGTCTCTACCCCCCGGGTCTCTGGGGTTGGGCTGGGAAATGTGACAGGGCAAGAAAGGGAAGAGATCCTGGATTGAGGCCGGGCACTTCTGGGAAGGAGAATGGGGTGGGGCCCCTGGGAAGGAGGACACACTTGCTCTGGAACCTGCTCACAGCACGCCCGGCTCACAGGACCCCTGGCCCAAAGCTTAGCATGTGTGCCCTGAGGATGTGCAGCACCCCTGGAGGGGAGAGCCCAGGTGTCAGAGTGCTGGCTTTTATGTACTGGCTGTGGCCTTGGGCAGGTTCCTTAACCTCTCTGTGCCTCAGGCTGTAACCAGCAGAGCTGTCGCAAGCTCCAGCCTCAGGGAGTAAATTGAGGCCCACATGCCTGCAGACCAGCTGCTGTGGGGTATGCAAACAAGCCAAAGCCTGGGTCGACACTGGGCAACCCTGTCCCAGGGCCAATGGGTGAGCACAAAGCTGAGACACAGCCCTCACCTCCCAGGACACCAGACTGGTTCCCTCGGGCTGCCTCTTGGGCTGGGCCTGTACACAGGGGCCTGTGGAGAAGGGCAGTGGGGGCTAGAGCACGCTTGTCATCCCTCTACCTCCAGAGCCTAACACAGAGCGAGTGAATGAGTGAAGGAATGAGTGAAGAAACAGATGCCCGAAGAACCAGTTCTCGATGCCCTGCCCTGTGCTAGGTGTTGCCGTGGTGCTGCTTGGAGTCCTCAGTAGCCCCAGAGGGGAGTGGGCCCCTCTAGTCCCAAGTCCCACTCAGCTCCTATCAGTGCCTGAAAGTGCACCACTTGTGGCACTGCCACTTGACAGGTGGCATCCTGTCAATAAGTTCCCTTCACACGGGCCTACCAGCCACCCTGCGGAGAGCAGGGCCTTCGGCAGATGGACTGAAGCCTGCCTGGACGACAGAGTTGCCTGCCAGCTTCTAGGATGTACAAATGCCCAGCCCACCTTAAACCACCGCATCGAAGCTCTTGGAGTGATGCCCAAGAACGACTGGGTTGTGGGTGCTGTGGGTTTGCTTTTTGTTTCTCAAGCTGCCGGGTAATTCTCCCCGAGGTGGGTTGAGAACCTCTCCCTTAGGAAAGGGCTGGCGACCGGCAAGCTTAACAGGAAGGGGGTGGGAGAGGGGCCCTGCCGCATGACCTCAGACAAGTGGAGGCCTGCTTCTGGGTCTCTGTCCAGAGGGGATAGGGTTGGCATGTAGTCCTGCTGACCCTCACAGTTTGGGGGTGGCACCTTTTGACCAAAAGAGTAGCTGCTTGCTTTGATGGGTGGGAGGTGGCAGGTGAGCTGGTCCCCAGGATGCTGAAGGTGGCATGTGGGCTCTGCTTTGTGCCTTGTCCTCCTCATCTCAGTGGTGGCGGCTCCAGCCTTCCTGTGGTTCAAGCCAAATGATTCCCGTTCTTCTCTCTCCCATTCTTATTTGAGAGGCGTGTGGGCTGCGTTTAAGAAACCCCAGTCCTGAGCGTACCTCCTGGAGATTCCAATGGGGTCGGAATTTGTATGTTTTAGAAGCTCTCAGGTGACTGCTTACTGGTTCATTCATTTACTCATTCACAGCCTTTGCTGAATGACTACTGTGTGCCAGGCACTAGAGGAGTAGCCCTTAAGGGGTGCCCTGTGATGTAAAGCACATAGTGGGTATTCGTGCATGTTGGCTGGGTGAAGGTACATCCGATGAAGGTACTGACCCAGACCCCCTCAACCCCCACCTCATGGATGACAGGTGCTCAGGCTGAGCCAGGTTCTCCAACTCCCCACCCACTGTGGCCCCTATGCCCTCCACCCCACCCAACTCTCCGGGAGGCTCACGCAACTGACAGCAGACTGTCCACGGTGGGAGCAGCCTGGGCAGCTCACTGTTGCCATGGGGATTGGGGATGGATGTGCCTCTATGTTCTGCAATGAACTTTGAAGTTGACTCAGATACAGGACAACAAAGGATGCCTCAGCCTTGGATGCAAATTGTGGCTCCTTTTAATTCTCCCAGGCCTTTTACTGCTCTGCTTTTGTTCTTGCCATTTAGATCAGAGAAGAAAACCTTTTTAAATGCTATAAATTCAAAATATAGGCAATTAAGGGACCTCTTCAAGGTTCAAACCCCTCATTAGTCTCTTCAAAAGGCAGTTGCATTTGTAGGAAGACAGAGATGGCTGTGGAAAGGCTGGCAGCATCTTGGTTTGAAATTCCCTGAATGCCATTTATGCAAGAAATATTGCTTGAGCGCTGAAGTAGGTGCTGGGGTTCAGTGTGGTACAAGACCAATGAGGTCTCCGTTCTCTCTAGACCACTGCCTCAGTTTCCCCAGGGAACAACAAGGGGGTTGCAATAGCCCAGGGGTTTTCTTTTCTTTTTTCCTGTTTCCTTCCTGCCTTCTTTCCTCCTTCCCTCCCTCCCTCTCTCTCTTCGGTGAAAGGTGTAAGGTCTTTGTCTGGAGTCACTTTTTTGCATCTATATATATATAGTTAACAGGTGCCAGGTGCACAGTGGTTAAGACTTGGCTGCTACCAAAAGATCGATGGTTTGAACTCACCGGTCGATCCACGGGAGAAAGATGTGGCAGTCTGCTTCCGTAAAAATTACAGCCTTTGAAACCTTATGGGGCAGTGCTACTCTGTCCTGTAGGGTCAGTATGAGTCAGAATTGACTTCACAGCAGCGCGTTATTGTTGTCAAAGGGGTTTTCATTTAGTGTTGTCTGAAAACCCGGTGAAGCTCTGTGTCTCCCACCCCTGTTTTGGCCTGAATAGCTTTGCTTTTCTCTGTTTTATATTTTCCACTTCCCTTTAACATATTGTTTGATAAAAGCAGCCCATAAGTTAAAAAAAAGGGGCGAGGTGGTGGTGAAAACCATTAGCCAAGGGTTTGCTAAGGCTTTTTCCAGATGGAATGTTCTGTGGTATTGACAGCTAAGGGGCCTGTGGGCTCTCCTGGCTGTTAGGCCACGTAGGGGCTGATACAGGGAACATGATACAGGAACATTTAGGATGGAAATCTGAAGCCTGGGACTCATGCCTGACATCCTGCCTTCATTTTAAATGAAGTCAGGGGCCTCTGAGAGTGCTGGGAAGACAGTGAATCTGCTTGTTACCCTTCTTGCCAGGTGGACCAAGGGTGGATTGGACCGTTGTGATCCATACAGTTTTCATGGGCTGATTTGCATAAGTGGATTGCCAGGCCTTTCTTCTTAGTCCATCTTAGGCTGTTCAGCATCATAGCAACACGGAAGCCTCCACTGACAGATGAGGGTGGCTGTGCATGAGATGCATCGGCCAGGAATTGAACCCACGTCTCCCGCATGGAAAGTGAGAATTCTACCAGTAAACCACCACTGCCCCCGTAAACTAGTTTAGTTGATTCAGACTCATGGCAACCCCATGTGGTCCAATCTGCAGCCGATCACAGGGATGGCACAGAGCCAGGCAGTGTTCCATTCCACTGTACACGGGGTCACCATGAATCCGGTGCTGACTCAATGCAGCTAACGACAATAGACCGATGGCTTCACTCCTAGCATTGGCCCATCTCAGCGTCCTCAATCCCACCTGGACTTAAGGCCCCGCTCCTGGCCCCTTCCTTCTGGAGCTATACCTGGAGCCAGCAGCCTTTAGGGAGAACCCCTCCTCTGAGCTCACTCACACCACCTCCTGCTGCCCTGTCTACACACTCCTTGGTGATGACTTGGGGTCTGACCTCTCCCCAGCTGCACTGCGGGCTCTCAGAGCACAGATGTCTGCTGAGGGAGTATTATTAGATGAGGTGCTGGGGGCCCTGTTGGTGCTACTCATTCTGAATCTTCTCTTGAAATGCAGGCAAGAGAGCACAGTGGGCAGTGCACAAAGTGGCCAATCAGCTCCCTCCTTTCTCTCTCCCTACTGACCTCTCTCTCCTTCCTTGTCAACAGGTGATTGTGGATATCAGGCCCCGATTACAAAGATGGCTTTAATCTTTCCCAAAAGCCATTTCTGTTGTCTGGGCAGAGAAGCGGGAAGCCGGTCGGGACCGGGCGTTTTATTGACTGTCTCTTGTCTTGAGGAGCTGCAGGAAAGCCTTATTAACACAGCAAATTCACACAATCTCATTTAGGGCCAAATCTTGGGGTCTAGGTCCCCTCCAGGTTTAAGCCCCTTGTTTTTACCCTCAGGTCAAGTCTTCTCATAGTTATTTCTTTAGGATGCACATTCTCCCTCTCCCTGAAGGCCACGTGAGTGCAGAGAGGGATTCTGGACTGGAGAGCAGCTGCTGTTAGGGCTTCAGATTGATTTTTTTTTTTCAGGTTTGACGCCCTGATGAGAATTGTTTTTTCCACCCCAGATATACTGAATCAGAATCCGCATCCGCTGAACTGAAATGAACCGGTTCAAAGCCCTGGCTTATATCAAAACACCCTAGACTTGGAGAAGTCACCCCACCGTGTGCCCAGGGCTGGTGGAACTTCGCTGTCTTAGGTCGTCATCACTGGGTCCGTCTGGAGATTAGAGGTTAGATTAGATTTGCTCAGCATGTCCCGGGCACCCCGGAGGCCTGCAGTGAAGATGGGCCAAGAAGGCTTGGTGGCGTCTTGCCCTCTCAGACTTGGGGAACCTCCTCCTTCCTGAGATTTATAGAGTTTAGAGTCACCAGCGCCTCCCTCATCCTCTGGGGAGGGAGGGACGGAGGGCAAGGGCTCGTTGGTGGGCACACACTTCACAGCCCACTTCACCTTCTAATCCAGCCGCCGCAGCCCGAGGACAGGCTCCAACGTGGGAGCTGCTGAGACACGTTTGGAAGAAATGGCATCTTTGCTGGTAGGTTGCTGCATCAGTGCCTGTCATCCAGTGCCACTCTGGATCAAGTGTTCTGTGAAGCTGACAGCAAAGGGGAAGTCCTCAAACAGCAAGAGAAACGTTCGTTTCTGAGGGCGACACACCCACACTGCCTTTTCAGGTATCATCTTTAGAGATTCTGTAACCCCCAATTTAAGGGGTAGATGACTCTCTAGAATAGTTACTCTGAGGAAGCCCGTGACAGCCATACATAGATTGGCTTCTGAGGGGCTAGACACCCCATTTGGTTTCTCTGCAAGGCAGAGGGTTCCTGCCCTTCTGGGGTGGGTAGGTATTGATGCCCCTGGCCTTCAAGGTGGCCCCCACCTAAGGTGGCAATCCCATTTTGCTCAGGCCCTGAGGTCTAAGAGTCCCCCTTTCCATCTCTCTGCTGAGTCCACCCCAGTCCTCTTGGAGCCTGGACTTTGGGTTGAGCCCTATTTGTCCCTCTTCAACTCCCAACCACCCACCCCTACCAGAAGAATTGGGAGAAATGGGTTTTTGGAAAACGGAAAATTTCCTGCTCTTTGACCTAGCCATGCCAATCCTCGGGATTTTCCTGAAGATGATAATTGATAAGCATGAAAAGGTGTGATCGTAAGGATTGTTCACTATAGCAAGTATCTGTCTGAGTCCCTGGTTCCAAGTCTTTTGGGTAGATACCTAGGAGTAGAATTGCTGGGTCATATGGTAACTCTGTGTTTTAACTTTTTGAGGAACCACCAAGCTATTTTCCACAGTGGCTGCACCATTTTATCGGCAATTATTCTTTACACTATATGCGTAAGTTTTGTGCCCTTCTGAATGCATGTGTCATGAAAAAAATGTAAGAAAAAAAGCGTTTGCACTCTGGGGTGTATAAAGCTTCACAAAAAGTATGGAAGGGCATAAAATTCTAAGTGGAAAGTAAAAATCATCACCCTGACTTTCCCCTACCACTGCTACTTTCACTGCCTGAAAATAATTACTGTCGACACCTGGGTGGGTACCCACCCAGAGGAGGCTTGCATTTCCCAGTAGCACGTGTATGTACAGCCTTTTTAATTAATGTGTTTGTTTGAATATATTGGATCATACCGGACATACTGTCCTGTGAGTGTCGGTTTCACTGAAGAATAATGTCTTAAAGATTTCTCCACGGTAGACACCGATCCATCTTAAATGGCTGCTTGGTATCCACTGGAAGGGCGACCATTACTTACTTTTGACAGCCCATTTGTTCAGACATTCTGGAAGTTTCCAGGTTTTTCCTACTGCAGTCCATACAAATAACTTGACATACAAATGCCTTAACTAATTTTCAAAGGATTTCTTGCCCTTAAGTATTTCCCCCCATGTGGGGGTTTGGCAAACGCCTAGGGTTTTGGAAGGCACTAAGTCCCTCCATGGTGCCATCTTAAAGAAGGAATTTGTCTTTTGTTCTCCTCAGAGGAATTAAGGTTGTAAAATCTGGAACTTGACCAATGAGGCCCCGGAAGTCACCCTGTCAACAGCAGCTTGGGCCACCTGTGTGAAAAGAGGGGGCCAGAACTTTCTGAAAAGACTCCTAGACAAGGGAAAGCTCTGTTGAGTTTGCTCTTTTCCTGTGGTGTGCAAACAATGGTTTTGCAGAGAGACAACATCTTCTACAAGACAACAGTCAATATAAATCCAATTTGAACATAATGACTGGATTCTCTCCCTCCTCTGAGATGGTGGTGGTGATTTCTCAGATGCCTTTTAGTTACAGACAAGTTTCTGAACAAAATAATTAGGTTTGGGTCTTTGCAGCCTGCCCTATTGGGCTATTGATTATGCACTGAAGGCTGCCCGGTGGATGTCTGGGTGAACAGTCGGCATAGCAAGTGGGTGAAGACAGCTCTGGGCAGGAGGTGTGGGAGGCTCCGCAGAGCTGTGTCCTGAGTTGATGCCCCCTCCCAGAGTCCTCTGCTGCTGAGGACCACCTGTTGGCACCTGCAGTGCTAGGCATCATCTGCCCTTGAACCACGAAGTTCTAGGAGGCAGGAGTCCAGAACTCACTGCCCTCATCTCTCACATGTGTGGCCTGGGACAAGGCACTATCCCTCTCTAAGGCCTGGTTCTTGTGTGTAAAAGGCAGACCTTAGACCGAGTAACCTCAAGGCCTCTTCCAGCACTGACGTTTTATGCTAGTGCTGTCCAATAGAAATATAATGCAACCCACAAACGTGAGCCATGTAGGTAATTTAAAACTTTCTAATAGCCATGTTCAAAAAGTAAAAAGACACAGATGAAGTTATTTTTAATACTATATCTAAGGAGCCCTGGTGGCACAGTGGTTAAGCTAACCAAAAGATCAGCGGTTAGAACTTACCAGTGGCTCTTTGGGAGAAAGATGTGGCAGTCTGCTTCTGTAAAGATTATAGACTTGGAAACCCTATGGGGCAGTTCTACTTTGTCCTGTAAGGTTTCTGAGAGTCAGAATTGGCTTGATGGCAATGGGTTATATTTTACTTAACCCAATTTATCTCAAATATTATCATTTTAATATGCTATGCAAACAATATAAAATTATTAATGAAATATTTTACATTTTTCTCATACTAAGGCTTTGAAATTCATTGTGTATTTTACACTTAACAGCACAACTTGATTTGGCTCAGCTGCATTTCAAGTGCTCTGTGACCACATGGGGCGAGTGGCTACCATATTGGATAGTGCACGTCTACACAGTTCCACTGTCTGCACAGACAAGGAAACTGAGGCCCAGCTGGCTGGGGCAGAGTCAGGTCTGACCCCAGGGCTCCTCACTCCCATCTGATGCTAGGTCCATGGACTTGCTCTGAGAGTGGCACTGTGCAAGCTGCCTTTGGGAGACAAGAGAAGGAAACAGCCCTATTTGCTTTCAAGGAGTTGATAGTCCAGCTGGGGATGCTGGTGGCGGGAAGGGAGAAGAATGGGCCCAGGTGAACTGATTAGGGAAAAATGCCATAATGGAAATACCACAAGTGGATGGCTTTAACAAAGAGAAGTGTATTCTCTCACAGTCCAATAGGCTAGAAGTCCAGATTCGGGGCGTCAGCTCCAGGGGAAGGCTTTCTCTGTTAGCTCTGGAGGAAGGTCTTTGTAATTCATCAGTCTTCCCTTGGTCTGGGAGCATCTCAGCGCAGGAACCTTAGGTCCAAAAGACTCTCTCTGCTCCCGGTACTGCTTCCTTGGTGGAATGAGGTCCCCATGTCTCTCTGCTTGCTTCTCTCTTTTACATCTCAAAAGAGATTGGCTTAAAACACTATCTAATCTTGTAGATCTTATCAATATAACTGCCACTAATCTGTCTTATTACATCATAGTGATAGGATTTACAACATATAGGGAAATCAATCATACAGTACTGGGAATCATGACCCAGCAAAGTTGACAGATATTTTTTGGGGATACAATTCAATCCATGACAGTGGGGAACAGACTATGAGGGCATGATGCGTTCTGAGAGGCAGAACCCCAAGGGAGGCTGCAGTAGTCATCCAAGGCTTGAGCTGGGCTCTGGGGCAAGCAGAGGGATGAGGAAAACAACATGAATGATGACTGTTTCTGGGGCAGTGAGGGGTCTGTCAAATCAGAGCAGAGGGTGGGGTTTGGGGGACGATTATAGACAACTTTGAAGGCCAGGCAGAAGGGTTTAGACATGAGGTATTAAGAAGCCACCTTAGGCTCTTGAGCTGGGGAGGGGCCGCTGGTGGGTTGGAGGTGGGACCTGGTCCCAGAGAGGCCAGCTAGGAGGCTGCAGGAGCAGTAGGAGGTGGAGACAGGGCCAGGAGAGAGGGAGGCGGAGAATGAGGGGTTAAAGAGAGAAGAGAAGCCATTTGATAGAGTCGGAAAAGGCCGGTGCTGTGGTTGTGGGTCTCCGGCTTTGATGGTATAGAAGTGTCCATGTGATGACATCTGGACATTTTGCTCTGGCTAGGTTCATCTGGCCAAGGGCAGGCAGGACATTTGAGGTGGGGGATCTGCCTAAGCAAAGACTTGAGTCAGGAAGGAACATAGGAACACAGATGGGGGGTGGGGGCGGAGTGCTACTGCAGACAACTTCTAGGAAAGGAGGGGACATAAATGATCCGTTTATTTGGGGCAGAGACAGCAATCTCTTGTTGCATCATAAGTTGGATGACATTTTGGTCAGTTGGTGGGATGATGGGAAACAGGTTTTCTAAGCCAAACCAGGTAGGAGGAGGCAAGAACTTGGATAGAGGAAGAGGGTGGGCACGCCAGGCAGATGAAATCACTTATGCAAAGGCGTGGAGGCTGGACTGGGCAGAGCACCCCTGGGACCTTGAGGAGACAGGCAGTTAGGGCAAGGTCTCATGGGAGAACTGACAATTGAGTTCCCTTCTGATGGCCTCAATGCTCAAGTGACCAGGGAACTTGAGTAAACTACAAGCATTTATTGCACACTTAAGAGCTCAGGCTGCTAACCAAAAGGTCAGCAGTTTGAATCCACCAGCAGCTCCTTGGAAACCCCATGGGGCAGTTTTACTCTGTCCCATAGGGTTGCTATGAGTCAGAATCGACTTGATGGCAATGGGTTTGGGGAGCCCTGGTGGCGCAGTTGTTAAGAGCTACAGGCTGCTAACCAAAAAGGTCAGCAGTTTGAATCCACCAGCCACTCCTTAGGAAACCCTATGGGGGCAGTTCTACTCTGTCCTATAGAGTTGCTATGAGTCAGAATTGACTCGATGGCAACGGGTTTTGTTTTTATTACTCTGTGCCAGCACAGTGTGGTGCTCTGGAGATACAGGGGTGAGCAAAGCACCCCGAAGGCCTGCCTGCCCTGAGCTTACAGCAGGGAGGGATGGAGAAGCCAGATATGAATCACAGTCACATTAGTACAATGTGATTATAATGAGAAGTGCCAGGAAGGAGAGGTTTAGGGACCTGTCAATATAGACTGGGGAGAAGTGCACAGGGACCAGGGAAGACCTCCATGAGAAAAAACTTGACCTGAGATATAAAGGCTAAGGGGAATTAACTAGATAAAAAGGGGAAGGGGAAAGGGCATTCTAGGCAGGAAGACCTGCTGAGCGAAGGCCCTGGGGTAGGAAGGAGAACAGATGGAAGGAGAACAGTGTGTATGGAGAACAGGTGGAAGACTAGGAATGAGAAAGAGATAACCAAAGAGTGAGAGGAAGAGCTTCCCAGGCAGAAGGAACAGAGTGTGCAAAGCATTGGGGCAAAGAACGCTTTCTGTAAGGAGCCCATTGTGGCTGGAAGAGGGAGGCAGGGGCAAGTGGAGGCTGGAGGGCCCAACCCAGACAGGGCCTCCCAGGCCAGGGCTCCTCAGGCTAGGGCACAGGGGGTACACGACAACATCTGAACCATGCAACAGCCCAAATAATTACAAGGGAATCCGATTTTAGATCAGAGGCGAAGAGGGAATGTGGCCCATGAAGCTGGAGAGAGTGGCTGGGCCATGTGGAAGCCATTTGAAATTGTCCAAGAGCAGGGCCACTGAGGGGGTTCAGGCAGGGAGTGGTGTGACCACATCTGTGTTCTGGGGGTCTCGGGCTGGTGAGAAGGGTGGACTGTAGGAGGCTGGGTGGACGTCAGGGCAGCCATAGGGGTGACTGTGGTAGTCCAGGTGAGAGAGGAGGATTGAGGCCACATAAAGCTAGTCCAGGTGAGAGAGGAGGATTGAGGCCACATAAAGCTAGTCCAGGTGAGAGAGGAGGATTGAGGCCACATAAAGCTAATCATAGCTGGCCGGCTCCTCTGCGGCCTCCAATTACAGCAAATGTCCTCAGAAAGGGTAGTGATTCTATTAAAGTGGCCAAACCTGGAGACCCGCATGGTTCAGATAATGGTATGAGGCCAGTTAATCCAATGATTGAATTATTCAGTTAGAGCATCTATATCTTAATTTCATTGGCAGTCAGCAAGGCATCCTTCAAGTAAATTGACATTTGCTCTGCGGTTCTCTCTTAAAACCAGAACAGTCCATTTGGTTAAATTTTACAGAGAAAAGACCCTTTTCCAGTGCAGATGCACAAGAACTCAGAAAAGCACGAGAGTGGAATACTTTTTCTTTCTTTTTTTTTTAAAAATTGTTGCCTCATTATTTAAATGCTTGTTAAACAATTGGAAAAAAGAAGCGGGTAGGAGAAAACCCTTTAACTGAATGAGGCAGGTCTGGCTAAGACTTCCCGTGAGCGTGTGAAAGGAGCGTGAGTTCTGCTTTTGCGCAGTGTAGTGCTCCATAATGTCAATTGATGGTGAGAGCAGTGTTCTGATCTTCTATGTCCAGTGATGTTTTGGTCTAGATATTCTATCAATTGTTGAGAAAGGGCACTCAATTCTCCAACGATGATTGTAGAATTGTCTACTTCTCCTTTTAACTCTGACTGCTTTTGTTTCATACATTTTGAAGCTCTGTTATCAAGTGGAGTCCCTGAGTGGCACAAATGGTTAAGCACTTGGCTACTAAGCCAAAAGCCTGGCAGTTCAAATCCACCCAGAGACGCCTTAGAAGAAAGGACTGGTAATCTACTTCTGAAAGGTCACAGCTGTTGAAAACCCTATGCGAAGTTCTGCTCAGAAACACATGGGGTTGCCATGAGTCGGAATCAGCTCATGGCAACTGGTTTGGTTTATCGTTTGGTATTGTCAGATGCAGACACGTGATTGTTACGTCTTCCTGTTGAATCGACCCCTTTTATCATTATGAAAGCTCCTTCTTTACCTCTATTTAAAATTTTGTTTTGAAATCTATTTTATCTGATATCAATACAGCCACTTCAGCTTTCTTATGCTGACAGTTTAAATGATATCTTTTCCATCCATTTACTTCCAACAAACCTGTATCATTATATTTAAAGAGTGTCTCTTATAGACGACACAGAGTTGAGAATTGTGTTTTGTTACCCATTCTGACAATTTCTGTCTTTTAATTGAAGTGTCCATTAACATTTAATGTTATTACTGATACATCCAAAACCTAAAACCAAAGCCGTTGATGTTGAGTTGATGCTGACTCATAGCGACCCTATAGGACAGAGTAGAACTGCCCCATATGGTTTCCAAGGAGCAGCTGGTGGATTCGAACTGCTGACCTTTTGTTAGCAGCCAAGCTTTTAACCACTGAGTCGCTGAGCTACTTGTCTCCTCTGTTTTTTGTTCATCTGTTTCTCCTTTTCTAATTATTTGAGCATTTTTTAAAATTCTATTTAATTTTAATTTTCCTTTTAGCTGTTTAGTTGTTCTTTTTTGCATTATCTTACAGTGGTTGCCCTAGGTATTACAGTAGACATCCTTAACTTTCTACAGTTTGCTTGCAGTTAATAATATACTACTTCATGTAAAATATAGAAATCTGGCCACTGTGTATAGGCCCATATCCTCCCTATCCTTTAAGTTACAGATGTTATAAATAATAAACTACATGTCATAAACTCAAGACAATGTTATAATTTTAAATTTTTTTTTTTTTGGTTTTAATGAAGAGAAGTTTATTTCCTCATAGTCAAAGTAGGCTAAAAGTCCAAATTCAAGGTGTCAGCTCCAGGGGAAGGCTTTCTCTCTCTCGGCTTTCTCATCAGTGTTCCTCGAGACTAGGAGCTTCTCGGCACAGAGACCCCGGTCTAAAGGACGTGCTCTGCTCCCAGCACTGCTTTCTTGATGGTATGAGGTACCCCTATAATTTTAATTTTATAGAAAGATTTATAAAGAAATTAAGGGTGAAAAGTTTAAAAAAAAAGTATTTTGCACTTAGCTGGCTTTTTGATGCTCTTCATTCTTTTCTGAAGATCCCAGTTTTCATCTGGTACCATTTTCTACCACCACTCATCTGTCAGTTTGTTTTACTCTGGTGGCTTGTGTGTTGCTGTGATGCTGGAAGCTTTGCCACTGGTATTTCAAATACCAGCAGGGTCACCCATGATGGACAGGTTTCAGTGGAGCTTCCAGACTAAAATAGACCAGGAAGAAGGACCTGGTGGTCTATTTCCAAAAAAGATCGCACAGTAAAAACCTTATGAATGGCAATGGAGCATTGTCTGGTATAGTGCCGGAAGATGAGCCCCTCAGGTTGGAAGGCACTCAAAATATGACTGGGGAAGAATTGCCTCCTCAAAGCAGAGTCAACCTTAATGGAGTCAAACTTTTAGGAACTTCATTTGATGATGTGGCGTGACTCAAAATTGCAGAAACAGCTGCAAACACCCATTAATAATCAGCTAGGAAAATTGGAAGTCCTAAAAAATGAAATGGAACATATAAAGATTGATATCCTAGGCATTAGTGAGCTGAAATGGACTGGCACTGGCCATTTTAAATCAGACAATTGTATGGTCTACTATGCTGGGAATGACAAATTGAAGAGGAATGGTGTCACATTCGTTGCCAGAAAGAACATTTCAAGATCTACCCTGAAGTACAACACTGTAGGTGATAGGATAATATCCATATGCCCACAAGGAAGACCAGTTAATACAGCTATTATTCAAATTTATGCACCAATCACTAATGCCAAAGACAAAGAAATGGAAGATTTTTACCAGCTTCTGAAGTCTGAAATTAATAAAACATGCAGTCAAGATGCATTGATAATTACCAATGATCAGAATTTGAAAGTTGGAAACAAAGACAGATCAGTAGTTGGAAAATATGACCTTGGTGATAGAAATGATGCCGGAGATCGAATGATAGAATTTTGCAAGACCAATGACTTATTCATTGCAGATACCTTTTTTCAAAAACATAAACGGTGACTATATATGTGGACTGCACCAGATGGAATACACAGGAATCAAATTGACTACATCTGTGGAAAGAGGTGATGGAGAATCTCAATATCATCAGTCAGAACAAGGCCAAGGGCTGACTGTGGAACAGACCACCAGTTGCTCATATGCAAGTTCAAGTTGAAGCTGAAGAAAATTAAAACAAGTCCTCGAGAGCCAAAATATGATCTTGAGTATATCCCACCTGAATTTAGAGACCATGTCAAGAATAGATGTGACACATTGAACACTAATGACCAAAGACCAGATAAGTTGTGGGATGACATCAAGGACATCATACATGAAGAAAGCAAAAGGTCATTAAAAAGACAGGAAAGAAATAAAAGACCAAAATGGATGTGGGAAGAGATTCTGAAACTTGCTCTTGAATGTCAGGTAGCTAAAGCAAAAGGAAGAAATGATGAAGTAAAAGAGCTGAAGAGAAGATTTCAAAGGGTGGCTTGAGAAGACAAAATAAACTATTATAATGAAATGTGCCAAGACCTGGAGTTAGAAAACCAAAATGGCAAGAACATGCTTGGCATTTCCCAAGCTGAAAGAACTGAAGAAAAAGTTCAAGCCTCAACTTGCAATATTGAATGATTCTATGGGCAAAATATTCAATGACACCGGAAGCATCAAAGGAAGATGGAAGGAACACACAGAGTCATTGTACCAGAAAGAACTGGTTGAGGTTCAACCATTTCAGGAGGTAGGATATGATCAAGAACTGATGGTATTGAAGGATGAAGTCCAAGCTATACTGAAGGCATTGGTGACTCCAGTTGAGATGTTTCAACAAATGGATGCAGAGCTGGCAGTGCTCACTCATCTCTGAAACGGGAAGAAATTTGGAAGACAGCTACCTGGCTAACTGGCAGGAAGAGATCCATATTTGTACTTATTCCAAAGAAAGATGATCCAACAGAATGCAGAAATTATTGGACAATATCATTAATACCACACGCAAGTAAAATTTTGCTGAAGGTCATTCAAAAGTGGTTGCAGCAGTACATGGACCGGGAACTGCCAGAAATTCAAGCCAGATTCAGAAGAGGACCTGGAACGAGGGATATCATTGCTGATGTCAGATGGATCCTGGCTGAAAGCAGAGAATACCACAAAGATGTTTACCTGTGTTTTATTGACTATGCAAAGACAATCGACTGTGTGGATCATAACAAATTATGGATAACATAGCAAAGAATGGGAATTCCAGAACACTTAATTTTGCTCATGCAGAACTTATACATAGATCAAGAGGCAGTTGTTCGAACAGAACAAGGCAATACTGTGTTTAAAGTCGGGAAAGTTCTGCATCAGAGTTGTGTCCTTTCACCATATGTATTCGACCTGTATGCTGAGCAAATAATCAGAGAAGCTGGACTATATGAAGAAGAATGCAGCAACAGGATTGGAGGAAGATTCATTAACAACCTGCAATGTGCAGATGACACAACCTTGCTTGCTGGAAATGAAGAGGACTTGAAGCACTTACTGATGAAGATCAAAGACTACAGCCTTCAGGATAGATTACACCTCAACATAAAGAAAACAGAAATCCTCACAACTGAACCAATAAGCAACATGATGATTAAAGGAGAAAATATTGAAGTTGTCAAGGATTTCATTTTACTTGCATCCACAATGAATGCCCATGGAAGCAGCAGTCAGGAAATCAAATGACATATTGAATTGGGCAAATCTGCTGCAAAAGAACTCTTGAAAGTGTTAAAAAGCGAAGATATCACCGCGAAGACTAAGGTGCGCTTGACCCAAGCAATGGTATTCTCAATTGCCTCATATGCTGCAAAAACTGGACAATGAATAAGGAAGACCAAAGAAGAATTGATGCCTTTGAATTATGGTGTGGGTGAAGAATATTGAATATACCATGGACTTCCAGAAGAACGAATAAATCTGTCTTGGAAGAAGTACAGTTGGGATGCTCCTTAGAAGGGAGGATGGAGAGACTTTGTCTCACTTACTTTGGACATGTTATCAGGAGGGACCAGTCCCTGGAGAAGGACATCATGCTTGGTAAAGTAGAGGGTCAGTGAAAAAGAGGAAGACTCTCAATGAGATGAATTGACACAGTGGCTGCAACAATGGGCTCAAACATAGCAATGATTGTGAGGATGGCGCAGGACTGGGCAGTGTTTCATTCTGTTGTACATAAGGTTGCTACAAGTTGGAACCAACTTGACAGCACCCAACAACAACAACCTTCAGACAGAGCCAGTTTCCTGGGGAGACAGTTCCACAGATGGTCTGTGGGTCAGTACAGTCAACTCTGTACTGAAAGCTTTTCCATTTCCTGGGCATCCATGTCCACAGCCCCTTTTAATGGATGTGCCCTTTTTTGGGACCTTGTGTACAGACTTGAGTTAATCCCATCTTGTTTCCGAGCGTACCATAGTTATTGGTCCTTGAAAAGCCCCTCTCCTGGTTTATACTGTCTTCCTGCCTCACCCCAGATCCCCACTCCGAGCCCCTCCCATGAAGGCATCCACTCCCATGCACTTGATACATATCTCTGAATAAGAATGAAGCCTTCATGATATGTAGTGGAGTTCTGTGTGCTTTTAATGCACAGATATTGGATTGTGCTATAGAACTTGCTCTTCTCCTCCTTCTCTTCTCAAGACTTTGTAAAATTTGCCAACAGACATGTGTAACCCAGAGTGTTCCTTTCAAGGGCTGCATGGTTCCCCAGTGGGCATCCTGCATGTTTTACTCATTTATTTCCTAGTGATGGAATCCTAAGTTGCCTCCACCCCACACTGAAATGGACAACACTGCAATGACTATCCCCGTCCGTGTCCCCTTAGGACCTGAGCAGGGATTTCCTGAGACACAGATGAGTAGAGAGTTTGCTAGACCAGAGGGTGTGGGGTTACTTAATCCCACCAAACACTTCTGATTGCTCTCCAGAAAAGCCACACCAGTCCCCACCCCACCCCAGAGGAAAGGGTCCCCATTTCCTTGAATCTTCCCCCCAAAATGTCATTACCCCACTTCCTAATTTTTTCTAGTCCAATGGGAGCAGAGCTGTGTCTCATTGTCATTTGAATTGGCATTTATCTGATGACTGGTGAGCTGAGTTCCTCTTCATGAGCTCGGCAGCCGTTTGGGCTTCCCCTTCTGCAAGCAGCCTGTGTCTTCTCCTGTGCCTGGCTCTCTACTGGGTACTTCACCTTCCTTCTCTACACATGGGTTAACTAGTAGAGCAAGTTTTGCTAGCCTAGTGTGGTGTGATGGATCACTTCTGTGTGGCCTAGCGATGGTCTTGTAACTCCCACCCAAGTGATTGAGTGGGACTGTGCAGATATGGATATGGTGGCCCACCAAAGGGATTGGTCGGTTTTGCCATCCCGCTGTGCTTGAGGTGAGCCATCCCAGAGGTGGGAAAGAGAGAATCCCATCACTACCAAGGAAGAGCAGCCAGGAGCCAGCACGTCATTTGGACCTGGCATCCCTGCGCTGAGAAGCTCCTGGAACCAGAAGACTGAGAAAGAGAGCTAGCTGTAACCCTGAAGAGAAGCAGTGGCAGGAGAGATTGGAAGGAGAGATTGGCAGGAGACCTAGCAGTGAGCTTCCTGGCCCACGGATCGAGAATGCTGAGCGCCTGGAGTGCCTCTGCGGATTTATTGGCACTTTGTAACACTTGGCACTTATTGAGCTTCTTAACACTTGCCTGAGAAGGGCAGAGGTCTAGGGCCAGAGACAGGTGTGCCTGCGAGCACAGCTGAAAAGAGGCTGTCCTGATGGAAGAACTGTATCCTGAGTGTTCCTGAACCTGAATTGTAACCTGTTACTTCCCTGATAAACACCACAATCATGAGTATGGTCTGTGAGTTCTGTGTGGCCATTGCAATGAATTATCGAAGCCAGCAGAGAAGTAGAGAGGGCCGTGGGAGGGATGGTTGGTGTCAGAGTTGGTAAAGACGGCGGAGAGAGGCATGGGTGACCTCCACTTCAAAGGAATCGACCTTGGGCTGTTGATCTTGAGTCTCCTTCCCCCTTGTGAAGTTAGAGGTGGTCAGACTCCACCACGTTTTCACCTAGGTGCCGTTGTGTCACTTCAGGGTCACTTTGCATCTCTGCTTTGAGCCATTATTTGTATTTCACAGTTTAACACCCAGGGGATAAATTTGTTCCAAGTTCTTGGGAGCTGAGGGGGAGGGGACACCGGATGATTTTTCCACCTACACTTTCCATGCATTCAGTGTATTCAATCTTCCAAACACAAAGAGCCCTTAAGAGCGTGAGCACCTATTGTATGCCGGGCACTCTACAAGGATTAGGTTGCTGTGTTTTATTGCCCTAGGTGTAAAAACATCCAGAGTGCGGAACAACGAGACAATATTTGTGTCTGAGAAAGCTCCTTTAATCAAGGCTCCAAAAATCTCCCCATCTATCTCCTTAAGAAATGCATTTCCAGTACGATTTCCTTTTTCATGTCTAAAAATTATTTATAAAAATTCCTATTATATGTATGGTGCTTGAACATTTGTATATCATTGATAATTGTTATAATAACACAATCCTAAAGAAAAATTTTAAACTTAGAGCCTTATGGTGAGGAGAAATCTTAAAAATTTAATATGTATTAGTGTATTCAGAGGGAGCCCTGGTGGCGTAGTGGTTGAAGTGCTTGGCTGCTAATTCAAAGGTCAGTGGTTTGAAACCATTAGCGGCTCCGAGGGAGAAAGATGTGGCAGTCTGCTTCCTTAAAGATTTACAACCTTGGAAACCCTGTGGGACGGTTCTCCTCTGTCCTATGGGACCACTATGAGTGGGAATTGACTCGATGGCAGTAAGTTTGGTTTTCTGGTTTGAGTGTATTCAGATATTTGCTGCAGTTCATATAATAGGTAAAGTGATGAATAAAGAATTTAAATGATCAAAAACATAGTGTGTTGCGGTGTTGGCTGTTGTGTACTGTCAATTTGATTCCGACTCACAGTGACCCTACAGGGCAGAGGAGAACTGCCTCTATAGGGTTTCCTAGGCTGTAATCTTTATGGGAGCAGATCACCAGGTTTTTGTCCTGCAGAGCTGCTGGGTGGGTTTGAACCACCAACCTTTTGATTAGCAGCCAAGTGCTTAACAATTGGGCCACCTGGCTCCTTTTAAAAGCTTATGAAAAAAAAAGCAAATAAACCAAACCCATGCTTATGAGCCGATTCCGACTCATAATGACCCTAGAGGACAGAGTCAGAACTGCCCCGTAGGGTTTCCAAGGAGCAACTGGTGGATTTTAACTGCTGACCTTTTGGTTAGCAGCCGAGCTCTTAACCATTTCGCCACCAGAGCTCCAAAAGCATACTGGAGTAGGATAAAATTCTGTTGGCAGTGGAATGAAAATATACTTTGAAGGCGTAAAGGAAACAATACAAAATTTTAGACTGTTGAAAAGAATAACTTGTTCATATTTTTAAAGAGTATAATGGTGTTGCATTTTCTTCACGTTTATGTTTTATCACATTTATATTATTCTGCTTAAAAGAGCAATATAATAATTATATATTTATATATACAATAATTTTATACATACAATATACCCCCAAACTATTTAAATTTATGGTAAAAAAAAATTTAGATGCTAACTTAAAAATATGTGAGGAGTACATACATATTTAAAAAAATTCTGTTAGGGCATGTGTGAACAAAAAGCTGGAAGACCCTACTGTAGGCCCTGGTGCTCCAGAGGTGGTGGCAGAGATCGGGAGGTGGGATTTTCCCTGGCACCATCTTCCGCCAGCTGGCTGGGCTGGGCTCTGGTGTGGCTTCCTATGTCCACTGTTATGATGTTGTTACACGAGAACGTAAGTATCCTGAGGGCAGAGATTTCATCTGTTTGGGTCATTACTGTCTCCGCAACATCTATTACACGGCAGGCTCTCCACAAATATTCGTTGAAGAATGAATGGCCAACACTTCCTGAGCTCCCCCTCTGTGCCAGGCACTGTGCAAAATGGTGCCTGTGCACTCCCCTTTCATCCTCACGACAATCCTGCAGTTTGTCCAGTTTGGATCCCCACTTCAGAGACGTGGAAACTAAGGCACAGAAAGGATAAGCAACCTGCCCAGGGTCACCGAGCAAGGAAGTGGCAGCATCCTGACAGGAGCCCTTCACCATTACGCCTCTCTTGGGCAGGGCTTGCGTCTCTGGGTTCTGAGACTCCAGCAGGAGGCCCTGTTGGACTGGGTCCTGAGGGGTCACTCTACGAATGTGAAACCCCTCACAGTCATCTTCAACAGCCCCCTGCCATCTGCTGTCCCCTCCTAAGTGGTTTTCCTTCTCTCTTTCCTGTTTAATATTTAAGTTGCACACATCCCGGAACATCCCGGAGTCCCCGGGTTACTGACCTACTTACTTACCCAACCATCTTTCTCACACATGAGGGGCAGCAATGGGAAGCATGACGTGCTGCTGGAGGAAGTGAGAAGGCGTGAGGGTGGGGGCCACCACACATTGCGCCGCTACTCTGTGCGGTCATCTCCAGCTGAAAACAAGCCCACATTAATAAAACAAGATCAGACTCTGCTCTGCGGAGGGGCTGCGACAGGATAGCATTTGTTCTAAGCAGCTTTCCAAGAAAATAGCTCCTATTCCTCAGGCCTCTTAGAAGGGCCTCCAAAGCTCCAGCTGTCAGAGGATATCTATTTGTTTCTCTTCTGTTTATAAACTGAAAACAGTTTCCATGGAGTCGATTCCCACTCATGGAGATCCCATTTGTGTCAGAGAACAACTGTGCTCCATAAGGTTTTCAGTGGCTGATTTTTCAGAAGTAGATCGCCAGGCCTTTCTTCCAAGGATAACAGCTCTGGATCAGCCACAAACAGATGGTTTACTGCCTCTCGTAATCACATCTCTTAAACCAGACTCCCCTCCACCACTAGGTCTAGCATGGTGGTGGGGGGTTGGGGGTTTGTGCAGCACACAGGGCCTGGAACAATTGTCCCCTGAGCCTGTCCCTAAGGTGCAAGGAGCTCACTTAACCTCCAGTGTCCCCCTGTTGGTGCGAGGTGCTCCTGGTGGCCCTAGAGCCCCAGGCCCATTGCTTTCACTTTCTGAGACCTCGACTCAAGGGCTTGGGGCCCTCACCGACCCCTACTCCCACTGTGGGGTGATGCTGAGAGGCTTCTCCTTTCCCCATTTCCACATCATCAGCTTGAGGGTGTCTGAGGGCCCTAGGCCGAAAGTCCCGGAGTGGCACCCTGCATCAGGCACCAGAGGTGGGTGAGGCCTGTAGGGGAAGGGGGCTGCGGTGTGAAGGGCTGCCTCTCCAGGAAACAAAGGGCTGTCTTTGGCTCCCAGCATCCTCTCCCCTTGCCCTGTCGCACTCACCCCGTGACCTTCATGTCCTCAAGGCCAGAAGACTGGCCCAAAACTGCTCCAGCTGGGACTTGGGGCCAGAAGAGCACACAGGTCCCTGACTTCTCACCTCGGCCACCGAACCTTTCACCAGGGACCCCTGCTTCCTCGTCTTGGGGCCTGTGACCATTCTCTCTGCGTCCCTGCCACCTCACCCCAGGCCCAGGTTCCCAGGATGCACAGTCACTCGCGGGGACGGGAGAGAGTCTGCAGTCCGGACGGCGCCGGACGGAGCAGCCTCCGGGACCCAGCCGCATGGTGGGCAGGGAGGCGCTGGATCTGGGCGAGTGTGGAGGCACCGCTGCTACGCGGGCAGGGACAGGAGGCGGTGGCCTCCGGTGCAGCGACGGCAGGGGGCGGGCAGAGGCCAGGGCGCCCCAGCCCCCCGCCCGGCTCCGCGCCGGCCGTGACGTCAGGGCCGGACCCCGTAAACAGAGCGTTTGCGCCTGGGCGCTCGGGGCGGAGACTGAGACCCGGAGCCACCCGGACGGGCGGTGGTGCCGGTGTAGAGGACTCTAGCAGCCGCGGCGGCCGGCGACCTCAGGTAACGCCGACACTGCGCCCTGCAGGCCAGGCACAGCGCTGGAGGAAGGGCTTCGCCGGGGAGCGCGGGGCTGAGTGGGGCTGGGGGAGCGCGGGGAGGGCCTCCAAAGCTCCTCGCGCGGGGCTTCGGGGTAGCTCCAAAAAGCCGGGCGCAGGGAGCGCAGTCTGCGGGGTGCCGCAGCGCTTTGGAGAGCGCTGAAGAATCAGGCGGTGAAGCGGGACACTTAGGGGGTGGCGAGAGTCAGGCAGCGCCTCACGGGCCCCAGGTTCGGTCCCCGACGGCGCTCGTGAGGACGCGCGCGGGACAGGTGAGCCGAGGGTGGGGCGCCGGGGCCGTTCCGGGCGCCCGTGCGCGTGCTCCCGGACCGTCCCTTCTGCAGCTGGCGAAGGCTGGGTATTGGGAGTCCGGCAGAAGGGTGTCCCCAGGTCCGCTGCAGCCCCTCACCGCCTGCCGCGCCCGCAGCCAGCCCCGGAGCCATGGCCCTGAGCGAGCTGGCGCTGCTCCGCTGGCTGCAGGAGAGCCGCCACTCCCGGAAGCTCATCCTGTTCATCGTATTCATCGCGCTGCTGCTGGACAACATGCTGCTCACCGTTGTGGGTAGGTATTGGCTGGCCGCCCCGAGTCGCCGGGCACCCTTCCCCGGGCGCTCCCCTTTCCAGAGCGCTCTCCGGGAGCTCCGCGCCGGCTCGTAAAAGTTGAACACGAGCTGCAAAAATGCATACCCGAAGGCTGCCGCGCTGGGTTTGTTGGAGCCCCGTTTATGGCTTCGTTTCCTGGTGGTCAGGCCAAAATGTGACATCCGACAAGACGCAGAATGTATGTTTCCTCTTGATAATTCTCTGCTTCCCCTTGCCCACTTTACTGTTATGAAAGAGATTTCTGTTAAGCAGGAGCAATTCCCAAAGTTCCAAATAATGTTATACTGATTATCATGCAACCCAAAAGGTGGGTTAATTCAGTGTAACAAAGGAACAAACCAACATCCTTCCCTGCAAAAAAGTGACATTTAAATATATTCTGTGGGTGAATGACTTCAGATGAAAACATTTTAGGACCTATTTCAAGGGCAATTTGAACAATGTGGGTTTCAACCTTTTTCATATAATGGATTTTTGAAAAACTAAATAATTGAAATCCAAGTCTTAATGAGCTCCATGAACAGAAAAGTATGTGCTTGATGTTCTTTTCCTTAAAAATATCCCAATTTTTAATGAATAAAAAAATGATTTCTCATTTGGACATTAAACGGGTTTGTACCCTAAGAATTATATCCATTCTCTCCATCTGTAGGGTGCTTAGGACCAGTTTTCAGAGCAGCAAATAGGTTTTCACTGAAAGGCGTGTCCAGAGCTGTACGGCTTATCTGCTCAGTGACAATGGCCTCAACTCTCCTTCGTCCTGAACATTTTGTTGTCACACACGTGCCCAGAGCTTCTATTACATTAAACACATTTTACTGTTCCATTTCGAAAGTCTTAGGAATTCTTAAATCTTCCAGATTGTATGAAAAATGCAGATTCCCACTCAGGAAATACAAAGATGAAGGGAACTGTTGCAGGATTTCCAAATTATTACTTCCTGCAGGTTATTATTTTTCTAAGACACATAATGAAATTTCAGTTTGTATTTCCTTGATTCATTCATTTAGGTGTCTTTTGAGCTTCTCTTTCCAAGAAGTGCCGGTTGATCTCAGGTCAGAACTGACTTGGCCTCCGACCACACTGTGCCTTTCTGGAATATTCCTGTTGAGGGAACCCTAATGAGAAACTGCACAAGTGAAACAAACAAACCATCTCGGGGGGCTGCAGTAGTTGGCGAAGTAGTTGCCTCTGAGAGTAGACAGAACTCTCAGTGCCCCTGGGGGTGTTGTTCTGTTTGGTGAACTAAGCAATGTGAACTTGTCCCTCTGTCAGTACCAGTAGCCAACCTAGAGGTCCCATTTCTGGGGTACATATTCCCCTCTCTGGACCTTGTTTGACGTTTGATGTGACTGTACCTTGCTGGCTTTTGTCCTGGGGGGGCTTTCAGGGTGATCACCACTTCCTGTTCTGCCCTTGTCCCTAGTACCCATCATCCCCAGTTACCTGTACAGCATTGAGCATGAGAAAAACGCTACAGAAACCCAGACTGCCGAGCCGGGGCGCATGGCCTCTACCACAGGCAGCTTCCAAAGCGTCTTCTCCTATTATGACAACTCCACCATGGTTACCGGGAACACCACCGGAGGCCCTGAGCTAGGGCAGCTACATAAGACCACCACTCAGCACGTGGTGACCAACACCTCCACTGCCCCTTCCGACTGTCCCAAGGAAGACCAAGACCTCCTGAATGAAAACGTGCAGGTTGGCCTGCTGTTCGCCTCTAAAGCCACGGTCCAGCTCCTCACCAACCCTTTCGTAGGACTGCTGACCAATAGGTAGGTTACCTTTTTGTAGTCCAAGAGTTTGGTATTTATATCATTCCAAACTCATTTCTCCCTGGGATTCTGTTTCCCATTGATTTATCAGAATCTGGAGACTCAGTGGTGGGTGAGTTGGGGGAAAACCAGCCTCCCCTCCCGGTGTCTCTGGCCTAAGTTGATCACGATTTCCTAGTTTATTCCACATTTTAATCCTGCCTCTGTTACTTGAAAAGTAAGAAAATAGTAAAGAAGGCAGAACAAAGAGGGCCTCCCCAAATGGGAGAACTGGTTTTGTCTAAATGCTGAGTTTCCTAAGTACCTTTGTCAAAATAATCTTGGGGAACAAGAACTGTACAGACGCCATGGCTGTCATTAGATTTTATGTGCCATGGGGCTTTCTATTCTCTTCCCCTTCTGGTCGCCCTTATAGAAAGTCAGGTGGTTTCCTGGAGAGCTGGCGTGTTAAAGGCTCCATTAGATGGCCAGGTGGGGAACGTTGAAAAGATGGGTAATACTGGTGTGTAGATGAACCTCTTACCTGATGTTGAGGTCATGTGCAGGGTGCTGGCTCCTCTCCTTCTGCCAGTCACTTAACTGTGTCTGATGCACAAAGGACAGAAGAACTGAGGCCATTGTCTGCATCATTCAAACTGCCCAAACCAGTTTTATATTAATCTGGATATTCTGGATTTTTAAAAATAATTATTCACTTGACCATCCAGCCAGTATTTGTCCTTCTACAGCTAAGATGGCCCAGCTCTGCCTGGTATGTAGGGGTTCAAAGCACAGGACAGGATGGAAGGTTTCGTACCAGGAGGCTTGCAGTTGAGGGAAGGAGGCAGTCCCTGAAGATGTCAGATCAAGGAAAGGGAGCTGGTGCTTGTGAGTGGGTGGTGGTACACTGCTGTGTAAACAGTGCAGCCCCAGATATAGAAATGCAAAAAACAGAAGAGAAGGAAGTGCAAGAGTCCTACCTGTGAGCTGGGTCCAGAAACATGAACAAAGACAAAGATGAGGGACAGAAAAGAGAACATGGGAGGGAGGAGGGGGGAGGGGTTGGGAGACTGGGACTGGACTAGACTATAGGAGGCCCCAAGTTAGATAGAGGAGTGGGGTTCTGTTATGGGGGCAATTGGGTGCCACTAGAGGTTCCAAGCCAGGTTGAAGAATCAAGTGAGTCAAGAGCGATTTTGAGTGGGTCAGCCCAGCATCCCGGGCAGGCTGGGAGCAGGGGGGTCTTCGCATTAACTCAGGCTTTGGCATGGCTTATGTAGCAGGACTGGCTACATAGTTTGTGGGACCCAGTGCAAAATGAAAAGTGGGGCCCCTTGTTCAAGTATTATTAAAAATTTCAAGATGGCGACAGCAGAGCATTAAACCAAGTGCAGGGTCCTTCTGAGTGTGGGGCCCTGTTGGACTGCACAGGTTGCATGCCCATGAAGCTGGCCTTGGGGGTCTGGGGTGGTGGCAGGGTTCAGAGAGGCCCAGGGCATGATTTGTCCTTAGAAACATGGAGGTCGCTGCTTGCCCATCTATGGTCGAATAGGAGCACATTTGAAACTTCTGCAGTTTGATTTTCTGAACTGAGTAGTGCCTCTGAAACCGTTTTAACAATCCCAAACTATGCCTGGCCCTCCTCTCGGTGTAGAGCAAGATCATGAGGCTGCAGCATAACGTATGCTAAGCAAATCAGCCCAGCCGCGGCTGCTGTGAGCCCACCAAGAAGCAACGTTATCGCTGCGACAATCGGCAGCTCCCCGGTTCTCCAGGAGGAACCCAAACAGACCTCAGTAGTTGCAGAACTGTTTTTTTTTTTTTTCAAGAGGAAGAGCCCTTCTTAAAGTGCATCTGGTATAATTACAGAAAACGGCTCAGGGTTTTGTATTCTGAGAAAGCAATCAGCTCAAATACTACTCTCGAAAATTGAGGACATTATCATAATAATGCCTTGCCAATCGCTTGGACCTGAATGTTACTAGCTGTACAGTGTAATACTTAGAAACTTGGCTGAAATTATGGAAGTATTCCAACCTTCCAAATACAAATAGAAAATGTAAAGCTTTAAAAAAAGAAACCTCATTCTTGTTTTTAATGCTTTGCTTATGCCACAGGGAAGCAGCTTGTTTAAAACCAGCGAGACCTTTCTCCTGTTAAATACCCCAAATGCACTGACAGGGTAGCTACCCAAGGCTTACGTTTGGGTCTCCAAAAAATTGTGTTCTAGGAGAAACCTAATTTTGCTTTGTGACCTGTGAAATTTAGTCTATCCTTAGGGAGAGTAATCCACTTTGAAAACTACCTAGGGCAAAAATTTAATCCCCAACTGGTTTCCCCAGCAAATTTCAAAATGACTTTCATCTCCGAATGCTGCTTTGTAATGTGGAAATGCAAACAAATTTTAATGTGGTGTAGGCGGAACAATTGTGCGAACTCTGTTGTCCCTACAACTTTTCCATGATTTGTAATTTTTCTAAGATTTTCCAAGCCGGGTAGAAATGAATTTGGGAATTTTCAGTTCTTCTCGGTGCCCCACGGGCTCTGCTTCCCTCCACAGTTCATATGGAAACAGTAGCAGACAAAGGACAAACACATCCCACTTGCCTTTCCAGAATCGTCCCTCGTGAGCCATTGCGAACAGTCTTTTGACATAATTTGTGCCAATTATGTCCTCAATTACCAACAAGATAAACTGTGAGGAGCGTCATCATGTATGACTCACGTTTTCAGCGTTGTAAACAAGTGCATTAAAACGGCATTTTGAAGCTGGTTAATTTAATTAATACGTGTTGTGGATTAAACGGGAGCTTTAGAGCTGGAAGAGACTTTAACAAAGGCTTTTGGGCTAGTCCTAGTATCTTATAGGCAAAGGAGTTTGCAGCTGAGGGAAGAGGAAACTTTTGCCCTGGCGGTGACTGGGCTAGTCAGATGTCCAGACTCTCCTGCTGGGTTTCAAACTCCATTCTTCCTGTTCTTTCTGCCTGCTTACTGTTATATAGCTTGTACTCTTAGCTACTACAAAGAAATAACACAGGTCGAATCTGTCTTTCCTGCACCTACCTGGACTCTTCCCTGCTTGTACCCAGCTGAACTAGTTAAAAGCCCAAGCAGTGAGTACTGATTGCACTTTTTAATCAGTGGACAGGAGAGGGAAAAATTCAGCCTGGTCTTTGGACGTGGATCCTCCCCTCCACCCCCCAGAAAAATAATATCTTTTTCCACCTGGTCCAGCTTTCTGACATCTCACAGTGCTTCGGGCAGTGTGAGGAAGGAATGCTTGTGAGATGCCCTGTAACCCCAAAGAAAGCTGGGGTGGCTGGCCACCTAGAGCCAGGCTGGTTGGAGCCATGTTGACTTAAAACCTCTTGCCTTAAAGGAGCCAGACTCTTGAGATGAGACACCCCACAACCGACTTGGACCCCTATAATCCCGGTCATGGTGCCGCCACGTGGCAGTATGATACAAATATTAAATTTTAAATATTTGATAAGCTCTCACGCAAAACCCTGAAAATACACAATAACAATTCTTGGGAAGAGTTTAAGCGTTCGTTTGGCTGGTTAATATAATACAAGTCATCCCTGTTTTGCTTACTCTTCGGTTACTGTATTTTTACTGAAAAATGTGTGATCAGATGGGAAGCAAAGACTGTTCTTTTTGGTGTGCATGGTGACGTGTCCACTGACACATTATAAACCCTGATGGCCCCTTGGCTGACTTCGAAGTTCACATGACTTATTTTATAATTCCAGATTAACTCTTCGTTTCGTGATTGCAGCTGCATAGAAAAGGTGGTTGAGGGAATTATATTAGCAACAGCTGTTACCATTTGGCCTAGTAAGTGAATTTTACACATGTACGTAAAAGGAATGTTTTAGGCAGGCAAGCGGTGTGAAAAAAACCTTTCAATTTCTTTTCTCTCTTCCATGAGTCAGGTTAAGAATGTGGCATCATGTCCTTCACTTGCTAAGCCTAAGGTTTAAATAGTAGTTGCATCTTTAGATCCAAAAAGACATTCCACAAACCAGCTGGCTTGGGAAAGAGTTAAACTGCCAACGCTGGGGCCAGATCCCTCGGCTTCCTCTTAAGCTTGTCATTGTCTCAAGGGTCTGCTTTTTATCAAGCCAGTGTCTGTGGCTTAATTTATTTCCATAGTTACCTAGTATATTTGCAAGCCAGTTATTTTTCCCCACAAATCTTAGCTAACATCTGAACGACAAGGAGGAAGCCACAGGGCATGAAGGTGCTACAGAATGCACTGTGGTTATTTTTTCTCTAGTGTTAGCTAGCTTTGGTCTGCAGTGGGCCTGCAGACATAAGCAGTGACCGTTTCAGTTCCTCCGTGGACAGGGAAACCAGCTCTACTGGAGAGGGGTTGCCGGTCCTAGACATCACTTGGGTGGCAGGCAGAGCGGGAGTCTTTGAGTCTGAAGTCCGAGGACACTGACAGTGGAATTAGGGCGTTTCTTAGGGGAGCGAAGGCTCCCCTTGAGCCGTGTGTCAGGGAATAGGGGTTACATCCAGCGCTGTAAGAACTCCGTAGCCCTGTACACTTGTAATAACTGAAGAAAACAAGGCAGACCCGTGGATTTTGTTTTATTTACTAAACAATTGACAGTAACATTCGTATTATGTCCTAGCAAATTTAAAATACCGTTCCGTTTCTGATATTCAGTTACCACACCCCCTTTTAGTAGCATGTTGAGAAAGTTGAAAAGGCAAATATCCTCTCTCGTCTCATCTGGCAATAGTTGGTTTTCTGTTGTTGCTGTGTGCTGTCGAGTCGATTCTGACACATTATCAACCCTAGATGGCAGAGCAGAACTGCCCCACAGGGTTTTTCTAGACTGTAATCTTTACGGGAGCCAATTGCCAGGTCTTTTCTCCAGCGGAGCGGTGGACCGCTGACCTTTTGGTTCGCAGCCCAGCGGTTGACTGTTGCGCCGCTCCTTACTCTTCGTCCTTGCTTTTATCATTTACCACGGCAGACGGAACCGTGGCCTTAGCAAGCCTGGATGGAAATGAGCTTGCGTTAGTCTCTATGGCAAAGAGAAACTAGTAATTAGCATTAGAGAAAAAGTAGTGATTGCCAGTGACAATTTAAGGATGTGTGGGGTTTCTCTACTAACTACTGAGTATATACAGTAACATCTGTGAAAGCCGGCACCCGTGTAAGGTGGAAACCTGTCAGAGAAGGAAAATGCAAATATTTTCCACTAATAGAGAGCGATGGAAAAGTGTTGAGGCTGCACCCATCAAAGGCAGAAAACTTTCAAGACTGGAGAATCCAGGCGGTCCCACCCACAGGTTTCTGTCTCTAATTGACCTCACTTTTATTTTACACATTTTGTTAGGGATTCAGTGTATCGTTTTTAGTCTTATTGAAATGGATTTAACTGTTCCCTCATGATCTATAGAGAATGGCCGTGGGCCGGGATGACTCATGAGGTGATGATAATGGGACATTTGATTACAGACTTGCCGCATGAGCTCTAGCTCTGATTAGCAATAGGACTTTGAGATGGCATAGAATTGAGACGAGGGCCTACTCAGACGTTTATGACTAATGTCTTGAGTTTCTATTCAGTTAGGAGACATTGTGGGGTAGGAGAAAGGGTTGGCATTCTGCCCATCACTCACTGACCCTGAGGCATTGGACAGCCTGCGTAAGGTGGGTGGGAGAGGGGTCAGGAGAGTTTAATGGTGGAGACCCAGGAGCTTCCGGGTGATCTTTGCCTTGGGGCTGAGCTCTGTGGGCTCAGCAGCTTGGCTGGTGTGGAGAGTGCGGGGCGCGTGTGTGTTCCAGTAGCGAGGAGGAAGCGGTGTGAACCTGGTGGTCTCCGCAGCAATGGGCTTCTCCTTGACGCTGGGTGAGCTACTCCATCTTTGAACCTCAGCTTCTCATCTAAGATGATGGGTTGGGCTGGCCCATCTTTGAGCTTCCTTCTGGCTTTGCCATTTGGTTATTCCATACGTGCTTTGTTAAAATCCCAAAGGAATGAAACAGTGCTGTGGTGCTTCTAAATAAAACATAGCCCTTTGCCTTGGGAAATAGCAACATTTGTAAGCACACAGCCATGTGGACGTGGAACCATCTGGTATTAAATGGAAGTGACCTTCCCTTTCACTCACCCCCTGGGGAAGTCTGTGCCTGTGACTGGCTTCCCAACCAGAGTGTAGCCTGGCAGGACCTCAGAGCTCAGACACTCAAGACGTGCCCGTGTCCCTGAATTTTGGCAAGTTACTTAACTCCCCTGTGCCCGAGTGTCATCCTCTCATCGTCTGAGAAATGAGAATAAAACCAGCTACTTCATGGAATTGTAAGAATCACATGTAACCACGGGTGCCAGTTCACTTCTTACAGCCAAGGAGAATTCCAGAGTCTCCTGGTAAGAAGGGATCTCGATGGCTTCCGGCCCACTTGTACTGTGCTCAGCTGAGTTCCCGACCAGTGGCCAGGCTGCAGACTGGGTATAGCATTGCTGGCAGCTTGAGGGCCACAGACAGGGATTGTCATAGCTAGCGAGTTTTGTCCTGAAACTCCCCGGGGCTTCTGCCTGCAGTCTGTGAGGGACACAGATGTTTTATTTGCTGCAGAATCCAGGGATGCTCCTGGAGCCAGAAGGGCTCATGTTTGATCCTTAATAAATAACTAAAATGAGGAGTTAGTGACAGAAGAGGTAAGGCTTTAATTCCAGCAACTTTGACACATGTTAGCATCTCAACTACTACATTTTCCAAGTATGATGTTGAAAGGCTGAGAGGCGCATATTTGTGCCAGGGCAGCCTGAAGTCATATGCCTGTTCTTTTACGAGGCGTGCCGTAGTAGCTCAGAAAAAGAAAGTGCCTGAAGGTTCTTCCCTGAGTCTCCTGGAAGTTTCCAGCAATGCAGGGTGGGACCACGGGGCTTCAGTTCCGGTCTTTCACTCACGTGAATAAGGAGCACAGACCAGTCAGCTTGGGGCTGGTTGAGACCGACAAGCTGCCACTTGAAAATTGCAGTTCAGAACCCGGTGTCTTTCTTAGTTTACCTAACTCGCTTTGAGTCCACCTTTGTGAACTACAAGCTCATCTCAGTCCACAGGAGAGGAATCTTTGCATGGATTTGTGGGAGGGAGACTACCTGGGTATCTGCCATGGTTTTGAGATGCTATTTGTATATTTTGGTATTTGGTTTCTGGATGCTCATGGAGTGATTAAAAAAAATAGGAGTTATGACAAGGAGAACTTTTGAAAAGGTTCTGTTTAAAGCCACATATGGCCGTGTGCCCTTTGGCTGCCTGGGGAGGTGGTAAAGTTTGCAAGGAAAAGCCCTGGACTGGAGGGAACGGCCCCAGTGAAGTTAGCTCATTGATGTTTGACAAGTCCCTCAGTTTCCTCATCTGTAAAATGGGGAGGTGATTGTCTGCCCTTACAAAATCATTGAACTGGTAGGTGCAAGTGGTTGGAGAATTGAGTGTGACGTTTACATGAACGTGCTCTTAGTATGACTTTCACTAGAGCCTGGCTTTCCAGGCTGAGTGACAGAGACCCCAGACACCTCAGCCCTTGTGCTTTCTCAGCTTATTTGGTTCCTCTCCAGGTTCTTGAGGGTCTAGGGCTTGAGGGAGAAGAGGTCTGGAGATGGTCAGGGCTGTTCTGGGTTGGAGCAAGCCTATTATAGGACAAGTGCTTAGCCAGGGTTGGCTACTCAGGGCAGGGGGCCAGGCAGTGGCACCTTTTTGCTCACCTGTATAGCAGGAACGAAGTCATCCACTTAAACCAGCAGAATCGGAGAGGAAAGAAGGGAGAGAATGAGGGAGAAAACAACATTTCTGAAGCATCTACTATGTTCTGGAGTCCCTGGGTAGTGCAAACGTTTAACATCCTTGGCTGCTAACTGAAAGGTTGGAGGTTCGAGTTCACTGGAGGTGCCTCAGAAGAAAGGTCTGGGGAGCTACTTCTGAAAAATCATCTGTTGACACCATAGGGTAACCATGAGTTGGAATTGACTCGATGACAATTGATTTTGTACTATGTTCCAGGCACCACAGTAGGGAGTTTCAGATCCATATCTCATTTTATACTCATTTCAATCCTGGAAGATGGGGGGTGGTCTGTCCATGGGGCTGAGAAGAGATTTGCCTCTATGAAGTGGTGGGGCCAGGTGTGTGGTACAGAAGGCCAGGTCTTCCCACCACCCCTCGCAGGCCTGGTGGCAGAACCCTGCATGGACAGTGGTCTAATGGAGCAATTAGGGGTTTGCATTTTTGCACAGAAAACGAGGCCTCTCTTTCTCAGCTGGCTGGGTTGTGATCGACATGAAGGTAGATTTTAAAATAGTCTTGCTTCCTAATGCCTCTTAGATGATGTACAAGCATCTCTGCTGCCAGTGGAACCACTTGATGCCTTTTAACCAGAATCATTTGATTGCAGTGGTCCCTTTGGGAAAACTCTAGCAAAGACTGTAATAATAATTTAAAAAGTGACTGCAGTAGGGACCGTGTATTTTGGATGTGTTCTGGGTTACTTGCCAATATTGTGTTAACATTTATTCTAGCGAAATTTCTGTTCCGAGTGGCAATCCATAAATGTATTTATGTTCCAAGACAGTCAAACAAAAAAAGGTCACATAGGAAGCACCAAGTATATGAATTTTTAGAAAAGTTGACCAAACACTTATCGGCGTAGTCCCAAAGGGTAAGCAGGAGAGAGTCAATATCAAGCCTCAAAAAATACCCAGCAGTGACCAGATTTCCCTCATGGTTCTGTTTTGCAGAATTGGCTACCCAATTCCAATGTTTGCGGGATTCTGCATCATGTTTATCTCAACAATTAGTAAGTGTCTGATGTTTGCCTTCTGGGTGTGGGTCCATATGGGCTCTGACAACCAGGAGCCAGGGATCAAGAAGACAACCTGCAGTGTTTTTGTGTTGGTAAGAACTACAGAAGGAAGTCCACAGTAGAGCAAAAGCACCCTGTGGTTAAGGTTGAAACAACACTGTCGGGTTGGGGAGGGCTCCAGAAGTTGCCCAGTTGGAAGTGGTTTGCTCGCAGCATCCTGGGATGGCTCTCACGTGGTGCCCTCTCCTCCTGCAGTGTTTGCCTTCTCCCGCAGCTACGCGCTGCTGCTGATTGCCAGGTCCCTGCAAGGCATCGGGTCCTCCTGCTCCTCCGTGGCTGGTAGGTATGGAGATCCCTGAGTAAGTCACTGATCCGGGGAGCTTCGCTCTGCCGGAGGGGGCCACCAGCCCTGCCCTAGTTGGCCTATCCCTTCCAGAATTAGCTGGAATGATTCAGGAATCAAGGTATTGCGGGTAGGGGTGGCGGCGCTGTGGGAGAAGGCACCCACGGTCCTCTTGGAATCTGCTCGGTCTTACATTTTAGTCAATTTGACAGATTTGGGAAGGAGTCTCGGATTGTTCTTTGGTGTCCTGGAGTTGGTCTGACGGTTTCTTCTCCTCTTTAGGGATGGGCATGCTTGCCAGCGTGTACACTGATGACCAGGAGAGAGGCAACGCCATGGGGATTGCCCTGGGAGGCCTGGCCATGGGGGTGTTAGGTGGGTAGGATGGGCGCCTAGGGGAGTGGAGAGAGGTGCCTGTCTGCGTTGGACCCAGCGACCCTGGCCACCGTGAGGCCCAGTCCACACTCACGCTGGCAGATGCCCCAGCTACCTCCTTTATTTCCGACTTCCCAGGAGCCTCTGAGAAAGGGTGAAAAGTGTCCTAAACTGGGAGAACCTGGGCTAGGTGACCTCCAGCAAACCCCAAATCTCCCTGGGCCTAGATGTAAAAGAAGGGGGCTCAACAGGATGGGCTGCGAGGCCATTTCATCCCTAACATTCTGTGAGCTCTGATCAGAGAGGACCTTCTGACCATCAGCGTCTCCCTGTCGCCATCTCCCCCCCGCCTCCCCTCCCTGGTCCTGGTGGGCCTCCCAGACTAGGGGACAGTATCTTCCCTGAGAGGAGATTCCCCTCCTTTCTTTCCCTTTGTCTTTTACATTCCTGGCTTTCGTTGTGGAGCCTGCAATTCCTATGTGTTCTGGTGCATAAGGAGCCCTGGTGGCACAGTAGTTAAACCCTTGGCTGCTAACCGGAAGATTGGCAGTTCAAACCCACCAGCCACTCTGAGGGAGAAAGATGTGATAGTTTGCTTCTGTAAAGATATTACAGCCTTGGAAACCCTATGGGGCAATTCTTCTCTGTCCTATAGGGTCACTATGAGTCAGAATCAACTTGATGGCAATGGGTTTTTTACTGGTGGCGCAGCGGTTAAGAGCTCAGCTGCTAACCAAAAGGTCACAGCAGTTCGAACCCACCAGCCGGTCTATGGGAGAAAAGACCTGGCAATTTGCACACCTAAAGATTTCAGCCTAGGAAACCTTATGGGACCGTTATCTGCCATGTAGGGTTGCTGAGTCACAATTGACTCAACAGCACACAACAACAGCATAAGAAATGAAGTTCTCATTTATGCAAATGGACCTTTACTTTTGGGGTGACCCTTACAGACTCTTACCCATTTCTCAGATGTAAAAGCCACTTTGAGGAAGTTTCCAGGGCAACTGAACACAAACTGAATGTAAGGGGACTGCCCTGAATTGCCTTTGGTACGAAGTTGGGGTAGAAATGCAAGAAGCAAATGGGTGATTCTAGTACTGATGGGTGGAGGTCAATCCTGGAGGCTGACACTGACCCCCTTTCTCTTCTGTGCAGTGGGCCCCACCTTTGGGAGTGTGCTGTACGAGTTTGTGGGGAAGACGGCGCCTTTCCTGGTGCTGGCCACCTTGGTGCTCTTGGATGGAGGTGAGTGAGTCCGTGTGGCACCTTGGCCATGGCCATGGGTTATGTGATGGGCGTGCTTGGGCCATGCCTGCTTTCTGAGAAGGGGATTGTCTTTTTCCTTGTAGCTATTCAGATCTTTGTGCTCCAGCCGTCTCGGGTGCAGCCAGAGGTAAGCAGCTGGGGGATGAGGCCCTGCAGTGTCCTCTGCCCTCCGTTAACCCTATTTTCTGCTTGACAGAGTCAGAAGGGGACTCCGATAACCACCCTGCTGCAGGACCCGTACATCCTCATCGCTGCAGGTGGGCCCGAGTGCTCTTTTCAGTCACGGGCACAGTGTGGCTGGCCACGTGCTGGGGGGAAGGACTAGCCTTCATTTTGCTGCTGAAAACGTTGGGCTGTAGTCACACATAAAAGACAGAGCAATTATAAGTCACAAGCAATGGTCTTCTTCCTTCATTAATTTCTGACACTCAACCAGGCTGCTCTTTTGTTTTTCATTTGGGGAAAATCAAAAGGGTATATGTTGAGCTTTGCAGAGATGTCTTGGGGTGACAGTTGAGGTCACGGGCATGCCCTACCACAGAGGTTTGTTTTGGGCCAAGTCTTCCTTGCTGTGTTTATCAAAGGCCAACCTTGAATCTCTGGAAGGAGCCGTGGCCTCCCTGTAGGCATCTTAGGTGGGCAGTCTAATTTACCTTGGCGTGCAGACATAGAGACGAACAGCAGAGTCCCAGAGGGCCAAGGGGGCCCCTCTCTTCCCATGGGGAGAGCAGGTCCCTACGGAACAGCATAGAGGCCTGCCCAGAAACGCCCTTTGCTAAAGAAGTCCATGCTTTGGGTTCTTGGCCTAGATGGGCTAAAAAGAAGCCCTGAGGTTCTGTGGCTCTTGGGAAGGACAATGGGCCACATTCATCCAAGGGGCTAGCCCCTCAAGAACATCCCAGTGGCACGTCCCCTGCCAGGTTTGAGGTTGCCTCACAAGGGCCCAGCCTTGTGCTACCTGGACCTGGGTACTGCTGTCAGGGGTGGCCCTTGGGGTCAGGCCAGGAGAGGGCGGCCCTGAGCCTGGTGTCACATCTGTCCTGTTTCTCCCCAGTGAGGGTCAGATTCATCTAAGCAGGTTCACAGACACTGGCGGGCTGGTGGGGCCCACGTGAACTGGACTCATGCCCTGCCTCAGGGCATTCAAATTCAGCCCCTTTCAAACCCCCAGGCTGGTTTTGTTTCACCCTTCTTTTGCTGTATTTGGTCAGGGCCAAACCAAAACCAAACCCGTTGTCATCGAGTCCATTCCGACTCCTAGGGACCCTATAGGACAGAGTAGAACTGCATCATAGGGTTTCCAAGGAGAGGTTGGTAGATTCGAACTGCCTACCTTTATGGTTAGCAGCCAAGCAGAAGAGCATGTACCTAACTCTTGGTTAGACCCTGTTCCTCTTGCTGTTGGTCAAAGGCTTCAGAACCTAGGGTGCTGACCTCTTCACACAGTGGGAATTCCTTCTGTGCCTGCATCAAGATGCAGCAAGCATTCCAGAGCCCAGATGACTCTGGGGCCCCGGGGATTGGCTGTCTGGGTGGGGATGAGGAAGGTGGAGTGATAGGTGGATTCCAAGATGTGACTGCTGGCCCCTGGGGCAGACTTCTGGGCAGGCCCACGTAGCCTGGGTGCCTCACCTTCTGGCTTTCTTGGAACCTCACGGTCTAGCCCTTAGGAATCCCCGGGTGGTACAAGCAGTTAACGAGATCAGCTGCTGACCAAAAGGTTGGAGGTTCTAGTCCACATAGAGGCACCTTAGAAGAAACACCTGGTGATCTACTTGTGAAAAATCAGCCATTGAAAACTCTGCGGAGCACAGTTCTCCTTGACGCACATGGGGTCACCATGAGTCAGGAATCAAATCAACAGCAATTGGCTTTTTGTCTAGCCTCTGCTCGTGGAAGAAAATAGAAAAATCCACCTAGCACTAAATGTCAGGCTCTGACTGGGGGAGAGAGTTAAAGGCAAGGTGGGTGGGGGGAGTCTAGTCATTTCAGCATCTTTTCTGTGTTCCACCTTTAAATGTCATGAAGAATGAAAAACTCTTCCTTCATTATGTGAGCACCTTAGTTATGACTGCGCAATGTTCTTCGAATAGGGATTCTAGCAAATTAGAGGTTCCAAGGGGGCACAGCACAGGAAGCAGCTCCCGGAACGATGAGGGGCAGTTCTATGTGTCTTTTTCCAGATGGTTCCACATTTACAAAGGGTTCTGATTCACAGAGTGATAATAAATATTAACACAGATGCCATATATATATATAAAATTGATTTTTGGGAAAAAAAAAAAAGAAATCCCTCAATATCACGACTGTACAGAATGTACTGGATCCTTCTTGGATTCTCTGGCACCCACAGCATCATTACAGTATCTGTGTTCATTGTACATTCAGAGGTAGATGCAAGAGCCTCAGGTTGCCCAAGTCTGTATGTGGTCTGGGTGTTGCCTATGCCACTGGGTGGCCTCAAGCAAGCTACTTCATTTCTTCATTGGAGCTCTGGTGGTACAGTGTTTAAGAGCTTGACTGCTAACCAAAAGGTTGGCAGTTTGAATCCACCAGATGCTCCTTGGAAACCCTATGGGGCAGTTCTCCTCTGTCCTATAGCATTGCTGTAAGTTGGAATTGACTCGATGGCAATGAGGTTTCTTTTGTTTGTTTGTTCGGTTTTCTTCATCAATATATAGGGAATGTTAAACCAAAAAGTCTGTAAGGCTCCCTCCAGATCCAAACTTTACAACTATGTTTAAAATCATCATCATCAACAACGCTTCTTGACTATCCCTTTGACTTGTTATTTATATCTTTTTCTTACAAAAGTAGGAAAAGAAGTTCTGAGTATCTGAGCTGACTGTTCTGGCTGTGGGCACATGGGGTTTAACTCTGTTTGGAAACAGTAGGGGATATTCAAGACCCAAGGTGAAGTGCACTCACCTTCTTCCTTCCTTCAAGGGTCCATCTGCTTTGCAAACATGGGGATCGCCATGCTGGAGCCAGCCCTGCCCATCTGGATGATGGAGACCATGTGTTCCCGCAAGTGGCAGCTGGGTAAGGACTGGGGCAGGCTCTTTTGATTCTGGAACTTTTGCCCCCAGGGAGGGCGCTGTCAGTGTAGTCCTGTCGAGCTTTGCTACCAGGATGATTGCTTCTGTTTGACAGCTGGTGGCATCAGTGCTTAGGGCAGGAGTGAGCTTCAGGGTCTATTCTGGCTCCAGTTTTTGTACCATCCCTGATGGATGCAGAATGAATCTAGAGGCATCAGACCTGGGCAGAAATGAAAGAGGACAAGTACATTCAGCATCTCCCCACATTCCTAACCTGGACTAGTTCTCCAAGATATACTGGGATAGCAATATAGTTTACGTGAGAGAGGCTAACAACAAATTTAACTTTTAAGAGCATGAATTTTTAAAATGATTTTTAAGTGAGAAAAGGAGTACATGTTTATTATTAAAAAAAAATTAAAGTACACAAATTGAGGAAGTAAAAATCTAAAACTCCCATGTCCATCCATCGTTCCCCTCCCCTCCGACCCACTCTGTGATATCCATTGTTAACAGTTCTAGGTATCTTTTTCCAGATGGTTCTGCATTTATCATCATAGGTACGAAATGCTTAAAAACCCAACCCAAACTGAATCTTGTCATTTGCATTACTCTGTGATCTCTTGTTTTTCCTTCATGAAATATTGTGGTCATGTTTCCACATCAGAATTACTTAAGTTTTAAATTTTATCAAAGTTCCACATGTACATAATTTTAAAAGTCATGAAAAAACAGCAATCTCTGCCCTGTGCCTCCCCCCACCCCAAACTCCCTCCTCAGATTTTGGCCACCTTCACCTCTTTTAGTTGTTTCTTCTGCTGTTTTCATCTATGTTGTGAAATAATATGTGTACACTGTTATTTTTTGATTTTCAATTTCTGACATTGTCCACTGGTGACCTAATAAAGTAGATGAGAATTTAATACTGTTGTTGCTCCATCTGAAGAAAATCAAACAACCAATCCACACATTTTCTCACCTTCTGTCCCCCTGACATACTTGTATCAGAGTTTTTGGTTAGATGGGCATTCAGTACTGACTTATCATGACTACGTAAATATTGTTCAAAGCTGAGTTATGTATGCGCTATGATTAATTTCCTTTTTTTTTTTTTAACAGATTTTTGTTTTTCTTGGAGTTAGTAATTGCCTCGCCTTTTCATTTTCTTAGTTTTCTATGTAGTATATATGAATATATAAACTGTCTGGCAGAGATGAAAGGTCCTCTAAATTTGGTCAAGTACATCAGAAAACCAAACCTTTCTCTTTTTTTGCTTGTTTATGCACATTTGTCCTAGATCATTCTGTCATCCTGCTCCAGTCTAGACTTGCTGCTCTGCAGGCCATCGTGGAAGTTTTCTCCCTACCATTCTGGCATCTTCTCTGCCTCCCTTCTGTTCCCTGTATCCTTCTCTCCTGTATTCCTCTTTCTTTGTTTACTCCCTCATTAAGATGGAGCACATCCTCCAGCTGCTTCCTAAAAGAGGCTTGTGGCAGATCAGGTCTTCATTTTCACCTTGCATTTGACTGACTTAATCAATTTGGGAATATAATCCTTGGTTGGAGATATTTTCCTTTAGAAGTTTGAGGGCACTGCTGTACTGTCTTCTAGCATCCAAGGTTGCTGCTAAGGAGGCCAGTGTCATTCTCACTCCCCATTCTCTCTAGGAGCTCAGGGCACCTTCTCTTCCTCTCTAGTTGATGAGCCTTCACAGTGGTGATTCGAAGTTGGGCTGTTTTCCTCCACTGTGTTAGGCACTTGCTTGGTCAACCTCTTCACTTGGGAAACTCCTTTTTTTTATATGTTTATAACCATATGTATTTCCTTTACTGTGCATTTATTTTGAAGGTACTTTGTCCTTTTTTTTCTATGGAGTTGTTTATCCTTTGTTTATTGATTTTGTGTTCTTTGCATATGAAGAGATTACTCCTTTACCAATGTTTTGCAGCTATTTTCCCCACTTTGTTATATGCCTTTTGACTTTATTGATGGTATTGTTTGCCACTCAGAACATTCAAAATGTCAGTAGTCCAATTTAGCAATCTTTCTCTTTATGACATTGTGATCTCAAGTCAAATCCAGAAAGGCATTTCCCATGCCAAGATTATTTTTTTAAAAATCACCCATGTTTTCTTCTAATAAATTTATGGCTTTTTTTTTTTTACATTAAAATCTAAGTCCTTACGGAATTTAGTGTTACTTTTTTCTGTATGGCCAGCCAGTTGTTCTAAGACCATTTTTCAAGTAGACCATCTTTTTTTCCCACTGACTTGAAATGCTACCTCCATCATTCACTAAATTACCATATAGCCTTGGATCTATTTCTGGATTCCCTCTTCTATTCCTTGACCTGCTTGTCATTCATATGTCAATACCCTCCTACTTAATTACTGTAAATTTAGAATATTGTTTAATATCTGGAAAGACCGGTCGTCTGTACACACATTTATTTACTATCCTTCCTAAAGATTTTTTTTTTTTTAGAAATTCTTTCAATGTACATACTGATATCTTCAGATTGAGACTCTCAGTGCATAATTCAGCTTTGTCTTAGTTATCTAGTGCTGCTATAACAGAAATACCACAAGTGGATTGCTTTAATGAACAGAAATTTATTCCCTCCCAGTCTAGGAGGCTAGAAATCTGAATTCAGAGTGCCAGCTCCCAGGGAAAGCTTTCTCTCTCTGTTGGTTCTGGGGGAAAGTCCTTATCATCAATCTTTCCCTGGTCTAGGAGCTTCTCAGTGCAGCGTTCCCAGGTCCAAAGGACTCACTCCACTCCCAGTGCTTCTTTCTTGGTGGTATGAAGTCCCTTTACCCTGCTCGATTCTCTGTTTTATATCCAAAAGAGATTGAATCAAGATATCTAATTCTGTAGATTGTGTCCTGCCTCATTAATATAACTGTCTCTAATCCTGCTTCATAAACATCCCAGAGGTTAAGATTTACAACACATGGGATAATCACATCAGATCACAAAATGGTTGACAACCACACAGTAATGGGAATCATGGCCTAGCCAAGTTGATGGACATTTTTAGGGTACACAACTCAATCCATAACAGCTGTCATTTGCAATGTGCCCAGCCTTCCCTTAGTCAACCTTATTTTCCCTCAGGCCTCCAGCCTCTGCTGTGGTGTCTGCCAGATGCTGCCTCCCTCCTGGTTTAGGCTCTTCCCTGTGCTTTCTGCCTCACTGCAGTTGGCCTGGCTTGAGCACCACTCCCTTTGGGCTCTGCATTGAGCTGCTGTGTTCTTTGATCAAACTATCCTTCCTTAAAACAAGCCCCAAACAGCTGGGGGTAGTGTGGGGAGTAACCACGAAGGAGGTTTCTTTTGGGGGTGATGACAATGTCCTGGAATTAATAGTGGTGATGGTTGCACAACCTTGTGAATGTACTGAAAACCACAACCATACACCTGAAAAGGGTGAATTGTACGATATATGAATTATAGCACAAAACAAAAATAAGCTCCAAACAACAAGACTCTTCCCATGGAGATGGGAAGTTCTTGGAGCTCGGCTCAGGATAGTTTCTTAGGCAGAAAATTGAGCTCTGGACATCCTGGCAGTCAAGATGAAAGAGGAAATCCAGTGACTTTCAAAGCTCTCTCTCTAAAAAAAAAAAAGATACTAACAAGCAGGATGGGTAGACTTTTTCCTAAAACTGAATCAGTGAATAGGTGTTTTGCAAAGGATGAGCAAACAGTCTTCTTGTGTTGTTGCGAATATCCATTGTCAACATTTGCAGAAGCTGTTCTTCCAGATTTTCATTTACTCTGGTGCTTGTGGTCTGTTGGGTGTCTAGGTGTTTAGGGGGTGACCTGGGTCCAGATGGGTCACGCACAGCCGAGTTGAGCTTGCTCCTTTTGTTTGAATGTGCTCTTGGGCCAAGATGCTTTTTCAGTGTTTCTGACGTCTGCACTTAAGTGACTTATGGTCCAAATTGAATGTGTTCTGGCCTCTGTAGGGCACTCGAGCTGATTTGCTCTCTTCCTCTCCAGACAGAGCCTTGGGGCTTTCTATATAGAGTCTCTCGAGCCAGTCAGAAAGCCCTGGGTCATCCGGGCTAGATAAGGGACAGCGGACTGCCTAGATTCCATCAGGAGATGGTCTGCTGGGGCTTATCGTCCAGGCCAGATGCTTGCCTGCGGGGGACAGCTCACTGCCCATTTCCACCAGTGAGCTTTCCTTCCACCTGCCTCAGAGATGGGCTTTCCTTTATCAAGAGAATCACATTTCTATACCTGTTTCCTGTGTCAGCTACAGTGTGAGGGGAAGCACCTTACCTTGCTTGGGCCTCTGCAGCTTGCTGCCCACACTGCCAGAGCCCACAGGCTGCTCTGGCCCTGGTGAGAAGGGGCATGTGGGTGACACAGTGTGGAGGACCCGGCAACCAAGAGGCAGGCCCAGCCCTTCTCCTGGGGTGACCTGCCCCTGGGGCTCAGCCTGTTATTGTTCAGGAGTCTTATGTGACCTCCCTCCAGGCCGGTGTGGAAAGGGAAGCCATTCTGCCTTTATGCTTCCCTAGTCGTTTCTGTAGAGAGATCACAATATTTGAAGTCAAAGCAAAACAGTTTTATTATTGCATGGGGGCCACATGACTATTCTTGTTGAACACTGTGTTTTTTGTTTATTTTATTATGCTTTAGGTGAAAGTTTACAGTGCAAATTAGTTTCTCCTTCAAAAATTTATACACAAGTTGTTTTGTGGCATTGGCTGCAATCCTGCAATGTGTCAGTATTCTCCCCCTTTCCCCTTCTCTGTGCTGGCCACTGAGCGAGGCTGTGGGGAGAGAGACAGATGCTGTGGTCCCTGCCCACAGGAGCCTTCTGCAATTCGGGAAAGGCCAGCAGGCCAGGGTCATAAGCAGGGTAGGTAGAGGTTTGCATGGAGTGACAGGGCATAGAAATCAGATTGAGAGGGCTATTTGCCAAAGGTCTTGTTTTACAGTTTCCATTTGATCTTCAAAACCACCCGTGAGGTGTGTATGCTGGAAGTGATTGCAGTTTCCTGGGCTCTAAGAGGTTAAAGTGACTCACTCAAGGCCACAGGGCTAGTAGGTCTCAAGCTGAAATGAACCCCTTGTTTCATTCCTCTTAATCCAGTGCTTCCTACTGAGACTCATGAGATTGGTTTTGCTACCTACGAGTATTTACTATCCATGGAAAGTAAGGAGCACCCTGCTCCTGGGTCCCACATGCGTGCTCGGCACCCACTTCAGTCAGGAAAAGTCGCTCGTCTTCGAGAGTCTGTGTCTTCCTCTGGAGCTTGTCTGCCTCCCTGCCTTGAAGCTTTGGCTTCAGAGAGACACCTGTGCTTTGCTCCTGGAGTTAGGATCTAGCAGGAAGCTTGGCGTCTGGTTGGGTTCTGTGAACCCTTCCCTTAGACCTGAGCTTTTGGCAGCCCACAAGCAGGCTTTGGTTGGCTGGTGAGTGTTAGCCTGCATGGGTTTACATTTTTACAAAGTCAAATGCCAACATGTGACAATCGGAGAATTCGCACAAGAATCCAGAGTTCCAGCTTTTCTAGAAAAATCAGATCTTCCAGTACTGGGACCATAATCCCCCAGGTCAGTAATTGGCAGCAGAGAATGGCAGCTGCCCTCTTAGACGGGGCCTGGACCCTTTGGTTCCCCGCTGCGTGTTTCCTGTGTTCTCCCTGACCTGGATGATGCCATGTCAGTAGCTCTTTATCGTGGTACTTGCGTTGTGTTTTCTTATACTTTGATTGCTTCATTCACTTATATACCTGCCTGACCCTTGTTGACAGTCCTTGGTTTAGACACTCATCCTGTGACAAAGGCCATCCTGATTAGTTATATATCAGGGTTAAGACAGTTCTTTAGAGCTGTGGGAAATCCTGCCCCACACCTTCCAAAAAAGCCAAATTCATTGCCCTCGAGTTGATTCCGACTCATAGTGACCCTATGGGACAGAGTTGAACTGCCCCATAGGGTTTCCAAGAAGCAGCTGGTGGATTCCAACTGCTGACCTTTTGGTTAGCAGTCAAGCTCTTAACATTGTGCCACCAGGACTCCCCACACCTTCCAGACTGGGTTTAAATGCCTTCTGGTTTGGGGAGCTTTGCCGGTTGCAGACTGTGGGTTCGCAGAGCACCGTGTGTGTACCTTTGTTATGTCCCTAATGCTGGCCATGTCACAGTTCACACGTCATCTGATTACGTTCTTTGAAGATGCTTGTGTCGTGGCAAGAGCTATATGTGGTCATTGTCTCCACTGTGGCTCCAGTGCTGCACTGGGCACATGGCTGTTGAGTAAAAGTTCAATCAGATTGTACTGAACAATTATTTGGCTGCCAAATCTTGCTAAATGTGATGGCAGTGGTTTCCTGGAACACGAGATTAATTTGCTTTTTATTATTATTTCCCAGAATTACAAAGTCTAGAATGATTTGGTTTTGCATTTGGCTTATGGAACTAATCATTTCAGTTACTGCGTTGGAAGACTCAGCTTTTCTCAGGGTTTGATGGCTGACATTAGTGATGACGGAGGCATGGTAAAAGGCTAGTACTTCCTTCAAGAGTTGACGGTACCTGTTCATTGGTGTGCTGGGAGGCTGCCTGAACAGGATAGGCCCCGTGCCCTGTGCATTTCATGTGTAGTGGCCACTCGCTGACCATTTGCTAGGTTTTAAAAAAAATTAATTGTGGTAAAATATATATAGCAAAAAAGTTGCTATTCTAACCATTTTTAATGTACAATTCAGTGACATTAATTATATTCGCCATGTTATGCAACCATTACCATTATTTATTTCCAAAAGCTTTATGTCACCCCAAACAGAAACACAGTACCCCTTAAGCAATAACTCCCCATTTTCCTGTCCCCCCAGCCCCTGGTAACCACTAATAAACTTTAGTCTCTATGCATTTGCCTATTTTAGATATTTTATATAAGTGGGATCATACAATATTTGCTCTTTTGTGTCTGGCTTATTTCACTCAACAATGTTTTCAAGGTTCATCCATATCGTAGGATGGATCAGAACTTCATTTCTCTTTATGGCTGACTAATATTCTATTGTATTCATTTACCACATTTTGTTTATCCATTCATCTGTTGATGGACACTTGGGTTGTTTACACCTTTTGGCTCTTGTGAGTAATGCTGCAGTGGACATTGGTGTACAGGACAGGCATCTGTTCTGAGTCCTCACTTTCAGGTCTTTTAGATTTGCTAGGAGTGGAATTTCTGGGTCATATGGTAATTCTTTGTCCATTGCTGTTTTTTATTGAAGGACGTCGTTTGTCTCATTTAGATACACTGAGAACAATCACAGGATTGAGAACAGAGCAAATTTTACCAGCTCAGAATCAAATCTGGTATATCTGATTTCAAGAAAAATAATAAAAGTATTAAGAGCTTGAAAAGCAGCCTTTTGTAAAGTGATCGTCCTATTGTCCTGGTGATGACGCGGACAAGTTAGAGTTGACGTGGGCAAATCCACTTGCAGCTAAGCCTGGTCTGACTCGAGTAGGCCTTTCTATTGGCCAAGAAACCACTTTCAAGGCAACTGCTGCTCCCACGAGCAGGAAATCGGCTTCAGGCTCATCAGAACTCTGGAGGATGCAAGCTCCCTCTCCTGGGAGTGCGGGAAACCCCCAGCAGGAGGATGTCAGCCAAATACAACTTGGCCCTAAGAAAGACCACGTAGACAGTTATTGTTTTTCAACATGCAAAGATATTCATAAAGCTAATTGAAAAAAGCAGGATGTAGAACAGTAGGCGTAGTGTAATCCCTTAATCCCTTTTTTTTTTTTTTTGAGAAATAAATTCTGTGCGCACACACGTGTACATACAGACTTACAGGGGAAGCGAAAACTGAGGGGTTACCTGAGTGATGAGATTTGGGATCATTTTAACTTTTTCCTTTTGCTCACTGTTTTCTGATTTCCTTGATGACTGTGTATTACTTCTGTAACCCCCAATAATAGAGGGAAAGATGGTCCATGCACAGATGCTACCATTTGTCACCTCACACGTGAGGCCTCAGTGGCCGAGCTCTGCCCATCAGGAGCTGTCTGTTTGGGTCCATGCATAGAGCTTGCGAGCAGACAAAGGTGGAGGCGAGATGGAGCATTTGATAGAGAAATGCTTTCATTTCTGGAGTGTTTCGGCAGCTTTGGGCGGATGCATCAGCCGAAGGGGCTGCAGACTGCTCCGCTAGCCGCCGGATATTAGCTGCTCGGGGGCAGGCCTCTGTGCTTCATTTTGTCTGCTGTAATCATCACTGCGGTGTCTACAATTATTAGTTTTTCTAACGTTTGACTGATATCGTACTGATAAGGTGTCCTTTTCATAAATTCACAGGCGTTGCTTTCTTGCCAGCTAGTATCTCTTATCTCATTGGAACCAATATTTTTGGGATACTCGCACACAAAATGGGGAGGTAAGATTAAATGAAAACCACTCACTCTGTTATAATAATTTAGTTGTTGTTGTTAGGCACCGTGGAGTCGATTCTGACTCATAGCGACCCCATAGGGCCATAGCCCCATAGGGCTTTCTAGGCTGTAATCTTTATGGGAGCAGACCGCCAGTTCTTTCTCCCCTGAAGCTGCTGGGTGGGTTTGAACTGCGACCCTTTTTAGGTTAGCAGCTGAGCGCTTAGCCATTGCGCCACCAGGGATCCTAATAATTTAGTTACTTTAATAAAAATTCTAAGTGTTTCAGCCTTAGCTTTTACAAGTAATTGCTTCGGTTTCCATTGAAAGTTTGGACTGGGGAAAAGATTGAACACTCACTTATTGATGGCGTTTTTCTTTTGATAGATGGCTTTGTGCTCTTCTGGGAATGATAATCGTTGGAGTCAGCATTTTATGTGTGAGTAAAAAATGGCAATTGAAAAGTGGAAACAATCTGTGAGTAAAACATTTACCTGGGACAGGAGTCACCAAGCAACATCTTGCTGCAGTTAGAAATTTGTCACTATTTAGTTTTATTGTATCTTTCATTTTTTTCTAATTTTTCATCTTAAATTTTGGGCAATGCCCTCCTAACTGTATGTCAGTTAGAAGTTATTTAGAATGTTTTATTACATATTTAGATTTTAACTTCTTTTTAAAGAAATCATCTTAAACATTATAATCCCCTAAACAGTTTAGGACAACTAGCCTGTAACAATAGCAAGGTATTCTTCTAGAATAAAGCAATGACCAATGTCTACTCCCAATGAGGCCTTCTTGACCTTGTCGGAAATTGGGTGTAGACTAGGCTGATCTTTGATGTATGGGATAAACTTGTTTGTTGTGGTAGTTATAAGATACCTTTCAACCTTTGTTGTTAAAGATTTGGGGGGGCCAGTTCTTCCCCAAGTCCATCCGTCTCCTTCCTCCCCCTATTTCCTTCAGAAGGGAAGAGACATTCCAAGCCCAGGGAAGACATCTTTTTAAGAATCTCCAAGATGATTAGAAGTTGAATATCAGGAACTTATTTTAGCATACCATTTATTTCCTCTTACAGATTCCTTTTGCAAAAAACATTTATGGACTCATAGCTCCCAACTTTGGAGTTGGTTTTGCAATTGGTAAGTCACATGAGCCTTGTGCCTAGGTTTAAAGCTCTATTTTCCCTACTACTAGGAATGATTTCCTCTTACTCTGGCAGACTGTAGTTACTCAACCTAAAATTTCTAGAAGCTCAAGAGGAGCCTGTGGGCAGCTTAGCTCAGGTACGCTCTGTAGATGGTCCACATCAGGATACCTGCTTCCATGTAGTAGTACATTTCCCCCCTGAAAACCAGCTTTCTCAAAAGCCTGATGTTTACTGAAGCAAACTGATACTGCATGCTGAGCTTGGCCAAACAAGAGAATCCTTACTCAGAGTCCATTTGTTTGTGCCCATCTCTGCCAACAGAGTTTCTGATGAAGCTGAGGGACAAAGACTTTACGTACATTTTTTTATTGGGTTGGAACAAAATGCAGACTGATGCATTGATGTCTGCCTGCCTGTGCTGGAGAAATTTTCACAGGCAAAGGAGAAGGCTTTGAAATGTGAGGAACAATAACCAATATATTAGGGGAAATCTTGTTGATATTTTGGATTAATAGTATGCCTTTCTCATTTACAGTATACAGATTGATGATGATAAACGTAACTGTTAAATCTATCACAGGGTGAGGGTGGGAATTTAACCTTTGAGTGGTGCAGGAGAAGGAAGGAACGGAGACTTTTCTGACCGCCCCCAACTCCAGGATAGGTTCCCGTGTGTGTGTGTGTATGTAGGTGTGTGTGTATATATGTATGTATGTGTAAATGTAAATATGTATATACATATATATATATGTATCCTTCCACCTGACCTTTGTAACACCAACCACAATGGTAATTAATTTTTCAACTCCCTGTTTAATATCTAGCTCTTGTGTTAGTTTTGTTCACACCTGTGCCCCCAGCATGTAGCACATATTAGGCGATCAGCAAATACTAGTTGAATGAAAGACATTTCACTATCTGCCTGCTTCTGATACATGTGGGGCTGAGAGAGCAAACTTAGAGCACTCCATGAGTGTTTTCACAGGCATTATCTCATTAGCCAATTGTCACCATCCCCACTTTATAGATGAGGAAACTGAAGTTCAGAGAGGTTAAGCATGATCATGGTCCTTCAGCCGGGGTTTGAACCCAGAACTCTAAAACTCTAAAACATGCTCTTTCTCTATGCTACCTGTCCTGACTATTCAAGAGACCAAAGCTTCTAATCCTGGGCTGTTGGTTTTTTTTTTAATAAATGAAATGAGCAAGCCTCTTTTGGTCTTCATTTCCTGAGTAGGGCCAGATGATCTTTCAGGTCCCTCAAACTAGCAAGGGGCAAGTGGATCAGAAAGTAGGTGGACACTCAGGAGTCAGGAAAGCACAAAGGGGAAGCAGGCTCGGGATCCACACACCCAGGAACCAGCAACTCCCCTGGATCTGAAGAATGGCCAAGTGAGTCACCAGAGGACTGGTGCCCTCAAACAAAGGATGGGCCAGTCAGACATTGGAGGACCAGGTGAGGCAAGGCAGAGACCAGGCAAAGGCCGGACTGACAGGAATTCAGACTGCATGCAGTACAGGGTTCCAGTCCCAGCCAAAGGCTATAGATGGTCTGGCCTCAAGACTTGCAGGTGGCGGTGACAAAAGGGGAAAAGTTGGCAGGATAGTGAGTTTAGGACACAGTCCCATGACATTCAGCCCATGTGGTTCACATCAGTTTTCTATAGACTGTGTTTCCTGACTGCCCACAGGAATGGTGGACTCGTCAATGATGCCCATCATGGGCTACCTCGTAGACCTGCGGCACGTGTCCGTCTATGGGAGTGTGTATGCCATTGCAGATGTTGCATTTTGTATGGGATACGCCATAGGTAAGGACGTTGACTTTGCAAAAGAAACTTTTACCTCAGTGCATGACAGCTAATGCTTATTAAAAATTATTTGCATCTTTCTGTCTACAAGACATTTGGAGAGAGCTTTATCTAATTCTCTGTTTCCTTCAAGGTCCTTCTGCTGGTGGGGCTGTCGCCAAGGCAATTGGATTTCCATGGCTCATGACAATTATTGGAATAATTGATATTCTTTTTGCTCCTCTCTGCTTTTTTCTTCGAAGCCCACCTGCCAAGGAAGAAAAAATGGTAAGAAAAATTTAGGATGCAATGAAGCATTTCTTCGTGATCATTTTAGCATGGTCTTCTGGATAGCTTCCTCTTGGTTTTATTCTAAAACATGTTCCAAACGTAAATGGTAAGAGTTCCTTTTAGTTTGCATCACATAGGGCAGTTACTTCTTTTATTATATTGGACATTATATTTACAAGTTGGAAGTGTGAAGTTATTTTTGTACTTAATTAGCAGTCAGTATAGCTTTTTGTCAACAAGATAAAAATGTGCGGTAGTTTAATTCAGTTTTCTACGTTCTTGAAAATCTTGGACAGAAAAATGCCCAGGATTAGCCATTTGTGGTATTGTTTGCTTTCCTCCCAACACTGTCTTAGTCATCTAGTGCTGTTGTAACAGAAATATCACAAGTGGATGGCTTCTAAAAAAAGAAATTTATTTTCTCACAGTCTAGTAGGCTAGAAGTCCAAAAACAGGGCGTCAGCTCCAGAGGAAGGCTTCCTCTTTCTGTTGGCTCTGGAGGAAGGTCCTTCTCATCAATCTTCCCTGGACTAGGAGCTTGTCTGTGCAGGAACCCCAGGTCCAAAGGACGTGCTCTGCTCCTGGCACTGCTTTCCTGGTGGTACGAGGTCCCCAACTCTCTGCTTGCTTCCCTTTCCTTTTATCTCTTGAGAGATAAAAGGTGGTGCAGGCCACACCCCAGGGAAACTCCCTTCACATTGGATCAGGGATGTGACCTTAGTAAGGTTGTTACAGTCCCACCTTAATCCTCTTTAACATAAAATTACAACCACAAAATGGAGGACAACCACACAAGACTGGGAATCATGTCCCAGCCAAATTGATACACACATTTTTTGGGGGACATAATTCAATCCATGACAAACACAGCATTAATAGTTGGTGTCTTCGTCGTTACTGAATTTGTAAGATTCTGGAGATGGTTTTAGTATAGATAACGTTCCCTTGAGGAACGTTTTTTTATGCATCTTTGGGCACACATGTGAGCATGTAGAACCTTTTAATTCATCACTTTGTGGCAGAATAATACTGACAGGCAAGTTATAGTGTAGGATATAAAACATCCCGCTTTTGAACAAGTTCACATTTCTTGATTCTAAATCTGAATTTTGAAATGCAGCATTCATTTTAACCTTTCTAAGATATTTAACTTACCCAGAAAGAGAAGCTAAGTGTTTCTGATAATAATCTATACTTAGGGATGGGACTGCTTATCTTTGAAACATCATTATCTTTGATACTCAGGGAGCTGAAAGAAGAGTGCCTTGGATTGAGAATGAGTAAGAGAGATGAACAAGGCAAGAGGAGACGGTGTTTTTGTGTTCATGAATGGATGTGAGGTTCATTTGTGATGTTCTCTTGAGAGTACATCAGAAATTCTTTTTGATGGTTGAACTGAGTGGATCTTATGCTTTGGCATTTCCTGAACTGATTTTTTATGATTTTCGCTGATGAGTTAGTGGTTTTAAAGATAGAGACCCTAAAGTTAGGTTATGTGCAGCCTATATTTGTCTTGGGCATTTTTTGCATTCATTAATTCATTCAACATGTTTTATAAATGTATCCAGTTCTAGTCACTGGCCTTGTGCTCTTGATGAAGTAGAATTTAACTAGATAATTTTGAAATAGTCATGACACATTAGACTCAAAGAAAAGGAGTGGGAATAAGCCATCCCTTTCTTCTTTCATTTTCCTGCTCTTCACCTCGTCACATTCAGATCACCCTCGTCCTTTACAGTCTTGTGTAAATGCATCCCAGCTCTGAACAACCGTAGTGCTTTATTATACATCTCTGAGGGGACTTTCCTGTTTTCCAGCCTCCACTAGGGTTGTGTAAGTTCCTGGTCCACCTTTGTTTGGCTGACTTCAGAACAGTATCTTGCCCACATAGGGGTCAAACAGTTCTCAATGCAACAACTGAAAAACTGTCATTCTCTTACCTCCATATCAATTTGATGATGGCTGAATGAAGGTTACTCTTAGCCCTTCTTGACTGAAAGATAATTAATTACCTGCAAATGCTTCCAGCACCCAGGAGATGGTGTAAGATTCTTGCAGATAGTGAGGGGTTGGCATGGGCTGTGGGCTAACCACTCCACTGATCCCAGCACTTAGGGGCTGTATGATTCTCAGTTCCTCCTCCTCCGTCACCTGGGAGAAACAATAGCATCTGCCTCCCTTGTAGCATTGCAGTGAGGATTAAATGAAAGAATCCCAGCAGAGTGCTTACCCCCGACTGGCACATGGTAAATGCTCATGTGTTACTATTTCCATTATCACCCACTCTTCTTCCTTGCCCTCGTCTAACTCTCTGACTTACCGTCACCCTGTTGGTAGTGGTTTCTTACCTTTCTTCCCTCTGTGAGGTGAGAGCTTCCTGTTGCCATACAGGCCCCAGAACGGCTGAGTGGGTGCCCCAGCCAGGGCATGGACTTCAGTGGCCGCCATGTTGTCCGTTTGTCAGCAGCCCCATGAAGTCTTATCTGAGGTTTCGGAGGAAACGAATGAGGTCAGAGGACGAGCAGGTGGTTTACTTGCTCAGCCAGCCGCCACTCTGTGTTCCACAAAACAACTGTCAGAAGGCAGCTTCAGTGCCCCTTTTCTTCCCACATTTAAACCAATGCCTTCGTTCATTTAAAAAAAAAAATGCTGAGGAAGTGTAAGAGACAATACTGAAAAGCAAAGCAGTAAGAATTACAGGTTTCCAGAAAGCCACTTTCACTGCAAAACGTCAAAATCCTTAACAAGTGCTTAGCAAGATGAATCATTAAAAACTTGAGAACATGTACACAGCCCATAATTGATGCCCGTAATTGAAGGCATTAAGTCAGATGCCATTTGACTGGCGGAATAGTAACATGTGAGTGTAGCAGGCCTGTAGCTGCCGCCTACTCAATGGGGAAGCAGAGCAGGAAGGAACGGGGTGGAGGCTGATAGCCCCTCATGATAACAGCGAGTGAGGTCAGGATGGCAGTGCCATGGAGGAGAAGGAATTGATTACTGTGCACTTGGGAAAATCTGATACACACAGGCACTGGTGCAGGACGAGAGAGCCGAAATAAGGCACACAGCCCTGAGCAAACAATTCTTTCATTAGGTAGCGTTCTTATAATGAGGTATTGGACTTAGGGGGTTTTGTATTGAAAGATCGAATGCTATTTTCATGGATTACAAGTCATAAAATTATGAACTAGTGTGTGAGCACTGGAGTGTTTTCTTCCATTTGGTTTTATAGAGTTCTGTTTTTTTGTAAGCAGTGTTATTATATACAGGCTGAGGGACTTATCCAAGTCGCTATGCAAGTATAAGAAATATCCACACTGCCATTTGTTCCAGTTATAAGACAATTACATATGGCAGCCCTTCATGCTCAACATACTTAGCTGGAAATAGCTGCATTCTGAGATGGATTTTTTTTTTTTTTTTCAGGTTGAAGGATTATTTTTAGAGATAGAGTATGTTTCTTACATTTTGCTCTTGAAGTTGCTAGTTGTTGCCCACACCGGAAAGCAGTTGATTTAAGGACCGCAGCTTTCTTTTCCCAGGTGGCTCTTCTTTCTGCCTTCTGGAGGCTGTGGTTCAGGCCAGATCAGGCAGCCAGGGACTGACCCGCTCTGCAGCCCACCACCCAGCAGGAACGAGACTGAATATGCTCCGCCATGTTATAACCCACATAGAGAGATTTGCCCCCTTTGCAGGGCATTTACAGAGTGCATGCAAAACCATCATTGTTTTTTCGTTATGCTAGAGAGAATAAAACTTTTCTACCACCCAGGCCTGATACCTTTCAAAGTCTCATGGCCTGAAACTCTTACCTGTTAATGCTTTTACTCTTTCAATTATCCCAGCTTAAGACTGGCATTACTTTTAGACTTCATTTGACCCACACGTTTTGATGACCTTGGCTGTCCTGACTTTGCTCTGTGGCTGACATGAAACTAGGCATTTGGCAGAGGCTGGGCAGCTAACCAAAAGGTTGGAAGTTTGAACCCACCAGTGGCTTTGCGACAGAAAGACCTGGCGCTCTGCACCTATAAAGATTACAGCTTAGAAAATCCTGTGGGACATTTCTGCTCTGTCACATGGGGTCACTGTCAGTCAAAAATCAACTTGACAGCACCTAACAACAACAGGGCTCAACTATGAGTAATTGGGTTTGCTCTTAATTCAAACTATAGCCTCCCCCCTTTTCTTCTCTTCATCTGAGAGCTGAGTACATCTTTCTCCCCACAGCAATCCACAGAGTGCTGGTCTAGATAAGCTGACTGCTCTGGGGCCACACCTTATACCTGTCACTCAACACTTCACGCTGTTTCTGCCTCTCTTTTCATGGCACCTTTGAAATATTTCATGCCATCTGGCTTATTTAATCATGTATAACTGTACAATATATTATTGCAAATAAATCTTTCCAAAGAGGTTCAGAAGCCAGCAAGCTAGGTTTTAAAAGATACAATCCTGACTACTCACCTTACAACATACAAGAGTCAAGGATAGAAAACTTCTTCACCAAATAGAAATAGGCCGTGTTGACCAACAATGTTTGGCTGAACTGATACATTCTGAACATTAAGTCTGTGTGGGGCCAGCTAACCGGTCTGCCTGAGCATCTTACCTTACAGTGGTTTTTATTGTGTCAGTATTACGTGCCCAGTACTAGGATCTGGGGTCATCGGGCAGTCTACCTACATGCGCATTCAGGGCTGGTGGTGGATGAACCAAGGGATGGAAAGCAGTTATGAATAAGTGGAGCGACAGCCTTCCTTTACAAGGCTGCCTTGCTGCCTTTGGGCCAAGTGATGGTCACACGCCCTTGCCTGGCATTCAAGTCCCTGCAGTCTGTCTCCACCCGAGCTTTCCAACTAATATCTCACTGTACCTTGTCATCACATCTCTGTGGTGGCCAGGCTGGCTTACCCCGTGGCCTGTTTTACTTAATGTTCCCTTTGGTAAATAATTCATGCTTTGCTCATTCTCACCTCCCGTGCTATCCAAATCCTTTCCATCTTTCAAGGCTCAGCTCAACTCCCGCCTATTCCATATAGCTTTCCCCAAGCACTAACCCACAGTGGGCATTGCATCTGTGAACCCCAGAATATGTCATTGACTCATGTGGTTGTTGTTAGGTGCCATCGAGTCAGTTCCAACTCATAGCGACCCTGTGTACCACAGAACGAAAACACTGCCTGGTCATGCACCATGCTCACAATCGTTACGCTTGAGCCCATTGTTGCAACCTCTGTGTCAGTCCATCTTGTTGAGAGTCTTCCTCTTTTTTGCTGACCCTGTATTTTACCAAGCGTGATGTCCTTCTCCAGGGACTGATCCCTCCTGACAACACGTCCAAAGTATGTAAGATGCAGTCTCGCCATCTTTGCTTCTAAGGAGCATTCTGGTTGTACTTCTTCCAAGACAGAGTTGTTTGTTCTTTTGGCAGTCCATGGTATATTCAATATTCTTCACCAACACCACAATTCAAAGGCGTCAATTCTCCATCGGTCTTCCTTATTCATCATCCAGCTTTTGCATGCGTATGATGCGATTGAAAATACCATGGCTTGGGTCAGGCGCACCTTAGTCTTCAAGGTGACATGTTTGCCTTTCAACATTTTAAAGAGATCTTTTGCAGCAGATTTGCTCGGTACAATGCGTCTTTTGATTTCCTGACTGCTGCTTCCATGGATGTTGATTGTGGGTCCAAGTAAAATGAAATCCTTGACAGCTTCAATCTCATGTGGTATCTTCAACTCATGTGGTATCTGTACTAAAAGGTAGGTTGCTGGTGGAGGATCTTCGCTAACTAGGAAGCTCTTTAAGGGCACTGATGTGCAAAGCTTAGGAGGTGCCTAATAAACTGGCCAGCTGTTTAACTGTGCTGTGGTGTTAGATAATGACATGCAACATGTTGACACCACTGTCATGTGAGGGTGGTGTGCCAAAGAACCAAACCAAACCTATTGCTATTGAGTTGATTCTGACTCATAACGACCCTATAGGACAGAGCAGAACTGCCCCATAGTGTTTCCAAGGAGCACCTGGTGGATTTGAACTGCCGACCTTTTGGTTAGCAGCCATAGCTCTTAACCAGTACGCCACCAGGGTTTCTGAGGGTAGAGTAGGGACAGGACTTTGCTATTTCACCTGCTTGGCCTCTCTGCTCCCCACAGTGATTCCTGGCATATTTCTCTGAGAATCACTAATCCAAGGAAATGGGGCATTTGGCTATTGGGTGGCAGGGGGCAGGGTATGGGGGAACAGGATTAAACACATCCACACAGGGAGATTGGTCATAGTGTACAATGTCTAGTGCCCCAATTATTTTTAGAAATTGTGCTCTTTATTAAATACAAGTGTCAATTCACTTGGCAAGAAGCATACTAAAAAACAGAATAGAGTTTGCAGCTGGCGAGTTGGGTTGGCAGCCTAACTTAGAAGGCAAAGGAGACCTTATCAGTCACACAGGCAGATCCTTTTAGAGTTTCTTGGGAAACGGTAAATGGGTTAAACACTGAGTGGAGTCATAGAAGCTTATCAAATCTGTGGGATGAGAACTGGGAGTAACAGCTAACAAACACCAAAAGATAGGTTGCAATAGGCCAAAATAAGGTAAATTTTAATACAGGTAAACATTTCCATTTAGTTTTTTTAAATGCACAAGAAGATATTGGATAAAACTGGCTTAGTTCACATGAAAGAGGAAAACTCCATGAGACATGCCTAATGGAAAAAGAGAATGTTTTAGTCACACGCAATGCCCACTGCCTGTTCTCTGCCTTCTTCTGACTATGCCATGGAGTGTTACAAGAGTAGACTTTGCCATCAGGCTGCCTGGACTGACATCTGGCACATTCTAGCTGTGTAGCCCTTGGTCAAGTTCTTCCTTTCTGTGCCTGTTTCTTCACCCTACTACACAGAGTTATTGTGAGGTTGAGGTATTGCATCTAAAATGCTCAGCATGTCTTGACACACTAAATGTCAGCTGTATTATCAGACTCTGCTCCGTTCAGTACACCTGCAGGAGGATAACAAGTGCTTATCAACTGAGGATGCAGTTTGAAAGCAATGCATTGCTTTGTCTTCAGTCACACTGTTGTTTAATTTTCAATAACAATAAAGGAGGGATGAGATTTTTATGCTCATCAGAAGGGGGATGGATTTAAAAAATCATACATTTGAGCTAGAGGACAGCCAGGATTTGGAGAGAAGCGGTCTGGAAATCACTTTATGAAAAGATACGGGCCCTGGGATGTTTGGCCTAGAGAAATCTGATGGGCCGTGGTGATCGTCTTAAAAAATTGTAAGGGCAGACTGTGGAGACAGCTGGTATCAGAACTGGATCTGTTAATCTGGAGACAGGTTTTAGTTCAGCCTCAGGTACATTTCTGACATGTGAGAGCTCTTCCCATTAAGGAGCGAGCACATCCTCACTCAGTGTATTGCTACCATGAAGTCTGTAAATAGAAGTCAGACTGGGTGATCTTCAGGCTCCTCCCATCCCAGTTCCAAGATCCTACCTTTTCCTAAACCTAGCCTGCATACCCCTTGCTTCGTAGTGTATAGGTTCCCCAGAATTGACTTGTGGCCCTTGACAGGTATGATGAAAAGACCCCATAGAGGCCACTTCTGCTAGCTCCTGTTGCCTGGAATTTTCAGTGTAGAACTGCAAATCTAGGCCAGGCACCTGGCAGTTGCTCCAAATGACTGGTTAACGGCAGGTGGTACTATGCACAGCTTTCAAACTAGTAATCCTCAAAAACAAGTAGGCTAAAACCATCTTAATCTTTATGAAACAGGAAGTTAATACACCTCTACTTTGCTCTCTTTTAGGCTATTCTCATGGATCACAACTGCCCCATTAAAACAAAAATGTATACCCAGAATAACATCCAGTCATATCCAATAGGTGATGATGAAGAATCTGAAAGTGACTGAGAGCCTCCAAAGTCATCCAAGTATTAAATTGTATAAAACAGTGTTTGCAGTGCAATGACTTTATCCAGCCTGTCTTAGTCATACCATCCGTCCCTTGTGAAAGAGTAAAGCAACCAAAGGTTCTTTTCCATGGTTATGATCGTTTGCCAACAGCCTTATAAAGAAAAAGAAGCTTTTCTAGGGTTTGTATAAATAGTGTTGAAAACTTTATGTATTTGGTTTTATTAAATATCATACAATATATTTTGGCAAAATAGGTATAGTGTAAATCTATAAATATTTGAATCCAAATCAAATATAATTTTTTAGCTTACATTCACGAACACTTGGCAAAAAAAAAAAAAAAATCCTCTATTTTTTCTGAATATTGGTAATGAGTGTTTACAACTAAAGCACACATTATCTCTGAGACTCTTCCAACAATGAGAAGCTAGGAGGAAGTCTGAAAAAGAGAATCAAGTAAGACAGCATACATTATACAGTGACTTGGAATGTGTGCTGAGTTATTTAACTTGTAATTATTATCAATGTGTTTACGGATTAAATGCTAGCTATCTCAAGTGGACAGGACATGAACTTGAGTCAGTCATCTTTTGGACTTACCCATAAACCTTAGCTGGCATAGTTTTTGGTGTAATCACCTACCTGTAAACAGATGGTTATAAATTATGTTTACGTGTCCTGTGGTTGGCAGCAAACATGAACGCTGATAAGGGAAAAATAGTAAATGCTCTGAAAGCACAGAAAAGTACACAAACGTATAGCTGTGAACAACTAGAAGCTTTTCCTTTAAGATTGTTTTGTTGGACGAAAGAAAATTGAGGGTATAGGTATGTTCTTAAACTGTTGAGGTTGTTTAAGCATAAGATAAATCAACATCTAATTCAAGTTTTAGAAATCTGAAAGGGTAGTGAAGCTGCTATGCCATGAAAAATCAGACTCTACAGTAATTTTTGACCTCTTTGGAGGTCATGTAAGTGTTTTCTAGAGATCTATTTATTTTGGGTTTTCTGAAAACTGTTCCATTTTTCAGACTTCTGAAAGTTGTTCACATCAACGTGAAAACATTTTAAATGAAGGAATGAAATTGTTGAATTGCATGTTATGAAAATAGGTACAAGTGATAGTGGTTAGGACACACCTACTTTCACAGGTAGAAGAGGAAAGCCAAACATCTAAAAATGTCTGTGTTAACATATCATTTGTGCTGGGTGATGTAGTTTTTCTAAGCATGAAAACATTGATGCGCCTTTTCAATGTAACAGCAAATACTGTGTTAGTGAAAATTGCCAGTTCACATCAAGTTTTGTATGAGTGTTTGGAGTGTGAAGACAGTGTGGAATGTCAAAATACTACTTGTTAATTCTGCAGTTCTGTGATCATAAACAAAAATTACCTCTTGTCAGCTCGTTAAGCTAAAATTGTGTTACTGTTTACTTGGACATCGAGGAGAGAACACTTTAGAATGAAGATTCTTCAGTCTTGTGACTATTTCTTATTCTCTAGGAATGCAGCTGCTACTTCGTTTGTTTGCTTTATGAATCTCAGCAATGACTCAGTGTCTTCAACAATGACTGGTAAAGGCAGGCCTGCTGTTCATCCCAAGGGATAACGTAAAAGACAATGTGTTTTCCAAGACTGTTTTGGGAGCAAGAGATCAGTAATATCCGAGGGGGTTAAAAAAAAGAGAGAGAAATGGTAGGTCTTTGTGACTATTATTTTGGGTTAGCAAGACTGAAAAGAGAAGTGTTTTTTATTGTTTATGTATCAGAACAAAGAATATGCAGTGCTCTGAACATTTATTTTTGAACAGAGGTGGTTTCTATTTCTACCTGGTAATACAAATACAGGTAGTCCCCAACTTACGACGGGGTTCTGTCCTGATGACTCCGTCTTAAGTTGGTTCTAAGTACCTTTTTTAAGTGCGGTGCGTTTAAAGCAAGCAGGATTCCTGTTTAATTATTTGCATTGGACAACTTACACAGATCTGCTGTTTTGGAAAGTGGCTCTGGAGGCACTCAGATATGCCTAAAATGAAGCAGGATTATTTTCAATAGGAGAGCTTGAAAAAAGAACATCTTATAAATCCATTCTCTTTGAGGGTGTGTGGTTCCCCCGCCACCCACAAGCACAATTTATTCCTATTTTATTTTTGCCTTTAAGGCTTCAGTGTCTTCAACAATGACTGGTAAAGGCAGGCCTGCTGTTCATCCCAAGGGATAACGTAAAAGACAATGTGTTTTCCAAGACTGTTTTGGGAGCAAGAGATCAGTAATATCCGAGGGGGTTAAAAAAAAGAGAGAGAAATGGTAGGTCTTTGTGACTATTATTTTGGGTTAGCAAGACTGAAAAGAGAAGTGTTTTTTATTGTTTATGTATCAGAACAAAGAATATGCAGTGCTCTGAACATTTATTTTTGAACAGAGGTGGTTTCTATTTCTACCTGGTAATACAAATACAGGTAGTCCCCAACTTACGACGGGGTTCTGTCCTGATGACTCCGTCTTAAGTTGGTTCTAAGTACCTTTTTTTTGTTTTCATTATTATTGCCTTTTATTGTCTATCTTTATAGATCTGATCTTTGAACATCTGTGAGTGAACATCTGAGAACATCAGAAAATTACGTGTGCCATATTGTATGTAGTACATATTACTAACGATAAGATGTACCAAAAAAAAAAAAAAAAAAAAATCCCAAAAAACAGCTGGTCGTTAAGTGCAGTTCCTTGTAACTCAAATATGTCATAAGTCAGGGACTACCTGTAACAAAAACCCTAATGAGGTACAGTGAATAATCAGTTCTTTCTTTTGACTGCTAAGTCTGTCTGTCCGGGTCATGTTTTAGCTAGTTTACTTAATAAATATTCTGAACATTGTACTGTGCCTGTTTGTATTCCTTTATAAACCAGACATTGTTATAATAAAATACGTAACAAGGTATTATTTTGACTGTGGATATTTAAAAATTATTCTGTTCTGCTTGCAGGCATCAGGTGGAAATCTACTCCGGGTTATTCTGAACCATACTTTTTGGCACAATTTATTTTAAACTATAATATAGCTACATTGTGCCAATGTGGAAAAACCCGTTTAACATTCTAACTCTAAAGTTGCAATATTGTTGTCTTAATTTGTGAATAACTATCTGATGAAAGTAACAATACGCTGCCATTGGACACAGTGCTGCTTAACCCGGGCCCATGGAGTTTCCATAACTCTTGAAATTGGGGACATTTTGAATGGTGTGCACGTGTTTATCTTTCAGGGGTGAGACTCCATAGCTTTAATCAGATCTCAAGGAAGACTGATGACGCAATAAGGGGTTACAGGAGTCCTCTTCCTTTTTTCAAGAAAAAAAATGTCACTTTAGAAATGAATATATTTTAAAATGAAGATGATTTTAAATTTATTAATTTTGGGGGATTTATGGTCTTTTTATCTTTACTATTTTACTATTAAAAAACTCGCTGCCGTCAAGTAGATTCTGACTCAATAGTGACCCTATAGGACGGAGCAGACTGTTCCATAGGGTTTCCAAGGACAGCCAGGTGGATTCGAACTGCTGACCTTTTGGTTAGCAGCCGAGCTCTTAACCAATGTGCCACCAGGGCTCCATTTTACTATTCAAAAGAACGAAACCCGTTGCCATCAAGTTGATTCCGACTCACAGTGAGCCCACAAGACAGAGTAGAACTGCCCCACTGGGTTTCCAAGGAGCAGCTGGTTGATTCGAACTGCCAAGCCTCTGGTTAGCAGCTGAGCGCTTAACCACCTCACCACCTAAGAGGCAAATACAACTAAACCTGTGAGAGCTGGAACTTGACAAGTCTGCCTCGTTTTTCTGGGTCTCGCGAGTTCTCTGCCTGTGACAGGATGCAGTCCTACCACTTTCCTGTTGCTCTCTACTAGTGAAAAATATTTGTTTTCCTTCTCTGACAGTTTTCCACCTTACACGGGTTCTGGCTTTCACAGGTTTTACAGTATTTTCAAATTATAAACAATTTAGATAGTCTCTTCAAATTTGGAAATTGGCAGCACCTAAAAAATTTTAGCTTGTGGTTTCTCCTTTCAGAATCACAAAGACAGCTAGATAGTATTTCAGCAAGTTCTGATATTCAAGAATATAAAGCATGATATTAGGAAATGTAGCATATTAAGTGACTGCAAAACCATGCAATAATGTTGCTCAGAGTGATTGCCTAACCCAATTATTCATGTAAATACCAATGTAGAAAATGCATTTTAAATACTCTATAAAGAAAGCAAAAGATTAAATAGAAAAAAAAGACCAAAATGGATGTCAGAAGAGACTCTTAAACTTGCTCTTGAACTTAGAGTAACTAAAGCAAAAGGAAGAAATGAAGTAAAAGAGCTGACAGAAAATTTCAAAGGGTGGCTTGAGAAGACAAAGTAAAATATTATAATGAAATGTGCAAAGACACCTGGAGTTCAAAAACCAAAAGGGAAGAACATGCTTGGCATTTCTCATGCTGAAAGAAAGAAAGAATTCAAGCCTCAAGTTGCAATACTGAAGGATTCTAAGGGCACCAAAAGATGACGGAGGGAATATGGTCACTGTACCAAAAAGAACTGGTTGACACTCATCCATTTTAGGAGGTAGCATATGATCAAGAATCTATGGTATTGAAGGAAGAAGTCCAAGCTGCACTGAAGGCACTGGTGAAAAACAAGTCTCCAGGAATTGACAGAATACCAACTGAGATGTTTCAACAAATGGATGCAACTCTGGAAGCACTCACTCGTCTGTGCCAAGAAGTTTGGAAGACAGCTATCTGGCCAACCAACTTCAAGAGATCCGTATTTGTGCCCATTCCAAAGAAAGATGAACCAAAAGAATGCAGAAATTATTGAACAATATCATTAATATCACACACAAGTAAAATTTTGCTGAAGATAATTCAAAATGGTTGCAGCAGTACATCAACAGGGAACTGCCAGACATTCTAGTTGGATTCAGAAGAGGATGTGGAATGAGGGATATCGCTGCTGATGTCAGATGGACCTTGGCTGAAAGCAGATGGTACCAGAAAGATGTTTACTTGTGTTTGACTGTGCAAAAGCATTTCACTGTGTGGATCATAACAAATTATGGATAACATTACAAAGAATGGGAATTTCAGAACACCTAAATGTGCTCATGCAGAACCTGTACATAGACCAAAAGGCAGTTGTTCGAACAATACAAGAGGATACTGTATGGTTGAAAATCGGGAAGGTGTCAGGGTTGTATCCTTTCACCATGTTTATTCAATCTGTATGCTGAGCAAATAATCCGAGAAGCTGGACGACACGAAGAACGCAGCATAAGGACTGGAGGAAGATGAGCAACAACCTGATAGAGCAGATGTCACAACCTTCTTTGCTGAAAATGAAGAGGACTTGAAGCATTTACTGATGTAGATTCAAGACTACAGCCTTCAGTATGGATAACATCTCAACATAAAGAAAACAAAAGTCCTCACAACTAAACCAATAAGCAATATCTTGATAAATGGAGAAAATGTTGAAGTTGTCAAGGATTTCATTCTACTTGGATCCACAATGAACGCCCATGAAAGTAGCAGTCAGGAAATCAAACGACACATTGCATTGGGCAAAGTTGCTGCAAAAGACCTCTTTAAAGTGTTAAAAGGCAAAGATATCCCATCTTGAGGACTAAGGTGCACCAGACCCAAGTCATGGTATTTTCCATCACCTTATGTGCATGTGAAAGCTGGATAATGAATAAGGAAGACCGAAGAAGAATTGGTGCATGTGAATTACGGTGTTGGTGAAGAATAGTGAATATACCATTGACTGTCAGAAGAAGGAACAAACCTGTATCGAGAAGTACAGCCAGAATGCTCCTTAGAAGCAAGGATGCTAAGATTTCATCTCACAAACTTTGGACATATTATTAGGAGGGACTAGCCCCTGGAGAAAGACATCATGCTTGGTAGAGGGTCAGCGAAAATGAGGAAGACCCTCAATAAGATGTACTCACACAGTGGCTGCAACAATGGGCTCAAACACAGCAATGGTTGTGAGGACGGCGCAGGACCAGGCAGTGTTTTGTTTTATACAGAGTTGCTATGAACTGGAAACGACTCCACGTTACTTAACGACAATCACTACATAGAACAGAGGTAAATCCATAAATCCAATATTACACAGGTTAAGGAAATAACAGTGAAAAAGATTTTAACACTTTTAGACAGTTTGCAAAACAGCAATTTTGTTTAGCAAAGGTGTACTCTGTTTAGCTTATTTGCATGGCTAAATTATACCAGGCGATACTTCCATAAATATGCAGCGGCCATCACCTTTTTCTAGATGTCATCAAAATGAAGATATTCTTGTTTTCTGTGGTAGTCTTTATTTTTTTTGAAGCTATTGATAACATAGCATGGCAGCAAGATTACATCAGGAATGTAATATATTACAATTTTTTCACCGAAGCTTTATATCTTACTATACCTTAGGCTATTTGAGTCTTCTCCCCTGGCACTAAAGCACAACTGTGATGCCTCTAATCACCTCTTCAGAATATATAAAAATATTGCACTACATTAAATGTGTATTTTACAAATATCATTAGCAGCATTACTGAGCTTTCCGTAATTGTGGTTCTACAGAGTTAAATACTTCTAAAACATGAAGAGAGTCTTATGAAACCAAAGATTTGCATTATTTCTACAGCTCTTCCAAACGCATCCATTTCGGCACTATTTTTGGACGTCACTAAAACTTCCATTGTGTGATCCATAAACACCAGCCACTCACAGACACTCTGCCTTCCAGGTTATCAATGCTAAGTTATTTTTTATGATAACTTGAAACTTGGTTATTGCATTGGGCAGATTGTTTTAAGCATATATTACGGAACAATGGTATTTCAGCTTTCAGAGAACTTGGTGTAAAGTCTTCTACAGCAGTGTTCCTTTTAAAATGCAGAGCATGCTTAAACAAACAAAAAAAGGTACATGCATTTTTGCTATAAACTTGACCAAGAAAGGTACTTAGTGTCCTTATATTTCACTTAGTAATAAGCGAAATAACCTTTCTACCCTTGAAAAATTTTTATGACCCATATAAATAATACTTTGTATAGCTTTTTACTTTTCAAAGCACTTTTGCAATCATGCTGTCATTTTCCTCACAATGATCCTGTGAGTTAGTGAGATTAAGTATTACTATTGCCATTTTAGAGATGGGGAAACTGCGGCATGAAGCCCCTTCCTGATTTGCCTATGGTTACATAGTTCATTAATGGAAGAGCTTGAACGTAAACCCTTGTATGGTGACCTGGGCCAGAATCTTTAATATTAGACTATGCCTTTTCTTGCCAGAAATAAAAGCCATTCCGTCTTGTTTTAAATCCATGCCAGTTTCACTACATATCAATTATCATAGTAATTACTTACAAAAGGGAAAAATATATGCATATATATATATATATATATATAAACAATAGGTATACAAATGGAGAAAACTTTTACCGTATACCAACAGAGGTCACACTAACATGTTTCCCATCAGTCATGTGATACTGGGATCCACAAGATGGATTCAGTATCATAGTAGATCTTCATTTTCAGAGAATTGGCCCCAATTCCTATGTATCTATAACGCCTATTTTTATTTATTTTTCAACAAACGAACATGGTCTGAACTACAGAAGTATCCAGGGTGATTACCATTCCTTTAAGCCTGAATGTAAGACCTCAGACGGAGCAGTAAACCCATTTCCGTGACTCCTCTCCTTCACACATATTCCTATACGAAAAGGCATCTAAGACAAAACCAGCCAAAACCAGTTATCAAAACAGCCATTTTAAGAAGAGTCTTCTGAAACTTTAAGCATCCTGGTACATGCTTTATTTCCTATGGGAGGACTGAAGATGAAAAATAAAAAATGTTTAGAACTTCTATTTGAAAGAAAGCATCAACATTTGGAAAGATTATATCTCAAAATCCTGCTGGTTACTGTTTTTCAGTAATTAAATCTTGGTATCCTCTCTAGAAAATTCTTGACCAACTCCATTCTATATTTATTATCCATTACTACCCATCACATTTTGCTTTTAAACGCAAGCTCTTCCAGTGAATCACGACATTCTCACTATACTTCAACTGCACAAAAGCTTTAGAAAAAAATTTCACAGAAGCATAGAAAGCAAGCAACATACGCAATTTTTTTTTTTTTTTTTTTTTTTTTTACTAAATCAGCATAACAGACTAAAGCTGCAATATCTGCTTTCATATTACATTTGGCAAAAACAAAACAAAAAGCACCCAAAAAACCCAAAGTAACAAAAGTCCCAAGGAAGTAAGGATGACAAACTTTGTAACAACACAAAAGAAAAATTCAACACCTGTTTGCTCAATGATTGCTGTTGTCAATCTGGGCATGCAGCAAATCTGTAGTTAGAACTGTGATGGAAGTGAAAATATTTCAAGAATCTGGACAGTACAGGCAGTCCCCGGATTACGAACGATTTCCGTTCCTAAATCTGTCTTTAAAATTTATATGTAAGTTGGAACAGTTAGGTACCCTTCGTATCTAACATCACTTAGTCAAATGTTTGTCTTAGTATATAGTATATAGTGTACCTTTCTATGCATAAAAACATTAAAGAAACACTTCTGGATACACTAAAATATCTTTAACATTATAACACAGGAATAATAATGTTTTGATGTGCGTTGCAAAGTAGCACCCGTTTGTTATTACGAACCATTGAAGGTACCTCAAATTTTTAATGTAATAGGCTTTACAGGGTTGGTTCATAACCACGGGTTGCATGTAAACTGGATGTTTTTAAGGTGGGGAATGCCTGTATCCTAGTTAACACTAATTCAAAAACTAAGAGGAAGGAAAATAACACAATGAGACATCACAATACATAAACATGAAAACTTAGCTTACATAATTAGAAAAAGGTAAAAATAAATTAGTAAAAATAAATTCCCAGTAGAAACCCAAAAAGCATAGCTATAAATGCATTCTGAAACAATCAATTTAGTGAGCTGGTCATGTTTTTGCTGGAAAACCTCTTTCATTCTTGTTCTTACACAAGCAAATAACTGGAGAAGCAGGTCAAAGTACATCAGAAGAAAGTTTAAACGTGGATGTATCTGTGGTATTTTAGATTGAACTTTTCCCCAATCACTTCAAAGCTTTAACAAACTGCCTGTTACACGGATTCTGATGGGCCAAACAAGTCATCTGACATGCTGCTGAATGGCTGAGAGTCTATTAGTTGGGTTATTTCATTGTCAAGGTCTTCTTCTGCATCATCTGTGTACTTGATTACTTTTTTAGAGTGCTGGTCTAACGACAGACTTTCTAGAGATTCGATATCTTCAATGCCTGCTCTGTAGTGGATCATAAGAAGTGTTAGAGCCTGCAGTCTTTCACCTGATTTAGCCAAAGCAGCAGAAAGAAGTGATTTTTTCCTTGTTTCAGTTGTCTCTTTTTCTTCTCTAACAAGGGAATTATTATGTTCCAATTCCTGATCAATTTCATTTTGTAGTTTATCCAACATGAACTCTAATTTCTGGATTCTTTCCTCCGTAGGCAAGCCCCTATACAGATCACGACCAATTTCTTTAACTGCAATGAAGACACTGTCATCCAGACCACCCTCCTTTCTTACTAACTTTGTTCCTGTGTTGTTTCCCCGTTTAGAAGGACTGTTTGGACCACACACCTCTGTGTCACTGCCTTCATTGTCTGACGTGTTGGGTGTGTGTTTTGGTGAAGGTTCTACTAGGTCAGTTCCTGGTTCAGCAAGGCGAGTTTTAGAGACTTGACGCAAATTTAACAAACGAGAGCTAGTGTTGATAATGTGCCTTGTCAAACCTGTTGTTTTATTGACTGACTTGCTAGCGTCGGCATCAACTCGAGGAGGCAAGCCTAAGAGGGTTTCCTGTCCTTCCAGCCGGAGGTTTTTCACGGTTCGGTCCATTCGCTTATCAGCTGCTCCACAAAGAGGAGTCTCGGCTAGACACTTTTCCTGACATTTTTTATGGCAAACATAAGCACAAAACATACACTGGGAAGCAGCCTTAGTCCAAACTTTTTTCTTACAGTAATCACACCAAGTTGGGTTCTGGAACTGAGTATCCTGGAAACTATGTTTATTTTCTATTAAACCCACCTGTCCAACAAAATGCTCCTCTTTAGGTAGGACAGAAACCTCTTCCACCAAATGAAGTTCTTTTTCTTTCTCTAAGTTAGTAACTATATGGTGGTCTGGTTCTCCTTCTTTCAAATATTTGAAGTGAATAGTAATATCACCAAAGCAAAATTTGTCATTGAATCCCTTCTGTATACTCAGATTGCGTAGGGCGGTTCTAGTGACCATTGCCTTAGGTGACGGAGCTTCCAATCTGAATTTTGAAAGGTATTCCATGTTTGATGTAGCTAAGCATCCTAAAGCCACCTCTTCAAGTTTTAAACTAACATGCCCCAAACAGATGAGGCCCCCCAACTTGAAAGGATCCCTGCACCACACTGCAACATTTAAGTACCTGTGGCAGGCTTCTATGTCAAAGACACAGGTTGCTCTGGTTCTTGTCCATCTTCCTAGCTTATTACGATAAGGAATTTCTGATGATTCCCACGTTTGAGGGTCATCTGAATTGTCCTTAGTAGGGCAGGGACTTTCTGAAGTAAAATCTTTAGCCACTTCTTGCTTTACTAAAAATTGCTTAGATGCACTTGCATCTTCTATGTGATCCACATTTTTTGCTTGCTTCTCAGCCGCTTTATCTGCAGGAAGAGAAGGCAGCACCTTCTCTGGCTTTTCAACAAGAGCATCTAGTTCTACCTGATTTGGGGCATCAACAGAAGGCAAAGGAAGTTTCACTTGGGGTCGTGGTGGCACAGGGGGTTTGAAAGTAGATCCTTGGGTGGGCTTTGACACCTGTGCTGGGTCTGTTGTCTCAGAAGTTTTTAGGGCTATGGGTTTATTTCCTTCTTTGGATGGAAGTTTTGGTAGTGGTGGGTGACTTCCTACAACTAATTTACGGTTTAAAACTGGTGATATAGTTCCAAGGGGTTTACCAGAAAGCGCCGTTGGAGTACGTTTAGGACTGTGACTCAGTGATTGTGCGTCATCTTTGAACTCATTTGGTGCTCTGACATCACTTGCCAGGTCTTCAAATTCAGAATCTAGGTCTCTATTTTCAGCATCCACTGCCAACCCAGATGCTTCCTCTTCATAATTTGGTTGGCATGAACTTGAGAGAAAGTTTTCCTCCAACTGTCCAAAATTATCTTGCAGCACTGCACCTTGATTACTCTGGCCAACAGGCCTTTCGTAATACACCAGGACTCGGTCGCCAGCCTGCTTGATAAGCTTCAGCACTTGGAGTGTGGATGTGATCTTCACACCTATATTTTTAAAAGGGAAAACATGTAAATTACCACAATAAAAATAACTCATATTTGCTTAAATACAATTGACATTACCTCATAATTATCTAACTAATGAAAATGTAATAGGAAAACCTTAAAACTATTTTACTTGGCTTTAGGATACATCGGCATATGGATTCTCAAACCCTGAATGCGATGATATCCTGGAAATGTTTACCCTTTCAAATCAAATGATGACATAAAAACCCTACAAGGGCGCCAAGCTGCTAACTAATTGCTTTCCATTCTTTCCTGGGTTAAATGCCATTATTTCTCTGTCAAAATTATTGTATATCCATATAAATAAATCAATTGTAGCTATTAACATTTTTTTTTTTTTTTGGATACTTGTTGATGTGGGGCAAAGTCTGTAACAAATTAAAAGAGATAAAGACAATTACAAAAAACACATAGGAGGATTTCAATCTTGTCTCCTGGAGTTGGGGCAGGAGAGGTATAGGAAAAAAGGCAAGAAGGAGACATTAAAGTTTTTCTCTATTATGTTCCAATTTTTCTATAATGAATGTGCATTACATTTGGAATCAAATGCAGCCCATCCTTCACTCCAATAAATATTATTTTTTAAAACTGTGAGATGTGAAGGGGAAGACTTTTGCTTTTTTGCTCTGCAAACATATATATTTCTTGGATTGATCCATCTATCATCTATCCATCTATCATCTAATAGGTATTACATGTGTCATTTAAAACAAAAACTCAAAAAAGGACATAAAAAAGAAAAAACTGAATTTTATCTTGTAGTTAAAACCAAAACAAGGTACTTGAGGATATAAAAATTTTATACTGAATTGTGTTTTCAGTTGATGGATGATAACTCATATTTACGCTTAACAACTAACATAATGGATAGGTCTATTTTATGCCCTTGCTATCCTAAGTGTCTGTGGCCCAGCAGCGTAAGTATCATCTGAGAGCTTGCTGGAAATGCAAAATCTTGGCTCCCACCCCAGGTCCACCAAATCAGAATCTGCACTTTCACACCAAGTCCAGGTGATGGGAACACACACGAAAGTTTGAGGAGTGCTGCTTATGCCATCATCAGTGGGATTTCTACGTGAAAACGCTGACTTAGCTGGGCTCACAGGTTTGCAACGGAATCATTTTCATTATTTTACGGCAACTATGGATTTGAATCAAAGGCAAAAGTTCTTTGACATATAACAGAAGATAATCTGGGAACTGATCTACTTTGTTATGGACATTATTTGTTGTCTTAGCTAGGAGAGAACACACTATTGTCCTTAAAAGACCAACTGTGACTGACCACATGTTCAAGAAATCTCTTGACACATTTAGAATGGGTAGACTTGGACTTTTTCCCACTGGGGTACACAGTGAGTTCTACTCCTTATTCATAAACCTCCAAGCAAATAATCTGCTTATCAACACAGCATTTTTGTTCTTGCTGGGAACAATCCAACTGTCAGAAAGGCATGCAGGGGATGCATTTCTTCACTAGTGCTAGTGATCTGGGCTGAATGCAGAATGAAGGCATACTAACAAATGGCTGGCCATTCAGGGACAGTATGGGGCCACAGGCTAGTTCAGGTGCTCTTCTGGACAAGGAATATTCTCCTCTTTGTTATCAAGTCCTAAGTGATGGCAGTAGTAGTGCTATTAATACAACCAATTTTAGGCTCAGAGTAGAAATGGTGGTTGTTGTACAGCTAACTGTTGACTTGCCCTTTCATATTCAATAAAAAAATAGAGGAGTAGAAGGTGGGAAGGGAAGAAAAATTAGGGAGGTTATATAGCAGTGGTTTAACGATTTATACACCAAAAGCTTGCTGCCATCGAATTGATTCCAACTGACAGCAACCCTATAGGACAGAGTAGAACTGCCCCACAGGATTTCCAAGCAGCACCTGGTGGATTCGAACTGACAACTTGGTGGTTAGCAGCCGAGCTCTTTACCACTGTGCCACCAGGGCGCCAAGATTTATATACTGGGACTAAAATGACACGTTTTAAATATATTTTTAAGGCCTCCTTCAGATTTTAATTTCTAATAAAGTTTATTCCTTTCCATTATAAAAGTTAATATGTGCTTATTATACAAATAAGTAAGAAGAGAGGAAAAAACCCACATCTACTTTCTAGTTTTCCCTGAATCTAAAGTATATTGCGTATTAGCATAATTACCTCCAATAGCGATCAGTCTATCTCCCCGCTGAAGATCTGCAATTGCGGCAGGTGAGTTTGGGGCCACAGTTTCAATTATGACGTGCCCAGCATACCCGTCAGTTGACTGGACAAGACGAAGTGTAAGTCCGACACTTTGTAAATTCCCCTTTACTAGTTCAACCTGGGATAAAGAGGAAAAAAAGAAAACAGATTCAATGGATTCACAGCAGTGGACCAAGACAGCAACAACACAGAAAACACCACAGCTGATGCCGACTTCTGCACCACTGTGACTGTTATTACAAAGACTGTTATTACAAAGGAGGGAGGAAATCTTTATTGGAACAACATAAATAAACATTCTCAGACTGCACATGCAGGCCATCAAAAAAAAAAAAAATTAAACACTTTCTTATCAACAGTGTGCTTTTTTTAAAGATCCATGCTTGCTGGAGAAAATCTGGAAATAAACAGGCAAAAAGAAAAGAAAACCACTCCTAAGCATACTATCTGGTACTACTGTTAATATTTTGTATTTTTAAATACATATTTTAACACAAAATTGAGACACTGTGAATATAATTCTAAATCTTGCATTTTTCAAATATAATGGGAATAACTGTCCATGTCATCAGATGTGTTCTGGAAACTCCAGGTATTGTTAAATTTTCATCTTTGGCAGGGACAAAAGAGTTTACATTTATGTTTTATTAAGCGTAATCTTGTTAATGAGATCCTCTGTGCTAACTCATCAAGATCATTGTGTTTTCTAATCTAATTTGTCCTCCGATTTATCAGGAATATGTGTCCCAGGTTTACGTCATCTGTGAATTAAAAAAGAAAAAAAAAAAAGGTACTTGTCCTCATTCATTCAAATCACCGATAAAAATGTGGACTAGGCTAGAATGCTACATCCCTTCAGGTGACAAGAATTCAATCAGTGTTTGAGTTCAATTACAAATCAGTCTTACTGTATTATCATCCCGCTCACATTTTAGTCCTGTTCTTCAAGGATATCTCATAAGGGACTTTGCCAAATAACGTTGTTAACATCCAAATATGCAACTGTCTGTATTACTTTCATATACATACCACACTTAAAATTTAGAAATTCAATTTTCCTACCTAATGATGCTGGCTAGTAAAAGAGTCCTTATTGGAAGTTGTTTTTTAATTTGAATGTTAATAACAGGTTTTGCAAAATTGCTTTTAAATTAAGAAAAATCTTAACCATAGTATGCTCAAGAAATTGGAAATGTGGTCAAGCTTTTGATTACTTATAAGTTTACAAAACTAAAAACAAAAACAACCCCTCCAAAAAACATTTGTGTTTGCTGTTTGTTGCCATTGAGTCGTTTCAAACTCATGATAACCTCACTGCTCCATAGGGTTTTCAAGGCTGTGACATTTCAGGAGCAGATCACCCGGCCTGTCTTCTGAGGCACCTCTGCGCTTGAACCACCCACCTTTTGGCTAGTAGTGGAGTGCTTAACCGTTTGCGCCCCTCACGAACTCTCCGTTTGTGTTTAAACCTCCAAAAACATTTGTCCTAGTCCTGCCTTACAATAGGTAAGAGTAAATAATCACCTTATAATGTTAAGGTGCTTTTCAATTAACAAAGTCCTTAAAAATACATCAAAAATTCATTCAATATACAGAGTGCAAAAACTAAATTCAGAATATAAATTTTTCTAATTACTGAAAGCTAAGGGTTGCAAATGGGTAAATAACTAATCTGTATGAGTCTGAATACTGTAAATTAAAAAAAAATTAACACCTGGAGTTGGACTGTGTTTTTCTGTGATTTACTCTTTGCTCTTAAAAATGGAGTGGAGGTTGGGGAGATGGGGTTGAGAGGTGAACTGAGGCCAGTATAGGTTTTAATGTAGTTCACTTTCTTAAATCTTTTTTTCTGCCAGTAAATCATATTTTATCCTTTGCTTTTCTTACTTCAAATGATCCTTGAAGTATATGTATTTTTCAAATGGAAACAGACAAGGTTTTCAGTAGGAATAATAAATAAAGTCAAATGCTAAATTACCTCTTTCCCTCCTGTTTTTCCTACTGATTATTAGTAAATGCTCTAATCTCATACTTATACAGAACTTAAGACACTATTTTGTTCTTCTCTTATTAAAAGTTTTTTTTTTTTTTTTTAAGGTCACACTGCTGACTTACTGTATTTTTACGCAATTAATACGCACCTTCTGTGTTTGTCAGCCATGCCCTCCCCTTGCAAGGTATTTTTGTAAATGCGCTATACTATTTTTATTTTTACAGCAACATGCGGAAGAGGATTGGCATGGCAGTGTCTGTCAGGGTGCCTTGCAGGGGAAGGGTGCGGCCGGCAAACAAATGCAGAAGGTACATGTTATTTGAGTAAAAACATGGTATCTAGTTCCAGAATTACAGTTTCAGCCTCTACTAGACAGAAACTTTTATCATCTTAATTAAGTTTTAATAGTGATTAAAATGTTTCAGAGTATAAAAACACCTTTTAATTAAAAAAACTGACAAAACAAAGCATTTAAAATGACTATTATATAAAAATATTTATTTTAATGCAAAATTTAAGATACTGTCCACAAGACCATCAAATGATACCTGACTTTTAGAACCAAACTGACATTACTACTGGGGTAAAACCGTTGTAAAATGATAACAGTCACAAAATACATCACACTATATAATTTTCCCCCATTTATGGATCTGTATTTTTAATAGCGTATTGTTTAGTTTTCATTTCTGGCAGGAACAAAAGAGTTTACATTTATTTTTATTAAGAGTTACCTTGTTAAAGAGATCCTGTGTACTAACTCAAGATCATTTTGTTTTCTAAGCTAATTTGTCATCCAGTTTATCAGGAATATGTATCCCAGATTTACATCATCTATGAATTAAAACAAACAAAAAAACCCAAACACATATTACCAGTATCAAGAATAAAAGAGGGGAATAGCACTACGAGTTCTACAGACTTTAAAAGAACAAGACAGTATTATGAACAACTATATGCCAATACATTTGATAATCTAACTAGAAAAATTCTCTTAAAAGAGACACATGATAAAACTGACCCAAAAAGAAATAGAAATTTTGAATTTCTATGTCAATTAAATACGTCAAATTCATAACTTCATGTTTCAATTCCTATGTAAGGAATAATAATCTTATCCAGAATCTTTTAGAAAATAGAACACTTTCCAAATTATATGTTAAGGCCCATGTTAACTAATTCCAAATCCCAGACAAACACAAAAAAGAACTACAGACTAATATCTCCAATGAACACAGATGCAAAATTTCTTAACAAATTTTTAGAAAATTCAATTCAACAATATATAAAAAGGATAAAACATCATAACCAAGTGGTACTGATCCCAGGACTCCAAGGTTGGCTTAAGAGCCAGAAATCAGTCAAAGTAATTCACCATATTATCAAAAGAAAGGGAAAAAACCATATAAATAGTTCAACAATTAAAAAAAAAAAGCATTTAACAAAATTCAGTATCCATTAATGATTAAAAACTACCCTTGGCAAATCAGTAATACAGAGGAACTCCCTAAACCTGATTACAGGTTATCTACATAAACCTACATTGAACATAATACTCAAAGATGAAAGACTCAATGTTTTCTACCTAAGATCAGGAACAAAGCAAGGATGTCTGCTCTTACCATTTCAATTCAACACTGTACCGGAGGGTAGAGTCAGTGTAATACCATTTTTTTTTTTTTTTTTTTAAAAAAAGGAAGGTATAAAGATTGGAAAGGAAGGAGAAAGTTTAGAAATGAGTACAAATTGTGATGTAACTCTACTGTAATTTGGGATAAGGGGGAATGGGCTACATCCTCATCTGTTATAGCAGGAAGTCAATAGGTTGTCTAAAATCTGATATATTAAGAAATGATGTATGCATATTATCTAGAGAAGAGAAGGTAACCCCTACACCAATTAGAGTTTAAAAGTGGTTGTTATGGCGTGAGGGTGGGGAGCCTGCGGAGACAAGAGTACTGCTGCTCTTTATTATTTTGTATACTTAATTTTTTTTTACCCACATGCAAGTATTTGATAAAAATTTAAAGGTTTATCCTAATTATTTTTTAGTTTAACAGTAAATAAAAACTTGGTTTACCTTTCACGTGTGTGTTTTTTTAAGACATACTGTTTATTCCTGCTTCTTTTAATTATTATATTATCAAATGTTTGTTTATTTTATAGGACAAGGCTGAGAAACTAATTTTATAATTATGTGATTAAAAAAAAACTCTCAATAAAAAAGACAAAGATAGTGACTGTAGTGTCAACATTTAGTAAGCCAACAAAACCACCAATGTTCAAACCCACTAGAAATAATGGGCTCAATCATGACCTGTACTTCCAAAGAGTAGAAATTGCACTGATGACGGTGAAGATCTACTTTTCCACAAAGTTATAAGTTTTTTCCTCATGTTAGAAAGTTTCCTCTATTCAGGAGACTAAAGACATGCGTCATAATTTCAGTATAAGCAAAATAAAAAGGAAAGGGAAAAGAAAGAGGAACAGCAGGGAGAAGAAAGTTAAACATTTCTTACAGCCAAGTAAGAGCGGAGTGAAGAAAAAATGAACATGGATCAATATTATATTGTTCTCTCGATTGCTGATCGTGAAATCTTTATTAAAAAAGAGAAAAGGGGTGGAGGTAGAGGCAAAATATCTGTGATAATGAATACAAATATATATAGATGGGAGGTGCCTGGTCAAATTTTTAACAATCACCATGTTAATAGTTTTTCCTTTTTCATAGGGGGGGAAAAAAAAAAAAGTGGTTGCTTTTAAGTTCCACCAAAATCTGGGTGCTCCTCTATTCCAAGAGATAAGCTACAATGATACAAAAGTTAATACCTATAGAACTTGTCACTCGAAATCTTTGGAGACTGAGAAAGTTTGCTTTGTATGTTTCTGCTAGAGAACAAGACAGCCTGGCCCCTTGGTGTCCCAAGTGAGGATTAAGACTACTGCCCCAGAGGAGGTAATACTAAATGGGGTCAAAATACCTCTCCCTTCTGAAGCAGTCATCTGCTTACATTCATGAAATTTGTCTGGGAGTATTAGGCCAAACCCTCCAAGTCCTAGTCTGTGGCTGTGTAATACAAGCTCCCTAAGCTCCAAGGTCCTGAGACTGCTCAGACCACAAGGACCTTACCTTTCTCAGAGGGTTGGAAGCACTGCGGCCATTATCTATATATTGGTTAGCATTTTTTTCTCTTTTTAAAGAGAGTATCTAACATATACTTCAAGACTGCAGCACAATGTGCAACAAGAGATGTGTGGATAATATGTGATGGGAATTCAGGAGAGGCCAAAACCGCCTTCAGGTAGGTGGTCTGGGGAGAGTTACGTCTTGAAAGACAAGAAGACTTTGAACAGATAGTCTTGGAGTTGGGGTAGTGGGATGGGTAGGGTAGGAGAGGTTATCATTCCGGGCCTTGCCAAAGCATAAATATCCACGGTACAGCAAAGAGATGGAGTCAGGAGTGCAGGGCATATCAGGTAATTAAAATCATTATGATATCAGTTGAAATTTAGCTAGAGAAGCATTTCATAGAACATGTCAGAATACATCACAGAATCCTACATATTCTGACTGAATAAATAAAAAGTCCTACAATATATTGTAATAAATGTATATGGAGTTTACAAACTCTATTAATATCTATTTGCCATAAACATGCTTAAACCTGTACTTTGTGGCATGACCGACACTGTATTATACAAAGAAGGAATAAAATGATTAATATTTATTAAGCACTTCTTGTATGCTTAGGAAAGGAGCCCTGGTGGCACTGTGGTTATGTGCTCATCTGCTAACCAGCCGCTCCACGGGAGAAAGATGTGGCAGCCTGCTTCCATAAAGATCACAGCCTTGGAAATCCTATGGGGCAGTTCTACTCTGTCCTACATGGTCGTTATGAATCAGAACTGACTCAACAGCAACGGGTTTGGTTTGGTTTCTGTGCTTAGTAAAACAGTCATTAATGTCTACCAAGTCCTCTCATAGTCCTCTGGGACTATCTCTGAACTCTCGAGTCTCCCATATGGTTATAGTGGGAACAGCCATGCTGATATAAATAACTCTCCTGCTCAGCCTCATTAGATGGCCCAGGTGCATGTATCTAACCAAGCTGGGTCAATCAGAGTGCCTTCCTGGATGTTTGGAATTCAGACTCAGAGAGTCCTTGAACAGAATAAATATACTGCAGCTGTGAGTACCTGCGTATTTTCTTATGGACTGGGAAGCAGAGGAAACCATTCTGTAGAGTGAAGACTAAAGCATACAAATAACCAGGGGCAGAGGACAGGCCTGGCGGTGACTTAGTGTGGTTCTAGTTTGTTTCTCAGGCCTGGCTGCACTCCTGCCTAAAGCGGTGCAGCACCTAACCCACACAACTATCCACAGTGGGCCTGACATCTGCCCTTGGGATCCATGAAACACCCTGGTATCCTCAGAGTAAGTAACCCTTTTGGGGCTTAGGCTAGCCTCACTGGGTATCTGTTTCTTTCAAATGGGTTCTAGCTGACCACGCATAGAGACAGTCATAAACAATATCTCATTTAATAACTCCAAGTGCTGTACTTTCTAAACTGGAAAGCTACAAATAAATTATAAAGGTAGGACGTAAAGTGCTTTGTCTGTGGCTTAGCCTGTAATCAACGGGCCTGAATTTTGTTGAAACAAAAAAGTAGATTTCTACGAGAGTAGAAACATTGTTTCTCTGACATTAAAAAAAAGTTTATCAATTGTCAAGAATTTCTGACAGATGCTAACAAAGCAGCAATTATATGAGTGGAATTGCAGGGTTCAATACATAACGATTATGGACAGCCTGCATTTAACTTCACCAGTAATGTCAAACACAGGTGAAAAAATTCTAGCTGTATGTGCATCTCTCTTGTGGGGAGCAATTTAGTAAAAACACCAAGCTAGCCTTTAAGAGCCCTCACACTCTGACGGCCTTTCAGCCTTTCTTAGACTCAGCTGGGCTGCCTTATTTTCACCTAGGGGGGAAAAACAACATATTGATTTTTTAATCCCTTCCTAACACAGACATAATTTTCTAAAACAGATAGGATGTATTTTAATAACACACCAATATAGCTTTTATTTTACGAAAAGTTCTCTTGTACATGAGCTTGTGACACTGAGTGGGAAACAAAAACACAAGAAAAGAATAAAGAGTTCACTAAATGAAAGACCCCAAATTGGCTGTATGCTTCTGAGCATTCTTTCATCAAATAAGTTTCTGAAAAAGACATCATGAAGACTATTACCTAGCTTTCTGTGTAGAGTAGTAGGGCAGGGAAGGAAGACAAGTAAAAAGCACCTAGGACACAATAATCAGTACACACATGTACACCAGGCCAGTATAAAGCTGAATTCTTCATAGCAGGATTTTAAATGCAAATAACCATTCCTGGCCCTTCTGGCTCATAATGGAAACCAATGCCTATTCTACCAGAATGCTGATTACAACACAATAAAAAAAGATGCCTATGACAGCATCAGAAAATGGGGTATTCTATAATCCTGCCCCACCAAAATGGAACAGTGGCAACATCTTCAGACAAATCACTAATGCTGACCTAAGAGATACATGTTTAACATAACTTATAGTGAAGCTACTGTCTAAGGATGAAACGTAATGGAAACAAATGCACTAGTTAATTCACTCACTTATTCAAATGCTTAGGCACTGTGTGCTGGGTCTAGGAGGTACAGCATGAACACCAATGACGAGCTTCCCTGGCCTCATGGAAGCAGGAAAGGTAGGCATCAACAAGTAATTACAATAATGTGGGATTTAATAGAGGAGTCCTGGTGGCTCAGTGGTTAATGCGCTAGGCTGCTAACTGGAAGCTCAGCAGTTCGAACCCACCAGATGCTTTGAGGGAGACAGATGTGGCAGTCAGCATCCATAAAGATTACAGCCTTGGAAACCCTATGAGACAGTTCTACTCTGTCCTACAGGGTCACTATGAGTTGGAATGGACTCGACGGCAATGAGTTTGTTTTGGACTGGTGATTTAATAGGAGCTACTTAACTAATATTTAGAGAGCAGGGAAGGCATCCCTGAAAAAATAAATCTAATTTGACACTTGAAGGATGAGTAGGAGTTTGTCAGGTCAGAAGTGGAAGCAAAATATCTAACAAAGAGAGCAGGAGATTTGAAGGCAGGTGATGAGAGCTAACGATATACCTGAAGAATTGAAAAAAGTTCATTATTACAGCTGCTAGACAAGTTCAGTCTGTGTGAGGAGGGAGGGAATTCTGGTTGGTTCATTTGACTAAAAGACCTTTCAAAAGAAAGAAGCATATCAATTCCACCAGCAACTTCATGCCCAAGATAAAGTTAATAAATGGCAATGGTGGTATAAGAAGAATTTCAATATGCTAATTAATGCTATAAGGTGATCGGGAAGTTGAACGTGTTGTTGATGTTAGCTGTCCTTGAGTTGGCTCTGACTCATGGAGACCTTAGGTAAAACAGAACAAAACAGTGCCTGGTTCTGAGCCATCTTCATGATTGTTATTATGTTTGAGTCCATTGTTGTGGCTGTTGTGTCTAAGGTAACACAAGTAACATTTGATTCAATTTTGAAGGAAAGTGATTTATAGTTACAACTAGAATATGAATACTCAATTTCTCTTTATGAAGCATATTTCAAGAAAATTATTCTGAGAAGTTAATAAAGCAATTTCTAGGGTCTAGAATGAAAAAGGAAATACTCATGAAAAGAAATAGAATACTGAGTCTCTGAAGGATCCCACTATGATTTCAATCTATTTCAAAGCATGACATCTGTAACAGAACCCAGGATTAACGCTGAAGTATTTCACAGGAACCTCAACTACTTGGTAACAATATACGTTGCTTTTAGTGTGGTTGTATTTACCTTCCAGCCGTGTACCAAGGACCCAACTAAATTCTCTATCATCTTCCATTCAGTTTCACTACTCTAATAGAAAAATGGAGATGTTTATATGTATTAGCTGTACTCTTTAAAACTGTCTCTTATCAGCAAAAAGGATTCACAATTTGGATATACATGACTGCCCTCTTTTTCACGGAAAGCATAACTCTTTGAGAGAGACATAGGACAAATGTCTTATTTTTATCTCTTGGCATAAAAATTACTATAAACTCCTGCAGAACTTTTCAAAGACCTGTCATTACAGTTTAAGCAATTCATAAAGGTATAAATCAAGATAGTTCTTCAATTTATAAGTCAGATCAATGAAAAACAACCTGTCAGCTAAGGAGAAATGCTACTGCAGGTGTAAATTTTCACGCCCCTGTCCCAAATGATGACAAAAATCATTTAAAAAAAAGGGGGGGGGGGATTCTTAAAGGGGCAAGTTTGAACAGTAACGCAGTAAGTCCTAAATTATATGGCTAAAAGGTATTTTAAATAACATTCTGTATGTAAACATTTTCCTTCTCAATATCACACCTAAATTTTCAGTAACCAACTCATATGGATAGCTGAAAAACCACTGAAACCAGTCCCTCCTGAGTACTAGGGCAGATTCAAAATTCTTTTTTGAAGAAAAATTGCAGCGTGGCCTGGAGTGGCTTTGTTCTTGGAGTTGTGTTTGAATTCTGGTTCTAACGCTCAGCAGTTTTGTAACCTTAGCTAAGTGATTCAACCTCTGTGAGTCTCATCTGTAAAAAGGGGAAAATAATATCTACTACACTAGGTTGCTGTCAAGATGAAATGAGGCCATGGGCATAAACGCCTAGCACAACCTAGGTACTTTCATTATCCTCAGGACAGGGAACACTTCTTTCTGGGTGACAATACAAGCGAGGCTCTTCAATCTTCACACAGAATACCAGGTTGGCCATCTGATATGCTGGTCTTGAAAGCAACTGGAAGGTGAATTAGAGTTCCATCCTTTGGTTGCCTCATCTAAAAGACAACAAAGATCTAGAAATACACTGAAAAAGTAAACTCCATTATACAAATAAAATTGACCTAAGGAATAAAAATGATGATCTGACCAGGTTCAAAAGGCTGGTAGGAAAATAATTTCGTCTGAATGATTACTCTGTAATACATCCAGGTTTCTTCTCTCATCCCCTCTCTTAATCTTACTGAAGTCTCCATTAATGTTTTGATTTTAAACAAATTTAAATTTTATAAACCATTCCAGTGAAATAAAACGATCTGAAAAGTTATACAAAGGCTGAGGTTGTTATGGAAACATTAGAGTGGGACACTCTTGCCTTTTTAAATTCCTTTGTCAAACAGAAACAGCTCTGGTTCTGAACTACCAAGCCAATCTTTAGCTTCATATATTACCACTATACTTCTACAGGGTGAATTCCTATATTAAGGAAGTGTAAGAGCCTCAGAGACAAATATTTTTTAAATAACTTTTTATCCTGAAATAATTTCAAACTTACAGAAAAGTTACAAGACTGGTACAAAGAATTTCCACTTACCTTGTACTCAGAATTCCCAATTAACACTTTGCCACATTTGTCTGTCACTCTGTGGGTTTTTTCCTGAACCATTTGAAAATATTCTGCAGACATGATGCCTCTTTACATGTAAATGCTTAAGTATGTATTTCCTAACAAGGATATCCTATTACATAGCCACAGTACAATTATCAAAGTCAGAAAACTATCACAGATACAATACCATATTATCTAATCTACAGAACATATTCAAATTTTGTGAATTGTTTCAGTAATGTCCTTTATAGGAAAAAGAAAAAATTTTCCCTTATGTCAAGATCCAATTCAGGGTTACAGGCTACATTCAGTTACCACGTCTCTTGAGTTTAATTTAATCTACAATAGTTTCTCAGTCCATACCTTTCATCATGACCTTGATATTTCTGAAGAATATAAGGCCAGTTATTTTGAGAATGTATGTATCAAAGTTCTTCAGAGAAAAAGGATAAAAAATATGTGTGTGTGTATATATACATATGCATACATATATATACACACACACACATATACACACACACATACATACATATATATGTAATATTCTACATGGAGCCCTGGTGGCACAGTGTTTAACAGCTCAGCTCCTAACCAAAAGGTTGGCAGTTTGAATCTACCAGCTGCTCCTTGGAAACCCTATGGGGCAGTTCTACTCTGTCCTATAGGGTTGCTGTAAGTGAGAATTGACTCGATCACAATGGATTTTTGGTTTTATATTCTATATATGTGGTGTGAGTGCTAAAGATCTAAGTTTAGTACCATGAACTACTACTTCCTAATATATATACTACTACTTCCTAATTGAATATAATATATATATATATATATATATATATATATATATATATATATATATGTATATATTCTTATTCCTTTAAACAGCAGCTTCTTGGGAAGGCATTAAAGCTAAACCTGAGTGTTCAATCTAAGGTACTTAACCAAAGGTCCTTGGTTCCTCCCCACCCCCCAATATCCCTTAATCTACTTGAGGATTCTAAATATAATGATTTTAAAGTCACTTTTAAATTGTTATACTACTTTCAGTTTGCTTATCTGGAGTGAATTCATCTCTCAAATGCAGATTTTGTTGGCTGTTTTTCTTAGCACTGGTTTTCTCATGTTTTGGTATTTTGCATTGTAGACTTTTGGTGGAAAGACACCCATGCTGCCCAGAGTTTTTGTAGTTGCCCCCACTTAACTCCCAGTATTCCCCAATCTAGAAGCAAGGCTTATATAAATACCTCAAAGCTCCAGTCCTGAAGTGATAGTGGGGATATCACAGATCCTGTTATCAAAATCAGGCCCTGGTCATGTCTGTTTTCTCCTGCCTCCGTAAGTACTCAGTTTCCCTGTCCCATTTCCCTGCTTGCACACACTGAGTCCAATATTTGCAGGAGGCACACCTAGTTCTAATTACCCTATAGCACCAAACACCCAGTTACAGCCTGCCTGTTCCCAGACTCAGAGCAGCTTCAGCCTTGCTGACCATTTTGTCTATCTGTTCTGTTCCTTATCTATAGACATATTTATAATGTTGCCAGGGTAGGCACATATTTTTAATTTTGCTCTTTTTAGTTTTCTCATTGCTACGTGGTTAAAGTGGGAGGTAGGGGGTGGGGGAAATCAGCCTCAAATCAAAAATTTGCAATGACATCTTGATCAGAAATTTTGCTCTATCCCTTCACGTTGTTTGGGTTTGTGTACTGATCATGTAAAGAGCTGATAATTTTTAAAAGATAAAAATTTAAAAGAGAACAAATGGTCCTACTAATGGCAAAATTAAAATTAAAAGTATGCACAGGCATATTTCTAGAAGAATACATAAGAAACCTCCAGCGGTGGGCTTGGGAATTGGGAGACCAGGTTCAAATGGATAGAGGTAGGTGAAAAACTGACTTTTAAAATATGCAAATTTTCTCAAATTTCACAGACGAGTGTATCATCACAAAAATTAAAAATCTGCTTCAAGATACTACTTCCTTATATTCAATAGCTCCCTACTTAGACTTCTGACAACATTCTCAGGAATGTATGTTAATCAGTTTACAAAAGATAACTTACACATTCATTTAGAAAATAAACCATCTGTTCATACTCTAAGAATTACTAGGTAACCTTTAAGGAAATATAATAAATTACCAAGAAGTCCTCTTATTTACAGAGATTAATAAAACATTCTTATCTTCTCCAGAATAGAGCATACTGTTTATATATAAACAGCTTTCAAATATAGCAATCTATTTGTCTAGTATGATCCAATATCAATGTAGATCAACATACTTACAAATGGGAAACACAGCTGTCCCCAAACCCACTTTAAACTCTATTCACTTTCAATATTTATTTATGTGGAGAAATATACAACACCTTATGGAACTACCAAAAAGACTGACACAAGAGGATATGTGAATTAATAAGTATTGCTGTTGCTACCGCTTTCCATTTGCCCTATAGGGGCAATAAAGACAAAAATAAAAATTTTAACCTAGGTTTACTTTCAGCCTATTCATTTTAAACAACTTTAAATTAGTAAATGACTGTGTTATTAGCTGTCGTGGAGTCATCTCAGACTGATGGTAACTTACGTAAAACAGAAAGAAACACTGCCTGGTCCTGGGCAATGTTGGTATGTCTGAGTCCATTGTTTTGGCCATTGTGTCAATTCACCTCACTGAGAGATTCCCTCATTTTCACTGACTTTGCCAAACACGATGTACTTGACACTTACAGTAAAATTCAAAAATGGTGTGAGTGCTGGAGATCTCAGTTTAGTACCATGAACTACTACTTCCTAACAAAAACAAGCCAGATCAGTTGCCTTGGAGTTGATTCCTACGCATGGGGACCCCACATGTTGCAGAGTAGAACTGCGCTCCACAGGGTTTTCAAGGCTATGACCTTTTAGAAGGAGATCACCAGGCCTTTCTTCCAAGGTGCCAATGGGTGGGTTTGAACCTCCAATCTTTTGGTTAATAAATTCCTACTCTTTTCCCTGCCATTTCACAATCTTACTAAATACACTTAGAAAACCTGAGACAAACCTACGACAGAAAACTGTATCCTTCATTTTTAACCATGATGAACTTGAAGATTGGAAATGCTACACAGGATTTACTATTAAAGCTCAGTCACTTAGTTTATTTAAGAAGTCAAATTATAGAACATTATATATGGTTAAAATTTCATTGAGTCCCTACTGTATCTGCAAATATTGTCCAACCAGAGTTTTCATAAAAACTGACATTTTCAAAAAAGCTTTATTTGCTTTAATCTTTCTCTTCCTTTTGATAGGATTAAGCTTGTAAATGGCAAACGGTTAAATAGGAGAACCAAAATGCTACCTGCAAGGTATCTGGCCTTAAACAAGCACACCAAAATGTCAACTCTAGCTTAATGTATTTATAAACTGGTCTGTCTCAGATGTTCTTACTTGAAATCACAGTTCTTTAGGGAGCTCTTTTAGACTCTTTATATGTATATTCAACAATATGTGGACAGATCTGGACTTTGTAGTGTAGGTTCATTCAATATCATTCAGCAAGACTTCTAAAACTCTCTAAAACTAAAAGGGATGTAAGGCAGGTAAAATTTTAGATCATACATAATAATTTTATTTAGGCTACACTGAACTATACACAGAGTAAGAAGTTCTTTTGCTGTTTTTAATAATGTCAGAAATAAAATATTTACATCATTATGTGCCATATCTGAAAACTAAAATGCTCCCTCTAAAACCCAGGTATTTCACAGAGGATATTAAGCAGCAGATCTTATTCTGTGGACTTCTTTAACCTGAACATTTTTATTTGGTTAAAATACACATCAGAGAAAGCCTTGGCAGAGAAAGGAGACATAAGTGTGCCTAAAAGTCATGGTGAAGCCTGGAAGCATGAGGTTAAAGGACTGAAGGTAAATGGAGACTCATGGCCAGATAGCCAGCTTCACTCTTCCCCAAAACATTCACTGAATACCTACTAAATGCCAAGTGTTGTAAGCAAAAACAAACATGGTACCTACTGAAGTGGAAGATATTAATGGAGACAACACTAATCAAATCATCATACAAATAAATGTAAAATTGCAACTGTGGTTAAGTATTACCAAGGAGTTTCATGCTAGGTGGGGAAGGTTTCCCAGAGGAAATGATTAACTGGTATGTCAGTCAGGGTCTGATAAGGACACAAAAACCACCTGAGTATTTAAAACAGAGAGACTTGAAGACAGATGAATAGCTACTTGGTGATGGAAGAACTGAGAACCAAGCAGGGGACAAGGAGGCAACAGCCAGAAGCCACTATCATCCTTAGGCTGGAAGGACAGAGCGGGGAGGAGGTAGAGGCCAAAGCCTGGAGCATCAATCAGAAGCTGGAATCACAATGGGCCTGTCCTGTGAGAAGCATGGAACCATGGAGGAGAAACAGCTATTGCCAGACATGTTGTTCAAGGCAGTGAAGGAGAGGGAGAATACCCTGGCTTTCCCAGTCCACTCCCATATCCCACTAGTGCTTCACATTGGTCAAGCCCAGCTGAAAGAGCTGGCTGACACTGAAGCCTTGGAAATATGGCCTGCAGAGGTTAGCCCACTTTTCACATATGCCAAGGAATGTATCTGAGGGCAAACAGGCTAAGGTCTGGCACATGCAGAGATCTGAAGAATGGGGTATGTTTATGCAGAAATGTGCTGGGCCAGGTGGTCAACATGGAGGAGTAGTTAGACGCTTCCTATATCCCTCTTACAACACAGAACTGGAAAAACAAGTGATTTGATTCCATATCTGGCAGCCCTGAACAAGGCAAGGTTAAGAAATCTGTCTGAGTGATATGGGAGAGGGAGACCGTTTGGAAGAGGTGAGGAGCGCTAGAGCCACAGCGGCGAAGCTGCAGCGCCACAGCCACACCAGTCCATGGTGAAGCAGGCAAACAGCTGTGCTGTGCACGTGCTCGGGAAGCAGTTTCCACATCGAGAGAGAGCCGGCAGCAGAGATTCTGCTTGGACACTCCGAACCAGTGAAGAGCAGCTGCCAAGAGGCTAGGATAAGTACATGCATGCACCCTTTCGTGGGGATTTAAAAAAAAAAAAGCCCATTTGGGAAAAACCTCTCTCCCTTTTACCTCCTCCCTCCACGCTCTGCACCGGAGTCCACTGGGCTGGAAGTAGATCCCAAAAGGTACCCTGACCCATTCTCCTGGCCTTGGGAGAGGGAACAGATAAGCTGCTGGCTCCCCTAGGCCAGGAACACAGGGTCGGCACAGCTTCTTTGCTGGCCACAGGTATCAGGGGTCCGCAGACTCTGAGTGCCTTACACCCCTGTATAGACTTGTGGGGACCCACCTCGACAGTGTTAGTCCTCACTGCCACAGTACAACAGGGCAAACATCTGAAGTTTAACTTCAACTGCTTCAGCTGTGAACGGGCAGATATGTGACCCTCGAAACAGCCCTGCCCCTTAAGTAGACACTTTTATCGATCTGCAGCAGGGTCCTGAGGACTGATGCGAGTTCCTAAAGTGCCTAGTCACCTGCTACAGGAGTTCAAGAAAAAGTGGTGCCCTCGAGTCTTTACAGCCAACAGAGTGGGGTGCTCTTAGTCCGGCTGCAAAACTCACCTATCTACTCACCCTAGAGAATAGGGACACGCTTTCCTTTCAGACTCTCAGGGGCAGCCGTCAGCCCCCTGCCTGGCTCAGTGCGTGATCCCCTACCACAGCCAGAGTCCAGTGCCTGCACCAATCACCCATGCCTCTCTAGGACTGGGGGTGAGAGCCTGCATCACACATTTGGTGACTGACTGCCTGAACACCCAAGCTGAACCCATACAGGAAAATTTAACAGACTCCTGTGTGCACATACTTAAGTTATAGAACTAACTACCTAGTGACAGGACGTTAGAGATCCAAAGGTGTCAAAAATCAAACTAGTGCACACGAGCAGTCTATTTGGGCATATCAAAACAAAACAAAATAAGAAGCTAGGTCTCACTAAGCAAATACAAAATAAAATTATAATAAATTATGGATGGCTCAGAGACAACAGTCAATATCAAGTCACATAAAGAGGCAGTCCATGATGGCTTCAGCAAGCTCCCAAAATGAAGACTCAATAAATTCTCTGGAGGAAGAGAACTTCTTGGAATTACCAAAGGCAGAATACAAAAGATTAGTATACAGAACTCTTCTAGAAATAAGAAAGGAAATTCGACAGAATGCAGAAACAGCCAGGGAACATACAGACATAGTAGCAGCAGAACTTAAAAAAGTTATTCAAGAACATAAGCCAAATTTAATAGGCTGCAAGAATCCATAGAGAGACAGCAATCAGAAATCCAGAAGATTAATAATAAAGTTTCAGAATTAGACAACTCAACAGAAAGTCATAGGAGCAGAATTGAGGCAGTAGAAGTTAGAATTGGTCACACTGAAGATAAAGCTCTTGATGCCAACTTATTTGAGGAAAAATCAGATAAAAGAATTAAAAAGAATGAAGAAACTCTTAAGAGTCATGTGGGACTCTATCAAGAGAAATAACCTACGAGTGATTGGAATACCAGAATGGGGGGGATAACAGAAAATACAGAGAAAATCGTTGAAGATTTGTTGACAGAAAACTTCCCTGATATCATGAAAGATGAGAAGATATCTATCCAAGATGCTCATCGAACCCCACATAAGGTAGATTCCAAAAGAAAGTCACCAAGACATACTATAATCAAACTTACTAAAACCAAAGATAAAGAGAAAATTTTAAGAGTGGCTAGGGATAAAAGAAAAGTCATCTACAAAGGAGAGTCAATTAGAATAAGCTAGGACTACTCAACAGAAACCACCCAGGCTAGAAGGCAATGGGATGACATATTTAAAGCCTTGAAGGAAAATAACTGTCAGCCAAGAGTTATATACCCAGCAAAACTGTCTCTCAAATATGATGGCGAAACTAGGGCATTTCCAAATAAACAGCAGTTCAGGGAATTTGCAAAAACCAAACCAAAATTACAAGAAATACTAAAGGGAGTCCTATGGTTAGATAATCAATAACACCAGCTAACAACGCAAGACTAGAACACAGGACAGAACAACCAGATATTGACTCAGATATGGAAATCGAAAATACATCAAAGCTAAAACACTGAAAACAGGGAAACAGATATCAATATGTAAAAAAAGGATAATATTAAAACAAAAAAAGAGGGACTTAAAAAATAAAGACACTGATTTTCTATATGGAGGGGAAGTTAAGGCGATATAAAGTAATAAAAGACTGGTATAAAGAAATGTGCTGGGCCAGGGTGTACATGCACAAAGGCTGTGTAGCGGACAGAAAGTATGGCAAGTACAAGGCCAGCTTGGCTACAGCAGGGAATGGGAAGGGAAGAAAGGGATGAGAGGAAGCTGGAGAACTAGATAGGGACCAGGCCATGGAAGGCTCTGTAGGCCAGATCAGGGAATTTGTCCTTATCCTAGCAGCAGTAAGAACTCATTAAGGGATGTAAGCAGATAACTGACAGGATCAGATTTGTATTTCAGAAAAGATCACTTACCTTCCCCTGTCCCTCCCAGGACATTCACTGAACAACTGCAACATGCCAAACCAAAACACAAAACTCCTTGCCTTCCAGTCAATTCTGATTCATGGCAACCCCTTGTGTTACAGTACAGAACTACTCCATAGTTTTCTTGGCTGTAACCATTAAGGAAACACATCACCAGGCCTTTCTTCTGCAGTGCTGCTAGGTGGGCTTGAACTGCTAACCTTCAGGTTAGCAGTTGAGGGCAAAACGTTTGTGCCACCCAGAGACCCTACTAGGTACAGGAGACATAAACAGAATATAGCCTATCCGTGCCCCTATGAGGTCTACCAGCAAGTGTGTAGCATGCGATATTATCAAAGACCTTTTAATGTACCCTTCTTTTAGCATTTACTACCTGACTGGTGCAGTGGTTAAGAACTCAGCTGCTAACCAGAAAGTTGGCAGTTCGAATCCAGTAGCTGCTCCTTGGAAACCTTATGGGGTAGTTCTACTCTGTCCTATAGGGTCGTTATGAGTCGAAATTTACTCAACAGCAATGGTTTTTTTTTTCAACCTGACCAGGGACATCAGATTTATCTTCATGGTCCCACAGACTTAGTTCCTTGCTCAGTAAATTTGTTGATTGTTCATTGTTTACTTTCCGAATTTATATGCTTCCATTAATCACCCTCCCACCTGTGTCTTTTCAGTTGAAGAACATTAACTTCTTACCTATTTATCTTTGTATGGCTATCTCATTTCTATGTTAACTTTAGTTCTATCTCTTCACCTTATCCAGCTCTGTTACAAATCTCTTTTACTGCAGAAACTAGAAACGCAAGAAGAATTAATTCCCTCTGTGAGAACTTCATGGTTTTAAAATAAATGCCTAAAAATATTTCATTTTGTGGTATTTATTCTCATGAAAGGTTGAATTTTTTGTTTTGGAGTCACAATGATATATTATTTCTTTAAGGATCCTAGATCCCTTTTCTAGATCTCATTACATATATTAAGTATAAACTGGAATTCTTTCTTACAAACTTGTTTGAGATCTTTCCCTTCATTTTGTACCTCTTAACTTGGCATTTCTTAGTAAAACTTAGCGCCACATGCAAATCTGAAGATTATATTGTACATTCCCTGTTCTAGATCTGTGCTGCCCAATATGATAGCCATTAGCCACATGAGGCTATTAAGCACTTGACATGTAGCTAGGCTGAATTGAGATGTGCTGTGATTATAAAATATACACCAGATTTCAAAGGCTCTGTGTGAACAAAAGAATATAAAATATCTCATTAATTTCTTACTGTTCCATATCATTAAGCCAGATCTCTCTGTAATAAAACATCCTCCTAATAATTACATGTTTTGGGAACCTTTGGTATGGATCTTCATCAAAAGGTTTATGAAAGTCGAAAATGCACTTACTATTTCCATTTCTTCTATATATTTATTTTGCATCCTCATATTAGACAGGAATGATTTCCCTATATATTGTATTTTCTCTCAACTGATTACCTTCCCCCTACCAAGTGTTTCCTGTATTAAATTGCCCTAACCTTTACTCTGGAAGTAAAGGAGACTCACTGACTCTATAATAAGCCAGAATGCCTCTGAATCAGGCTTAATCTTGGGCAAGTGAACATGGCTGATCTTACTTTGAAGCCTCTTCCATTCAGATCTCATCCCCCTAACCCCTACAGTTTCAGAGCTTCCCTTGCCTCTGCTTTAAAATGCATCCATTGCCACCACCCCCAAACTGTCTCTACAATACCATTTACAGTCCACTTTCTGTTAGAGGAAGTGGGATTTGGTGGAATAAGTATAGAATCTATATGGGGAAAGTATTTCACAGACTCTGAAGTACTATATATGTTAGATATTTGGTTTGCATGTCTCTTTTCCTACCCTGATAGCAGTTCTTAGAAAGTAGGCATCATCTCCTCAAATGTCTCTTCAATTCTAAGGGTGTGTTTAAGAACAAAACTGAAGGGAGTCTGACATCAAATAACCTTTCACAATCAAACACTTTTAAAAAAAATGAGGCTTTGATAAGGAAGTAGCAGTGAAGAGAAAGACAAGTGCCACTTAAATCAACAGAAAGATAAAGGACAGAACCTAGGAGGTGAAGTCTTCTGACTTCATAACTTTGGGTAGTGCTGACCCTATCTATAGTGCTTCTTATAGCAGTTGCCAATCACAAGCTGACACATCTGTTTCCAGGCAACCTTCTGAAAGGAATATATTTATTCTGATTAAGAGTTCCACAATATCATTTATGGATTCTCCCCAACAGCTACCTGAATGCTCTTCAGAGATTTATCACTTCCTATTTTACAGGTAGATCTGCAACATCATGGCATTTTCTAATGCCATGAACCACAGTTCCCTCTGGTGCCTGCATACTGTGCTACATAAGACATGAAATACTTCTACTGCTTACATTTATACTGAACAAATAAATGACTGTTCCAGTACCTGTCTTCTGCCCACCTACGGTATATTCAGAGACTCAAAATCTTTGACTCCTTCTCCATTTCAAAACAGTAAGAAATCTATACCTTTACTTCCACTTTGACAGTGATGTATTTATACCAATGTACTGACTAACCGTTATTTGGATTTTTAACCTTCTATCTTTGAGTGTAGAAGGAAAGGCTTGGTCTCTTATAAAAAGCAACTGCAACCAAGTATCTGAGTGCAAAGTGTGGTAGGAAGGAGGGAGGAGGAGGAGATTCAATATCAGAAACTGTACGTAAAGCTTGTTCCTAAAATTAAAACTCCTTTCATCCTTTTATTTAGAAGGGAGAACAAGGGAAAGAGCTAACCAGAATTCCTGGGTGCTTGTACTGGCCCCCTACTGCCCTTTTCCTCTACCCCAGAACTCCCATTTTCATGATGCCTTCTCTTCTCCCCAAAGGGCCTCAGACATTCCAGGTTGGATAAAGAACAGAATAATCCACAGAATCAAGTAACTGTGTGGATAAAGACAGAAGACACATATGGCCCAGGTAGGAATATCAAAATAGGCAGAGAGAGGAAAAGAATATTGACTGATAACCTATTGTGTGTGGAACTAAGGGTAAAGTAAGTGAGTATTTAATGGCAAGGGAACTCAAATTCTGGGAGAGTAAGACTCAGGATCTCTCTCTTTAAAACAATGTGTGATTATGTGACGTTTATGTGATCTGTTTGCCTTACCATGTACATAATAAATTCTATATATAGTTGTTTTCATAATTTACTACTGAAATCTCATAGCCTATTCTTTAAATCTGAAAACTCCTTAAATTTGTTCCTTAGTGAAAGGAAAACAAATTATCATTGTTGAACTTGAGTACTGTATTAGACTGAAATGAATCATAAACTGTACTCTTTTTAGTGTATGGGAAGATATTTTTAGTACTGACTCTGTCATGTCTTCAATAATCCTCTAATTTTTGTTTAAACCTAAAATCTAATTTTTTTGTATCTCAGCTGTCACATCTTATGAGTCTCATGAGGAATCTCTCATTATTTTTAAAGAACAAACAAAACTACAAGGTACCTTACCTATCCTGTGAGCTCTTTCATTTTGCAAATGAGCTGGGCAGGGTACTGATCTGAGTGTCAGATTTCGCTCCAAACATTCGTTGGATTTCTAACACGGTATTTTTAAAGTATACTTTATGCAGGCTATTTGTTAAATTATTTTTTTCAATTTTCCCTTTATACCCAATTTAAGTTTAAAAAAATTCTTAAAAAAAAGAAAAAGTCATGAAATAGATTTCAGGCTTCGTTCTCGTGGTAAGACTGGTGAACTGGCCATGTAAAAGGCATTCACAAACTCCCTTTACCTTGCCTTCTACTTCTACAAAGGCCCAAAAACGAAAATGGTTTCCCATATTCTCTTGCAGCTAGGGGAGGCCATATAACCCAGTTCCGGTCAGTGAGATCTAAGTGGAAACTCTGGTAGCAGCTTCCAGGAAAACATTTAAAAAGGACAAATCTGGCTGACACATGCCTTTGGCCTTGCCTTAGACCTCTCACTTTTTCTTGATAGGCTGATACCCAGGGGTGCATCAGACTTCTTGCAGACATGAAGTCAAAAACTCCATGCTAAGGATGATGGAGGAGAAAGCCAGTAAGAGCCAGAGTCCTTGATTATGGTATTGTTGAACCACTGTTCTAAACCTGGATTTATCACACAAGACAAATAAATCTTTTGTTTGCTTAAGCCATTATTAGTAACTGCTAATACTTAAAACTAATGCATCCCAACTGTTCCACTCCCTCCCCAACATTTGTGCACGTACTACAAATCTAGAGCTTTCCATCTATTATTGATCTTCTCCTATTAACAGCATAAGGTATATCCTAAAGCTTTAAAATTCAAAGGCACATTTAAAACATGGAAAGAATTAAGTTTCTTTCACTCTGCACATTCTTTCAAACTAGTAGTTAACTTCACTGAATAAATTTCAATAGTTAAAAAGCTGATTTGAACCCAAACACTGTGTTTATACAAAACCAACTTCTAAACTTATCAAATGCTTTAGCATACTTATCTTTTAATGATGCTCTATTTTCTATCCCAATTTGTAATACACCCAGAATAATCAATCCTATTTTCCAATGGTTTTATGTTGTCTCGAAGAACACTCTAATTCTCTTCCCTAAACGTATTAAATTCAGACATAGGTAATTTAATCCTGGGGAAGACTAACCACTGCTGACATTTTCAACACCGGATGTAATTAGTAACCTAGAATTCTTCTTCAAAACTATGACACAAGCTAATATCTAAAATAATGACTCAAGATTAAAGTCTTATCAACCTTTGCTATAAAATATTAAAGCTGTCTAATCTCATATCTTTGCAAACATAATAAAGGCAACTGAAAATGCCAATAGCGATGGTAAGTTATGACCATTTCAAAGTACAGCCAACCATTTACTGGGCAAAATAACAACCTTTTTCATGTAGTTATATATTTCAGAACAAATTCTAAAATTTGTTATTTTATTCCTCTGAGAAATTGCTTGACATGTAACTGAAAAAAAAGTTGGGGCATGAACAAATACATGCACAGACACACACGACGTTTTCTAAAAACACTATTTTGACCATGTCATTTCCACGCTCAAATTCAATAGCTCTCTACTACTTTCAAAAATTCAAACCCGCTGGGTCAGCCCAAATTCCCTTTCCAGTTTTACTTCTTCCTACTTCCCAACCCTGATCAAAATTATTCTACTTCTTCCAAAAGAAATTCATATTGCAATTTTTATGCAGGATGTCCGCAACAGTTATTACAAAAAGAAATTAGAAGCAGTCTAAAAGGCAAAGGAATATCCACAAAATACCACATATAACTATTAAAACTCATGTTGTTTGAGCACATGTGGGGATATGCTCATGGGCCTATTTAAAAAGTTGAGAATTGTGTCTATTTTAAAAAAATGATACCAAGAATACAGTATCATATTATTATATAAATATCAAAAATCACATTATTACTATAAAAAACTGTTCATCAGTTATAGTTCTAAAATACTATTCATCAATACAATGAAGACATAATAAACAGTTTTCCTAAATACTAGCAACAAATAATAATCAAAGGATTCGCTACACCGCCACCAAGAGTTAAATGTGACATAAACAGTTAAACATCTAAGATATTAAATACATCTTTAATATTTTAAAACTAAGGAATACAAAATGTTACTTTAAAAAAGTTTTAAGGTGTTGCTAAAGAATACAACTGTAATTTATCTCTGCAAAAACCCACTGACAGGATCACGAAAGATCTCATCTTTAAAAAGACTAAATTTAACTGCAGAGAGGTTTGGGTTTTTCAAGCACGCTTGGAATCTTATTACTACCAAAACGATAAGATTTCAAAGTATACGCTTAGTAAATGAATTAACGAAAAAAAACTATATAGGTTCCTTTAGGGCATAGACTTTTTTTTTTTTTTTTTTTCAATTTCAGCCCTCAAATTCCAGAATTCTATTTCATCTGTGAAACTTCATAGGCTTCTAAAGGAAATCCTGTAGACAATGTTTTGATAAATGCTGCTAAAATCTTTAATAGACTATTACTAGATTTGTACAAATTCTAAGACTATCATAATTACTATTAAAACTGTTATACAGAATATTCAGAAAATACCAATTTATCTTTGGAAACAACTAATAGCAGTGATAATTTGTATTCATTTAAGCATTCACAGAACCCAACAAATCCAATTAAAACATACTAAAACACTACCTTTTCTTAATTTTTAATTACAGCATTTAAAATATTTGAAAAGTCTTTACATTTTACTTTCTCACAATTAAGGTGTCAACAGGTCATTAAAGACAGAGATACCAAAAAAGAAACCAGAACCCTTAACTCCTTCACACACCAGAAGGTTCATCCCACATCTGTCTTCTTTCCATTTCCCTGGTGACCGCCTGATCCAAGTAACACAACTCCCTTGGCCGACACCTGATGTCTCTCATGTTCACTCTTTTCCTCCTACAATCCTTTCTCTACATACAGAAAATTCTTTACAGAACGTATACCAGATTGTGTCACATCTCAGCTTAAAATTCTCCCATCACAAACAATAAAATTCAAACTCATTATCATGGCCTACAAGATTAAACATGACCCTTTCCCTCACTTACCATGCTCTAACTACACTGGTCTTCTTTCTGTTTCTCAAACACACCAAACACATTCCTCCAACTCATCTGCCTTCACACGTCTGCTGTCCCCCTTGCCTGAAATGCCTCCTACCCCCTCACTCCCCCAAACTTTCCGTATGACTTGCTCCTCTTTATCTCCAGTGCAGGGTTCCCAGATTTAACAAACAGAAATACAGAATATGTACTTAAATTTGAATTTTAGAAAAACAACAAATAATTTCTCAGTATAAATATGTCCTCTGTGATACTTGGGATATTCTCATACTACAAAATTATTACTTCTCTGAAATTCAAATCGAACTGTATTTTTTTCTGGCAACCGTGCTCCAGTGTCATCCCTTTTATCACTAGATCTAAAAAGTCTCCTTTGTCATAACTCATCACTTGATTTTCTTCATACCGAAAAAAAAAAAAAAAAAAACAGAAAAACCCAAAGCTGTTGCTGTCAAGTCGATTCTGACTCATAGTGACCTCAAAGGGCAGAGAAGAACTGCCCCATAGGGTTTCCAAGGAGCAGCTGGTGGATTTCAAACTGTTGACCTTTTGGTTAGCAGCCAAGCTCTTAATCACTGTGCCACCAGGTCTCCACTCCCTTCATAGAACTTGTCAATCTCTGGAAATTACTTTGTTCACTTCTCTGGATTACTCACTTATTTCTATGTTCTATCTGTATCCTATAACGTGTAGTTCATCTCCCCCTCTTTTAACCCCCACACCATACCTCTACGCCATGTTAGCTCCAAAAGAATAGGGTCTTTTCTCCTCTTGAAATGTTCCTCTAGCTTCTAAAACAATGCTTAGCACAAAGTAAGTGCTCAAAAAATATCTGTTGAATGAAGGTTCTGAATTTATATGCTTTGTAAGGTGTTTAGTAGAATTATTCCCTTCTAATTCCACAAACCATGGAACAATTTGACAGTCTGGAAGGAAAATTAATCAGACTATGTTTTTTATATAAGCCATCTGAATACTATAGTTTTATGTGATTCATTTTATTACCAACGCTGTATTGTAACAAGACAAATAAGAACTGTCCATAACTATCCGTACATGATCACAAATAACTTGGAATATAGAAATATTAATAAAAACCTGCGTATAGAATGACTTTATAGAGATGTAAATCTACGCAAATCCATTTTACCGTCTTAATGGAACTTCTTTGTTTTTCTTCCCAAACACCACTGCTTAACTCAAGCGTGCAGTGAATATTTGCTTCTCTGTCATAAGATCCAAAAATGAGTAACCTGCAAGATAAAAATAAAGCAGGAGGACTATTATACCAGTTATATGCATTGAAATGTTTCTCTCTGATCACAGTATCTATACTGAGAAGTAATATGTTACTTCATTACTATTATATTTTTGGTAACACACACACACACACAAAATTAAATTAAACTCTTGGTACACCCTCTAGTGGAAAAGTGAAGTAAAGCTAAAATTAGGTGAGATTCCAGGACAGGCTTAGTTGTTCAGTAGCTAAGTCAAATAAATAGAAAGCGTAGTCAGAACTGACTTAATGGCAACTAACAACACTCTCTACTCATGAGGTAAAGAAACTGACCAGATATTTACATACAGTAGCAAGATCTATGGATCTTGAAATTAGATTGTTAAATTTTTAAAAAGCTGCAAAGTGATGCACACGGTATGAATCATCTCTATAAAAATTAAACACACGCACCAAACAGTACAAAATAACTCCTTGTGAATACACACACATGCACATGTATATGGCAAGAGGATATTTAAAAACAAAAAAAAAAACAAAACATTCTTGTCTAGTCTAGTATTCCATGGGAAGGTCTTTTGGGTAACAACACATCATTATACAGAGACCATATCAGTTCATACTCAGGTGTTTACATCATAGTGAAAGGGAATTAATTCAGAATTGGCAGAATAGCATTGTGGTTAAGAGCACACAACTTCTGGTCAAATGGACTGGAGTTTGAATCCAAATTTTTCCACCTACTAAAGTGATCTAAGGCAAGTTACTTAACTTCTCTAAACCCATCTCTTTCTCTGGAAAATTCAGGGCAAAAATAGAACTTACCTCTTAGGGTTGTTGTGAGAGTAAAAGAAGACAATGAATGTAAGATATTTAGCAGACTGCCTAGCAAACAGTAAGTGCTCAATAAATGTTTATTTCTATTATCTTGAAAGCAATTGTCAAGGAACTATGGCATCATCTAATTTTACTGTTTAATATTCAGATCTAAATAGGAAATCTCAGGTCTAGTCCTGAGATCACATAAAGCAGTTTTTATTATTGAAGAAAAAATTATTCTTAACCATGTAGCTAACTTCTATATTATCTGTCTTCAAAATCAGAAAACAAATTTACCTATTTGTTTCAGGAATAAGCTTGAGAATAGGTTTAACAACAATCAACATTTTGACTGTTACTCTATTACTTTATCTCTACACAAGAATCATGGGGTAGGAGTGAGATAATAAAAGAGTGGATAAAGCACATTAGAGAAGTATGAGAAAACTGTGTCCTAAAGTTGGAGATGATTTCCTCAGGGAAATCATCATGTCCATACTTCTCAAATAGGTCTCACACACTGAGAAGCCTGAATAACAAATGGCAAAAAAAAAAAAAAGCCCACTAAACTTACATAATTCTTAAAGAGTCTTAAAAGGGACTTTAAACTTAGTGCTTAACAACCTATGACCAAAAATAAGACAGGCCAAATACTTTAAGAAGGTTCAAAACTATAAAATACTAAGTTTAGAAAAATGACTTTTTATTCACCAAACCTCTGCTGCCACCATCTGTTCAAAGAGGCAAACTATCTTAGGGCCTTTATTATCATGCAGAGAAGGCTGTACAACAGCTAGTGTTTCCAAATTCCTGACAAATATTAATCTCTGAGATTTGGGAATGAGAAAGCCGAATTCTTAGAAATTTTTTCCTGAAATCAAAGTTACTCTACAGTTCCAAGAGAACTTTTTTAATTTAAAGTGTAAAAAAAGAATGAGCCATCCACAAAAATGAACTCAAAATGGATCACAGACCTAATTTTAAGTCTTAAAGCTATAACTCTTAGAAGAAAACATAGGAGTAAATCTTTGCTACCTTGGATTAGGCAATGGCTAAGAGATATGAAACCAAAGGCATAAGCATCAAAAGAAAAAAACAGATAAATTAGACATCATCAAAATTAAAACTTTGGCTTTTCAAAGGATACCATCAAGAAAATGAAAAGACAGCCCACAGAACGGGAGAAAATGTTTGCAAATCATATATCTGATTAAAGACTTGTATCCAGAATATATAAAGAACTCTTAGAATTCAGTCATAAAAAGACTGAATAACCCAATTAAAAAATGGACAAAGAATCTGAAGAGGAATTTCTCCAAAGACAGACAAACGGCCAATAAGCATATAAAAAGATGCTCAACATCATTAGTCATTAGGGAAATGAAAATCAAAACCACAAAGAGATAACACTTCGCAACCACTAAACTGGCTATAATGTGAAACACTGACAATAACAAGCACTGCCAAGGATGTGTAGGATTGAAATCCTCATACATTGTTGGTGGGAATGTAAAATAGTACAGCCACTCTGGAAAACCATTCAGTAGTTCCTTAAAAAGTTAAACACAGAGGTACCATATGATCCAGCAATTCCACTCCGAGGTATAACCCATAACCATAAACCATTGTCGTCAAGTCAATTCCGACTCATAGCGACTCTATACAGGATAAAGTAGAACTGCCCCACAGAGTTTCCAAGGAGCACCTGGAGGATTCGAACTGCTGACCTTTTGTTTAGCAGCTGTAGTTCTTAACCACTACGCCACCAGGGTTTCCACTCCTAGGTATATAAACAAGAAAAATGAAAACATACATTCAAATTTTTACATGAAAGTTCATAGCAGCATTATTCATAATAGCCAAAAAGTGAGAACAAGACAAATGTCCATCAGTTGATGAATGGATAAACAAAATGTGCCACATCCCTACAACGGAATATTATTTGGCAATAGAAAGAAAGGAAGAACTGAGACAAGCTACATACAACAGGGATGAATCTTGAAAGCATTATGCTAAGTCAAAGAAGTAAGACACAAAAGACCACATACTTTATGATCCCATTTATAGAAATTATCCAGAATAGGTAAATCCATACAGGTAGAAAGTAAACTAGTGGGTGTCACAGGCTGGGAGGAGGGGAAAATGGAGAGTGACTGTTAAAGGGTATAGGGCTTCTTTCTGAGGTGATGAAAATATTTTGAAATTACATTGCAGTGATGGTTGCATATCTTTGTGAATATACAACCACTAAATTGAATACTTTAAAGTGGTAAATTTTATCACATGTAAATCATATCTCAATTTAAAAACAACAACAGTTAGATACCTCTGCACGTCAATCACAAAGGCTAAAACTTAAAACACCTGACACTACCAAGTGTTAGGAGGATGCACAGCAACTGGAACTCTCTGCTGCCCGGTGGAGTATAAAATGCTACAACCACTTTGGAGAACTATTTGGCAGTTTCTAAAAAAATTAAACACACACATACCTTCCATGTGACACAGCCATTCAGCTCTTAGGTTATTTAAGGAAGAGAAATGAAAACATACGTGCACAAACATACGTCCACACAAAGACTTGTAAATAAAAATTCATGCGAGTTTTATTCACAACAGCCAAGAACTAGAAACAACCCAAACAATCATCAAGACTTGAATAAATAATCAAAATGTGGTATATCTATCCAATTGAATACTATTCAGTAATAAAACAGAATGAATTTCCGTAATCTTTTCAAGCAACGCGTGGATGAATTTGAAAATCATTATGTGAAGTAAAGGAAGGTAGGCACAAAAGAACATATACTGTATCAATTCCATTTAAATAAAATTCTAGAAAATGTAAAATAATCTATAGTGACAAAAAGCAGATATTAGCTACCTAGGGACACACTTCCTAATGATGATATGAATTCCTTTGCCAAATAAGACAACTACTACAAATACTAAAAAAAAACTACAGGAGATACAAAGTACGTGTCACAAGTACATGGGAGTCAGCCTGAAGGAGTTCCCACTAGCCAAATCTGGGATGATTAAGGCATCAAAAAATAATTAATGACAGTAAAGAATTATGTTGTTGTTTTGTGCCATTGAGTCAACTCCATCTTATAGTGACCTTATATGACAGAGCAGAACTGCCCCATAGGGTTTCCTGTGCTGTAAAATCTTTACAGGTGCAGATCACCAGGCCTCTTCTCCCACAGGGCGGCTAGTGGGTTCAAACCACCGACCTTTCGGTTAGCAACCAAGCACGTAACCACTGTGCCACTTCAGCTCCTAAAGAATTATAACCATTGAAAAAACAGGAATCCATGAGTCTATGCTGATAATAATTAAATAGGGGAATAAGGGAGAGCTCTTGGTAACAGAGTAGAATGCCAACTGCTGACTGACAATTTGGAAAAAGTGCTGGAGTCAGACAATCACCACTTTGTAATTATCATAATAAAGATCAGTTCAGGCAAGAATCATCCACGGATATTAAATCTAAGGGTGGGAATTTTGTTGAGGAACAGGATATTTGGTATTAAAGTATCTTCTTACAGATTAGTTATTGGTTGCAAGGGAAAAAAATAGTACCTACACAATGGAGAAAAATCAGACAATATTTTGACCAAGTGATCAAAATTAACAATTCAATATTGTTTGACTGAATACAGACAGTAGATTAGGTAACAGTGTTATTTACCATTAAATTTCCTGAAGTTGATAACTGACTGTGATAACTATATGTAAGAGAATATCCTTATTCTTAGGAAATATACACTGAAGTCATTAGGGGTACTAAAATAGTAACAATAGGTGAGTAAGGGTAATGAGTACATAGGTGTGTTCTCTGCTCTACTCTTGCAACTTTTCTATAAGTTTGAAATTATTTCCATGTAAAATATTCCTTAAAATATTTTAAATAAATAAATAATAGATTTGAAAGACATTAAAAATGAGAAAATATACCATAGCGTTTATAGAGATATATATACACTTGGGTTATAAATAATAAATAAAAGTAAGGAAGTGATTTATGAAAAAAGCCAGCATAGTAGTTACAGGGGCAGGAGGGTGTTTGGGAGGGGGCATGAAGAAGGTATCAAGGTTTTATCTTCTGAAACAAGTAGGAGCTACAAGGGTGTTTGTCGTAAAATAATTACTAAGCTGCTCATCTGTTTAATGTGGTTTTCTGTATTTGTGTTACATTTAACATTAAAAAAAACTTTTTTTTAATGATGTATTTTTGGAACCCAGAAAACCAAAACATCACCCTAAAAGCTGCTCAGAAAATAGAAGCTTTAGAACAGTATAAGCGTGACTCAGTGAATAAATGACCTTAATTAGAATTTCCTTCTATCTATAACAAGTACAGGTTATCATCCTCACTATACTGCTTGGGGGATACAGAACTCTCATACAACAAAACTTTATAATCCTTGCCTTCGTGGACTGTGCTCTTAGTTTTGTTTTCAAATGTAACTGGTTGATAAAATCAGTCAAAAAAAGAAAATGGATCAATTATTTAATGTCTTTTACATGAAGAGCCATGTGACAAATCTTAGAATCTGGTGACAGAATTTTTTCTCCTGAAAAACTTGCATAATTTATCAGAAAATAAGTGTTCAGTGATCTACCAGGTTTCCTTCCCTGCCCTGGCTGCCAGAAACTTTATCTTATCTTCCCTACATAGTTAATTTTTATCTATTTTATCTTTTATTTATCTACACGAGGGTATATGTTTTCTTTGCAAAATACCTCAAATTCTTTTTTTAAGATAAAGGATGGGCTATTAATTATAAGTTAAAAAATAATACCTTTAACAGTATGATAACACTAACATAAAATAATTTAGCCTCCTAGTAGCAGTACTACAAACACAATCGAGTTTATCTGTGGTTTCAAAAAACTCAGTTTTAGTCAACTCAAAAAAAACATGCAACTATTCAGAATGATTGCATTTTTGGTAACCCTTGACAAACGCAAAGTGTTAGAACCAACTTTTACAAACAAAATTGTCTCCCCACTCCAATCTATTGCTTGGGGAATTAAAAAACTTATTTCAGACAATTAGAAAAGAACTTCCCTTTACAGTACGAGATCTTTCAAATTAATAAAATTAAAATTCCAATTCTTACAATCAAATATAAAAAAATGAACATAGTTTCTTTATAGATTTTTTTTTTCTTAATAAATACTATAATGATTGTATTAAAGCATAATAATGAAGCTACATTTACTGAAGGTAGACCCACTGCTTTATTTACCTATTGCTGATCACAATTACCAGCAAGGTAGCACTTTTGTTCCATTTCACAGATGTGTAACTTGCCTAAGGACTCGGCAACAGTAAAGGTACGGGGCTGAGGTGTGAACCTGGAGCTTTCTAACTCAAAAACTTATCTTATGTCTACTTCATGCTGTCTTCCAAAGAATAAAGCTTTCAGCCATACAACTCCAGCATTTTCAACAGTTTGTTTTCTATGAATGCTTCTAATTTGTTTCCTCACTGACAAAATTCACTCTCAAAGCCTTACAACAGTTAAGTTTAATAAAAATCCTCACAGAGTCTTTTCTGTAAGTCTGAAATTATTTCAAAATAAACAGTTAAAAAAAAAAAAGTACTCATACAGAACCATTTTATTATTTCAAAATGAACACTTAAAAAATAAAAAGGCAAGTACCTCACACAGAACTGTGGTTGTCTACGGATAATGAATATGAAGTTCTATTTCATGGATTTGGGGGAAAATTACTAAAGTTACATTCTTTTTACTTGATTCATGGTCACTTTCTAAAACATCTGAGAAATAGAGATTTATGGAAATATTAAGCTTAAGCTATAACAAAGTAAATGATCCATATAACGTAACAGCTTGGAAATGTTTAAATAGGTCTCATTCAAGTGGGAGAAAATGTGAATATGCATCCACAATCAACGTCCATGGAAGCAGCAGTCAAGAAATCAAGCAACGTACTGCACTGGGCAAATCTGCTGCAAAAGCTCTCTTAGAAGTTTTAAAAAGCAAAGATGTCACCTTGATAACCAAGGTGTGTCTGACCCAACCCATGGTCTTTTGAATCACCTCATACACGTGCAAAAGTTGGATAATGAAAAAGGAAGACAGAAGAAGAACTGACACATTCGAACTGTGGTGTTGGCAAAGGATATTGAACAGAGCATGGACTGCGAAAAGAATAAACAAATCTTAGAAGAAATACAACCATAAAGTTCCTCAGAAGCAAGGACAGCGAGACTTCAACTTGCTTAATCTGGACACATCATCAGGAAAGACCAATTACTAGAAAAGGACATCACGGTTGGTAAAGCAGAGGGCCAACAAGAATGAGGGAAACCCTCAATGAGGTTTTGACACAACAGCCGCAGCAATGGACTCCAACGCACCAACAATCATGAAGATGGCACAGGACTGGGCAACGTTCAACTGAGAGATGAGCATAGCTTGGACCATGGTGCTAGCAAAATAAAGTAAGGAGGCTAGGCAAGATTATTTCTAAGATTCCTTCTAGCTCTAATTTGTTTAGAACCCACGGGGGGGGGTTTCCAACTCTGGTTTTGTGACTTTCCAAGATATTTCCAATTATCGCAAACAATTCTCAAATCTATTATATTATGAACAGCTCTCCAATAGGGAGTAAATTAAAAATATGCCAACAGGGCATTATGCACCTAAAAAGTCTGAGAATGACTACAGAATAAATTATTTTTCTCCCCTACTGGAATGTTTTCTAAAATATGGCTTTTATTGTTCTCAAGCTAAAAAGAACTACTTTTATGAAATTAAATTTATGATTACATAATTAACAAATAATACAACATAAATTAATACAAAAGGGGAATAAACACAAATACTGCTTAGATACATTTTTTCACTGCACTTTCTTTCCCATAAAATAATAATGACAAAACAAAGAACATACCTGCTACATTCTAACAATGTAACTTTAAGGCGGCCTTCAGTAAGTGCCCATTGTTGTATATGGATATGCTCGTCTTCATCTTCTTCGAATCCTTGCAAGGTTTGGAATGGAAAAAACGGCTTAAACCTGACAAAAGCAAAGATAAGTCTAAATTTCTGAACAACAAACACCACAGTTTAAAGCATAACAAGGAAAACACCACAAAACAAACACTGAATACTGCATGTGCCCTACAAAAACAAAGCTTACCATGCTCCGCCATAACAAGCAGCAAATGGTGGCCTCTCTGGTCTTTCAGCACGCCCTATTTGCTCTGGTGGCTCAGTGGTTAAGACCTCAGCCGCTAATCAAAAGGTCGGCAATTCGAATAGACCAGCAGCTCCTTGGAAACCCTGTGGGGCAGTTCTACTCTGTCCTACAGGGTCACTATGAGTCAGAATCTACTTGATGGCAATGGGTTTGGTTTTCGGTTTTTAAGTTGACAAGGAAGGGCATTAGAATAAAGGAAAGGAAAATTTAGAGGCAACCAGAAGGACCTGAAGCTTGGCTGGAGGCAGGAGAGAGATTCTTTTCTTGAAGACGGGAAAAAGACAATAAAATATAATAATATACATAAATATGTAATATAAATACATAATAAACAATGTAATACTATAGATAGTGATTAATACATGATAATAATAATAACAACATCAATAACAATTAACAGCAGCAAAATTATTCATTAGGTGTTTACTATTTACCAGGCAGTGTGCTGAGCTTTACTACATGCATCATCTTATTTAATGTTCACAACTCTGGAAGGGTGGTATTATTAGCTACCCTCTCCAGATGAGAAGAGCATGAGGCTTAGAAAGGTTAAGAGATGTGCCTGACTTTACAAAGTGAGTGGCAAAACCAGAATTGAGGCTGGTCTATTTGGCTCCACCAAAGCCCAAACTACCTAACACTTCAAACCAAACCAAACACGTTGCTATCGAGTCAATTCTCACTCATAGTGACCCTACAGGACAGAGAAGAACTGCCACACAGGGGTTCCAAGGAGCAGCTGGTGGATTTGAACTGCTGACCTTTTGGTTAGCAGCTGGGCTCTTAACCACTGCACCACCAGGGTGCCATACTTCAGATACCTACAAATTATTCAGGCATTTATGTGCTTATTGTTAATACCACTGTTTTTACGGGCAAGCTTATCCTGAGTTATAAACTATCACTTAAAAAAAAGCCTTTAATTTTAAACACAACTCACACTCCTCCATTAAAGTAAGGGACCAAGAAAACAGGAAAAAATTGGGCTTGGGAGCTACAGTTTCTAATTCACCTCACACACTGTGACTAGAGTATTATTCTAAAGGCTCATTTTCATGACATTTGCCTGCTCAAGTTTTAACGGCTTCCCAGTGACCACAGAAAAGGTAGTCAAAAGGCTCTTGGTTTCCAAAAGGTTTAACAGGAAGCTTAGGGGACAATGAGTTTATGTTAAAAGGTGGAAGAACAATTCAGAAAAGGGGATGAGAATGGTTACACAACTTGAAGAATGTAATCAATGTCACTGAATTGTACATGTAGAAATTGTTGAATTGGTGTATGTTCTGCTGTGTATATCAACAACAACAAAAAACATAACTTATTTTTAAAAAAAGTTCTTGGTTTCACATTCAAGGTTCTGCCACAATTAATCTTTCCAATATTTCCAATCGTACTTTCCCTTAATATAAACCTTCCAATCTAGGAAATTTAGTTTTCTCCAGGACTCAAAAGACAATACCAAAACCCAAATCCCACCCTCTTTCCATATTTGGCTCCAGGTCCTAGATCACACCAGACCACACAGATGTTTTACTCCTCTATATCTTGCAGTCATTTAAACTGCTGTACATTTATGCCTTGAAATCTCAACTAAAATGTGACCTTGTCTCACAAAAAATATCATGAAAAATAATTAAAGAAATTTAAATGCTATATTAGAAAATATTCACTTAATGCAAAAGAATGGAGGAATAAACAAGACATGAAACATACAGAAAACACAAAGTAAAATGCAAGGCATATATCAATAATAACATTAAACGTGAGCGGACTAAACAATCCAATCAAAGAAAGAGACAGTCCGACTGGATTAAAAAAAAAAAAAAAAGATCCAACTATACGGCATCTATAGGAGAATCACTTTTTTTTTTAAATTGTTGTAATCAAATGAAGTTTACATTTCAATTTAGTCTCCCACACAAATTGTTTTTTTTTTTTTTACATACACTGTTATGAGACCCCAACTAACTGCTCACCCCATTCTGCAACAGCACACTCCTCCCCTCCGCCCCTGATTCCCCATGAAAATTCAACCAGCTCCTAACTCTCTCTGCCTTCCCATCTCACCTTTGGACAGACACTGCCTCTTTGGTCTCTTGTATCTACTTGACTAAGAGGCACATTCTTCACGAGCATCACTTTATGTCCCACAGTCCAGTCCAATCCCTGTCTGAAGAGTTGTCCTTGGAAATTGTTTTAGTTCTGGGCTGACAGAGAGTCCAGGGGCCATGCTTTCCATGACGCCTCCAGTCTCAGTTAGACCATTAAGTCTGGTCTTTTTACTAGAATTTGAGTTCTGTACCCCACTCTTCTCCTGCTCCATCAGGGACTCTCTGTTGTGTTCTGTCAGGGAGGTCACTGGTGGTAGCCGGGCACCATCTAGTTCTTCTGGTCTCAGGCTGAGGAAGTCTCTGGTTTATGTGGCCCATTCTGTCTCTTGGGCTAATACTTTCCTTGTGTCTCTGGTGTTCTTCGTTCTCCTTTACTCCAAGTGGTTGGGACCAATTGATGCATCTTAGATGGCTGCTTGCAAGCTTTTAAGAACCCAGATGCCACTCACCAAAGTAGGATGCAGAACATTTTCTTAATAGGCTTTGTTATGCCAATTGACCTAGATGTCCCCTGAAAGCATGGTCACCAGAACCCCCATCCCTGTTACTCTGTCTCTCAAAGTATTTGATTGTATTCAGGAAACTTCTTAGCTTTGGTTTAGTCCAGTTGTGCTGGCTTCCCCTGTAGTGTGTACTGTCCTTCCCTTCACCTAAGATGATTCTTATCTACTATCTAGTTAGTGAATAACCCTCACCCTCCCTCCCCACCCCCGTAACCATCAAAGAATGTTTTATTCTGTGTTTAAACCTTTTCTTAAGTTCTTATAATAGGGGTCTTATATAGTATTTGTCCTTCTGTGACTGACTAAATTCACTCAGCATAGTAAGTTCCAGCTTCCACCATGTTATACGATGTTTCACAGCTTCATCGTTGTTCTTTAATGTTGCGTACTATTCCACTGTGTGGATATACCATAATTTGTTTATCCATTCGTCCGTTGATGGGCACCTAGGTTGCTTTCATCTTTTTGCTATTGTCAACAGTGCTGCAATGAACATGGGTGTGCATGTATCAATTCGTGTGACGGCTCTTGTTTCTCTAGGATATATTCCAAGGAGTGAGATTGCTAGATCATATGGCACTTCTACTTCTAGCTTTTTAAGGACGTGCCAAATCGATTTCCAAAGTGGTTGTACCATTTTACATTCCCACCAACAGTGTGTAAGTGTTCCAGTCTCTCCACAGCCTCTCCAGCATTTATCATTTTGTGTTTTTTGGATTAAGGCTAGCCTTGTTGGGGTGAGATGATATCTCATTGTAGTTTTGATCTGCACTTCTCTAATGGCTAATGATCATGAGCATTTCTTCATGTGTCTGTTAGTCGCCTGAACATCTTCTTTGGTGAAGTGCCTGTTCATATCCTTTGCCCATTTTTTAATTGGGTTATTTGTCTTTTTGTTGTTGAGGTTTTGCATTATCTTGTAGATTTTAGAGATTAAACGCTGACTGGATTTGTCATAGCCAAAATTTTTTCCCAGTCTGTAGGCTGTCTTTTTACTCTTTTGGTGAAGTCTTCTGATGAGCATAAGTGTTTTGATTTTTAGGAGCTCCCATTTATCTAGTCTCTCTTCTGGTGCCTGTGCATTGTTACTTATGGTTCGTACTGTGTTCATGCCATGTATTAGGGCTTCTAGCATTGTCCCTATTTTTTCTTCCATCATCTTTATCGTTTTCGATTTTATATTTAAGTCTTTGATCCATTTTGAGTTAGTTTTTGTACATGGTGTGAGGTATGGGTCTTGTTTCAGTTTTTTGCATATAGATATCCAGTTATGCCAGCACCATTTGTTAGAGACTGACTTTTCCCCAATTAATGGACTTTGGGCTTTTGTCAAATATTAGCTGCTCAAAGGTCGATGAGCTTATATCTGGATTCTCAACTCTGTTCCATTGGTCTATGTATCTGTTGTTGTACCAGTACCAGGCTGTCTTGACTACCGTGGCAGGATAATGGCATCTATAGGAGAATCACTTTAGATTCAAAGATACAAACAGATTGAAATAAAAGGATGTAAAAAATTATCATGCAAACACCCACCATAAGAAACCTGGAGTTGCTATATAGTATCAGACAAAACAGACTTTAAAAACAAAAAAAAGTTATTAGAGATAAAGAGAGACATATCACAATGATAAAAGGGTCAATCCATTAGGCAGATACAACAATTATTAACATATATGCACCTATTAACAGAGCACCATAATACATGAAGCAAACCTGGCAGGAATAGACAATTCAACAATAACAGTTGAAGACTTCGATACCTCACTTTCAATAATGGAGAGAACTGGGAAGAAGATCAACTTTGAAATACACTTGTACAACACTAAAAACCAACTAGACCTAAAAGACATCTATAGAACACTCTACCCAACAACAGAATACAGATTCTTCTCAAGTGTACATGAAACATTCTCTGAGACAGACCATGTGCTAGGCCAAAAACAAACCTCAATAAATTTAAAAGGACAGAAATAATAAAGTATGTTTTCCTACCATACATCTGTGATCTTAACTACTGCTTCTTAAAAGTTGTTAAAAGGAGAAACAGTTACAAACAGTTGGATCTGAAGACTGTGACTTAGGGGAGTAGAGGGTTGAGGTAAATGCTGCTTCTTATTACAAGTCCTTCTATTCTTTTTAATTTTTAAATTATGTGAATTAACTGAAGTAAAAAGACAGACGATACCAAATGTGAGAGAGAATGTGAAACTGCTGATGTAGACTATTGTGACTGCTTTGAAAACTACTTGGCAATATCTACTAAACTTGAACAGATGTGTACCCTATGACCCAGCAATTCTACTCCTAGATGTATCAAATAGAAATGTACACAAATGTTTACAAAAGACACGTATAAGAGTATTCATAGCAGCACTACCCAACTACCCATCAACAGTAGAATGGATATACTGACGGACAGTCACACAGTGGAATACTACTCAGCAAATATAACAAATGAACTACAAATAATATTGATTATCTCTCAAAAATACTGTTGAGTCGAAGAAACTAGATCAAAAAATGAGTGCACACTGTATGATTCAATTTATATAAAGTTCAAGAACAGGTGAAAGAAAAGCCAATGATGTTAGAAATCAGGATAGGAGCTACTCTAAGGCAGAGTGGAAGAAGGTAATGACTGGAAGGTGGCATCTTTCTGTTAGCTGCCGTCAAGTTGCCCTTGACTCACGGTGACCCCATGCACAATGGAAGAAAACACTGCCTGATCATCAGACTGTTGTGATCCATAGAGTCTTCACTGGCTAATTTTCAGACAGCTTACCAGGCCTTTCTTACTGTCTTAGTCTGGAAGCGCCACTGAAACCTGTTCAGCATCATAGCAACATGCAAGCCTCGGATGACAGATGGGTGGTGGCTGTGCATGAGGTACACTGGCCAGGAATCAAACCCAGGTCTCCTGCATGGAAGACAAGAACTCTATCACTGAACCACCAATGCCCTCTGGAAGGTGGCACAGGAGGGGCTTTTGGCTGCTGGAAATCTTCTATTGCTTGTTCCAAATGCTGGTTACATGGGTGCGTTCACTTTGTAAAAATTCATTGAGCTAAATTTTTACAATTAGTGTACTTTTCATGTGATGGGTTATATTTTAGTAAAAGTTTAAAATAAAAAAATTTAATTAATTTTAGAAATGTGCATTACTTCAATAAAATTTAAAAACAATTTTTTTAAAAAATTCCTATTCTCACCTAAGAGAGAAGCCAAGCCTTTTTCCTCATATGTGGATCTGAGAAAATCTTCTATAACTTCTAAAACATGTTTTTGCTCTGACTAAAATGTTTCTTCACAACTGTGTTACAAGCACCCTGAATGCCAGCTGGTGACATTCCCATCACATGCAAAGCAGTAAAACTGTTTGCAAACACTGTGGATTTTCAGAGAAAAAGGGTTTACTATGAACTCAATATAAAAATATTCCACGGCCTAGATCTACTCTTGACTTTAGTATTGGCTTGTGTAACTTTGACCAAGTAATAAATCTGCTAGCGCTTTCAGTTCAATGAAAGAAAAAATTTTCCAACAATTAGAGCAAATCAAAAAAGGACATAAGCTGCCTCAATGCACAGCAAGCTTTCAATCTGGAGAAATATTCAGGTGAAGGTTGGATGAGGATTTATTAAGGAGGGAAGGTGTTGTGAAATGGATACAAAATTTAGAATCATACAAATACACAGCTCTAACTTCATCACTTATAAAGTGCACTTGAGCTATAATTTTTTGTTCAATAAAAGGAAGGGATAATATCTGCTTTTTCTGTTACCTATGAAAGGATGAAAACATTAATTCATATGTCAACACCTTTTAAACTATAAGGTATCATATAAATGTTATCTGCTAAACACAAATAGAATTCTTTAAGTCTAAGGAAGATTCAACTCGATCACCTCTGAGGTGCCTTCCAACTTAGTCTAAGAAGATTCTGTTCCCTATTTAGGGGCACATGTTCTATTTACCACACCCATATATGGAGGCTTCAATTTATGGCATGTATGAAGCACTCTGAGGCTTTAAGAAAAAGCATTATTACCTTTTTTTTTAAAGTAGCTTTCTTCTACATAATCAATAATAACATGATTTTTATCAATTAATCAATGACTGGGAGAGATGAAAGGGGAACTATAGACATTATCCAGATCAAGCTCCTCATTTTCTGTAAGGTAACAAAGGCCCTGAGAAGTGAAACCACTTGCCCATACAACTAATTATTAGCAGACCTATCACTGGAACTATTAGCCTGACCTCCATTTCTTTATACACCTGTTGTTGTTGTTAAGGTCCCTGGGTGGTGCAAATGGTTGGCTCTCAGCTACTAACCAAAAGGTTGGCAGTTGGAACCCACACTGTGGCACCATGGAAGAAAGGCCTGGCAATCTGCTTCCACAAAGATTATAGCTACGAAAACCTTACAGAGCTCAGTTTTACTTTGTAACATGTGGTGTTGCCATGAATTGGGATGGACTCGATGCCAACAGGGTTTTTGTTGTTGTTGTTAGTTGCCATTAAGTCAGCTCCGACTTAGGGTGACCTTATGAATAATGGAATAAAATGCAGCTGCACCATCTTCATGATTGATGTATACCTATACTAACATTTACCTAGCATTTATGCACCAGGCTTTGTTCTAACGGCTTTACATATACTATTAACTCATTTAAATCTTACCACATGCATGTGAAAATATTTCTACAGAAAAAAATTTTAGAAGCAGAATTACTGGTTCAAGGAGAACGTACAACTTAAAACTGTCTTCCAACAAAGCTAGACCAACTTAGAGTCCCATGAAAAAGGTATAGATACATACCCATTAAACCCAGTTGCTGTCCAGTAGAGTCAACTCCCCACCTCCTCTACCCTCTAGTAACTGCTTCCTCATCTGTATTCTAAAAGCACTTAATACACACTTCTATTATACCACTAATCATCCTGTTTACATACTTGTCTCTGTCTCTCTAGCTCTCCTCACACAGCCCCCTTCTCCCAACTAAACTGTGAGTTGTTTGAAGAAAATAAACCTACATTATAGGAAGTACAGTATAGCATGGTGATTAGTACAGTGATTAGCATAATATAGCGATTAAAAGTGATAGTGATCTGTATGCTGAGCATATAATCTGAGACACTGGACCATATGAAGAACAGGGCATCAGGATTGGAGGAAGACTCATTAACAACCTGCATTATGCAGACGACACAACCTTGCTTGCTCAAAGTGAAGAGGACTTGAAGCACTTACTGATGAAGATCAAAGAACATAGCCTTTAGCACGGATTACACCTCAACATAAAGAAAACATAAATCCTCATGACTGGACCAATAAGCAACATCATGATAAACAGAGAAAAGACTGAAGTTGTCAAGGATTTCATTTTACTTGGATTCACAATCAATACCCACGGAAGTAGCAGTTAAGAAATCAAACGATGTACTGCACTGGGCAAATCTGCTGCAAAAGACCTCTTTGAAGTGTTAAAAAACAAACACGTCACCTTGAAGACTAAAGGTGAGCCTGACCCAAGCTATGGTGTTTCAAACTGCCTCATATGCATGAGAAAGCTGGACAATGAATAAGGAAGGCCGAAGAATGATCACCTTTGAGTTATGGTGTTGGCGAAGAATATTGAATATACCATGGACTGCCAAAAGAACGAACAAATCTGTCTTGGAGGAGGTACATACAGCCAGAATGCTTCTTAGAAGCAAGGATGGTGAGACTATGTCTAACATACTTTGGACATGCTGTCAGGAGGGACCAGTCCCTGGAGAAGGACATCATGCTTGGTAAAGTAGAGGGTCAGCAAAAAAGAGGAAGACCCTAAACAAGATGGAATGACACAGCAGCAGCGAAGATAGGCTCAAGCATAACAATGATTCTAAGAATGGCGCAGGATCGGGCAGTGTTTTGTTCTGTTGTACACAGGGTCACTATGGGTCAGAACTGACTCAAAGGCACCAAACAACAACAGTGGTTAAAAGAGCAGATTCTGGAGCCAGACAACTTGGGCTGGAATCCTGTTCTACCACTTCCCAGCAATATGACCTTGAGCAAACTCTTTCTAAGTCTCAGTTTCCTCATCTACAAAAGGAGGATAATTATACGTACCTCACAGTGATGTTAAAAGGATTACATGAAATAATGACTGAAAAGTACTTAGCACCATGCCAGCAAACACTAAAAAAATATTAGTTACTGTACAGCTTAAATCTCTGGAATTAAATTGGCTGGCACATAAACTGGTGATATACACATAGATAAATGGATATATACACACATACACATATATATGTGTATTTTTCCATCCCCACTGAAATACAAAACCTACTTAATGATATGAAACACAGCTTGACATAACTTTTAATTATACCACAATATTTGGAGTTTTCTGAAAATCTTCAGAAGTTTCTAGAATAAATTCTGTAAAGATTTCCTTGATTCCTCTGGCAGTATATCATCCTGGTCTGCTCTATTACAACCGCTTTTTTAAGCAATTATGTGCATGTCTTTTCTCTTTTCCAAGACCACAGTGCCTTAGGTCTTAGGTACGATAGTGTCTGGGTCTCATTCCTCTTTACTGAACATAGGGCCTTGCTCATTTTAAAACAAAAACAGTAATACCTGTGAAAGCTGGAACCTGTGTAAAGTAGAAATCTGTCAGAGAAGGAAAACTGAAATATTTTCCACTAATAGGGAGTGCCAGAGAAGCAGTAAGACTGCACTCTGTCAAATATGGAAAACTTAAGAGACCCAGAAAAACAAAATAGTCCCATTAAGTTCCAGCTCGCACAGGTTTCACTGGAAATGTTTTCATTTTTTATCCACATCTTTTGGGGTAACTTATTCTCATTGGATTTGGTATATTTCCCTAATCTAGTCAAAGTTTAATTTGTAAGCTATCATTGATTCATTCATTTTTTAATTCCCTAGTAAGAATTTCCTGTAGATTTTTAGAAGCAACTGTGTTGAATCTGGAATTGTCTAACATTGAACATAATTTTCCATCTTAATGTCATTTAATAAGTTAAAAAAAAACCAAGAACAATTCAACTTGAAAAGTATCACTAAAATTATAAAACAACTAAAACAAGTACACTTACAAACACTAATCTATTCCATAAAATGTTAAATATAGAAGAGGAATCTACACCCAATAATTTAAATTCTTTCATTTTACTGATGAGAAAAATGGAAACTAAAGAGATGAGAGATATGCCTGAGACCTAGCTTACAGATCTGAGTCTAAAAACCCAGGTACACTGACATCCAAGCCAGCATTCTTTTAGAAATAAAGTTATACTTAAACGTACCGAACAATGTTATCCATTTTTGGTGAAAGTAATGTCGTTCTTAGTTTCAACATCTTACAAAAACTAAGGCATGCTGGTGTGATAACTGACATAATATGGACCTTACCATCAAAGCAGGTATTCTTACTGGGAGGTGGGGAGAGAAGAGTAGGGAATCAAGAAGGAACAAAACGAGAGGAGAAAAGTTAAAAATAAATCAAATAGTTTTTCAAGTCATAAAGAGTTATGATTGAGATTACTGTTCATAGGAAAAACATAAGAGTTCATGTTAGCCTTGTTTGAGGTTTTGGAGTACCCCCTGCCCACGACACAAAATCTTTCAATACTTAGATTCAGGTATTTTAAAATATACCAAACCTGTTGCCATTGAGTGGATTCCAACTCCTAGCAAGTAAAACTGCCCCACAGGGTTTCCTAGGCTGTAATCTTTACAGACACAGACTGCCATCTTTCTCCTGAGGAGCAGCTGCAGTTAGCAGCCAAGTGCTTAATGACTGTGCCACCAGGGCTCCTTTGTGGAAAATCAATGCTATGCAAAATAAGCCAAAAGTCTATGCTAATAAAATTGAAAGAATCAGGGAAAACTGAACGCTAACTGGGTATTAAATGTCATGAAGGAATGACTGTTAAAATTTATTTTGTTTGCTGTTGTTGTTAGCTGCCATCGAGTTGGCTCTGACTCATACAACCCCACGTACAACAGAACGAAACTCTGCCTGGTCCTGAGTCATCTTCACGATTATTGGTATGCTCCAGCCCATTGCTGTGGCCACTGTGCATTCTGAGTGCCTTCTAACCTTGGGGGCTCAATTTCCAGCACTATATCAGACAATATTCTGTTGTGATCCATAGAGTTCTCGTTGGCTAACTTTCGGCAGTAGATCACCAGGCCTTTCTTCCTAGTCTGTCTTTGTCTGAAATCTCCACGGAAACCTGTCCACTATGGGTGACCTTGGTGGTATTTAAAATACCAGTGGTATAACTTTCAGCATCACAGCAACATGCAAGCCACCACCGTGTGACAAACTGAACACGAGTGGTGGCTTTACGCATGACTACTGATCTCCACTGATGTATCTCACACCCATTTGTTAACAGCCATCATCTCTGATCTTTGTCTTTACTCTGATTTTCTTCTCTTGGGTTTTCTATTACTTCTCCTTCACTTCTCAGCTTGTTTGATGAGGCAGTATAAACTAGTGTTTAAACACACAGGCTTTAGTGTCCCTACTTGGTTTTGAATTTTGGCTCTAACACTTACTAGCTTTGAGACCTTGGGTGAGTTACTTCAACTTTGAGAGCCTCTGTTTCTTCATCTGTAAAGTAACATAATAACAACACCAGTCTCATAGGGTTGTTGTAAGGATTACATGAGAAATTTTACATAAAGCATTTGGCACCCTGAGGTGCTCTAGAAATGTTTCCTATTGATCTATTTATCTGTATTAAGGCTGGCTTCCTATAGATATGCCAGATATCATGCTCCTTTCCTTCCACAAGGAACCATTTCCAGAGCTCAGCATTCACCATGTACGATGTTCAAGCTCTTGGCTGCTTGTCTTCCTCTGGTTTCAGATTCCACATGGCCATGATTTTAGTCCCTACACTAGCTGATTATTTTTAAAAATTGTGTCCTTTGACATGATATCAACTTGCAAGTACAAGAAAACATATTAACAAGAGCCAGTATATACCCCTACCTTAGTTATCAAACCTTTCTACCTCTGCAGCATTAAGTTTTATAACTAAGGCTTATATTAAACTGAATATATTAAGAAACTGATTTGAGGAAAGCCACAGAGAATTGTTCTATTTATGTAATTCCTTGGTGTGCACTATGCTGTCAAAATCTCTACTTGGGAAAATGATTTTAGTTTATGCACCGATTCCCAGTCAATGCACCTCATGTGCAGCCACCACCAGTCTGTCAGAGAGTGGAGGCTTGCATGTTGCTGTGATGCTGAAGAGGTCTCAGCAGGCCTTCCAGGCCAAGACGAACTTGGAAGAAAGGCCTGATGATCTACTTCCAAAAATCAACCAGGGAAAACTCTACGGCTGACAACTGTTCAATCCACAACTTATCATGAGGATGGCGCAGGACCAGGTAGCATTTTTTTTCCGTTGTGCGGGGGTTGCCCTTGAGTCTAGGGTCGACTCAACAGCAACTAACAACTCCTAAGGGGGAAAAAAGTACTCTTGAACATTTACGAAACAAATAACAAGGATAACAAATCCTGTTAGAAAAAAAGTTTTACCCCGTTCATCCTATTTAATATGAAATGCTCACTTTCATCTAAGTACCTAAGTTCTGCACTTAGAGGCCACAAGCAGAATAATCAAGATCTGAAACGCCTAACAACTTTCCAAAGTGGTTTTACATACACACTGAACAAAACAGGGATAATAGAGGCGGCAGGACACTCATAATAGAACTCAGATAGCTGGTGGCTCAAAGGTGAGTCAGTTTTAACTGATATCTTATGCACCAGAGAGATAAGGTATCAAATGAGACAGCTGCTCAGGGAACCAAAGTAACTCTCTTGACTATGTCTGGTAAATCTCATACATTTTTATGTTCATCACAGCCCACAATGTAAGGGTCCTTTACCATCACTTATGATCAATTAAATCCAAATTATCAGCCCTCACAAAGCAAGAAATAGGCAGAACTATGAGAACTGGCCTTAGATCCAAACCCCTTTCTCTACCAGCTTCCCACAACACATACCTTTGAATAAGAGAATATAAAACTTAATCCAATCTACCACTTTTATATGTTCCTAGCACTTTTGTAAGTTACACAATACTTTCATACACATTCCTGATTCTCAATATTCACAACAATGTATGGTTTTATAAGCTTTATTTTACATATGAGGAAGGATGAGGAAGCATCAGTGGCTTGTGTGTGATCACATAGTAAGTGGTGTAGTCAAAATTGCAACAGAGCACTCAACCCTGTGCTCCTTAAAACACCAAGGTGTTCAAGTAACATTACATATCAACTGAAAATAATACATGTAACTAATATTCATGAGGGCTGACGCGGAAAGTAAGGCAATGGTAGTTCCTTTACATACAGTAAAAAAATAAATAAACTTCATGTTAGACCAGTGATTCTCAAATATTTTGATCTAAGGATCCCTTTAATCTTTTAAAAATTACTGAAGACACTAAATAGCTGTTGTTTATGTGGGTTATACTTATTGATAGTTATATTAGAAATTAAAAATGATAAAATTTTTAAACATAAAAATATATAAGTTCGTATTCCATTAGCTGTCAGGGTGATGACATCACGGCATGTCATGTAGCTTCTGGAAAACTCCACTGCACACTTTTGAGAGAATGAGACTGAAAAAGGCAACTAACACCTTTGTATTATTATGAAAATAGTTACATAGTTTTGACTTGGTGGACCTCCTGTAAGGGTCTTGGAGGCCCACAAGTGTCCCCAAACCATAGTTTGAGAACCATTAAGTTAGACAATAACAATTATTTGTCATAGCATGTCTTCTTAAATTCTAAATTGTCACTCTCATTACCTTAAATGTTTCTCCCTACCAGATTAAAAAACTAAACTAAACTAAAACAAAAACTACCCTGAAGGAAGAACTGTTTTATATTTTCCCTCTTAAGACAAGAATTTCCTTTGCAGTACATATGTCCTGGACAAAGATGTCAAACACTTACTGAATAAACTGATTCTTTTCTAGTAGACAGGGAGGCAGAAGGAGGATAGAAAACATCTTAAAGCCAAATTATCACCTCCCTTCTATGATAAAGACATGAACAATGAAGTAGATAATACAGAGGACTGGTCTTCTTAAGCCAGTTAGGTGTATCAAACAGACAAAACACCTCCATTCCAACTATGAAATAAGGAACAGCAAAAGATCTAGACAAAAGAAAACAAGGAGACAGTTGTTAAATACTTGGAGGTTCTAATGGTCCAGTTTTCTCATTTTTCTCTCTCCAAATTTAAGAAGTCAAATATAAACGATTTTAATATCTGTATTTCTGCTTCTCTTAGTTCATAAATTACCTATCAAAGGTTGGAGCTTAAAACTACATGAAAATATTTTTAAAACAATTTTTGCCTGCATACTGAAAGAAATCCCTGTACCAGACCTATGTTTTTACCCACCCCCCATCCACATAAGACACAGCCTGCAGAAATAACAGCAAAGTGAATAATACATAATGCTACTTTACATTTATATAATTATTTTCTCTAACAACTTTTAAAACATATTAATCTCATTCAGTCTCAAAAACAAGTTGCATGACTTGCCCAAGAATATGCTAAATCAACAAATCAACAGCAATTCCAGAAATACGACAGAAGTCCCTCATCTTCTAATGCTACTGTTTAAGCGTAGAAGGCCAAATTACTTTTAAGAGAAAGCTTAATAGCACAGAGCATCCCCAACACCCCAGTGATTATTACCACAGAGCTTAGTTCAAAAAATGTTTGTTGACTGGCATGAATCTCAGAATTATTCAGTCCAGATAAAATCCTAACTCTGTAGTACTAAAAAGTTCAAATATTTTGAGAAAGTAATTTATTCAAATATTTTAAGTAATTTAGTAAAAAATGGGCTATAATTTAGACAGACTGAACTCATGGGCTTTACTTCAGGCTAAGATGGTCAAGAATTTTCTCTTTACATTTCACTGATCAAAAAATTACCAAAACCCACTGCCTTCAAGTCAATTCCAACTCACAGCGACACTATAGGACAGAGTGGAATTGCCCCACAGGGTTTCCAAGGCTGTAATCTTTACGGAAGTAGACTGCCACATCTTCCTCCCACAGAGCAGCTGGTGGGTCCGAAATGCTGGTTAGCAACCAAGCGCTTTAACTACTGCACCACCAGGGCTCCTTAATCTCAAAATATCTGTACTAAATGCAAAATATCTGTACTACCGTCCACTTCAGCATTAGCAAACAAAATGACATATATTTTACTACAAAAATTTAGCTGAATTCTTCCCATGTGAACAGTCTGCCGATCTGGTCCTGATTAAGATCTGTCTTAGTCATCTAGTGCTGCTACAACAGAAATACCACAAGTGGACGGTTTTAACGAAGAGAAGTTTATCTCCTCACAGCCAAAGTAGGCTAAAAGTCCAAATTCAGGGTGTCATCTCCAGGAGACGTCTTTCTCTCTCTGCCGGCCTTCTCATCAGTGTTCCCCCGGACTAGGAGCTTCTTGGCGCAGGGACCCCTATCCAAAGGACGCACTCTGCTCCTGGCACTGCTTTCTTGACGGTATGAGGTCCCCCTGTCTCACTGCTCACTTCTGTCTTTTATATCTCAAAGAGATTGCCTCAGGACACAATCCAGTCTTGTAGATCAGGTCCTCCTTACTAACACAAATGCCACCCATCCTCCCTCATTAACATCATAGAGGCAGGTTTACAACACACAGGAAAATCACACAGTACCAGGAATCATGGCCTAGCCAAACTGATACACACGTTTTTTGGGGGACATAATTCAAACAAGATCCAAATAGTTAAATATTGAGAACTTATAACCCTTCAAAATATTGAAACAGACCAGACATCACCTGTTCCAAATTTTACAGGAAATATTATTATATTAAATAATGGTGAGAAGAAAATAAGATTTTCAGTGCATTATAGAAATCATTATCATTCAAATGAAATTAGCTACAGTCGAATGGCTCTTACTCCAGCCACAGAAAGTTTCACAGAACTAAAAGCTCTGAATTATTTACATTCTTGACCATATGACTAAGCAAGCACGACTGTGTAGTCAGCAACCACAATCATCCTTAGTAATGAGTGTTAGTAGTATAATCTAGTATGTAGGAAAATCTATTGTGTGAAAAGGACAAAAAGTCATATAACACAAACACCAGATGCACTATTTAGTAGATAGTGATGTCTGCATGAAATCCTGGTATTTAAGAACAGAACACAAGTCATTTTTCAAGATACAAAATCTTGTAGTCAGCTATGAAACAGAAATAATAGTATCTCCCTACTATTGCTACTAACAGTATTATATTATTATACTTATAGGGTCGCTATGAGTTGGAGTCAACTTGATGGCAACGGGCAACAGGCATTATTGCTATTTAGAGGACAGTGGTGGCTCAGTGGTAGCCTTCTCGACTTTCATGTAGGAGACCTGGGTTCTATTCCTAGCCAGCAGACCTCAAATACAGCCACCAGTCTTCTGTCAGTGGAAGCCTGCATATTGCTGTGATGCTGAAAAGGTTTCAGTGGAGCTTCCAGATTAAGATGAACTAGGAAGAAAGTCCTGGTGACCAACTTCAGAAAATCAGCCAATGAAAATCCTATGGGAGCACAAGAGTCCAGGTGGGGTCAACTCAATGCAGCTAACAACAACATTATTGCTACTTAAAACTCCACAGGAAAAAACAATAGTCGTTTATAACTGTAGTTATACAGGCAGGATGCTAAGCTGATCCTAGGAGAAAGACCATTTCTAAATACACCTAGGTCACAAATACCTGTTATAACGGCACCAAAACCAAAAACTAAACCCGCTGCCATCGAGTCAATTCCAACTCACAGCAACCCTACAGGACCGAGTAGAACTGTCCCATATGGTTTCCAAGACTGTAATCTTTACAGAAGCAGACTGCCAATCTTTCTTCTGTGGAGTGGCTGGTAGGTTTGAACCACCAACCTCCCAGTTAGCAGCCCAGCGTTTAACCACCGCACATATACCTTACCAATTACACCAATTAAGTACACATCAGGGTACTTAATACAAAAGAATAAACTCAAAATATTTTTACTATGCTCATCAGTGTTTTAAAGTACATATCAATGAGAACTAACTATGCTGGAGAACAGGGAATTTTTATAAAGTTATATAAATTAAAGTCCTGACATTTCAGTACTCCACCCATCATATCATCAGCTCCATTCTCCCTACAACACATGAAGAATTAAGGGGCATAAATACACAATGCACTGATGAGAGAAGAAAGAAAAATGTGTTCTAAAGCATTCTGCTGATCTCATGAAAATTGATAATTATGCACCAGATCAGTGAAAACAAGTTTGTTATTCTATATCAGTCTAAGGAAAGCAAAATCAACAGTTAATCAATATTGACCTTTCCTAAGAATGTGAAATTAATAAACAAGGTTTCTGGAGTATCAGGGAAAGCTGCAAACACATTTGTGTTTAGTTTTTTGTTGTCTGTGGGAATGAGGAGACAGTGGCCACACGGGGCCAGGACAGACCTTAAAGTCAGTGTGATGAACTGCTGGGGACTTCAATTAGCATAGTTCACCAGTGTACGCCAGTATATAGACATCAGAGGACAAGGTGTTCCTCTTCAATACTGATTTTACAAACAGTGTTGGTTACATGTCATCAGCCTAACTTGTTCATGACAACCTTCAGCCATTAACAAAAAAGGTATTCTTTAGACAGACAAAATTCAAAATCCCAGCACTTTAGTCACAAGGCCAAGCTCACTTTGTAAAAACTTCATCAAGCCATACACTGAGGATTTAGTCAAGTTTTCTGTATATGTTCAAAAAAAGCTTGCATAGAAAAAAAAAATTCAACATTTAAAGAACAAACTTATTTTTTTATATAGGATGATCAAAAGGAGATATTGAAGCAGGGACCTGAACAAAGTGAGGCGTTAGCTCTCTGGATATCTGTGGGAAAAGCATTCCAGAAGAAGGAATAACAAGGGTCCTGTGATGGGCACATGCCTGGAATGTGAGAACAGCCAGGAGGCCAGCATGGCTGGAACAGACCAAGGGACAGAAAGAGTGGTAGAAGATAAGGTCCGAGCTGGAGAAAATGGCCAAGACAAAAGCAGTGAATGAATGAGTTACACTTACAGATCAATCTTCTGGATCACATTTATAATATACTCCCATTCTATTACCAAGAAAAGAGAGAGACCACCTCTGTATGTAGAGTCTTGTATAACCGTAAGGTTGGTGGTTTGAACCCACGAGTCACTCTGCTGGAGGAAGATGTGGCAGTCTGCTTCTGTAAAGACTACAGCCTTGAAAACTCCATGGGACAGTCCTATTTTGTCCTACAGGGTGGCTGTGAGTCAGAATCAACTCAACAGCAATGGAAAAAAAAAAAAAGCAGTCTCCACTTATCACCTGCAGTTTTACTTATCTGAAGGTAAACAGTTAACATTTATAACTCATTTTACCCTAGTATAAATACAGTAAGTATGCAGTTTTATGTCCTTCTTAGTAACTGGGCAAGAAAGATTTTGAAACTACTCTGTAAAACTTCTGCTAATGACCAGATAGTTGACTTTATGGCTTTCTAATGAAATGTGATGTGTTCTGATGCCAAGCCAAAAAAATGTCAGTAGGGCCTATGACTCTAAGGAAGGAAGAAAGTGATTTAATAGTACTTGTTTCCCGGTGACATTGTTCTGAGGAAATGGAGAACATGCTAGGAAGAAATGCTAGGTAGGTATTTAACTTTTAAACAAGGTATTTAGTGGCAGATATTTTAACCTGAAATGTCAGATCTCTTACTGAACTATTGTTTCAGAATGCCTCTATCTACTACAAAAAATCCTACCAAGAGAAAAAAGAAAATGAGACATGTTACACTTTCTTGGGTAGAGAGAAAGTTACCCTTCCCCCAGCTTTTTTAGAAAACCTGAGCCATACAAATCCCTTACACATTCTAAGAAGGCAAGTAAAATTATGAAGTGTTTAATATTTATTCTAGCGTGTCAGTTTTAGTTATATTTATGACAAAAACTGGTATCCTTGTGTCCCCATTTACTTTTCAACCTGGAGTCCAAGGACAACTACACAGGCTTCAAGGGAACTATAACTTTCATGAAATTAAACGAAAATTTGTTTATGTATTTTTCTGCAGAGAGTATCCAGAGCTTTCATTAGCAAAGTATCCAAAAAACCAACCTGATTGCTGTTGAGTCAATTCTGACTCACAGCAACCCTACGGGACAGAACAGAACTACACTATAGAGTTTCCAAGGCTGTAAATCTTTATGGAGCACACTGCTACATCTTTCTCCCACCAAGTGCTTAACCACTGCACCACCTGGGCTCCTTTAACAAAAGATGTTGTTGTTGTGGGCCATCAAGTCAATTCCGACTCACAGCAACCCTAAATAAAGGACAAAACAAACCAAACCCACTGCCGTTGAGTCAATCATCTTTCTCCCATGGAACAGCTGGTGGGTGAACCGCTGACCTTTCAGTTAGCAGCCAGGTGCTTTAACCACTGCACCACCAAGATCCCTTAAGGACACAACCCCCCAAAAAGGTTTAAAAGTATCTTTAAATGTAGATGCATATAAAAAACCCAAATCCATTGCGGGAGAGTTGATTTCAACTCACAGAGACCTTATAGGACAGAGGAGAACTGCCCCATAGGGTTTCCAAGCCTGTAATCTTTAGGGAAGCTGAATGCTACATGTTTTTTCCCGCGGAGCAGCTGGTGAGTTCAATCTTTCCGTTAGCAGCCAAGCACTTAACCACTGTGCCACCAGGACTCCTGTGTATGCATAAATGACCTTTTAAAAGGCATTTAATAACAGCTTTTTTTTTTTTTTTAAGGGTATAGAGCAGGAGTTGGCAAACTTTTTCTTTTTCTGTAAAGAGCCAGACAGTAAGTATTTTGGGATTTGTGAATATATATGATCTGTTGAATATTCTTTATTTCTTCTTCCCTTTTTTTTTTTTTTTTTTTAAATAATTCTTTAATTTTAATTTGTGGGCCTAACACCAGTAGTCTGCAGATCTCTGGTTTAGAATAGCTGGTTTATCTCTGTAGAAATAACAGAGCATGGGCTTTGTGAGTCTGAGGCTGTTTTTTATGACCTTGAGAAAGTCGCTACCCATACCCATCCATTGCTGTTGAGTTGATTCTACTCACAGCAACCCTATAACCCCTCCTAAATCTCAATTTTCCACATCTATAAAAATGAGATACCAACCTCTCCCACATAGTAGTTGTAACTAGTAAGTGAGGTAGCATGTGTGTGGAAGTGCCCGCCACACTGCCTGGCATACAGTAAGCAAACTTATTTGATTAACCCCACCCGTTTCATATGATAGATCATTAGTAATACTTGTAATACAATATTAAGTGCTTGATCAATACAATCTACTTTATTATGATCTGCTTTGGCTATTTCCAGAAACAAATTGAAGCTTTCCAGGATAGCAAATACCTGTACATTACTGATTAGAATCTAACAGCCTCCTCATAATTAATCTTCTCCCCTCGATGTGTAAATCAAATTTACAGAGTGAAGATTTAATTTATCAATACACTATTTTCCATTTAAAGTGTCTTAAGCACCTCAACCAAAACAACTCAAAGCAGCTTCAGAAAATCCAACGTATAAGAAGTAAAACCAGTGCTAAACTGCAGTATACTTAGTCAAGTGTGTTAAGGAACTTAACGACTGCAGTACATTATTATATAACACCATAGTTATCAGCTGTTTGCCTCTGCAGAAATCTCTTCTTTCTGTTCCTTACAAAACTGAAGATCTTAAATATATCCAAATGCCATTTAGGTACCGTAAATTTATGGTATTATAAGGAGCCTTAATTGTTCTTTATTTCCCCAGAAAGACTAACTTCTTGAAAGCACGAAGTATGTTATAACCATTTTTATCACCTTCACCATACCCACCAACAACACTAGGTATGCTAGTCTTCAATTAGTACTTACTGAAATGACTTTTTAATATGACTTAATTATTCATTATCTCTAAGAATCTTGCAATTTTATTTATATAGAGATGTGGAAACATTTCATTTGAGCAGTAGTACAACAAAAGCACAACAGCTAAACAAACAAACAAAAACCTACTACATTCAATTACATCATTACTCTGGGACTGCAAGAGGATTACACTAATGTCATTGTCTTAGCTCCTCCAAAGTATCAAAGGTTAGCTGCATTTCCAACCTCAATAAAGACACCTTTTAAAAGTTGTCTCTATATAGAGAGAAAAATAAGCATGAAAGAGCAAGTGAATGAACAATAAACCTAACTTTACAAATGATTTTGTCAGCTTTCAGTGAATTTACTTTGAAAGTTTTTGAGAAGACAAGAACTACCAAGAACATCTGTACCTCTGAAAATCAGTTAAAAAAAAAACAAACAACTATCATTAACATTAAGAATAAATGTTTTTCTACCTCATCTCAGAGGACCAAGGAAAAAATAACTCAATTTACAAATCACATTATAAAGTATGAGACTTTGCAGTCCAACTCTAATTTAGTTCTCTGAAATGAGTGGTATAGCTAGAAGAGATATAGCTAAAAATAAAGATGTTAAAAGGCTCTAACTAAATATAGCCTTGACTCCGCCTTTAGTGGGGACAACGGTTTTCCTCATTCTCCAGTCACTAAGAATATTTGAAAAGTTTCCACTAATACATGTTAAATGTTTTTCACAAGTAAAAGAACAGAACAACTGGTTATGACAAAAGTAGTTCAGCAGACATTCCATGGACTGGAAAACTGAAGTTTCCTCCAAATATTTATTTGTTCCATACTCATTCCTTACATTCAAATACACAAATAATTCAATATGTAATAATTACATACAATTTTTTAAATTATAATACAATTTTTCCATTATAATACAATTTTTCAAATATTATAATGTTTTACAAACTGTGTTAGTCGGGTAAAATGAAGTATCAATCAGCTGAGTCCTTAGAAAGCAACCACGTGAGCTACTTAGCATCACCAGGTGAAGTATCAGGAACTGGCAGTCTTGACAGACTTCACTTTAGCAACATGAAAAAGGAAAAAATAAATGGAGGGGCGAAGAGACAACAATGCTAATTGGCCAAATATTTCTGTTATGCAATAACTGAAAATGCCAAAGGATTCTAAGACTCACTACAATTTTCTGTGCTGCTTTAGCTGCACTAAGTAGATTTACCCACCCACTGCCAAGTCGAGTCGATTCCAACTCATAGCAACCTACAGGACAGGGTAGAACTGTCCCATACGGTTTCTAAGGCTATCAATCTTTACGGAAGCAGACTAAGTAGATTAGGTGGCTAAAAAGGATAAACTAACAAGACCTTCAATCTGGAAACAAAATCTGCTGGATTAAAAAAATAAATGCTATGTGGGGCAGCACTCAAAGATTTAACTTTAAAAGGGATCTCTCTTAAAATTTCCAATTTAAGAAAAAATAAACTTTATAATCACACTCTTCTCAGAATTCCTGGTTAATCTGAAAAGATATCCCACATATACATTATACTGATGCCTTACTTTTTAAAAAATTCATTAAAAACAATGTGGTGTAGTTTTAAAAAAAAAAAAGCAACTTGGCTTTATCAGCTGGGTTTCACCTCTTAGCTGACTTTAAGCAAGTTACCTAACTACTCTGCGCTCCATTCCCTGATTTACAAAAAAGAATTAACACTAACTACTTCACTTCTCATTATGAGATTATTGTATGTGTTACATGTAGTGCAATTCATTTTTCTATCTGAAATGTGGATCAGCTCCACAACATCACCAGTCTAAAATGCTTCTGGCAGAAGAGCTACACAGACAAGAGAACTCAACACCTCCTGAGGCAGTCCTTTTCAATGTCATATTTCACTTATTTTCTTTGAGAAGCTTCCTAGTAACTTTAGCCCCATCCATCACACTCTAGTTTAACTTACAAAGCATAATAATTCTAGCTCACTCTAAGATCCATAGGGGTGAGGCTGTCTATTCAGTTCAACATTGAAGCCCCAGCATCTAGAACAATGACAGGTAGGTAGACAGTAGGTGTACAATAAATATTTGCAGATTAAGTGATGTGTTCTATGCAGTGCTTACTGACTGACCACTGAGATGCTCTCTGATATAAAGAGCAAAAATGTGTACAGTTCTAGAGGTGATCATTTAATGTTTAAGGTTTAGAAGCTGAAGTATAACCAAACTCATGCTATGCTTTTTTAAAAATTTCCTGGTACATAGTAAACGAAAAGCAATTCTGCCATACTTTAAATGGCAATGGTCTTCAATGATACAGATGATAAAGCTCCTTCAAATAAACTTCTCAATGACTCCACAACTCTTAGTCACAATTTCTTTCAGATTTAACTTAAATATTAAAATTAAAATTATTTTATTAAAAATTAAATCTCAAAATGGTATGCAACCCAGACATATAGACCAATGGAATAGAATTGAGAGTCCAGAAATAAACCCACACATCTATGGTCAATTAATTTTTGCCAAGGGTGCTAAGTCCATTCAATGGGGAAAGAAGAGTCTCTTCAATAAATGGTGCTGGGAAAACTGGATTTCCATTTATGCAGAAAAATGAAACAGGATTCACGTCTCACACTATACACAAAAAGAAATTCAAAATGGATTAAACCTAAATGTGCAAACTAAAACCATAAAATTCTTAGAACAAGCAGAACTAGGTTTCAACAATGGGTTATCTAATACAATAACAAAAACATAAACAGCAAAAGACAAACTAAATAAATTTCATAAAAATTAAAAACTTTTCTTCATCAAAAGACTTTACCAAAAAAGTAAAAAGACAAGCTACTGTATGGGAGAATATCTTTAGAAACCATATACCCAACAACAATGTAATAACCAAAAATATGTAAAACTCTGACAACTTAACAACGAAAAGGAAATCATAATACCGGCAAAGGACATGAACAGACAATTCACCAAAGAGCAATATTCAAATGGCCACCCAACACATGAAAAGATGCTCAGTGTCATTAGACATCAGAGAGATACAAATCAAAATTATGAGATACCATTTCACTCCCACTAGGATGGTTAAGATAAACAAAATAGAAAATAACAAATGTTGGTGAGGATGTGGCAAAACTGGAACCCTTATCCACTGCTGGTGGGAATGTAAAATGGTACAGCTGTTGTGGAAAACTGTGGCGATTCCTCAAAAAACTAAAAACAGAACTACCATATGGCCCAGCAATTCCACTCATAGGTATATATACCCAAAAGACTTGAAAGCAGAGACTCAAAACCAGACTTATACACCAGTGCTCACTGTAGCACTATTCACAATGGCCAAAAGGTGGAAACAACCTAAATGCCCAGTAACAGATGAATGGATAAACAAAGTGTGGTACATACATACAATGGAATATTACTCTACTCAGGCAGTGGGAGAAACCAAGTCTTGGTACATGCTACAGTATGGACAGAGCTTGAAGACATGCTGAGCGAAATAAGCCAATCACGAAAGGACAAATATTGTATGACACCTCACTTACATAAAAAGACAAGAAAAGGAAGATGTATGGAGACCAAAGTTTATTAGTGGTTACCAAGGGTGGAAGGGAGGAGGAAAGGGGGAGTTACTGGTGATGGAAAAATCACATTGATTAAGGGTAGGGTTGCACAGCTGATATTGTTAATTGCTGTTAATAAGTTGTATACCAGTAAAAAGTTGAATTGGGAAAAGTTGTGGGATAGATATTTATAACAACAACAAAAAAAGAGTAGCTGCTGAGGCTGCTTATGTACGACCAAACACCTCAGTGGATTTGATTCCTTGGTTCGGAGGTTCAGAGTCATGGTTTCATGAGCCATCCCAGTTAATTGGTCTAATAATGTGTTTACTGCTTCTCTTCTACTTCCTAGTTCATTGCATAGTGTCTAGGGTCTTAAAAGCAGCCATCCAAGGCATAACAACTGGTCTCTATTCACCTGAAGCGACAAAGGAAGAAGGAGAGTCAGGAATAGGAGGAGGATATGGAATGTGTGGCTAACTGCCTCCAACTGGACGGTGCCCAGCTACCACTACTGAACATTTTGATCAAAGATTCCATAAGAGAATCCTGATCAAAAGGGGGAAAATGTAGAACAGAATTTCAGATTCTTATGGACGCTAGACTTTCTGGAGCTATGGAAGGTGGATGAACCCCTGAAACTACTGCCCTGAGATAATCTTTAAACCTTAAACCAAAAATATCCCCTGAAGTCATCTTAAAACCAAACAGTAAACAGTTTAGCTTAACTAGTAAAAAAGGTTTGCCTTGAGCATTATGCTTTTTTAACAACTATCTATATGGGATCAAAGCGACAACAGTAACTTGAGAGACAGGAAACTTAGGGGCCCATAAGTTTATGTTTTGAGGGAAGAACAACTCAGAAAAGGAGGGTGAGAATAGTTGCACAACTTGAAGAACGTAATCAATGTCACTAAACTGTATACATAGAAACTGCTAAATTGGTATTATTTCTCTGTGTATATATTCAACAGCAAAATAAATAAAATTTAGGAAAAAAAAGATACGCAACACTCTTGCCACTGGTTATTTTGCAATTAACACCAAGAATAATAATAACAACGCAGTCAAACTTTATTACCTGAAAGCCACCCAGAAAAGAAGAGAATAAAAGTTGTGACAGAATTTCAATATCTGTAATTACTTTTTTCTCATGACTTTCTTAGCAACACACTGCTATAAATAAACACCTCACTACTTAAACACTAGAGCTCATTTATAATTCAGTCACTTATACTCCAGAGCTTACAGAGTAGGTTTCATAAAGTATGTTCTACTCCACAGAACAGAAACTCAAATACAGTTAAGCCAGTTCACCAACCTCTGCAAATATATGAAAATATTTCCATTATAAAGTAAATTTCTCCGGTCACTCAACAGTTTTAAGCTGTCACTTTGTGGCTATTAGCCTCAGCAAAACATAATTAGTAAGGTAAGCATGCCACATACACAAATCATAATCCATTCCAAACCCAAACAGAAAATATTTCTTTATTATCTAGGTCACTGATGCTTGAGGCTGTGGTAGAAAATTAGGGATCTACAAGTATGCTACTTCCATCAAAGGACGTTGTTGTTGTTGTTGTTGTTAGATTAGATGCCATCGAGTCAGTTCCAACTCATAGCGACCCTAGAGGACAGAGCAGAACTGCCTCAGAGGGTTTCCAAGGAGCGACTGGTGGATTCGAACTTCCGACCTTTTTGGTTAGCAGCTATAGCTTGCCGCAGCTCTTAACCACTGCACCATCAGGGCTCCATCAAAGGACATTAGGTAAGGCAAGTACAAAGTCGACATAATTTTATAATAAAAGATAAAATCCAAAAGGGTCAAACACTTTAATGAATACAAAATTAAGAGGACAGAAAGTGAACATCTAGCTCTGTAAGAAGAAACAGCCATGTATGACCACACATGACCATCTTTCACTCCAATGGACAGCAAGCCTTTCCAGACCAGAGTGGATGAAGCCTCTAACACTACAAAACCACTTTTCCCCTTCCACTTCTGAGATTAAAAAATATGTACACTAATCAAAACAGTAAAATGATCAAAATATACATAAAACTAAGCCATCAGATACAAGACTGCTTTAAAAAGTTAAAATCACTACGTATCTTCAAAATACGTAAGCAGGGTGATTTCAAGTACTGTGTGAGAAACTTAAACCACAGAGAAGAAACAGTTTAGGGGTAGACTGAGTCTGTGCTACAGAACCTGTCCAAGATGGGCAGATGGCATGAAGACAGAATGTATACAGAAGTACAGTATGTGTACATGCTTCCAACTCCCTTTCCAGTTTGCTGTGGAATAGGATTCCCTAACGATAGCTACTACTTCTGCCCTGAAAGTTGCCCAAGCAGCAAGGCAACCGCGGCGTGCAGTTGCAAAATCTAACAGACCGGGGCACTGAGCACTCTTCATGCCTGTACTCTGTGTCCAGGAACCGTTTCTCAATGCGGCCAGTGACAGGTTGCCCTCAATGCAGCAACCCCATGTAGAAAGTTTCAACAGTCCCAGAGCCAACCCCTGGGGCTTACGGTGGACTTTTCCATTTTCAGTATGATAAAAAGCTGGACTCTACCCACACTGACAGCATCTGGAGTGCCCCAGAGCACACAAAAAGCTCTCTAGTTCATATTAATGCCATTTGTAAGTAAATGTGTTTGCTACTTGTTTTTAAGCGCTTGACTACTAGCCCAAAGGTTGGAGGTTCAAACCCACCCAGAGGTGCCTCGGAAGTAAGGTCTGGCGACCTGCTCTTTAAAAGATCACAACCTTGCAAACCCTATGGAGAGCAATTCTACCCCGCACGCTGTACACATGGGGTCGCCATGACTCGGAATCCACTCCAGAGGAACTAACAACACTTGCCTTGATCTAGAGCCCTGTCCAGACTTGGGAAGTTCCTGAAAAAGCAGGGAACTGGGGATAAGCCTCCGCGCTTCCAGCTCGACGCAGGCAGCAGCAGCAGCAGCATCCCGCTGGGGCCCCCGATTCCCAGCAGCCGGGCCCCCGGCGGGGCAGAACCTTCCCCCAAGGCCGCCCCCTCACCTGATCTTGTAACTGGGCAGGGTGTGCTTGCGCTTGATGATCTTCTTGAGCTGGTTGACGATGATGGAGGTGAGCTGCGGCATGGGCCGCCCTTCGAACTGGGAGCGTACCTCGAAGTCGATCAGCGGGTCCTCCACGAAAGAGAAGAACCAGTGGGTGAAGGGCACGCGAGTGAGGACGAAGCGCAGCCGCCCCACCACGCGGGACAGCTTGACGAACAGGTAGGCGGACTTGCCGAAGACTAGGTCCACGTCGATGGCCAGGTGGAAGCCCCCGTGGTACTCCACCTCCGCCTCGAAGGCCAGCTCCTCGGGCGAGGCGGCGGGTAGCGCCTCCCCGTCGGGGCCGTCTGGCTCCCCGCTGGCCGAGGGCACGACGGGCCGCAGGAGCCGGATGGTCTTGATGAACGGCACCGTCTCGCCCAGGAACACGTCCCGCAGGCTCAGACCCTCCAGCAGGCGCCCAGCGGTCTTGGTCTGCAGCAGCTCCTCGAACTCCACCTTGATTTTCTTGGTGACCCAGCGGCGGGCCAGCGCCGTGTCCCGCAGCTCCCGGAACAGGAACAGGATGGTGGCGTTGAGGAAGTAGCAGGTCTCCCGTGTCGGCGGAGCGGGGGTCTCGGGGGCCGGGGCCGCGCCGCTCTCGGGGGGCCCGCCGGAGGGCTCCTCAGCCCCGCCGCCGCCATAAAGGTACTCCCTCAGGGGCAGGTCTGGCACTGGCCTGATGTAGCGGAAGCCATCGCCCGCGCGGGCGGCCTCGTCCGGCGGCAGCTCCGGGTGTTTGCGGTAAAGCAGCAGGAACTGGGTGAGGAGCGTGAGGAAGGAGCCCAGCACGGCCGACGCCAGGATCATGAGCAGCAGCCCCATCCCGCCACCGCCTCCGCCCGGGCCGCCCGGGCCCCTGCTCCCGCGCCGACAGCGCCGCTTTCTTCACGCCACCGCCCCCGCTGCCTCCATCTTGAGGACATCGGGCGGCGGGGTCGGGGAGAGCGGCTCCCTGGGCCTCGTCCGGCTGCTCCGGCCGGCGCGGTGCTGCGCCTCAGCCCGCCGCGGCCCGCGCCTCTCCAGGAGCTCCCAGAGGCTGCTGGCGTGCTGCTGCTGATGGTGTGGCGGCGCCGGCGGCAGCGGGGACGGGAGGGGGCGGAATCAGCACCTCACGCCGACTTCCGCTTATTGGACAAGCTGCACGTGACGTCAGGTGCGGGCTCGCTCCCTGCGGTGACGCCCGGCAGCCGACGGCCGGGCGCGCGCACGTGGGTCCTTTTTCACCTCTCGGGCCTCCTTCCAGCCCCGCCCGACAACGCCAACATTCAGTTCTCAGGCGGAGTGCGCAGCGATCCACGTGGCTGTCACTTTTAGAGACGCGACGGGGGTCAGGGAGGATACCTGGAGGCACCAGTTAGAAGGTGAGGCCCGGCGCAGTCGGCTTGGGACATTAGTGATCCCAGTCATCCCGTTATTTTCTGATGCGCCCATCTCCCTTCATTGGCCGTGGTCTGTTAACTCGGCTGCAGTGTAATTCTGCCCATCGCGCTCCTGAGAGATGGGCTGGCGGCGGCTTTCGCTGGAGAGCAGCGCCGAATAGGATCTGGAGACGACCCAAGCCGAGGACAAGAGAGGACTACCTCGAAGAAAGCCATCGCTGGCCATCAATCCGACCAGCAGACGCTCTGAGTTCTGGAGGGTGGGCAGTGGGAAAGAGGGGCAGAGGAAAAAGGCGTAAAATGCGGACTGAGTTTAACACCTAGGTAGATATTCAAGATTTAAATAAGGACGTAAGTAAAACAGACGGGACCAGGAATGACGAGTGAGATCAATCGCCAGATAGCTGCAGGATGAACAGTGGCTCGTTGTTAAGCTGTGGCAATGTGCTAAGCCCCTGTGTGTATTACCACATTTAGTCCATCTATGAGGCAGTTATTGTTAGCCTTTACTCATTTTACAGGAGGAGCCTTGGTGGCGCAGTGGTTAAGGGTTTGGCTGCTAACGGAAAGGTCACTGGTTCCAACCCACCAGCTGCTCCTCTGGAGAAAGACCTGGTGATCTGGTCCCTTAAAGGTTACACCTTGGAAACTCTATGAGGCGGTTCTACTCGGTCCTATAGGGTCATTATGAGTCGGAATCAACTTGATGGCAACGGGTTTGGTTTTTTTGTTTTTTACCCATTTTAAAGATGTGAACACTGCCACAGAGAGGTTAAGGAAGTTGCCTGGAATCACACAGTGGAATGTTTGTCTAACGATAAGCCCTAAGCTGTTGGATACTACTCTGTACAATAACACTGAGATTGCTAGGGTTGAAATGGGGTTTACAGGTTCCCTGGTGCAAAGGAAGGGAAAGACTGGGAGTGGGGAGGGGGGTAGGTTTAGGGAAGACTTCAGGGAATTTTTCACAGGGTAACTGCCTAACCAAAGTCATAGAGTTAATGGAGCCAGGTTGCCCAGCAACACTGTTACCCCTCACATCCTCTGACTACTTGGTTGTTACATCATAAGTATGTACTGAAATCCTTCCAATCTTATGGACAGTCCTACCCCTTAATCCTATCAAAACCAAACCTATTGCCATCAAGTCGATTCTGACTCATAGAAACCCTATAGGACAGAGTAGAACTGCCCCTTAGGGTTTCTGAGGAGTGGCTTATGGATTCGAACTGCCAACCTTTTGGTTAGCAGCTATAGCCCTAGTGCTACAGGTGTCAGATATTCCATACCTAAAAGTCAGGCTGATTCTTTCTAGCCTTAGGGCCAGAGCAGGGCTCCTCTCTAGTCCTGGAAGATCTCCAAGCCAGTGATTCTCTTGACTCGTGGTGATTCCAGAACAAAAACAGAATTCTGCCCCAGCTGGGGCAGGTGCAGGACTTTGGAACCAGGCCCATCTTACTGGGACGTTATTCCCAGCTGTGAGACAAGAATGCCCCATTGTCTACAAAACATAAGACAGGAGTCTAATGAGGAACCAGGCTCAAACCCCACATTCCATGTGCTGTGGAAATCCAAAGCTGTGCCAGGATTTCTGGGAATTCCAGACAACTTTCATCCTAGTCACCTCTGGCCTCTGCTTCTGGGCTGCTCTCTCAGTTTTACACTGTGCTGACCCAAATGAGGCAAGTATACTATTCCTTTATTTCCACCAAAAACAACATATTCCTAACACTCATGCATCACTGCATTTAGATGTTACAGAAGCTGGGCGTGGGAGGTGGGCAGAGAATGAAGGAGGAGGTGTTCACATCACTGAGATACAAAAGCATCAACCTGCATATGACCCACCCTGGATCTTAAAATACTTTCCAACCACCTCCCTCCTCCACGAGGGAAGTCATGGTCTTCATGGGAATGAGTCCTCAGTGTCCCACACCACCTCAAAGGCTCCTTCCTCTTTCCTCTCTTCCCCTCTCTTCCTCACTCTTCAGATTAGCTCTGGGAATTCCAGATATTTTCAATCCATTACGTAGAGCCATTTGGCTCCCCAGCAAAACTTGCCCTGAGCGGGAAAACCATGAAGGCACTCAGCAAATGTATTGCGAATATGAAAAAAATTATTCCTTCCTTGTGTTAAAATGGCTAACATTTATGGAATACTTACAATAATAATAATATTTATAGAGAATTTACTATGTGCCCCACACAGTGTTAAGCATTTTATGTGCCTTATCCCATTTAAAAATGAAAATGTCATGAATTTTTCATGAAGTCAAATTTATTTGATATTCAAATTAGAAGGTAGTGTTCTTGATAACTTTATTTTATGCACTTTATTTTATGGAATAATGCTGTGTTAATAGAAGCGTATTGTTGTTTTTAATGCCTTCCCAGGGGAGACTATAAATCTGGCAACCCTAAGTGTTTATTTTTAAATGTGACACAATCCATAGAAACTCAAAAGTCTAAGAGCCACTGGCCCCAGCTCTGAAAATCTTCGTAGGTTTCTGAAGGAAGAAGTTGCACTTTGCCTGTCTGCTGACTTTTTAATGTGCTTTAGATGACATCATTGAAATTAAGCTGCCCCAACAGACTTCACAGGAAGTATCCATTTCAAGGGTAAAGGTAGTTGGATACTGGAAATGGGTTGTGGGTGAGACTACATTGTCACCAACCAGAGAGAGGCATGGACTGCTGAACTCTGAATCCTTCCTAGTGACCATTAAAAAGGATGAGAAAGCCAAGCATGTGAACATGCCGAGTGTGTGAGTAGCATGAAAACAAATTTAATAAAAATGATGTAAAATAATACAAATACAGCAACACATGGAGAAAAGCATAGGGAAGTTTAGAGTATTTGCCTTAACAAATGATCTATCAAACCAATGTGTGAATTGTCAAAATTCAAATTCAACAACTGTTTTTTGCGCATCTAGCATATGCCAGCCTCAGGGGACACTGAGTGAATAGGAAAGTCCTTGCCCTCGGAGGTGCCCAGCCGAGGTAGAATCAGACACACCCACGTAACTCTGATGATAAAAGTAAGTGCTCTACAGCCATCTAAGATACTCCACTGATGTTACCCCTTCAGGAGCAAGGGAGAATAAAGAAAACAAGATACAAGGGAAAGATTAGTCCAGAGGACTAACGGACCACATCTACCACTGCCTCCACCAGACTGAGTCCAGTACAACCAGATGGTGCCTGGCTACCATGACTGACTGCTCTAACTGGGATCACAACAGAGGGTCCTGGACAGAGCTGCAGAAAAATGTAGAACAAAATTCTAACTCACAAAAAAAGACCAGACTTACTGGCCTGACAGAGACTGGAGAAACCCCGAAAGTATGGCCCCCTGACACACTTTTAGCTCATTAATGAAGTCACTCCCGAGGTTCACTGTTCAGCCAAAGATCAGACAGCCCCATAAAACAAAATGAGACTAATGGGGCACAACAGTCCAGGGACGAGGACTAGAAGGCAGAAGGGGACAAGAAAGCTGGTAATAGGGAACCCAAGACAGAGAGGGAACACTGTTGACATGTTGTGGGGTTGTTAACCATTGTGATAAAACAATATGTGTACTAACTGTTTAATGAGGAACTATTCTGTAAATCTTCATCTAAAGTACAATTTAAAAAAAAGGTCTCGTTCAAAAAAAAATAAAGTGAAAATTATTTTTTGCCAAAAAAAAAAAAAGTAAGTGCTCTAGCAGAGGCACATGTGATGTATTGTGGGAACAGAGCCTTCTGGTTCAGGGGCAGGGACATTTGGTTGCAAGGAACAGAAAATGTCTGGGGCTAGTTTAAGTGAAATTGGATTCACATTAAGGATACTGGGGCATCTTTAGGAACAGCTCAGCTGCAAGGTGTTCAGCTGGGGCTCTCACAGAAACTGGGGAGTGGGAGAGCAGTTTCTCTCTCTACCCCTACCTCACCTCCTACCCTGCCCACCCCGTCCCCCACCAGTCTCTTGTCTATGCATCTCGCATCTCTCTGCTGATCTGTGCCATTCTCCTCTACAAGGCCCTTGGTTCCTATTCTTTCCACAGCCTCAGCATGCAGCATGCAAGCAGCTTTGGAAGGCACCAGCTCCATACACAAATCTAGAGGTTCCTATGTCTTCGTGTCCCAATGTGGCCTGCTTGATCAATTTCAAGAGCTGGAAGAGAAATCCTAATTGGCTGCACTATAACCCAGTCACTTATGGCTAAGGGGTTGGGTCACAGAGAAGAGGAAGAAGAAGAAGAAGGCTTGTCCCGTCTGGGTTGCTGGTAGGTGGGACAACTTCTCTAAGGAGGGGAAGAGGATTGGGAAGACATGATGGGCGATTCTGGACAATAGGGGTCTAGAGATTAATTCTGGCTGGGGAAGGTTGGGAACTTTTTGGGGCAAATGGAATTTGTGTTGGCCTCTGATGATTAGAAGGGTATTTTAACCAAACCAAAAAACAAAACAAACCTGTTGCATCAAGTGGATTCCGACTTACAGCGACCCAATACGATGTAGAAGTGCCCCGTAAGGTTTCCAAGGCTGTAATCTTTACAGAAGCAGACTCTCACATCTTTGCTTGCTCAGAATGGCCGGTGGGTATGAACCGCAGATCATTCGGTTGGCAGCCAGGCACTTAACCACTTTGCCACCAGTGCTCCCATTTCTAATCAGAAGGAGGCAAAAGCCCAGAAGTTGGAAATACAACAGAATTTGGGGAATTGTGGAGACCAGGATAGCTGGAGGGTGGCATGAATAGGGTTCATGCAAGGAGGAAGGAAGGGAGAAGCGGGTAAAAGAATAAAGCAGAGGGTTTCAAAGTCAGGGCAAGTTTGGATTCTATTTTAGGTCATTGTAAAGTCGCCAAAGATTTTTCAGCAAGAGCTTGGCATTCCCTTTTCTTTCCATCATTTCCATCTGTAAAACCTCAACCCAAGATAAATCCAACTATCTACCCTCTCACGTCTGCATCTGTAAATTCGTGGTTTTCATCATCATTTGGGTCCTCAAGAAGACCCAGAAATTTTTCTCCATCACCCTAGCAAGCATCTCCCATTTCCCATAACAGTGCCATCAACACTTTACCAGTCTCAAGTCTCCCACCCTCACTTGTTCCCAGCCATGCTCAGCAGAGAACACAGCCTCCACTTCATGGCCCTTAGACTGGCCTTTCTTCAGCTTCTTGCTTCCCTGGCCACAGCTCACTTGCATGACATCCCTATCTTTTCTCGCTTGTCTTCTGTTGCAAAACAAAAACAAAATCCTTCTTGTTGTCCAAGAGTGTTCCCCCGACCTGTGCTGTGGATTCCACTTCCTTCCAGGGTCTGTCTCCTCTTCATTGGCATAGAAACCAGTCCAGTCTCTCTGTTCTTACAAAATGAAAACAAAACAAAACCCAAGGAACATCCTACCTTACCCCATAACTTCCACCTTTTCTCTTACCTAAAGTGTCAAGCTTTTTAAAAAGAGTAGCCGAAGTTCCCTGATTGCTGACTTGCCTTCCATTCACTCCTTGACCCACTGTAATCTGACTTCTAACCCTCACTCCACCATGAACTTGTTCTTGCCAAAGGCCCAATAACTTTGTTGCCACAGCCAATAAGACTTCCTTTGGTTCTTATTATAGCAGAGCTCTGAGTGGCACCTGACACTATAGATGATTCCCTCTTTCTTGAAATTCTTCTATCCTTTGGTTTCCTTGACAACCCCGTGAAGGTTACCAAGTAAGGTAAAACTTGAAACACCCCCCCCCCTTTTTTTGTTCTTCTTAGCAAGAGAAATCTGTCATTTTAAAGTTGCGTGCCACTTCTGTGTCTAGAGATGGTGACATGAAGTTATCTTGAAGCAAAGTTTCTGTGAAGAAATTCCTGGTGTGGGGTGACCAGCTGTCTTGGTTTGCGTGGGAATGAAGGGAGAATCCGTGAGTAAGACTTTCAATGCTGAAATTGAAAACGTCCTGGGCACTCTGGGACAAGTTGTTCATCCTACCTGGATGCTCCCTTTAATAGCGAAGATAATAGGCAAGTTGTTTCCATCCTTCTGGGGAAAGAAAGAAGGCACAGGATTTTTTTTTTTTTTTTTTTTTTGAGGGAATAGTCAAATATGATAAAGAGCCAAGGAACTTCCCGGATTCAAAGAGATCAAGACCCTGACACTCTTTTTTTTTTGCTTTTTTTAAATAATAGCTTTACTGAGATAAAATTTACATAGCATACAATTCACTCATTTAAAGTGGTTTTTAGTGTGTTCACAGAGTTGTACAACCATTACCCCCATCAATTTTAGAACATTTTCATCACCCCAAAGAAAGCCCATGCCTATTAGCAGTTGTCTTAGTCATCTAGTGCTGCTATAACAGAAATACCACAAGTGGATGGCTTTAACAAAGAGACATTTATTCTCTCACAGTCCGGTATGCTACAAGTCCAAATTCAGGGCATCAGCTCCAGGAGAAGGCGTTCTCTCTCTGTCGGCTCTGGAGGAAGGTCCTTGTGATGCATCAGTCTTCCCTTGGTCTGGGAGCGTCTCAGCAAAGGAACCTCAGGTCCAAAGCACACGCTCTGCTCCCGGCACTGCTTTCTCGGTGGTATGAGGTTCCCATGTATCTCTGCTCACTTCTCTCTTTTATATCTCAGAAGAGATTGGCTTAAGACACTATCTAATCTAGTAGACCTCATCAGTATAACTGCCGCTAATCCATCTTATTACATCATAGTGATAGAGTTTACAACACATAAGGAAATCATGTCAGATTACAGAATGGTACACAGTCATACAATACTGGGAATCATGACCCAGCCAAATTGACAGGTATTTTGGGGGGACACAATTCAATCCATGACAGCAGTCACTCTACATTCCACCCTCCCCCAACTCCTGCAGCCCTAGACAATCACTGATCTACTTTCTGTCTCTATGGATTTGCCTATTCTATGCAATATGTGGAAACCCTGGTGGCATAGTGCTAAGCAAAAGGTCGACAGTTAAATCCACCAAGTACTCCTTGGAAACAATTTGGGGCAGTTTTACTTTGTTCTATAGGGTCGCTATGAGTCAGAATTGACTCAGCAGCAATGGGTTTGGTTTTGGGTTTTTTTTTTTAAATACAATATGTGGCTTTTGTGGCTAGCTTCTTTCACTTAACATAATGTTTTCAAGGTTCATCTATGTTGTGCATGTATCAGTATTTTATTCTGTTTTTATGGCTGGCTAATATTCCATTGTATTGATATACCACAATTGGTTATCCATTTACCAGTTGGTGAACATTTGGGTTGATGAATAAGGCCGCTGTCAAGATTCATGTACAAGTTTTTGTGTGGACATATGCTTTCAATTCTCTTCCACCTAGGAGTGGAATTTCTGGGCCATATGATAACTCTATGGTAAGCTTTCTGAGGATCTGCCATACTGTTATCCAAAGTGGCTGCACCATTTTACATTCCCTCAGCAGTGTATGAGTGTTCCTATGTCTCCATAACCTCACCAATACTGTTATTATGTATCCTTTTGATTCCAAGCATCCTAGTGGGTGTAAAATGGTATCTCATTGTGTTTTGATTTGCATTTCCCTGGTGTCTAATGAAGGAGCCCTGGTGGCACAGTGGTTAAGTGCTTGGCTGCTAACCAAAAGGTTGGTGGATCGAACCCACCAGCTGCCTTGCAGGGGAGAGATGTGGCAGTCTGCTTCCCTAAAGATTATAGCCTTGGAAATCCTATGGGGCAGTTCTACTCTGTCCTATAGGTCGCTGTCTTAGTTATCTAGTACTGCTATAACAGAAATACCACAGGTAGATGGCTTAAAAAACAAAGTTTTTTCTCTCACAGTCTAGTAGGCTAGAAGTCCAGATTCAGGGCATCAGCTCCAGGGGAAGGCTTTCTCTCTCTGTCAACTCTGGGGGAAGGTCCTTGTCATCAATCTTCCTCCGGTCGAGGAGCTTCTCAGTGCAGGGACCCTGTGTCCAAAGGATGCGGTATGCTCCTGATGCTTTTTTCTTGGTGGTATGAGGTCCCCAACTCTCTTCTCACTTCTCGTTCCTTTCATCTATTGTAAGATAAAAGGTGGTGCAGGCCACACCCCAGGGAAACTCCTTTTACATTAGATCAGGGATGTGACTTCAGTAAGGTTGTTACATCCCACCCTAATCCTATTTAACATAACCCAATCTTGCTTCATTAACCACAGGCCGAAATTAAGGTTTACAACACACAGAAAAATAACATCAATCACAAAATGGAGGACAACCACACAATACTAGGAATCATGGCCTAACCAAGTTGACACATATTTTTGGGGGACAGAGTTCAATCCATAACAGTTGCCATGAGTTGGAATCAACTCGACGGCAGTTGGTTTGGATGGCTAATGATGTTAAGCATGTTTTATTTGTCTATCTTCTTTGGAGAAGCATCTTTTCAAGTTCTTTGCCCATTTCTTTTTTTGTTTTTTTCATTGTCAATGTCATTTTTATTATAGTTAATTTATGATTCCCATTCACCATTATAATCAAAGCTTACTCAGAGAAATAAACCAGAATTATAATGGCAGAAGACATTGCAAATACTTTATCTCACATGATACTCAAAACTAAACATCTTCCAAACCACATTCAAGAAGCTGCTAATATAAACTTTGGCAGTTTTCAAGATATACTGGCCAAGCAATAGTTAATTCTCAGTGAATAAGTTCTTATCTATTCAGCACCTCCTCTTGCAGTTAACATTGTATTAGGCACTTAAGATCAAATTCTTTGCCCATTTCTTAATTGGTTATTGTCTTTTTACTATTGAGTTGTAAGAGTGCTTTATATATTCTAGATACAAATCCCTTAGAAGACATATGATTTGCAAATATTTTCTCCCATTCTGTGAGCTGTCTTTTCACTTTCTTGATGGTGTCCTTTGAAGCACAAATAAATGTTTTTAATTCTGATGAAGTTCAGTTTCTCTATTTTTCCTTTTGCAGCTCATGCTTCTGGTATTGTATCTAAGAAATTATTGCCTAATCTAAGGTCATGAAGATTTACTCTTATGTTTTCTTCTAGGAATTTTACAGTTTTAATTCTTACTTTTAGGCCTGTGATCCATTTTTAGTTAATTTTTGTGTACGGTATGAAGAAGAGGTCCAACATCACTGTCTGGCATGTGGAGATCCAGCACCATTTGTTGTAAAGACAATTCTTTCCCCATTGAATTGTCTTGGCACCCTTCTGAAAAATCAATTGACGACAAATGTGAGAACTTCTGGACTCTCAGTTCTATTCCGTGGAGCTATATGTCCATCCCTATGCCAGTGTCACACTGTCTTGATTGCTGTAGCTTTGTAGTGGGTTTCGTACCAACTCAGGACAACAAGAAGAACTGCTAAAACTGGGGTGCTCCCATACGGTCATTGGTAGTCTTTGGCACTTAGGTAATGTTTCTTGGAGGTGACTCAGATCTCTGGTGAGACTGGGAAGAACTTCTTCCTGGAGCCTTTTCTCCCAACACTCTGACGCTCCCACGTTGCTTTCTCTGTGTCGGAGTTCCCCACAGGGATGCCCATCAATGTTACTCGTGCCTCCTGCTCATCTGTCACACCTGCAGCATAGCCCTGTAAAGATTAAGATTTCCTGGGGTCAGATCTCAGCTCTAGGACTTAATGATTGTGTGACCTTGAGCAAGTCGTGTAAACTCTCCAAGCCTCAGCTTCCTCTGTGTAAAGTGGGGATGATAAAAGTATCCATAACATAGGGCTATTGTGAGGATTTAATGAGATAAAATGTACAAAGTACTTAACATATTTAGTGTCAATAAGCTAGCCATTATTAGCTAATTTTTAGAAAAGGAACAATCTGATTATCTGGTTAAAGTAATTGGACTCACCCCTAACATTTTTGGGGGTGGGGCCAGAAGACAAATAGTCTGTTTAAAAATTGTAAATTGAGCTTCTAAATAAAATCTGCTTTATCCTCTACAGTCACAAATAATGGCAAAATAAAAAAAAATTGGAAAATCATAGTTTTTATATGACTGAAAGTTGGCAAGATACGAAAGACAATTGAGTTTAATTATCATTGTGAATGCTTTTACTGATGGCCCAGAAATATTTGGATAAGGGATAAAATAAAGCCAACTTCATGAGTTATTATATACTCTATAAAATATTTTTGCTTTCATGTTAGAAAAAATTTACTAATTATGTAATTATAGTAAAATAAACACATAATTTATGTGCCATTGGAAATAATGATGTAAAGGATTAAAAATAATACGTAATTTATTCAAAGTATCAAATTTGATTATATTTCCATCAAAAATATAAATAAAATTAAATGTAAAAAATAAAAATAGAATATTTTAGAAGAAAATTTATTTTTTAAGCATAAAAAATATTGGAGCTATTAACATTAAAATGCAAAGTAGAAATTCAAATGAATGAATGTAGAAATATTAAATAATGCTGCAATTTCTATTTAAAATTTTGAAAATAGAATTTAATCTTAGTAAGTATTTTTACAAAATTCTAGCTTTCATTGTCTGCTTAGTTACCAATATAAAAAAAATTCAGAAACAAACTTCACTCCTGTTATGCCTAGGCTTATACACATTTAAGAGTAATAGAAATTGTTTAATATTATAGTATATTTGTTAGATGCTCACATGCATTTTTTTGTGTGTGATTATGCTACTCACACCTTAGTACCTGCAGGTTGAAACACACACACTTACATACACACACACAAAGATGCTCAGCATTACAGGGAATGATACTGTGCTGGACAAAAACCTATTGAATTCATGCTCTCTGAGAGGAAGAAATTGACAAGTTAATTAATTTGCATTTTCTTTTTGTCTTAGGCTGGGTTGTCTAGAGAAGCAAAACCAGTAAAGTGTATAAATATATATATACAGGGAGATTTATATCAAGGAAATGGCTCACGTGGTTGTAGAGGCTGGAACGTTCCAAGTCCATGGGTCAGGACATAGGCTTCTCCTGATTCACATAGTTGCAGGGGCTGGTGAACCCAAGATTGGCAGGTCGGAGAGCAGGGCTCTTGCTCATAGGCTGTGAAGATCAATGATACCCAGATCGGCAGGCAAGACTGCAGGTAAGCTGCTAGCTCAAATCCCAAGAACTGGAAGTCAGATGAACAGGAGCCAGCTGCAGTATCCAGCACAGGCAAAAAGCCCCTGAGCCCAAGGAAATTCCCTTTCAACTGATTGGCTACTCACAGCAGATCCCATCACGGAGGTGATCACATATCAAATCTCAACAGGGAAGAGATCACAATATTATATGACTGCCAAAACACTAAGAATCATGGCCCAGCTAAGTTGACACACAATCTTAACCATCACACTTTTGTTAAGGGTTTCTACCGCTTAAATATAGCCTTGGTGACAGAAACAATGCCAGAGATTGCATGATAGTATTATGCAAGACCAATGACTTCTTCATTGCAAATACCATTTTTCAACAACATATACGATGACTATACATGTGGACCTTACCAGACAGAATACACAGCAATCAAATCGACTACATCTGTGGAAAGAGATGATAGATAAGCTCAATTTCATTAGTCAGAACAAGGCCAGGGGCTGACTGCAGAACAGACCACCAATTGCTCATGCAAGTTCAAGTTGAAGCTGAAGAAAATTAGAACAAGTCCACGAGAACAAAAGTATGACCTTGAGCATATCCCACCTGAATTTAGAGACTATCTCAAGAATAGATTTGATGCCTTGAACACTAATGACTGAAGGCCAGATGAGTTGTGGAATGACATCAAGGACATCATATATGAAGAAAGCAAGAGGTCATTAAAAAGACAGGAAAGAAAGAAAAGGCCAAAATGGATGTCAGAAGAGACTCTGAAACTTGCTGTAAGCATTGAGTAGCTTAAGCAAACAGAAGAAATGTTAAAGTAAAAGAGCTGAACAGAAGATTTCAAAGGGTGACTCAAGAGACAAAGTAAAGTATTATAATCACATGTGCAAAGACCTGGAGTTAGAAGACCAAAAGGAAGAACACGCTCAGCATTTCTCAAGCTGAAAGAGCTGAAGAAAAAATTCAAGCTTTGAGTTGCAATATTGAAGGATTCTACGGGAAAAATATTAAACGACACAGGAAGCATCAAAAGAAGATGGAAAGAATACACAGAGTCACTATACCAAAAAGAATTGGTCAATATTCAACCATTTCAGGAGGTAGTATATGATCAGTAACCAATGGTACTTGAGAAAGAGGTCCAACCTGCACTGAAGGCATTTGGGGAAAAACAAGCCTCCAGGAATTGACAGAACACCAATTGAGATGTTTCAACAAACGGATGCAGTGCTGGAAGTGCTCACTTGTCTATGGCAAAAAATTTGGAAGACAGCTACCTGGCCAACTGACTAGAAGAGATATATTTATACCTATTTCCAAGAAAGGTGATCCAACAGAATGTGGAAATTATCAAACAATATTAATATCACACACAAGTAAAATTTTGTTGAAGATCATTCAAAAGTGGCTGCAGCAGTACATTGACAGGAAACTGCCAGAAATTCAAGCCAGATTCAGAAGGGAATATGGAATAAGGGGTATCACTGCTGATATCAGATGGATCTTGGCTGAAAGCAGAGAATTCCAGAAAGATGTTTACCTGTGTTTTATTGACTATGCAAAGGCATTTGACTGTGTGGATCATAACAAATTGTTGATAATATTGGGAGGAATGGAAATTCCAGAACACTTAACTGTGATCATGAGGAACCTGCACATAGCTCAAGAGTCAGTCATTTGAACAGAACAAGGGGATACTGCATGGTTTAAAGTTAGGAAAGGTGTGCGTCAGGGTTGTATCCTTTTGCCATAGTTACTCAATCTGTATGCTGAGCAAATAATCCGAAAAGCTGGACTATATGAAGAAGAACAGGGCATCAGGACTGGAGGAAGACTCATTAACGACCTGCGATATGCTGATGACACAACCTTGCTTGCTGAAAGTGAAGAGGATTTGAAGCACTTACTGGTGAAGATCAAAGACCACAGCCTTCAGAATGAATTACATCTCAGCATAAAGAAAACAAAAATCCTCACAACTGGACCAATAAACAACATCACGATAAACGGAGAAAAGACTGAAGTTGTCAAGAATTTCATTTTTCTTGGATCCACAGTCAACACCCATGGAAGCAGCAGTCAAGAGATCAAATGACGCATTACATTGGGAAAATCTGCAGCAAAAGACCTCTTTAAGGTGGTAAAAAGCAAAGATGTCACCTTGAAGACTAAGGTGCGGCTGACCCAAGCCATAGTATTTTCAATCGCCTCATATGCATGTGAAAGCTGGACAACGAATAAAGAAGAACAAAGAATTGCTGCCTTTGAATTGTGGTGTTGGCAAAGAATATTGAATATATCGTGGACTGCCAAAAGAAGGAACAAATCTGTCTTTGAAGAAGTACAACCAGAGTGCTCCTTAGAAACAAGGATGGTGAGACCTCATCTCACATACTTTGGACATGTTATCAGGAGGGATCAGTCCCCGGAGAAGGACATCATGCTCGGTAAAGTAGAGGGTCAGAGATAAAGAGGAAGACCCTCAATGAGATGGACTGACACAGTGGCTGCAACAATGAGCTCAAGCATAACAATGATTGTGAGGATAGCGCAGGACCGGGCAGTGTTTAGTCCTGTCGTACATAGGGACGCTATTAGTCGGAACCAACTTGATGGCATCTAACAACAACAACAACAACCACTTAAATCCTCTCTGCACTCTGAAGCAGTGTCCATCTCGGTGTTGGCAGCAGCAATCCACAAACCTTCTTGACATTCGGACCCAATAGTCTTTGTTTAAGGAGCTCTGGTGGTGCAGTGGTTAAAGCACTCAGCTATTAACTGAAAAGGCGGTGGTTCAAACCCACCAGCTGCTCCAGAAGAGAAAAGACCTGGTTATTTGCTCCTGTAAAGATTTCAGCCTAGGAAACCCTATGGGACAGCTCTGTTCTGTCCTATAGGGTCACTATGAGTCAGCATTGACTCAATGGCGCACAAAAACAACAACAGCCTTTGTTTTGAAGGAGAAGGGCAAGAAAAGTGGGGAAGTGTTCCGAGGTGCCTGAACAACATGACGGTGTTGGTCATAAGGGCAGATGTTTAGGGTTGGGATAGTGAGTACCAGATACCAAGTGACGGAGGCACACGTATGTTCTTTACTAAGTGTGTGTGTGTGTGTGTGTGTGTGTGCGCATGTGTGTGAGAAAGAAGAAAAGAGAGAGAGAGATTACGGAGTCTTCAGAAGCCTGGGGACCAGGGCAGGGCCTCTTTTCCCTTGCCCAGGTCTAACCATCCCTGGATGGTTGACTGATAGTTCATTTGGGATATCTGCATTGTAAGGAGAGACTTCTGCTTAACACCAGAGAATGTCTGGGATGAATGGGGCCTTAAAAGGCAGTGTTGAGCTGAGAAGATGTCCAACGCCTTTGGCCTACACGGTCCCGTACTGCCCACCACACATCAGAAGAATGGGGTTCAGCGGTAGCCATCTCATTCTAACTCCTCATGCTGTACACTTTCACCAGGCAGCAGTAGGACCACATTTGTTAAGCAAGAGAAAACTTAGCAGTCTCCAGTGTTTTAATTTTTAATTTCCTGATCGCAGCATTTCAGGAAAGTACTTTGACAAGTAACTGGATAATAAACACATCAAAATTAAACAGAACTAATAGGGAAGAAGGATAAGATTCTGATCTTCCATAAATGGGAACTTTATTTTTTAAAAGTCAGGTAGAAAGTCACAAGAACTACTGCTCACAAATGCCTAGCTAAAGTCTTTCAAAAATAAAAGTATCATTTATGGGATACCCTACAATGGTCAAGGAGCCCTGGTGGCACAATGGTTAAGTGCTAGGTTGCTAACCAAAAGGTTGGCAGTTTGAACCTATCAGAGTCTCTGTTGGAGAAAAAAGATCCGGTGATGTGCCTCAATAAAGATTACAGCCTAGAAAACCCTATGGGGCTGTACTACTCTGTCCTATAGTATTGCTGTGAGTCAGAATGGACTTGAAGGCACACAACAAGTACAATGAGCTAAGCTATCACATAAAAACTGAGGTAAGTGCAGAATCCCCATTTTACAGGAAATAGAGGCTCAGAAAGACTATGAGGCTTACACGAGGTTGCATAGCTACTTAGTGGCAGAAGCAGTATTCCAAACCAGGTCTATGTGTGTCCAGCTTCTTACCTCATAACCACCATGGCACACCGTTCCCTTCTACCCACATTCCTAGGAACCAAGTGATCAACATTAGCAAACAAAAATTCAGTAGGGTCCTCATCTGTTCATCTTTCTTCTGCTCACTCTTCAGGTTCCCCAAGAAGACAAGTCTTATTAACACTGTGTCAATAGTTAGAAAGCATGTGTTAAAGCGTTAGGTTATAAAATGTTGGAACGCTTGCTGACCTACCTTTCCTGTTGGGTAATAACTTGACTGCTGAACTTTGGAGCACCTCTTCCCTCTAAAATATGGAATTGCTTTGTCTTAACTTTTGAAGACTAACGAGGTTTACAAGGTTACTGCCAAGTTGAAAACATGCCAACAGGATCTTGAGTTCCGAGACGGGGAAACATGTAGTGCTGTAAAGATATGGATAGGATCTTTATCTTTTGTCCATATCTTTATGATTAATGCATTTTACAGCTTTATTGAGATGTATTTCACGTACCATTAAACTCACCCATTTTTTTCAAACAATACAACTCATTAGTTTTTAGTATATTCTCAGAGCTGTTTCACCATCACCACAACCTAATTTTAGAATACTTTCAACACCCCGACAAGAAACACGGCACCCTTTAGCAGTCACTCATCATTTCCTCCCACCCTAGCCCCAACCAACCACTAATCTACTTTGTCTCGAGGTGTTTGTCTAATTCGGACATTCACGTCAATGGGGATATATAATATCAGTCTTTTGTTGCTGACATCTTTCACTTAGCATAATGTTTTCAAAGGTCATCCAAGGTGTAGCGTGTATCAATAATCCATTCTCTTTCGTGGCTGAAGAATGTTCACTGTGTGAACATTTTGTGTTTTATTTACCCTTTCACTGGTCGTTGGACATTCATATTGTTTCCACTTTTTGGATATGACGAATAATGCTGCTGTGAACATTCGCATACAAGTCTTTGTGCAGACGTATGATTTCGTTTCTCTTAGTACATACTTAGGAGTAGAATTTCTGGATCATATGATAATTCTGTGTTTAACCTTTTGAGGAACTGCCAGGCTGCGTACCAAAGAGGCTGCACCATTTTACGCTCTCACCAGCTGTGGGTGAGGGTTCCGATTTATCCACCCCTTCTCCATCATTGTTATGTCAGTCTTTCTTATTTTAGCCCTCGTGATAGGTGTGAAGGAGCCCTGGTGGTGTGGTGGTTAAAGCACTCGGCTGCTGACCAAAAGTCCAGCTGTTCAAACCTACCAGCTGCTCTGTGGGAGAAAGATGTAGCAGTCTGCTTCCCTAGAGATTACAGCCTTGGAAACCCTATGGAGCAGTTCTCCTCTGTCCTATAGGGTCCCTGTGAGTTGGAATAGACTCAGCAGCAAGGGGTTTCAATGGGTGCGAAGTGGTATCTTATTGTGATTTTGATTTGCATTTCCCTAAATGATAGGGACCTTCAGATTTCAGTCCTCAGTTCTCGTCTCTGGCCTTCTGATCTTTCAAATCTTGAAAAGCCATCATCTTAGAATGGCCTTTGCAGACCATGCCTTCTAAACTGCTCCCTACCACCATTACCCTGCCTCATCTTCCTGGCTGTTTCCTTCCTAGCACTAATTGCCATATTAAATTATATTGTTTATTTACTTATTTCTTTTCTGTCTCCTCCTATCAGAAAGTAAACTCCTTGAGGGCAGGGATGCAGCCTGGTACATAATAGGTATTCGACAATATTATTTGAATCAATGAGTGAAAGATCTGATCTCTGCCTGTATTTCTCCACCTTTGTTTTTCACATCTTCCCTCCCCTCTCCTAGACTCATCATGCTTAACAGTTAGCAGTCACCTGAATACTGAGACTTTCCGTTTCTTTGCCAAGCAGTTCTCTCATCCTGGAGTGCCTTTGGCTCCCTGCCAGAGTCCTCCTTATTCTTGAAGACCCTCTGTCCCCTCCCCCAGGCATTCTGACCATCCCTTCCTTTGGGCCTCACTATTTCGGGTACATAATTTTATCCTTGTCTCCACCACTCCAGGGTTCTTTAATTTGGTAATATGCCTCTCACTCCAACTAGGCTGTTTCATTGAAGGCAGGGACTATATCTTATTTGTCTTTATAACTCCAGGGCCAGGAATTCAGTCAAAGTGTCTTGAATGAATGATTTAGATACATTTGGTATATGACAGAAAAGTGCATTGAAATTTTATAGCAGTTTTCCCCAGAAGGCACATCTGTGGACATGTTTGTCTTATACAAACTGAAGAGAAGCTTTGGCAACGATTGGATTTACTGACGCACGTTAGTTTACGAGAGCCGTATCTGGGTTTATACATATACAAGAGATATCCATTTGAGGACCTGAATTTTCTCAAGCTCTTGATTGTATTGATTAAATGAACTCATGGTTATCAAAACTTTTTTTCCTGGAACTCTATAGAAATCAACTTATTCTCTCATTCAACCCCCAGGAAATTCTGTTCTCATTTGCGCAAAAGCCACTTTCCTCAAACCACACTTTGGGCTCATTATATCCTCTGATAACCTTTGGATCAAGAGATGGAAGATACTCATGTGTTTCAGATGTTTTTATCTTCACCATCTCACTTCCTGGTTATGACCAAAATATCTCTGACCTGAAGACAGTCCAAGAGCTGGCATTGGGACATTGATCCTGCCCATTTTAGACCATGTGCCTTTTCATAGTTATTCCCATCAGAGTGAGAGTAATTCAGAGTGCCCCTAGACTGATGAGTGTGCAGTCCTTTCCACAAAATTGCTTAGCTGGGCAGACCTTTCTTCTTCCATGTTCTTCAATTACCTCAGAGATCTATGGAGGAGGGAGTGGATCCCTATCTTAAAGGAGCCAAATTGTCTTTGACCAAGGACAATTTCCCACCACAAGATTTAATACCCAATTCATTTATTCACTTAATGACCAAAACTGACACATATTTCCAACGTAACATGAGGTCAGGAGCCTTCTACTTTGAAACTATTCCATATGCCTCTACTTGCCTTCATGTATTTTAACTTCTGCAAGTGACCCTGTATAACCCTCCCTCTAGCCCACTTCCTCTTATTGAGAGGTCATACATAAAGCTTGAACAAACTGCATTTAGTCTGTGAAGTCAAGAATTCCCTTTCCTTCCACTTTAGTAAGAAACTTTTTTCTAAAGCATCCCTAGCTGTTCACTCTTCTATTATAATAAAGGACTGGGTAAAACAGAAACATTTTAGAAGAGACTTTAGAACTATATTTGTTATTTTTGTTAAAGCAGCAAAAATGAGCAACAAAGCTCTGTTTGGGGAAACTCCAGTTGAAGAGAGGGGGAGGAAGGGCCTGAACCTGGGACTCTGTGGCTTTAGCAAGTGTGTCACGGGGAGCCCTGGCCAGTGTGATCCACCTTCCACTAATTTCTGCCCCATCTTCCTTACAGATGACTTGTAAAAATCAAATGAGATAACAAATGCGAAGCACTAAATGCTGTGCCTGGCATATAGTAGGCACTGCCCATCTTAGGTCCTCTACCTCTTTCTCATACCCGCAGCCCTCAAATGTGCCAGATCTCCAAAAAGATCATCCTAGGGGTGAAAAGCACTGACTTGGTACCAGACCAACTTGAGCATGACTCCTGGGGGTAATAATTCTGTTCTCATAAGACGATGGTGAAGATTCAATGTGATCAGTGCCAAGTACAATGCCGGGCACACAGCAAGTACTCGATATATCAGGTAGCCATTTAATTATAATTATTGTAGTTAACACAAACCTCAAAGAGGCTAGCGAAGACAGTGACTTCAGATGTGATAGACCAAGGCTTGGCTTCATCCCAGAACATTCAAAAACAAAATGCTGTGAAACACTTTTTCCATGAAGAACACAAATTGCATTGTTCATTTATCTATCCTTCAGAATCTATAAACAGTTTGTGTTGCAGGCTGAGCATTAGCTGATCACTCACACTTTGCGAGGCAATTCAGGAATATTTGGTAAGCTTGTTTTATTGCTCCATGGATTACAAGACAAAGAAGTGCACTCAAACTAATTTTGGCAACAAAAATGGGTGGAGGCAAATTTCTAGGAGGACACAAGCTGATGTCATAGATTCCAAGGAAATGAAGTTCAGGCTGGCTTCATCAGAGACAAGGACCAGGACCTAGAAAGTTGGGAATGGGGTGGCTGTCATTTCCTGGCTGCCTGACCCCGCTGCTCCCTTCATTCTTCTCTATTTGCAGGTTAGCTTTCTCTGGTTCTTTGTGCATACAGCCAAACCGGGCACCTTAAACCTGACCTGTTGTCACATTCCATTTCAAGGGTCTAACAGATCAACCAATGGCTCTGCGGCCTGATTACAAATTTCAGGGAGAACTCTTGCCCGGGGATGAGTTATTGTACATGGGGGCCTTCCTCTGGGAGTAAGGAGGGCTGCTGGTATATATTCTTGAAGGTTTCTGCTTGAATGCCAAGGATTGTTTCTAAGAAGCAGACAACCAGGCAGCCATGCTCCACCTATCTACTGAGTTGACAGGTAGGAGAGACCCTATAACCTTCTTTTCAAATCTTCCTGTCTGCATTAGACAATGTCCTTAGACTTCTAACTTTCTGCTGCCTCGAACTCTCCTCTCTGGTGTAACCACATCGTATTACTGAGGGGGAAAAAAAAGCGAAAGCAAAAGAAAAGCTATCCATTTAGATTCTCTTCCTGTTCTAAACATGAAGTTAATCTACTGGAACAAAAACATTATTGATTTTTATTTATTATAGCCTTCTCCCTGAAACAACAAATGTGTGTGCTCCTATGCGTAAAATATTTGGCTTGTTTTGGACTTAGAATTTAATTAAAAATATTCTGATTTATAATGTTTTTATGCTGCCTTTGCAGGGCTCCGTTAAGCCAAGTGGCACATTAGCTATTTGGAGGTTGGACTTTGCCTTTGGCTATAATGCTTTTGATTGGCAAACAAAGCCTCAAACCAAGCAGAAACCCAAGCCAGCCTCAGGATGTGGCACAACAGGATAAAATAGATTCTGGGAAGAGTCCCATTCCTTGATATTCATTCAATAATCAGTGAGAAAGTGTTCAGTGCATACTAAGTACTGAGCCTTGAGCCAGAGCTAGGATTACGGGGTGAATAAGCTGGATATAATTCAGTGGTTCAGTGACTGAATTCTTGCCTTCCGTGTGGGAGACCAGGGTTTGATTCCCGACTAATGTACTTCATGTGCAGCCATACTCTTCAGTCAGTGTTGCTATGGTGCTGAATAGGTTTCAGAGGAGTTTCCAGACTAAGACAGACTAGGAGGAAAGGCCTGGTGATCTACTTTAGAAAATCAGCAAGTGAAAACCCTATGGATGACAAAGTGATCCCAACCAATCATGGGGATGGTGCAGAACCAGACAGCATTTCATTCTGTTGTGCATGGCGTTGCCATGAACTGGGGGCCAACTCGGGGGCAGCTAATAACAATAGGTGCTTCCCACATGGAGCTTACTGGTATAGAAGAGGCAGACAGAGATCAAAGAAATGAATGCATAATTGCAGACTATAAAAAGAACCCTGGAGGATAGGTACACTCCCCCACCCGCGTGAGAGTGAATAACTCAGGCAGTTAGCCTGAGGGTTCAGGGAAGGTCTCTCTGAAGAAGGCATGTGTTCTTGAGATCTGAAGTGTGAGTAGGTGTTTAAGCAAGTGTATTGATGGGGTAGAAAGGGGAATGTTCCAGACAAAGGGAACATGCAGATATTATTTCATCCAGCTAGAAACCAGGGCTTCAAACTGGTTGTTTTAGGTTCAAACCCCTGCAGAAAATTTGCATTTCCACCCCAGATATCAGAATCTACATTTTAACAAGATTTCCAGGTGATTCTTATGTATACATAAGAATCTGTAAGGGGATCTATAAGAATCACCTGGGGATCTAGTTAAACTGTAGATTCCGATTCAGTATATCTTGGGGTGGCCATGCAAATTCTCAGCAGGAGATTGAACCAAAAATAACCGATTGGAAACCCTACTAGAAACCATAAAATGTAAATTAGACACACATATACATGCAGACACACAGAATCCTGAAGGAACGAGGTGCTGGGCAAAGTTATGCTCTGCTTTTTTGCCATTTGCAGGTGAAAAAAGCCGCATGAGATTTTCCACCCGGTCTCTGACCCTATGTAAGAGCAGGTTAAGAGGCCTCAATCCTGTAGATTCCTGTAGAGTGGCCCCAGGGCTTCCTCTATGTCGGCATCATCTATAGTGTAATTCAAGGGGCGTTCAGTCTAAAGGAGCCCAGCACTCCCTGAGTTACAGAAAATAGTAGATTTCGTCAAAAAGAAAATTAATTCTGAAAAGAGCGGCTATTTCATTTTAATTTTTCTTGTTTCTAGGAAGACAAAGAGGGGATTATTTGGGTATGGGGAGATGTCCATTGAGGCCTGCCCATCTGAGATCTTCCCATCAAGGTTCACTCATCTGAGGTCTTCCTACTGAGATCTGTCCAACCAAAATCTGCCCAGGGGAAGCTGTCTATTAAGGTCTGCCCATCAGAGGTTGTCCGGGTGAGGTCTGCCAGTCTTTCTGGCGGTGTTCCCTGGAGGAGGAAGTTTACTGCCCCAGGAGCAGGGGTCAATACGGAGGAAAGTAGAGAACACACATAGAGAGTGCCTAACTTCTCCCCAGGATGCATTCTTGGCTATTCTGGGTGAACACTACTCCTTCCTAGGTGTCCCAGGAGTTGGGGGGCACCTCTCTATCATGACCTGCTTTGTAATGATTTGCCCACCTGTTTGTCTTCTGCACTAGTCACTGGGCTCCTTGAAGGACTGTATCTTTTTTGTTCTGTGCCTAGCACAGCACCAGACTTCCAGATGCTAAGCATCCAATAACTATTTATTAAAGGAATGAATACATAGACTTCATTTATTTACACTCTGCTTCATTCTCCAAACATTGTGAGGCTGACCCTCAAATGTTGCTTAGAAATAGGCGAACGGGATTAAGTTAAGGGTATTGGTCTCGCTGTCTTGTACACGTGGAGTCCGTAGGTAGTGCAAATAGTTAAGCACTTGACTGCTAACTGAGAGATTGGTAGTTCAAACCTACCCAGAGATGCTTAGGAAGAAAAGCCTAGCAATCTTTGTCTGAGAGGTCACAAATTTGAAAACCCTGTGGAGTGCAGTTCTTATCTGCACACATGTAATTGACTTATTGACAATGGGTTTGGTTTGGTTGGACCTTGTACATAGTAGGTGCTCAGTTGTGGTTATGGAATGGGCAACTATAAAAGTCTCCATGTTAATTCCCTGGTATCTATATGTATCACAAATTTATTTCTTAATGACATTGACTTTGTAACAAGGCAGCACTTTAGGGTAGCAGTCACACTTCCCTAAGGTAGTTATTTCAGTGAAGTAGACCTCGTCCAATTACCATGCTCTTAGTACATAAGACTATATGCTCCTGCCCCTTGATTAAAGAGAGAAGGAGGTAGGTTCTTTGACTGGTGCCAACCCTTGCAGGTCAGGACAGTTGGTTCCTTTTTTTTTTGTAGTCAGGAAACAAAGGCTGAAAGTCCTTCAGCAAAGGCAGTAGAGGTTCCTGTATCTCCTCCTCGCATGATGAGTCTCGCCAGTTAAGACTGCATCGGGTGGGAGCAAGCTGGCAGACTGCCAGGATGGTCTGTGGCATTTTGATAAACAAACATCAATATTTATCAGCATTGCCCTGGTGTGCTTCGTCGGCTGCAGGGACAGGGAGCCCTCCCTGGGCTTGGATATAGTTTTCTCTGTATGAGATAAATGCTTGGGGCCATTAAGGAGAACAAAATGTTTGTACTCTGCTCCCCAGTTACCTAGGCTAATTTACCACACTAGGAGGTCTTGTAGTTCATTAATAATATATAAATACAAATCAAGGGAAGAAATTGCCTTGTTAATTGACTTTTGTGAAGCTAATCTAAGACTCACTGACTTTAAACATTACCCACCAACCCAGCTTGTATCACTCTGGAGCAATCAACTTTGGAGAAAGCAGAAAGCCACCCAGTGTAGAGGTTTGAAATCATTTCCTCAGTGCTCTGTAAGCGTGGTGGCGGAGTGGTTAAAACCATTGACTACTAATCAAAAGATGTGCAGTTCGAAACCACCAACGGCTCTGTGGGAGAAAGATGTGGCAGTCTGCTTCCGTAGGGATTTATGGCCTTGGAAGCCCTACAAGGTTGCTATGAGTCAGGAATCGACTCGGCAGTAGATTGGGTTGGTTGGTGCTCTATAAACAGACATCTGTCTTGACTGGTGCTTTTTAGGAATCTAGAGGTGGAGGACTAAAGAAAAGAGACAAAGAGATAGGGATAGATGGAAGCATCCTAGAATACAGCCTAGACATGCTACAAGTGGAGACGAGGCTGTGTGGATTATGCGGGCTGTGTGGTGCTGTGCAGGCTGTGTGATACTATGAGGGGCTGTATGGGATTGTGTGGGGCTGTGCAGGGCTGTGTTGGCTGTGCGGGGCTATGTGGTGCTGTGCAGGCTGTGCAGAGATGTTATGGATTGTATTGTGTTCCCCAAAAATATGTGTCAGCTTGGCTAGGCCATGATCCCAGTATTGTATAGTTGTCCACCATTTTGTGATCTGATGTAATTTTCCTGTGTGTTGTAAATCCTAACCTCTATGATGTTAATGAGGCAGGACTAGAGGCAGTTATGTTAATGAGGAGGGACTCAATCTACAGGATTAAGTTGTATCTTGAGTCAATCTCTACTGAGATATAAAAGAGAATCGAGCAGAGAGGAGAGGGACCTCACACCACCAAGAAAGAAGTGCAGGGAGTGGAACGTGTCGTTTGGACTCGGGGTCCCTGCACTGAGAAGCTCCTAGACCAGGGGAAGATTGATGACAAGGACCTTCCCCCAGAACCAGCAGAGAAAGCCTTCCCCAGGAGCTGGTGCCCTGGATTAGGATTTCTAGTCTCCTAAACTGGGAGAGAATAAATTTCTGTTTGTTAAAGCCATCCACTTGTGGTATTTCTGTTAAAGAAGCACTAGAGAACTAAGACAGAATTTGGTACTGAGAAAGAGTGGTGCTCCTCTAACAGATACCTAAAATGTGGAAGCAATTTTGAAACTGGGAATGGGTATAGGCTGGAAGAGTTTAAAGATGACTAATAGTAAATGCCTAGATTGCCTTGAAGAGGCTGTTGGTAGAATTATGAACATCAAAGAAAATTCTGGTGAGGACTCAGCAGGAAGTGAGGAGAGCTGTCACATAGGAGATGGTGCAGATGGTGAGAAGCAGCAGCAGAGAAATGGTGGCAGCAGAGCTAGGGGACTGGTGCAAGACAGTGCGGGAGCCAACCCATGGAGCAAGAGAGCTGAGTGCCTTCTAGCAGAGGTTTACCGGTGAAGTGGGGTGCCTCCAGGCACTTATCTGTAGAGCTAAAGAACTTTGGAACACTTGCCTGAGTGGGGCAGACACCAGGCCAGCACAAGAGGCCAAAGGGGCAGAGAGGACAAGAAACCAGGAAGCACAAGTAGAAGAGAAAAGGAGCACAGGATGCAGAGCTGCATCAGTCTCAAAGGGTAGGGCCATGGCCTCTGGGGTCTCAAAGGGTGGGGCCACAGTCTCCTAGGTTTCGAAGAGTCAGATCTTCACCAACCCGGTTCCAGAGTGTGGGGCTGCAGTTCACGAGTACCAGCAGGATGGGACCATATCAGCTGCCCAAAGCTGAGGGAGTGGGGCTGCCATGCCCAAGGAGCAGAAGAACAGAGCCTACTAGGGCCAAGGGGATAGGTTCACCGCTCAGATGAGGTTCCCCATCCCAGGCTTGGCAGTAAATTGATCTGGATTTTAATCCTACCTATTCCCTCCCCCTCTGCAACTGCCAGTCCTCCACCCTGACAAGCCTGGAGGCTGGAGTTTCAGATTCATGAATGTGACCTAGACATTAATAACATCCTCATCCCTAGGCTCCAGTACAACCTGGGCTCCCTCTGGGTCTGCTGGGCCCACGAGGATGACAAACTTAGTTCCTCCTTGGAGAGGCCACTCACCCATTGCATGGGGAGCCTGTGTATTTTACTGCAGATTCCACAGAGAAGGCAAGCAGGTTCCTTTACCTTGCACACCCCACAGCATACAGCCTCCATTCCCCTGTTCAATGTTCCTATTCTCCCCAAGGTCCTCCTTTATTGCTTCGCCCCTGGGCTTTTTCATCTCTGACCCTGACCTTTGAGGTCTCCTAAGTCCCTGGTGGTGCAAACCATTAAGCACTCGGCTACTAACCAAAAGGTTGGTGGTTTGAACCCACTCAGAGGCACCACTAAAGAAAGTCCTGGCCATTTGCTTCCAAAAGGTCACAGCCATGAAAACCCTGTGGAGTATAGTTCTACTCTGACACACATGGGTCTCCATGATGCGAAGGCAACTGGTTTAACTCTTCTCATTCTTGCCTTTGTTGATTAAAAAACTAAAGGAAAGAACACTGGATCTGGAGTGAAAAGCTTGAGACTCATTTTTCTGTGCTGTGAAATGAAGACGATAGTAATTCCTACCTTCCAAGGCGAAAGGGAGAATTAAATGATAATTAGGTAAATGCGAACTTTAAAGCAAAGATTTTGAATCATGACTCCTGAGTGGGTTATGAAAGCAGCCTAATTGGTTGCCACCAGCATTTTTTTAAAAAAATGAAGTAGAATCAAATAGAATAGAAAATATCAGAGTGCATCACATGCAGTGGAGGTAAGTTTCGTTTTGTGAAAATTTTCTTTCAGTTTTATATATGCATGTAGGTGTATGTGTGTGTGACCACTAGCAGTGAAAAATGGATTTTTCACTGTGAGGTGTGGGCAAAAATGTTTGAAAAACACGTGTCTGAAAGGTACACAGGTATAAGGTATTTGTTGTTAAAATTAGGCTTTAGTTTTGAGGCAGTGATTAACAAGACTTAGCAAGTCATTAAACTCTAACGTTGAAAAGATCAGAGATCCTGACTCAGCCCCTAGCCAGGAGGCGAGTGACAACACCCCAAAGGCATAATCAGGCAACCCAGGGACTTAATTCTGTTCACAGACATTTTTGTTCAGCTTATACCTCATACAGCATATATATGAATATATATATACATATATAAAAGTTAAATTAATTCTCATCATTTGAAAATGAGGAGGTTAGACATAAAGTCTAGATTTCCAACTTCTCTTGAAAATTCTGACAGAAAAATTCAGAAGATCTGGCTCTACCATATCTCTTGCCCAACAGTCCTTGCCCTGCCTGCATCCTTGCTTGTTGTCTTCAGACAGTGTCCTTGATGCACAGAAGGTTCTTGACTCTTGACTGACCCCATGGGGTAGAGTTGCTGTTCACTCCAGTTCTGCCTCATTAACATAACTGCCTCTAATCCTGCCTAATTAACATCATAAACCAAAACTTGTTGCCGTCTAGTTGATTCCAACTCATAGCAACCCTATAGGACAGAGTAGGACTGCCCCACAGGGTTTCTAGGGAGTGGCTAGTGGACTCGAACTGCCACCATTTTGGTTAACCTTAACCACTGCGCCACCAGGGTTCCCATTCATGTCACAGAGGTTAGGATTTACAACACATAGGATAATCACATCAGGTCACAAAATGGTGGACAACCACACAATACTGGAAATCATGGCCTAGCCAAGTTGACACACATTCTGGGGGGATACAACCCAATCTATAACAGCAACTTATTTGGTTTCTCTGGCTCTTATAATTTACATATAATAAAATGCACAAATGTTAAGTGCATAGTTTGATGAGATTTTAAACTTTTACTTTGCAGTAATTTCATACTTAAAGAAAAGTTGCAAAAACAGTACAAAGAATTCCCATATACTCTTCACCAAGATTTATTTTACCACATTTGCTTTATCATTCTCTCTTTATACACACACACACAATAATAATAATAATAATAATAATTTTTCCCAAACCATTTTCAGGTTGATGAGTTTTGACAAATATTTATGCCCATGTTGCCATCATTTAAAATAAGATATAGAACAATTTCAGCACTCCAAAAATTTCCCTGGTGCCCTTTTCCAAAGGCAGTCAATATTCTCATTTCTATCACCATAGATTAGCTTTGCCTGTTCTTGAACTTTATGTAAATGGACTCATCCTCCACCTTATTTTTGCTAAATGATTTTAAAGCGAATTCCAGATCTCCTGTCATTTCATCTCCATAAACTTCATACGTATCTCTCTGGGCATTTTCTTACATAATCACAATGCCACTGTAATTATATAAAAAGCCTTCTTGACAAGCTCCTATGATTATTGCCATTTTATAGATGAGCACACAACCTCAAGGAGGTGGAATGACTAGTCCAAGATGACCCGGAAGTCACTGGGGGAACAGGCAGCCTTTCTTCAGGGTCTGTACTTCAGCCCTCTTTTTCTCTGCTGTTGACCCCACTACAGCATCTGGAGCAGAGGTGTTTGCTGCCTCTGGGGACAGGCAAGGCTGGCAGCTCTGCCCCCACAGCACACCACAGTCATTCCCAGTCATCCTTTGAGCATCCAGTCTCCCCCCCACATACACACACACTCACAGGCACATATGCATACACATACTCACACCTTGATAGGCACCCCAGCATTTTAGGGACTGCTTGGGCAGGGTGGAATGCATGCTGTCTGCTGCCTCTGGCTGCCCCTCTTTAAAGACCCAAACCCAAAACCAAACCTGTTGCCATCGAGTCGATTTCAATTCATAACAACCCTATATAGGACAGAGCAGAACCGCCCCATAGCGTTTCCAAGGACAGGCTGGTGGGTTCAAACTGCCAACCTTTTGGTTAGCGGCCATGCTCTTAACCACTACGCCACCAGGACTCTTCTTTAAAGATAGCAGTAAGGAACCACTCTGGCCACCAGTGGTTACACAGACCAAGAGCAGCAGATGTGTTTGAAGCTGCTAAGCGCTTCCCATTCACCGAAATCAGACCTCAGAAAGGTGTTAAGACAAGTTAACTAATCGAGATGCAGAAAGGGTGGGTTCCTTTAATATGTTAGATGACATTTGCAAATGAGTTACACTAATACGCAAACTCATACAAAAAAAATGAAACAAAAACCCCAAACAACATGCTCTTCCAGGAGCCACTTAGGCTAGAACAAATTTAAAGGGGGCCTTTTTTCTCCTGGAAGCCCAGGATGGAAACTACAGAACAAATAACTGCTTGTAAGCCTGAATCCGCTGTTCGCAGTCATGATTTTATTCAGTCTCGTAAATTGTAGGGTCTGTTTAGCAACTAGATAAGTCAGAGGCTTAAATGTATTCACAAATCAACACTTTCCCCCTTCCCAGAGGACGGATCCGTTTGGTAAAAACATCCTTAGTGCTCATGTCTGAAACAGAGCTGGATGCAGCTGTTTATATGGAAGTGAATTTTCAGGAAAAACATTTTCCTCGATTATTTAAAAACAGAATCCCTGGGGAGCTTCTGTCTGGAGGTGAGATGGGAAGGCAGAGAGGGTTAGGAGCTGGTTTAATGGACGTGGGGAATCAAGGGTGGAAAGAAGGAGTGTGCTGTCGCAGTATGGGGAGAGCAATTAGAGTCACATAACAATGTATAAATTTTTGCATGGGAAAAAACAAAAAACCAAAAACGGAATCCCCACTACCATCTTCTCCACTCTTCACAGGGTGGGCCTGCTGAATATTGCAAGGTTTTCAAACTGTGTTTGCCCGATAGAAACAAGGATCAGAAGTAGATTCTTGTGGGCTGGGAGGTAGAAGGGTTGGAGCCAGGTGGTTGAGGGGACATAGCTGGGGTTCCAGTACCCCTCCCTTCTTCCCTCCCTCCCAATAAGCTTCCTGGCTCCTTTGTAGTCTGTTTTATGTACCAAACTTCTGTGTAAGATTCCCTTTGGAAAACCACTGGCCTTGTTGATCTTTTCTTTCTCTAGCATGTGAACACCTAAGAAAGTCATCTTGAGGGCTGTGTAATTCCCTAGAATGTCGGTACCCCAGGGCCTGGGAAGTGGCCTTGGGACTTGCATTGTAGATTCTGGCCTGGCACTCCTCACCACGGTTCTGTTCCCCCATCCTCCTCTGTAATTACTTCTTGGTATCCAGGGAGGGGAAGTGTGATTTTAAATGGGGACCAGTAATACATGCAGGCTTGAGAGGGCTTTAAACCTGCTTTATCTTCTCCTCTTCCTTCTCCTCCCTGTTATTATTAATAAAAGACATGCACATGGAAAAATTAGTAAAATACAGAAAAGTAGAAAGAAGAAAAAAACATTATTATCCCTCTTCTAGAGACAAGAAGGTGTATTGCCTTCTTAAATATTTAAATGCGTTTTTTACTAACTTAAATCATACGGTATGTCCAACTTTGCACACTGCCTTTTTCACACCCTTTTCAATGTAAGCTTTTTACTGGCTGTATAATATTCCATCACAGGATTATAGCGTGACTGCTATACCAGTGGAGGTTTGGAAGAGGATTTCTTTTTGTTCTTGTTATTGTTCTGTGAAAATTGCTTTGAACTTCTCCTAATCTTTCAATGGGGAGCTCACGCCTCTCTCTCTATGGCGTGAGTCAGGAGCCCTTCATTTTGCACAAAGCACATCCTCAGGATGAAGGAGAAGGCAGTCAGAAAGAAAGGCCAGTGAAGAATAGATTTATTACAAATTCAAACCCAAAGGCTATTCACGTGGAGCATGTCATGTGTAAGGCTGAGGTCTGTGACCCAGAAAAGAGCTCAAATTCTTCCCAGTTAGTGGTGCTGGAGTACCTCTGCTCTCCTATTTCCTAGCAATAAATCACCTCCTTGGACCACTTTCAGGAGAGCTTACTGCCCTCTGAACTCATTAGTCATATGTATGCTTCAGGCCCTTGAAGCCTGATCCTTTATTACTCCCTCCGAAAGACCCAGAAAAAGGTTCCCTCCCTCCCTCCACCAGCAGAAGCCAAGCGCTAACATAGCACTAACAATATAATGCCCCAAAATGAATGGCTGAAATATTTATTGGATGCTTCCCCCACACGAGGCACTGTGCCAAGGAATTATACATATAAGATTTCATTTAATCCTCATAGCCACCCTGCGAGACAGGAATTTTTCTCCCCACTTTGCAAATGAGGAAAATGAGACTCAGAGAGAGCTTGAATTACTTGCTCAAGGTCACCAGTCAGCAGGGGCAAAACCGGGACCGGACCTGTCTCCCAGCCTTGGAGCCCCTACCCTGCCCCTTGGTGTCCTGGCCATGATTTCAGCAGCATGATTTCTTCACTTTGGCCATCAGGGATCTCTTCTTCCACTTTCACCACGATCTGTTGAGTCAATTCCAACTCATGGTGACCCCGTGTGTTTCAGAGTAGAACTGTGCTCCATAGGATTTTCAATGACTGTGATCTTTCAAAAGTAGATTGCCAGGCCTTTCTTCTGAGGCATCTGTGGGTGGATTCAAACCACCAACCTTTCGGTTAGTAGCTGAATTCTGAACTGTTTGCACCACCCAGGGACTCCTCCTTAAATGCAGAAGGGATTTTTATCCACTTGCCCCTGGCTGGAGGAACCAGCCACCCTCCTCCCGCTCCTTTTCAGCACCAAAAGCAGAGAACACCCTTGGACCCCTAAAGGGCCTCATGATCTCTCCAGAGCCTGATGGCATTCAGAAAACCGAAGCAGCAAGAACTCTCTGGAGGACCTTTTTGATTTTATTTCATTTCACAAACACAATGAAAACAAAATCCTGCTGATAGGATTGCCAACTCAGCAAGTCTAGGCAAGCAATTCAAAGTAAATATAAAGTATCCTGGCACACCTTGAGATTGATTGCAAGTCAGGAACAATGACAGGCAACCAGAAATTAATCAGGGAAGTTGCCTTTTACTAAAGGGAGGGGGTGGGAGAGGGAAAGCGCAGGCGCAAGCTCCTACAGATTTTGTGCTGGTTTTTCATGGCGTCCCCATGCTCCCAGGAGCAGAGGAAGAGAGCCAGCTGGTACTCCAGGCTGCCTCTTGCTTGCAGCTCTCATCTCACTGGCCTCTCTCTTCCCCCACAGGGGTCACAGTGCCAGCAAAGGAGGGCTTCCTCTGGTCCACGTGTGCTAAACTTCTGGAGTCCTATTCCCTGCCCTACGGCCTCGCTGGGCAGGCACAGTGCCTTCTGGGCCGAACGAGGCCTCTCCTTTCTAATTTCTGCCTGGAACCAGCAGCTCTAAGTGGGGGCTGATGGACCCTAGCCAGCCTCCAAACCACCAGCTCCCCCCCTGAGCTGATCTCTCACAGATCTTCTATGCATTGCCCTTCCCAGGTCTTCTTATCTTTCACCTCTGCCAGGCAGCTGACTGCAGTAAGGGAGCGGCTGAGTGAACCGGCAGGAGTCCTCTGGGGTGGCAGCTTATAGGGAGGGCAGAGAGGCACAGGCCTGGCCTGGCACCTGTGCAGCTCACAAACCCCTCTCTTTTGGGGGGTAGCAGTTACCTTGACTGAAAAGAGATCAGTGGCTGCTTGGTTGAGGAGCAATTGAGCCATCGAGGCAGTGTCGTCTACCCTCCTCAGATGACATTCAGGGCCTTTGTGTACTTACCCTTCACCACGCGCCCTATGCTCAGGTTAAGAATTTTCCAGAATGTTCTATGCTGATAACCCCTTGTCTTTGCTTTCCTCCTTCCCCATTTTACTTGGCTAATTACTACTCCTCCCTCCAGTGTCAACTCCAGTGTCACCTCCTCCCTGGCTCTCAGGAGGCCTTCGCTGATACAACCTCTACATCTTGCCCTATCTATCCTATAAAGAAAACAAACAAACCCATTGCTGTCGAGTCGATTCTGGCTCATAGCAACCCTATAAGACAGAGTAGAACTGCCCCATAGGGTTTCCAAGGAGCGGCTGGTGGATTGGAACTGATGACCTTTTGGTTAACAGCCTACGTCTTAAGCACTGTGCTGCCAGGGCTCCAGCATCTAGCCTATAAGTGGCAGATAAATGTCACCCACCTATTACTATATACTTTTAAACCCAGCTCAACACAATACACCAAAGGATAAAAGGCATCACTTTGGGGAAATGTAAGCAGCTTTTAGGAGTGGGAAGCCCTGGGTCTATTGCTAACCAAGAAGTCCTGCCACAGAGCCACCAGACTCTATTTGTTTCAGTTTCCTTTTGTGATTCAAAAGGTCTTCGGAGCCTCAAGGCGTTCATTAGAAACACTGGGTTTCATTCATTTGTTTTCAAGACCCAGTAATAACTGCCAGGAGGGCTGGCCCTTGTTGGCAGGAAGCACCGATTGCCTTGTTGATTTTCGCTGGCTCTTTCCTATAGAGCAAAGGGCAGAGTATGGCTTCAGTGCTGGAGCCTTTTAGGTTTGGCTCCCATCGCCATGCCTACACGTGATTGGAGGTGGGAGGCCCTAGGTTTCCCCAGGAGACGGGCACCTACACCTCTCTGTAGGGAGAGTTAGGGATGCTGTAATTAGCAGGACGGATGGAAGGTGTGTTCACTCAGCTGACATTCTAATGCGGATGGCAGAAAATAAATAAGTGAACCAGGAAATAAGAAAATTCTGAAAGAGAGAAGCCCAATGGAGAAAACAAAACGCAAGGTAGAATGAGCAGGGCCGGCACTTGAGAAGAGAGCAGGGCGGGCTATTGGAAACTGGGACAGCCTAAGAAAATCTGGGACACACGATGTTCACTACCATAAATATAAGCCTGTCTCATTAGGTCAGAAACCCTGCATGTGGGTGATGCGCTCACGGCCAATGTCAGCTGGGTGTGGATGACCAAAGAGCCCCCCAGGCATGTTGCCTTGCCAAATTTTGGACTCTGCAATGCAAAGAACTGATATTCAGACACAATGTTGGCTAAACCCTAAAAAAAAAAAAAGAAAAGAAAAGCGCATTCACTGAACAACGGCTTGAGTAGCGAAAAACGCCCACCCCGAGTCCCTGTTTCCGTCCCTTCCTTCCCTTGGTGTCTCTTTGCTATGGATAACATCTTGAAAAATTTCCAGGTCAAGGCTGACTTGGCAGTAGTTTTTTCATGGACAATTGGGTCCTACTCAATTTGGGGCCCAACATTCTGGAGTTTCCTGCTGCTGGCATCTTCAGAAAAGACTTCCACAATTGGGCTTTTTTCACTTCTTTCTTCCATGGCAGTTCTAAATGCTGGGAGGAAGGTACTAAAGCCTCAGACATTGTGCTAGACACATTACATCATTTCCTCCTTAGAGGACTGAGCTGGGAGAGGTGTGTGACTCACTCAAGGTCATAAAAGCTCGTTACAAACCAGTCTCCCCTGCCCTAAGTTCCAGGGTCGATACACCCCATCACTTAGCCTCTCAGCTTTGCCAGCAATTCCACGGCCACCAATGAAGGCAAGCATTGCATAGGAGATTTTTACACAAAGCCGTTTTACAGGTGCTCTTTTGCACTCATTATCAATTGATCCGCACAACAGCTCTGTGAAGTGTTGTGGACACTTGTTATTATGACTTGTCGGCACCTCGTCCTCTCTCGCAGCTTTGCTCCCCTTCGTTTAAAGGACTTTGCCTTCTTCATTCCAATGAATTTGTTCTATGGTCCTGGCGCTAGAATCCTGCCCCCTCCTCCGCAATACAAAACAAAACAGAAACAGGGCCAATCATGGTCCCCCACTCCTCTGGCCACAGTGATTGGCTCAAGGATATGCATGTGACCCAAGCTGGGCCAATCAGAGTCGGCCTCAGGCTTTTTATGTCAAGAGCTGGAGGGCTGAGTTTTTTCCTCTCGAGTGTAACCTCATAGATGAGTAGCAGAGCTGAGAGGTAGCCATGTTCCAGCCTTGTGGAGAAAACAGATTTGGAAGAATGAAGCCAGAAAGGTGAGAGAGGCCGAGGAGAGAGTGGAAGTGTCTGATAGTGTTGGTGACCCTTGTTTTGACTCTTCCTGCTCTTTTTACCGATACAGTTCTCTTTTTGTGTAAGCTAATTTGAGTCAGCTTTTTACAACATGCATCCAAAGAGCTCTCGCTTGCTGAGAGGCCAGCAAAAACTAGTTTCTGGGGCAACTGCGAGGGACACTGTTAGTTCAGTGGTAGAATTCTCGCCTTCCATGCGGGAGACCTGGGTTCGATTCCCAGCGTACTGTCACCCTTTGTCTATCACTGGAGGCCTGCATGTTGCTGTACGCTGAACAGGTTTCAGTGACGTTTCCAGATTAAGACAGACTAAGAAGAAAGGCCTGGTGATCCGCTTCTGAAAAATCAGCCACTGAGAACCCTATGAATCACAAAGGTCTCATCTGCAATGGATCATGGAGATCTCACAGGACTGGCCAGCATTTCATTTGCCATGAGTCAGCCCACTCCACTGCATCTAACAACAAGTCTGTATAAGCGAAATGCCGATGGGAATGATGTGCAAAAAAAGGGGTCTATCTCTGCATCGTCAGACTTGTCAATGATGGAAAGGACATAAAACTCCAACTTAAACTGGTTTAGGCAATAAAATGGTTTCATAGCTAATGTAGTTTAAAAGTCCAGAGAGAAGTCTACCTTCAGGTGATGCCTCACCCAGGCTCAAATGAAGTCCTTGAAGACTTTTCTTCACCTCTCTGATCTTCCTCAGTTTCCACAGAACGACCCCCAGTGGCTGCAGGCTCCCCCTCATGGTAACCACATGCCTCCGTTTCAGACCTTCAGGGAAAGAAAGAACATTTTTTTTTCCCCATAGATTTTGCACATAGATTTGCTCTTCTTTGATGGCTCAGTCTGGGTCAGATACCCATCCTGAGCCACTAGGGGAGGGAATATGTTGTGGGGGTGCAGTGGGGTGGGGAGGGAGTTAATTGTACCCAGATTCCATGGCAGAGAATGGAGGAGGGAGATTCTCTAACAGGAAGTCAAAATATTGTTGGTGAGCAATGCAGGGACTAGAGGCGGTGGGCATAATCAACATACGTCCCCTGAAACCCTTACTGCTAAGGCCACAGGGAATCCTGGCTTAGGCTGCACTGCCTGAGATGCTGGGCCAGCCCAGCTAGCAAAGAGACAAGCTTAAGTGAAGGTTTTAAAAACAGCTTCAGAGGAAACACACATTGGGGCTAGCTGCAGCAGCTGGTGCCCACTTTGCCAAGCAGCTCATATGTCCTAGGTGGTTATCTGGGGACCAAGTCGATGATGTGTGACACAGCCTTCCTCATTCTCTCCCCACTCCACCCCCTGGTGTGGCAGACGGGATTCTTAACCCTGGCTGTCTGATACCCCCAGACTGTGCTGCCCATTGGGGCAAAGCCATGTCCTTTCTCCTGTTCTCCTAGCCCTTTGTGCTGTACCTCCCTGAGCCTGGGTCTCAGGGTCTAATCACTGACCAGCTGTGCACAGGCCTGTCTGTCCTAGGCAGAGTGCAGGACCTTTGGGGATAGGGATGGGTGTCCCTGACAACTGAGTCTCCATGTCTGCTGAACCAAAGGCTTTAGGGCTTAGGCTAATTTTTTTTTGAGTCTTAAACTCAGGCCAGCTAACCTGACTCCCCTGCCATGTGGTGAATGAGAAGATACAGCTTTAAAATAATTCAGTTATCTGAAGCTGACCTTTCTGAATGCCTGAACAGCTGTTCCTTTTGCATTATGTATAATTGGGAATAATAAGAGACAACCCAAATGTCCATCAGTAGGGTATCTCTCTGATGGAACACTAGGCTGCTATTTTTAAAAAAATGAGTTAGAATCACATGTCCTCTCACGCAAAGATGCTCAGCATATTTGTCAAGGTGACAAAAACAAATTGCATAACAATATTTAAGTACAGCTCTGCATCCCCTATTTGCCCACCCCACAAGTTTGGACACAAAAATACACAAAAATCCTGAAGGGCTACACTCCAAACTGTTAATAATAATTCCCTTTGGAGAATGGGTTTGGGCAGGGGACTTTCATTTTTTACTTCACTTATTGTTTATTATCTTTGACAGTGAGCATGAATTACTTTTGTAATTAAATAAGGATAATAACTCTTCAAAATAAAAATAAGCCATGATGATGGGCCTGGTGAACTGGTGCTCACCATTCATTACACTCTCCTTCTGGCATTTTTCCATGTTGCAAATGCTAGAAACAGAAAACTACATTTCCCAGACTCCCTTGAAGCTAGATTCTGGTTGTGACACCCTTATGTGAGATTTGTTGTTGTTAGGTGCCACTGAGTCCGCTCTGACTCACAGCAACCCTATGTACAACAGAACAAAACACTGCCTGGTCCTGCACCATCCTCACAGTTGTTGTTATGCTTGAGCCCATTGTTGCAGCCACTGTGTCAATCCATCTTGTTGAGGGTCTTCCTCTTTTTCGCTGATTTGGAAGGTGGAAATGAAGTAGACACTACCCTTGGGGCCTTATTGGGGCATTGACTAGATGTCTCAGTGTCTGATCACTAACTTTGTGGGGGAAGGGTGTAGGGCACCCATTTACTGGTTTGGATTGAGGCAGCTATGGTGTGGAGCTGGAGCTGGCTGCAGGAGTGGAAGCTTTCTAGTTCAGCAGATAGTTTCCTGGTGGTAGAAGAGTCAGCTGCTCCCTTTTATCCAGATTCAGCGATGTGACTAGAAATTTCACTTTTTTTTCAGGCTCCCTGCCTTCACTATGGATTACACCTCAACAAAAAGAAAACAAAAATCCTCACAACTGGACCAATAAGTAACATCATGAGAAATGGAGAAAAGACTGAAGTTGCCAAGGATTTCATTTTACTTGGATCCACAATTAACACCCATGGAAGCAGCAGTCAAGAAATCAAATGACGTGTTGCCTTGGGAAAATCTGCTGCAAAAGACCTCTTCAAAAGGTTATAAAGCAAAGATGTCACTTTGCAGACTAAGGTGCGCCTGACCCAAGCCATGGTGTTTTCAGTTGCCTCATATGCATGTGAAAGCTGGACAGTGAATAAGGAAGACTGAAGAAGAATTGATGCCTTTGAGTTATGGTGTTGGTGAAGAGTATTGAATATACTATGGACTGCCAAAAGAATGAACAAATCTGTCTTGGAAGAAGTACAGTCAGAATGCTCCTTAGAAGTGAGGATGGTGAGACTTTGTCTCACATACTTTGGACATGTTGTCAGGAGGGATTAGTCCCTGGAAAAGGACATCATTCTTGGTAAAGTAAGAGGGTCAGCAAAAAAGAGGAAGACCCTCAACGAGATAGATTGACATAGTGGCTGCAACAATGGGCTCAAGCATAGCAACGATAGTGAGGATGGCACAGGACTGGGCAGTGTTTCGTTTCTGTTGTACATAGGGTCACTATGAGTTGGAGCTGACTCAGCGGCACCTAACAACATGATTGCATAAACTTTGTTAAATCTTATTCTGTTTAAATTAGCTACAGCAGGTTCTTTTCTTGAAAGATACACTTAATATGGAAATAAGGAAAAAGCAGCATAATATTTCCTTAGGCTCAAACCCCTCTGATACCTTTTGGAAGGCATGAGAGAATTGGTTTTTATTTTTTTCTTTGGTTCTTTTTTTAAATTAGCTTCAGCTAGGGAGACTAGAAGAGAATAGGGATGTCAAAAGAGTCTCTGAAACTTGCTCTTGAACGTAGAGTAGCTAAAACAGAAGGAAGAAATGATGAAGTAAAAGAGCTGAATAGAAGGATTCAAAGGGCAGCTTGAGACGACAAAGTAAAGTATTTTAATGAAATGTGCAAAGATCTGGAGTTAGCAAACCCAAAGGGTAGAACGTGCTTGGCATTTCTCAAGCTGAAAGAACTGAAAAAAAATTCAAGCCTCGAGTTGCAATATTGAAGGATTCTGTGGGGAAAATATTGAACAATGCAGGAAGCATCAAAAGAAGATGGAAGGAATATACAGAGTCACTATACCAAAAAGAACTGGTTGACATTCAGACATTTCAGGAGGTAGCATATGATCAAGAACCAATGGTACTGAAGGAAGAAGTCCAAGCTGCACTGAAGGCATTGGCGAAAAACAAGGCTCTGGGAATTGATGGAATACCAACTGAGATGTTTCAACTCATGGATGCAGCGCTGGAGGTGCTCACTCATCTATGCCAAGAAATTTGGAGGACAGCTGCCTGGCCAACTGACTGGAAGAGATCCATATTTGCGCCCATTACAAAGGTGATCTAACAGAATGCAGATTATATATAGAACAATATCATCAGTATCACGCACAAGTGAAATTTTGCTGAAGATCATTCAACATAGTCACAGCAGCAGTACATCAACATGAAATGGCCAGAAATTCAAGCTGGATTCTGAGGAGGATGTGGAACCGATATTACTGCTGACATCAGCTGGATCCTGGCTGAAAGCAGAGAATACCAGAAAGATGTTTACCTGTGTTTTCTTGACTATGCAAAGGCATTCGACTGTGTGGATCGTAACAAATTATGGATAACGTCGCAAAGAATGGGAATCCCTGAACACTTAATCGTGCTCATGCGGAAACTGTCTATAGAACAAGTGGCAGCCATTTGAACAGAAAAAGGCATACTGCATGGTTTAAAGTCAGGAAAAGTGTGTTGTTGGGGTGGTATCCTTTCACCATACTTATTCAATCTGTATGGTGAGCAAATAATCTAGGAAGTTGGACTATATGAAGAAGAACATGGCATCAGGTTTGGAGGAAGACTCATTAACAGCCTATGATATGCAGATAATACAGCCTTCCTTGCTGAAAGTGAAGAGGACTTGAAGCACTTACTGATGAGGATCAAAGACCACAGCCTTCAGTATGGATTGCACCTCAACATAAAGAAAACAAAAATCCTCCCAACGGGACCAATAAACCACATCATGATAAACAGAGAAGAGATTGGAAGTTGTCAAGGATTTCATTTTACTTGGATCCACAATCAACACCCCTGGAAACAGCAGTCAATAAATCGAATGAAGTATTGCATTGGACAAATCTGCTGCAAAAGACCTCTTTTAAGTGTTAAAAAGCAAAGATGTCACCTTGAGGACTAAGGTGCCCTTGACCCAAGCCATGATATTTTCAGTCCCCTCATATGCATGTGAAAGCTGGACAATGAATAAGGAAGACTGAAGAAGAATTGATACCTTTGAATTATGGTGTTGGCGAGTATTGAATATACCGTGAACTGCCAGAAGAATGAACAAATCTGTCTTGGAAGAAGTACAGTCGGAATACTGCTTGGAAGCAAGGATGAAAAGACTTCATTTCACATACTTAGGACATGTCATCAGGAGGGACCATTCCCTGGGGAAGGACTTCATGCTTGGTAAAGTAGAGGGTCAGTGAGAAAGAGGAAGACCCTCAACCAGATGGATTGACACAGTGACTGCAACAATGGGCTCAAACATAGCAGTGATTGTGAGGGTGATGTAGGAGCTGGCAGTGTTTTGTTCCTCTGTGCATAGGATGCCTATGAGTAAGAACTGACTGGACAGCACCTAATAACAACAACAGACTAAGTGTATTAAAATTCCATTCTAGTAATTTATGAAATCTGATGGCACAAGCTGAAAGAGTCAGGAATGTGGTTTTTGAGTCTCCCAAATTACCTCTTGACATGTTCTTTCCTACCCCACACTGTTTCTCCATCTCTGGCCATCCCATTAATTTCATTTGGAACCACTTTACAAGACTAGTTTTCCTAGGCAAAACCCTAGGCCTGATACAGATAGAAAAAATTAGAAGGAAATAGGAAAGGGTGTAGTATACTAGTCCGACTGACAGTAAATACCAAAACCAAAAACCAAACCCATGGCTGTCGAGTCAATTCCGACTCACAGAGACCCTACAGAACACAGTAGAAGGTTGGTGCCCCATAGGGTTTCCAAAGCTGTAATATTTAAGGAAGCAGACTGCCACATCTTCCTCCTGTGAAGCAGCCGGTAGGTTCAAACTGCTGGCCTTTTGGTTCGCAGCTGAGCACTTTAACCATTGCACCACCAGGGCGCCTTGATATTAACAATCACTCCCTTTAATGCAAGAATAAATGATGACTCATGGTTTTCTTTTGGGTTATGATTCTATTTTCTAAAACCTATTTGATATATAATTTTTGAAGGTAGATGCCTCTTGGAAGTCACTCACCAATGTTTGTTTCAGAGACTTGAGTCCGGCAGAAATTAAAGAATACCCTTCTTCATTGAGGTCATACTGGCAATCTAAGGCTGAGTCTCTGAGGCTTGAGTGAAACTGGAATTGGAAGTGTTAATTGTAATCCAGGCAAGCCCCCAGTCATAAATCATATGCCTCCTCACCAGCTCCACTTTGCCCCACCCTGTCAATCACCATCATCCTAGCAACCCGCTGTACAGCACGTTACAGTTTAGAAATTCTTTTGCATACATTCCCATTTTACTTTTACCAGTATTCTATGAGGCAGGCTGGGTAGGTAGTATTCACTCCACCTCAAAGATGAAGAAACTAAGGCACAGAAAGTTTAAGGGACTCCTAAAGGCAACACAGAAGCAGCACCAGCTCTTGAATCAGGGTTTCGAACTCAAAGTCCAGTGTGTTTTCTAGAAGGCCACACAGCCACTCATAGTTTACTTTTTATGCTCTTACCGCATTGCCAGTGATGGCCCATTCTTTCCTGTGACTCTGGGGTGAGCATTCAAACAGCGTTTGGGAATCTTGCAAATAAGCAAGGTCTTGGCCTAGGTTCCTTGCCCTCTTGGTGAATATCCATTGGATTTGGGGAAGAGAGAGATGGAGAACTTTAGGCAGATAATTCTCTGTGACCACTGGATGTCAGTACTGATCTGCATCTGATAATAGAACCTCTTCCCAGGCCAGGCAGAGCCATTCCACCAGGTTTAAAGTGGAATGAGAGGGGTATGTGGATCAAACACAAAATGTGTAGTGGTTACATATTTTAATTAGAGAATCAGGTTTCTCTGGTCCCACTCTAATAGACTGCTGTTCTTGGATTCCTCCTCTAAATTCTCCATCTAGCTGTTCTGGACCCAGTCTAGCAGGAGTGGGAGAAGAACCAGACTTCCAAACATAAGCTCAGAACATCTCGGTTGGCTGATTAATTCCCTTTCTGAGGATGGCACAATTCCAGATGTATCAAACATATTATAAAGCAGAGTTTAAGTGCTTGCCTTTGAGACGGGTAAAATTGGGAGGGAAGCTGTGTAGAACTAGTTGATTCTTTAAACTAGGTGTAACTTGAATAAAAATAGAAACAAAAAAGTGTTATAGGGCAACCACTAAATGTGAAAGGAAGTGGGAGAAGGGGAAGGAAGGACAGGCTTATGGACGGGACATAGTGGCATTGGGTGGTAGAATTTCAGGGCCCTTGGGCTAAATGTTTTCCTGCTCTTAACTACTCTGTTATGTTGTCTGCTTTCACCTTTACCCAGAAGGTCTAGGTAACTCATCCAAAATCACACAATCTTTAGGCTAAGGGAAAGTCAATGGGGCAGGGACTAAGTATGGGGCCTTCCTGACTGTCTCAAATGTTCCTTCCATGGCCCCATTGGGCCCTGTCCAAATGTCTGTGTCAAAACTGGGGGATGGTGAAGCTAAGGGCCCTGTTCCCCATTGTGTCTTGGGAAATGGCCCAGATTGCCACTGGCAGATTCAACAGCCCATCCAAGCACAGTTCTGAACCCACCCTATGGATAACTCACACTTCCTGGGACCTTCCCTGCCTTTCTTTATGCACCGGTACTACCTAATTAGACACCTCCAAACTGACAGATGATTGTTGTCTCCCTCTCCCTCCTCCTTCTCCCTAGGCTTCTCGATCTGGTATGCACATTGTCAGAGGTCTTTTTTTCATAAAAGGAGACCCAACAAAAACGTCTGCACATCAGAGGGTGGGTCACAGTGGCTGCTGGCCATGTGCAGTCTGATCTCGCCACCCTCAGGGCATGGCATGCCTTAAGAGGAAGTGGTGGGGTGGATATGTAGTGTTTTGGGGTCCGTAAACCTGACTGGGTCTTCTCCAGCCTGAGCATGAGTGGGCTTTTTTTTTTTTCCCTTTCCGTATTTCATTAGACCTGTGGTGTAGATGTCTACCTTTGCTAGAGACAGTTACAGCTTCAGAGAGGTATGTTAGGGGGACAGCAAAACATGGGGCCATGTAGTCTTGGACTCCAGGGCAGTGACCAGGGCTTATTTGTGGGCATATTTGGGTACCTTTGTGGATTTGGGAAATGTAAAAAAATGTGTGTTTATTCAAAATGTATTTATTGGCAATCAACCATGCATTTCATTTCCTCTTCCTATTCCTGACTCTTCTTCTTCCTCTGTTGCTCCAGGTGACTAGAGACCAATTATTGTACCTTGGATGTACATTGCAAGCTTGTAAGACACTAGTCAATGAACTAGGAGGTAGAACAGAAGTGCTAAAAATGATACTAGGCCAATTAACTGGGATGTCCCATGAGACCATGATCCTAAACCCTTCAGAGAACTGGATGGTGCCCAGCTACCACTACTGAACATTTTCATTGAAGATTCTGTAGAAGAATCCTGATCAAAAGGAGGAAAATGTGGAAGAGAATTCCAGTTCTCATGGAATTCAGACTTTCTGGAGCCATTGAGGCTGCATGAACCCCTGAAACTATTCTCCTGAGATAATCTTTAAACTTGAAACTTTAAACCAAAAATATCCCCTGAAGCCTTCTTTAAACCAAACAACAGTATAGCTTAACTAGTAAAGAATGTCTGGGTGAGCATTGTGCTCTTTTAAAGAACTTTCTATATGGAATCAAATTGATAATAGCAACTTGAAAGGTTAGATAGGAAGCCTTGAAGGAAGTGAGTTTACGTTGATAGGGGAGGAACAAATCAGAGAAGGAGGGTGAGAATGGCTGCACAATTTGAAGAATGTCGTCAATGTCACTGTGTTATACATGTAGAAATTGTTGAATTGGTGTGTGTTTTGCTGTGTGTATTTTTGACAACAATAAGTATCTATTATTTAATCTATATATCTATTATCTATGTACATATGTATGTATGTATGTATCTATCTATTTTCTACTACTATCTAGATGCTGGAAATAAAGAGAAACAGAGTTGGTCCCTGCCCTCAGGGGTTTATGTCTGGTGTTCATAATTTTCTGCAGCCAAGCAGGAGGGTGCTTGCAACAGTGACCCTGGGTATGAAGGTTCCTGTGACCACTTTCCCAGGCAGGTGAGATCTGGGCCACTAGGGTTCCAACTATACGAAACCAGGGACCTGGCCTTCAGTTTTAAGTAGGGACTGATTTGCTTAAGTCCTTGGCTGACATTTCACCCCAGTTGCCAGTGGTTGCTGGTTGAGCATGGGGTTTTCACAGTGACTATGTGAGAAACCAGGTACCATGGACTCAACGCTGACTCATGGCGACCCCATGTGTGTCACAGTAGAACTGTGCTCCACAGAATTTTCAATGGCTGATTTTTTTGGAAGTAGATCATCAGGCCTTTCTTCTGAGGCACCTCTGGATGGACTCAAATCTCCAACCCTTCATTATCCAAGCATGTTAACCTATCTAACTATGTTACTTTGATACTGGAAGCTATGCCACTGACACTTCAAAGACCAACAAGGTCATCCATAGTGGGTAGGCTTCAGCAGAGTTTCCAGATTAAGATAGACTAGGAAGAAAGGCCTGGTGACCTACTTTCAAAAGTTAACTAATGAAAACTCTATGGATCACAACAGAACAGTGTCCGACTCTCTTGCTTTGGACACATCATCAGAAGGGATCCATTGATGGAGGAGGGCATTGTGTTTGGTGAAGCAGAGGGCCAGCAAAGGCAAAGGAGACCTTGGTGAGATGGGCTGGCACAATAGCCATGACGATGGGCTTGAACATGTCAGCGAGTGTGAGGATGACACAGAACTGGACAACGTTTCGTTCTGTTGTACGTAAGGTCTTCATGAGTTAGAGTCAACCTGATGGTAGCTATCTATCAATCTATGTGGGATATTTAGGGTTATTAGAAAGGAAACACAGAAGAAAGCCTCTACAGGAGCACTTGCTCACCACCATACTGGGGAGTGGAACAAGCCAGGCAGATTTCCATCCTTCACGTGTCTGAGAAGAAAGCCAGACTGGACCTGGCAGTTTTCCTCAGACTTCAGCTAGTAGTTCAAGCAGCGAGATTCAAAGGGAGGAGGAGCCCCTTGGTCACCGAGTTAGTGACAGGTGAGGGCCCCAGTTTTTCTCAGCTGTCAAATAGCCAGGTGGAATTGAGGGACATTACGTGTCCATCCCAGTTCTAACGCTCTGTGTTTCCGAGGTGACTTGGCTTTGAGTTGTGGCCTCAGCAGTGTGGTTTGGCTGACCTCCTTCCCTTTGAGCTATGTAGGCTGGGAGTGATGCAGTGAAGTCCCACAGGGCAGATGAGATCTAGGTGTAGGCAATGATTACTTTCATCTTTACCCAACAAAAATCCCTGCCCAGATTACAGCTTTGGTGTAAGCCTTGGTGTAGGAGGGGAGAAAGTGCCCTTGAGGTAAGTGATGAGATTTGTGAGGAAGGCTGGGCCCTCTTCTAAATTCATCACCATCTCAAGGGAAACTCCTAGAACCTTGCAAAAAGGACTTTATGGGTAGCATAATTATGGTGGATATTGATGTGGTTGAGTGTTAAGTATGTGAGACAGATGGACTGGGGAGAGATATAGGGATGGGCCCAACAAGTTGAGAAAGACATAAGGACAGCGTGTGTGTGTGTATGTCTGTGTGTGTGTGTGTGTGTGTGTGTGCGCGCGTGTGCGTGTGCGCGTGCTTTAAATCAAGTATTATCTTGCTATAACAAGGGCATTGTCCCAGCTCACATGTCTGGATTACCTCAAGAGCTGCCTAGCTGCTTTCTCAGCCTCCCCACTGTACCCGCCATCCTTTCTTCACTGATTTGTCAGCTGACAACCAGATTTCATCTCAATACACCATTATTCAAGAACGGGAAATGGCTCTCTTTTGCCCAGATCTTCCAGGACAAACTTCGCTCCCTGCTTATCTGACTGTGGCCTCCCAGCCACCTTTGCTGTTTTTACTTCCCATCACACACACACACACACACACACAAATACACACACACACTCCACCACACACACATCACTCAGACCTACACTTATCACACTCACTTTGGTCTCCACACTTCTGCTCACGTTTGTGCCCCTCCTGCAATTCTCTCACTCTCCTGTCACCCTATCCACATTCTCCCTGTCCGTCATTTAAAAAAAAAAACCAAAATGCTTTATTGAGATATATAGCTCATACACTATACAATTTACCCAAAGTATACAATTCAATGGTTTTTAACATATTAACAGTCATGCAACCTTCATCACAGTCAATTTTAGAAAGTTTTCATCACTTCAAAAAGAAATTCTGGACTATTTTTTCCTAAATTTTATTTGTTTTATTGTTGTTGAGAACATACACAGCCAAACATACACCAATTCAACAGCTTCTACATGTACAATTTAGTGACATTGATTATATTCTTCGAGATGTGCAACCCTTCTTACCCTCTTCTGAGTTACAAAAGCCTGTACCCTTTAGCTATCACCCTCCTACTTTCCTAGCCCTCCCCAACCCTAGCCCTAGGCAACCACTAATCTACTTTCTGTTTCTGTGGATCTACCTGTTCTGGACATTTCCTGTGAATGAAATCATGTAGTATGTAGTCTTTTGCAACTGGATTCTTTCACTTAGCATAATGTCAAGGTTCATCGAACTTGTAGCATGTAGCAGTACTTCATTCCTTTTTATGGCCAAATAATATTTCAATTCCCCCTGACTTTCAAGGGTCAGCTTAATCTTCACCTTTTCCAGGAAGCTTTAAATACTCAGGCCCTCCTGACCTCTCACTGGTACACTTACTGTGCAGTGTGGATTGTTCCTGGGTTCTGTGTGAGAGCCTTTCTTCCCCCATTAGACTGTGTTGCAGGTCCAGTTCCCTAGGAAACAGGCTCTGAGAGAGAGCTTTGTGTGCAAGAAGTTTACTTGGGAGTGTTCTTGAAGGCAACCTCATAGGTGAATGAGCAGAGGGGGAAGTTGAACTGCAGTGGAGCTGCAACAAAGGTCTCAGCCAATCTCTGGGAGTTCTGGAGCTGGGATGACCTTCAGAGTTGAGCGAGGACTGGGCCTTTATACCACTCATTGGATGCAGCTGCCCACAGGAAGAGAGGGATTCAGCTGAAAGCTGGCGCCTGTCAGCACTCCCAGCAGCCCCATAAGTGCACCATGGCATCCACCACAAACTGGAAGCCCCTTGAAGTCAGGGGCCATGTCTCATACTCTTTATCCTTCCTCTTGCTCCCTCCTTCCCTAGCACCTGAGTTTTGCTGGAGTTCTGCTTTGGGGTCAAACTACATGGATTCAAATGCCAGCTCTGCCACATATTAGCTGAGGAACCATAAAAAGCCACTGAATCTCTTTAAGCCTTAGTTTCCTCATCTGCAAAATGAGAATAATAATAGTCCCTACATTATACAGTCATTGCGAAGACTAAGTGAGTTGATGTATGTAAAGCACTATGGAACCCTGGCAGCACGGTGCTTAAGAGCTTGGCTGCTAACCAAAATGTTGGCAGTTTGAATCCACCAGCCGCTCCTTGGAAACCATACGGGGCAGTTCTACTCTGTCCTATAGGGCTGCTATGAGTTGGAATTGACTTGATGGCAACAGGTTTTTTTTTTTTTTTTTTTGGTTTGGTACATACTATGCTGTCAATAAATATTAGCTATTGTTATTATTAATGTTATTGTTTGTAGATGTGCAAGGCCACCTGATCGCCAATTGATTTTTTTTTTTTTGTTGCACTTCAGGTGAAGGCTTATTGAACAAATAGTTTCTTATGAAACAGTAGTACACATATTGTTTTATGACATTGGTTAACAACCTCACAACATGTCAACCCTCTAACTTCTCAACATTTTTTTTTAGTGAAAATACGCATAGCCAAAGATACACCATTTCAAAAATTTCTACATGCACAGTTCAGTGACATTGACTACACTCTTCCAATTGTGCTGTTATTCTCACTTAAGATGAAGGCTTACAGAAGAAAATAGTTTCTCATTTAACAGTTACTACAAATGTTGCCCTATGACAATGGTTAACAATCTCACAACACGTCAACAATATCCTTACTCACCAGCTTCCTTGTCCCCTTCTGCCTTCTGGCCCTTGTCACTGGACTACTGTACCTCGTTAGTCTCATTTGGTTTTACGGGACTGTCCACTCCCAGGCTGAACGGTGAACCTCGGAGATAACATCACCACTGAGCTAAAAGGGTGTCTGGGGGCCATACTCTCGGGGTTTCTCCAGTCTCCTTTAGGCCAGTAAATCTGGTCTTTTTTTGTGAGTTAGAATTATGCTCTACATCCTTCTCCAGCTCTGTCCAGAACCCTCTATTGTGATCCTGGTCAGAGCAGTCAGTGGTGGTAGCCAGGAACCATCTAGCTGTACTGGAATCAGTCCAGTGGAGGCCTTGGTAGCTGTGGACCATTAGTCCTTCAGACTGATCTTTTCCTTGTATCCTGTTCTCTTCATTCTCCCTTGCTCCCAAAGGGATGAGACCAGTGGAGTATCTTAGATGGCTGCTCACAGGCTTTTAAGACTCCAGACACTACTCACCAAGGTAGAACGTAGAGCATTGTCTTTATAAGCTGTGTTATGCCAATTGAGCTAGATGTTCCCCGAGACCATGGTCCCCACAGTCCTCCACCCAGCAATTCAGTCCCTCGGGGAGTTTGGATGTGTCTATGGAGCTTCCATGACCTTTCCTTGTACAATTTGTGCTAGTTTCCCCTGTATTGTGTACTGTCTCACCCTTCACCCGAGATACCGCTTATCTAATGCCTATTTAGTATTCCCCCCCCCCACCGCTCCCATCCCTGGTAACCAACAAAAATTGTTACATTTTGTGTGTGAACTTTTTCATGGGTTTTTACAATAGAGGTCTCACACAATATTTGTGTGATTGACTTATTTCACTCAGCATAATGCCCTCCAGTTTCATCCATATTATGAGATGGTTCACAGATTCATTGTTGTTCTTTCTCGTTGCATAGTACTCCATTGTGTGTATGTACCATAGTTTGTTTATCCATTCATCTGTTGATGGGCATCTAGGTTGTTTCCATCGTTTTGCTATTGTGAACAATGCTGCCATGAACATAGGTATGCATATGTCTATTCGAGTGACGACTCTTATTTCTCTAGGATATATTCCTAGGAGTGGAATTGCTGAATCAAATGGTATGTCTATTTCTAGCTTTCTGAGGAAGCGCCATATCATTTTCCAAAATGGTTGTATCATTTTGCATTCCCACCAGCAGTGCATAAGAGTTCCCATCTCCCCGCAGCCCCTCCAACATTTGTTATTTCCAGTGTTTTTGATTTGTGATCAATTGATTTAAAGAGGTAGAACTTGATATAAATAAACTAAGGGACAATAAGTGAATCAAATGTCAACACTGAGTTTTTTAAATGTTCTAAGGTGAAAAATTATTATTTTTTTAATTAGGAAATATTTCAGACATGTGAAAATATTACAAGTGATTTACTGAACATTCTTGTTCCCACCATCCAACTTGATTTAAGTACAGGCATAGCTGAGGCCTTCTGTGCACCCTGTTTTCAATATGCGTACACTCCCCAAGGTGAGTCCTGCAAGTGATGTTTATTATTCTCAGGCAGGTCTTGGTGCTGTGGCTAAGTATGTATAAACCTCTAGGCAATAGATCATCTTTTTTATGTTTTAAAACTTTATACACGGCATCATAGTGTATCATCCTTCTGGCTTTTTCATCAACACAATGTTTGTGAGGAACTGTTGTTTTTTTTTTTTAATCTGTTTCTCTGTTTCATGTATTTTCACAGCTGTATATGCTGAAAATTCTGCTCCCAAAGTGTGAGAAGAAGTAGAGGGACAGAGGCTGTTTCTGATTGTCTGATTGAACTGTTTAATCCCACTTCTTTCCAGCCACCCTCATCTTCTGGAGAGGCGGTGGAGCATGTGGTTAAAGCATCTGGATCCAGACTCTGTGGGTTTCAAACCTCAGGTCTGCCACCTGCTAGCTGGGCAAACTTGGGTAAGTCACTTAACTTCTCTGTGCCTCAGTTTCCTCATCTATAGCACGAGAACAATGATAACTCATACCTATTTCATAAGGTTGTTTATAAAACACTTAGTTCTGGAGCTGGCATGGAGTTCAGCAATGGTAGGGTTAGCAATTACTGTTTTACTTGGGTTATTTCTAAGCAAATGGTATGAAGCATGGCTACATGAAGCAATTATCCCAATCACTGGGTCCTGATTCCTGGCATGCAGGAAAGGGCGGCTCCATAGCCTGGAGTTTTCCATATTTAAGAAAGCTGGATAGCTGACTGTCTGATTGTTCTGTGTTCTGCTGGTGGCTCCTAGCAAAGCTGTGAGGAGAGGGTTCTCTGTCTCACATCCATCCCTGCCTTTGCTCTGCCCAGCTACCAACAGGCCATCTTTGTTAGTGTCCCACCTCACAGATGAGGACATCAGTTCAGAGATGCCAGGGATGAGGCTACCTAATAATAGGCTGTGTCCCTGAGACTTGGACCTAGGCTTCCTGATTCCAAACCCTGCAGCCTCTTGTGTGCTTGCTTGAGAACAGTGGTGGAACCTGGAGGCTCAGAAAGGAAGAGAAGCAGTTTTCAGGATGGCTCACCCTGCCAAAGGCATAAGCTGCTGCTAGCCTTGCATCTTTAATGATCAGCTCACCAAAAGCCATTTTAGGACTAGAGGTTGTTTTGAGTGTTTCCCCATCTTTCTTTGAGGGCTTTAGGTGAATGGTAAAAATGTGTTTTCCAAATTCCCTGAAAAGCTGAGTGGCTGGGAGGATGGTTGTCACAGGAATCTGCAGGTGGGTAGTGAGGCTGGAGGCAGATGGGGGTCAGCTAGTGTGGCTTCCCTTCATTGCCATAGGCAAGTTTGGGCTTGCCTCACCTTGAAATGGAGTTTTCACGGAGGAAAATATGTCAAGGTAGACAGATTTGCTCCTTTATGAGATGTCACATGGCTATTCTTGTACGCAGTTATTTTCTTTTAGAATAATTCATAATAGCAGGGCTCACTACCATAATCAGTTTCTGTTTCAATTATCAATCCAATTTTGTAGGATGATAGTGTCTGCCATTTCATCTTCCTCAGGGCTTAAACTTTATTTTTTTTTGTTTGAAAAGAAAAAAAAAGAAGAAGAAGTTTGCGTGTGTGTTTTAAGAAACTAAAAGCTTGGGCTCTTGGGAAATGGCTTAGTAATAGGAATTTAAGTAGGAACAAGGACAACAAGTAGGTTTCAACTTCCATGTCAACTTTAGTCAGTTAGTAGTGTATGCCTGGAGTGTTGTATTGAGAAGGATGCTGAGATCCTGTCCAGCATCAGTGAAAAGGAGCTGTGGGAGATAGCCCAAGATGATGGCTTAGTCACACATATCATGCCATCCCCCTACAGCAAAGAATCAAGAAACCAAGTGAAACAGATACAGATGACAATCTGGGAACCCAGAACAGCAAATGCAAAGATGGAGAATTAGACTGAATGCCAAAGGGAAGGAGAAGCTGAATGAAAACAGTAAACGAGGACACTTACAGACTGTAGGCACCCTGCCAGCTGGCCTAGCACAGTGTGGCCATCTTGAAAAAAAAAAAAAAATGTACAGCATTCCCAGGTGAGGAGCACAGGAAGGCAACTTCACAGAATCACCAATAGGAGACAGAGATAGTGTTTAGACAAACCCAGAGCAAAGTAAGGTAAACAGAACATGAATTGGATCTAAGGAGGAAAAGCACAGGAAGGTGACTGGTGGTGCAAGTTTCCATGCCACCCACCTAGTGACCAGTGATCTGTGTACCCTTGCCCCAACCACTCAGCAACTGGTGGTGCAGATAAACAGCACGCAGTCCAGTGACTGGCAAGAATGCTCTCTGCACCCATGCCCTGGTGACCGGCTAGACAAACACATCAGCTTATCAGCAATGCCAGTCACTTCCTGACAGGTGCCATCTGTACCTCTGCCAAATGATGAGCAGGAGATCCTAGTGCCCTCATCCAACGTCTGACTGACTGCAATGCCACACATCCCACACAAACAGTTCCTGCAGGCTCTCTGCACTTTCACTGAAACTCCTGGATACTCCTCTACCTACCGAGACATCAATTCATGCATGCACAGTGGGCCTATCCCGTCCATTTGGGTAGCACTCCCTCACGGTGGATACAGAAACATCCTGCCCTGACCTCCAGAGACGCACTAACTGCTAACACCAACCCAGAAGGACCCCATGGTCCCACAAGGGCTGTGGAGGGATGCTGACCACCCAACATTTGTCACCCAGTATCAAAGAAAGAATCTGCTCTCCCACATCCACTCAATCCAGTAAGGGAAGACATACGAGCCTAACCACAGAGGACTTGCTTGTAGGTGTGACTCACCGTACCCACTAGTGAGAGAAAATCACACCAAGACAACAGACACCACCAAAGTTACACATAGACCAGAACCACAAAACAACAACAGTTAAAATAATACAAAGGAAGAAAGACAGTCTAAAAAGAAAGTGAAGAAACCAAACTCCAGATACATCAAAACAAAACAAAACAAAAAAAAGCACAAAACAAACATACATGCAATCGATAATAATAATAACAAAACCCTTTGCCATCAAGTCGATTCTGACTCATAGTGACCCCATAGGATGGAGTAGAACTGCCGCATATGGTTTCCAAGGAGTGGTTGGTGGATTTCAACTGCTGACCGTTTGGTTAGCAGCCAAACTCTTAACCACTGCACTACCAGGGCTCCATACAATCAATAAATTAAACACCTTAATGCCTCAGAGACAGCAGACAATAACAAATCATAAGAAGAAATAGGATAAGATAGCTGAAACAAGTAAGCAAAATAAAGGGGCAGAAAACCTTCCTGAGGAAGAAATGATAATAGAGCTACCTGATAAGGAATTCAAAAGGCTTATATATAGGATCCTCAAGATATCAGGGAAAACACAGACAAAACCCTAGAAAGATTTAAGAAAACAATACAAGAAAGAAGCCACAAAATAAACAGACAATTAGAAACCATGCAAAAACAACAACTAGAAATCCAGAAGATTAACAATAAAATATCAGAAACAGATAACTCAAAGGAAGGACGTAGAAGTACAATTGAATCAATGGAAGAAAGAATCAGTGAAATAGAGGACAAATCCTTTTATACTAACTTGTATGAGGAACAATCAGAAAAAAATGGAGAAAGCCTACGAGTTATGTGGGACGCTATCAAGAGGAATAATTTATGCATAATAGGAATTCCAAAAGAGGAGGAGAAAAAAAGTACAGGGAGAATTTTTGAAGATTTATTGACAGAAACCTTCCCTAATATCATGAAAGATGAGAAGGTTTCCACCCAAGAAGCTCGACAAACCCTATACAGGGTAGACCCCAAAAGAAAATCACCAAAACATATCATAATCAAACTTTCCCAAACCAAAGACAAAGGAAGAATTTTGAGAAAACCTCATGAAAAATGAAATAACACCTACAAAGTGGCACCAATAAGACTAAGCACTGATTTCTCAATAGAAAACATGCAGCCAAGAAGGCAATAAGATGACATACATGAAACCCTGAAAGAAAAGAAGTGCCAACCAGGGATCATATACCCAGCAAAATTGTCTTTTAAATATGTTGGTGAAACTAGGACAGTCCCAAATAAATAGAAATTAAGGGAATTTGTAAAAAAAAAAAAAAAACCAGGCCAACATTGCAAGAAATATTAAAGGGAGTCCTTCATGCAGAGAACCAATGACATCAGACAACAATTTGAGATTAAGACACATGAAAACATCACCCAGATACCAACCCAGATAAAGAATTCTCAAAAGTAAAATAAAGCTGCAAAATCAAAAATAGGGAACCGAGGTATTAAGCTGTAAACAACTACAATTTCAGAACAAAAAGGGGGAATAAATGGTGTAATTATAGAACTTCCATGTGGAGAGGAAGTCAAGACAATATCAAGATATAACAGACTGTTTTCAACTTAGGAAGATAAAGGTAAATTTCAGAGTAACCACAAAGAAAATTAATAAATCTACTCACCAAAATAAAGAAGAAAATAAAAAAAAAACTCAGTAAACACCAAATCAACAACAACAAAGGATACAAAAAGAAAATCCATAAACAAAAAGAACTCAGCACAGTAGAACAAAGAAACCATTAATAACACAAACAGAGCATAATAAAGTGGCAACAATAAATTCATACCTATCAATAATCACACTAAATATAAATGGTTTAAATGCACCAGTCCAGAGAGAGAGAGTGGCAGAATGGATAAAAAAACATGACCCAACAATATTTTGCCTACAAGAGGCACACCTTAGACACAAAGACATAAATAGGTTAAAAAATCAAAGATGAAAAAAACATATTAAACAAACAGTAACCAAAAGAGAGCAGGAATGCAATACTAATCTGATAAAATAGACTTTAAGTCAAAATCCATTATAAGAGATGAAGAAAGGCATTACATAATGATTAAAGGTGAACTCACCAAAAGGACATGACCATAATAAATACTTAGGTACACCAATGGCAGAACTCCAAAATACATAAAACAAACTCTAACAGAATCGAAAAGAGAAATAGACAGTTTTACAGTAATGGTAGGAGACTTTAACACACAACTTTTGATGATAGACAGAACAACTAGAGAGAAATTTAACAAAGATGCAGAAGATCTAAATAACACAATCAAGCAGCTTGACCTCACAGATACATACAGAACATGCCACCCAACAACAGCACAGTATACATTCTTCTCCAATGCACATGGATCATTCTCCAGAATAGACCATATTTTAGGCCACAAAGTGAGACCCAGTAAATTAAAAAACACTGAAATAATACAAAGCATCTTCTCTAATCATAACACTATAAAACTGGAAATCAATAACAGAAAGAACAAGAAAAAGATTAAATACATGGAAACTGAATGACACATTACTTAAAAATTATTGAGTAATAAAAGAAATTAAAAATGAATTTAAAAATTCTTAGAATCAAATGAGAAGGAAAATATAGCATACTAAAACCTTTGGGACACAACAAAAGCAGTGCTCAGAGGATAATTTATAGCAATAAATGCACACATTAAAAAGAAGAGCCAAAATCAGTAGTTTAACCCTAAACTTGAACAAATAGAAAAGGAGCAGCAAAAGAAGTCCACAGTCACCAGAAGAAAGGAAATAATGAAGATCAGAGCAGAAATATTGAAATTAAAAAATTACAAATATCCCTTATGAATATAAACACAAAAATTCTCAACAAAATTCTAGCCATAAAAATTCAATAGCAGGAAAGAATTCAATAGAAAGAATCAACAAGACTAGAAGCTGGTACTTTGAGAGGATCAATAAAATTGACAAACCACTGGCCAAATTAAAAAAGGAAAAAAATGAGAGGATGTAAATAACCAAAATAAGAAATAAGATGGGTGACATTACAACAGAACCACCTGAGATAAAAAGGATCATAACAGAATATTACGAAAAATTGTACTCCAACAAATTTGAAAACCTAGAATAAACGGACAAATTTCTAGAAGCACACTACTTACCTAAACTAATACAAATACCTGTTGCCGTCAAGTCTATTTTGACTCACAGTGACCCTAAAGGACAGAGTAGAAGTGTCTCGTAGGGTTTCCAAGGAGCGGCTGGTGAATTTGAACTGCTGACCTTTTGGTTAGCAGTCGAATTCCTAACCACTGAGCCACCAGGGCTCCAAACTAATACAAACAGAGGTAGAAAATTTGAACACACCCACAACAAAAAAAAAGAAATTGAAAATGTCATAAAAAAAAAAACTCTCAACAAAAAAAAGCCCAGCACAGGTGGCTTCACTGGAGAATTTCACCAAACATTCAGAGAAGAGTTGACACCAATTCTACTCAAACTATTCCAGAACATAGAAAAGGAAGGAATGCTCCTTAATTCATTTTATGAAGCCAACATAACCCTGAAACCAAAGCCAGGCAAAGACACCACTAAAAAAGAAAATTACAGACCAATATCCCTTATGAATATAGATGCAAAAATTCTCAACAAAATTCTAGCAACAGAATTCAACAGCATATGAAAAAAAAAAAAATCATGATCCAGTGGGACTAATACCAGGGATGCAAGGATGGTTCAACATTAGAAAATCAATCAACATAATTCACCACATAAATAAAGCAAAGAAAAAGAATCACATGATCATCTCAATCAATGCAGAAAAGGCATTTGTTAAAATCCAACACCCTTTTCTGATAAAAATGCTCAGAAAAATAGGAATAGAAGGAAAATTCCTCAACCTAATTAAGGGCATATATGCAAAACAAACAGCTAACATTATTCTCAACGGTGAAAGATTGAGAGCATTCTCCTTGAGAATGGGAATGAAACAAGGATGTCCTTTATCATCACTCCTATTCAATATTGTACTGGAAGTCCTAGCTAGAGGAAAAAGTCAAGAAAGGAAAATAAACAGTATCCAAATTGAAAAGGAAGAAGTAAAACTATTCTTTTTTTATTTATTTATTTATTTATTTATTTATTTTTATTTTATTTAAACACCATTTCAAAACTTTTTACTTACACATTTAAGTGATATTGACTACGCTCTTCCAATTGTGCTGCCATTCTCGCCCAAGATGAAGGCTTACAGGACAAAACAGCCTCCCATTTAATAGTTACTACAAATGTTGCCCTATAGCAGTGGTCAACAATCTCACAATACATCGACAGTGTCCTTATTCAATTTGTGTTCCTTATCATCAGTTTCCTACTCTCCCTCTGCCTTCTGGCCCTTGTCACCGGACTCCTGTACATCGTTTGAAGTAAAACTATTCTTATTCACATATGACATGATCCTATACATAGAAAACCCCAGAGATTCCACAAGAAATTTACTGGAACTAATAGAAGAATTCAGCAAAGTGGCAGGGTATGAGATCAACATACAAAATCTGTTGGATTCCTCTACACTAACAACGAGGACTCTAAAAAAGGAAATGAAGAAAACAATACCATTACAGGCCCCAAAGGATAAAAAACCTTGGAATAAACCTAACCAGGGATGTAAGAGACATATACGAGGAAAACAATAAAACACTAGCGCAAGAAACTAAAAGAGATCTACGTAAATGGAAAAACTTTCCATGCTCATGAATTGGAAGACTTAGCGTTATGAAAATGTCAATATTACCAAAAGTGATCTACACATATAAGGAAATCTTGATCCAAATCCCAACATCATTCTTTAATGAAATGGAAAAACTAATCTCCAACTTTATATGGAAAGAAAGGAAGCCCCAAATAGCTAAAGCAATTTTGAAGAAGAGTACAGTAGGAGGCCTCACACTTCCTGATCTCAAAACTTATATACAGCCACAGTAATTCAAACAGCCTAGTACTGGTTCAATGACAGACATGTAAAGGCATAGAACAGAATTGAGAACCCAGAAGTAAATATATCCATCTATGGGCAGCTGATGTTTGACAACGGGTCCAAGTCTGTGATGGTTAAGATTGTGTGTCAACTTGGCTGGGCCATGATTCTCAGTGTTTTAATGTAATCACTCCCATGACTGAATATACTGTGAGTAGCCAATCAGATGAAAGGGAGTCTCCTTGGAGGTGTGGCCCGCATCTGAATATAAGCAGACGTTCTGGCTTTTTGCTCTCTCTGAATCCTGCGGCTGCCTTCTGTCGCCTCATCTCCAGTTCTTGGGACTTGAGCTGTCAGCTTATCTGCCGATCTTGGGATTTGTCGATCTGCACAGCCTGTGAGCGGAAGCCCTGCTCTCCGACCTGCCGATCTTGGGCTTGCCAGCTTCTGTGGCTGCGTGACTTGGGAGAAGCCTCTGACCCTGATCCACGGACGTGGGACGTTCTAGCCTCTACAATCGTGTGAGCTGTTTCCTTGATTTATATCTCTCTCTCTATATATATTTATATATATATTTATATATATATTTATATATATATATATATAAATATCTATATATATTTATACACTTTACTCATTTTGCTTCTCTAGAGAACCCAGCCTAAGACAAGGTCCATTCAATGTGGAAGAAATAATCTCTTTAACAAATGGTGCTGGCAAAACTGGGTATCTATGTGCAGAAAAATGAATCAGAATCCATACCTCACATCATACACAAAAACTAACTCAAAATGGATCAAAGACCTAAATGTTAAAGGTAAAACTATAACGTTCCTGGAAGACAACATAGGGTCAAAACTAGGGGACCTAATTTTTGGCATAAATAGCCTATCAAACAAAACTAAAAATGCATGAGTAACAGAAGATAAATTAGATAACTGGGACTTCTTTAAAATTAAAGACCTATGTTCATCAAAAGACTTTACCAAGAGAGTAAAAAGAGAGCCTACAGACTGGGGAAAAAATCGTTGGCAATGACATAAGGGTCTGATCTCTAAAATATATGGAAAATTTCAACAACTCAGCAACGAAAAGACAAACAATGCAATCGAAAAAATGGGCAAAGGACATGAACAGACGCTTCACCAAAGAGGATATTCAGGCGGCCAACAAACACATGAAAAGACGCTCTCAATCATTAGCCATTAGAGAGGTGCAAATCAAAACTACAAAGAGATACCATCTCACCCTGCAAAAATAGCAATGATAAAAAAAAAAAAACCCACAAAAAACAAATGCTGGGGAGATGGTGATCAGATGGAACTCTTACACAGTGCTGGTGGGATTGTAAAATGGTACAACCACTATGGAAGACAGTACGGCACTTCAGAAAGCTAGAAATAGAAATATCTTATGATCCATCAATCCCACACCTATAGGTATACATCCTAGAGATACAAGAGCAGTGACACAAATAGACATATGCACACCTGTGTTCATTGGAGCTTTACTCATAGTAGCAAAAAGATAGAAACAACCTAAGTGCCCATCAACAGATGAATGGATAAACAAATTGTGGTACATACTTACAATGGAATACTACACAACTGTAAAGAACAATGAGGAGTCTGTGAAACATCTTATAACATGGATGAATCTGAAGGACATTATGCTCAGTGAAATAAGTCAAATATTGTAATGCCCACTATTATAAAAAATCAAGAACAGATATACACGCACAGAGCAAAGTTCTTTGATGGATACCGGGGATGAGAGGAAGATGCAGGCGGAATCACTTTCTAGATAGTAGACACTTGTTACTTGCCATTCCTCTTCAATTTGTCATTCCTGGCAAAGTAGATTATGTGATTGTCCCATTCAAAATGGCCAATACTAGTCCATTTCAGCTTGCTTATGTCTAAGATATCAATCTTTCTGTGCTGCATTTCATTTTTGAGGCCCTCCAATTTTCCTAGATTCATATTTCATAATTCTATGTTCTGATTATTAATGAATGTTTGCAGTTGTTTCTTCTCAACTTTGAGTTGTGCAACATCAGCAAATGAAAGTCCCAAAAGCTTTACTCCATCCACATCATGAAGGTCGACTCTACTTTGAGGGGGGCTTTTGTGGCACAGTGATTAAGTGTTTCGCTGCTAACCAAAGGGTTAGCAGTTCGAATCCACTAGCTGCTCCTTGGAAACCCTATGGGGCAGTTCTACTCTGTCTTATAGGGTCACTATCAACTGGACAGCAACAGGTTTTTTATTTTTTTTTGTTGGCTACTTTGAGGAGACAGCTCTTGCCCAGTTGTATTTTGAGTGCATTCCAACCTGAAGGGCTCATCTTCTGGCATTATATCAGACAATGTTCCACCACTATTCATATGGTTTTCACTAGCCAATTTTTTTCAGAAGTAGACTGCCAGGTCCTTCTTCCTAGTCTATCTTAGTCTGGAAGCTCTGCTGAAACCTTTCCACCATGGGTGACCCTACTGGTATTTGAAATACCAGTAGCAAACCTTCCAGCATCACAACGATATGCAAGTCACCACAGTATGATAAACTGACAGACAAGTGGTGGGGGAAAATTGTACCAGATGAAAACCTGCATCTTCAAAAAAGAATGAAGAGCATTGAAAATGGTAAATATCCAGCTAACTGCAAAAGACTTTTTTTTTAAAAAAACTTTTCCCTCTTAGTTTCTTTATAAATCTTTGTTTAAAATTAAAATTATAACCTCTGACCTATCCCAGAAGGGGAAGTGTCTCTGGTGCAGAGGTGTATCTAAGGTATGGCAGGTATGACAACGTGCCCTGGGAACCACTTTAAGGAGGCGGGGAATGACCCCAGGCAGTTTCTATTAACCATTGCAATTTCCATTGCCAGCTGGGAGAGATCATTCAGCAAGTGAAAACTAGTACTTTCGTATTTGAGAGCTTCCATGGGTCAAGGCAGACTGTGTGATCTTGTTCTGCTGAGTGTAGAAAGAGAAGAAACCGAAAAAAAGTGACTGTGAGTACATCATAGACCAGTTTTCATCAATGAAAGCAAAGAAGATGCAGTTGTAATTTTCATGTAGTGCCATAATGTGTTAAGTAAAAGATTAACGAGCTTGACTTGTATTTTTGAGATGGTCTTATAGTAAAGTTATCTAAAAAATGGATGTCAGATGGCTGGACAGGGATTTTCAGTTCTTGCCATAGGCACTGTTCTCTATAGATACACCTCTGCCTAGCAGGCACAATCATGAGCACTAGAGTTGGGGCTGAGCTGTGATCCTAGTCTCTCCTTACAAATTACAGGCTATGGTTCTGGACCCAAAATTCCCTGTTTCCAACCAATTGGCCAAATCCAATCGTCTTGGAGGAGGTTCTCCCAGGGGAGGCTACTTCTGAGGAGTTAACTTCTAGGAGTAAATTCCCTTGGGAAACTCTGTGGGCAGCTTAAGCCTCAAGAAAACGACTCATTAGGAGCTTGGGGAGCTGTTAATTGCCCTGTCCAGCCAAGACACAGGGCTGCTGAGCCAACACGCTGACAAAGAATGAAGTTTCTAGATGTTCCAGCTCCCTCCCTGTCAGCCCAGGTTTCCTTCTGCTTCCTCTCCACTTCTACCCCTACCCCAGGCACTATGGCCCCCCTGCTGCTCCACTCTCCAGAGACCCTCACTGTGCTGTTCAAACAGAACTTTCTGGACAAGCATATTCTCAGAAATAACCTATGGGAATACAGAACCTGGCAAAAAGTTTAGTTTTCTGAGTTGTAAATGTATTTATCTGAAAGTAATGCTTACAAAGGTATCAGCATTAAATCACATAGAGCTATTACCCCTCCCTTCATAGGAAAATATAAATCTCAAGAACTCTAGCCAGTCTTGGGAAAGCTGTGACTTTGGTTGCTATAGCAACACCCACCTCCTCTCTGTCCTGGTCCTACACTGGAGGGTGCTGATTGCAAGCTGGAGGACAGTGTGATGGAGCAGAAAGAGCACTGGAAGGGGAGCTGGGAGGCCTGTGTTCTAGTCTCACTTGGATGCTAGCCAGCTCCTCTGAGCTTCTGAATCAAGCGTGCTGAACTGTTGTTGTCGCTGTTAGGTGCCGTCGAGTCAGTTCCAACTCACAGCGACCCCATGTACAACAGAATGAAACACTGCCCGGTCCTGCGCCATCCTCACAATAGTTATGCTAGAGCTCATTGTTGCAGCCACTGTGTCAATCTATCTCGTCAAGGGTCTTCCTCTTTTTCACTGACCCTCTGCTTTACCAAGCATTTACCAAATCTGTCTTGGAAAAAGTACAGCCAGAATGCTCCTTAGAAGCAAGGATGGCAAGACTACGTCTCACATACTTTGGACGTGTTGAACTAGAAGGTCTCAAAAGTCTTTTCTAGCAGGAACATTCCAGAGTAAATTATCTGAGTGCAGGGGACCTTATACCCTTTTAAGGGGATGTAACATGTGAACCCACTTGCTACTTGGGAAGATTCTCCCACAGGGAGGGTTAAGGTGGGAGACAGGGCACCCAGCTCACTGAGGAAGTTGGAGTGGGGCAGAAGGCCAGCTCTATGCTCTCTGGCCACCAGAGGGCAGCACGTAACCTAACTCAGCCAACTGACTCTCACCAGGGACTTTGAATCTGCAGAGAGCGACCCAGAGAGGTGGGCTCAGGTAGAGGTTATACAGGGCAACAACAGCTGAGTTGTGAATGCAGTGGCTGTGGTGGGGAGTGTCCAGTGGTGGTACTGCCAACAGTGATGTCTCAATCAAGTTTTCCTGTGGCATGGACTTGGCTGTGTTCTCACTGTTAAACCTCCACGGGTCTTGCATCTTTTCTCCAGCTTTTTGTTCAGTTTTGTGAGCAGTCTAGTGTCCTTTCAGTGGGGATTCAGTACTGACTCTTTAGTGGGCCAGAGATGGCTTCTATTGTTTGCTACCAGGAACCGTGACCAGAACATTGGTGAACTAATCAACTTGCAGTTTGCTGTTCAGGATGGAAATAATTGTAAGGTCTCGCCTACTCCCAAGGTGTTTGTGGTTTTCAGGAGCATCAGTAATACCTCAGCCCAAACCTGGCATATATAGATGTCACCTAATATGCCAGCTCTGCTCAATTGGCATTGGCTACATGGAGCACTGTTCCGAGGAGGATTCTGAAGTCAAAACTCATTAGCAATGTCTGCCAATGGGGAGAAGGTGGAGAATGGCAGTGCCCTCCACAAGGTGGATGCTTTCCATGCTTTAACTCAAAGCAGGGAGGTTTCAGGCAGGGCTTCGAACCGGTTCACTCTGGTTCAAACCCCTACTGAGAATTTGCATTTCCACCCTGGACACACTGAATCAGATTCTACTTTTTAACGAGATTTCTATACCATGTTTTATCCTTCAGCTCTCCGAGACACTCATTACTTACTTTCCCAAAATCCACATTGTGCTTATGTCTTTCTTTCGGAGAGTACAGCTATACTGACACCTTTGCGGTTTACAAGTACAAGTCCTTAAGCAGCCCCAAGCCTTGCCCATCACTCCCAAACAAAGGGCTGCTAAGTTCACCCCAATATCTGAGCTTCTCTGAGAGTTTGTGAGGTCCTTCTTCCAGTGGGTGGCTGGGGTGGGGGTAGGGAAGGAAGCCATGTTTCCAAGGAGAGTTAAAGCACAAGAATCTGAGTAAAACACTTAACATTGGCCCTGGCATCTGACAATGAACAAATGCTATGATAAGCACCGTTAATCATTGCTGTAAGTCAGAGCCCCAGGGGTGGGTCTCCATTGTTCAGTCTGCTACCTAGCCGGTGCAGTGTGGTCTCCTCTGGGTTGCTTCCCCTGCTGAGGGACTTCCCCGCCACACAGACTCCATTGTTTGTCTACTTGGTTACATGTCTGTTTTCAGTCTTGCCCCATCCCCCAAAATAAGCTCCAAGTAGGATCTTGCCTGTCTTCTTCTCCACTATAGCCTTGCCTCCTGGCTGGTGCCAGGCATGCTAGTAGGTGCTCCATAGTTATTTGCTGAATGAATGGGTGAATTGATGGATGGATGAAATGGATGGATGAAAGAATGGGATGGATGGATGAATGGATGGACAAATGGACAGATGGATGGAATGGACGGATAGAATGGAGGAATGAGAAAAGAATTTCTAGTTAAAGTCCTGGAATGAGGTATTTTGAATTGGTGGTTATTCCACTCAAGCAGCAATTTATTTTCTACTGAGTTGACCAACTGTGCCCAAACAGGGCAAATCCCCGAGAACAGAGCCTCTAAACAGTTACCAAAGGCTCCATGATAAATGCACCCCTGCCACCTCTCCCACTGTTGTCCTGCTGTAAAACACTTGGCTGCTCTCCAATTGACCTTGAATGAGGTAGTGTTTACAGCTGCAACTTAGCAGCCATTGATCTTCAGTAGATTAGGCAAGCATAGATTGCAAAGAAGAACTAGAAGAACAGGGACAAAGAACGCCAGTATTGAGGCTTTCACACCATCGATTCACCCCCTTCCCTCCACACATCTAGTGTGTGTGTGTGCTTTTAAAAAAATAAACAAACAATTAATGAATTACTGTAGACAGAGAAGAGGGAACCCTTCCAACTTTCTCTCAGCAGGAGGGCAAATTGGCTGCCCAGGGCCCTACAAAGGTACTCCTAGCCTCATTAGTTTTAACTGGAGGGGCCGTCCAATTCCCCCTAGAGCCGGCAGCTGGGCAAGGCCTGGTGGGTTGGGGCTTCTTCAGCAATTGTAAACCCTTTGGATCTGCTTGTTTTGTGGCTGTTCCAGGACTTGGCAGGGCCGCCTGGAAAGAGCGGGAAACTTGGGTTCTCCTCTTGGCTCTGCCTGAGCTTGACTGGGCAAGTGGCCTCACTCTGAGGGTCTTCAGATCACTCATCTGTGAAATAAGGGGGTTGGATAAGAACGCTGGTTTCTAAGCCTTTTATTTTTTGCCCTGGAATCTGTTCTGTAAAGAAACTGGTCCACCTCTCCCCTTATAATACGTTAAAACGAAGCTGGAAAAAAGCCCCCAAGAAGGGGCTCTGTGGAACCCCTCAGACTCTAGGGTACACAGTTTGAGAACCACTTCAGGCTTCCCTTCAGTTCTAACAGGGGAGATGATCCTTATCCAAAAAGAACCTAATGCTCGTAGCAGTTGAGACTTGTGTACGGCTGCTAGTAATAAGGATCCAGGAAATAGGAGCTTACCAAGATTAGGGCGTTATTTCTTTATTAATTCATCTGGGCTTAAGAAGTCTGAAGGCAGGCGCTCCTGAGCACACGGCTGCCATCCTCAAATTTGGCTCATGGTCAAAAGATGGCTGCTGAAGCTCCTGACATTCTATCCACATTCTAAATCAGAAAAGAGAAGAAGAAAAGGGCAGATAGGCACATGCCAATTCAGTCAGCTCCTGTTAAGAGGATTTCCTGGGAGCACAATCATGACTCCAGCAGACGTCTCCTTGTCAAGAACCATGACACGTGACTACTCCTGGCTACAAGGGAGGCTGGAAAAAGGTTATGATGGTTGCTTTTGATTATTTTGGCACCCAGCATAAAACCAGGTTTCTGTTAGTAACGACGAAGGGGCGAATGGATACATGTTAGGCCATGGGAAAATCCACCGCCACCACTAACATGTACTGAGCACTGACCAAGTACCAGGCACCAAGCTGAGGATATTACAAGCATTATCTCATTTAATTCTCATAACTGCCCTGCAAGGTAAATACTTACCATTCCCATTTTACTGCTGAAAATGTCGAGGCATAGAACGTTAAGTAAGTTGGCCAAGATCCCATGGAAAATAAATGATGAAGCCAGGATTTTAATGCAGGCGCTCAGACGCCAGAGCCCAAACAAACCTTTAACCACCAGATTATACCACTATGGTGAAATAAATTATATCCCAGGCCTTTCAAAGCTGCTTCAGTCTTTAAATAAAAATAAAGGGCTCCAAAGCCTTCCACACCGAGTGCCTTGCCTTTTTCTGCTTCTTGGCAGTATCCTTATCATCTTTCTCCTGGTAATGAGAGCAGAAGTGACAGACTGCACTGGACATGATGCATTTCCAGGAGGTAAGTATTTTAGATACAGTCTGGAGCGAGTTCAGGGGAAAAATTTTCAGGGACGTGACTTGAAGCAAGATTAAAAGAGCTAAATATATATGGGCTGGCACAGGTTAAAAAGAGTAAGAAAGGGAGGGAGGAAGGTGGCAAGACAGTAAAACACGTCGATGGCCCCGAGTGTTCCAGAAAATTTAGGGGAGGGCTGTGGCAACAAGAGACCAAGGGGGTCATGACTTGGATCCAGGAAAAATAACGAGCCATTGGCTCTATCCATTGTTTCCTCAGTGCTTTCGCCATCATCAGCTCCGTGATGGGACGCAGGGGCGGACGAGGGTTGGGGCCTCTGTGGCCTGTCTTCATGGCGCTTAGCAGCCAGAGACTAGATCAGAAACGGAGGCTATAGGGGAGAATTGTGTAGTAGAGCTCAGGGGGAGACCCCTTAGTCTCCCAAGGGGAATGGATCTTTATATTTACAAGTACTTTGGCAACATTTTTCTCTCGTAATAACACCATAACAATATTGTTATAGATGGAATTGTGTTCCCCTAAAATATGTATTGTAAATCCTAACCCCTATACCTGTGGATAAGGACCCCTGGTGGTGCAAATGATTAAGTCCTTGGCTGCTAACTAAAACGTTAGTGGTTCAAGCCTACCCAGTGTCTCCATAGGAGAAAGATCTGTCGATCTGTTTCTGTAAAAGATTACAGGCAAGAAAACCCTATGAGGCAGTTCTACTCTGTCACGTGGGGTAGCTATGAGTTGAAATCGAGTCTGTGGCACCTAACAACAACATACCTGTGGATGTGATCCCATTTGGGAACAGGGTTTTCTTTGTTATGTTAATGAGGCCAGATCAGTGTAGGGGGTGTTTTAAACCAATCTTTTTTGAGATATAAAGGGAGCAGATTAAGTACAGAAGCAAGCAAGATCAAATGGGTGATCTTGCTGGTGTTTGAAATTCTGGTGGCATAGCTTCCAGCATTACAGCAAGACACAAACCACCACAATACAATAAACTGACGGACGAGTGGTGGACATATAACGTACATGTATGTCATTGTTGTTAGGTGCTATCAAGTTGTTTCCGACTCATATCAACTCTGTATACAGCAGAATGAAACCCTGCCCAGTCCTGCACCATCCTCACAATCATTGCTATGCTTGAGCCCATTGCTGCAGCCACTGTGTCAATCCATCTCATTGATGGTCTTTCTCTTTTTCACTGACCCTCTACTTTACCAAGCATGATATCCTTTTCCAGGAACTGGTTCCCTCCTGATAACATGTCCAAAGTAAGCAAGGTGAAGTTTCACCATCCTTGCTTCTAAGGAGCATTCTGGCTGTACTTCTTCCAAGACAGGTTTGTATGCTCTTCTGGCAGTCCACGGTATATTCAATATTCTTCACCAACGCCATCATTCAAATGTGTCAATTCTTCCTCGGTCATCTTTATTCACTGTCCAGCTTTCACATGCATATGTGATGATAGACATCTTACGGCTTGGGTCAGGTTCACCTTAGGTGCACAATAAATGCCATCTCTGTCTCTGGTGTAGCTTAAACCGAAATCCATGAACACATTTCCCTGTGGGTCAGGATTTCTTTTAGGGGAATTTCAGCCTTGGTTGCAGCTCATTCATCAGAAGAAATACACACTTTTATGGATTGAATTGTGTCCTCCCAAAATATGTGTTGAAGTCTCTTACCTGTATATATGACCCCATTTGGAAATAACGGTTGTTATGGATTGAATTATGTCTCCCAAAAATGTATATCAACTTGGCTAGGCCATGATTCCCAGTATCATGTGGTTGTCCACCATTTTGTGATCTGATGTGATTATCCTGTGTGCTATAAATCCTAACCTCTATGATGTTAATGAGGCAGGATTAGATGCGGTCACGCTAATGAGGCAGGACTCAATCTACAGAATTAGGGTGTATCCTGAGTCAGTTTCTTTTGAGATATAGAAGAGAGACTTGAGCAGAGAGGAGAGGGACCTCATACCACCAAGAAAGAAGCACTGGGAGCAGAGCGTGTCTTGAACTCGGGGTCCCTGTGCTGAGAAGCTCCTAGACCAGGGGAAGATTGACGACAACGACCTTCCCCCAGAACTGACAGAGGGAGAAAGCCTTCCCCTAGAGCTGGCACCCTGAATTTGGACTTCTAGCCTCCTAGAGTGTGAGAGAATAAATTTCTCTGTTAAAGCCATCCACTTATGGTATTTCTGTTATAGCAGCACTAGATAACTAAGACAGGGGTTTTCTTTTGTTGTGTTAATGAGGTCATGCTAGGGTAGGGTGGGATCTAAACCTAATCACTTCTAACTGTTGTCTTATAAAAAGAGCAAAATAGACACAGAGACATATACCCAAAAAATCCAAACCTGTTGCTGTTGAGTCACTTCCAATTCATAGCGACCCTATAAGATGGGGTAGAGCTGCCCCATAGAGTTTCCACATAGTGGAGACAAATACTGTGTGAGGACAGAACAGATGAATCTACAAGCCCAGGAATACCAGGATTGCTGGCAGCTACTAGAAGCTGAAATAGACAAAGAAGGACCTCTTCCTAGAGCCACATGCTGAATGGTGACTTTTAACCTCCTGACAGTGAGAAAATAAATTTCTGTTCTTTAAAACCACACTTTTGGTGGTATTTTGCTCCACCAGCCCTAGGAAACTAAGACATTCACCAAAGAAAAATTGAGAAAATGTTCCTCTAAGACTAAAGAGAGATGCAAACTAAATTCTCATAAACTACGCCAGATCAAGCAGCTACTAGACTGGGATTTTATTATATAATTTAAAACTTTTTTGGTATCGGGGGTTTCTGGGAGTGTTGGTAACACCCTATATCTTGATCCACTTGTGCAAATTCATTGAACTTTATTCTTTGCATAGTTTTTATTAAAGTATAATAAATACACAGAAAAATTATTTAAAAAAAATGCAAACGGGCATCTTCAACAATTTGAGGTGCTATGTCGGCATTCTGGAGCCCCAGTGCTGCATAAGAGCTCAGCTGCTAATCAAAAGGTCAGCAGTTTGAATCCACCAGCTGCTCCTTGGAAACCCTATAGGGCAACTCTACTCTGTCCTATAGCGTCGCTATGAGTAGAAATCGACTTGACGGTTTTTTTTTTTTTTTTGGTCCACATTCTGACTGTGATGGTCAGACGCCACTAGATGTCTCCCAGTTTCATCCTCCCTTTCTTCAGTAGAAGGAGACTCCTGATTTTTAACTGTGGGCAGGGCCAGCTGGAATAAAAACTGTATCTCCCAGCTTCTCTTGCAGCTGGGTGTGGCCTTGTAAGCAAGTTCTGACCAATGGGACGTAAGAGAAGTATTGTAAGCAGCTTCCAGGAAATCACCTTAAGGCAGGTGACATGCTTTTCTTCCCTTCCCTCCTCCTTCTTGCTGGCTGCCAGTAGATAGTATAGGTAGAGCTTGACACCAACTTAGTCTGTGAGGTGATGTTATGGGTTGAATTGTGTCCCCCCAAAATGTGCGTCAACTTGGCTAGGCCATGGTTCCCAGTATTGTGTGATTGCCCACCATTTTGTCATCTGATGTGATTTTTGTATGTGTTGTGAATCCTGCCTCTATGATGTCAATGAGGCAGGATTAGAGGTAGTTATGTTAATGAGGTAGGACTCAATCTACAAGATTCGGTCATGTCTTGAGTCAATCTCTTTTTTTTTTTTTTATATTTTATTGTACTTCAGGTGAAGGCTTACAGAACAAATAGTTTCTCATGAAACAGTAGTACACATGTTGTTCTATGACATTGGTTAACAACCCCACAACATATTAAGCCTCTAAATTCTCAACCTCTTTTTTTTTTTTTTTTGATGAAAATACAGATAGCCAAAGATACACCGTTTCAAAAATTTCTACATTCACAGTTCAGTGACACTGACTACGCTCTTCCAACTGTGCTGTTATTCTCACTTAAGATGAAGGCTTACAGAACAAAATAGTTTCTCATTTAACAGTTACTACACATGTTGCCCTATGACAATGGTTAACAATCTCACAACACATCAAGAATATCCTTACTCCACCTTGTGTTCCCTATCACCAGGGGACTTCCTTGTCCCCTTCTGTCTTCTGGCCCTTGTCACTGGACTACTGTACCTCATTAGTCTCTTGAGTCAATCTCTTTTGAGATATAAAAGAGAGGAGTGAGCAGAGAGACAAAAGGACCTCATACCACGAAGAAATTAGTGCCAGGAACAGAGCGAGTCCTTTGGACCTGGGGTCTCTGTGCTGAGAAGTTCCTAGACCAGGACAAGATTGATGGCAAAGAGCTTCCTCTAGAGCCAACAGAGAGAGAAAGCCTTCCCCTGGAACTGATGCTCTGAATTCAGACTTCTAGCCTACTGGACTGTGAGGGGATTAACTTCTGTTTGTTGAAGCCATCCACTTGCGGATTTTTTTGTTATGGCAGCACTAGATAACTAAGGCAGGTGGGAATAGTGTGGAAGATGGCGGCACCCAGGATGGCTGCTCCTGGAGCATCGTGGTGCTCCCACAGCATCCCTGAGTTGCTTTCCTCCAAATCTTCTTTCACGAGAGAGAATTAACTTTATCTCACTTAAGCAACTGTGTGGGTTTTCTGTTATTTGTAGCCAAGGAATTCCAATGGATATGTATGATGGACACCAAATTCAAGTTATTTCAGGGTATATAAGCAGCTTCGACATGATTGACAAATGTTTTGTTTCTTAGACTGGGTGGTGGGCAACAGGTGTTAATTGTGTTATTCTTTGTAATTTTTTTTTGTCTATCTACTTATCGCGTATTAAATCTTTTTCAAAGGCATTGGCAGAAAGTGTCAAGACAAGAGCCTGAGCTATGTAGAAAAGAGAATCAAATGGCGGTAACTTTTGGCTGCACCCAGGCTCTGCCCCAGATTAGCTCTGGTGTTAGGATCTGAGTACAGTGTCTGAGTGAGCCTCATGGACAGAGTAAACAAGACTTGAGGGAACAAGGGTAGGGCAGGCTGTAGGTGCCAAACCCAATGTTTGGAAGCAAGAAGGGTGGAGGCTTGGCACCACTCCCTCCCCATCATGTGTTACCCTGGCCAGTGTTAGGTCAACAGGAAGCTCTCACTGCAGGCACGGAAGGTCCTCTCAACCCCATCCACCCACCCCCACCTCCTGATCCCCACCAATCCCCACCTTGGTTTTAAAGGAAAAAACTATTTCAAAGGACACATTTTCATTGCAACAAATTCAAGCAGTTATAAAGCAAAACATGAAAGTACCTGCCTTCTCACTTTGAATCCTATCCCTCAAAGCCAGACAGGGTATGACAAGTATATGGCAGTTGGCAAGGCCAGATTAAAGGCTGAAACCCCAGGGAGACCAGGCAGACGCCTTCAGTCACTGGTGTCCTCAGTGGATGCTGTCCGCAGATGCTGTAGGCTGCCCTGGGTGGGGAAAGAGCTTCTGCTGTTGAGCAGCTAGGCCTAGGAACTCCTTAAACTTGTGACTCAGCCCTGGGATTCCAGAAGAGGCCTCTTGCCTTGACTGGTCCTCAGTCTATCAGCCCCACCTCACCAGGAGAGGCTCCACAGTCAAGGAAGCCACTTTCTTCCCACCTTTGTGATTCTTACAAAAAAAAAAACAAAAAAACAAAAAGGTGGCTACTACAAGCCCTCCTGAGTGCTGTGGTGATAGATGTCACAGAAACCCATGGCTAGACAGGCATCTTTGGGGGATGGCTTGAGCCTGATGAGTCACATGCTGTGAAACTGGCACCCTGTGCTTCTGAGTGTTCAAGGTCGCAGCAGCAGACAGCCTGTGGTGACATGTATGCCTGTGCTATGCATGGTCACTGTACCATGGGAGACATCTCACTGCATCTCTGCTCTGATAGACGATATAAAAGGCCACACTCTAATTCCATTCCCTGTAAGAGTCATGAAGACCACATGGCTTGAAACAGAAACTGAGAGAGCCCCATGAAGGCCTGGAGCCTTGGTGGCACAGTGGTTAAGCTCTGTGCTGCTAACTGAAAGGTCGGCTCTTCAAACCCACCAGCTGTTCCGCAGTAGAAAGATATGGCAGTCTGCTTCCATAAAGATGACAGCCTTGGAAACTGTATGGGGCAGTTCTACTCTGTCCTATAGGGTTGCTGCTATGAGTTGGAATTGGCTTGAAGGCAATGGGTTGGGTTGTTTTTTCTGGATGAAGGCTTTTTCTTGACTTACAATTATAAACATAGACAGGCATTTAGTTTTCCTACTGAATTGCCTTTATTGAAAAATTGGGAATGTTCTAGTACATTCAAACATATGATTCCCATGTCTGATTTAATGATGAGTGTTAACACAGATACCAAGTATGTTGTTAAAGGCTTTGCACAGATTATCTCATTAAGTCCTATATTAAATCCAAACATTACTAGGAAATAGGTAACATTATCCCCAAATGACAGATGAGTAAACTGAGACTTAGAGAGGTTAAATAACTACTAAAAGTCACATAGCTAATTAGTGGTGAAGTGCACATCTGAACTCATCCTGGTTGATTTCTGTGCAAGAGCCCAAGGGCTTAATCATGATCTGTCCTGCCTCCTTGAAGTCCTAAGGGAGCCAGATTCACTTCAGACTCTAGAGACAGGAGGTGTGGGCATTCATTACAGAAAGATCAGAAAGTAATCATTTTAAGGGCAATTGGAACCAATAGGCAGTCTCCTAGAAATTCTTATCATTCTGTGTCACCTAAGATACTGGAAAAACAATAAAACCAAACAAGCAAAACAACCACAACAAGAAGATCTAACCAGTGAGTTAACCAGTAAGGAAAACTTACCATCTCACATAACCAGGAGTCCAGAGACGAAGCGACTCCAGAGTTGGTTAACTTAGTTCAATATCATATGCAAGGCCTTGGTGGCAAAGGCAAGACCCAGGTTCTCACCATTGTTTTGCTCTGCTATCTTCAGCATACTGGCCTTTGCAGGCTTATTCCTCATGGTCACAAGGTGGCTGCCATAGCTGCAACCCTCAACCTCACACAGCAGTGTCCAAAGGCCAGAAAGTCAGCAGAAGGCACATCTTTTCCTCATGTCCAGTTTGAAGAATATGGAGCAGACTTCTTTTTATGTCTCATTGACTGTAATCATGTCATATGTCTATCCTTAAACCAATCACTGGCAAGGAGAATGGGATTAGTGCTATGAATGGTTTGCTTTTTAACACTAGAATCACCTGGGGAACTTAAAGATGCACCTATGCCCAAGTTTCATCCATAGAGATTCTGCATTAGTTGATATCAGGCAGGGTCCATGCATGGGTGTCTTAGTTTCTTGGGGCTGCTATAACAGAAATACCACAAGTGGGTGGCCTTAACAAACAGAATGTTTCTTAAGAATATTTTCTCAGTTTAGGAGGCAAGAAGTCTGAATTCAAGACACCAGCTCCAGGGGAAGGTTTTCTCTCTCCCTCAGCTCTGTGGGAAGGTCCTTGTCTCTTTTCAGCTTCTGTCTCTTGGGTCCTTGGTGATCTTCTTGTGGCATGGCATCTCTTTTGCTTGCTTGCATCTCTGCCTGATCTGCCTCATTAACATAACACAGAAAAACTCTATTCCCAAATGGGATAATATCCACAGGTATAAAATCCAAAAACCTACTGCCATTGAGTCGATTCTGACTCATAGTGACCCTATAGGACAGAATAGAACTGCCCCATAGGGTTTCTGAGGCTGTAAATCTCTACCAGAGCAGACTGCTATATCTTTCCCCCCATGGAGCAGCTAGTGGGTTCAAATTGCCAACATTTCGGTTAGCAGCCGAGCGCTTAACTATTGCACCACCAAGGCTCCTTTCCATAGGTATAGGGGTTAGGATTTCAACACATATTTTGGGGGGACACAATTCAATCCATAACAATCAGTATTTATAGATGTCCCCAGACAATTTTAGTGTGCAGCAGAGTTGAAAACCTCTAGTTTAGACCAATCAGTTTTCCTCCTAGAGCTGGGACTAGGACTGGGGCCCAGCCTTCCCTGAACAGAATTGGGGTTCTATTTAGCAGGAGGAGCAGACCAGGGAGGGGGATGGCTATTGGGTAGGCAGCCAACACCTGCCACACCGCTTCACATCTCCCTACACATGGATGCCGGGATTCTTGGCAAAGTTACGGTACAGTTAGGAAATTTCATCTTCTTTTCTGTCTCATCATGGTGCCTTCGATGATAAAATCTCTAGCTGAAGTGAAATAAGGAAAGGAGAAAATAAGAGGATGGGAAATAGCTCCTCTGGCTCAGTACTTTCATGAATAATGGTGATGTCAAACTTCAATTTTCTCAGTGTGTGATCTCTGATCACATGGGGCACCTTCAGTGTAGATTCCTGGTGTCTTAAGCTGGGTTCTCTAGAGAAGCAAAACCAGTGAAGTGTATGTGTGTGTGTGTGTGTGTGTGTATACACACATATATATATGGAGATATACATGTATATATGGAGAGAAAGAGAGAGAGGAGAGATTTATCTCAAGGAAATGGCTCACGTGGTTGTAGAGGCTGACAAGTCCCAAGTCCGTGGGTCAGGTGTCAGGCTGGAGGCTTCTCCTTACTCATGTAGCTGCAGTGGCTGATGAACCCAAGAGCAGGTCAGACAGCAGGCCGCTGGCTCATGGGCAGTGGAGGCTGACATACCCAAGATTGACAGGTAAGACAGTAGGCTCTGGCTCACAGGCTGCAGAGGCCGACAAATCCCAAGATCAGCAGGCAATATGGCAGGTTGCTGGCTCAAGTCCCAAGAACTGGAAGTCAGATGATGACAAGTCAGATGCAGGATCCAGAGCAAGCAAGCGAGCTTTGCTAGAAGGTCCATATATATCAGATGCAGGCCACTCTCCCAAGGAAATTCCTCTTACAACTGATTGGCTAATAACATCAGATCACATCATGGAGGATGACTACATTATTACATAACTGCCAAACCACTGAGAATCATGGCCCATCCAGGTTGACACACAACCTTAACCATCACACCTGGGCTCTCCTCCAGACCTATGGACTAGAATATCTGAAGGTGGGACCTGGGGATTGGAATTTTAACCAACACCACAAGTGATGTGTACACGCCCTCAAAGTTAAGAACAATTGAATTAGGCACAGTAGAAACAAAGTAGAAAGTGGTCAAAACTTTTAATTTCTCCAGAAGGAAGAAGCTTGAGTATTAGCTTTCTTAGCATTCTCTGTTGGATTCCAGTGATTTGGGAAGATGGAAAACACTTGTCTTAAAATTGGCTAATCGAGCCAAAAAGAAACAACTCTGAAAATTAATGTGGTGACGTCTGTTGAGTTGCTTGGAGATGTCCTCAGCTAGAGGCCAGGGTCTCAGCTGGGGAAGCCATTGTGTGCTGAGAAGAGAGGCAGCATGACCCCACCTGAGGAAGATTTGGGGCTGAGTTCTGTGGTGGCCTTCGGTACCTGGCTCTTTGTGTGTATGTATATATTTATGTAGATGGGAGTAGGTAGGGGCAGTGACTTAAGTTTCTCATGAAATACTGGAAGGCAATAGCTTCCTAAAAGTATTAATTGAGCCTTTACTACTTGGTAAGTGGATTCTTATCTTAAAACAAGTAGAGTGGGAACAGGAGGCTGAACAAAACGACTTTCTAGGCCAGCCCCATCCAGCTGTGGCACTCGAGCATCAAGGCCTCCCCCCCTCTCCCCTCTAGTCCATGTTGAACGAGTGATGATCTAGTCTTGTTGAGTCCCTGAGTCCGGGCCCCCCAGAGCACCCACAAGTCCTCTAGGACCTTCTCCAGCTAGCTTCCCTCTCCGTCTACCCTTCTGCTTCACCATCCCAAATACCTGGGAGATCCTTCTGCTCTACCACACTGAATACCTGTGGATTCCAGAACGTGCTTCATGCCTCCACGCCATTGCTGTTGCTGCTTCTTTCACCTGGCAAACTCAAAACCCATTCTCTAACTCTTAAAATGAGGGCCCCTCATGCAGAGGTCCCCCATCTGTCCCCCTGCCCCAGGCAGGAATGCTCACTCCCACCTTTGTGCCCTAATGGCTCCCTGTGAAGACATTCATGGACACACTTGCAGCCCTTTGTTTCATAGATATGAGGTCACAGCTCTGTGGCCCAGGAGAGCCCCCTGAGGAAAGCGCTTCTCTCTATATTCCCTGAGCCAGTGGGGGCACATCAAGTTGTTTGTTGACTGAATGAATGATGTTTGGCCCAGACATCTGTTTAGAGCCATCTGTGTCATGGAAGAGGCTCTCCACCTTAGGGGCCAAAGACCAGAGGAGGCAAGCCTTTACTCTCCCATCACCACAATCCTCTAATTACAACAGGTAAAAAATAGCCAACATCTGCTGGTCCCAGAGCCCTGTAAGAAGTGGGACAAGCTCCCAGTGAGAGACAGGAGCTTGGCCCTGCTGGGAAGCCGAGGGCAGCCTCTTCCTTGAGGACCCAGAAGCCATTAAGGAGGAGAGAAGGCAGGAAGGAGGGCAGGAGGAAGTCTTTCTAGAAGCCATCCACTTCAGGATGCATCATCTTTTCATTTCGTCTCCCTGAAAGCACTTCAGAGAAGGTGTCGCTCTTCTCCCCATTTCATAGAGAAGACGAGGCTGGTGCAAGGGCTTGTCCAGGGGTCCACAGTAAGTAAAGGAGGCCTGGCTTGGGCTAGCTGGTTGGTTGGTTTGTTTTCAGGAAAGTGGAAGGTTGGGCTGGGGCCTGCTGTGACTGTCACTTTTGGATACCAGCTGAAAAGAGAGGAGTTCAGCCTGAGTAGAGAAGTGAGATGCTTCCAAAATCAAGGTCACCTCCTGGCTGGACAGGCCAAGGCTCCTGGGACCCCGCCACAAGTTTGCTTTGTTAGGCCTGGAGTCCGGAGACAACTCATCCAGAACACTAGAGGGCAGTAGAGGGTTGTGTGGAGGGGCGGAGATTGGCCTGTGACTGATTGATGGGCTCATTGTATGTAGATGAGTTGGAAGGATCCGCTTGCCTGCATTTTGAACCCTGAGCCGGCCAGGTTCTCAGGCTGGAGAAAATGCCCCAAATGTCACCTTCGTTCCCTCACTCTGATTGCTATTGTTTCAGCTCTATCAGGCAGAAGAGACCAAAATAATTATGTGCGAAAAGGTATGAAATGAGATCAATTTTCAGCCTGGGATTTGTGTGTTCCAATAACTCCGTGTTTACACCCCAAATTCCTTCTTGGAGCCTTGTGGCAGGCACCAAACAGGAACGACCTGGAGAACTTGTTAAATACATATTGCCAGGCCCAACTTCAGGTTTACTGAATCAGCATCTCAGCGCTGGGGCCCCAGAATCTGGATGTTAATTAACAAGGCCCCGGGGGTATTTCCATGTAGAACCGGGTAGGGAACTGCTGTTGGAAGAAGCCCCTCCCTCTTGTTGCCGAGGTCAAAAAGCCGATTCCATCTCCCTTGCCTCCCTCTTGGCTTTGGGGGTTTTCTTCCAGGACACCCCTTTCTCCCAGCAGGACAGCCAGCGGCCTAGACAGTGTCGCAGTGGGTTTCCAGGGCGTTAAGCTCAGCTGCCGTGGCCTCAGGGAGGAGAATTCACACGGACAGCAGGGCGCAGACGCAGGGGCTTCCCTCGCCCAGGCTCTATGTCTTTGGCCACTGCAGCCGGGCTGATCCCTCCCTTGCCTGCGGCCTGCCGGGTAGGTCGCTGCCCTTTCCAACCCGGGGCCGGGCAGCCTGACTGGCAATAGCTGAGGCAGGCTTTAGTTGGAGTCCTAAGAACTTCTCCGTGAGTCAGGAGTTACGAAAGAAGAGATAAGGAGAGGGGGAAGGAGGAGGAGGGGAACAGGCAGAGGAGGAGGAGAAAGAGGACCTGAGGAGAAGAGAGGGAGGAGGGGAGATGGAAGGGAGGAGGGGGAAGGAGGTAGTGGGGAGGAGGAGGGAGAGAAAGAGGAGACGAGGAGGGAAGGAGGAAGAGACAGAGAACAATGGACTGAGAAAGTGCATTCACTGAGAAAGACTCCTTCACCTATAGGGCTTCCTGGGGGAACGGAGATCGTGCTCCATCCTGCCCATCTCCTGGTGGCTCCTGGGCCATGGCAGCGTGGGTCAGGCCTGGTCTGCTTCTAGAGACTACCTCGACCGACTCCACTCACGCCAGCCTGGTGCCCTGCCCAATCAGCCTGTGTCTGCACCCCACAGGGCTCCCTGTCCTGAGCCTGGCATGAGCACTACCAATTACATGCTCACGGTGTCCCTGTGAAATTAGAAGTATTATCCTTGTTTTTCACATGGGTGAGCTGAGGTTGAAAAGTAATGATGCCTAAGGCCATGTTAGCCAGCAGCAGACTAGACTGGATTTGAACCTTGTTTGTCTGACTGTAAAACTCATGTTCTTAACCTCGACACCTCCCATAATCAGTTCTGAACTATTTTGACTCAAAAAAGAATGTTTCAATTACCAGGGTGTGTTTTATTTAACCTTGGACTCCTGCAGTAATACATAAGGTTTGGCTGAGTGCCTGGTGCACAGTAAGGATGCAATAATTGTCAGCTATTAGAATAATTAAAACAACTAGTTATCCAATAGTAATAGCTTTCAACAAGTGTCCCACTGTTGGACAGGGGTCAGTTTAGCCTCCTGACGACAGGGGGACACCAAGGTTTGCAGGCTAGCTCCCTGCAGTACTCCCCAGCACCTTCTGTGGCCTCATCCACCCCTACTCAGTAATAATTAGTAGTAGGAATGACACCCTCACACTGCTATAACAAAGGAAACCTCTTGGTGCAAATGTTAAGCGCTTGGCTGCTAACCAAAAGGTTGATGGTTGGGACTTACCCAGAAACTCGAGGGAGAAAGACCTGTTGATCTGTTCCTGTAAAGATGACAGCCTAGAAAACTCTATGGGGCAGTTCTACTCTGTCACATGAGGTTGTTATGAATTGGAATTGACTCTATGGCAACCAGCAACAACAACATTGTTCTAACAATTTCAAGCCACTTTCACAGCCTCAGTCTTATTTGATCCATACCAAAAGCCTGTGGGGGGAGAGGGGGAGCGCAATACAGTCTGTCCTCAGTTCACAGCTGGAGAAATTGAAGCCCAGATGGGTCAAGTGACTCTCCCAAAGTCACACAGCCTGTTTGAAGCTGAGCCAGGACAAGTATTGCAAGTCCTCCCCCTCCTCGTCCAAGTGGGAGAGACGCATCTGGAGGTGACAAGTATCACGGGTGCATAGAGCAGGGAGGACATTTGGGGGACCCATCTCATCCAAATCTTTGATTTTATGCTGAGTGAGTGGAAGAGAAGAGAGGGTCACGATTCGTCCAAGTTCATCTGGTTGGGGGCAGAGCTGGGGAGAGCGACCCCAGAGGGCCTACCTTCTACACCTGATGGTGTGATAGGACCAAGGACAAGCAACAGCAAAGAAGACACTTTGACACACATCCCCTTTATACACAGACGTAATAACACGTGCAGCTCTTCAGTCCCGCCGCTGAAGCCTAGGAAAGGAAGCATGGCCTAAAACCTGTGCATGCTAAAAAGTCGAGAAGAAGGTGGCCGACACCTGGAGGGGGGAGATTTTGAAACCAGATGACCTGCCACTTCTTAGCTGAGTGACTTTGGGCAAATGACTTCACCCCACTGAGCCTCAGTTTTCTCATCTGCAAAATGGAAATAGTAATGCCTACCTGGCATAGGTATTTAAGGATTATATGTACGTGAAGTACTTAGTTCAGGCCTGGGCCACGGTAAGCACTCAGTGAATGAAACTCTTATTATTAATGTTGTTAGTGTTATTATCAGTATGTATTTGTCCCTTCCTAGCAACCAGCAGAGTGGTGGGCACCAAAGAGGGCAGGAACTGTATCATCTCTGCACGCCTGATGCCCAGCACACGGGCCGGCACAAAGCCAGCACTTGGTAAAGGCCCGTTGAGTTGAACTCAAGAACTTGCTACTCTTCATTGTTAGGTGGCGCTCTGCACTCTCTCAAACCCTCTGAATATCAAATGCCTGTGGGGCTGGCGGGGCAGGTGGTATTACCCTTCCCATTTGATAGCTGGAAAATCTATTGAGAGATGAGGCTCAGTCCCATGGCTGAGCTGAGATGTGAACAGTCTCTTCAGTCTCCAAGTGACACAGCCTTTGTGTGTGAAAAAGGTCCCTGGGTGGTGCATAATTTGCACTTTACTACTAACCTAAATGTTGGTGGTTTGAACCCACCCAACAGTGCCAAAAAAAAAGGCCTGGCTACTGCTACCATAAGGATTACAGCCAAGAAAACCCTATGGAACAGTTCTACTCTGTAACACCATGGTTTTGGTGTGTAGAAATGATCCCCAGGAAGCTGAAGGTGTTGCAATGAGCTGAGTCAGGAAATCTCTGGGGAGTGGGGCTGGCCCAAGGAGACACCTCCCTTCGTCAAGTCTCAGCGTTTCCTGCCCATAGATTCAGAAAGGGCTTCAAAGGGTGACCCAGCCTTGGTCATTAGGTCACACAGATCTTGGCCCATCTTCCTGCCCAGGTTCAGCACTGCAGCTCCATCCAGGGTAAAGCTGGATCCTGGCCGTCAGAAGGGACCTTGGGAGCCATACAATTTCAGTGCCATTCAGGCAGGCTGCCTGGGGTACTCAGAGAAGCCGGAAATGAGAGGCCGTGCCCCGCTGCAGAAGCCACCGGGCCGGCATCCCGGCAGGCTGACAGCCTCACTGACAGATTTATTAGTCAGTTTTATGACTTTCAAGCTTAGTCACTGCTTAAATCAGCCTGCCCAGAAACCAACGCATAGCAAAGCCATATCCTAGATGCTTAAGATGGGAAAGGCCCACCCCACCCTTGGCAGAACTGGCCTCGGAGCCAAGTTCAGGGATGCGGGAGTCAGCAAGGCTGGGGTCAGGCTGGAGCTCGGTGATCCAGACAGTTGCCCTTTATTAGGTCATCACTCCCGAGTTTTGAGGGTGTAGGAAGCAGATGCCTGCTGCCACCAGAGGCAGCCCAACACATGCCAAGGGTGTCAGAGCTCACTGTCCCCCAGACCTTCCTAGAGGGCTGAGCCTGAGGGGTGGCAGGGGGCAGGTGGTGCATCTTCTGGCAGGCAGAACTCCTGCTGCAAACTCCCTCCGTGATTTCAGGTCACAAGCTGAATATGGAAGCCCAGACCCTGAGCCAAGGCAGTTCAACTCTGCGTTCCTATTCCTGTGGCTTCTCACCCCCATTCTCTCTCTCCGTGCGGATCCTTTAAAGCCAGCAGCCTCTCCAGAATCTCTCTAGCCTCGACCCAGGTCTGCAGTCCATCAGCCACTTCGGGCTGGAGCAGGTAGAGTGAGCACAGCACTTCTGTCCAGCTGTGTGCGGCAGAGTGCTGGGGAGAAGGAGGAGCCCTGACTATGGAACAGCCTCTCCTGCTGTCTGAGGCTGCCAGGACATGGGAACCCTCTTCCTTCTTGTTAGTTCTTCCCCCAGCTCATTTAGGGTTCCTTATGCAACAGTTAAGCACTCAGCTACTAACCACAATGTTGGCAGTTCAAACCCACCCAGCAACTTTGCAAGAGAAAAGACCTAGTGATCTGCTCCCATAAAGATCACAGCCTAGAAAACCCTATGGAGCAGTTCTACTCTTTCACGTGGGTCACTATGAGTCGAAATAGACTTGAGGGCACCTAACAACAACGATAATAACCCTTTACACAAAAGGTCCCTAGGTGGCACAAATGGTTTGCACTTGTCTGCTAAACTAAAGGTTGACCATTTGAACCCACCCAGCATTGCCACGGAAGAAAGTTCTGGCGATCGGCTTCGTAAAGATTACAGCCAAGAAAACCCTATAGAGTAGTTCTACTCTGTAATATATATGGGATTGCCATGAGTCGGAATCAAATTGATGGCAATGAGTTTGGTTTTAGGTTTTACCCCTTACACAGAGTCCCTGGGCCCCTTAGCGCTTACATGCTTGGCTGTTAACCAAAAAGTTGGAGGTTTAGGCCCACCCAGAGGCACCTCAGAAGAAAGAGCTGGTAATCTACTTCTGAAAAATCAGCCATTGAAAACCCTGTGGAGCACAGTTCTGATCTGACACACATAGGGTCTCCATGTGCAGGAGTTGACTCAACAACTGGTTTGTGTTTTTTGTTGTTGTTATAATTGTATATTTATTTGTGAGTTTATTTCTTTAATGCCAGTCTTGCTCACCAGACTGAAAACAGCATGAAGGCAGGGCCCATGTCTGTTTGGATCAGTTCATTACTACCCAGTGCTTAGCACAGTTCCTGGAATGTTCATCTGTCAGATGAGTGAATGATGGCATTCAAACCCTCTGAGCTTCACTATCCTCATGTGAAATGTGAGATAATAATATGTGCATTAAAGAGCTTTTTGTGAAATTTAAAGAAACCTGTTATAAAATGCCTTCCATGGAGCCTGGAATGGTGTGAGTGCATGGTACGTGGTATATATGCCCAGTAAAAAACAAACCAAGCCAGTTGCTATGAAGTCGAATCTGACTAATGGCTGCCCCACGTGTGCATTCTAGAACTGCACTCCATAGGGTTTCCAAGGCTGTGACCTTTCAGAATAAGATTGCCAGGCCTTTCTTCTGAGGTGCCTTTAGGTGAGTTTGAATGACCAACCTTTTGGTTAGTAGCTGAGCGCTTAACTGTTTGTGCCACTCAGGATTCCAAATTCCTAGTACTCTACCTTAAATTCTTACCATTGGGTATTTAAGCACACAGAGCCTAGGAAATGTTCAAAGCAGATCTGTTCTTTTAGTTCTGTCTATGTGGGATACGGCAATGCAGGGAGAGTCTGTGTGGGTGGAGAGTAGAACCTGGTAGCTTCTCTTTCCAGCTCATTTCTCATCTTCTCAGTGGGCACTGGGGCCTTCCTTCTAATTTTCTGGGACTCTCCACTCTGCTGCTTCTCTTTAGCCACTAGGGAAACCCCTCTGCTTTGGTCCCCCTCTAGCCTCACTCCCTTCCTCATGCCCCCTCAGTCCCTCTGACTCGGGGCTGTTATTCAGTGAGGACACACTGGTAAGGCCTTGCTGTCTGTTGGATTGTATCCCCTCAAAAGATACATCCAAGTCCTAAACCTCCGTATCTGTGAATGTGAAGTTATTTGGAAGTCGGGTCTTTCCAGATGTAACGATTTAAGTTAAGATGAAGTCATTAGCCCCCAAGGAGATAAAATACTTAGGAATAAATCTAACCAGTGATGTAAAACACCTATACAAAGAAACTACGAAACACTACTGCAAGAAACCAAAAGAGACCTACGTAAGTGGAAAAATAGACTATGCTCGTGGATGGGAAGACACAACATTGTGTAAATGTCAATTCTACCCAAAGCAATCTACAAATATAATGCAGTCCTGATCCAAATTCCAACAGCATTCTTTACTAAGACAGAGAAACTGATTACTGACTTTATATGGAAAGGGAAGAGGCCCTGGATAAGTAAAACATTACTGAAGAAGAAGAGCAAAGTGGGAGATCTCACACTACCTGATCTTCCAACCTGCTATACAGTCGCAGTAGTCAAAACAGCCCAGTACTGGCACAACAACAGACACATAGACCAATGGAACAGAATTGGGAACCCAGACATAAATCCATCCACCTGTGAGCAGCTGCTATTTGACAGAGGCCCGAAGTTAAATGGAGAAAAGGGAGTCTCTTTAAGAAACAGTGCTGGCATAACTGGATGTCCATGTGTAAAAAAATGAAACAGGATCCATACCTCACACCGTACACAAAAACTAACTCAAAATGGATCAAAGACCTAAATATAAAACCTAAAATGATAGAGATCAGGAAAGTAAAAATAGGAACAATACTAGGGGCCCTAATACATGGTATAAACAGAATAAAAACCATATTTAACAATGCACAAGCACTAGAAGAGAAACTAGATAACTGGGAGCTCCTAAAAATGAAACACTTATGCTCATCAAAAGACTTTACCAACAGAGTAAAAAGAGAACCTACAGCCTGGGAAAAATTTTTTTTTGACGTGACAGGGGACAGGTGAAGTTGTGCAATGCAGATTGGTGGGAAGGCACAATTGGGCCCATGAGGCCCTTGCTTATTGGATATTCCAGCCCTGGCTGCAACAGAGCACCAGGGGCCAGGGGCCTAGTGACTGCCACTCTAACGGGGAGGCGCTGGAGGAGTGTCGGGCAGTTACCTATGCAAACCATGGCTCGGATAGGGCCTCCTAGCTAGTGGCAGCCCAATCAAAGAAAAAAATCACCCATGAATGATTTGGTAATTACTAGAAGAAGGACTCAGTGAACGATTTGTGTTACAACGTTTATTACTAGCAGCGTTAGTATAAATAGTTGTCTTAGTTAGAGAATAAAAGGTAATATTCTTTGAAATGTCTGATTCGCATGTTAACTTATATGACGGTCCAGGTTGCATGTATTTCGCACATCACCTGGCACTTTGCTCCTCACAGGGGCCCTCTCCAGGTCACCAGTCACTCAGTTCCACCTGGCTTTGTCCCTGCTCTGGCTGGGGCACCTGCAAGCCAGCTGGGCCTTTGCCTGGGCCCGATGAGGCCTTCTCTTGCAGAGCACTGATGAGTTTTATGCTGTATCCCCTTGTTTTCCAGCTTGAGCCCGAATTCCTCAGACTTCCTTTTGCTCTCCTGGCTTTGGCATATACCAACCCCCAGCACGGGCCATGAAGGGAAGTCTTCCCACCTCCGGAAACCAGAAGCTGTGGCCCTAGGTATTATGCCTCATATTTCCACCATATTCTTCCTTCTGGCTGTTGTTCAGCATTGCTCCTGGCTGGGTGGAGTGTCCCCGAAAAGATGGTGAACCAGCCCAGGGGCGAGGGGGAAGGGGGAGGGGAGGGTCATTCCCCAGAAGCACTATCTGATCCACAGGGCGAAGACCACAGGAGCTAGCTTGGTGGGTGCTGATTCAGATCCCTTTTCAGGACTAGAGGCTGAATGTCAGGGCTGCTAATCTGTCCTCGAATCTCTCCTGGCTCAACCCACATGGAATTAAGCCAGAATTAAAATTCAGAGCTAGTGCTGGGCTCGAAGGGCAGACTGAGCACTTTCCCTCAGGGAAAAAGAAAAGCCCAGGGCTGGTTTGAGAAGTGTGGTCTCTGCAGTTTGGATCGGAGGGGCCACTGGATTGATGGACTGGCTGCTGCATGTCGAGAGGACACAGGGCCCCTGCCAGCAGGGGTTTACATATTTAATGGGAGAGCATGGGAGGGGCGCAGGGGACTAAGGAACCCTCAGATAGGAAACAGCTTCTTCCCATCTGTTCCCTCCTATCAGTTCCCCCTGCAGCCCAGGGTCCCTGTCCTCCCATCCTCGTAGCTGCTTCCTCCCCCTTAGCCTTGCTTTAGATGGCTGCCTGTTTCTTCCCCCGTTTTCTGCTAATCCTCTTCCAGGGGCTGTCCATGGCCATGGCGCAGGAATGTAGGTGCAGAAAGATCCAGATTGGCAGCCTGGCCCACCCTTTATTAGCCCACTGAAGCCTGCTTCTTGCTCCACTCCCCCATACCTCAGGCCACCACCCGGCCACATTTTTCATCCAGCTCCCTGGATGTCCCCAGTGTATAACCCAAACATAGGGGACCCCATATGTGGGGGGCTCACTCATCAGGGGAGGTGGCATAATGAGTGGTGAGTTCTGGAAGAACTGTTTGGATTCAAATCCCAGCTGTACTTCTCAGGAGCTGTAGGATTCCAGGCAACACAGTTCACTTCCTTGTGCCTCCCTTTCTTCATCTGTAAAATGGGAAGAATAATGGTCCTGACCTTTTGGTGTTGCTCCAAGGATTACATGAGTTAAGACCATAAAGCACGGGATCAGGCTTATCACTGGCACTCAATTATGTTGATTATGATATCATAATTAATTATACTTCCTCACGGGAGGGCCTCCGCGACCTCTCTTGGTTTTCTCATCTGTTAAATGAGACACTTGCAAGGTGCTGGCTGACCCAGGAAGCCCAGAGCAGGTTCTCTGAATCCTCAGTCCTTTCTCTTCTCCTCGGTGAATGTCCTTTTCCCTCACTGCTGGTTGTCTAGAGACTCGACATTAACCAATAAAGCTGTAGAAATGTAATCGGGAGGGGAGATACCTTTGTCTAAAGTGGGAGGCTGTCTGGAAAGGCCCAGCATTGGGGGCAGGCCCCGCTCTGTCTAAGGGTGGGGAGTGGAGATCGTTACCCAAAAGTGTGGCCTTCTAAAGGTAACTTTGGGCCCTACAAAGTCAGCCTATTTTCATGTCATGGTCCTCACTGCTGAGGGGCTCAGAAAGACTTTCCAAAGGAAAGCCCCCAGCCCCAGATGCCATCACAGCCTGAGATGGGCACCCAGTTTTCAGCCATCCCTTGCCTCCAAGGGAGCATTACTCTCTCCTTTCTGACTTGGAGTTAACTTCTGTCCCCTTTTTCTCTGGGCACCCAACCTATGCTGATAGTCCAGGGGCTCTCCTATCAGGCTCAACCACCCCTGCCACCCCCACCCCGCCATGCATCCCACGATGCCCTGGATCTCCCCTGCATAACAGGCTCCTCCAGTATCCGAAACAGCATGTCATCTGACGCCCCGGGCCTGTGGCCTCTGCTGACCCATAAATGCCGGCATGTTCTGGGTATTCATCAGTGGGGGCAAGCCGCCAATTGCCCCTCTGTCCTGGCTTCATTTATCGGGAAGGGGCCCAGAAAATGTGATGAATAAAACCCATCAGAGGGTCCTGACTGGGGCACTGGTCAGAAGCTTGTGCGCGAAGCCGCAATGTTACAATGAAGTAAACGGATGACCTCAATTCAGAGACAATGTTTGTCGAATTGAATCCGCTGCGGGTTAACTTTTCCTCATCTGAGTAAAAATGATATTTGGGATTAAGTCTTCACTGTGCTGAATGCATTACTGGATTCCTGCTTCTCGTCATTAAAAAGGGGACGTAACCTTCACTAAGGCGGTCTGCAGGGACCAGGACAGCTGGCATAGCTGCGGAGTGCTGACCGACCACAGGGGATTAAGCCCGAACACAGCTCATTTCACAAAGAAAATAAGCTGATTTGTTATTGTTGTTAAATAAGCCTTATTTAAAACTGACTGTTGCTTGTGTGGGAACTGCTGCGGTGGTACAGGGCAAAGCTCTGACTTCCCTAGCTTGGCAGGCAGCAAAGCCGCTTTCCAACAATTGCTCTTTCGAGCTTCATATAGGGAATAACATGGAGTGCCTCTCTGCTGTCGGGTCCCTGGAGAAGGCCCAGAAGGTATAGCCCCCCGGGACTACTGAGTGTTGGGCAGCTTTGGGCCCTGTTGCTAAGTTGCAGGGGACACTGTACCCAGGTCAGGTGGGTATGACTGGGTCTCCAGGGCTGTCCTTGGCTCTGCACCCCATCAGCCCTTCTGTAACTCCTCACAGCCAAGATCTTTCCAGACAGTACCTGACTTCCCATTGGGATGCCCCCACCTCCTGCTTTCCCATCCTCTCCACTGGGCTCACTAGAGACCCTGCCTTTGTTCTAGAAAAAGTCAGCAGTTCTCAAAGTATGGTCTGGGCACGCTTGAGGGTCTCCTAGACCCTTTCAGGAGATCCACGGGGTCAAAACCATCCTCATAACAATATTACGGCCTGATTTGCCTTTTCCCCTTTCATTCTTTCCTGAGTGTGTAGTGGAATTTTCCAGTGGCTACTGACCTGTGATGATGTCATCCTCTCATGGCTGATGGAGTGTGAGCCTGGGTATTCGCGTGTTTTAAACCTATTTCAGTTTTAATTTGGAATGTGGAAAATACTGATAGATATAACCCACCAACGCAGAAGCTATTTGGGGGTCCTTGATAATGTTTTAAAGGAGCCCTGGTGGTGCAGTGATTGAAAGCTCAGCTGCTAACCAAAAGGTCAGCAGTTCCAATCCACCAGCCACTCTTTGGAAACCCTATGGGATAGCTCTGCTCTGTCCTACAGGGTCACTGTGAGTCAGGATCAACTCGATGACAATGGGTTTTTGGGTTTAATAACGTTTTAAAGGAGCCCTGGTGGTGTAATGGTTAAGCACTCAGCTGTTAACTGAAAGGTCTGGGGTTTGAACCTACCAGCAGTTCTGTGGGAGAAAAGACCTGGCAATCTGCTCCTGTAAAAATTACAGCCTAGGAAACCCTATGGGGAAGTTCTACTCTGTCATACAGGGTTGCTGTGAGTCAGAATCAGCTTGACGGCAAACAACAATAACGTTTTAAAGCGACCTGGTGGTGCAACAGTTAAGCACTCAGCTGCTAACTGACGTACTTAGCTGCTAACCAACAGGTTGGCAGTTTGAACCCACCCAGCAGCTCTGAGGGAGAAAGGTCTAACAATGTGCTCCCATAAAGATCACAGCCTAGAAAATCCTCTGGGGCAGTTCAACTCTGTCATATGGGGTTGCTATGAGTTGAAATAGACTCTACAGCACCTAACAACAACAACAACAACAACAATAACATTTTAAGAGTATAGGGAGTACTGAGACCAAAATCTGTGAGGCCTTCTGTTGTAAACCTTTCTTGACTCCTTCTTACCAGTGAAATTCCCTGGCCCCAGGGTCCTGTTAGGTGACAAAATCACTCAAGCTAAGATGTTCCTGTCCTATAAAGGTTTATCACGCAGCTCCTCCTACACATCATTTACATTGGGTCTGCTAGCTCTGGTGGCAGTGGTGTGTTTGAAAGGGCAGAGACTTTAGGCAGACTTGGCTTCAAAACCTGGCTTCTCTGCTTTCAAATCTAGGTGGCTCCACATGGGACTTAAACACTCCTCATCTCCAAAATTAGCGTAAAGGTTCTTCCTCTCAGGGTGGTTGTGAGGAAGAGAAAGCAGTGGGTTCAGTGGGTGTCCATGGTTGTACAAAGGCCCAGTAGTGAGGGAGAGTATGGAACAAGGAGGGTTGGGAGGTAGGGAAATGAGAGAGCTCAGCTTGCTGAGAATAGAGTGGAAGGTGAAGAATGAAGACAAAGGGGGCTGAGAAGCCACATCGTGAAGGGTCTCATGGGAAGTTTGGACTTTATTCTGAGAGCAACGGGGAACCATTGAAGGTTTTAGGCGCAAAGGAGAGAATCAGATTTGCATTCAGAAAAGTCTCTCTGTCAGTGTGTGGATAAAGCATTGATGGGGGACAGAGTATAAGTGAGGAGACCAGTTAGGACACTGCTGCAGGAGCCCAGGTGAAAGATGGCATGATACAGCAAAACACTGTGGGAGTCCTCTTGAAACGTCTTTGTTCTTATGCACAGTTCCTCTCCCTTGCTTTACCTTTTCTCTTTCTTTTAATCTACAGTCACTAAAAATGTCTTTATTACCTGGAGCAATTCTACTTCTGCCCTCAGTTCTCACGCTCCTCTCAACGTGAGGAAAGCTAAGTGGTTAGTCGAATCACTTCCGGTTCCTCGGGGGTACCCTTGGGGATGTCTCCCACCCCCAGCTCCTCTCCTCCAAGAGCCTTACTCAAGTATTCACCTAAAGATGCCAGCTGTTTTGTGAGGGTGTCACCGCCAAGAGAATATGAACAGACACAGTCATTACAGGGTTTGCTCCTTGTCTTTCCTGTCAGCCCACGACCCTCCCCCAGTCTGGGCAGCTGGACCATCACCTCAAGGGAGGGTCATTACACAGCACAATGCAGAGAATAAGAGTTAAATTCTTGGCTTTTGAGTTTCAAAAGCCAAGGTCCAAGTATGAGACGAAAGATCTGGAAGACTGTGTGATCAATCCAAGCTAGCTTTTCCCATCCAGGAGAAGGTACTATGTGGTACGGGGCAGAACAGCATGTGTGGGATTACAAAATGATCCCAAACCCAATGATTTCAGGGTTGCCTAGAGCAAGGGATCAGAAGGGACTCTGAAACTATAAACTCCTTCTCTCCAAAAGCGAAAACTTCCAGAAACCTTGGATAGGGTACTGGGTTTAGGGAAAGCTATAGAATGGAGACTGGGAGCACTCTTATTTGGAATTTAAGGCCCAAGGCACCATCAGATAACAACCGACCTGTAAGTGTTTTCAAGGTTATAAAAAATTTCACGTTTTACCTAAAAGTCAAGTGAAATTAAAAAAAAAAAAGGCTTTCTCTGAGAAATTATCACTCTCTGGCTTTGGAGTTGAAGATTTATTCTAAAGTAGTGTAAACTGCAAGATCTTTTTGAGAAGTTATCTGGCAGTGTCTATTACAATTTTAAACACTCATTTCTTCTGCCTCAGCAATCAATCCCACTCATAGGGCTGTATCCTACGGAACCCAAATCCCAGTACATCAGGAGAGATGTATGGTAATTATTACAGGGCTGTTTCTAATAATAGCAAGACAACAAAACTGGAAACAATCTGAATGTCCATCGACAGGAGAATGGTTGATAAAATCATAGGACAGCCACATGACGGGATGAGACACAGCTGTTGAAAAAGAATGAGTCAGAGCCATATCTCATGAGCTAGAACAATGGCCAGGATATATTATTAAATTCCAAAAGCGAGCTTAGGAATAATATGTGTCCCAATTTTATCTGCGGGGGTGGGGGAGGGGGAGGCCACTAGGTGAATGTGTTTTCGTAAGCAGAAAAAATAAAAACAAAACCGAAACTCATTAATGATATATATTAAAATAGTAATCCTCAGAGGAATTGGAAGGAGAGAGGAGAAGTTTCAGGAGTGAAGCTAGAGGGAAGAGGTGGCTTTGAGATGTTCCCTCCATCAGGTGAACCTAGGACTTAGACTGGAGGGAAAAGGCTGAGGGGGTTCCAAGCTCTGCAGATGGGGCTGGGCGGTGGAGAGCAGATTGCTGATGTTCCCCAGGTTTCCTCAACGCTGAAGGTTTAACAAGAGGCACCTGGCCATGGTTTCCTCACCCAGTGCCTGCTAGAGAGGTTTCTACCTCACACTCCCTCAGGGCCCTGGTTAGAGCCCTGGCATACTTGGGCTTGGGTCATTCGGCATAAAAAATATTCAACGAAAAATGACTCCACAAAGAAGTGGCAACTTTCCACTGGGGAGAATTTATTTTCCACTTGGAAAGCTAATGAAAACCAGCCATGGTGAGAAACCTAGCCAAAGAGGAGAAGTTAGGGTTTCTTTCCTTCAGTAGAAAAATGACACCAAGCTTGGGTTGAGTTCTTTTCATTTGCTTGTTTTAGTTTTATTTTGTTGTGGTTGAGAATATACGCCAATTCAACCGTTTCTACTTGTACAATTCAGTGACATCAATCACATTCTTCGAGTTGTGCAAACACTCTCCCCCTCCTTTTCTGAATTGTTCTTCTCCTGTTAACATAAACTCACTGCCCCCTAAGATTCCTATCTAATCTTTCAAATTGCTGTTGTCACTTTGATCCCATATAGATAATTCTTAAAAGTGCATAATGCTCAAGGCAGACGTTTTTTACTAGTTAAGCTAAATGATTGTTTGGTTTTAAGAAGACTTCGGGGATAATTTTTGGTTTAAGTTTTAAAGATTATCTCAGGACAATAGTTTCAGGGGTTCATCCAGCCTCCATGGCTCCAGAAAGTCTGGAGTCCATGACAATTTGAAATGCTGTTCTGTATTTTTCCCCTTTTGATCAGGATGCCTCTATAGAATCTTTGATCAAAGTGTTCAGTAATAGATTAGTCCAAAGGACTAATAGACCACCACTACCCCAGCCTCCACCAAACTGAGTCCAGCACAACTAGATGGTGCCCGGCTACCAGTGCCGACTGCTCTGACACGGATCACAATAGAGGGTCCTGGCCAGAGCGGGAGAAAAATGTGGAACAAAATTCAAACTCACAAAAAAAAAGAAACCAGACTTACTGGTCTGACAGAGACTGGAGAAACCTCAAGCGTATGGCCCCCAGACACCTTTTTAACTCAGTACTGAAGTCACTCCTGAGGTTCACCCTTCAGCCAAAGATTAGACAGGCCTATAAAACAAACAATAACACACGTAGTTCAACCATGTATAAGAGACTGGGTGGGCACATCGGCCCAGGGGAAGGACAAGAAGGCAGGAGGGGACAGGAAAGTTGGACGAATAGAAATGGAGAGCCTACGGTTGAGAAGGGGAGGTGTTGATGCATTGTGGGATTGGCAACCAGTGTCACAAAACAATATGTGTATTAATTGTTTAGTGAGCAAGGAATTTGCTTTATAAACTTTCACACACACACATACACACACAAAAGAAAAATACACTGAGCAAAAAATAAATAAATAAATAAATAAAAATGTTCAGTAATTGTAGCCAAGCACCATCCATTTCTTCTGGTCTCATGGCAAAGGAAACAGTTGTTCATGAAGGCAGTTAGCCATATATCCATTTCCTCCTCCTATTCCTGACTCTCCTTCCTCTGTTGCTCCAGGTGAATAGAGACCAATTGTAGTGCCTTGGATGGCCGCTTGCAAGCTTTGGGGTTGGGTTCTTTGCGGAATCCATACCCAGAGAGAAGAAGGGGCTCTGCCACTTGAAGTCTCCCAAACTGTGGTCAGAAAATGGGCCCTAGTGTCAGACAGGAAGCTGAGTGGGGCTGGCAAAGGCAGAGGAAACCCAGGAAATAGGCTTACTCTTCTGAGGGGGTGTGGGGGAATGCTTGAGCCGTGATTTCTGGATCATTTAAATATAGTGGGAAAGTCAGAACTAGAGAGCCTGAGAGAGACAGGAGCTCGGCTGTTTTAATAAATGTGACACTTTCTTAGCTGTTTCTTTTCCAATTCCCTGTGCTGGGGTGTGTGCAGGCACAATCTGGGCTGAGTCTAAAATGCTCCAGGTTTCATGTTCCCCATCCATGGCTTAATTCAACAACTGCCTTCCCTGTCAACATGCTACTGTTGTTGGGGTGTTGGGCCTAGCTGTGTTTGCTTTTCCTTCAGAGTATCCTGCCCCCAGGAACCTCAGCTCAGCCCACCCATGCTCATCTCCCTTATCACCCAGGGCACTGACAACATGGCTCACTTGTACTGACCTGTGATCTTTTACAGGCTCTCTCCTCCGCTTAACAACCTTCAATGGCTCCCTACTGCCTCCAGGAGAAGTTCCACTCTTTCGAGTGGCATTCAATGCTCTTTATAACCTTGCCCCTACCTCCCTTAATGGTGCAACTCCCACCACTCCCTTGAAAGCCTCTTAGATGTCAGAGTCACTGAACAAATGACTTGTGCCCCTGCCCTGTGCTCTTTGACATATGCTGTTGCTGCTCAGGAATTACTTTTCTTTCCACCTTGTCTGCTTGGGAATCTCTGTGTCCTTCAAGATGCAGCTCAGATGCTGTTCTTCCCTTACTGTGATCCTGCTTGAAAAGTCAGTGCCGAGCTCCCCAGGCAGCGTGTGCAGGCTCCTGTTAGAGGACTTTGACCCTGAGTGGCGATTTCTCAGGCCTTGGACACATACATCTTTCATAGCCTCAGCTTCCTCATCTGTCAAGTGGGGCTAACAGACCCTCCTGCATGAGGGTGGATGAGGATTTCAAGGGAAACAAAGCCTGTAAAACCCCCGGAAGCACTCAGCTAATTGTTGGCAGGGATTCAACTATTAGATGGTGACCATTTTGAGAATAAGGATTAATATGTTTCATTCATTTTGTATCCTTGGCTCTTAAGACAGAAGCTGGTTGGGAAGGTTTGCTGGGCTTGTTTGTTGAAAAGAGAGATGGCTGTCTTGTGGTGTGTTGTTCCTTTGTGTGTGTGTGTGTGTGTGTGTGTGTGCGCGCACGCACGTGTGTGTGCATGTGTGTCCCCGACTAGGTTTGCAGCCTTCCTGAGGATGCTTGTCCTCATTCCCCACAGTGCCTGGCTTACCAAACCAATACCAGTACCAGTACCAGTTGCTGTCGAGTCGATTCCAACTCATGGTGATTTCAAGAGTGTCAGAGTAGAATTGTGCTCCACAGGGTTTCCACTGGCTGATTTTTTGGAAGCAGATCCCCAGCTTTCTTTCAAGGTGCCCTGGGTGGACTCCCATTGTCCATCTTTCGGTTAGCAGCAGAGTGGTATTAACCGTTTGCACCACCCAGGGACTCCTGGCTTAACACAGGGTTTCAATAAACATGGAAAAGCTAATGAAAACCAGTCAAACAGAGGCAGAAAGTGGGAAGGCAGTTGAAGCCAGAGCTGGGGCTCAGACCCAGGAGTTCTGTCTCCCAACATGGCGCCGTCCTCATGGCCCCGAGTCATTCATTCGGACGAGGAGTGACAATGACGGGTGATGAAGATAATGCACATGATGAGCGATCAAGGTGAAGAAGGTGGGGAGGAAAGAAAGCTCTTTCTCTACCCGCAGGTTGGGGGTTCAAGGTCAAAGGTCAAATGATAACTTGGATGCCACCCCGTTCCAAGTCCAGTGACTTTTATTTTTTGGACAAGGGCTTTCACAGTGAGAGAATTATGTGTCTGCCATCCTCAAGTCACTGGACTTGGAACGGGGTGGCAGTGTGTGTTAGGTAAAAAGCAAAATGAATAAACAATAACAAAGAAAACCTATAAAAACGAGGTGCAGACTAGTGTTATAATATGCTTACAGCTGGATTAAAAAAATTCTATGCATGCGTGTGCTTACATACATATAGAAACATCTTGGAAAGGATCACAGGACATTGGGGACAGTGGGTGCCTCTAGGAAGGTAGCTGAGAGGCTGGGGTACAGGGAGGGAGGAAGACTTACTGTTGACTGTACGTCCTTTCGATTTGCTTAAATTACTTTTATCTTGTTCACATCTTTACAACGTATGAGATCCTTCCTTCCCTATGCCTCCTTAGCTCCAAGACAGGGAGGGACTACAGGCCTGGAGCACAGGGTCCCCTGATGTTCCCTGGGTAAGGGCGAGGGTGGGGACCTTCTTGGCCTGCCTGCTTCAGGCCCGGCAGCCCAGTCCTTGGCTTTGTGCTGGGAACACAGTGAAATTCTGGCTCAGAGCATAATTAACCAGCTCGGGCCCCAAAGCCTTTGGAATTCACCCACTGACAGCTTTTCCGTAAATCTTTATTGAACACCAGCTGCGTGCTAGGGACGGAGTACACAGTGAAGAGGTAAACAAGCAAGGACTCTGCCCCCATGGAGTTGGCTGGTCAGTGGGGAGTGGGACAACAAAGACATCAGCAAACCAGGAATGTGATCATGGTTGTGTTGAAGTATGATGTGGCAGCAGGACAGGAGAGCCAGCAGGCGACTTTAGACAGGGTGGGCAGGGAAGGCCTCTCTGGAAAGGTGACATTCAGGCTGGGATCCGAAGGGTGAAAAGGGGCGGAGCAGGAAAAGGTGCGTGGCAGGCAGGGGTGGGGGAGAATGACAGGCAGAGGGAGTGTACATGGAGGCCCCCTGAGCAAGGGGTTTTGAAGGACTGAATGGCAGCAGGTATGGCCAAGGAGTAGTGAGTGAGGGGAGAAGGGAGCTGCGTGAGGTTGGTGAGGAGACAGCAGGGACCCCCATGCTCATGCTGCCCTGGCTGGTGGGCACAGGTGTGCTGTCAGGACTGTGGGTCGTCCGTCTTCTCAGATGTCAGCATCACGTTTTCTCTGCCCCATCTGGCTTCCTTCCAGGTGAGTGCAAGCAATTCACTACCTAGTGGATGATGAGACCCTGGGTTTAGTTCTTGCCCTGGTCCCAGGCTTTGCTCATCATAGTTGTTCTGTATAATGCAGGTTTCTATAATACTTCAGTTGGTGATGTGGAAAAAAGAGCTCTGTGGTGAAGCAGTTAAAATTATGCTGCATGGGACAGAAAACACAAGATCATGTGCTTAAACAAGATGGAATTTTATTTTATTTTTTCAGGAAAATGAAGTCTAGAGGTAAATCTAGAGTCCAGAATAATAAACCCAAGATCATCCATAGGAAGCTACCTCATGGTCCAAGATGGCTGCTCAAACTCCAGCAATTACGTCTGCATTGTTGCAGACGTTCAGAGGGATGTGGGCAGAAGAGTAAGGCACTCCCTTTCCCTTCAAGGACTCTTTCTGGAAGTCATGCATGACTTACTTCCACCTGTATTTCATTGGCCAGAATTTATCACAGGGTTGCACCTGGCTGCAGGGAAGGCTGAGAAATGTAGTTTTTATTCTGGGAGGCCATATGCTCAGCTAACAAAAAAAAAAAAAAAGTTCTACGTTTAAGCAGCTTGTTTAAAGTTCTATGTCCTTAAACATAGAACCCTTGATCTTTTTAGCTGAGTGTCCCTGGATAGTGCAAAGAGTTAAGCACTTGGCTGCTAAACAAAAGGTTGACGGTTTGAATCTAGCCAGAAGCACCTTGGAAGAAAGGCCTGGCGATCTGCTTCTGAAAGGTCACAGCCTTGAAAACCCTATGGAGTGCAGTTCTACTCAGAAGCACGTGGGGTTGCTATGAGTTGGAACTGGCTCGACAGCAACTGGTTTGGTTTTGTTGTTGTTTAAGGAAGAAGGGGGGAATGAAGAATGTCAGACATTTCATGCTCTCTGCTGCATATAATCAAATCAGTTTGGGGAATATTTGGCTAAGTAAAGCTAAACAGGTCTCTACACTGCAATATGTCTCACAACATTTAGTGCACTAATGGGCATTGTTCGTCTCCCGAAGAGGCTGTAGTATGTAGTCTTTCTAAAAGGCATTAGATTGTAGCACCAGTGATATGTGTGTGTGTGTGTGTGTGTGTGTGTGTGTGTGTGAGAAGCATTTTACAGACTTGGTGTTCTGCAGAACATACTCAGGGAAGCCCAGTCCTTGCTGTATTGTAAAGTGCAAAACTGGTTGAGCTAGGCAGCACATCTTTATTTTAGAGATTAAATGCAATTCCTTCAATAAACCTAGAACACCCACCATACATCAGACAGGTTCCAGGCTAGATGCTGGGATATAGACATGGGTCGTTTTTCTTGCCCTTATCAAGTTCAAAGTTGGATGCGTAAGAGAGACACATTCTCAGCAAAACAATTACAAGTGCCAAAGTAGAATCTGGTCTTGGTGGATGTGATATGTGTCCATGGCCCACAGACTCAGGTGGCCATGGGAGAGGGGCATTCTGGAGGAGCATCTTGGGAGCAGGAGCAGCAGGTGGCCCCTCAGGCGGAGCACAGTGGGGTGAGTAGGTAGAGATGTGTTGGCAGCAGACAATGAGCTGGAGAGGCAAACTCAGCCTTCTGGTGAAAGCCTCGACGGCCAGGCCAGGGAGGTGGTCTGTCTCATCACACGACTGCTATGAGGATGTTAAGCTGCAGGAAGCTGCTCTGACCAAGGCATTTCCCTAGGAGCAGAGCCAGGTGTCTAGTCTGAGGTCTTTTCCTCATGCCTGGTGCCCGCCCACTGACAGTGCTGGGACTCCTCCAGCCCCGCCACCAGACGCCATGTTGGTCTTCAGAGCCGTGGCCCTTTGCAGGTTACAAACCCTGTCACCTCCTTTCTCTCACCTGATCTTCACAAGAGGCCCGAGAAGCAGCGAGAGCAGGGAGGGTTGTTCTCATTCTCACAATAGAGAAAAGTTGGGATGACTCTAAGACCACACTGCCTGTGAGGGGCCGATTCTGTGTTCTTGTCTGTAACCAACAAAACCCTTGTGGCATAGTGGTTAAGAGTTCAGCTGCTAACCAAAACGTTGGCAGTTCGAATCCACTAGGTGCTCCTTGGAAACACTATGGGCCAGCTCAACTCTGTCCTATTGGGTCGCTATGAGTCGGAATGGACTCAACAGCAATGGGTTTGTTTGTAACCAAAACCAAATCAGTTGCTCTCCAGTTGACTCCAACTCATGGAGACCCCATGTGTGTCAGAGTAGAACTGTGCTCCACAGGGTTTTTGATGGCTGATTTTTCAGCAGTAAATTGCCAGACCTTTCTTCCGAGGAGCCTCTGGGTGGACTCACACCTCCAACCCTTTGGTTAACAGCCAAGTGCGTTAACCGTTAACCATTTGCACCACCCAGGGACTCTTTGCCTGTAAAGGGGAATCATTTGACCACCTTCAGGGTCTATGGAGAGGTGGTTGAGAGGAGAAGTCCCTCCCCGGGGGTCCAGCAGTGCAGGGGGGCGGGTCTGAGCATAGGCTGATCCTAGAGCCCACCTGACACAGGGAAGGCATTTTTCCTCACTCAGCTCACACCCGAGCTGCCAGCCCAGGGCCTGGAAAGGACCCAGAGTTGACACCGGATCCTGCAGCTCTAGCCACCATCGGATCACCACATCTCATGTCTCTCTCATTTATTAGCCCTTGCATTGATCTAAGACCCTTCAGTGCTCAGCCCTGCAGACACACACTGTTTCCCCCTGACTCCCACCAGCTGTGTGGTAGGGGAGTCAGCCAGCTGGCAGGAAGCACCACGCCCGTCCAGGGAGGCAGGCAGGGAAGGCCAAGGTTTCCTCCTTGGCTCCCCCTGCCGGTCACAGGTGCTCCATGGGGGGCCAGGCCAACGTTGAGCCAGTTCTGCAACAGCCCAGGCTCACCCATAGCCCGTGAAGCTTCTCCTCCAGGTATGTCATTTTTAACAGCTTTGCAAGTGGTAGATTGGTGGTGGTGAGGGGGTTGCTCCCATAAAACCCACTGCTGTCTAGTTGATTCTGACACATAGCGACCCCATAGAACAGAATAGAACTGTCCATAGAGTTTCCAAGGCTGTAATCTTTATGGAAGCAGACTGCCATATCTTTCTCCTACAGGTGGCTGGTGGTTCAAACTGCTGACCTTTCCGTTAGCAACTGAGCCCTAACCACTGTGCCACCAGGGCTCCTAGGAGGGTAGTTCAGATACTATTAATTTCAACAACTGGTGGCAGGGTTATTCTGTGTATCTCAAATTCCCACCTGTCCTTCAAGGCCCATTGGAATCTCACCTCCTCCAGGAAGCCTTTCCCCACCCACTCAAGCTTATGTAATCTCCCCTCTCTAGAACTCCTACAGCACATACTGTCTGAGGAACTCAGTGTTCCTGGACATGTCTAGCCTCGTTGGATACGTATATCCTGCCTCCCTAAGTCTGGACTTAAGTCCCTAGGTGGTGCAAAGAGTTTGTACTTGACTGCTCGTCTAAATGTGGGTGATTCCAACCCACCCAGCAGACCTGTGCAAGAAAAGGCATGGCTATCTGCTTCCATTAAGATTACAGCCAAAAAACGCTATGGAACAGTTCTGCTCTGTAACACATGGGGTTGCCATGAGTTGGAATTGATTTGATGGCAGCTAACAACGAGGCTGGTCTTAACTCCAGATCAATAACCATTTTTGAAAACAAGCACAGTACAGCAGAAGACCTCTTACCTGATTCTACTAAGACTGCCAGGTGGGCGGGACTCCCGGGGGGAGGAGTTTGAAGATGGAGCTCCAGGTGCAGCCACTTGGTCTCTAGGCTAAGGCATCAGTCATTGTCATAAACTTCCAGGCTTCTCAATTGGATCGTTTACATCTGCTTTTGTTTTATATTAGTTTGGAGGGAAACGGAAGTCTTGCTAAGCAAAGGCGGTATCCTTATATCCTTGCTAGTTATTCTAAAGAAGGAGCCCTGGTGGCACAGTGGTTAAGCCCTTGACTGCTGATCGAAACGTCTGTGGTTTCAACTCATCCAGCGGCTCTGCAGGAGAAAAGACATGGCAATCGGCTCCCATAAAGATTACAGCCTTGGAGACCTTATGGGGCAGTTCTACCCTGTCCTATAGGGTCGCTATCAGTCTGAGTTGACTGGATGACAGTGGGTACTTATTTAAATGTGGTCCATGGACCAGCAAAATCAACCTCACCTGGGAGCTTGCTGGAACTGCAGAGTCGCAAGCCCTGGCCCAACCCACAGAATCGGAATCTGCATTTAAACAAGGTCCCCAGGAGATTTGTGTGCATATTTTTAAAGTGTGAGAGGGCTGCTCTAGAGGAACTGCCTCTGAGGAAGTACAGTTTGGTCATCTCTAGAAGACAATCATGAGACCTTGGTGATTCAGTGGTAGAATTCTTGCCTTCCATGAGGGAGACCTGGGTTCGAGTCCCTGCCTGAGCACCTCGTGTGCAGCCACCACCCGTCTGTCAATGGAAGCTTGCGTGTTACTATGATGCTGAACAGGTGTCAGTGGAGCTTCCAAACTATGATGGACTAGGAAGAAAGGCCTGGTGATCTAGTTCTGAAAATCAGCCAATGAAAACCCTATGGAGGGTAATGGAATGTGGTCCAATCCACAACTGATCACAGAGACGACGCAGGACTGGGCCACATTTCATTCCGTTGCGCGTGGGGTCGCCTTGAGTCGCAATTGACTCAGTGGCAGCTAGCAACAGCAGAAGAAAGTCAGAGCTTAGGAGTCACCTCCCCCCGCTCCAAAATGTGCACCCCTGTCTCTGACCAGTTAGGAAGAGGGTGCCCCGGGGCACTTCCTGCACTCTTGCGCCCCTGTCTTTTTCTGAACTGCTTAGATTGGTCGACAACTCTGCCTTTCTTCACAGATTATTATGAGAAACTTCTCTGCTGTTTGTAGATTGAATGGGTATCTGTTTCCTTGGAAAACATGCCTTGAATTCAAGGGTGTAGTTTTGATGCAAGTTCTACGGCTGTGAGTTTTATCGCTCCTCTGTTGCTTCCTGGTGGGTGCTGCCCCAGGCCCTGGCATGCCCCTTCTGGCACCCAAGGAGCAAACAGCATCCTGGACTTGAAGGCAGTCCTCGCCCCCCTCCTTCACTTCTCTCTCATCTGTCCAGGTGGGCAGATCTGGCACCTGGAAATGCCTGCTTCCATTTTTTCCATCTCTCACCTGGTCTGGAGAGAACACAAACATGTCAGTGACAGCACAGCAAAATCTAACGACAGCCCAAGAACCCTAAATCTTCCAAATTGCCGTCCCTGCTTCCTCTATCTTTATATCCCCGGCATGCTTGAATGGGCCACGCCCCGGATCCAGCCTGAGCAGCTGCGGCTAAGTGTCTGCTCATTCCAGCTGCTTTGGGAAATGCTGTGACTCCAGGTACCAGCCTCTTCCTGGCTGCACCTTCCTTGCATGGGATGTGTGCAGCTAAGGAGTGGGGAACTGGGTTGCAGGAACAGGGCAGATAGAGGAGTTGGCCAAGAACTCTTCCAAATCCAGCTTTCAAAGACTCCTTTGGTTTTCACATGGTAAACCAACACCAATGAATGAATAAACCCAGTACGTTTGCTATAGGAATCCCAAGGCAGGACAGAAGGAAACTCCCAGTTGGTGGGGCTGTGACCCAACAGAAGGTGCCTCTTTCTCAAGTCGCTCACTTGGTCATTAGGCTAAAGCTTGGGTCATTACCACCAAACTCCTCAGGCTGCTCAGCTGGGTCACTTAGACCTGCTTTGGTTTTACATTAGTTCTGAAGGAAACAGAAATCTTTCTCAGCAAAGGCAGAATCCTCCATTGCCTTGATATTTACCCCAAGTGTGGTTCATGGACCAGCAAAATCTACCTCACCTAGGTACTCACCTGGGAACTCAGAAGAAAGTTTAGAATTTTCCTTGGACACCTAAAAATTTGGCTTCTGCCCTCAGGTTCAAGCTGAAGACAGTGGTTGGAAGTCTAGTGTCAACTTTACCCAAAAAGGTGGAACTGGGGAGACTCCTTGGAGGTGACATGACATTCTCCTTGGTTCTTGTGCCCCAGCACGTGCAAAGGGCTTTGTGCAACAAAGACCCCTCTGACAACCTACTCACTCACGACATTTGCAAAGAGGCTAATGCTTTGCCTCCAACCGTTTTCTGCTAGAGAGCAGAATCTTCCAGTTTGAAGGGGAAGCAGAGCCATTCAATAATTCATTTCTTAATGAAGAATTGATCATTTGTTAACAGCCTCCTTCTTCTTTAATTAGCTGACCCTGTAATTAGATAGAGCCTGATCATTTCCTTCCCACACTGCTTTCTCCCTAAAGCAAGGTCTATTGTCAGGGTCTATCAGGAAAAAGATGGCACATTCAAATTAGGGGAATTTTAGGAAGGTTTCAAAAAAGACTGTTTACAAAGGTGTGGGCAGGGTGCAGGGGAACCAAAAGAGACAGTGCAGTCCCTGGGGGCTAGTAACTGTGGGGCTGTCCCAGCCCTGGGCCAGAGGGGGCAAGGGAAGAATCCCGGAAGGAGACTGTCAAGTGGAGAGGATCACCTTGAGAGGAGCTGCGACCTTCAGCCAAGGGGTGCAGCCGTCCTGAGATGACCCTGCAAGAGGGAGCTAGAGGAACAAATACCCTGAGCTCCCTCACCTTCCCCCCCCAATTTTCTGCTGAGGCCCCCATCTTAGTTCCCCAGTGCTGCTGTAACAGAAATACTAGAAGTGAGTGGCTTTAAAGAACACAAATTTATTTTCTCACAGTTTTGGAGGCTAAAAGTCCAAACCAACATCTCAGCTATGTGGATTCCTTCCTTGTTGGTATCCCTGGACCTTCCTTGGTGTTCCTTGGCTTGTAAACCACCCTCACGTGGCGCCTCTCTTCTCCCATGTGTATCTCTGTGTCTATTCTGCTCGGTTTATAACTCAGAAGTGATTAGATTTAAAACCCACCCTACACTGGTATACATAACATAGCATAACAAACATAACAAAAGAAAAACTATTTCCAAACAGGATCACATCTGCAAATACAAGGGCCAGGAATTCAACACACTTTGGCAGGGGATGGGGGGCATAATTCAATCCATGAGAGACTCCCATTGACCAAACCCAACTGGAAACCAGATGGGATGGGAGCTTATTAATGCAGTACCATGGGTGGGTCTCACAGGGCAGAGAGCCGGGCTTGAAGGGTAAAGAGGGGATCCAAAGGGTCTAACAGGAGATCTGAAACATGAGACATTTTGCCATTCAGCCTTGCCCCGGCCTGAGTAATTCCTTTCAAAAGCTGCATCTACACTCTACACAAACATCTTGTCATTTTGCTCTTGAGCAATCCACTCTCGTGTTATCATGATACATTGCCTAGATATTTTATCTGCAAACCAGCTTATAAGCTCTCTGGGGACAAAGATTGCACTACCTCAGATTCCCCCATGGTTCTGGGTCCCTCCCTTACACATCAGTGAGGATAGGCCAGGTTATGTTGCAGAAAAATGAAAAACCAAACCTACTGCCATCAAGTCAATTCCGATTCATAGCAACTCTATAGGACAGGGTAGAAATGCTCCATAGGGTTTCCAAGGCTGTAATCTTTATGGATGCAGAATGCTACATCTTTCTCCCGAGGAGCAGCTGGTCGGTTTGAACTATTGACTTTTTGTTTTGGTTAGCAGCCAAGCGCTTGACCACTGCGCCACCAGAGCTCCACTATGTTGCAGTAACACCCCTCAAATCTTAGTGACTTTACACAATAAATGCCTTCTCTGGACCATACTACCTGTCCAGTGCAGGTCGGCATGGGGTGCTCTGAATGACGTAGTTACTTTGGGAACCAGGCTGGCTTTGTCTCGTCACATACATCCATGTTCACCACAGCAGAGGGAGGAAGATGGCATGAATTGCACAACGATCTGGTTTCTGCCTGAAGTGTCACTTCCACACACGTTGCATTGGCCAAAGCAAGCCTCATGCTTTGACATGGAAGGAATCCACACGGCCTTTTATGGGGCAGGGATGTGCAATCCTCATGTGCTTAGAAAGCAGAGAGCCAGAAGTATTTGGCAAACAACACTAATGTCCCTAAAGTGGGCAAGGGTGGTCCCTGCCAGGGAGCCATGGAGGAATGATGGATGTCTTTTAATTTAGTGGAACTATAGGTGTGCAATAAAAATTAAATGGATAAATGGATCTAGCCTTTTGAAAAATTCAGTGCAAAAAGTCAACAACAGCAACAGCAAAAAAAAAAAGAAAAAAGCCAATCAGGTCCCCAAGAGTTACATAAATCAAATGATTTTTTAACTTGGCAGGCTGGTTTACACTCCAGTATCTACTTCTGGCTGGTTTCAGCATAGCCTGGGTTGTTTGATATTCATTATTGCTAGGATGTGGGCTCTGTTTTCCCCCATTAGGTTATGACATTGTTTTCCAGACTCTCGTGTTCTTGGCTATTCCCTAAGGCCCCAACAGATCAATGTGGATCTGCTTGTTGATTCTGGCGCCTTCTCTGGATCAGCTCCAAGGAGGACAGAGCTGCTGCCACACCCTTTTCCTTGTCATTTGTGAGGCAATCCCCAGGAGCATGACCCTGGCATCAGTTTCCATATTTGCAAATCCTAGGCCCCCAGGAACTCCCTGGGCCTTGCAGGAAATCAAAAGTAGGTCCTCTCCTCCCCTCAAAAGTAGAAAAGGGTAAAAAAAAAAACGTTTCTAAATCTAGGCCATCTCTTTGTTGAATGAAAATATAAAAAATTTCAAACCAAATTCTCAGCACTATTTTTGAAAGTAGAAAGACTTGTTCACCCGTTTTCAGAAATAGTCCATAGCTAAGAACTGTTTGGGTGGCAACCCTGGCCAGCTGGGGTCACCATCAAACTGTATCATCCACTTGGCTTCCCGAAGAAATTGCCTTGGAAAAAACATGAAGGGACTGTAAAAGTGTAAAGGACAGTTATAGTAAAACAACAACAACAACAACAACAACAACAAAACCGTACTGTATTTCCTCTCTGTTCTCCTGTATTTCTTAGCAATCTTTTGCACACCATGAACCCTGAAAGCACACACCAATGCTGCCTGCTCAAAGTAAATTGTCAATATAGTTTTGACAACTGGACTCAGGTAGATGGATGTTTTATTTACAATGGCAGGCTAGGTCTCCTGGGTTGAACGCTAATTCACGAGCTCGTGAGGGGCCTCACGGTCGTGAGAAGATAAGAATGAAACTGACCTTTGTAACTGGAAATGTACATGATCTTGAGGAGAAATGAAGTCACTGTAGCAACAACAGGGTCATTACCTGTCTGGCTGACGGGATCTGGGCCAGTTCAGCTCTGGGCCCTTCTCGAAGGTCCTTCTGTGGCCCTGCCTTTCATCGTTAGCTTCTTAGGCAATTCAAATTCTGAGATGACCTGCCAAGGAGGGGGCGAAAACAACCAGAAATAGCAGCTCCCACTTTAATAGCTCTATTTCCTGATTATAAAAGTAGTACATGCTCATTGCAGATAATTTGGAACATACAAAATATAAAAAGAAGAAAATTAAAGGCAATCATTTTCCCACCCAGCAATAATCATCATCAACATTCTGATGTCTCCTTCCCCTTTTTAAGCCTTCAGTTTTCTCTTCACTGATTTTTAAGTTAAATATTTCAATCATTCATTCATCCTTATTTATTGAGCAATACTATTATCCTGTTCTCAGCATTAGTGATATAGCAGTAGAATAAATGAACAAAGTCCTGCTCTCATGGAGAAAATATAATATCACAGAAAGTTATTAAAATTCAATGGACAGAAAGACAATGGGAGAATCTCCAGCCCTTGGAAATTAAACAGCACACTTCTAAATAATTCATGGGCCAAAGATAAAATCTCAAAGGAATTTAAAAAATACATAGAATTGAAGGAAAATGAAAATGTAATATCAAAATATGTGGGATTCAGGTAAAGCAGTGCTGACAGGAAAATTTATAGCAGCAAATGCTTATATTGGGGAAGAGGGAAAGCCTCAAATCAATAATCTAAGTTGCCATTTCAAGAAACTAGAAAAATAAGAACAAAATTAAACCTGAAGCAAGCAAAAGAAAGGAAATAATATAGATAGGAACAAAAATCAATGAAACTGAAAACAGGAAAACAATAGAGAAGAACCAATGAAACAAAAAATTGGTTCTTCATGGACAGGAAGACGCAACACTGTGAAAATGTCAATTCTACCCAAAGCAATCTACAGACACAATGCAGTCCCAATCCAAATTCCAATGATACTTTTTAATGAGATGGAGAAACAAATCACCAACTTTGTATAGAAAGGGAGGAGGCCCAGGATAAGTAAAGTATTACTGAAGAAGAAGAGCAAAGTGGGAAGCCTCACACTACCTGATTTTAGAACCTATTATACCACCACAGTAGTCAAAACATCCTGGTACTTGTACAACAACAGATACATAGACCAACGGAACAGAATTGAGAATCCAGACTTAAATTCATCTACCTCTGAGTAGCTGGTATTTGACAAAGGCCTAAAGTCAGTTAAATGGGGAAAAGACAGTCTCTTTAACAAATAGTGCTGGCATAACTGTATATCCATCTGTAAAAAAATGAAGTAAGACCCATACCTCACACCATGCACAAAAACTAACTCAAAATGGATCAAAGACCTAAACATAAAATAGAAAACAATAAAGATCATGGAAGAAAAAATAGGGACAATGCTAGGAGCCCTAATACATGGCATAAACAGAATATAAAGCATAACTAACAATGCACAAATACCAGAAGAGAAACTAGGTAACTGGGAGCTTCTAAAAATCAAATACTTATCTCCATCAAAAGACTTCACCAAAAGAATAAAAAGAAGAACCCATAGACTGGGGAAAAAAATTTGGCTATGACATATCCAACAAGGGTCTAATCTCTAAAATCTACAAGATCCTGCAACACCTTAACAACAAAAAGACAAATAACCCAATTAAAAAATGGGCAAAGCTATGAACAGACACTTCACCAAAGAAGACATTCAGGTGGCTAACAGATACATAAAGAAATGCTCATGATCATTAGCCATTAGATAAACGCAAATCAAAACTACAATGAGATACCATCTCACCCCAACAAGGCTGGCACTAATCCAAAAAACACAAAATAATAAATGTTGGAGAGGTTGTGGAGAGACTGGGACGCTTATGCAGTGCTGGTGGGAATGTAAAATGGTACAACCACTTTGGAAATCGATTTGGCACGTCCTTAAAAAGCTAGAAGTAGAAGTGCCATATGATCTAGCAATCTCACTCCTTGGAATATATCCTAGAGAAGTAAGAGTTGTCATACGAATAGATATATGCACACCCATGTTCATTGCAGCACTGTTCACAACAGCAAAAAGATGGAAACAACCTAGGTGCCCATCAGCAGACAAATGGATGAACAAATTGTGGTACATACACACAATGGAATACTATGCAATGATAAATAACAGGGAAGAATCTGCTGAACATCTCACAACATAGATGAATCTGGAGGGCATTATGCTGAGTGAAATTAGTCACTCACAAAAGGACAAATATTGTATATGAGACTACTATTACAAGAACTCAAGAAAAGGTTTAAACATAGAAGAAAACATTCTTTGATGGTTATGAGGGTGGAGAGGGAGTGAGAGGGGAATTCATTAACTAGATAGTAGACAAGAATTATCTTAGGTGAAGGGAAGGACAACACACAATACAACACAAAAGTCAGCACAACTGGACTAAACCAAAAGCTAAGAAGTTTCCTGAACACAATCAAACATTTCGAGGGACAGAGTAGCTGGGACTGGGGTCTGGAGACCATGGTTTTGGGGGA